>CM054058.1:245359338-248336838 GCA_028641055.1 Alopecurus myosuroides
CTGATATACACAAAAATCATCCCTAACTTAAGTGTGTTTCCCCTACAGGTTCGATAGTGTGTGGACATGAAAATGGAAACTCTTCCTTTTCCAATAATCAATAGCGGGCACATGGATTCCCATATTGAATCCCACATACCATGCGAATAATTCTCTGAATTTGTTGGTCATTATACAATTTTCCTATTACTCACGATACCGAACTTACCCGAGATTATGGATTCATGTATTGCCATGAAAAAAATCTCTAGTTCACTTATACCTTTGTATTGTCTTGTTAACCAGTAAGTTTCCTTTTACACGTTATTGTATTATGATATCCCACATTGTAGGGGCGCGTAGATATAAAAATAAACTTTTCTACACGGCCCAAGATCTAGCCGAGGTAGAAGGCCACGAGGATTACCACTAGACGTGCAGGTGCGGATTATCGATGAAGCATGTCGATGTAGTGTAGTACCACGATCCGATCCAGCCGATCCTATCCCGCGATCGTCGAAGTGCTGAACGTGCATCACCTCTGTCGGTATCCACACGTACAAGGAGGAGCTCCGACGGCGGACTGCTAGGTCCGGTGCGGCGGCTGGACTGAGTGGGGCTAGGGTTCCCAACGCATGGGAGTGGTGGAAAAACTTGTGCACTTTGGGAAACTTACACACTTCCTTATATAGGGAGTGCGAGTGGGTTGCACAGCGCTTGTGGCCCATTCACTCCATGAATCCAAATCACTAATTCGGTCCATTTTCGGTTCGGGTCCAACCCGACCAATATACTTGCTCCCGCTCTTAAGTGTGTGACCCCGTAGAATCATGGCGACTTGGACACGATTGGAGTCGACTCCCAGTCGATCAATCGTTAGCGGCTCCTAGTAGAACGTGCTGACTCCCAAGTGTCATAGAGTCATTACGACATACCTTCCAATGTGACTTTAATCTGAGTCCCTTTTGCCACGATATACCTTGTCGAACTATAGGCAAATTATCGTCATCCCTCAAATAGCTCAACTCTCTTATCGATCCTTGATATATGATTCATCCGACTAACTCTTAGTCAATCGACACGATTAACACTTAACCGAATCGCGCATGGCCATGCTTCCGAAATCATATCACTCGAGAGGGCCCAGAGAATATCTCTCCGGTCGGAGGGGCAAAATCCCATCTTGATTATCCACGTCACGCAGCTTGATTCTCATTCGACCCGAACTCTGCCTTTATAACTGCCCTGTCATGGAACAACGTTTGACAGAATCTAAGTCGGTGATCCACAATTCGGATTGTGCGACAACCTCGGGTCTAAGGATTACATTGATGGAGACATGTAAATGATGACTTACTCGTTGCATCTCAATATGGGTTAGTATGACTCGCTAAACTCTTTAGCCTAGTCGGTGTAAGTCGGAATGGCATCGCCATGCCCATGATAAGTGGAACCGAGTCACCATCCAACCTTCACATTAGTCTAGGTTGTATGTCCAACACAACCTCAATGACCAAGGACAATTTAGTATGTACATCATGAATACATAGTTCCACAACCGAATCAAATATTCAATGATATATATCAGATGTTCAAAACAAGGACAACTTAATAATTTTATGAATACATTGGGAATTACTCCATACATGATTTCCTATAGGGCATATTCCCAACACACATGATGTATCATCATCATGCATTGTCTCCAGAACTTATGGATATCAATAACACCGAGTGGGCCGAGACATGTATCTCTGTTTTTACGGAGGAATAATTCTCATCTTAGAATACTCCTATAGAATTACCCAGTGTCTACCTTTATGTTCATCCAGTTTACGATGTGACTCTTGATAGTACCAAAGTGAAACCTCCAGAATATATCACCCCGAAAACCTCATAGTCGAAGGACACATTGTAATATAACTGTGTCGTGATATGACACTAAGGCCAAAGATGTCTTAATGGAATATCTTTGAAAGCGCATGGTTCCCCCATATGTGGTTTTGGTAATTAATGACAATCCTTATGGACTAATGTTTGCATTGAGTTATCATTGTAGATCTTGTCCATAGGAAATAAATGGAGTTCATGTGTTGAACTCTATTAGCTTCCTTGATGGCCATTGTTATATTCATGGATTTATATGAAGAATGGTCATGGTTTGAGTTGAGCTTATTGCTAGTATGTCTTGAAGAAAAGGATTAGGTGATCTTTCATTATCATCTTCAAGACATCATCTTTAGAAGTGAGAAGCAAAGATACAAGGTTGATCAAGCAAGCGATCAACACACAAAGCTACAAGTTGTACCAAGTGGGATTGTGTATCTCATGGTATGGTAATCTTTTGTCAATATAGCTTTGTGAACTAACCCATGATATGTGTGTGTCGCATCTCTATGTGTGGTTAGGTATCTTTCCATGGGCATGAACCAAAAGGAAGATTTCATATAGCCCATGGTATATGTCGTCGTCAAGCGGTGTTTGTCATCTAGCTTGACGTGGAAGCTCAAGTGAAGCATCTAGAAGATATCCTATGCTTGATGCTTGCCACACTTTTGGAGATTGTGGCCTTGTGAAGATTTGCCGAAGGGTCTCTCCCATAATGGTGTATGGGGGAGCTAGTCTCTCCCATAATGGTGTATGGGGGAGCAACTTGCAAGTCTTCATCAAGCGGAGTTTGTGCTAGCAAGCGCAATCAAGAAAGAAGATCCAACTTGAGAGAGTCAAGATCGTCATCATCTAACTCAAGTGGAATGCTCAAGGCAAAGGTATAATCTTGATAGGTTTTCTATTTTACCGGTCTCGTGTCTTTGGGAGACCGGGTTATAGGATAGATAGTCGTACTATCAAGAGGGGCTCTCAAGTGAGTAACTCGATCGAATCGTTACGGAGAGCTCAAACCTTTGCATACTTTGCATATCATCTTTCTTGGTTCTTATTTGGCTTTTGTCTCCTTTGGGTTTTAGTGCTTGTCGTGATCTTCATGACAAGTCTTGGTTTCTCGAAAACGGATTTCGTAAGAAAAACTTGTTGCGTTTTCGGTGGTGAAAATATTCCGCTCGTCCTTGAGAATGTTCCCACACCTTACATGTGTGTTAACTTCTCCATACTTCTATTTTTATACTCCTTGCTATTATATTTCCAATGCAATTGGATTTACCCCGTTCGGAGTTCATTCGCAAAAGTTACGTGCGTTTTCATGTAGGAGGTTTTACCGGTTGTTCCTTTTTGAGAGGCCAAAACCTTTCCCCATTTGGTTTTATCTTTCATTGCTGGACAATGATGTTTCTATGCATATTATTGTAGTGCTCGTTGTGGTGATTTCAACGAGCCCAAGATCATCAAAAACGGAGTCCGGATGAAAAAGTTATTGCAGTTTTCGTGTTGTTGTTTTTGTTAGTCTCGCGAGGGGCGGAAATTCCGGTTCAAGTTTGAACCGGAATATCCGGTTGGCATCTGTCCCTCCACTCCGGAGTTTTTGCTCGAAAACGGCTAAGGACCGGAGTCAAAACTTTCTGGAGTGAACCGGATTATTCGGGGCATACCGGATATTCCGGTTTGGGCAATTTTCGGACCATATTTCACACTGGCATGGGCCGGATTATTTGGAACCGGATTATTCATTTCGGACCGGATATTCCTGTCGGACCGGATTATTTGGTCCAGTTTTGAACCGGATATTTCGAAATATCCTGCTCAGACTGCACACAAAACGGCTAGTTTTTGTGGGGACCTATTTAAGGGGGCTTTCTTCCCCATTGGTCCCCAAGTCTTCCAAGCACGAAATATCCTCTCTCCCCCACCATTGTTGACCTTGGAAAGCTTGCCTCTCTCCCAATCCCTCCTATGATTCTTGCATATCTTTGAGTGAGAAGGTAGAGGAGATCTAGATCTACATTTCCACCAATCCATCTTCCTTCTTAGCGAGGGAAACTTAGTAGATCTTGATCTTGGAGTTCTTGGTGTTTCTCCTCCATTGTTCTTCCTCACTTATTCCCCCATAAGCATTTGTTGCTTTGTTGTAATTTGAGAGTGAAGGATTTGAGCACTTGTGCTCTTGCCATTTGCATCGGTTGCATCGGTTTGCTCTCTCCACGAGGATTCGTGGAAGTTGAAAGTTTGTGAGCTTGTTACTCTTGGGTCTTGGACCCTAGACGACTTGTGGTGTTCTTGGGAGCCTCCAATTGAGTTGTGGATGTGTGCCCCAAGATTGTGGTGACACCGAGAGCCTCCAATTGAGTTGTGGATGCGTGCCTCGGGCTTGAAGGTTGCCAATAGTGGAAGGTGAACTAGGCCTTTGTGGTGGGGTTTATTGGAGAATAGGGTGAGGCCTTTGTGGCGTTGAGTAGGCCTTCGTGGTGAGCTCACACCCCTCCAACGAGACGTACTCCCCTTTGTGGGAGGAACTCGAGAATACATCTTCGTCTCTGTGTGCCTCGGTTATTTCTATACCCGAGCTTTTTACTTATGCAATTTACATTGTGATAGCCTTCGAGCTTGAAGTTATATATCTTGCTATCACCTTGTTACTTGTCTTGCTTAGCATAAGTTGTTGGTTCATCTAGTTGACCCTAGAATATTTAGGTTGTATGCTTGTTAATTTAAACACCTAGTTTATTTCCGCATTTAGCAAGCTTTAACCGGAAAAGTTTTAATCGCCTATTCACCCCCCCCCCCTCTAGGCGACGTCGTTGTCTTTTCAATTGGTATCAGAGCCTCGTCTCTCTTTATTAGGCTTTACATCCTAGAGAGTACGATGTCGTTTAGAGAAATAGAACATGATCCCGCTTTTATATTCTATGGTAGAAACTATGATGTTTAGAAAATTCGCATTCTTGATTTTCTTAAGGACATGGGTCCAAAGTATGTTAAGAGAATTGTAGATATGGATTTTCCTCCTCCAAAGGATTCTCAAGATTTATCTTTAGATGACGAGGAAAACTCCTATCTCGATACTCTTGTATCTAATGGTCGCTTGTGCATTTTGAGCGATGTAGTTATTGAATCAATCATGCCTTTTCGGAACGCTCATGAGCTATGGACAAAACTTCAAGATATATATGATGTGTCCAATATTATTGAGGATGATTGTTCTCCATCCACTTCCGGCTGTGATGAGTTCACATCTTTCTCCACTCCACCAACATGTGATTTTTCACAAGGTAATGATACGGTGAGTGGTGATAGAAATTGCATTGTAGATAGTGAACTTACTATTGAGTATACTTCATCTCTGTCTCATTGCAACATTCTATCTTTGGACTTAATCTCTTCTAGCACTCAAAATTCCTTACATGCTAGTATTGATAGTCCTTGCATATCATGTAATAGTTGTTCAACTAAATCACATGATGATATGCTTCCTATGTCTTGTTTTCATACAAATAATGCTTCCATTTCCTCTAGTACTTGTGTGGCTAACAATGTAGAGGAATCCCAACTTTTGTTGGAACAAGACATGGACCTCAATGGAGCCTCATGCATTCTCTCTTCATCACCTTCCTATCCTCACTTGTGCCTTATGGCTAGGTATTCAAAGGTATCTCCACCTTTGGAACCCACTACATCTTGTGATGATGAGGATGAGGATTTATCTTGTGGAGAGTATGAGGATGAGGCCTCCTTAATGGAGAATGGTGAGTTGGTTCTTCTTGATCTCCCTAAAGGTAGTAAAGCTATCACTCCTTTTAGTGAAATATTGGCTTTTGCTATTTATAGCGCTAAAATAATTGAAAATAAAGGTGAGATTGAAAGAAGTGATGCCGATGAAAAGGCATCCCTCACTACGTCTCTTGAGGAAGAGTATGAGCTCCGAGTTACTCTTGAGGAGAAACTTGAATCTATCGAGGAGCTCTATAATGAACAAATAGCCTATCTCACTAAAGCACGTGACCATACCAATGCTAAATATAAAGTGCTTAAAAATGAAAAGGTTGAATTTGTTGTTGGCAATGCTAATCTAATTGAGGAAAACTCTAGGTTAAATGATGAGCTTGCCAAGTTATCTTCTTCTATTTCTAATTATGTTTGTGCTACTAACTCCACATCTTGTGAAGCATCTATTTTGAAGGAGAATGTTGAGCTAAGGGCTCAACTTGAGCTAATGACTAGCAAGTATGGGAAATTGTAAGAAAGTCATGAAAAGCTATCTAGCTCTCATGAGGATCTTCTAGAATCCCATACCAAGCTAAAATTAGCTCTTGAGGCTATCACTACAAAGGTAACATCTTGTGAGCCTCATGTGGTTACTAGCACAATATCTTCTAATAATGCTATATTGGCTTGTGCTCGTATTAGTAATTCATCCTCCCATAATGTTTCTACATCTTGTGATGAATTGCTTTCCTTGCCTTGTTGCTCTAACAATGAAGCATCTACTTCCTCTAGCTCTTGTGTTGATTCTAACCATGTAGAGGAAAATAAATAGCTCAAGGCCCAAGTCACTTCTTTGAAGAAAGACTTGGAAAAGTGTCATGAAGGGAGTTCCACACTTGACAAGATGTTGAGAGTGCGAAGACTTCCCAATGACAAGAGTGGACTTGGATTCAACTCCAATATCAAGAACAAGTCCATTATTGACAAGAAGAAGGGCCAAGAACAAGAAAAAGATTCGGCCAAGATTATTTGCTTCAAGTGCAAAATTGAAGGGCACCATGTTAGATCTTGCCCTTTGAAGAAGAAGCCTCTTAGTGATAAGCAACTAGGGAAGAGTCCTCTTGTTCAATCTCATGTCAACCACGAGTTGAACAACGGCCACCTCCTAAGAAGACTCAAGCCAATGCTCCTCTTGTTGAGAAGCCTATTGAGAAGAAAGAAAAGAGTCGATGTTGGTACCTTTGTCGCAAGAAGGGACACTTTGCTTCTTCATGCACTAATGGTACATTATCCAACCCTATACTTGTTGATGATGTTTATTCCATTAGGAAGGATAATGTGGGCAATGTGTTTTCCAAGTATGTTGGTACACCAAGTGGTGTCAAGAAAAGAACCATTTGGGTTGCCAAACCTATTGTGACTAACCTCTTAGGACCCAACTTGGTTGGGGACCAACAAGCTCAAACTTGATCAATAGGTGGTGTTGGAGGGCATTGGAGACTTGGCTATTTCATGAAGAATTAAGGGATCTTCATCAATTTTATTTCCTCAAGCCAAGTCACTTGGATTTTATATATCTCTTACCCTATGTTCCTCCAAGCGGTAACTTGTATTTAAATCTATATACATTGAAAGTTGCTTGCTCCCTTGCATATGTTAGTTTTTTTCTAGCATGTGTTTGTATATGTAGTGCTTCCTAGTTACCTATCTTGAGTAATCTAGTTATGTTTGTTGGTTTGAAATCCATGTACTTGTGTTCTTTGTGTTGAGCCTTCATTGCTATTGTTGTTTATCTTAGTTGGCTCTTTGGGAGATTAATGGACTATCCCATTTTGGGGGAGTAATATGCTTTGCACTTTACTATCCTAAAATGTGTGTACATGAGGAATACCACTTAGTGTTGATATATCAATATTATCTTGTCTCTATATGGTATCTCTTTCTCATGAGAAATTCAAATTCTAATGTCCATTAACTTTCTCTAGTTGGATTTATTTTCTTTGCCTCTTGTTAAAAAAATGGATTATCACATTATGGGGGAGTAATAAGCTATGTGCATATTACAAGCCTAGAAAATGTGAACATTTGAGGTATTGCCACCTAGAGTTGATATTGTTAGTTATATTGTTCCTAAGTGGCATGTTGCTCAAACAAGTTCCATATTTGCTTAAAATATTTTGTGTCCCTCTTCTTTGGTATCTTGTTTGTTAGAGAGTTCTTGTTGCCTTGCTTTTCGGGTTTTATTTGTAGCCTTCAAGAATCTCTTCCTAAGCATGTTTTTTATTGTTCCTATCTTTTACCACATGCTTATGTTTTGTGAATATGATTGTGAACCAATCTACCACCGAGAAATATCTCCATACATATCTTGTCTTTGACAAGTTATAATAATTTGTGGTAAGTTTATTGATCATATTTACTTTGGCCTTTGCTCTAACATTGCCTTCTTTCTTGCCAATGTTTTGTTTGGTTCTATTCCCTTGTGTCTTCCTTGCTCTACTCAAAATTTGTGTTGTGCTTTCTTGTGGTAGAAAAAGCAATGATCCCATACTTGTGCACTTATGTTCAAAGTCATACTTCCTTGGGTTGCACTATTCTTGGGGAAGCTATCCTACATTGAGTAGATCACCGTTCTTTATATTGGTATTGCATCTAATTGTTTTTATTTAATCTTGACTAGTGTTTGAATAATATAAATGGAGAGTAATGATTCCATTGTGTGCATTTTGTATTCACATGCAAGATCATAAATAATGCACTATTATTGGAAGAACTATCCTATATGCGTTTGAACACTTGTTGTCTTTAAATTTGTATTTTATCCCAATGACTTGTCTCTTTGGAAGACGAACATTTTTTTCGTCTTGGCACTTTGTGTGATATCATGAAAAGTGTAGAGGGTTTGCTTATTCTTTGATGTTTTTTTTGGTATATTCTCTATTTTGTTTCCTCAATCATGTGTTGATTTGGGTCTTGATATAATTTGGACAATTCTATTTCTTTTCACTCTTGTGAGTGGCTTCTTGGTTTAATTGGTTCTTTGTCCAATTTGTATCTTGTTTTGGTTCTTGAAAGTTTTGTGCATGCATATTTACTATATATATCTTTTGGCATGCTTACTTTCGTTGATCCAATATATAGGATAAACTCCATCAAATCCTAAATGGCTAAGATGTGCTTGAAATTCAAATTCATAATAATTTGCACATATTTATGTGGAGTTTGTCCTATGTATTGTAGTTGTTCTAACTACTTTGGACCCAATGAGTTTGGGTACCATTTTGTACTTGAATTTTGTTTTTAGGTACAATGGAGATACATTGGTTGCTTGCTCCATTCATAAGGAAGGTGTTCTCACCATGGTATTATAGGAGTCAAGCTACGATGATTATCAAACTCGCATCCTCTTCATCACCAATGTCGTCTCGGTAACAAGTATCTATCTCATGCATACATTTCTATCTTTCAACCTTGTGTAGGTTGCTTCTTGGCATGATTTCCTTTTGTTGCATTTCTTTTGGTTCTTGCAAATGTCTTATCAAAAGCATCTTTATTGCAACTATGAGTAGGCCGGGATGATTACATACTAAGGGGATATTCATAATCATTTTCATGATTCATCAATCCCAAGTATATTAATCTAGCAACTTCTATTTGAAGTCTCTCATATGCAATATTGATGAATTATCAAAAACCATTTGAATCTTTTGTGATATGCGTTACCTTTCTCGAAGCATTCCAACTATCACTTTTCCCTTGTGATATTTGTGATGCTTTGATTAGTTTTTGTTTGTTCATCTATATCCCCTTAAGATTAAATTAAACTTAGTGCTTTTCTTTCAAGCAAAAATCTTATTGGTATATTAATGAACCTCTCTTGGATATCATGTTCTTCACCTTTGTACCTATTTTGTGTGTGCATGTTTCTTTGTGGATATATATCTTTGTGATTGTTGTCCACTTAGAAACTTATACACACGATAATAGTTACATATTTAATTGATATTATATTTCTTTAGTAACCACTTTTTATTGCTTTATATTCCTTGGTGGTTCCTAAAAGGCACAAGCTTTGCTTTTGTTTTGGTATTCCTTTTGCATCTTAATAAGCTTGTGGACCTATGTGTTTTATCATTTGATGGTTTGTGTGTATGGGAAAGACATGATATGCACTATGTGCCTCCTATATTGAAAGACTATGTTGATGATTCTATCATCCTATTAGTCTCCTAAAAATGTTTTTCCTTGTCACACGCATCTATTTCGGTTGAGTAATTTGTTTGCAAGTTGCTTTGCTTCATCTCCAATCTATTCTCTTGCTCTTGTTTGTGTTCAAAATTATCTAAGGGAGTGATGATTCCATGTTGTGCACATTATATAGTAATTCAAATCTAACATTGTGCATGTACCTTGGGGAGTTCCCTCTTGATTTTCTAGAACACTTGGTTGATCCTATCAAAATATTGATGTTGGTCAATCGGTTTTTCGGATCCTTGTGGTTGGTTGCTTCTTTGTGAAAGTATCCTTCAATTTTACTTTGCTTGTAAATCTTTGGATCCTCAATATAGTTTGATCTCCCTCCATCTATTCATAGTTGGAGATATGCACTTGATTTCACTCATATCATGAGAAATGCATACACTATGGGGGAGCTCTTACTATATTGGCCTTCTAATCCTTTTGCCCATTTCGGCAATGGATGCCAATGGGGGAGAAGTTTAGAGGGTTTAAGGGAATTTGGTTTATGCTTTAGTTTCGTTCTTAAGCATTTGCCTTTCCATGCTATTGCATCCTTGCTCTTGTTTAGCATGTTTGCTTTATTCATCATATAAACCCTCGTAAAAAGGGATTGTCATCAATTACCAAAATGGGGGAGATTGAAAGCACATGGTTCCCCCATATGTGGTTTTGGTAATTAATTACAATCCTTATGGACTAATGTTTGCATTGAGTTATATTTGTAGATCTTGTCCATAGGAAATAATGGAGTTCATGTGTTGAACTCTATTAGCTTCCTTGATGGCCATTGTTATATTCATGGATTTATATGAAGAATGGTCATGGTTTGAGTTGAGCTTATTGCTAGTATGTCTTGAAGAAAAGGATTAGGTGATTTTTCATTATCATCTTCAAGACATCATCTTTAGAAGTGAGAAGCAAAGATACAAGGTTGATCAAGCAAGCGATCAACACACAAAGCTACAAGTTGTACCAAGTGGGATTGTGTATCTCATGGTATGGTAATATTTTGTCAATATAGCTTTGTGAACTAACCCATGATATGTGTGTGTCGCATCTCTATGTGTGGTTAGGTACCTTTCCATGGGCATGAACCAAAAGGAAGATTTCATATATCCCATGGTCTATGTCGTCGTCAAGCGGTGTTTGTCATCTAGCTTGACGTGGAAGCTCAAGTGAAGCATCTAGAAGATATCCTATGCTTGATGCTTGCCACCCTTTTGGAGATTGTGGCCTTGTGAAGATTTGCCGAAGGGTCTCTCCCATAATGGTGTATGGGGGAGCTAGTCTCTCCCATAATGGTGTATGGGGGAGCAACTTGCAAGTCTTCATCAAGCGGAGTTTGTGCTAGCAAGCGCAATCAAGAAAGAAGATCCAACTTGAGAGAGTCAAGATCGTCATCATCTAGCTCAAGTGGAATGCTCAAGGCAAAGGTATAATCTTGATAGGTTTTCTATTTTACCGGTCTCGTGTCTTTGGGAGACCGGGTTATAGGATAGATAGTCGTACTATCAAGAGGGGCTCTCAAGTGAGTAACTCGATTGAATCGTTATGGAGAGCTCAAACCTTTGCATACTTTGCATATCATCTTTCTTGGTTCTTATTTGTCTTTTGTCTCCTTTGGGTTTTAGTGCTTGTCGTTATCTTCATGACAAGCCTTGGTTTCTCGAAAACGGATTTCGTAAGAAAAACTTGTTGCGTTTTCGGTGGTGAAAATATTCCGCTCGTCCTTGAGAATGTTCCCACATCTTCCATGTGTATTAACTTCTCCATACTTCTATTTGTATAGTCCTTTCTATTATCTTTCCAATGCAATTGGATTTACCCCGTTCGGAGTTCATTCGCAAAAGTTACGTGCGTTTTCATGTAGGAGGTTTTACCGGTTGTTCCTTTTTGAGAGGCCAAAACGTTTCCCCATTTTGTTTTATCTTTCATTGATGTACAATGATGTTTCTATGCATATTATTGTAGTGCTCATTGTGGTGATTTCAACGAGCCCAAGATCATCAAAAACGGAGTCCGGATAAAAAAGTTATTGCAGTTTTCGTGTTGTTGTTTTTGTTAGTCTCGCAAGGGGCGGAAATTCCGGTTCAAGTTTGAACCGGAATATCCGGTTGGCATCTGTCCCTCCACTCCGGAGTTTTTGCTCGGAAACGGCTAAGGACCGGAGTCAAAACTTTCTGTAGTGGACCGGATTATTTGAACCGGGTTATTCGGGGCATACCGGATATTCCGGTTTGGGCAATTTTCGGACCATATTTCACACTGGCATGGGCCGGATTATTTGGAACCGGATTATTCACTTCGGACCGGATATTGCTGTCGGACCGGATTATTTGGTCCAGTTTTGAACCGGATATTTCGAAATATCCTGCTCAGACTGCACACAAAACGGCTAGTTTTTGTGGGGACCTATTTAAGGGGGCTTTCTTCCCCATTGGTCCCCAAGTCTTCCAAGCACGAAATATCCTCTCTCCCCCACCATTGTTGACCTTGGAAAGCTTGCCCCTCTCCCAATCTCTCCTATGATTCTTGCATATCTTTGAGGGAGAAGGTAGAGGAGATCTAGATCTACATTTCCACCAATCCATCTTCCTTCTTAGTGAGGGAAACTTAGTAGATCTTGATCTTGGAGTTCTTGGTGTTTCTCCTCCATTGTTCTTCCTCTCTTATTCCCCCATAAGCATTTGTTGCTTTGTTGGAATTTGAGAGTGAAGGATTTGAGTACTTGTGCTCTTGCCATTTGCATCGGTTTGCTCTCTCCACGAGGATTCGTGGAAGTTGAAAGTTTGTGAGCTTGTTACTCTTGGGTCTTGGACCCTAGACAACTTGTGGTGTTCTTGGGAGTCTCCAATTGAGTTGTGGATGCGTGCCCCAAGATTGTGGTGACACCGAGAGCCTCCAATTGAGTTGTGGATGCGTGCCTCGGGTTTGAAGGTTGCCAATAGTGGAAGGTGAACTAGACCTTTGTGGTGGGGTTCATCGGAGAATAGGGTGAGGCCTTTGTGGCGTTGAGTAGGCCTTCGTGGTGAGCTCACACCCCTCCAACGAGACGTACTCCCCTTTGTGGGAGGAACTCGGGAATACATCTTCGTCTCCGTGTGCCTCGGTTATTTCTATACCCGAGCTTTTTACTTATGCAATTTACATTGTGATAGCATTCGTGCTTGAAGTTATATATCTTGCTATCATCTTGTTACTTGTCTTGCTTAGCATAAGTTGTTGGTTCATCTAGTTGACCCTAGAATATTTAGGTTGTATGCTTGTTAATTTAAACACCTAGTTTATTTCCGCATTTAGCAAGATTTAACCGGAAAAGTTTTAATCGCCTATTCACCCCCTCTCTAGGCGACGTCGTTGTCCGTTCAATCTTAGCATATCAATCTAATTAGGGAATACCCATACATATTGTTCCCTTCCAACAATATGCTATTCATTGATGCTGACATAAACAATGTCCATGACCAGGAAAACATAGTCATCAAGCATCCAATGAATTAGTCATAAAAGGCAAGACTAGAGTTTAATACTATGTGCATGTTACTAGACGTGAGCGTGAGTTTTTCTCTAAATCTCATATTTAGGAATCATGTCAGTTATAGCATAGTAATATGAATCATAATTTTAAAACAAACGTATAAATATTATTGCCTTTTGGTCATACATCCAACAGTCTCCCACTCGCGCAACTGGCAATAATCTGTTTGTATAAGTCCATTAAACATCTAGAAGATGTAAGTGAACACTCATGCAAACACAGTGTTAGACGCATTTGTCATCAACCCCTTCTGAGGTTGTAAACCATATGTATTATGAAGAAATTTTTTCTTTCATAATACTTCTTGATCATAAGATCAACTACAGTCTAGGCTATTATAGGTGAAACATTGGTGTTTCAACTAAGAATACAGTTTCACCGTTTATCATAGATCATCCTACATATTTTTTGAAATACCACACCTAGTACATATAATGAACCGATAGCCAAAATACTAATGTACTTAAACTTCTTGTCGGGGGGTTACCCCCGAGTAGGGTAAAAACAAGTGCTAAAGGCATGATCAGAGGGGATGTTTGGCCGAGTAGCCGGCTACCTGGTACTCGCTACCCGGTCGACTGCTACCCGGTCTCACACCTAGACAGCCAGAAGGATGAATCAAGAGAGTTATGCTCCTCTGAATAGAAGAGCTGGTCCGAGTAGAAATGGCGGGAACCTACTCGGGCCAGAAGTCAAAGGAGCCGTTCTGACACCGAATCCCGCGTATCCCGGGTCCGTACTTGGCACTGTTCACAGCACTGTTCATCTGGGGACGGCGTGCCTGACAGCGACAGTGTGTCAGCAGGGCGTCGCAGGATAGGGGGGACCTACTCTGTGTTCGCCACAGTGATAACAGACTGAACACTTGGTTTTTCCCAACGACTTTCCGCACCGGGACAAATCTAGAAGCCAAAGCTGTCAGCGGGAACTCGGAAGAAGGACGGTGTGCACACAATGTCGACATCTGTTTGTATTTGGCTGTATCCGGCTGGGCACCGAGTATATAAGGTGCCCTGCCCCCTCCTGCGCGAGGGATGCTGACCTAGAGCGATCACTACGTAGAGATTCTTGACCTAGTTCGTCCCGTAGAGAGAAGAGTGGCTACTCGGTAGCAAGAACCATTGTATTGTGGCTACTCGGTGAGACATCAGAATACAGAGAGAAAGGCAGGAGTAGGGGTTTTACCTCCTCACGAGGGCCCTGAACCTGGGTAGATCGTGTTGTTTGCAGTGCTAGTTTCATCCTTCACGCGTCTACTCGTCGCGTGATCCCTCCCCGAGCGCCTCCAGCGTCCTTCGTCCCCACATCTTTAGCCATCCTATGGCATCTGCCGTGACACCACCACGACAGTTGGCGCCCACCGTGGGGCAACCAGCGGCGCTGGCTGGAGTTTCCGTTCGGACGGGATCGATTTCTGCTACCGGAGAGCGCGTGGTCTGTGGCCTTGTCCACAGATTCGGCTCCTTCGACTTCGTCACCGACAACGCCGGCGATTTCGGCGGCAGGGCTATGCCGGAGGGCGGCACGGTGCTTTCTTTCGGCGCGCACCTCGTCTACGTCGCCACCGTCATCGACCGCGAGTACCCCGAGCTGGTGCACGACGCGGAGGATCCACCCGCCGTTATCGCCGCACGCGGGAGGCCGTCGAGCCGCTCTGCGGGCGTCGCGGAGGTGATGATGACCGGCCCTGCTGCTGATGCCGGGAAGGGCGCGGCTGCTACCGCTGCGGCTGTCGTCGAGGATCTTGCTGGCTCTAGTGCTGGCGGGAAGACGCACAAGCCTTACGAGAAGGAGTGCAACCTTCCGCTCTCCACTACTCCGACGATCCCTGCGTCTGCTGCGCGGACGGGCATGCCGCCTCCCACTGACCTCGAGCTCCTGACCATGAAGGCGCAGCTCGACCGGCAGCGCCAGGAGCTGCTCGCTGAGCAGGCGGAGTTGGAGAAGATCAGGCTAGAGCTTAGCTTAGATCAGCTTGAGTACAACAAGGCTCACGGTTTCACACCAGTTGTTAGGAGAGCTAGCAAAGTAGGTGCTACGCGTCGCAACCTAGGTGCCGAGATGGCAACGGTTGTAGAGGCTCCCAGTCAGTCCGCCACCGCAAACACCTCCACTAGACCCAGATACAGCACACCCGCCAAGACACTTAGAGCTGCTGAGGCCGTAGCTGCCGAGTTGCCGCACCTAGTTGGCGACGCGCGCGTTAGGCAGCAGGAAAGGCTGAACGAGTTGGTGCTAGAGGCGGCTAGGCAGAACGAGGAGTTCCGGAAAGCCAACCCGGGTGCTGGAGCTTCTCAGGTGGTGCACTCGCATGTGGCCAGATCTAACGATCAGGCTTCATCTCCGCATCCTAGCCGTGAGAAAAGCCGGAGTGGGCATTCCGGCAAGGATAGGCAAATGCAGGTGTACGACCCGGCTGTCGCCGCGAAACAGCTCGCTGTGCCGCGACAGTCCGGTCAGAAACACAACGCTGCAGGAGCAGGCTTTCAAGCCCATAAAGCTCAAAGCCAGGCCCGAGATGGAGAGCGCCCAGGTCCTTCTCAGCATCCCGTCGCTCAGCCTACTCGGCAGAGGCAGCAGCCGCGTGCAGTGGCGCCAGTCGCCAACCCGGTGGAGCAGCCTGCAGCTGTGCAGGTGGACAGATATGATGATGGCGATTCGGCCATGGGGATGGCTGGCTATGACATTCTGGATCGTGTGGGCGAGCGCGTGTTGGCGCCTGGAGATGCAAGGCACCAGCTGGACCGGATCAGCTTGTCGGCGCGGCTTGAGAACACGGGTCCTCCTGGCCCCGAGTGCTTTGGCCCGCGCATCATGAACGAGCCGTCCGTGAAGAACTTCCAGCTCGCAAGGGGCACCAAGAGCTACAACGGCAGCACCAAGCCGGAAGATTGGCTCAACGACTATGTCACCGCAGTCCACATCGCGGGCGGCAACAGGAGATGGGCAGTGCGGTACGTTCCGCAGATGCTAGAGGGTCCAGCTCGCACTTGGCTCAACAACTTGCCCAAGAACAGCATAAATTGCTGGCTGGACTTCTCGGACGCCTTCGTCAGCAACTTCACCAGCACCTACAAGAGGCCGAATAGGCCACAGCAGCTGTCCGCTTGCAGGCAGCGAGAAGACGAGACGGACCGCGAGTACCTTACTCGGTGGAGCACGTTGCGAAACACCTGTGAAGGTGTGAATGAAGCCCAGGCCATCACTTGGTTTGCGCAGGGTTGCAGACATGGCAGTATGCTGTGGCAAAGGTTGCAGAGGGAGATGCCAAACACTCTGGCGGAGACCATCAAGATTGCAGATCAGTACGCACTCGGTGATCCTACCCAGCCTCTGATGGATTCCTCCGAGCCGAGAAGAAACTTCAACAGCAACAAGCGCAACGAGTTCCGCAACAAGCGCAGGGGTGACCGAATAGATGTTCGGTACGACCCTGAGGAGGTGAACGCAGTGGCTGTTGGAGCTGGGGGTAGCCAAAGGCAGAAACCTGCTGGAGCCTACGGGCAGAACCAGAACCAGGGCCAAGGCAACAAGAAACCATTCCGTGCTCCTCAGTCGGGTAGCGGCAACTCGGAGCAGACGAGGAAGTTCGTCTTTGACGACATGAAGGATGGCCCATGCAGTTTCCACACTCAGCACCCCTCAAGGCCTGCTAACCACACTACCCGACAGTGCGAGTGGTGGGATCTGATCCGGAATGAAGGCTTGCCTCCTCCTCCTCCTCTGCCAGCTGCAAATGCCAATGTGCAGCCTGCTCGCGCACCCGCAGCTCGGCCGCCAGTGTTTCCGAGAAGAGAAAACGTGAACCAAGTGGCTTTAGGAGCCAACCGTCACTTCAACAATGAGGGCTACCGCAACAACAACAACAACTACAACCGCAACAACAACAGAGGCAACAACAACTACCAGAGCAACAACAACGGCAACAATGAGGGTGGAGGCCGCAACCAGTACCAAGAACATCATGAGAGCTACATGATCTTCACTTCAGAGCCCGTCGACAAGCAGTCACAGCACAGGCGTGCCATGGAGGTCAATGCCGTGATCCCTGCAGTTCCTCACTATATGCATTGGTGCAACCAAGAGATCAAGTGGTCCCGAGTAGATCATCCCAAGGTAATGCCCAACCCGGGTAGCTACGCCTTGGTGGTGGATCCCACCTTCTTGGGTCCCGAGAAGAATGTGAGGTTCAGCAAAGTGCTAATCGACAACGGCAGCAGCATCAACATTGTGTACAAAGACACACTCGAGAAGCTTGGGCTGGCCGAGAACATGCTGCTACCTAGCAAGACCACCTTCCATGGCATTGTGCCGGGAGTCTCGTGCAACCCGATTGGCCGAGTGTGGATAGATGTGCTATTCGGCACAAGGGAGAACTGCCGCACAGAGCGCCTGCAGTTCGAGGTGGTTGATCATCAGAGCCCTATCACGCTCTACTCGGCAGGCCTGCTCTGAGCAAGTTCATGGCCTCTACCCACACGGCATATCTGAAGATGAAGATCCCTGGTCCCAATGGCGTAATTACCATCTCTGGTGATTACAAGAAGTCCATGGAGTGTGCCTCTGCTGGTTCTCAGTTGGCGGAGTCCATGGTGATTGCTGCCGAGAAGAAAAAGATGTACGAGGTGGTGGCTATGGCGCAATCCGCGCAAGCTGGTGCGCAGGGCGTGCCGAGTACGCAACACGGGACCGCGTTCCAGGCGTCCCAAGAGACCAAGAAGGTCCAGGTCGACCCCGAGTTCCCCGACCGCGTAGCCATCATTGGCTCCGGGTTGGCGGAGAAATAGGAAAGCGAGCTCATCCACTTCCTCCGTGAGAATCGGGACGTGTTCGCCTGGTCCAATGAAGATTTACCAGGAGTCCCGAGGGAGTTGGTTGAGCACTCGTTACATGTGCGTCCTGACGCCAAGCCAGTGAAGCAGGCTATGCGCCGCTTCGGAGATGAGAGAAGGAAGGCCATTGGTGACCAGATCACCAAGTTGCTGATAAGCAATTTCATCATGGAGGTGCTGCATCCGGATTGGCTAGCCAACCCGGTCATGGTCGAGAAGAAGAAGGAGGATCCCAAGGCTGCTACCGCATGGCGCATGTGTGTCGACTACACCGACTTGAACAAAGCATGCCCCAAGGATCCCTTTCCGCTACCTCGCATCGATCAGGTGATCGATTCCACTGCTGGTTGTGAACTGCTGTCTTTCATAGATGCCTACTCTGGTTTCCACCAGATAGCTCTCAATCCTGCTGATCAAATAAAGACTGCTTTCATTACCCCGTACGGGGCTTATTGCTATCGTGTCATGTGTTTCGGGTTGCGGAATGCGGGTGCTACTTATCAGCGGTGCATGCAGAAATGCTTGCACGATCAGCTCGGCAAGAATGTGCAGGTGTACGTAGATGACATTGTCATCAAAACGAATAAAACACATACTCTGCTTGCCGACCTGGAGGAAACCTTTGCCAACTTGCGCAAGTATAAAATGAAGCTGAACCCGAGTAAATGCACCTTTGGTGTCCCGGCTGGCAAGCTACTCGGCTTCCTGGTGTCTAGTCGGGGCATTGAAGCCAATCCTTCAAAGATAAAAGCTATTGAGAGCATGTCTTTGCCGAGATCCCTGAAGGATGTGCAAAAATTCACTGGTTGCTTGGCATCTCTGAGCCGTTTCCTGGGCCGAATGGGCGAGAAGGCCCTGCCTCTGTACCAGCTGATGAAGAAAAGTGACAAGTTTGTCTGGACTCCGCAAGCGGACGTGGCATTCAACGAGCTGAAGGCAATGCTGGCTAGCGCTCCCATCTTGGCTAGTCCGCTACCCAAGGAGCCAATGCTGCTGTACATTGCTGCCACCAATCGAGTAGTCAGTGTGGTGATTGTGGTGGAGCGAGAAGAAGAAGGCAAGAGTGTGCAGCGTCCAGTGTACTACCTCAGCGAAGTGCTATCCAGCTCCAAGCAGAACTACCCGCATTACCAGAAGATGACCTATGGCGTGTACCTGGGCGCCAAGAAGCTAAAGCATTACTTCCAAGAGCATCCTATCACGGTTGTGAGCTCTGCTCCCATCTCGGATATCATGGGCAACAAGGAGGCGAGTGGTCGAGTAGCCAAGTGGGCAATCGAGCTGGCCGCGTACGCCCCCGCGTATGCGAGAAGAGAAGCCATCAAGTCTCAGATTCTGGCGGAGTTTCTGGTGGATTGGGCTGAGGTGCAGTACGAACCTCCTGCTCCAGTTTCCAATTACTGGAAGATGCACTTTGATGGCTCGAAGGTGAAGGAAGGCCTTGGTGCTGGCGTAGTGCTTACGTCACCCAAGCGAGATCAACTCAAGTACGTGCTGCAGATTCATTTCAAGGCGTCCAACAACGTAGCAGAGTACGAGGCAGTGGTGCACGGCTTGCGAGTAGCCAAGGAGGTTGGCGTGCAGCGCATTATATGCTATGGCGATTCAGATCTGGTGGTGCAGCAAGTCTCTGGCACTTGGGATGCTCTAGATGCCAACATGGCATCATATCGCTTCCTGGTACAGTCTATGACTGGATTCTTCGAAGGCTGCGAGTTCCAGCACATTCACCGAGCAGAGAACGAAGCGGCAGACGAGCTGTCCAAGTTGGGATCTTCTCGGCAATCCATCCCGGCGGGGGTTGCCTTAGAGCACTTGAGGAAGCCATCCATCAAGCCGTCTCCCAACTCGGAATCCATATTTGTTCCTTCTCTGCCAAGTGAAGAATCCGTTCCAATGGAGATTGACTGGGAGAATGCAACAGAGAACCCGGGGACTGCCGCTCCCTACTCGGGGACTGCCGACTCCCTACTCGGGGACTGCCACTCCATACTCGGGGACTGCTGTCCTTAACCCGGGGACTGTCGCATTCATTGAGGAGGTCCTTGCCAATCGTTCAGGGCTCCAGAGAAGTGCTCCCAACCCTAAAGAGCAGCCAGAGATGCCTGTCCCAATGGAAGTGGACGAACCAGTGTTTCCCACACGGGAGACACCGAGTTGGGCCATGCCCATATTATCCTTTCTAAAGGACGGTACTCTGCCAGAAGACGAGGTGGCCGCAAGGCAGATTCAGAGAAGATCCAAGGGCTACACTATATTCAGAGATGTGCTGCACAAAAGAAGTGCCACCGGCGTGCTGCAACGTTGTGTGGACCCAGAAGAAGGAGGAGAAATTCTGTTGGAAATACACCAAGGAGAATGCGGGCACCACGCCTCTTCTCGGGCATTGGTCAAGAAAGCTTTTCGGCATGGCTTCTACTGGCTCACAGCTCTGCAGCAAGCTGAAGACATCGTGAGGAAGTGCAATGGCTGCCAGATGTTCGCGAGTAAGATTCACATGCCTGCTTCCGAGTTGAAAACAATTCCTATCACATGGCCGTTTGCCGTATGGTGCCTGGATATGGTTGGCCCCTTCAAGCCGGCTAAAGGCAACATGACACACATCTTAGTCATGGTGGACAAGTTCACCAAGTGGATTGAAGTGAAGCCTATTCGGAAGTGCGATGGAGCTACAGCCGTGAAATTCTTAAAGGATGTGATCCTGAGATACGGCTACCCGCACAGCATCATCACCGACAACGGCACAAATTTCGCAGAAGGGGCAATGGTGCGGTTCTGCAGAGATAAGCACATCCGACTAGATGTTGCATCTGTTGCGCATCCCGCCTCCAATGGGCAAGTGGAAAGAGCAAACGGCATGGTGCTGGCAGGCATAAAGCCAAGGCTGATTGAGCCGCTGCTGAAAACACCTGGGTGTTGGCTAGACGAGTTGCCAGCGGTGTTGTGGAGTCTAAGGACTACCCCTAACCGGTCAACCGGCTACACGCCATTCTTCTTGGTATACGGGGCTGAGGCCGTGTTGCCAATAGACTTAGAGCATGACTCCCCCCGAGTAACCCTCTACACTGAGGTGGAGGCGAGAGAAGCTCGAGAAGACGACGTTGACCTGCTCGAAGAAGCAAGAGAGCTCACTCTGTCACGTTCGGCTATCTACCAGCAAAGCCTGCGGCGTTATCATAGCCGAAAGGTGAACCCAAGGGTTTTCCGAGAAGGAGACATGGTCCTCAGGCTTGTGCAACGCACAGCCGGGATGCACAAATTGTCTCCTCCATGGGAAGGGCCCTTCATTGTGAGCAAAGCGCTGCACAATGATGCCTATTATCTCGTGGACATGCGTCCATCACAGGAGAACAGGGCAGATAAAGCTGGAGAGGAATCCAAGCGCCCTTGGAATGTAGCCCTACTTCGTCGCTTTCATTCGTGAGCAAAGATGTGTATGTACTCTCTTATCCGAGTTAAAATTCTACCCTGCAATCTGAAATTGAACTCGGGGACTGCCCTCGCCTAAACTTGCTCTGTGTGTTTCTACCCGGCTTTACTTTTGTCCACTCGGTTGCTCTGCTTAAAATTTCACGAGTACATCTAGTATTGTGTTTAAACCTACATGCCAACTCTTCGACTTTGCTGCTGTCCGAAACCCGGCTTCATGGCAAGCAAGAGAACAAGCAAAAGGTCAATGAGCACAAGAAAAATTACTAAGGAAAGAAAAAGTGCAGGAACCGAATAGGATGTCTTTTACTGTTGTTTCTTGTTAACTCCTTCTCGGCTAAGTGGTGGGCTGCGTTACTATGAGTATTTCTAAGTGGCTAAGTATTTGCAACTCCAACTTTGCATTCTTGTGACTCGAATACCAAAAAAGCAACAAGTTGCGGGTAAGAGCTGAGATAAAAAGGAAGAGCGAATAAGAAATGCAACTCGGGGACTCGCATGATAACGCAACCCGGCATTCGAGCCAAAGTTGCTCAAATTGACTAAGTTAAATATCAAACGTGAATAAAACTGAGTAGCAAACGACAAGGATAATTGTTTCGATACATCTGCACCCGGCATCCCGGGGATCTGATAAAAGTTTCGAGAATAAAGTTGCAGGAAGTAGTCAGGTAGAAGCAGCAGTGTTCTCGGCGCTGGCCTTGGTGGCTTCAGCGTCAGCATTGGCCTTGGCGGCTTCAGCTTCAGCGTTGGCCTTAGCAGCATCAACCTCCGAGTTGGCGGCGTCGGTCCTCGCGGCATCCGCATCCGGCTCAGTAGCAGCTTGTTCAGAAGTGGCGGTGGCCACCGAGGTGGAGGCCGCAGCCTGAGCGAGGAGTCGCGCCGTGTCGTCGAGAGCCGCACCTGAGGAGGTGCCGAACTCGAGGGCCGCGGTGTCAATCGTCATCTCCACGCTCTCGGCCTCCTCCTCGCTGTCCGCGACGACCGCGGCCTTCCCCTTCCCGGCCTTGTAGCGATCACTCTCGAAGCTGCCCAGGTCAGACTCGGTGGCGTCCTCGTCTTCATCATCGTCGTCATCATCGCCTTCGTCCACCTCGGTGTCAGGCTCGGTGAGACCGTCGATGAAGTGCGCGGTGCTTGCGTACTGGGCGACCTCGTACGCGACGGCCTGGCGGAGAGCCACGCAATCGGAATCCGTCTCCCACTTGGAGTCCTCACGCATCTCGCGGACAACTTGCAAGTTGAGGTTCTCATACCAGCTGGTGATGAACAGCAGCATCATATCAGCGCCTGCCCGAGCTCCGGACGCCCTCCATTTCTTCAGCTCGGCCTTCACGCCATTAAGCTTCGCGGCAAGTCCGCGGATAGTTTTTGGCGCGGAGTCTTTAGGCCAGAACACGTCATGGAGCTTGAAGGCAGTGCGCACCAGATCGGTGCCCACACCACTTAAGCGCTGAAGCTGCCCCTGCATGACCATGATGCTATCTTCGATCTCTGCCTTGGTGTCCATGGGTTCGCCCTTCTCAATGCGAGCTGCTCGGGCCTTCGCCAAGGCAGGCTTACAAGATGTCTCGAGGTCGGGGAAGATTTCTGAAAGAGCTATTGAGAAGATCAGAAACAGAAGCCGAGTAGAAAAATAAACCGAGCAGCGGAGAAGCGCAAGAAACAAGAGAAGGGCGGAGAAGCAAGCACTTACTGTTCAGGTCGTAGAGTAGCGCCTGCAGCTTTTTCTTCCATGATTCTTCGTCAGCAACATGCTTCTCTTCTACCTTCCGGAACTGCGCCAGCTGGAGCATAAGATCCGAGTTGCTCTCCTTCAGCGTCTTGCATTCCAGCTCGAGAGCCTTTCGCTTGGCTGTGGCTGCCGCTTCGGCCTTTTTCTTCTCGGCCACCGCGTTGTCTCTCTCGGTAGCTAGATCAATGGCCCTTTGGAGAGCAGTTCGCAGCTGGACCTGCAATGGTTCCATCTCGGAGAGGTGCCTGTTCTTGAATTCTACCTCAAGGCTTGCAATCTGCTGCTGCACCTCAGCAGGCTTGAGGCAGTCGAGATGCTCTTCGACAAACTTCTTATGATCTTCTGTGAAAAGCAAAGCACGGTCAGCAGAGTAGCAAAGATGAAAGCAAGAAGTCAAGCCGAGAAGACATCAACTCACCTTCCAGCCTCTTGATGGTGGTTTGGCCGCTCTCAACGAAGGCGCGGCAGTTGGAGTGCTCCTCGGCCAGGGTCTTAAATTTGCCTGCAGAAAGGAGTCGGTCTGAGCAGAAAGCAACAGCGGGCGTAAACATAAAACGCGGGAACCGCGTAGCTACAAGCTTACTTTCGATCTCGGAAAGCTTGAGGGCACTGTCCATGACCTCCTTCTCTGCCGCCTCATCGGACTTGCGCTCCAATTCCAGGGCCTCGAGACGCCTCCTAGCGATGCTGTGGTTCCATAGCAGCCGCCGGTACAGGTTGGTTCTTTTCAGAAGGCAATTCTGAGAAGAAGAAAGAAAAAGAATCAGACAAAGTCGTGAAGATTCAACCCGAGAAGGCGGCAACTCGGTTGAGTACCCGCCTACTCGGCCAGAATCTCGGGGACTGGGGGATGGATAAGAAGAAGCAGTAGAATAGAAGAGAAGGAAAATGCAACTCGGGACGGATGAGCAAAGCTTACCGCGTAAGTCTGTTCAATATCCTCCGCGGCCTTGCGATGGACGAAGAGCTTGGCGGCGAGCGTGCTGGTATTGGACGAGATAGTCATGGGTTTATAACCCATGTCCGCCTTGTTCCAGTCGACGCGCATGTGATCCAGATCGCCCAAAGACGTGCCGTGCCAGTTCGTGTTGCCAAGGACTTCGCTGTCCCACTCAGCATCGATAAATCCAACCCGGTCGACTATCTGCTCGAGGCCCGTGGACGTTACCTCGGTTTCCTGAACCTCGCGCGAGTAGAACGAGACGGATCGGTCTTTATTCCTGGCGGGGGGCTTGGAGTCCACCGGCGTGGCCTGTTTGCCCCTCCTGATAGCAAGTTTCTTCTCGACTGGGGTCAGTGGGATGCTGTGCTGCTGGCTCACCTTCACCATATAAGGTGGGAAGGTGGGTGGATCCGGGAAGCTGGATCCTGCGGCGGTATCAGCAGCCGCGTCAGGTTCACGGATGGTGAGCTGGCCGGGCTTGGCAGTTGGTCTTGGCGGCGGCATCGTGGCAGCACCACGCGTACCGCTACGCGAGGGATTCCTGCGAACAGTGCCCTCTGACTGGCCAGCTGGCTTCTCGGCGGCCTGGTTCCCAGAGGTCTGCTTCTCGGCAGCCTTCTTCTCGGCGGCCTTCTTGTCAACGGCTTCCTGTTTGATCTTCTTGATAAGCTGCTTGGCCGGAGGGCTGGATGTTGTCTTGGTTTTCTTCGTTGATGGAGAGTTTGGCGCGGTGGAGGAAGTACCCTGCTGAGTAGGCGGCGCCAAGGGCGCGCTACCCGGCGCAGCATCCGGCTGGGCGCTACCCTGTGCGGCGTCTGGTTGCGCGTCGCTCAGAGGGTATTGCTCCGTCTCATCAATTATCTCAACCCGCTGCTCGGCAGCGGGGTCTTGCTGTGTGGCGTCTTGTCCTTCTACCCGCGGCTGGGCCGCGGGGTCGTCGTGCTCAGCAGCCCCTGTCGCTGGCTGCTCTTGGTCTTCTTCTCGCCGCTCAAGGGCGGCGTCATCATGCTTCTCGGAATCTTGTTCTAAGTTCTCCTCGGCCGTGGTGGCCGGAGGAGAAGGTGGCCTCGCGTCGCGATCAGCGTCCCGCGCTTCCTGATCTGCGCGGGCCTGCTGCTCCTGCTCGGTGTCGTGGGCGTCGCTGTCCATGTACCGAGCATCGTCGGAGTCGTCCCCTTTCACGGGAGAGGACGCACGCGCTCCGTCCTGCGCTGCGGCTTCATTCTCGTCGTCGAGGTCGATGAGATTATCGACGTCGATGGCGGATTTCTTCTTAGTCTTGGTGGGCGCGAAAGCGGCGTCAGCATCCAAGGGGGCTCTGAAGAAAGAAACATGTTCAGAAAAAAGAGAAGGACAGAGGAAATCGAGAAGAAGCAACGAAGTAAGAGAATTGGGAATTTGCGGCAGCAGAGGCGCATAACTGAGGAGAAAGTACTTACCCTTTACGGGTAGGGATTTTCCGTCCTCCTTTCGTCACGGTCTTCTTGGTCGTCTTCCCGGCCGTCTTCTTCTTCTTGGCGGGGGGCTCCTGAGCACCGCTACCTGTCCGTTTGCGGGTAAGAGGAGCAGCGACCGAGAGCGGTTTGACGACAAGGGCTTCCTCGTCCCCGTCCTCGTCTTCCTCTTCAGCATCAGCGCCGCCTGTGAAGTTCGGAAGAAGAAAAACAGCTCAGAAGCAAGAGGAAATTGGGTAGCGCGGCTTGCGACCAGACAGGATGAGCTCAATTACCTTCGTCATCATCCTCGGACCAATCACGGACAGACGCATCTACGTGATGCTTCTCCGTCTGAGCGGCATGGGGGAGGTTGAGCCTGTCCGCGGTCTCGAAGGAGACCTCGTCGTCCTCCTCTCGGTCCTCCGACCAGTTGTCCTCGAAGCGTTCCATGCTCTCAGCGAGCTGGCGAGCAAGGACCTGAAGAATAGAGAAACATCACAAGTTAGTCGAGTAGCATAGAGGCATCCTACTCGGCAAGGCGTGCAAACACAAAGCACATTAAGCCTAAGTAGTGCTACTCTGTGTCCTACTCGGCAAGGCGTGCAAACATAAAGCATATTAAGCCTAAGCAGTGCTACTCTGTGTCCTACTCGGCAAGGCGTGCAAACATAAAGCATATTAAGCCTAAGCAGTGCTACTCTGTGTGCTACTCGGCAAGGCGTGCAAGCATAAAGCACATTAAACCTAAGCAGTTCTGCTAAGTGCCCTACTCGACGCAGAGTGCAAGTACCAGATGCTGCAAGATAAGAGGGCTATCTACTCGGAACATGCATATAAGAGATAGGAAAAGAAGTACATACCCGCTCGATTGGCTTCGTGCGGCTGTATGGGATGAAGCCATACTGCCAATTGTCCCTGAGGCCCGTGGTCATGATGGACCGCGCATGAGCGGCGACATCCGCGTTGCTGAGCTCGAACGT
The DNA here is from genome assembly GCA_028641055.1 of Alopecurus myosuroides. NCBI lineage: Eukaryota > Viridiplantae > Streptophyta > Magnoliopsida > Poales > Poaceae > Alopecurus > Alopecurus myosuroides. Next base: position 245,386,045 of record CM054058.1, read on the forward strand.
GGTCGTCCGAGTACAGTCGCGGGGGCCGCCCATGTAGCACATGGGGTGGACGCGGCGCTGGAGCGGCAGCACCCGCTTGGAGATCCAGCAGGCGATTGGGTCGTCGCTCTTGAGCCCTTCTTCGGCCAGATAGGCGAGGCGCTCGTCCATCTGCTTCAGGTTGCTGTCGATGGACGGCTTGGTCCGCCAGTTCTGCCCGGTGGGAGCTCGATTGCTCCAAGGGGGCAGATTGATTCGGTCCTCTACCTTGGCTCCCTTCGTGGCGGGGACGTTCTGCACATACAGGAACGTCCTCTGCCACTTGCGGACGGAATCCAGTCCCTTGATGCGCGGATGGTTGGTTCCAGGGCGCTGCACCATCATGGCGCTGCCGGTCTCCGTTATCCGGCTGCTGGTGTCCGCGCCGTCCTTCTTGCCCTTGCTCTGTTGGCGAAAGAAGAAGTACCTGGACCAAGTCTCCGTCGTGGGGCGAACGCCCAGGAAGGCCTCGCATACCACGGCGTGGTACGAGAGGAAGACGATGGCGTTCGGAGGGAGATGGTGCATCTGGAGGCCGTAATGGTCGAGGAAGGAACGGAGGAAGTTTGATGCTGGAAGCCCGAATCCTCGCGCGAAGTGCGCGAGGAAGACGACGTGCTCGCCTTCCTGCGGGGCAGGGACGAGCTCATCGTCAGGTTGCCGGCAGCGAACACCGGGAGGAACTCGCCGGGTGTTCACCAGCCATTGGCAGTCCTCGGCGGTGACCTCGGATCCCGCCCAGCCGGCGCGAGCGTTGTCGTCGCGAGCCATGGCGGTGAGGAAGGAATTGGGGAAAAAATCGAGGATTTGGGGTGTGGAGAAGCTCGCGGCGGCGCAGTAAGTTGCGCGGCGGCGAGGAGCTCTGCGGCGGCGGAGAAACGAGAAGGCAGAGGGGAAATTGTGAGCGGAAGAAGAAGAAGGAGTTACCGAGGGGGTATTTATACCGCTCCTCGAGTTACCGTTACGAGTTGAGGAAGTGGGATCGATCGTGGCAGTAATCGTGTGGCGTGGGGTCTGTGGGCCGGTTAGAAACGCACACAGCGCAGAACGCGCGCGTAACGGCCGCATTAGATCCCACGACGAGATCGTGGGCGATTACTGCGCGTGATGGGACGTTACGAGCTGGTGGGCCCACCCCGTGAAAACTGGGCGCGTGGCCTGTCAGTTACCGGGCACCGAGGCGTCGAAGTCGTGTCCGCGTGACACGTGCCCAGTTGCAGCGCGGAAAGCCGGATTGTGCTCTGTCACGCAGAGATTCCGTTTCGAGATTTCACTAAGTCATTTTACTCGGCCACAGAGAAGAGAAGTGGCCCTACTCGGAAGAGAGGAAACAAGACCAAGGGCTACTCGGAGGTTTTCACTCGGTATCTCAAAGTTCAAGGGCAAGACTGTCAAGGTTGGTTTTTAAGCTGGCAGGGCCCAGTGAACGAATTCGCAGGGCTCTACCAGCTTCGGGGACTGCTGTCGGGGGGTTACCCCCGAGTAGGGTAAAAGCAAGTGCTAAAGGCATGATCAGAGGGGATGTTTGGCCGAGTAGCCGGCTACCTGGTACTCGCTACCCGGTCGACTGCTACCCGGTCTCACACCTAGACAGCCAGAAGGATGAATCAAGAGAGTTATGCTCCTCTGAATAGAAGAGCTGGTCCGAGTAGAAATGGCGGGAACCTACTCGGGCCAGAAGTCAAAGGAGCCGTTCTGACACCGAATCCCGCGTATCCCGGGTCCGTACTTGGCACTGTTCACAGCACTGTTCATCTGGGGACGGCGTGCCTGACAGCGACAGTGTGTCAGCAGGGCGTCGCAGGATAGGGGGGACCTACTCTGTGTTCGCCACAGTGATAACAGACTGAACACTTGGTTTTGCCCAACGACTTTCCGCACCGGGACAAATCTAGAAGCCAAAGCTGTCAGCGGGAACTCGGAAGAAGGACGGTGTGCACACAATGTCGACATCTGTTTGTATTTGGCTGTATCCGGCTGGGCACCGAGTATATAAGGTGCCCTGCCCCCTCCTGCGCGAGGGATGCTGACCTAGAGCGATCACTACGTAGAGATTCTTGACCTAGTTCATCCCGTAGAGAGAAGAGTGGCTACTCGGTAGCAAGAACCATTGTATTGTGGCTACTCGGTGAGACATTAGAATACAGAAAGAAAGGCAGGAGTAGGGGTTTTACCTCCTCACGAGGGCCCTGAACCTGGGTAGATCGTGTTGTTTGCAGTGGTTGTTTCTTCCTTCACGCGTCTACTCGTCGCGTGATCCCTCCCCGAGCGCCTCCAGCGTCCTTCGTCCCCACATCTTTAGCCATCCTATGGCATCTGCCGTGACACCACCACGACTATAATTGTCACATAAGTACTATTTTACTTTATGTATTGATCTCATAATTTATTTCTTATAATGTAAGTCTTACATTACAAGTCTATTCTCCATCCCGCTGAAAAAACATCCTCAAAATATCTCTATGGAGAATACTCATAATAATTTGGAGTTTAATTGAAATTTTGTCAAATTCAATTTATCCAACAATTATTATTTTCACATGTTTAAAAGAATGCATAGTTTGAGGAATTTCTACTATAATCAAAATGATAAATGATTTGATCATGCTCACCATTGTTTTACAATTTTGGATCTTGCACTTGAAATTCCAATTTCTTCTAAGAACCTAGTTCTCCGAGGCTTCAAATTTTTCATTTAAAACTTCTTGCATGTTTCTTTGATAGTATCTATATCAATTCACACCTAGGATTTAATCCTTCGTGTATCACATGTATCTTAGAAAATAATCTTTTCAATGATACATCCTATCTGTCAAACAAGTCCTTCAATGACTTCTAATTATTCAGATATCATCGAACAACTCACATTGACTCTAAAGAAAACAAGACTTTTGTAAATTTCCATGAAGTCAAAATAACTCTTGTTTTACTTCATAAATTACATTGCCATTCCAAACTTTTATACCAACCGTCTTTCATTCGTACAAACGAATTTAGCCCTTGTATAATTAGTATTGTATTTAACAAAACCCTTGAGTTGTACTTAGTACACAAACTGGTTTTCATATTCAGGAACCACGTTAGTTATAGCATAGTAACATGAATCATAATTATGAAACATATATATAAATATTGTTGCGCTTTGGGCATACATCAAACACAGTGGGCAAAAGTATTATTGATAATTACACCTGGTCTTCGATTTTTGAGAAAGTTGGTATGATCAACATATATGACAAGTGTCCTGTGAAATCTGCTTGCTTTCACCATTGGCAATATGTGAGTATGATTGTCAATGAGTACCAAACCATGGCTTATGTCCTTCTCTAGAAAGCACCAATAAACTGTAGTTTTTGCCATCTTTCTTTGCGCCAAGAATACCAAGAATTTCATCTATCCATTTAACTGACCATGTACCACTAGTGCAATAATCAAAATATGCAGTTGTTGAACTAACATATTCTAAATCATCTCGCAAACCACACAAAAATCCATTGTACACAACTGCTAGAGAGAACAAATTGGGATCTTCCCCTGCATTGAACAATGTAGCAAAACTTCAGTATTTCAATCTGAAAAGGCTCAAACCAAAAAACATGTGCAAAATCGAGCAAACAAGTACCAGTTGCACATAATCATGTATCACAACACACATGCACATTAGTAGCAATTTGCTGGCATCACACTGACTGCAGTCTACATATTGCATCAAAGTTCAAATTTTTGCAAATCTGTCGAAAAGCCGTACAAAATTTTAGACTTTAAGTTGCCAATTCGATAGAGCAAGCATCACATGCACAAAATCAAATACGAACACACCCACAACACATAACTAATATAATTTCTACCACAGGCATGGGAGATCTGATGAAAAATCAACCAAAACTGCCAACTACTCACATCGGCACAGAGCATGTCACATGGAGGTCTAGCAGATGGATAATTGACCATAATTATGAAACTTTATTTTACACTAAAACATTGTGCCATTGCGGCTAACAAGATTTCCCAACTTCTTCATCGCTCAAAACCGATCAATCAACCCCGATCATATGCATAATTAACCCTTTGAAAAACCAGAGCATGGCCAAGATTGGGAGAGGAAAAATAAAGACCCAACATACCTTACTCCGGCGGGTCTTTGTTATGTTGGCGGTAATGCATCGCCAGAGGATTCTGCAGGGAAACAAAGGCGTCGTCTCCGAGCCTTCGCGGACGAGCTCGAGGCGGTCGTGCTCGAGGTGGTTCCGACGAGAAAGGAAAGAAAAGTAAAGGAAATAAATAAATTGCGGATTCGGTGGATCATAGGGACTAAAACGCAAAAAAATGGCCGATCCTACCTGCCACACGCTGAAGGACTTCTTCGCTAATTTCTGCAACTCCACTCGACGACATTGCAAAAAATGTGTCCAATCAGCATCCGATATGGCAAGTTTACCTCCAAATGGACTAAGTTGCGGTACCAGCAATGCAAGTTTTGCAAGATGTAGGACTAAACTGCGCCGCGTGCAAGTTGTGGGACTAAGAACGTATATACCTCTAATGTGAGTAATTTAGACTAGTAACATACACATGTTAGAGCAACTCTAGTTGTAAATATATTTTTGGTCGAAAGAAACGCACTAAATAGAACCCGTAAAATGAGGTAAATTGAAAACAGTTTCCACTGCCCTGAATATTTTCTCCTCGGAACCCCATATGCCCAGTTGTAGCGTTGATTTACAGGGCTAAAACTGAACGAGCATCGCGTCGGTGACTCTCGAGCTCGATTCCACGACGAAGAGACTTGATCCCGGCGTCACTCGATTCCTGGCGAGGAGGTTCCATTCTGACTGATTTCGTGCGAAATCATGGACTGTGTACGCAGCCCGGTGGAAACACCTCCATGGGAGCACCTCCACGAGAGGAGGCGGGCCAAGGCGGGGAGACCAGCGGTACAAGGGCCAGGCGAGGGGCGGAGCCGAGCGAGGTTGGCAGTGCTCGCAGCCTCATGGAAGCACCTCCATAGCCAAACTCCCAATCGGAGGAGCAACGGGTGGAGGCGGGTCGAGGCGAACACTAGGAGGGCCAAGCGAGGGTCCAGGTGGGCATGGGCTAGTATGGGTTCTGTTCCGCCACGTCCCGTTTCACCATATACGCGTTCTGCTAGAGTTGCTATGTGTTTTCAGTTTCACTATATATGAGTTAATATAACTTGTAGTCACATTGTTCTTGGAAACCACTATATGGCAGTAATGTTACCTATGTTACTCCCACCATGACCAACCTTGCAAACTCAATGAGCCAGATCCCTTTTGGTTGCCTGTGTGTTTCCAGTTTCACTATATACGAGTTAATATAAGTTGTAGACTTGTAGTCACATTGTTCTTGGAAACCACTATGGCAGTAATGTTACCTATGTTACTCCCACCATGACCAACCTTGCAAACTCAATGAGCCAGATCCCTTTTGGTTGCTATGTGTTTCCAGTTTCACTATATACGAGTTAATATGTCACATTGTTCTTGGAAACCACTATATGGCAGTACATGGCCAACCTTGCAAACTCAACGAGCCAGATCCCTTTTGGTTGCTATGTGTTTCCAATTTCACTATATAATATATACTGTAGTCACATTGTTCTTGGAAACCACTATATGGCAGTAATGTTACCTATGTTACTCCCACAATGAGCCAGGTCCCTTTTGTAAAGGTTCTGAGCACAAGTTTGAAACGACCAGAAATGACCACGTAGCGATTGCATGTTTCATCCAGATATATCTGCGCTATCTTTTTGCTGAGAATTTTTCTTGGATCCTCCCTAAGCTTTTCACTATATTTAGAAGACTTTTTTCCATCCACCCAAACCTATTGCTACAATTCTATAAATAATGCTACAATTCTAAAAATAACAATGTGGTGTCAGCTTTCTACACCTAATATTGAAATGAGGCCCGTATTTCTCTTTCACAGAATGGAATCACTAGATTCACAATCTCCGCATTTCAGAATTAAGATATCTATCAACTATTCAGTTGGAATCAAAACCTCTTTGCAAGAGACGGCTACTCAAACCTGTTTGGAACGCAGCAGCTCTAGCATTTACCATATCAGCATTCCAATATCACGGAAATATCACCAAACTGAATATACCAAAGCAGCAGAATTGATTCCATGATACATCATGTGATAATATATTGAACAGCCAAAACCAAAACACAGTGCAAACGAGTACCTATCTGCATTATCCATGATATCATGACTGACAGAGGCAAAGACACAGATAGCAAATTAAGCAGAAGTACCAAGGCAGATATTATGCCTTTAGACAGTCAAAACAGACACACCACAGCAGTTCACCAGAACAAAGGCCACTAAAACAAGATACATAATCTAGCTCGAGTAGCTGAACCCTGAGATCTTGTAGATCCGGATGGTTCCATCGGTATAACCAGCATAGAGAGTGCTGCCATCTGCGCTCCAGCTCAAGCAGGTGCAGTAGAGCAGCTGTATAACAGAATGCAAAACTAGTTAGATGGCATTCGAAAGAGAACGGTATTTTAGATTTAACATAGGAGTTGAAACCTAAAACAATGGGCATAAATCAGTTTAGTAGTGACTGTCTAGCAAATAAACCTAGACGTATGTTAAAGAAATGCATAAAATATGCTTATCATTCCTACATAATGAATGACAATAATATTGCATCTTGGATAGATAAGGCTACAGGGAAGATGAACACGGAACATCTAACACCTCTGCTCTGTATTTAATACGGCCATGATACTATTCTTAGCAGAGAAATGTAGTACAAAGAACTGGTTACAAATAGCTCATGAAAACAGTGCATCCAATGCACTGATAAGATAATGAAAAGTAGTGCATTTTCAATCAGTAGTTGACCAAAAATGCTACAAGCAAACAGTTCTGACAATGTATCATACCAGATTACCATCTAATGAGTGATGGCATTAGTATGTATTAGAGTTATTTATCAATTGCAAAGTGGGCAGTTGTCCACTACGCTTTGGTTCCTATGATGCAACGAACTTAAAACAATAGAGATACCGCAAAGAACCTAAATCTGAGAGTTCTTGCACGAAATTAACATATAACAATTATATTATCATCTAGAATAAATGTTGAACAAATTAAATCTACATAATAAATAGAAAACAATCGCGACAGAGGGGGATTATCAAGTGATTGTTGGCACGGGTAATATACCTGTTTGCTGGCGACTGGGACCTCGGGCCTAAGGTCCTGCACAATGTGCTTCGACTCAAGATCCCAGATCTTGATGGAATCATGTGTCGCCGCGCAGAGCCAGTAGCGGTTGGGCGAGAAGCAAAGTGAGTTGATAATGGAGCCCGCGTCCAGCGAGTAGAGCTTCTTGCCCTCACCCAGATCCCACAGCAAGGTGACTCCGTCCTTACCACCAGAGGCGCAGAGCGAACCGTCTGGGCTCACTGCAACGGCACTGACGTATCCACCATGACCATCGAGAGTGCAGCGGAGCTTGCAGTTGGTGAGGTTCCACACCTTGACGGAGCGGTCCCATGAGCCCGATACGATGGTGGGGGCGAAGTTGTTGGGGGAGAAACGGACGCAGGACACCCAGCCGGTGTGGCCCTCGCCTCCTCCGAGCTCACCACCGATGGTGTACTTGCACTCACCGAGGGTGTTCCACAGCTTGATGGTGCGGTCGCGGGATGCGGAGACGATCTGCCTGTTGTCAATGGAGAAGGCGACGGAGAGGACGTCCTTGTCGTGGCCAACAAAGCGGCGGGTGGTGACGCCAGTAGAGAGGTCCCAGAGGCGGAGCTCACCGTCCCAGGATCCGGAGAGCGCGAACTGGCCGTCAGAGCTCAGAACGACGTCCTGGACGAAGTGTCCGTGGCCGGTGAGGCGGCGGAAGGGGACGCCGTACTCGGAGCTTGAGTCCTGAGTGGCCTGGATGGGGTTGGTGAGGTCCCAGACCAGCAGGGACTTGTCGCGGGAAGAGGAGACGATGAATGGCGAGTTGTCGATGGGAGTCGCGATGGCCGTCACCAGATCGTTGTGGCCGCGCATCACGCCGGCGTACACGAGCGACTCCTGCGCGCCGGCCATGGTGATGGGGCGGAGGGGCGAGGGCTAGGGTTTGGGGTTGTCGTGGGGGCGGCGGCGCGTGCTGGAGATGAGAAGGAAAGCGGGGGAAGAGGGAGGAGGAGGACTTTATAGTGGGGGCGGCGTGAGACGCTAGGGTTTTCGGGGATTAGGAGGACTTTGCGCTCAGTCCAGCAGAAATCGTGACCGTCCGATGCATCAAAAGGGCTTGTTGGCCGTTCTGTTTGATTGCCTGCAACAAAGAAGGCCCATGGAAATATGCAACAGATCGAGCATGGCAAACCAGATCCACGAGCATGGGCCTAAATAGCTTCAAACTTCTAAGAAAGGTCTTCTTATAAAGAGGGAAAATAATCACTCAAAAAAAAAAGAGGGAAAGAAGATTGAAAAAAAAAAGTCTAAAAGATGTCAGTCTTAAAAATAGAAACTCTAAAGAGGGAAAGAAATTGTGCTATGCTCCTTTGAACCCCTAGTTAAGTGCTTACTTGGTTGATGTGAATTCATTTTAATTTTTACATCTTAAGATGTCCTCAGTGTAGTGTGTTATACCATTATGTATGATGCAACGAATATTGTCCCATGCTAATTGTAATAGAGAGAAATGCCCACTCCATTGAGTACATTGCTCTCCAAAGCAAATACATGAGATTACATAAGAAAAGAAAAGAAAGAAAATGATGATTCAATAGGTCTAAATAGTCCAATAAATATCGCATCAAAGGGTCAAATTTGGTCTACATTGTCAAACGTATCGGTCATGGGTAAAAGAATGGGCTAGTATGCAAATTTGATCGACCCAAAGGGCCGTTTACATGGTCCAATAAATACTGCACCAAACCCTCGTGGTGGAAGCATAATCATTTTATCGATCTCCCACCTCTCCTTATCCTCACCCGTGCAGTCGTTTCTCTCCCTCTCGTAATCCTCCCATTGTAACTTTCGGACACCTGATAACCCACTATTGTAGTGGATCACGACAGTTTTCGAGAGTAAGTGCGACCTAATTTATTGATTCGACACAAGGGGAGTCAAAGAATACCTATAAGTCTTGGCAGCTAAGTTGTCAATTCAGTCACACTTGAGAAGCACTTAGCAAAAGATATTAGTAACACAAGGTGCAAGGAAATAGTGGATGAAGTGGTGATGTGATGATTCTCTTGCGTCCTCAACACACCTAATACAATGGTAATTGTATAGATGCACTGGTTCGGCGAAGAGACAGTGGAAGTGGTGTAATATGGAGTAGAATAGCGGATTTGTGTGATCTGAAATAATAATAGCAACAAGTTTACAAATGACAAAAGCATGTTGAAACAGTACCAATAATAGTAAAAGATGGACCGGGGTTCATAGTTTCACTTTGCTATGCAATTGACAAATCATGGACGCATAACAATGTTATTATCGAGATATAGTTCACGGGTTCTAACATGGTAGGCATTACGTCAAGATAAATAGACCGCCATCCGACATCACCTATTACTAAAATATTGTTTGTATTAAGTTGAGCAACAAAGCGATTGCTTATGTGCAACAGACAAATGAATTAAGAACAATACGTAATGTAAACAATAATTCTCATTCGTAGATAATAACACCGTTGTTTTCTCCCTAATGGAAACAACACGTCCTCCTCCTACACGTTTCTGTCACTCGGGCGTTGGTTAAAGGCGGCATGAACCCACTGTCTAGCATATAAACTCCCTCTTGGAGATGCATACAATTACGTGATCAAGGTAACCACACGCTCGGAGAGTATTGCAAGAACGCATTAAAATAGTCTAAAGATATAAGTGAAGCTTCTCATATAATGGCATGAACAAAATAATCATAATTCCATGGTTCATCGGATCCCAACAAACACAACACATAACATTACATCAGATGGATCTCAATCATGTAAGGTAGCTCATGAGACTGTGGTATTGAACATCAAGGAGGAGAGAGTACCAACTAGCTAATGTTATGAACCCGTGGTCTATGGGAAACTACTCACGAAGCATCATGGAGGTAAAACGGTCAATGGAGATGGATCTGTGGGCACCTCGCCATCCCAGCGGAGTGCCAGAACATAGACTTCTTTCCCCCGAATTACCTCTAGTATTCTTCCGTTTTAGGTCAAAAGTAATTTTATAGGCGAAGAGGCGACGCGAGGCGATGCCCGAGGAAACAAGGTGACCCCACGGCACAGGTGGGGGTAGGCCGCGCCATTAGGTCACGTGGTCACCCTGGGCCTATCTCCAGGTGCCCTTCTGACTCCCGGAGTCTTCCGGTGAATAAAAAACCTCAAAAATTTCTAGCTCATTTCGAGCACTTTCATTTTTGGACCTTTTCTACAATACATAGACATAATCACAGAAAATGGCACTGGGCACTAGATTAATAGGTTAGTTTAATAAATGACAGAAAACATAGAAAAACGTAGGGAAAATATGTAGAAAACAAGCATGGAGCATCAAAAAAATTAGATATGTTTGGGACGTATCAGCATTCCCAAGCTTAACTCCTGCTCGTTCTCGAGTAGGTAAGTGGTAACAAAATAATTTTTAAAGTGGCATTCTACCAACATAATCTTGATCAAATAATATATTGGTGTACATAGCAGAATTTAATTTTTTTCGTCCTACGTAACACACAGGATCTACTGTGCAGGTAAAGGCGTGGATAGATCTGATTTGTTACCGTCGCGAAGAGCGGAAGTAGTGTCGATGACGATGTCGGTGATGGTTGATGAAGATTCCCACGGCTAAGCCTATAGGTGGGAGTGTTGTCAATTCCCCGTATCCCACCTTCTAGATCTAGCAGAGTGAGGGTATCACACGTTACCCCTCCGAGAGCTCGCACACATACGCCCGTCAAAATCCTGCAGCGCTTTTCCGTCCACGACTAGGCACCGTAGGTTTACATTGAGGTGGAGAGATCCCAACACATGGGAGGGAGAGGGAGAGAGATTAGAGCTAGGTCTAATCGAGAGATGATAGTCCTTTCCCAATTAGAAGAAGCCATGAACCAATTAGAGGGACTCTCATCAGAAGTTCGAATCCAGTTAGAATTATTCTAATTAGTGGCTCTAATACAATTAGAGAGGTTCTAATTAGAGGCTCTAATTCAATTAGAGGATTGATACGTTGCAAATGTATCTATAATTCTTGATGCTCCATGCTTGTTTTCTATCCAATACCTTTGTTTTCCACATGTTTTCTCTTGTTTTCCGGATGTTTTCATTGACTAGCCTATTAACGAGATGCCACAGGCCAGTTTTTCTATTCTGTTGTTTTTCTCTTTTAGAAAAATTCTTAGAGAAATATTCTTGGAAATGGCTGAAATTCCACGGAGATCGCTTTTTACCCAGTACAAAGACGAAGTCTAAAGAAGAGCCAGAGGGGGACAGGGGCACTCGGGGGGGTGCCAGGCGCGGTCCCACCCTAGGCCGCACCTGGTGAGCCCCTGGCTGCCCTCACCACCGCCTCTCGTCGCCTCTTCGTCTATAAATTGTCATTAACCCTAAAACGTTCGGGACGAAGTTATTTCCATGAAACATACACAGAAGCATCGTCACCTCATAATTCCAATCTAGGGTTTGTGCAGCCCTATTCTGGCACCTTGCAGGATAGGGGAATCGTCATCGGAGGCCTCTACATCACCATGATCGCGTCCGGACATATGCGTGAGTAGTTAATCTCGGGACTACGGATCCATAGCAATAGATAGATCGTTGTTCTCTCCCTTATGCCTCCATGTATAGAGTATTGTGAGCTGACTCACATGATCGAGACCATTGTTATGTAATTGTGCATGTTGTGTTTGCTGGGATCCGATGAACCCTAATATTATGATTATTTTGTTCATGTCAATCTAAGATGCTTCACTTAAATTTGTAGAGAGTTTTAATATTGTCTTACAATGCTCTCTGGTGTTTATGATTACCTTGGCCACGTAGTTGTTTTCACCTCCAAGAGAGGGTTTATATGCTAGATAGTGGGTTCATGCCTCCCTTACATCTGTGCTCGAGTGACAGAAACGTGATAGATGGGGGATGTGTTGTTGCTACTAGGGATAAAATAGTGGTGCTCTTGTCTACAGACGAGGACCACTGCTTACATTACGTACTGTTCTTAATGCATTTGTCTGTTGCACACAAAGCAATCACTTCATTGCTCCAACTTAATACCATGGAGATTTGTTGAATAGCTTTATTGAGGTGGCCTTTTAAATATGGATGCATGCTGGATAGTGATACGTCCAAAACGTATCTCTTTTTCCGAACACTTTTCTTATTGTTTTCCTCTAAACTTGTGAGTTTTGGATACCACTAACATGGACTAACGCTGTTTTCAGCAGAATTACTCTGATGTCTCGTTTTTGTGCATAAAAATCAACTTTCGGGAAAATGCCCAGAAAAGGCCCCATTGGCCTTAAAACACCGGAAGACCCCGGGAGCCAGAAGGGAGCCAGGAGAGGGGCCAGGAGGGGGCCACGCCACCCCCCGGGGCGCCCCCCTTGGACGCGCCGCCTGGTGGTATGGGCCACCCTGGGACCCCCTCATACTCCTCTTTCGACTACATATTGCCTTCAACCCTAAAACGAGAGGGGGTTCGTCATATTCCACAGAAACACAACAGAGCGTCGCCGCCACCCCCGAACCTCGATTCGGGGTCAGAAGTTCTTGTTCTGGCGCCCTGCCGGGACGGGGATTCGAAGGAGATCATCGCCATCGACACCGCCACCATCAACCATCCATGTTTCCCCCATCCATGTGTGAGTAAACACCGTTGTAGGCTGGGAGGGATGGAAGGGATTGGATGAGATTGATCATGTAATAATGCCAGATTGTTAGGGCATAGTGCCTAGTATCCATTGTTAGTGTTTTGTACCAGTCGTTGCAACTTGTTATGATTAATGCTTGTCACTAGGGCCCGAGTGCCATGATTTCAGATCTGAACATGTTATTGTTTCTTGATCATACCTGCAAGTTGTTTTACACACATTGTTGTCCGGAACCCGAGGCCCCAAAGTGACAGAAATTGGGAGAACCGGAGGGGATGGTTGTGATGTGAGGATCACATGTGTTCACGGAGTGTTAATGCTTTGCTCCGGTGCTTTATTAAAAGGAGCACCTTAATTACCAGTAGTTTCCCTAGAGGCCCCTACTGCCACGGGCTAGTAGGACAAACGATGTTGTGCAAGTTTCTAATTGCGAGCATGTACGACTATATTGGAACACATGCATATGGTTTGCCTACATGTTTGATGCTTTATTATTATTATTATCTGCAATGCCCACATTATTATTATTACATGACCCTTGTTATCCATGCAACGCCTGTTCATTCATTCCCTCTATGCCTACAGTACTCTCGTCCTGTTGTTTTCCGCGATGCTACTGTTGTTACTATTTTACTATTGTTGTTATTTTATTTCTTCTGCTGCTATAAAACTGTTACCACTGATAAATTGTTGTGAGCAAGTCTACTTTCAGGTGCAGCTGAATTGACAACTCAGTTGTTAAGGAATATAAATATTCTTTGGCTCCCCTTGTGTCGAATTAATAAATTTGGATTTTACTTCCCTCGAAGACTGTTGTGATCCCCTATACTTGTGGGTCATCAAGACTACTTTCTGGCGCCTTTGCCGGGGAGCATAGATTTATTTATTTGCTCACTTGATCGTGATATTGTTTGCTGCAAGCCTTCCATCATGGGCAAGACTCGTGATGGAAAAGTTCCTATATTACCATCCACTACAAGAAGAGGTACAACTCTGAACACCTCTGTTGCTCTTGATTCATCGTATGTTATGAGTAAGCTTCTTACTCCACCACATGCTACACGTACTGTTACTTCTGCTGAGTTTGAGAATGCTTTTGATACTTTTGATGATGCTTCTATTGTGCTTGATGATACTGGTTCTCTAGGTCCTTTCCTAGATGCTACTATTGCTAGATCCAAACAAATTAAAAATGTTGAAATTTCTGTTGAAAATATTGGTACACCTGTTAATTCAACTCACCTTATTGATGATCTTGATGAAACCTATATTGAACTGGGTGATGATTTTATTGAAGAAGCTTGTGCTACTACTGGTGCGAGTGCTCTTAAGAGTCTTCTTGCAAGACATGATGTGAAATATAAATCTTCTCTTGATGCTAAGTTTGCCACATCTTCCATACACATTATAGATAAGGATTATGATTTCTCTTTAGATTTATCTTATATATGTATTGTTGAGAAGAAAACTTTTTGTGGAACTGAAAGTAAAAGTGCTATGGAACACATGAATGAGCTTTCATCTTTGAGTAGTTTATTTTCTGATGATACTAAGTTGCGTACTTATTTTGTTACCAAGATCTTCCCCTTTCTCATTGAAAGATGAAGCTAAAATTTGGTTTAACAATTTGTCACCTGGGTGTATTACTGGTCCTATGGATTTGGTTAATGCTTTCTTTCAAAAATATTTTCCTGCTAGTGCCCAACATGCTGTTGTGTAGGACATCTTTAACTTTAAGCAAACTGAAGGAGAAAAATTGCATGGATCTTGGACAAGGTTTTGTTCTTTGATAAGAGCTAGCCCTGGATACCCTCTACCTAAAAATGAGCTCATAGATATATTTTGTAATGGACTAACTATTGAATCTAGGACATACCTGGATAGTCGTGATGGTTGTGTTTTCAGGTAAAGAGCTCCAGAAGAAGTTGAGGAATTAATGGTAAAATAGCCAAAAATAATGATGATTGGAATATACCTGATCCTACACCTACACCAGAGCCAACACCAATACCAACACCCAATAAGAGAGGGATGATTGAATTAAATGATGAAGTGATGAAGGAAGCCAAGAAATCTCTTAAAGAGAGGGGTATTAAATCTGAAGATGTGAAGAATTTACCTCCTATAGAAAAATGATGTAAGCCTATTCCTCATCCTTCAACTATTGATAATACTTTGATAATATAGATGTTCCCTATTCTAAACCACCTGATCAATGCTTAGATGAATTTGATAATTATGTTGTTAAGCAAGACAACTTTAATAGGAGAGTGCAAAATCAACTTATGGAAAACTCTAGAGCTATTGATAATTTGCATGGTTTTATTGAGAGAACCTCTAATGATGTTAAGATGCTTGTTAAACTCAAATTGATCAACTTACTAAAGTTCAAAAATACATGCTAGCTAATGCTTCTAGAGATAAACATGTTTGTGAAATAATTACTAGAAGTGGTGTTTCTACTCAGGACCCCTTGTATCCTGAAGGACATCCTAAAAGAATTGAACAAGATTCCCAGCAACCTAAAAAACAATAGTTATCCTTATAAGAAAAATAAGAAGAGACATAAAAGTGTTGTAGAATCTCGTGAACCTGCTAAAGATCCTAATAGTATATCTATTTCTGATGCTGAAACTGAAAGTGGTAATGATAAAAGTGATGCTTCTGATAAAGAAGAAACTGTAGCTGAACCTGAAAAGAAAATTAAAACTGCAAAGCATACTAAGGAGGATTTCATTGCCAATAAACATGGTAAAGAAAGAGAGCCTTGGGTACAAAAAGCAATTCCTTTTCCTAATAAGAAACACAAATCAGAGGAAGAAGAACATTATAACAAGTTTTGTGAATGGATGAAACCTTTGTTCTTGCAAATTGCTTTGACGGATGCTATTAAACTGCCTCCTTATTCAAAATATATGAAAGATATTGTCTCCAACAAAAGGAAAAATTCCTAATGAGGAAATTTCCACTATGCTTGCTAATTACTCTTTTAATGGCAAGGTTCCAAAGAAGCTTGGAGATCCTGGTATTCCTAATATCCCTTGTTCTATTAAAAATAATTATGTTAGAACTGCTTTATGTGACTTGGGAGCTAGAGTTAGTGTTATGCCTTTCTCTCTTTATAAGAGACTCTCTCTTGAAAAAATGATACATACTGATATATCTTTGCAAATGGCTGATAAATCCACTGCTATTCCTGTTGGTATCTGTGACAATGTTCCTGTGCAAGCTGCTACTAATTTTTTGATATTAACTGATTTTGTTATGTTGGAAATGCCTGAAGATGATAATATGTCTATTATTCTTGGGAGACCTCTTCTTAATACTACATGGAATGTTATTGATTGCAATCAAGGAAAAGTAACTTTTAATGTTAATGATAAAGAGCATACTATTTATTTTCCCAAGAAGATTGATAGAAGATATGGTTTAAATTCAATTGAAAATATTGAGACCATCAAGATTGGAGAATTTTATTGTCCCATTCTAATGCCACCAAAAGAATATGAAATTATTATGATTGGGACTATGTCTATCAAGGTTGAGGTAACATAATTATTTAGTGATTAGCAAAGTTTTGCTTCATATGAAAATTGTTCTGGTAACAAGGCTTGATCGCCCTTGTTAACAAAATGATTTTAAATGAAGAGGACAATGTTTTCACCTTTCCCATTATGTTTTCACCATGTTTAGTTATGTTATAACATTGCTACTTGAGTACAATCATGTTTTCCATCATCCGTATTCATGTTTTCGTCATGTTTTCACCCTGATTACTGTGCTTATGCATGTTTTCACCACCCATAATTTTGTTTTCACCACTTCCACCTTTGTTTTCCTTGGCTATTTTTCCATTAGAGTGTCTTAGAACCTCTGCAGTTCTGGTTTTGGTTTTGTTTTCCACCTTTTCACTTTTGTTTTTCTGGTTTTATTAATTATTAAAATTCTAGAAATACCTCAAAAATAAAGTTTCTCGAAAAATTCCAGAAAAATTATAATATTTTTTTACGTCAAAAATGAGGCAGAGAGCCACCTAGGAGGCCCCAGGGGGACCCATCAGTCAGGCACACCATGGCGTGGCGCGGCCTCCCCCTGGTGGTGCCAGCACATGGTGTGGGGCCCTCTGCCCCCCCACTAACTCTCTCCCCTGCCAAAGTCTTCTCTCTCACCCACCAAACTCAACACATTTCCTAGAACCCGAGTTCTTGCTGTTCTTCCTCGAAATTTTTCGATCTCTTTGCTCAGCCCATCTTTTGTGTTGAAATCTAGTGCATTTGCTCTCCGGTATGTGACTCCTCCGATGATCCAAGTAGAACTTGTGAAGTATTTCTTGAGTATTTTGGTACTGTAGGTGACAGCTTATGTGAGTTTGCATACTTGATTGGAGTAGAAATAATGTAGTTTTGATGTATGTTTAGCTCTCACATAAGTCCCTATGGTAGTTTCCACCTTATAGTTGCTTGAAAGTAATTTTTATGATGATTGTTGAAAAATTTCAGAGATGATAATTACAATTTTGGAGAGATATTTAGGAGTGATGCATCCTAGAAGGACAAGGCCCTCACGCTCATCCACTTCGGTGAGGCCATCGTACAATGAAGACGTTATTGCACCGAGTATTGACGATGCGGCAGGTGATGGTATCGTAACCCATCTAGCTTTCCTTGCATTACATTTCTAAGAAGTGCAGGTCTATTAGATGACTTTCGTATGCTTATTGAAAGAGTTAGTATGACCAACTATATGGAGGATGAAGGGCCTCAGTATGCAGCTCTCACAAAATATTTTGTTGAGAGTTTTCAATTGCGGAACACACATTTTGGTCCCACTTTTGTCTTTAAATTATATAGTAGATCTTTCTCTTTGTCCTTGGGAGATTTTTGTGCCATTGTAGGTATCAAAGCTACCGGGACAGCGTGCCGGATTCAGGAGAAACCCGCGGATCTTGCGGCGCTTTACCGAGAGATCACCAACAATGATGGTCGCTCATCCTAGCGTGGGAAGATAAGGAACCTTCAACTTCCTGCTCTTAGATATTTTACTTACTATATTGCTACTAGTATCCTTGGTAGGGAGAACACTAGAACCATTTCTGGTTACCACCTTGCTTTCATTGATGATGCGCTAAACGGTAGCATAAAGTATAACCTTGGTGCACTTGTTGCACGCCGCCTTGCTGCTAAGGGGCCTATTTTTGGGGGCACTATTGCTACACGCATAGAAACTGCTTCAGAATTTTCTATTGCTTCTGATGATGAATTGATTGCTCCCTATAGACTCAACCTCGCTGCCATGAGGTCCCATCAGTTTGTTACTGCTAACTCTACTGTTGAACGTTTAGTATATAGAGTTTTATATGTAGATGGAGAGGAGCGAAAAGTTACTTTGCCGCAACTTGTTTTTTTTAAGATTGACAGGCCACCATGGTCGCTCTCTAAGGAGGAGGTAGATGAGCATCTGAGCACTACGGAGTTTTAACGGCAGCAGGAGAGGCGAGACGCACCTCCTGAGGACCACAACACGTAGTACACCGGCGCATCCTCGAGCACATATCAGAAGGAGGGTTCCTCCTCAGCATACTACGGGGGCGCCACCTCATGGTCCCCTTGGTGATTGATCTCCACTTAGGCCAAAAGCCTAAACTTGGGGGGAGGTATACCGACATCACACTCATTTATATATCATGTTCGCTCGGTTCATTGTATATCCATGTTTTTGTTTCTTTCGTTTGTTTTCGTTTTCTTTCGCTTCTTTCGTTTCTCTTTGTTTATTTTTTGTTCTTGTTTTCCAAAATACAAAAAGACCAAAAATATTTCTGTGGTTTTTCTTTGTTTGCTTCTTTAGTTTCTTTATTTGGTTTGATTTATTTTCTCGTTTCGGTTTAGTATTCAAAAATCTAAAAATATTTTGCTTTATTTGCTTGTTTCTTTTTGTTCTTGTTTTAAATCAAAAACACAAAAATATCTGTTGTTCTTCTTGGTTTTGTAAAGTTTGTTGCAGAGTTTACCGACTTTTGTGTCTCCATTGGACCTTGATTATCATTCTATATTATTCAATCCACAAGTGAAGAGCAGTAATGATGATTTACGACATTCTGAGTTGTGGTGAGAGGCTGGTATGAACTCTATTTGTTTTATTTTTGTACATATACTCATCGTGTGAACATGCTTAGTCCGTTCATGTAGGGTGTATGTTATATAATTGATGCTTGGTAGTTCGTGCTCTCACGTTTTAGTTCCAACTTATTAATATAAGATAGCACTAGAAGACGTGCCCGTGCGTTGCGACGGAGAAACATTTGCATTCTCTATTCAACATGGCACCCCACCTGTGTCCCCGCTCATCGCCCATATCTTTATTACGCATTTTTGGAAAGAAATTGATAGTGCTATAGTTCTCTCTAGAATGTTTGTATAAAATTAATTCCTGTAATTCCTAAACAATCTTTTTTATCAAAAAAATTCATATATTTTTTTCGATTTAGTCTCGTTAGAATGTTTGCATAAAATTCCTGTCATTCCTAAACAATTTTTTTTTCGATTTAGCAATCTGTACTTCTAGCAGGGCGCAATGTGCATGCCCAAACATAAAATCGAGCAGAAAATATTATATCCTCGTAGACATATCAACAATCACGTGAGACTGGAGGCAAAAAAATCAACACCAGATCATCATGCTCGAACTGTTAGGGAGCATGAGTACCTCCCCGCTTTTCAAAATTTGGCCAGATACAAAATAGCTTTGCAACATACGCGGATACACTGAATAGAAAATCAGTCAACAAAAGGAAGAAATGCAAGCTCCACTGAGTCATCCACTCGTTGTTGTCTAGGCGTGCTGTTGCTCAGCCATCTTGTTGGAGATGAATAGAACCATGGAAACGATAGGAAGAACCTCGAGACGGTAAGCAATAGAAGTGAAATTAATTGCGGTCTGTGGAGTGCCTCGATGTGACCAACCCAATCAAATTTAGTACTTGGCTGTGAGTCCCACATATGCAACCATAGATGTGTTGTTGCACATTGGGAGGTTGTCGATGTCTGGCTCATGAAGTTCCAGGAATTGAATTGGGCACCAGAGATGCAACGACAACAACTTTGTGCCCATAACCAAGATTTTCTGCTAGGGATGCCCGGCCAACACCATGGCATCCTGCTCAGCTGCTTGTGCGTAAACCAGATTTATGGCATGGACTCGCGCGATGACCCGCAGCGCTAGACGATGCAGACTCATGGACGGACCGGCCGCGCACGGGGGGCCTGGCCAAGTGTGCTCGAGGACAGGGCCTCACGGGCGGAAAGGCGGTGCGCTGGGGCCTGACCGGAGACACTCGAGGACCGGGATCTGCAGCCAGAAAGGCGGAGCGCGGGCCATGGCAGGTGGCGCTCGAGGTCGGGGAATCGCGGCCAGACCTATGCATTGCAGCTTCCTCGGCTGACTCATCCTGGTGAATGTCCACAACGAAGTGGATGGTGAAGCGATCATCCGCATTGACATAGCGTTTCTATTTCTTGTCCCGAACGCGTTGGAGACGCGAGCTCTAAGGGACGGCGGTCTTGGACTGGTCTGGGAAGATGGCTCGCGCTGTGCCACTTGGGGGACAGGCCAGCGGCCACTTTCATCGGGTTCGTCGATCCTGACACAGACTTGTTCCTGGACAACTCTAGGGAGTAGGGAGATAGGGGCGATTCTTGCCGGTGACCAGGGACAGATAAGGGCAGGTCTTGCCGGCGACCAGGGACGCACCGGCGCGTAACGAGCCGGCGACGACGGGTCCATGCCTGTCAAGGCAGCCCGAACTGGTCAAGACGAAAAACATGGGGCGTCGAGGATAGGGGTTTGGCCGCGTGCCGTCCTAGATCTCGGCGACGGGAGGGATCAGCGAAGGACTTGTCTTCCGCCGGTGGGGTTGACCTCTATATTCCTCTTTCAGGCAATCCCGTTCGATCGGTTCGAGAGACATGTCGTGCCTTGGTGTTGAAAATAATCTCAACCTTGAGGGCAAAGGAAATAGGCGGTGGGGTTGACGTTCCGTCTTTTAACTAATCGGTGGCACTGTGGTAAATAATCTCAACCTTGAGGGCAAATCTAATAACCTACCAAACCAAACCAAACCAGGGAAGCCTTAACGCCTTTATTATTAGGTATAGATGTCGTATGAATGTTTGCTTGCATTGTTTTATTATAAAATGATTGGTGTTGGAAAGCAATAAAATATTTTATGCTTATAACGGTGCAAATAAAAGTTTGTTTAGACTGTGGCTAGACTTTATCATGTCATGTTGGATGTCATTATTATTTTATGTCTAGTAATTATTGATGTAGAATGACTTCTACTAAACATCTTAGAGTGCTTAATGAGCCATTGAAAGAATCATGTGTTGTTTTTATCATATTGAAGCATAATATTGTGGTATTCTTCTTTGAATGCTTTATTTGGTTGACTTGGCTCATGCTTACACCATGTTATGACTATAAACCAGTCATGTTTAGACTCCATGAGCATTTAGTTTTTGACTTGCAATACCATGTATGTTTTGATCAATAATATTTTTGTCGCTATGCATGATTATGGCCATTATGCTATATTTATTTGTCGCTCTCAGTCTTTGCTAGCCTCCACCTTTACTGAGTATGAGCTCTACTCGTGCATTCAACTCCCAAAAAACCAAAGTATGTCAAATATGTCCACCATACCTACCTACATGTGGTATTTAACCGCTACTCCGAAGTAAATTGCTCATGTGTTACCTTTAAAACCTTCAAAATTACACCTGTTTTAGCTCATGAGAACGTGAATAGAGAATCTTTATCTCACTTGTTGATTGGACTTTACATACCTGGACTAGTG
This sequence comes from Alopecurus myosuroides, assembly GCA_028641055.1. Lineage (NCBI taxonomy): Eukaryota > Viridiplantae > Streptophyta > Magnoliopsida > Poales > Poaceae > Alopecurus > Alopecurus myosuroides. The sequence goes on from CM054058.1 coordinate 245,407,769, forward strand.
GGACATCCGCTTATCCAAATGCTATAAGAGCTGGCAACGGGGTTCCCAGCCCCAAAATGTGTTTATATAAAATTATCTTCACTCTTTTTGCCCCTGGTTTATCAGTCAAAACATAATTGTGTAAACAAAATAGAAGAGGGATGATCTACTACACCAGTAGCGTCCTGCAGCGGGAGCCGCTCTTGTAAGGTCTAGTTGGCTTGTGACATACTGTATTTTTTGTTTACCATTCGTTGACATAAGCATACACCTCTCTAAAAAAATGTTTTCAATACATCTGTTTTAATAAAATAAAAAGCTCTAGCACATGAGTTGATCCCTACTTCCCTCTATGAAGGGTCTTTCCTTTACTTTTATGTTGAGTCCTCATCTTCTAATTTTATGCATTGTTAAGAGAGCATAGTTGCCATTCTGAGTTTAATGTGCATTTGTACCAAAGATTATTATTGATTGATTCATGCCGTGTTATTACTTGTTCTCAAACTATTTGTTTCTAGTTACCACTTGAACTTTGAAGGTGTCCCGGCATTTATGTTTTGCTCCACTCTTAAGGACAAGCAGAATACTACTATGCTATTCTTTCGTATTGCTCGAAACAAACATATAACTTTCAAATGCATTACTATTCATGATCTTTTGTTTGTGTTACTTTTCATGTTGCAACATGATTGCGAAGTTTCATTGTTAGAATTTTATCTATCATTCCTGTGTTTAGGGTACTATGATCTCAGCTTTACAAATGCTTTTACAATTATTGATGCGGCCCACCGTATTCCACCAAGCACCACATCGATACACGACAAGGTGAACTCACTCCTATCTCCGTATGTTTCCGGTGACTTGGTGAACGGTGCTATACCTCATGAAATACCCCTCTTCATGCCTAGGTTCGATCCCACAATGGAGCCCAAGACGATGCCCACGATGATCAAGATCATGGAGCCCAATACGGTGCCATCGTTGCTCAAGAACCTGCCCAAGACGATGCCCGAGAATCTAGGAAGGAAGTGGGAGAAGACGACATCGAGAATGGCGTCACGAGGAGGAAGAACGGAGGGAAAAGGGGTCCCCGGCCTCAACCCCCGGCCAGGCCGGATTCCCCTGGCCTCAGACCGGCCTCCTCTTCCCACCATGGCCTCATGCCGGCCACCCCTCAGAAGGAGCCGGCCTCCCACCCTGGCTCAGGCCGGGCTCCCCTGGCCTCAGGACGGCCCCCCTTCGGAAGGACCCGGCCTCCACCCTGGCCCCAGGCCGGCCTTCCCTGGCCTGAGGCCGACCTCCTCTCCCACCCTGGCCTCAAGGGCCGGCCAGGCCGGCCCCCTGGAGAGTGCGAGAATTGCATGGAAAATGCCCGTTTTCACCCCACCTACCCCCTAGGCTATATAAGGGACTCCGGTGGCTAGATCTAGGGTTAGAGATGAATTGAGAACTTCGGGCTTTGCCCTTGTATCCCTCGTTTGAGGCTACTCCTATGGTTTGTACCTAGGACCGTATGAAGGCTACTCCTACAATATTCATCTAGGATCATATCAAGGCTCACCCAACTACTTATCCTCTCCCCTTGGGATTCAGTTAAGAGTTGTCCAATCTTCCTCTCGAAAATCCTTGAGGTTCTATTGGCGTTGTGGACCAGCTACGGGTGTGAATCGGTTTCAATCAAGGTGAGTTTAGTTGGATTGATCATTCTGTAGGCGGCCCTCGGGGCTTAGTTGACGGGAGGTTTGGGATCTTTTGATTCTTGCTATTTATCCCCCTTTGTGTTTCCCCGCGTTTGCCCACGATTCCCCCTCGATTCCCCCTCTCGTGGTCTTCGTGTTCTTCGCGTTCTTCGTGCGTTCTTGTTGTTCTTCGTCGATTCGTGAAGATCGGGCCAACCTAGAGGTCAACCCCTCATCATTTGGTATCCAGAGCTAGTTTGACACGAATCTGACACCCAGTCCCCACCTTTTCCACCAATTTTTCTTCTATCCACCATAAATTCGAAAATTTCACAAAAATAGCCAAAAGGGATTTCGACCGATCTGTCGATTTGTTGAGTTTTTCGTGGTTTTGATCCGTGGATTTGTTGCCTAAGACCATTCCCCACCTTTCTATTCAGCCACTTTTCCTGAACTTGTCCAAAAAAATTCTTGATTTGAGAGGAATTTCGAAATTGAGCAAAATTCTCAGAAAAATCCTGCTCTTCGATCCTTGGACAGATTTTGTATCTTGTTTTTCTTTGTCGTCGTTGCTGCGATTTGAGTGAGGCAAGTTCCTACGCGTCGCCATCGACATCGCCTACGCAACTACATCAACGGATCCACACGACATCGACATCCACCGGCCGCAAGTCCGAGATCATCCACCGCATAGGTATAACTTGCTTCCGCTTGAACTAACCCCATCCTTTGTGTACCTTTCCTACTTGGACTAGCTCTTTTACATCGCTTGGCATCGCATTAGTGGCACCGAGAGTGCGAGTTTTGCGCTTGTGAGAGAATAGCTTCGTGTAGGCATTGGCATTTGGGAATCATCATCATCAAAAAGCGAAAATAAAAAAAGGAGAAAGAGCAAGAAGCAAAAAGAGCCAAAAGAAGAAAAAGATTGATGCCAATTGCTATCATTTGTAGGAACGCGTAGCTTCATGTCGCAAGAGAGAAAAGAGTGACCGGTTGCCACATTGCGAATCTTGTTGCCTCTAATTAATTGCGGTTTGAGCTAGCGTACTCCTTGCGTTGGTGTGGCATTGAGCTTAGTCTTCGATAGGTACATTTAGTCTCCGCTCGTCATTGGCCGCACTAACCCCATTTATCCCTTGTGTGTGTGTTCCATTTTAGTTTCCACCATATCATTTTCCTCCACTAGGATTGGTTTTCGTGCTAACTTTTCTTTTCGGTTCTTCTCCACATTTTACAACATACTTTTCTTCGGATTTGTTGTTTTTCCTTCCACCTTTCTAACCCATTTGCCTTCCACATATAGCGTGTGTGTTGTCGTTTGCGGTTTTCTTTCGATCTTTTTGGACTCACTTTTTGACATACCGCCGTACACCTAGGCTTGTCCACTAGCCTCAATACGACCAAAAAAAGGGTAACGTTGGGTAAGTGTGACATCCATTTCATCATATCACCCTTGTGTGCTTGTTGAGATGGCTAGGGAAGGAGTATTCACAAGGCTGAGCCCGCAATATGAAGGAACCTCATTCTTCAACAACACCGGCTTCCACAACTTCGTCAACCGCCATGAACACTTTCGGCTTTGCCAACTTGCTCGTGACGGATTGGAGCGCTTGGACCATCAACTTCAAGCTCATCACACTCGGTTCAATGATCACATGGCGAGTATTGAAGGCAACGTGGCCATTCTCGCCAACTGCCATGGATCATCATCGACCTCCAAGTGGCGACGCAAGCGCAATCTACCACAAGCTCATCACCAAGCTCGTCGCCATGATCATCACCGACACACGGTAGAGAGTGGTAAACCTGGCTCTGATACCACCTCACCGCATCCTCCACCACAAGTTCCGCGACGACATTGGTTCGAGCATTGCTCGCCATCACCACTTCCTCGACATCGCCAAGGCCGTGGTGACCCTCTTCAAGTTCACCCTCTACGACCGGATATTCTTCATCACCCACCTTCTCCAAGCTCGACTCATGACTATGGTCTACATGGCTTCATGGATGGTGCTCGCCCACATTCAAGGCTTCCAAGGCAAAATGTGTGTCACCACCACAATGACCACCAAGACCAAGGCCATTCTCAAGAAGGTGCCTATGACATTGCTTCTAGTGGATGTCGCGAAGAATGCCACCAACAACTCCACCACAATAACCACCGGCGCCATCCTCTCCATCATGACCGCCATCTCCAAACCAATGAGGATGACCCACATGAGCTTCCACCGCCTATCTTTTATGAAGACCCAAATGAGAGACCTTCTCAACATCAAGCGAGTGCGAATGCTCCGTATGGCTTGTCTTTCCTTATCTTTGAGGAAGACCCCATTGAGCGCCACCATCGACAACAACCAAGTGGGATTGCTCAACATGCTACTTCACTTCCCATCTTTGATGAGGAACCCAATGAGCACCACTATCGACAACAACCAAGTGGGATTGCTCAACATGCTACTTCACTTCCCATCCTTGATGAGGACCCCAAGGAGCTCCCACACCGACAACAACCAAGTGGGCATGCTACACATGACATTTCACTTCCTCTCTTTGATGAAGACCCCAATGAGTGCCCACTTCGACCACAACAAAGCGCGGATGCTACTCATGATCTCTCATTTCCCATGTTTGATGAGGAACCTCTTGAGCGACCACGTCAACAACAAGCAAGTGAAGATGCTCCAAGTGACCTCTCACTTCCCATTTTTTATGAGGACCCACATGAGCGACCTCGTCCACAACATGCAAATGGAGATGCTATCCATGACGCTTCCCCTACCATATTGGATGAAGCACCGCATCATCTAGACCAAGGAATTCCACCGCATCATCCACCACATCATCAAGACCATGACGACAACAACTTGAGCGCCCTTTGCCTCAATGTTCCAAGGATCAAGGACCATGAGCGTCATCACCAACATGAGGAATGGGAGCCTCCACCTCATCATCACCAAGAATGTGATTTCTTCTCGCTCCCCGCCATCGACAAGGATCAAGAACATCCTCGCCATGGACACTATGATACCACTACTTCATCAAGGCAAGAGGCGAAAGATACTTCACCACCAACATCCAACCACAACCTCCATGAGCCACATACTTTGAGGAAGGACTATGGACTCCATGATCAAGCACATGAGCAAGGCCTACATCGCCATCTATGCCATGATCCTCTTCCTTCTTCAAGACACGAGGCGAGATTCACTTCACCACCGACATCGTTACTCATTCCCCTTGAGCGTCATTCTATGAGGAAGAACAATGACCTTCATGATCAAGAGCATGAGCTTCCCTCCTCGCCACAAGCGCAACAACAACATCAAGAGTGTGAAGCTATTCCTCCCATGACACAAGATCGACATCGACATGTGCATGAGGATACCACTCCACCACTCTATAATGAAGACGTTGATGCATGTGACATTGTGAAAAAGGCTCATCCCTTGCCACCCTCTCCAAGGTCTTCTTCTTCGTCTCCAATGACACAAGTGACAAATCCGACCATCCACAAGAGAGCTTCTAATGCTACCAACGAGATGATCATGATTGCCAACCAAAATGGTGACCATGCCTACATGAGTGAAGGCCAATACTATGCCTTGCACCAAGTTGCTCTTAATTCCTTGGACATGCCAACCAATGGTGACGAAAGCGTCTATTGCAATGAGGCCGAGAATTCATCGCGAGTGATGACACGAGTTCTTCAAACCTATACTCAAGATAATGACCAAAGATGCAACCTCTCTAGAGCCGGCGTCAATGGCACATCTATCATTGATGAAGGTAGCGACGAATTGGGTGACACACTCCCCTTGACTTCAAAGCAACTCATTCCAACCTCCACAAGGCCACGCTCAAGCCACCATTCTAGCCAAGGATGTCATCATCATCATCATCATCGACCACTTGAGATGCTACAAGGCATGGCTTATTTCACCACCTCACAGAGATGATGGAACCTTATTCGACACAAGCCATGACCCTACCTCCTCCTCCAAGCAAGACCAACATTCCACACTTGGTGATCAATCCAAGAGACAAGATGATTGAGCTTTCCTCGCCACATTCTATGACACTGCCGACTCCAAGCCATGCAACGACTTCGACAAATCCGCACACATCTAGCGCCAAGACTTTGGAGCCTTTTAGTGTCCCCTCTCAAGCTTCTAGTGAGATGAGTGGTGATAGAGAGAGATCCACCATCACGTGAGTGAGAGCCACAAGCCCATCATGAGTGGAAAAGGTATGAGTGTTCTTAGAGGCATCGCCATGATAGCCACCAATAGTGAGATGAGAGTTGAGAGCAAAACCCCATTTGTGCTTATTGATACTAACGGCTTACCAACTTTCTCTCCATCTTTGTTGTCTATTTTGCAGCGATTTGGTGACCCTATCAAGCATCCTCGACCTCATGGACTTCTCCACATACAAGGCTCTCTTCACCGCATGAACTTCAACAACGGCTTGAAGATTTGGAAGGAGTACATTCCGCTCGTCATGATCCACATGGAGTTTGACAAGCGCATCCAAGACAATGCATTCTCCAACCACATCCCTCAAGTCAAGATCTACACGGTGCTCCACAAGAATGTCAACGACCACGCCTTCTACGACTACATCCCACATGTCAAGACGTGCATGGAGTTCGACAAGCACCTCAACGACAACACCTTCTACGCCTACATCCCACATGTCACGATGTACTTGGAGTTCAACAAGCGCATCCATGACCACGACTTCTCCGTCTACATCCCCTATGTCAAGATGTACTTGGAGTTCAACAAGCGCGTCAACGACAATGACTACCACGTCTACATCCCCTTCGTCAAGATGCACTTGGAGTTCGACAAGCGCGTCAACGACAATGACCACCACGACTACATGCCAAATGCCAAGATGTACATGGACTTCGACAAGAGAATCAACGACAACGCAACCAATGTCAAGTTCATCTACAATCTACCGCTACCGCAACCAATTGAGCAACCACTTCTTGAGCTCTTCGACGACAACTACAACACTTTTCAAGCTCATCCTCACCCATCCAATGAGGAACATTCCAAGATCGTCATCGCCTTTGGACTACACCCGCCACGAGGATACCTTGGCATGACCTTCGATGAGAAGCTCAACTTCAACGACTACACCGCCTCTCAAGATCTTCCTCACCCATCCAATGAGGACCATGTTAAGATCGTCATCGCCTTTGGACCACACCCGCACCGAGCATACCGTGGCATGACCTTCGACAAGAGGCTCAACTTCAACGACATCTTCGTCGTCAACATTCCTTCTCCCGCTCATGAATGGATGGAGCAAGAGTAGAGGGAGACTCTTTTCCAAGGGGGGAGATGATGCAGCCCACCGTATTCCACCAAGCACCACATCAATACACGAAAAATTGAACTCACTCCTATCTCCGTATGTTTCCGGTGACTTGGTGAACGGTGCGCTACCTCATGAAATACCCCTCTTCATGCCTAGGTTGGATCCCACAATGGAGCCCAAGACGATGCCCAGGATGATCAAGATCATGGAGCCCAAGACGGTGCCCTCGATGCTCAAGAACCTGCCCAAGATTATGCCCAAGAAGCTAGGAAGGAAGTGGGAGAAGACGACATCGAGAACGGAGTCAAGAGGAGGAAGAACGGAGGAAAAAGGGGTCCCCGGCCTCAGGTCGGTCTCCTCTTCCCACCCTAGCCTCGGGCCGTCCTAGCCTGGCCTCAGGCCGGCCACCCCTCGGAAGGAGCCGGCCTCCCACCCTGGCCTCAGGCCGGCCCCCCTTCGGAAGGACCCGGCCTCCACCCTGGCCCCAGGCCGGCCTCCCCTGGCCTCAGGCTGGCCTCCTCTCCCACCCCGGCCTCAAGGGCCGGCCAGGCCGGCCTCCCAGGCCGCCCCCCTGCAGAGTGCGAGAATTGCATGGAAAATGCCCGTTTTCACCCCACCTACCCCCCTAGGATATATAAGGGACTCCAGTGGCTAGATCTAGGGTTAGAGATGAATTGAGAACTTCGGGCTTTGCCCTTGTATCCCTTGTTTGAGGCTACTCCTATGGTTTGTACCTAGGACCGTATGAAGGCTACTCCTACGATATTCATCTAGGATCGTATCAAGGCTCACCAACCTACTTATCCTCTCCCCTTGGGATTCAGTTAAGAGTTTTCCAATCTTCCTCTCGTAAATCCTTGAGGTTCTATTGGCATAGTGGACCGGATACGGGTGTGAATCGGTTTCAATCAAGGTGAGTTCAGTTGGATCGATCGTTCCGTAGGCGGCCCTCAGGGGCTTAGTTGACGGGAGGTTTGGGATATTTCGGTTCTTGCTATTTACCCCCCTTTGTGTTTCCCCGCGTTTGCCCACGATTCCCCCTCGATTCCCCCTCTCGTGTTCTTTGTGTTCTTCGCGTTCTTCGTGCGTTCTTGTCGTTCTTCGTCGATTCATGAAGATCAGGCCAACCTAGAGGTCAACCCCTCATCAATTATGATGATCAAAATTATGTTGGTAGCATGTCACCTTAGAAATTATTTTGTTTTTATAGTTTTGCCTACTCGAGGAAGAGTAGAACTAATCTTGGGGATGTTGATACGTCTTAAATGTATCTATAATTTCTGATGTTCCATGTTGTTTTCATGCCAATTGCTATATGTTTTCTATATATTTTACATCATTTTTATGGTTTTGCTGGGACTAAACTATTAACAAGATGCCACAACGCCAGTTCCTATTTTTTGTTGTTTTTGGTTTCAGAAAAGTTGTTCTGAAAATATTCTCGGAATTGGACGAAACAAAAACCTAGGACCTTAGAATTCTGTCACGTACACGGATTCCGCAGGAGACACTGAGGGGGTCCCTGGAGGGCCCACACCATAGGGTGGCGCGGGTCCCCCTGGCCGCGCCACCAGTTGGTGTGCCCCCTGGCCACCCACCGACGATGCCCTTTCGCCTGTTTAAGCGCCTCCTCGGGTTAACTCTAAACATCCGAGCATTTTTCCACCAAAAATTCTGTAGCCGCCGTCATCGTCAACCCTAGTTCGAGAGGGTTCTAAAGCTCTCCCCGGCACCCTGCCAGGAGGTGGAATCATCACCGGAGGGCTCTTCATCACTATGCCTGCCTCCGGAGTGATGCGTGAGTAGTTCATCCTTGGACTAGGGGTCCATAGAATTAGCTAGATGGTTGTCTTCTCCTCTTTATGCCTCATGTTTAGATCTTGTGAGCTGCCTAACATGATCAAGATCATCTTATTGTAATGCTACATGTTGTGTTTGCGGGGATCCGATGAATATTAAATGCTATGTCCTATGATTATTAATCTATCATGTTCTTTCATGTTTATGTTATTATGATCTTGCATGATCTTCGTTACTAGTAGATGCTTTGGCCAGGTTGATGATTTTAACTCCAAGAAGGCGTATTTATGCTATATAGTGGGTTCATGCCTCCCTTTCATTCACGCTCGAGTGACAAAAACGTAACATATGGGGGATATGTTGTTGCCATTAGGGAGAAAACAACGATGTTTACATTACACACTTTACTTAATGCAATTATCTGTTGCTTGCAACTTAATACCCGAGGTTTGATTGGATTACGCTCTAAGGATGGACTATTAGTCATAGATGCAGTTGGATAACAATATATGAATTATGTTGTAATGCCCGCATGGATCACATAGTAATCACCATGTCATGCATATGCACTACGGTGCATCCTTTATATATGTCAATTGCCCAGCTGTAATTTGTTTACCCAACATGTTATCTATCTGTTTTGGAGAGACACCACTAGTGAACTATGGACCTCGGTCCATTTCTTTTACACTAATAATACAACCACTGTTTGCTTTACTACAATCATTGTTTTCCTCTCATTCAATGCCATCACTGTTCTCTTTCCATTTACCGCAAACAAGTACTATTTTCCACACTATACATCTAATCCTTTGTTTTCAGCAAAACCGGTGAGATTGACAACCTCACTGTTTCGTTGGGGCAAAGTAACTTGATTGTGTTGTGTAGATTCCATGTTGCCCCTGAACCGGTAGTGCGCCATGCCAAAAACCTTCAGAAGTGATTTCTTTCTCCTACTGGTCGATTCAACCTTGATTTCTTTCTGAGGGAAACTTGCTACTGTGCTCTTCATACCTTCCTCTTGGGGCTCCCAACGAACGTGTGTTACACACCATCAGTCCCGCTGTTGGTTATTGTTCGGTAAGTTCCCGAACATGTTTGTGTGTTATTGAGCCTTTATGCTGTCACATGATTAAGACGTTCCAATCTTCTATTGAGATAAATGATATGTTGTTATTGGTTCTATGAATGTTCAATGTCATTCCGTTATCACAGAAACAAGTCCGGTGTCATCGGAGCGGTTTCAGGGAAGTTACTATAAGAGAGAAATTATGTCGGTGTTAGGCATTATTTATATGAGAGGTAATGGAGGACATGAGATGTCCCGGGGTGTTATATGTGTTTCTAACATCGTTAGATAATATCGATGATTTTATCTATAAGGGTAAAGTGGTTCCGGAGGAGTTTCGGGAACTTTCCAAGTGAGGAAGAAGTGTCGGGAGGGGGGAAATTTCACCCTCATGGCCGAACCCTATTTTAGGGGGATGTCGGGTGGGCCCTACTGGGTTCACAAGTTGGTACTCATCGTCCCGGTATTATTATGGATTTTATTGGAGAGAAAAAGATAAAAGAAAAAGAGGTAAATAGAAAAAGGAAGGGAGAGAGGAGGTGGAGTGGTGCGGCCGCCGCCTCATAGTGCAACTAGGACTCCCCTCCCTCTTTGGCAAGTATCTCCTCCCTCCCACTATATAAAACACCCCATGGCTCATAGCAAAACACACAATTGGCTCTCAAGCCTCTCATTCTCTCTAGTAGAATTAGAGGATCTAATTAGAGCTTATAATTAGAGATCCTCTAATTGAATTTCAACCTCTTCTAATCGGGTTTTCAGTTATATTCTCTCGATTAGACATAGCTCTAATTAGCTCTTCTCCCTAATGTGTTGAGAACTTTCAGATTCATAATAGCTCTAATCATAGTTGATTAGAGCTACCAATTAGCAACTCCAGAAGGTTGCCTCTCTTCGTTGGTGCCGAGTCCTGGACGGTGGAGCGCTGACGGGCTGACACGAGTGTAGGCGTGCACACCATAAGTGGTATTACACGTGTGATCCTTGACGAGGGAAGACTTAGCGACATCCTTGCAACTAGGCCTAGTTGTGAGGATCTACGATCGTTCAGAACTCTTCTGAGACTACATCAAATCTGCTACCTAGTGAGTCGTGATCCTGATCCTCGAATGTATGGGCATGCCTCATTATCTGCATTGTTATCTTGGTGGACTACTTAGGGCAATTTTTAAGTTCTGCAGCGTAGACCAACATGGGACTCCTTATAGATAAAGTCATGACCTCTCCAATTCCATTTTCAGTATCATTATAATTTATATCATCAAGAAACATAGAACCATCATCTAGAGCATTATCATATAAATTTTCTAAGCAAACTTCCTCACTATCATGCATATTAATAGTAGGAATAAATAGAGGATTATCATAAGATTTATGAAAGTAACATGGATTATCATAAATAACAGTAGCAAAATCATTTTCACAAGAATTGTCCATAGGGGCATCCCAAGCTTAAAGTTTTCCATAGCATTAGCAATAATGGTATTCAAAGAATTCATACTAATAACATCGCTACCATCATGCAAGTAAAGTTCCATAGATTTTTAAATTTTCTCTTCAAACACTTCATGTCCTAGTTCTAGATAAATTATAAAGATCTCTCATATTTTTGTTGTTTTTCATTAAGCCTAACTAGTAAAATAAAAACAAAAAGCAAGTAAAAAGAAAGTGTGTGCTTTCCAAGTGAACTTATAGATAAAGCTATGCTCCCCGGCAATGGTGTCAGAAAATAGTCTTGATAACCCATAAGTGTAGGGGGTCGCAACAGTCTTCTAGGGTAAGTGTAACCCAATTTATTGATTCGACACAAGAGGAGCCAAAAAATACCTATAAGCCTTAGCAGCTGAGTTGTCAATTCAGCCACACCCAAGAAGCACTTAGCAAAATATATTAGTAATACAATGTGCTAGGAAATAGTGGATGAAGTTGTGATGTGATGATTCTCTTGCATCCTCAACACACCTAATACAATGGTAATTGTATAGATGCACTGGTTCGGCGAAGAGACGGTGGAAGTGGTATAATATGGAGTGGAATAGGTGTTCTATATGATCTGAAATAGTAATGGCAGCACGGTAACAAGGGACAAAAGCATGTGAAATCAGTAGCAATACTAATAAAAGATGGACCGGGGTTCATATTATCACTGGTGGTAACTCTCCAAACAGAAGACCAAAAGTGTTGGGTAAACACATTACAACGAGGAAATTGACAAATCATGAGCACATAACAATGCTATTATGACGAGATATAGTTCACGGGTTCTAACATGGTAGGCATTACGTCAAGATAAATAGACCGTCATCCGACAACATCTATTATTAAAAGTCCACCTTCAGACAACCATCCTGCAAATCTCGCTGGTATTAAGTTGCAGCAACGTAGTGATTGCTTGTGTGCAACATACAAATGCATTAAGAACAGTATGTAACGTAAGCAATAATTTCCATCCGTAGACAAGAACACCGTTGTTTTCTCCCTAGTGGCAACAACACATCCTACTCCGATAGGTTTCTGTCACTCGGGCGTTGGTTAAAGGAGACATGAACCCACTATCTATCATATAAACTCCCTCTTGAAGATGCATACAGTTACATTATACGCCAAACACTTTCATCATCCGCTCTGGCGGGGCCCTGCTGCTCTAGTGGCTTGCACTGATGGCCTGGAACTGTCTGTCGACTATGTCCTTGGTGTGGTCCGCAAGGAAGCGTGAGATCTGTACCTGCCTCTAGATAATACAAAGCGTCCCATGTAGTCTCTCTCTGTGTGTCATGTGTTTTTTTTAGAAATTTATGTGTAGGTGTTAGATCTAGGCTCATCGGTATATAGGAGTTAGATCAAGTGTAGGGTTTGCTGTTTGTTGGGACACGAGAGAAACCCGTGAACCTCTGAAGTGCAGTGTGTGTGCTTTGACCTCTTGATCCAAGGGCTCTAGATGAGTCCCCCTTGACCCCCAAACCGATCTTAACACCTAAGTAAGCTTAGGGTTCAAACAGAACCAAAATTGGTGAAGGATCATGGAAGTTCAGATGATTTCCATCGCCTAAAACTCACAGTACGACCACTGGTATGGTCGCGTGCCACCACACCAGTGGTCGTTAAACCTTTTGTTAATAATGTTGTTTTTCCACCATTTCTTTGTATGAACTCTGTGTTGGGTGTTCTTCATCCTTTTGAGCTCCTATGGACGAGGTCTACACACGGGTGGTCTTTAATCTTGATTTTGTCTTGGTGCAAAATGACCGTTTTCCAAGCCTCTTAACTTGCCATTTGGTGCCTGTAACTTCTTCTGATTCTTCTCCTTTCGTCTCCTTTCATCTCGATTTATTTATAAATTCCACCTACACATAAAAGCACACAAAACAAAAGGGAAACAAGTAAAATCCTAATAGAACCATATGGTTGTGAAATGACCATTAGAAAAATAAGTTTTATTTGAACATCAATATAAAGGGTGGATACCAATATAGAATAAGGCCAAAATTCCAATGTAAACATATGAAACATCATGGGTAAAAATGCGTACGAAATTGACACATCACGCGTCCACTAGGAAAGTTGGCCAGAACTCCGTTCAAAGGAATAGTTGAACAATCAAGATTATACATACTGATGTTAGTGCATGGTGGATTCCTATACTTTATAACCTTCACTGACAACTTGAGTCTATATAGTTATATTTATATTATGAAGAATAAATCCGAGGCATTTTAAAAGTTCAAAGAATTTCGGGACGAAGTAGAGAATATCCATGAAAAGAAAATAAATTTTCTGCGATCATATCGCGAAGGTGAGTACTTGAGTCATGAGTTTAGCGAACATCTTAGATCGTGTGAAATAGTTTCACAACTTACTCCTCCCGGAACACCGCAGCGTAAATCCGTGTCTGAAAAACATAATTGAACCTTTTTAGACATGGTGCGGTCTATAGTGTTATTTACTGATCCGCCTTTGTCATTTTGGGGATACGATTTAGAGACTACAACTTTTATTCACAATAGAGTGCCATCAAAATCCGATGAAACGACTCCTTATGAGTTATGGTTTGGGAAAAACCTAATTTGTCATTTCTTAAAATTTGGGGATGCGATGTGTTTGTAAAGCGTTTACAACCAAGTAAAATCGAACCCAAAAGCAGATACATGTGTGTTTCTAGGTTATACCAAGTAAAAATTTTGGGTATTACTTTAACCACAAAACCGAAGGCAAAGTGTTTATAGCCGAACGTGACGTATTTCTTGATAAAGAGTTTGTCGAGAAAGGTTTAAGTGGAAGGACAATATATATTGATGAGATTATTGAATCTGAGCAAGATGTGCAAATTAGTGCAGCCAAGCAATTCCGGAGAATCCTATGGCGCCTGAGGCTCCTGAGCCTACACTTGTTGCGGCCTCAGAAATCAACGCACCTGTTGGACCGCGTAGATCGGGCAAACTTCATATTCCAGTGGAACGACTAGGAGACCAAGTAATATTGCTGGACAACGATGAGAAGAATACACACAAACAAGCAATTATGGTCCCTGACTCCGTTAAGTGGCAAAGTGCCATGAAATTCGAGGTAGACTCCATGTACGAAAATCAAATTTGGAACTTGATGGACCCTCCTGAAGGTGTGAAGCCTATCGAAGGGAAATGGATTTAAAAGAAGAAAACATACATGGATGGTAATGTAACCGTTTATAACGCTTGACATCTCACAGAGGGGTTTCAAATATTCAAGGAGTTGACTACGACAAGGCATTCTATCCCTTAGTGATGCTTAAGTCTGTTCGGATATTTCTAGCAATAGTTGCATATTTTGATTATGAGATATGGAAAATGGATGTCAAAACATCGTTCCTAAAAGGAATGCTAACTGAGGATGTGTACATGGTAAAAACTGAGTGTTTTGTCGATCCAAAGGATGCTGGAAAGGTGTGCAAAATTCAGTGTTCAATTTATGGACTGTGGCAAGCATCGCGGAGTTGGAATCTTTGCTTTGATGAAGTGGTCAAAGGGTTTGGCTTCATCAAAAACGGCGGAGAATCTTGTGTTTACAAGAAAGTGAGTGGGTGTTATATATCATTTTTATTTTTTATGTGTATGAAATATATATTGTTAATTGAAAACAGTAAAACTTTTATTAACACCATCAAGGACTCACTGAAGAATAGTTTTTCGATGAAAGATTTGGTTGAAGCAGCATACATATTAGGAATCAAAATCTATAAAGATGGAACTCAACGCTTAATAGGGATTACCCAATATGCATATCTACAGAAAGTATTGAAGAGGTTCAGCATGGAAGACTCTAGTAAAGGATCACTTCTAGCGGTGCACGACAAACCACTTAGCGAGAAACAATGTCCTCAGAAGGATATTGAGTAGGAAGACATGAGTGAGGTGCGATATGCTTTGGCAATTGGATCCATCATGATATGTACCATATTAGATGTTTCCTATGTGCTAAGTGTAGCAAACAGATACCAGAATGACCCAGGAAGGGCTCACTAGACAACAGTGCAAAATATTCTTAAGGACTTGAGAAGGACTAGCAATATGTTTCTCATCTATGGAGGTGATAAAAAGCTTGTTGCAAGAGGTCACGCCGATGCTAGATTTACGACTAATCCTGATGATTTCAAGTCTCAGTCGGGCTATTAAACGGGGGTGCGGTGAACTGGAAGAGTTCCAAGCAAGATATTGTTGCAGATTCTACAACTGAAGTAGAGTACATAATTGTAGCTGATGGTGTGAAGGAGGGCGTCTGGATGCAGAGCTTCATTACCGAACTAGGTGTGGTTCCGAGTTCATTGGATCCGATGGAGATTCATTGTGAAAATAATGGTGTCATTGCTCAAGCTAAGGAACAAAGGTCGCACCAGAAGAACAAGTATGCACAACGTAGATATCATCTCATATAATAGTTCCTTTGTGATGTTCACATCAAGATGTGCAAATTTTTTACGGACCTGAATGTCTCACATCCGTTGACAATGCCTCTTTCGCTTGCAAAGCACGAGCAACACCAGAATGCCATAGGTGTTAGACTGCTAAATATAAACTTGATTATTGATTCTAGTGCAAGTGGGAGACTGATGGAAATATGCCCTAGAGCCAATAATAGAAGTGTTATTATTCATATTTTTCTTTCATGATTAATTTTATGTTTAATGCTATAATTATGTTAGTTCCGGATAGTATAAATTTAGAGGAAAACCCTAATACATATGTGGAATATAAACACCATTGATATCCCCGGTTATGCCTCTGTGACTGATTCATATATTATTGATAGTCATGGTTTCCTAACTATGTGGCAAAAGACAAGGTGTTGTGGTGTTGCCAGTAATGCATGAGATCGAAGTTGTTTGGGAGCAACGACGATGGGTAAGACCCAATTAATGTACCTTTGAAACCTGTCATCAATACTGTTATCGGTAGTTTTAATATTACTGTCACTATGATCGTTTGACCGTAAGACACATGTAGAACTGGCTACGATATGGACGTGATGGGGACCTCCAAACGTTACACCATAAGAGGGTGATTACAAAGTTGGTCTTTCGTTATTACCTAATAGTATGTCGGGTTTCTATATGGTGTAGTTGTGGAAATTGCTACTCCTAACGATGGAGAGATACACTCTGGCGCCTCTCAGGTATTATGGTGTTCATCATCGTCTGGCCAGACATTTGATCATGGTGATGATCATAAAGGAACACCGGAATACCGAATGAGTAAAGAGAAACATGCCGGGTAACAAGGAATGCTTCACCTCAGGCATTGCAACCTATCGAGAATCAGTGCGATAAGAGAATGTTAGTAATACAGGTGGTTCTCATGATAAAGATCTTCGTGATGTATTAAGGCGTCATTATGTGCATCAAGGTATCACTAATGATCATTGTAGCGGAATGAGTTCCATACATGTCCGCATGTATTCGAACCCATCGGGTCACACACTTAAGATGGAGTAGCATTTAGGATTTGTGTTCCATGGAAGATATAGATGAAAGTAACCCCTAAGGATTGTTTCGAATGTCTCAGCATATGACAGCGGAGTTAGGAATGTCACCCAAAGTGTACGAAATGGTTCCATACATTTTATGGAAAGTGGTGGAATGGTTCATGAAAGTCCCAAAACGTTTTAGAGGACTCCGATGATTTTTCAGGAAAGTCCAAAATGGTCAGAAGCCCAAGTGGGACCACATCTGCCAGTGGGCACATGGGCCTACTAGGTGGTGCAGCCAAACAAGAGGGAAAGAGCCCTACCCGAAATGGCCAGGGACTCCCTATGCGGATTGGAAAGAGATGGGAGGAGACCTAGTTGGTCTTGGACTCCCCCTCCTCAAATCGGATTTGGGGAAGGAGTCCCAAAGGGAATCCACTCCCCAACTCGCATAGGGCAAGGGAGGAATTCTAGTCGGACTCCACCTCCCCCATAGTGTGGCTAGGGCAGCAGGGACTCCTACTAGGACTCCTCTCTCTCCACAAGTCGGCCAAGCTCCATATAAAAGGGGGACACCCACCAAGGCACCCATAACTGAAGGAGTTATGCTCTAGAGGCAATTTAATAAAGTGATTTTATTATTCATATCTCATTTGTTCATAATGTTTTATACCATGCTATAATTGTATAAAGCGGAAACATTGATACACGTTTGGTATGTAAACAAACCAGGTCCCTAGTAGCCTCTAGTCGTACTAGTCCGTTGGGAAACAGATGATCAAGGTTTTCTGATCATGGACTTTTATGCCATCGACAATAGAGTCGTGTCATTGGTGAATGATGTGATGGACTCACACCCATTATGTTTTATCATGACGAGGTAGACTCATTAAGTTCAACGTTATGATAACGAAAACGTAGTACTATAGCCTTTGACCGTGAGATGGTATTTAATTGCTATCATGGAAGTTACTTTGATTGCATCAAACGTCACACTGTGACAGGGTGATTATGGAGGTGACTCTTGGGTAATGAAAGGGATATGTTGAGGCGTAACATCAAGAGCAGGACTTGCCAATACTATTGAAAGATAGATACTCCTTGGCCCACTCGGTGGAGTTGCATCAATTAGCTTGCAAGCATGTGACTAGGTCAAGGAGATGCAACGCCACGGGAACGAGTAGAATTGTTATGTCTGTAATGAGACTGAACAGGGTATAAGATACCGGAAGATCAAGTCTCGACAAACATAATATCACTAAGGCAAGGGGAATGGGGACTTATGTTTTAGGTTCAAAGCGACGCAAAAACTTTGATGGATGCACAGGGCCCATTATGGATGTCCAAATCCCGCTATTGGTCATTGGTCGGAGAGGTGTCTCAGCCATGTATGGAGTAGCCCGAACGTAGGGTGTCACGGTTAAGGGTAGACAATGTTTAAGAGTGATCTTAGTACCGAAGAGAATAATAAAGGGAGCTGGAATCGTTCCGCTATTTATCCGATTGAGATCTGAGAGTTCCGAAGGTGTATCGGGATAAATGGAGAAATTTCCGATGGTGATCAGAGGGTGCCGGAAGGGGTTCCGGGGCTCGAAATAAATAAGAAATATATATTTATTATTAATTAGTGCAATTAATAATTAAATATCATTTTTAAATGCATTTATCCCACTAATGGGCCTTCCAGGCAGAAGAGGCCCATTAGGGGAAAATTGTAACACCCGGGGGTTTTCCCCCAATTAGATTTGATTGTTTTCTTCTCGCATCACATAGCATCATGCATCATATGCATTGCACTTCTTTTCAAACCAATTAAAACTTTCAAACCAATTTAAGAAATTCAAACAATGCACTCTTGTTTCACACTCAAATTGTTTTCAATGAAATTGAAGTGGAAAATAAATGTTGCTTGGTTAGATAAATTCCCCTTTTCTTAAAACCCTAAATTGAATGTCAAATTCAAATTTAAACATCACTAAAAACTTTTGAATTTTCAAAATCCAAAACTTTTGTTCTTGGGCATTTTCAATTCCAAATGCACTAAAAATTTATTTCATAATTTTTGCATGTGTAAAACCCCTCCAATTTCAAATTTCTCTTTCACTCTTACAAAAAAAAAGAAAGAAAGAAAAAGAATAAAAAGAACTCGCTGGGGGAGGCAGGCCAACAGGCCCACCTACCACCCCAGCGAGCAAAGCCCAGCAACCCACGTACCTGTCTCTTTCCTCCGTACAGAAGGCACGAGGAGGGCATGGTTGCCTTTCCAGCAGAGCACCACCTCCTCCCCATGGTCCCCCTCTCCCCCTCCTTATCTACCCCCTTCCTCCGCACCAGAAACCCTAGCCTCCTCCCTCCATTCCCTCTCCACCGCCGCCACCCCTTCTCCCTTCTTCCTCTGCCCCGAAATTTTGTCTCTGAACTTTCTGAAAGCCGGAGTTGTCCTCCATGGCCGAATCTTGGCAGCCATGCCGCCGCCGCTACGATCGTCGACGGGCCTCGGTTCCGGCGGGAATGGAACCGGGGCACATCCATCGTCGTCTTCGTCTCCTTGGTCGGCACGGGGAGGCAGCAGGAGCGTCGCGCCGTCGCCGTTTTTCTTCCCGACGCGCCACTGTCACCGTGGCCATCATCTCCGTCAGGCCAACGTCTTCCTCGAGCCCGGGTTCCTACTAGGCGCCCCAAGGTCCGTCTCTGCCCCTGGGCCCTCTCCTCCTCCTTCCCCTTGCTCTGGTGCGAGCCTTCGAGCCGCAAGGTCACGCGCAGCCCCGTTCTGGTCGTCGCCGGTCGCCTCTCTGTTCGCCGTCCAGGCAGTCCTCGTCAAAGTTCAGTAACTGAACTTTGTTCAGTTTCAGAATTACGCGCGGGATCCACCTCAAAACCCCACGCCCTACAGATCCATCACGAATCCGTTCACAGCCCAGTGGCTTGGCCCCTAGCTGTGCGCAGCGCACGGCGTGGGTTCGAGTCCCCCTCGCGCGGAATAATCCAACCTTTTGCCGATTTATTCACAGGAGGGTGACCCCACCTGTCAGCGGCACTCGTTGCCACCCAGCACGCACACACGCCACGCTGGTGCCAGCAGGGCACTGACCCCACGGGTCAGTGACCCAGTGCCAAGCTGCACTGCGTGACAGAAACCCTAGGGGCTTGTATGAACTCTCTGTTTTCTTTTAAGTCCTCAGAAAATTACAGAATAGCCCCTGGTTTTCAAATGCTTATAAATAATTCAAATGAACTCCAAATTTAAAATGTAAAATATGGTTTTCATGCAAAATTGAACAAGCTTTCCAAATATAAACTTTCTTTCCTGTTTTGAATAATTAAAATTGGTTAAATAATTTAAATCTTGTTTAATTCATTTAAAATTGCTAAATTAATAACTTGGTCAAACTAAATTCTTTTTGAACATATAAAATATGTTTTCCACTCAAAATTTCCTATACTTTTCAATTATGCACTTTGTTTACTGTTTTGCCTAATTAAAATTGGTGCAATAATTCAATACTTTAATTACACCTTTTAAATTGCAAAATTCATAACTTAGGCAATTCAAATCCAATTCTAACATGTAAAATATGTTTTCCATCCAAAATTCAATGTTCTTTCTATTTATAAAATAATATCCTAGTTTTCTATAATTAAAAGTGGTGAACACATTAATGCTTTAATTAAACCATTTAAAATGTAATAATTCATAACTAAATAATTATAATTCCAAAAATGACAAATGAATTACCAACTTGAAGCTAAACTTGTCTTCTTGTTGTTTTCATGTTGCATCTTGCCATTTAATCACTTCAACATAAAGTTTGCTATTAGTTTACTAATATAACTATGTATGCACATGGACTTTGCCATATGCACCTCAAATGCATATGGGTTCATTTAAATTGATTCCTTATGTCAACTAGTTTATCTTTGATGCATCCTTAAACTTGTCATGCATCCATATCTCGATCATGCTGGATCTTTTGCCGTAGTAGTAATTGTTGCATCCGGTGTTTGTTCTAGTTCGTTGCTTCTTCACGGATAGGACGTTGAGATGTTGTGAGCAACGACAAGTTCTGCGGATGTACCTCTACTTGCTGGATTCCAGGCAAGTATACTCACTTGCTACCTATGGCTGCCTTTCATCACTTGTTACCGATTCTTTCCGTTGTTCCTATGCTAGCCTTATGATTCGATGCTTGTGTCTCGATCCTATCATATGTTTACCTTGCAGCCATGATATAGCTTTCCTTCCACTTCCTATTAACTGTTGTTTGTTTACCTTGTTGGCCCTCGTGTCGTAGTTGCATGCTTAGGTTTGTTTGCGCCTGAGTCTTGTTGTCCTTTGTCGTATCATCGGTCTAGTTTAATAGTTGGGTTTCAATTCAATCAGCAACATGTTAATGCTTGGGGTAATAATAATTGGATGATAAGGCACCGGTAGGAGGCCCGGCGTGGTTTTGAGGCCTGCTAGTGTCGAACTTAATTAGGAAAAGGGTCTTGTCCTCCGATCCATGATGAGCGCACTAACCGCATGTGGGAAGCGTGTATGGGCGCCCTCCGCAATTCTGATTCGATTCGCATCTCGTCCAAATCGCCACACTTAGTTCGGGCTTTCCATTTGATGCATGCATATGCAGGTGCGAACCCTTGGCGCCAGGGTGGAACTTTTGTGGTCGGCATTTAGGGCGGCGTGGTCTTAGAGTGCTATGAGGGTCCCCCTTTTCTTCGTGGGGGCTCGATTAGCCGCGCACGCACAACACGTGGTTCTTTGGGCTTGATGCGAAGAAGAGTTGGGTTGTGTTGAGTGCCTCGCTTGGTGGAAGTGCATTTCCATCTGGCGGGTCATTCTTACGTGTACGGCCAAATTGGTGCATCCCTGCAGGGTTAATCTTCTCGAGAAGCCGTGTTGTCCGCGGTTATGGATGACTTGGTGAAAGTGCTGGCTAACAAGTACTCAGACAACTTACACTTAACGATAATAACTTGACTAGTAATATAGATTACCTCCACCATAAAAATGAATGTCACCTTAATCAACAGTGTGAGTTTCCTTTGGTTGCTTCCTTAGTAGGGGGTAACACTGGATGGGTATTGTTTCGTGAGTAGTTATAGTTGGTTTTGTCGCGCTATCTTATCCCTTTCTTTTAGCCGGATGTTGTAGCGTGTCTCTGTAGTTAGTTAGTGCAGCCCGCTGCCGCTTCTTTGCAATAATCCCTTCCTTTCCGTTGTACCCAAAGTATTTGTATCTTGTGATGATTGATTACGCTGGTATCTTGTGAGTATGGTTTATCCACTTGCCAGTACTTAATAGTACTGACCCACGAATCCCTTTCGTGGCTGCATATTCCACATTGCAGTCAACAGGTTTGAAGTCTGACGACGTTAGCTTGGGAATCCCTCCGGCTTGGCCTGGGCAGGGATTGGACGCCATCGGTTATCTTCAGGACTCTTAGTCCAATTTGTATCTTGTCCGTAGTCGGATGCTATGTTGTTTCTTCCGCTGTTATTTCGATCTTTGTATTGTATCAGCTGTATCCTTGACTCGTTTGAGTCGTCTTGTATATACCTCCTCTGTTGTTGTTGTGGATTATTCGTGAACTGTTGTAATGTTATCACAAGTGGCAACCTGAAATCGGTTATTATGTGGATTTTGGCGAAAATGCTGAAATCTGCATAGTGCCCGATCCCGGGGCGTCACAAAAATGGAGGAAAAGGAGGGATACCAAAGGGGGTCCAGTCGCATGGGTCTTGCGGGGCCCATGGGGGGCTGCGGATTCCCTCCCTTGACCGCACCCTCATGTGGGTTTAGTCCCACATGGGGGAGGCAAGAGGGTTGGCTCCCCTCCTCCCACTATATAAAGGGAGGCCCCCTCCCGTTTTCTCCCATCAATCCATTTCTCTCTTTTCTCTTTTATCCAACCGTGGTTCCCTTTCGAGTTGTGCTAGGAGTTGAGAATTCTCTACTATAAGAACACCGCCGTGCTATTAGTCTTCGGTCCATCGTACTACTTCCACAACCTTCGTTGGGCCGGAGGCCGGGAGACATAGTCTACACCGTATGTGTGTAATCCCACGAGGTGAACACTTGGGGAACTAGTCGCGGAACGACTCCTCGACCTCGTGATCGACTCCGCCGTCTTCATCGACACCCCTTATGCGGGAGGGTAATCCCTGTTTTAGGTACTCAAAGGTATGATTTCCGTTCTTCCTCCATTACTCTATATCTGCATAGTAATAGATTATGGATAGTTTCGGTTATCGTTGTTAAGAATTTTTTTGTTTTCTGCTATGAAATCCCTTCAATAACTTGCACCCAACCCTAAGAAGCCATACCCACCACCCACCCATGAGTCCTCGACGATGACCCGCTTAGGGCATCCCTGGTGCTTCGTCTTCATCCACACCGCAGGAGCTCTGCCGTATTACAACCCCAATTTCACCTAGTTCTCACTAGTTATCGCGGAGAGCCGCGGATCTTCATCGACAACGTCCCGACTTCGTCATTGATGCTTGATCACCTTACGACATCGTGTTGCTGATCACGTATGTGTGGATACCGTGGAGGTGTTGCGCTTGTGGTACTTGATCGTGGGATTATACATCTCCTTCGATTAGACGCGTCTAATTGTAGGGATCAACTATGTCCACTTCCACGTCGACCTCGTCACCGACAATATTCTGCTAGTTCGACAGGCGAGGGTACACCGACAATATTCTGCTAGTTCGACAGGCGAGGGTACGTTCCGTTTCCTCTCCCCTCATATTAGATTTTGGTTATACGCTAGATTTTTTGTTTGTTTTCCGTAGTGCGTTCCCCAACAACAATGGGTTGTGGCGGTGCATCTAATTGTGGGAAGGCGAAGCGATGACGACATAAGACCGGAGGAGGCTGTTGAGGGTTTCACGACATATGTAAGGAGGAAGGAGATGGGGAGCTTCACCCGTCCACATGTGCGCCGCAAGATAGGTTTGGGGTCTTCAGAGAGCTCTGTGAGGTGGTCCAGGTGCTTGACGACGCCTTTAGGTTGCAAGAAGGTGAGGATTGTCGAACGAAGACTCTAGAGCAGCGATGCCGACCATGGCTAGGATAGGACGATGACAATGGGAGGTATAGAGGCTCGCAGGAGGTAGGGAAAGTGTTGAATGTCGTCTGAGCATCCTCCTGTTCCAGTTAGCATCGGTTCAGTAGAAGGGAGGTCGCGGTGGCGGGAAGGGAAGAACACCGATGAAACATCCATGGCATAATAATAATCGGGATATGGGGTCCTTAATATGTTGCTACCTATCCGTACATTTAAAATGTCTGAAGATAGGGTTTAGATGATCCTCTACAAAATTGTTAGGCATCTGGAGTCACTTAGGGAGCCTGCTAAGGCGAGTTTAGTTCTTAAGATAACAGTTCGTAGATGAAAGGCGGCTTTAGAGAGTCTACTTTGTTTCGAAATGGGGCAGCCTACACTCAGGGCCGGCTCTAGGATTTCAAAGGCCCCGGCGAACTCTTCTAATTGGCCCGACAGAGAAAAAAATATGATTAAATACATTCAAAGGCTAATGAATGGATGCAGCTGCATAATGTAAAAAGAAAGAAAAACATACACCAGATTGAGATTTTTATATAGAGAATACGAAAAAAATACACCTAGCAGGGTCTTGTACAGTTTGGACATAAGAATTTACTCTTGATCTGGATCTCTCCCCCAATTCGTTGGCGATTTGATCACTCTTGTGCCTGCCTCTGTTTGTGAGGGTGCATGATTGGAGAATTAGCGATTTCAGTCAAAGGATCTCACCGCGAGTGGGTTCTTAACTCCTACCGATTTTGTTCTATGCGTGCCTGGCTCCCTGCCTACTGGTTTTTTTTAGTCGAGCCTACCTACTTATTGAATGACTGGGCTACGAGTGCAGTAGATGGGCCGTTTTTCATTTTACTCTACCATGTCCATATTCTACTCCCTCCGATCCATAAAAAAATATCGTTCACTTAGTACAAAGTTTATACTAAGTTTATGATCCCTAAAAGAAAAACCTAGTACAAAGTTTGTACTAATTTAGTACAAAATGAGGGACACTTTTTATGAATTGGAGGGAGTACCAAATATGGCCCCTATTTTGACTGGGCTCCGGGCCGTCACCCCTCTTGCCCAGGGCCAGATCCGGCCCTGCCCACACTCTGCATTAAATTGATGCATACGGCCGTTTTATTAATTTACTAGCAAATATGCCCGTGCGTTGCAACGGGAGAAAGAAAAATAACATTTAAAAAAAAATTGGGGTGTGCCGAATTTCCCATAGAACAAAGAATCCACTACTCCGGGGACAACATTGTATTCATCTACACATGTTTTTCCAAAGATAAGGGAATTCTGGTTGTAACTGTTCAGTAGCATGGATAGATAGCTATGCATACTTTGTTCTGATTGTACTGATATTCGTTTGTTCTCCCCAAAACCAGTTAACTCGGTTGAAGAGACATGAAAAATACATTTAGAGATAACCAAACAGCCTAGTTTGTGCAATTGGATCAACGACATGAGCAAATGATAGATGACACCGACGACTTTGCAGCTTCCGTTCATGGTACTGTGATTGATTATGAGGTGCATTGAGATATATATACTATATAGTACTGTTGCAGTTTAAATGCCTGACTTCACACAGAGTGCTTTGCTGGATCTAATGGACAACGATGCAAAAGGCTCTGCATATAAAAGTAGCAAAGGCTTGATGTTCAACAATATAAAGTGGGTAGTTAGGCAAAATGATGTGCTTGGCCAAATATGAGCCGCTACGGTCATAGATCAAATGTAGGATTTGCAAAGCCTATATATTTGATAATACAAGCTATTAGATCATGCCAAGTCTCTTTCCAAACTTTCTTCTTAACAATCTGAAATAAGTTATCATCTCTTGCTATCCTAGAAACCAGCAGGTACTGAATTCTCCAAAAAGAAAATATATATATGGGAAATCCTTCAGAGAAGACAGGACGCCTCTTCTTTGGGGTTCAGACTGAGAACAACAGAAGGACGGAAACACTATTCTTGTAACATCGATCTGAAACAATTCAGCCTCTTGCAGCGAGCGGTGTACAGGACGCCTCCTCTTCTAGATTCAGGCCGAGCACTTGAGGAGAAACACTCTGCAACATCTCTCAGAAACACTGAATTTCTGCATGACCACATTTTATACATGATACATCCATTGAATGACGGCTGTGACCTTCAATGTACCCAGAACTGAATCTCTAATGACCATGTTGCAAGCAAGCAAGGACGAGTTTCGCCAGCACCATGCCTCCCACTTGCTCCTCTCTCTCAGCCACAAACCAAACTGTTCAGGGTGACCGCTGCCTGCTGTCCACGACAATGCTAATGCGTAGGTCCAGCTCCGCCGCGGACTCGAACGCCACTCCAACATCACATCCGTCGTTTGCCGTCCACGGCAAAACTCAAACTCAGGTCCAAATCCACCGGCGACTCAAACGCCTCTCCACCTTTGCACCCATCGAGACACAGTCAAGCACATGTGGTCCGCCAATCCTTCATTATGGACAGGGCGCCAACCAAGCCTTGTTCGGGAGGGCAATCGCTATGGAGAAAGACGAAATTGGTCCAGGCCAGGTTGGCTGGTAATTAGGCCGCCAATTTTTCGTTTCGATCGGATCATCGAGGAAGAAATACTCACAAATTTCGATTTGTTTGCGACTCGCAAGGGATGATTGCTCTCATTGATTTGATTGATTTTTTTTGGATAACTTGATGTTGCGGTCTTTATTTGTTTATACATAGAAACCGTGCACGACCTAGACTCTTCGGAGGCCCAAAGACCAAATCTGATACAGTACGTAAGACAAGAATTGATATGGGACGACGTGATTTAAGTTTTTCTTTTTTAGAGTCACCTGATTTGAGTAGGGCACGGAGACGGTACATTGTGCAGCAGTTCCTCTCGATTGGGTCGGCCCACTAACAGGAAGCGAGGAAGCAACCGATCACGGAACGAGTCACACGAGGTACCAACGAACGGAAAACGTAACTGATCACACGACGTACCAAGGAACGAAAAACGTACGAAAATTAGGGAGCAAGAAACCTTAGTTCCTTTATTAGTAGGTATAGATTAAAGTATTATGCAAAAAATATTACAACTCAAGGATCGCATAAGGTTGAGACAAGTATCAACCAGCGAAAGAAAGACAGTAGCATGAAAAACATATTATCTCTATCAAAGAATAGAAAACAAAAAAAAGCTGTAAAATAAGATTCATTTTGAAAATGGAGAAAGGACAAAGTTTAGCCTGGCCGTGGGTGAAAGAGCCCCCATGATTCGGAACAGCATGGCCGGCGTTCTCGTCCACGTTAAGGTAGTGCCAAGGTGTGCGGAGGATAGGGAGAACCAGATAGACGTTTAATTTAGTACAATGAAGGAGCCCTAATCCAGCTCGAGTTGTCAACCTCTCCGCTCTAATCAGGTAATTAATCATGCCATCGCCGAATGCCAGGGAAAAGGGACGTTTCACAAAAGCTGTCCGTTCCGTGAATGATTGCATCGGTTCAGGTGTATTTTCAGTTACCGGGGACGTGAATCTTGCAAGATGGCCAACATTGGATGAATGTGACGGAGTTCGTACCCAGGAAAATTGGTGGCTTTGGCAGGAAAGGCAGGATCAGTTTCCCAACAATCATGCCAACTGCCGAGTACTTTCTGGAGCATCTGCAAGCCGGGTTGGGTTGGGTCGGCTAACTCCTTTTTTCTATTTGAGGAAACAAATTGACACAATTTTCTTCTAATAATAACCAACAGGGGCAGATCTCCAAGACCATGTGAACACGATATACTGCAGTACAAGATCAACAACATTTCACAGATAATAAGGCAAAAAGGAGGCATATCCGGGAGATGGAAACAGACAAACAGTTGGGTGGCTATAGCTGATTTTCTTATGAACTGTGGTCTAAAACTGTTGCTGCTAATTAAACTTGTACCAAGTATCTGTCACTAGAAGTTTCTCCCTAGAAAGATTCTCAGGACCAAGGAGGGCAGTAGCAGAGGAGGGCCACCTAAACCCATCGATCTCTTGCTTCTCGGGATGTTTGGGATCGCCAAGTCCCGCCTTGCAAGCGTCCTGCTACAAGGCCCTTTGGCTTGTTGCTCTTGTTGGCCTGCCTCTCCTACTCTTCTGTTCTTTTCTTCCTGCCCCCTTGGTCTCCGTATCGTATAATATCATCTCCTCATTCCTTCCTTCCTTCGTGGAGAAAGCCGAGAGATCCTTAGCGCGACCAACGTACGTGTGTGCTCTGTCTCAGCTCATTCTCATGGCGTAAAAAAGCTCCTGCCTTTTCGTGTCCTGCTCCTGCACCGGCTGGCTTTGCACGGCCTTCGCCTTCTTTGCCCCCAGGTAAGTATTATTAGCATGTACTAATCCATATAGCCTTTTTCATATCTCCATGCACGGGCGCATGTAAATCAACATGGATTGCGTTCCGAATGACCTTTTTCCTTTATCGTGTCTGCGAAAATAATCCAGATGCTTATGTTCTCAACGGCTTTGTGTTGATCCAGTTTTTCAGAGTCTTAATCCGCAAAACGATTGATTCAAGGATGGCGGACCACTTCGCGCTGATGACGGGACGGATGATCACGGAGGCGACGCTTCAGTCTACCATTTACCAGGCATTCGATGTCCCTTCCGTGAAGGCTGCTTGTGACCATCACGATCCCTCTGTTTTTCAAGATGGGAGAACCAAGAGTGGTGTCGTGGTGGAATGCAGAATCTGTCAAGAAGAAGGGGATGAAGCCTACATGGAGACTCCCTGCTCCTGCAAGGGTAGCCTCAAGGCAAGAATTTCTCTTCCTCTTCCAGCTTCACAAACTCACATGCTATGGAATTTACCTAAGTACTGTTCGAAGCCTGAACCCCAGAATAACCTCAAGCGCACAACCCGCGTATCTTCAACCATGGAAGGGGGGTCGCTTGTACTAGATTCTACATATCAAAATGCCACTTGGAGCAAATTCCGTATCACTACCACTGAATTCCTTCTTCTTTTTTGTTATCGCGACTGAATTGGATTTTTTCGGGGCGTTATCTCTGCTGTTGACGGGGTGTTATCTCTGTTGTTAATGGAATCATGATTTTCATGTAGATTCGACTATCCTTTCATTTTTCTAGCAGATGCTCACTTAGTTGTACCAATGGAGGTTTTACTTGAATTAGTTTGTTGCTGCCTGCAGTATGCTCACCACATATGCGTCCAGAGGTGGTGTAACGAGAAGGGAGATACCATATGTGAGATATGTTTACAGGTGAGCATTTCTGGAACTACGTACCTTATCATAACCAACCATTCTCAATTGACATAGGAAAGAAGCAACCGAATTCAGCTTGCCCTTTTCTTCCTAGTAAAGCGATTCCTTGTTTCCTATTGCTTAAGGTTTTCAGTTCAGATCTGTTCAACAAGAGGCGATGAGAACACCGTAATCAGTGTTTTAGTGCCAAAAGACAGTACATGGTTTGTTGATTAATTTGTTGTCTCTGCTTCTTATGGCACAGCAATTTACACCAAACTACAGTGCCCCTTTGAAGTTATTTCGGATCGGAAGACACCAAATTATCTTCAGGTGTCATTTGATGCTTCAGAAGTTCAGATCAATGATAAATGTTGGTCTGAGAAAGGGCCTACCTGACATCCTAGCCCTCTTCTCACTGCAGGAGAGCCGGAGAAACGCCGGAGAATCCCAATGCTGATCACGCTGAAGAAAACATTTCGCAAACCGCAGATCATGCTGCTGGCACATCAAGCTTCGACTCTCAAGGTTCCAATCCGAAAGCTGCTAGTTACTGCCGTGCAATCGCCATAGCTGTAAGTGCTACAGAACGTAAACCCTTCCATCTGGACACACACGAGTAGTGAACTAATGCACATGTAACCTTCAGTTGATGGCTCTGCTAGTGCTACGTGACGCGATCTCGCTTCTCCTTGGCGGCCCTGAGGTGTACTCGATGGCACTGATCACTGTAAGAGACTGAATCCTGCAACCCGATTAAACCTTTCTATAGTACTTTATTGCGCTGAATGCGATTCATGGGCAACCAAATTAACTGGCTGATACGAATTACGCTGACGAGACAGCTGCTGATGTTGAGAACAGCCGGAATTATCGTACCAATCTACATTATCATGATATCAGTTGTCACATTGCTCCATCGGTACAATCAACACCAGGTCTGCCAAACACACGTACGTTCATGCATACAGAAATCGTCACTTTCATTCAGAATGTAATGTTTTCATGACAATTTAGGGTGTGCATGACGTTACGCCAGTTCCAGAGCCACGAAGAGCAGAGGGCTTGCAGAGCCTGCAGCCGATGCCACCTCAGCAACATGTTATCAGCATCCAGTAGCAAGCTGCACGAGGAGAATTGTGGTTAGGTTCTGTAAATATTAGCATCATTGGATGAAGTTGGCGAGATCCATCCGGTTGTCATTGGATACGGAGGATGGAAAATCATTGCAACTGTACACAAGGTATATTAAAACAAATCCACTTCACAAATCGTGAAGAGGAGAAGTGGAGATGAAGTGGGCATTTGTATATAGAATTCAGGAAAACCAAGGAAAGTGGAGTGAAATGTACAGGCTTTTCTACATTCTTTGGAAAGAAAAATCGTGCCCAATTTAACTAACAATTCTGCATTTTCTTTGAAAAGGGTAGGGAACTGAAACTGCACCTCTGTATAGAAACGTGCAAACATTCACGCTTATATCGATTTTACAGTACATCGGTGTCCCTCTTGTTTGTTTACACTATACAAAATCGTTTCACAAGTGTTATGTTAATATCTATACACAAAAATCGGTTTTCTCCCGATTTTCCGTAAATTAACTAGACAATTCTCTTATTCTTAATTACTCGCTCCGTTTCACAATGTAAGTCTTTTTAGCAAACTAACGTCAACCACTCCAATTTGGGGTACAACAACAACAACCAAAGATAGATGAGCTCCAGCATCGAGAGCAAAGCACAGTTCAATTAGGCTTTCACGTCCGTTGGAAAGCCACGCGCACACATTACAACACAATTGATTTGTCCGTTGGAAAGGCACAAAAAAGTGCCCCAAAAAAAGCTAAAGTGGCTTAGAAAATCAACCAAGCCATTTCAAAAAGTGTCGCATCAAATACGATAGGGGAAGAATGTTTAAGACACATTTAGAAAATGTCTCAAAAAATTATTTTTTGAGGTACTTTTAGATTATGCCTTTAGAAATGCATTTTAAGGCACTTTTTCAGGCAAAGTGTCATAAATAATCAATTTTTGCGGTCATTTTTGAATAATGCCCCTAAAATTCATATTCTTGCATAAAAGTGCCTCTAAAAATCTTTTTTTACAGGCACTAATTCAAAAGGTGCCTCTAAAAATCGTTTTTTTTTGTAGGCACTAACTCAAAAGGTGCCTCTAAAAACCATTTTTATAGACATTTTTTAAAGTGCCTCTACAAAATGCCCCAAAAATCAACTATGACATAGTGACATTTGAGACCCCTTGACTCCGCCAAAGATGATAGTTGGATAAGTTTGGACATGATCCAAGTATGGGAAGATCTGGTGAACATCGCTTACATCGCCGTTCGCGTCCTTCTTACCAAATTTTTCGCACCAAAGTCTTCTACTTGTTGCAGAAGCACATCGCTTGCGTGATTACAAAACACATAAATTTCAAATCTAGTGGATAGTATTATAAGATAGAGTTTACACGACAAAGTACTGACCACTATGCCACCGGGTTCAACCAAGTTTGATAAAGATTTGCAATACATCTTTCTAATGTAGAGAACACCGTAGATTATACCATGGTGTATGTGCATATGCCACATTGCGACGAAATACAAATTATTGGATTACTTGTTAAAATCAACATCGTCACCAAAGGTGTATAGTTTCAGAAAAAATAAAGAAGAGAATTCTTTCGTGACCTGGGAGAAACCCTAGGTGCCGCCACGGTCCTCCTGTGCGGGGGTGTTATGGCATCGGCATTGATCTAATCCCACACAGACAAAGTCCTAATCGATTACGCTACGAGGTATCCTTGTATGGACGACAATTATCCTGATCCGATGGTGGCGCGGGTGTTTGGGAGTAGGGGCGGCGGGTCTAGTTCTTCATTGTCGCTAGATGAAATTGCACCCAAGAGAAAAAAAAATACATCTTTTAAAAGATTAACGTATTATATTTTTATCCTATAACTACTACGGACACGGAATATGACATTCATAGGAAAACCCATACACGCGTGTAGAAACATAAACACACCATTATGTCTCTTTATCATGTCTCTTAGACAAAATCATTAATATTAGATGACTATGTTTTCTTGCTCATGGACATTTGTTATGTCAATCTTAATGGGAGCACATTATTGTTTAAACATTATGGATGGGTAGACCCAACTAGTTGAGATACTATGAGATATGGTTTTAATATTTCTATAAATAGTACCGTCACATAATGGTTAACTTGTTTGTATCTTTTGAACATGAGAATATACGGGGGTGCATTCTTAAAAGTTTTCTTTGGTGTATTCAAGTATCACACCGTAAAGTGGATGATCAAAACGCCTATTAGTGGATAATATCGAAGGTATGTATTTCACCATGATAGTTTAAAACTAGGAATTGCTCCTCCAGATAATAGAGAGATACAGAGTTCCGAATCGAATCTCTTTAGAAAGAGGATCTTTTGTCTCATGGTAGCCTGCTCCAGTCCCCTTACGAAACTTTCGTTATTGGGTTAGCCATACACTTCACATGTTTCTAGCGATTCACATGGCATCATCAAATGATACAAGTCTTGGATAAGAATCTACAACGCACTAGAACGCCCTTGTTGACGATTCTTTACTGCGACAACATCTAGGGTTCCTCGAATAATGCGATCCACTCGGTGTGATAATATCTATTAACAAGTCTACACAGATAAATGCATGACGTAAGTCACGGGGATAGTATAACACAGGAACACAGGAACGAGTAAAATACATCATACCGGATAACGGGGATAATGTGAGGTGGTGATCAAAGAGTTTAATTATGGTTATGTCATCCATCTTTCCTCAAGGTATTGATTGGTATCATGAAGTAATGAGAACATACTTGATAACCAATAGGTTTAGCAGAGTTTCATTATATAACTTGTAGGAGTCAATATGGACGTTCACGGTTCTGATGTTGATTATCGGTTAGGAAAAGAGTTCTCCGATCATGTGCACTTGTTATCGAACATGTAGGGGTCACACACTTACGCCGTCAATGTCATTTGTTCACATTGGATGGTTCAGAGTAGAGAGCGGGAATCACTCGGATAGTCCCGCATGATAGAATTATATTCAGACATATTATATGAGCGGACATGAGATGTACTAGGATGTTATAAAGTGTTTCTAGCATCAGTGGATAGAGTCGATGATTTTATCCAAAGCGTATGTTGCGAAAGAGTTTCAGGAAATAACCAATAGGGGTAAAGTGTCGGAGGGGGAAAAAAATGTCCCAGGGTTGCGCCCCAATTTTTCGGGGCAACCGCATAGGCCCTAGGGCACATAAGCAAGGCACATTCCTTACTAGTGGGAGGGAGAATGTCTCTTGGAGGATCCAAGAGATATTTCTACCCACATTTACTCCTCCTATAAGGAGCTCTGATGCAGCACACCCCATTCCACCAAGATCTACACCAATACCCATTGGTCCCATGACAAGATCACGAGCAAAGGCGATACACGATAAGGTGAACTCACTCTTCTCTCTCTATGCCTTCAGTGACTTGGTGAATGGTGCGCTACCTCATGGAAATACCCTATGCATGCTCAGGTTTGATCCTCCATTGGAGCCCTAAGACGGTGGCCAAGAAGCTCAAGAACATGCCCAAGACGATGCCCAAGAAACTAGCAACGAAGGCCAAGAAGAAGGCATCAAGGAAGAAGAAGAAGAAGAAGAAGAAGGAGGCCAGGAAACCTGACCTGACAGCCCGTCCAGGGCTTTCTTCCTGCGCTCCTTAGGCCGGGTCCCCAACAAACCCGCCCGGCCTCGGGCCGGCCTTCCTACGTCTCCAGGCCGGCCACCAAACAGACCAGCCCGGCCTCCCAGGTCGGCTTTCCTGCACTGCGAAAATAGGGAATATTCCCTTGTAATCTTCCCAATCTACCCTCCTAGACTACAGATAGAGACCCCTTAGACTAGATCTAGGTTACAGATTAATTGAGAATTGAGCTTTGCTCCCCCCTATGTTCCTTTTGTGAGGCTACTCCTTAGATGTGTATCTAGGAACAAATCAAGGCTACTCTATCTACTCGAATCAAGATTACTCTGGAATAGCCATCCTTTCCCCTTGGGAATTAGTTGGTGTTCTCCCAATCTTCCTTGAGTGACCCTCGAGGATCTATTGGTGCGGTGGACCAGCCGCCGGGTTGAGTTGGTTCCAATCAAGGTGAGTTCGAGTGGATTGTTTTCCGTAGGTGGCCTCGGGTTTATTTGCCAGCTTTACGAATCCTCTAGTTCACACTAGTTATCCGGTTACCCTTTGTTTTCCCTCGATTCCCCTCGTGTTCTTTGTGTTCTTTGTCAATTCGTGAGTTTGGGCCACCCTAGGGATTAACACCTCCATCATATGGTATAAGCAACCTCATTGACACGACTTTGACCCCCCACAAACCCCCTTTTCCACCAAATTTTTTCTTCCCCATACCTAAATTCGAAAATTTCACCAAAAATAGCCTCAAAAGGGATTTGGACCGATCTATCGATTTGTTGAGTTTTTCGTGGATTTGATCCATGGATTTGTTTCTTAAGACCATTTCCCACCCTTTTATTCAACCCCTTTTCCAAATTTGTCCACAATTTTTTCTTGATTTTGAAGGAATTTCAAAATTGGAAAAAATCTCAGAAAAATTCTACAGCTTCGATTCCTGGACGGATTTTGCAAGTTGTTTTCTTTGTCGTTGTTGGTCCGATTTGAGTGATTAAAAGGGGTCGCAAAGCCCTCGACATCATCTACAAAACCACATCGACGGATCGATACGACATCGACAACCACCGGCTGGAAGTCCACGTTCATCAATTCCATAGTTATGACTTGCTTCCGCTTGAACTAACCCATCTTTTTGTGTACCTTGCCCATTCGTACTAAATCTTTTATATTGGTTGACATTGCACTAGTGGCACCGAGAGTGCGCGTTTGGCACTTGTGAGAGCGTAGTTTCGAGTAGGCATTGGCATTTTGGAATCATCAAAAATCGAAAAAAGTGAAAAAGAAGAAAAAGATCGATGTCAATTGCTATCCATTGTAGGAACATGTAGCTTCGCGTCGCAAAAGAGAAAAGAGTGAAAGGTTTCCACGGTGCGAATATTGTTGGTTTAAAGTTTGCGATTTGAGCTAGTGTCCTCCTTGTGTTGGTGTGGCATTGATCTTAGTCTTCGATAGGAACATTTCGTATTCGCTCGTCCATTGGCCGCACCAACCCCATTAATCATGTGTGTGTGTGTGTGTTCCATTTGTTTCCACCCCTCAGAATTTGGTTCTTTGATAACATTTCATCGTGGTTCATTTATACTTTTAACAACAAACTTTTCGTTAGTTTTCCTAACCCATTTGAGACCCTCATAAAGTGTGTGAGTTGCCACCTTTTGGTTTTTCTTATCTACTCGAATTTTCCTTGTGACGAACCATTCCAACCTTTGGCAATCCACTTGCTCCAATACAACCTTCAAGGTAAAGTTGGGTAAGTGACACACATCCACCAACAACATATCCATTATCTTGGTATCTCTTACGTGCTTTTGCAATGGCTAGGAAAGGTGACTTCACAAGTCCGAGTTCGAGGAAGATGGCAACCCCTTCTACATCGACAACGCCCACAACTTCGTCACTCACTGTGAGCATGTGCAATTCCATGTCGTTGTGCATGATGGCTTGGAACTCTATGAGCGTAGCCTACGTGAGAAAGATGCAAGATTCAATGATCAATTGGCGTGCATCAACATCAACTTAGCAAATCTTGCTAACCGCATGCGATCATCTTCATCTTCACACCGAACAAGGAGTTCCTCAAGGTCGAGCCATCCATGTGAGCAACCTCATGTTCCTCACCAAGCTCGTTGCCATGATCGTCATCACCACATACAAGATGGTGGAATTCACCGCCAAGAGCATGAACCCCCACCTTCTCCACAACCTCACAGCCGCAATTGGTATGATGATAACGCGCCCCCTTTAGCACCTCCTCGACATCAACAAGGACGTGATGACCCTCTTCAGCAACACCCTAGACGCCCAGACCTTCATCAACATCACCCACAACCTCCTCCAAGATCCACAAATGACTATGTTCACAATGACTTTATGGAAGGTGCTCGCCCACATCGAAGGCCTCCAAGGCATAATGCGCGTCACCACCATAATGACCGTGAAGATCAAGACCTTCCTCACCACCGTCATCATGAGCAATACCGTCATCAACACCCTAATCATGAGCAAGACTGTCCTCAACACCGTCACCATGAGCAAGACTGTCCTCAACAACATCGCAATGAGCAAGACCATTCTCAACAGCATCATGAGAAAAATGATAGTGAGCGTCCTGAAGTATGCCTCCACCGCCATCACCAACTACATCCTAATGATCACCGGCGTCATCCTCCCCATGAAGAACGACTTCGTCGTCAACAAGCTCGTCAACAACAAGAAAGTGACGACTACCCATATGATCCTTCGCTACCTATCTATGATGAAGACCCCAATGAGAACAACCGTCGTCACAATGAAGACAACAACATGAGAACCATTCGAGCCAATATCCCTAAGTTCCATGGAGACTTCGACCCGTATGTTTACCTCTCTTGGGATCTCAAAGTTGAGAACATGTTCCGTACTCACAACGTTAGTGATGAGAAAAAGGTAGCAACGACTTCTCTTGAATTGGAAGGTTACACCCTCTTGTACTGGGAACAAGTGCAAAACCAAAGGATAGCTAACCGCTTACCTCCTATCACAACTTGGAATGAGATGAGAGAAGTTATGCATGCAGGATTCGTACCTCCTCACTACAAGCGAGATTTACTCGAGAAGCTACAAGAGCTCAAGAAAGGATTGAAAACAGTTGATGAGTACTATAAGGAAATGGAGATCACCATGACTAGAGAAAATGCGAAGGAACCTCAAGAACACACAATGGCCCGCTTCCTCAATGGCCTCACTCACCCCATCAACAGAATTGTGGAGTTTCAACCATATGACAATCTTGCTGGCCTTGTCCATCAAGCACTCAAGGCCGAGCACTAACTATTTGAGGACTTCAAGTATTCGAAGCAAAAGGCCTACTTCGCCTCTAAGTCTTCAACATCAATGCCTCCAATGGGTCAAGCATCTACACCAAGTGCCTCCAAAGGCAATACAAGAGCTCCAAATGCAACAACAAAGTCTCCTCGACTCTTAAAGAAACAAGTGCCTACAACCACCAACACAAGTGCTCCTCAAGTCAAGTCTAGCTCAATAACTTGCTTCAAATGTGGTGGTAAAGGACACAAGTCCTTTGAATGCTCCAACAAGATGATCATGATTGTCAACCAACATGGTGAACATGACTCAATGAGTGAAGATGAGTACTATTATATGCACCAAATCGTCGCCAACCCCTTGGATGAAGAACAACTTGATGACGAAAGCGTCTATTGTGATGTGAAAAAAGCCCATCCTTGGTGGTTACAAGACTTCTAACCACATCTCCACAAGAAAAGCAAGATCAACGGTGAAATCTCTTCCAAACAAGAGCCGTCATAAATGGAAAGTCATCAAGGTCATCATCGATGGTGGAAGTTTCCATAACCTTGCTAGCAAAGAGCTTTGTGACAAGTTGGATTTTCCATACAAGAAACACCCTCATCCCTACCATGTGCAATGGCTTAGTGACTCCGGCGCCTTCAAGATACAAAAAATGGTCCAAGTTTCCTTCAAGATTGGTCCATACAAAGATACAGTGGAGTGTGATGTGGTTCCATGGACCGTGTGCCATCTTCTACTTGGAAGACCTTTGCAATATGAGAAGGGCGCAATGCATGATGGACGCACCAATCAATACTCCTTCAAATGGAAAACAAGAATTTTGTGCTCTGTCTTATGTATCCAAGCCAAATAATCGCCGACAATGCAAACAAGCTTGCGCGCACCCAGCAAGAGCAAAATTCTAGCGAGTTAAGTGGTGAGAGAGAAATCCACCACAAAGAGAGTGAGAGCCACAAGCCAAATATGAGTGGAAAAATGATGAGTGTTCCCAAAGTCCTAGCCTTACTTGCCACAAAACGTGAGATGCGAGAGCTTCGAGAAAACCCATCCATACTTTACTTCGTCCTTGTGTGCAAAGGAGAAGTTCTTGATACTAACTACATAACAAGATTTCTTCCGTCTTTGTTGCCTATATTGCATGAATTTGAGGATGTATTTCCCGAAGAACTACCACCGGGTCTACCTCCTCTTCGAGGCATCAAGCACTGCGTCGACCTCATACCGGGTGCTCCACTTCCAAACCGTTCTCCTTATCACACCAACCCCGAAGAGACTAGGGAAATCGAGCGGCAATACAAGAACTACTTGACAAAGGTTTTATTCGTGAATCTCTCGTCCCTTGTGCCGTTCCGGTTATCCTTGTGCCTAAACATGATGATACTCTTCGTATCTGCATGGATTGTCGTCCTATAAATGCTATCACCATTCGATATAGACACCCTATTCGTAGACTTGATGATATGCTAGATGAACTTTGTGGTGCAACTATCTTTTCCAAAATTGACCTTAAAAGTGGATACCATCAAATTCGCATGAGCATCGGTGATGAATGGAAAACTGCCTTTAAAAAAACTTGGTCTCTATGAATGGCTTGTCATGCCTTTTGGTCTTTCGAATGCTCCTTCGACAATTATGTGTCTTATGAATAAGGTTTTGAGAGTATTTATTGGAAAATTTGTCGTGGTTTATTTCGATGACATCCTCATATATAGGAAATCTTTGGAGAATCACCTTGAACATATTTCTCAAGTCTTGATTGCTCTTCGCAAAGCAAAACTTTTTGCAAATCTTGACAAATGCAATTTTTTGCACCAACAATCTTGTTTTCTTGGGTTTTGTGATTTCCTCCGATGGTATTGAATTTGATGAAAAGAAAATACAGGCAATTAGAAATTGGCCCAACCCTACTTCTGTGGGTGAGATAAGACGTTTTCATGGTCTTGCCGGTTTCTATCGCTGCTTTGTGAAGGATTTTTCAACAATTGCTTGCCCTCTAAATGAGCTTATGAAAAAGAATGTACCCTTTTTTGGGGAAATACTCAACAAAAAGCTTTCGATACTCTCAAGAAATGTTTCACCGAAGCACCTTTGCTTGTTTAACCGAATTTTGAGAAATTTTTGAGATTGAATGTGACGCTAGTGGCATTGGTATTGGTGGCGTTCTTATGCAAAATGGACGCCCCGTAGCTTATCATAGTGAGAAACTTGATGGCTCTAGATTGAACTACCCCATCTATGACAAATAGCTTTTCGCTTTGGTTAGAGTTTTAGAAGTTTGGCAACACTATCTTTGGCCTAAAGAGTTTGTTATTCATTCCGATCATGAATAATTGAAATATTTGAAGAGTCAAGCTATTGAACAAAAGACATGCTAAATGGGTAGAATTCATATAATATTTTCCTTATGTCATTAAGTACAAGAAAGGTAAAGAAAATGTTGTAGCGGATGCTTTGTCTCGTAAAGAATGTCTTCTTACACGTCTTGAGATAAACGTGATTGGTCTAGATGAGATAAAAGACTTGTATTCTTTGGATGTTTTCTTTGGTAATATATTTGCTAAGTGCTTTCCCAATCGAGGTTTTAAAGATTTATACTTGCATAAAGGTTTCTTTTTAAGGCTAAAAAACTATGCATTCCCGAGTCCTCTCTTCCTTTATTGTTATTGAAAGAATCACATGAAGGAGGTCTCATGGGACATTTTGGTCGAGACAAGACCTATGCCATGCTCTACACCAACTACTATTGGCCTAAGATGAGGCACCAAGTGGAAAGAGTCATCACAAGATGTACAACATGCCTTCGAGCTAAGTCTACTTCCAACTCTCATGGTCTTTATATGCCATTTCCTACACCACACCTCCCTTGGAGTAATATTAGCATGGATTTCGTGTTAGGACTACCACACACCAAAACAAACATGGACTCTATGTTTGTTGTTGTTGATCCCTTTTCTAAGACGGCTCATTTCATTCCATGCAATAGAACGGATGATGCTTCACATGTCGCAAATCTGTTTGCAGGGAAATTGTGCGCCTACATGGTGTGCCCAAGACAATTGTGTGAGGTCGAGTGAAGGGTTCGTTGCATAGAAAACAAAAATGTTCCTATGTGAGAGACACCCGAAAGGACAAGATCTAATATAGGATATGAAAGCAACGAGCATAGAGAGAATCTTAAGGAAACATACCCTCGAAGACTCTAAGCGTTACGAGATCGAATTTCATTGTTGGCGTAGTCGTACTCACACCGATCTCAGGATCGATAAGATGTGCACCGCAATCCGCCAGTGCCTCCATGATCGGTCACACGTATGGCTTGATGATGACCTCCGTTCCCTCGATCCAGCGGGGCAGCGGAAGTAGAGGATCCCTCGGAACTCCAGCATCACGACGACGTGGTGTGGTAGAGAAAACTTCATTCAAGGCTTCGACAAGCGCATGAACATGAGGTGGAGCAGCGGGAAGAGGGAGGTGGAGATGACACCAAGTGTGTGGAGGAGGGAGAGCCCTCACCCTCCTTTTATAGGGGAGGGGGAGGCAGCCCAAGGGGAGTGCGGCCAGCCCATGGTGGTGCCCCCACCTCTTCCCTATTCATGTGAGTGGACTCTCCACTCACACCCACTCATCCTCCACTTAAACTCCACTCAAAGATCCCAAAGGTTTTTCTTTAATAAATAAATAAAACATTTTTATTTCTTTATTTCAACATTTGTTAATTTTATTAACAAACATTTGCATATAGCACCTCGAATCATTTGTTAATTCTATTAACAACCATTCAATGAAAAACCCCTTGAACTATTTCAAATTTACCCAAAACGATTTCGGTGTTGTCCAAAATTTTCACCGATATTCCGTATCCTCTCAAATGTGTCATCGAACCTT
Source organism: Alopecurus myosuroides (assembly GCA_028641055.1). Taxonomy (NCBI): domain Eukaryota; kingdom Viridiplantae; phylum Streptophyta; class Magnoliopsida; order Poales; family Poaceae; genus Alopecurus; species Alopecurus myosuroides. Next base: position 245,448,768 of record CM054058.1, read on the forward strand.
AAGTGTGTCACCCTATGGTTCGCGAATAACATAGACATGATCGAGACACCTCTCCGATCAATAATCAGCAGCGGGATCTGGAGATCCGTGATGACTCCTATATATTCAATGATGAGTCTCGTGATCTTGTGAACCATCAACGTCGTGACTAATTCTCTTTGTCTCGCTATATTTTACTTGTCCGGGATCCGATCATTGGTACCAACCATACCTTGTTCGATCTCGTTACCGACAAGTACTCTTTTACTCGTTCCGTGATATGACATCCTTGTGACCTAGTCACGTGCTTGCAAGCGGTGTCAATATGATATCACCGAGTCACCCTGTTACGACGTGACGTTTGATGGCATTAAAGCACTCTCCCGGTATTAGTTATTGACATGATCTCATGGTCTAAGGAATAAGATACTACGTATGCAAGATATAACAATATAAACTAAATGGCTTGATTGTATTGTTAAACTTAATTTGGGTCTATGTTCATCATATCATTCTTCCAATGACATGACCCCGTTATTAACAACATCCAATGTTCATGATCAGGAAGCCTTGATCATCTATTAATCAACGAGCTAGTTAAAAGAGAGGCTTTACTAGGAACCATTGTTTGTTTATCAAACACACATGTATAAACGTTTCCGGTTAATAAAATTATAGCATGAGAAATAAACATTTATTATAAACAAGGAATAACATAATAACCACTTTATTATTGCCTCTCGGGCATATTCCCTTCAGTCTCCCACTTGCACTAGAGTCAATAATCTAGTCTGTAAGCACTTAACACATATGGCGTTCCAGTGTTATTACCATGCTTTGCATGTGGTAAACATCATCAAAAGATCTGACGTATTCAGGTCCTATTGTATTTTCATGTTCTTTGCATCTACACACATCACTCATTCTCTAATGAGGTGACTTTGTATATATTTGGTCAACTGGTGAGACCTTGATTCCTCAGCTTAAACTAATGTTACTAACATTCTGAAATGTAGCTTCATAGTGTCAACATTCTTGGAAATACACCAAGTTCAATGAAGAACTTCTCGACATAAAATACTCATATTATTTGTTGTCAACACAACAATATACTTAGCCTTTATTGTAGTACCCGTCACAATAATTTCATTTTGAAACTCATTCAAATCTAGCATGGAACTTTCTTCCAGCCTATTTTGCTACCCTTCATCACATATTTAAATTGAGATAAAATTATTTGAATAGATGACAAGACTATTAGTGTAACATATTACAACGAATATTTTTTCATTACTATATAGGAAACCATATCCTTTAGCATTTATAGAAAATGGCATAAGGATTTTGATACGTCCATTTTGCATCAATATTTTATATCATAATTTGCTGTTACTCATCAATATATTTCATGTTATGATGCATTCCTTATGTTATTTTATCTTATTTTGCATGTTTCTTAATTTTTGGAGAATAAACACCGGGACCAGAAATCGGACGAAAAAAGCACCATCGAGATACCATATTTCAGAAGATCATAAGAATAAGAGGGACACCGAGGGTGTCTTAGAAGTTCAGAGGAGGAGTCCAGCCAGAAGGGGAGCCAGAGGGGGGCCACCAGGGGCCCACACCATGAGGTGGCGCGCCCCCTCGCCGTGCCACCAGGTGGTGTGACCACCCTGGCCCACCTCTGGTGGAGGTCTTTTGTGTACTTGACCCCTAGGGAACCCTAAGCCTCAGACCATCATCGAATAATTATTCCGCCGCCGCCTCGGGGCGGAAAACACCCGAGAGAGAAAAGCTCTCTGGCTGGGAGAAATCTGCTGGGGAAATTCCTCTCCGGAGAGGGGAAATCATCGCCATCGTCACCGTCATCACTCCGGGCATCATCAAGATCGTCATAATCATCATCATCATCACCACCAGCACCATCACCCTCATCATCCACCGTCATCCCACTGTAACAATTAGGGGCCTCTATTGTTTTTTACATTAGATCTCTCTCCCGGTGTGGATTACTTGTTAGTAGTTGATGCTTGTGAGATTTATCGGTGTTTGCACTTTATGACCAGATTGTTATCATCCATTATATCACCTCTGATTATGATCCATATGATGTCTTGTGAGTAGTTCGTGTTGTTCTTGAGGACATGGGAGAAGTCAGGTTGTTAGTAGTGAAGTAATGTTGAGTAATATTTGATGGTTTGATATTTAAGTTGTGGTGTTATTCTTCTAGTGGTGTCATGTGAACGTCGACTACATGATACTTCACCATTTATAGGCCTAGGGGAATGCATCGTGTATTTGGCTACTAATTTTTGGGTTGCCGGAGTGACAGAAACCTAAACCCCCGTTAGGAAACCATTACATGAGGGAGCGTAGGATCCCGGAGTTTAAAGCTGTGGTTAGATTTATTTCTTAATTATTTTCTTGCAGTTGCGGATGCTTACAAGGGGTATAATCACAAGTATGTATTAGTCTTGGATGGGACGGTACATTAGCATAGGTTCACCCACACAACACTTAACAAAACATAGAGATTATTCAGCGGCATGGAACAAAAGCACTTGACAGAAACCTCTCGTGTGTCCTCGAGAACATTTGTTAATCAAAAGTAAACCCACCGGCTTGTCCTTTGATGAAGAAAGGATTGGGCCACTTGCTGCAATTATTATTACTGCATTTTATTTACTCACACTTTTTTATCTGCAATATCAAAAACCCCTACAAATCTATCTTTCAGTATTTACAATTATTCCTTCATCGAAACTGTTTGTCAACACCTTCTGCTCCTCGTTGGGTTCGACACTCTTATTTATCTAAAGTACTACGATACACCCCCTAGACTTGTGGGTGATGAAGACTATTTTTTGGCGCCGTTGCTGGGGAGTGAAGCGCTATTGGGAAGTGGAATTGATAAAGGAAGCTTCTGTTGCAAGTGTTGTTTTTATTACTGTCTACTACTTTATTACACTGTGTTTGGATCTCCTTTTGAGTACTTATTTGCGGGCACTGCTGCCACTACTAAGGTAGTAAGTGACCCACCGCCTGATGATTTGGATCCTTATAAAATACCTATAAAGATTGTTAAACATGTTATGAATAACTGCTATTCAGGTGATGGAACTGTCCATCCTGGTGCTCATTTACTCTTTTTACATGAATTATGCGAGTTGTTCAAGTGTGCATGTATTACGATGGGCCAAGCGAAGAGGAAATTATTCTCTATATCATTGATAGGCCGAGCCGCTGAATGGTTCAAACTGCTGAAAAATAGCTAGACTATTGGATGGGAGGAAATTGTGCCTCTCTTTTATTCTAAATTCTATCCTCCAAGTGAAATTCATAGAGATCGGAATTATATATATAATTTTTGGCCTCGTGACGGAGAGAGTATTTCCCAAGCATGGGGGAGAATGAAGTTACTAATGCTCAAATGCCCCATTCATGAGCTCCCCAGTAATATTGTTATTAATAATTTCTATGCAAGGCTTTTTCTTCATGATAAGGATTTATTGGATGCTTCTTGTTCCGGATCATTTACACGAATGAAGGATGAAGCTAAATGGGATCTTCTTGACCGTATTCAAGAAACCATTGAAGGATGGGAGAATGACAAAGGTAGAAAGTCAGGTACAAACTATTACTATGAATGCATTAAAACTTTTATGTCATCCGATGATTTTCATAATGTTAGTATTTTTTATGGTCTTGATTCTCAAGTTGCTGCAAACTTATATAAGGCTTTTGCTTATTATATTGATATTACCAAAAGGGAATGGGATAAGTACCATGCACCTTATAAAGATACTGTTATTTGTGTTCCTGCTAGAGATATAGAAGTTCATACCGTTGATTCTATTGTGCCCGAACCTTATATTGAGAAAATGCCTTTCCCTGCTAAGGTAAAAGAACATTCTATGTTAGCTAGTATGGTTAATAAAAGTGCAAGGAAACCTATAAAACCCGAGGAACAAATAACTATAGAACCTACAGTAGCAATAGTAAAGGACCTTGTTTCTGAAAATATAGAAGAGGGACACATTATATTTTGTGAATATGCTTCTAATATTGTCTCTCATCCTAGTATATCTAGGAAACCTAGTGTTCATGTGCTATCTGTTAGGATAGGTGATCATTGCTATTATGGTTTGTGTGATATTGGTGCTAGTTCCAGTGCTATTCCTTATGAGATTTATAGATAAATAATGCATGAAATTGGTTCTTGTGAACTTGAAGACATTGATGTGATTATTCAACTTGCTAATAGGGAAACTATTTCTCCAACTGGTATTGTTAGAGATGTGGAGGTCTTATGTGGTAAAACTAAACATCCTGCTGATTTTCTAGTACTAGCCACTTCTTCTAGTGATACTTGTCCTATTATATTTGGTAGACCTTTCTTAAACAGTTGTGGTGCTGTTATAGATTGTAAAAAGGAGAAAATCCTTACAAAGTTTGATGGAGAGTCTTATGAATTTAATTTCTCAAAATTTTCTAAAGCACCTTATGAAGCTGAATTACCTAATGAGAATTATAGAGTTGAACAATTGGCTGCTATTGCTCTTGCTCTTAACAATCCTTTGCAGCAATACATGGAAGACCACGAAAGTGATGTCCTTATGTAAGAAAGAAATGAAATTGACGAGATTTTCATACATCAGCCAGCGATGCTGAAACACAATTTACCGGTGGAAGACTTGGGTAGCACAATACCACCCAAGGAGGATCCTGTCTTTGATTTAAATCCTTGGCCTGACAATCTTAAATATCCTCATATTGATGATATGAAATTATATCCTGTTATAATTAGTTCTAAATTTTCTGGTAAAGAAGAGGAGAGATTATTGGGAATATTGAAGAAACATAGAGGTGCTATTGGTTATACTCTTGATGATTTGAAGGGGATTTCTCATGCTATGTCAGCATGCTATTAATATTGAACCTGATGCAAAGCCATTTGTTGAACATCAACGCCGTTTAAATCCTAAGATGAAGGATGTGGTAAGAAATGAGGTATTGAAACTCCTTGCCACTGGTATTATTTATCCTACTGCTGATAGTAGATGGGTTAATCATGTGCATTGTGTCCCTAAGAAATGAGGGATGACTGTTGTGCCAAATGAAAATAATGAACTTATTCCTCAAAGAGTAGTGGTTGGTTATAGGATGTGTATTGATTTTAGGAAAGTTAATAAGGTTACTAAGAACGATCATTATCCTTTGACTTTTATTGATCAAATGTTAGAGAGGTTTTCTAAGAAAACTCATTTATGCTTTCTTGATGGTTATTCTAGGTTCTCTCAAATTGCTGTTAGGAAGCCTGATCAAGAGAAAACAACTTTCACTTGTCCTTTTGAAACCTATGCTTATAGACGTATGCCTTTTGGTTTATGTAATGCTCCTGCTACTTTTCAAAGATGCATGTCTGCTAACTTTCATGGTTTTTGTGAAGAAATTGTGGAAGTCTTCATGGACGATTTCGCCATCTATGGAATTTCTTTTGATAATTGTTTGCAGAATCTTGATAAAGTTTTGCACAGATGTGAGGATACTAATCTTGTTCTTAATTGGGAGAAATGGCATTTTATGGTTAATGAAGGAATTGTTCTTGGACATAAAATTTCTGAAAGAGGTATTGAAGTTGATAGAGCGAAAGTTGAAGCTATTTAGAAAATGCCCTGCCCCAGGGATGTCAAAGGTATTCGTAGTATTCTTGGTCATGCTGGTTTCTATAGAAGGTTTATTAAAGATTTCTCTAAAATATCAAAGCCTCTTACTAATCTTCTTCAAAAGGATGTACCTTTTGTTTTTCACGAAGATTGTAAAGAAGCTTTTGAAATTTTAAAGAAGGCTTTAATATCTGCCCCTATTGTTCAACCCCTGATTGGAATTACCGTTTGAAATTATGTGTGATGCTAGTGATTATGCTGTAGGTGCTGTTCTTGGACAGCGGGTAGATAAGAAGTTAAATGTTATACATTATGCCAGTAAAACTCTTGATGCTGCTCAAAAGAATTATGCTACCACTGAGAAAGAATTCCTAGCTGTAGTTTTTGCTTGTGATAAATTTAGGCAGTATATTGTTGAATATAAAGTTACTATTCATACTAATCATGCTGCTATTAAGTACCTTATGGAAAAAAAGATGCTAAGCCTAGGCTTATTAGATGGGTGCTGCTCTTACAAGAGTTTGATTTACATATTGTGGATAGGAAGGGTGCTGAAAATCCTGTTGCTGATAATTTTTCTAGATTAGAAAATATCTCTGATGATCCTATTCCTGTTAATGATAGTTTTCCTAATAAACAGTTGGCTGCAATTAAAGTGACTTCTCAAGAGAGTCCATGGTATGCTGATTATGCTAACTTTATTGTTTCCAAGTATTTGCCTCCTACCTTTACAGCTCAGCAAAGAAGAAAATTCTTATATGATTTGAGGCATTATTTTTGGGATGACCCACACTTATATAAAGAATGTGTTGAAGGGTAATTATGCGAAGATGTGTTCCTGAAAATGAACAACGATGAGATACTGAGAAAATGTCATAGTAGTGCTTATGGAGGACATCACGCTGGAGATAGAACTGCACATAAGGTTCTACAATCAGTTTTTTATTGGCCTACTCTCTTTAAAGCTGCTAAAAAGTTTGTTTTATCTTGTGATCAATGTCAAAGGGTTGGAAATATTTCTAGACGTAATGAAATGCCTATGAATTATTCTATTGTTATTGAATCGTTTGATTGTTGGGGTTTTCACTTTATGGGTCCTTTTCCTCCTTCAAAAAGCTACACTCATATTATTGTTGATGTTGATTATGTTACTAAATGGGTAGAAGCTATACCTACTAAAAGTGTTGATGGTGAAACCTCATTAAAAATGCTTAAAGACATTATTTTCCATAGGTTTGGTGTGCCTAGATATCTTATGACTGATGGGGGTTCTCATTTTATTCATGGTGGTTTTAGAAAGACTCTTGCTAAATATGATGTTAATCATAGAATTGCCTCACCCTATCATCCTCAAACTAGTGGGCAAGTAGAATTATCAACTAGAGATATAAAATCTATCTTGTAAAAGACTGTTAATAAATCTAGAAAAAATTGGGCTAAGAAATTAAATGATGCTCTGTGGGATTATAGAACTGCTTACAAAAATCCCATGGGCATGTATCCTTATAAAATGGTTTATGGAAAAGCTTTTCACTTTCCCCTAGAAATAGAACACAAAGCTTATTGGGCAGTGAGAGACCTAAATAGAGATTTTAAACTTGCTGGTGAGAAAAGGTTGCTTGACTTAAGTTCTTTAGATGAATGGAGGAGTGAAGCATATGAAAATTCTAAGCTCTTTAAAGAGAAAGTTAAAAGGTGGCACGATAAGAGAATTATTAAAAGAGAGTTTCATGTTGGTGAGAAAGTGCTATTGTATAGGTCCCGTCTCAGATATTTTGCAGGAAAATTACTCTCGAGATGGGAAGGACCTTTTGTTATCGAAGAGGTATATCGTTCAGGGGAAATTAAAATTTGTTCCCTTGAAGAAAACACTTCACAAGTGGTGAATGTCCAAAGTCTCAAGCATTATATTTCTGGAGATACCTATAATGAAAATGTTGATTGTGTTCGAGCCATGATCCCGGAGGAATTTATTAAGAAGCATATTTCAGAAACTGCAGAGTCAATTTTCGAATAGGTATCAGTTTTGGTAAGAAAACGTTCGCGAAACATCTTCCAACTTTTATTTTTACTATTTTTTGGAAAATATGAAAAATTATGAGCCGAAAACAAGGTGGAGACGGATCCGGGAGGCTCCACACCATGGGGTGGTGCGGGCCCACCCCTGGCCGCGCCGGCCTATGGTGTGGGCGCCCTGGAGCCCCTCTCTGACTTGTTTTCGACCTGGACTTTCCTTTCCTTTTGAAACCTTTTGCTATATAATCCCCCGGACCCCCCGAGGTTCGTATATCGTTTTCTTGTTGTGTTTCTGTTTCGAGCTGTTTCTGCCAGGTTACATCTTCAGATCTAGAGCCACAATGTCCTCTCCTGGATCTCCCAAAGACAGTTCCTTTGAGAACATCGTCAACCCGTACATGAACGAGTTGAAGATGCATCCCAAGGAATTGCTGCTCAAGGATGGGAAGGTGCAGATTGAAGATGTTCGGGGTCCTAGAGGAGAAGGCGGTTTGGAATCTAGGATGGAAGAACTAGAGCAAGAAGTCTTTAGGTACAAGAAGATTGCGGAGTGTGAAGTTGAGATCATCCACATGATAAAGACAGAACAGATTGTTGAATACAAGAGGGAGAATTTGAAGCTTTGGGAGGAGATTTTCTCACTCGCCAAGACCACCAATGATTTGCAAGAACAACTCTATGATGTGCAGAACCAGAGCTGTGAGTATGAGAACAGGTTTAAACGTATAAGCTATGTTGCTAGTTTCAGTATGTTGGAGACCGGGACATCATTTGTGGATGGAGAGCCTTTACCTTGGAAAACCGAGGATGAGAAGGATTCACCACCACCACCGAAGAAATAAATCATCATTGGTATTGGCATCCCTTGGCTTGTTCCAAGCTTGGGGGGAGTGTCACGGCATCACATCACTATCTTTCATCTTTTTACCTTTTTAGTAGAGTCATATCATGAGTAGAGAAGTTATCATATAGGATGCTTTGCAGTATGGAAGTGTCTCTCCTTAGTTTGTTATCGTTGTATCCATTGGTGTGAGTTGCTGGTTTGGAATATTAATGAGAAGTTTCATCATTTACTTTCTGTACACCTTATTTTAGTTTTCAATTTCTGTCATATGGTTGAGCTTGTTGTTAGTATTTGGTGCCACTCTGGAGATCATTAAGTTAATCTAGTTGGTTTTGGCAAACTTAGCTTGGGTCAGTAGAAATAATATTTTGAGATGCTAGTATAAGAAAGAGGAATTTTCCTATTAGCTCATAAACTTAGTATTCACAAGTTAAGATCGTTTGCACTTTCAATGAATATTGCATGATTGGTTTCATCATATGTATATTAATTTCTTTTCCCTCAACTCTTATGCTTTCTACCCAACCTTGCTAGCCAAAAACCCTGTACTGAGAGGGAATGCTTCTCGTGCATCCAAACCTTGAGCCCCAAAACCTTGCCATTTGTGTCCACCATACCTTCCTACATGTGGTATTTAACCGCCACTCCAAGTAAATTGCTCATGTGTTAACTTTAAAACCTTCAAAATTATCCCTGCTTTGTGTTCATGTTTTAGCTCATGAGGACGCAAATAGAGAATCTTTATCTCACTTGTTGATTGGACTCACACACCTGGACTAGTGGCTCAGCCCCAAATAATAATACAAATTCTCTTCACTCTTTTTGCCCCTGATTTATCAGTCAAAGCATAATTGTGTAAACAAAAGAGAAAGAGGGATGACCTTCTATACCAGTTGCGTCCTTCAATGGGAGCCACTCTTGTGAAGTCTAGTTGGCTTGTGACGTACTGTATTTTCTGTTTGCCATTCGTTGACATAAACATACACCTCTCTCAAAATTTAGACACTCCTCCACGGTTTGTGATTGTTGGCAGGCACCCGAGGATTCGGTTAGCCATGGTTTGTGTAAGATGGATGTGAGGAGTGTCAAACTTTTATACCTCTGTTTTACAAAATAAAAGCTCTAGCACATTAGTGATCCATGCTTCCCTCTATGAAGGGCCTATCTTTTACTTTTATGTTGAGTAAGTAAACCCATTCCTTTCTGTCTCCAGAAAGCATTTGAGTTGTTGTGATCTCACCATCTATATGTTGATTTATTCAATCATGTTTTCTATCCTTCTTTGTTTAGCACATGCTTTATTATCTGAATGAATATTACTTTGGAAGCTATGAATCACTGTAAAAGGATTGTTATAATTAAACATGTTAAGCTCTACAATATAAGCCTTGTTATAAAGACTTTACCTAAGATAAGTATGATATCATTAAATGTTCTTTGACCAAGAACGAAGTTTTCCATCACCAAATTTGATTCTCTCTTTTGCATCTTTGTTTGTGACTCCCATTACTCGTTTCAAGTTAAGTTATATGAGAGGAAGTTGTTGTCTATAATGATTGGTGTATAGATAAATGTGATGCTTCTTGTCCGTATTTTATTTATCGACTCTTCACTCCATAAACCTGTGGTCATGTTTACTGAGTTCAGTTTTGCTTGGGGACAAGCGAGGTCTAAGCTTGGGGGGAGTTGATACGTCCATTTTGCATCACTATTTTATATCATAATTTGCTGTTATTCATCGATATATTTCATGTTATGATGCAGCCCTTATGTTATTTTATCTTATTTTGCATGTTTCATAATTTTTGGAGAATAAACATCGGGACCAGAAATCTGATGGAAAAAGCACCATCGAGATACCATATTTCAGAAGATCAGAAGAAGAGGGACACTGGGGGTGTCTTAGAAGTTCATAGGAGGAGTCCAGCCAGAAGAGGAGCCAGAGGGGGGCCACTAGGGGCCCACACCATGAGGTGGCGCGCCTCCTAGCCGCGCCACCAGGTGGTGTGGCCACCCTGGCCCACCTCTGGTGGAGGTCTTTCGTGTACTTGACCCCCAGCGAACCCTAAGCCTCAGACCATCATCGAAGAATTATTCCACCGTCGCCTCGGGGCAACAGACACCGGAGAGAGAAAAGTTCTCTGGCAGGGAGAAATCTGCCGGGTAAGTTCCTCTCCGGAGAGGGGAAATCATCGCCATCCTCACCGTCATCACTCCGGGCATCATCAAGATCGTCATCATCATCATCATCATCATCACCACCAGCACCATCACCCTCATCATCCACCGTCATCCCGCTGTAACAATTAGGGGCCTCTATCGTTGTTTTACATTAGATCTCTCTCCCGGTGTGGATTACTTGTTAGTAGTTGATGCTTGTGAGATTTATCGGTGTTTACACTTTATGACCAGATTGTTATCATACATTATATCACCTCTGATTATGATCCATATGATGTCTTGTGAGTAGTTCGTGTTGTTCTTGAGGACATGGGAGAAGTCAAGTTGTTAGTAGTGAAGTAATGTTGAGTAATATTTGATAGTTTGATATTTAAGTTGTGGTGTTATTCTTCTAGTGGTGTCATGTGAACATAGACTACATGATACTTCACCATTTATGGGCCTAGGGGAATGCATCGTGTATTTGGCTACTAATTGTGGGGTTGCCGGAGTGACAGAAACCTAAACCCCGTTAGGAAACCATTACACGAGGGAGCGTAGGATCCTGGAGTTTAAAGCTGTGGTTAGATTTATTTCTTAATTATTTTCTTGTAGTTGCGGATGCTTGCAAGGGGTATAATCACAAGTATGTATTAATCTTGGATGGGACGGTACATTAGCATAGGTTCACCCACACAACACTTATCAAAACATAGAGATTATTCATCGGCATGGAACAAAAGCACCTGACAGAAACCTCCCGTGTATCCTCGAGAACATTTGTTAATCATAAGTAAACCCACCGGCTTGTCCTTTGCTGAAGAAAGGATTTGGCCACTTGCTGCAATTATTATTACAACATTTTATTTACTCGCACTTTATTTATCTGCAATATCAAAAAACCCTACAAATCTATCTTTCAGTATTTACAATTATTCCTTCATCGAAACTGCTTGTCAACATCTTGTACTCCTCGTTGGGTTCGACACTCTTATTTATCGAAAGTACTACGATACACCCCCTATACTTGCGGGTCATCAGATCTCTCCCACTATTGTTGTAGCATCCCAACTTTTAATAAAGATGGAATACCTGTGTTATTGTGCTAGTCCCTGGATCAATTTGCTAGCACCACAGTACAAAATGAAATATCATGCAAATGCATCAAATTCTATTACATCGCATGATCCAGTCTTTACAAAATAGGATTACAACTGGCATAGTCTTAGAAGACTAGCAGAAAATAAAGAAATATAGCGGAAAACATAGTACAACATGGAGCCCATCTTCTTCATGTGCCACAGGCAAAACATGTTGGCGATAGTCTCGAGATCCTAAACGAAATCCTCACTCGTCTTCAGAAATATCTGCAATATGGAATATGCAGCCACAAGGGAGTCAATACAATTTAATGTATTGGCAAGTAACACTATGGTGGATATAAATGGCAAGACTAATACTACATGCTCATTTGGCTGAGTGGAGTTTTGGCTAAGTTTGCATAAAGCCAGTTTTCTCCTATCACTTTTGTAAAACAAACTTTTCTTTTCAAAAAGGGTGGCAACATTGGATTAAGATCCAAACACCACAATACTGTTCACTTGGTCAAATTTTACTTATTGAAATTGATGATGAGATTCTTCCGTCAATCCTTGTCCAGCTGCTCATAATTGTCCATAACCGGGGACACGGCTAAGATCTTAGTTTCTAACTCTGCAGAGGTTGTGCACTTTCACCCTTTGTCTTCAATTAGCCCAAACATCCTATACACGCGGAGTGCATCATGGAAAGGAGAGAATTGAGACGAGATCTTTCAGAAGCAAGAATTCAACCCATCCAGCAAGACCCGTTCCACCTATAATTCTGCTACATCTTCATGTCAAGCAAGGGCTGAACTCTCACAACTTAGTTGATCAAGACAGAGCCCATATGTCAAAAGGCTGCACGGGAAGCTACTAAACTTAGAAGGACATAGTAATCTCTTTGTTCCTGGGTGGCCATCCGCAAGTGACAACCTCAAGTGGAATAACCCTTAGATAAGGGCCCTGAGGAAACACTCAACATAACCCAATCTTACCACTTCCACCCAGGTGGTTCATTCATTAGTTATACTTAGGATTTTTTTTTTCCTCAACATCTAGTAAAACAATTTTTAACATTGCATAGCACCTAGTAAATTCTAAGGCTATCAAAATAACAAGGTGAAAGGGATGGCTACACACTACTAGGATAATAGCATAGCATAGTATAACTTAGTAAAATTTCCTATCATGCATACTACTCAAAATCAACTAATGCATATAGAAAATAATGGGTAGTTGATGGTGTGTTACTTGCCTTGTTGAAGGTGGTGAAGATATTCACACTCTCTTCACAAAAGATCGTTTCTCTCCGTACAATCTATTCATTGAAAGCACAATAACAAAATAAACAAACATGCTAGTAAGCAAACATACAAGTGTAGAAAACATATATAGCAACTAACATATCAAAAGGGGCTTAACCAAATTGGTTAGGACAAAGTCTAGGTTTGAGTTGAAAAGATTCATTCCATAATGGTTCAACACATTGTTAAGGAGTTTCCAAAGGTTTGCTTGGAAAGGACTAGGTTTAGTTTGATGTGATCTAACTTTATTATAACCATACTTGTCGAGGAAGTTCCAAGAGTTCACTAAGAATTAAACATATTACTTCTTCAACTAAAGTAATACATGCAAACACTTGGTCATATTCACCTTCAAAATATTAAAGTGACTATGTTAGTATTTTCCATTGTGGTTAGGGTAGGTCTACTAACTTCATCATCAAAGGGGAAATATTACTAAGTCTTGGGTTTTCCATTTGGGTCAATGGTTGGACAAAAACAACTTGTTATTCTTCAACTTGGGTGGATTGCTTCTAGTCCTCATGTGATTGCCTTCTTGAAGATCATCTTCATGCTTCTATTGTAGTCTTGTTCCTTGGATGGATTCTTCTCTTGGTCTTGATAAATTCTTCATGGCTTTGAATTCACTAATTGGTTTGGGTATGGGATGGGCACAAATACTACTAAGTTAATTTGAAAGAAAATTTAAGAAGAAGGATAGAAAGAGAGAGGGAGTTGTTTTCTTCTGGATTTCTTCACACTTGTACTTTCTGGATTTTCTTCTAGTTGTTTTGGAGTCTAAGCCCTTCCTTCAATTTCTTCAATGATATTCCTCATATCTCTTCATGTTGCCACCAAGTTGAAATGAAGTCCCTCCTTGTGCTTGAGTCTTGATGAATTTCTTGAAGCAAGAATAGAAGAGTGGGGAAGTAGATAGAAAACTATAGTACTAGTGTTTTTAGGTTCATTTGTTGGCTAAGTATTGAAACTTCACTAAGGACTTAGCCTTGGTTTCATATAGCCATACACCCATAGAATCACTTAAGCAAAAATATTTCCTAAGTCATTTTTAATATGGTGTGAAACATGTGTGTGATAACTTGGCCTAAAATACTTGGGTATGGCTCATATGTGTCCAAAATTCTATGGAACTTGTTTTTTTATGGATTAAGGTTGCCAAATGGAGCAATTTTGGTTAAGGAACCATATTGAAATTATTTACAGAATTAATTCTATGTCAAATTACTCAAATATTCCAATTAATTCTAAATTCAATTTTAATTTGATCAAAAATAATTTTGGGACAGAGGATATGAAAATACACATTCTAAGGTTTCCAAATATATTTTATTTGCAATTTTTGGATTTGTAGAATTTGAATTATGCCAAATTTCATCAGACAAGCATATTTGAATTTGAACAATTTTAACTTTGTCAAATTTGAATTTGGACAGTGCTAAAAGATTCTACATGTCAAGGGCTTTTCAAAAAGTCCAAGATTGCTAAATTTGGCCAAGTGGTTCAAAATATATGATGTTTCTAAGTTATAGGGACTAAACTGCAAAATCTAATTTTCATTTTCTATTCCGGAAGAAAAACAAAAAATGGGCTGCTATTTGCTGCGCTGGGCGACAGATAAGGGCTGGGCTTGGGCCGGTTTCACGCTGCACTGAGCAACGGATAGCATCATAACGCGCAGCTGACTGGGCGCTGAGGTGGCGCCTCGTGATTGGTTGATACCTCTTCGTGTAAGTGATCTAACGGTGGCCTCACGATCCAAATCCTACGGCTGAAAACAAAACACGTGGTGAGAGGGCTCACCGGGCGGCGCGGTTCGCCGGAAATGACAGCGCGGCGGCTCGGAAAAATGGTGGTGCAGCGCTCCGGCGTGTTCCAGGGCTCGGGGAGACCACTTTCGGGTGCGGGGTTCCACGGCAAACTCGATGGCGATCTTGTGGGGGTCTGGCAGGGCTCCAGGAGGAGACGTGAAGAGGATCCCGAGGCGGTGGTGACCGAGAAACTCCGACGACACCGTACTCCTCTTCTCGTGCACCTGCGGACGGGTAAAAGGGTCAGGGGATCTCAGTGAGTCAAGGAGGAGGCGATGGTATGCTTGGTTGCGGCTCAGGGGATCTCGAGCGACGGTGGCGCATCTCACCCGTGGAGGTTAGGGTTTCGAACTCCGGCGAGCGATTGCTCCCGAATAGAGGTATGATACGAGGGGGCAAGGGAGGGGAAATGGAGAGTAGAGAGGTGGCTTTAAGGGGGTGGAAACGGTCCTGTGATTACTCACCTTAATCTCGCGGAATTAAACGGAGAAGAAACGGCTCATTCGGTTACCAGAGGTTGATGACGACCTGACGTCATGATGACGTCAGCAAATTTTTTTCTTTTTCTTTTTATTTCTGTTTATTTAAATCTTTAATAACTTCTGTTTTAAGTATCCAAATGTCATGAAACAAAATTCTAAATTTTTGAAATTTCAAATACTTTTTAACAGTACCATTTTTGAAAACAAAACAACATATTTTATTTTTGAATTTTGGAAATTTGAATAATTCCTTAATAGTCACTTAATGTGATTTTTAATTTAAAAATTTATAAAACATAGTTATTGGTCACTTAAAAATTCAGAGACATCCTAAATGTTGAAAACATATTTTTGAAAGTCCTTTCATCTTGTTTTCACAATTTATATGTTGAAAATATAAATAAAACACTAATAGTACTTAATACCATTTTAAAATAGTAAAATGGGGTTTTTGATTAAATAATTTTTTTAGAGACATCAAAACATTTCAAATAATATTTTTGGAAGTCATTTTCAAACCATTTTCATAATTAATAATTTTAGGATATGAAGGATTTATTAATAGTAACTTAATGCTATTTAATTAGTTCATATCAATTAATTATTATTGTTGATCAATAAAATTTAGAATAAAACCATAAGTCATAATATTGTTTTCAAAACCTTTTGTTATGTTATTTTCAAAGCAATGCATTTCATTTTCACCCCTTCATGTTTAAAACTTGGAATAACAACTAAAAGTTATTATTAAAACATTTTATTCTCATCAAATATTTTTGAGGCTTAGGACTTTATTAAGGGTTATAAATCTTTGATTTTTGATGCTATAAAATATTATCAAGGTAATATTTGAATTGAAAACATTTTATGTAATAAATTTTGCTAAAGATAAAATGGTTTTCTTTATGTGAGAAAATTCATTTGAGAGGGTTTTAGGGTTTATGGAATAGAGGTATAATAGGATTAGTAATTTCAATTTCATTGAAATATGCATTGTTTTATTTTGTTTCTTGCTTCTCATTTGGTTTTTGGTGACTTACTAAACATGAAAACAAAAAGTTTCAAATTTTTGTGATTTTTGAGTTTTTCCAAAAAATCAGGGATGTTACAGACTACCACCCTTAAAAGAAATCTCGTCCCGAGATTTGGGAAGGATAGAAAGAAAGATTTGGGTAACTGGATTCCAAAACAACTGGATGGGCTACCACCCTTAAAACAAATCTTTTGTGGGTTGTCTATTTTAATTAGATTGGGGTGTAGATTGATTTGAGATTGGCTTGAGTAGAACTTTCCTTTGTGGTAGAGCTGTAGACCAACATAGATCTGTTGAACTACCTTTGACACTGAGGGGTCACTCTTTGGGTCAAACAAAAGTCTTTGGGTTCCTCTCAACTTGATCTTTTGATGTCCTTGGAAATCTTTCATCCTGTTGTTTTCATCCTTGAAGGCAAACACCATGCTATTTCTAAGGAAACTCTCATGGTAGGAAAACTCCCATTGCTTGATAGCTCCAGGGTTAGCTTGATCCTTATTAGGCATTTGGCATTGATCATGGATGTGATTGTTCCTTCACACAGAAGAAAGAAATTTGATACTATCATTCCTCAAATGGGATGGCTTGTGTATCAATAGGGTAAAGGTTGTATGATTCCAAATGGTTCTCACTATGGTTGGTGAATGAGTATGTGTTGGGTTTGGTCTAATAGGGATGAGTAGAGATTTAGAAAGATGGCTAAGGAAGGTTCTTATCCAAAATAGCAAATCAAGGAAACTCATCTTACAAACAATACATAACAAACATATAGCAACACATTCACCACACCAAACAACATGGTTTTTAGAAAATACTAATATTGTCATACCACACTCATTGATATGATCAATACACTAACACGTTAACGTTGTTCTAACAAAGGAACTAGATTGGTGGTCTCATCTATATCTTCTTTTATTCATATTCTTCTCTCCATGTCTTGAGGTGTTCTTGATTGTTGGGAAGTCTATGTTTTTCTTCAAATTCTTCAAAAATCTTGAGCGTAGGTCTTCATGTGGTGAAAATACTTCTTGCACTTCTTGGTATGGTCATCAACAATCTTGCCTTGATGGTATTCAAGAAGTAGGTCATCTAGAAAATTTTGAAGGTGAATAGTAGATGAGAGGATATGAGAAAGATTAAGATGATTGTTTTGTTTCTAGAAAGTTTGAACATAGAAATTTTCAATCCTAGGGTCTTTTCCAAACTTAGGGTCTCAAATCCTACAGACAACACAATGCTCTGATACCATTTTGTAGCATCCCAACTTTTAATAAAGATGGAATACCTGTGTTATTGTGCTAGTCCCTGGATCAATTTGCTAGCACCACAGTACAAAATGAAATATCATGCAAATGCATCAAATTCTATTACATCGCATGATCCAGTCTTTACAAAATAGGATTACAACTGGCATAGTCTTAGAAGACTAGCAGAAAATAAAGAAATATAGCGGAAAACATAGTACAACATGGAGCCCATCTTCTTCATGTGCCACAGGCAAAACATGTTGGCGACAGTCTCGAGATCCTAAACGAAATCCTCACTCGTCTTCAGAAATATCTGCAATATGGAATATGCAGCCACAAGGGAGTCAATACAATTTAATGTATTGGCAAGTAACACTATGGTGGATATAAATGGCAAGACTAATACTACATGCTCATTTGGCTGAGTGGAGTTTTGGCTAAGTTTGCATAAAGCCAGTTTTCTCCTATCACTTTTGTAAAACAAACTTTTCTTTTCAAAAAGGGTGGCAACATTGGATTAAGATCCAAACACCACAATACTGTTCACTTGGTCAAATTTTACTTATTGAAATTGATGATGAGATTCTTCCGTCAATCCTTGTCCAGCTGCTCATAATTGTCCATAACCGGGGACACGGCTAAGATCTTAGTTTCTAACTCTGCAGAGGTTGTGCACTTTCACCCTTTGTCTTCAATTAGCCCAAACATCCTATACACGCGGAGTGCATCATGGAAAGGAGAGAATTGAGACGAGATCTTTCAGAAGCAAGAATTCAACCCATCCAGCAAGACCCGTTCCACCTATAATTCTGCTACATCTTCATGTCAAGCAAGGGCTGAACTCTCACAACTTAGTTGATCAAGACAGAGCCCATATGTCAAAAGGCTGCACGGAAAGCTACTAAACTTAGAAGGACATAGTAATCTCTTTGTTCCTGGGTGGCCATCCGCAAGTGACAACCTCAAGTGGAATAACCCTTAGATAAGGGCCCTGAGGAAACACTCAACATAACCCAATCTTACCACTTCCACCCAGGTGGTTCATTCATTAGTTATACTTAGGATTTTTTTTTTCCTCAACATCTAGTAAAACAATTTTTAACATTGCATAGCACCTAGTAAATTCTAAGGCTATCAAAATAACAAGGTGAAAGGGATGGCTACACACTACTAGGATAATAGCATAGCATAGTATAACTTAGTAAAATTTCCTATCATGCATACTACTCAAAATCAACTAATGCATATAGAAAATAATGGGTAGTTGATGGTGTGTTACTTGCCTTGTTGAAGGTGGTGAAGATATTCACACTCTCTTCACAAAAGATCGTTTCTCTCCGTACAATCTATTCATTGAAAGCACAATAACAAAATAAACAAACATGCTAGTAAGCAAACATACAAGTGTAGAAAACATATATAGCAACTAACATATCAAAAGGGGCTTAACCAAATTGGTTAGGACAAAGTCTAGGTTTGAGTTGAAAAGATTCATTCCATAATGGTTCAACACATTGTTAAGGAGTTTCCAAAGGTTTGCTTGGAAAGGACTAGGTTTAGTTTGATGTGATCTAACTTTATTATAACCATACTTGTCGAGGAAGTTCCAAGAGTTCACTAAGAATTAAACATATTACTTCTTCAACTAAAGTAATACATGCAAACACTTGGTCATATTCACCTTCAAAATATTAAAGTGACTATGTTAGTATTTTCCATTGTGGTTAGGGTAGGTCTACTAACTTCATCATCAAAGGGGAAATATTACTAAGTCTTGGGTTTTCCATTTGGGTCAATGGTTGGACAAAAACAACTTGTTATTCTTCAACTTGGGTGGATTGCTTCTAGTCCTCATGTGATTGCCTTCTTGAAGATCATCTTCATGCTTCTATTGTAGTCTTGTTCCTTGGATGGATTCTTCTCTTGGTCTTGATAAATTCTTCATGGCTTTGAATTCACTAATTGGTTTGGGTATGGGATGGGCACAAATACTACTAAGTTAATTTGAAAGAAAATTTAAGAAGAAGGATAGAAAGAGAGAGGGAGTTGTTTTCTTCTGGATTTCTTCACACTTGTACTTTCTGGATTTTCTTCTAGTTGTTTTGGAGTCTAAGCCCTTCCTTCAATTTCTTCAATGATATTCCTCATATCTCTTCATGTTGCCACCAAGTTGAAATGAAGTCCCTCCTTGTGCTTGAGTCTTGATGAATTTCTTGAAGCAAGAATAGAAGAGTGGGGAAGTAGATAGAAAACTATAGTACTAGTGTTTTTAGGTTCATTTGTTGGCTAAGTATTGAAACTTCACTAAGGACTTAGCCTTGGTTTCATATAGCCATACACCCATAGAATCACTTAAGCAAAAATATTTCCTAAGTCATTTTTAATATGGTGTGAAACATGTGTGTGATAACTTGGCCTAAAATACTTGGGTATGGCTCATATGTGTCCAAAATTCTATGGAACTTGTTTTTTTATGGATTAAGGTTGCCAAATGGAGCAATTTTGGTTAAGGAACCATATTGAAATTATTTACAGAATTAATTCTATGTCAAATTACTCAAATATTCCAATTAATTCTAAATTCAATTTTAATTTGATCAAAAATAATTTTGGGACAGAGGATATGAAAATACACATTCTAAGGTTTCCAAATATATTTTATTTGCAATTTTTGGATTTGTAGAATTTGAATTATGCCAAATTTCATCAGACAAGCATATTTGAATTTGAACAATTTTAACTTTGTCAAATTTGAATTTGGACAGTGCTAAAAGATTCTACATGTCAAGGGCTTTTCAAAAAGTCCAAGATTGCTAAATTTGGCCAAGTGGTTCAAAATATATGATGTTTCTAAGTTATAGGGACTAAACTGCAAAATCTAATTTTCATTTTCTATTCCGGAAGAAAAACAAAAAATGGGCTGCTATTTGCTGCGCTGGGCGACAGATAAGGGCTGGGCTTGGGCCGGTTTCACGCTGCACTGAGCAACGGATAGCATCATAACGCGCAGCTGACTAGGCGCTGAGGTGGCGCCTCGTGATTGGTTGATACCTCTTCGTGTAAGTGATCTAACGGTGGCCTCACGATCCAAATCCTACGGCTGAAAACAAAACACGTGGTGAGAGGGCTCACCGGGCGGCGCGGTTCGCCGGAAATGACAGCGCGGCGGCTCGGAAAAATGGTGGTGCAGCGCTCCGGCGTGTTCCAGGGCTCGGGGAGACCACTTTCGGGTGCGGGGTTCCACGGCAAACTCGATGGCGATCTTGTGGGGGTCTGGCAGGGCTCCAGGAGGAGACGTGAAGAGGATCCCGAGGCGGTGGTGACCGAGCAACTCCGACGACACCGTACTCCTCTTCTCGTGCACCTGCGGACGGGTAAAAGGGTCAGGGGATCTGAGCGAGTCAAGGAGGAGGCGATGGTATGCTTGGTTGCGGCTCAGGGGATCTCGAGCGACGGTGGCGCATCTCACCCGTGGAGGTTAGGGTTTCGAACTCCGGCGAGCGATTGCTCCCGAATAGAGGTATGATACGAGGGGGCAAGGGAGGGGAAATGGAGAGTAGAGAGGTGGCTTTAAGGGGGTGGAAACGGTCCTGTGATTACTCACCTTAATCTCGCGGAATTAAACGGAGAAGAAACGGCTCATTCGGTTACCAGAGGTTGATGACGACCTGACGTCATGATGACGTCAGCAAATTTTTTTCTTTTTCTTTTTATTTCTGTTTATTTAAATCTTTAATAACTTCTGTTTTAAGTATCCAAATGTCATGAAACAAAATTCTAAATTTTTGAAATTTCAAATACTTTTTAACAGTACCATTTTTGAAAACAAAACAACATATTTTATTTTTGAATTTTGGAAATTTGAATAATTCCTTAATAGTCACTTAATGTGATTTTTAATTTAAAAATTTATAAAACATAGTTATTGGTCACTTAAAAATTCAGAGACATCCTAAATGTTGAAAACATATTTTTGAAAGTCCTTTCATCTTGTTTTCACAATTTATATGTTGAAAATATAAATAAAACACTAATAGTACTTAATACCATTTTAAAATAGTAAAATGGGGTTTTTGGTTAAATAATTTTTTTAGAGACATCAAAACATTTCAAATAATATTTTTGGAAGTCATTTTCAAACCATTTTCATAATTAATAATTTTAGGATATGAAGGATTTATTAATAGTAACTTAATGCTATTTAATTAGTTCATATCAATTAATTATTATTGTTGATCAATAAAATTTAGAATAAAACCATAAGTCATAATATTGTTTTCAAAACCTTTTGTTATGTTATTTTCAAAGCAATGCATTTCATTTTCACCCCTTCATGTTTAAAACTTGGAATAACAACTAAAAGTTATTATTAAAACATTTTATTCTCATCAAATATTTTTGAGGCTTAGGACTTTATTAAGGGTTATAAATCTTTGATTTTTGATGCTATAAAATATTATCAAGGTAATATTTGAATTGAAAACATTTTATGTAATAAATTTTGCTAAAGATAAAATGGTTTTCTTTATGTGAGAAAATTCATTTGAGAGGGTTTTAGGGTTTATGGAATAGAGGTATAATAGGATTAGTAATTTCAATTTCATTGAAATATGCATTGTTTTATTTTGTTTCTTGCTTCTCATTTGGTTTTTGGTGACTTACTAAACATGAAAACAAAAAGTTTCAAATTTTTGTGATTTTTGAGTTTTTCCAAAAAATCAGGGATGTTACAATTGTCTAATCATCATATGAATTATCCTGCTATAACATTTTATAACACATGATTCATCTGGTTGTGTACATAGCATGGAACACAGGACTTGGAAATCTCAATTTCAATGATGCTCATCATGTGTCAAAACACTTGAATGTTGCTCAATTCTTTTCCATGTTGCAAGAACTCCTTCCTGTCATTTTTATATCGACTTACTTCAATATTTCATCTATGTAATTTGGCTCAACCATACCAGGCGCTTCAATTAATCTCTTATAGATATCGATGCCCAATATCTCCTAAGTCTTTCATCAATATGAAAATCTTAACCGTATTAATTT
Source organism: Alopecurus myosuroides (assembly GCA_028641055.1). Classification (NCBI taxonomy): domain Eukaryota; kingdom Viridiplantae; phylum Streptophyta; class Magnoliopsida; order Poales; family Poaceae; genus Alopecurus; species Alopecurus myosuroides. The sequence continues at coordinate 245,471,450 of CM054058.1, forward strand.
AAAATACATATTTTCCAATCAACCATATGTCATCTACATAAAGTATTAGAAATATGTCATAGAACTCCCACTTAATTTCTTGAAACTCTACAAGCATCTTTATCGTTCATGATGGAATCAAACTCTTTTGATAACTTCATTAAGGTAAAGATTCCAACTTCGTTATGCTCACATCAACCATTGAAGTGTGCATACCTTTCCAGCAACCTTTTGAATTTTACAGAACTCTTATACTGTGTCAAGTACACATCCTTGATCAAACTTCCTTGAGAGGAAAGTTGGTTTTTGTTTTTCAACTGCCATATCATAATATGTAACTTTTGCTAGAACTATCCGTAAAGACTAAAGCATCACTATGGAAGATCAAAATCTTGTAGTAGTCAACTCTTTGAACTTCGTCGAAAACATCTTTTCGACAAGAACAACTTTCAAAGGATGTAAAAATTCATGTCTTTGTCGCTATATAGACCTGTTTGCTATCGTTAGGCATCATGCCTTTCGAAAATACTACCAAGTAAAATACTTGATATTCATACAGGAATACTATCATGGATATAATGACTCATAGCAAATTTTACGAAGTCAGGTCCCATGATTTGCTTCCTTTATAAGTTCCAGGTCCTTTGTTGTCAAAACAATACTTTACTCTTAAACCACAAGTTGGTCCAAGTACAAAGTTTTAGGAATTCTGTGGTTCAGTTAGCAAACTCATTCGAAGTATCTACAACACATGGAGTGTCTTCTACTTGGTTACTCCGGAACAACTTCCAGTGTTGCGTTACTCTTGTCATGATAACAAAGATTCTCTTATCTCGTTTAGTTTGTAATGTCCTCCCACTCACTTGTTTCGCCAGAACTACTTTCTCGAGAAATCAACCTTTTCTGACAAACAACATTTGTCTTTTGGTTCAGTGATAGGAGAAATACCCAATGGATTCGTTGGGATAACCTTATAAACATATATGTATCCTATTTTGGTTGTAAACGTTTTACACATGCTATGCATACCAAAACTTAAGAAAAAGATAATTCGGGTCACTACCCAAACCATAACTGTCGTGGTGGTGTCACGGCAGATGCCATAGGATGGCTAAAGATGTGGGTACGAAGGACGCTGGAGGTGCTCGGGGAGGGATCACGCGACGAGTAGCCGCGTGAGGTAAGAACTAAACACTGCAAACAACACGATCTACCCAGGTTCAGGGCCCTCGTGAGGAGGTAAAACCCCTACTCCTGCCTTTCTCTTTGTATTCTGGTGTCTCACCGAGTAGCCACAGTACAATGTTCTTGCTACTGAGTAGCCACTCTTCTCTCTTTGTGATGAACTAGGTCAAGAATCTAGGGTTTCCTGTGTTCCAGCATGCGATCGTCCTTCACGCAGGAGGCGGCGGGGCACCTTATATACACGGTGCCCAGCCGGATACGTCCAAATACGGACAAGTGTCGACATAGTGTGCACACCGTCCTTCTTCCGAGTTCCCGCTGACAGCTTTGGTTCCTAATCTTGGCTGCATCCGGAAAGTCGTTGGGCAAAACCAAGGGGACAGTCTGGTATCACTGTGCCAAACACAGAGTAGGGCCCCCTTATCCTGTGATCGCCTGCTTCCACACTGCCGCTGTCAGGCAGGCCGGTCCCAGATGAACAGTGGTTCGAACAGTGCCAATTACGGACCCAGGATACGCGGGATCCTGTGTCAGAACGGCTCCTTTGACTTCTGGCCCGAGTAGGTTCCCGTCAGTTTTACTCGGGCCAACTCTTCTACTCGAATGGATAGAACTTGATTGATTCCTTCTTCTGGCCATCTTTCCGTAAGACCGAGTAGCAGTCGACCGGGTAGCAATTACCGGGTAGGCGGCTACTCGACCAAACTTCTCTTCTGACCTTTGCCTTTACCACTTGCCTTTACCCTACTCGGGGGTAACCCCCCGACAGCAGTCCCCGAAGCTGGTAGAGTCTTGCGAACTCGTTCACTAGGCTCTGCCAGCTTAAAACCAATCTTTGCAACACCGACCTTGAGCCTCAAGATGCCGAGTGAAACCTCCGAGTAGCGCTCTGGAAAGTACCTTGGGTCTCTTTTCTTCCGAATAGGGCTAGTCTCCTTCTCTGCGTCCGAGTAAAAGGACTTAGAGAATTTCTCAAGCAGAGTCTCTGCAGCGCAGAGCACAATCCAGCCTTCCGTGCTGCAACTGGACACGTGTCAAGCATCCGCGACCCCGACGTCTCGCTGCCCAGGACACGACGTGCCACGCGCCTAGTTTTCACGGAGTGGGCCCACCGGCTCGTCATGTCCCATCAAGCGCAGTAATAGCCCACGATCTGGTCGTGGGATCAGTTGTGGCCGTTACGCGCGCGTTCCGCGCTTGCGTGCGTTTCTAACCGGCCACAGACCCCACCACACGAGAGTTATGGCCACGATCGATCCCACTACCCCGATGGTAACGGTAATCTGAGGAGAGGATATAAATACCCCCATCGGTAATTTCCTCTTCTCCTTCCTCCGTACTTGCCTCTTTCGCCTCTCTGTTTCTTCTCCGCCGCCGAGCTCTCCGCCGCCGCGCAACTCTTTGCGCCGCCGCGGATTCATTCTCTCCATCAGATTCTTCCAAACCTTCCACCGCTTTCTCACTCGCTGCCATGGCTGCTCGCGCCGGCTGGGCTGGTTCTGATGTCACCGTCGACGACTGCTCCTGGCTCGTGAACACCCGGAGGGTTCCTCCTGGTGTTCAGTGCCGGCCGTCCGACGGCGAAATCGTTCCGGCCCCGCGGGAGGGCGAGCATGTCGTCTTCCTCGCGCACTTCGGGCGAGGATTCGGCCTGCCGGCTTCCGATTTCCTCCGCTCCTTTCTGGACCACTTCGGTGTTCAGATGCATCATCTCCCCCCAAATGCAGTCGTCTTCCTCGCCTATCACACCGTGGTGTGCGAGGCCTTTCTTGGCGTCCGCCCCACGGTGCAGACATGGCTGAAGTACTTCCACCTCCGCCAGCAGAGCAAAGGGAAGAAGGACGGCGCGGCCTCTGGCAGCCGGGTAACCGACACCGGCAGCGCCATGATGGTGCAGCGGACGGGAACCAATCACCCTCGCATCAAGGGCTTGGATTCCGTCCGTATGTGGCAAAAATCCTTCCTCTACGTGAAGAGTATCCCCGCCACGAAGGGGGGAAAGGTAACGGACCGCATCAACCTGCCTGCTTGGAGCAACCGAGCTCCATCCGGGCAAAATTGGAAGACGAAGCCCTCCAACGACCGCAACGCAGTGCAGATGGAGGAGCGGCTCGCTGAACTAATCGGAGAGGGCCTTAAGAGCGATGATCCCGTGGCCTGCTGTATCCGGAACCGGGTGCTGCCTCTGCAGCAGCGCTCCCACCCAATGGGCTACTTGGGAGGCCCCCGCGACTGCACTCGGACGACCACGTTCGAGCTCAGCAACGCGGAAGTCGCCGCGCACGCAAGGTCCATCCTGACCACAAGCCTCCGAGATAACTGGCAGTATGGGTTCATCCCCTTCAGCCGCACGAAGCCGATTCAACGGGTATGTTCTCCTTACTCTGCTTCCAGTTTATATGTAATCCGAGTAGTCAGCCTCCTTTCCTTGCTGCGACTAGCAACTGCATTCTGCGCCGATTAGGGCACTTATCAGAACTGCTTAGGCTTAGTGTGCTTTGTGTTTGCACGCCTTGTCGGGTAGCACACTTAGGAGAAATACTTAGGCTTAATGTGCTTGTTGTTTGCACGCCTTGCCGAGTAGGATCCTTAGTAAATTTCCCTAGGCCTAGTGTGCTTTGTGCTTGCACGCCCATCCGGGTAGAAAGCCTTCATGCTACTCGGCTAATTTGCGATGTTTCTCTGTCCTTCAGGTCCTTGACCGCCAGCTTGCTGAGAGCTGTGAGCGCTTCGAGGGCAACTGGTCATCTGACCGAGAAGAAGATGACCAGGCCTCCTTCGAGACCGCGGACAAGCTCGATCCTTCTGACGCCGCCCAGGCGGGTGATCGTCCCGCGGAATCGTCTCTTCGTGACTGGTCCGAGGATGAAGTTGAAGGTAATTGAACTTATCCCCTCTGACCGCGAGCAGCACAAACCAATCGCTTTCTGCTTCTGAAGTGCTTTTCTTCCTTTCTATTTCACAGATGTTGCTGATGCTGATGGCGAAGACGAGGATGAGGATGAGGACGAGGCAGCCCAGGTCGTCAAGCCTCTTGCAGTTGCCGCTCCTGCCACCCGCAAACGGACAGGCAGTGGCGCCCAAGAACCTCCCGCCAAGAAGAAGAAGACGACCGAGAAGACGACTAAGAAAATCGTGAAGAGGAAACGACCACAGATCCCTAGCCGCAAGGGGTAAGTTCCTTCTCGGTTGCACGCTTCTGTTTACTCCGTTCTTCTCGGTTGACTCCCAATCTTTTTTGCTTCGCTGTCTCCTCTTGATTTCCTCTGCCCTCTTCTTGCTTTTGAACACAATTTTCTCTTCAGAGACCCCTTGGACGCGGACGCCGCTCTTGCGTCCACCGAGATCCAGAAGAAGGCCGCCATCGATGTCGACAATCTAATCGACCTCGACGGCGATGAGAACAATGCCGCCAACGCACAAACCGAGGGCAGCAATGCCCAAAACACCGAGCCAGAGCCGCAGTCCCGCGCCGAGCAGGAGGCGCAGGACGCTGCTCACCAAGAGAAGCCACCTTCTCCTCCGGCCAACACCGCCGAGGAGAACCAAGATCAAGAGACCGAGATGCACCACGACGCCGCCCTTGAGCGGCAGGAAGAAGGAGAAGAGCAGCCAGCAACAGGGGCTGCTGGACAAGAAGACCCCGCGGCCCAGCCGCGTGTAGAAGAACCGGATGCCTCACAGCCAGATCCCTCTGCCGGGCAGCGGGTAGAAGAAGTCACCGTGACGGAGGAGTACCCATTGAGCGACGCGCAACCAGATGCCGCGCAGGGTAGCGCTCAGCCAGACGCCGCACCGGATAGCGCGCCCCTGGCGCCACCAACAGATCAAGGTAGCGCACAGCCAGATTCCTCCTTGGTGCAGACAACCGAGGCTGCAGCCAGCCCTCCGGCCAGGCCGCTTACAAGGAAGAGTGCCCAAGATGCTGCAGAGAAGGAGGCAGCCGAGACGAAAGCCGCCGAGAAGGAGAAGGCTGAGAAGAAGAAGACCGAGAAGCAGAAAACCGAGAAGCCAATCGCCGCGAAGCCAGCTGCCCAGAAGGAGAAGACAAAGAAGCGGGCTGCCGACATGCCGCCGCCAACATCAACTGGCCAGTCCAGTCAGCTGGTTATTCGCGATCCTAGCGCGGTTGCTGCCGCCGCCGCTGCAGCTGATCAGCCCTGCTACCCTGACTACATGGTGAAGGTTAGTCATCAGCACCAGGTCGGCTTTTCCCCCAAGGACCGGAATCTTGCTCTTCAGAAAGGGAGGAAAGCCGTGGCAGTGGACTCCAGGCCCCCGGCCCCAAATCAAGACAAGTCCATCTCCATTGCTTCTCGTGGAGTTCAGGACCAGGCGATAACGTCCCAGAGCCTCGAGCAGGTACTCGACTTGATCGGCTTCATCGATGCCAAGTGGGACAGCAAAGTTCTCGGCAACACCAATTGGAACGGCACCGATCTGGGCGACATCGACCATATGCGTGTCGATTGGAACAAGGTGGACTTGGGTTACAAACCCATGACTGTCTCGACCACCTCTGCTACACTTGCTGCCAAGATGTTTGTCCACCGCAAGAACGCCGAAGACCTCGAGCAATCCTACGCGGTAAGTTCCTCTTCATCCTCTCTGAGTTGCATTTTCACTTCTTTTTTACTCTTCCTCTTTTCCTTATCCATCACCCAGTCCCCGAGATTCTGGCCGAGTAGGCGGACACTCTCCCGAGTAGCCGCCTTCTCGGGTTGAATCTCAAGTACTTTGCCTGATTTTTGTTTCTTTTGCTTCTCAGAATAGCGTACTGAAACGGACCGACTTGCATCGTCGGCTACTCTGGAACCACGCCATTGCCAAGAGGCGCATTGCCGCCTTGGAAAAAGAGAAGATGATTGCCGAGGAAGCCGACAAGGAAGTGATGAACAACACTCTGAGGCTGTCTGAAGTTGAAGGTACGCTTCTAGCTGCGCGGTTCTTGCGTTTGGTGTTTACGCCCGCTTCTGCTTTTTGCGCTAACTAGTTTCACCCTGCAGGGAAGCTGAAGGCCCTGTCTGACGAGCACGAGAACTGCCGTGCCTTTGTCGAGAATGGCCAGGCCACCATCAAGAGATTGGAAGGTGCGCTGCCGTCTACTCGGCTTTTCCTGTGTTTCTTTCTTTCGCTTCTCTGCTAACCGTGCTTTGCCTTCCGCAGAAGATCATAAGAAATTCGCTGAGGAGCATCAAGACTGCCTCAAACCGGCTGAGGTGCAGCAGCAGTTGTCCAGCCAGGCTGTCGAGCTGATGAAAGAGCACACTACTGAGATGGAGAAGCTCCAAGTCCAGCTGCAGACTGCGCTCCAGGATGCTATCAACCTTGGTGCCGAAAGGGATAGAGTAATCGCCGAGAAGGCAAAGAGCGAAGCAGCAGCCAAGGCCAGGGAGAGAACCCTCAAACAGGAGTGTGAGGTGCTGAAGAAGAGCAACGCTGGGCTCTTCACTCAGCTAGAGGAGCTCCGCTTGATCCAAGAGAAGCATATATCCAACGAGGAAACATGGAAGACCCAGCTGTTAGGGCTGCGCCATGATTTGAACAGTAAGTGCTCCCTTTTCTCCGCTTCTCCGCTACTCGGCTGCGCCTTTCTTCTCTGCTTCTCGTTTCACGCTTCCACTCTGTTACTGTTTCTGATCTTCTCGATAGCTCTTGCAGGAATCTTTCCCGACCTTGAATCTTCTAGCGTGCCCGCCCTGGAAAAGGTCCGAGCAGCTCGTGTTGAGAAGGGCGAGCCTTTGGACACCAGAGCAGAAATCGAGGAAAGTATCCTGATTATGCAGAGCCAGTGTCCGCGGCTAGCGGGCGTGGGCACCGAGCTGGTGCGCGTCGCCTTCCAGATCCACAACGTCTTCTGGCCTGATGACTCCGCGCCGACAACAATCTCCGGACTTGCCCTGAAGCTGCAGCGCGTGAAAGCTGAACTGAAGAAATGGCGCGCCTCGGGAGCTCGGGCAGGTGCGGACATGATGTTGCTGTTCGTCACCACTTGGTACGAGAACCTCAATATGCAGATTATCCGCGAGATGCGCCGAGACTCCAGGTGGGAGAAGGACCCCGACTGCGTGGCCATTCGCCAGGTGGTTGCTCACGAGGTCGCTCAGTATGCCGACGCAGCGACCTTCATCGACGGCCTCACCGAGCCCGACACCGAGGTGGACGAGGGCGAGGAGGAGGATGAAGACGAGGAGACGGACACCGATGAGCCGGAGCTGAGCTACTTCGACTCTCCTGCTGGCAAGGACGGGAAGGGGAAGGCCGCGGTCATCGCGGGTAGCGACGAGGAGGACGAGAACGTGGAGATGTCGATCGACACCTCCGCGCTCGAGTTCGGCACCTCGTCGGGAGCTGCCCTCGATGACACCGTCAACCTTCGCGCCCACGCCAGCGGCTCCACCTCCGCGACAACGCCCGTCTCGGTGGCCACGGCCACTTCAGACCAGGTAGCCACCGAGCCCAACGCCGAGGACGAAGCATCAAAGCTTGTTGATGCCAGCGCAGAGGCGGACACAACCACTGCCACTACCGAAGATGAGGCAGCTAAGGCTAGCACCGAGAACGCCGCCTCGACCTGAGTTTATCCTGCAACTTTATTTCTCAAACACTTATCAGATCCCCGGGATGCCGGGTGCAAATGTATCAGACTATTTATGTCGTTGCTACTCATTTTTATTCCCACTTGTTATTTTCAACTTAATCAATTTATTCAGCCTGGGCTCGATGCCGGGTTGCGTTATCATGCGAGTCCCCGAGTTGCATTTCTTATTCACTCTCTCTTTTCGTCTCAGCTCTACCTGCAACTTGTTGCTTTTTTGGTATTCGAGTCACAAGAGTTAAAGAGCAGAGCTGCAAATACTTAGCCGCTTAGAAACAATCATAGTAACGCAGCCCACCACTTAGCCGAAAAGATAAGACGAAGAACAGTAATAAAAGCACCCTACTCGGTTCCTGCACTCTTCCTTTCTTTAGTAATTTTTCTTGTGCTCATGGACCCTTTGCTTGTTCTCTTGCTTGCCATGAAGCCGGGTTTCGGACAACAGCAAAGTCGAAGAGTTGGCATGTGGGTTTAACCACAGTACTCAATGTACCTTTGAATTTTGAAGTAGAGCAACCGAAAATGCAAAAGGTAAAGCCGAGTAGAAACACTTAGAGCAATTTTGGACGAGGGCAGTCCCCGAGATCAATTTCAGATTGCAGAATAGAATCTCAACTCGGATAAGAGGGTACATACACATCTTTGCTCATGAATGAAAACGACGGAGTAGAGCTACATTCCAAGGACGCTTGGTTTCCTCTCCAGCTTTATCTGCCCTGTTCGCCTGTGGTGGGCGCGCATCTATAAGATAGTATGCATCGTTGTGCAGCGCTTTGCTCACAATGAAAGGCCCTTCCCATGGAGGAGACAACTTGTGCATCCCGGCTGTGCGCTGCACAAGCCTAAGGACCATGTCTCCTTCTCGGAAAACCCTTGGGTTCACCTTTCGGCTATGATAACGCCGCAGGTTTTGCTGGTAGATAGCCGAACGTGACAGAGTCAGCTCTCTTGCTTCTTCAAGCAGGTCAACGTCGTCTTCTTGAGCTTCTCTCGCCTCCACCTCAGTGTAGAGGGTTACTCGGGGGGAGTCATGCTCTAGGTCTATTGGCAACACGGCCTCAGCCCCGTATACCAAGAAGAATGGCGTGTAGCCGGTTGACCGGTTAGGGGTAGTCCTTAGACTCCACAACACCGCTGGCAACTCATCTAGCCAACACCCAGGTGTTTTCAGTAGTGGCTCCATCAGCCTTGGCTTTATGCCTGCCAGTACCATGCCGTTTGCTCTTTCAACTTGCCCATTAGAGGCTGGATGCGCAACCGACGCAACATCTAGTCGGATGTGCTTATCTCTGCAGAACCGCACCATTGCTCCCTCAGCAAAATTTGTGCCGTTATCCGTGATGATGCTGTGCGGGTAGCCATATCTCAGGATCACATCCTTCACGAATTTCACAGCTGTGGCCCCATCGCACTTCCGAATAGGCTTCACCTCGATCCACTTGGTGAACTTGTCCACCATGACCAAGATGTGAGTCATGTTGCCTCTAGCCGGCTGGAAGGGTCCGACCATGTCCAAACACCAAACAGCAAATGGCCAAGTGATAGGAATGGTTTTCAGCTCGGAAGCAGGCATGTGAATCTTACTCGCGAACATCTGGCAGCCATTGCACTTCCTCACGATGTCTTCGGCTTGCTGCAGAGCTGTGAGCCAGTAGAAGCCATGCCGAAAAGCTTTCTTGACCAATGCCCGAGAAGAGGCATGGTGCCCGCATTCTCCTTGGTGTATCTCTACCAGAATCTCTTCTCCTTCTGCTGGGTCCACACAACGTTGCAGCACGCCGGTGGCACTTCTCTTGTGCAGCACATCTCGGACTATAGTGTAGCCCTTGGATCTTCTCTGAATCTGTCTTGCAGCCACTTCATCTTCTGGCAGAGTGCCGTCCCTTAGAAAGGATAATATGGGCATGGCCCAACTCGGTGTCTCCCGTGTGGGAAACACTGGTTCGTCCACTTCCATTGGGGTAGGCACCTCTGGTCGCTCTTTAGTGTTGGGAGCACTTCTCTGGAGTCCGGATCGATTGGCAAGGACCTCCTCAATGAATGCGACAGTCCCCGGGTTAAGGACATCAGTCCTCGAGTAAGGAGTGGCAGTCCCCGAGTAAGGAGTGGCAGTCCCCGGGTAGGGAATGGCAGTCCCCGAGTAGGGAATGGCAGTCCCCGAGTAGAGGACGGCAGTCCCCGAGTCAGGAGCAGCAGTCCCCGGGTTTTCTGTAGCATTTTCCCAGTCAATCTCCATGGGATCAGATTCCTCACTCGGCAGAGAAGGAACAAATATGGACTCCGAGTTGGGAGAGGGCTTGATGGACGGCTTCCTCAAGTGCTCCAAGGCAACCCCCGCCGGGATGGATTGCCGAGAAGATCCCAACTTGGACAGCTCGTCTGCCGCTTCGTTCTCTGCTCGGTGAATGTGCTGGAACTCGCAGCCTTCGAAGAATCCAGTCATAGACTGTACCAGGAAGCGATATGATGCCATGTTGGCATCTAGAGCATCCCAAGTGCCAGAGACTTGCTGCACCACCAGATCTGAATCGCCATAGCATATAATGCGCTGCACGCCAACCTCCTTGGCTACGCGCAAGCCATGCACCACTGCCTCGTACTCTGCTACGTTGTTGGACGCCTTGAAATGAATCTGCAGCACATACTTGAGTTGATCTCGCTTGGGTGACGTAAGCACTACGCCAGCACCAAGGCCTTCCTTCACCTTCGAGCCATCAAAGTGCATCTTCCAGTAATTAGAAACTGGGGCAGGAGGTTCATACTGCACCTCGGCCCAATCCACCAGGAATTCCGCCAGAATCTGAGACTTGATAGCTTCTCTTCTCGCATACGCGGGCGCGTACGCTGCCAGCTCGATTGCCCACTTGGCTACTCTGCCACTCGCCTCCTTGTTACCCATGATATCCGAGATGGGAGCAGAGCTCACAACCGTGATAGGATGCTCTTGGAAATAATGCTTTAGCTTCTTGGCGCCCAGGTACACGCCGTAGGTCATCTTCTGGTAGTGCGGGTAGTTTTGCTTGGAGCTGGACAGCACTTCACTGAGATAGTACATTGGGCGCTGCACACTCTTGCCTTCTTCTTCTCGTTCCACCACAATCACCACACTGACTACTCGGTTAGTTGCAGCAATGTACAACAGCATTGGCTCCTTGGGTAGCGGACTAGCCAAGATGGGAGCGCTAGCCAGCATTGCTTTCAGCTCGTTGAATGCCACATCCGCTTGCGGAGTCCAGACAAACTTGTCACTTTTCTTCATCAATTGGTACAGAGGCAGGGCCTTCTCGCCCATTCGGCCCAGAAAACGGCTCAGAGATGCCAAGCAACCAGTGAACTTCTGTACATCTTTCAGGGATCTCGGCAGAGACATGCTCTCAATAGCTTTTATCTTTGAAGGATTGGCTTCAATGCCCCGACTAGACACCAGGAAGCCGAGTAGCTTGCCAGCCGGGACACCAAAGGTGCATTTACTCGGATTCAGCTTCATTTTGTACTTGCGTAGGTTATCAAAGGTTTCCTCCAGGTCGGCAAGCAGAGTATGTGTTTTATTCGTTTTGATGACAATGTCATCTACGTACACCTGCACATTCTTGCCGAGCTGGTCGTGCAAGCATTTCTGCATGCATCTCTGATAGGTTGCACCCGCATTCCTCAAGCCAAAACACATGACACGATAGCAATAAGCCCCGTACGGGGTAATGAAAGCAGTCTTTATTTGATCAGCGGGATTGAGTGCAATCTGGTGGAAACCAGAGTAGGCATCTATGAAAGACAGCAGTTCACAACCAGCAGTGGAATCGATCACCTGATCGATGCGAGGTAGCGGGAAGGGATCCTTAGGGCATGCCTTGTTCAAGTCGGTGTAGTCGACACACATGCGCCATGCAGTGGCAGCCTTGGGATCCTCCTTCTTCTTCTCGACCATGACCGGGTTGGCTAGCCAATCCGGATGCAGCACCTCCATGATGAAATTGCTTATCAGCAGCTTGGTGATCTGGTCACCAATGGCCTTCCTTCTCTCATCTCCGAAGCGGCGCATAGCCTGCTTCACTGGCTTGGCGTCAGGACGCACATGTAACGAGTGCTCAACGAACTCCCTCGGGACTCCTGGTTGATCTTCATTGGACCAGGCGAACACGTCCCGATTCTCACGGAGGAAGTGGATGAGCTCGCTTTCCTATTTCTCCGCCAACCCGGAGCCAATTATGGCTACGCGGTCGGGGAACTCGGGGTCGACCTGGACCTTCTTGGTTTCCTGAGATGCCTGGAACGCGGTCCCGTGCTGGGTACTCGGCACGCCTTGCGCACCAGCTTGCGCGGATTGCGCCATGGCCACCATCTCATACATCTTCTTCTTCTCGGCAGCAATCACCATCGATTCCGCCAGCTGGGAACCAGCAGAGGCACACTCCATGGACTTCTTGTAATCACCAGAGATAGTAATTTTTCCATTGGGACCAGGGATCTTCATCTTCAGATATGCGACATGAGTAGAGGCCATGAACTTGCTCAGAGCAGGCCTGCCGAGTAGAGCATGGTAAGGGCTCTGATGATTAACCACTTCAAACTGCAGGCGCTCTGTGCGGCAGTTCTCCCTGGTGCCGAATAGCACATCTATCCACACTCGGCCAATCGGGTTGCACGAGATCCCGGGCACAATGCCATGGAAAGTGGTCTTGCTGGGCAGCATCATGTTCTCGGCCAGCCCAAGCTTCTCGAGTGTGTCTTTGTACACGATGTTGATGCTGCTGCCATTGTCGATTAGCACCTTGCTGAACCTCACATTCTTCTCGGGACCCAGGAAGGTAGGATCCAACACCAAGGCGTAGCTACCCGGATTGGGCATCACCTTGGGATGATCTACTCGGGACCACCTGATCTCCTGGTCACACCAATACATGTAGTGAGGGACAGCAGGAATCACTGCATTGACCTCCATGGCACGCCTGTGTTGTGATTGCTTGTCGACTGGCTCAGAGGTGAAGATCATGTAGCTCTCATGGTGCTCTTGGTACTGGTTGGAGCCTCCGCCCCCATTGTTGCCGTTGTTGTTGTTGCCCTGGTAGTTGTTGTTGTTGCCTCTGTTGTTGTTGTTGTTGCGGTAGCTCTCATTGTTGAAGTGACGGTTGGCTCCTAAAGCCACTTGGTTCACATTTTCTCTTCTCGGGAACACTGGCGGCCGAGCTGCGGGTGCGCGAGTAGGCTGCACATTGGCATTGGCCGCTGGCAGAGGAGGAGGAGGAGGCAAGCCATCATTCTTGATCACATCCCACCACTCGCACTGCCGAGTAGTGTGGTTAGCAGGCCTTGAGGGGTGGTGAGTGTGAAAACTGCATGGGCCATCCTTCATGTCGTCAAAGACGAACTTCCTCGGCTGCTCGGAGTTGCCGCTACTCGACTGAGGAGTACGGAATGGTTTCTTGTTGCCTTGGCCCTGGTTCTGGTTCTGCCCGTAGGCTCCAGCAGGTTTCTGCCTTTGGCTACCACCAGCTCCAATAGTCACTGCATTCACCTCTTCAGGGTCATACCGAGTATCTATTCGGTCACCCCTGCGCTTGTTGCGGAACTCGTTGCGCTTGCTGTTGCTGAAGTTTCTTCTCGGCTCAGAGGAGTCCATCAGGGGCTGAGTAGGATCACCGAGTGCGTACTGATCCGCAATCTTGATGGTCTCCGCCAGAGTGTTTGGCATCTCCCTCTGCAACCTTTGCCACAACATGCTGCCATGCCTGCATCCCTGCGCAAACCAAGTGATGGCCTGGGCTTCATTCACACCCTCACATGTGTTCCTCAACGTGCTCCACCGAGTAAGGTACTCGCGTTCTGTTTCGTCTTCTCGCTGCCAGCAAGCGGACAGCTGCTGTGGCCTATTCGGCCTCTTGTAAGTGCTTGTGAAGTTGCTGATGAAGGCGTCCGAGAAGTCCAGCCAGCAATTGATGCTGTTCTTGGGCAAGTTGTTGAGCCAAGTGCGAGCTGGACCCTCTAGCATCTGCGGGACATAGCGCACCGCCCATCTTCTGTTGCCGTTCGCGATATGAACCGCGGTGACATAATCATTGAGCCAATCTTCCGGCTTGGTGCTGCCGTTGTAGCTCTTGGTGCCCCTTGCGAGCTGGAAGTTCTTCACGGACGGCTCGTTCATGATGCGCGGGCCAAAGCACTCGGGGCCAGGAGGACCCGTGTTCTCCAGCCGGGCTGACAAGTTGATCCGGTCCAGCTGATGCCTCGCATCTCCAGGCGCCAACACGCGCTCGCCAACACGGTCCAGAATGTCATAGCCAGCCGTCTCCATGGCCGAGTAGCCGTCATCATATCTGTCCACCTGCACAGCTGCAGGCTGCTCCACCGGGTTGGCGACTGGCGCCACTGCGCGCGGCTGCTGCCTTTGCCGAGTAGGCGGAGCAGCGGGACGCTGAGAAGGACCTGGGTGTGCTCCACCTCGGGCCTGGCTTTGAGCTTGATGGGCTTGAGAGCCTGCTCTTGCAGCGTTGTGTTCCTGCCCGGGCTGCTGCGGCACAGCAAGCTGTCTCGCGGCAGCAGCCGGGTCATACACCTGCATTTGCCTATCTCTGGCGGAGCGTCCGCTGCGGCTCTTCTCGCGACTGGGGTGCGGAGACGAGGCTTGATCGTTAGATCTAGCCACGTGCGAGTGCACCACCTGCGAGGCTCCAGCACCCGGGTTGGCCTTCCGGAACTCCTCATTCTGCCTAGCAGCCTCTAACACCAACTCGTTGAGCCTCTCTTGCTACCTAACGCGCGCGTCGCCGTCGAGACGAGGCAACTCGGCGGCCACGGCCTCTGCAGCTCTAAGTGTCTTGGCGGGTGTGCTATACCTAGGCCTAGTGGAGGTGTTTGCGGTGGCGGACTGAGCAGGAACCTCTACCACTGTCGCCATCTCGGCACCAAGGTTACGCCGCGTGGCACCTACTCTGCTAGCTCTCCTAGTGACTGGCGTGAAGCCGTGAGCCTTGTTGTACTCAAGCTGATCTAAGCTAAGCTCTAGCCTGACCTTGTCCAACTCCGCCTGCTCGGCAAGAAGCTCCTGGCGTTGCCGCTCGAGCTGCTCCTTCATGCTCAGGAGCTCGAGGTCGGTGGGAGGCGGCATGCCATTCCGCCCAGCCGACGCGGGAATAGTCGGAGTGGTGGAGGGAGGGAGGTTGCAATCCTTCTCGTAAGGCCTGTGGGTCCTGCCTCCAGCGCTCGAGGCAGCAAGATCCTCGACGACGGCCGCGGCGCCAGTAGCAGCTGCGCCGGCGTTTGCCGCCAAGCCGGTCACCATCACCTCAGCGCGGTCCGCAGAACGGCGCGCAGGCCTTCCGCGAGCAGCGATCACAGCGGGAGGATCCTCCGCGTCATGCACCAGCTCGGGGTAAACACGGTCGGTGACGGTGGCGACGTAGACGAGGTGCGCGCCGAAGGAGATCACCGTGCCGCCCTCTGGCATGGCCTTGCCACCGAAGTCGCCTGCGTTGTCGGTGACGAAGTCGAAGGAGCCGAATCTGTGGACAAGGCCACAGACTACGCGCTCCGCTGAAGAAGATCCCGTCCGAACAGAAACTCCAACCAGCACCGCTGGTTGCCCCACGGTGGGCGCCAACTGTCGTGGTGGTGTCACGGCAGATGCCATAGGATGGCTAAAGATGTGGGTACGAAGGACGCTGGAGGTGCTCGGGGAGGGATCACGCGACGAGTAGCCGCGTGAGGTAAGAACTAAACACTGCAAACAACACGATCTACCCAGGTTCAGGGCCCTCGTGAGGAGGTAAAACCCCTACTCCTGCCTTTCTCTTTGTATTCTGGTGTCTCACCGAGTAGCCACAGTACAATGTTCTTGCTACCGAGTAGCCACTCTTCTCTCTTTGTGATGAACTAGGTCAAGAATCTAGGGTTTCCTGTGTTCCAGCATGCGATCGTCCTTCACGCAGGAGGCGGCGGGGCACCTTATATACACGGTGCCCAGCCGGATACGTCCAAATACGGACAAGTGTCGACATAGTGTGCACATCGTCCTTCTTCCGAGTTCCCGCTGACAGCTTTGGTTCCTAATCTTGGCTGCATCCGGAAAGTCGTTGGGCAAAACCAAGGGGACAGTCTGGTATCACTGTGCCAAACACAGAGTAGGGCCCCCTTATCCTGCGACCGCCTGCTTCCACACTGTCGCTGTCAGGCAGGCCGGTCCCAGATGAACAGTGGTTCGAACAGTGCCAAGTACGGACCCAGGATACGCGGGATCCTGTGTCAGAACGGCTCCTTTGACTTCTGGCCCGAGTAGGTTCCCGCCAGTTTTACTCGGGCCAACTCTTCTACTCGAATGGATAGAACTTGATTGATTCCTTCTTCTGGCCATCTTTCCGTAAGACCGAGTAGCAGTCGACCGGGTAGCAATTACCGGGTAGGCGGCTACTCGACCAAACTTCTCTTCTGACCTTTGCCTTTACCACTTGCCTTTACCCTACTCGGGGGTAACCCCCCGACAATAACTTATATGGTGTCAATTTCAACAAATCATGATGGCACTCTTTTCAGTGTAAGAGCGGTTATCTCTAATTTATAAACTAAAAAATTATAATGGAAATTTTATTAATCTTACCATGTCCAACAAGGTTTGATTTTGTCTCTTGAATACTCCAAACTAATATGGGGTATTCGAGAAGTATAAGTTGTAGAACAATTCTGCAACTCCTCAAATGTTTTGCTAAACTTGTAACTCAAACTTTATCCTTTATGATCCAATCATAAATACTTGATTATCTTGTTAAAATCATTTTTACTTCATACTAACAATAATTTGAACCAATTAAAAAAAAATATCAAACTCCGTTCTCTTTAAATAGATATACTCATATATCTACTCAAATCATCGACGGTAATTTATGAAGGAAAAGTCCACCACACATGACTATACATAATGGACTATATACATCAATATGTACGATCTCCATTAAATTAGTCGTCCATTCTATTTTGGCCTATGAACGGAATTCTAGTCATCTTTTGGAAGAGGTCTCACAAGCGTCAATTTATTCAAAAATAAAATGACTCTGGAAGTCCATTAACATGGAGTTCCTTTCATGTTTTCCTTTCTGATATGAACTAAAAATGTGGTGTCACAATTTAAGTGAAATTCTTTTACGTCTTGCAACGTTTAACATTTAGTCTTATAGATGTTTACTTTACCAACACGGTTTATATTAACTCATCCATCAATTATGGAATATGGTCATAGTTTGAACAATCTCATTTTTTCTCACAAAAAACGAAACAAAATAGAAACTTATTAAGTTCTTAAAATAAATCTTGAATGTTTGGTTCGATACGACAATGAACACAATAACACTTTATTTCTGTTCTTGTCATGATCGATCCCACATCTACTACTAGTTCCTTTTAGGCCCTTGTATTTCTTGCATTGTGTTGCTTTGGATGACAAATCATACCAACCAATCTGGTATCAAAATGCCCAAAATACTTTGTTAACTAGTAATACATCTATAACTTGTATATCAAGCATATACACCTGAGCTGGACTTTTCCAGTTATCTTCTTTTCTGCCATATATCCTTTTGTAATTCTATTTTTAATATTCTCTTTTCTTTACAGAAGAATCATTCAATATCAAACAATGCTAATCGTACTAGCACATTTTTCTTTGCGTGTTAGTCATATACTATCACCCATTGAGTCATACTTTGAGTTTGATTGTTCTACTAATATCACCATATTAATAGCATTCTTTCAGATTCCACTCTTAGCAATCTCCAAGCAAGGCAAATGATTTTGACCCATACTTTTAATCCATCCCATCATAACAATTTTGTGATTAAGCCACTATAGTTTGAAGGAAGGAATTTAGAGGATCAATTTCAGCGCCCAACTTCTTGGAAGATTCAAACGCTTAGCGTCTTCAATAATTGCATATATTCAAATAATGTAAGCACACATTGTCACGCTAAATTATACTCAGTCATGTTGCCACAAATAAGTTTGTAGATATCAATATATCTTTCACTTGATTATTTCTGAAAATAATTCTTTTCAGTTCCTAAACTACCTTGATCAACAAAACATTCTTTTGAAGATAAAGTATTATAGAATCAAGCATGACACTAGATTCTAAGTAGGAATTATTTGCTCTCTAGATCAATCAATCATTAACCATATGGATCTAGGTAAGAAATACCAAAAATCTACGATAGGACTCAATTTTAAATTTCTCTAATACGGTACCAATCTTGAATGGTTTTACCAGATCATAACAGTTATATCTCAATTAACAATCTAAGTGTAAGGTAGTTTATGGATGCCAATAAATACTACAATTTGTGTAAATTCACTTTGATTGGTTGTTCATGATAAAATAAGTTCAAGTTAATTCAAAATTACAACGTGAACTCCCACTCAAAACAACATCCCTCTAGTCGTTTTAGTGATTACACAAACTAAATTTACTACACCAAAACTGATCATCACGTGAGATGATGTAGCTGCAAAGGCGAACATCGACATGTTTATCATATCGTCCATATGACTCATGCTTTACCTTTCGGTTACGTGTTCCAAGACCATGTCTTTACATGCTAGGCTCGCCAAGTAGAACCGTAGTATTGCGTGTGTTCCGAGGCCATGTCAGTACATGCTAGGCTCGTCAGCACCCGTTGTATGCGAACATTGAGTCTGTCACACCCGATCATCACGTGGTGTCTCGAAACGAAGAACTTTCTTAACGCTGCATACTAAGGAAGAACACATTATTATCTTGATATTAAGTGATGGGGGTCATCTTATAATGCTACCGTCACGATCTAAACAAAATAAGATGCATAAAAGGATTAACATCACATGCATGGATAATGTGATATGATATGGTCCTTCTTGCACTTGATCTCCATCTTGTGCATCATGGTATGATCTCCATCATTCCACCGAAATGGCACCAAGGTCCGTGGTACATCCATCTTGATTGTCCATCAAAATTACAACATATCACATGGATATGATATACAACACACATGCCATAAATAGTTACAACCATATGGCCCCTGCCGGTATGTCACTAATTTACAAAGGATATCATATCATACATCTAAAGGGGTCGTTGTATAGAAAACAAAAAATTTCCTACGCGAAAGACACCCGAAAGGCCAAGATCTAATCTAGGAGACGAAGTGCAACGGGCAACGAGAGGGTTAAGGACTACACATACCCTCGAAGACACAAAGCGTTACGAGATCAAATCTCGTTGTTGGCGTAGTCGTACTCACACCGATCCCGATAGCGAGAAGATGTGCACAACAATCCGACGGTGCCTCCGTGATCGGTCACACGCGGTTGATGACGACCTTCGTTCCCTCGATCCAGTGGGGCGCGGTAGTAGAGGATCCCTCGGAACTCCAGCAGCACGACGGCGTGGTGGGGGTGAAGAATCCCACGGCCAGGGCTTCGCCAAGCTGGAGACCATGGAATGGAGCAGCGGGTGGAGAGGAAATAAGGTGGGCAAGTGTGTGTGAGAAGAGGAGCTCTCACCCTCCTTTTATAGGGGAGGGGGAGGCAGCCCAAGAGGGGGCGCGGCCAGCCATGGTGGTGCCCCCACCTCTTCCCTCTTCATGTGAGTGGAAGCCCCACTCACATCCACTCATTTTCCCTTAAAACTCCACTTAGAAAATCCAAGAGTTTTTCTTTAATAAATAAATAAAACATTTTTATTTCTTTATTTCAACATTTGTTAATTCTATTAACAAACTTTTTCATATAGCACCTCGAATCATTTGTTAATTCTATTAACAACCATTCGACGAAAAACCCCTTGAACTATTTCAATTTTCCCCGAAACAATTTCGGTGCTGCTCAAAATATTCTTCGATATTTCGTATCATCTCAAACGCGTCATCGAACCTTAAGTGTGTCACCATACGGTTCGTGAATAAGATAGACATGATCGAGACTCCTCTTCGATCAATAATCAACAGCGGGATCTGGAGATCCGTGATGACTCCTATATATTCAACGATGACTCCCGTGATCGTGTGAACCAACAACGTCGTGAACTATTCCCTTTGTCTCGCGATGTTTTACTTGTCCTAGATTCAATCATTGGTATCAACCATACCTTGTTTCAATCTTGTTACCGACAAGTACTCTTTTCTCGTTCCCATGATATAACATCCTTGTGATCATATCACGTGCTTGCAAGCGGTGTCGATGTGATATCACCGAGAGGGCCCAGAGTATATCTCTCCGTTATTTTGGATGGACAAATCCCACTCTTGATCCATGATCCTCAACTAATACTTTCCAAATACCTAACGACACCTTTATAGTCACCCTGTTACGATGTGACGTTTGATGACATCAAAGCACCCTTCCGGTATCAGTGATTGACATGATCTCATGGTCTAAGGAATAAGTTACTTCATATGTTTGATATAACAATGTAAACTTAATGACTTGATCGCATTGCTATATTCACTTTGGGTATATGTTCATCACATCATTCTTCTAATGACATGACCCCGTTATTAACAATATCCAATGTTCATGATCAGGAAACCTTGATCATCTATTAATCAACGAGCTAGTTAAAACAGAGGCTTTACTAGGAACCATTGTTTGTTTATTAAACACACATGTATCAACTTTTCCTGTTAATACAATTCTAGCATGAGAAATAAACATTCATCATAAACAAGGAATAAGATAATAACCATTTTATTATTGCCTCTCGGGCATATTCCCTTCAGTCTCCCACTTGCACTAGAGTCAATAATCTAGTCTGTAAGCACTTAACACATATATCGTTCCATTATTATTACCATGCTTCGCATGTGGTAAACATCATCAAAAAGATCTGAAATGTTCAGGTCCTATTGTATTTGCATGGTCTTTGCGTCTACACGCATCACTCATTCTCTAATGAGATGGCTTTGTATATATATGGTCAATCGGTGAAAGCTTAATTCCTCAGCTTAAACCGATGTCACTAGCATTGTGAAAATGTAGCTTCGTAGTGTTAGCATTCTTGGAAATTCACCAAGTTCCGGTGATACCTTAATTCCTCAGCTTTAACTAATGTTACTAACATTGTGAAAATGTAGCTTCATAGTATCAGCATTCTTGGAAATTCACCAAGTTCAATAAAGAACTCCTTGACACAAAATACGCTTATTATCAGTTGTCAACACAACGATATATTTTAGCCTTTGTTGTAGTATCTGTCAGAATATTTTAATTTTGAAACTCTTTCAAATCCAGCATGGAACTTTCTTCCAGCCTATTGTGCTACCCTTCATCACGTATTTTAACTGAGATAAAAATATTTGAATAGATGACAAGACTATTAGTGTAACATATTACAATTAATATTTTGTCATTACTTCATAGGAAAACATATCCTTATCATTTCTAAAATGACACAAGGATCTCTCCCACTGTTGTCTAATCATCATATGAATTATCCCGCTGTAACATTTTGTAGCATATGATTCATCTAGTTGTGTACATAGCATGGAAACATCACTTAGAAATCTCAATTTCAATGATGCTCATCATGTGTCAAAACACTTGAATCTTGCTCAATTATTTTCCATGTGACAAGAACTCTTTCTTGTCATTTCAATATTGACTTACTTCAATATGTTATGTATGTAATTTGGCTTCAATCATACTAGGCACTTCAATCCATCTATTATATATATCGATGCCCAATATCTTCTAAGCCTTTCATCAATAAGAAAATTTTAACTGTGTTAATTTAAAATACATATTTTCCAATCAACTATATGTCATCTACATAATGTATTAGAAATATGTCATAGCGCTCCCACTTAATTTCTTGTAACTCTACAAGCATCTTTATCGTTCATGATGGAATCAAACTCTGTTGATAACTTCATTAAGGTAAAGATTTCAACTTTGTTATGCTCACTTCAACCATTGAAGTGTGCATACCTTTCTAGCAACCTTTTGAATTTTACAAAACTCTCAGACTGTGTCAAGTACACATCTTTGATAAAACTTCCTCGAGAGGAGAGTTGGTTTTGTTATTCAACTGCCATATCATAACATGTAACTTTTGCTAGAACTATCCGCAAAGACTAAAGCATCACTACGGAAGATCAAAATCTTGTAGTAGTCAACTCTTTGAACTTCGTCAAAAACAACTTTTAGATAAGTACAACTTCCAAAGGATGTAAAAATCCATGTCTTTGTCGCTATATAGACCCTTTTGCTATCGTTAGGCATCAAGCCTATCGAAAGGACTACCAAGTCACATACTTGATATTCATACAAGGATACTATGGCGGATATAATGACTCGTAGTCAATTTTACAATTCAGGTCCGTTCATTTGCTTCCTTTATAAGGTCCAGGTCCTTCCGTTGTCAAAACAACACTTCACTCTTAAACCACAAGTTGGTCTATGTACAAAGTTTTAGTACTTTTGTGGTTCATCACGCAAACTCATCCGAAGTATCTACAACACATGTAGTGTCTTCTACTTTGTCAAAAATAGGAAACCCCGGAACAACTTCTAGTGCTGCGCTACTCTTGACATGATAACAACGATTCTCTAATCTCGTTGAGTTTGTACTGTGCTCCCACTCACTTGTTTCGCAAGAACTATTTTCTCGAGAAATCAACCCATTCTGACAAACAACATTTGTCTTTGGTCGGTGATAGGAGAAATACCCAATGGATTCGTTGGGATAACCTTATAAACATATATGTATCCTATTTTTGTTGTAAACATTTTACACATGCTATGCATACCAAAACTTAAGAAAATGACAATTCGGGTCACTACCCAAACCATATCTTATATGTTGTCAATTTCAACGGATCATGATGGTGCTCTTTCCAGTGTATAAGCGGTTGTCCTTAATGTATAAACTACAAAATTATAATGACATTTTTATTTATCTTACCATGTCAAACAAGGTTTGATTTTGTCTCTTGAATACTCCAAACAAATGTGGGGTATTCGAGAAGTATAAGTTGTAGAACAATTCTGCAATTTCTCAGATGTTTTGCTAAACTTGTAACTCAAACTTTATCCTTTATGATCCAATCATAAATACTTGATTATCTTGTTAAATTGATTTTTACTTCATATTAACAACCATTTGAACTAATTCAAAAAGCCAAACTCCGTTCTCTTTAAATAGATATACTCACATATCTATTCAAATCATCGACATAATTTTATGAAGGAAAAATTAATCCACCATACATGACTACACATAATGGACTATATACATCAATATGTATAATCTCCACTAAATTAGTCGTCCATTCTACTTTTGGCCTAAGAACGGAATTCTAGTCATCTTTTGGAAGAGGTCTCACAAGCGCCAATTTATTCAAAACAAAATGACTCTGGAAGTCCATCAATATGGAGTTCCTTCATGTTTTCCTTTCCGATATGAACTAAAATGGTGGTGTCACAATTTAAGTGAATCTCTTTTACGTCTTGTAATGTTTAGCATTTAGTCTTATAGATGTTTACTTTACCAAGATGATTTATATTAACATATCCATAAATTATGGAATATGGTCATAATTTGAACAATCTCATTTGTTCTCACAAAAGACCAGAACAAAATAACAACTTATTAAGTTCTTAAAATAAATCTTGAATCTTTGGTACCATACGACAATGAACACAATAACAATTTATTACTGTTCTTGTCATAATCGATTCCACATCTATTACGAGTTCCTTTTAGGCACTTGTATTTCTTGCATTGCGTTGCTTTGTATGACAACTCATACCAACCAATGTGGTATCAAAATACCCAAAAAAAATTTGTTAACTAGTAATACATCTATAACTTTTATATCAAGCATATACTCCTGAGCTGGACTTTTCCAGTTATCTTCTTTTTCTGCCATATATCTTTTTGTAATTATATTTTCAATATTCCCTTTCCTTTATAGAATAATCATTCAACATCAAACAATGCTAGTCGTACTGGCTCATTTTCTTTGGCGTGTTAGTCATATACTATCACCCATTGAGTCATACTTTGAGTTTGATTGTTTTACTAATATCACCATATTAATAGTATTCTTCTAGATTCCACTCTTAGCAATCTCCAAGTAAGGTAAACGACTTTACCCATAGTTTTAATCCATCCCATCATAAAAAAATTATGATTAAGCTACTATAGCTCGAAGGAAGGAATTTCGAGGATACTTTTTAGGGCCCAACTTCTTGGAATATTCAAACGCCTAGCGTCTTCAATCATTGCATATATTCAGATGATATAAGCAAACATTGTCACGCTAAATTATACTCAGTCATGTTGCCACAAATAAGTTTCTAGATATCAATATATCTTTCACTTGATTGTTTCTGAAAACAACTCTTTTAAGTTCCTAAATCACCTTGATCAACAGAACATTCTTTTGAAGATAGAGTAATATGGAAGCAACCACGACTCTGGATTCTAAGTAGGAATTGGTTGCTCTCTAGATCAATCAATCATTAACCATATGGAGCTAGGTAGGAAATACTAAAAATCTACAATAGGACTCAATTTTAAATTTCACTAATACGGTACCAATCTTAAATGGTTTTTACCAGATCATAACAGCTATATCTCAATCAACAATCTAAGTTTAAGGTAGTTTTGTGGATGCCAATGAATACTACCATTTGTGCAAATTCACTTTGATTGGTTGTTCATGATAAATAAGTTCAAG
Source organism: Alopecurus myosuroides (assembly GCA_028641055.1). Classification (NCBI taxonomy): domain Eukaryota; kingdom Viridiplantae; phylum Streptophyta; class Magnoliopsida; order Poales; family Poaceae; genus Alopecurus; species Alopecurus myosuroides. The sequence continues at coordinate 245,495,909 of CM054058.1, forward strand.
TTAATTCAAAATTATGCCATAAACTCCCACTCAAAAACAACATCCCTCTTAGTCGTCTTTAGTGATTACACGAACCAAATTCACTACACCAAAACCGATCATCACGTGAGATGATGTAGCTTCAAAGGCGAACATCGACATGTTCATCATATCATCAATATGACTCATGCTTTACCTTTCGGTTACGTGTTCCGAGGCCATGTCTGTACTTGCTAGGCTCGCCAAGTAGAACCGTAGTATTGTGTGTGTTTCAAGGCCATGTCTGTACATGCTAGGCTTTAAAACACCCGTTGTATGCGAACGGTGAGTCTGTCACATCCGATTATCACGTGGTGTCTCGAAACGACGAACTTTCTTAACGGTGCATATTTAAGGAATAACACATTATTATCTTGATATTAAGTGAGAGGGGTCATCTTATAATGCTACCGTCACTATATAAGCAAAACAAGATGCATAAAAGGATTAACATCACATACATCACATGTAAGGATAACGTGATATGATATGGTCCTCCTTGCACTTGATCTCCATCATTCCACCGGCGTGGTACCAAGTACCATGGCACCCAATCTTGATTGTCCATCAATAATAAGACAACCATATGGATACCTTCCGGTCTATCAATAATTTACAAAATAGATCATATCATAATCAAATTTGTAACATTGACCATATCACATCACATGCCCAGCAAAAACTAGTTAGACGCTTCTAATTTATTTTTGCATATTTTACGTGGCTTAGGGCTTTCGAGGATAGAACCATTCATACCTACGAAAATCAACCACAACGTTGATAAACACATTTTTAACAAACCTTCGTAGATTAGATCTTAACTATAGTAGGAGAAACAAACACCCGCAAGCCACTTATGCAATACAAGTTGCATGTCAGTTGTGGAACAAGTCTCATGTACGTGGACATATACGGTTAGTCCGGGCCGCTTCATCCCATTATGCCACTAAGATCATAAAATAATAAAGGAGGTAATAACATGATCATCAAAGCCCACATACACCTATGTGTTCTAGCCATACAAAACATCTACGCATAGATCCGGCTCTGATACCACTAAAGGGGTCTGTCACACCCCAGTTTTTGGACTCTTGGACTGTGCTCAATAAGACAAAAATTAGGGCCAACAATTTTTTTTCTAACAACATGATTGTTTGAACTAACATGTGTTTATAATCTTAATCATATTTTCAACACAAGTTTTGTTTCTTTATAAAACCAACACCATATGTTTCTGAAAAAATATTCCTGATGTTTTTCCTATTATTACTTGAGTGGGTTTTTACTCCAAGACTTGGATCATTCCTGTTTGCATCTTAAAACAAACTTTTAACTTTGTTGGATCCAAGAAAAAAAGTTTCCAAAATGATCTATGAAATTTTTCCTTTAACTTTCCTATAGAAAACAATTCATGAAAATAAAGCCAAGTACCTGTTTTCTACCTTTGTTTTCACCAAGCTATAAATTGTTATTTTATGATTTCTTGACTTTTAATTAATCCTTGATATATGTACTACAAACCCATAAGCTCACTTTTATTTTTGAAAAAATGAAAATTATCTTTTGCTTGTTGTTTTTGTGGTATAAAATTAAGGCAGAAAAAGGCAGTTTTGAGAAACAGATAAAAACAGAAAGTATACCTTTTTCCACATTGTTTTCATAACCTTAAAATATTTAAAAATGGTTTTCAAAAGTTGTTTATGAAATTATATAACATGGTTAACAAATACATACTTTGAAAACCAATTTTGGAAAGCAATTGAACCCTGAAAACAAACTCAACTTTTTCAACTTTTAATCTGTTTTCAACACTTAGAAAATTTCTAAGTCATAAGACTGAATTTTCTGAATTTTTGCAGTGAACTGTATAGGTTACACTTTTGCACCTTTGATTTCTTGATGTTTCCTTGCTCTTTTGGAAGAGTGACCATGCCTAATGTGTTGACCATAGTTTCTACTCGAACCAGAGCCCTTGACCCTGCTTCTAGAAGCCTTATGCCTGAAGATAAGAGAGGAGAGAGGTGGTGACATGGAAAGGTATGGGCGCACCCATGTCTTTGACTTTTTGACCTTGCCACTTGCCCCACTTGCTCTCTAGGGCCAAGATAAGCCTTGCCCACTCGTGGCCTTGACCTAGGATACCCAGGGCACCATTGTGGAATGACCAAATGCCCTAGGTTTCGCTCTATGCCATTGTTGGCATCCACCCGAGATGCCTATTTTGCCCTTGCCCTTGTTCCCTCTTCTATAAATGGCCAGAGGCCACATCCTTGCGCCCTGCACCTCTCTAACTCCCTCCTACCTCCCCTGGTCATTTTGGATCAGAGCCCTATCCCCTGGAGCACGCACGGGCCTTGTTCTGGCCGCCGGTGACCACCACGGCCACGGCAAGACCCTGCCCGCATCCCTCAATCCCAACCCCTCCCGCTACCCTATATCAATCCCCCACGTTCCCCTGAAACCCCAGACAAAGTCCCGTGCCTTATAACCACCGGAGACGCCGCCGCCGTCCGTGGAGTGCCGCCGCGGGCATCCGCCGCGTTCCGCCGTGTGAGGCCACGCCGGTTGCCGCTGAAGCCGCCCCTCGACGCCCCTGCCCTCCTACAACGCCATCGAGCCCCTGCAGCCCTTCCCCGAGCTTCCCACGGTGAGCTACCGACCGCTCTTTTCCTTCTCCGTCCGGTCTAGAGAGAGAGAGAGTCGGGAGGAGGAAGACTCCCCAGCGCCGTTGGATCGTTGATCCACGGTCACCTTCGAACGCGACCGTTTCCCGCGCCCGCGCCGCGCGCGCAGCACTGCTGGGCCGCGCAGCCCGCTAGCTGGGCCGCGCCGCAGTGAAACCAGCCCGTGTGCTGTTTTCTTTTAATTATTTGATTTTTGACAGAAACTGATGCAATCACTTTGGAAGTTGTAAAAATACTAAAAGTGTGAAATAAAATCTGGAAAAATTCATGGAGCCTAAGATATGAAATCTGAACCATATAAAACTTGCAGATCCATGTTTGGACCATTATTTTGGACACAAGAAATGTTTTGGCGCAGACTATCTACGGAAATGATTTGAACATAACTTTTAAAATATGTAACCAAATTGGACAAACTAAAATGTTACTGATAGGTATTGAAAATATCTATCCAATACAGTTGACCTCACATTAAGGTGAGTTACAGAATGAAAACGCCATCCAGATTAATAAAAGACCAGTAGGCTCTTCTATGATTTTTAGAATGAGTTTAAAAATGATTTTTGGAGCAAATCCAATTGGATGAGTTTGATATTGACTAGATCTATGTTGTCCTAGCTTATATTAATTTTTGGAGCTCTAGATTTATTTTTGGTGGACAGATCTAGAAACAACAGCTTTTCTGTTTTGAGTTCTTTGTGTGTTTTTGTTAGAATGAAATGTTTGGATGTTTTGATCTTGCTTACTAGCATGTATAAAGTTGTTAGGGCTTGTTATTAGGTTGTTTGCTTACAGTACATCTACCTTAGAAAGTGTGTGCATGTTTGGAAACTCAAATAAAAATGAAATAGCATTTGTTACCTTCTAGTTTTATTATTTTGGAATTGTGTGTGGGCTAGATCTTTGTGTGATTGCTTTAATAAAGTTTGTGCTATGATTGCTTTGAGTCCAGTACCATTTTGGTACTGTTGTTTTGAAGTTAATGCCTCTGTTATCTTGCATGTTCTTTTGTAGCAAAGCATGTGCAAGTCTTGTTATTTAGTTTGCACTAGTATTGTTTTCACTAGAATAAATAGCTTTGTATTAATTATCTTGAATGCTAATTTTTGTCATGAGTAACCAGAGGCTTAGTACCTCTTTTGCATTGGTATTAGTGGGCCCATAACCCACTGGTCCCATTGCATCTTGGTTGTGGATGAAAATTCCCAACCATGCACATGTGAGAAATTAACGGGTTTTAATTATATGATTGATTGCTATTTTCCACCATGGAAAATATATTTGTTTGTTTTCACTTATGCAAGTGAGAAGTTTATTTATTATCAGCAGATACTAGTATGTTAGATGTGATCCATTTGTTAGCATAATATTCCTTAGGAGTATCATGTTAAGAAATGATTCACTAGTGAGTGCCAAATTAAAATTACATGCAAATGACATAAATTCCTTTTGATTGATAGATTGTTTGTGAATGATTTTAAATTGATTGTTTGGATTTTTGAAAAGGTTTATATGACTTTTCATTGAGTGCATAGCTACTGGTTGTGTAAGTTATACCTTGCTTGCTTGCTAGTATTTGATTAAAGAAAACAGAAATTGCTAGAATTAATTTATGCATGCTTAATAGTTGTTTCATGGAATTATTTTGATGTTTGTGCTTGCTAGCATGAGTAATATTTGTGTACTATTATTAGGTACATTTATTTTCATGACTTGCTTGTTTAGATTTGAGCATCATGGTAGCATTGTTTGTTTCTATAGTGTGGAACTAGTGTCACCACTACAAATTGTGGTTTGCTCTAGTATTGTCATCTTTTATTTTATAAGTGTATGAGTTTATTATAGAATATTTAGGAAGTTATTACTTCTGTTATGATGCCACGAATTATTTAGTTGCATGTGCTATAGTGGTAGATTGTAACAACTCCTTATAGCATTCTTGTGTAGATTTTTCATACTAGTGTGTTATTAGTGCAGTCCTGTTTCTATGCTTTTGATAGCAGTATTATCTTGAGTGATGATTGTGTTTTAGGTTATTTTTATGGCTTGTTATCTTTGTTTTTAGCTACTGGTTACATGCTAATATTTTCATGATTGATGGATTCCATAACTTCAAGTAAACATTAATGTAGTAAATAAATAGTCTATTCAATTGTTGTGTGTTTACCTGTTGTTTGGAAATTGTCTGAGTGTTTACCTTAGCATGAGTGTTATACTTTTGTTATTTTTTGTTCTTAAGAGTATTTTGTTGAACTAAGCATCCAACTTAAATCATGAACCTTATTAGGTGACAATTGCTTGTGTGTTGCTAATACCCACTGCCATGGGTATTGTTCTGTCTATTTGTTTTTACCTTAGTAACCTAACATTTGGCACCCACAAGCTATATTTTTAGCTTCTTAGATATCTTATTATGAGAGTGGTACACCACTCCATATGTGGTATGCAAGATGTGGGATATGGTTTTCTAAACCATACATAGTGCCTGACGATAGTTTTGAGGCCGTGAGAGTTATGTGAGATGGTTTTCGCGTTATCGTTTCGAAAGAACTCATGAGTGAGCGTTTGTTGCTGTATGTGTTGATTAGTTTTTTGCCCTTTTAGACCTGAGTGTGTGTCTTTTATTTCCTTTACGACGCTAGAACACTAAGAAGAAGAAGAAGCAGTCGTGGAGCTGTGCGTCAAGTTCAAGTTGCTTCAAGGCCAGGGACATTAAGAGACTTGAGGCAAGCCATCCTGATGCTTGCTGTTATAATACACTTATCATTATCTATCATGCATGTTTTACTTTTGAAAAGTTTTACAAAACTTTGATTTCCAAAAACTATTTTTGAGTTAATACTACTATTATAGATATACTATACTATGCCATTAGTTGATATTTGGTGTTACCAAGCCCATAAGCCACCATATGGTATTTATTACCATCACAAATACTAGTCCCTAAGTGGACACCCTAAAAATATGTTTTTACAAAACAAAGGCTTTATGGAAAAACCCGGAGAAAAGGCAGAGCCTTATTCACCGGAGGTATGTGGAAGTGGTCATTTTTGGGAAAATGGTGTTTTCAAAAATGACACATAACCTAGTCTTCGCTGGACAACCTTTACCGTACTGCCACCCTACCCCAACATGGGCACGGGGCCTAACTGGAAGTTTGTTCTTGTTAGTGTGTGTTCTATCTCAATTGCTATAAGGGACGTCGTACCCTCGAACCGAATGTCGCCAAAGCCCCCAATGTTGAGACATAAAAGTGAGGGATTAAGTTCTCCTCCGGGTGCGACAGTTGAGACTCCTGTCTAGGCAGGGTGGGACCTGGTGCCGGGGAGCACTCGACTGAAGAGATAGGCATATTCTAGCTTGAACATAGTGGAAGGTTAGGATCAGTTATCTGATGTTCTACATACTGTTGTTACAGTCCGTGGTTGTTCACGGCAGGTGTACTGGATCTGGTGGATGTGTACACCTCTGCAGAGTACAACTTTTTCGAAGAAGTCGCGTCCTCGGATATGGACAGTTGAATGGCCATGTAGCTAGCATTGTGTCAATGTTTTCAAAAAGATGTTTTCAAAAAGGTGTTGAACTCGGGAAGTTCGGAAAGGGATGAAATCTTGTACCGTGGAGGTACCGATGATGGAAAGCCAGAAGTTGTTTTACACAAAGTTTTGCAAAGAAAATCTTTCTTCTCTAAGCAAACATCTGGAAACTGATTCCAAGAAGTTTTACAAAGAGAAAATTTTATTTTAACAAAGTTTTACAAAACCTCTGGTACATGTGATATCTACAAGAGAAAGAAAAAATATATTATTTTCTTCCGAAGTATCTTCTTCAACGAAGATACAGATTAACCTGACTGCAACTGTGGTGTCATCCTATATGAACACCATTGATAGTGAACCCTATTATAGCCTACCTATTACACCATATAAGCATACTCGCATTTGGTAAGTTACATGATGGATGTCTTGCGGAGTACATTCAAATGTACTCATATTGGCTTCGTCCCTGGTATCAACTTGCCAGACTCTGCGAAGGAATCTCACAAGAAGATCTACGCAGAGGAGTACGGAGCTGATGGCTTTGCGAACTAGGATCGTCTCCGAGTCAGCAGCCTGTAGGTTAAGGCGTGACTTGGGCTCTACCGCGTTTTGTGTATGTTTAGTATTCCGCTGTGTGTGTTGTGTGTTGTCCTGTGTGACAACCGTATAGTCTTGGTCATGTGACCATGTGTCCTTGTAAGTGTTTGTGCAACCATGTAATGGATATTGTATCTGTGTACCAGCTTGATATGTTGTTCACGACTGAATTTCCTGGGATCGTGAATGTATGCATGTCGGGGGTGTCCTTGAACAGTGGTTCGAAGGGCGGACCCTACAGAGTTGGTATCAGAGCTATCCTGACCTTAGGAGACCTTAGTTAGCATGGACGTTAGCTAGTACTCTACTAATTAAAGTTAATAACCCCAGTGTCATGACCCCGGACCCAGAGATATACATACTGTTATGTGCTCCTAGCCATGGACTCACAAGGGCTTCAGGGTTACCATTTTAAATGACTAAACAACATTAAATAATGCTCATTTTTTAACTTTGTCAAACATGTATAAAAGTGACATATTTGTGTAGAGAATAAACTTCTGATCAAAACCATACTTTTACTTTATTTTTCTGGTTAATATTTTATTAGTTATTCAATTTACCAAATTAACTCATTTTCTGGAAAAAAAACAGATATATGACGTCGTCATGACGTCCAGGTGACGTCATCAATGGCGCAGTGGCTCTGCTGTGGAAGCAATTGGTCAATTCCTCGCGAATTCCCCGGATCGAAATACTCCACGAGGTGGAGGAGGTGAAGGTGAATGTTTTGGTGGTCGCGCCGCTATTTTTGCGTCGCTGGAGAGTCGCTGGCAAGCGGTGGAGCGGCAACCGACGACGGCGCTCGATGGCAGCTCGCCTCAGAGCACGGGGAAGGACGGGAGGAGGCCCTCTCGGACCGGGAACTCACCCCGAGGATGATGAGGTGGTCGTTGAAGGCATAGGAGGCCGCAATCGACGGCGACGACCAGATTTTGCCGGCGGCCATGGTGGTGAACGTCGAGGAAATTGGGCCTTTCCCGGGCTTCACTGCTTCTCCGCGAGCTTGAGGAGATAGAGGAGGTCGAGGGGAGGACGGTGGTGTGCACGGGGGATTGGGGACGGCCGGGAACGACGGCGGCGACCGGCGGCCCGTCGGCGAGCTAGGGTTTGCTCGTGCCGGGGAGTACAGAGAGAGGAGGGGGTGAGGTGTTGCGAGAGAGAGAGAGGAGGCCACGACGTCTCCTTGCCCCTACCCACTCGAGGAGGGACGCACACACACGAGCAGAAGGTGGCGTCGGGGGGGGGGGGGTTGGACACGCAGCTGCTCTGCGTTCAAAGGTAGAAGACAAAGGAGGACTTTCCACAATACCCCCTGGGTTTGGGAATTTTACAAAGGAGCCCTTTTGTCTTTTAGAAAAGAGAACCAGAACAAAGTTTTGAGGAACTTTTTGCAATCATAAAAATTGGCAAAAATACTTTTTGGAAAGCTTATGAAATTTCCAACCTAACCATATTTTTCTTTGGTGTATTTGAATTATTTTCCAATACAAGATTTTGGAACCCCCTTTAAGTACTATTTGTGGGATTTTCTCAAATCATTTAAATTCACAATTGAAATTGGTTAAAACATGAGTAATTTTTTTTGTTTCCATGCATGTATGAGATGAACACAACACCACACACCGTAGTGTAGCAAAATTGGGATGTTACAAATCTACCCCCCTTACAAGAATCTCGTCCCGAGATTCCCGAAGGAGAAGAAAGAAGGAACACCGATTTTCAACGATCTTCTCGAACCTTACGGTTCTCTTCTTGTATAGGTTGATCCGTAGCACTTGTGAAGATGTCCAGCGGCTACACCTTAGGTAGAGGGGAAAACTCTTAGAAAATTGATCTTCATGAAGATCGAGTATCTCACGGCTAACTCAAGACAAGAATGTTCATAAACAACTTTTGAGTTAACAGGAATGAAACACATCAAGGGGACGGAGTGAATAGAAGATGGTTTCAAGTTTACGGGCGATTGGTCTTGAAAGGATTTAGAATATGAGCTTTGCGCAAGACATTAAATCCTTTCGGAAAAGAAAAGTTGAACAACTTTTGACATCGAGGTTTCTTCAAACAGAATACCAAGATGGAGTGAATGGTCTTGGATACCAAAACATAATATCCACAGACGAGGGAGAACACGAGGAAACACTGTAATCGTGAGTCGGAGAGAATTTGACATAGAATCATGTTCACTCTTTGAGTGGACACGGGAGCTGAAGGAACTTTCATTCCGTTAAAGTTTATCGAAAACTTTGTCAAAGATCGGAATGTTACTTCATGACGGAAGATGAGTAACCACGGAATGTTGGAACACCGTGATTAAGGAGGAATTATTGGTCACACCATAAGGATGGTTAACCAACGAGGGATTGAAACACCGAAAGAAAATAGGGAATCTCTTTCCTAGTGTGGTTTATACGTAGCAATACGTTTGCCACATGGTTAAGATCCCATGGCTCAAGTGACTGACAAATTCACACAATGTGTGAGATGAACAGAAATTCAAGTACAAACCACTTGAAAAAGGAAGCTGATCAACAGCGGTTACAAAACGCCACGAGATGTTTTCATGGTGAACTTCTTTCCACTGAATGAAAGGTTTGGAGGATTGACAAAGAGACATTGGAAAGATCAACTTACAAGTTATCCTTGATGTTCTAGATACTGACATCAGGCTCATGAAAAGCCTTCTATAGGTCATCAAGCGAATGTAAAACTCCGGTTTGGAGGAACGGGGAGGAAAACTTGTTGAGAACGAGCCACACAAGAATTCTCACGGAGAGTGGCTGTTCTTACGGACTCGAAGAGATATGATATTAAGTCTTCCGGCTAATTATGTCAACCATAACATCAACCATGCCGGATTTTGAAAAGACCCGATTCAATACTCTTGAGGAAACACCAACCATCGTTGTTGCTTGAGATTCAGCTCCGGTTAGTGGATTGAATAACTGAGACTCAATGTGTTTGATTGAAGAGATTGAACCGGTTGCCAACGAGATACACATGCTAGATTCTCAAGGTATGAACTATGATGCCACGCTCAAGAAGATGAGCGAGATTGCAGAACTCATGTATTAGCAACTTGTGAAAGACGGTTGCACCTATATGACTTACTTGCAAAAGAACACATCATAGTCTTTGTTGGGAAGACGATAACAAAGGTAACAAAGTTCTTGGACCTCTTCTCTTTTACGAGCAGTCAATCAGTGGCTTGGTGTGGATGGAAACTTCCTCAAATAAATGGAGGTAACAACCTACCATTCCAAGAATAGTCCACACATGCATGACCGACTTGGGATTATTCCCGGAGGAACCAGAAAACTATACTCGGGTCCATGGCGACAACTTTCACCATAAGCGCATGGACCGGGGTAAGTCACTTCGAACATCCAGAACTCAACTTCATGAGGACACAAAGATGGTTCTTGAAAGTTTCTAACATTACTGCCAGTTGTTCAACATGAACCTCTTGCAACTTGGAGAAAATAGGAATGTCATCGATGGGCTCGAGAACACGCTTATCAAAACACTCCAAGTAGAGGGTCTCATATGATACATGAACAAGACAAAATATTGGTTAGACCAAAGGACATGAAGGTGTACTCGGGCAAAACACTATGAGTGAAAACACCGTCAAGATAGTCCTTGAATCTGGACTTGATCTGACGATAGCCCAAATCAAATCAAGGTTAGAATGATAGCATGACCTCAAAGGAGATACTATCCTTCTTCAACACAAAGTAAACTAGACATCCCTTAACAAAGGATCAAGTTAGGCGGAGCTTTTGCCTTTCAACTCTCCAAGTTGTTGTTTAAGCTCAACCGCTAGTCCAGGATGTCCAACATAGTTTCTTGGAGGAAGGAGTATTTCAACTTACCCATTTGTTTAGACATCACGGTCAGGTGACAAACCTGGTGATACTTCTAGAAAGACAACCAGAATATCACAACCTACCGGTATGTCTCGAAGTTTGGAAGGAATCTTGCTTTTCAGAGCAACTTATATGATCTTGAGAGCTTCAGCATGAACCTAACTCTCTGACCAATGATGTGCACCGTAAAGAACGGATTTGATAACACAGTCAACTTCAAACAAAGACCGGGTGACCAATAGCGCTAAGAAGGATACAGATGTTTCTTAGATTTTTTTCAAAGCAATACAAATTGCTAGGAATATCTGATGCACACATCGGTACTCACTCAACCTTCTCGAGCATTTCAGGCTTGGAGGAAGGGTGAGTGAAAACATGTAGTAGTATCACTTCATCAATATGGCCATGAAACTCAATACAGACTCTGGACATAAAAGAGTGTGATACTCGAAGGTGGAACAGAGTAGAAGCTAATGAAACTTCTTTAATCTGCGGATTACAAAACTTTGACCTGGTCCTGGAGATGAACAAGGTTCTGGAGTTTTTTTCCCCTGACATTCCCAAGGTGGAATGTTTTGACGGAACACAAGAGAGAAATGCATTGGAAGAATCCAACACCATATGGAACTTGGTTTCCAAACAACAGACGAAGTCGGAAAGCAACTAAAGAGTAGGAACGTGCTCTAGAAAATCCTGAGATCACGTTGGATGCACGGGGTAATACTCATGTGCAGAACCCATGCAAAAGAATTGGTATAGCAGAGTCAAGAACAAGGATATGGAATCATAAAGAACACTCTTGTCGTGATCCTTTTGATTCCTAGAGAAAACCTATGGCTATTGGAGCTGAGATTACCTAGCAATCCCGAGGTAGAACAGATTCTTCAGGATCCAAGGAAACAAAACTTGGGTTAAAGGTCAGCATCCTGTACTGATGACGTGAGCATCACATGGTTATAAAACCACACAATTCAACCCACAACAATTCAGCACATTCCGGGACCTTCGGTTCAAGTCCAAGGATTAAAAACATAGAGGAAGGAATGACCACTATCTAAGTGCCATAAGGGGCACTACGAGTAGAAATCACGGAGTATCTTTCGAAGGACAACGATAGCTCCGGAAGAATTTGAGCAGAGGATAACGGATACATTCGAGATGAAAAGGAAATCTCGAGGTTCAGGATTTTGAGACTCTAGAACATGATGATGTGGGATCCACCCAACTCTGAGAGACTAGGATGGAAAGGAAATCTCCCAGTTTGGATCGAGGGATAACGGAACATGGAACACACACGACTCTAGAAACTTTAACACTAGGTCAACTTGGGTAAAAACGTCATTGCCAAAGAAGGCACCTAAGTTTTGAATAACTAGAACCTTTTCAAATCAAAACAGGTAAGAAGACCCAGAGTTAGAGCGATACCAGATACGGAGTAAAAAGAATCTTAAGAAGGTTTTTCACAATCCATTTGGAGTTCCAAAAATAGTTTTCACAAACACTAGACTCAACATCGACCAAGCAAATAAGGTTTTCCTACAGGCAGTCATGCTCTGATACCATGACCTGTCATGACCCCGGACCCAGAGATATACATACTGTTATGTGCTCCTAGCCATGGACTCACAAAGGGCTTTAGGGTTACCATCCCCGGCCGCAACAAACAACGACAGGCAGACTGGATTCATCGGCACGTAGTCCGGATCCCCAGTCTACTACTCCTTGTATCCATGCTAGTCATAACCAACTATGCATATCAAAGCATCCACGAATCGTATGAAACTGAAGGAAACGGGACCAAAGTTATACAAAGATGCTATGTGTCTAGAAAGTGCAACAACAATCGAGGGTTACTGGGGTTACCTCGCCCCAGGCCGAATCACATCGGCAGGCGGGCTCGGACATGGATCATCGGCTCCACAACCCCTCGACTGCGACAACTATGCAGGCATAGCCAAAACTGTATAACGATGAGCTCGAAACCAACAACCGATCAAAGCAGCACTCTAGTCATGAAGCTTTATCAAACATGTGTTACTAGATTTTAGCTTACAAACAGAGGTCACACGACCCAACATTACATCAGACAACGGAAGGCAAATTATGTTGCTAGTCAACAAGAACCAAAAAGGCCTAAGAGGCCGCAACATAAGGCGACGTCCCAGCCCATAGATTCCAGGCTGCTACGTCGGAACCCCAAACTACTCGTCGATGTCCACGTTGAACCACCACTGAACTGACGAACTCCACCTGAACCAAAATTAAGCAAATCTGAGTACGGGAGGTACTCAACAATACTTAGTTAACCTATTATATATCTGCTGGTTTCAGAAAGGGTTTTATGAAGGCTGTTTTGCGTAAAGCAATCTTTGTTTTCCAAGTCGAGGAAGAATGGCACGTCTCGTAGAATGTTTTCAAAATAGATGAGAAACTCACTACTGTAATCATCATCTTTTAAAACCACCAATATCAATTCCCAACATCTCACATGCTACAAGGATCACCCCTCTCGGCATCTCCGAGGAGGCACCCTTCAAACATTACTTCCATGCTTTGTCAACATCTTTTACGCCATGTTCAGGTTATCTATGGTCTTTACATTCACCAAGTCGTCCTTAATCGTGGACACGACTTTTCGAAAAGGTTGCCCTGCAGGGATGTACACTTTACCCACACGTACCATCCGACTCTTAGCGCCACATGTACGTTCTTCCATGGAACGCGGCAGAGGGTGGCTGGCCACGACCTTTACCTTACCCGACCCTATCCATGAGTCAACCCAAGACAGGGCCACCCCGTCAACATGGAGTTGGCCATCCTCCTGACGGCACCTGTCTCTGTGAGGCGGGGTCAAGATCCGTGAACGTCCATCACTTAGCCCCGGTCACGCCCTAGCGGAGCATTTTTTTTCAAAACTGTTTAAAAGGTTTTATTTGCGGTGCCGAATGGAAATCTCAAACTACGTGACTCATGGATCTGGCCGAACAAGTTAGTTGGTCGAGCGCGGTTACTTAGACCCCGCGTGTGGTTGCACGCTCAGTCTTGGCTTCCGCTCGAGACCGTAATCCTAGGGTTGGCGAGTATAGGACGAACAACCACTTCCCAAGTGGCCTCCCATACCAGCCTTAGTTAAGTTATCCACACAAAGCTCATCTCACCACGTCATCATATCATACTAGATTATCGCAGCTCTGATTCATCAACCGGATGGAGCAGAGGTAACAAACATGTATGACTAAGCGAAGCATATATGAGGCTCTGGCGATGCACACAAGCAAATCTATGGCGGCTAGGAGCAGTGGATCAGGATATTGAGGCAATGCAGTATATAGGTGAACTATATCTACTAGCATCAAATACTTTGGAATCGAATGCAAAGTACGAGATTCAAATGTTGTTGGAAAGCATATATAAGCAGATAAGAGGTTATGCTTGCCTTGGTTATAAGAAAACCAGATAAAATTCTTCTGGAATAAGTGCTTGACTTGTCGGTTAAGATCAAGTATTCACCATGGAGTTGCTGGCCTTCACTTCGGAGTCACGTTCTACCGAGGGGGAAACAACACCGAAAGAGAAAAATAACAATCAACACATGGCATTGATGCATTGCGCAATATGTGTGCATGAGCAAGTTAATGCACTTAAATAAAGCCCTAAACATGCTCGATGAGTTGCTAGGGTTCGTATGTCAGTTATGCAATTTTACTGAAATTTGCCCGAAATGGACCCCGGAGGGGCAATTCGGGTGATTATGAAAGCGAGTACAATTTTAGTTGCTCAAATGGGTTTGAAAACACCATAGATGGATTCTATTTGTCATTTTGAGCAATTTGGTATATAACTTTTAATTTCCTGATTTTATTGAATAAAAACTTATTTTTTCCATTTTAAATGACTAAACAACATTAAATAATGCTCATTTTTTAACTTTGTCAAACATGTATAAAAGTGACATATTTGTGTAGAGAATAAACTTCTGATCAAAACCATACTTTTACTTTATTTTTCTGGTTAATATTTTATTAGTTATTCAATTTACCAAATTAACTCATTTTCTGGAAAAAAAAACAAAACAGATATATGACGTCGTCATGACGTCCAGGTGACGTCATCAATGGCGCAGTGGCTCTGCTGTGGAAGCAATTGGTCAATTCCTCGCGAATTTACCAGATCGAAATAATCCACGAGGTGGAGGAGGTGAAGGTGAACGTGTTGGTGGCCGCGCCGCTATTTTTGCGTTGCCGGAGAGTCGTCGGCAAGCGGTGGAGCGGCAACCGACGGTGGCGCTCGATGGCAGCTCGCCTCAGAGCACGGGAAAGGACGGGAGGAGGCCCTCTCGGAACGGGAACTCATCCTGAGGATGATGAGGTGGTCGTTGAAGGCATAGGAGGCCGCAATCGACGGCGACGACCGGATTTTGCTGGCGGCCATGGCGGTGAACGTCGAGGAAATTGGGCCATGGCGGTGAACGTCGAGGAAAGGAGCATCTTAAAATTTTGCACACTGTTACCTAACTTAATCCACTTTAAAATCTTGTGTAGATGGCAGTTGTCTTCACCAAGTCCTTCCGGCTGGGATCGCATGCACCTTGCTACCGCCGCTTTGAGGAGGATTTGATCAAGATGAGTCATCTTATCGGTCGTCCCACACCTGAGTTGAAGGGAGCCCAGATTCACCATGATGGACGAGAGTTGTCCTGGTTGGTGGTATGCACCATCCGTGCACCTTTGCTAGCACCGTCAACCCCAGAGATCACTTGGGAAGTCGTGGAGAACAGTTGGGAAGATGGTATCCTTAGAGTGATGCAGCTGACCATTGCCAAGCTCGCAAACTTCTTTCGCGGCAAGTTTGCAGGCACCCCTTATAGACACTTTGGAAGACGCGACGAGGATGAAACCAGTAGAAGTCACTGGAGACTTTGTGTTTGCTCGTCACTTCCAGCACCTGGAAGGACAGCTGTACAACACCCAACTCTCCCTTGATAAAGTTAGAGCAGATTATGACCTCCGAGGCAGAGAGATAGACCAGCTAGAAGCCAGTCTTGGTGCATCTTCGGCTACCGAGCATCGTCTCAAGGTACTGAAGAAGACCATGAAGTACACTGACTCCCAGCACCGCACACGAGTGAGAGCCCTTCAGCTTCAGCTTGCAGCCAGCAAGGCCAGAGTTGAAGAGTTGGAGGAACAGCTACGCGCTTCCTCAAGCACTTAGGATTACCGCAGGATGTTAGGAGTTGTGTTATTTCCACCCCAGACGCTTGTTTGTCTGTATTGTGTGAACTCTGTTAGAGCTTTGAGTGTGCTAGTTGTGTTGTAAGCCTTATGCTTTAGCCTTGTGAACCCTTAAGCTAAGTTATGATGTTAAGACTCTGTTTTATGCGTATGTTAATCTTGGTTTGAGTTGGCGTTGGTTTCTTTGGTGTTTACTTGTTGTTGTGTTACCTGCTCTTCTCATCTCCGTTATGAGCCTGTATGTTTCAGAAGTTTTCCAAAAACCAAAACCACCTTTAGTTGCTCTTGTCTTATACCGTTCTTTGTCTTCAGCATGGCCAGCAATCTACCTCCATCACCTGAGCCGACAGCTGCTCAACTGTTTGCTCTGCTGAGGGAAGAAAGTGAAGCCGCTCGTGCTGAACACATAACCACCCATGCTGCCCTGGAACAGTTGACTCAGCTTGTCATCACCAACGTTGAGAATACTGCTTTCCTTATGAGAGCATACCAGCAACTGCTTGCTGGAAAGAGCCGCAAAAGGAAGATAGTGACGCCAGGTTATACTAGTTCATGGGTGACTCGCATCGTTTTTCCTGCGATGCCACAATCTTCAAGGAGGCGTGTGAAGGTCAAGCCTAGAACCACGGTTTGCTTTACCTATGGACAGGAAGGACACTTTGCTCGCGAATGTTCCAAGAAGAACCGTGTTCTATTCCATCCTTATGAACCCCAAGAAAACCAAGGTCCATCCCAGAAGAAACGCAAGAATCTGATGAGTGGACCTCGAGACCAAGATGATGTTGCAGGAGCATCTGCGACCCATGCCATAGCCAATGGTACGTTTTCGAACCAAACCTGTGAACCCCCTAGTTTGTTTGTCATCGTGCCCTGAAAAACCCAACGTAAATGGAACACTAGAAGTGTCACGTCGGACTAAATAAAATCTTAAATAATTAACGATACTAACAAAATCTCATCTAATTTTAGCATAACACCCTACAGAGTAAATTAAATTTTTGCCACATAAAATTGTTGCCAACCTACAGAGTTGGTAAAATGGCTTCATCTAATTCTATTTCAAGACCTTATAGAATTGGAGACCTTACAAAATTGGTAATATGACCTCATCCAATCTTAAGCTTGAAACCCTACAGAGTTGGCTCATCAATTTTCGTTTTAATACCCTACAGAGTTGGTATCTAAAGCCTGATACCTCACCGGGTACCTTACAGAGTTGATATGTTACAGAGTTGTTATCACCCTTTTAAAAGAAAAACGTGCAATCAACTTTTTCCAAAAACAAAGAGAAAGGTGCCTTAGGATGCTTCTATAGCTGTTTTGAAGAAAGTGAAAGGTTGGAAAAAAAATTGGATGGATAAAACTATGATCGGTACTAGGCAACAAGATCTCTCGTATGTATGTATTGGAGGAACCAGATCTTAGAATATGAGATGGTGGAAAAACTCATTGAGGTTTAGCTTAGGAAGGAAATATTGAGGATCATATGATTTTTTAGTGGAGTTGAATTATGATATAATATTCGGGGATAACCAGTTGTGGACCCCAAAGATTTGGAAGTTATCAGTAACTAAGATTTGTAGTTTTTGGAAGAATGGTGAGGTTTAGAAAGATTTGTGGATATGAAATGGTGATTTTGGATTTTAGGAAAAATCAATATGACTTGGATTTAGTAGATGATTATTCTTGATGATATATTCTCGGAGCTTGTCACGCTCTTTTTGAGATTGTTGGAGGAAAATGATTTGGCTTCGATCATGAGAAAAGAGTTTGGAGATTTTGAAAGGACCTTACAGAATTGGTAGTACACAGAGTTGGTATAGCTGTATGAGCTTGATAAAATACCTTCAAGGGAAACAAATGACTTGAGACTCGATCATATTAGAGTAAGAGGAAGATAGTGGATTTTCCTGGATTTTGGAGATGAGCAATGGAAAGCTCATGCTAAATAAATGTTTGTGGATGTCCATTAAGTTGAACATTTTAGATTGGTAAAAATAGGTTTTTATCTACAAAATAAACCCTGGTTTGATAGCATGGTTTTAAGGAACAATGAGTTTGAGGTTTAGAACATGGCACCCAAACCTTTGAAAAGAAAACAATTTTACCGGTGAATTCTAGTAAGATTAATCAAAGGGGGGAAGCCCCTGTAAATAATGTTACAAATCACCAACACTTGTTTTGTAAACAAATCATATAACATTGTGGTTTTGACCATACCCTCTTATCGCTTTCCTGCGAGTCTCGGGACGAGATTCTTTTAAGGGGGGAAGGTCTGTCACACCCCAGTTTTTGGACTCTTGGACTGTGCTCAAGAAGACAAAAATTAGGGACAATTTTTATTATAACAACATGATTGTTTGAACTAACATGTGTTTATAATCTTAATCATATTTTCAACACAAGTTTTGTTTCTTTATAAAACCAACACCATATGTTTCTGAAAAAATATTCCTGATATTTTTCCCTAATGTTTTTCCTATTATTACTTGAGTGGGTTTTTACTCCAAGACTTGGATCATTCATGTTTGCATCTTAAAACAAACTTTTAACTTTGTTGGATCCAAGAAAACAAGTTTCTAAAATGATCTATGAAAGTTTTCCTTTAACTTTCCTATAGAAAACAATTCCTGAAAATAAAGCCAAGTACCTGTTTTCTACCTTTGTTTTCACCAAGCTATAAATTGTTATTTTATGATTTATTGACTTTTAATTAATCCTTGATATATGTACTACAAACCCATAAGCTCACTTTTAGCTTTTGACAAATAAAAATTATCTTTTGCTTGTTGTTTTTGTGGTATAAAATTAAGGCAGAAAAAGGCAGTTTTGAGAAACAGATAAAAACAGAAAGTATACCTTTTTCCACATTGTTTTCATAACCTTAAAATATTTCAAAATGGTTTTCAAAAGTTGTTTCTGAAAGTATATAACATGGTTAACAAATCCATACTTTGAAAACCAATTTTGGAAAGCAACTGAACCCTGAAAACAAACTCAACGTTTTCAACTTTTAATCTGTTTTCAACACTTAGAAAATTTCTAAGTCATAAGACTGAATTTTTGCAGTGAACAGTATAGGTTACACTTTTGCACCTTTGATTTCTTGATGTTTCCTTGCTCTTTTGGAAGAGTGACCATGCCTAATGTGTTGACCATAGTTTCTACTCGAACCAGAGCCCTTGACCCTGCTTCTAGAAGCCTTAGGCCTGAAGATAAGAGAGGAGAGAGGTGGTGACATGGAAAGGTATGGGCACACCCATGTCTTTGACTTTTTGACCTTGCCACTTGCCCCACTTGCTCTCTAGGGCCAGGATAAGCCTTGCCCACTCGTGGCCTTGACCTAGGATACCCAGGGCACCATTGTGGAATGACCAAATGCCCTAGGTTTTGCTCTATGCCATTGTTGGCATCCACCCGAGATGCCTCTTTTGACCTTGCCCTTGTTCCCTCTTCTATAAATGGCCAGAGGCCACATCCTTGCGCCCTGCACCTCTTTCACTCCCTCCTACCTCCCCTGGTCATTTTGGACCCGAGCCCTATCCCCTGTAGCACGCACGGGCCTTGTTCTGGCCGCCGGTGACCACCACGGCCACGGCAAGACCCTGCCTGCATCCCTCAATCCCAACCCCTCCCGCTACCCTAGATCCATCCCCCACGTTCCCCTCAAACCCCCAGACAAAGTCCCGTGCCTTATAACCACCGGAGACGCCGCCGCCGTCCGTGGAGCGCCGCCGCGGGCATCCGCCGCGTTCCGTCGTGTGAGGCCGCGCCGGTCACCGCCGACGCCGCCCCTCGACGCCCCTGCCCTCCTACAACGCCACCGAGCCCCCGCAGCCCTTCCCCGAGCTTCCCACGGTGAGCTACCGGCCGCTCTTTTCCTTCTCCGTCGGGCTAGAGAGAGAGAGAGTCGGGAGGAGGAAGACTCACCAGCGCCGTTGGATCGTTGATCCACGGTCACCTTCGAACGCGACTGTTTCCCGCGCCCACGCTGCGCGCGCAGCACTGCTGGGCCGCGCAGCCCGCTAGCTGGGCAGCGCCGCAGTGAAACCAACCCGTGTGCTGTTTTCTTTTAATTATTTAATTTTTGACAGAAACTGATGCAATCACTTTGGACGTTGTAAAAATACTAAAATTGTGAAATAAAATCTGGAAAAATTCATGGACCCTAAGATATGAAATCTAAACCATATAAAATTTGCAGATCCATGTTTGGACCATTATTTTGGACACAGGAAATGTTTTGGCACAGACTATCTATGGAAATGATTTGAACATAACTTTTAAAATATGTAACCAAATTGGACAAACTAAAATGTTATGGATAGGTATTAAAAATATATATCCAATAAAGTTGACCTCACATCAAGGTGAGTTATAGAATGAAAATGCCATCCAGATTAATAAAAGACCAGTAGGATCTTCTATGATTTTTAGAATGAGTTTAAAAATGATTTTTGGAGCAAATCCAATTGGATGAGTTTGATATTGACTAGATATATGTTGTACTAGCTTAGATTAATTTTTGGAGCTCTAGATTTATTTTTGGTGGACAGATCTAGAAACAACAGCTTTTCTGTTTTGAGTTCTTTGTGTGTTTTTGTTAGAATGAAATGTTTGGATGTTTTGATCTTGCTTCCTAGCATGTACAAAGTTGTTAGGGCTTGTTATTAGGTTGTTTGCTTACAGTACATATACCTTATAAAGTGTGTGCATGTTTGGAAACTCAAATAAAAATGAAATAGCATTTGTTACCTTCTAGTTTTATTATTTTGGAATTGTGTGTGGGCTAGATCTTTATGTGATTGCTTTAATAAAGTTTGTGCTATTATTGCTTTGAGTCCAGTACCATTTTGGTACTGTTTTTTTTGAAGTTAATGCCTCTGTTAGCTTGCATGTTCTTTTGTAGCAAAGCATGTGCAAGTCTTGTTATTTAGTTTGCACTAGTATTGTTTTCACTAGAATAAATAGCTTTGTATTAATTATCTTGTATGCTAATTTTTGTCATGAGTAACCAGAGGATTAGTACCTCTTTTGAATTGGTATTAGTGGGCCCATAACCCACTGGTACCATTGCATCTTTATTGTGGATGAAAATTCCCAACCATGCACATGTGAGAAATTAACAGGTTTTAATTATATGATTGATTGCTATTTTCCACCATGGAAAATATATTTGTTTGTTTTCACTTATGCAAGTGCGAAGTTTATTTATTATCAGCAGATACTAGTATGTTAGATGTGATCCATTTCTTAGCATAATATTCCTTAGGAGTATCATGTTAAGAAATGATTCACTAGTGAGTGCCAAATTAAAATTACTTGCAAATGACATAAATTCCTTTTGATTGATAGATTGTTTGTGAATGGTTTTAAATTGAGTGTTTGGATTTTTGAAAAGGTTTAGATGACTTTTCATTGAGTGCATAGCTACTGGTTGTGTAAGTTATACCTTGCTTGCTTGCTAGTATTTGATTAAAGAAAACAGAAATTGCTAGAATTAATTTATGCATGCTTAATAGTTGTTTCATGGAATTATTTTGATGTTTATGCTTGCTAGCATGAGTAATATTTGTGTATTGTTATTAGGTACATTTATGTTCATGACTTTCTTGTTTAGATTTGAGCATCATGGTAGCATTGTTTGTTTCTATAGTGTGGAACTAGTGTCACCAATAGAAATTGTGTGTCAAGTTCAAGTTGCTTCAAGGCCAGGGACATTAAGAGACTTGAGGCAAGACATCCCGATGCTTGTTGTTATAATACACTTATCATTATCTATCATGCATGTTTTACTTCTGAAAAGTTTTACAAAACTTTGATTTCAAAAACTATTTTTGAGTGAATACTACTATTATAGATATACTATACTATGCCATTAGTTGATAGTTGGTGTTACCAAGCCCATAAGCCACCATATGGTATTTATTACCATCACAAATACTAGTCCCTAAGTGGACACCCTAAAAATATGTTTTTACAAAACAAAGGCTTTATGGAAAAACCCGGAGAAAAGGCAGAGCCTTATTCACCGGAGGTATGTGGAAGTGGTCATTTTTGGGAAAATGGTGTTTTCAAAAATGACACATAACCTAGTCTTCACCGGACAACCTTTACCGTACTCCCACCCTACCCCAACATGGGCACGGGGCCTAACTGGAAGTTTGTTCTTGTTAGTGTGTGTTCTATCTCAATTGCTATAAGGGACGTCGTACCCTCGAACCGAATGTCGCCAAAGCCCCAATGTTGGGACATAAAAGTGAGGGATTAAGTTCTCCTCCGGGTGCGACAGTTGAGACTCCTGTCTAGGCAGGGTGGGACCTGGTGCCGGGGAGCACTCGACTGAAGAGATAGGCATATTCTAGCTTGAAGATAGTGGAAGGTTAGGATCAGTTATCTAATGTTCTACATACTGTTGTTACAGTCTGTGGTTGTTCACGGCAGGTGTACTGGATCTGGTGGATGTGTACACCTCTGCAGAGTACAACTTTTCCGAAGAAGCCGCGTCCTCGGATATGGACAGTTGAATGGCCATGTAGCTAGCATTGTTTCAATGTTTTCAAAAAGGTGTTGAGCTCGGGAAGTTCGGAAAGGGATGAAATCTTGTACCGTGGAGGTACCGATGATGGAAAGCCAGAAGTTGTTTTACACAAAGTTTTGCAAAGAAAATCTTTCTTCTCTAAGCAAACATCTGGAAACTGATTCCAAGAAGTTTTGCAAAGAGAAAATTTTCTTTTAACAAAGTTTTACAAAACCTCTGGTACATGTGATATCTACAAGAGAAAGAAAAACTATATTATTTTCTTCTGAAGTATCTTCTTCAACGAAGATACAGATTAACCTGACTGCAACTGTGGTGTCATCCTATATAAACACCATTGATAATGAACCCTATTTATAGCCTA
The DNA here is from genome assembly GCA_028641055.1 of Alopecurus myosuroides. Taxonomy (NCBI): domain Eukaryota; kingdom Viridiplantae; phylum Streptophyta; class Magnoliopsida; order Poales; family Poaceae; genus Alopecurus; species Alopecurus myosuroides. Next base: position 245,518,752 of record CM054058.1, read on the forward strand.
CCTATTACACCATATAAGCATACATGCATTTGGTAAGTTACATGATGGATATCTTGCAGAGTACATTCAAATGTACTCATATTGGCTTCGTCCCTGGTATCAACTTGCCAGACTCTGCGAAGGAATCTCACAAGAAGATCTACGCAGAGGAGTACGAAGCTGATGGCTTTGCGAACTAGGATCGTGGGTCAGCAGCCTGTAGGTTAAGGCGTGACTTGGGCTCTACCGCGTTTTGTGTATGTTTAGTCTTCCATTGTGTGTGTTGTGTGTTGTCGTGCGTGACAACCGTGTAGTCTTGGTCATGTGACCATGTGTCCTTGTAAGTGTTTGTGCAACCATGTAATGGATATTGTATCTGTGTACCAGCTTGATATGTTGTTCACGACTGAATTTCCTGGGATCGTGAATGTATGCATGTCGGGGGTGTCCTTGAACAGTGGTTCGAAGGGCGGACCCTACAGGGTCGTTGCATAGAAAACAAAAAAAATTCCTACGCGAGATACACCCGAAAGGCCAAGATCTAATCTAGGAGACGAAGTGCAACAGGCAACGAGAGGGTTAAGGAGAACACATACCCTCTTAGACACAAAGCGTTACGAGATCAAATCTCGTTGTTGGCGTAGTCGTACTCACACCGATCCCGGTAGCGAGAAGATGTGCACCGTAATCCGGCGGTGCCTCCGTGATCGGTCACACGTACGGTTGATGACGACCTCCGTTTCCTCGATCCAGCGGGGTGCGGAAGTAGAGGATCCCTCGGAACTCCAGCAGCACGACGGCGTGGTGGTGGTGAAGAATCCCACGGTCAAGGCTTCGCCAAGCCGGAGACCATGGAATGGAGCAGCGGGTGGAGAGGAAATGCGGTGGGCAAGTGTGTGTGAGAAGAGGAGCTCTCACCCTCCTTTTATAGGGGAGGGGGACGCAGCCCAAGAGGTGGTGCGGCCAGCCATGGTGGTGCCCCCACCTCTTCCCTCTTCATGTGAGTGGAAGCCCCACTCACATCCACTCATTTTCCCTTAAAACTCCACTTAGAAAATCCAAGAGTTTTTCTTTAATAAATAAATAAAACATTTTTATTTCTTTATTTCAGAATTTGTTAATTCTATTAACAAACGTTTGCATATATCACCTCGAATCATTTGTTAATTCTATTAACAACCATTCGACGAAAAACCCCTTGAACTATTTCAATTTTCCCCGAAACAATTTCGGTGCTGCTCAAAATATTCTTCGATATGCCGTATCCTCTCAAACGCGTCATCGAACCTTAAGTGTGTCACCCTATGGTTCGTGAATAATATAGACATGATCGAGACTCCTCTCCGATCAATAATCAACAGCGGGATCTGGAGATCCGTGATGACTCCTATATATTCGACGATGACTCTCGTGATCGTGTGAACCAACAACGTCGTGAACTATTCCCTTTGTCTCGCGATATTTTACTTGTCCGAGATTCGATCATTGGTATCAACCATACCTTGTTTCAATCTCGTTACCGACACCTACTCTTTTCTCGTTCCCATGATATAACATCCTTGTGATCATATCATGTGCTTGCAAGAGGTGTCGATGTGATATCACCGAGAGGGCCCAGAGTATATCTCTCCATCATTTTGGATGGAAAAATCCCACTCTTGATCCATGATCCTCAATTAATACTTTCCGAATACCTAACGGCACCTTTATAGTCACCCTACCCCGTTACGATGTGACGTTTGATGACATCAAAGCACCCTTCCGGTATCAGTGATTGACATGATCTCATGGTCTAAGGAATAAGTTACTTCATATGTTTGATATAGCAATGTAAATTTAATGACTTGATCGCATTGCTATATTCACTTTGGGTATATGTTCATCAAATCATTCTTCTAATGACATGACCCCGTTTTTAACAACATCCAATGTTCATGATCAGGAAACCTTGATCATTTATTAATCAACGAGCTAGTTAAAACAGAGGCTTTACTAGGAACCATTGTTTGTTTATTAAACACACATGTATCAACGTTTCCGGTTAATACAATTCTAGCATGAGAAATAAACATTCATCATAAACAAGGAATAAGATAATGACCATTTTATTATTGCCTCTCGGGCATATTTCCTTCAACATCAAATTTGTAACATTGACAATATCACATCACATGCCCTGTAAAAACAAGTTAGACGTCTCTAATTTTTTTTTTGCATATTTTACGTGGCTTGGGTTTTCAAGAATAGAACCATTCATACCTACGAACATGAACCACAATGTTGATAAACATATTTTTAACAACTCTTTGTAGATTAGATCTTAACTATAGTAGGAGAAACGGACACCCCCTCAGCCACAAGTGAGACTGGTCTCGCGTACATAGTACACGTAAAGTTACTCTAGGGCAGCTTCATCCTACTATGCCACTAAGATCATAAAATACTCAAGGAGGCAATAGCATGATCATCAACACCCACATACACCTATGTGTTCTACTCGTACAAATCATCTACGCTTAGATCCGGCTCTGATACCACTGAAGGGTTCGTTGCATAGAAAACAAAAAATTTCCTATGCGAGAGACACCCGAAAGGCCAATATCTAATCTAGGAGATGAAAGCAACGAGCATAGAGAGAGTCTTAAGAAAACATACCCTCGAAGACTCTAAGAGTTACGAGATCGAATCTCGTTGTTGGCGTAGTCGTACTCACACCGATCTCAAGACCGAGAAGATGTGCACCGCAATCCGGAGGTGCCTCCGTGATCGGTCACACGTACGGCTTGATGGCGACCTCCGTTCCCTCGATCCAGCGGGGCAGCGGAAGTAGAGAATCCCTCGGAACTCCAGCAGCACGACAACGTGGTGTGGTGGAGAAAACTTCTTTCGGGGCTTCGCCAAGCGCATGAACATGAGGTGGAGCAGCGGGAGGAGGGAGGTGGAGATGACACCAAATGTGTGGAGGAGGGAGAGCCCTCACCCTCCTTTTATAGGGGAGGGGGGAGGCAGCCCAAGGGGGGTGCGGCCAGCCCATGGTGGTGCCCCCACCTCTTCCCTCTTCATGTGAGTGGACTCTCCACTCACACCCACTCATCCTCCACTTAAACTCCACTCAAAAATCCCAAAGGTTTTTCTTCAATAAATAAATTAAACATTATTTTCTTTATTTCAGCATTTGTTAATTCTATTAACAAACATTTGCATATAGCACCTTGAATCATTAGTTAATTATATTAACAACCATTTGATGAAAAACCCCTTGAACTATTTCAAATCTACCCGAAACGATTTCGGTGCTGTCCAAAGTTTTCTCCGATATTCCGTATCCTCTCAAATGCATTATCGAACCTTAAGTGTGTCACCCTACGGTTCGCGAATAACATAGACATGATCGAGACACCTAACCATCAATAATCAACAGCGGGATCTAGAGATCCGCGAGGACTCCTATATATTCAACGATGAATCTCGTGATCGTGTGAACCATCAACGTCATGACTAATTCTCTTTGTCTCGCGATATTTTACTTGTCCGAGATCCGATCATTGGTATCAACCATACCTTGTTCTATCTCGTTACCGACAAGTTCTATTTTACTCGTTCCGTGATATGACATCCTTGTGACCTAGTCCCGTGCTTGCAAGAGGTGTCAATGTGATATCACCGAGAGGGCCCAGAGTATATCTCTCCGTCATTTGGATAGACAAATCCCATTCTTGATCCATGAGCCTCAATTAATACTTTCCGAATACCCAACGACACCTTTAGAGTCACCCTGTTACGGCATGACGTTTGATGATATCAAAACACCCTTCCGGTATTAGTGATTGACATGATCTCATGGTCTAAGGAATAAGTTACTTCGTATGCAACATATAACAATATAAACTAAATGACTTGATCGTATTGTTATACTTAATTTGGATCTATGTTCATCACATCATTCTTCTAATGACATTACCCTGTTATTAACAACATCCAATGTTCATGATCAGAAAACCTTAATCATCTATTAATCAACGAGCTAGTTAAAAGAGAGGATTTAATAGGAACCATTGTTTGTTTATTAAACACACATGTATCAACGTTTCCGGTTAATACAATTCTAGCATGAGAAATAAACATATATCATAAACAAGGAATAAGATAATAACCACTTTACTATTGCCTTTCGGGTATATTCCCTTCATCGAGATGTCAAGTTAACGTTCTACTTTTGGAAGACATTGATGGCCAAGCTAGGAGTGAAGCTCCTCTTCTCCACCGCATAACACCCACAAACCGATGGACAAACCGAAGTGGTGAACCGCACGCTCATACCCACACCCCCATACTCGCACCCGCCAGATCCGACGGGTTTTACATTTTCCTGTTAACTAGACCCGCAGGTTTTTCCTTTTACCAAACCCTCCCTATTTGATGCGGGTACCCGTGGGGTTAGCGGGTGTCGGGTACCCATTGCCCTCCGGATTTGCACCTCTAGTGCGCTTGAGCCTCGCTTGGCTGAATGTCCCGTGCGCCAAGTCAGCAGCCTTCCTCGTCGCGTATGCACGGCTTCCCCTGTAGTTCCGTGTGCGCCGTCACGCGCCTAGTGCAACGAATCCATCAAATACATATGCTGCCGTATACACAAACACAGATTTCCGATCCGATTTTGTATCCATGTGGACACTTTTCGTTACTCCCGGCCGCTTTTCCCGAAGATTATGGCAACCCGATACATCTGCAGCTAGATCGCTCGTGGCTGCGACTCGCCGATTTTCTTCCACTGCCATGTCTTGCGATCCTTCCTGCGGACCTTCGTCGCTCTTCTCTTGTCCTCTAGATGAACAATCGTGCCCTCCAACCTCGTTCTAATACCACTTGTTATAACCGTAGGCGCAACTCTAGATCTACTGAGGACCAAGCAATCACTGCATGATGACGACACCGAGAATTCTTAACGCAGTTCGGCGAACTCGCCTACTCTGTGGGGCATGACTATGGGCGCTGCTCCCTATTGATACTGCTGCATCGGCCGTCTTGGTCGCCAGCACAAGCCGGCTCCCCTTGTGCGACTGCTGCTATCAAGTCGTCATGGGTTACACGTGTGGTGCCCCCGTCATTATATGAGAGACCAAGTCTACTAGTGTCCGACTTGAACACTACCCGTATCTATCCATACCTATTACGACTCTAAATCCAAACGTAACAGGTACACTATATTTGACACAAATATAACATCTATTTTACATCACGTAGCGGAAAACTCATGCCCTAAAATGCATCACCTGTTGGAGTTGGGCATTTTCGATGCCCTAAAGAAGACGTTTTTGGTCATGTATATTTTTCATCAAGCCATTTTCTAAAGACGTTTTTGGTCATGTATATTTTCCATCAGGCCATTTTCTGATTCCTATTTTGACGCACCTATTGTAGATGCTTTTACATAGTAGAGATAATCTGTTGGCAAACAGGCCCATAGTGCGAGCCATGTGGTCTATGGCCAATTCGAAATGTGATCCGAGCTAGTCAACTACCACCGGACCTTGTTTAGTTATCTGGTCCACAAAAGCCTGGACGCCGTCATCCGACGAACCGCCGTCATCCAATGCCGCACGCGCCTTCTTCTTCCAGGTGGCTGCTCGTAGTCCGATCCCCTCGGCGTCCGGCCCTCCCATGACTTCCTCGATGGACAGACGGAGCGATTCCCTTGTCACCGGCGTCGGGCCACGGACGCCGACCCGGTACACGTCCACCAGAAATTTGGCGTTCATGTTCTGGTCGGACCACCTCGGGCACGCGACGACCGGCACGCCCGCGGCGAGCGCCTCGGCGATTGAATTCCACCCGCAGTGCGTCACGAAGCAGCCGATCGCGCCATGCGCGAGCACCCGCGCCTGCCTGCACCACGCCACGACCTTGCCTTTGTCGCATGAGGTGGCCGCCGCGAGCGCGCCGTCGAGGGTGTCCGTGGAGAGGAGCGCGCGGTTCTCGTCGCGCAACACCCACAGAAATGGGCGTTCGGTGCTGGCTAGCCCCTCCGCTATCTCGGTCGTCTCCTCGTCGCCTGTCTTCACGAGGCTCCCGAACGCGACCAGCACCACCGAGCGCGGCGGCTGCGCGTCAAGCCACGCGACGCAGCCGTCGGATTCGGATGTTTTTGGCTCGAGGAGCGGGCCGACGGGTATTACCGGCACGTGCTCGCCAAGCGCCGCGATGGTCTCGTGCTCGAGCGCGTCGAAGGTGTTGACGAAAACCCAGGACACCTTCTCCCGGATGCTGCCGAGATCCGCGACGAGCATCTGGCGCCACAGATCGTGGCTGGAGGTGTAGATCAGGAGGGGGCTGAGCTCGTCGATCGCTAGGTCAGGGAGCCCTGGGATAGCCAAGGAACAGGACGCGTCGTCCGCCTCGGGGAAGGACGCGAGCGCGTGGAGGTAGTGGTAGTAGACGGAGAGCACGGCGCAGGACTGGATCCACAGCATGGCGCGCGGGAGGCCCATGTCGGCGGCCACGCGGAGCGCCCACGGGACGAAGGCGTTGGCCACCAAGCACGTCACCGGCCGCCCGGCCTCCGCTTCCCGGCGGATGAGCGACTCCAGGGCCACCGGTCCAGCGGCCTCCAAGTGGCGCGCCATGTCGCCGGCGTCGACGAACCGGGGATCGTCGACCTCCCACAGCCCGCCGCCGCGCAGGCCCTCGACGCGGAACCCGTCGACGCCAGAGAACTCGTCGAGGCGGATGCCTTCGCGGAGAGCGGTGGTGAAGGTAACTAGCACGCCCTTGGCGGCGAGGCGTCGGCCGAGGCGCATGAGGGGGTTGACGTGACTCTGGAATGGGGTGGACACGAGGAGGACGTGCGGCTGAACCGGCGTCGTCGGCATCGTGGTGGTCACTGGTGATGATCTAGCGCTGCTTTGGACTTAGTATTGTCGCCCGGGTAGATACTAGATAGAGATGATCTAGCGCTGGCGCAAGCGTTATATTGGAGTTGCTGGGATTTGAGATGGTGATATGTGGCGGCTTTGGCACTATCCAACCAGATAGGAACAAATTGCCCCACAAATTAAACAAGAAAATCCTGCTTCTCAACTTTAAGACGTCAATGGTGATGCCGATGCAATGCGCCTAATTATAATTAATTAAGAACATACACGTCTCGATCTCGTGAGATCCTGTATACAACTCGCAGATCCTGTATAATTATCAACTCGCAGATCCTCGCGTAGTAAACCGGGAGGTCAGGGCTCATTAGATTTGGTTTATGATCTTTCAAGAGGTCTAATCTGGTCCCTCATTTACTCCCAAATGAAGACGCAGGCCCAGTGCAGCTTTCGGACGCGAAATGACGTCTCGGATCTCACCTACAAACCTAGCACTTTTACTGCTCCCTCCGTATCAAAATATAAGATGTTTTAGTATTTTGTAGATATAATGTATCTAGACATGTTTTAGTGTGTAGATTTATATGCATCTTATACGAAAACATGTCTAGGTACATATTGTTTAGGAAATGCTAAAACATCTTACATTTCGATACGGAGGGAGTAGTACTGTATTTCTTGTTTTAGAACGCGAGCTATTTTGTTTCTTACTGGACAGTGGACACAATGTTGCCATCATGTGATGCATCATAGTGGAGAAAAGAATTATAATAAGAAACAAAATAAGCCATACATTGGGTGCACTTGGCAAAGCAATTCGGGTGGTACATATGGTTCTTTGGTCCATTGGTCGTGATCTGGGTCCAAAACATAATTATAATAAGAGAAAAAATAAGCCATTATGATCGTTCTTATAGGCTAAATTTCGTCAAGGACCTTAACTATAACTGTTAAAGGATTTAAAACTAGTACATAGTAAAACAATCTATATTACATCAAAACAGCTGGGAGCCTGGGACAGAGGATATGGATTTGATAACGTCATCATGATGCCAACAGATCGACATATTGTTTTTTACTTTTTTCTATTCCTAGTTTGTCATGTGGACTCTAAATTCAGCCAATTGTTTGTTCCTCTCGACTAGCTACACGCAATAGTGAAGTTTAAAAGACAATTTGATGATTTTTATTAAGAATGATTTTGTAATTGCTCATTTTGGAGATTTTGTTGTTGTTGGTACTTCAATTATATATTGAAGCTCATTACATAATAAAATATGACAAAGTGAGAGTTTTATGTATTGGAGATATACCAAGGGCCAGCATATGAAATTATGTATAGCATCACATAAAGGGATCAATGAGTTTGGTGGTAAGAATTGGGGACTTGAGTAGTAGAATGTGCAAAATTGGCAACATTAATTTTCACCGGTAGAGTGATAAATCGAGAAGATCAAAGAGTAAATATATATATAAGGATCTCATTTAATGGATACATTACCCGACCAGAAGAAAAAATAATGAACGGACATGTGTCATATATTAGCGCGAGGTACTGGAAGGAGAAAGAAAAATAAGTTAGTGCACATACATTAAATGTTGGAACAACACATCATGTTAAGTATGTAATAGCTAGTTGCTATTTTACTAAAAGAAAGTTAACATGTACAACCTAGACACGTTAAAACAAGACAAACTATAAGGAGACTAAGAGCTACTTGATGAGTGTTTGTGGAAGCACCCAGATGCATGTCATTGCACTAACATTGTTATAATACTATTGAGATAAGGTTTAGACATGAGACAAAGGTGTTAATATCTAGATCCTAGGTGGTACGTACGATGAAACGGCGAAGCGGTACTGCACTCTCGACCCCGTTGGCGACCAAGATGGCGACTCGTGCCCTCGGTCATGGTCCAGCCGGCAATCCCGTCAGAGCCGTCGGCGCAAGGGGCGCAGGGCGGCGGAGGCACGGCGGGAGGTGGTGGCTGGTGCGGCGGGGTCCCTGGAGGAGGAATCGCAAGGGTTCGGCTCGTCCTCCAACGAGGAGTGCGCGCCGGCATCAAGCCCCCGAGCTTCATCTAGGGGGGTGACTCTGGCCCCCTTCCTGGCAGCTGCGTTGGCGGCGCGGCCAGATCTGCCCCCGGAGAGACCGATGGCGCCGAGGGCGGCCCGCACGACCTCTTCTTCCCGGCGGGAGCTTGACACGACGGAGGTGACAGAGGAGTTCCCTCCCTTTAGGGGGCTTTGCTCCGTGGGCTCACTGGTGGCGCTCGGGAAGGATTCCTCTGAGCTCTGGAGCTTCAAGGTGGGCTCAGTGCTAGTGGAGCTCGCACCGGAGCCGAGCAAGACGCCGACGGCGGGCGCGCGCCCGCGGCGAGGCCTAGGGTTTTCTCTCGAGGCAGGCGATAGCGGGAAGGTTCCGTCTATCGTTGCTGGGCAATTAGTGCTGGGCCGTGCGGTGGCCCATGCGCTGACGGACGAGGTGAGACCGGGAGTGGACCAGGGGGTTCATCCTACAAAGTGTTTTCAGCTGGGCCGTGCTGGGGTGGGCAGGGGGCCCAACCCACTTAGCCGCGACGAACCGAGTGCTATTTATCCATGGTGGTGGCTCCAAAAGGGAACCCTAGAAATCAATCTAGGGTTCCAAGCCTCAACCGAGGACGTGCGCTGCCGCTACAGATGTGCCAAGCGGCTCTACCACCCACCACACTCCTCCTCTCCCTTTCTCCGTCTGATGGAGCACAACAGGAGCGAAGATGGTCGCAAGGGGAAATGCCCCTTTGCGGACTACGCGGGCGGTGGCGACCGGCGTGACCTCGATGACCGCCTCCAGCGGGAATCAGAGGAAAATTGCAGGTTCTACGGGAGGTCCTCTCCCCCGCGCCGCAACAGAGAGCGGGACTAGCATGACCAGCAGCGGGAGGGCCCTCCCTAGGGCGGCTTTGGCCTATACCAGCGGGCGCGATCGTATGGGCGTGGAGGTCTAAGGCAGGTGGACCGACAGTGTCGGATATATACTGAATAGGGGTATAGAAGATGGTAGACAAAGAGCCGGACTACCGGGGTGGCCTACGTGGTAATGGGCTTAGGTCCATTGGGCGGCCCAGTAGTCCGACGCGTAGAAGCCGGATTCTAGAAGAACCCGGATCACGGCCCGCGTGATCTGGCTTGGAGGAGAAGACGGATTCCTTACTTTCCAAGTTACAAGCTAAACGTAGTCTTCTAGGTTTCCTGTTCTGTAAGCCCTAATCCGGCTATTATATAAAGCCGGACGGGAGATAGATTAAACAAGCACAAGTTAGACACAAGTTCAAGCTCTACGCAACTCGCCGAGAAGTTCATCCTTGCCGAGTAGCTAGATCTATTCCCTCACATTGTAACCCTGTTATACGGGCTTTAGTCCCAATTAGTGAGAAGTGCAGGAGTAGGTACGCCGTACTGTCGCGACGTACCGAACCTGGGTAAAATCCCGTGTTCTGTGTTACTACGCTATCCCGTTACCCCACGTCTCTACCGTAGTCTCATGGCACCCCCGTCTATGAAAACTACTACGATGTCTCGACAGTTGGCGCCCACCATGGGGCAAACGACGTCAGGCGTGAAATTCCGATCTGGGATACTCGGCGGAATTGGAAGATCGATCACTGTCGGAAGCTTGGAATTCGACGACGACGTCGAGCGATTCCTCGACAACGGATCCTACATACCGGCGCAAAACCACCTGGTAAGTGCCTGCGTGTTACCGATTGGATCTGCTAACATCTTCATCGGACTAACTGCAGAAGCAATGGGGTTTTGCGGTGGAAGCAAATTTATCCCACCCGCCCTATACCCAGTCGAAGACGACTATGATGCCGGATTCTGCTCAGATCGCCGACAAAAAAGTGATACACACTTTATCGGCATGGTGCAATCCGAAATCGCTGAAAACACGGATGACGGAAATCCCGTGCAAGAGGCAGATAACAACCTACCCGTCATAGAGACGGAAGAACAAATACCCTTCACAGAGACGGAAGATCCGACATCCGTCAACCAGACGATGAACTCGGAAGCAGAGTCCGTGCTTGCCGCCATTGAGGCGAGATTGGAGTCGGAAACCGGATCGGATAACTTCGACTCCGAAGACGAAGACGAGGATGCCTTCGTAAGAAAGGTTAAGTCCTTTCAAGAGGGATTCCATGAAGTGCTAATGGCAAAACCAGCTGATACAACGGGTGCCGACAGCCAGGAAAGCCCTAAAACCCCTCCGCCAGTGGAAGAGAGAGAAGACGGAGAAACTTCTCCGATATTCCCCAATGTTAAGGAGATGACAGAAGATGAGCCTGTCAAGAAACCTCCCTCTTCCAAGAAAAAGCACCGTGCTTCTAAAAAACTCCAATACAAACTCCGGAAGAAAAAATCAGCCGATCTCGCTGATGAAAACCTGGAAGCTGGAGATATTAGCGGCACAAAGCCCGCGGAAAAGAAACCTAAGGAAATCACTGCTCCGCCAATGACAGAACTGGAAGAGCAAGAGCTATTACAAACGCCAGTGGGACCAGATGAACCCCCTGAGATGCTGGAAGCCAGGAGACAAGCTTTCCAACGGCAACAGCAACATCTGCTTAGATCTCGGCAACATCTCCAACAAACCCATAATGACATCAAAGTCATGAAGGAAGAAATAGAGGAGTACTAGAGAAAGCATAGATCTGCCTTAAAACCTACTAGGTTACCCGGAATCGCAAAACCGGAAGAGCTGCCGCCAAAAGAAAGGTTTTATAACCCATCTTGGCAAAAGCAGTTAAACGGCAAAGATGCCAAGGGCGAGCCAATATACAAAACCGCAGCAGAAAACGCGGAAGCAGCGTTCGCCATCCTAAACAATGATCTGTACTCCAACGGGGAAAAACTCCAAGGGGTATATGCCTTCCTAGGAAAAGCATTACAGCAGCAGCAGCGAGGCCAAGAGCGATCAGGGAGGCTGCATGATAATTCCGCCCTCTGTAAAACAGTTACTTGCGCTGCTGGAGCACCTGGGCCGGAAGAACCCGGAGATTCAGATAAAAAAGAGGATCCGAGAAAAGACAAGAAAAACCCCGACAACCGGGACGCAGCGTCTAGAACCGGACCTCATCTCCCGAAAGATGGATATAAACCACACGATCGGGAAGACAAACACCGGAATGACGGCAAAATAATGCCACCTCCGAGAAACCCAGCTGAAAAAGCTGGAAGATATGATATACCTCACAGACGTGAAAGATCCCGGACACCTCCTAAGGATAAGGAAAGGCATAGAAGCAGAACTCCGCCTAAAGGACGTGAACATGGAAGAGATAGAGATAACCTCGGAAAAGCGCGTCCGCGCAACAATGGAAAAGAAAGGAGCAGATCCCCTTCTGTCCATTCAGCCGGGAGATATTCTGCACACATTGATAGAGCAGAAAAGGATGATCTATACTTTGGTCCTAAATGTTTTACTGACAGGATCCGAAGGATAACCCTGCATTCTGGCTTCGCCAAAGTTGGTCCAACCTACCAAAAGTATACCGGCAGTACAAACCCGGATACTTGGCTCTCAGATTATTATACTGCCGTCCAAATCAACAATGGGACAGATCTGGAAGCTGTCAAGTTTCTTCCCCTAATGTTGCTAGACGGAGCCAGAGATTGGATCAATGGTTTACCATCAAGAACTGTGGACAGTTGGGATGATATGGCGAGAGTATTCACTCAGCATTTTCGGGGAACATACAAACGCCCAAATAGCATCAACCAGCTGAACCGTTGCACCCAATTTGAAGACGAACCATACGTGGATTTCATCTCCAGATGGACTGCAATGAAGAATAGTTGCTCTGGAGTAACTGACGTACAAGCAATGCATGCTTTCGTCAATGGCCTAAAACCCGGACTTGTACCGTTCATGGTTGGTTCTAAACAGCACAAAGATCTCGGATCTATGCTTACAACCGCCAATGAGCATGCTGCAGCCGAAGATGATATCAGAGCAAGAGGAGGCAATATTGAGTCACTGATACTGGCCAAGAAAACCCCTCGTTCTGATAAAAAAGGAACTCCGGAGTCAACGACAAAGCCCAAGGAGGTCAACATAGCCTTTGGAGGAGAAAAGGTGAACAAGTGGAAAGGCCGCAGTCCAGATCCAATCAATTACACTCCCGAAGAATGGGAGAGAATTAAGTCGGAACCCTGCGTCCACCACTCGCAATTTGGGAAACCAACCCACACAAACGCGCAATGCCGGCTAAACAAGCATATGAAAGGCAATGCAGGATCCGGAAATAAGGGGAAGGGTTCCAAAAGGAAACCTGCCAAACAAAGCCAGAAGCTGAAAAAGAAGACAGTGAATCGGACACTGATGACAAAATCCAGGAACAACAGCGAAAAGGCGAACCCAAATTTCCAAGAGTTGACGGAGAAGCAATGTTAACTTTCTTAGCAACCCCGTCAGCAAAGGTGGCCAAAAGAACACTTCGAGAGATAAACGCGGTTGTTCCTGCGACCCCGAAATTCTTGAAGTACTCCAACACACCGATAATCTGGGATCAGTCTGATCATCCCGGAAATATCCCTGAACCCGGCACACAAGCTCTTGTTGTAAGCCCTATTGTTCAAAACACTAGGCTAAGAAGAGTGCTGATGGATGGAGGATCCAGCATCAATATAATGTATCTGGATACACGGAAGCACTTGAAGATCTCCGAGTCCCAGCTCAACTACAGCAATATACGCTTCCATGGCATTGTTCCTGGCAGGCAAGCACGATCCCTAGGAGAAATTTCCCTAGATGTCACCTTCGGAGATAAAGATCACTTCCGGCAGGAAAAAGTATCCTTCGAAGTAGTGCCGTTCGAGAGCGTGTATCACGCAATACTCGGACGTCCGGCTTTCGCCAAATTTATGGCAAGATCTTGCTATATCTACAACAAGCTGAAGATGGCAGGACCCAAAGGAGGAGTAATCACCGTTGCCGGTGATTTCAAGCTGGCAAACGAGTTGGAGAAAGAAAACGCCCTTTGCGCTCAGAGAGTTATAGCAAAGGAGGAACTGAAGGAATTAGCCAAGAAGGTATCGCCGAAAGAAATGCCGGCAGGAAAAGAAAGTCGGAAGCCAACAGATAGCTTCAAGGCGTCCGAGAATACAAGACAGGTAATCCTAGATCCCAAAGATCCGACAAAATTCGTCGTCGTAGGGACTGGGATGACTGACAAATAGGAAGGCGAGCTCACCAAGTTCCTCCGTGAGAACTGGGATATTTTTGTCTGGTGTCCAGCTGACATGCCAGGCGTACCCAGGGAACTTGCTGAGCACCAACTCAAGGTTATTCCCGGATCAAAACCCGTCAAACAAGGTCTCCGTTGATTTGACGGAAGAAGACGGAAGGCTATTGGCAAGGAAATTATCCGGCTTTTAGCAGCGGATTTCATCAAGGAAGTAATCCATACTGATTGGTCCGCAAATCCGGTATTAGTGCCGAAGAAAGACAGCACTGCTCTTAGAATGTGTATAGATTACACAGGATTGAACAAGTTGTGTCCGAAAGATAGGTTCGCGTTACCGCGAATCGATCAAATAATAGATGCCACTGCAGGCTCCGAGCTTTTATGCTTTTTGGATGCATACTCCGGGTACCACCAAATACGCATGTAAAAGGAAGATCAAATCAAGACTTCTTTTATAACCCCGTATGGGACGTACTATTACATAACCATGCCTTTTGGCCTGAAGAACGCAGGTGCAACTTACCAGCGTTGCATGCAACGTTGTTTGCATAGTCAAATTGGCAGAAACGTTCATGTTTACGTGGACGATATTGCCGTCGTAACCAAGGAAAAAGATACACTCCTTGAGGATTTGCGAGAAACTTTCGAAAACTTGCGCACTTACAAGATGAAGTTGAATCCATCTAAGTGCGTATTCGGGGTTCCCTCAGGAAAACTTCTGGGTTTCATTGTTTCCCACAGAGGAATAGAAGTTAACCCGGAAAAGATCAAGGCAATCTTGAACATCTCAAAACCTACATGTGTAAAAGATGTCCAAAGATTGACGGGTTCCGCTGCAGCCGTCAGCAGGTTTATCAGTCGGCTGGGGGATAAAGCCTTACCACTATATAAACTGCTGAAGAAATCCGACAAGTTCGAATGGACAGAAGAGGCTGATGCAGCGTTGGCCCAGTTGAAGGAAACCTTGATGAACGCTCCCATCTTGGCATCTCCAAAAGACGAAGAACCCATGTTATTATACCTTACGGCTACAAGTCGGGTTATTAGTGCGGTAATCGTTGTGGAACGGACAAAAGAAGAACAAAGCATACCAGATCAACATCCGGTATATTACATAAGCGAAGTTTTTTCCGAATCCAAACAAAGGTATCCGCACTACCAGAAACTGGCATATGGCGTATTTTTTGCATCCAGAAAACTGCGCCATTACTTCCAAGGGCATTCCATAACAGTGGTATGTAAAGCACCGCTAGGGGATATTATAAACAATGCGGAGGCAACCGGCCGAGTAGCTAAATGGGGCATCGAGCTGGCAGCCTTCGACATTAAGTACCAGCCAAGGACGGCAATAAAATCCCAAGTTTTGGCAGATTTCGTCGCCGACTGGACAGAAGCAATGGAAAACACACCGATGCCAGAATCCGAGTACTGGATCATGCACTTTGACGGATCCAAGATGAAGGAAGGAGCTGGGGCTGGCGTAGTCCTAAAATCTCCCAAGGGAGACACAATGGAGTACGTATTACAAATACACTTCAACGCCAGTAACAACGTGGCAGAATACGAAGCTTTGCTCCATGGCTTGCATATTGCAAAAGAAATAGGGGTAAAACGCATCTTATGCTATGGAGACTCGGATTTGGTACAGCATCAGCTCAACCAAACCTGGGACGCGAAAAGTCCTATAATGGCCGAATATCGGAGGACGGTGGATGAGTTCGCCATTTGTTTCTTCGGGTTCGAAGTCCTTCACATAAAAAGGGAGGAAAACTGGAATGCGGATGCGTTAGCCCGCATGGGATCAGAGAGAGTAAAAACTTTACCACCGGGGGTATTCGTCCAACACTTGTATGAACCATCCATAAAAGGCGGAGACGTTGATTACCCTCTAGCATCTGAAACAATCGAGGTCATGCTCGTTAAACCGGATTGGACAATTCCATACTTAAACTTCTTAGTCAATCAGAAGTACCCGGAAGGAGCAGACGAAGTCTTGCAAAGGCAAATACAGCGTCGGTGCAAAGGATACGTGGTGATCAACGACCACTTGTATAAACGCAGTACTTCCGGAATTTTTCAGCGGTGTATTTCACCAGAAGAAGGAAGAGAAATACTGGAAGAAATCCACGCCGGCGATTGCGGACATCATGCTCAATCAAAAAGCATAGTCAAAAAAGCATTCCGGGCGGGGTTTTTCTGGCTAACAGCCAAGTCAGACGCCGAACGCATAGTGAATACATGCGAAGGATGTCAATATTACGCCAAGCAGACCAATTTGCCGGCCCAAGCACTTAAAACTATCCCTATCACATGGCCGTTTGCGGTCTGGGGGCTAGATATGATGGGACCGTTCAAAACTGCAAGAGGTGGACTTACACATCTACTCGTAGCGGTGGATAAGTATACAAAATGGGTAGAGGCTAAACCCATCAAAAAGCTGGATGGCGCAACTGCCAGAAATTTCATTATTGATTTAGTAATGAGGTATGGCGTCCCACACAGCATAATAACTGATAACGGGACAAATTTCTCCATTGGGGAGTTGGCAAAATACTGCCAACAAACGGGAATCCGCTTAGATCTTGCATCTGTGGCACACCCGCAATCCAATGGACAGGTTGAAAGAATGAACAGTTCAATCTTGCAAGGAATACGTCCAAGACTCGAATCTCCTCTCCATAGAGCAGCTGGAGCGTGGGTAGAAGAGCTACCTTCCGTGTTATGGAGTATTCGAACGACGCCAAATAGGTCAACGGAGCAAACTCCGTTTTTCCTAGTTTATGGTGCGGAAGCTATTCTTCCAACGGACATGATCCATGATAGCCCAAGAGTGCAGAACTTTGACGACTCAGATGCCGAAGAAGCACGACAGGATGCCGTCGATCTCTTAGAAGAGGAACGAGAACTTGTGCTTCAAAGATCTGCCATCTATCAGCAAGGTTTACGACGTTATCATAGTCGGAAAATCAGGCATCGTTCTTTTAAAGAAGGTGACTTAGTGCTGAGATTGGTGCAGCAAAGGAAGCACAAATTGGCCCCAGTATGGGAAGGACCATTTGTCATCAGTAAAGCCATGAAGAATGGATCATACTATCTTGTCGACATTCGAGATACGGAGGATGATCCCGAGAAGCCGAATCGCAAAAGAAAGAGAAAAATAGATGATGAACTAGGAGAGACAAAGAGACCTTGGAGTATCCAGCAATTACGTCCCTTCTATACTTAGTTCAATTTCTATGTAAACATCTTTGAGACCATGAAATAAAGTTGTCGGAATGTTGTCATTCATATTTCATTATAAGTACAAAATATTTCCGCCTCATCTATTTCCCAATGATCTTACAAATACTCAATGTTAACCCAAATTGTGCCTGCGTGCTCGGTGTTTAAAAGCTGAATGATTCGGCCTGTTAAAGGTTAAAGGAAACTCGGATTGTGCCTGCGTGCCCAAGTTTCAGAGCAGTTCCCTGTTTTCTCTAAATTCTATCTGATTGTGTATGTGTTGGGTTACTGAAACTAGTCAGTAAAAATGCTTCTAGCATGATCCATGTTTCTGAGTTTTAAAAACTGTTTGGTTCGTCCCCAGTTACTCGACATGACGATACATATTGCTAGTTGAGCCATTTTTTAACACTAGAACAGTTAAAACACAGTTGCCAGATTACTTAGAAGATAAAGGAACAGTCAAACCCGGAAAAACTTTGCAAGAAACTTGAAATTGCAAAAGGCGGAGTTCTTGTTTCGACAAATGACATAGAAGCATTACAATATGAATTACATTGTAAAAACGCTCTTATACACATCCATCATTCGGGTCGAGTGTATTTCCTCAAGCATCCGAGTCTTCATCACTGCTATCAATCTCGGGGGCTGGGCCACTTCTTCTCTGGATAAGTAATGGCAAATGTTGTCCATTGAGGCAATCTTGGATGCGTGCCCTGTAACTTCATCAAAATCGCCCTGTCCGTTGCGCTTCTGTATATCCTTGGGATTACCGGATTGCTACGCGCCTAGATCTGGCATTAGGGTATTGTAGACCGCATAAGGCCAAGCGCCATCGGTGCACTCACCTCGTGCGGCAGATACAGAGGTTGGTTTCTGTCGATTCGGCTAGCTTCTGTGTTGGCACCCGGAAGTCGGTAGTCTTCCGATAAGCAGTACAGTACTTGTGGGAAGGAATTTATTAATCAGCTGCCATTCCTGCATTCCTGATTGAATTCCACACTTCCCCAAAGACCCGGATCTTTTCAGTCCGAGAATTCCTGGAAAATTTCCTGCTTTATCGACAAAAGTAAAGGTTACATGGAAAGATACAAGAAATAAGACATGAAGACATTGTGTAAAAGAAGTTAACTTACCAGAACCTTGTCAATTTCGTCGCTTTCTTTCATGCGCGGGATAGCATACTCTCCAAGTCATTGATAACAGCTTTGTCTTCCGCTGCCTGTAGAGAGGCCTTGGATTGAGCAATCCCAAGGGCCAGATTACTGGCTTCTAGGTCTTCTTGAGACTTTCAGAAGTTCCTTTCGGAGATTTGAGTTTTCCTCACGAAGCTGAGAAAATTGGACAGCGTTTTCTGCTAATTTGTTGGCTTTGTTTTAAAGCAGCTGGAGGGCAGAAATTAATTCGAGGTTTACAAAACAATTCCGAATAATTCTCAAAAGAAAACAAATGGTACAAAATAAATACCGGAGGCTTTTGATAGTTGCCGCTGAGATGACGCTAGTTCGTTGCTTTTTAGACTCAATAACAGATTGAATGGTTTTTACTTCTCTGCTCTTGAGACTAAGCTTCTTAAAAACTTCCAAGTTTATGGCGTCCGCGGAATGCTAAACATGGAAATGAAAGCCAGATGCTTAAGTTTGAACAGGCATATGAGGAAACATTAAGAAGAATTCATATTTCAACTTAATGCTTGGGGGCTAGAAGTATTACCTGGCTCATTTCTCGCAAATCGATCAAAACCTCGTTGAATTCTTTGGCATATTCCGCGAAGAGAATTCCAACGTGATGAAGGCCATCGTGTATAACCTGACGAGGCGAAAATGCGATATCATTGCGAATAACTAATCCATTTTGCGGCCAAGGACGAATCAGAGGCGCAGGAACAAAGAATTTCTTGGCCTCCGGACGAATATATCCGAGTTCGTCGAATGGCTCTTCTTTTATCCGGATATCGTCCAGGCTGGGAATAGATTCCTCTCTGGTAGCTGATTGCCTTTTGCGCTTCCGATTGTTGTGAAACTCGGCATGTAATTTGTTGAGTTCAGCTAAGGAAGCAAGATCATTTTCTCCAAGTTCATCAAACTGTGAAGGAGTTAACAATATATTAAAAAGCGGAGAGAGAAGATAATCTGAAGAAAAGTGTGGAAACAGAGAAAGATAAATACCTTAGGGACCAGATTTTCCACGTGATAAATCGCCAGACTTTCCTCGATCTGACTACTGACGGCGACCAGTTCGTGAAGTCGTCCTATAAAATCCTTTCTGGTAAAAGCCTTATCTGTTCCTCTCATGCTATCTTCTGGCTCTTGGTATTCGCAAAGAAGCCGAGGACGAAAAGAGAGAGGTTGGATACGGCGTCCAAACCAGCACATAACGGTATCCTTCCCAACCAAAGAAGGTTGAGAGGAAGAGAGTTTGGCGATGCGTCGCTTTACCTTCATCAAATTTTCTGGCAAATTTTCCCCTACTGCGGCTGTCCAACTCTCGCGAGGAGTAGCGGCAGAATTAACAAAGGGAGGAACCCCGGTTGCCCTGCCTGGGAATGGAATGTCTTGGTGATAAAAGAAAGAACTTAGCCAAGATTGGTTAGGTTCCGGCATTTCTATTTTTGGATACCATTCCTCCCTAAATTTTCTGAGGACGAAAGATATGGTACCGCAGATGGGTGAAATGCCATTTGTGATATTATGCTTTACCTCAAAGCAATATTGCCAGAAATTTAGGTCAGGTGTTATCCCGAGGTATCCTTCGAACAGGGCTTGGAAACTGGCTAAGTAGAGGATGGAATTCGGAGAAATATTGTGTGGTTGAACGCCATAAAAGTTAAGGACGTCTAGAAAAAAGGCGGAAGGGGGAAAACCCATACCTCTCGCAACATGAGAGGTAAGGATGACGCGTTCTCCGACTTCTGGCTTGGGCTCGGGTTCATCTTTCGAGATTCGCCATTTGCCCTTAACTATGTATCCTTCCTTTGACATCCGACGAAGAAGGACGAGAGAAGTATTACTCGGACTCGAATTGCCGACAATTTCTGTTTCGCTGTTGGCTCCGGTGGCAAGGCACTCATCGCCACAGGAACGAATCTTGATCTTCGCCGTCGTTGGGATGAACGGAGGAAGTGCTGCGGAGCTCGATCCCGCAATGTCC
Organism: Alopecurus myosuroides; assembly: GCA_028641055.1. Taxonomy (NCBI): domain Eukaryota; kingdom Viridiplantae; phylum Streptophyta; class Magnoliopsida; order Poales; family Poaceae; genus Alopecurus; species Alopecurus myosuroides. The sequence goes on from CM054058.1 coordinate 245,539,202, forward strand.
GCGGCGGTGGAAGTGTTTCCTCCACCCGCCGCGGAAGCAGCAGTCTTCTCCGGCTTGCCGCCGGCGTGCTTAGGCGATCCTGGTTGCGGATCCAGGTCGCTGACGAGCTCGTCGATGGCGGCGCGGGTCGGTGACGGCGGCGAAGAGGCCATCTTTTGGTGGTGCTTTGCGTTTCGGTGCGTTTGATGCTAAGCGCGCCTGGGACAAGGACTTGCTCTCGAGCTCGCGTGCGTGGCAATGGCGTAGGCAGTGAGGGAGTGAGGAAAGTTTCGGAGGAGGACGATGACGGCTATTTATAGCCAAGAATCCGTTTAGATACGTGCCAACGGCTCTTTCGACCGTTGGATGTTCGACGCGTGTCGTTCGCCGGAAACTACGGGAAATATAACGACAGGGAAATGATGGCTATCTCCTCATTTCCCGTGAGAATCTGTCAGAGATACGTTGCAGGGTTTCCCGCGTGAAACCAAGCGTCGCCTGCGTCAGCATGGTTAAAGCGCTGACGTTAGAAGTTCCTTTTCCGCGAAGGATCGCGAGAAGAAAAGCCGGACTTTCATAGTTCCGAGTTTTATGTTACCATCTCCTTCAAAAGGAAAGTAGAAAGAATCAAGACTGCTGAATCAAGATTTCCCGGATAAAATGTATTTGACGAAAGACGGAGAATCAGAGTTTTGATCCTTCCTGGGGGCTACTGTCGGATATATACTGAATAGGGGTATAGAAGATGGTAGACAAAGAGCCGGACTACCGGGGTGGCCTACGTGGTAATGGGCTTAGGTCCATTGGGCGGCCCAGTAGTCCGACGCGTAGAAGCCGGATTCTAGAAGAACCCGGATCACGGCCCGCGTGATCTGGCTTGGAGGAGAAGACGGATTCCTTACTTTCCAAGTTACAAGCTAAACGTAGTCTTCTAGGTTTCCTGTTCTGTAAGCCCTAATCCGGCTATTATATAAAGCCGGACGGGAGATAGATTAAACAAGCACAAGTTAGACACAAGTTCAAGCTCTACGCAACTCGCCGAGAAGTTCATCCTTGCCGAGTAGCTAGATCTATTCCCTCACATTGTAACCCTGTTATACGGGCTTTAGTCCCAATTAGTGAGAAGTGCAGGAGTAGGTACGCCGTACTGTCGCGACGTACCGAACCTGGGTAAAATCCCGTGTTCTGTGTTACTACGCTATCCCGTTACCCCACGTCTCTACCGTAGTCTCATGGCACCCCCGTCTATGAAAACTACTACGATGTCTCGACAGACAGGGTGCCAACAAGAAGGTGATCCCCGGGGGCCCTACCGAGGGGGCCGGCGGCGCCTCAGGCGCAAGAAGTGCGATAGGGACCTCAGATGTCACCAAGGCCACTTGCTACAACTGTGGGAAACACGAGGCATAAAAAGTGTGGGATTAAATTTCTCCTCCGGTCGCAGCAGTTGGGTCTCCTGCCGTGGCGATGTGCGACATGGTGCCGGGGAGAACAAACCCAATTGAAGAGATAGTCATACACTAGCTTGAGCATAGTGGATGGTTAGGATCAGTTATCTGATGTTTACATACTGTTGTTACAGTCCGTGGTTGTTCACGGCAGATGTACTGGATCTGGTGCATGTGTATAGCTCTGCAGAGTACAACTATTTCGAAGTAGCCGCGTCCTCGGATATGGACAGTTGAATGGCCATGTAACTAGCATTGTGTCAATGTTTTCAAAAAGGTGTTTTCAAAAAGGTGTTGGACTTGGGAAGTTCGGAAAGGAGGAAATCTTGTACCGTGGAGGTACCGTTGATGGAGCCAGAAGTTGTTTTGCAAAGAGAAATCCTTCTTTTACAAAATGAGTTTAGAAAACCTCTTGTACATGTGATATCTACAAGAGAAAGAAAACTATATTATTTTCTTTTGAAGTATCTTCTTCAACGAAGATACAGAGATTTTCAAAATCAACTATGATATGTCTTACATATATCATTGCTAGTGAACCCTATGTATAGCCTACCAATTACACCATATAAGCATACTTGCATTTTGGTGGGCTACATGATGGATGTCTTGCTGAGTACATTCAAATGTACTCATATTGGTTTCATCCCTGGTATCAACTTGCCAGATATTGAGAAGGAGTCTCAGAAGGAGATCAACGAGGAGGAGTACGGAGCTGATGGCTTTGCGAACTAGGATCGTCTCCCGGTCAGCAGCCTAGTAGGTTAAGGCGTGACTTGGGCTCTACTATGTTGTGTGTGTGTTAGTCTTCCACTGTGTGTGTTGTGTGTTTGCCCTGCGTGGCAGTTGTGTTAGACTTGGTCATGAGACCATGTTCCTTTGTAAGTGTTTATGCAACCGTGTAATGGATAATGTATCTGTGTACCAACTTGATATGTTGTTCACGACTAGTGTGATCTGGGATCGTGAATGTATGCATATCGAGGTGTCCTTGAACAGTGATTCTGGGGCAGACCTTACATTAGCATCTTTATTTTACATAAGGTACTTAATAGCAGCATGATCAGTATGAATAGTTACTTTAGAATCAACAATATACTGCCTAAATTTATCACAAGCAAAAACTACAGCTAGGAATTCTTTCTCAGTAGTAGTATAATTCTTTTGAGCAGCATCAAGAGTTTTACTAGCATAACGAATAACATTTAACTTCTTAACTATCCGCTGTCCAAGAACAACACCTACAGATAATCACTAGCATCACACATAATTTTAAACAGTAAATTCCAATCAGGGCGTTGAACAATAGGGGCAGATATTAAGCCTTCTTTAAAATTTCAAAATCTTCTTTACAATCTTCATCAAAAAAAAAGGTACATCTTTTTGAAGAAGATTAGTAAGAGGCTTTGATATTTTAGTGAAATCTTTAATAAACCTTCTATAGAAACCAGCATGACCAAGAATACTACGAATACCTTTAACATCCCTGGGACAGGGCATTTTCTCAATGGCTTCAACTTTAGCTCTATCCACTTCAATACCTCTTTCAGAGATTTTATGTCCAAGAACAATTACTTCATTAACCATGAAATGGGATTTCTCCCAATTAAGAACAAGATTAGTCTCCTCACATCTCTGCAAAACTTTATCAAGATTCTGCAAACAATTATCAAAAGAAGTTCCATAGACGGAGAAATCGTCCATGAAGACTTCCACAATTTCTTCACAAAAACCATGAAAGATGGCAGACATGCATATTTGAAAAGTAGAAGGAGCATTACATAAACCAAAAGGCATACGTCTATAAGCATAGGTTCCAAAAGGACAAGTGAAAGTTGTTTTATCTTGATCAGGCTTCCTAACAGCAATTTGAGAGAACCCAGAATAACCATCAAGAAAGCAGAAATGAGTTTTCTTAGACAACCTTTCTAACATTTGATCAATAAAAGGGAAAGGATAATGGTCTTTCTTAGTAACTCTATTAACTTTCCTAGAATCAATGCACATCCTATAACCAACCACTACTCTTTGAAGAATAAGTTCATTATTTTCATTTGGCACAACAGCCATCCCTCCTTTCTTAGGGATACAGTGCACAGGGCTAACCCATCTACTATCAACAATAGGATAAATAATGCCAGCATCGAAGAGTTTTAATACCTCGTTTCTGACCACATCCTTCATCTTAGGATTTAAACGGCGTTGATGCTCAACAACGGGCTTTGCATCAGGTTCAATATTAATAGCATGCTGACATATAGTAGGAGAAATCCCCTTCAAATCATCAAGAGTATAACCAATAGCACCTATGTGTTTCTTCAATATTCCCAATAATCTCTCCGCTTCTTTAGCAGAAAGTTTAGAACTAATAATAACAGGATATAATTTCTTATCATCAATATGAGCGTATTTAAGATTGTCAGGCAAAGGCTTTAAATCAAAAACAGGATCCTCCTTGGGTGGTAATGTGGTACCCAATTCTTCCACCGGTAAATTATGTTTCAGCATCGCTGGCTGATGTAAGAAGATCTCATCAATTTCATTCCTTTCTTCCATAAAGACATCACTTTCGTGGTCTTCCGTGTATTGCTGCAAAGGATTGTTAGGAGCAAGAGCAACAACAGCCAATTGTTCAACTCTATAATTCTCATTAGGTAATTCAGCTTCATAAGGTGCTTTAGCAAATTTGGAGAAATTAAATTCATAAGACTCTGCATCAATCTTTGTAAGAATTTTCTCCTTTTTAGAATCTATGACAGCACCACAAGTGTTTAAGAAAGGTCTACCAAATATAATAGGACAAGTATCACTAGCAGAAGTGCCTAGTACTAGAAAATCAGCAGGATACCTAGTTTTACCACATAGGACCTCCACATCTCTAACAATACCAATTGGAGAAATAGTTTCCCTATTAGCAAGTTGAATAATCACATCAATGTCTTCAAGTTCACAAGAATCAATTTCAAGCATGATTTCTTTATATAGCTCGTAAGTAATAGCACTAGAACTAGCACCAATATCACACAAACCATAATAGCAATGATTACCTATCTAACAGATAGCACAGGAACACTAGGTTCCCTAGATTTACCAGGATGAGAGGCAATATTAGAAGCATCTTCACAAAATATAATGCGTCACTCTTCTACATTTTCAGAAACAAGTTCTTTTGCTATTGCTACTGTAGGTTCTACAGTTATTTGTTAATTTGGTTCTACATGTTTCCTTGCACTTTTATTAACCACACTAGATAACCTAAAATGTTCTTTTACCTTAGCAGGGAAAGGCATTTTCTCAATATAAGGTTCATGCACAATAGAATCAACAGTGTGAACTTCTATATCTCTACAGGAACAATTAACAGTATCTTTATATGGAGCATGGTACTTGTCCCATTCCTTTTTAGGAATATCAAAATAAGAAGCAAAAGCCTTATATAAATTTGCAACAACTTGAGAATTAAGACCATAAACAATACTAACATTATGAAAATCATCGGATGACATAAAAGTTTTAATGCATTCATAATCATAATTTATACCTGACTTTCTACCTTTGTCATTCTCCCATCCTTCAGTGTTTTCTTGAATACAGTCAAGAAGATCCCATTTAGCTTCATCTTTCATACGTGTAAATGATCCAGAACAAGAAGCATCCAATAAATCCTTATCATGAAGAGAAAGTCTTGCATAGAAATTATTGATAACAATACTACTGGGGAGCTCATGAATGGGGCATTTGAGCATTAGTAAGTTCAATCTCCCCCATGCTTGGGCAATACTCTCTCCATCATGAGGCAGAAAATTATATATATAATTCCGATCTGTATGAATTTCACTGGGAGGATAGAATTTAGAATAAAAGAGATGTACAATTTCCTCCCATCCAATAGTCTGGCTATTTTTCAGCAGTTTGAACCATTCAGCGGCTCGGCCTGTCAATGATATAGAGAATAATTTCCTCTTCACTTGGCTCATTGTAATACCTGCACCAGTTGAAAAACTTGCATAATTCATGTAAAAAGAGCAAATGATCACCAGGATGGACAGTTCCATCACCCGAATAGGAGTTATTCCTAACATGTTTAACAATCTTTATAGGTATTTTATAGGGATCCAAATCATCAGGCGGTGGGTCACTTACTACCCTAGCAGTGGCAGCAGTGCCCGCAAATAAGGAATCAAAAGGAGACCCAAACATAGTGTAATAAAGCAGTAGACAATAATAAAAACATCACTTACAGCAGAAGCTTCCTTTATCAATTCCACTTCCCAATAGCACTTCACTCCCTGGCAACGGCGCCAGAAAATAGTCTTGATGACCCACAAGTGTAGGGGGTGTATCGTAGTACTTTCGATAAATAAGAGTGTCGAACCCAACGAGGAGCAGAAGGTGTTCACAAGAAGTTTCGATGAAGGAATAACTGTAAATACTGAAAGATAGATTTGTAGGGGTTTTTGATATTGCAGATAAATAAAGTGCGAGTAAATAAAATGCAGTAGTAATAATTGCAGCAAGTGGCCCAATCCTTTCTTCAGCAAAGGACAAGCCGACGGGTTTACTTATGATTAACAGACGTTCTCGAGGACACACGGGAGGTTTCGGTCAAGTGCTTTTGTTCCATGCAGCTGAATAATGTTAGGTGTTTTGATAAGTGTTGCGTGGGTGAACCTATGCCAAGACTAATACATACTTGTGATTATACCCCTTGCAAGCATCCTCAACTACAATAAAGTAATTAAGAAATAAATCTAACCACATCTTTAAACTCCGGGATCCTACGCTCCCTCGTGTAATGGTTTCCTAACGGGGGTTTAGGTTTCTGTCACTCCGGCAACCCCACAATTAGTATACAAATACACGATGCATTCCCCTAGGCCCATAAATGGTGAAGTATCATGTAGTCGACGTTTACATGACACCACTAGGAGAATAACACCACAACTTAAATATCAAACATTAAATATTATTCAACATTACTTCACTACTAACAACTTGACTTCTCCCATGTACTCAAGAACAACACGAAATACTCACAAGACATCATACAGATCATAATCAGAGGTGGTATAATGGATGATAACAATCTGGTCATAAAGTGCAAACACCGATAAATCTCACAAGCATCAACTACTAACAAGTAATCCACACCGGGAGAGAGATCTAATGCAAAACAACGATAGAGGCCCCTAATTGTTACATCGGGATGACGGTGGATGATGAGGGTGATGGTGCTGGTGGTGATGATGATGATCATGATGATCTTGATGATTCCCGGAGCGATGACGGGGACGATGGCGGTAATTTCCCCTCTCCAGAGAGGAATTTCCCCGGCAGATTTCTCCCTGCTAGAGAGCTTTTCTCTCTCGGGTGTTTTCCGTCCCGAGGCAGCGGCGGAATAATTCTTGGACGATGGTATGAGGCTTAGGGTTTCCTGGTGTCCAAGCACGCGAAAAATACCCCCAGAGGTGGGCCAGGGTGGCCACACCCCTAGGTGGCGCGGCCAGGGGCGCGCCACCCCATGGTGTGGGCCCCCGGTGGCCCCCCTCTGGCTCTCCTTCTGGCTGAGTTCCTCCTCTGAACTTTTAGGACACCCCCGGTGTCCCACTTCTTCTTCTGATCTTCTGAAATATGGTATCCCGACGGTGCTTTTTCCATCAGATTCCTGGTCCCGGTGTTTATTCTCCAAAAATTATAAAACATGCAAAATAAGATAAAATAACATAAGGGATGTATCATAACATGAAATATATCGATGAATAACAGAAAATTATGATATAAAATAGTGATGCAAAATGGACGTATCAAGAACCAGTAGGACTTCGTAGTCTTGAAGAAGGTTGCTTTATTAACAATGCCAGAAAAGTATTGGTGTGTAGTTGACGGGAGTGTGGAACCTGCACACAAACACAAACTCTCTCTTGCCCCAACTTTCTGGAAGGTTGTCAATCTTATGGTCTTACTAAAAATAGGAGAATTAAACGTTATAGAGTCTTGGAATCATCACATGAGGAAACAATGATTAAAAGTGCCTAAAAGAAGTTTGCAATATGAGGAAAATAGGACTGGGGGCCATAGGTTCACTAGTGGTGTCTCGCCAAAGAAAGCAAACATGTTGGGTGGACCAATTACAGCTGGGCAATTGACAAATCATGAACGTATAACAATACAATTATGACGAGATAAAGTTCACGGGTTCTAACATTGTAGGAATTACGTCAAGGCATATGGACTACTACCCAGCATACATCCATATCTAAAAGTCCATCTCAAGACAATTATCCAGCAAATCCCTTGGTATAAGTTGCAACAACAAAGTGATTGCTATGTGTGCAACAAACAAATGTATTAAGATTAATACATAATGTAAGCAGTGGTTCTCATCCTTAGACAAGAGCACCGCTATTTTCTCTCTAGTGGCAACATCACATCCTCCCCCGGTGCATTTCCGTCACTCGAGCGCATGCAACAAGGAGACATGAACCGACTATCTAGCATATAAACTCTCTCTTGGAGGTGAAAACAACTACGTGGCCAAGGTAATAAAAAACACCAGAGAGCATTGCAAGACAAGATTAAAACTCTCTACAAATATAAGTGTCGCGTCTCAGATTGACATGACCAAAATAATCATAACCTCATGGTTCATCGGTTCCAGCAAACACATTATGCACAATTACATAACGGTGGTCTCGATCATGTGAGGCAGCTCACGGGACTCTAAACATGGAGGCATAAGGGAGAGAACAACCATCTAGCTACTGCTATGGACCCGTAGTCCCTATATGAAGTACTCGCGCATTTGTCCGGAGGCAATCATGGCGATGTAGAGGCCTCCGGTGACGTTCCCCCTCTCCGCAGGGTGCCGGGGCAGGACTCCATAAGCCCTAGATTGACCTTTTGAGGTGACAACGCCTCTCTGTATGTTTCGTGGAAAATAACTCTGTCCCCGAAGTTTGTAGGGTAAAAGGAAATTTATGGGCGAAGAGGGGACATGAGGCGGTGACGGGAGGCTCCCAGGGGCCCACTAGGCGCGACCTAGGAGTTTGCGCCTGGCACCCTCCTGGTGGCCCCATGGCTCCCCTCCATCTCTCCTTTGGAAGTCTTCTTTGTTCCGGGTAAAAATTGATCTCTATGGATTTTTAGCCCTTTCCGAGAATATTTTCTTAAGAACTTCTCTGAAATAGAAAAACATCAGAAAACAACAACTCGCCTAGGGAATCTTGTTAACAGGTTAGTCTGTGAAAACATCTGGAAAACGGAGGAAAACGATAGAAAACATGTGGAATACAAAAGGTATTGGATAGAAAACCAGCATGGAGCATCAAAAATTATAGATACTATTGCAGCGTATCAACATTCCCAAGCTTAACTCCTGCTCGTCCTCGAGTAGGTAAGTGACTACAAAATAATTTTTGAGGTTACATGAGGCCAACACAAATCTTGATCAACATAATGTAAAAGCATTGCAAAGCTGAGATCAAAGTACTTTAACAAAGGCATGATAAATATTATCTCAAATAATGTAAACTTAGAAACCATGTTGCACAGGAAAAGAAACCCAAACAAAAAAAAATGAAAAAATAGAGATATTGAAAACAATTTCGAGAGAGCTGTATGGCTATTTCAACGAATGGTAATGGAAAACTTATCATAATCCATGTCGAGCAAAGTGTTTAGACTTTTGAGAGCGGTTTCCGTTGTTTTATTAGTTTGGCATTTTCCCCCACCTTTCTTTCAAAAACCAGGGCTAGCCATGTTCACGGGTACCCACCAGCTTTCATCAACCCATGGGGAAGTGTCCTTTTGTTATTATTTGGCACCAGCTCTCTTCAAATTTAGATGAGCGTAGATTTAATACTCATCTGGTGAAATAAGGAAGAAGGACTTTGCTTGACACAAACCATAATAAACTTTAAACTACTTCCTTGTGAGCTAAAATAAGAACACAAAACATGTTATAATTTTGAAGGTTTAAATGTAGCACGCGAGAAATTTACTCGAAGTGGCGGTTAAATACCACATATAGGTAGATATGGTGGACACATTGGGCAAACTTTGGTTTTGGGGAGTTGGATGCACGAGTAGAGCTCATACTCAATACAGGTGAAATCTAGCAAAAGACTGGGAGCGACCAACTAGAGAGCAATAACGGCCAAAATCATGCATAACGACAAAACACCATTAATCAAATCATGAAGTGATATTAAAAGTAAAAAACTAAATGATCATAAAGGCTAGAGGTGACTTTTTTAGTTATCATAACATTGTGTGAGCATGCGCCAAGTCAATCCAGATAAAGCATTCAAAAGAGAAATTGGACAATACCATGCTTCAATATAAACACATGATTAAATTCAATGGCACATTAAGCAGTCTCAGCTATTAGACACTAATCATGATACATCATAAATAAATAATCACATAAACATCTAAAATGACATGCCAAAGCCTATGCCACAGTCAAAACAAGCTTCTTATTGCACCACTATAAGCATGAAACAATTTACTCTTCTCCAACACCAATAACCTTATTCAAAAAAACTCTCCAAGAAAATAATCATCAAAGACCAGAGATCTAATCAAATATAAGTGAACCAAACCAACAAGATTTGAACAAAATTCGAGTAAAAAACAAGAGCCAAACGCAGTACTAGCAAAAACTGAACACTCACAAAACAATAAAAGTGAAAACTAGAGTGTTCTAGGAAATGAAAACGAAGCGTGTCTCTCCCAAAATAAAAGTGGTAGGATCCAACCAAAAGCTACAGAAAATAAAACAAACCAAAATAAAAGAAAAATAAAATGACACTCCAGGAATAACACATATCATGTGAAGCAATAAAATATAGTGTTTTGAAAGAAACCTGATATTTTTGTTGATGAAGAAGAGGATGCCTTGACATCCCCGAGGTTTGACGCTTGTACTTATTGGATATGTCTTGGGGTGACATGGGCATCCCCAACCTTGAACTTTTGTCCATCCTTTATCTCATCGCATCATTCTTCTTCCCCTACACTTGAAAACTTCCTCCACCTAAAACTTCTCATAATGTTCCTTAGCAACGTTAGTGTAATCAAAATAATAAATCCACTTGGTTCAGTTTCAACAAAAGTCTCACACTCCAATTAAAGAATTAGCTACTGTCACAACCTCTTTTAAGGCTCTCCCTCTCAAAAGAACACCAAAAGAAAGATATTAAGACACAAATGCAAATATTGGCAGAAATTGGTCAAAACAGAACAGTCAGGTAAAGATGATTTTTTTCGAAAATATTCTGTTGCTCAAATCAAAAAGTGGGGAAACTAACGAAAGTTAGATAAAAACCTAGGAATGTGTCTTTTTTTAAATAAATTAGTCGTTCTATCTGAGAGATATGAAATGTTTGGTAATAGCCTAGAAATCTGTTTCAGAATAGCAACTTCCCCAAATCGTACTACCTCTCAGTTAGAGGTTACTCTTGGCACAAAAAACGAAATAAAAGAGATAAGGAACGGTTGCTATAGAGGAAAAAACTTCGAAAACAGAAAAAGAACAAAATAAAACTGAATAAAACAAAAGGATAACGAAGGAAAACAAAAGTGGTTTGCCTCCCACAAGCGTTGTTCTTTAACACCTTTTAGCTAGGCATGAACAATGAATCAAGTATTATCAATAGAATCATGGGTAGTCCTCACAAGGAACTGAAAAGGTAACTTCATTCTCTTTGTAGGAAAATGTTCCATGCCCTTTTTACGGGGCAACTGAAATCTTGTAATTCCCTCTTTCATATCAATAATGGCACCAACGGTGCAAAGAAAAGGTCTCCCCAAAAGGATAGGACAAGAAGCATTGCATTCAATATCCAAAACAAGAAAATCAACAGGGACATAATTATCATTAGAAATAATAAGGACAACATCAATCCTTCCCAACGGTCTTTTAAAAGTGGAGTCTAGAAGATGCACCCCAAAATACTTTCATACAATGGTTTCAAATCAAGCATATCATATTAACTTTTAGGCATAATAGAAGAACCTGCACCAAGATCACACAAAGCATTGCAATCAAAATCATTTACTATTATTCTAATAGTGGGATCCCAACCATCTTCTAATTTTCTAGGAATAGAGGCTTCAAGTTTGAGTCTTTCTTCTTTAGCTTCCATGAGAGCATTAGTGATATGTTTAGTGAAAGCACTATTTATCTTACTGGCATAATGATATTTAGCTAATTTTTGTAAGAACTTTATAACATCAGAGACGGTTAAATTTTCAAAATCAATTTTATCGCCCTCAAACATGGTGGGAAAAATTTCTCCTAAAGTCATATTATCCTCAATCCCACATGCAACAATTTTCTCACTAGAAATATTTTTAATCTCCGAACTTTTGGGACTCCTTCTACCTAAAATCACAGCCTCTCCAATCCCATTTGCTTTAACATAAACATGTTTAGAATAATTAGGATAATCATTGGTACTGAAAGTTTTCAGTTCTTCAAAGGGTTGGATGGTATAGATTTCAATAGGCTCACTTTTAGCAGTTTTTTTGCAATTTCAGCTTCTCTTTCTCTGCTAGCATGTATTTCAGCTAACATTCTCATGTTCTCATTTATTTGAACTGTTGTATAGACTTTATAGGTTCAGTTTTCTTGGCCTCAAGAGGTGTAATCCTAATTTTTAAAATTTCTACATCATGAGCAAGACTATCAACTTTCAGCACAAGATTATCTAGTTTTGCAAGCCTTTCATTAACAGTTTTATGGAAATATTTTTGTGTAGTAATAAAAAATTTAAGAATGTTCTCAAGATCAGAGGTGGAACTTTTAAGATTTTTATAAGAATTGCCATGAGAATTCCCATATGAATTACCATTAGTATTAGGATATGGCCTATAGTTGTTACCACCAAAGTTATTCTTGTAAGAATTGTTGTTGAAATTGTTTCTAGCAATAAAATTCATATCAATTTGACCATTCTCATTAGCAACCAGAGAGTTCAAGGGAAAATTATTAGGATCTATTGTCACTTTTTAGATAGCAAAGAAGCAAACATATCAATTTTATCACTCAAAGAAGAGACATCCTCAACATAATTTACCTTTTTTACTTGTCGGCCCCCTTTCTGTGTGCCATTGGGAATAGTTTGTCATTAAATCATCCAATAACTTGTTTGCTAGGCCTAAAGCGAGGTTCATGAAGGCTCCTCCTGCAGCTGACTCCAATAAATTCCTTGAAGAAAAATTTAATCATGCATAAAAATTTGGACAACCATTGACGTAGTTAGTCCGTGTGTGGGACAATTCTTAACCATAATTTTCATTCTTTCCCAAGATTGAGCAACATGTTCATTATTATTTTTTCTGAAGTTCATAATGTTACTCCTCAATTGTATAATTTTTGTAGGTGGATAATGATACGTCATAAACATATCCATAATTTCCGTTGTTCCATGTTGTTTTCATACTATATGCTACATGTTTCCTTTACACTTCATTCCATTTTTATCGATTTTCTGGGACTAACCTATTGACAAGATGCCATAGAGACAGTTCCTGTTTTCTGCTATTTTCAGTTTCAGAAAAGTTGTTCGAGAAATATTCTCGGAATTGGACGATTCGAAGCCCGAAAGTCTTAGAAATCGGTCGCGCACACGGAGTCCGGAGGGGACCGTGGGGCACAATGGCCCCACACCATAGGGCGGCACCCCCTACTGCCACGCCTGGGGGTGGTGTGGGCCCCTGGCCACCCACCGAGTTGCCCTCTCGCCTATTTATACCTCTCGGGAGGTAAACACTAAAGCTCCGAGCCTTTTCCATCGAAAACATCCGCAGCCGTCGTCATCGTCAACCCTAGTTTGTGAGGGTTCTGGAGCATTCCCTGGCACCCTGCCGGGAGGGGGAATCATCACCGGAGGGCTCTACATCACCATGCATTCCTCCGGACTGATGCGTGTGTAGTTCATCCTTGGCCTACGGGTCCATAGCAGTAGTTAGATGGTTGTTCTCTCCTCTTTATGCCTCATGTTTAGATCTTGTGAGCTGCCTAACATGATCAAGATCATCTTATTGTAATGCTACATGTTTTGTTTGCTGGGATCCGATGAATATTGAATGTTATGTCCAATGATTATCAATCTATCATGTTCTTTTCATGTGTATGTTATTTATGATCTTGCATGCCCTCCGTTGCTAGTAGATGCTCTGGACAAGTAGATGCTTGTAAGTCCAAGAGGGGGTATTTATGCTTGATAGTGGCTTCATGCCTCCCTTTCACTCACGCTCGAGTGACAGAAACGTAAACGGGTGGGGGATGTGCTGTTGCCATTACGGAGTAAACAACAATGCTTTGTCTAAGGATGATTTCATTGTTTACATTACACACTTTGCTTACCGCAATTATCTGTTGCTTGCAACTTAATACCCACAGTTTGCTCGGATGACATTCTGAGGGTGGATTATTAGTCATAGATGTAGTTGGTTAGCGGTCTATGTATCTTGTTGTAATGCCCGCATGAATCACATAGTAATCATCATGTCATGCATATACACTACGGTGCAGCCTTTATATCTGTCAATTGCCCAGCTCTAATTTGTTTACCCAGCATGTTATCTATTTGTTTTGGAGAGACACCACTAGTGAACTGTGGAACCTAGTCCATTTCCTTTATATTGGTAATCCAACCACTTCAATCTCTATTCTCATACTGTTCCTACTATTTTCCTACTGCCATCACTATTCTCTTTCCATCTACTGCAAACATCTACTGTTTTCCACACCATACGTGTAACATCCCAAGTATGAAAATACCCCTAGAATGTTTTGTTCTTTGTTTTATGTCAAGCAATGCATCATGTCATCATGTTTACTTATTGTTTGCATTTGTTTTCCATCTGTTTTATTCTGTTTTCACAACTCAAATTCAAACCTTTTTCAAACATGGTTTCATACTTGCTCTGTTACAACTTTTGAAACCAAAATAACAAATAAAAACAACCCTTTTATTCCTTGTTTGCACTTATTAAATTGTTGTTTTAAATCCAACCAATAATTCAATCATTAACTATCAAATCACCTTTTTAAATTTCAAACCAATTTTCAAATCAGCACTCTTTTGAAAACATAACAATTCACCTCATGCTTGTGATCCTAAAAAGTCAATTTTAATCTAGGGGTAACCCTATTTTTATTCATGTTTTATTAAAGATTTTTATTAAACTCAAAAACCCTTCTATGTTGAATTCAAACACAAACCACTATTTTAAAATTTAATTTTTGAAAACTAAAGTTGGAATGTGGTTTCTAATTATCTAAAAGGCTTAACCAAATTTTTCTGTGATTTTTGTTGACCAAAACCTTAACAGTTTTCTCTAAAAACCAAACTACAAAAAAAATATAAAGCAGAAAAAGAATAAAAGTGGGCAGCAGCTAGCGCGCGCAGCAGATAACCTAAGCCCAGCCCATCTAGCCTACCCCGCGCAGCAGCCCAGCCCGCACTCCTCACTTACCGCTTCGCGGTTGCGCTAAGATGCGTGCGCGCGCCCTCCTTCATCTCCCTCCCGTACGGCGCGCATCGGCCGGTGCCACCGCGGCACCGAACGCGACGCCGGCGGCCGTCCCGTCACCGTGGCGCCTATAAAACGCGTGCCCTAGCCCCTAGCTGTGCCCTAACGCTCTAGGGTTCCTCGCTCGCGCCGTCAATCGCATCATCGTCGATTCCACCCCTCTCTGTATCTCCTTCCCGCCGGCGATTCTTCTGAACTCCGTCATGGCGCCGCCGCAGAGATCACCTACCTAGCCAACCGCGAGCAGGAATCACGTCGCCGTCACCTCCTCTAACCCTTGGACACCTGCAAGATCCACGGTGAGCAGCAGATCGACGACGCGGTCCTATTCTTCTTCTCCGGCCACCGTGCCGTGCTTTTCTGAATCCGGCCATCTCGTCGCCGTTGCAGGCCACCTCCGCAACCACCGTCTCCTGGAATAGCACCGCCACCTCGCCCTCGACGCGTTGAGCACCAGAGCGCGCCCGGGGAAGCACCACATCGACGGCGCCGTCCACGTCGTCTCCGCGGCCACCGTCGTCACCCCGGCGTCATCAGCTCGTCATCGCCGCCTCTCTGCTCCTCTACAACCACGGTGAGCGTCCACCGTCTACTCCCCTCTCTCCCTCTGTTGTTTCCGAGCGCATCCAGCGTCACAGCAGCCCCGCAGCACGAGCACATCGACGTTGATCGCCGCCGTTGAGTTCTGTCAGGCGAGCACGCGCGCGTTCTTCAGTTTCGTCAGTGTAACGGGTTTCTGAAGCTTATCCTCCCTGCGCGTCTGTATCTGACAAACGCAGCGCGACAGCGCAGTTGGTTCAGTCGAGCGCGCGCGAGGGAGAGGTGCTGGGTTCGAACCCCAGCACCCGCAAAATCCCACCTTTTTTCTCCCGAGTGCTGACAGGGAGGGCCCCCTGTCAGTCACTCATGTGGCCACGTAGGCACAGCCACACTCGGGCCCCCCTGGCAGTGGCTGGGTGTGTGTCTCTGTGCGTATAAAAAGATTAAAACAATTTCTGTTTTTGTTTTCTAATTATTTAAAATAGCAGATTAAGGAATAAACTTTAAAATGCAATATCTTTTGTTTTATAAACCCAACAAATACAAACTTTATATGAAACTTGATCTAAATTTCATAATCTTTCCAAATATGCAATTTGTGTTCTGTTTTGAATATTCAAAATTCATTTAAATTTCAAATTCAAATAATTCAAATGCAATTTGAAATAATTCATAACTAATTCATACTGTTTTCAAATAATTCAAATAAAATATGTTTTTCACACCCTTTTGAATGTTCTTTTCAAATATAAAATTTGTTTTCTGGTTTGAACAATTTAAATTGCCTAAACTATTTAAATCTTGTTTAATTCCATTAAAAATTGCTTAAAATTGTTTAATTCATAACTAATTAATCCAAAGTCCAATTTCAAATTGTGAAACATGTAATCCAACTAAAATTTGATAAACTTTTCAAATATAAAATTTGTAAATTGTTTTGCACACTTTAACTTGATGATAACAACATCTACTTGTGTGCCATGTTTAAGTAACAAAAATTCCAAATTTAATAAATGCCTTTCTAAATTGTTAACTATCATTCCAATTGCATTTAACTTGTTATGTTATTGTTATTCATCATGCATGCATCATACTAAGTCATTACACCTGATGCTTAGTGATAGAACAATTAATTCAACTCCAAGCATGGGCTTCCATATGCATCCTTTTGCATATGGAATCCATTTAAATTGTGTATCATGTCAAGCAAGTTATTTTGGTGCATCTATTAAACATGACATGCATCATCCAATGTTTGTGCACTTATGCCATGTATTGATTGCCCGTCTTCCTTCGTTGTTGTTTTTGCTTCTTCTCGGTTAGACGACGACGTTGGTACCGACGAGCCTTACGACACCACTACTCAGGACCTAGCCCAGTACGAGGCTGAGCTGCCAGGCAAGTTATCACTCACATGAATCATTGAGTTCCTTTCCACACTTGTTGTCGATACTATCTTTTTGTCTACTATTGCTAGCCCTATGTACCGTTGCTTGTTCTCCGAACCCATCACATGATACCTTGAGCTATGATATTGCCACCACCTCCATACCTACAGCCATTGCTTGTGCCTGTTATTACCTAGCATGCTTAGGGTTGCTTTTACTCGAGTCTGTTGTCGGTTACTACTGTTGCTATCTTATTATCTTGTACCGGGGCTCGTTATTAATCAATCAATCCTGTTAATTGCTAATGGTAATAATAATTTGATGATAAGGCACCGGCAGGAGGCCCATGAGTGGTTTTGGAGCCTGCTAGTGTCGACCCTAATAGGAAAAGGGTCTTGTCTACTGATCCATGATGAGCGCACTACCCGCATTTGGGAAGCGAGTATGGGCGCCCCCCTCAACTTGACCTGATTCGCATCTCGTCCAAATCGCCTCATTTAGTTCGTGTTTTCCATTTGCCGCATGCATGTTTTTGCGAGCCCAGCGCAGGGTGGAACTTTTGTAGTCGGCATATAGGGGGACACGTTCTTAGAGTGCTATGAGGGTCCATTTTCTTCTGGGCTCGATTAGCCGTGCGCCCAAGGTGCTTTGGGCTTGATGCGGAGAATGGTTGGTTGTGTAGAGTACCCCGCTTGGTGGGTTAGCTTCCCATCTGGCGGGTTATTCTTGAGTGTACGGCCAAATTGGTGCAACCCTGCAGGGATAATCTTCTCGAGAAGCCGTGTTTTCCGCGGTTATGGATTACTTGGTGAAAGTACTGGCTAACAAGTACTCAGGACAACTTCAACATAATGATCAATCATGTTTCACCCAATGATTAATAATTTGACTAGTAATAGGTTATTCACACCATAACTTGATTCACCTTAACATAACTGTGTGAGTTATCCTCGGATTGCTTCTTTGGATAAGGGGCGAGATCCAGGATGGGTTTGGTTGAAGTTATCTTTCAGTTGGTTACAATCCTCGATCTTATCTTTTCTGTTAGCCGGACTTGTAGATATTTCTGTAGTTGGTTAGTGCAGCCAGCAGCAACTTTTATACCACCCTTTCTTCCGTTGATCCCAAGCATCTATGCTTGTGTTGACGGGTAACTCCTTGATGAACTGTGAGTCTTGCTTGCCAGTACTTGGATGTACTGACCCCGTTGGGGCTGTGGTTTTACGCAGAGTACTACTACGACTACGATGCTCCCCAGGATGGCTACTTTGTGGAGTTCGATGACGCTGCAGACGAGTAGTTAGCTGGACCAGGGCAGGATCCAGACCTACGTGGATGGGCTTCGTTTTTCCTTTATGTTCTCAGGCTTCTTAAGCCATGGATTTGTCTGTACTCAGACCCCTTTGATTGCTTCCGCTGTTGTAATGGATGATATGTTGGGACATGTGTCCTCTGGATGACTGTATTCGATATTTTCTGCCTTAGTGAAGGCCAGTTGCCCTTATTTCATTCTTTTGTGTCTTAGAGACATTCTGTGTTATCATTCGTACCAAACTGTTGACGTACCGTGCGTGTTTGATTATGAAGTACGTCGACAGTAGTGCCTTTAGGTTCCTAGCGGATAGTTTACTTCGACGGTGGAAGCAGGGCTTGTGTTGTCGCGCATAAGCGCAGGCCTACCAGGAAGCTGGGACGTGGGAGCAGTTATGCCCCATAATCCAAGCACCTGACTTCCAGTTCGTGCGAGGAGTATCCTCTAGAAACCCAGGGTGCGACAAATGGTATCAGAGCCTGTCTGCCTGTAGGATCCCTTTTTACTGGTCGCAGTTGAGTCTAGAAACTATTTTGTAGCTATACAGGAAAAATGAAACGTGAGAGTAGGAATTCTGCCATTTTTCTTCTTTCCCCACCCACCCACCCTTTTCTGGTAAGGAAGTGCAACGTTGTTTTCTGTTCTCACCTAAACTTTCAAGTTAGGGTTTCACGTGTTTTGGGTTCTCCTTAGTACCTCAGGACTTTTGGTCTCGTTTTCCCGATGTTGCTTCAATATCATGTTCTTTTCAGCATCCTTTTCGTCCATTGAACCTTGTTGTTGCTTTCCACATCCTTTATCATCTACCGGAGTCTAATCAAAACCTTCCAAATAATCTGCAGATGGGTCTCAACTACTATCCGCAGGTGGTTCGCATGACTCGCTGTGAGAGCACCGCCGGCTTTCCGGAGTTGCTGAGAGACATGGTTACCTTTCTGGGGTTCCATTGGGCACCAGAGTACCAGGTCTACGAGCACCAGCGAGAGTGTGACCAGACTTGCTACCGGGCTATCGTCTACATTCTGTCGGATGATGGCAGGAGCATTGCACACCAGTACGAGGCAGTAGGGTCCACAGTGGATAAGGCAGTGCAGCAGGCAGCGTACGTGAGTGTCACCGTTCTCCGTGCTGACTACTGGGGGTTTGATAAGTCCAGTTTTCGTCACATCCCCCGTGGTTACATCACGGCAGCAGGAGCTCACTTCACTATCCACCGTGACATGGATACCTACGAGACTGATAGCTCCAGGCTCCAGGTCACTGCCCAGTTTGCTAGTCACAGTGATGCCGTTGCTTCCGCACTTTCTCAGGAGTTAGCCTCAGTCAGGGAGCAGCTCCACCTTGCTCTCACTCGTCTGGCGACGTACACCACAGACTTTGTTGGAGACGAGCGCTTCGCACGTGTCGTTCAGCCAGCTGGTCTTCCGTTGCCAGATGCTGGAGGTTACGAGCCGATCAGAGGCCCACTTCTCGACCTCGGAGCTGGTTACACAGGGATTCCCCGCTTTGGAGCACAGGGATACGACGCTTTCCACTTCACGACACCGAGAGTTGCTCTCAGAGCAGTTCCTATCTACAGGGATCGTCGTGATACCTACTTCCGTGGGATTCCTCCTCACCGTATCTCTCGTCGTACTACTCACCGCCGTCCTGCGGGATGAGCATGGGAGTACCGTTGTATCCATTACTAGCTGTGTCTAGTTTATCCTTTCGTTTTCGAACCATGTATTGGTCTGTTGGATATTCTGATGTATTTGAACATGTGATGATGTACCTGTTGGTTATCTATTTAGGCGTCGGAATAATCTATCTTTCGGTTACCAAGTCTACCCTTTTCTGTTGTTGTGCTAAAATGAATTTCTGTTCAGGATGCCTCCAACCAGGAACAACCCGCCACCGCCACCACCAATGGGGGAGCTGTTGGCTCAGATGACCCAAGTGGTGACACAGATGGCCCAGATCCAGGCTAACCAGCAACACAACCAGAATGCTCCAAGGGTCACCATCAAGGACTTCCTCAGCTTGGGCCCAAAAGCTTTCGTGGCAACACGTGAGCCCCTGGATGCTGATGACTGGATCCGTGACGTAGCAAGAGCTCTGGAGATAGCTCATGTTGCTGAAGAGGATAAGGTCAAGTACGCCACCTACCTACTGAAGGGTCAGGCAGCTACTTGGTGGGAAAACTACCAGGCCATGAGGGCTGGCTTTCCTATCAACTGGGGATGTTTCAGAGATGCCCTCCTGAAGCACCACATCCCGGATGGTCTCATGGAAAAGATGCGTGAGGAATTCTGCTCTCTCAGACAGGGCAAGCTGGACGTTCTCGGCTACCAGAACGAGTTCAATCGTCTCGCTCGGTACGCTGGTGACGAAGTGTCCACCGAAACCAAGAAGATGGCGAGGTTCCGCCGAGGTTTTAACCCGGAACTGAAGTACGCTCTCACCAACATCAAGTGCAAGGACTTCGTCGAGCTTGTGAACACCGCGCTCAATGAGGAGAATGGGCGCAAGGCGTTCGAAGAGTCCCGCAAGCACTCGCGTGAGGGTGGTTCCTCCTCCAACATGACCACCCCTCCGCAGAAGCGCCGCATCTGGGTGCCAAATGGTGCTGTCACTCGGGCTCCAAATGCCCAAGCTTCTCCAGGCTTTGGTCCCCGCCCACCCAACCCATCTCAGATGCAGGGTCAGAGGTTCCCGATGGGGCAGCCAAGGCCGGGTCCTTCTCGCATCGTCACTTGCTACAAGTGCAAGGATACTGGACATTATGCTGACAAGTGCACTCAGAAGCAGCTACCCCTACCTCCTCGCCCCAACACCAACCAGGCTATGGTTCGTGCTCCTCCGGCTAAAGCCTTCAACTCCAACAATAGGCCTGTCGGGAGGAACGCGAGGGTGAACCATATCAAGGCCGACAAAGCCGAAGAGGCTGCTGACGTCGTTCTCGGTATATTACCCGTAAACTCTATTCCAGCTAAAGTGTTGTTTGATACTGGAGCATCGCATTCATTTGTGTCAAAGATTTTTGCAAAAGCATACAACCTAGTTCTGGTTCCGCTAAGCAATCAAATGACTGTTCACTCTCCGGGACCGCAAATGTTGACTTCCAAGATAAGCATGGACAATGAGATCCTAATTGGAGGTCGTGTATTCCTTGCTTCACTCATGTTGCTGGGAAATTCTGACATTGATGTCATTCTGGGTATGGATTGGTTGAAGACCCACAAAGCTAAAATTGACTGTGCTCAAAAGTCAATAACTCTCTCCCACACTTCAGGCCAGATAGTCTATTCTCCATATGGATCAACTTCTGCTCAGCTGTTCAGCCTTGATGCCAAACCCCTTCCGGCAATTGAAAATGTTCCGGTGGTTTGTGAATTCCCTGACGTCTTTCCAGAAGAGTTGCCAGGGATGCCCCCGGACAGAGCAGTTGAGTTCGTGATCGAGCTTGAGCCAGGTACTGCTCCAATCTCTAAGCATCCATATAAGATAGCTCCTCCTGAACTGAAATTGTTGAAGGAGCAAATCGATATGTATATGGACAAAGGTTTCATTCAGCCTAGTTCCTCCGCTTGGGGTTGCCCAACTCTGTTTGTTGCCAAGAAGGATCAAACAAAAAGACTCGTGGTTGACTATCGTCCTCTCAACGAGAAAACCATCAAGAACAAGTATCCACTTCCTCGTATCGATGATCTTTTTGATCAACTTGCTGGAGCCACAATATTCTCAAAGTTGGACTTGAGGATGGGTTACCATCAATAAAGATCAGAAAGGAAGATATTCCTAAGACAGCTTTCACCACTCGGTACGGTCTATATGAATACACCGTCATGTCCTTTGGTCTCACCAATGCACCGGCAACGTTCTCAAGACTCATGAATTCTGTCTTCCATGAATACCTCGACAAGTTCGTTGTGGTATATCTTGATGACATTCTAGTCTACTCAAAATCCGAGGAAGAGCATGGAGAACACCTTCGTCTCACTCTCATGAAACTTCGCGAGCATCGTCTTTATGCCAAGTTTTCCAAATGTGAGTTCTGGATTCCAGAAGTTGCATATCTTGGTCATATCATCTCTGCCAAGGGCATAGCCATTGACCCGGAAAAGGTTAAGGCAATTGTTGACTGGAAACCCCCTAAGACGGTGAAGCAAGTTAGAAGCTTTCTTGGCTTGGCTAGCTATTGCCGTCGTTTCGTCCAAAACTTTTCCAAGATTGCTAAACCTCTCACTGATCTCACAAAGAAGGACAAAAAGTTCGTTTGGACTCCACAATGTGATGAGAGTTTCAACCTCCTGAAGACTAAACTCACTTCCACACCTGTTCTAGTTGGCCCCGACACTACCAAACCTTTCCAGATATTCTGTGATGCATCTCTCCAAGGCCTAGGAGCAGTTCTTATGCAAGAACGTCAAGTTGTGGCTTATGCTTCACGTCAGTTGAACCCACATGAGCAAAACTATCCCACTCATGATCTTGAACTTGCAGCAGTTGTGTTTGCCCTCAAGAAATGGAGACAATACTTGTTGGGTAACAAAACTGAAATCTTTTCCGATCATAAGAGTCTGAAATACATCTTCACTCAGCCAGATCTGAACCTCAGGCAAAGGAGATGGATTGAGAAGATTAAAGACTTTGATCTCACCATTTCTTACACTCCAGGCAAGGCTAATGTTATGGCCGATGCTCTCAGTCGCAAATCCTATTGCAATAATCTCATGATCATGGAGAGCCAACCTCCACTTCATGAAGAATTCCAGAAGCTGAACCTTGGTCTTGTTCCGGAAGGATACCTTGCTAGCTTGACAGCCAGCCCAACTCTCGAGGACAAGATTCGTTCTGAACAACTTCGTGATAATGAAATCAAGAAGATTGTGGATCACATCAAGGAGGGCAATGATAAATTCAAGTCCTTCTCAATTGATGACAAGGGAACTGTGTTCTTCGAAGGACGCATTGCAGTCCCTCAGATTCAAAGTCTCAAGGATATCATTCTCAAGGAGGCTCATGAAACTCCTCTATCCATTCACCCTGGAAGTACAAAGATGTACCAGGATCTCAAGACTCTGTATTGGTGGTCTGGCATGAAACGTGAAATTGCTCAATACGTTTCTGAATGCGACGTTTGTCAACGTGTTAAGGCAGTCCATCAGAAGACAGCAGGTCTACTCCAACCTCTGAAAATTCCTGAGTGGAAGTGGGACATGATTGAAATGGACTTCGTTACTGGGTTTCCAAAGTCCAAAAAGGGCAACGATGCAATCTTCGTTGTTATTGATCGTCTCACTAAGGTTGCTCACTTCTATGCTGTAAAGGAAACTATCTCAGCTAGCCAGTTAGCAGAGCTCTACACAGCAAAGGTTGTTCCCCTTCATGGTGTTCCATTGGAAATAAGCTCAGACCGTGGAAGTATTTTCACTTCTCATTTCTGGAAGAGCTTTCAAGAAGCATTGGGCACTAAACTTCTGTTCAGCACAGCTTATCACCCTCAGTCTCAGGGGCAAGTCGAAAGAGTCAATCAGATTCTCGAGGATATGCTCAGAGCATGTGGTCTCTCCTTTGGCATGAAATGGGAGGATTGCCTTCCATATGCTGAATTCTCCTACAACAACAGCTACCAGGCAAGCCTAGGCATGGCACCATTTGAGGCACTGTATGGTCGCAGATGCAGGAGTCCAATCAATTGGTCTGGAGCTGGTGAACGTTCACTTCTAGGCCCTGACATTGTTAAGGAAGCCGAGGAGAAAGTTCGTATCATTCGTGACAATCTCAGGATTGCTCAATCTCGTCAGAAGAGCTATTATGATAGCAAGCACAGGGATATGGTCTATGCACCTGGTGATAAGGCATATCTCCGTGTAACTCCCCTCAGAGGCACTCATCGTTTTGGTGTGAAAGGAAAGCTTGCACCAAGATACATTGGCCCTTTCAACATCCTCTCAAGACGTGCAGAGAATGCTTATCGTCTTGAACTTCCAGAAAAACTTTCCAAAGTGCACGATGTGTTCCACGTGTCACAACTCAAGAAGTGTTTCAAAGATCCAGATCGTGCAGTTGATCATGATTCCATTGAGCTGCAAGATGATCTATCTTATGAGGAGCACCCTATTCGTATTCTCGATGAGACCGAGCGTAAGACTCGCAACAAGAGCACCAAGTTCTTGAAAGTCCAATGGTCGCATCATTCTGATAAAGAGGCAACATGGGAGACCGAAGAGGATCTTCGCAAGAAGTATCCGGACCTGTTCAATTCTCAGTAGGGAATCTCGGGGCGCGATTCCTTCAAGGGGGGGCGTTTTGTAACATCCCAAGTATGAAAATACCCCTAGAATGTTTTGTTCTTTGTTTTATGTCAAGCAATGCATCATGTCATCATGTTTACTTATTGTTTGCATTTGTTTTCCATCTGTTTTATTCTGTTTTCACAACTCAAATTCAAACCTTTTTCAAACATGGTTTCATACTTGCTCTGTTACAACTTTTGAAACCAAAATAACAAATAAAAACAACCCTTTTATTCCTTGTTTGCACTTATTAAATTGTTGTTTTAAATCCAACCAATAATTCAATCATTAACTATCAAATCACCTTTTTAAATTTCAAACCAATTTTCAAATCAGCACTCTTTTGAAAACATAACAATTCACCTCATGCTTGTGATCCTAAAAAGTCAATTTTAATCTAGGGGTAACCCTATTTTTATTCATGTTTTATTAAAGATTTTTATTAAACTCAAAAACCCTTCTATGTTGAATTCAAACACAAACCACTATTTTAAAATTTAATTTTTGAAAACTAAAGTTGGAATGTGGTTTCTAATTATCTAAAAGGCTTAACCAAATTTTTCTGTGATTTTTGTTGACCAAAACCTTAACAGTTTTCTCTAAAAACCAAACTACAAAAAAAATATAAAGCAGAAAAAGAATAAAAGTGGGCAGCAGCTAGCGCGCGCAGCAGATAACCTAAGCCCAGCCCATCTAGCCTACCCCGCGCAGCAGCCCAGCCCGCACTCCTCACTTACCGCTTCGCGGTTGCGCTAAGATGCGTGCGCGCGCCCTCCTTCATCTCCCTCCCGTACGGCGCGCATCGGCCGGTGCCACCGCGGCACCGAACGCGACGCCGGCGGCCGTCCCGTCACCGTGGCGCCTATAAAACGCGTGCCCTAGCCCCTAGCTGTGCCCTAACGCTCTAGGGTTCCTCGCTCGCGCCGTCAATCGCATCCATCGTCGATTCCACCCCTCTCTGTATCTCCTTCCCGCCGGCGATTCTTCTGAACTCCGTCATGGCGCCGCCGCAGAGATCACCTACCTAGCCAACCGCGAGCAGGAATCACGTCGCCGTCACCTCCTCTAACCCTTGGACACCTGCAAGATCCACGGTGAGCAGCAGATCGACGACGCGGTCCTATTCTTCTTCTCCGGCCACCGTGCCGTGCTTTTCTGAATCCGGCCATCTCGTCACCGTTGCAGGCCACCTCCGCAACCACCGTCTCCTGGAATAGCACCGCCACCTCGCCCTCGACGCGTTGAGCACCAGAGCGCGCCCGGGGAAGCACCACATCGACGGCGCCGTCCACGTCGTCTCCGCGGCCACCGTCGTCACCCCGGCGTCATCAGCTCGTCATCGCCGCCTCTCTGCTCCTCTACAACCACGGTGAGCGTCCACCGTCTACTCCCCTCTCTCCCTCTGTTGTTTCCGAGCGCATCCAGCGTCACAGCAGCCCCGCAGCACGAGCACATCGACGTTGATCGCCGCCGTTGAGTTCTGTCAGGCGAGCACGCGCGCGTTCTTCAGTTTCGTCAGTGTAACGGGTTTCTGAAGCTTATCCTCCCTGCGCGTCTGTATCTGACAACCGCAGCGCGACAGCGCAGTTGGTTCAGTCGAGCGCGCGCGAGGGAGAGGTGCTGGGTTCGAACCCCAGCACCCGCAAAATCCCACCTTTTTTCTCCCGAGTGCTGACAGGGAGGGCCCCCTGTCAGTCACTCATGTGGCCACGTAGGCACAGCCACACTCGGGCCCCCCTGGCAGTGGCTGGGTGTGTGTCTCTGTGCGTATAAAAAGATTAAAACAATTTCTGTTTTTGTTTTCTAATTATTTAAAATAGCAGATTAAGGAATAAACTTTAAAATGCAATATCTTTTGTTTTATAAACCCAACAAATACAAACTTTATATGAAACTTGATCTAAATTTCATAATCTTTCCAAATATGCAATTTGTGTTCTGTTTTGAATATTCAAAATTCATTTAAATTTCAAATTCAAATAATTCAAATGCAATTTGAAATAATTCATAACTAATTCATACTGTTTTCAAATAATTCAAATAAAATATGTTTTTCACACCCTTTTGAATGTTCTTTTCAAATATAAAATTTGTTTTCTGGTTTGAACAATTTAAATTGCCTAAACTATTTAAATCTTGTTTAATTCCATTAAAAATTGCTTAAAATTGTTTAATTCATAACTAATTAATCCAAAGTCCAATTTCAAATTGTGAAACATGTAATCCAACTAAAATTTGATAAACTTTTCAAATATAAAATTTGTAAATTGTTTTGCACACTTTAACTTGATGATAACAACATCTACTTGTGTGCCATGTTTAAGTAACAAAAATTCCAAATTTAATAAATGCCTTTCTAAATTGTTAACTATCATTCCAATTGCATTTAACTTGTTATGTTATTGTTATTCATCATGCATGCATCATACTAAGTCATTACACCTGATGCTTAGTGATAGAACAATTAATTCAACTCCAAGCATGGGCTTCCATATGCATCCTTTTGCATATGGAATCCATTTAAAATTGTGTATCATGTCAAGCAAGTTATTTTGGTGCATCTATTAAACATGACATGCATCATCCAATGTTTGTGCACTTATGCCATGTATTGATTGCCCGTCTTCCTTCGTTGTTGTTTTTGCTTCTTCTCGGTTAGACGACGACGTTGGTACCGACGAGCCTTACGACACCACTACTCAGGACCTAGCCCAGTACGAGGCTGAGCTGCCAGGCAAGTTATCACTCACATGAATCATTGAGTTCCTTTCCACACTTGTTGTCGATACTATCTTTTTGTCTACTATTGCTAGACCTATGTACCGTTGCTTGTTCTCCGAACCCATCACATGATACCTTGAGCTATGATATTGCCACCACCTCCATACCTACAGCCATTGCTTGTGCCTGTTATTACCTAGCATGCTTAGGGTTGCTTTTACTCGAGTCTGTTGTCGGTTACTACTGTTGCTATCTTATTATCTTGTACCGGGGCTCGTTATTAATCAATCAATCCTGTTAATTGCTAATGGTAATAATAATTTGATGATAAGGCACCGGCAGGAGGCCCATGAGTGGTTTTGGAGCCTGCTAGTGTCGACCCTAATAGGAAAAGGGTCTTGTCTACTGATCCATGATGAGCGCACTACCCGCATTTGGGAAGCGAGTATGGGCGCCCCCCTCAACTTGACCTGATTCGCATCTCGTCCAAATCGCCTCATTTAGTTCGTGTTTTCCATTTGCCGCATGCATGTTTTTGCGAGCCCAGCGCAGGGTGGAACTTTTGTAGTCGGCATATAGGGGGACACGTTCTTAGAGTGCTATGAGGGTCCATTTTCTTCTGGGCTCGATTAGCCGTGCGCCCAAGGTGCTTTGGGCTTGATGCGGAGAATGGTTGGTTGTGTAGAGTACCCCGCTTGGTGGGTTAGCTTCCCATCTGGCGGGTTATTCTTGAGTGTACGGCCAAATTGGTGCAACCCTGCAGGGATAATCTTCTCGAGAAGCCGTGTTTTCCGCGGTTATGGATTACTTGGTGAAAGTACTGGCTAACAAGTACTCAGGACAACTTCAACATAATGATCAATCATGTTTCACCCAATGATTAATAATTTGACTAGTAATAGGTTATTCACACCATAACTTGATTCACCTTAACATAACTGTGTGAGTTATCCTCGGATTGCTTCTTTGGATAAGGGGCGAGATCCAGGATGGGTTTGGTTGAAGTTATCTTTCAGTTGGTTACAATCCTTGATCTTATCTTTTCTGTTAGCCGGACTTGTAGATATTTCTGTAGTTGGTTAGTGCAGCCAGCAGCAACTTTTATACCACCCTTTCTTCCGTTGATCCCAAGCATCTATGCTTGTGTTGACGGGTAACTCCTTGATGAACTGTGAGTCTTGCTTGCCAGTACTTGGATGTACTGACCCCGTTGGGGCTGTGGTTTTACGCAGAGTACTACTACGACTACGATGCTCCCCAGGATGGCTACTTTGTGGAGTTCGATGACGCTGCAGACGAGTAGTTAGCTGGACCAGGGCAGGATCCAGACCTACGTGGATGGGCTTCGTTTTTCCTTTATGTTCTCAGGCTTCTTAAGCCATGGATTTGTCTGTACTCAGACCCCTTTGATTGCTTCCGCTGTTGTAATGGATGATATGTTGGGACATGTGTCCTCTGGATGACTGTATTCGATATTTTCTGCCTTAGTGAAGGCCAGTTGCCCTTATTTCATTCTTTTGTGTCTTAGAGACATTCTGTGTTATCATTCGTACCAAACTGTTGACGTACCGTGCGTGTTTGATTATGAAGTACGTCGACAGTAGTGCCTTTAGGTTCCTAGCGGATAGTTTACTTCGACGGTGGAAGCAGGGCTTGTGTTGTCGCGCATAAGCGCAGGCCTACCAGGAAGCTGGGACGTGGGAGCAGTTATGCCCCATAATCCAAGCACCTGACTTCCAGTTCGTGCGAGGAGTATCCTCTAGAAACCCAGGGTGCGACAATACGTTTAACCTCTTTGTTTTCAGCAAAACCGGTAAGATTGACAACCTTACTTCTTCGTTGGGGAAAAGTGATTTGATTGTGTTGTGTAGGTTCCACGTTGCTGCTAAACCGGTAGTACGCCCTGCCACATCAGCTACATCAACCTTCGGAAGTGATTTCCTTCTTCTACTGGTCGATTCAACCTTGGTTTCTTTCTGTGGGAAAACTGCTGCTGTGCGCTTCATACCTTCCTCTTGGGGTCTCCCAACGAGTGCAATCCCTGCACCATCAAGCTCTTTTCTGGCGCCATTGCCAGGGAGGAAGAGGATTTCTGCAAGGGGAGTTTTTCACTTCCAATCTCTTTACTTTGTTTTTGTTTTGCTTTGTTTATTTTATTTTGTCTTCTTTGCTTCTCTTTATCAAAAACAAAAAATAGTTCTTATTCTAGTTGTTATTTTTATCAGGTTTTTAATCTTGCTAAAATGAGTACTCGTGAGAACACTAAGTTGTGTGACTTCACTAGCACAAACAACAATTATTTCATTAGCACACATATTCCTCCACCTGCTCCTACTGCTGATTTTTATGAGATAAATCATGCCCTATTAAATATTGTTATGAGAGAGCAATTTTCTGGTGTTAATAGTGATGATGTTGCTGCCCATATTAATAATTTTGTTGAACCTTGTGAGATGCAAAAATATAAAGATGTAGATGGAGATATTTTTGAACTGAAATTGTTTCCTTTCTCTTTGAGAGGAAGAGCTAAAGAATGGTTTTTATCTTTGCCTAGAAATAGTATTGATTCTTGGACTAAATGTAAAGATGCTTTAATTGTAAAATATTATCCTCCTGCTAAGATTATATCTGTAAGAAGTAGAATTATGAATTTTAAGAAACTTGATAATGAGCATGTTGCTAAAGCTTGGGAAAGAATGAAATCTTTGGTAAAGAATTGTCCCACTCATGGACTGACTAGTTGGATGATTATACAAACCTTTTATGCAGGACAGAATTTCTCCTCAAGGAACCTATTGGATTCAGCTGCTAGAGGAACCTTTATGTCCATGACTTTGGGGCAGCAACAAATCTTCTTGATGATATGATGATAAATTATTCTGAATGGCACACTGAGAGAGCTCCACTAGGTAAGAAGGTAAATTATGTTGAATAAACCTCTTTCTTGAGTGATAGGCTTGATGCTATTATGTCTATGCTTGTTAATGGCCATGCTCCTACTGATCATAACAATGTTCATTTAGCCTCTTTGGTTTCTCAAGAAGAGCATGTTGATGTGAACTTGATTAAAAATAATAATTTCAACAACAATGCTTATAGGAATAATTTTGGTAGCAATAATTATAGGCCATATCCTTCTAATAATGGTAATGGTTATGCCAACTTTTATGGTAATTCCTACAACTACAATAAAAGTGTACCCTCTTATCTTGAAAATATTCTTAAGAATTTTATTAGTACACAAACTGCTTTTTATAAATCTGTTGAGGAAAAGTTTGGCAAATTGATGTTCTTGCTTCTAAAGTTGATAACCTTTATCTTGATGATGATCTTCTTAAAATAAAGGTTATGCCTCATGATGTTAAAGAAAGCAAAACTTTGAATGCCATTCAAATTCGAATTGATGACAATGTTATGATGTTAGCTGAATCGCATGCTAGATGGGACAGAGAAGATGAAATAGCTAGAAGGAATAATATAGCTAATGTTTGCACCATTACCACAACTAGTAAAACTGGAGCTTTTCATGCTATTAAACCTTCTTCTATTAATGGTAAATTAATTGGTGTTGGCAATACTTCCACTTCTGCTGTTAAACGTTTAAAATTGCCTGAAACCACTAAAACTGTTCCTGGTAGAAGTGCTGGATTTTTTTGAAATATGGGAGACAATGGTCCCATTACCTTTGATAAAAATGATCTTGACTTTGATGATTGCAACATAACTGAAGTGATTAAGTTCCTACAAAAGCTTGCTAGTTTTCCTAATGCTAGTGCTATGAATATGGCTTTCACAAAACATATTACAAATGCTCTCGTACAAATTAGAGAGGATGAATTAAGGTGTGAAGCCTCTATCCGTAGGAAGTTAGATGATGGTTGGGAACCCATCATTAAAATGAAATTGAATGATTTTGATTGTAATTCTCTATGTGATCTTGGTGCTAGAATCTCTGTTATGCCTAAGAAACTTTATGACATGCTTGATTTGCCTCCTTTGGAACACTGTTATTTGGATATTTGTATTATTAATAATGTTAGAAAGAAACCTTTGGGGAGAGTTTATGACGTTCTTATTATGGTCAATAATAACCTTGTCCCCGTTGATTTTTTTGTTATGAATATTGAATGTATTGCTTCTTGTCCTATTGTTTTGGGAAGACCTTTTCTTAGAACTGTTGGTGTTGTTATTGATATGAAAGAGGGGAATATTAAATATCAATTCTCACTCAAGAAAGGTATGGAACACTTTCCTAGGAAGAGAATTAAGTTTCATTTTTATTCTATTATTCGAACAAGTTACAATTTGGATGCTTCTTCACTTGAAAATACTTGATTCTAGTTTTCTAGGCCTAGCTAAAAGGCGTTAAAGAAAAGCACTTCTTGGGAGATAACCCATGGTTTTATTTTTGCTTTTTTTCTCTGTTTTATTTGAGTCAAGGTGTTGCATACTTCTGTAGCAACTCATTTGTATCTTTATTTTCTCGCATTTGTTGAGCCAAGTAAAGTCTCTAGTGAAAGTTGAGGTTGGTTTTGGATTTCTGTACAGAAAACAGATTTCTGTTGTCCACCGTAAAAAATCGAATAATTCACAGAAAGATCAAAATGACTTGCAAATTTGTGTGCTTCTTCCTCAGCTAATTCTGAAACTTTTTCTAGCTTTACGGTTTTCGGTTTGAGCAATATGAGTGCACCGAAAAAACTCGTCTTTACAGACTGTTCTTGTTTTGACAGATTCTGACTTCTTACTTGCATTCTCTCTTTTACTATGTCGACTGGATGTCTTTGCTCCACGAAGCATCAGTGGCTGTAGCTAAAGTTTTAAAAGTATTAATAGTGCCTGTGTCCATGCAGAACATATGAATTTTTGATTGTTCACTAACCCTCTAATGTGAATTACATTGAGTGTGGTGTGAAGGAAGTTTTCAAGGGTCAAGAGAAGAGGGTGATATAATGTGCTCAAGAAGAGTGCAAAGCCAAAGCTTGAGGATGCCCCTGGTTCATCCTAGAAAATTCTAAGAAGACTCAAGCGTCTAAGCTTGGGGATGCCCAAGGCGTCCCCTTCTTCATCAACAATTTATCACGTCACTTCTAGTGAAACTATATTTTCATTCGGTCACATCATATGCATTTTACTTGGAGTGTCTGTTTGTTTTTTGTTTTCTTTTCTTTTGTTTTCCTTTCTTCAATAAATATGTTTGAACCCATCATTCTTTGTGTGGGAGAGAGACACACTCCGCTTTTTCATATGAATACTCGTTTTCTTCCATGCTCGTATTCTTAGTTTTTCTTCTAGCTGCTACAAATCCTTTTAGCTCCTATTTTTCATCCATCTCTTATTCAGAGCTGTTAGTTCTAGTAGAGTTATGTTAGTACTCTCTTGTTGCATTGCTATTTCTCTTGGAGAGTTTTTGTTTAATATAAAATGATTGGTGTTGGAAAGCAGTAGTACAATTTCCGTGCTTATAACAGTGCAAATAAAAGCTCGTATAGACTGTGGCTAGACTTTTCATGTCATGCTAGATGTTATTTTGATTCTATGCTTAGTGGTTTTTGTTGTAGCATGACTTGTCTTAAATAGCTGAGAGTGCTTAATATGCCATTCAAAGAATCATGAGTTGTTTTTATCATACTGAAGCATTAATTTGTGGTGTTCTCCTTCGAATGCTTTATTTGGTTGAGCGAATGTTTACACCATGTTTATGACTACAAACCAGTCACTTATAGCCTCTATAATCATTTAGTTTTTGACTTGTAATACCCTTTGTGCTTTAATTAATAATGTTTTTTTCGCTATGCATGATTATGGCCATTATTGCTCTCTTGATTTGTCGCTCCCAGTCTTTTGCTAGCCTCCACTTGTACTGAGTATGAGCTCTACTCGTGCATCCAACTCCCAAAAAACCAACGATTTCCAAATGTGTCCACCATACCTACCTACATGTGGTATTTAACCGCCACTCCAAGTAATTTTTTCATGTGCTACCTTTAAAACTTTCAAAATTATTCCTGTTTTGTGCCCCTATTTTAGCTCATGAGGACGCAAATAGAAAATATTTATCTCACTTGTTGATTGGACTTCACACACCTGGACTAGTGGCTTCATCCGCTTATCCAAATGATAGAAGAGCTGGCAGCGGGGTGCCCAGCCCCGAAATTGGTTACTATTAAATTCTCTTCACTATTTTTCCCCTGATTTATCAGTCAAAGCAAAATTGTGTAAACAAAAGAGAAAGAGGGATGACCTTCTATACCAGATGCGTCCTTCAATGGGAGCCGCTCTTGTGAACTCTAGTTGGCTTGTGACATACTGTATTTTCTGTTTACCATTCGTTGACATAAGCATACACCTCTCTAAAAAAATGTTTTCAATACCTCTGTTTAGTAAAATAAAAAGCTCTAGAACATGAGTTAATCCCTGTTTCCCTCTGCGAAGGGCCTTTTTTTAATTTTAGTTGAGTCTCCATATTCTAAATTTATGCACAGTTCAGAGAGCATAGTTGTCATTCTGAGTTTAATGTGCATTGGTCCCATAAACTATTATTAATTGATTCATGATGTGTTATTACTTGCTTTTAAATTATTTGTTCTAGTCATCCTCTTGATCTTTTAAGGTGTCCTAGCATTTATGTTTTGCCCCACTCTTAAGGACAAGCGAAATATCATTTTGCTATGTTTTCTCTATGCTCGAAACAAACATATTACTTTCAAGTGCATTATTATTCATGATCTTTTATTTGTGTTACTTTTCATAATGCAAAGTCATTGCTAAGTTTCATTGTTAGAATTATATCTATCATGCATGTGTTTAAAGCACTATGATATCAGCTTTACTTATGCTTTTACTTTATGATGATCAAGTTTAGGTTGGTAGCATGTCACCTCAGAAATTATTTGTTTTTATTGTTTACCTACTCGAGGACGAGCTAAGCTTGTGGATGTTGATACTTCATAAACGTATCCATAATTTCTGTTGTTCCATGTTGTTTTCATACTATATGCTACATGTTTGCTATACAATTTATGCCATTTTTATCTATTTTCTGGGACTAACCTATTGACAAGATGGCACAAAGCGAGTTCCTGTTTTCTGCTGTTTTTAGTTTCAGAAAAGTTGTTCTGGAAATATTCACGGAATTGGATGATTCGAAGCCCGGAAGTTTTAGAAATCTGTTGCGCACAGGGAGTCCGAAGGGGACCCGGGGGGGCACAGGGGCCCCACACCATAGGGCGGCGCGCTCCCCGCCCCTCTGGCCGCGCCTGGGGGTGGTGTGGGCCCACTGGCCGCCCACCGATGTTGCCCTCTCGCCTATTTGTACCTCTCGAGAGTTTAACCCTAAAGCCCCAAGCCTTTTCCACCAAAAACATCCTCAACCGCCATCATCGTCAACCCTAGTTCGGGGGGGGGGGGGAGGGTTCTGGAGCTCTCCCCGGCACCCTTCCGGGAGGGGAAATCATCACCAGAGGGCTCTACATCACCATGCCTGCCTCCGAAGTGATGTCTGAGTAGTTCATACTTGGCCTACAGGTCCATAGCAGTAGTTAGATGGTTGTTCTCTCCTCTTTATGCCTCATGTTTAGATCCTGTGAGCTGCCTAACATGATCAAGATCATCTTATTGTAATGCTACATGTTGTGTTTGCTGGGATCCGATGAATATTTAGTGCTATGTCCAATGATTATCAATCTATCATGTTCTTTTCATGTGTGTGTTATTTATGATCTTGCATGCCCTCCGTTGCTAGTAGATGATCTGGCCAAGTAGATGCTTGTAACTCCAAGAGGGAGTATTTATGCTCGATAATGTGTTCATGCCTCCCTTTCACTCACGCTCGAGTGACAGAAACGTAAACGGGTGGGGGATGTGATGTTGCCATTATGGAGAAAACAACAATGCTTTTCTAAGGATGATTTCATTATTTACAGTACACACTTTGCTTACTGCAATTATCTGTTGCTTGCAACTTAATACACAAGGTTTTCTCGGATGACATTCTGAGGGTGGATTATTAGTCATAGATGCAGTTGGATAACGGTCTATGTATCTTGTTGTCATGCCTGCATGAATCACATAGTAATCATCATCTCATGGATATGCACTACGGTGCAGCCTTTATATCTGTAAATTGCCCAGCTGTCGGATATATACTGATTAGGGGTATATCAGATAGTGTCCTAAAGAGACGGATTACCAGGGTGGCCTGAATGGTAATGGATTATGGTCCATTAGGCGGCCCAGTAAGCTGATGCACAGAAGCCGAACTCTAGAAGAACCCGGACCACGACCCATGTGGTGCAGCTTGGAGTAGAAGGCGGATTCTTGCCTTCCAAGTTAGAACTTACCATAGTTTTCTAGGTTTCCTTTCTGTAAGCCCTAACCCGGCTATCTATATAAAGTCGGACGGGAGAGAAGAAAGATAGGAACAATTAGCTAGAAGACAGGTCGCCGAGAAGCTGATCCTCGTCGTGTTAGCAACCCAACTCACATTGTACTTTGTATACTTCAGGCTTCAGCCCTGATTTAGTGAGATTGCAGGAGTAGGAACACCGCCTAATTGCGACGTACCGAACCTGGTTAATCTTTTGTGTCCCTGGTTGTCATACTACCACGTCCCCCTCACGTCTTTACCCGTAGGCCTCATGGCACCCCCGTCTATGAACCCTACTACGATTTCTCAACAGTTGGCGCCCACCGTGGGGCCAGCGACGTCACGCGTTATGTTTCGATCGGGGATACTCGGCAGAATTGGCAGTACCATAACTGTCGGAAGCCTGGAATTCGACAACGACGTCGGGCGCTTCCTCGACAACGGATCGTACATGCCAGCACGGAATCATCTGGTAAGTGCCTGCTGTAACATCCCAAGTATGAAATACCCCTTAGAATGTTTGATTTATTGTTTTATTTCAAGTATTGCATCATGTCATCATGTTTAATCATTTGTTTGCAATTGTTACTATTTGTTTTGCATCTGTTTTATCTTGTTTTCATAATCAAACTCAAACAAATTCAAATGGTTATTTTCATACTTGATCTGTTACAACTTTTGGAATAAAAATAACAAATGAAAACAACCAAATTGTTCCATTTTATTTCCATGTTAACCACTCATTAAATTGTTGGGTTTAATCAAACCATTAGTTCAATCAATAATTCCTTAATGTTCACTTATTAATTTGTTGCTTTAAATCAATCAATTAATCCAACCAATTAATTCAATTCACCTGCATTATCAAATCCACTTCATCAAACAACCACCCACTTGAGTTTTTGAAATCTCTAAGCAAATCAACTAATTTCAAACATTTAATCTATAGGGGCCACCCTATAAAAATGCTTTGTTTTCTTAATATTAATCAATATTAAAATTCTTCAAATTTTGGTTTCAAATACAAACATCATTTTGAATCTCAAACTTTTGAAAACCAACCTTGGCATGTGGTTGCTATTGGTCTAACAAGCCTAACCTAATTTTTCTGGAATTTTTACTAATCCTAAACCTTCCTTTTTCTTCCAAATCTGTTTCAGCAAAAAAAATATATAAAACAGAAAAATAAAACGAGCAGCAGCTAACTAGCGCGCGCGGCAGATAACTAGCCCAACCCACTAAGCCTACGCGCGCGCAAGCCCAGCCCGCCTAACTCCCTCGCTTACCGCTTCGCAAATCGTGCCGTCGTCTGTTAGACGTACGGCGCGCATCCGCGGCGCCACCGCGGCAGTACGGCCACCCCCGACGGCGATCCGAGCTCGTGGGGGCCTATAAAAGCACGCCTAGGGCTCAGCGTCAACCCTAGACCCCCCCTAGGCTCCTGTTCCCCTCTCCGCCGCCGCCAATCGCCACCTCCCCGTCGATTTTCTTCTCTGCTGCCACCTCACCGGAGCTGCTCGCCTGAAACCCTCCACCGCGCCGTCGCCATGTCGCTCCTCTACCCCACCTAGACCCTGGAACCAGCTCGCCACTCTCTCCTCTCTCTGTTGAACACCTAATCGCCACGGGTAAGCCCCTGTTTCGCCGCCGCGATCTTCTCCCTCTCCGGCCACCGTGCCTCCGTTAACTGAACCCGATGTTGCCGTCGACGGTGCAGGGGGCCTTGACGTGATCTGAGCACTGGCATCGACCCACCTCTTCCTCCTCTACGTTTTGGACACCTGCGGGAGCACGGAGGAGCACTGCAACCACGCCGCCGTCCTCGTCATCGCCGCAGCCGCCGTCGTCACCGTTGCGTCACCGTCGAGCCTCTGCCTCGATTACAACCGGTGGTGAGCCACCGTCCATCTCCTCCCCTCTCCCTCTGCTTGCGCATGTTCTGCACACCTCCACGTATCATCAACCGCGAGCACGACCATGCAGATCGCCGCCGGCGAGTTTTTCTGTCAGTCGAGCAACCTTTTGTTCGTCAGTTTCGTCAGACTTGCGCGGATCTGAACCTCAACCTGGCTGCGTCCCTATATCTGTCAAGCGAACGCGCAGCAACGCAGCGGTTCAGTGTATCGTGCGCGAGGGCGAGGTGCTGGGTTCGATCCCTAGCACCCGGGATTAAATCCCTCTTTTTTCGTTCGAGCGCTGACAGCCCTGGCCCAGCTGTCAGTCACTCGTGTGCCACGCGGGCACAGCGAGCCCACGGGGCCCCCTGGCAGTGTCTGGGTGGGTCTTTCCGTGAGTATAAAAAGTTTAAAAACGAATCTGTTTTATTTCTCCTATTTCTTTTAAATGGCAGAATAAAACACTAAACTTTAAAAATCAATAACTTTTAATCTATAAATCCAATAAATAAAAGTTGTCTATGTTTATTGCTCCAAATTTTATTGTCTATCCAATTTTTCCATTTGTGTTCTGTTTTGAGTTTTCAAAATACATTAAAAATTAAAATTTGAATAATTCAAATGTAATTTGCAATAATTCACAAATAATTCATACTAATTCCAAATAAGGCAAATAAAATATGTTTTTCATACCATTTTGAATATCCTATTCAAATATAAAATTTGTTTCATTGTTTGAATAATTTAAATTGCCTAAATAATTTAATACTTGTTTAATTCAATTAAATTTGATAAAATCATAACTTGCTTAATATAAAATATTTTTGAACATGCAAAATATGTTTTCAAACCATCAAAGTGTGAACTTTTCAAATGTGAACTTGAATTTATGTTTTGAACAAATAAAATTCAAATAATATTCAAACTTGTTTTAAATTCAATTAAAACTTGTTTAATATTGTTTAATTCATAATAAATTCATCCTAATTCAAATTTCAATATTTGAAACATGTAATCCAACTAAAATTTGATGTTATTTTCAAATATAAATTTTGTTAATTGTTTTGCACCCTTTAAATTGATGAAAACAATAATTGTTTGTGTGACATGTTTAAGTAACCACATTTTCCAAACTTAATAAATAATTCCAAACTTGTTTTATTCCTTTTCCTTTGCATCTATTATTGCTACCTTGTTGTTATTTTGTGGTTATCATCATGCATGCATCATGCTAACAACTTTCACATAATAATTAATTGTAAATCATTTGTTTCCAATTAATTCAATGGATCTTTTCCATATGCAATCCAATTGCATATGGGTCCATTTAAATTGTGTTATCATGTTAGCTAGCTTATTTTGATGCAACCATTAATTTGTCATACATCATCTTGATTGTGCACAATGCCATGAAAATGATTGTTTACATTCCTGTTTTATTTTTTTGTTACTTCTCAAATAGACGACGACGTTGAGACAGACGATCCTTACAGCACCCCTTCTGAGGATCTAGCTCAGTACCCGACTGTTGAGTTCGCAGGCAAGTTATCACTCACATGAACCATTGTGTTCCTTTCAACCCTGGTTACCGATACTTTCCGTTGTCTATTTCTGCTAGCCTTAGTGGTAGTTGTTTCTGTTACGAACCTATCACATGATTCCCTGAACCCTGATATTGCCTCATCACCCCTCCTACAACCCTATTGATTGAGCCAGTGTCTTACTAGTATGCTTAGGTTGTTTTGCTCGAGTCTGTTACCCGTTACTTTCAGTTACTATATTTCATTATGTTTTGGGGGCTCGATGTTTAATCAATCAATCAATCATGCTAATGTTATTACTTAATAATAATTTGATGATAAGGCACCGGCAGGAGGCCCTGTGTGGTTTTGAGGCCTCCTAGTGTCGACCCTAATAGGAAAAGGGTCTTGTCTACTGATCCATGATGAGCGCACTACCCGCATGTGGGAAGCGAGTATGGGCGCCCCCCTCAATTTGATTCGATTCGCATCTCGTCCAAATCATCTCATTTAGTTCGTGTTTTCCATTTGCCGCATGCATGTTTTTGCGAGCCCAGCGCAGGGTGGAACTTTTGTAGTCGGCATATAGGGGGACACGTTCTTAGAGTGCTATGAGGGTCCATTTTCTTCTGGGCTCGATTAGCCGTGCGCCCAAGGTGCTTTGGGCTTGATGCGGAGAAGAGTTGAGTTGTGTTGAGTGCCCCGCTTGGTGGGAGGCATCCCATCTGGCGGGTTATTCATACATGTACGGCCAAATTGGTGCAACCCTGCAGGGATAATCTTCTCGAGAAGCCATGTTTTCCGCGGTTATGGACTACTTGGTGAAAGTACTGGCTAACAAGTACTCAGGACAACTTAAACCTAGTGATTCATAATCCCACACCCCATGATTATCAATTTGACTAGTAATAGGATTATTGTCACAATAACTTGAATCATCTTTAATCCAACTGTGTGAGTTATCCTCGGATTGCTTCTTTGGATAAGGGGCGAGATCCAGGATGGGTTTGTTTGAAGTTATCTTTCAGTTGGTTACAACCCTCGATCTTATCCCCTTTCTGATAGTTGGAAGTGATAGAATCTCTGTAGTTGGTTAGTGCAGCCAGTTGCAGCATCTTTTATATGCCCCTTCCTTTCCGTTGAACCCAAGTCATCTGTGCTTGTGTTGACGGGTTATACATTGGTGAACTGTGAGTCTTGCTTGCCAGTACGTCTATGTACTGACCCCTTTGGGGCTGTGGTTTCCGCAGACTACGATTACGAGGATCCAGGAGACGGCTACTACGTGGAGTTTGACGAGGCTGCTGACGAGTAGTTAGCGGACCCGGGCAGGATCCGAGACACCGTGGATGGGCTCCGTCTTTATTTCAGTTTCCGGCTTCTTAAGCCTATTTGGATTTTGTCTGTACTCAGACCCCTTTGAATGCTTCCGCTGATGTAATGAATGCTATGTTGGGACATGTGTCCTCTGGATGATTGTATTTGCTATTTCTGCCTTAGTGAAGGCCATTTGCTACCTTATTTCAATCTTTTGTGTCGTAGAGGCATGTTGTGTTATCCTTTTGTTCAAAGCCGTTGACGTACCATGTGTGTATGGTATGAAGTACGTCAATGGTAGTGTCCTGATTTCTACAGGATAGTTTATATCGACGGTGAACAGTAGCGATGGGTTGTCACACATAAGTGTTGGCCTACTCGTAAGAGGACGCGGGTGCCGGAAAGCCCCGTAATCCCATCAGAATACTGTTCAGTTCGTGCGGTGGGTATCCTCTAGAAGTCCGGGTGCGACAAATGGTATCAGAGCCTGTCTGCCTGTAGGATCCCTTTTTACTGGTCGCAGTTGAGTCTAGAAACTATTTTGTAGCTATATAGGAAAAATGAAACGTGAGAGTAGGAATTCTGCCATTTTTCTTCTTTCCCCACCCACCCACCCTTTTCTGGTAAGGAAGTGCAACGTTGTTTTCTCTCCTCACCTAAACTTTCAAGTTAGGATTTCACGTGTTTTGGGTTCTCCGTAGTACCTCAGGAGTTTTTGGTCTCAAGTTTCCCGATGTTGCTTCGATATCCTGTTCTTTTCAACATCCTTATCGTCCGTTGAACCTTGTTGTTGTTGTTTCCCACTTCAATTCTTCTACCGGAGTCTAATCAAAACCTCCCAAATCATCTGCAGATGGATCTCAGGTTCTTCCCGCAGGTGGTTCGGATGACTCGCTGTGAGAGCACCGCCGGTTATCCGGAGATGCTGAGAGACATGGTTACCTATCTGGGGTTCCATTGGGCACCAGAGTACCAGGTCTACGAGCAGCAGCGAGAGTTTGACCAGACCTACTACCAGGCTATCGTCTACTTTCTGTCAGATGATGGCAGGAGCATTGTCCACCGCTACGAGGCAGTAGGTTCCACAGTGGATATGGCCGTGCAGCAGGCAGCTTACGTGAGTCTCACCGTCCTCCGTGCTGACTACTGGGGGTTTGATGATTCCATCTATCGTCACATCCCCCGTGGTTACATCACGGCAGCGGGAGTTCACTTCACTCTCCACAGCAACCTGGATACCTACGAGTCTGATAGCTCCAGGCTGCACACCACTGCTCAGTTCGTGAGGCACAGTGACGCAGTTGCTTCCGCACTTTCTCAGGAGTTGGCCTCAGTCAGGGAGCAGCTCTATCTTGCTTTGACTCGTCTGGCTACGTACACCACAGACTTTGTTGGAGACGAGCGCTTTGCGCGTTTCACTCAGCCAGCTGGGTTTCCGCTGCCAGATGCTGGAGGTTACGAGCCGATCAGAGGTCCACTTCTCGACCTTGGTCCTGGTTACACTGGGATTCCCCGCTTTGGAGCACAGGGAGACGACGCTTTCTACTTCACCACACCGAGAGTTGCTCTCAGAGCAGTCCCGGTCTACGTGGATCGTCGTCATACCTACTTCCGGGGGATTCCTCCGCACCGTATCTCTCGTCGTACTACTCACCGCCGTCCTGCGTGATGAGCATGGGAGTACCGATGTATCCATTCCTAGCTATGTTTAGTTATCCTTTGGCATTCGAACCATGTATTGGTCTGTTGGATATTCTGATGTATTTGAACATGTGATGATGTACCTGTTGGTTATCTATTCATGCGTCGGAATAATCTATCTTTCGGTTACCAAGTCTATCCTTTTCTATTGTTGTGCTAAAATGAATGTCTATTCAGGATGCCGCCAACAAGGAGCAACCCGCCTGAACCACCTCCGCTCATGGAGCTGTTGACTCAGATGACTCAGGTCGTGTCTCAGATGGCCCAGATCCAGGCTAACCAGCACACCAACCAGAATGCTCCGCGAGTCAGCATCAAGGAGTTTCTGAGCATGGGGCCGAGAGCTTTCGTGGCAACACGTGAGCCTTTGGATGCTGATGACTGGATCAGGGAGATGAACAGGGCTCTGGAGATTTCTCATGTTGCTGAGGAAGATAAGGTCAAGTATGCCACCTACCTACTGAAGGGTCAGGCAGCTACTTGGTGGGAGAACTACCAGACCATGAGAGCTGGCTATCCTATCACA
The DNA here is from genome assembly GCA_028641055.1 of Alopecurus myosuroides. Lineage (NCBI taxonomy): Eukaryota > Viridiplantae > Streptophyta > Magnoliopsida > Poales > Poaceae > Alopecurus > Alopecurus myosuroides. The sequence goes on from CM054058.1 coordinate 245,581,743, forward strand.
TGGGGATGTTTCAAGGATGCCTTCCTGAAGCACCACATTCCAGATGGTCTCATGGAAAGGATGCGTGAGGAATTCTGCTCTCTCAAACAGGGCAAGCTGGACGTCCTCGGCTACCAGAACAAGTTCAATCGTCTAGCTCGATACACTGGTGACGAGGTGTCCACTGAAGCCAAGAAGATGGCAAGGTTCCGCCGAGGTTTTAACCCGGAACTGAAGTACGCTCTCACCAACGTCAAGTGCAAGGACTTCGTGGAGCTCGTGAACACCGCGCTCAATGAGGAGAATGGGCGCAAGGCGTTCAAAGAGTCCCGTAAGCACTCGCGTGAGGGTGGTTCCTCCTCCAACATGACCACCCCTCCGCAGAAGCGCCGCATCTGGGTGCCAAATGGTGCTGTCACTCGGGCTCCAAATGCCCAAGCTTCTCTAGGCTTTGGTCCCCGCCCACCCAACCCATCTCAGATGCAGGGTCAGAGGATTCCAATGGGGCAGCCAAGGCCAGGTCCTCCTCGTGTCGTCACTTGCTACAAGTGCAAGGAGACTGGGCACTACGCTGATAAGTGCACTCAGAGGCAGCTACCTCCACCACCTCCTCGCCCCAACACCAACCAGGCAATGGTTCATGCTCCCCCGGCTAAAGCCTTCAACTCCAACAACAGGCCTGTCGGGAGGACCGCGAGGGTGAACCATATCAAGGCCGACAAAGCTGAGGAAGCTGCTGACGTCGTTCTTGGTATATTACCCGTAAACTCTATTCCAGCTAAAGTATTGTTTGATACCGGAGCATCGCATTCTTTTGTGTCAAAGATTTTTGCAAAAGCATACAACCTAGTTCTAGTTCCGCTAAGCAATCAAATGACTGTTCACTCTCCGGGACCGCTAATGTTGACATCCAAGATAAGCATGGACAATGAGATCCTAATTGGAGGTCGCATATTCCTTGCTTCACTCATGTTGCTGGGAAATTCTGACATTGATGTCATTCTGGGTATGGATTGGTTGAAGACCCACAAAGCTAAAATTGACTGTGCTCAAAAGTCAATAATTCTATCCCACCCTTCAGGCCAGATAGTCTATTCTCCGTATGGATCAAGTTCTGTTCAGTTGATCAACCTGGATGCAAAACCCCTTCCTGCAATTGAAAATGTTCCGGTGGTTTGTGAATTCCCTGACGTCTTTCCAGAAGAGTTGCCAGGGATGCCTCCGGACAGAGCAGTTGAGTTCGTGATCGAGCTTGAGCCAGGTACTGCTCCAATCTCTAAGCATCCATACAAGATAGCTCCTCCTGAACTGAAATTGTTGAAGGAGCAAATCGATATGTACATGGAGAAAGGTTACATTCAGCCTAGTTCCTCCGCTTGGGGTTGCCCAACTCTGTTTGTTGCCAAGAAGGATCAAACAAAAAGACTCGTGGTTGACTATCGTCCTCTCAACGAGAAAACCATCAAGAACAAGTATCCAATTCCTCGTATCGATGATCTTTTTGATCAACTTGCTGGAGCCTCAATATTCTCAAAGTTGGACTTGAGGATGGGTTACCATCAGATAAAGATCAGAAAGGAAGATATTCCTAAGACAGCTTTCACCACACGTTACGGTCTATATGAATACACCGTCATGTCCTTTGGTCTCACCAATGCACCGGCAACGTTCTCAAGACTTATGAATTCTGTCTTCCATGAATACCTCGACAAGTTTGTTGTGGTATATCTCGATGACATTCTAGTCTACTCAAAATCCGAGGAAGAGCATGGAGAACACCTTCGTCTCACTCTCATGAAACTTCGCGAGCATCGTTTGTATGCCAAGTTCTCCAAATGTGAGTTCTGGATTCCAGAAGTTGCATATCTTGGTCATATCATCTCTGCCAAAGGCATTGCCATTGATCCTGAAAAAGTTAAGGCAATTGTTGACTGGAAACCCCCTAAGACGGTGAAGCAAGTCAGAAGTTTTCTTGGCTTGGCTAGCTATTGTCGTCGTTTCGTCCAAAACTTTTCCAAGATTGCTAAACCTCTCACTGATCTCACAAAGAAGGACAAAAAGTTCGTTTGGACTCCACAGTGTGATGAGAGTTTCAACCTCCTGAAGACTAAACTCACTTCCACACCTGTTCTGGTTGGCCCAGATACTACCAAACCTTTCCAGATATTCTGTGATGCATCTCTCCAAGGCCTAGGAGCAGTTCTTATGCAAGAACGTCAAGTTGTGGCTTATGCTTCACGTCAGTTGAACCCACATGAGCAAAACTATCCCACACATGATCTTGAACTTGCAGCAGTTGTGTTTGCCCTCAAGAAATGGAGACAATACTTGTTGGGTAACAAAACTGAAATCTTTTCCGATCATAAGAGTCTGAAATACATCTTCACTCAGCCAGATCTGAACCTCAGGCAAAGGAGATGGATTGAGAAGATTAAAGACTTTGATCTCACCATTTCTTACACTCCAGGCAAGGCTAATGTTATGGCCGATGCTCTCAGTCGCAAATCCTATTGCAATAATCTCATGATCATGGAAAGCCAACCTCCACTTCATGAAGAATTCCAGAAGCTGAACCTTGGTCTTGTCCCTGAAGGATACCTTGCTAGCTTGACAGCCAGTCCAACTCTCGAGGACAAGATTCGTTCTGAACAACTTCGTGATAATGAAATCAAGAAGATTGTAGAGCACATCAAGGAAGGCAATGATAAATTCAAGTCCTTCACAATTGATGACAAGGGAACTGTGTTCTTCGAGGGACGCATTGCAGTTCCTCAGATTCAAAATCTCAAGGATATCATTCTCAAGGAGGCTCATGAAACTCCTCTATCCATCCACCCTGGAAGTACAAAGATGTACCAGGATCTCAAGACTCTGTATTGGTGGCCTGGCATGAAACGTGAAATTGCTCAATACGTTTCTGAATGCGACGTTTGTCAACGTGTTAAGGCAGTCCATCAGAAAACAGCCGGTCTACTCCAACCTCTCAAAATTCCTGAGTGGAAGTGGGACATGATTGAAATGGACTTCGTTACTGGGTTTCCAAAGTCCAAAAAGGGCAACGATGCAATCTTCGTTGTTATTGATCGTCTCACTAAGGTTGCTCACTTCTTTGCTGTCAAGGAAACTATCTCAGCTAGCCAGTTAGCAGAGCTCTACACAGCAAAGGTTGTTCCTCTTCATGGTGTTCCATTGGAAATAAGCTCAGACCGTGGAAGTATCTTCACTTCTCATTTCTGGAAAAGCTTTCAAGAAGCATTGGGTACCAAACTTCTGTTCAGCACAGCTTATCACCCTCAGTCTCAGGGGCAAGTCGAAAGAGTCAATCAGATTCTCGAGGATATGCTCAGAGCATGTGGTCTCTCCTTTGGCATGAAATGGGAGGATTGCCTTCCATATGCTGAATTCTCCTACAACAACAGCTACCAGGCAAGCCTAGGCATGGCACCATTTGAGGCACTGTATGGTCGCAGATGCAGGAGTCCAATCAATTGGTCTGGAGCTGGTGAACGTTCACTCTTAGGCCCTGACATTGTTAAGGAAGCCAAGGAGAAAGTTCGTATCATTCGTGACAATCTCAGGATTGCTCAGTCTCGTCAGAAGAGCTATTATGATAGCAAGCACAGGGATATGATCTATGCACCTGGTGATAAGGCATATCTCCGAGTAACTCCCCTCAGAGGCACTCATCATTTTGGTGTGAAAGGAAAGCTTGCACCAAGATACATTGGTCCTTTCAACATTCTCTCAAGGCGGGGCAGAAAATGCTTATCGTCTTGAACTTCCAGAAAAACTATCCAAGGTGCACGATGTGTTCCACGTGTCACAGCTCAAGAAGTGTTTCAAAGATCCAGATCGTGCTGTTGATCATGATTCCATTGAACTGCAAGATGATCTATCTTATGAGGAGCACCCTATTCGTATTCTCGATGAGACCGAGCGTAAGACTCGCAACAAGAGCACCAAGTTCTTGAAAGTCCAATGGTCGCATCATTCCGATAAAGAGGCAACGTGGGAGACCGAAGAGGATCTTCGCAAGAAGTATCCGGACCTTTTCACATCTCAGTAAGGAATCTCGGGGCGCGATTCCTTCAAGGGGGGGGCGTTTTGTAACATCCCAAGTATGAAATACCCCTTAGAATGTTTGATTTATTGTTTTATTTCAAGTATTGCATCATGTCATCATGTTTAATCATTTGTTTGCAATTGTTACTATTTGTTTTGCATTTGTTTTATCTTGTTTTCATAATCAAACTCAAACAAATTCAAATGGTTATTTTCATACTTGATCTGTTACAACTTTTGGAATAAAAATAACAAATGAAAACAACCAAATTGTTCCATTTTATTTCCATGTTAACCACTCATTAAATTGTTGGGTTTAATCAAACCATTAGTTCAATCAATAATTCCTTAATGTTCACTTATGAATTTGTTGCTTTAAATCAATCAATTAATCCAACCAATTAATTCAAATCACCTGCATTATCAAATCCACTTCATCAAACAACCACCCACTTGAGTTTTTGAAATCTCTAAGCAAATCAACTAATTTCAAACATTTAATCTATAGGGGCCACCCTATAAAAATGCTTTGTTTTCTTAATATTAATCAATATTAAAATTCTTTCAAATTTTGGATTCAAATACAAACATCATTTTGAATCTCAAACTTTTGAAAACCAACCTTGGCATGTGGTTGCTATTGGTCTAACAAGCCTAACCTAATTTTTCTGGAATTTTTACTAATCCTAAACCTTCCTTTTTCTTCCAAATCTGTTTCAGCAAAAGAAATATATAAAACAGAAAAATAAAACGGGCGGCAGCTAACTAGCGCGCGCGGCAGATAACTAGCCCAACCCACTAAGCCTACGCGCGCGCAAGTCCAGCCCGCCTAACTCCCTCGCTTACCGCTTCGCAAATCGTGTCGTCGTCTGTTAGACGTACGGCGCGCATCCGCGGCGCCACCGCGGCAGTACGGCCACCCCCGACGACGATCCGAGCTCGTGGGGGCCTATAAAAGCACGCCTAGGGCTCAGCGTCAACCCTAGACCCCCCTAGGCTCCTGTTCCCCTCTCCGCCGCCGCCAATCGCCACCTCCCCGTCGATTTTCTTCTCTGCTGCCACCTCACCGGAGCTGCTCGCCTGAAACCCTCCACCGCGCCGTCGCCATGTCGCTCCTCTACCCCACCTAGACCCTTGAACCAGCTCGCCACTCTCTCCTCTCTCTGTTGAACACCTAATCGCCACGGGTAAGCCCCTGTTTCGCCGTCGCGATCTTCTCCCTCTCCGGCCACCGTGCCTCCGTTAACTGAACCCGATGTTGCCGTCGACGGTGAAGGGGGCCTTGACGTGATCTGAGCACTGGCATCGACCCACCTCTTCCTCCTCTACGTTTTGGACACCTGCGGGAGCACGGAGGAGCACTGCAACCGCGCCGCCGTCCTCGTCATCGCCGCAGCCGCCGTCGTCACCGTTGCGTCACCGTCGAGCCTCTGCCTCGATTACAACCGGTGGTGAGCCACCGTCCATCTCCTCCCCTCTCCCTCTGCTTGCGCATGTTCTGCACACCTCCACGTATCATCAATCGCGAGCACGGCCGTGCAGATCGCCGCCGGCGAGTTTTTCTGTCAGTCGAGCAACCTTTTGTTCGTCAGTTTCGTCAGACTTGCGCGGATCTGAACCTCAACCTGGCTGCGTCCCTATATCTGTCAAGCGAACGCGCAGCAGCGCAGCGGTTCAGTGTATCGTGCGCGAGGGCGAGGTGCTGGGTTCGATCCCTAGCACCCGGGATTAAATCCCTCTTTTTTCGTTCGAGCGCTGACAGCCCTGGCCCAGCTGTCAGTCACTCGTGTGCCACGCGGGCACAGCGAGCCCACGGGGCCCCCCTGGTAGTGTCTGGGTGGGTCTTTCCGTGAGTATAAAAAGTTTAAAAACGAATCTGTTTTATTTCTCCTATTTCTTTTAAATGGCAGAATAAAACACTAAACTTTAAAAATCAATAACTTTTAATCTATAAATCCAATAAATAAAAGTTGTATATGTTTATTGCTCCAAATTTTATTGTCTATCCAATTGTTCCATTTATGTTCTGTTTTGAGTTTTCAAAATACATTAAAAATTCAAATTTGAATAATTCAAATGTAATTTGCAATAATTCACAAATAATTCATACTAATTCCAAATAAGGCAAATAAAATATGTTTTTCATACCATTTTGAATATCCTATTCAAATATAAAATTTGTTTCATTGTTTGAATAATTTAAATTGCCTAAATAATTTAATACTTGTTTAATTCAATTAAATTTGATAAAATCATAACTTGCTTAATATAAAATATTTTTGAACATGCAAAATATGTTTTCAAACCATCAAAGTGTGAACTTTTCAAATGTGAACTTGAATTTATGTTTTGAACAAATAAAATTCAAATAATATTCAAACTTGTTTTAAATTCAATTAAAACTTGTTTAATATTGTTTAATTCATAATAAATTCATCCTAATTCAAATTTCAATATTTGAAACATGTAATCCAACTAAAATTTGATGTTCTTTTCAAATATAAATTTTGTTAATTGTTTTGCACCCTTTAAATTGATGAAAACAATAATTGTTTGTGTGACATGTTTAAGTAACCACATTTTCCAAACTTAATAAATAATTCCAAACTTGTTTTATTCCTTTTCCTTTGCATCTATTATTGCTACCTTGTTGTTATTTTGTGGTTATCATCATGCATGCATCATGCTAACAACTTTCACATAATAATTAATTGTAAATCATTTGTTTCCAATTAATTCAATGGATCTTTTCCATATGCAATCCAATTGCATATGGGTCCATTTAAATTGTGTTATCATGTTAGCTAGCTTATTTTGATGCAACCATTAATTTGTCATGCATCATCTTGATTGTGCACAATGCCATGAAAATGATTGTTTACATTCCTGTTTTATTTGTTTGTTACTTCTCAAATAGACGACGACGTTGAGACAGACGATCCTTACAGCACCCCTTCTGAGGATCTAGCTCAGTACCCGGCTGTTGAGTTCGCAGGCAAGTTATCACTCACATGAACCATTGTGTATCTTTCAACCCTGGTTACCGATACTTTCCGTTGTCTATTTCTGCTAGCCTTAGTGGTAGTTGTTTCTGTTACGAATCTATCACATGATTCCCTGAACCCTGATATTGCCTCACCACCCCTCCTACAACCCTATTGATTGAGCCAGTGTCTTACTAGTATGCTTAGGTTGTTTTGCTCGAGTCTGTTACCCGTTACTTTCAGTTACTATATTTCATTATGTTTTGGGGGCTCGATGTTTAATCAATCAATCAATCATGCTAATGTTATTACTTAATAATAATTTGATGATAAGGCACCGGCAGGAGGCCCTGTGTGGTTTTGAGGCCTGCTAGTGTCGACCCTAATAGGAAAAGGGTCTTGTCTACTGATCCATGATGAGCGCACTACCCGCATGTGGGAAGCGAGTATGGGCGCCCCTCTCAATTTGATTCGATTCGCATCTCGTCCAAATCATCTCATTTAGTTCGTGTTTTCCATTTGCCGCATGCATGTTTTTGCGAGCCCAGCGCAGGGTGGAACTTTTGTAGTCGGCATATAGGGGGACACGTTCTTAGAGTGCTATGAGGGTCCATTTTCTTCTGGGCTCGATTAGCCGTGCGCCCAAGGTGCTTTGGGCTTGATGCGGAGAAGAGTTGAGTTGTGTTGAGTGCCCCGCTTGGTGGGAGGCATCCCATCTGGCGGGTTATTCATACATGTACGGCCAAATTGGTGCAACCCTGCAGGGATAATCTTCTCGAGAAGCCGTGTTTTCCGCGGTTATGGACTACTTGGTGAAAGTACTGGCTAACAAGTACTCATGACAACTTAAACCTAGTGATTCATAATCCCACACCCCATGATTATCAATTTGACTAGTAATAGGATTATTGTCACAATAACTTGAATCATCTTTAATCCAACTGTGTGAGTTATCCTCAGATTGCTTCTTTGGATAAGGGGCGAGATCCATGATGGGTTGGTTTGAAGTTATCTTTCAATTGGTTACAACCCTCGATCTTATCCCCTTTCTGATAGTTGGAAGTGATAGAATCTCTGTAGTTGGTTAGTGCAGCCAGTTGCAGCATCTTTTATATACCCCTTCCTTTCCGTTGAACCCAAGTCATCTGTGCTTGTGTTGACAGGTTATACATTGGTGAACTGTGAGTCTTGCTTGCCAGTACGTCTATGTACTGACCCCTTTGGGGCTGTGGTTTCCGCAGACTACGATTACGAGGATCCAGGAGACGGCTACTACGTGGAGTTTGACGAGGCTGCTGACGAGTAGTTAGCGGACCCGGGCAGGATCCGAGACACCGTGGATGGGCTCCGTCTTTATTTCAGTTTCCGGCTTCTTAAGCCTATTTGGATTTTTTCTGTACTCAGACCCCTTTGAATGCTTCCGCTGATGTAATGAATGCTATGTTGGGACATGTGTCCTCTAGATGATTGTATTTGCTATTTCTGCCTTAGTGAAGGCCATTTGCTACCTTATTTCAATCTTTTGTGTCGTAGAGGCATGTTGTGTTATCCTTTTGTTCAAAGCCGTTGACGTACCATGTGTGTATGGTATGAAGTACGTCAATGGTAGTGTCCTGATTTCTACAGGATAGTTTACATCGACGGTGAACAGTAGCGATGGGTTGTCTCACATAAGTGTTGGCCTACTCGTAAGAGGACGCGGGTGCCGGAAAGCCCCGTAATCCCATCAGAATACTGTTCAGTTCGTGCGGTGAGTATCCTCTAGAAGTCCGGGTGCGACAAATGGTATCAGAGCCTGTCTGCCTGTAGGATCCCTTTTTACTGGTCGCAGTTGAGTCTAGAAACTATTTTGTAGCTATATAGGAAAAATGAAACGTGAGAGTAGGAATTCTGCCATTTTTCTTCTTTCCCCACCCACCCACCCTTTTCTGGTAAGGAAGTGCAACGTTGTTTTCTCTCCTCACCTAAACTTTCAAGTTAGGATTTCACGTGTTTTGGGTTCTCCGTAGTACCTCAGGAGTTTTTGGTCTCAAGTTTCCCGATGTTGCTTCGATATCCTGTTCTTTTCAACATCCTTATCGTCCGTTGAACCTTGTTGTTGTTGTTTCCCACTTCAATTCTTCTACCGGAGTCTAATCAAAACCTCCCAAATCATCTGCAGATGGATCTCAGGTTCTTCCCGCAGGTGGTTCGGATGACTCGCTGTGAGAGCACCGCCGGTTATCCGGAGATGCTGAGAGACATGGTTACCTATCTGGGGTTCCATTGGGCACCAGAGTACCAGGTCTACGAGCAGCAGCGAGAGTTTGACCAGACCTACTACCAGGCTATCGTCTACTTTCTGTCAGATGATGGCAGGAGCATTGTCCACCGCTACGAGGCAGTAGGTTCCACAGTGGATATGGCCGTGCAGCAGGCAGCTTACGTGAGTCTCACCGTCCTCCGTGCTGACTACTGGGGGTTTGATGATTCCATCTATCGTCACATCCCCCGTGGTTACATCACGGCAGCGGGAGTTCACTTCACTCTCCACAGCAACCTGGATACCTACGAGTCTGATAGCTCCAGGCTGCACACCACTGCTCAGTTCGTGAGGCACAGTGACGCAGTTGCTTCCGCACTTTCTCAGGAGTTGGCCTCAGTCAGGGAGCAGCTCTATCTTGCTTTGACTCGTCTGGCTACGTACACCACAGACTTTGTTGGAGACGAGCGCTTTGCGCGTTTCACTCAGCCAGCTGGGTTTCCGCTGCCAGATGCTGGAGGTTACGAGCCGATCAGAGGTCCACTTCTCGACCTTGGTCCTGGTTACACTTGGATTCCCCGCTTTGGAGCACAGGGAGACGACGCTTTCTACTTCACCACACCGAGAGTTGCTCTCAGAGCAGTCCCGCTCTACGTGGATCGTCGTCATACCTACTTCCGGGGGATTCCTCCGCACCGTATCTCTCGTCGTACTACTCACCGCCGTCCTGCGTGATGAGCATGGGAGTACCGATGTATCCATTCCTAGCTATGTTTAGTTATCCTTTGGCATTCGAACCATGTATTGGTCTGTTGGATATTCTGATGTATTTGAACATGTGATGATGTACCTGTTGGTTATCTATTCATGCGTCGGAATAATCTATCTTTCGGTTACCAAGTCTATCCTTTTCTATTGTTGTGCTAAAATGAATGTCTATTCAGGATGCCGCCAACAAGGAGCAACCCGCCTGAACCACCTCCGCTCATGGAGCTGTTGACTCAGATGACTCAGGTCGTGGCTCAGATGGCCCAGATCCAGGCTAACCAGCACACCAACCAGAATGCTCCGCGAGTCAGCATCAAGGAGTTTCTGAGCATGGGGCCGAGAGCTTTCGTGGCAACACGTGAGCCTCTGGATGCTGATGACTGGATCAGGGAGATGAACAGGGCTCTGGAGATTGCTCATGTTGCTGAGGAAGATAAGGTCAAGTATGCCACCTACCTACTGAAGGGTCAGGCAGCTACTTGGTGGGAGAACTACCAGACCATGAGAGCTGGCTATCCTATCACATGGGGATGTTTCAAGGATGCCTTCCTGAAGCACCACATTCTAGATGGTCTCATGGAAAGGATGCGTGAGGAATTCTGCTCTCTCAAACAGGGCTAGCTGGACGTCCTCGGCTACCAGAACGAGTTCAATCGTCTAGCTCGATACGCTGGTGACGAGGTGTCCACTGAAGCCAAGAAGATGGCAAGGTTCCGCCGAGGCTTTAACCCGGAACTGAAGTACGCTCTCACCAACGTCAAGTGCAAGGACTTCGTGGAGCTCGTGAACACCGCGCTCAATGAGGAGAATGGGCGCAAGGCGTTCGAAGAGTCCCGTAAGCACTCGCGTGAGGGTGGTTCCTCCTCCAACATGACCACCCCTCCGCAGAAGCGCCGCATCTGGGTGCCAAATGGTGCTGTCACTCGGGCTCCAAATGCCCAAGCTTCTCCAGGCTTTGGTCCCCGCCCACCCAACCCATCTCAGATGCAGGGTCAGAGGATTCCAATGGGGCAGCCAAGGCCAGGTCCTCCTCGTGTCGTCACTTGCTACAAGTGCAAGGAGACTGGGCACTACGCTGATAAGTGCACTCAGAGGCAGCTACCTCCACCACCTCCTCGCCCCAACACCAACCAGGCAATGGTTCGTGCTCCCCCGGCTAAAGCCTTCAACTCCAACAACAGGCCTGTCGGGAGGACCGCGAGGGTGAACCATATCAAGGCCGACAAAGCTGAGGAAGCTGCTGACGTCGTTCTCGGTATATTACCCGTAAACTCTATTCCAGCTAAAGTATTGTTTGATACCGGAGCATCGCATTCTTTTGTGTCAAAGATTTTTGCAAAAGCATACAACCTAGTTCTAGTTCCGCTAAGCAATCAAATGACTGTTCACTCTCCGGGACCACAAATCTTGACATCCAAGATAAGCATGGACAATGAGATCCTATTGGAGGTCGCATATTCCTTGCTTCACTCATGTTGCTGGGAAATTCTGACATTGATGTCATTCTGGGTATGGATTGGTTGAAGACCCACAAAGCTAAAATTGACTGTGCTCAAAAGTCAATAATTCTATCCCACCCTTCAGGCCAGATAGTCTATTCTCCGTATGGATCAAGTTCTGTTCAGCTGTTCAACCTGGATGCAAAACCCCTTCCTGCAATTGAAAATGTTCCGGTGGTTTGTGAATTCCCTGACGTCTTTCCAGAAGAGTTGCCAGGGATGCCTCCGGACAGAGCAGTTGAGTTCATGATCGAGCTTGAGCCAGGTACTGCTCCAATCTCTAAGCATCCATACAAGATAGCTCCTCCTGAACTGAAATTGTTGAAGGAGCAAATCGATATGTACATGGAGAAAGGTTACATTCAGCCTAGTTCCTCCGCTTGGGGTTGCCCAACTCTGTTTGTTGCCAAGAAGGATCAAACAAAAAGACTCGTGGTTGACTATCGTCCTCTCAACGAGAAAACCATCAAGAACAAGTATCCAATTCCTCGTATCGATGATCTTTTTGATCAACTTGCTGGAGCCTCAATATTCTCAAAGTTGGACTTGAGGATGGGTTACCATCAGATAAAGATCAGAAAGGAAGATATTCCTAAGACAGCTTTCACCACACGTTACGGTCTATATGAATACACCGTCATGTCCTTTGGTCTCACCAATGCACCGGCAACGTTCTCAAGACTTATGAATTATGTCTTCCATGAATACCTCGACAAGTTTGTTGTGGTATATCTCGATGACATTCTAGTCTACTCAAAATCCGAGGAAGAGCATGGAGAACACCTTCATCTGACTCTCATGAAACTTCGCGAGCATCGTCTGTATGCCAAGTTCTCCAAATGTGAGTTCTGGATTCCAGAAGTTGCATATCTTGGTCATATCATCTCTGCCAAAGGCATTGCCATTGATCCTGAAAAAGTTAAGGCAATTGTTGACTGGAAACCCCCTAAGACGGTGAAGCAAGTCAGAAGTTTTCTTGGCTTGGCTAGCTATTGCCGTCGTTTCGTCCAAAACTTTTCCAAGATTGCTAAACCTCTCACTGATCTCACAAAGAAGGACAAAAAGTTCGTTTGGACTCCACAGTGTGATGAGAGTTTCAACCTCCTGAAGACTAAACTCACTTCCACACCTGTTCTGGTTGGCCCAGATACTACCAAACCTTTCCAGATATTCTGTGATGCATCTCTCCAAGGCCTAGGAGCAGTTCTTATGCAAGAACGTCAAGTTGTGGCTTATGCTTCACGTCAGTTGAACCCACATGAGCAAAACTATCCCACAAATGATCTTGAACTTGCAGCAGTTGTGTTTGCCCTCAAGAAATGGAGACAATACTTGTTGGGTAACAAAACTGAAATCTTTTCCGATCATAAGAGTCTGAAATACATCTTCACTCAGCCAGATCTGAACCTCAGGCAAAGGAGATGGATTGAGAAGATTAAAGACTTTGATCTCACCATTTCTTACACTCCAGGCAAGGCTAATGTTATGGCCGATGCTCTCAGTCGCAAATCCTATTGCAATAATCTCATGATCATGGAAAGCCAACCTCCACTTCATGAAGAATTCCAGAAGCTGAACCTTGGTCTTGTCCCTGAAGGATACCTTGCTAGCTTGACAGCCAGTCCAACTCTCGAGGACAAGATTCGTTCTGAACAACTTCGTGATAATGAAATCAAGAAGATTGTAGAGCACATCAAGGAAGGCAATGATAAATTCAAGTCCTTCACAATTGATGACAAGGGAACTGTGTTCTTCGAGGGACGCATTGCAGTTCCTCAGATTCAAAATCTCAAGGATATCATTCTCAAGGAGGCTCATGAAACTCCTCTATCCATCCACCCTGGAAGTACAAAGATGTACCAGGATCTCAAGACTCTGTATTGGTGGCCTGGCATGAAACGTGAAATTGCTCAATACGTTTCTGAATGCGACGTTTGTCAACGTGTTAAGGCAGTCCATCAGAAAACAGCCGGTCTACTCCAACCTCTCAAAATTCCTGAGTGGAAGTGGGACATGATTGAAATGGACTTCGTTACTGGGTTTCCAAAGTCCAAAAAGGGCAACGATGCAATCTTCGTTGTTATTGATCGTCTCACTAAGGTTGCTCACTTCTTTGCTGTCAAGGAAACTATCTCAGCTAGCCAGTTAGCAGAGCTCTACACAGCAAAGGTTGTTCCTCTTCATGGTGTTCCATTGGAAATAAGCTCAGACCGTGGAAGTATCTTCACTTCTCATTTCTGGAAAAGCTTTCAAGAAGCATTGGGTACCAAACTTCTGTTCAGCACAGCTTATCACCCTCAGTCTCAGGGGCAAGTCGAAAGAGTCAATCAGATTCTCGAGGATATGCTCAGAGCATGTGGTCTCTCCTTTGGCATGAAATGGGAGGATTGCCTTCCATATGCTGAATTCTCCTACAACAACAGCTACCAGGCAAGCCTAGGCATGGCACCATTTGAGGCACTGTATGGTCGCAGATGCAGGAGTCCAATCAATTGGTCTGGAGCTGGTGAACGTTCACTCTTAGGCCCTGACATTGTTAAGGAAGCCGAGGAGAAAGTTCGTATTGTCGTGGGATAATCACGGCAGATGTTACCGGGGGTAACTGGTCTTGGGGCAAGACGACACAGGTATTTGGGAGAGGGTTTAGCTCAGAGGAAAACATGGTGCAATTCGATCTGGTAGCCGGCAATCAAAGTCGCCGAGTCTCCGATCTTGATATATCAACTCAATTCTAGGATTACACTGGATGCTCGATGTCAAGCGCTATTGCTAGGGTTCTAAAATCTCTGTCTAAAACTAGACCTGGGGGTCGGTTTATAAAGCACCCGTACCCCCTGGCTTATTCCCCAAGGCGCACCCTGGATCCTACCCGGACACGGCGCACAAACCCTAGCTTTCCTTTACAATAACCCACAATCCGGGTCGCGGGGCCTACAAACTTGGGCCTTCCACAAGCTTCCTTATCCTTAGCCGGATCCTGCGCACCGTCCTTTGGGCCGGGTTACTCCTTGGAGTTTGGCCTACCGGGTTATCATCCCCCCGTCAGTAGTCCCCAGAATAGCCTGGGCTTCATGGATCCTCCTTGCGCTTGCTATTCCCTGCAAAGATATCAAACATACAGGCATATGGAGGCCGGGTTAAGATGCTCTGATATTCAGCTAGGCCTTGCTCCACGACGGCCATGTGGTAACCCGGGTTTTTCCTCCAAACACCTTTAATTTTCTAGGTCTAAACCCTAATAAAAATGCCAAAATTCCATACTCGATAATCGATCCTGATATCACGGGATGGATTTCCTTCTCTCTTTTATCCAGATGCCTTGCTCAATATTTGGCGCATATCTTGCAGAATCCACGTGGATAACCGTCACCCCACGATTTCCGGCTTCTGGCCGTTAGGATAGGCTCACCCCTACTTTATAAATAGCACTCAAGGGATAACCCTAAACTCATCACTGCGTCTCAGTTTCCACTTTCCTTTCTGGCTCCTTTCACCCTCGCGGCACCACCGCAAGAAACTCGCACTTGTCATCGCAGCAAGACCGCCGCCGGCCGCGCCCGCTCTCGAGCCATCCCGCGCCGCCGTCAAGTGTCGCCGTCACGCCTTTGCTCCTCTCGCCAAGAATCGCGGAGGGGCATTCGAGCCACACCTCTTGCCGCCGCCACGCTAGACTCCAATCTCTCCAGTAAGCCTCTCGCAGCCGTTTGATTTAGCCCCATAATTTTTCAATTCATCCAAGATCGGATCTAGGTCAACCCATGAATCATTTTTCCGATTTCATCAAATTAGATCGATTCGATGCTCGCCAACTCCTTTAACCGTCTGCTAGATAGCTACAACTCATCCTCCTACCCTCACTAATCACCAAATCTCCTGAAAAACCGCTCGCAAACTTTCCCATCTAGATCCACTTCTCCTTGATTTTCCGCCCATTGCGTTAACACCCGGAAAACCTTCCTTTTCCAGCTATCTTGCTTGCAGTAGACACATGGGCAACCACCCATCTTCCCCAAATGCTTTTCCATACGTAAGTGACCAATAATTTCCATGATTGTATTTAACACCCGGATACCTTGTAATCTCCACCTCATAGCGTGACACCCGGATAATTCTTAGCTTTATACTTTCTTGATACCTTATACTCGGATAACCCAACACTTCCGAGTCTTATTTCCTGAGCCTCTTTTTCTTACGTTTTCGCAGGTTGATCCCATGGCTCCCAAACGACAAGGAAAACAGCCGACTCAAGCGAGGACTACCCAAACCATCTCCGCCAACTGGGGGCGTTCCACAGCTACAAAAGCCAAATTGGACGAGCTAGCCGAATTAGGGATCCTTCCTTCCCAGAAGGACATTCACTGGAGGGTGCCGGGCAACGAGACCCGGCCCACACCTGCTGATAACGAGGTAATCTGCTTCGTAGAGCACGTGACCCGGGGATTCCGTCCTCCGGGTCACCCTTTCTTCCGGGAGGTCTTAAGCCATTATGGCCTCCGGGTATTCGACATAGGGCCTAACTCTATGTTGAATATTACCCACTTCATCGTTCTATCCGAGTCGTACTTGTGCATGCCGCCTAGCTTGACTCTCTTCATCGAACTATTCCAATGTAAGCCGTGCCGTGAAAGTGGTGACGGTGCACTTCTTACTTGTGGCGGGGTATCCATCCAACGCCGCAAGAATTCACCAATGCCAACTCTCAATTTGAACTCCCACGTCAAACATTGGCAGCTGTCTTTCTTTTACTGCCACGATACCTCCCCAGACGGCGAAAAGAAACTGCCGAGTTACTCGGAAAACCCCCTCGAACCTTCCGAGTCTTTCAATGCCTTTGCACCAGACTCAGACAGGGAGGCGATCCTTCCCTCATTAGCCAAGATAGCCATCCTCTCAGCCCAAGGCCTCCTCGGGCTAAATTTAGTAAAAACATGGGTGGACTTTCGGATCCAACCCAACTCCATCCGCACCAAACTGATGTGCGAGTATTCGGGGCATACCACGGATGCACTCCGATACTCCACCAAGAGCTTCGCGACCGGCGATACTAACAAGACCATCAAAAGCTTCCTGACAGAGAAGCTGGAGGTGATAGAGGGTATCACCGGGTTACCCCCGTTTACTCGGGAAAACCCGGCTCCAGCGGTAATACCCGGTATTCATAGCTTATTTCCACATTTTGGCTTGATATAGCTTCTAACCCTTAATCTCATTCTTTTTTCTTAGGCTGATGACCCTTTCTGGAGGGTTGAACCTTCTCCCCCTTCCAGAGACCCGGAAGAAGAGGACGAGCCGGCTGATGATAGTGAAGGTATTTGCACAGCATTTGTATATCTTTACTTGCATCACTTCCTCCCGTTCCCCTTTTTTCCAACGAACACACACCCGATTCACAGGACTGGAGGACGAAGGTGAAGCCAATGAGGATGACCCGGAGGCGACCGAGTCTGACCAAGAGGCAACAGTAGGTGCCAAGAGGAAAACCAGGGGGGCAGTGTCCAAGGTTCCTTTTTCCTCATTATCCTCTGAACCTTACTCCTTTGACGCCATGCGACAACTTAACCATCAATTATCAAATTCGTCGTGCTTGAAGGATTCCTTCCCAGCCAAACGCAGAGTAACTCGGAGCTCCCCGGGTGAAGATCCCCTTAACCCGGGCATCTCTATTCCCTCGGTCCCTCGTGGCGGCGCTCCTCCGCCTCGTCCTTCCGACTCTCCTCGACGCCATCCTTCTCCTAACCATCCACGTGCCGGGCAATTCCGGGTCCCGTTAGTGGTCCCCGTGGCGACCTCATCTGCTTCCAGCGGCGAGCTCCCGCCTGATTACACCGTGAATGCCGGGTAAGTTTGTGCCACATGATTTCCTTTTAGGCCTAACAAATTTCCACTCAAGCCACCGTCATTACTAATAACTGCCTTTTCTCATTTCTCTTTTAGTGCTCAAGCCGTCGTTAGTGACCCGGAAAACATAGAAGCAGATAACCATCAGGCGGAGAAGCCGACTGACAATGCAGACGCCGCAACTGGCGGTGACACGGCGAATAACCAGGGACAAGGCCCTCTGAACAATCCACTTCCCCGAGCTGCCGGATCTCCTTCCTCATCGGAACCAGTAGACGAGGAGATCGAAGTTCTAGATACAAGGATGAGTTCTCCCAACCCGGCCGCCCAAACTGTCCGGGTCTCAACTCCAAGGGCGGGGAGAGCCCCCCCACCAAGCGACCAAGCTGCCGGCTCTTCCGGTACTCGATCCGAGGAACTGACATTTACCCAGATGCTAGAAACCCTTCGCACTTTAAGGGCTAATGAAGAAAACATCTTGGGAGCTTTGATAGCCAAACACGAGGTAAATCCGACTAATGTTGCTTATGCCTTTGTCCAGTCCCCAAGTTCCGAGTGAATTGATTCATAATTTACTTGGGACTTTATTATACAAGCGACTGATAACTTGCTCCTCTGCCCAACTGATCCTTGTTTGCATGCATGCAGGCTTTCGTAACTCAATCTGAGGAAAAACTGGCAGACGCCACCAAGCTCATCGAAAAGGAGGTAGCTTTACGTGAAGCAGCCGAAGCCGAAGCCAGGAGAAATAGGTTGATAATGAGGAAATATAGGAAAAGGGCTCACCGAGCAGAAGATGACCTAACAAGCCTTTCCGTCCAAATATCGGACACATATCGTGCTTTACTTGGTACGTTTCCTCCTCCGGGTTTATCTTTTTGATAGATAGCAGCAGTTTCCCGACTTACGTCTCCATTTCTTCAGGCCCGGACGAAACCATGCCGGAAGAGGATGACATGGCCAAGCTGAAAACCATGAAGAGCGTTATCCGGCAGCTATGTGCCGGAACCAAATGGATCCTTGAGGAATTGCGGTGGCCGGGTAGAGGACATGTTGATCTGAAGAGGATGCTGGATGCCTTCTCCACTATTCTCGAGTGGATTTGGCACTGGAAGCGTTCGTCTTGCCGGGTTGGAGTGACCCGGGGGCTTGCTCTTGCCAAGGCTTATCTCCCCAAGCTCGAGCTAGTGAAGCTTATGGGCGTCTTCCCAGAGTTCAAGCTTGACGGATCCAAGTTCTCGGTGAAGGATTTTCAGGCCGTCCAGAAGGAGGTCCGTTACCCGGCCAGCGTAATTGCTGATGAACTGGATGTTAATATACTTGTTCCAGCATACGATGCTGCCGGTGAAGCAATTAAGTCAGATCTTCCTGAGCCGTATGATATGCTGGCTCGGTGGAAGGAGGAAGCTGCTGCGATAAGGGCGGAGGCTGCCAAGAAGCAAGCTGAAGCCGGCTCTGCCCCTGCTACCTCAACACCAGTCGTTCCACCTCCTGCAGGGGCTGGTACCGCTGATCCGGGTGCTGCTGCTACCACCAATGATGGCAAGGGCAAGGCCAAGATGAACGCCGAGTGATATATGATTTGTAATGCCTCTTCTTATGCACCGGTCGGTCAACATACTTTTTAAAACAGTTATATTTTGGGTGGTGCGCCTGTGCACCTTTGATATCTTTTCACCAGGATTTTGTAATGCACGCTAAGGTCTTGATATACTCGATGCCTGTTCCGGCCTTTTTAAGTTTATCCATTATTGAGCTCATCTGTTCTCGATATCTGGCTTTCTTTATTGTTCCTCTTGTGAAAACTCAATTTCCGGGTCTCATAGGTATTGACAAGCGGATTTTGCTTCTAAGTCCCCAAGTCCCCAAGACTCGGATAATTGTGTTTTTGGAATTATACAAGTAAGCCATTTTTTCTCTTTTCGAGATTTCAAGCCATCCGGACCCGGATCGCCGAGTCTAGGACACTTGATCTTGAAAGGGGAACGAACTGCCTACTGCTAATTTCACAAAGATCCCTGAGTTGTTTCACATAGGTTTTGAAGTTACGCTTAATAGTCGTTGAGTTTCCAGCTGTTCAGCCTTGTACTCTGCATAACTTGTGGTTTAGATGACCCTTTTGACTATCTTGTACTGTAAGCCGGCTTTCGCGTGGATACCATGTTGTTACATCCATACGAAAACGTAGCCAGCCAAGCCCCGTCGGGTTTCATGACTGACTGCAATCGTAAGCGAACAAATCATGCCACTTTAATGCGAGTCACATCGAGCTTAAGTAAGAATAGCCAAGGAATTTGGACTTCTTTGTCCGGTTATAAGATTGTAGCCGTACTCGTTTGCAAGTAATCGGCCCTTATAACTCATAGGCATCATGGCCGGGTCTTTGAGTTTGTAACTGTGCTATTCAAGCGACCAGCCCCCAAGACCTAGATATACGCATCATACTGAGAGTACATAACCTGATAATAACCATCTCTTTTCTTGATAACCACCTCTTTACTTGATATGAAAAATCTAGGTCAGCAAGCCGCCTCGTTAAAAACCCGTCCAGTCCCCAAAGGTACCCTGGATAGGAAAAGAGTACGTCTAAAAACCTGCTGCCTATTACATCGTGCAATTCCACTTGCCAATATAGTCTCTTTTTTTTAAGTATAATATGGACGTAGCTGAGCCACGTTCCATGGTCTATCTCTTTCTTGCATAGATGAAGTGGTATGTGCGGTGTCGTTAACTGTAGCCGACTCTTCCCTTGCATCTATCAAGTAATATGACCCATTATGCAGATTCCGGCTTATGATAAATGGTCCTTCCCATGGTGGTGATAATTTGTGTTTTCCTTCATTTGACTGTACCAGGCGCAGAACCAAGTCTCCTTCCTGGAATACCCGGGTTTTCACGCGCCGGCTATGATACCTCCGTAGATCTTGCTGATATATGGCTGATCTTTCCAGGGCTTGTTCTCTTTGCTCTTCTAACATATCTACGGCGTCCTGCCGGGTTTTTTCGTTCTCCACTTCGACGTAAGCTGATACTCGCGGTGAGTCGTGAATAATGTCACTCGGTAACACTGCCTCCGCACCATAGACCATGAAGAAGGGCGTCATCTGAGTGGATCTGTTAGGTGTAGTGTTGATACCCCAAACCACAGAAGGAAGCTCTTCGACCCATGCACCAGCAGCCCTGACACAGGGAACTCGCAATCGTGGTTTTAACCCGCGAAGCAATTCTTGGTTTGCTCTCTCCACTTGTCCATTGGCCTGCGGATGAGCCACCGATGCAACATCAAGCCGGATTCCATTGTTGCCACAGAACTTCTCCATCTCACCAAGGGACATGTTGGTTCCATTGTCGGTAATTATGCTGTGGGGATACCCGAACCGGTAGATAATCCTTTTCAGGAACTTGACTGCTGTAGCTGCTTCGCAATTAGTAACTGGCATAACCTCAACCCACTTGGTAAACTTATCAATAGCCACCAAAAGATGTGTCTTCTTGCATGGTGACATATGAAAGGGGCCAACCATGTCCATACCCCAGACAGCGAACGGCCAAGTTAACGGGATGGTCCGTAACTCCATAGCCGGCACATGGGTTTGGCGAGCGTACCTTTGACATCCGTCACACCTTGCTACCAATCGTTCCGCATCCGCTAGAGCCGTGAGCCAGAAAAATCCATGTCGATAAGCTTTAGCCACAAGAGACCTTGTGGATGCATGATGTCCACAGTCGCCTTCATGGATTTCCTTGAGAATCTGTCGGCCTTCTTCTGGCGCTACGCAGCGCAAAAAGACTCCTGCTGCGCTTCTCTTGTATAATTCTCCATTGATGATAGAATATCCCTTTGCTCGCCTCAAAATTTGCCTTGCTAACACCTCCTGCTGTGGTAACTCGCCCCGCGACAGGTAGGCCAAAAACGGTTCTGTCCATTCGGGAAAAGTGCGTACTGTAGCCACAAGTCCTGAATCCGGGTCTTGGTTTGCCAATTCCTCCTCTGACTCGGTTTTAACCGATGGTCGCCATAATTCATCTAGGAAAACGTTAGGTGGAACCGGCTCTCTGCGCGAGCCGAGTCTAGCGAGCGCGTCGGCTGCCTCGTTCTTTCTTCTGTCTATATGCTCCACCTCATACCCGGAAAAACATCCTGCAACCCTATCAACTTCCCTGCGGTATGCTGCCATAGTTGCGTCCTTTCTATCCCAAGTTCCTGACACCTGCTGTACCACAAGATCCGAATCTCCGAAACACCGTATCCTTTTGATGTTCATCTCCTTAGCTACCCTTAGGCCGTGCAATAGGGCCTCATACTCGGCCATGTTGTTGGAACAGTCAAAGTGGATTTGTAGTACGTAACTTAGTTTATCTCCTTTGGGTGACGTCAGCACCACCCCAGCTCCTGATCCCTCGTATTGCTTAGATCCATCGAAGTGCATGATCCATGACTCGGAATTTGGAACCGTTGTAGTCATGCCTGTATGTGTCCAGTCGTTAACGAAATCAATTAAAGCTTGAGATTTGATTGCTGACCTGGGTTCGTAGTTGATGTGATAATCCCCCATCTCTATCGCCCATTTGGCTATTCTTCCCGTCGCGTCCGAGTTTCTGATGATATCCGACATCGGTATTGAACTAACCACTGTTATGGGGTGTTCTTGGAAGTACGGCTTCAATTTCCGGCTAGCCATAAAGACCCCAAACACCAGCTTTTGCCAATGTGGATAGCGCTGCTTTGCTTCTGATAATACCTCGCTTACATAATAAACCGGCCTCTGAACCGGGTAACCTTTCCCATCCTCTTTACGCTCCACAACAACTACTGCGCTGACGGCTCGGGGGCCAGCTGCCACGTACAGCAACATAGGCTCTTTAGGACCCGGCGCCGCTAGTACTGGTGGTTCGGATAACTGCTTTTTTAGTGCCTCGAACGCCTCATCCGCCTCTTGATCCCACACGAATTTGTCTGATTTCCGCAAGAGCCGGTACAAGGGTATTGCCTTTTCTCCGAGTCTGGATATGAATCGGCTCAAGGCTGCTACGCAGCCCGTGAGCTTTTGAACATGCTTCAAATTTTTTGGTTTTTTCAGACCCTGGATGGCCTTGATTTTATCCGGGTTTGCTTCGATCCCTCTTTCGGAAACTATAAAGCCGAGTAATTTCCCGGCTGGAACTCCGAACACGCACTTTGTCGGGTTGAGCTTCATCTCGTACCTCCTCAAGTTTTTGAACGTCTCCTTTAGATCATCGATAAACGTCTCCGCCTTCCTGGTCTTGATGACCACATCATCCACATAGGCGTGGACGTTGCGTCCGATTTGGTCTTCGAAGCACTTTTGAATACATCGTTGGTAAGTTGCACCGGCGTTCTTCAATCCAAACATCATGGTTTTATAACAGAAGGCCCCAAAAGGGGTTATGAATGATGTTTTCTCCCAATCCTCCCTCTTGAGCTTAATCTAGTGATACCCGGAATATGCGTCCAGGAAGCATAATAAATCGCTTCCAGCTACTGCATCTATAATCTGATCTATCCTGGGTAGTGCGAACGGATCCTTTGGGCAATGTTTGTTGAGACTCGTAAAATCAATGCACATCCTCCACTCATTGGTATTTTTCATCACTAGAACCGGGTTTGCCAGCCAATCCGGGTGAAATACTTCCATGATAAAGCCGGCTGCCAATAGCCGAGCGATCTCTTCGCCTATAGCCTTCCTTCTTTCCTCATTCATTTTCCTCAAGCCCTGCTTCACGGGCCTGGACTTGGGATCCACATGCAAACTGTGCTCGGCCAGCTCTGTAGGGATACCCGGCATATCGCTAGGTGTCCAGGCGAACACATCTGCATTTGAACGAATAAACTCCACAAGTGCTTCCTCCTGCTCTTTTCCCAAGTTAGACCCTATGGTAAACTGCTTAGTGGAATCGCCTTCAACAAAATCTATCTTCTTGGTGTCTTGTGCTGCCTTGAATTTTGCTCTTTCGTCCTCGGTATTCGGCTTGTTCAAGGCTGTTCGATCATCCGGGTTCACTTGAGACCGGTAATATTCGAGTTCTTCCTTTCTGCATGCTTGCTCAGCCATAACCGAATCTCCTTCGTCACACTCGGCCGCTATATCCCGGTTTCCATGTATGGTGATGGTCCGTTTGGGACCCGGAATCTTTAGCTGCAGATACACGTAGCATGGCCTAGCCATGAATTTGGCGTAAGCCGGTCTTCCAAACAGCGCGTGATAAGGACTGCGCAATTTGACCACCTCGAACGTGAGCCACTCAACTCGATAATTATCCGTCGATTCTCCAAAAGCAACCTCCAAGGTGATCTTTCCCTCGGGGCTCGCCGAGTGACCCGGTACGATCCCATGAAAGATTGTCGAACTTTTCTGCAACTGGGACTCTTTGAGACTCATCCGTAAGAAGGTCTCCCAATAAAGGATGTTGATGCTACTTCCACCGTCCATCAGGACCCTCTTCAGTTCGTAACCATTAACCTGTGGAGCAACCACCAATGCCAAGACTCCTGGACGCTCTACTTTTTCCGGATGATCTCTTCTACTCCATGTTATCTCTTGTTCTGCCCATCTAAGGTATTCCGGCGCGGCCGATGAAACCGAGTTTGCCGCTTGCTTTGACGTCTCTTTGTTCCTGCTAGAAGTTCCTGTAGTATGCACATGATATTGTCCTTTTAAATTAGTCGTTCGTTCCATACCGACGAAGACGTTGATCCGGCCGATCGTCACGATAGATCCGGATTCGAGGTGATCCGACTCTGGCCCCCAGCCGGAATCGTCCACCATCTTTTTCCCTCTGCGGTCGATGTAGATTTCTCCGACGACGAGATTCTCCATATTCTTCCGAGCTTCTCCCGTGATGTAAACACCTTTGGACGCAGGCCCCACGGTGGGCGCCAACTGTCGTGGGATAATCACGGCAGATGTTACCGGGGGTAACTGGTCTTGGGGCAAGACGACACAGGTATTTGGGAGAGGGTTTAGCTCAGAGGAAAACATGGTGCAATTCGAGCTGGTAGCCGGCAATCAAAGTCGCCGAGTCTCCGATCTTGATATATCAACTCAATTCTAGGATTACACTGGATGCTCGATATCAAGCGCTATTGCTAGGGTTCTAAAATCTCTGTCTAAAACTAGACCTGGGGGTCGGTTTATAAAGCACCCGTACCCCCTGGCTTATTCCCCAAGGCGCACCCTGGATCCTACCCGGACACGGCGCACAAACCCTAGCTTTCCTTTACAATAACCCACAATCCGGGTCGCGGGGCCTACAAACTTGGGCCTTCCACAAGCTTCCTTATCCTTAGCCGGATCCTGCGCACCGTCCTTTGGGCCGGGTTACTCCTTGGAGTTTGGCCTACCGGGTTATCATCCCCCCGTCACGTATCATTCGTGACAATCTCAGGATTGCTCAGTCTCGTCAGAAGAGCTATTATGATAGCAAGCACAGGGATATGATCTATGCACCTGGTGATAAGGCATATCTCCGAGTAACTCCCCTCAGAGGCACTCATCGTTTTGGTGTGAAAGGAAAGCTTGCACCAAGATACATTGGTCCTTTCAACATTCTCTCAAGGCGGGCAGAAAATGCTTATCGTCTTGAACTTCCAGAAAAACTATCCCAGGTGCACGATGTGTTCCACGTGTCACAGCTCAAGAAGTGTTTCAAAGATCCAGATCGTGCTGTTGATCATGATTCCATTGAACTGCAAGATGATCTATCTTATGAGGAGCACCCTATTCGTATTCTCGATGAGACCGAGCGTAAGACTCGCAACAAGAGCACCAAGTTCTTGAAAGTCCAATGGTCGCATCATTCCGATAAAGAGGCAACGTGGGAGACCGAAGAGGATCTTCGCAAGAAGTATCCGGACCTTTTCACATCTCAGTAAGGAATCTCGGGGCGCGATTCCTTCAAGGGGGGCGTTTTGTAACATCCCAAGTATGAAATACCCCTTAGAATGTTTGATTTATTGTTTTATTTCAAGTATTGCATCATGTCATCATGTTTAATCATTTGTTTGCAATTGTTACTATTTGTTTTGCATCTGTTTTATCTTGTTTTCATAATCAAACTCAAACAAATTCAAATGGTTATTTTCATACTTGATCTGTTACAACTTTTGGAATAAAAATAACAAATGAAAACAACCAAATTGTTCCATTTTATTTCCATGTTAACCACTCATTAAATTGTTGGGTTTAATCAAACCATTAGTTCAATCAATAATTCCTTAATGTTCACTTATTAACTTGTTGCTTTAAATCAATCAATTAATCCAACCAATTAATTCAAATCACCTGCATTATCAAATCCACTTCATCAAACAACCACCCACTTGAGTTTTTGAAATCTCTAAGCAAATCAACTAATTTCAAACATTTAATCTATAGGGGCCACCCTATAAAAATGCTTTGTTTTCTTAATATTAATCAATATTAAAATTCTTTCAAATTTTTGATTCAAATACAAACATCATTTTGAATCTCAAACTTTTGAAAACCAACCTTGGCATGTGGTTGCTATTGGTCTAACAAGCCTAACCTAATTTTTCTTGAATTTTTACTAATCCTAAACCTTCCTTTTTCTTCCAAATCTGTTTCAGCAAAAAAAATATATAAAACAGAAAAATAAAACGGGCGGCAGCTAACTAGCGCGCGCGGCAGATAACTAGCCCAACCCACTAAGCCTACGCGCGCGCAAGCCCAGCCCGCCTAACTCCCTCGCTTACCGCTTCGCAAATCGTGCCGTCGTCTGTTAGACGTACGGCGCGCATCCGCGGCGCCACCGCGGCAGTACGGCCACCCCCGACGGCGATCCGAGCTCGTGGGGGCCTATAAAAGCACGCCTAGGGCTCAGCGTCAACCCTAGACCCCCCTAGGCTCCTGTTCCCCTCTCCGCCACCGCCAATCGCCACCTCCCCGTCGATTTTCTTCTCTGCTGCCACCTCACCGGAGCTGCTCGCCTGAAACCCTCCACCGCGCCGTCGCCATGTCGCTCCTCTACCCCACCTAGACCCTGGAACCAGCTCGCCACTCTCTCCTCTCTCTGTTGAACACCTAATCGCCACGGGTAAGCCCATGTTTCGCCGCCGCGATCTTCTCCCTCTCCGGCCACCGTGCCTCCGTTAACTGAACCCGATGTTGCCGTCGACGGTGAAGGGGACCTTGACGTGATCTGAGCACTGGCATCGACCCACCTCTTCCTCCTATACGTTTTGGACACCTGCGGGAGCACGGAGGAGCACTGCAACCGCGCCGCCGTCCTCGTCATCGCCTCAGCCGCCGTCGTCACCGTTGCGTCACCGTCGAGCCTCTGCCTCGATTACAACCGGTGGTGAGCCACCGTCCATCTCCTCCCCTCTCCCTCTGCTTGCGCATGTTCTGCACACCTCCACGTATCATCAATCGCGAGCACGGCCGTGCAGATCGCCGCCGGCGAGTTTTTCTGTCAGTCGAGCAACCTTTTGTTCGTCAGTTTCGTCAGACTTGCGCGGATCTGAACCTCAACCTGGCTGCGTCCCTATATCTGTCAAGCGAACACGCAGCAGCGCAGCGGTTCAGTGTATCGTGCGCGAGGGCGAGGTGCTGGGTTCGATCCCTAGCACCCGGGATTAAATCCCTCTTTTTTCGTTCGAGCGCTGACAGCCCTGGCCCAGCTGTCAGTCTCTCGTGTGCCACGCGGGCACAGCGAGCCCACGGGGCCCCCCTGGCAGTGTCTGGGTGGGTCTTTCCGTGAGTATAAAAAGTTTAAAAACGAATCTGTTTTATTTCTCCTATTTCTTTTAAATGGCAGAATAAAACACTAAACTTTAAAAATCAATAACTTTTAATCTATAAATCCAATAAATAAAAGTTGTATATGTTTATTGCTCCAAATTTTATTGTCTATCCAATTGTTCCATTTGTGTTCTGTTTTGAGTTTTCAAAATACATTAAAAATTCAAATTTGAATAATTCAAATGTAATTTGCAATAATTCACAAATAATTCATACTAATTCCAAATAAGGCAAATAAAATATGTTTTTCATACCATTTTGAATATCCTATTCAAATATAAAATTTGTTTCATTGTTTGAATAATTTAAATTGCCTAAATAATTTAATACTTGTTTAATTCAATTAAATTTGATAAAATCATAACTTGCTTAATATAAAATATTTTTGAACATGCAAAATATGTTTTCAAACCATCAAAGTGCGAACTTTTCAAATGTGAACTTGAATTTATGTTTTGAACAAATAAAATTCAAATAATATTCAAACTTGTTTTAAATTCAATTAAAACTTGTTTAATATTGTTTAATTCATAATAAATTCATCCTAATTCAAATTTCAATATTTGAAACATGTAATCCAACTAAAATTTGATGTTCTTTTCAAATATAAATTTTGTTAATTGTTTTGCACCCTTTAAATTGATGAAAACAATAATTGTTTGTGTGACATGTTTAAGTAACCACATTTTCCAAACTTAATAAATAATTCCAAACTTGTTTTATTCCTTTTCCTTTGCATCTATTATTGCTACCTTGTTGTTATTTTGTGGTTATCATCATGCATGCATCATGCTAAGAACTTTCACATAATAATTAATTGTAAATCATTTGTTTCCAATTAATTCAATGGATCTTTTCCATATGCAATCCAATTGCATATGGGTCCATTTAAATTGTGTTATCATGTTAGCTAGCTTATTTTGATGCAACCATTAATTTGTCATGCATCATCTTGATTGTGCACAATGCCATGAAAATGATTGTTTACATTCCTGTTTTATTGTTACTTCTCAAATAGACGACGACGTTGAGACAGACGATCCTTACAGCACCCCTTCTGAGGATCTAGCTCAGTACCCGGCTGTTGAGTTCGCAGGCAAGTTACCACTCACATGAACCATTGTGTTCCTTTCAACCCTGGTTACCGATACTTTCCGTTGTCTATTTCTGCTAGCCTTAGTGGTAGTTGTTTCTGTTACGAACCTATCACATGATTCCCTGAACCCTGATATTGCCTCACCACCCCTCCTACAACCCTATTGATTGAGCCAGTGTCTTACTAGTATGCTTAGGTTGTTTTGCTCGAGTCTGTTACCCGTTACTTTCAGTTACTATATTTCATTATGTTTTGGGGGCTCGATGTTTAATCAATCAATCAATCATGCTGATGTTATTACTTAATAATAATTTGATGATAAGGCACCGGCAGGAGGCCCTGTGTGGTTTTGAGGCCTGCTAGTGTCGACCCTAATAGGAAAAGGGTCTTGTCTACTGATCCATGATGAGCGCACTACCCGCATGTGGGAAGCGAGTATGGGCGCCCCTCTCAATTTGATTCGATTCGCATCTCGTCCAAATCATCTCATTTAGTTCGTGTTTTCCATTTGCCGCATGCATGTTTTTGCGAGCCCAGCGCAGGGTGGAACTTTTGTAGTCGGCATATAGGGGGACACGTTCTTAGAGTGCTATGAGGGTCCATTTTCTTCTGGGCTCGATTAGCCGTGCGCCCAAGGTGCTTTGGGCTTGATGCGGAGAAGAGTTGAGTTGTGTTGAGTGCCCCGCTTGGTGGGAGGCATCCCATCTGGCGGGTTATTCATACATGTACGGCCAAATTGGTGCAACCCTGCAGGGATAATCTTCTCGAGAAGCCGTGTTTTCCGCGGTTATGGACTACTTGGTGAAAGTACTGGCTAACAAGTACTCATGACAACTTAAACCTAGTGATTCATAATCCCACACCCCATGATTATCAATTTGACTAGTAATAGGATTATTGTCACAGTAACTTGAATCATCTTTAATCCAACTGTGTGAGTTATCCTCGGATTGCTTCTTTGGATAAGGGGCGAGATCCAGGATGGGTTTGTTTGAAGTTATCTTTCAGTTGGTTACAACCCTCGATCTTATCCCCTTTCTGATAGTTGGAAGTGATAGAATCTCTGTAGTTGGTTAGTGCAGCCAGTTGCAGCATCTTTTATATACCCCTTCCTTTCCGTTGAACCCAAGTCATCTGTGCTTGTGTTGACGGGTTATACATTGGTGAACTGTGAGTCTTGCTTGCCAGTACGTCTATGTACTGACCCCTTTGGGGCTGTGGTTTCCGCAGACTACGATTACGAGGATCCAGGAGACGGCTACTACGTGGAGTTTGACGAGGCTGCTGACGAGTAGTTAGCGGACCCGGGCAGGATCCGAGACACCGTGGATGGGCTCCGTCTTTATTTCAGTTTCCGGCTTCTTAAGCCTATTTGGATTTTTTCTGTACTCAGACCCCTTTGAATGCTTCCGCTGATGTAATGAATGCTATGTTGGGACATGTGTCCTCTGGATGATTGTATTTGCTATTTCTGCCTTAGTGAAGGCCATTTGCTACCTTATTTCAATCTTTTGTGTCGTAGAGGCATGTTGTGTTATCCTTTTGTTCAAAGCCGTTGACGTACCATGTGTGTATGGTATGAAGTACGTCAATGGTAGTGTCCTGATTTCTACAGGATAGTTTACATCGACGGTGAACAGTAGCGATGGGTTGTCACACATAAGTGTTGGCCTACTCGTAAGAGGACGCGGGTGCCGGAAAGCCCCGTAATCCCATCAGAATACTGTTCAGTTCGTGCGGTGAGTATCCTCTAGAAGTTCGGGTGCGACACCTGCGTTTTACCGATTGGATCTGCAAATATCTTTATCGGATTAACTGCAGAGGCAATGGGATTCTGTGGTGGAAGTAGATTTATCCCACCCGCCCTATACCCAGTTGAAGAAAACTATGATGTTGGATTTTGCTCAGATCACCAATATCCTCCTCAAATCGCCGCCTCCTCGGAGATGCCTCCAAAGAGATCGCACTTTATTGGTATGGTGCAAACCGAGATCGCTCAAAACACGGATGAAAACAATCCCGTGGAAAATGCAGAAGAAAATAATCCCACAATAGAGGTGGAAGATCCGACATCCGTGAATCTGAGGACGAATTCGGAAGCTGATTCTATGTTAGCCGCCATTGAGGCGAGATTAGAATCGGAACCCGGATCGGACCAGCTCGATTCTGAAGACGAAGATGAAGACGCTTTCGAAAGAAAGGTCAAATCTTTCCAAGAGGGATTCCATGAAGTGCTTATGGAAAAACCGACTGATAACTCGGATGCCGAAAGTCAGGAAGATCCTCAAACACCTCCGCCAAACGAGGAAAGAGAGGACGGTGAAACCAGTCCAATTTATCCTGATGTCAAGGAATTGACAGAAGATGAACCTGGTAAAAAACCTCCCTCTTCCAAGAAAAGAAACAAGGCTACCAAGAAACTCCAGTACAAACTCCGGAAGAAAAAACTGGTGGATGCCACCAACGAAACCCGGAAGAAGGAGGAAGAAGCGGAGTCAAATCTACGGAGAAGAAAACGAAGGAAATCTCTGTTCCACCAATGTCAGAACAGGACGAACAGGATTTACTTCAAACACCAGTGGGCCCCAGGAACCCCCTAAAGTGCTAGAAGCCAGGAGACAAGCTCTTCAAAGGCAACAACAACATCTATTCAGAACTCGGGAAAGTCTACTACAAACCCAGACTGACATTAAGTTGAAGCAGGAAGAAATTGAGGAGTACGAGAGAAAGAATAGATCCGGCATAAAACCTACAAGGTTACCCGGAATTGTAAGACCAGAAGTACTACAGCCAAAGGATCGGGTCCAAAACCCCGCCTGGCAAAAATAGGTAAACGACATCAATGCCAGGGGCGAACCTATATACAAAACCGCAGCAGAAAACGCGGAAGCCGCGTTCGCCATCCTCAATGACGATCTGTACTCCAATGATGAAAAAATCCAAGGGGTGTATGCTGTCTTAGGAAAAGCATTGCAACAACAGCAGCGAGGGCAGGCGAGATCAGGGAAGTTGCATGGCGACTCAGCCCTATGCAAAATAGCCACATGCGCCGCTGGAGCACCTGGACCTGGAGAACCTGGAGATTCAGGCAATTCTAAAGAGAAGAAAGGAGATCCGAAAAAGGACAAGAAAATTCCCGACAACAAGGATGCAACGTCCAGAATAGGATCCCATCCGCCGAAAGGTCGAATTAACCCCCGTGATCGGGAAGAACAAAACCGGAAGGACAGAAAAGCAATGCCGCCTCCGAGACGCCCTGCTAAAAAAGCCGGAAGACACGATATTCCTCATAGGCGTGAGAGATCCCGTACCCCTCCTAGGTATAAGGAAAGACCAAGGAGTAGAACTCCACCTTATGCCAAAGGACATGATAACGTGGAAACAGGGATAATCCCGGAAGAGCGCACTCGCGCAACAATGGAAAAGAAAGGAGCAGATCCTCTTCTGTCTATTCAGCCGGTAGATATTCCGTGCACGCTGACAGCGCGGAAAGAGATGATCTATACTTTGGACCCAAGTGTTTTACTGACAGGATCAGAAGGATAACTGTACATTCTGGCTTTGCCAAAGTTGGTCCAACATATCAAAAATATATTGGCAGTACAAACCCGGATACCTGGCTCTCAGACTATTATACAGCCGTCCAGATCAACAAAGGGGCAGATTTAGAGGCAGTAAAATTCCTCCCCCTAATGTTACTGGACGGAGCTAGAGATTGGATTAACGGGCTTCCGTCAAGAAGCGTAGATAGCTGGGATGATATGGCTAGAGTCTTTACTCAGAATTTTCGGGGAACTTACGCCCCAACAACATCAACCAGCTCAACCGCTGCACCCAGTTTGAAGATGAGCCATATGTGGACTTCATCTCAAGATGGACTACAATGAAGAACAGCTGCTCTAGAGTAAGTGATGTACAAGCAATGCATGCTTTCGTCAATGGCTTAAAACCCGGCCTCGTACCGTTCATGGTTGGTTCAAAATAGCACAAAGATCTCAAATCTATGCTTACAACCGCAAACGAGCATGCAGCGGCCCAAGATGACATCAGAGCGAGAGGTGGAAATATCGACGCTTTGGCTCAGGCCAAAAGATGCCTCGTTCTGAAAAAAAAGCTACTCCAGAAACACAGCCAAAGCCCAAAGAAGTTAACCTAGCCTTTGGAAAGGATAATGGAGGCAAATGGAAAGGAAGAAACACAGAACCTATCCCTTGCACAAAGGAAGAGTGGGAAAAGATTACGTCGGAGAACTATGTCCACCATTCGCAATTTGGGAAACCCACCCATATGAACGCACAATGCCGGCTCAATAAGCATATGAAAGTCAGTGCAGGATCCGGGAACAAGGGGAAGAGTTCCAAGAGGAAATTCTCCAAGCAAAAGCCAGAAGCTGAAAACGAAGACAGTGAATCGGACATTGACGAAAAAATCCAGGAGCAGCAGCGGAAAGGCGAACCAAAGTTCCCGAGAGTTGATGGAGAATGCAATTTAACTTTCCTCGCAACTCCCTCAGCAAAGGTGGCAAAGAGGACACTTCGAGAAATAAACGCGGTTGTTCCACTAACCCCCAAGTTTTTGAAGTACTCGAAAACACCAATTACCTGGGATCAGTCTGATCATCCCGGAAATATCCCAGAACCTGGCACACAAGCTCTAATTGTAAGTCCTATTGTTCAAAACACTAGGCTAAAAAGAGTACGGATGGATGGAGGATCCAGCATTAACATAATGTACATGGATACACTGAAGCATCTGCGAATATCCGAGACCCAGCTCAATCATAGCAACATACGTTTCCATGTCATCGTTCCTGGCAAACAAGCACAATCCGTAGGAGAAATTTCCGTAGATGTAACCTTTGGAGAAAAAGAGCACTTCCGGCAGGAAAAAATCTCTTTCGAGGTCGTGCCGTTTGAGAGTGTATACCACGCAATTCTCGGACGTCCAGCTTTCGCCAAATTTATGGCAAGATCATGTTATATCTATAACAAACTGAAGATGCCATGGCCAAAAGGAGGAGTGATTACCATATCAGGAGACTTCAAGTTGGCAAACGAGCTAGAAAAAGGAAACGCCCTTTGCGCAGAAAAAGTGATTGCAAAGGAGGAATTGAAAGAGCCGGCAAAAGAAGTATCGCCGACAGAAATGCCGGCAGGTAAAGAAAGCCGGAAGCCCGCAGATAGTTTCAAAGCTTCCGAGAATACAAGGCAGGTTATCCTAGACCCAAAAGATCCGACAAAAATTGTCGTAGTAGGGACAGGGATGACCGACAAATAGGAAAGCGCGCTCATCGAGTTCCTCCGTGAGAACTGGGATATTTTTGCCTGGTGTCCTGCAGACATGCCGGGTGTACCCAGGGAACTTGCTGAGCATCAACTCAAGGTGATTCCAGGATCTAAACCCGTCAAAAAAGGTCTCCGTCGATTTACGGAAGAAGACGGAAGGCTATTGGCAAAGAAATTATCCGGCTATTAGCGGCTGACTTTATCCGGGAAGTTATACATACTGAATGGTCCGCAAACCCAGTTTTAGTCCCAAAGAAAGATATTACTGGTCTTAGGATGTGTATAGATTACACCGGCATGAATAAATTGTGCCCAAAAGATAGGTTTGCGTTACCGCGAATCGATCAAATAATAGATGCCACTGCTGGCTCTAAACTTTTACGCTTTTTGGATGCTTATTCCGGGTACCATCAAATACGTATGAAGGAAGAAGACCAAATCAAAACCTCCTTCATAACCCCATATGGAACATACTATTACATAACCATGCCTTTTGGCCTAAAGAACGCAGGTGCAACCTACCAGCGTTGCATGCAACGATGTTTGCATAGTCAGATTGGCAAAAATGTTCACATTTACGTGGATGACATTGCCGTCGTTTCCAAGGAAAAGGATACACTCCTTGAAGATTCGCGAGAAACCTTCGAAAATTTGCGCACTTACAAAATGAAGTTTAATCCATTAAAGTGCATATTTGGGGTTCCCTCAGGAAAACTTCTGGCTCGTTTCTCACAGAGGAATAGAAGTAAACCCAGAAAAGATCAAGGCAATCCTAAACATCACAAAGCCTACATGCTTAAAAGATGTACAAAGATTGACAGGTTCTGCAGCTGTTGTCAGCAGTTTTATAAGCCGGCTAGGAGACAAAGCTCTGCCATTATACAAATTGTTGAAGAAATCCGACAAATTTGAGTGGACAGAAGAGGCGTACAAAGCATTAACCCAGTTAAAGGAAACCTTGATGAAAGCTCCGATTTTGGCATCGCCAAAAGAGGAAGAACCCATGTTACTGTGTCTCACAGCAACAAACAGGGTTATTAGTGTTGTGATAGTTGTGGAAAGAAGGAAAGAAGTGCAAAGCATACCAGATCAACATCCGGTATATTATATAAGCGAAGTATTTTCCGAGTCCAAACAAAGGTACCCACACTATCAAAAGCTGGCATATGGCGTATTTTTCGCATCTCGAAAACTCCGCCGTTATTTCCAAGGACATTCCATAACAGTGGTATATAAAGCACCACTAGGGGATATAATGAACAATGCAGACGCAACAGGTCGAGTAGCCAAATGGGGCATCGAGCTGGCTGTGTTCGACATTAAGTACCAACCCCGGACGGTAATTAAATCCTAGGCGTTGGCAGATTTCGTCGCTGATTGGACAGAAGCAATGGAAAACACACCAATGCCGGAGTCGTAATACTGGGTTATGCACTTTGATGGATCCAAGATGAAGGAAGGCGCCGGAGCTGGTGTAGTGCTAAAATCCCCAAAGGGAGATATTATGGAGTATGTATTGCAAATACACTTCAACGCCAGCAATAACATGGCAGAATACGAAGCTTTGCTTCATGGCTTGCAAATTGCAAAAGAAATAGGCGTCAAGCGCATATTATGCTATGGTGACTCAGATTTGGTACAACATTAGCTCAACCAAACATGGGACGCCAAAAGTCCCATCATGGCCGAATATCGGAGAACGGTGGATGAGTTTGCTATTTGCTTCCTAGGATTTGAAGTACTTCACGTCAAAAGGGAGGAAAATTGGAACGCGGATGCATTAGCCCGCATGGGCTCGGAAAGAGTAAAACCCTACCACCAGGTGTGTTTGTCCAACATTTGCATAAACCATCGATAAAAGGTGGAGATGTTGATTATCCTCTTATGTCCGAGTCAATTGAAGTCTTGCTCGTTAACCCGGATTGGACAATTCCATATCTAAACTTCTTAGTAGATCATAAGTACCCGGATGAAGCATATGAGGTCTTGCAAAGGCAAATAAAATGTCGATGCAAAGGATACACGGTAATCAATGGTTGCCTGTATAAACGCAGCACTACCGGAATCTTTCAGCGATGTATTTCGCCAGAAGAAGGCCGAGAAATACTGCAAGAAATCCACGCAGGGGATTGCGGACATCATGCTCAATCAAAAAACATAGTTAAGAAAGCATTCCGTGCAGGGTTTTTCTGGCTAACATCCAAAACAGATGCCGAACACATAGTGAACACATGTGTCGGATGTCAGTATTATGCCAAGAAGACGAATATGCCAGCCCAAGCACTAAAAACTATCCCTATCACATGGCCATTTGCGGTCTGGGGGCTAGATATGATGGGACCATTCAAAACTGCAAGAGGTGGACTCACACATCTACTCGTTGAAGTAGATAAGTATACCAAGTGGGTGGAGGCAAAACCCATCAAAAAGCTTGACGGTGTAACTGCCAGAAATTTCATGATTGACGTAGTCATGACATACGGCGTTCCACACAGTACAATCACAGACAACGGGACAAATTGCTCTATTGGAGAGTTGGCAAAATATTGCCGACAAACGGGAATACGCCTAGACCTTGCGTCTGTGGCTCACCCACAATCCAATGGGCAGGTGGAAAGAATGAATAGCTCAATCCTGCAAGGAATACGCCCAAGACTCGAATCTCCTCTTTATAGAGCAGCTGGAGCATGTGTGGAAGAGTTACCTTCCGTTCTTTGGAGTATTCGAACGACGCCAAATAGATCAACATGGAAAACCCCGTTTTTCTTAGTTTATGGCAAAGAAGCAATGCTACCAACGGACATGCTCCATGATAGCCCAAGAGTGCAAGCTTTCGATGACTCGGACTCCAAAAGTACACGACAGGATGCCGTCGATCTCATAGAAGAAGAACGAGAACTTGTGCTTCAAAGATCCGCCATTTATCAGCAAGGATTACCATGTTACCATAGTCAGAAAATCAGGCATCGTTCTTTTAAAAAAGGTGACTTAGTGCTAAGATTGGTGCAAGAAAGAAAGCACAAGTTAGCTCCAGTTTGGGAAGGACCATTTGTCATCAACAAAGCTATGAAAAATGGATCATACTATCTTGTAGATATTCGGGACACGGAAGATGATCCCAAAAGACCGAATCGCAAAAGAAAGAGAAAGATAGATGACGAACTAGGGGAGACCAAAAGACCCTGGAGCATCCAGCAGTTACGTCCCTTCTACACTTAGTTAAATTTCTATGTAAATATCTTTGAGATCATGAAATAAAGTTGTCGATACATCTATGTTTTTTACATGTTTATTATAGTACAAAGCATAAGTACGCCTTATCTATTTCCCAATGATCTTTCAAAATACTCAATGTTAACCCGAATTGTGCCTGCGTGCTTGGTGTTAAAAGACTGAATGATTTTCAGCCAAAAATGGCTTAAGGAAACCCAGATTGTGCCTGTATGCCTGAGTTTCATTCAAAAATTCCTTACTTCTTCTCTAAGTATTATCTGATTGTTTTTATGTTGGGTCACTGGAGCTATTAAGTAAAAATGCCTTTAGTATGATCCATGTTTCCGAGTTTCGACTGATTGGTTATACCCAGTTACTTGGCATGAAGATTAAAGTACTATCGAGCCATTTCAAACACTAAGGACAGTTAAAACATATAAACCAGATAACTTAGAAGACAAAGGAATAAAAACCCGGAAAACTTGCAAAGACTTAATAATTGACTGCAAAAGCGGAGTACTTGTTTATACAAAAGGATAGAAAGAATTACAATAAGTTTACTTTGTAAGAACAATAATGCTTTATTTCCCTAATTCTACCCAGGTCCATGCAGCTTCTTCAGGCATCCGACTCTTCCTCGCTGCTGGATTCCTCTGGATTTGCCGGGATGGCCTCTTCAGGGTAGAAGGTGGAGATGTTCACCATGGTGGCAATCTTGGTGGCGTGACCTTTGGTTTCATAAAAGATGGTGGCCCGTTGAGCATATGTGTATCCTTGAGGGATGCCGGACGCCACAAGCCAATATTTGGCAGTTGGGTAGTGCATGCGCATGAGCCCAAGAGCCATGTGTGCACCACCACGAGCTGCGGAACGGTGAAGGGACTCCCTGGATTCCGTCACCTCCACCATAGCTTCCGAAAGTTTTTCAACTTCCGAGAATTCCCCAGACCTGGCGGGAAGGCACTTGTTGACAAGCAACATTCCCGCAGCCTTGATCGTGGTGAACACCTTCCCGAACGACCGGATTTTTTCAATCCGGGTAAGGGGGCTATCTCCTGTTTCAGTAAAACACACAAATGTTAGAAAAAACAGAAGGAGATGAAACATGGAAAATCCAGTAAATGACAAAGAACTTACCGAGAATCTTGTCCATCTCAGCGCCTTCTACTAGGCGCTGGTTCAAGGTGTCCTCCAGGTCTCGGATGGTGGCCTTATCCTTCTTAGCCTTGCTGGAGTCCTTAGATTCGGCAATGCCAACGGCTAATTGGCAGGCCTCCAGGTCCTGCTGCAGCTTCACATTAAGCTTGTGAAGATCCAGGTTTTCGCGACGGAGGTTTTCGGCATTGCCGGCATCTTCAGCAATTTGCTTGGCTTTCGTCAAAGAAGCTGAAAAGCAAGTAAAGCAAGAGTTAAAACTCGGGAAAGTACTTAGAAAAAATTCACAATTGAAAGCATAGAAATATTTTACCTGCTGAATCCTTCAGCTGTTGCTGAGTGGATGCCAGTTCTGCCTCCTTACCCTCAAGAATCAAAAGAAGGGATTTCACCTCCTTGTTCTTGATGGTAAGTTTGTTGAAAATCTGCATGTTGATATTTTCAGCAGTTTGCTGAAACATGGAAAAAGAAACGTGTAACATCCCTGATTTTTGCAAAGTCAAAAAATCACTAAAAATTGAAACTTTTTGTTTTGATTTTATGCAAGTCACCAAAAAACCAATTAGATGCAAGGAATAAAAGAAAACAATACATATTTCAATGAAATTGAAATTACCAATCCAATTATACCTCTATTCCATAAACCCTAAACAATATTCAAATAAATTTTCTTTATTCAATAATTATTATCTTTCTTTAAGAAAACCATATTCTCTAAATGTTTTCCCATGAATTATTTTGATATGAAAATGAATCACACTTTCGGAAACAACCTTTTTCATAGTGGTAACTCTCTGTAATTTTATTGATCAACAATATTAATTATTTGATATGAATTAATTAAATGGCAATAAGTTGCTATTAGTAATCACTCATGTCTTCTAATTATAAAATATCAAAAGGAGCTAAAATGACCTTGAAAAATTATATATGACATGCATAATGTCTCTGAAATTTTGTTTAGACAATAACATCATTTTATTATTCTAATTTTTTTTAAATGACATTAAGCACTATTAGTGAATTAATTATATTTCAAAAATATAAAAAGTGAAATGTGTTGAAAAGAATTTCAAAATTTGTATTTGACAAGTAGTAGGTATGTGTAAATTTTATATAACCCAAATTTCATTTATTTACTTTATCTATTTTAAAATTGGTATTAAGTACTATTAAGGAGTTAATCATATTTTTCAAATTTGAAAAGTTGAAATGTGTCCAAAGTTGCCCACAAACATGCTTAGTGGAAAGATATTTTTATTTTAAGAATTTAGAGATTTATTTGAGGTGTTTTGGATTTATGAATCAAAAGATACAAATTAATAAAGAAAAACAGAATATAAAAAAAACGATGACGTCATCATCGTCTTCTTCCTCTTCCGTCCGTTTCCAAACCGAATTGAAGGAGAAATAAATATCCTTGATTCTTCTGTTTCTGCCTCTGATTGAATGCCCCAACCCTACCCCTTTATAGACCTCCTCCTCCTCTTCATTTCCCCCTCGAGAGTCCGCTCGATTCGTGCCCCCAGGCCTTAGATTTTGCTCGCCGAAGTTCATACGGCCGCCACCGTTTTTGCAAGTTCCCGACGAGGTGACCACCCTCTACGCCCGAGACTGCACCCAATCCGTCTCCCGTGTCCGTGCACATCTTTTGATGCCCTTCGGCTATTTGTTTGCGCATCACATCTACCACGCCATCTGGTTTCAAGCTCGCCGGAGGCCGTGCGACAGCAACCGGGCGTTGCCACCGATAGAGGACTCCGTGAAGGTATCCGTCATCACCATCGAGCCCGCCGTCTCGCTTCGCGTCTCTGCGTCCGCTTCATCGAGCCAGGGGACCGCCGGAGCACCATCTTCGTCGAAATCCCGAACAGCGCACCGCCGCGCCGCCATTTTCCGGCCGCCACGCCGGCGAGGTGAGTTCCTATTGATCCCCGTCCGTTAGATCTAGATCCCACGGCCCCTGTTAAATCACTTACCGAACCGGTACCAACCAACCACAGCGCGCCGCGTGGCTGCCAGTCAGCGCGCGTTAAGTTCTCTATCCGTCGCTCGGAGCAGCACGTAGCCGGCCCAGGCCCACTCCCTGTCTGCCACACCGCACGGTAAATAACCAAATCTGAGCCCAGCTCTTTTCTGGTTTTATTCCGGAATAAAATTAATTGGCAGTTTTACAGAATAGTCCCTAGAACTTAGAAACATCATATCTTTTTAACCATAAGCCCAAATTTAGCAAATTTATACTTTTTGAAATCCCCTGGATCTGTAGAATCTTTTAGCACTGTTCAAATTCAAATTTCATAAACTTAAATTGGTTCAAATTTAAATATGCGTGTTTGATGAATTTGGGTATAATTCAAATTCTACAAATCCAAAAATTGCAAATAAAATATTGGAAACCTTAGGATGTGTACTATCATATCAAATGGCCCAAATTAATTTATGATCAAATTAAAACAGAATTTAGAATTAAGTTGTCTATTTTAATATTTTTAACATATATTTAATTCTATAAATAATTAGAATATGTCCCCTTAAGCAAAATTGCTCCTTTTGGTAACCTTGAACCAGAGAAATCAGTACCTAAGCCTTTTGGACAACCTTGAACCATGACCATGTGTTTTGGACCAAAAATCCATCATAGTGAACCACTAGTTTATCATGCCTTAGATTTTGTTTCTATTCTTTCTACCATTGTTTGTTGTGGCCATTTTTGGAACCAAGACCAAGTCCCTAGTATATGTAAACCATATTAGTGAACCTCAAACACTAGTACCATAGTTTGCTATCTACTTCTCCATTCCCCTATTCTTGCTTCAAGAATCCATCAAGTTAGCAATATGGAAGACAAGACTCAACCACAAGAAGGAACTCCATCTTCAACTTGGTGGCAACATGAAGAGCTACAAGGAAGATCAATGAAGAAGTTTTGAAGAGAAGACTTAGACTCCACCGCAACTATAAGCAACTCAAGAAGTACAAGTGTGAAGAAATTTAGAAGAAAACATCTTCCTCTCTCTTTCTATCTTTCTTATTTCCTTTCTTTCCAAATGGACTTAGTGATATTTTGTGCCCATACTACCTTAGAACAACTAGTGAGAAGGAAAATGAACAATTTATCAAGACGAAGAGAACAATCCATACAAGGAACAAGACTAGAATAGAAGCATGAAGATGATCTTCAAGAAGACAAACATATGAAGACTTGGAGCCATGCACACAAGTTGAAGAATAACAAGTTTTTTTTGTCCAACCCTTGACCCAAATGGAAAATCCCAAGACTTTATCTTGTTATATCCATTATTATGAAGTTAGTTGAACCTAGACCTTTGTCCTAGCCAACTAAGTTAAACTTCTTTGGCTATGTTATTTTGTATGTTCTTTTCACTTGTTTGTTTGCTTGCTAGCATGTTTGTTTATTTTGTTATTGTGTTTTCAGTGAATAGATTGTACGGAGAGCAACGATCTTTTGTGAAGAGAGTGTGAATCCTTCACCAACTTCAACAAGGCAAGTAACACACCATTCAACTACCCATTATTTTTTATATGCATTAGTTGATTTTGAGTAGTATGCATGATAGGAAATTTTACTAAGTTATATTATGCTATGCTATATCCTAGTAGTGTGTAGCCATCACCTTGTTATTTTGATGCCTTGGTACTTATTAGATGCTTAGCCATGTTACAAAATTTGTTTACTAGATGTTGAGCAAAAATTCTGAGTATAACTAATGAATGAACCACCTGGGTGGAAGTGTTAAGACTGGTTTATGTTGAGTGTTTCCTCAGGGCCCTTGTATAAGGGTTATTCCACTTGAGGTTGTCACTTGAGGATGGCCACCCAGGAACAAAGAGATTACCATGTCCCTCTAAATCTAGTAGCTTCCCGTGCAGCCTTTAGTCATATGGGCTCTGTCTTGATCAACTAAGTTGAATGAACTCACTAGGCTTACAAGCAGATGTAGCATAATTATAGGTGGAACAGGTAAGCCAAACGATGGTGGAATTTCTTCTGAAAGATCTCGTCTCAATCTTCTCCTTTCCTTAATGCACTCAGGGTGTATAGGATGTTTGGGCTGATTTGAGTCTGAAGGTGAAAGTGCACAAACTCTGCAGAGTCAACAAACTAATATCTTAGCCGTGTCCCCGGTTATGGACAACTATGAGCAGCTGGACAAGGATTGACGGAAGAATCTCATCACCAATTTAAATAAGTAAAAATTTTACCAAGTGAAAAGTATCGTGGTGCTTGGATCTTAATCCAATATTGCCACCCCTTTGAAAAGAAAAGTTTGTTTTGCAAAAGAGATAGGACAAAACTGGCTTTATGCAAACTTAGCCAAAACTCCACTCAGCCAAATAAGCATGTAGTATTAGTATTGCCATTTATATCCACCATAGTGTTACATGCCAATACATTAAATTGTATTGACTCCCTTGTGGCTGCATATTCCATATTGCAGATGTTTCTGAACACGAGTGAGGATTTCGTTTAGGATCTCGAGACTATCGCCAACATGTTTTGCCTGTGGCACATGAAGAAGATGGGCTCAATGTTGTACTATGTCTTCCGCTGTATATCTTAGTTTTCTGCTAGTCTTCTAAGAATATGCAAGTTGTAATAATATTTTTTAAAGACTGGATCAAGCGATGTAATAGAATTTGATGCATTTGCATGATTTTTCATTTTGTATTGTGGTGCTAGCAATTGATCCAGGGACTAGCACAATAACACATGTATTCCATCTTTATTAAAAGTTGGGATGCTACAAAACGAAAAATTCTTAAGTTAACAACAAGCATAACAATGAAAAAAGTATTAAGAAGAAAGTGTACATTCAACTTATTACTTGGGGGCTAGAGACATTACCTGGCTCATCCGCTGCAAACCCGACAAGTTTTCGTTGAACTCTTTTGCATATTCTGCAAAAAGATCCCCGACGTTATTAAGGCCATCCTGGATGACCTTGAAATCCTTGTCGAAAGTAGGAATGGGCTCCTCCTCAGCTGTCCGAGAAGGACAACCCATTTCCGGGTCCTCCCTTTCCCTCGCATTTGTCTCGGATGCAAAAGGCTGGCTGGACTGCAGGGGTTCTTCCTCTCTAGCAACAACATTTTCCTCCGCATATGCGATTGGAGTTTCGGGAGCAGTTGCAAAAGGCTGTGACCCTCTTTGGGCAATAGACTTAAGTTTTCTCAACCTTTTTGGCTTCAGTGTTGTTGGAGCCAGGCTAGAAAGAAAAAAATCCCGAGAAATCAGAATTCCGAGACAAAGGAATAAATTTCCGAGAAAACAAATAAAACCCAGATGAGAGGTAGCAACGGGAATTCCGTCAAGATCGATTACTTCTTGAGCGGCAGAAGGCTTCTTACGCTTCCTCCCACCCGCGAAGTTAGCACGCATGGCGTCTAACTCGGCGCCGGATGCAAGATCCTTCTCAGGAAGATAGAAAAGCTATCAAAAAAGGACAATACTTGAGTTAAGAATCCGACAAGGGAGAAACGCGAAATCGAAAGCCCAAAATGAATAAACCATACCTTTGGGACGGGGTTTGTCGCCACGTACATTGGCCGACTTTCCACGTATTGGTCGCGAGTTGCGACCAATTGATTGACGCGCTTCCTCAAATCTTTTTCCGAGAAAGATTTGCTTGTTGTCCGCATCGCGTCTTTGGTTCCCGTGTATTCGCACATAAGACGGGAACCATGATTGGCCAGAGGTTGAATCCGCCTTTCTAACCAGCATAGAACTGTGTCCATGCCGGTAAGAGGCAGAGACGCGGAAACAAGCTTGGCGATGCGCCGCTTGATCTTGAAAAGGTCTGGTGGAAGAGTTTGGACTGCCCCCACTGCCGAGTTATCCTGGGGAGTGGCAGCGCAGTTGTGGAAAGGTGGAACCCCCGTTTCCTTTCCAGGTTCCGGGATGTCTTTGTGGTAGAAAAAGGAACCCGTCCAAAACTTGACGGATTCCGACGTTTTTATCTTGGGAAACCAATCTTCCCTGAATCTACGCAGGGTAAAACATATGGTTCCGCAAGTTGGGAGAGCGCCCTCTGAGGGATTTCGCTTAATCCCAAAGCAATACTGCCAAAAGTCTAGCCTAGGTGCTAATCCTAGATACCCTTCGAAGAGGGCCTGGAACCCGGCTAGATAAAGAATGAAATTTGGTGGCAGGTTGTGAGGCTGGATGTTTAGTGGCTAAGGATTTCGAGGAAGAAGCTGGAAGGCGGAATTCCCATACCTCTTGAGATGTGCGAGGTCAGGAGGACCCGCTCCCCGGCTTTGGGCGAGGGCTCAGACTCTTCTTCCTCATGTCGCCATTTCCCTTTCGCAATCAACCCCTCCTTCTCCATTGTCGGAAGAAGGGAGGGGGTGATGTTACACCGGCTCCAGTTGCCGGAGATTTCGCCCTCGTCTTTGGCGGCGGCCGCCGCGGCGGCGAGCTCCTTCCCGACGAGGAGGATTTTTTCCTCTGCCGTTTCAGGAGCGAACGGTGGAGGCGGCACGGAGGAAGAGGCAGCCAGAGTCTCGGCCAAGAGAGACGTTTCCTCGCGGGCCTGGTCGCCGGAGTTCTTCTCCGATGTGTTGGCGGAGGCGCGGCTCGGGGAATCGAGCTGTGGATCCATGGAGTTGATGATCTCGTCGATCTCAACGGAGACCGAGAGCTTTTCCGCCGCGCGTGGTGAATCGCCGGAGTCCATTCGTGGGCGTCGCGGTGAGGTTTGCGTGCTCTCGACAAAGAATTCCGGGAACAGCGCGGATGTGCGTGAGCTATGCTCGCTCTGAGTGAACCTTGGCACGGGTGCAGTGGCGCTTGGGGGCTGGGAGGCGGAGTGAAAGCAGAAGGGTCGCCGGAGGGCTCGAGGTAGGCTATTTATAGCCGGAACAACTTTAAGATATGTTACAATGGCTCCTTGGACCGTTAGATCATCAACGCGTGTCACTCG
This sequence comes from Alopecurus myosuroides, assembly GCA_028641055.1. Taxonomy (NCBI): domain Eukaryota; kingdom Viridiplantae; phylum Streptophyta; class Magnoliopsida; order Poales; family Poaceae; genus Alopecurus; species Alopecurus myosuroides. The sequence continues at coordinate 245,626,593 of CM054058.1, forward strand.
CCTAAAAATCCGGGAAATGAGGTGGCAAGTGATTACTGCTATCTCCTCGTTTCCCGCGAGAATCTGTCATAGATACGTTTCAGGGTTTCACACTCGAAACCCAAACGTCCCTGACGTCAGCATGATTTTATCGCTGACGTAGGAGGATTCTTCTCCTCGAAGGTTCGAGGAATAAAATGCCGAATTTCCCGGAATCCGAGTTTCGCGTTAAGCAAGATTGAAGAAAAGAAGAATCGAGACATAGAGCCAGCATTTCTCGGAAAAGTTACAAAATTGACGAAAGACGGCGAAGTGGAGTCTCAATCCTTCTTGGGGGCTACTGTCGGATATATACTGATTAGGGGTATATCAGATAGTGTCCTAAAGAGCTGGATTACCAGGGTGGCCTGAATGGTAATGGATTATGGTCCATTAGGCGGCCTAGTAAGCTGACGCACAGAAGCCGGACTCTAGAAGAACCCGGACCACGGCCCATGTGGTGCGGCTTGGAGTAGAAGGCGGATTCTTGCCTTCCAAGTTAGAACTTATCGTAGTCTTCTAGGTTTCCTTTCTGTAAGCCCTAACCCGGCTATCTATATAAAGCCGGATGGGAGAGAAGAAAGATAGGAACAATTAGCTAGAAGCCAACTCGCCGAGAAGCTGATCCTCGTCGTGTTAGCAACCCAACTCTCATTGTACTTTGTATACTTCAGGCTTCAGCCCTAATTTAGTGTGATTGCAGGAGTAGGAACGCCGCCTAATTGCGACGTACCAAACCTGGGTAAACTTTTGTGTCCCTGGTTGTCATACTACCACGTCCCCCTCACGTCTTTACCCGTAGGCCTCATGGCACCCCCGTCTATGAACCCTACTACGATGTCTCGACAACAGCTATAATTTGTTTACCTAGCATGCTATCTATCTGTATTGGAGAGACACCACTAGTGAACTGTGGACCCCGGTGCATTTCCCTTATACTGATAATACAACCACTGCAATCTCTGTTCTCATACTATTCCTACTATTTTCCTAGTTCCATCATTGTTCTCTTTTCATCTACTGCAAACAAATACCGTTTTCCACACCATATGTTTAACCTCTTTATTTTCAGTGAAACTGGTGAGATTGACAACCTCACCGCTTTGTTGGGGAAAAGTGATTTGATTGTGTTTTGTAGGTTCCACGTTGCTCTGACCGGTAGTGCGCCCTACCACATCAGCTGCATCAACCTTCGGAAGGGATTTCTATCTCCTACTAGTCGATTCAACCTTGGTTTCTTTCTCAGGGAAAACTGTTTCTGTGCTCTTCATACCTTCCTCTTGGGGTATCCCAACGAGCGCAAGCCCTTCACCATCAGATAATACTTCCCAGTAAAAGCATCATTGCATTTAGTCCAAGAATCGTTGTTATTTCTAGGAAAAGACAATAACCATTCCTTGCCTCTTACTCTTAAAGAGAAAGGGAACAATCTTAATTTCACTATATCACCATCTACCTCTTTATATTTTTTCATGTCACATGACTCAACAAAGTTATTTAAATGAGAGGAAACACGTTCTCCAATACCAGAAAATTGATCTTTCGTGACAAGATTCAACAAAGCATGTTTAATTTTATAAGGGTCTGCTGTAGCAGCAAGTGGAGCAATTGGTGTGATATGAAATCATTATTATTGGTACTAGTAAAGTCACAAAGCTTGGTATTATGATTGGAAGCCATGCTTGCCAGATAACACAAATAAAAGACTAGAAACTAGAGAACTAATTTTTTTTGGATTTTTAATAAAAGTAAAACAAGACTAAACAAAAGTAAACTAAGAAAGAACAAAATAAAATAAAAAGAGGGGAAGTATGACACTCCCCTTGCATCAATCTAGAATTCCCCGGCAACGGCGCCAGAAAAAGTACTTGATGCTAACGTGATCACAGGCTCGTTGGGAGACCCCAAGCGGAAGGTATGATGTAGTCTAGAGTAAATTTTCCCCTAGTATGGAACCAGGGTTATCGAGCCAGTAGGACTTCGTAGTCTTGAAGAAGGTTTCTTTAACAACGGTGCCAGAAAAGTACTGGTGTGTAGTTGACGGGAGTATGGAACCTGCATACAAAAACAAACTCTCTCTTGATCGAACTTTCCGGAAGATTGTCAATCTTCCGGTCTTGCTGAAAATAGGAGAATTAAACGTATAGAGTCTTGGAAAACAATAAAAGTAAAAAACAGAATAGCAAGGAAACAATGATTAAAAGTGCTTAAAAGAAGGTTTGCAATATTAGGAAAATAGGACCGGGGGCCATAGGTTAACTAGTGGTGTCTCTCTAAAGAAGACAAACATGATGGGTGAACAAATTATAGCTGGGCAATTAACAAATCATTTACGTATGACAATACTGTTATCAAGAGATCAAGTTCACGGGTTCTAACATTGTAGGCATTACCTCAAGGAATATTGACAGTTGTCCAGCATGCATCCATATCTAAAAGACCACCTCAAGAAAGCAATTCAGGAAATCCCTTGGTATTAAGTTGCAGCAACAAAGTGATTTCTATGTGTGCAACAGACAAATGTGTTAAGATCAATACATAATGGAAGCAGTGGTTCCCATCCGTAGACAAGAGCACCGTTGTTTTCTCCCTAGTGGCAACAACACATCCTCCCCCACCCCTCCCCCCCCCTCCCCCGCCCGCGCACGTTTCTGTCACTCTAGCGCAAGAAACAAGGAGGCATGAACTCACTATCTAGCATATAAACCCTCTCTTGGTAAAAACAACTCTGTGGCCAAGGTAATCATAAACACCGGAGAGTATTGCAATACAAGATTAAAACTCTCTACAAATATAAGTGAAGCATCTCAGATTGACATGAACAAAATAATCATAATTTCATGGTTCATCGGATTCCAGCAAACACAACATTCACAATTGTATAACGGTGGTCTTGATCATGTGAGGCAGCTCACGAGACTCTAAACATGGAGTCATAGGGTAGAGAACAACCATCTAGCTACTCCTATGGACCTGTAGTCCCGAGTTGAACTACTCATGCATCTGTCCGAAGGCGATCATGGCGACGTAGAGGCCTCCGGTGGCAATCCCCTTCTCCAGCAAGGTGCCAGAGGAGGACTCCAGAAGCCTTAGATTGGACTTTCGAGGTGACTCTCTGTATGTTTCATGGAAAATAACTCGGGCCCCGAAGTTTTTAGGGTAAAAGGCAATTTATGGGCGAAGAAGGGATGTGAGGCGGTGTTGGAGGCTCCCAGGGGACCACCAGGCGCGGCCTAGGGGGGGGCCATGCCTGGCACCCTCCTGGTGGCCCCCTTGCTCCCCTCCGTCTCTCCCTTGGACTCCTCCTTCATTTCGGGTAAAAATTGATCTCCGTGGATTTTCAGCCCTTTGCGAGAATATTTTCTTAAGAAATTTTCTGAAATAGAAAAACAGGAGAACACAACAACTGGCCTGGGGCATCTTGTTAATAGATTAGTCTATGAAAACATCTGAGAAACGAAGTAAAAAACTAGAAAACATGTGGAAACCAAAATGTATTGGATAGAATGCAAGCATGGAGCATCAAATTTTATAGATACGTGTGTAATGTATCAATGGGGCCCACCTGGCAGCCCCCACAAATTGTGTTCGGACATAGGAGGAAATTTGCCCCCCTCCAGCACTCCCCCCTTCTTGGTTTTGCCCGAAACTTTTCCAAAACCATGTGACCCCTATAAAATGACCGACCTTATCTAACGATGTCAGAAACATATTGCCGACATTCCTCGCTCTGATTAACAATTCTATCACGCAGGAACCAACCGGATGATACCCGCTCTTTCTCTGGACCATCCAATGTGAACAAATGATTATGACGACTTAAGTGTGTGACCCCTACAGGTTTGATAACACGTAGACATGATCGGGAAACCAGTTTCCTAATTAGTAATCAACACCGGGACCATGGACGTTGATAACCCACAAGTGTAGGGGATCGCAACAGTCTTCGAGGGTAAGTGTAATCCAATTTATTGATTCGACACAACAGGAGCCAAAGAATACCTATAAGCCGTAGCAATTGAATTGTCAATTCATCCACACCCGAGAAGCACTTAACAAAATATATTAGTAACAAAAGATGAATGAAAATAGTTGGTGGTGTGGTTATGGGCTGATTCTCTTGCGTCCTCAACACACCTAATACAATGGTAATTGTATAGATGCAATGGTTCGGCGAAGAGATGACAAAATACGGGTATTATGGAGGGTAAAGCAAGGTATTGTAAATATGTAATAAAAATGGCAGGAAGGTAACATGTAGCAAAACTGAAAGTAAACAGTGTAGCAATGATAGAAAACAAGGCCTAGGGATCATAATTTCACTAGTGGTAACTCTCAACAATATTAACATAATTAAACACATGATATTTTCTCTAACACTATGCATGATGGACGTTAGTCGGAAATCGTTCCTAATGGATCAAATAGGATGAGAATCGCGTAGGGCTACACTAGCACACCTTAAAGTTCATGTTCCACATCTAAGGACACCCCAACCCTGTCACTTCGAGCATCCAAAGATATTATTAACAAACACCACAACATATCTCTTGAATAATGTATTTATAATACAACCACACCACCCGCACTCTCACCTTGGCACTATAGAGATTATACTAAACACAATCATCAAGAAACTTCATCATTCCTTAATTCAATCCAACAAAATAAGAACAAGTTCATGATAAGTATCCCTCAAATCCATGATCCATAGAGTCACACACGGCACCCGCACTATCACCATGGAACCTGGGGCAAAGGTGACTTCGGAAGATTATGCTAGCTAAAACCAATTGAGCACATCATATCCATTACATTACGAAGGGGAAACATCATAGAATTCAACTCTATAATAACATAGCTCACGATCACATGAAGACCACACCATGGGAGAGAGAGAGAGAGAGAGAGATATAACCACATAATTACTAGCATGAGCCCTCAGTCCCGTGGAGGGACTACTCCCGCATCATTATGGGAGGCAGCAACGTCGATGGAGATGGCTCTGGGGGCACTCCCTTGTCCCGATAGAGTGCCAGAACAGATACTTCTGTCCCCCCCCCCCCGAATTAGGGTTTTAGATAATGGTGGAGCTCGAACGCGTTTCTAAAAAAAAATCCTCTGGTGATCTTCCGCTTTAGGGTAAATGTGATTTTATAGGCGAAGAGGCATCGCGAGGTGATTGCGGCGGCGCCGACATGTTGGAAAACGGTGACCGACCGGACGTAAGAGTGAAGCAGGAAGCGGTGGCGATGCTTGCCATCGGGGCAGTAGAGAGAGGAGGACGAACAAGGCACTCGCTAAGCTCGAGGCGGGAAGGGAAAAGAGGAGAGATGTTGCCATGTGGCCCTACTGCATGCAAAATATTTCACCGGTGCCGCTGGGTGCCCCATGAACCTGAGTTTTAGTTGCATCCGCAGGATAAAAAATTTCCTTTAACCGGCGGAAGAAAAGGTCATGCGGGGCACGACTGGCCAATTTTTACATCTGGCGGTAAAAAAATGGTTCCGGGGCCTGTTGTCGGATATATACCGTATAGGGGTATATAAGATGGTAGTGAAAGTGCCTGGTTACCAGGGTGGCCCAAGTGGTAGTGGGCTGTGGTCCATTGGGCGGCCCAGTAACCTGACGCATAGAAGCCGGATTCTAGAAGAACCCGGATCATGGCCCATGTGATCTGGCTTGGAGGAGAAGACGGATTCCTTACTTTCCAAGTTATTGTTACTGTAGTCTTCTAGGTTTCCTATTCTGTAAGCCCTAACCCGGCTATTATATAAAGCCGGACGGGAGATAAACAAACCAACGAATAACAGAGAGGATATAGACCAACTCGCCGAGAAGTTGATCCTCTGCGAGTAGCTAGATCCTAAACCTCACATTGTAATCATGTTTCCAGGCTTTAGTCCTGATTAGTGAGAACTGCAGGAGTAGGCACGTCGTACTGTCGCGACGTACCGAATCTGGGTAAATCCTGTGTTTACTGTCTACCACGCGATCCCGTTACCCCACGTCTCTATCGTAGTCTCATGGCACCCCCGTCTATGAAAACTACTACGATGTCTCGACAGTTGGCGCCCACCGTGGGGCAAACGACGTTAGGCGTGAAGTTCCGATCTAGGATACTTGGCGGAATTGGAAGATCGATCACTGTCGGAAGCTTGGAATTCAACGATGATGTCGGACGCTTCCTCGACAACGGATCTTACATACCGGCGCAAAACAACCTGGTAAGTGCCTGCGTGTTACCGATAGGATCTGCTAACATCTTTATCGGACTAACTGCAGAAGCAATGGGGTTTTGCGGTGGAAGCAAATTTACCCCACCCGCCCTATACCCAGTCGAGGATGACTATGATGCCGGATTCTGCTCGGATCACCGACAAAAAAGTGACACACACTTTATCGGCATGGTGCAGTCCGAAGTCGCCGAAAACACGGATGATGTAAACCCCGTGCAAGAGGCAGACAAAAACACACCCGTCACAGCAACGGAAGACCCGACACCCGTCATACAGGCGGAAGATCCGTCATCCGTTAACGAAACGGTGAACTCGGAAGCAGAATCCGTGCTTGCCGCCATTGAGGCGAGATTAGAGTCGGAAACCGGATCAGAGGATTTTGATTCCGAAGACGAAGACGCGGACGCCTTCGAAAGGAAAGTTAAATCTTTTCAAGAGGGATTCCATGAAGTGCTAATGGCAAAACCAGCCGATACCACGGATGCCGGCAGCCAGGAAAGCCCTAAAACCCCTCCGCCAGAGGAAGAGAGAGAAGACGGAGAAACTTCTCCGGTATTTCCCAATGTTAAGGAATTGACAGAAGACGAGCCTGTCAAAAAATCTCCCTCTTCCAAGAAAAAACATCGTGCTGCTAAGAAACTCCAATACAAAATCCGGAAGAAAAAATCAGCTGATCAAACCGATGAAAACCTGGAAGTAGGAGATGCTAGCGGAACAAAAGTTGCGGAGAAGAATATCAAAGAAATCCTTGTTCCACCAATGACGGAACAGGAAGAGCAAGAGCTGTTGCAAACACCAGTGAGAGCAAATGAACCCCCTGAGATGCTGGAAGCCAGGAGACAAGCTTTCCAAAGGCAACAACAACATCTACTCAGATCTCGGCAACACCTCCAAAAAACCCAGGATGACATTAAGCTCATGAAGGAAGAAATAGAGGAGTACGAGAGAAAGAATAGATCTGGCATTAAACCTACAAGGTTACCCGGAATCGTAAGACCGGAAGTACTGCCGCCAAAAGAAAGGTTTCACAACCCATCTTGGCAAAAGCAGGTAAACGGCAAAGATGCCAGAGGCGAACCAATTTATAAAACCGCAGCAGAAAACGCGGAAGCAGCATTCGCCATCCTGAACAATGATCTGTACTCCAATGGTGAAAAACTTCAAGGGGTGTATGCTTTCCTAGGAAAAGCATTGCAACAACAACAGCGGGCCCAAGAGCGGTCAGGAAGACTACAGGATAACTCCGCCCTATGCAAAACAGCTACTTGCGCCGCTGGAGCACCTGGACCGGAAGAACCTGGAGATTCAGACAATTCAAAGGATAAAAAAGGGGATCCGAGAAAAGACAAGAAAAATCCCGACAATAGGGATGAAGCGTCCCGAACCGGATCCCATCCCCCGAAAGGTGGACTTAAACCCCACGACCGGGAAGAAAAATACCGGAATGACGGCAAAATAATGCCACCTCCGAGAAACCCAGCTGAGAAAGCCGGAAGATACGATACACCTCACAGGAGTGAGAGATCCCGGACACCCCCTAAGGATAAAGAAAGGAACAGGAGCAGGACTCCGCCTAATCCAAAAGGACGTGATCATGGAAGAGATAGGTACAATCCCGGAAAAGCGCGCCCGCGCAACAATGGAAAAGAAAGGAGTAGATCCCCTTCTGTCCATTCAGCCGGAAGATATTCCGCACACATTGATAGAGCGGAAAAGGATGATCTATACTTTGGTCCTAAGTGTTTCACTGACAGGATCCGAAGGATAACCCTGCATTCTGGTTTCGCCAAAGTCGGTCCAACCTACCAAAAATATACCGGTAGCACAAACCCGGACACCTGGCTCTCAGACTATTATACAGCCGTCCAAATCAACAATGGGACAGACCTGGAAGCTGTCAAGTTTCTTCCCCTAATGTTACTGGACGGAGCCAGAGATTGGATCAATGGATTACCATCAAGAACCGTCGACAGCTGGGATGATATGGCTAGAGTATTTACTCAGCATTTCCGGGGAACATACAAACGCCCGAATAGCATCAACCAGCTGAACCGTTGCACCCAATTCGAGGATGAACCATACATGGATTTCATCTCCAGATGGACAGCAATGAAGAATAGTTGTTCTGGAGTAACTGACGTACAAGCAATGCATGCTTTCGTCAATGGCCTAAAACCCGGACTTGTACCGTTCATGGTTGGTTCCAAACAGCACAAAGATCTCGGATCTATGCTTACAACCGCCAATGAGCACGCTGCAGCCGAAGACGACATTAGAGCAAGAGGAGGCAATATCGATACACTGCTACTTGCTAAGAAAACTCCTCGTTCTGACAAAAAGGGAACTCCAGAAACAACGACGAAACCCAAGGAAGTCAACATAGCCTTTGGAAGCGACAAAGGGAATAAGTGGAAAGGACGCAGCCCAGATCCAATCAATTACACTCCAGAGGAATGGGAGAGGATTAAGTCGGAACCCTGTGTCCACCATTCACAATTTGGGAAACCCTCCCATACAAACGCGCAATGCAGGCTGAATAAACACATGAAAGGCAGTGCAGGATCCAGAAGTAAGGGGAAGGGTTCCAAGAGGAAACCTGCTAAACAAAAGCCAGAAGCTGACAAAGAAGATAGTGAATCGGACACTGATGAAAAAATCCAGGAACAGTAGCGAAAGGGCGAACCCAAATTTCCGAGAGTTGATGGAGAAGCAATGCTAACATTTCTAGCAACTCCATCAGCAAAGGTGGCCAAAAGAACACTTCGAGAAATAAACGCGGTTGTTCCGGCAACCCCGAAATTCTTGAAGTACTCCAACACACCAATTACCTGGGATCAGTCTGATCATCCCGGGAACATCCCTGAACCCGGCACACAAGATCTTGTCGTAAGCCTTATTGTCCAGAACACTAGGCTAAGAAGAGTGCTGATGGATGGAGGATCCAGCATTAACATAATGTACTTGGATACACTGAAGCATCTGAAGATTTCCGAGTCCCATCTCAATTACAACAACATACGCTTCCACGGCATTGTTCCTGGCAGACAAGCACGATCCCTAGGAGAAATTTCCCTAGATGTCACCTTCGGAGATAAAGATCACTTCCGGCAGGAAAAAGTATCCTTCAAAGTAGTGCCGTTCGAAAGCGTGTATCACGCAATACTCGGACGTCCAGCTTTCGCCAAATTCATGGAAAGATCCTGTTATATTTATAACAAGCTGAAGATGCCGGGACCCAAAGGAGGAGTAATCACCATAGCTGGTGACTTTAAGCTAGCAAATGAGTTGGAGAAAGAAAACGCCCTTTGCGCTCAGAGAGTCATAGCAAAGGAAGAATTGAAGGAATTAGCCAAGGAGGTATCGCCAACAGAAATGCCAGCAGGAAAAGAAACCCGGAAGCCAACAGACAGCTTCAAGGCGTCCGAGAATACAAGACAGGTAATCCTAGATCCCAAAGATCCGACAAAATTCGTCGTTGTAGGGACTGGGATGACCGACAAATAGGAAGGCGAGCTCATCAAGTTCCTCCGTGAGAACTGGGATGTTTTTGCCTGGTGTCCAGCTGACATGCCAGGCGTACCCAGGGAACTTGCTGAGCACCAAATCAAGGTGATTCCAGGATCAAAACCCATTAAACAAGGTCTCCGTCGATTTGACGGAAGAAGACGGAAGGCTATTGGCAAGGAAATTATCCGGCTTTTAGCAGCGGATTTCATCCAGGAAGTAATCCACACTGAATGGTCCGCAAATCCGGTATTAGTACCGAAGAAAGACACTACTGCTCTTCGAATGTGTATAGATTACACAGGCTTGAACAAATTGTGTCCAAAAGATAGGTTTGCGTTACCGCAAATCGATCAAATAATAGATGCCACTGCAGGCTCTGAGCTTTTGTGCTTTTTGGATGCATACTCCGGGTACCACCAAATACGCATGAAAAAGGAAGATCAAATTAAGACTTCTTTTATAACCCCGTACGGGACGTATTATTACGTAACCATGCCATTTGGCCTGAAGAACGCAGGTGCAACCTACCAGCGTTGCATGCAACGTTGCTTGCATAGTCAGATTGGCAAAAATTTCCATGTTTATGTGGACGACATTGCTGTCGTAACCAAGGAAAAAGATACACTCCTTGAAGATCTGCGAGAAACTTTCGAAAACTTGCGCACTTACAAGATGAAGTTAAATCCATCTAAGTGTGTATTCGGGGTTCCCTCAGGAAAACTTCTGGGTTTTATCGTTTCTCATAGAGGAATAGAAGTTAACCCGGAAAAGATAAAAGCCATCTTGAAACATCTCGAAGCCTACGTGCGTAAAAGATGTCCAAAGATTGACGGGTTCCGCCGCTGCCGTCAGCAGATTTATTAGCAGGCTGGGGGCTAAAACCCTACCACTCTACAAGTTGTTGAAGAAATCCGACAAAGTCAAGTGGATAGCAAAAGCTTTGGAATATCTAGCAGTTATGTCTCTTCCGTACTTAGTTCAATTTCTATGTAAACATCTTTTGAGATCATGAAATAAAGTTGTCGGAATTCTGGTATCCATGTTTTTTACAAGTTTATTACAGTAAAAGCATGTTTCCACCTTCTCTATTTCCCAATGATCTTACAAAGAACTCAATGTTAACCCGAATTGTGCCTGCGTACTCGGAGTTAAAAAACTGAATGATTTTTTCAGCCTGTTGAATGGCTAAAGGAAACTTGAATTGCCTGCGTGCCCAAGTTTCGTTCAAAAGAAAAAAATTCCTTGTTTCTCTAAGCATTATCTGATCGCGTATGTGTTGGGTTACTGGAGCTAGTTAGTAAAAATGCCTTTAGCATGATCCATGTTTCCGAGTTTAAACTGATTGGGTACACCCCAGTTACTCGGCATGACGATTCATATTGCTATTTGAGCCATTTCAAACACTAAGGACAGTTAAAACATATATGCCAGAGAACTTAGAAGATAAAGGAATAGTAAAATCCGAAAAGCTTGCAAAGAATTTCATAATTAAGACTGCAAAAGGCGAAATTTTCATTCATACAAATAGAAGCATTACATTTTGGATTACATCGAAAGAACAGTAATGCTCCTATTGTCTACTTTTACTATCCAGGTTCAAGGTAGCCCTTCAAGCATCTGACTCCTCCTCGCTGCTGTCGTCCTCGGGGATTGGAGGGATCTCCTCTTCTGGATAATTGACGGAGATATTTACCATGGAGGCAATCTGGGTGGCGTGGCCTTTGATTTCATCAAAGATGGTATTTCGCTGAGTATCCGTGTATCCTTGAGGGACACCGGACGCCACGCGCCAGGATTTAGCACCAGGGTAGTGCATGCGCATAAGGCCGAGTGCCATGCGCGCACCACCCCGTGCAGCGGAACGCAGGATGGAATCCCTGGATTCCGCCACCTCCATGATGGCTCCCGGAAGTTTTTCAACCTCCGAGAACTCCCCAGCCCTTGCGGGAAGGAACTTATTCACCAGCTGCATTCCAGCAGCCCGGATCGAAGTCCATGTCTTCCCAAAGGCTCGGATTCCTTCGAGCCGAGTGACATCTGGGGTATCTCCTGTTTTTCCGAATCAAAAGTGTTAGGAGAAAAACAGAGAAAAGTAAGATATGGAAAAATGGTAAAGGTAACAGAAAGTTACCGATAAGCTTGTCGATCTCGGAGACTTCCTCCAGGTGAAGATTCAGAGCATTTTCTAAATCCTGAATGGTGGATTTATCCTTCTTCGCCTGCTCGGAAGCCTTGGAATTGGCAACTCCAAGGGCCAAGTTGCTGGCCTCCAGGTCCTTTTGAGCCTTCACAAGATTCTTGTGAAGATCCAAATTCTCCTTTCGGAGATTCTCGGCATTGCCGGCATCTTCAGCTATCTGCTTGGCCTTAGCCAAAGCAGCTGGAAAGTAAGGAAAATTCCGAGTTTAGAAAATTTCCGGAATAAGTACTTAGACAAAAAATTGAATCGCAAACTTCAGAGGGAAAATGTTTACCTGCTGTTTCCGACAAACCAAGCTGAGACGAGGCCAGCTCCGCCTCTCTCTCCTCAAGAATAGAAAGAAGATTTCTAACCTCTTTATTCTTGATGGAGAGTTTGCTGAAAACTTCCATGTTAATGGTTTCGGCGGTTTGCTGAAACATAGCAAGGAAAAGAATGGTTACTAAAAACATCAAAGCAAAAAAGAATACATTTGGTTTAATGCTTGGGGGCTAGAGTTACATACCTGGCTCATTTGTTGCAAACCCGCCAAGTTTTCATTGAACCCTTTTGCGTATTCCGCAAAAAGGGTTCCGGCCGCGCTTAGGCCGTCATTGATAATCTTGAATTCCTTGTCAAAGGTGGGAATCTCCTCGTCGAATGTCCGAGAAGGTTTTCCCACCTCTGGAGCCGCCCTTTCCCTCGTGTACGAATTCGACACAACAGGCTGGCTGGGCTTCGGTGGCTGGGTGGTGGGGGCTGCGGCGTGCTCTTCCGCCATTGTGGATGGTGTATCTGGGGAGATGACGGGAGAAGGTTGGCTGCCTCGGCTGGAAAAAACTTTGTGTTTTTTCAACTTCTTCGGCTTTAGGTTGGAGGGAGGCAGGCTGAAAACAAAAAACCCGGAAAAGTTAAAACTCCGAAGAAGGAAGAAAAATTTCCATGTAAGAAAAGAACCCAGAAGAAAAGAACCTGGAAGTGGCGACGGGGATCCCGTCAAGGTTGATAACTTCCTCGGAGGAAGGAATCTTCTTTCGCTTGCGCCCACTTGTAGCAGCGGTGCGCAGTGCGTCCAGCTCAGCCTCGGAGGCCAACTCCGATTCTGGAAGTTCAGTAATCTGTTGGAAAGAAAAGTCAGAGTTATGAGTGAGAAAATCCGAGAAAGAATGACAAAACTTTACCCAAATGACGGAAAAAATACCTTGGGAGCCGGATTGTCGGCCGTATACATTGGCCGACTCGCTTCGTATTGGTCGCGTGATGCGACCAACTGATTGATGCGCCGTCGAAGCTCCTTTGCGGGCCAATCTTTGTTGGTTGTCCGCATTGGGTCCTTGGCACCCGTGTAGTCGCAAAGAAGGCGACCACCGTGGTTGGCCAATGGCTGAATTCTTCTATTCAACCAGCAAAAGACCGTGTCCATGCCGGTCAAAGGTGGATTGGAGGAGGTGAGCTTGGCGATGCGCCGCTTGATCCTTAGAAGATCAGGCGGCAGAACCTGGATGGCTTCCGTTCCCCAATTGTCTTGGGGAATGGCAGCGGTGTTGGAAAAAGGTGGAACCCCGATGGCTTCCGTAGGGAAAGGCACATCGGGATGGTAAAAGAAGGAACCCGTCCAAAATTTGACGGATTCCGACGTCTTGATCTTGGGGAACCAATCTTCCCTAAATCTCCTAAGAGTAAAGGAGATGGTCCCGCAAGTCGGGAGTGCGCCCTCCGAGGAGTTCCGCTTAACCCCGAAACAATATGTCCAAAAGTCTAGCCTAGGTACTAAGCCTAAATAACCCTCGAACAAAGCCTGGAAGCAGGCCATGTAGAGGATGGAATTGGGTGGCAGGTTATGGGGTTGGATGTTATAATGGGAGAGGATTTGCAGGAAGAAGGAGGAAGGCGGAAGTCCCATACCTCGCAGGAGATGGGAGGAGAGCAGAACTCTTTCGCCGTCTTTCGGCATTGGTTCGCTCTCGTCCTCAGGAAGACGCCATTTTCCTTTAAGGACCAGGCCATCCTTTTCCAGGTTAGGAAGGAGAGCCGGAGGAATGCTGCAGGCAATCCAATTGCCTGTGGATTCCATCTCGTCGTCCGCTCCGGCGGCGGCGGACGCAGCAGCGGCGACGGCAGCGAGCTCGTCGCCGAGAAGCTGGATCTTGTCCTCCGCCGTCTCGGGAGCGGACGGCGAGGGAGGCACGGAGCTCGATCCCGCAGCGTTCGCGGCGGCGGAAAGATTTCCTCCGCCCGCCGCAGAGGCCGCGGTCTTTTCCGGCTCGTCGCCGGCGTGCTTGGGGGATTCCAGTTGTGGATCCAGTTCGTTGATGATGTCGTTGACGGTGAGCGCGGCGGAGCGACCGGGGGACGACGGCGAGGTTGCCATTTGGTGGCGGTGCGTTGCGCTGGGGCTCTGGGTGCGTTCGCGTGCTCGGGGTGGTTCTTTGCTCGGGAGCAGGCGCGCGGCAATGGCGTGACAGTGAGAGTGCGGAAGGTTTTTGACGAGGACGAAGACGGCTATTTATAGCCAGAAATCCGTCAAGATACGTGCCAACGGCTATTTTGACCGTTGGATGATCAACGCGTGTCACTCGCCGGAAATTCCGGGAAATGAAACGACAGGGTAATGATGGTTATCTCCTCGTTTCCCGCGAGAATCTGTCAGAGATATGTTTCTGGGTTTTCCGAGTAAAACCCAAACGTCCCTTACGTCAGCGTGGTTAAGTGCGCTGACGTAAAAAGTTCCTTCTCCACGAAGGATCGTGAGAGAAAAGCCGGTGTCGGGGGGTTACCCCCGAGTAGGGTAAAGACAGGTGGTAAAGGCCGCGTACGGAAGAAAGGTTTGGCCGAGTAGCCGACTACCGGGTACTCGCTACCCGGTCGACTGCTACCCGGTCTCACCTCAAGATGGCCAGAAGGAGATATCAGTCAGTTTCTACCATGTCGAGTAGAAGGTTTGGCCCGAGTACAATTGGCGGGAACATTTGGCGGGAAACTACTCGGGCAGGAAGTCAAAGGAGCCGTTCTGACACAGGATCCCGCGTATCCTGGGTCCGTACTTGGCAGCATTCGAACTACTGTTCACGTGGGGACGGTCTGTCTGACAGTGACAGCATGGAAGCAGTCGGTGGCAGGATAAGGGGGACCTACTCTGTGACTAGGTACAGTGATACCAGTCTGTCCCCTAGTTTTGCCCAACGACTTTACGGAAGCAGCCAAGACCAACGACCAAAGCTGTCAGCGGGTACTCGGAGAAAGGACAGTGTGGACACTATGTCGACACTTGTCCAGATTTGGACGTATCCGGCTGGGCACCATGTATATAAGGTGCCCCGCCGCCTCCTGCGCGAGGCAAGGCTCATATGCTCACGAACGCTCTCACTGGAAACCCTAGAAACCCTAAGTCCTTGACCTAGCTCTACTCGGAGAGGGGCAAGGGGCTACTCGGTAGCGTTACTATTTGTACTGTACCTACTCGGAGAGACACCGTAATACAGAGAGAAAGGCAGGAGTAGGGGTTTTACCTCCTCACGAGGGCCCTGAACCTGGGTACATCGTGTTGTTTGTGTTGTGTGGATCTTACCTCACGCGGCTACTCGTCGCGTGATCCCTCCCCGGACACCTCCAGCGTCCTTCGTCCCCACATCTTTAGCCATCCCATGGCATCTGCCGTGACACCACCACGACAGTTGGCGCCCACCTTGGGGCAACCAGCGGCGCTGGCTGGGGTTTCTGTTCGGACGGGATCTTCTTCAGCGGAGCGCGTAGTTTGTGGCCTTGTCCACAGATTCGGCTCCTTCGACTTCGTCACCGACAACGCCGGCTGTTTCGGCGGCAAGGCCATGCCGGAGGGTGGCTCGGTGATCTCCTTCGGTTCTCACCTCGTCTACGTCGCCACCGTCGCCAACGACACCTACCCCGAGCTGGTGCACGACGCGGAGGATCCTCCCGCGGTTGTTGCTGCTCGTGGAAGGCCCGTGCGCAGCTCTGCATGCTGCGCTGAGGTGATGGTGACTGGCTTGGCGGCAAACGCTGGCGCAGCTGCTACTGGCGCTGCGGCCATCGTCGAGGAGGTCGACGACCCGCCCGCGGGTGGCAGGACACGCCGGCCCTACGAGAAGGAGTGCAACCTGCCGCCTTCCACGTCTACGGTCATCCCCGCGTCAGCTGCGCGAACCGGGATGCCCACTCCCACCGACCTCGAGCTCCTAGCCGAGAGGGAGCAGCTCGAGCGGCAACGCCAGGAGCTGCTCGCCGAGCAGGCGGAGTTGGAGAAGATCAGGCTGGAGCTGAGCCTGGACCAGCTCGAGTACAACAAGGCTCACGGCTTCACGCCGGTGGCCAGGAGGCCCAGCAGGGTAGGCGCAACGCGGCGCAACCTAGGCGCCGAGATGGCGACTGTGGCGGAGGAGCCCGCGCAGTCCGCCACCGCGAACACCTTCACAAAGCCAAGGTACAGCACACCCGCCAAGACGCTGCGAGCTGCGGAGGCTGTGGCTGCCGAGTTGCCGCGCCTAGAGGGAGAGGCGCGTCGCAGGCAGCAGGAGAGGCTAGGCGAGCTGGTGCTGGAGGCCGCCAGGCAAAACGAGGAGTTCCGGAAGGCCAACCCGGGAGCTGGAGCTTCGCAGGTGGTGCACTCGCACGCGGCTAGATCTAACGATCAAGCCTCATCTCCGCATCCTAGCCGCGAGAAGAGCCGCAGCGGGCGTACGGGTAGAGACAGGCAAATGCAGGTGTATGACCCGGCTGCTGCCGCGAAACAGGTTGCTGTGCCGCAGCAGCCCGGGCAGGAACACAACGCTGCAAGAGCAGGCTCTCAAGCCCACCAAGCTCAAAGCCGTGTCCGAGAAGCCGCACGTCCGGGTACTTCTCGGCAACCCGCAGCTCCGCCTACTCGGCAGAGGCAGCAGCCACGCCCGGTGGCACCAGTCGTCAACCCGGTGGAGCAGCCTGCTGCTATGCAGGTGGATAGGTATGATGATGGTTACTCGGCTATGGAGATGGCTGGTTATGACATCCATGACCGTGTGGGTGAGCGCGTGTTGGCGCCTGGAGATGCAAGGCACCAGCTGGACCGTATCAGCTTGTCGGCGCGGCTTGAGAGCACGGGTCCTCCTGGCCCCGAGTGCTTTGGCCCGCGCATCATGAACGAGCCGTCCGTGAAGGGCTTTCAGCTCGCGAGAGGCACCAAGAGCTACAATGGTAGCACCAAGCCTGAAGATTGGCTCAACGACTACGTCACCGCGGTCCATATCGCGAATGGCAACAGGAGATGGGCGGTACGCTATGTGCCGCAGATGCTAGAGGGTCCAGCTCGCACTTGGCTCAACAACTTGCCCAAGAACAGCATCAACTGCTGGCTGGACTTCTCGGATGCCTTCATCAGTAACTTCACCAGCACCTACAAGAGGCCGAATAGGCCACAGCAGTTGTCGGCTTGCCGGCAGCGAGAAGACGAGACGGACCGCGAGTACCTTACTCGGTGGAGCACCTTGAGGAACACCTGTGAGGGTGTGAATGAAGCGCAGGCCATCACTTGGTTTGCGCAGGGTTGCCGACATGGCAGCATGCTGTGGCAGAGATTGCAGAGGGAGATGCCCAACACCCTGGCCGAGACCATCAAGATCGCGGATCAGTACGCACTCGGCGATCCTACTCAGCCACTGATGGATTCCTCTGAGCCGAGAAGAAACTTCAACAGCAGCAAGCGCAACGAGTTCCGCAACAAGCGCCGAGTAGATACTCGGTACGATCCCGAAGAGGTGAATGCAGTGAATGTCGGAGGCGGTGGTGGCCAAAGGCAGAAACCTGCTGGAGCCTACGGGCAGAACCAGAACCAGGGCCAGGGCAACAAGAAACCGTTCCGCACTGCACAGCCGAGTAGCGGGAACTCAGAGCAGCCGAAGAAGTTTGTCTTCGATGACATGAAGGATGGCCCATGCAGCTTTCACACTCATCACCCCTCAAGGCCTGCGAACCACACTACTCGGCAATGCGAATGGTGGGATGTGATCAAGAGTGATGGCTTGCCTCCTCCACCTCCTCTGCCAGCCGCGAATGCCACTGTTCAGCCTACTCGCGCTCCTGCAGCTCGGCCGCCAGTGTACCCGAGAAGAGAAAATGTCAACCAGGTGGCTTTAGGAGCCAACCAGAACTTCAACAACGAGAGGTACCGCAACAACAACAACAACAATTACAACCGCAACAACAACAACAGAGGCAACAACAACTATCAGGGCAACAACAATGGTAACAATGGCAACAATGGGGGCAATGGCCCTAACCAGTACCAAGAGCACCATGAGAGCTATATGATCTTCACTTCCGAGGCAGTCGACAAGCAGTCACAGCACAGGCGGGCCATGGAGGTCAATGCAGTAGTTCCGGCTGTCCCTCACTACATGTACTGGTGTGATCAGGAGATCAGGTGGACTCGGGCAGATCACCCCAAGGTGATGCCCAATCCGGGTACCTATGCCTTGGTGCTAGATCCCACTTTCCTAGGCCCCGAGAAGAACGTGAGGTTCAGCAAAGTGCTGATCGACAACGGCAGCAGCATCAACATTGTGTACAAGGACACACTCGAGAAGCTTGGCCTGGCCGAGAACATGATGCTGCCCAGCAAGACCACTTTCCATGGCATCGTGCCCGGGATCTCCTGCAACCCGATTGGCCGAGTGTGGATCGATGTGCTATTCGGTACTCGGGAGAACTGCCGCACTGAGCGCCTGCAGTTTGAGGTGGTGGATCATCAGAGTCCCTATCATGCTCTACTCGGCAGGCCTGCTCTGAGCAAGTTCATGGCCTCCACTCATGTGGCTTACCTGAAGATGAAGATCCCCGGGCCCAATGGCATCATCACCATCTCGGGAGATTACAAGAAATCCATGGAGTGTGCCTCTGCTAGCTCCCAGCTGGCGGAGTCAATGGTGATTGCTGCCGAGAAGAAGAAGATGTACGAGGTGGTGGCCATGGCTCAGTCCGCACAAGCTGGCGCACAAGGTGTGCCGAGTACTCAGCACGGTACTGCTTTCCAAGCTGCCAAGGAGACCAAGACAGTCCAGGTTGACCCCGAGTTCCCGGAGCGCGTGGCCATCATTGGTGCCGGGTTGGCGGAGAAATAGGAAAGCGCGCTCATCCACTTCCTCCGTGAGAATCGGGACGTGTTCGCCTGGACCAATGAAGATCTACCAGGAGTCCCGAGGGAGTTGGTTGAGCACTCTTTGCATGTGCGTCCTGACGCCAAGCCCGTGAAGCAGGCTTTACGCCGTTTCGGGGATGAGAGAAGGAAGGCCATCGGTGATCAAATCACCAAGCTGCTGATCAGTAACTTCATCATGGAGGTGCTGCACCCGGACTGGTTGGCCAACCCGGTCATGGTCGAGAAGAAAAAGGAAGATCCCAAGGCTGCCACCGCATGGCGCATGTGTGTCGACTACACCGACTTGAACAAGGCATGCCCCAAGGATCCTTTCCCGCTACCTCGCATCGATCAGGTGATCGATTCCACTGCCGGCTGTGAGCTGTTGTCTTTCATAGATGCCTACTCTGGTTTCCACCAGATTGCACTCAACCCTGCTGATCAAATAAAGACTGCTTTCATTACCCCGTACGGGGCTTATTGCTATCGTGTCATGTGTTTTGGCCTGAGGAATGCGGGTGCAACCTATCAGAGATGCATGCAGAAATGCTTGCATGACCAACTCGGCAAGAATGTGCAGGTGTACGTAGATGACATTGTCATCAAAACGAATAAAACACATACTCTGCTTGCTGACTTGGAGGAAACCTTTGCTAACCTACGCAGGTACAAAATGAAACTGAATCCGAGTAAGTGTACCTTCGGTGTACCAGCTGGAAAGCTACTCGGTTTCCTGGTTTCTAGTCGGGGCATTGAAGCCAATCCGTCTAAGATAAAAGCTATTGAAAGCATGTCTTTGCCGAGATCATTGAAAGATGTGCAGAAGTTCACGGGTTGTTTGGCATCTCTGAGCCGTTTCCTGGGCCGAATGGGCGAGAAGGCTCTGCCTCTGTACCAGCTGATGAAGAAAAGCGACAAGTTTGTCTGGACTCCGCAAGCGGATGTGGCATTCAATGAGCTGAAAGCAATGTTGGCTAGCGCTCCCGTCTTGGCTAGTCCGCTACCCAAGGAGCCTATGCTGCTATACATTGCCGCGACCAACCGAGTAGTCAGCGTGGTGATAGTGGTGGAGCGAGAAGAAGAAGGCAAGAGTGTGCAGCGCCCAGTCTACTATCTCAGTGAAGTGCTGTCCAGTTCCAAGCAAAACTATCCACATTACCAGAAGATGACATATGGTGTGTACCTGGGCGCCAGGAAGCTGAAACATTACTTCCAGGAGCATCCCATCACTGTTGTGAGCTCAGCTCCCATCTCGGACATCATGGGTAACAAGGAGGCGAGTGGCAGAGTAGCCAAGTGGGCGATCGAGCTAGCCGCGTACGCTCCCGCGTATACGAGAAGAGAAGCAATCAAATCTCAGGTACTGGCGGAATTTCTTGTGGACTGGGCCGAGATGCAGTATGAACCTCCTGCTCCAGTTTCCAACTATTGGAAGATGCACTTTGATGGCTCAAAGGTGAAAGAAGGCCTCGGGGCTGGCGTTGTGCTTACGTCACCCAAGCGGGATCAACTCAAGTATGTGTTGCAGATTCACTTCAAGGCATCCAACAATGTAGCCGAGTACGAGGCAGTTGTGCATGGTTTGCGAGTAGCAAAGGAGGTTGGTGTGCAGCGCATTATCTGCTATGGCGACTCAGATCTGGTGGTGCAGCAAGTCTCAGGTACCTGGGATGCTTTGGATGCCAACATGGCATCATATCGTTTCCTGGTGCAGTCAATGACTGGGTTTTTCGAAGGCTGTGAGTTCCAGCACATTCACCGAGCAGAAAACGAAGCAGCAGATGAGCTGTCCAAGTTGGGATCTTCTCGGCAGTCCATCCCGGCAGGGATTGCCTTGGAGCATTTGAGGAAGCCATCCATCAAGCCTTCCCCCAACTCGGAATCTATCTTTGTTCCCTCTCTGCCAAGTGAAGAATCAGACCCAATGGAGATTGACTGGGAGAGTGCTGCAGGGAACTCGGGGACTGCCGTTCCCTACCCGGGGACTGCCTTTCCCTACTCGGGGACTGCCGTTCCCTACCCGGGGACTGCCACTCCCTACCCGGGGACTGCCATTCCTTACCCGGGGACTGTCATTCCTTACTCGGGGACTGCCGCCCTCAACCCAGAAGCTGTTGCATTCATTGAAGAGGTTCTCGCCAATCGATCTGGGCTGCAGAGAAGCGCTCCTACTCCTCCTGTGCAACCACCAGAGCCTGTCCCAATGGAAATGGACGAACCAGTGTTTCCCGTGCGGGAGACACCGAATTGGGCAATGCCCATATTATCCTTTCTAAGGGACGGTACTTTACCCGAAGATGAGGTGACTGCGAGGCAGATTCAGAGAAGATCCAAGGGCTACGCCTTAGTCCGAGATGTGCTGCACAAAAGAAGTGCCACTGGTGTGCTGCAACGCTGTGTGAGCCCAGAGGAAGGAGAAGAAATCCTGGTGGAGATACATCAAGGGGAATGTGGGCATCACGCCTCTTCTCGGGCTTTAGTCAAGAAAGTTTTTCGGCATGGCTTCTACTGGCTCACTGCATTGCAGCAAGCTGAGGACATTGTGAGGAAGTGCGCCGGCTGCCAGATGTTCGCAAGTAAGATTCACATGCCAGCATCCGAGTTGAAAACAATTCCTATCACATGGCCTTTTGCTGTTTGGTGCCTGGATATGGTTGGCCCTTTCAAGCCGGCTAAGGGCAATATGACACATATCTTGGTCATGGTGGACAAGTTCACCAAGTGGATCGAGGTGAAGCCTATTCGGAAGTGCGATGGAGTCACAGCTGTGAAATTTGTGAAAGATGTGATCATGAGATATGGCTACCCGCACAGTATCATCACCGACAACGGCACCAACTTTGCAGAGGGGGCAATGGTGCGATTCTGCAGAGATAAGCGTATCCGACTAGACGTTGCGTCAGTCGCGCACCCTGCCTCCAATGGGCAAGTTGAGAGAGCAAATGGGATGGTACTGGCAGGCATCAAGCCGAGGCTGATTGAGCCATTGCTGAAAACACCTGGGTGTTGGCTAGAAGAGTTGCCAGCGGTGTTGTGGAGTCTAAGGACTACCCCTAACCGGTCAACCGGCTACACGCCATTCTTCTTGGTATACGGGGCTGAGGCCGTGTTGCCAATAGACTTAGAGCATGACTCCCCCCGAGTAGCCCTCTACACTGAGGTGGAGGCGAGAGAAGCTCGAGAAGACGACGTTGACCTGCTTGAAGAAGCAAGAGAGCTGACTCTGTCACGTTCGGCTATCTACCAGCAAAACCTGCGGCGTTATCATAGCCGAAAGGTGAACCCAAGGGTTTTCCGAGAAGGAGACATGGTCCTTAGGCTTGTGCAGCGCACAGCCGGGATGCACAAGTTGTCTCCTCCATGGGAAGGGCCTTTCATTGTCAGCAAAGCGCTGCACAATGACGCGTACTATCTAGTAGATGTGCGCCCATCGCAGGCGAACAGGGCAGATAAAGCTGGAGAGGAAACCAAGCGTCCCTGGAATGTAGCGCTACTTCGTCGTTTTCATTCGTAAGCAAAGATGTGTATGTACCCTTTCATCCGAGTTGAAATTCTACTCTGCAATCTAAAATTGTTCCCGGGGACTGCCCTCGTCCGAAATTGCTCTAAGTGTTTTTTACTCGGCTTGTTCCTTTGTCTATTCGGTTGCTTCACTTCAGAACTCAAAGGTGCATTGAGTACTGTGTTTAAACCTATATGCCAACTCTTCGACTTTGCTGCTGTCCGAAACCCGGCTTCATGGCAAGCAAGAGAACAAGCAAAAGGTCAATGAGCACACGAAAATCGCTAAGGAAGAAAAAAGTGCAGGAACCGAGTAGATTGTCGATTGCTTTTTATTCCTTGTTTTCGTCTTCTCGGCTAGGTGGTGGGCTGCGTTATCATGATTGTTTTCTAGCGGCTAAGTATTTGCAGTCTTGTTCTTTGATTCTTGTGACTCGAATACCAAACAAGCGACAAGTCGCAGGTAGAGCAGAGATGAAAAGACAGGGTGAATAAGAAAAGCTACCCGGGGACTCGCATGGAAACACAACTCGGCATTAAGCCATTGTCGTGCAAATTGATTAATGACAACGTAAACCGAGTGGGCATAAAAACTGAGTAGCAAGCAAGATAAAGGTAGTCTGTTACATCTGCTCCCGGCATCCCGGGGATCTGATAAAATGTTCAAGTGAAAGAAAAGATTGCAGGTTGCTTCAAGTTGCAGAGGAGATGTTCTCGGCGCTGGCCTTGGCGGCTGTTTCCTCGGCGGCGGCCTTGGCAGCAGTTTCTTCAGTAGCAGTGGCGGTAGCTGCTTCTTCGGTGCCGGCTTGAGTGGCATCCGCTCCCGTCTGCACGACGGTGGATTCCTCCATCTCGGCATCCTCCTGGGTGGCCGTCTGCTCGGAAGTGGCCGTGGCTACCGAGACGGGTCCTGGAGCCGAGGAGGAGCCTGAAGCGTGGCCAGGAGGAGGCACCGTGTCGTCGAGAGCAGCACCTGAGGAGGTGCCAAAGTCGAGTGGCTCGCTGTCGATGTGCGCCCCTTCGTCTTCATCGCTACTCGCGACGACGGTGGCCTTGCCCTTCCCGGCTTTGCCCTTGGGAGATTCGAAGTACTCCCCAAGTTCCTCCTCATCGTCATCTTCGTCGTCCTCGTACTCGGTGTCGGGTTCGGGGACGCCATCGATGTAGACCTCCGTCTCGGCGCACTCTGCGACATCATATGCAATCTGCTTGCGCAAGGCCACGCTGTCGGCATCAGTCTCCCACTTGGAGTTATTGCGCTTCCCGCGGATGAGCTGCATGTCCAGGTTCTCATACCAGGACGCAATGCAGAGAAGCATCACGTCCGCACCAGCACGGGCTCCGGAGGCTCGCCACTTCTTCAACTCGGCCTTCACGCTTTCCAGCTTGAGGGCGAGCGCCCGCATGCTTTTTGGCTCAGGATCATGGGGCCAGAACAGCCGGTGGATCTCAAGGCCCGCGTGCATCAAATCAGTCCCGCAGCCGGCCAGCTGTTCGAAGTAACCTTTGAGCACCACCAAGCTGTCCTCAATATCAGCCCTGGTGTCAATCGGCTCACCCAGCGAGAGGCGAACTGCTCGGGCCTTGGCTATCGTGGGCGCAGAGGTAGACTCAAGACGAGGCCAAATCTCTGAAATAGCAAGTGGCAAGATCAAAAACCGAGAAAGAAAAGAGGAAGCCGAGAAGGAATAGGACCGAGAAGAAAAGATGCAATGAAGAAAAGAACTTACCGATTAGTTGGCGGCGCAGCTGCTGCAGCTTGGATCTCCAGGATTCCTCGTTGTTAATCTGCTTTGATTGAACCTGGCGCAGGGTGTCCATCTGAGCGAAAAGATCAGCATTGGTTTTCTTCAGAGTCTCGCACTCAGCCTCGAGGGCCCTCTCCTTGGCCTTGAAAGTGGTCTCGGCCTTGGCTTTCTCGGCGATGGCCGCGTCCCTCTCGGCGCCAATCTTCACGGCGTCTTGGAGCGCGTTCTGAAGCTGGACCTGCAGTTTCTCCATCTCGCTGGTGTGGTCCTTAATCAGAGTAATGGCCTGATCGGACAGCTGCTTTTCCACCGCTGCTGGCTGGACGCAATCTTGGTGCGCCTCAGCAAATGACTTATAATCTTCTGCGAAAAGATAAGATAAGGTCAGCAGATATGCAGAGAAGAAACAAATTCGAGACAGAACCGAGTAAACAACAAGCTCACCTTCAAGTCTCTTTATGGTGGCCTCGGAGTCTGCCACAAAAGCACGGCACTTCTCGTGCTCGTCGACTAGGGCCTTCAGGTTAGCTGCAGAGAAGGAAAGGTTAGTGCCAAAGAAAGCAGGAGCGGGCGTAAAAATAAAACGCAGAAACCGCGTAGCTAAAAGGCCTACCCTGCACTTCAGCCAGCTGCTGGCTGCTCTCATTGGCGTTTTTGCTTGCGGCCTCGGCATCTGCCTTTTCTTTCTCCAGTGCGGTGATGCGTCTCCTGGCGATGGAGTGGTTCCAGAGAAGGATGCGGTACAAGTTGGTCCGCTTGAGAACGCTATCCTGAAAACCGAGAAGAAAATGAGTTAGGCAAAGCAGAGAAGATTCGGCCCGAGTAGGAGGCTACTCGGAGAGTGTCCACCTACTCGACCCAAATCTCGGGGACTGGGAGTGATGGTGAGAAGGAAGGAAGGCGAGTAGAAGAGAAGAAAATTCAACTCGGAAAAGGCAAAAAGACTTACTGCGTAGCTCTGTTCGATATCCTCGGCGTTCTTGCGGTGCAAGAACATCTTGGCTGCGAGGGTGGCGGTGTCGGTGGAGACGGACATGGGCTGGTGTCCCAGGTCGATCTTGTTCCACTCCACGCGGTAGTGGTCGACGGAGCCAAGGGTCAAGCCATGCCACTTATCCTCTCCGAGAACCCCGCTGTCCCACTTGGCGCTGATGTAGCCGACAGTGTCCAGCACCTGCTCAAGACCCTTGGAGGTTATTGGCTTGTCTTGGGGTCCCCGAGAAGCAATATTGACGGGTTTATTCTGGGCTGGATCGAAGGGAGGAGTATTCCTGGCTACTGCTTTCCTCCCCTTCTGAATAGCTACAGCTTTATCTTGGGGAGGGAAGCCGATGCTATGTTGGTGGCTAACCTCAATCATATATTCCGGGTAGCAAGGCTGGCCAGCAGCGCGAGCGCCCGCAGAGAGTGCAGCAGGAACCGGGCCGGAGTCGCGGATCATGAGTGCTCCGCCTGCGGATGCGCCTTGC
The DNA here is from genome assembly GCA_028641055.1 of Alopecurus myosuroides. Taxonomy (NCBI): domain Eukaryota; kingdom Viridiplantae; phylum Streptophyta; class Magnoliopsida; order Poales; family Poaceae; genus Alopecurus; species Alopecurus myosuroides. The sequence continues at coordinate 245,652,380 of CM054058.1, forward strand.
TCCCTGGCCCTTTTCTTCGTCTGCTCTTTCTTGATCTTCTGCTTCTCGGGATCCTCGGGCTTCTTCCCCTCTGTCTTGGCCTTTGCCTTCTCGGCGACTGCTTCCTCGGCAGCTCGCTTCTCGGCTTTCTTCTGTTCAGCCCTGGCCTTCTTCTGCTCGGCCTTGGCTCTCTCAGCAGTTTCTTTCTCGGCTTTGGCCTTCTCGGCGGCTTCCTCCTTGGCCTTGGCCTCCTCGGCAGCCACCTTATCGGCAGTCTTTTTCTCAGAAGGGCCCTTCTCGGAGCAGTAATCCCTCAGAGCATCAAGGGCCCGTTGCCTGGTTACTCGCCCAGGAGGGCTGGATGTGTCCTTACTCTGTGGCAACAAGGAAGACGTCGGCGGTGTAGGGTCTTGCGCAGTTGGTGGCGCTGCAGACACGTCGCCCAGTGCAGTCTCTAGCTGGGCGCTACTCGGAGCGCCGCCTGGCAACGGATAAACATCCGTGACGGTGGCGTCCGCAGCGGTGTTGTCTCCTACTTGCTGCTCGGCAGCAAGATTGTCTCGTGCACCAGCCTCTGTGCTGGTTTGCTCTTGTTCTACTTCAGGCCGCTCGGGGGCGGCAGTGTCTTGCATATCCTGGTCTCGGACCTCCTCGGCATTGCTAGCCGGAGGAGAAGGTGGTCTTTCGGGGTGGACGGCAGCGTCCTGAGCTGCCGCTTCTGATCCTGCTCCCTGAGCGGAAGTGATCGGTGCTTTGGCGGCAGCAGCGTGGGCAGTGTTGTCCTCCTCGTCGTCATCGACGTTGATCAGAGGAATTGGAGTTTCCTTGGCTTGGCCGGATGCGCAAGCGGCGTTCACGTCCAGGGGAGCTCTGCGGAAAGAGGAGAAGGGAATCAGGAATTGGAAGAAAATGGGGAAAGTGGTACTGCGCGAGAAGAAAGACGACCGGGAAGGAAGCTTACGCGGTAGTGGAAGAGAGCTGTTTCCTCTTTCTCTTCGTGGTGAGCTTGGTGGGTTTCTTCTTCTCGGGGGTCTCTCCCTCCTCGGCGGGCTTCTTCTTCTTCTTGGCAGGGGGCGCTCGTGCTTCGCCGCCTGTCCGTTTGCGAGTTTCGGGAGGGGCAACCGACAGAGGCTTGACGACAAGGGGCGCATCGCCCTCGTTCTCGTCCTCATCCTCGTCGTCCTTCTCCGCAGCGGCCTCATCTGAGAAATTCAAAGGAAAGAAGAAGTGAATCAGAAATAGCAATACAAGGAGTTGATGCTTCCCGGAAACAAGCAAGATGAGGATGCTATTACCGTCAGAGCCGTCGTCCGCCCAAGTGTTAAGGACGTCGCGCTTCTCGGGAACGGGGCTGCTCTGCTCCGCGTCATCAGAGGGGGGTACATCATCCTCCTCGCGATCCTTGGACCAGTTGTCCTCGAAAACCTCGCTGCTTTCAGTGAGCTGGCGAGTAAGAGTCTGAAAGGCAGAGAAGGATCACAAGTTAGCCGAGTACCAGAAAAGAACTCTACTCGGGTAGGCGTGCACCCACGAAGCACACTAAGCCTAGGCTTTTTTCTAAATTTCCTACTCGACGAGGCGTGCAGGCACAAAGCACATTAAGCCTAAGGCGATTTAGCTAAGTGTCCTACTCGGTGCACGAGGCGATTGCTAGTCGAGGCGAAAAGAGAAGCTATCTACTCGGAAGGCAGAGACGAAAACAGAGTAAGGGAGACGTACCCGTAAGATTGGAGTCCTACGGCTGAACGGGAGGAACCCGTACCGCCACTTCTCGTTGAGGCTGGTCTTCAGGATGTTCCTGGCGAGCCGGGGAACGTCAGCGTCGTCGATCTCGACGGTGGTGGTCCTGGTGCAATCGCGAGGCCCTCCCATGTAACACATGAGGTGGCATCGCTCCTGCAGAGGGAGCACACGGCGTTTGATCCAGCACGCTACTGGATCGTCATTCCTGAGGCCATGCGTCTTCAGCCAGGCGAGTTGCGTCTCTATCTCGGTGGCGTTCTCGTCGTTGACGGGCTTCTCCTTCCAATTCGACCCGAGTGGAGCACGCTTGCTCCAAGGGGGCAGGTTGATCCGATCGTCGACGGGGGCTCCATCAGCGGCGGCAACGTTCCTCACGTAGAAGAACGTTTGCTGCCACATTCGGCAGGAATCCAGCCCCTGGATGCGGGGGTGGTTCGTCCCGTTCCGCTGCACCATCATGGCGCAGCCGACGTCGGTGGCGCGAGGAACGCCCGCGCCGTCCTTCTTCCCGACGGATTGTTGGCGAAGATGGAAGTAGTGGAGCCACGTCTCCACGGTGGGCCTGATGCCGAGAAAAGCCTCGCACACCACGGCGTGGTATGCGAGGAAAACGACTGCATTGGGCGGCAGATGGTGCATCTGCAGCCCGAAGTGATTCAGGAACTTACGCATGAAGTCCGATGCTGGCAGCCCGAACCCGCGCTCGAAGTGGGACATGAACACCACGCGCTCTCCGTCCCTGGGCTTGGGCACGACCTCGTCGTCGGGTGCCCGGCACTCCACGCCGGGGGGAACCCTTCTCTCGTTCACGAGCCAGGCGAGGTTGGCTTGGGTGATGGAGGAACCGGCCCAGCAGGACTTGGCCATGGTTGCGGGTGGAAGAATCGGAAATCAAACGGGGTTGGTGGCGGAGCGAGTCCGCGGCGGCGCAGAGGCTAGCGCGGCGGCGAAGCGCTCGGTGGCGGAGAAGAACGGGAGGAAGAAGAGGAAATGAGCAGGGAAGGGGAAAAGAAAGTTACCGCGGGGGTATTTATACCTCCTCGGCGAGATTACCGTTACCACCACGGTAGTGGGATCGGCTGTGGCGTGTGGTGGGTCCTGTGGCCGGATAGAAACGCACACAAGCGCGGGCTGCGCGCGTAACGGCCGCATTTGATCCCACCTTCAGATCGTGGCCAGTAATTGCGCGTGATGGGACATGACGGCCGGTGGGCCCACGGCGTGAAAACTGGACACGTGGCGTCGTGTCCTGGGCAACCAAACGACAAGGTCGTGGATGCTTGACACGTAGGCAGTGCCTGCGTGAAGGGCTGGATGTTGCTCTGCGCTGCAGAGGCTCAGTTTGCGAAATTTCGCTAAGTCTTTTTACTCGGATACAGAGTAGAAAGCAAGTGATACTCGGAAAGAGGAGACTCAAGATACTTTCCGGATAGCTACTCGGAGGACCTACTCGGCATCTTGAGGTTCGATGGCGGAGATGCAAAGGCTGGTTTTAAGCTGGCAGAGCCTAGTGAACAAGTTCGCAAGACTCAACCAGCTTCGGGGACTGCTGTCGGGGGGTTACCCCCGAGTAGGGTAAAGACAGGTGGTAAAGGCCGCGTACGGAAGAAAGGTTTGGCCGAGTAGCCGACTACCGGGTACTCGCTACCCGGTCGACTGCTACCCGGTCTCACCTCAAGATGGCCAGAAGGAGATATCAGTCAGTTTCTACCATGTCGAGTAGAAGGTTTGGCCCGAGTACAATTGGCGGGAACATTTGGCGGGAAACTACTCGGGCAGGAAGTCAAAGGAGCCGTTCTGACACAGGATCCCGCGTATCCTGGGTCCGTACTTGGCAGCATTCGAACTACTGTTCACGTGGGGACGGTCTGTCTGACAGTGACAGCATGGAAGCAGTCGGTGGCAGGATAAGGGGGACCTACTCTGTGACTAGGTACAGTGATACCAGTCTGTCCCCTAGTTTTGCCCAACGACTTTACGGAAGCAGCCAAGACCAACGACCAAAGCTGTCAGCGGGTACTCGGAGAAAGGACAGTGTGGACACTATGTCGACACTTGTCCAGATTTGGACGTATCCGGCTGGGCACCATGTATATAAGGTGCCCCGCCGCCTCCTGCGCGAGGCAAGGCTCATATGCTCACGAACGCTCTCACTGGAAACCCTAGAAACCCTAAGTCCTTGACCTAGCTCTACTCGGAGAGGGGCAAGGGGCTACTCGGTAGCGTTACTATTTGTACTGTACCTACTCGGAGAGACACCGTAATACAGAGAGAAAGGCAGGAGTAGGGGTTTTACCTCCTCACGAGGGCCCTGAACCTGGGTACATCGTGTTGTTTGTGTTGTGTGGATCTTACCTCACGCGGCTACTCGTCGCGTGATCCCTCCCCGGACACCTCCAGCGTCCTTCGTCCCCACATCTTTAGCCATCCCATGGCATCTGCCGTGACACCACCACGACAGCCGGATTTTTCAGGATTCCGAGTTTCACGTTACCATCTCTTTCAAAAGAAGAAGAATAAGAAGAATCAAGACTGCTGATTGAAATTTCTTGGACAAAGCGCATTTGACGAAAGACGGCAAATCAGAGTTTTAATCCTTCTTGGGGGCTACTGTCGGATATATACCGTATAGGGGTATATAAGATGGTAGTAAAAGTGCCTGGTTACCAGGGTGGCCCAAGTGGTAGTGGGCTGTGGTCCATTGGGCGGCCCAGTAACCTGACGCATAGAAGCCGGATTCTAGAACCCGGATCATGGCCCATGTGATCTGGCTTGGAGGAGAAGACGGATTCCTTACTTTCCAAGTTATTGTTACCGTAGTCTTCTAGGTTTCCTATTCTGTAAGCCCTAATCCGGCTATTATATAAAGCCGGAAGGGAGATAAACAAACCAACGAATAACAGAGAGGATATAGACCAACTCGCCGAGAAGTTGATCCTCTGCGAGTAGCTAGATCCTAAACCTCATATTGTAATCCTGTTTCCAGGCTTTAGTCCTGATTAGTGAGAAGTGCAGTAGTAGGCACGTCGTACTGTCGCGACGTACCGAACCTGGGTAGATCCTGTGTTTACTGTCTACCACGCGATCCCGTTACCCCACGTCTCTATCGTAGTCTCATGGCACCCCCGTCTATGAAAACTACTACGATGTCTCGACACCTGTATTGGGGACGACAGGAGATGCTCCTTGGTGACTTGCTGCTTTATTTTACTATTTACATTAACGAGTCTGAATTTATTTGCTTACATATTTGTCATTTTATTGCAGATTTTATGTGTAAAGTATATTATTCCCTACGTTAACTTCTATAAGTCACATTACTTACCATTTCAATTCTAGCCATATACATAGTAAAATTAGTATACATAGTAAAATTAGTGAATCTATGTAAAAAAATGAGTCTAGATTCAATTATTTTAGAATGTATGTGGCCAAATTGAAATGCCATATGAAAGAGGACCGATGGAGTATTATACATTTAAAAAAACAGATAATGAACGGATGAACCGGTGATCGACCGATAAAAATCTGAACCGATAGCCTCACCGGCTTGATCACCGGTTGGAAGATTCCGGAAGGTCGTAGACGGCCAAATATCCAGAGAATGTCACAAACAGAATGGTGGATTTTAATCGCCAACAACAACTTCTCTCGTCCACACGGATCTATTCCAAATTCTGAAATCCTCACATGGTTCTATTTCGATTGTATGGCGTGGTGTATACACGTTATGCAAACAGAATGTATGGTTACTTTACTCTATTTTCTCATGGCCTGTTAAACCTTTCTTCATCACTCTTTAATGTCTTTAATGGAGATTAAGTTACAATTTTTAGAAAGGGGCGAAACCGTCCTCGGAGATTAAATTACATGCATATATACATATGTTTTGAAAAGATCCATTGGACTGCCTTATTGTCGAACGTTATCTTTGGAAGTACATAAATATATATCGTAAATAGTTGCATAAAACGTTTATGGCCGCTATTAATATACAGATTTTTGGAAAGCACGTGTTTTTGTTGAGCGATATCTTTGTAGTCACATACTGGCGACGTGGTTTCCAATATTTATGAATAAAAAGATAAGATTACATAACATTAAGTGTGGAGCAAGCGTTAGCCGTTAGGGCCTCACATATATGGAAATGAATACACTGTGTGTTGATATATACTTATATGGGTGTGTTCTTGTATCCTCCAAGCGCTACGACCTGCGCTCCCGTTACAAGAATCAACCCTAGACATTAACGAGCATGTCGTCCGTCCAGAATGGTGCCGACACATTTGACTTCCTGGCGGCGAAGTGCGTGCCGGAGTCGCACGTGTGGACGGAGCAGAAGGAGTACCCGGTGGTGTCCGGGTCAGGTGGGCACGATGCTGTGCCGGTGGTTGATCTGACCGATGCCTCGGACAGTGCCATCGCCGCCGTGGCACGGGCGGCCGAAGAGTGGGGCGGGTTCCTGCTCGTCGGACATGGCGTGCCGACCGACCTCCTGGCGCGCGTGGCGGAGCAGATCAGGGCGATGTTCGCGCGCCCGGCTCAGGAGAAGGAGCGCGCCGCGCGTAGCGGGGGCGTCAAGAACGGCTACGGGAAGCCGCCGTATGCGCTCTACTTCTCGAGGCGGATGTGGTCCGAGGGCTACACGGTCGCCGCCGACGACGTCCGATCCGAGTTCCGGCGGGTCTGGCCCGACGGCGGCGATGACTACCTACGCTTCTGGTACGTATGGTCCGCACACACACACACACACGTATCTCCACAAGTGCCCTGCTGATGCCGTCATTCCCAGCGACGTGATGGAGGAGTTCCACAAGGAGATGAGGGCGCTCGGTGACAAGGTTCTGGACATGTTCTACAAGGCCCTTGGCCTTAGCGCTGAGCAGATCGCCGGCGGCTACCTTGAGCGCGAGATCCGCCACACGATGACGGCCAGCATGCACCTGAACATGTACCGCGTTTTTTTTTCTTTTTTGACAATAAAGTTAGCAAACTTTATGTCTGTGTGTTAGTTAATGGCGGTATGCAGGTACCCCAAGTGCCCGGAACCGGAGCGCGCGATCGGGCTGGCGCCGCACACTGATTCGGGCTTCTTCACGTTCGTCTTGCAGAGCCTCGTGCCGGGGCTGCAGCTGCTGCGGCGTGGACCTGAGCGATGGGTCACCGTACCGGCGATGCCGGGTGCGCTTGTTGTCACACTCGGCGACCTCTTCCACGTCCTCACCAATGGCCGCTTCCACAGTGTGTTTCACCGGGCCGTTGTGAGCAAGGATCGCGAGCGCGTCTCCGTGCCTTACTTTCTCGGGCCACCCAAGGACATGAAGGTGGCTCCGCTCCCCGCCGCGATTCTGCCAGAGACTAAAGCTGCGTTCCGTGCCGTGACATGGCCGGAGTACATGGTATTGAGGGAGAAGGTCTTTGGTAAGGACGTGTCGGCCGTCACAATGCTGCAGGTGACAGAGGATGCAGAGGTTGACCAAGGCATGAACTGATCATGAATTTTTTTTCTTTCGTTGAAAAAAAATTCAATCCTTTTGAGAATAAGAGTGGTAAACTAGTTCATGCAGCACACGTAGATAAATAACTAAAATGATGAAGCGCTCCTCTGTCCGTTTATTTTGAGAATAAGAAATAAACCAGTTGGTCGGAAGCTCAGTTGGGCTCCAATATGTTTCTATCGTGATTTGCACCAGTCAATGTATTCAGCAGTGTATTTCATATTTATTGGTCTCTTCTGTCTCTCCCATGTCTGCTCCAGGTTACAGAGGATGGAGAAGATGCCCAAAGGACGAATGAATTGATCCTGTCGTTTTCTTTCGTTGAAAATAACGGAGATGATCAACTGCCCCTCTATTCGGTTACTTACTCCCTCCGTCCACAAATAAGTGTACATCTAGATTTACACTTAGTCAAACCTTTTAAACTTTGACCAATTTTATAGTAAATAGTGACAACATATATGACATCAAAATGGTATATTTTAAAACTTCATGACAAGATAAATCTATTGATACTAATTTGATGTCATAAATGCTAATACGTTTTTCAATAAAATTAGTCAAAGTTGAATAAATTTGACCGACCAAAAAGGAAAAACTACACTTATTCCTGGACGGAGGGAGTAGAGAACAAGAGACATAAACTGGTTCATGCAGCAGACAAAAATAATAACATCTAAAGGCCCGATGTTTATTCAGCAGCGTATTTCATATTCGGTAATACTAGACCTACGCGCTCCAAGGCTACGGACTAGAGTCACGGACATACGTGGCAAATGTGACTAGTCCCCACCCTCCCACGTCAGGCCGGGCGTTCGGGTTACCCGAAAATTTCGGGTCGGGCTATTCGGGTTTTTGAAAATTCGGGTTCTAAAAAATGATACCCGAAATTTAGCCAAAATAATAAGAACCGGACAATTCGGGTACCCGATAATTCGGGTTCGGGTTCGGGTTTTCCCGATTTACTCGAATAGGAGTATCATTTAAAGAAATTCCTCAATGCATCGGAGCCGTAACTACTAGAGTAGGACTTAGGCAGATCGATCGGTACGGCGCTGCACCCGTACACGTAGTATAGGGCTCCCACCGGAGGAGCACTGCATCATAACATGACGTTCACTCTAGGGAGATGGCGAGTGTTGCGATGTACCACAATATGTCGTCAAGATAGGCGACGGGCGCTGCGTTGTATCCCAACATGCCGTCAAGATAGACGACGGGCGCTGCATATCACCACAACACGTCATCCAGGTGGGTGGCGGGAGGCGGCAGACAAGATGCAGATCCTTATCATCTCAGGCTAGGGAGGGTGCGGGATGTGTGGAAGGCCACCGCGTGCAGGCGGTGGCCAGGTCAGGGTATCGGTCCGTCGTGGCCTGTTTGTGTGTGTAAAGTTGAGCGATTAAGGCTTTGAGGCTTGTGGTCAACGATGCGTTCTTGGGCTGTGCCGGAATTTAATTCACTTTGCTGAGCTATGCGGGAGTTTAATTCATTGTATTGGGCTAAAATTACATATCTACTTCGTGTTATTCGGGTTGTTCGGGTTATAGAAGTATAAACCCGAATTTCCCATATAAAATTCGGGTTTTTATAATTGACACTCGAATAGGTGCTCAGATTTTTCGGGTTCGGGCTATTCGGGTTCGGGTTCAGGATTTTCGGGTTCGGTCTTTGGGTTTCGGGTTTTATGCCCAGCGTGACTCCCACGACCCTCAGCTGAGTTCCCCTGGCCCCATTTTTTTATTGTGTGGGTGCACGTGAGGCACCCTCGGCAACTTTATCTCTCTTGTGTGAGTTGGCCTGCCTGGGCATCGAATCCGGTGAGAGCTTTATTGAGAACAGACTTGATGTTGGCGTAGTTTTTCTGCTTCGCACTCCCGAGTCGAGAAAAAGAACGTGTGAATGCCACGAGTATATGACTATGAGGGTGTAATACGTGTCTCTGTGCAAAAATAACCATCATTCTCAGGTTAACCTTCGCACATGCAAAAGAATAATGGAAATCTAGGAAAGAATTTTAAATGACGGCTAGCGATCAAATACTTACTCGGGAAAATAAGGCATGAGAAAGATTTTTTTTTCTTATTCGCTACCAAGAATTGCTCGATATGCTTCGTGGAAAGCACCCGGTCCAGTGGGCTGGCCATGATGCTCTCACGCATGTAGAAGGGGTCCACTATCGCGACACATGGGGTTCTCTCTTCTATGATACCGTGCGCCATTTTGAGCGCTACTAGGCGGACCCCGGTTAGGTTGAGTAGTTTCAAGTGGAAGACGTTGAAGATGTCGTCAAACTTGATGAAGAACACCTCTGCGGGGTATATATCCACAAAGCCTAAGCCGAGGGAAATCTTGACCATGTGGAGCGGGTACGAGGGAGAACTTGACTCCAGAAGCTCCTTCTCCATATGTAGAACACCGTCATGCACTCTCCTCGTATCCCCATCCATGATTTGGACAACCTCTGGCGGTCGCATCGGCTCGGCCAGACAATGTAACGGCTGCCACTCCCTGGGTAACCTGTCTAAAACCCGAGGAGCCGGCTGGTTGGCGGATGCCCCTTTGTTCGCAGGCCTTTTGCTGGTGGTGGCAAAAAAAATTGTAGGCCTTTTCCTGGTGGTCTTCTTCCTCTTCAACACATGAGAGAGAAAGAGTAATTAGAACTAGGTCTAATAGGGAGAGGACACCTCAAAACCCAATTAGAAAAACCTCTAATCCAATTAGGGATCTAATTGGAAGTTATAATTAGACTCTCTAATTCTACTAAAGAAAGAGTCTTGGGAGACAATTGCTCACAAAATTATGTATTGCCTCTAGTCTTGGGGTTCCTTTTATAGTTGGAGGGGACGGGGGACTTTGCAAAGGGGGGAGGAGTCGTAGTTCTGCTAGGAGGAGGGGTCGGACACACCAAGGAGGTGGCCACACCCCCTCTCCTAGCCCAACTCGGATTGGACTACCTCTTCCCCCTTTTCCGTTTCCATTTTCTTTTCATTTTCCCCTTCAAATAATTTTAGGAAAAACACCCGATGGTTCTATATGCCATGTTTGGAGGCCCTAGGGCCCACCTGCCAGCCCCACCAAGTGGTGCGGCCATAGGGGCGAATATGCCCCCCTCCAGCACTCCCACTCCCCCTTCTCGGTTTTTGCCCGAAACTCTTCTGCAACCTTATGAACCCTATAGATAAAACATCGACCTTATCTACTGATGTTAGAAACATATTTCTAACATCCGGAGACTTCACATGTCCTTCGTCGTCTCTCATATAAAATTCTATCTTACAATGGCATCATTTCTCCCTTATAGTAACTTCCCGAAACCTCTCAAACTGTCACCAGACTTGTTTTTGTGACATTGTATCAGTATCGAACATTCATAAAAACAATATAAACATCTTTATTATCTCAATTAAATATTGGCACAAATTAAGCGTGTGCGCTGTAAAGGCTCGATAACACACAAACATGTTTGGGAACTTATCAAACAAAACGACTAACAGGACCGTGGACGCGTGATGACCCACAAGTATAGGGGTGTATCGTACTACTTTTGATAAAAAAGAGTGTCGAACCCAACTAGCAGACAGTTTTTGGGGGGAGGGGGGTTTGATATAGCAGATAAATAAAGTGCGAGTAAATAAAAGACTGTAATAATAATTGCAGCAAGTGGCCCAATCCTTTTTAGAGCAAAGGACAAGCAGGTTTGTTTACTTATGATGACTAAACGTTCTCGAGGACACATGGGATTTTCGTCAAATACTTTTGCTTCATACAGTTGATTAATATTTATTATTTTGATAGGTGTTGTGTGGGTGAACCTATGCTAATGCACCTCCCTAATATGACTAATACATACTTGTGATTATACCCCTTGCAAGCATCCGAAACTACAAGAAAGTAATTAAGATAAATCTAACCACAACCTTAAACTCTGGGATCCTACACTCCCTACTTCTGCTGAATCTGAAAATACTTCTGATACTTTTGATGATGCTTCTACTGTGCTTGATGAGAGTGGTACTCTCGGTCCTTTCTTAGATGCTACTATTGCTAAAGCTAAAAATATTGCAAACACTGAAACTCCTGATAAAAATCCTGTTACTCATGTTGTTTCACCTGAGCTTAGAGAGAGTCCTAGAGATGATTTTGATGATTCCTATATTGAAGTTAATGATGATCTTATTGATGAAATACATGCTATGAAGGATAAAGATGCTGCTATACGTCTTATTGAAAGTCGTGTTGTTAAATATAAATTATCTCCTGATGCTAAGTTTGCCACTTATCCCATTAATATTAGGGATAAGGATTATGATTTCTCTCTTGATTTATCTTATATATCTATTGTTGAGAAAGAACCTTTTTGTGTTACTGAAAATGAAAGTGCTATGAAACATATGAATGAGCTCTCCTCTTTGAGTAGTTTATTCTCTGATGATCTTAAGAAACGTAGCTACTTTGTTGCTAAAATGTTCCCTTTCTCATTAAAAGATGAAGCTAAAACTTGGTTTAATAATTTGTCTCTGGGATCTATTGATAGTCCTATTGGTTTGGTTAATATTTTCTTTCAGAAATATTTTCCTGCTAGTCCTCAACATGCTGCTTTACAAAATATATTTAACTTCAAGCAATTGGAAGGAGAGAAATTGCATGTATCTTGGGCAAGGTTCTGTTCTTTAGTTAGGGCTACACCTGGGAATAAGCTAGAAAATAATGAACTTCTTGATATATTCTATAATGGACTAACTGTTGAATGTAGGACATACCTGGATAGTTGTGCTGGTTGTGTTTTCAGGCAAAGAAGTCCAGAAGAAGCTAAGGAATTAATGGCTAAAATAAACCAAAATCATGATGATTGGACTATGATTGAGCCTGAGCCAACTCCTACTCCAGTATCAACACCAACACCAACCCCCAAGAAGAGGGGAATGATTGAATTAAATGATGAAGTGATGAGAGAAGCCAAGAAATCTCCTAAAGAGAGGGGTATTAAATCTGAAGATGTGAAGAATCTTCCACCTATAGAAGAGTTATGTAAGCCAACCCCTCACTCATCCACCATTGAGATACACTCTCTCCAACATTTTGATAGTAGATATATTCCCTATAATAAACATCTTGATCAATGTTTAGGTGAATTTGATAATTATGTTATTAAGCAAGATAATTTTAATATGAGAGTGCAAAATCACCTAATGGAAAACTCTAGAGCTATTGATAATTTGCATGGTATTATAGAAATAACCTCTAATGATGTTAAAATGCTTGTTAAACATTTTCAAATGGTTCAAACTCAAATTGATCAACTTGCTAAAGTGCAAAAAGATTTGCTAGTTAATGCTTCTAAAGAAAAACATGCTTATGAAATAAGAAGTAGAAGTGGTATTGCTAAACAAGATCCTTTATATCCTGAGGGACATCCTAAAATAATTGAACAAGCTTCTCAGCAAACTAATAATAATGTTATTCATACTAAGAAGAAAAAGAAGAAGAAGCATAAAACTGTTGTAGAATCATCTGAACTTGCTAAAGATCCTAATAGTATATCTATCTCTGGTGCTGAAACTGAAAGTGGTAATGATAAAAGTGAAGATTCTGATAAAGAAGAACATGTAGCTGAACCTGAAAAGCAAACTAAAACTGCAGAGTATACTAAGGAGGATTTTATTGCTAATAAACATGGTAATGAGAGAGAACCTTGGGTACAAAAATCAATGCCTTTTCCTGATAATGAACAAAAATCTAAGGAAGAAGAACATTATAACAAGTTTTGTGAATGGATGAAACCTTTGTTCTTGCAAATTCCTTTAACTGATGCTATTAAATTGCCTCCTTATGCAAAATATATGAAAGATATTGTCTCTAACAAAAGGAAGATTCCTAATGAGGAAATTTCCACTATGCTTGCTAATTACTCGTTTAATGGCAAGGTTCATGAGAATCTTGGAGATCCTGGTGTACCAACTATTCCCTGTTCTATTAAAAATAATTATGTTAGAACTGCTTTGTGTGATTTGGGAGCTGGAGTTAGTGGCATGCCTTTTACTCTCTATAAAAGACTCCTCCTAGAAAAATTGATACCAACTGATATATCTTTGCAAATGGCTCATAAGTCTACTACTATCCTTGTGGGTATATGTAAGGATGTTCTTGTTCAAGTTGCTAATAATTGTCTGATATTAACTGACTTTGTTGTGCTGGAAATGCCTGAAGATGATAGTATGTCTATTATTCTTGAGAGACCTTTTCTTAATACTACAGGGGCTGTTGTCGAGACATCGTAGTAGTTTTCATATACGGGGGTGCCATGAGACTATGGTAGAGACGTGGGGTAACGGGATCGCGTGGTAGACAGAAAACACAGGATTTACCCAGGTTCGGTACGTCGCGACAGTACGACGTGCCTACTCCTGCACTTCTCACTAATCAGGACTAAAGCCTGGAAACAGGATTACAATGTGAGGTTTAGATCTAAGCTATTCAACGAGGGTGAACTTCTCGGCGAGATGGCCTAGAGCTTCTCTGTTATTCGTTGGTTTGTTTATCTCCCGTCCGGCTTTATATAATAGCCGGATTAGGGCTTACAGAATAGGAAACCTAGAAGACTACGGCAGCTATAACTTGGAAAGTAAGGAATTCGTCTTCTCCTCCAAGCCAGATCACACGGGCCGTGATCCGGGTTCTTCTAGAATCCGGCTTCTGTGCGTCAAGTTACTGGGCCGCCCAATGGACCATAGCCCACTACCACTTGGGCCACCCTGGTAACCAGGCACTTTCACTACCATCTTATATACCCCTATACGGTATATATCCGACAGTAGCCCCCAAGAAGGATTAAAACTCTGATTTGCCGTCTTCCGTCAAATGTGCTTTGTCCGAGAAATTTCAATCAGCAGTCTTGATTCTTCTTATTCTTCTTCTTTTGAAAGAGATGGTAACGTGAAACCCGGAATCCTGAAAATCCGGCTTTTCTCTCACGATCCTTCGTGGAAAAGGAACTTCTTACGTCAGCGCACTTAACCATGCTGACGTAAGGGACGTTTGGGTTTTACTCGGAAAACCCAGAGACATATCTCTGAAAGATTCTCGCGGGAAACGAGGAGATAACCATCATTACCCTGTCGTTTCATTTCCCGGATTTTCCGGCGAGTGACACGCGTTGATCATCCAACGGTCAAAATAGCCGTTGGCACGTATCTTGACGGATTTCTGGCTATAAATAGCCGTCTTCGTCCTCACCAAAAACCTTCCGCACTCCCACTGTCACGCCATTGCCGCGCACCAGCTCCCGAGCGAAGAACCACCCCGAGCACGCGAACGCACCCAGAGCCCTAGCGCAACGCGCCGCCACCAAATGGCAACCTCGCCGTCGTCCCCTGCTCGCTCCGCCGCGCTCACTGTCGACGACATTATCAACGAACTGGATCCACAACTCGAATCCCCCAAGCACGCCGGCGACGAGCCGGAAAAGACCGCGGCCTCTGCGGCGGGCGGAGGAAATCCTTCCGCCGCCGCGAACGCTGCGGGATCGAGCTCCGCGCCTCCCTCGCCGTCCGCTCCCGAGACGGCGGAAGAGAAGATCCAATCCCGTGACGGTGAGCACTTCGCTACCGGAGCCAACGAAGACACAGAGTTTGTCGGCAACTGGAGTCCGAGTAATACTCCTCTCGTCCTTCTTCGGCGGATGTCAAAGGAGGGATTAATAGTTAAAGGCAAATGGCGGAACTCGGAAGGTGAACCTGAGCCCAAGCCAAGAGACGGAGAACGCGTCCTCCTTACCTCTCATATCGCGAGAGGTATGGGTTTCCCTCCTTCCGCCTTTTTTCTAGACATGCTTACCTTTTATGGCATTCAACCACACAACCTCTCTCCGAATTCCATCCTTTATTTAGCTAGTTTCCAAGCCCTTTTCGAAGGATATCTCGGGATAACCCCTAATCTAGATTTCTGGCAATATTGTTTTGAGGTAAAACATAACATCACAGATGGTATTTCGCCTATCTGTGGAACTATATCTTTCACCCTCAGGAAATTTAGAGAGGACTGGTATCCCAAGATAAAAATGCCGGAACCTATCCAATCTTGGCTAGGTTCTTTCTTTTATCATCAGGACATTCCATTCCCAGGCAAAGAAACCGGGGTTCCTCCATTTGTTAATTCTGCCGCTACTCCTCGTGAAAGTTGGACAGTTGCAGCAGTAGAAAATTTGCCAGAAAACCTGATGAAGATAAAGCGGCGCATCGCCAAACTTACTTCCTCCCAGCCTTCTTTGACTGGGAAGGATACCGTTTTGTGCTGGTTCGGACGTCGTATCCAACCTCTCTCTTTTCGTTCCCGGCTCCTTTGCGAATACCAAGGACCAGAAGATAGCATGAGAGGAACAGATAAGGCTTATACCAAAAATGATTTTATAAAACGACTTCACCAACTGGTCGCCACCAACAGTCAGATTGAAGAAAATCTGGCAATTTATCATGTGGAGAATCTGGCCCCTAAGGTATTTATACTTTCCTTGCTTCCAGTTTTCTTCAGATTGGCTTCTTTTTCCGACTTTCGGCATAACGTGAATTCTTTCTTAGTTCAATGAACTTGAAGGAGCTGATCTTGCTTCCGACATCGAGCTTAGCAAATTACATGCTAGCTTTTATAATGATCAGAAACGTAAAAAACAGGCGGCTTTTGGCAATACGGTGACTGTTGACGGAATTCCTATTGCCACATCCAGGTATTTTACTGGAGCCTCCCTAATTGTCATTCTCCTTCAATTCTTCGAGATTTTTAACTCTCGGATATTCTTCTTTCAGTCTTGCCCCAACTCCTCTGAAGACAAAGAGGCTGAAGAAACATAAGACTGCTATCAAAGAAGAATCTTCTTCTGCGACCATGGGCCTGAGGGGTAGAACGGAAACACAGACGGGTGGAAATCTCCGGTCATCTGCTGGAAACGAACCCATCTCCAATTTGGACAATAACATCCGGATAAAGGAAGAACCGTTCGACGACCTTGGATATATTCGTCCGGAGGCTAAAAAATTCTTCGCTCCTGCCCCCCTAATTCGTCCTTGGCCACAAGGCGGATTAGTTGTTCGCAATGATATTATATTTTCCCCTCGCCAGGTCATACAAGATGGCCTTCATCACGTTGGGATTCTTTTCTCGGAATATGCCAAAGAATTCAACGAGATCTTGGCCGACTTGCGAGAAATGAGCCAGGTGATACTTCTAGCCCCCAAGCATTAAGTTGAAAACCTGAATTCTTCTTAATGTTTCTTTGTATGCTTGTTCATACTTAAGCATTTGACTTTCATTTCCGTGTTCAGCATTCCGCAGATGCCATAAACTTGGAAGTTTTTAAGAAGCTTAATCTCAAGAATAGAGAAGTAAAAACCCTTCAATCTATTATTGAGTTGAAAAGCAACGAGCTGGCGTCATCTCAGCTACAATTATCTGAAACAACAGGTATTTATTCCCTGCAGTTTTTATCCGGATAATATTTTTCCCGAATTTCCATAAACTCGGAATGTTTTTGTGTCTCCTAGCTGCTTTAGCAAAAGCCAAAGAAGTAGCGAAGGACGCTATCAATGCATCTCGGCTTCGTGCAGAAAACTCGAACCTTCGCAAGGAGCTTATGAAAGTTCAAGAAGACCTGAAAGCCAGTAATCTGGCCCTTGGGATTGCTCAATCCAAAGCTTCTTTGCAGGCGGCGGAAGATAAATCTATTATCCATGATTTGGAAAGTATGCTATTCCCGCGCATGAAAGAAGGCACCGAAATTGATAAGGTTCTTGGTAAGTTAGTTCCTTTTACCAACTTATCCATGTCTTATTTCTCATATTTTGTGGCCTAAAACTTTTTTGGTTGCTTTTGTCATCAAAACAGGGAATATTCCAGGAATTTCTCGGATTGAGAAAATCCGAGCTTTTGGGGAAGTATGGAATGCAATCAGAAATGCAGGAATGCAATTGATTAACAAATTCCTTCCCACGAGTACTATAGATTTCTCGGAAGTTTACAAACTTCCGGGTGCCATCATGGAAGTTGCGGGATCAAAGGAATCCATCCTACGCTCCGCTGCACGAGGTGGTGCGCGCATGGCCCTAGGCCTTATGCGTCTGCATTATCCTGATGCGAAATCTTGGCGCGTGTCATCTGGTGTCCCTCAAGGGTATACAGAAAATCAGCGAACCGCCATCTTTGATGAAGTCAAAGGTCGCGCCACCAAGATTGCTTCCATGGTTAACATTTCTATCACTTATCCAGAAGAAGAGGTTCCCGCAGTCCCCGAAGATGAAAGCAGCGAGGAAGACTCGGATGTTTGAAGGACTGCACTTAACCTGGATGGTGGATTTGTATAATAGGAGCGCTAGTTTTACAATGTAATTCATATTGTAACGCTTCTATTCCGTTTGTAAAAACAAGAACTCCGCCTTTTCCAGCTTTGAATTATGAAATTCCTTGCAAGATTGTCGGGTTTAATTATTCCTTTGTCTTCTAAATTCTCTGGCATATGTGTTTTGACTGTCTTTAGTGTTTGAAATGTCTCGATAGCATTATGAATCGTCATGTCGAGTAACTAGGTATAACCAATCAGTTGAAACTCGGAAACATGGATCATACTAAAGGCATTTTTACTAACTAGCTCCAGTGACCCAACATACATTCGATCAGATAATACTTAGAGATTTGTAAGGAACTTTCTTGAAACTTGGGCACGCAGGCACAATCCGAGTTTCCTTTAGCCATTATCAGGCTGAAATCATTCAGTTTTTTAACGCCGAGCACGCAGGCACAATTCGGGTTAACATTGAGTATTTTGTAAGATCATTGGGAAATAGATAAGGTGGAATCATGCTTTTGTACTATAGTGAACTTGTAAAAACATGGATATCAGAATTCCAATAACTTTATTTCATGATCTCAAAAGATGTTTACATAGACATTGAACTAAGTATAGAAGGGACGTAACTGCTGGATGCTCCAAGGCCTTTTTGTCT
Source organism: Alopecurus myosuroides (assembly GCA_028641055.1). Taxonomy (NCBI): domain Eukaryota; kingdom Viridiplantae; phylum Streptophyta; class Magnoliopsida; order Poales; family Poaceae; genus Alopecurus; species Alopecurus myosuroides. The sequence continues at coordinate 245,670,591 of CM054058.1, forward strand.
CTCCTAGCTCATCATCTATCTTTCTCTTTCTTTTGCGATTCGGTTTCTCGGGATCATCTTCCGTATCTCGAATGTCAACAAGATAGTACGATCCATTTTTCATGGCTTTACTTATGAAAAATGGCCCTTCCCATACTGGGGCTAATTTATGCTTCCTTTGCTGCACCAACCTCAGCACTAGGTCACCTTCTTTAAAAGAGCGATGCCTGATTTTCCGACTATGGTAACGTCGCAAACCTTGCTGGTAAATGGTGGATCTTTGAAGCACAAGCTCTCGTTCCTCTTCTAGGAGATCAACGGCATCCTGTCGTGCTTCTTCGGCATCTAATTCGTCGAAATCTTGCACTCTTGGACTATCATGGATCATGTCTGTTGGGAGAATAGCTTCCGCGCCGTAAACTAGGAAAAACGGGGTTTGCCCAGTCGACCTATTTGGCGTCGTTCTTATACTCTAAATCACAGAAGGTAACTCTTCTACCCATGCTCCGGCCGCTCTGTGGAGTTTCGAGTCTTGGGCGTATTCCTTGCAGGATTGAGCTATTCATTCGCTCAACCTGTCCATTGGATTGCGGGTGTGCCACAGATGCTAGATCTAGGCGAATTCCCGTTTGTCGGCAATATCTTGCCAACTCTCCGATGGAGAAATTTGTCCCGTTATCGGTTATTATGCTGTGTGGCACACCGTATCTCATCACCAGGTCGATGATGAAATTTCTAGCAGTTGCACCATCCAGCTTTTTGATGGGTTTGGCCTCCACCCATTTAGTGTACTTATCCACTGCTACTAGCAAATGAGTAAGTCCGCCTCTTGCAGTTTTGAACGGTCCCATCATATCTAGCCCCCAGACCGCAAACGACCACGTAATGGGGATAGTTTTAAGAGCTTGGGCCGGCAAATTAGTCTGTTTGGCGTAATATTGACACTCTGCACATGTATTAACTATGTGCTCAGCGTCTGTTTTGGCTGTTAGCCAGAAAAACCCCGCTCGGAATGCTTTCTTAACGATGCTTTTTGATTGAGAGTGATGTCCGCAATCTCCGGCGTGGATTTCTTCCAGTATTTCTCTTCCTTCTTCTGGTGAAATACACCGCAAAAAGATTTCGGAAGTACTGCGCTTATACAGGTAGTTATCAATTACCGTGTATCCTTTGCATCGACGCTGTATTTGTCTTTTCAAAACTTCATCTGCTTCTTCCGGGTACTTTTGATTAACTAAGAAGTTTAAATATGGAATCGTCCAATCTGGTTTAACGAGCATAACTTCAATGGATTCGGAAACCAGGGGATAATCAACATCTCCACCCTTTATGGATGGTTCATGCAAGTGCTGAACAAATACCCCTGGTGGTAGAGTTTTTACCCTTTCTGATCCCATGCGGGCTAACGCATCTGCGTTCCAGTTTTCCTCCCTTTTGATGTGGAGTACCTCGAACCCAAAGAAACAAATGGCGAATTCGTCCACCGTTCATCTGTATTCGGCCATTATAGGGCTTTTTGCGTCCCAAGTTTGGTTAAGCTGATGTTGTACCAAATCCGAGTCTCCATAGCACAAGATGCGCTTTACTCCTATTTCCTTTACAATTTGCAAGCCATGAAGCAGAGCTTCGTATTCTGCCACATTATTACTGGCGTTGAAGTGTATTTGCAATACGTATTCCATTGTATCTCCTTTTGGGGATTTCAAAACTACACCAGCTCCAGCGCCCTCCTTCATCTTGGATCCGTCAAAGTGCATGATCCAATACTCGGACTCCGGCATTGGTGTTTTCTCCATTGCTTCCGTCCAGTCGGCGACAAAGTCTGCCAAAACTTGGGATTTTATTGCCGTCCTTGGCTGGTACTTAATGTCAAAGGCTGCTACCTCGATGCCCCATTTGGCTACCCGGCCAGTTGCCTCCGCATTGTTTATTATATCCCCTAGTGGTGCTTTACATACCACTGTTATGGAATGTCCTTGGAAGTAATGGCGCAGTTTTCTAGATGCGAAAAATACACCATATGCCAGTTTTTGATAATGCGGGTACCTTTGTTTGGATTCGGAGAAAACTTCGCTTATGTAATATACCGGATGCTGATCTGGTATGTTTTGCTCATCCTTCTTCCGTTCCACAACGATTACGGTGCTAATAACCCGGTTTGTAGCCGTAAGGTACAATAACATGGGTTCTTCGTCTTTTGGGGATGCCAAAATCGGAGCATTCATCAAAGTTTCTTTTAGTTGGGTTAACGCTGCATCGGCCTCTTCTGTCCATTCAAATTTGTCGGATTTCTTCAGCAACTTGTAGAGTGGTAGGGCTTTATCCCCCAGCCTGCTAATAAATCTGCTGACGGCAGCGGCGGAACCCGTCAATCTTTGGACATCTTTTACGCACGTAGGCTTCGAGATGTTCAAGATGGCTTTTATCTTTTCCGGGTTAACTTCTATTCCTCTATGAGAAACGATAAAATCCAGAAGTTTTCCTGAGGGAACCCCGAATAGACACTTAGATGGATTTAACTTCATTTTGTAAGTGCGCAAGTTTTCGAAAGTTTCTCGCAAATCTTCAAGGAGTGTATCCTTTTCCTTGGTTACGACAGCAATGTCGTCCACATAAACATGGACATTTTTGCCAATCTGACTATGCAAGCAACGTTGCATGCAACGCTGGTAGGTTGCACCTGCGTTCTTCAGGCCAAATGGCATGGTTACGTAATAATACGTCCCATACGGGGTTATAAAAGAAGTCTTAATTTGATCTTCCTTTTTCATGCGTATTTGGTGGTACCCGGAGTATGCATCCAAAAAGCACAAAAGCTCAGAGCCTGCAGTGGCATCTATTATTTGATCGATTCGCGGTAACGCAAACCTATCTTTCGGACACAATTTGTTCAAGCATGTGTAATCTATACACATTCTAAGAGCAGTGGTGTCTTTCTTCGGTACTAATACCGGATTTGCAGACCATTCAGTGTGGATTACTTCCTGGATGAAATCTGCTGCTAAAAGCCGGATAATTTCCTTACCAATAGCCTTCTGTCTTCTTCCGTCAAATCGACGGAGACCTTGTTTGACGGGTTTTGATCCTGGAATCACCTTGAGTTGGTGCTCAGCAAGTTCCCTGGGTACGCCTGGCATGTCAGCTGGACACCAGGCAAAAATATCCCAGTTCTCACGGAGGAACTTGATGAGCTCGCCTTCCTATATGTCGGTCATCCCAGTCCCTACAACGACGAATTTTTTCGGATCTTTGGGATCTAGGATTACCTGTCTTGTATTCTCGGATGCCTTGAAGCTGTCTGTTTGCTTCCGGGTTTCTTTTCCTGCCGGCATTTCTGTCGGCGATACCTCTTTGGCCAATTCCTTCAGTTCTTCCTTTGCTATGACTCTCTGAGCGCAAATGGCATTTTCTTTTTCCAACTCATTTGCTAGCTTAAAATCACCAGCTATGGTGATTACTCCTCCTTTGGGTCCTGGCATCTTCAGCTTGTTATAAATATAACAGGATCTTGCCATGAATTTGGCGAAATCTGGACGTCCGAGTATTGCGTGATACACGCTTTCGAACGGCACTACTTCGAAGGATACTTTTTCCTGCCGGAAATGATCTTTATCTCCAAAGGTGACATCTAGGGAAATTTCTCCTAGGGACCGTGCTTGTCTGCCAGGGACAATACCGTGGAAGCGTATGTTGCTGTGATTGAGCTAGGACTCGGAAATTTTCAGATGCTTCAGTGTATCCAAGTACATTATGTTAATGTTGGATCCTCCATCCATCAGCACTCTTCTTAGCCTAGTGTTCTGGACAATAGGGCTTACGACAAGAGCTTGTGTGCCGGGTTCAGCGATATTTCCGGGATGATCAGACTGATCCCAGGTAATTGGTGTGTTGGAGTACTTCAAGAATTTCGGGGTTGCCGGAACAACCGCATTTATTTCTCAAAGTGTTCTTTTGGCCACCTTTGCTGACGGAGTTGCTAGAAATGTTAGCATTGCTTCTCCATCAACTCTCGGAAATTTGGGCTCGCCCTTTCGCTGTTGTTCCTGGATTTTTTCATCAGTGTCCGATTCACTGTCTTCTTTGTCAGCTTCTGGCTTTTGTTTAGCAGGTTTCCTCTTGGAACCCTTCCCCTTACTTCCGGATCCTGCACTGCCTTTCATGTGCTTATTCAGCCGGCATTGCGTGTTTGTATGGGTAGGTTTCCCAAATTGTGAATGGTGGACACAGGGTTCCGACTTAATCCTCTCCCACTCCTCTGGAGTGTAATTGATTGGATCTGGGCTGCGTCCTTTCCACTTATTCCCTTTTTCGCTTCCAAAGGCTATGTTGACTTCCTTGGGTTTTGTCGTTGTTTCTGGAGTTCCCTTTTTGTCAGAACGGGGAGTTTTCTTAGCAAGTATCAGTGTATCGATATTGCCTCCTCTTGCTCTGATGTCGTCTTCGGCTGCAGCGTGCTCATTGGCGGTTCTAAGCATAGATCCGAGATCTTTGTGGTGTTTGGAACCAACCATGAACGGTACAAGTCCGGGTTTTAGGCCATTGACGAAAGCATGCATTGCTTGTACGTCAGTTACTCCAGAACAACTATTCTTCATTGCTGTCCATCTGGAGATAAAATCCACGTATGGTTCATCCTCAAATTGGGTGCAACGGTTTAGCTGGTTGATGCTGTTCGGGCGTTTGTATGTTCCCCGGAAATGCTGAGTAAATACTCTAGCCATATCATCCCAGCTGTCGACAGTTCTTGATGGTAATCCATTGATCCAATCTCTGGCTCCGTCTACTAACATTAGGGGAAGAAACTTGACAGCTTCCGGGTCTGTTCCATTGTTGATTTGGACGGCTGTGTAACTGAGAGCCAGGTGTCCGGGTTTGTGCTACCGGTATATTTTTGGTAGGTTGGACCAACTTTGGCGAAGCCAGAATGCAGGGTTATCCTTCGGATCCTATCAGTGAAACACTTAGGACCAAAGTATAGATCATCCTTTTCCGCTCTGTCAATGTGTGCGGAATATCTTCCGGCTGAATGGACAGAAGGGGATCTACTCCTTTCTGTTCCATTGTTGCGCGGGCGCGCTTTTCCGGGATTGTATCTATATCTTCCATGATCACGTCCTTTTGGATTAGGCGGAGTCCTGCTCCTGTTCCTTTCTTTATCCTTAGGGGGTGTCCGGGATCTCTCACGCCTGTGAGGTGTATCGTATCGTCCGGCTTTCTCAGCTGGGTTTCTCGGAGGTGGCATTATTTTGCCGTCATTCCGGTATTTTTCTTCCCGATCATGGGGTTTAAGTCCACCTTTCGGGGGATGGGATCCGGTTCGGGACGCTTCATCCCTATTGTCAGGGTTTTTCTTGTCTTTTCTCGGATCCCCTTTTTTATCCTTTGAATTGTCTGAATCTCTAGGTTCTTCCGGTCCAGGTGCTCCAGCGGCGCAAGTAGCTGTTTTGCATAGGGCGGAGTTATCCTGCAGTCTTCCTGATCGCTCTTGGGCCCGTAGTTGTTGTTGCAATGCTTTTCCTAGGAAAGCATACACCCCTTGAAGTTTTTCACCATTGGAGTACAGATCATTGTTCAGGATGGCGAATGCTGCTTCCGCGTTTTCTGCTGCGGTTTTATAAATTGGTTCGCCTCTGGCATCTTTGCCGTTTACCTGCTTTTGCCAAGATGGGTTGTGAAACCTTTCTTTTGGCGGCAGTACTTCCGGTCTTACGATTCCGGGTAACCTTCTAGGTTTAATGCCAGATCTATTCTTTCTCTCGTACTCCTCTATTTCTTCCTTCATGAGCTTAATGTCATCCTGGGTTTTTTGGAGGTGTTGCCGAGATCTGAGTAGATGTTGCTGTTGCCTTTGGAAAGCTTGTCTCCTGGCTTCCAGCATCTCAGGGGGTTCATTTGCTCCCACTGGCGTTTGTAACAGCTCTTGCTCTTCCTGTTCCTTCATTGGTGGAACAAGGATTTCTTTGATTTTCTTCTCCGCAGCTTTTGTTCCGCTAGCATCTCCTACTTCCAGGTTTTCATCAGCTTGATCAGCTGATTTTTTCTTCCGGATTTTGTATTGGAGTTTCTTAGCAGCACGATGCTTTTTCTTGGAAGAGGGAGGTTTTTTGACAGGCTCATCTTCTGTCAATTCCTTAACGTTGGGAAATACCGGAGAGGTTTCTCCGTCTTCTCTCTCTTCCTCTAGCGGAGGGGTTTTAGGGCTTTCCTGGCTGCCGGCATCCGTGGTATCAGCTGGTTTTTCCATTAGCACTTCATGGAATCCCTCTTGAAAAGATTTAACTTTCCTTTCGAAGGCGTCCGCGTCTTCGTCTTCGGAATCAAAATCCTCTGATCCGGTTTCCGACTCTAATCTCGCCTCAATGGCGGCAAGCACGGATTCTGCTTCCGAGTTCACCGTTTCGTTAACGGATGTCGGATCTTCCGCCTGTATGACGGGTATCGGGTCTTCCGTTGCTGTGATGGGTGTGTTTTTGTCTGCCTCTTGCACGGGTTTTACATCATCCGTGTTTTCGGCGACTTCGGACTGCACCATGCCGATAAAGTGTGTGTCACTTTTTTGTCGGCGATCCGAGCAGAATCCGGCATCGTAGTCATCCTCGACTGGGTATAGGGTGGGTGGGATAAATTTGCTTCCACCGCAAAACCCCATTGCTTCTGCAGTTAGTCCGATAAAGATGTTAGCAGATCCTATCGGTAACACACAGGCACTTACCAGGTTGTTTTGCACCGGTATGTAAGATCCGTTGTCGAGGAAGCGTCCGACATCATCGTTGAATTCCAAGCTTCCGACAGTGATTGATCTTCCGATTCCGCCAAGTATCCCAGATCGGAACTTCACGCCTGACGTCGTTTGCCCCACGGTGGGTGCCAACTATCGAGACATCGTAGTAGTTTTCATAGACGGGGGTGCCATGAGACTACGGTAGAGACGTGGGGTAACGGGATCGCGTGGTAGACAGAAAACACAGGATTTACCCAGGTTCGGTACGTCGCGACAGTACGACGTGCCTACTCCTGCACTTCTCACTAATCAGGACTAAAGCCTGGAAACAGGATTACAATGTGAGGTTTAGATCTAAGCTATTCAACGAGGGTGAACTTCTCGGTGAGTTGGCCTAGAGCTTCTCTGTTATTCGTTGGTTTGTTTATCTCCCGTCCGGCTTTATATAATAGCCGGATTAGGGCTTACAGAATAGGAAACCTAGAAGACTACGGCAGCTATAACTTGGAAAGTAAGGAATCCGTCTTCTCCTCCAAGCCAGATCACACGGGCCGTGATCCGGGTTCTTCTAGAATCCGGCTTCGGTGCGTCAAGTTACTGGGCCGCCCAATGGACCATAGCCCACTACCACTTGGGCCACCCTGGTAACCAGGCACTTTCACTACCATCTTATATACCCCTATACGGTATATATCCGACATCTGTTATTGATTGCAATCAAGGAAAAGTAACTTTTAATGTTAATGATAAAGAGCACACTGTTTATTTTCCCAAGAAGATTGATAGAAAATATGGTCTAAATTCAATTGAAAATACTGAGACCATCAAGATTGGAGAATTTTATTGTCCTATTCCAAAGCCACCAAAAGAATATGAGATCATTATGATTGGGACTATGTCTATCAAGGTTGAGGTAACATAATTATATAGTGATTAGCAAAGTTTTGCTTCATATGAAAATTGTTCTGGTAACAAGACTTGAGCACCCTTGTTAACAAAATGATTTTAAATGAAGAGGACAATGTTTTCACTATGTTTTCACCTACCCCATTATGTTTTCACCATGTTTACTTCTGTTATCACATTGCTACTTGAGTATAATCATGTTTTCCACCATCCCTATGCACGTTTTCCTGATGTTTTCACCCTGATTACTGAGGTTATGCATGTTTTGACCATCCATACTTTTGTTTTCACCACTACCACCTTTGTTTCTTTGGATATTCTTCCATTAGAGTGTCATAGAACCTTTGTAGTTCTGGTTTTGGTTTTTGTTCCACCTTTTCACTTTTGTTTTCCAGGTTTTTATTAATTATTAAAATTCTGGAAATACCTCAAAAATAAAGTTTCTCGGAAAATTCCAGAAAAATTATAATAAATTTTATGTCAAAAATGAGGCAGAGAGCCACCTGGGAGACCCCAGGGGGACCCACCAGTCAGTCACACCATGGGGTGGCGCGGCCAGCCCCCTGGTGGCGCCAGCACATGGTGTGGGGCCCCCTGGCCCTCCACTTACTCTCTCCACTGTCAAAGTCTTCTCTCTCACCTCCCAAACTGAAAACATTTCCTGGAACCCATGTTCTTGCTGTTCTTCCTCTGGATTTTCGATCTCCTTCTTCAGCCCATCATTTGTGCTGAGATTTTGTGCATTTGATATCCGGTATGTGATTCCTCCGATCATCCAAGTAGAATTTTGTTTAGTGAAGTATTTCTTGAGTATTTTGGGTACTGTAGGTGACAACTTATGTGAGGTTACTTGCTTGATTTGAGTAGAAATAATGTAGTTTTGATGTATGTTTAGCTCTCATATAAGTCCCTATGGCAGTTTCCACCTTATAGTTGTTTGAAATTAATTTTTGTGACGATTGTTGAAAAATTGCAGAGATGGATAGTTATAATTTTGCAGAGATATTTACGAGTGATGGTCCTAGAAGGAAAAGGCCCTCACGCTCATCCACTTCAGTGAGGCCATCGTACAATTAAGACGTTATTGCACTGACTATTGACGATGCACGAGGTGATGGTATTGTTAACCCATCTAGCTTACCTTGCCATACATTTTTAAGAAGTGCAGGTTTATTAGATGACTTTCGTATGCTTATTGAAAGAGTTGGTCTAACCAACTTTATGGAGGATCAAAGCCCTCAGTATGCTACTCTCACAAAAACTTTTGTTAAGAGCTTTAAATGTCAGAACACACAATTTGGTCCAACTATTGCATTCAAGTTATATAGTATTCCTATTTCTTTGTCCTTGGTAGATTTTTGTGCTATTATAGGTATCAACGCCGTCGGGACAACGAGCAGGATTCAAGATAGACCAGCAGACCTCCAGGGGCTCTACCGAGAAATCACCAACAATGACGATCGCCCATCCCAGCGTCGGAAGATAAGGAACATTCAACTTTCTGCTCTTAGATACTTTACTTATTATCTTGCTACTAGTGTTCTTGTTAGGGAGAACACTAGCAATATTTCTAGTTACCACCTTGCTTTCATTGATGTTGCGCTGAACCGTAGCATGAAGTATAACCTTGGTGCACTTGTTGCACGCCGCCTTGCTGCTTCTGGGCCTATTTTGGGGGGCATTATCGCTACACGTGTAGCATCTACTTTAAATGTTTCCATTACCCCTAATGATAAAATAATTGCTCCATGTAGGCTTAATCTTGCTGCCATGAAGTCCCATCAGTTTGTCACTGCTAACTTTACTGCTGAATATTTAGTATATAGAGTTTTATATATAGATGGAGAGGAGCGAAAAGTTATTTTACCGCAGTCTGTTTTGTTTAAGATTGACACGTCACCATGGTCGCTCTCTAAGGAGCAGGTAGACGAGTATCTGAGCACCATCGAGTTTCACAGGCAGCAGGAGAGGCGAGATGCGCCTCCCGAGGACCACAACACGCAGTACACCGGCGCATCCTCGAGCACATATCAGGAGGAGGGTTCCTCCTCAGCATACTACGGTGGCGCCACCTCATGGTCCCCTTGGTGATTGTGACGCCCCGAGATCGGGCACTATGCAGAATTCAGCATTCCCGCCAAATCTGCATAATAACCGATTCCAGGTTGTCATTTATGATAACATTACAATAGTTCACGAATAATCCACAATTACAACAGAAACAGATAGATACAAGATGACTCAAACGAGCCGGGGTTACAACTAATACATTACAAAGATCCAGATAACAGCGGAAGAAAACAACATAGCGTCCGGCTACGGACAAGATCCAAATTGGACTAAGAGTCCTGAAGATAACCGAGAGCGTCCAATCCCTGCCCAGGCCAAGCCGGAGGGATTCCCAAGCTAACGTCGTCAGACTTCAAACCTGTTGACTGCAATGTTGAATATGCAGCCACGAAGGAGATTCGTGGGTCAGTACGGTTAAGTACTGGCAAGGGGGATAAAACCCATACTCACAAGTTACCGGCGTAGCCAGTCATAACAAGATACAAATACTTTAGGATCAACGGAAAGGAAGGGGGTTATTGCAAATAAGCGACAGCAGGCTACACTAACCAACTACAGATAGATACTACAACTTCCGGCTAACAGAAAAGAGATAAGATCGAGTATTGTAACCAACGGAAAGTAAATCCAATCAAACCCATCCTGGATCTCGCCCCTTATCCAAAGAAGCAATCCGAGGATAACTCACACAGTTGAGTTAATGACGGTTCAGATTATTGTGTCAATAAGCCTATTACTAGTCAAGTTGTTAATCATTGGGTGAAAGGTTGTTAATCATTAGGTTTAAGTTGTCCTGAGTACTTGTTAGCCAGTACTTTCACCAAGTAATCCATAACCGCGGAAAACACGGCTTCTCGAGAAGATTATCCCTGCAGGGTTGCACCAATTTAGCCGTACACGCAAGAATAACCCGCCAGATGGGGAGCTAACCCACCAAGCGAGGTACTCTACACAACCAACCCTTCTTCGCATCAAGCCCAAAGCACCGCGTGCTGTGCGTGCGCGGCTAATCGAGCCCCCCCGAAGAAAAGGAGGACCCTCATAGCACTGGAAGACCACGCCGCCCTAAATGCCGACTACGAAAGTTCCACCCTGGCGCCAAGGGTTCGTACCTGCATATGATGCAGCAAATGGAACACCCGAACTAGTACGGCGATTTGGACGAGATGCGAATCGAGTCAGTTGAGGGGGGCGCCCATACTCGCTTCCCACATGCGGGTAGTGCGCTCATCATGGATCAGTAGACAAGACCCTTTTCCTATTAGGGTCGACACTAGCAGGCCTCAAAACCACAAAGGGCCTCCTGCCGGTGTCTTATCATCAAATTTATTATTAAACAATAACAGTAGCATGATTGATTGATTGATTAAACATTGAGCCCCCGGAACGTAATAGAGTAGTAACAGAAAGTAACGGGTAACAGACTCGAGCAAAACAACCTAAGCATGCTAGTAAGACACTGGCTCAAACAATGGTTATAGGTGTGGAGGTGAGGCAATATCAGGGTTAAAGGATTCATGTGATAGGTTCGTAACAGAAACAACTACTACTAAGGCTAGCAGAAAAGAACAACGGAAAGTATCGGTAACAAGTGATGAAAGGCAGCCATTTGGCAGCAAGTGAGTATACTTGCCTGAGATCCCGCAAGGTAGCAGAACTTGTCGTTGCTCACATCATCTCAACGTCCTATCCGGGAAGAAGCAACGAACCTCGAACAAACACCGGATGCAACAATTACTACTACGGCAAAAGATCCAGCATGATCAAGGTATGGATGCATGACAATTTAATTGATGCATAGAAATAAACTAGTTGACAAGTTAAACAAATTTAAATGGACCCATATGCAATTTGAGTTGCATATGAACAGCCCATGAATTATGGTTGAAACAATTGTTTTCCAACTAATCAACAGGTGCTAGTGGTTTAGTATGATGCATGCAAAAGGGAAACAGCAAAATAACAACATTAGAATCAATTTAAGACAGGGTGTAGCAATTTAGAATTTTATTATTAATTTAGGGAATTTTTGGGTGCCTTAAAGGTGACACACAAGTATTTGTTGTTTTCAACCATTTAAAATGTTCAAAACAAATAACAAAGTTGATATTTGAAAAGAACATCAAATTTTAGTTGGATTACATGTTTCACATATTGAAATTGGAATTAGGATTATTTAATTATGAATTAAACAATATTAAACAAGTTTTAATTGAATTAAACAAGATTTAAAGTGTTTAGGCAATTTAAATTATTCAAAACAGGAAACAAAAATTATATTTGAAAAGGTGAGGTGAAATGGTATGGAAAACATATTTTATTTGCATTTATTGGATTAATGAATAATTAGTTATTGAATTTAGAATTTAGTATTTGAATTATTTAAGTTTGAATTTTAAATGCATTTGTATTTGTCAAAACAGTGAACAAATTGATTATTTGGAAAGATTATTAAATTTGGAGCAACAAACATATACAAGTTTTATTTATTGGAGTTATGGATCAAAAGATATTAAGGTTTGAAGTTGTGGTATTAATTCTGTTATTTAAATGCATTTTGGAATTACAGAAATTGCGCAGATAGGTTTGGTACCTAGCTGTACCCTACCCAACGCCACTGACCAGTGGACCCTTGGCCAGCGTGGCGCGCGCGTGGCCAGGGAGAGGCTGACAGGTGGGGCTATGCGCTAGCAAAATTCTCCAAAAAGGCAGTGTCCCGCGGGGGGATCGAACCCGGGCCTGGGGGGGTGCGCGCTAGGGTGCACTGCCAGTGCAGTACTAACCGATTCGTGATGGATAAGGGTTACGTGCGAGGTTAAGCTTCTGTCCGCGCGCGGCTAACTGAAATTTACTGAAACCGTGCAGTCGCTATTCTGAAACTCGACGGAGGTGACAGACACCCGCCGGCGACAGAACGAGGAGAGGGCGGTGGTGATGCTGGTGCGGGGCGAGGTGTGGGGATCGTGGTGGTGCGGACAGCAGAGATAGGAAGGAGGAAGGGAGAGGTGGCCTGCTCACCTCGCTTCGGTTGGTCGATGACGAAGGCGAGGCCGCTGCCGAGCGCAGCCACGGCCGGAACTTGTCGGCGACGTGCGGCCTCCACGATCTCTCCCAGGAAACGGAGAGGGCACGAGGAGCTCTAGGGGACCGCCCCGGTTCCATTCCCGACGGCGGATCCCCCTCGAGGTGGATGGTGACCGGAGCTAGGGGGTAGGCGGTGGTGCTCTGCAGTGGCTAGGTGGTGTTCGGTGCAGTTCAGACAGGTTCAGACAAGGGAAACTAGCAGAGAGGAGGTAGCTAGGGAGGACGGCGGCGATGGGGAGGGGAGCTAGGGTTTCTAGGGGGTCTAGGGTAGAGGGGGATACTTAAGGAGGGGGTATGCCAGTACGGCAGGCCATCCAGAGGGGGTGGAGGAGGATCAAGTGGCTCTGGAGATGATCGTACTGAAGATGACGTGGGAGGAGGAAGAAGACAAACAGAGGGGGTTATTGGGCTAGTTTTGGTGGGCTGGGTGGAGAAAGAAAAAGAAAGTTTGGGCTGGTCTGCCCCTCTCCTTGGCTGTTATTTTTATTTTTCCTATTGGTTGATTTTTTTTTGTAAAGAATAAAAGAGGGAAAAATAGAGAAGGGTTAGGGTTGTTCTTTTAGGCTTTATTTGTGATAATTTTCCAAAACAAAATTAAGGCAAAAGTTAAACATTGTTTCACAATTTTGAATATTTAATTTGGTTTAGAGGTTTTAGGTGAAATTCAAACAATGTTTGATTTGGGAAATTTTGGAAATAGGCAAATTTCATTTAATAAGTTCAAACCCTTATGCAAACATTATTGAAAAATTTGTTTTGCAAGAATTTAATTTTTAAACCTCAATTTTGGATCATAACAACTATGATTTTATTTGAAATTCAATTTGCCATTAGGGTTTTGATAACATGGAAAATTTTAGTAACAGACAAGTTGATTAAAACAAATTCAACCAGTGGAAAAACAATTGAGGGGTTTTGGTTGCAAGTTTGAAATTGGAAGTTTTTGAGCAAGGGTGAGAGTTTAAATTGTTTTGAAATTTTCAGTTGTGATGCAAACATGGTGCAATGCAATGTGATGCATATGATGCAAACAAAACAAACAGGTAACACCCCAGGTGTTACAGACGACACCACTAACAAGGGATTGCGCCCTCGCAATCCACCTGCTAACCCGGGAGGGGAAAGAAGTTCGACTATCGATTCTTCGTGCTTCCAGTTGATCTCCTCGACACCACTAACAAGAGATTCTGGCTCGAAGTGACGACGATGTTCTTCCACCAGGAATCTTCCGATGATCGAACCTATTAGGTTAAGGGCTCAGAAAACGTCCACCCACGTAGGATCCTAACACTTTGAAAGATAAACAAGGGGGAGACTCCAAAACAAATAAGATGGGAGGGGAAATAGAATATGGATAAGGAGAAAACAAGAATCTTATTGAGATGTTTTTCCAAAATAGTTTAGCGGAAATAGTTTTTGACACTCTAGAAACAACGACCGTTAGCGAGGTTATCCTACAGGCTTTGCGGACCCGTTGCTTCGATAACCATTCGTATCGAAACAATAACGGGAATCGGAACCAAGGCTCTGATACCATTTGTGACGCCCCGAGATCGGGCACTATGCAGAATTCAGCATTCCCGCCAAATCCGCATAATAACCGATTCCAGGTTGTCATTTATGATAACATTACAATAGTTCACGAATAATCCACAATTACAACAGAAACAGATAGATACAAGATGACTCAAACGAGCCGGGGTTACAACTGATACATTACAAAGATCCAGATAACAGCGGAAGAAAACAACATAGCGTCCGGCTACGGACAAGATCCAAATTGGACTAAGAGTCCTGAAGATAACCGAGAGCGTCCAATCCCTGCCCAGGCCAAGCCGGAGGGATTCCCAAGCTAACGTCGTCAGACTTCAAACCTGTTGACTGCAATGTTGAATATGCAGCCACGAAGGAGATTCGTGGGTCAGTACGGTTAAGTACTGGCAAGGGGGATAAAACCCATACTCACAAGTTACCGGCGTAGCCAGTCATAACAAGATACAAATACTTTAGGATCAACGGAAAGGAAGGGGGTTATTGCAAATAAGCGACAGCAGGCTACACTAACCAACTACAGATAGATACTACAACTTCCGGCTAACAGAAAAGAGATAAGATCGAGTATTGTAACCAACGGAAAGTAAATCCAATCAAACCCATCCTGGATCTCGCCCCTTATCCAAAGAAGCAATCCGAGGATAACTCACACAGTTGAGTTAATGACGGTTCAGATTATTGTGTCAATAAGCCTATTACTAGTCAAGTTGTTAATCATTGGGTGAAAGGTTGTTAATCATTAGGTTTAAGTTGTCCTGAGTACTTGTTAGCCAGTACTTTCACCAAGTAATCCATAACCGCGGAAAACACGGCTTCTCGAGAAGATTATCCCTGCAGGGTTGCACCAATTTAGCCGTACACGCAAGAATAACCCGCCAGATGGGGAGCTAACCCACCAAGCGAGGTACTCTACACAACCAACCCTTCTTCGCATCAAGCCCAAAGCACCGCGTGCTGTGCGTGCGCGGCTAATCGAGCCCCCCGAAGAAAAGGAGGACCCTCATAGCACTGGAAGACCACGCCGCCCTAAATGCCGACTACGAAAGTTCCACCCTGGCGCCAAGGGTTCGTACCTGCATATGATGCAGCAAATGGAACACCCGAACTAGTACGGCGATTTGGACGAGATGCGAATCGAGTCAGTTGAGGGGGGCGCCCATACTCGCTTCCCACATGCGGGTAGTGCGCTCATCATGGATCAGTAGACAAGACCCTTTTCCTATTAGGGTCGACACTAGCAGGCCTCAAAACCACAAAGGGCCTCCTGCCGGTGCCTTATCATCAAATTTATTATTAAACAATAACAGTAGCATGATTGATTGATTGATTAAACATTGAGCCCCCGGAACGTAATAGAGTAGTAACAGAAAGTAACGGGTAACAGACTCGAGCAAAACAACCTAAGCATGCTAGTAAGACACTGGCTCAAACAATGGTTATAGGTGTGGAGGTGAGGCAATATCAGGGTTAAAGGATTCATGTGATAGGTTCGTAACAGAAACAACTACTACTAAGGCTAGCAGAAAAGAACAACGGAAAGTATCGGTAACAAGTGATGAAAGGCAGCCATTTGGCAGCAAGTGAGTATACTTGCCTGAGATCCCGCAAGGTAGCAGAACTTGTCGTTGCTCACATCATCTCAACGTCCTATCCGGGAAGAAGCAACGAACCTCGAACAAACACCGGATGCAACAATTACTACTACGGCAAAAGATCCAGCATGATCAAGGTATGGATGCATGACAATTTAATTGATGCATAGAAATAAACTAGTTGACAAGTTAAACAAATTTAAATGGACCCATATGCAATTTGAGTTGCATATGAACAGCCCATGAATTATGGTTGAAACAATTGTTTTCCAACTAATCAACAGGTGCTAGTGGTTTAGTATGATGCATGCAAAAGGGAAACAGCAAAATAACAACATTAGAATCAATTTAAGACAGGGTGTAGCAATTTAGAATTTTATTATTAATTTAGGGAATTTTTGGGTGCCTTAAAGGTGACACACAAGTATTTGTTGTTTTCAACCATTTAAAATGTTCAAAACAAATAACAAAGTTGATATTTGAAAAGAACATCAAATTTTAGTTGGATTACATGTTTCACATATTGAAATTGGAATTAGGATTATTTAATTATGAATTAAACAATATTAAACAAGTTTTAATTGAATTAAACAAGATTTAAAGTGTTTAGGCAATTTAAATTATTCAAAACAGGAAACAAAAATTATATTTGAAAAGGTGAGGTGAAATGGTATGGAAAACATATTTTATTTGCATTTGTTGGATTAATGAATAATTAGTTATTGAATTTAGAATTTAGTATTTGAATTATTTAAGTTTGAATTTTAAATGCATTTGTATTTGTCAAAACAGTGAACAAATTGATTATTTGGAAAGATTATTAAATTTGGAGCAACAAACATATACAAGTTTTATTTATTGGAATTATGGATCAAAAGATATTAAGGTTTGAAGTTGTGGTATTAATTCTGTTATTTAAATGCATTTTGGAATTACAGAAATTGCGCAGATAGGTTTGGTACCTAGTTGTACCCTACCCAACGCCACTGACCAGTGGACCCTTGGCCAGCGTGGCGCGCGCGTGGCCAGGGAGAGGCTGACAGGTGGGGCTATGCGCTAGCAAAATTCTCCAAAAAGGCAGTGTCCCGCGGGGGGATCGAACCCGGGCCTGGGGGGTGCGCGCTAGGGTGCACTGCCAGTGCAGTACTAACCGGTTCGTGATGGATAAGGGTTACGTGCGAGGTTAAGCTTCTGTCCGCGCGCGGCTAACTGAAATTTACTGAAACCGTGTAGTCGCTATTCTGAAACTCGACGGAGGTGATAGACACCCGCCGGCGACAGAACGAGGAGAGGGCGGTGGTGATGCTGGTGCGGGGCGAGGTGTGGGGATCGTGGTGGTGCGGACAGCAGAGATAGGGAGGAGGAAGGGAGAGGTGGCCTGCTCACCTCGCTTCGGTTGGTCGATGACGAAGGCGAGGCCGCTGCCGAGCGCAGCCACGCCCGGAACTTGTCGGCGACGTGCGGCCTCCACGATCTCTCCCAGGAAACGGAGAGGGCACGAGGAGCTCCAGGGGACCGCCCCGGTTCCATTCCCGGCGGCGGATCCCCCTCGAGGTGGATGGTGACCGGAGCTAGGGGGTAGGCGGT
This sequence comes from Alopecurus myosuroides, assembly GCA_028641055.1. NCBI lineage: Eukaryota > Viridiplantae > Streptophyta > Magnoliopsida > Poales > Poaceae > Alopecurus > Alopecurus myosuroides. Next base: position 245,688,084 of record CM054058.1, read on the forward strand.
GGTGCTCTGCGGTGGCTAGGTGGTGTTCGGTGCAGTTCAGACAGGTTCAGACAAGGGAAACTAGCAGAGAGGAGGTAGCTAGGGAGGACGGCGGCGATGGGAGGGGAGCTAGGGTTTCTAGGGGGTCCAGGGTAGAGGGGGATACTTAAGGAGGGGGGATGCCAGTACGGCAGGCCATCCAGAGGGGGTGGAGGAGGATCAAGTGGCTCTGGAGATGATCGTACTGAAGATGACGTGGGAGGAGGAAGAAGACAAACAGAGGGGGTTATTGGGCTAGTTTTGGTGGGCTGGGTGGAGAAAGAAAAAGAAAGGGGTTTGGGCTGGTCTGCCCCTCTCCTTGGCTGTTATTTTTATTTTTCCTATTGGTTGATTTTTTTTTTGTAAAGAATAAAAGAGGGAAAAATAGAGAAGGGTTAGGGTTGTTCTTTTAGGCTTTATTTGTGATAATTTTCCAAAACAAAATTAAGGCAAAAGTTAAACATTGTTTCACAATTTTGAATATTTAATTTGGTTTAGAGGTTTTAGGTGAAATTCAAACAATGTTTGATTTGGGAAATTTTGGAAATAGGCAAATTCCATTTAATAAGTTCAAACCCTTATGCAAACATTATTGAAAAATTTGTTTTGCAAGAATTTAATTTTTAAACCTCAATTTTGGATCATAACAACTATGATTTTATTTGAAATTCAATTTGCCATTAGGGTTTTGATAACATGGAAAATTTTAGTAACAGACAAGTTGATTAAAACAAATTCAACCAGTGGAAAAACAATTGAGGGGTTTTGGTTGCAAGTTTGAAATTGGAAGTTTTTGAGCAAGGGTGAGAGTTTAAATTGTTTTGAAATTTTCAGTTGTGATGCAAACATGGTGCAATGCAATGTGATGCATATGATGCAAACAAAACAAACAGGTAACACCCCAGGTGTTACAGTGATTGCTCTCCACTTAGGCCAAAAGCCTAAGCTTGGGGGAGGTATACCGACATCACACTCATTTATATATCATGTTCAGTCGGTTCTTTGTATATCCTTGTTTTTCATTTCTTTCGTTTGTTTTCGTTTTCTTTCGTTTCTTTCGTTGCTTTTCGTTTTATTGTTTTGTTTTTGTTTTCCAAAACACAAAAAGACCAAAAATATTTCTGTTGTTTCTATTTGTTTGCTTCTTTAGTTTCTTTATTTGGTTTGTTTTCTTTTCTCGTTTCGGTTTAGTATTCAAAAATCCAAAAATATTTTGCTTTGTTTGCTATTCCCTTCCTGTTCTTGTTTTAATTGAAAAACCCAAAAATATTTGTTGTTCTTCTTTGGTTTTGTAAAATTTGTTGCAGAGTTCACCGGTTTCCTGTGTCTCTATTGGAGCTTGGTTTTCATTATATATTATTTGAGCCACAAGAGAAGAGCAATAATGACGATCTATGACAATTCAAATTGTGGTGAGAGGCTGGTATGAACTCTATTTGGTTTCATTTTTGTACATATATCCACCCATGTGAGAATGCTTAGTTTGTTCATATAAGATATATGTGATTTAATGGCTGCTTAATAGTTCGTGCTCTCTCATGTTTAGTTCCAATTTATTAATAGTAAATGACATGTCATATAAATATTTTTTCGCATTGTTCTATTCGTAGAAGGGTATGACATTTTGGTAGCCTCCTCTGACTGTTTCATTTGAATCGACTTGGCACATGCTCACACATGCTAAGACTGAAAACAAAATGTCAATAAGCCTCGATGATTTATTTTTCCTTAGAGATCTAGTATCAATTTTATGCCTCGGTTAATTTTCTTTGTCGCAAGCATGATTATGATAGTTGTTGCTCTCTTGATTGTTGCTCCCTGTCTATTGCTAGCCTTCACTTGTACTGAGTATGAGCTCTACTCGTGCATCCAACTCCCAAAAAACCAAAGTTTGCCAAATGTGTCCATCATACCTACCCATATGTGGTACTTAACCGCCACTCCAAGTAAATTGCTCATGTGCTACCTTTAAAACCTGCTAAAAATTATTCCTGTTTTGTGCCCCTCTTTTAGCTCATGAGGACGTAAATAGAGAATATTTATCTCACTTGTTGATTGGATTTCATACCCTGGACTAGTTGGTTCATCTGCTTATCCAAACGATAGAAGAGCTCGTAGAGGGGTTCCCAGCACGAAATTAATACACAAAAAATCTCTTCACTATTTTTGCCCCTGATTTATCAGTCAAAGCATAATTGTGTAAACAAAAGAGAAAAAGGGACGACCTTCTACCCAGATGTGTCCTTCATATGGTAGTCGCTCTTGTGAATCCATTTGGCTTGTGACGTACTGTATTTTCTGTTTACCATTCGTTGATGTAAGCATACACCTCTCTTAAAAATGTTTTCAATACCTCTATTTAGTAAAATAAAAGCTCTAGCACATGAGTGATCCATGCTTCCCTCTGCGAAGGGCATTTCTTTCACTTTTATGTTGAGTCTTCACATTCTCACTTTATGCACCTTCTTGAGAGCAATGGTTGTTATTCTTAGTGTAATGTGCTAGTCCCAGAATACGATTAATTGTAGTATAACTTTGATACTTGTATCTTTTGATATCTTTACTTCTAGTCTTCCCTTGAACTTCAGAGGTGCCCTGGCATTTACGTTTTTCTCCACACTTAAGGGCAAGCAAGATACCACTTTATCTGATCCTATTATGATTTTTACAATCTCGCAAATAGTTATGCTTCATGTTGTTTATTATTATTATGTTGTTATCTCTTCATGGTTTGCATGGCTATTAAGTGACAGTATCTTGCATGTAGCTTATCATGAGCATAATTAAGTATTTGATCATATAGTGAGTAATATTTACATCATATGAAACAAATGTATTCGTAAAAGTCTTTATCGCACTCAGTTGTCACTGAATTACTTGAGGACAAGCAAAAAAGCTAAGCTTGGGGGGAGTTGATACGTCGAAAACGTATCTCCTTTTCCGAACACTTTTCTTATTGTTTTCCTCTAAACTTGTGTGTTTTGAATGCAACTAACACGGACTAATGTTCTTTTCAGCAGAATTACTTTGGTGTCTCGTTTTTGTACAGAAAAATCAACTTTCGGGAAATTTCCCAGAAAAGACCCCATTGGTCTTAAAATACCGGAAGACCCCGGGAGCCAAAATGAGGCCAGGAGAGGAGCCAGAGGGGGCCACACCACCCCTGCCCCCCCAGGTCGCGCCACCTGGTGGTGTGGGCCACTTCGACACCCCCTCGGGCTCCCCTTTCGACTACAAATAGCCTTCAACCCTAAAACACGAGGGGGTTTGTCATATTCCATAGAAACACAACAGAGCGTCGCCGCCACCCTGAACCTCGATTCGGGGATCAGAAGTTCCTGTTCTGGCACCCTGTCGGGACGGGGAATTGGAGGAGATCATCACCATCGTCATCACCAACGCCTCTCCATCGACCATCCATGTTTCGCCCATCCATGTGTGAGTAATTCCCCTTATGTAGGCTGAAAGAGATGGTAGGGATTGGATGAGATCGTTCATGTAATATTGTCATGATTGTTAGGGCATAGTGCCTAGTATCTTCTGTTAGTGTTATTGACATTGTTGCAACTTGTTATGCTTAATGCTTGCCACTTTGAGCCCGAGTGCCATGATCTCAGATCTGAACATGTTATTGAATCACGATGATAATTATTGTTTCTTGACCATACCTGCAAGTTGTTTACACATATCGTTGTCCGGAACCCGAGGCCCCAAAGTGACAGAAATTGGGACAACCGGAGGGGATGGCTGTGATGTGAGGATCACATGTGTTCACGGAGTGTTAATGCTTTTATCTGGTGTTCTATTATAAGGAACACCTTAATTACCAGTAGTTCCCTTGAGGCCCCGCTGAAAACGGGCTGGTAGGACAAAAGATGATGTGCAAGTTCTCATTGCGAGCACGTACGACTATTTACGGAACACATGCCTATGGTTACTTAGTGCTTGGATGGTTTATCTTATTTATCTGCAATGCCCATGTCTTGATTATTATATGAACTATCTTATCCATGCAACGCCCGTTCATCTGTCCCTATGCCTATAGTATTTAATTCCGCTGTTTACTTCAAACACTACTGCTGCTGTTTTCATTCCATTGCTGCTATTATTTCACTACTGCTGCTACTATAAAACTGTTACTACTGATAAACCACTGCGAACAAAAGTACTTTCAGGTGCAGGTGAATTGACAACTCACTTGTTAAGGCTCACAAATATTCTTTGGCTCCCCTTGTGTCGAATCAATAAATTTGGGTTTTACTTCCCTCGAAGACTGTTGCGATCCCCTATACTTGTGGGTCATCAAATGGTTATGTAGCTAGCATTGTGTCAATGTTTTCAAAAAGGAGTTTTGAAAAAGGAGTTGGAACTTGTGAAGTGTTGAAAGAAGGAACTTTGTACCAATGAGGTACGGATGGAGAAAAGCCAGAAGTTGTTTTACAAGAAGTTTTGCAAAGAAAATATTTCTTTTCTAAACAAAAAAACTGGAAGTTGATTCCAAGAAGTTTTGCAAAGAGAAAATTTTCTTTTAACAAAGTTTTAAAAAACCTCTTGTACATGTGATATATACAAGAGAAAGAAAACTATAATATTTTCTTTTGAAGTATCTTCTTCAACAAAGATATGGAGATTTTAAAATCAACTATGATGTAGCTTTCATATATCATGGATAGTGAACCATATGTATAGCCTACCTATTCCACCATATAAGCATACTTGCATTCTATAAGCTTCATGAAAGGTGTCTTGCTGAGTACATTCAAACGTACTCATATTGGTTTCGTCCCTGGTATTTACTTGCCAGACTTTGAGGAGGAGTCTCAGGAGGAGATCTGCGAGGAGGAGTACTGCACTTATGGCCTTGCAAACTAGGATCGTCTCCCGGTCAGCAGCCTGTAGGTGAAGGCGTGACTTGGGCTCTACCACATTGTGTGTGTTTTGTCTTCCGTTGTGTGTGTGTTGTGTGTTTGCCCTGCGTGGCAATTGTGTTAGACTTGGTCATGTGACCATGTCCCTTTTGTAAGTCTTGTTGTAAACGTGTAATGGATGTTGTATCGGAATACCAACTTGATATGTTGTTCATGACTGGTATGATCTGGGATCGTGAATGTATGCATATCGGAGGTCCTTGAACAGTGGTTCGGGGGTCCTTACACTATGCGCCCGTTGCTTCATCTTCTTCTTGGGCGCCCGAGTACGACCACGTGAGGGACGACCCACTACAGTGGGGTTATTTCCCGCTCCATGATTGATTTCCACTTAGGCCAAAATCCTAAGCTTGGGGGGAGGTATACCGACATCACACTCTATGTCATGTTCAGTCGGCTCTTTGTATATCCATGTTTTCGTTTCTTTCGTTTTCGTTTTCTTTCGCTTCCTTCATTTCTCTTTGTTATATTGTTTTATTCTTGTTTCCAAAACACAAAAAGACCAAAAATATTTATGTTGTTTCTCTTTGTTTTCTTCTTTAGTTTCTTTATTTGGTTTGCTTTCTTTTCTCGTTTCGTTTTAGTATTCAAAAATCCAAAAATATTTTGCTTTATTTGCTTGTCTCTTTCCGTTCTTGTTTTAAATCGAAAACCCAAAAATATTTGTTGTTCTTCTTTGGTTTAGTAAAGTTTATTGCAGAATTCACTGGACTTTCGTGTCTCTATTGGAGCTTGATTATAATTCTATATTATAGAATCCACAAGTGAAGAGCAGTAATGATGATTTACGACAATCCGAGTTGTGGTGAGAGGCTGGTATGAACTCTATTTGTTTTATTTTTGTACATATACTTGTTGCGTGAACATGCTTAGTCCGTTCATGTAAGGTGTATGTTATTTAATTGATGCTTGGTAGTTCATGCTCTCACGTGTTAGTTCCAACTTATTAATATAAGATAGCATGTCGTATGAATGTTTGCTTGCATTGTTCTATTCATAGAAGGGTATGACATTGTGGTATCTCCCTCTGATTGTTTCGCTTGAGTCGACTTGGCACATGCACACGCATGTTATGGCTGAATACAAAAAGTCGCTTAAGCCTCGATGGTTTATTTTGCCACAGAGTATTTGTATCATTTTTATGCCCCTATTAATTTTGTTTTGTCGCAAGCATGATTATGACAGTTGTTGCTCTCTTGATTATCGCTACCCGTCTATTGTTAGCCTCCACTTGTACTGAGTATGAGCTCTACTCGTGCATCCAACTCCCAAAAACCAAAGTTTTCCAAATGTGTCCACCATACCTACCTATGTATTGTGTATTTAACTGCCACTCCAAGTAAATTTCTCATGTGCTACCTTTAAAACCTGCTAAAAATTATTCCTGTTTTGTGCCCCTGTTTTAGCTCATGAGGACGTAAATAGAGAATCTTTATATCACTTGTTGATTGGATTTGACACCGTGGACTAGTGGCTTCATCCGCTTATCCAATGATAGAAGATCCGGCAGCAGGGTGCCCGGCCCCAAATTAATACAACAAATTCTCTTCACTCTTTTTGCCCCTGATTTATCAGTCAAAGTATAATTGTGTAAACAAAAGAGAAAGAGGGATGACCTTCTACCCAGATGCGTCCTTCTATGGGAGCCGCTCTTGTGAAGCTAGTTGGCTAGTGACATATTGTATTGTATGTTTACCATTCATTGACACAAGCATACACCTCTCTCAAAAATGTTTTCAATACCTCTGTTTATTAAAATAAAAAGCTCTAGCACATGAGTTAATCCATGCTTACCTCTGCGAAGGGCCTTTCTTTTACTTTTATGTTGAGTCTTCACCTTCTCACTTTATGCACCTTCTTGAGAGCATGGCTGTTATTCTTAGTGTAACGTGCTTGTCCCAAAACACGGTTGATAGTGGTACAACTTTGATGCTTGTATCTTTGATATCTATATTTCTAGTCTTCATTTGAACTTCAGAGGTGCCCTGGCATTTATGTTTTGCTCCACTATTAAGGGCAAGCGAGTACACTTTATCATACCCTATTATGAGCATTGCAATCCTGCAGATTGATATACTTCATGTTGTCTATTATTAGTTTGTTGGCATCTCTTCATGGTTTGCATAACTGTTGGGTGACTTTTATTTTCCATACATTTTATTATGAATTGCCTCAGCACTTGTTTATGTAGTGAGTATATTTACATCATATGAAACAAATGTGTTCGTAAAAGTCTTTTATCACACTCAGTTGTCACTGAATTGCTTGAGGACAAGCAATAAGCTAAGCTTGGGGGAGTTGATACGTCGAAAACATATCTCCTTTGCCGAACACTTTTCTTATTGTTTTCCTCTAAACTTGTGACTTTTGGATACCACTAACACGGACTAACGTTGTTTTCAGCAGAATTACCTTGGTGTCTCATTTTTGTGCAGAAAAATCAACTTTCAGGAAATTGCCCAGAAAAGACCCCATGGGTTTTAAAACACTGGAAGACCCCGGAAGCCAGAAGGGGGCCAGGAGAGGGGCCAGAGGGGGCCACACCACCCCCTGCCCCCCCTAGGCCGCGCCACCTGGTGGTGTGGGACACTCCCACACCCCCTTGGACTCCCCTTTAGACTACATATTTCCTTCAACCCTAAAACGCGAGGGGGTTTGTCATATTCCACAGAAACACAACAGAGAGCCGCCGCCACCCCGAACCTTGATTTGGGGATCAGAAGTTCATGTTCTGGCGCCCTGCCGGGACGGGGATTCGAAGGAGATCACCGCCATCGACACCGCCACTCCTTCTCCATCAACCATCCATGTTTCCCCCGTCCATGTGTGAGTAAACACCGCTGTAGGCTGAGAGGGATGGAAGGGATTGGATGATATTGATCATGTAATAATGCCAGATTGTTAGGACATAGTGCCTAGTATCCATTATTAGTGTTTTCTAGCGTTGTTGCAACTTGTTATGCTTAATGCTTGTCACTAGGGCCCGAGTGCCATGGTTTCAGATCTGAACATGTTATTGTTTCATGAGTATAATATTGTTTCTTGATCATACCTGCAAGTTGTTTTACACATATCATTGTCCGGAACCCGAGGCCCCAAAGTGACAGAAATTGGGACAACCGGAGGGGGTGGTTGTGATGTGAGGATCACATGTGTTCACGGAGTGTTAATGATTTGCTCCGCTGCTTTATTAAAAGGAGCACCTTAATTACTAGTAGTTTCCCTAGAGGTCCCGCTGCCACGGGCTGGTAGGACAAAAGATGTTGTGCAAGTTTCTCATTGCGAGCACGTACGACTATATTGGAACACATGCCTATGGTTTTCCTACATGTTTGATGCTTTATTATTATTATCTGCAATGCCCACATTATTATTACATGACCTTTGTTATCCATGCACCGCCCGCCCATCCATTCCCTATATGCCTACGGTACTTCCCATCCTGTTGTTTTCCGCGATTGCTACTGCTATTACTATTTTACTACTGTTGTTATTTTACTTCTACTGTTGCTATAAAACTGTTACCACTGATAAATTGTTGCGAGCAAGTCTACTTTCAGGTGCAGCTGAATTGATAACTCATTTGTTAAGGCATATAAATATTCTTTGGCTCCCCTTGTGTCGAATCAATAAATTTGGATTTTACTTCCCTCGAAGACTGTTGCGATCCCCTATACTTGTGGGTCAGCAATTGTGTTGTGTAGGTTCCATGTTGCTGCTAAATCGGTAGTGCGCCCTACCACATCAACTGCATCAACCTTCAGAAGTTTCTTTTCCTCTTATTAAATGGTGTAATTGGCGTCAAAATTATCAAACTAATGGTTAAAAGGTAGAATTTACTCTCGCTATATAATATTGTACGACCAAAAATATGTTAGTTGCGTCAGTTTTAGGGAATGCCCCTCCGTCGAATATTGTGTTTTGGCGATTGATACGTCCAAAACGTATCTCCTTCTCTAAACACTTTTGCTATTGTTTGCCTCTAAACTTGTGAGTTTTGGATACAACTACCACGGACTAACGCTATTTTCAGCAGAATTACCTTGGTGTCTTGTTTTTGTGCAAAAAAATCAATTTTCGGGAAATTCCCCAGAAAATATCCCGGAGACCTTATTTCACCTGAAGACCCCCAGAGCCAGAAGGAGCCCCGGAGGAGGGCCTAGAGGGGGTCACACCACCCCTGGGCGCCCCCTAGGCCGCGCCACCTGGTGGTGTGGGGCCCCCAGGCGCCCCCTCGGGATCCCCTTTCGACTACTTATCTGTCGTAACCCTAAAACAACAGTGGGGTTCGTCATATTCTAGACAAATAACACGGATCGACATCGCCACCTCGAAACTCAATTCGGGGATCAGAAATTCATGTTCTGGCGCCCTTCCGAGACGGGGATTCGGAGGAGATCATCGCCATCGTCACCGCCACCTCTTCTCCATCAATCATCCATGATTCACCCGTCCATGTGTGAGTAAACACCGTTGTAGGCGGAGAGCGATGGAAGGGATTCGATGAGATTGATCATGTAATAATGCCAGATTGTTAGGGCATAGTGCCTAGTATCTATTGTTAATGCCGTTGTTGCAACTTGTTATGCTTAATTCTTGTTACTTTGGGCCCGAGTGCCATGAACATGTTATTGTTTAATGAGTATAATTATGTTTCTTCATCATATCTGCAGGTTGTTTACACATGTCATTGTCCGGAACCCGAGGCCCCAAAGTGACAGAAATTGGGACAACCGGAGGGGATGGCTGTGATGTGAGGATCACGTGTATTCACAGAGTGTTAATGCTTTGCTCCCGTGCTTTATTAAAAGGAGCACCTTAATTACCAATAGTTTCCCTTGAGGCCCCGTTGCAAACGGGCTGGTAGGACAAAAGATGTTGTGCAAGTTTCGCATTGCGAGCACGTATGACTATATTGGAACACGTGTCTATGGTTTGCCTAGAACATGGATGCTTTATTATTATTATCTTCAATGCTCATGTTTAGATTATTATATGAACTATCTTATCCATGCAACGCCCGTTCATCCATTCCCTATGCTTACAGTATTTTAATCCTGCTGTTTCCCACAATTGCTACTGATGTTACTATTTTACTCCCGCTGTTATTTTACTATTGTTGCTGCTAGAAAACTGTAACCACTGATAAATTGTTGCGATCAAGTGTACTTTCAGGTGCAGCTGAATTGACAACTCAGTTGTTAAGACTTATAAATATTCTTTGGCTCCCCTTGCGTCGAATCAATAAATTTGGGTTTTACTTCACTCGAAGACTGTTGCGATCCCCTATACTTGTGGGTCATCAGCGATCTTTAACTGGGAACAAATGGACAGCATGGTTGCATTTATCTGCGAGGCTTATGCGGGTCTTTTTATCTCCTACCATTTGTGTGTAAGTACTTATGGAAGTTAAAGGTTTCCCTAAAAATTAAAATTTTCATGTGGTTTCTTCATTGAACGGTTTTGCTAACTAAGGATAACTTGGCTAGAAGGCATTGGACAGGGTGTAAACATTGTGTTCTTTGTCAGCCAGATGAGCCTGTTAAGCACTTGTTTACAACTTGTCCTTTTGCACGTCATGTTTGAACATTTATTCATTTCACTTTTAATATTTCACCACTGACTAGTATTGCATCGTTAATATGTTTGGCAACTGGCTGGCTGGGGTTGGTATAAAAAACAAAGGCCCAAATTAGAATAGGCACATATGTTTTTTTTGGGGCTATCTAGAATTGATGGTATGACGTGGTTTTTAACAAGGCAGGAGTTGCTCATTTTTTGCAGGCTGTTCATAGAGCTACTTAGTGGATTCACGTGTGGTCTTATCTTCTACCACCTGATCCACGAAAACTTGTGGATTCCGGATGTATTTGGTTGATGGTGATCTTTCGGTCTATCTTCAACCAGGGTGGTTGGCGATATGCTAGCCGTTTACATCATGTGTACAAACTCTTTTTGTGCGGTTTTCTGATGGCTGATTCATGTAGCCACTTTGGCTGATCCTTGAGTTGTGCGTCATCACAATGCGGAGGCTGAGGTATCCCCCATTTCCAATAAATCTTAGCCTTTCTCAAAAGCAGCCGAGGAATATAAATCATGATCGGTGCACCCTGGCTCTTTCTTTCCTAGTCACCAATGAGTAGCTTAACTCAACAAATTGTAGTAGCATATTAGGAGGATGATCATCTGCAACGGAACACCGACATAGAGGAAGAAAAGGGTCTATATGGCGCCAACAAAACGCCACAGCGTGGAGTGGGGCCGAAAATCACGTCAGGACGGATGGCTGGCCACACGGGAGAATATGGGCGTGACTAGCAAAGTGACGAAACCTGTTTCCTTGCCATCACTATGAGAGATTAATTTGGTACTGCACGCCATTGGAGATGATTAACATTAGAAAAACTGAGCGCTTTCTAGGAATTTGAGTTTTTAGTCCCCACTTGCCTAAAGTGGCGCCTTGTGGTTGTACGGGTGAGTCCTTGTGTGACACTTGTCGTGATGTGGGAGAGTCCACTTGCAAGAGGGCACGGACACTTGTGAAGTTAGCACTTGTGCCCGATACTTCGTGAAGCGATCTTCTTTAATACTCATCTCCCTGAGTGTGTCTCACGCCTCTCTTGCAATTTCGTACTCCGCTAATGTCATCAGCATGGAATCCGGCATAGACTAGGCTATGGCGGCCATGGCACCTTCGTCATACTCGTCGTTGATTTCATCGTTGGTGATTGCCTGCCACACTTGGAGTGATAGGAGAAAAATCTTCATCTTCACCGCTCAAACACCATAGTTGGTGTCGATCAGTACCGCCGTATAGTTCCACATCTTTTATGTTCGTCTCCGTGCCTCGATAAACTAGCACAAATCAGTACGTAGTACATATTATATAGTAAGAACAAACCATTTTAAGTAGTTTTATCCTACAAAAATTGCAATCTATGTATAGAAACATCTATATGTTTACTGTTGTTCATGTTGTCACAGACGGAAGACTTGCATCCCATGTTGCCGAACTCAACTGCATTTGTGGAATCAGCCAAAGTAAAGGAAAATATCTGATACGTAAAAAAAACTAGATGAATGTTCGTGTGTTGCCACGAGTTATTAAGTTTTTTTTTGTTGTCGCAAATGTCACACATGTAAACATCTAAAATTCGCGGGAATATTCATATATATGCATAATCAACATCATATATGCATAAAAAGTAAGGTTGCCAACTAATTGTCTTATTAACTAAGATCTATTACTTTGACGAGACTAAGATATTCACATACACTACCAAGAGTATCTTCCCTAGCTGCCAAGGTATTTGTGTAGGTGTTACAAATTATTTTCTCTTCATATAATAATCATTCTTCATTCGCAATCTACGGAACAATATGCAGTAGAGAATACCCACCCGACAAAGTGGAACCAATTCTTACCATCCCATAATAGCATAAAACTAAAAACCAAATAACAAGAGAAGTTCATGTAGATGAATACATTATCTTCATTTTCGACATTAATCTTGGTGCTACACGCATCACTAATATATTTGTGTTTAAAGCATCATTGAACTCATGTTCAAAGCATTTTGATTGCAATCCTATTTATGAGTGGCCAAGTCCTAAGGTTTTTGGCCACATAATAATGAATACAAATGGTTTCCTCATACTTTTGACTAATGCGAGGAAAATCATTGTGCCGTCTCTTGACATGTCTCCTCGACTCGTTGTAACCTATCTATTTTGGATGTTATCATTATTAAATATGTACAAAATTGATTTATGTATTATATTAGCACAATTCATATCTTTAGTACCTATTTTTAGAAGTACAAATCTACAGAAATAATGTATTGATGCAATATGAGAATCTCACTAATTTAGAACTCCAATATTTAATTAAGTTCACACCCATTTGATAAATTAATTATTATGGTTTTAAGTGTTTATCTGCAGCATGAATCCGAGTAAGATGTTTTTTGAAAGATAAGGCAAAGCTCAAGTGATGTTTCTTTATTTATCAGCTAGCTCAAATTAATTTTCACCGTACAACATATTACTACTGCATTGGCAAGCACTTATTTAGGCGTTTACGCTAAATAATTGTACATCAACATCACTCTTTTTTTCCAAAGAACGGGCACAACTTTCCAAGGATAAGTATTAAACAATTCAGGTAGGTTGTTAGACAACGTACTACCGTCGCCGACGAGGTAGAGAGAGAGAGAGATTTTGGAGGAGGATAAACGCTAGTAACAAAATCCATCCTATTTTGTTGGTGTTGGGCCTGCATGCGAGATGAGTGAGGGATTTGTTGGATTGATGTACGATACTACTTTGTTGTGTGTAATTACGTAGAAGCGTGATACTACTAGGAGAGACGTGACACAAATATTCCACAACCTTTGCTGGTGAGTCCGATCCAAGGACGTGGAGTGGGAGCGTAATCGAACAAGCGGCACCTTCATAGAGCGAAAAGTAAATGAGTCACAGGAAATAGATGGAACCATTATTTATTAATTAATTAGTGTATCTCTCTCTCCATATAATAGTCAGGTATATATGGGGGAGAAGGGGGTATGGGGAGAGGACCAAAACCTAGAGGAAAACCACCCCCCTCTCCCCTCAACAACGACAACCGATCATACTCTGGTAGTAAAGATTCTTACCATCGAGAAGCGAAATTTAGGGGTGGGGGCAGGGAGAGGGGGATGAGTTTTACATGTTGGAGTCAGAGTCGAGATGAAGGTGCATGTAAGGATAGTCCCCAGGTCCCAGGTGGGCAGAGTCCTACGAGCTTGTCTATGTCTACGAAACCATACAGTTCTAAGCAATATGATATGTACTTAGGACTCAGCCTACGGCAGCTGAAAATTTTATCTCTTCCGATTTTGCCGCTGCAGCAAAACCTGCCCTCTACTTGGACATGCTGCACAAGTAGCCCCACTATGAGGACACAGCTGATGATCACATCCTTGTTGATTCCCATGGCTGGCTGTAATTTATAGCGGGATAACTCAGATATCGCTAATGGCTGGCTAGTAGCTTGGATCGGCGACACGCATGGCATGCCTCCTATTTATAGAGAGATGCACGATGCGGTGTTGTAAGAAGATGTCATATCATCCCCATGCCTGCCACTAATCACTCTCTCTAGCTCTTGCACTCGCGTTTATTCAAACAGCTATGTGCAACAAGACACAATGATGCAGATGTTGACGCATTGTTGTATTTTACGATCGCTTCTCAAGTATGTTTAAAGACAAATTCATTGAATATTTTCAGTACGAATAGAAAAATTAAGAGCAAACCAGTCTCCCTATGAATTATATTAGAGCATCTCCAACCGCCCCCCTGGAGCCCCCCAGGGCGACTTTATTTGCGTCGGATCGCCGTTTTTCGCCCAGTCGCCCCCCCCCCCCCCCATGAGCCCAAATAGCGCCGGATTGGGCCTAATTATCGCTCGGCGAACCCAGGCCAAACCCAGTGTGCCAGGGCGCAGTTGGGGGCGTCGGATGAAGGGAAATTACGCGAAAGGAGTTCCCGCGTCTTTTTTCGCCGCGTGGACTGATACGTCTCAAACGTATCTATAATTTCCGATGCTTCATGTTTGTTTTCTATCCAATACCTTTTTGTTTTCACATGTTTTCCTTCGTTTTTCGGACGTTTCCATGGACTAACCTATTGACAAGATGCCACAGAGCAAGTTCATGTTTTCTGTTGTTTTTTGTTTCAGAAAAGTTGTTCTGGAAATATTCTCGGAATTGGACAAAACAAAAGCCAAAAGTCTTAGAATTCCCGACACGTCCAGGAAGTCCAAAGGAGACCCGGAGGGGGGGATGGAGCCCCCACACCATGCCTGGGCGCGGGTAGCCCCCTGGCCGCGCCTGGGGGTGGTGTGGGCCCCTTGGGACCCCACCGCCATCGCTCTTTCGCCTATATATCCCCCCGGCGCATAAACTCTAAAGCAATCGGCCCCCTTCCACGAAAAGTTTCGTAGCTCCGCCGCCGACAAGTTTCGGGGGACAGAAATCTCTGTTCCGGCACCCTGATGGGACAGGGAAGTGCCCCCGGAACCATCTCCATCGACTCCACCGCCATCTTCATCGCCGTTGCTCTCTCCTATGATGAGGAGGGAGTAGTTCTCTCCTAGGGCTGAGGGCTCTGCCGGTAGCTATGTGTCCCATCTATCTCTCCCATGGTGTGATCTTTATGTGATCATGAGCTTTGTAATCTAGTTGAATAAGTAGATGTTACTCTTCATATGCTATGCTACTCAAGTGGTTTTGTTATGAGATCTTCGTAAACACTTTGATCACGGTGCAAAGGTGACAGTGTGTGCACCGTGTGGTTTAGCATGATATGTATATCTTGTGTTGGATGACCCTATGAAATTGTGGCGTTTGTTTAGTACTAATTTGGGGCACTCATAGTGACAGCGTGGGGTGCCCTAGAGAGGGAATACATACTTGGGGAGTGATGTTATAGCCCTACGCATGGATTGATGTTTGTTGTCCGATCGGAGAGTGGTTCGGAGTAGCATAATGAAGAGATGATATTTGTGCATTCAATTATGTTATCATTGTTGAGAGTGTCAACTAGTGAAATTAGGATCCCTAGACCTTGTTTGTAAGCATTGAAACACCGTTTACAATTAGTTCTGTTACATGTTTGCTAGCTTCCATTTTTATTTCAGATTGTTATTATCACTTATAAACATCCATAGTACTTGTATTTCACTCTCTCTTCGTCGAACTAGTGCACCTATACAACTGACAATTGTATTAGGTGTGTTGGGGACACAAGAGACTCTTTGTATCGTAATTGCAGGGTTGCTTGAGAGGGATATCTTTGACCTCTTCCTCCGTGAGTTTGATAAACCTTGGGTAATACACTTAAGGGAAACTTGTTGTTGTTCTACAAACCTCTGCACTTGGAGGCCCAACATTGTCTACAAGAATAGAAGCGTGTGTAGACATCAAGCTCTTTTCTGGCGCTGTTGCCGGGGAGGTAAGGTAAAAGGTACTCACATCCTTTGTGAGTGCTCGAAGTTATTTTCTTTAGATTTTGCAATTATATCTTTGTGTTTCTTGTTTTTATTTTCACTAGTTAGGCTTAATGGAAAACAACAAAAATATTAGAGAACTTTATAATCTTTATCTTGAGTTAGGACATGAAGTGTTTGAAGAGAAAATTAAAAAACCTATGGAACTTTATTTGCATGCTAGTAGAAATGTTATTAGTATGAATTCTTTGAACACCATTATTGCTAATGCTATGGAAAATTCTAAGCTTGGGGAAGCTAGTTTTTATGAAAATGATCTTTTTAGTCCCCCAAGAACGGAGGAACAAATTTACTTTGATGATACTTTTCCTCCAATATATGATGATTATAATGATTGTGGTATTCTAGTTCCACCTACTATTGCTGATAAATTTTATTGTGATCATGATATGCCTTCTATTTATGATGCTTACAATGATGAACATGCTATTTTCGGTCCACCTGTATTGAGGAGAAAATTAATTATGATTACAATATGCCTCCTATATTTGATGATTATGGTGATGAGAATAATAATGATAGCTATTTTGTTGAATTTGCTCCCACTACAATTAATAAGAATGACTATGCTTATGTGGAGAGTATTAATTCTTTTATGCATGTGGATCATGATAAGAATGTTTTATGTGATAGTGATGCATATAAAATGCATAGATGAATTTTGCATATTTTCACATGGTTTTCTATTACATACTAAATCATATAAGGGTATAATTCAATGTTTTATAGTATTTTGGGGTTAAATTACAAAGTCCCCCAACTTTATGGAATTAACCCTGCCTGTCAGAAACCCCGTTTTCTATATTTTTGACGTTTCAGGGGGCAAACTTCCGCGAAATCACCTGAAAATCTGCGGGGGTCATTTTTTTGGAAGGAGAAGACTTGCGGGAGAAGGATCCACGAGAATTGGGCAAGGAGGCCCAAAATAGGACCCTCCACGCGGCCAGATTCCTTGGCCGCGTGAGAGGCCCCCTTTTGGCCCCTGTGGCCCCAATTCCTTCCATCTTCGACTTACCGACTCCGTCTTGACCTAAAACCGACTATAAAAAAGGGTCCCCCGTACCCTTACGGAGGAGAGCGCCGCCGAAACACCGAAACAGAGACCTGGAGTTCCAGATTGGAGGGGAAAACTCCGGCGGGGCGCCGCCGGTGTGATCTCCTACCCCTCCAACGTCATCTCCATCGACATCTCCATGAAGAGGGAGTAGTCCACCCCAGGGTTATGGGTTTGTGGAAGTAGCACTTGTATCTCTCTCTCTCTATGTGCTTCACTAATTAGATCCGTATGAGCTGCCTCACATGATTACGGGCACCGTTGTAATTCCTATGTGGTGGATCTTTTCTATGAGTTATTGAATCTGAGATTGCAATTGTTTCACTTGAGTTATTTGAGTAGATGTATCTTATGTACCCCGTTCTTATTTGCTAGCTTTGATCAATCTAGTTCTTGAGAGCGTGTGTGGGGTGATGGGTGCATTAGTTGGAGTAACGGGGGGTGGCTGGTGATGTGAAAGTGACAGAAGTTCAGCGATCCACTTAGGTTTTGTTAAACCTTTCTTAGTTACCTCACTAGGGATAAAAAGGAGTACCTTGTTACCGGGGATTTGAAGTGACACTAATCAATCTCCATGACTAGATCTAGCAAGTTCTTACTTCAACTTCATGTCACATTGCTTAAAGCTACTCTGGTTTTTCCTTAATTATCGAGGTGTTATGATTTATTTTGCATCTTGGTGGAGTATAAGAGGGATCAATATGACCGTAGAGATCTCTATGCTAGGACGTGATGCCCATATGGAAGTACTCAATGTTAAACATGTTATTGTAATCTCACATGTAATTCTTTATGTCCACCGTCTACCACTTTATTTGAGAGAATGCAAGTGTGGAACCATGAACCCCGGTCCTATTTTAATTATAAGAAAACACTCTAGTTACTATGCTGCAATTTAATTTACTTGCACTTTACTTTACTTGCATCTCGAATTCGAATTTGCATTATCTCCATCACCACTTGCATCACAAAAATACAAAAACAATCCATTGCATATTTATTTTCTCATTTGCATTTAGTAGTAGATTTAATTATAGCACATTTACTTTCAGTTTTGTATTGCAATTTAGAAGTCTCACACCTTGTGCTTGACAACCACTTGGTGAGGTTGAGGGTACAAAATTCTCTACTTGTTTGCAGGATCCTGGAGAAAGATTGGAAGACAACTGCTGAAATAATGGCTCCCCAAGAGTTCGATATAAACCCTCGAGTCACCCTCGTGAGGAAGATGGCTTGCCACTAGCTACACACTCTGCACTTGGAGTCTCAACCTAGCCATCAGATAGTTATATTGTTAAATCTATTCATGATGCTACTGAAAGTTATTATGAGAGAGGGAAACATAATTTTATGCATCTCAACAATATCAAGTTTCCCCTATTTATGTTGAAAGATTTGAATTTGCACTAATTTTGTCTTCCTATGCTAGACACTTTGTGCTTTATTGAGTTATTTTTTTACAAGATTCTTTTTCATAGGAAGTGGGTTAGACTTAAGTTTGTTTTACATTTGCTTCTTGATGCTCTCTTTTATTCTCATGTGAGCATCTTCTCAAAATTACCATGCCTAGCTAAAAGGCTTTAAAGAAAAGCACTTCTTGGGAGATAACCCATGGTTTTATTTTTGCATTGTTTTTCTCTCTTTTCTTTGAGTCAAGGTGTTGTTTAATTCTTTAGAAACTCCTTTGTATATTTATTTTCATGCATTAGTTGTGCCAAGTAGAGTTTATAGCGAAAGTTGGAGTTGGTTTTGGATTTTCTGCGCAGGAAACAGATTTCTTCTGTCCACCGTAAAAAATCGTATAAATTACAGAAAGATGAAAATGACCTGAAACTTTTTGTGCTTATTCCTTAGATAATTACGAAGCTTTTTTGTTCTTTATGTTTTTATATATGAGCAACTTAAGTATCCCGAAAAAATTCGTCATTACATACTATTCTGGTTTTGGCAGATTCTGTCATTTTTCTTGCATTTGCTCTTTTACCATGTCAAGTGGATTTCCTTGCATCACAGAACATCAGTGTCTGTAGATAAAGTTTAAAAGTATAAATAGCACTTGTTCCCATACATAAACCATGGATTTTTTATTGTTGCACTAACCCTCTAATGTGAATTACTTTGAGTGTGGTGTGAAGGAAGTTTTCAAGGGTCAAGAGAAGAGGGTGATATAATGTGATCAAGAAGAGTGAAAGGTCAAAGCTTGGGGATGCCCCTGTGTTTCATCCCAGAAAATTCTAAAAAGACTCGAGCGTCTAAGATTGGGGATGCCCAAGGCATCCTCTTCTTCATCATCAATTTATCAGGTCACTTCTAGTGAAACTATATTTTTATTCGGTCACATCATATGAATTTTACTTGGAGCGTATGTCTGTTTTTATTTTGTTATATTTTGTTTTCTTTTGTTTTCCTTGATTCAATAAACTTGTTTGTAACCTATCATTCTTGTGTGGGAGAGAGACACGCTCCGTTTTTATTGCTTAGAACACTCTAGTTTTCATTCTTATTGTTCTGTGAGTGTTCACCTTTTGCTAGTATTGTGTTTAGACCTTGTTTTCCACTCATGTTTTGTTCATAGCTTGTTAGTGTGCTTTGGTTATATATGATTATATATCTGGTATTTGATGAATATTATCTATGAGATTTGTTTCAAACAAGTTGATTGGTGTTGGAAAGGAGTAGTACAATTTTTGTGCTTATAGCGGTGCAAATAGAACCTTGTATAGACTATGGCTAGACTTTTTCATGTCATGCTAGATGTTATTTTAATTATATGCTTCGTGGTTTTTATTGTAGCATGACTTGTCTCAAATATCTTAGAGTGTTTAATGTTCCATTGAAAAAATCATAAGTTGTTTTTGTCATATTGAAGCATGAAATTGTGGAGTTCTCCTTCGAATGTTTTATTTGGTTGACTTGGCGCATTCTTACACCATGTTTATGACTACAAACCAGTCACTTATAGCCTCTATGATCATTTAGTTTTTGAACTAGTAGTAGCACTTATGCTTTGATTAATGATGTTTTTGTTGCTCTGCATGATTATGGCCATTATTGCTCTCTTGATTTGTCGCTCCCAGTCTTTTGTTAGCCTTCACCTATACTGAGTATGAGCTCTAATCGTGCATCAAACTCCCAAAAACCAAAGTTTACCAAATGTGTCCACCGTACCTACCTACATGTGTTATTTAACCGCCACTACAAAGTAAAGTGTTCGTGTATTACCTTTAAAACTTTCAAAATTACTCATGTTTTGTGCTCCTATTTTAGCTCATGAGGACGTAAATAGAGAATCTTTATCTCACTTGTTGATTGAACTTTCACACCCTAGACTAGTGGCTTCATCCGCTTATCCAATTGATAGAAGAGCTGGCAGCGGGGTGCCCAGCCCCAAATTAATACAACAAATTCTCTTCACTATGTTTGCCCCTGATTTATCAGTCAAAATATAATTGTGTAAACCAAAGAGAAATAGGGATGACCTTCTACCCAGATGCGTCCTTCTATGTGAGACGCTCTTGTGAAGTCTAGTTGGCTTGTGATGTACTGTATTTTTTGTTTACCATTCGTTGACCTAAGCATACACACCTCTCTAAAAAAATTGTTTTCAATTCCTTTGTTTAATAAAATAAAAACCTCTAGCACATGAGTTAATCTCTGCTTCCCTCTGCGAAGGGTCTTTCTTTTACTTTTATGTTGAGTCTCCATCTTCTAACTTTATGCACAGTTTAGAGAGCATGGTTGCCATTTTGAGTGTAATGTGCATTTGTCCCAAAAACATTATTAATTGATTCATGATGTGTTATTATTTGCTCTCAAATTATTGGTTCTAGTCATCCACTTGAACTTTGAAGGTGTCATGACATTTATGTTTTGCCCCACTCTTAAGGACAAGAGAAATATCACTTTGATATGTTTTATTTATGCTCGAAACAAATATATAACTTTCAGGTGCATTATTATTCATGATATTTTATTTGTGTTACTTTTCATGATGCAAGGTGATTGCTATGTTTCATTGTTAAAATTATATCTATCATGCTTGTGTTTAAAGTTCTGTGATCTCAGCTATACTTATGCTTTACAATTTAGATGATCAAGTTTATGTTGGTAGCATGTCACCTCTAAAATTATTTTGTTATCACTTACCTACTCGAGGACGAGCAGGAGTTAAGCTTGGGGATGCTTGATACGTCTCAAACATATCTATAATTTTTTATGCTCCATGCTTTTTTTCTATCCAATACCTTTATGTTTTCCATATTTTTCTTTTTTTTCGGACGTTTTCATGGACTAACCTATTGACAAGATGCCACAGAGCTAGTCCCTCTTTTCTCTTGTTTTTTGTTTCAAAAAAGTTGTTCTGAAAATATTCTCGGAATTGGACGAAACAAAAGCCAAAAGTCTTAGAATTCCCGACACGTACAGGAAGTCCAAAGGAGACCCGGAGGGGGGCCCTAGAGCCCCCACACCATGCCTGGGCGCGGGTGGCCCCTGGTCGCGCCTGGGGGTGGTGTGGGCTCCTCGGGCGCCCACCGCCATAGCCCTTCTGCATATATATATGTCCCCCAATGCATAAACCCTAAAGCAATCGGCCCCCTTCAAAGAAATGTTCCGTAGCTCCACCGCCGCTGCCGACAAGTTTCGGGGGACAGAAATCTCTGTTCTGGCACCCTGCCGGGACGGAGAAGTGTCCCCGGAGCCATCTCCATCGACTCCACCGCCATCTTCATCGCCGTTGATGTCTCCTATGATGAGGATGGAGTAGTTCTCCCCCGGGGCTGAGGTCTCTACCGGTAGCTATGTGTCTCATCTCTCTCTCATGGTGTGATCTTTATGTGATCATGAGCTTTGTAATCTAGTTGAATAATTAGATGTTACTCTTCATCTGCTATGCTACTCAAGTGATTTTGTTATGAGATCTCCGTAAACACTTTGATCACGGTGTAAATGTGACAGTGTGTGCACCGTGTGGTTTAGCATGATATGTATATCTTGTGTTGGATGACCCTATGAAATTGTGGCGTTTGTTTAGTACTGATTTGGGGTGCTCATAGTGACAGCGTGGGGTGCCCTAGAGAGGGAATACTGACTTAGACTTGAGGAGTGTTGTTACAGCCCTACGCGTGGATTGGTGTTTGTTGTCCGACCGGAGAGTGGTTTGGAGTAGCATAGTGAAGAGACGATATTTATGCATTCAATTATGGTATCATTGTTGAGAGTGTCCACTAGTGAAAGTAGGATCCTTAGGCCTTGTTTCTAAGAATTGAAACACCGTTTACAATTAGTTCTGCTACATGTTTGCTTGCTATCATTTGTATTTCAGATTGTTATCATCACTTATAAACATCCATACTACTTGTATTTCACTCTCTCTTGGCCGAACTAGTGCACCTATACAACTGATAATTGTATTAGGTGTGTTGGAGACACAAGAGACTTCTTGTATCGTAATTGTGGGGTTGCTTGAGAGGGATATCTTTGACCTCTTCCTTCCTGAGTTCGATAAACCTTGGGTAATCGACTTAAGGGAAACTTGCTGATGTTCTACAAACCTCTACACTTGGAAGCCCAACACTGTCTACAAGAATAGAAGCGTGCGTAGACATCATGGACCCGCACTTCCGGCGAGAGAGCTTCGCCCTCCTCGGCTCCCGCGCGTGTTAATGCCGCTGCCGCGTGGATTGACCGAGTAGAGCAGCCGAATCGCCTATGGTTGCAAAGTAATGGCGGTGCATCGGTAGCCCCGCCCGTTCGCCCAAATAAAAGCCCCCCACCGTCGTCGTCGTTCTCTGATCACCCCCATCCCCATCTTCACTCTCCCAAGCCTACTTCTTCCCCCGGCAATGGCGGCGCACTCTCCCGAAGACGGCGACGCGGCCAACGGCTTCAGGAGGCGGTGGATGCGCAAGGAGGAGGCGAGCCTCCTGTATGCGGCGGGCTACCCGGTGCGCACGGGTATGCGCCTGCCCGGCGATTCGAGACTCGGCGCGGGCGGGCTACCGGTGCCCCCTGTCCCTGAAGGAGACGACTTCGTCGGCGCGATCCACGACGAGCGCGCCCGCCTGACGCCGGCGCAGCGCGCCGAGCCTCGCTTCCACCACGTGAACTATGGCGCATGGGTGGTCTACTTCCAGGAGCGGCGCGACAACCAACTGGCGGCCTACGAGGGGCCAGTTGCGCCGCCGCGCGGCAACTCGGACGATCGCCGCCGCTGGTGGGGCACCCTGGGCCGCACCCTCGACGCCGTTCTCGCGCACATCGAGAACGGCAACATCCCTCGGCTGGAGTACCCCCCCCCCTCCCGCCGCGGGTGCCAAGTTTCTCTCGGCGTCGTGCGGGTGGCCCGTGGGTGGCGAGAAGGATGGCGGCAAAATCGTCCACCTCCTCGTCGCAGTCCTCCGGCACCGCGCGAACGCCGGAGATGCGCCCGGTGAAGACCGAGTGTCGGATATATACCAAATAGGGGTATATTAGATGGTAGTCTAAAGTGCCGGATTACCCGGGTGGCCCAAATGGTAGTGGAGTACGATCCATTGGGCGGCCCAGTAAGCTGACGCATAGAAGCCGGATTCTAGAAGAACCCGGATCACCGCCCACGTGATCTGGCTTGGAGTAGAAGGCGGATTCCTTACTTTCCAAGTTAGAGAGTTACCGTAGTCTTCTAGGTTTCCTATTCTGTATGCCCTAATCCGGCTATTATATAAATCCAGACGGGAGATATGATAGATAGACAAGAAACTATAAGCTAACTCGCCGAGAGGTTGATCCTTGACGAGCAGCTAATAGAACCTCACATTGGTTTTAATCCTGAATAGTGAGTTTCCAGGAGTAGGAACGTCGCATTATCGCGCCGTACCGAACCTGGGTAAAAACCCTGTGTCATTGTCCTTCGCACAACCACGTCACCACACGTCTCTATCAGTAGTCTCATGGCACCCCCGTATATGAATTCTACTATGATGTCTCGACTGTTGGCGCCCACCGTGGGGCTGGCTACGTCAGGTGTTAAGTTTCGATCTGGGATACTCGGCGGGATTGGCAGTTCAATAACTGTCGGGAGCTTGGAGTTCGACAACGACGTTGGGCGTTTCCTCGACAACGGATCTTACATACCGGCGCAAAATCATCTGGTAAGTGCCTGCGTGCTACCGATCGGATCTGCAAATATCTTTATCGGATTAACCGCAGAGGCCATGGGGTTTTGCGGTGGAAGTAAATTTATCCCACCCGCCCTATACCCAGTCGAAGATGACTACGATACCGGGTTTTGCTCAGATCGCCGACATACATGTGAATCACACTTTATCGGCATGGTGCAATCCGAGATCGCCGAAAACACGGATGAAAGTAATCCCGTGCAAGAAGCAGAAAACAACACTCCCACAACAGGAGGTGGAAGATCTGACATCCGTCAGCATCACGACGAACTCGGAAGCTGACTCTGTACTAGCCGCCATTGAGGCGAGATTAGAGTCGGAAACCGGATCGGATCACTTCGACACCGAAGACGAAGATGAAGACGCTTTCGAAAGAAAGGTCAAATCCTTCCAAGAGGGATTCCACGAAGTACTGATGGCAAAACCGGCTGAAAACACGAATGCCGACAGTCAGGAAAGCCCTAGAACTCCTCCGCCAGAGGAAGAGAGAGAAGAAGGAGAAACCTCTCCGAAATTCCCCGATGTCAAAGAATTGACAGAGGAAGAACCAATCAAAAAACCTCCCTCTTCCAAGAAAAAGCACAAAACTGCTGAAAGGCTCCAATATAAACTCCGGAAGAAGAAATTGGCTGATCCAGCCAATGAAAGCCCGGAAGTCGGAGGCGCAAGCGGTGTGAAACCGTCGGAGAAGAAAACAAAAGAAATCCTTGTTCCGCCAATGACAGAACAAGAAGAACAGGAGTTACTCCAAACACCAGTGGGATTGCATGAACCCCCTGAAGTGCTAGAAGCCAGGAGACAAGCTCTCCAGAGGCAACAGCAACATCTATTCAGAACTCGTGAACACCTCAAAAAAACCCAGGATGACATCAAACTCATGAAGGAAGAAATCGAGGAATACGAGAGAAAGAATAGATCTGGAATCAAACCTACAAGGTTACCCGGAATTGTAAGACCGGAAGTACAGCCGCCAAAATAAAGGTTTCATAACCAATCTTGGCAAAAGCAGGTAAACGGCAAAGATGCCAGAGGCGAACCAATATACAAAACCGCAGCAGAGAATGCGGAAGCAGCGTTCGCCATCCTAAACAATGATTTGTACTCCAATGGCGAAAAACTTCAAGGGGTGTATGCTTTCTTAGGAAAAGCATTGCAACAACAACAGCGAGGGCAGCAGCGATCAGGGAAGTTGCATGACGACTCGGCCCTATGTAAAACAGCTACTTGCGCCGCTGGGGCACCTGGACCGGAAGAACCTGGAGATTCAAGCAACTCAAAAGAGAAGAAAGCAGATCCGAGAAAAGACAAGAAAAATCCCGACAACAGGGATGAAGCGTCTAGAACTGGATCCCATCTCCCGAAAGATGGACTTAATCCTCGCGATCGGGAAGAAAAACTCCGGAATGACGGAAAATAAATGCCGCCTCCGAGACGCCCAGCTGAAAAACCTAGAAGGCAGGATATACCTCACAGGCGTGAGAGATCCCGGACACCCCCAGAAACAAGGAAAGAAACAGGAGTAGAACTCCACCTTATCCAAAGGGGCAAGATCTCGGAAGAAATAAAGAGAATCCCGGAAGAGCGCGTTCGCGCCACAATGGAAAAGAAAGGAGTAGATCCCCTTCTGTCCATTCAGCCGGCAGGTACTCCGCACACATGGATAGAGCGGAAAGAGACGAGTTATACTTTGGACCTAAGTGCTTCACAGATAGGATCCGAAGGATAACCCTACATGCTGGCTTTGCCAAAGTTGGTCCAACATACCAAAAATATACCGGTAGTACAAACCCGGATACCTGGCTCTCAGACTATCATACAGCCGTCCAGATCAACAATGGGACAGACCTGGAAGCCATAAAGTTTCTTCCCCTAATGTTACTGGATGGAGCCAGAGATTAGATCAATGGATTACCCTCCAGAACTATCGACAGCTGGGATGATATGGCTCGAGTATTTACTCAGCATTTCCGGGGAACCTACAAACGCCCGAACAACATCAACCAGCTAAACCGTTGCACCCAATTTGAGGACGAACCATACGTGGATTTCATCTCAAGATGGACGGCAATGAAGAATAGTTGCTCTGGAGTAACTGACGTTCAAGCAACGCATGCTTTCGTCAATGGCCTAAAACCCGGACTTGTACCGTTCATGATTGGCTCTAAAAAGCACAAAGATCTCGGATCTATGCTTACAACTGCCAATGAAAACGCTGCAGCCGAGGACGACATCAGGGCAAGAGGAGGCAATATCGATACACTGATACAGGCAAAAAAGAACCCTCGCCCTGAGAAAAAAGGAACTCCAGATGCAACACAAAAACCGAAAGAGGTAAACATAGCCTTTGGAAGGGAAAATGGCAATAGGTGTAAAGGACGCAGTACTGAGCCGATAAACTACACCAAAGAAGAATGGGAGAAAATAAAGTCGGAAAACTGTGTCCACCACTCCCAATTTGGGAAGCCTACTCACACTAACGCACAATGCCGCTTGAATAAGCATATGAAAGGCAGTGCAGGATCCGGAAACAAAGGAAAGAATTCCAAGAGGAAGTTTTCCAAGCAAAAGCTAGAAGCTGAGAAAGAAGACAGTGAATCGGACACTGACGAAAAAATCCAGGAACAACAGCGAAAAGGCGAGCCTAAGTTTCCGAGAGTTGATGGAGAATGCAACCTAACTTTCCTGGCAACTCCCTCAGCAAAGGTGGCAAAGAGAACGCTTCGAGAAATAAACGCGGTTGTCCCTGCGACCCCGAAATTCTTGAAGTACTCAAATACACCAATTACCTGGGATCAGTCTGATCATCCCGGGAATATCCCTGAACCCGGCACACAAGCTCTAATCGTAAGCCCTATTGTTCAAAACATTAGGCTAAAAAGAGTGCTGATGGATGGAGGATCCAGCATTAACATAATGTACCTGGATACACTGAAGCATCTGAAAGTTTCCGAGACCCAGCTCAATCATAGCAACATACGTTTTCACGGTATCGTCCCTGGCAGACAAGCACGATCCCTAGGAGAAATTTCCCTAGATGTAACCTTTGGAGACAAAGATCACTTCCGGCAGGAAAAAGTATCCTTCGAGGTTGTGTCGTTCGAAAGCGTGTATCACGCGATACTCGGACGTCCAGCTTTCGCCGAATTCATGGCAAGATCATGTTATATCTATAACAAGCTGAATATGCCAGGACCCAAAGGAGGAGTAATCACCATATCTAGAGACTTCAAATTGGCAAACGAGCTAGAAAAAGAAAACGCCCTTTGCGCTGAAAAAGTCATAGCAAAGGAAGAATTGAAAGAGCTGGCAAAAGAGGTATCGCCGAAAGAAATGCCGGCAGGAAAAGAAAGCCGGAAAACCAGCAGATAGCTTCAAGGCTTCCGAGAATACAAGAAAGGTAATCCTAGATCCCAAAGATCCGACAAAATTTGTCGTAGTGGGAACTGGGATGACCGACAAATAGGAAGACGAGCTCATCAAGTTCCTCCGTGAGAACTGGGATATTTTCGCTTGGTGTCCAGCGGACATGCCAGGCGTACCAGGGAGCTTGCTGAGCATCAACTCAAGGTAATTCCAGGATCAAAACCCGTCAAGCAAGGTCTCCATCGATTTGACGGAAGAAGACGGAAGGCTATTGGCAAGGAGATCATCCGGCTTTTAGCAGCAGATTTTATCCGGGAAGTTATCCATACTGAATGGTCTGCAAAACCAGTATTAGTCCCGAAGAAAGATACTACTGCGCTTAGAATTTGTATAGATTAACACCTTCCTGAACAAACTGTGTCCAAAAGATAGGTTTGTGTTACCGCGAATCTATCAAATAATAGACGCCACTGCAGGCTCAGAGCTTTTGTGCTTTTTGGATGCATATTCCGGGTATCATCAAATACGCATGAACAAGGAGGATCAAATCAAAACCTCATTCATTACCCCGTATGGTCGTACTATTACATAACCATGCCATTTGGCCTGAAGAACGCAGGTGCAACCTACCAGCATTGCATGCAACGGTGTTTGCATAGTCAGATTGGCAAAAATGTCCATGTTTACGTGGACGACATTGCTGTCGTAACCAAGGAAAAAGATACACTCCTCGAAGATTTGCGAGAAACCTTCGAAAATTTGCGCACTTATAAAATGAAGTTAAATCCATTAAAGTGCGTATTCGGGGTTCCCTCAGGAAAACTTCTGGGCTTTATCGTTTCTCATAGAGGAATAGAAGTAAACCCGGAAAAGATCAAAGCAATCTTAAACATCTCCAAGCCTACGTGCGTAAAAGATGTACAAAGATTGACGGGTTCCGCTGCAGCCGTCAGCAGGTTTATTAGCTGGCTGGGGGATAAAGCCTTGCCACTATACAAATTGTTGAAGAAATGCGACAAATTTGAATGGACAGAGGAGGCAGATGCAACGCTAACCCAATTGAAGGAAACTTTGATGAAACCTCCGATTTTGGCATCCCCAAAAGACGAAGAACCTATGTTATTGTACCTTACGGCTACAAATCGGGTTATTAGTGCAGTAATTGTTGTGGAAAGGAAGAAAGACGAACAAAGCATACCAGACCAGCATCCGGTATATTACATAAGTGAAGTTTTTTCCGAGTCCAAACAAAGGTATCCACACTATAAAAAACTGGCATATGGCGTATTTTTCGCATCTAGAAAACTCCGCCATTACTTCCAAGGACATTCCATAACAGTGGTATGCAAAGCGCCACTAGGAGATATCATAAACAATGCGGAGGCAACAGGCCGAGTAGCCAAATGGGGCATCGAGCTAGCAGCATTCGACATTAAGTATCAGCCTAGGACGGCAATAAAATCCTAGGTTCTGGCAGATTTTGTCGCCGACTATACGGAAGCAATGGAAAAAACACCAATGCCGGAGTCTGAGTACTGGATCATGCACTTTGACGGATCCAAGATGAAGGAGGGCGCTGGAGCTGGTGTAGTTCTAAAATCCCCTAAAGGAGATACAATGGAGTATGTATTACAAATACACTTCAACGCCAGCAATAACGTGGAAGAATATGAAGCTTTGCTTCACGGCTTGCATATTGCAAAGGAAATAGGAGTCAAACGCATCCTATGCTATGGCGACTCAGATTTGGTACAGCACCAGCTCAACCAAACTTGGGACGCCAAAAGCCCTATAATGGCCGAATATCGGAGAACGGTGGACGAGTTTGCCATATGTTTCTTTGGATTCGAAGTACTTCATGTTAAAAGGGAAGAAAATTGGAACGCGGATGCGTTAGCCCGCATGGGATCAGAAAGAGTAAAAATCCTGCCACCAGGTGTATTCGTCCAACATTTGTACGAACCATCGATAAAAGGTGGAGATGTTGACTATCCTCTGGCTTCCGAGTCAATTGAAGTCATGCTCGTTAACCCGGATTGGACAATCCCATATCTAAACTTCTTAGTTAATCAGAAGTACCCGGATGGAGCAGACGAAGTCTTGCAACGACAGATTCAGCGTCGATGCAAAGGATACACGGTAATTAATAATTGCCTGTATAAACGCAGCACTACCGGAATTTTTCTGCGATGTATTTCACCAGAAGAAGGACGAGAAATCGTGCAAGAAATCCATGCCGGAGATTGCGGACACCATGCTCAATCAAAAATCATAGTCAAAAAAGCATTCTGTGCCGGGTTTTTCTGGCTAACAGCCAAGACGGACGCAGAGCACATAGTAAACACATGTGCAGGGTGCCAATATTACGCCAACCAGACAAATATGCCGGCCCAAGCACTCAAAACTATCCCCATTACATGGCCGTTTGCGGTCTGGGGGCTAGATATGATGGGACCATTCAAAACTGCACGAGGTGGACTTACACATCTACTAGTAGCTGTGGACAAATATACCAAGTGGGTGGAGGCTAAACCCATCAAAAAACTTGACGGTGCAACTGCCAGAAATTTCATCATTGACTTAGTCATGAGATACGGCGTTCCACACAGCATAATAACCGACAACGGGACAAATTTCTCCATTGGAGAGTTGGCAAAATATTGCCGACAAACGGGAATTCGCCTAGATCTCACATCTGTGGCACACCCGCAATCTAATGGACAGGTTGAAAGAATGAATAGCTCAATCTTGCAAGGAATACGTCCAAGCTGGAGCATGGGTAGAAGAGCTACCTTCCGTGCTTTGGAGTATCCGAACAACAACAAATAGGTCAACTGGGCAAACCCCGTTTTTCCTAGTTTATGGTGCGGAAGCAATTCTCTCAACGGACATGCTCCATGACAGCCCAAG
This sequence comes from Alopecurus myosuroides, assembly GCA_028641055.1. NCBI lineage: Eukaryota > Viridiplantae > Streptophyta > Magnoliopsida > Poales > Poaceae > Alopecurus > Alopecurus myosuroides. Next base: position 245,718,567 of record CM054058.1, read on the forward strand.
AGTGCAGGATTTCGATGAATCAGATGCCGAAAATGCACGTAAGGATGCCGTCGATCTCTTAGAAGAAGAACGAGAATTTGTGCTTCAAAGATCCGCCATCCATCAGCAAGGTTTACGACGTTATCATAGTCGGAAAATCAGGCATCGTTCTTTTAAAGAAGGTGACCTAGTGCTAAGATTGGTGCAGCAAAGAAAGCACAAACTGGCCCCAGTATGGGAAGGACCGTTTGTCATCAGTAAAGCCATGAAGAATGGATCGTATTATCTTGTAGACATTCGTGATACGGAAGATGATCCCGAGAAGCCGAATCGCAAAAGAAAGAGAAAGATAGATGATGAACTAGGGGAGACAAAGAGGCCCTGGAGTATCCAGCAGTTACGTCCCTTCTATACTTAGTTCAATTTCTATGTAAACATTTTTGAGATCATGAAATAAAGTTGTCGGAATTCTTACATCCATGTTTTTACAAGTTTATTATAGTACAAAGCATGATTCGGTCTCATCTATTTCCCAATGATCTTACAAAATACTCAATGTTAACCCTAATTGTGCCTGCGTGCTCGGCGTTTAAAAACTGAATGATTTTCAGCCTACTAAAGGTTAAAGGAAACTTGGATTGTGCCTGCGTGCCCGAGTTTCATTCAAAAAATTCCTTACTTTTCTCTAAGCATTATCTGATTGTTTATGTGCTGGGTCACTGGAGCTAGTAAGTAAAAATGCCTTTAGTATGATCCATGTTTCCAAGTTTAAACTGATTGGTTTTACCCATTAACTTGGCGTGAAGATTACAATACTACTGAGCCATTTCAAACGCTAAGAACAGTTAAAGCACATAAACCAGAGAACTTGGAAGATAAAGGAATATAAAAGCCGGAAAACTTGCAAAGGATTTCATAAATATTAACTGCAAAAGACGGAGTACTTGTTTATACAAAAGAATAGAAGCATTACAATATAAGTTACATTGTAAAGTGCAGTAATGCTCCTATTTTCTATTGCCACTAACCAGGTTATGAAGAATCCTTCAAGCATCCGAGTCTTCCTCGCTGCTGTCATCCTCGGGGGCTGCTGGAATTTCTTCTTCCGGATAGGTGAGGGAGATGTTCACCATGGAGGCGATCTTGGTGGCGTGACCCTTGATCTCGTCAAAGATGGTGGTCCGCTGGGTCTCCGTGTATCCAACAGGGATACCGGACGCCACGCGCCAAGATTTAGCACTGGGATAATGCATACGCATAAGGCCTAAGGCCATGCGTGCACCACCCCGTGCCGCGGAGCGCAAGGTGGATTCCTTGGACTCCGCCACCTCCAGGATAGCTTCCGGAAGTTTCTCAACTTCCGAGAACTCCCCAGTTCTTGCGGGAAGGAACTTGTTGACCAACTGCATACCTGTAGCTCTGATCGCAGTCTACACCTTCCCAAAAGCTCGGATTTTCTCAATCCGAGTAAGATTTGGGTCATCTCCTGTTTTTTCAAGACAAAATAACCAAAGAGTTAGCGGAAAAACAGAGAAAAGGAGTTAAGACATGGAAAATCCGGTAAAAGTTGATAACTTACCGAGAATCTTGTCCATCTCGGAGCCTTCCTCCAGGCGCAGGTTCAAGGCATTTTCCAAATCTTGGATAGTGGCCTTGTCTTTGTCCGCCTGTTGGGAGGCCTTGGATTGAGCAATTCCAAGGGCCATATTGCTGGCCTCCAGATCTTTTTGAGCCTTCACAAGTTCCTTGTGAAGGTCAAAGTTCTCCCGGCGGAGATTCTCGGTGTTGTCGGCATCTTCAGCAATTTGCTTGGCTTTCGCCAAAGCAGCTGGAAAGCAAGGAAAAAATATCCGGGATAAGAAAACTCGGAAAAGTACTTAGCAAAAATTCTGGACAAGGAACTACAGAGAACTAAAAGTATACCTGTTGTTTCCTTCAGCGCCAGCTGAGATGATGCCAGCTCCGTTTCCTTAACTTCAAGAATAGAGAGAAGGTTTCTAACCTCCTTATTCTTGACAGTTAGCTTGTTGAAAACTTCCATGTTTATGGTTTCAGCGGTTTGCTGAAATAAGGAAACAAACCAGAACGCTTAAGTTAGAAACAAGCATGATAAGGATAAAAAGCATTAAGTGAAAATCATACATTCGACTTATTGCTTGGGGGCTAGAGATAATACATGGCTCATCCGCTGTAAAACTGCCAAGTTTTCGGTGAACTCTTTTGCGTAGTCGGCAAAAAGAGCCCCAACTGTGCTGAGGCCCTCGTTGATAATCTTTGAATTCCTTATCAAAGGTGGGAATATCCTCCTCAGTTATCCGAGAAGGACCTCCCACCTCTGGGACCGCCCTTTCCCTTGTGTCCGTCTCCGGCACAATGGGCTGGCTGGTCTGGGACTCGGTGTTGGGGGCTGCAGCATGCTCCTCTGTTGCTGCGATTGGTGTTGTTGGAGCGGTAGCAGGAGAAGGGTGTAGGCCTCTGCTGGCCACAGCCTTGTGCCTCTTCAGCTTTTTCGGCTTCAGAGTAGAGGGGGCAGGCTAAAAAGAAAGAAAAAGCCAAAAAGTTAAACTCCAAGGTAAAGGAAGAATATCCCGACAAAATAGAACAAACCCAGATGTTCAAACCTGGAGGTGACGACGGGGACCCCGTCAAGGTCAATGACTTCCTGGGAAGCGGAAATCTTCTTGCGCTTACGTCCACCGACAAAGGCGGAGCGCAATGCTTCCAGATCGGCGTCGGAAGCAAGATCCGACTCGGGAAGTTCGGCAATCTGTCAAAAAGACAAAAAAATAGTTGAAAGCATGAAAACCAAGTAAACGACAAGGAGTTAAACCCAAAAGGCGAAAAATGTACCTTGGGAGCCGGATTCTCGGCCGTATACATTGGCCGGCTTTCTTCGTATTGGTCGCAGGATGCGACCAATTGATTTACGTGTTTCCGTAAATCTTTTGCCGACCAAACCTTGTCGGTTGTCCGCATCGCATCGCCATCTCCCGAATATTCGCAGAGAAGGCGAGCGCCGTGATTCGCCAAAGGCTGAATCCGCCTTTCCAACCAGCAAAGGACTGTGTCCATGCCGGTTAGAGGCGGATCAGAGGCGACGAGCTTTGCGATGCGCCGCTTGATCCTGAGAAGATCCGGCGGCAGGGTCTAAACTGCTTCAGTTCCCCAGTTTTCTTGGGGAACAGCGGCAGTGTTCGAGAAAGGTGGAACCCCGGTGGTTTTCCCAGGAAAGAGAACATCGGGGTGATAAAAGAAGGAACCCGTCTAAAATTTGACGGATTCCGATGTTTTTATCTTGGGGAACCAATCCTCTCGGAATCTCCGAAGAGTGAAGGAAATGGTTTCGCAAGTTGGGAGTGCGCCCTCCAAAGAGTTCCTCTTAACCCCGAAACAATAAAGCCAGAAATCTAACCTAGGCGCTATACCTAGATATCCCTCAAAAAGGGCTTGAAATCCGGCTAAATAGAGGATAGAATTCGGCGGCAGATTATGTGGTTGGATGTTGTAGTGGGACAAGATCTGGAGGAAGAAGGCAGATGGCGGAAGACCCATACCTCTGAGAATGTGGGAGGAGAGGAGAACCCGTTCTCCGTCATTCGGCATGGGCTCGGTCTCGTCCTCCGGGAGCCGCCATTTTCCCTTCAGTACGAGTCCCTCCTTCTCCATTGTCGGAAGGAGGGATGGCGGAATACTGCTGGCACTCCAGTTGCCGGCAATTTCCGCCTCTTCTTCGGCTCCGGCGGCGGTGGACGCAGCAGCCTCCGCGGCCGCGAGCTCGTCTCCGACGAGCGCGATTTTTTCCTCCACCGTCTCGGGCGCGAACGGTGGGGGAGGCGCGGACGAGGAACCCGCAAGATCCGCGGAGGCGAGAGGGATTTCCTCGCCCTCCGCGCCGCCCGTGGTCTTCACCGGCTCGTCGCCGGAGGCACGCACGGGCGAGTCCAGCTGCGGGTCCATCGTTTTGATGATCTCGTCTATGTCTTTGGTGACGGCGCGGGCTGGGGAAGATGCCGGAGATGCCATCGAGTGGCGGCGCTCGGTCGCTCCGGTGAGGTCCTGGGTGCGTTTGTGCGCTCGGGAAAGGGCTCTGCGAGGGCTTGGCGCTGGAAATGGTGCTGAGTGAGTGCGGAAGGTTTCTGAGGAGGACGAAGATGGCTATTTATACCCGGAATCTCGTCACGATGCGTGCTAACGGCTCTTTTGACCGTTGGATGATCAACGCGTGTCACTCACCGGAAATTACGGGAAATGAAACGACGGGTGATTATTGCTATCGCCTCGTTTCCCGCAAGAATCTGTCAGAGATATGTTTCTGGGTTTCCCACCTGTAATCCAAACGTCCCTTACGTCAGCAAGATTAAAGCGCTGACGTAGGAAGTTCCTTCTCCGCGAAGATTCGTGGAAGAAAAGCCGGATTTTCCAGGTTCCGAGTTTTTTCGTTGCAACATCCTTTAAGGAGAAAAAGAAGAATCAAGACTGCAGGCCGATATTTCTCGGAAAAGATGCGTTTGGTGAAAGACGGCGAATCCGAGTCTTAATCCTTCTTGGGGGCTACTGTCGGATATATACCAAATAGGGGTATATCAGATGGTAGTCTAAAGTGCCGGATTACCCGGGTGGCCCAAATGGTAGTGGACTACGGTCCATTGGGCAGCCCAGTAAGCTGACGCATAGAAGCCGGATTCTAGAAGAACCCAGATCACGGCCCATGTGATCTGGCTTGGAGTAGAAGATGGATTCCTTACTTTCCAAGTTAGAGAGTTACCGTAGTCTTCTAGGTTTCCTATTCTGTATGCCCTAATCCGGCTATTATATAAAGCCAGATGGGAGATATGATAGATAGACAAGAAGCTATAAGCTAACTCGCCGAGAGGTTGATCCTTGACGAGCAGCTAATAGAACCTCACATTGTACTCTGTACTTCCAGGTTTTAATCCTGAATAGTGAGTTTGCAGGAGTAGGAACGTCGCATTATCGCGCCGTACCGAACCTGGGTAAAAACCATGTGTCATTGTCCTTCGCACAACCACGTCACCCCACGTCTCTATCAGTAGTAGCATGGCACCCCCGTCTATGAATTCTACTACGATGTCTCGACACCGAGCCCTCCTCTGCTCCGCCTGCTCGCGGGAGTAGTCATCAGCGAGCGCTGCGCTCTGTCGCCGCCAAGGGGCCACGTCCGGCTAGTCAAGTCGAAAAAGGAGGAGGACGACGACGAGCTGGAGCTCGACCTGGAGGCGGCCCTCGCCTGGTCCCGCAAAGACCACATCGCAGGCGAGGTGGCGAAGCAACGGCGCGCCCTGGAGGAGTTTGACGCGAGGAGAATGGCGTCATCGTGCTGGACGACGACGACAACGTGCAAGGTCCGAGCAACGGCGGTGACCCCGGCCAGGGATGCAGCTACGCCGTCCCGAAGAAGGAGTCGGCCACCTAGTTCCGTAGTTTTGTAAATTGTAGAATCGTCCCCCCTTGTGAATTCGCCTTATATTCGGCGCTATTAATATAAATCGCCTAAATTTCGTCAAAACTTGTTCGAATTTATAAAATTTTAGTCAAATCTCGTTGTGTCGCCTGGGTACGCGGCTGGGAACCATCACCCCCCAGGGCGAGAATAGCGTCGGATAGCCCCCAGGAGGCGCTATTTTACGCTGAAAATTAGCCCCGAGGGCGAACGGCTGGAGATGCTCTTACGTACCTCATAAAGCATATAGCATATATGGTGTTCCGATTTCTATCTGCGCCTTTCAAAATGACGAAACAAATCACTGGCATATGATCAAATCGGTTGAGGATATATCTCCTGGGGGGGAGATCAGATATATGTGCACCATGTTGGATGATGACAGTCCCGTCTTATTCAGATTTTAGACCGTGTGGATCAGCATCCTTTATCAGCTTATAGAATCGCTACAAAAATACTCCCTCCGTTCCTAAATATAAGATGTTCTAACTATTTCTTATGGCGCCTAGATACACACTAATACGAGTGAACATGTATACTAAAAGTTGTCTAGATACATGTAGATATATGTGAATATGGAAAAGGGTTATTTAGGAACGGAAAGAGTAGGGAGGATCATTCCTCCGGTACGTCCACACAGTTTCTTTTCAGCTGTAAAACCTCTTATTGATAATCGAAAAGATTCCACGGAAAATTTTGATACCTGTTTATTTGTACCCGTGGACCATCTGGCAGACCGGCACACGAGCAAGGTGTGCGTCCATGTCTGATGATGTTGGACAAAGGAAATGACTCTCCAAAACAACACAGTAAAACAGTTGCAACAGATGCTATATTATCTTGTCACAAACCCTTTCCAATATAAAACTTTGTACCAGTCACTACAACAAACCAGTCTGAATGTAGTAGAATCACTCTACAACGACCAGACCGGGAACATTTTTGGGGCTCAGAAAGCGAGAAAGCATAGCAACAATGAATTACAGCATTACATGGCACCATTAGGACAAATCTAACACAAAACAGATCGACGGCGATGACCAGCAGGTTCGACAAAACTAGGCGCATACGGGGTGGGGGCAGCTAAACAGGGGGTGGTACATGATCAAACATTGCTTCCACGGCGGTAGAGCATGCCTGGGCTTAGACCTGTGCCGTGCCCTGGGTGAACTTGGGGTCCTCACACCGGTACTTGCCGTCAGGGCCGATGCCAAAGCCCTTGGGGTCCGCAAACACGTTCTCCAGCAGCTGGCTCCGTGGAGGGAGCGGGCTCGCGTCGGCGAACTCCACAGCCTCCTCCACCACGTCGTCGATCTTCTTCTCGATGCTCTTAAGCTCCGCCTCCGACGCAAGGTTCTGCTCGATGATGAACTTCTTCAGCTGCGTGATGGGGTCCCGAGCGGCATAGTGGGATTTCTCATCTGTGGGACGAGGTCAACAGATGATTCAGTTAGACCACATTAGCACAATAATCACAAATCATGATTAATAGTGATCTTTTCCATGTAAGATAAAGATAATGAAAAATTCAGTCTTGTTAAAAATAAAAATAACTTCAGGGACTAGGTCATGTAAGTAGATCCAATCTTAGCTAGGAGTAGCTAATTTGTTTCCACCTTTATGACTTACAATCCATCGGATATGGTAACTAACTGGCAGAGGAAACATGACCCAAGAATAACTGCATGCATCATGCGACAAAAGATGATGACTGACTCTATGTCAAGTTGGTACGTGTTGATCAATTTGATGTTGAAACACCAAACCGGTTCCATGTTGAAGTCATGACAGATACTCCAAAACAAGCAAACTAAGTTGCAGTTCATTAAGTGGGACATGACCACCAGAGCAAACTTATCATGAAGTGGAATGGTAGTAAAGAAAAATAGAAGTCCAGGATAGCAGGACATGCTTTTCCATATGCTGATATTTTCCTTCAGATTTAATAATAAGACAACTGGTGCCCTATTGCCCTATATAATAAGAAGTCACTATGAGACAATCTAATCATACCTATCATGATGTTGACATGTCAGATAAGATGACTGTGATGATGATAAGAACGAATGAAGTATTTCATTCAGTAGTCTAATTGAAACCACAAAACTGTACTTTCAAACCAGATTGTTCTATTGTACTATCTAACTATAACAATTTTTTACCAAGTCAACTCATCATAATGACATCCCAATAGCTGATTGAAAACAAAATTTACTATGCAAAATTTTGTATGTGCCACTATTATCCTAGTAAGTGACGTTGAGATCTTAGTATCACTCGTTGAACCATGTAGACAGATCTTAGTATCACTCGTTGAACCATGTAGACAGATCTTAGTATCACTCGTTGAACCATGTAGACAGATCATAGAACCTGCTTGTGATAATTAAAAACTCTATGCAGCTCTCACATTTGTGATGTCACTAAAAAGAATGACACAACTTGCATGACTGAAATTGTATGTGATGTATCACTCATAGTCTAATCATTTCACCTTAGGTAACAGCCTAGTTTACAAAAAAAAAGGCACAAACATCATGATTAAAATATTTTTCTTGCGTTTTGAATTTCTACACTAGGCCAGAGGAACTAACAAGCAGTACTACTACTTGCAAACATAAAAGTGAAGTAAAAATTATAAACAGGAAGGTAATCTTACCAGGCCTCCTAAGTTCATCAGGATCAGCAAGAGAGTGACCTCTGAACCGGTAAGTTTCACATTCTACTAGAGTTGGTCCTTCACCTCTCCTTGCCCTGTCAATTGCCTCCTTCGCCACCTCCCTGACCTTGAGGACATCCATCCCATCGACATGTACCCCAGGCATTCCAAATGCTGGGCCCTTCTTCCAGATCTCAGGATCCGAAGTAGCCCGAAGGTGGGACATCCCAATTGCCCATAGGTTGTTCTCCACAACAAAGACGATAGGAAGCTTCCACAGCTGGGCCATGTTCAGGCACTCAAAGAACTGGCCGTTGTTCGCGGTACCATCTCCAAAGAATGCAAGTGTGACATCAAGACCATCAGGGCTAGACTGCTTGAGCACCTCATGGCGGTACTTGGCAGCGAAGGCAGCACCAGTGGCGACAGGGATGCCCTCTCCAATGAAGGCAAAACCTCCAAGGACATTGTGGGGTTCAGAGAACATGTGCATGGACCCACCCTGTCCGCGGCAGCAGCCAGTGGCCTTGCCAAATAGCTCGGCCATGACGGAACGTGCTGGGACACCCTTGGACAGCGCGTGGACATGGTCACGGTATGTGCTGACAACACAGTCAGGCTGGTTGAGCAGCTTGATGAAACCAGTGGAAACAGCTTCCTGCCCATTGTAGAGATGGACGAAACCAAACATCTTGCCACGGTAGTACATCTGTGCACACATGTCCTCGAAGTTACGGCCAAGAACCATGTCCTCATACAGCTCCAACGCCTCTTCCCGTGTCACTGCCTGCATAGAGCGAGGCAATTCAGATTAAGAACACATAGCTAGCAATTGAGAACCTAACTTCGTAAATACACGCATAAGTGGTTCACTGCAGTCACAACATTTGAAGCTAGATCTAGACAACAAAACAATGCCCAGTTCTGAAACTTTATGATCATGCCAAAGAAAAAAAAGGCAAGTATCCCTGTTGCCGCTGGTGCTGCCTTTGCTGCTAACAAGGTTTGAGATTAGAGATTTGGTGGACAGAGAACTTATTATACAGCAGTTTCATTCCTAAAGTGAACTTTTGAAGCATGGGCATGCTCCAAAATAACAGGAGAATTCTCAGTTAAATGGTTAGGAGGCTACTGGCTCTATTGCAAGCGTATCTGGGTTGTTGAACTACTATCCAATCCCTTGGAGAAGAAAATTGCGTAAACTTTCGGAACCAAGTTATCCCGATCCTGCATGCAGTAAATCTAGAACGCATACTGAATCTACAGACGGCGGCTCCCAGGATCAAATCGTAAGATCGTATTTTTACACTTGGGGCAGCGTCCTGCAAGATCGCTCCGGTCTAGGCGGGGTAGAGAGAGAAGACGAGAGATGTCTCACCGGCTGCCCGGCGGCGGCGGGCGCGGCCTTGTTCCCGGCGAGCACGTCGGAGGATACGGCGAGGACGGACCCCAGGCGACGCGCCGGCCCACTGCTGCGGCGGAGCGGCCTCGCGGAGGCCGGCGCGGGGAAGGAGGGCGCCCTGTCGGCGCCGGATCTCGCGGCCACCGCCGGCGCCAGAAACTTGGCGGCGGTGAAGGACGCGGCCGCCATCTCCTCTGCCTCTTCTGGTCGGCTCTAGTCTCTTCCCCCCTGCGTCGGCTTGCAATGCGGCAGAATGGGGGAGGAGCGGTGGGGGGCGGAGGCGTATAAAGAGAGGAGGAGGAGGGCGGAGTGAACGAGGAAGATGGATGGAGAGGTCTGGGAGAAGGCCTGGGAGGGTCCGCCTCAGCCCAACCCCACACGAGGCAATGCAATGCGATGCTCGCTGTCCGCTCACAGATGGTTTTCTTGTTTGTTCGTCCAATTGTCCTACCACGCCGCCAAGAAAAGAAAAATGCCCAAGGTATTGACATTGTTCACATGGTGAAAATTCTTGTTGTACCGATGTCTAACAACTATATAAACTAGAGGTTTTTGTTCTATGCTTGTTGGAGTTAACTTATGTGAGCGATACGATATCTAGCTCCTTTTTTCCTCTCTCGTCTCGCACGCCCCCCGTGGGCGTCGGGGCGAGCCCCCTTTCCCTGCCCGCCGGTCCTCTTCTCCTCCTCTCCCCCCTGCTGCCGCCGGCGTGAGCCGTTGGGCGAAGCCCGTGCGGTGTCGGCGGCCGCAGACTTCCTCTTCCCGACGACGGCGGCGGGTGCGCGGGGCTCCCATGCTGGCAGCGGTGAACCGATGGTGGTGAGCTCGATCTTGGCCTCGCTGCGGTGTGTAGCCACGACGGCGGCGGGGACTACCAACAGAGACGGATTGACCGGGGCGGCGTGGCCTGGAACGGTGGTTGGCGGAGGTTTGGGCTGCAGGCTCGTCGCCCAGATCTGGGCCCGATCTGGGTAGCTAGGGCCCTGGCCAGGGATCAGGTTGGTGGCCTCCAACGATGCTTCCCGACGACGCAGATCCTTCTCCTCCTAGCTGAGACAGGGTAGGGGCCTCGGCCCGGGCCAGGCGGGCCTAGGCTCGACCGCTACCTCCTGGTTGAGGCATGGACGGAGCGCTAGACCTTGGCCAGGCAGGCTAGGTCCGGCAGCCACTCCGTAGGCTCATCTAGGGCCTGCAGGTTGCGTCTGGGGAGCGACGTGGAGGCGTTGTGTTCGCTGCTGCGCATCACACATTTACCTCCCGTGTTTTGGCGCCCTCTTCCCATCGTTCGTGTTGATGTCCTTGTTGTGGTGGTCTTACTCGCTTCACAGGTGCGAGATCAGGAATGTCGGGGCGGCGGCCCCGGAAGGAGAGGCCGCTTTGGTGTCTTTGGCAGGCAACATCGCAGCGGTGGTGGCCTTCTCCTTGGCCACGTGGGTGGTGTGGGGTTTGGCAGCGGGTGGTTGATGCTGGCAAAGCGTGTTGGGAACCCCAAGAGGAGGGTGTGATGAGCACAGCAGTAGGAATTTCTCCTTAGTTAAGAACCAAGTTTATCAATCCAGTAGGAGAAAGAGGATCTTCGGAAGGTTGATGCCACTGACGCTGGTGATGGCGCCTCACCGGTGTCAGCAACAACGCGGAACCTGCACACAACACAACCAAAATACTTTGTCCCAATGGTACAGTGAGGTTGTCAATCTCACCGGTCTTACTAAAAACAAAGATTAGACGTATAGTGTGGAAAATGGTGTATGCTTGCAGTAAGTAAAGAAAAGCAGGAAATTGTAGAGGTTTGTTTAACAGTGTAGGAAAATGGACCGGGGTTCATAGGTTCACTAGTAGTGTATCTCCATAAAAGATAGCATGATGGGTGAACAAATTACAGCTAGACAATTGACAAATAAAGATTGCACCGTAGTGCACATTCATGACATGAAGACTACTATGATATTTAGTGCGGGCATTACAACAATATACATAGACCGTAATTTAACTGCATCTATGACTAATAATCCACCCTCAGGTTATCATCCGACCCCCCCTTAGGTATTTAGTTGCAATCAATAGATAATCGTATTAAGCAATGTGTATAATGTAAGCAATGATTATGCACGCGGGCACTCGTACGGCTGTTTTCTCCCTAGTGGCAGCAGCACATCCTCCCCCGTCACGTATCTGTCACTCGAGTACAGGCGAAAAGGAGACATGAACCCACTATCGAGCATAAATACTCCCTCTTGGAGTCACTAGCAACTATTTGGCCAAAGCAACCACTAGCAACGGAAAGCATGCAGGATCACAAATAACATATGCAATAAAAGACTATAATCAACTTGGCATAAGTTTAATATTCATCTGATCCCAGCAAACACACCGCATAGAATTACATAAGAACAATCTCGATCATGTTAGGCAGCTCACGAGATCTAAACATTATGGCATAGGAGGAGAAGACAACCATATAGCTACTGTTATGGACCCGTAGTCCAAGGATGAACTACTCACGCATTACTCCGGAGGCAGCCATGGTGATGAAGAGGCATCCGGTGATGATCTCCTCTCCGGCAGGGTGCTGGGAGACAGCTTTAGAACCCCCCTGGTCTAGGGTTGACGACGATGACGGCTGTGGAACTTTTCGAGGATATTTGATCAGGTATCTAGGGTTTTCCATCCGGGTGGAATAAATAGGCGAAACGGCAGAGGCGGTGGAGCCCTAGGGGTCCCACACCACCCCCTGGCGCGACCAAAGTGGGCGCGCCACCCCATGGTGTGCGCCCCCTGGTGCCCCTCTTCGAATCCTCTTCGGTCTTCTGGATGCTTCCGGGGAAAATAGGACTTCGGGATTTGTGGGGTCCAACTCCGAGAATATTTCCAGAACAACTTTTCTGAAACCAAAAACAACAGAAAACAGGGAACTGGCACTTGGCATCTTGTTAATAGGTTAGTCCCGGAAAACATGTAAAAATGACATAAAGAAGGGAGAAAACATGTAGGAATTGGCATAATATCATCATGGAGCATCAGAAATTATAGATACGTTGGAGACGTATCATGCATCCCCAAGCTTAGGTCCTACTCGTCCTCGAGTAGGTAAACGATAAAACACAATAATTCCTAAGGTGACATGCTACTAACATAAACTTGATCATAAAAATGTAAAGGCATATGTAAGCTGAGATCATAGAACTTTTAACACAAACATGATAAATAGAACTTTAATAATAAAGCATAGAAATCACTTTGCATCATGAGAAGTATCTCAAATAAAAGGTCATGAATAACAATGCAAAGAAAGATATATGTTTGTTTCAAGTATAGAGAAAGCATGGCAAAGTGATATTTCGCTAGTCCTTAAGAGTGGGGCAAAACATAAATGTCAGGACACATTCAAAGTTCATGAGGAAGACTAGAGCAAATAGTTTGAGAACAAACAATAACACATCATGAATCAGTTAATAATGTTTATGGGACAAATGCACATAAAACTCAGAATGGCAAAAATGCTCTCTCAACTGTGCATAAAGTTAGAAGATGGAGACTCAACATAAAAGTAAAAGAAAGGCCCTTCGCAGAGGGAAGCAAGGATCACTCATGTGCTAGAGCTTTTTATTTTATTAAACAGAGGTATTAAAAGTTTGACACTCCCCCCATCCATCTTTCACAAACCATAGCTAACCGAATCCTCGGGTGCCTGCCAACAATCACATACCATGGAAGAGTGTCTATATTTTGGGAGATGTATGCTAATGTCAACGAATGGTAAACAGAAAATACAGTACGTCACAAGCCAACTGGATTCACAAGAGCGGCTCCCATATGAAGAACACAACTGGTATATAAGGTCATCCCTCTTTCTCTTTTGTTTACACAATTATGTTTTGACTGATAAATCAGGGGCAAAAATAGTGAAGAGATTTTGTGTGTATTAATTTGGGGCTGGGCACCCCGCTGCCAGCTCTTCTATCATTTGGATAAGCGGATGAAGCCACTAGTCCAGGGTGTGAAATCCAATCAACAAGTGAGATAAAGATTTTCTATTTACGTCCTCATGAGCAAAAACAGGAACATAAAGCAGGAGTTATTTTGAAAGTTTTAAAGGTAACACATGAGCAGTTTACTTGGAGTGGCAGTTAAATACCACATATAGGTAGGTATGGTGGACACAATAGGAAAACTTTGTTTTATGGAGTTGGATGCACGAGTAGAGCTCATACTCAGTACAGGTGGAGGCTAGCAAAAGACTGGGAGCGACAAATCAAGAGAGTATAAGAGCCATAATCATGCATAACGACATAAACATCATTAATTAAAGCATAAGCGGTATAACAAGTTCAAAAACTAAATGATCATAGAGGCTATTAGTGACTGGTTTATAGTCATAAACATGATGTGAGCATGCGCCAAGTCAACCAAATAAAACATTCGAAAAGAGAATACCATAAATTTATGCTTCAGTATGACAACAACAACTCATGAATCTTTCAATGGCACATCAAACACTCTCAGCTATTTGAGGCTAATCATGATACTCAATAAACACAAGCCTTTAAAATTAAAATAACGTCTAGCATGATATAAAAAAGTTCTAGCCACAGTCTATACAAGCTTCTACTTGCACCATTAAAAATTCTACTTTAAGCAGCAGTTTCTTCTCCCAACAAGCACCATACAAGATATGTTTTAACAAAAATACTCTTCATGATAAAGTAAGAAAAAAATGAGAGTACTCACATAACACTACTAAAACTAACAGCTCTGATAAGAGATGCTTGCAAAACAGGAGCTAAATAAATGCAGCAGCGAGACAAAGATTAAGAATACAAAGTATTCTGATGAAAAAGCGGAGCGTGTCACTCTCCAATAAAAGAATGTTGGGGTCCAACCAAGCTTATTGCAAAAATAAAAATAAACTTAAAGCAAAAATAAAAGATGTTCCAAGTAAAGCTCATAATATGTGACCGAATAAAAATATAGTTTCACTAGAAGTGACCTGATAATTTGTTGGTGAAGAAGCTATCATAGACGCTTGAGTCTTCTTGGAATTTCCTGGGATGTACCACCGGGGCATACCCAATCTTAGTCTTTTCACTCTTCTTGATCACGTCATATCATCCTCTTCTCTTAACCCTTGAAAACTTCCTTCACACCCAACTTCTCACAATCTTCATTAGCAACATTAGTGCAATCAAAATAATAAATTCATATGGTTCAGTTTCAACGCAAGCCTAACACTCAAAAACACATTAGCTACTGTCACAACTTATTTTAAAACTCTTTTTCTCAAAAGAACACCAAAAAAAGAGATTAAGATGCAAATGCAATTATTGGCAGAAATCTGTCAAAACAGGACATCAGGTAAAGATGATTTTTTTCAAAAATCTTCTGTCGCTCCAATAAAAAGTGGTCAACTAAAAAAAGTTGCCTATATAGCCCAGTATTACGCACAAAAAAACTCAGGTCATTTTTAATTTTCTGTGATTTTATACGGATTAAACAGTGGACAGCAGAAATCTGTTTCCTGCGCAGAAATCCGAAATATAGACTCAACTTTCCACTAGAGGTTTTACTTGGCGTCGAATCTGTTGCTCGGCAAATCCCTCAGGTGAACCTATAGGGTTTCGAATAGGAGAACCCATGAGCGCTGGTGGCGATCGTCGGCTAGACAGGGGGCACAATTTACCCAGGTTCGGGGCCCTCGTAGAGGTAAAACCCTTACTCCTGCCGCTGTCGATCTATATTATCGAATAGATCGGTTACAAAGATGATTGCTCAAGTCGAGAGTACAATCTCGAGCTCAAGGCTTTGGTGGTGCGGTATTGCTTGGTCCTCTTCCGGTGGTTCTCCTGGCCTTATATAGGTGGCCAGGTCTCAAACCCTACCCGGAGAGGACTCGAATTCTAACCCTATGTCGGTTACAAGTTTCCTAACTTAGCCCGCAAGGCATTGCGGGTGGGCTTCAAGTGGGCCTTCCAGAATACTCCAAGGGTTTCCCTTCTTGGGCCTTAACCTTGGGCCTGAGACGGGGTGTCCTTACCTGCAGGGTCTAAGATCCATCCCTTCGTCAGTAGCCCCCGAGCGTTTGCTCGATTGAGATTTTTCCAGTCGAGTAGACGGTCAAATTTTTCATTCTTCTTTCTTTCGGATAACCAGTATGGTCGTTTCCTATTTAGAGGGTGTGTACCCTGCATGATGAGCTTTTACACCCGAGTATCGAGTAATGAAAGTGTCTGTTTTTATGGCTGTTTATCGCAGAAGGATATGGCACAGTAGCTTGACTCTCCCGAAAGATCAGGGCCAATTAATTGCAACTAGGGCAAAAACAGTTCTAGCCTACACAGATTCGAGACCTCCGACTCGAACCCGATGAGGTGATCGTTGCGACTGGGCCGTAGTGGTCTTACCGAGTCGAACTTAACCTATGGGGTTACCCGGCGTGTCCGCTAGGATTTTTCTTCGTGTTGTTGACACGGAATTATGCCGGAGGACGCAGCTTGAGTGCGATCCCAGGCCCTCAAGAGAGATCTTTTGGGTCTTACCTTCATATTCGAAAGAATATGGCATCCGGATGTACCTAGTCGGCTGATATGTCGCGCCTGCGTTCTTGAGCCCGAAGGGCATTGTGGTGTAGCAGTACACACCGTGTGGTGTGATGAATGCTGTCTTTTCCTCGTCTTCCTGCTTCATCCGGATCTGATTATATCCCGAATAGGCGTCCAGGAAAGAGAGGCGTTGACAGCCCGCAGTAGAGTCCACGATCTAGTTGATTCGCGGGAGGGGAAGTTATCCTTGGGGCAGTGCTTATTTAATGACGTGTAATCAATGCATACTCGAAGGATGTCAGTGTTCTTCTTTGGGACCAGCACCGGGTTTGCTAACCAGGTGGATATCTTGATCTCCCTGATGAATTTTGCTGCTAGCAATCTGTTTACTTCTTCTCCAAGCGCTTTCTGCTTGGGTTCTGAAAACCGTCGAGTGGTCTGCTTGATGGGTTTTGCGTCTTTGAAGACTTCGAGTGAGTGCTCGGCGAACTCCCTGGGTATTCCTGGCATATCTGAGGGCTACCAAGCGAAAATTTCCCAGTACTCACGGAGGAGTTCGACGAGCCCGCTTTCCTATGCTGGCGAGAGGGTAGTTGAGACCATCGCTGTCTTTGCAGAATCTGTCGGGTGCACCTGATGTTTTCGGGTGTCGCTGTTGGTGCTGAACTCCAATTCTGGCGCGTTTTTCTTTGTGAGGGGCATCACGGAGTGGTCCGTGGTCTTTGCCAGCTCCTGCAATTCTTCTTGCATCCCGAAAGATTTTGCGATCTCGTTGAACTCGATGTCGCATTTGTTGGACTTCTGGAAATCTCCGTCGATGGTGATTACACCATATTCTCCGGGTAGCTTGAGCTTCAGGTACACGTAATGTGGTACTGCCATGAATCTGGCGAACGTTGTTCGACCGAGAATGGCGTGGTACTGTGAGGGCCAATCGACTACTTCAAAGTCGAGGAATTCTCTTCTGTAGTTGCGTCGATTGCCCGACACAACCTCTAGGTTGATTGTTCCGAGTGGACGGATCGCCTTTCCTGGAACTATCCCGTGGAAGGATGTTTCTGACTCCGCAAGTCCGTCCAGGTTCCTGTTCATCCGGCGGAGCGTATCCGCGTAGATAATGTTGATGCCGCTGTCTCCGTCCATAAATACGCGAGCCAGTTCATAATTACCAATTTGTGCTTGGATTACCAAGGCAGTGTGTCCTAGTCGATAGACTCGTGGTGGGTGGTCTTCCATCGAGAAGGTGATCGATTGGTCCGCCATCTTCAGGTACTCGGGCCTTGTTGGCGGGGTTGCGTAGTTGCCGCGTGTTTGTCTTCCGAGCTCTGCGGGATGGGCAGACTTTTTGTATCATCCCTAACTGTCCAGCCGGGTTCGGGTACGCGTTAGCTCCTGCGTTTGGTGCGGGTGGCGCGTTTAGTGCGGCTAGCGCCATGTTTGGATTTCCTGGTGGAGGTAGGGGTAGTGGCAGCTGGAACCCTTGGTGTTCTCCTCCTAGAATTGGCGGGTAGTTTTGATTACCTACTGATCTACTTTTCTTCGAGAAGTCCTCGTGGATGTCGATGAACTTTCGGCAATCCTTGAGGAGGTGCGTTGCCTTAGTTTTGCCCGTGCGCTTATCTGTAAATAGATGTAGCGAGCAGTACGCGTTTAGGTCCTCCTCGGGACTTTTGTCTTCAGCTTTTGGTTTCCACTCGCGACTCCCGCGGCGCCCATTATCGCGGTTTCGCGTGAATTCTGCCGCTACCATCTCTTCCCGGTCGTCGTGGTCGTAGTATTTTCTCCTTTTCTTTCGACCATGGCGGTCTTCTTCGGGCGCGGGCGATGATGCCCTCTCGTTGCGCACTGCATCTTCTCCATTAGCCCATTTGTCGGCTATGATCATCAGTTCCCCAATAGTTTTGGGTGCGGCTCGGCCCAGCTCTTCTCTGAAAGCAGTTCATCGGGCGCCTTTCGCGAAGACCTCAACCGCTACTTCTTCTGAGATATTTCCCGCAGTGTTCCTGAGTGTAGTCCATCGCTAAATGTACTCGCAGGTGGACTCGCCGCTCTTCTGCTTGCAGGCCCGCAGTTCTTCAGTGGTTGCTGGTCTCTTGTACGTGGCCTAGAAGTTTTTGCAGAAATCGTAGTGCAGGTCGTCCCACGATGCGTAACGGGATTTTGGCCTTGCTTCCAGCCAGCTACGTGCCGCGTCAACCAAGTGTAGATTGAGGTACTGCATAGCTGTGTTCTTATTCCCACGTTGGCATTTTACTGCCGTGAGGTAGTCGTTTAGCCACGATGAAGGTTCGAGTGAACCATCGTATTTCGTGACTTCTGTGCTGAGCTTGAATCTCCTGGGTAGGGGTGCCTCGCGGATGCTGCGGGCGAAACACAGCGCGCTGCAGGTCTCGTCATCCGAGGAACTGGATGAGGAGCGCGCATGGTTCCTTGCAGCTCTTGCCTTGTCCACCTTATTTTGCGCGATGTCTGACCGCGAGTTATATCCTGGCTGGTAGCGATCAATTTCCTTCCTTGGCTCTTTGCTGTGCTTCCTTGAGCGGCTGCTATGGCGTCGCGAGCTTTAATTTCTCGGGCTGCCTTCGCTGCTTCTTCGACTATCAACGCGTCGCCGAGCTTCTTTTCCCCGACCACGGCGAGGTGATTTGTCTCTCCCAGGCGAAGTGCTCATGTGCTTGCGCGATGCCTCTTTTTCTTTTTCCTTCTCTTGTTGTTCGGCAGCTTTTCTGCGGTCGTAGGAGGCGAGCCTTGAGGCCGCCATGCCCAATCCCTTCCGAACTTGTTTATACTGCTCTGCTCGAGCGTCGTTCTCCGCTGGCTGGTTCATCTGCATGTAGGTCGCTGCGGCCAGGACGGCGGCAGCAGGAGTTTGCGGGTAGACGTTTCCGTCCTCGTCAACCCGCATAAGGGAAGGTGCAAGTGACTTACTGATCCCACCCAGGGACTCAGCGTCCATGGATGTTGTTCTTGATGCGTATCCCTTCCTTGTGGGTCGAGTTCCGACCGAAGGTGTTAGGGACAGCTCGGCCCGGCGTTGACTCGATTCATCCGCCAATCTCTTTCGATGGGCCAGGTCTTTCCGAGCTTCTTTGATAGCTGTGGCCGCTCTCACTAGATGGTAGTGGTAGGCGACCATATCTTCGTGTGGCGTTCCTGCCACAGGCGGCTTGCTTGTTCGCAAGGCTTCTTTGGCTCGGTCCCAGGCGTCCCGCGAGACGCCGATCTCAGCGCGCTCTGCAGTGCTTTGTTCTGTTTCTGGGGGTTGTTCCGATCCTGCCATGCAGACTTGAGCCAGTCGTGGCCCGTTCGTCCTAGGCGTAGCTCGGAAAGCTTTCTGGATTTAGGAAGGTTCCTCTGTCGAGAGAGTATGGTAGTCGCTGGTGTTGAAGCGGATGGACTCGCCGCTTTTCTCCAGATGGGGGCGCGAGTCGACGGCTTCTGACTCAGATCCTGATTCTTCAGGGAAGTGGAGGATCCCGTCCTTGTTGGTGTAGAACTTCAAGCTTCCGAACGTCAAGGTGACGCTCTTGTCCAGATCGCTGAATACCGGGCGTGATTTCGGCGAGTGAGGGGTGACCACGACAGATCCGATCCGAATAGGATTTGTTGGAGCCGAAGTCGAAGGTTTCCAACGTGAGTTGGATGATGAAGCCGATGATGCCGGAGATCCAGCGCCCGCCGTTCCCATAGACGGCGCCAATTGTCGAATCTGTTGCTCGACAAATCCCTCAGGTGAACCTATAGGGTTTCGAATAGGAGAACCCATGAGCGCTGGTGGCGATCGTCGGCTAGACAGGGGGCACAATTTACCCAGGTTTGGGGCCCTCGTAGAGGTAAAACCCTTACTCCTGCCTCTGTCGATCTGTATTATCGAATAGATCGGTTACAAAGATGATTGCTTAAGTCGAGAGTACAATCTCGAGCTCAAGGATTTGGTGGTGTGGTATTGCTTGGTCCTCTTCCGGTGGTTCTCCTGGCCTTATATAGGTGGCCAGGTCTCAAACCCTACCCGGAGAGGACTCGAATTCTAACCCTATGTCGGTTACAAGTTTCATAACTTAACCCGCAAGGCATTGCGGGTGGGCTTCAAGTGGGCCTTCCAGAATACTCCAAGGGCTTCCCTTCTTGGGCCTTAACCTTGGGCCTGAGACGGGGTGTCTTAACCCGCAGGGTCTAAGATCCATCGCTTCGTCACTTGGCTCAACCAAAACACAAAAGAAAAGATACAGAGGGGTTTCTAAGGAAATAGACAACACCCAGTGCAAAGAAAACAAAAGAAAACGGGTTGAAAACGGAGAAATAAAATGGGTTGTCTCCTGGTAGCGCTTTTCTTTAACGCCTTTCAGCTAGGCATAGAAAGCAACTCAAGTATTTTCAAGTGAAGCATCAAAATTAATCTTAGAAATCTCCTCAACAATGAATTGTATTTCATCTATAGAAGTTTTAGATGTCCCTTTATCGGCGCTTTTAGGCACACTACTTTCATCAAATGGGTTTGCAGGAACAATCCAACCAAAATTCTTTTCTAGAGCTTCATGCATTCCTACCAATTTAAAGGGTATTGGTATTTTAATTTCCTTATCATTGGCTTTACCCAGTGTGCTATTAACATCTACACATGAGTCTGACATCTCAAATCGGTCAAAAACTTTTCTAGCTTCAATGGCAACATCACCAAATACTTAAAACAAGGTTTCTAAAATAAACTCTCTTTTTTCGCTATCCTTAATATTATCAAGGTTGAGGAACATTTGTTGTATTATGGTATTAAGGTTAACAAACCTAGCTTCCAGCATACAAACTAGATTTGTTGCAGCGGTTTCATAATCTGGAGCAAGTTCAGCTAAGGATCTATCCTCAAATTCTTTGTGCTTACTAACATAATTAAAGAACTCTCCAATATTATCTTTCCCAATTATATCACCACTACCTATTGGTACGTCTTTCAAGGTAAACTTGGGTAGAATCATGATTAGAGATTAAACTAAGAGCACAAAAGCAAAAAATAACAGCTATGAAGTAAACTAAATTTTTTTGTCTTTCTAATATAAAGAAGCAAAACAAGACAAAAACGAAAAAAAGACAATAAACAAACTAAAGAGGTTGAGAGTGAGAGACTCCCCTTGCCAGAAGACTTCTTTCTCCCCGGCAACGGCGCCGGAAAAAGTCCTTGATGCTGGCAAAGCGTGTTGGGAACCCCAAGAGGAGCGTGTGATGAGCACAGAGGTAGGAATTTCCCCTTAGTTAATAACCAAGGTTATCAATACAATAGGAGAAAGAGGATCTTCGGAAGGTTGATGCCACTGACGGTGGTGATGGCGCCTCACCGGTGTCAGCAACAACACGAAACCTGCACACAACACAACCAAAATACTTTGTCCCAACGGTACAGTGAGGTTGTCAATCTCACCGGTCTTGCTGAAAACAAAGATTAGACGTATAGTGTGGAAAATGGTGTATGCTTGCAGTAAGTAAAGAAAAGCAGGAAATTGTAGAGGTTTGTTTAACAGTGTAGGAAAATGGACCGGGGTTCATAGGTTCACTAGTGGTGTCTCTCCATAAAAGATAGCATGATGGGTGAACAAATTACAACTAGGCAATTGACAAATAAAGGTTGCACCATAGTACACATTAATGACATGAAGACTACTATGATATTTAGTGCGGGCATTACAACAATATATATAGACCGTAATCCAACTGCATATATGACTAATAATCCACCCTCAGGTTATCATCCGAACCCCCTTAGGTATTAAGTTGCAAGCAACAGATAATCGCATTAAGCAATGTGTGTAATGTAAGCAATGATTGTGCACGCGGGCACTCATACCGCTGTTTTCTCCCTAGTGGCAATAGCACAACCTCCCCCGTCATGTTTCTGTCACTCGAGCACAGGCGAAAAGGAGACATGAACCCACTATCGAGCATAAATACTCCCTCTTGGAGTCACTAGCAACTACTTGGCCAAAGCAACCACTAGCAACGGAAAGCATGCAAGATCACAAATAACATATGCAATAAAAGACTATAATCAACTTGGCATAAGTTCAATATTCATCGGATCCCAGAAAACACAGCACATAGAATTACATAAGAACAATCTCGGTCATGTTAGTAAGCTCACGAGATCTAAACATTGAGGCATAGGAGGAGAAGACAACCATCTAGCTACTGCTATGGACCCGTAGTCCAAGGATGAACTACTCACGCATCACTCCGGAGGTAGGCATGGTGATGAAGAGGCCTCCAGTGACGATCTCCTCTCCGGCAGGGTGCCGAGAGACAGCTTCAGAACCCCCTGATCTAGGATTGACGAAGATGGCGGTTGTGGAACTTTTCGGGGATATTTGATCAGGTATCTAGGGTTTTCCATCCGGGAGGAATAAATAGCCGAAAGGGCAGAGGCGGTGGAGCCCTGGGGGCCCCACACCACCCCCTGGCGCGGCCAAGGGGGGCGCCACCCCATGGTGTGGGCCCCCTGGTGCCCCTCTTCGACTCCTCTTCGGTCTTCTGGATGCTTCCGGGGGAAATAGGACTTCGGGATTTGTGGGGTCCAATTCCGAGAATATTTCTAGAAGAACTTTTCTGAAACAAAAAACAGCAGAAAACAGGGAACTGGCACTTGGCATCTTGTTAATAGGTTAGACCCGGAAAACGTGTAAAAATGACATAAACAATGGAGAAAGCATGTAGCAATTGGCATAATATCATCATGGAGCATCAGAAATTATAGATACGTTGGAGACGTATCAGTGGTCTTGGTGTCGTTGGTTCGGCGGCGGCTCCCTGGTCAAGATCTGGAGACCTCGTGTTGGCATGGTGATCGGTCCTTTGGATTTGGTCGTCCTTGGTATCTTAGATGACACGACTAAGGGTCCGAGCGAAAGCTCCACGCCTCGGTGCCGTCGATGGTGAGACATGCGGGTGTCGCTACCCTCTTGAGGGCATTGCTGTGGGTATCCTTCTGTGACTAGGTTCCGGGTGAAAGCCCTTGCTTGAAGGTGCGAGCTCGACGGCGGTGGCGCGTTGTGTCGTTACCCTCTTGGGGGCGTCGTCGAGGAACCTAGGTTCCATCCGAGTGCAACACGGTGTAGCCATTTATCTGACGTGAAGCTCCCTTGACTTCGACATATGGAGGAGAACCGGTGGTCTCCTATCTTTTACACATGCCCTCGGTTCCCTTCCTCGGTCCTTGCTATGTGCTGACAGGATCGGCGCTCCACGGCTCGGAGCGAGAGGGAAGGAGGCTCTCTTCGGCTGTAGCTTGGTGTGTTAGGTACTACGAGGAACGGTGGTCTTCCAAGGTGACACGTTTCGGCTCTTGTTCGCTAGTCTAGGTAGCATCTTGTTGGGTGTGGTGTCTCTTGTTTTCATGTTCGGCTTCGAGTTGGTGGCCTGCCCTCTCTCGGTTTTCATTTTTCTTTTTGACTTGCTTGTTTGGGGATCTCCCCACCACTTTGTATCGTTCGGCCGGTTGGGCTTTATTGATAAAACGGGGCGAAAGCCTGTTTCGTGATGTTAACTTATGTACTAAATTATCACCGACAAAAATCTTGTTACTAAACTTCGGAATGACTAAAATTATCACTAACTAATTATAGTGGGAATCGTACTCGAAAGACAGTTCGGCATGCATGGTTCTTCCAGCCTCAGGGATAGCCGAATGATTCAACTCACGCGGTGGATCGGAGCCGCATTTATACAATGAGATCGTAAGTTCATATCAAAGTTTCCATCCATGCAGTATATTTCGATCGATGGCTCACTAGGTAACACATTGAATGTTGTATAAGTTAGAGTTATCTCTTGAATGATTGTTTGTTGTTGTCGTACCCCATAGTCTGATGATGTTGTTTGTGAGTATAGGCCATAGCATGAAACGGTTATTTATATTTCATTGTTTGAACCCTACAAGCTTTATATTCGTGTAAGTAAGAGGTTTGTATCCAAAATTGGAGTTTTTTCACAACTATGTACTACATTTATTTTTGTCAAAATCTGAATTCACAATATCATAAGGGTAATTTCCATTACAGGCCATAAATTATCGTCAGAATTTTGTGAAAATGTGAGTTATGTGAAAATATGACTGCACAAACAAGAGTGTGCTTTTAAATTTTGAGACAGAGGAGTAATCCTTGTAAATTATTGCCGTATAGATGAGAATCATGTGTAGACAAGAATTTAGGGTCTTAGATTTTTTTTTTGTTGGGTTGTTTCTAATAAGTGGTTGTTTGATGACATTATATGGTTATCTCTTAAGTGGTTGTTTCTTGATGTTATATGGTTGTTTGATGAGATGTTGGTGAGAATAGGCCATCACATACAAGATTTGTCTATCTTTCCTTGTATGAACACTACAAGCATCACATGTGTTTTAAATAAAGGCATTATCTTGGAAGCGATATTTTTTCACAACCGTGTATTACAATTCTCTTTGTGAAATTGCACATTCACGATATCATAAAATTAATTTTCATGACACGTCTAACCATATTTTTTATATGTACCTATCACAAATATTGTAATTATATATCAATATTGAATTATTTTAGTATAGCGTACTTTCCACTAGTGGCGAGTATATGGAATACCGGGTACCCTATAGAGGACACAAAGGCCGTACCATGAGTATGGGGTGGAGAATGCCACTGATATGGAGTCCGACTGAAACACAAGGAGGTGTTTGCAATGATCTAGCTACGGCTATGACCGTAAATCATTAGCAAAATACATGTTTTTGTAAATATTTGTTGAAAAGTCAAGTTTTATTCTAAAAAGGTATATCTTTCGGTCTTTACAGGTTTTTAGAAACTCATTAGCTAGGTTCATTCCCTGCTGCGATTATAGTTCCCACCCGGAACAATGAGTTACTTTCCACGATATTTTATACTTTGTAGAGGTGTGTCACTTTGGCCCAACAATGTTCTTAGCCTTGTTGTAGTTTCGGCACTTCATTGGCGTTATATGGCTCGGTCTAAAGTCCCAAGTCATGCGGAGTTATTCTCCACGACACCAAATATTCGCCCAATGTAATCACTACCCCTCCTGAGACACTAGTACCCTCGCCTCACAAGGTGGAAAGTTTACGACGCTCACACATACGTTGGCCGCCCACAAACGACTAAAGTAGGCAAAGTATTCTGAGGATATGCGAAAGGAAGAAGATACTTTTCACTTGCCCATACCACGGACAACACTATCTATACGGCCCAAAATAACTGGCAACGTTTTTTAATCTATGTGGATACATTCCCGCCATAATGGAAACTCCACCACACCAATCATGATCCATTGAGCACCTCATAGTCAATTTGTAATTGTAAAAAAATCACCAATTGTTTCAATGCAGGTAGTAAACAATATAGATAGATTGCAATAACTAGATGGAAGTATAACAAAGTGGACATGAAGAAGATTGATCTTCCCTTGAAATTGTGAGCTAGTGTAGTTCAAAACTTTGTTGCGACCCTGAACTTTGGTTCTGAAAATTAGCATCATTATCTATTAAGGGCAGTATTTAAAAATCCAACTTAATTGTATGATGCATATGATATCGTGATTTTTTGTTTGAAAATCCAATAGTTCCATTTTTTAACTTATTTATGATTTGTCTTCATCTAAGAACATTTATTATTTTCTTGACTTCTCTTGAATATTCAATTCATTTAACAATATTATTGTAAATGTTACTTTAAACGATTAATTCATTAATAATTACTAAAATTAGGAATATTTCTCATAACATTATTAATAATTATAATGTGTTTTCACATTTTTGGATATCTTACACAATCTAATTAATTCCAAAAGTTTGAATTGAACCAAGATTTTATTTACTTCAAGATTTAAAATCCTAAAAAATACAACAATTGAAATATTTCAGATGATATATTTTTGCTTCGATAAAGATGATATAGAATTTAATTCCTATATTTATTTATTTATTATTTTCAAAAAGTTCTACTATTTTAACTGTTTTCTCTATAAGAAAATATCTATTTTTTAGGCCTAGGCCATTTGCCTGGCCTCTGGCTTGGCCCAACTAGCCCGTTTGACCGGTTTTTTTTTTTTTGAGAATTTGTTTGACTAGGCTTTAGGTCAGACCCGACTCGGTCCGTCCGGCCCAAGCCTAGTCGGCCCGTCTCTCTCTATTTATTGTTATCATTGTCATGCTACCCTAGTTGTGATGGCCGGCATGAAGGAAAAGTGTAGCGAGGGGTGTACAACATAGATCTAGGCTAGTATTGACCCTTGCGGGTTTTGGCGTTATGGCATCAAAGTGAGTGTTCGTGGTGCTCTAGAGTGTGGAGAAACATGCGACGAAAGATTTTATTATGTGTACTCTATCAATAAGCTCGTCTCTCCTCTGGATCTATAGGATGTCGTCCCTCTCATCTCTTTGAATGTCTGTGGTTGACGAAGGAGAGCTAAGAGGGAGCTCTGCGCGGATCTACAGACTCATTGGTCTTATAGTTTGGGAGGTTTGGCCTTTGTTTGCTCTTTCTTCATACCGCCATCGTGGTGGATGGAGTAAGAGAAGGAAGAAGGCCTCAAGCTTGCTGATTAAGCTGAGCTCATTGATACGTCATAAACGTATCCTTAATTTCTGATGTTACATGTTGTTTTCATGCCTTATGCTACATGTTTTCCTTACACTTTATGCCATTTATATCGATTTCCTGGGACTAACTTATTGGCAAGATGCCACAGAGTCAGTTCCTGTTTTTTGCTGTTTTTAGTTTTAGAAAAGTTGTTCTAGAAATATTCCCAGAATTGGAAAATTCGAAGCCTGGAAGTCTTAGAATTTCCGAAGTTTCATGGAGTCCCACAGAGGCCCGGAGGGGGCCACACCATAGGGTGGCGCCCCCTGGTTGCGCCATGGGGTGGTGTGGGACCCTCGGGCGCCCACCGCCATCGCGCTTTCGCCTATTTATTCCCCCCGATGTGTGAACCCTAAGGAGATACCACTTTTCCACGAAAAACACCCAAGGTCGCCGTGATCGTCAACCCGAGATCGAGAGGGTTCTGGAGTTCTCTCTGGCACCCTGTCGGGAGGGGAAATCATCACCAGGGGGCTCTACACCCCCATGCCCGCCTCCGGAGTGATGCGTGAGTAGTTCATCCTTGGACTATGGGTCCATAGCAGTAGCTAGATGGTTGTTCTCCCTCCTTTATGCCTCATGTTTAGATCCCGTGAGCTGCCCTGCATAATCGAGATCATCTTATTGTAATGCTACATGGTGTGTTTGCTGGGATTCGATGATATTTGAATGCTATGTCTCTTGATTATCAATCTATCATGTTGTCTTCATGTGTATGTTATTTATGATCTTGCGTGATCTGCGTTGTTAGTAGATGCTCTAGCCAAGTCGATACTAGTGACTCCAAGAGGGAGTATTTATGCTCAATAGTGGGTTCATGCCTCCTTTGCATCTGTGCCCGAGTGACAGAAACGTGACGGATGGAGGATGTGTTTTTTCCATTAGGGAGAAAACAACGATGTTTACATTGTTTACATTACACACTTTGCTTACTGCAATTATCTGTTGCTTGCAACTTAATACCCAAGGTTTGTTCGGATGATATTCTGAGGGTGGATTATTAGTCATAGATGCAGTTGGATAACGGTCTATGTATCTTGTTGTAATGCCCGCTTGAATCACATAGTAATAATCATGTCATGCATGTTTCATTATCTATCAATTGCCCAGCTGCAATTTGTTCATCACGCATGTTAGCTATCTTTTACGGAGAGACACAACTAGTGAACTGTGGACCCCGGTCCATTTTCGCATACTGATAATACAACCACTGCAATTACTGTTTTCACACTGTTTCCACTATTTTCACATTGCTTTCACTGTTTACGTATTGTTCTCATACTGTTTTCCACACCATACATTTAACCTCTTTGTTATCAGCAAAACCGGTGAGATTGACA
Source organism: Alopecurus myosuroides (assembly GCA_028641055.1). Taxonomy (NCBI): domain Eukaryota; kingdom Viridiplantae; phylum Streptophyta; class Magnoliopsida; order Poales; family Poaceae; genus Alopecurus; species Alopecurus myosuroides. The sequence goes on from CM054058.1 coordinate 245,746,551, forward strand.
GCCTCACTGCTTCGTTGGGGCAAAGTGAATTGATTGTGTTGTGTAGGTTCCACGTTGTTGTTGAACCGGTAGTGCGCCCTGCCACATCAACTGCATCAACCTTCAGAAGTTGCTTGTCCTTCTACTGGTCGATTCAACCTTGGTTTCTTTTCTTAGGGAAAACTTGCCGTTGCACTCTTCACAACCTTTCTCTTGGGGTTTACCAACGTCAGCCACCAACAATTTTTCTGGAGCCGTTGCCGGGGAGGAAGAGAATTTCTATAAGGGGAGTCTCTCACTTGCAATCCCTTTACTTTGTTTTAGTTTTTCTTAGTTTATTTATTTTGTGTTGTTTGCTTCTCTATATCAGAAAACACAAAAAAGATAGTTCTTATTCTAGTTGTTGTTTTTATCCTGTTTTTAATCTTGTTAAAATGAGTGTTCCTGAAGTTGAGGTTCGTTCTTTTAAACAACAAGGGGGAGGAAGTTTGATAGATTCTTGGTATAGAATAAGTGATGCTCATCATAGATGCACTAATAAATATTCCACTTTAATCCTTCTTACGAATTTTTATATTGCCATTACTAGCTGGCATAGGTGTGTTCTAGACACTCTTACAGGTGGTAATTTTCTGGGAACTCCTGCTTTGGATGCCTGTAATTTAATTGACAGTTTAGTTGGAACACCACCTACTAAGGTTGTTAAAACTGAGATCACTTTAGATGATGTTATTAAAAAGCTAAACTCTATGGATAAAAAATTGCCAAATTTCCTTCACAATACTAGCAAAGTTAATGAATCTATAGTAAGTATCAATAAGAGAATTACTATTTTAGAAGCTAGCAATATCCATGATGGTAAAAACATAATGATTGGTAAATTAGACGAGGCAGAAACTTTAAGCTCAACTTTTTCTTCTATCAAGTTTAAGAGGGAGAAACCTTCTATGGGAAAAGAGAAAAAAAATTATATATGTCCCCAAGGTGCCTAAACCAAAAAAAACCTAAAGTGCTTAAAATTAATAGAACTTTTAGTGAAACTAAAAGTGATTTGCATGTTGAATCGTCTTCAGGGGTACCTAAAGTACCAATTTCTAGAAGTGGTGTTTTGGAGGAAATTATTGATTTGGATGCTTCTTCACTTAAAAACACTTGATTCCATTTTTCTCGGCCTAGCTAAAAGGCGTTAAAGAAAAGCACTTCTTGGGAGATAACCCATGGTTTATTTTTGCTTTGTGTTTCTCTATTTTCTTTGATTAAAGGGGTTGTATAATTGTGTGGCAACTCTTTTGTATCTTTATTTTCATGTATTAGTTATGCCAAGTAAAGTTTCTAGCAAAAGTTGGAGTTGATTTTGGATTTCTGCGCAGAAAACAGATTTATGCAGTTCACCGTAAAAAATTGTATAAATTATAGAAAGATCAAAATGACATGAAACTTTTTGTGCGTATTCCTCAGCTAATTCCAAAAAAATTATTCTTTATGTTTCTCGATCTGAGCAACTTAAGTGCCCCGAAAAAATTCGTCATTACAGACTGTTCTGGTTTTGGCAGATTCTGCCATTTTTCTTGCATTTGCTCTTTTACTATCTCGAGTGGATTTCTTTGCTTCACGAAACATCAGTTGCTGTAGCTCACGTTTAAAAGTATCAATAGAACTTGTGCCCATGCATAACCCATGGATTTTTTTATTGTTACACTAACCCTCTAATGCCAATTACTTTGAGTGTGGTGTGAAGGAAGTTTTCAAGGGTCAAGAGAAGAGGGTGATATTATGTGATCAAGAAGAGTGTAAGGTCAAAGCTTGGGGATGACCCCATGGTTCATCCCAAAAAATTCTAAGAATACCCAAGCGTCTAATCTTGGGGATGCCCAAGGCACCCCCTTCGTCATCAACAATTTATCAGGTCACTTCTAGTGAAACTATATTTTTATTCGGTCACATCATATGAAATTTACTTGGAGCGTATGTTTGTTTTATCTTGTGCTCTTTTTTTTCATGCTGCAATAATGTTGTTGGAACCTAGCATTATTTGCGTGGGAGAGAGACATGCGTTGTTTTTTCGTTTGAATACTCGTTATGCTCGTATTCTTAGTTTTTCTTCTTGTTGCTGCAAAATTCCTTATTAGCTCCTGTTTTTCTTGCATCTCTTATTCAGAGCTGTTAGTTTTAGTAGAGTTATGTTCGTACTCTCTTGTTTCATTGCTTTTATCTCTCGGAGATTTTTTGTTTAGTATAAAATTCTTGGTGTTGGAAAGCACTAGTAGAGTTTTCGTGTTTATAACGTGCAAATAGATGCTTGTATAGACTGTGGCTAGACTTTTTCATGTCATGCTAGATGTTACTTTAATTCTAAAGCCTAGTGGTTATATTTGTAGCATGAATTGTCTCAAATAGCTACGAGTGTTTAATGTGCCATTGAAATAATCATGAGTTGTTGTTGTCATATTGAAGCATAAATTTGTGGTGTTATCCTTTGAATGTTTTATTTGTTGACTTGGCGCATGCTTACACCATGTTTATGACTACAAACCAGTCACTTATAGTCTCCATGACCATTTAGTTTTTGAACTTGTATTACCACTTATGCTTTGATTAACGACGTGTTTTCCGCCATGCATGATTATGGCCATTATTGCCCTCTTGATTCATCGCTCTCAGTCTTTTGCTAGCCTCCACCTGTACTGAGTATGATCTCTACTCGTGCATCCAACTCCCAAAAAACCAAAGTTTGTTAAATGTGTCCACCATACCTACCTACGTGTGGTATTTAACTGCCACTCCAAAGTAAATTGCTCATGTGTTACCTTTAAAATTTTCAAAATTACTCCTATTTTGTGCTCTTGTTTTAGCTCATGAGGACGTAAATAGAGAATATTTATCTCACTTGTTGATTGGACTTCAACTCCATGGACTAGTGGCTTCATCCGCTCATCCAATTGATAGAAGAGCTGGCAGCGGGGTGCCCAGGCCCAAATTAATACAACAAATTATCTTCACTATTTTTGCCACTGATTTATCAGTCAAAGCATAATTGTGTAAACAAAAGAGAAAGGGGGATGACCTTCTACCGAGATGTGTCCTTCTATGGGAGCCTCTCTTGTGAAGTCTAGTTGGCTTGTGATGTACTGTATTTTATGTTTACCATTCGTTGACATAAGCATACATCTCTCTAAAAAAATGTTTTCAATACCTCTATTTAACAAAATAAAAAGCTCTAGCACATGAGTGATCCCTGCTTCCCTCTGCGAAGGGCCTTTGTTTTACTTTTATTTTGAGTATCCATCTTCTAACTTTATGCACACTTGAGAGAGCATAGTTGCCATTCCGAGTTTAATGTGCATTTGTCCCATAAACATTATTAATTGATTCATGATGTGTTATTATTTGCTCTCAAGTTATTTGGTCTAGTCTTCCTCTTAAACTTTGAAGGTGTCCTGGCATTTATGTTTTCCCCCACTCTTAAGGAAACGCGAAATATCACGTTGCTATGTTTTCTCTATGCTTGAAACAAACGTATAACTTTCAAGTGCATTATTATTCATGATCTTTTATTTGTGTTACTTTTCATGATGCAAAGTGATTGCTATGTTTCATTGTTAAAATTATATCTATCATGCTTGTGTTTAAAGCGCTATGATCTCAGGTTACTCATGCTTTTACAATTTAGATGATCAAGTTTATGTTGGTAGCATGTCACCTCCGAAATTATGTGTTTTTATTCGTTTATCTACTCGAGGACGAGTTGGAACTCATCTTGGGGATGTTGATACGTCATAAACGTATCCTTAATTTATGATGTTCTATGTTGTTTTCATGTCTTATGCTACATGTTTTCCTTACACTTTATGTCATTTTTATCGATTTCCTGGGACTAAACTATTGACAAGATGCCACAGCGCCAGTTCATGTTTTCTGTTGTTTTTAGTTTCAGAAAAGTTGTTCTGGAAATATTCTCGGAATTGGAAAATTTGAAGCCGAGAAGTCTTAGAATTCCGAAGGTTCCACGGAGTCCCGAAGAGGCCCGGAGGGGGGCACACCATAGGCGGCGCCCCTGGCCGCGCCATGGGGCTCCCTTTCGCCTATTTATTCCCCCCGGCATGTGAACCCTAAGGAGATACCAGTTCTCCACGAAAAACACCAGAGGCCGCCGTCATCATCAACCCGAGATTGGGAGGGTTCTGGAGTTCTCCCCGGCAACCTGTCGGGAGGGGAAATCATCACCGGAGGGGTCTACACCACCATGCCCGCCTCCGGAGTGATGCGTGAGTAGTTCATCCCTGGACTACGGGTCCATAGCGTTAGCTAGATGGTTGTTCTCTCCCCTTTATGCCTCATGTTTAGATCTCGTGAGCTTCCCTACATGATCGAGATCATCTTATTGTAATGCTACATATTGTGTTTGCTAGGATCCGATGATATTTGAATTCTATGTCTCTTGATTATCAATCTATCATATTATCTTCATGTGTATGTTCTTTATGATCTTGCATTCTCTCGGTTGTTAGTAGCTGCTCTGGCCAACTAGATACTAGTGATTCCAATTGGGAGTATTTATGCTCGGTAGTGGGTTCATGCCTCCTTTGCATCTGTGCTCGAGTGACAGAAACATGACGAATGGAGGATGTGTTGTTCGCCATTAGGGACAAAACAACGATGTTTACATTGGTTACATTACACACTTTTCTTACTGCGATTATCTTTTGCTTGCAACTTAATACCCAAGGTTTGTTCGGATGATATACGGAGGGTGGATTATTAGTCATAGATGCAGTTGGATAACGGTCTATGTATCTTGTTGTAATGCCCGCATGAATCACATAGTAATCATCACGTCATGGATATGCAATACGGTGCAACCTTCATTTCTAACAATTTCCCAGCTATAATTTGTTCACCACACATGTTATTTATCTTCTATGGAGAGACACCACTAGTGAACTGTGGACCCCTGTCCATTTTCTCATACTGATAATACAACCACCGAATTACTATTTTCACACTGCTTCTACTGTTTTAATATTGTTCTCATACTATTTTCCACACCATATATTTAACCTCTTTGTGTTCAGCAAAACCGGTGAGATTGACAACCTCACTGCTTCGTTGGGGCAAAGTTATTTATTGTGTTGTGTAGGTTCCACGTCGCTGCTGAACCGGTAGTGCGCCCTACCATCTCAACTGCATCAACCTTCTGAAGTTACTCCTTCCTCCTACTGGTCAATTCAACCTTGGTTTCTTTCTGAGGGATACTTGCTGCTGCACTCTTCATACCTTCCTCTTGGGGTCTCCCAACGAACGTGTGTTCACACGCATCAATAACATGCTGGTTAAACAAATTACAGCTGGGCAATTGACAAATATAAAGGCTGCACCATAGTGCATATGCATGATATGATGATTACTATGTGATTCATGCGGGCATTATAACAAGATAGATAGACCGTTATCCAACTGCATCTATGACTAATAATCCACCCTCATAGTGTCATCTGAGCAAACTTTGGGTATTAAGTTGCAAGCAATAGATAATTGCATTAAACAAAGTGTGTAGTATATATCAAAAAAAAACAAAGTGTGTAGTGTAAACAATAAAATCATCCTTAGACAAAGCATGGTTATTTTCTCCCTAATGGCAATATCACATCCCCCACCCGTTATGTTTCTGTCACTCGAGCGTGAGTGAATGGGAGGCATGAACCCACTATCGAGCATAAATACTCCCTCTTGGAGTTACAAGCATCAACTTGGCCAGAGCATCTACAAGTAACAAAGATCATAAATTACATACACGTGAAAAGAACACGATAGACTGATAATCATTGGACATAGCATTCAATATTCATCAGATCCTAACAAACACATCATGTAGCATTACAGTAAGATGATCTTGATCATATTAGGCAGCTCACAAGATCTAAAAATGAGGCATAAAGAGGAGAGAAAACCATCTAGCTACTACTATGGACCTGTAGTCTAGGTATGAACTACTCACGCATCACTCCGGAGGCGGCATGGTGATGAAGAGCCCTCCGGTGACGATTCCCCCTGATACGTCATAAATGTATCCTTAATTTCTGATGTTCCATGTTGTTTTCTTATTGTTTCCCACATGTTTGCTATACACTTTATGTCATTTTTATCGATTTTTCGGACTAATCTATTGACAAGATGCCACAGAGCCAGTTCCCTGTTTACTGCTGTTTTTAGTTTCAGAAAAGTTGTTCTAGAAATATTCTCGGAATTGGAAAATTCAAAGCCCGGAAGTCTTAGAATTCTCGAAGGTTCCACGGAGTCCCGAAGAGACCCAGAGGGGGGCCTCAGGGGGGCCACACCATAGGGCGGCGCCCCCTAGCCGCGCCATGGGGTAGTGTGGCCCCCCCGGCCTCCACCGCCTTTGCCCTTTCGCCTATTTATACCCCCCGAGATGTAAACCCTAAATATATACCACTTCGTCCCGAAAAACACCGGAGGCCGCCGTCAGCGTCATCCCGAGATCGGGAGGGTTCTGGAGCTATCCCCGGCACCCTGCGAAGTGATGCGTGAGTAGTTCATCCCTGGACTACGGGTCCATAGCAGTAGCTAGATGGTTGTTATCTCCACTTTGTACCTCATGTTTAGATCTTGTGAGCTGCCTAACATGATCAAGATCATCTTTATGTAATGCTACATGTTGTGTTTGCTGGGATCTGATGAATGTTGAATGCTATGTCTTCTGGTTATCAATCTATCATGTTATCTTCATGCATATGTTATTTATGACTCCGTTATTAGTAGATGCTCTGGCCAAGTAGATTCTAGTACCTCCAAGAGGGAGTATTTATGCTCGATACTGGGTTCATGACTCCCTTGCATCTGCGCTCGAGTGACAGAAACGTGACGGATGGAGGATGTGATGTTTCCATTAGGGAGAAAACAACGGTGTTTACCTAGTTTACATTGTTTACATTACACACTTTTCTTACGGCGATAATCTATTACTTGCAACTTAATACCCAACGTTTGTTCGAATGATATTCGGAGGGTGGATTATTAGACATAGATGCAGTTGGATGACGGTCTATGTATTTTGTTGTAATGCCCGCATGAATCACATAGTAAGCTTTATGTCTTGCATATGCACTACAGTGCAGCCTTCATTTCTGTCAGTTGCCCAGTTGTAATTTGTTCACCACACATGTTATTTATCTTTCACGGAGAGACACCACTAGTGAACCGTGGACCCCGGTCTTCTTTTTCTTCATACTGATAAACACCTACGGCTTTCATACTGCTTGCATATTGCTTTCCTACTGTTTTCCACACCATATGTTTAACCTCTTTGTGTTCAGCAAAACCGGTGAGATTGAAAACCTCACTCCTTCGTTGGGGGCAAAGTGATTTGATTGTGCTGTGTAGGTTCCACGTTGCTTCTGAACCGGTAGTGTGCCCTTCCATCTCAGCTGCTTCAACCTTCTAAAGTTACTCCTTCCTCCTACTGGTCGATTAAACCTTGGTTTCTTACTGAGTTAAAACTGATGTTGTGCTCATCACACCTTCCTCTTGGGGTCTCCCAACGATTGCAAGACCTGCACCATCAAGCTATTTTTCTGGTGTTGTTGTCGGGGAGGAAGAGAATTTTTGCAAGGGGAGTCTCTCACTTCAATCTCTTTACCTTGTTTTTGTTTTGCTTAGTTTATTTTATTTTGTCTTGTTTGCTTCTCTTTATCAAAAACACACAAAAAATAGTTCTTATTCTAGCTGTAGTTTTATTCATGTTTTTAGTATTGTTAAAATGACTACTCCTGAGAACACTAAGCTGTGTGACTTTACTAGCACCAGCAACAACGATTTCATTAGCACACCTATTGCTCAACCTGCTCCTACTGCTAATTTTTATGAGATAAAGCCTGCCCTGTTAAACCTTGTTATGAGAGAGCAATTTTCTGGTGTTAGTACTGATGATGCTGCTGCTCATCTTAATAATTTTGTTGAACTATGTGAGATGCGAAAATATAAAGATGTAGATGGAGATATTATTAAACTGAAATTGTTTCCTTTCTCTTTGAGAGGAAGAGCTAAAGAATGGTTGCTATCTTTGCCTAGAAAGAGTATTGATTCTTGGACTAAGTGTAAAGATACTTTCATTGGAAAATATTATCCTCCTGCTAAGATTATATCTTTAATAAGTAGCATTATGAATTTTAAGCAACTTGATAATGAACATGTTGCTAAAGCTTGGGAAAGAATGAAATCTTTAATAAAGAATTGTCCCGCTCATGGACTGACTACTGGGATGATCATCCAAACCTTTTATGCAGGTCTGAATTTTTCTTCAAGGAATCTTCTGGATTCAGCTGCTGGAGGAACCTTTATGTCCATGACCTTGGGGGCGGAAACAAATTTTCTTGATGATATGATGGTAAATTATTCCCAGTGGCACACTGAGAGAGCTACAACTGGTAAGAAGGTAAATTCTGTTGAAGAAACCTCCTCTTTGAATGAAAGACTTGATGCTATTATGTCTATGTTTGTGAATGTCCATGCTCCTATTGATCCAAATAATGTTCCTTTAGCCTCTTTGGTTGCTCAAGAAGAGCATGTTGATGTGAACTTCATTAAAAATAATAATTTCAACAATAATGCTTATAGGAATAATTTTGGTAGCAACAATTATAGGCCACATCCTCCCAATAATGGCAATGCTTATGGTAAGTCCTACAACAACAATAAAAGTGCACCCTCTGATCTTGAGAACATGCTTATAAAATTTATTAGTACACAAACTGCTTTTAATAAATCTGTTGAGGATTTTTTTTGCAAAATTGATGTTCTTGCTTCTAAACTTGATAGCCTTGCTCTAGATGTTGATTTTCTGAAACTAAAGGTTATGCCTCATGATGTTAAACAAAGTAAAACTTTAAATGCTATCCAAATTCGAATTGATGACAATGTTAGAATGTTAGCTGAATTGCTTGCTAGATGGGAAAGAAAAGATGAAATAGCTAGAAAGAATAATATAGCTAATGTTTGCACCATTACCACCACTAGTAAAACTGAATCTTCTCATTATAGAAAACCTTATACTATCAATGGTAAAGTAAGTAGTGTTGGAAACACTCCCACTTCTGCTAGTAAAAATGCAAAACTGCCTGAAACTGCTAAAAATGTTCGTGATAAAAGTGTTGAAATTTTTAGAAATATGGGAGACATGGTCCCATTATCTTTTATAAAAATGATCTTGACTTTGATGATTGCAACATAACTGAAGTGATTAAGTTCTTACAAAAGCTTGCTAGTTGTCCTAATGCTAGTGCTGTGAATATGGCTTTCACAAAACATATTACAAATGCTCTCATGCAAATTAGAGAGGATGAATTAAGATGTGAAGCCTCTATCCCTAAGAAGCTAGATGATGGTTGGGAGCCTATTATTAAAATGAAAGTGAATGATTTTTATTGCAATGCTCTATGTGATCTTGGTGCTAGTATCTCTGTTATGCCCAAGAAACTCTATGATATTCTTGATTTACCACCATTGGAACCTTGTTATTTGGATATTCGTCTTATTGATAATGTTAAAAAGAAACCTTTGGGGAGAGTTGATGATGTTCTTATCATGGTTAATAATACTCTTGTCCCCATTGATTTTTTTGTCTTGAATATTGAATGCAATGCTTCTTGTCCAATTGTTTTGGGAAGACCTTTTCTTAGAACTGTTGGTTCTGTTATTGATATGAAAGAGGGGAATATTAAATTTCAGTTCCCACTCAAGAAAGGTATGGAACACTTTCCTAGAAAGATAATTAAGTTTCCTTTTGATTCCATTATTCGAACAAGTTACAATTTGGATGCTTCTTCACTTGAAAATACTTGATTCCACTTTTCTCGGCCTCGCTAAAAGGCGTTAAAGAAAAGCACTTCTTGGGAGATAACCCATGGTTATTTTTGTTTGTTTTTATCTGTTTTCTTTGAGTAAATGGGTTGTATACTTCTGTAGCAACTCCGTTGTATCTTTCTTTTCATTTTTTAGTAGTGCCAAGTAAGGTTTCTGACGAGAGTTGGAGTTGGTTTTCGGATTTCTGCCCAGGAAATAGATTCTGCTGTCCACCGTAAAAAATCGTATAAATCATAGAAAAATTAGAATTACCTGAAATTTCTTGTGCTTATTCCTCGGCTAATTCCTAAACTTTTTTGTTCTTTAAGTTTTTCTATCTGAGCAACATAAGTGCCTCGAAAAAAATTGTCTTTACAGACTGTTCTAGTTTTGACAGATTCTGCCATTTTTCTTGCATTTGCTCTTTTGCGATGTCAAGTGGGTTTTTTTTGCTTCAAGAAACATCAGTGGCTTTAGCTAATGTTTAAAAGTATCAATAGCACTTGTGCCATACAGAACCAGTGGATTTTTTAATTATTGCACTAACCCTCTAATGTGAATTACTGTTTGAGTGTGGTGTGAAGGAAGTTTTCAAGGGTCAAGAGAAGAGGTGATATATGTGATCAAGAAGAGTGCAAGGTCAAAGCTTGGGGATTCCACCGTGGTTCATCCAAGCATATTTTTAGAAGACTCAAGCATCTAAGCTTGGGTATGCCCAAGGCACCCCCTTCTTCATCAACTATCTATCAGGTCACTTCTCGTGAAACTATATTTTTATTCGGTCACATCATATGAAGTTTACTTGGAGCGTCTATTTGTTTTTTTCCTTGATTAAATAATATATTTGGATCATATAATTCTTTGTTTGGGAGAGAGACACGCTCCTCTTTTTCGTTTGAATACTTGTTATGCAAGTATTCTTAGTTTTTCTTCTAGTAGCTGCAAAAAAATATCATGTTTAGCTCTCGTTTTCATTGCATCTCTTATTTAGAGCTGTTAGTTTTAGTAGTGTTATGTGATTCCTCTCATGTTTTCTTGCTGTAGCATTTAGAGAGTTTTTTTAAAGCATGTTTTGTATGGTGCTTGTTGGGAAAAGAAACTGTTGCTTGAGGTAGAATTTTTAACGGTGCAAGTAGAAGCTTGTATAGAATGTGGCTAGACTTTTTCATATCATGCTAGATGTTATTTTAGTTCTAAATCCTTGTGGTTATTTAGTAGCATGATTAGCCTTAAATAGCTGAGAGTGTTTAATGTGCAATTGAAAGAATCATGAGTTGTTCTTGTCATATTGAAGCATAAATTTGTGGTGTTCTCCTTTGAATGTTTTATTTGGTTGACTTGGCGCATGCTCACACCATGTTTATGACTATGAACCAGTCACGAATAGCCTCCATGATCATTTAGTTTTTGAACTTGTGGTACCACTTATGCTTTGATTAATGATGTTTATGTCTCTATGCATGATTATGGCTCTTATGCTCTCTTGAGTTGTCGCTCCCAGTCTTTTGCTAGCCTCCACCTGTACTGAGTATGAGCTCTACTCGTGCATCCAACTCCCAAAAACCAAAGTTTTTACCATTGTGTCCACCATACCTACCTACATGTGGTAATTAACCGCCACTCCAAAGTAAATTTCTCATGTGTTACCTTTAAAACTTTCAAAATTACTCCTGTTTTGTGCTCCTGTTTTAGCTCATGAGGACATAAATAGAGAATCTTTATCTCACTTGTTGATTGGACTTTCACACCCTGGACTAGTGGCTTCATCCGCTTATCCAATGATAGAAGAGTTGGCAGCGGGGTGCCCAACCCCGAATTAATAACACAAATTCTCTTCACTATTTTTGCCCCTAATTTATCAGTCAAAGCATAATTGTGTAAACAAAAGAGAAAGAGGGATGACCTTCTACCCAGATGCGTCCTTCTATGGGATCCGCTCTTGTAAAGTCTAGTTGGCTTGTGACGTACTGTATTTTCTGTTTACCATTCATTGACATAAGCATACACCTCTCTTAAAATATAGATACTTCTCCATGGTATGTGATTGTTGGCAGGAACCCGAGGATTCCGTTAGCCATGGTTTTTGTAAGATGGTTGGGAGGAGTGCCATGCTTCCCTCTGCGAAGGGTCTTTCTTTTACTTTTATGGTGAGTCTCCATCTTCTAACTTTATGCATGGTTGAGAGAGCATAGTTGCCATTATGAGTTTTATGTGCAGTTGTCCCAAAAACATTATTAATTTATTCATGATGTGTTATTGCTTGTTCTCTAATTATATGTTCTAGTCTTCCTCATGAACTTTGAAGGTGTCCTGGCATTTATGTTTTGCCCCACTCTTAAGGACTAGCGAAATATCACTTTGACATGTTTTCTCTATACTTGAAACAAACGTATATCTTTTGTTGCATTGTTATTCATGATCTTTTATTTGTGTTACTTCTCATGATGCAAGGTGATTTCTATGCTTTATTATGAAAGTTCTATTTATCATGCTTGTGTTTAAGTTCTATGACCTCAGCTTACTTATGCTTTTACATTATTGATGACCAAGTTTATGTTGGTAGCATGTCACCTTAGAAATTATGTGTTTATATCGTTTACCTACTCGAGGACGAGTAGGAACTAAGCTTGGGGATGTTGATACGTCATAAACGTATCCTTAATTTCTGATGTTCCATGTTGTTTTCTTATTGTTTCCCACATGTTTGCTATACACTTTATGTCATTTTTATCGATTTTCCGGACTAACCTGTTGACAAGATGCCACATAGCCAATTCCATGTTTTCTGTTGTTTTTAGTTTCAGAAAAGTTGTTCTGGAAATATTCTTGGAATTGGAAAATTCGAAGCCCGAAAGTCTTAGAATTTCTGAAGGTTCCACAGAGTCCCGAAGAGACCCTGAGGGGTCCTCACGGGGGCCACGCCATAGGGTGGCGTGCCCCTGGCCGCACCATGGGGTGGTGTGGGCCCCCCCGGCCTCCACCGCCTTTGCCTTTTCGCCTATTTATACCCCCCTAGACGTAAACCCTAAATATATACCACTTTGTCCCGAAAAACACCTGAGGCCGTCGTCATCGTCATCCCGAGATAGGGAGGGTTCTGGAGCTCTCCCCGGCACCCTGCCGGGAGGGGAATTCATCACCGGAGGGGTCTACACCACCATGCCCTCCTCCGAAGTGATGCGTGAGTAGTTCATCCCTGGACTACGGGTCCATAGCAGTAGCTAGATGGTTGTTCTCTCCACTTTGTACCTCATGTTTAGATCTTGTGAGCTTCCTAACATGATCAAGATCATCTTTATGTAATCCTACATCTTGTGTTTGCTGGGATCTGATGAATGTTGAATGATATGTCTTCTGGTTATCAATCTATCATGTTATCTTCATGCATATGTTATTTATGATCTTGCATGCTCTCCGTTATTAGTAGATGCTCTGGCCAAGTAGATGATAGTAACTCCAAGAGGGGTATTTATGCTCGATAGTGGGTTCATGCCTCCTTTGCATCTGTGCTCGAGTGACAGAAACGTGACGGATGGAGGATGTGATGTTTCCATTAGGGAGAAAACAACGGTGTTTACCTAGTTTACATTGTTTACATTACACACTTTGCTTACGGCGATAATCTGTTGCTTGCAACTTAATACCCAACGTTTGTTCGGATGATATTCGGAGGGTGGATTATTAGACATAGATGCAGTTGGATGACGGTCTATGTATTTTGTTGTAATGCCCGCATGAATCACGTAGTAATCTTTATGTCTTGCATATGCACTACGGTGTAGCCTTCATTTCTGTCAACTGCCCAGCTGTAATTTGTTCACCACACAAGTTATTTATCTTTCACGGAGAGACACCACTAGTGAAATGTGGACCCCGATCTTCTTTTTCCTCATAATGATAAACACCTATTGCTTTCATACTGTTTTCCACACCATACGTTTAACCTCTTTGTGTTCAGCAAAACTGGTGAGATTGACAACCTCACTGCTTCGTTGGGGAAAAGTGATTTTATTGTGTTGTGTAGGTTCCACGTTGCTTCTAAACCGGTAGTGTGCCCAGCCATCTCAGCTGCTTCAACCTTCTGAAGTTACTCCTTCCTCCTACTGGTCGATTAAACCTTGGTTTCTTACTGAGGGAAAACTGTTGTTGTGCTTATCATACCTTCCTCTTGGGGTCTCCCAACGAGTGCAAGACCTGCACCATCACCCCCTCCCGGCAGGGTGCCGGGGAGAGCTCAAGAACCCTCCCGAACTAGGATTGACGATGACGGCGGCTGCAGATGTTTTTGGTGGAAAAGGCTCGTCTCTCTAGGGTTAACCCTCCGAGAGGTATAAATAGGCGAGAGGCAACATCGGTGGGCAGCAATTACGGATAAGAAACATGTAGCATAAGAAACATGTAGCATAAGAAACATGTAGCATAAGAAACATGTTCCATCTTGTCAATAGGTTAGTGTATAAGAAACATGTAGCATAAGGCATGAAAACAACATGGAACATCAGAAATTATGGATACGTTTGAGACGTATCAAGCATCCCCAAGCTTACTTCCTACTCGTCCTCGAGTAGGTAAGCGATAAAAGCAAATAATTTCCGAGGTGTCATGCTACCAACATAAACTTGATCATCATAATTTAAAGCGTGTAAACTAAGATCAGATGACTTTACTTGGCACAAAAATACGAAAAAATAAATATACAAAGGAGTTTCTACAGAAGTAAACAACACCTTGACTCAAATAAAACAGAGAAAAACAAAGCAAAAAATAAAACCATGGGTTATCTCCCAAGAAGTGCTTTTCTTTAACGCCTTTTAGCTAGGCCAGAAAACTTAGAATAAAGTATTTTTCAAGTGAAGAAGCATTCAAATTGTAACTTGTTCTTAAAATGGAATCAAAAGGCAACTTCATTCTCTTCCTAGGAAAGTGTTTGATCCGTCCATTTTGCATCACTATTTTATATTGTTATTTTCTGTTATTCATCGATATATTTCATGTTATGATGCATTACTTACGTTATTTCATCTTATTTTTCATGTTTTATAATTTTTGGAGAAGAAACATCGGGACCAGAAATCTGATGGAAAAGCACCGTCGAGATACCCTATTTCAGAAGATCAGAAGAAGAAGGGGGATATACAAGAAGTCTTATAAGTCCCGAGGAGGAAGCCAGCCAGAAGGGAACCCGGAGGGGGCCACCAAGGGCCCACACCACCAGGCGGTGCCCCCCTTGGCAGCGCCTGGGGGTGGTCTGGCCCTCCTGGCCCACTTCTGGGCACCCTCTTTCGCGTACTTGACCCCGAGGGAACCCTAAGACATAGGACATCATCGAAGAAATATTTTGTTGCCGCCTTGGGTGGAAAACAATAGAGAGAGAAAACTCTCTGGTAGGGAGAAATCTGTCGGGGAAATGATGACCCACAAGTATCGGGGGTGTATCGTAGTACTTTCGATAAATAAGAGTGTCGAACCGAACGAGGAGCAGAAGGTGTTGATAAGAAGGTTGGATGGAGAATTCACCATAACACTAGCAAACGGGGTTTTGGTGGTTTTTGATATAGCACATAAAGAAAGTGTGAGTAAATAAAAGACAGTAAATAATATTGCAGCGAGTGGCCCAATCCTTTTGAGAGCAAAGGACAAGCCGGTTGTTCTACTTATGATTACCAAACATTCTCGAGGACACATGGGAATTTCATCAAGTGCTTTCGCTTTGTTACGGTTGATTAATATTTATTGGTTCGTGAAGTGTTGTGTGGGTGAACTTATGCTAATGCACCGACCAACTAGGACTAATACATACTTGTGATTATACCCCTCGTAAGCATACGCAAATACAAGAAAGTAACTAAGATAAATCTAACCATGGCATTAAAACTCCGGGATTCTATGCTCCCTCGTGCATTGGTTTCCTAACGGGGGTTTAGGTTTCTGTCACTCCGGCAACCTCACAATTAGTAGCCAAATACACAATGCATCCTCCTAGGCCCATAAAGGTGAAGTATCATGTAGTCGGCGTTCACATGACACCACTACAAGAATTGCACCACAACTTAAATACTGAACCACGAGATATTACTTCAACATAATTCAACTACTAACAGCATGACTTCTCCCATGTCTTCAAGAACTAAAGGAACTACTCACAAGACATCATATGGATCATAATAAGAGGTGATATAATGGATAATAACAATCTGGTCATAAAGTGTAAACACCGATAAATCTCACAAGCATCAACTACTAACAAGTAATCCACACCGGGAGAGTGATCTAGTGAAGAGCAACGATAAAGACCCCTAATTGTTACAGCGGGATGAAGGTGGATGATGAGGGTGATGGTGCTGGTGGTGATGATGATGATGATGACGATCTTGTTGATGCCCGAAGCGATGACAATGACGATGGCGATGATTCCCCCTCTCAGGGGAGGAATTTCCATTGCAGATTTCTCCCTGCAAGAGAGCTTTTCTCTCTTTGTTGTTTTCCGCATCAAGGCGGCGGCGAAATAATTCTTAGATGATATCCTGGGGCTTAGGGTTCCCTCGGGGTCAAGTACGCGAAAGGGGGCACCCAGGAGCGGGCCAGGGGGGCAGACCACCCCCAGGCGCGGCTAGAGGGGGCGCGCCGCCTGGTGGTGTGGGCCCCATGTGGCCCCCCTCTAGGTGCCCTTCTGGATGGCTTCCTCCTCGGGACTTCTAAGACTCCTCTGGTATCCCCCTCTTCTTCTGATCTTCTTAAATAGGGTATCTTGACGATGCTTTTTTCCATCAGATTTCCAGTCCCGGTGTTTATTCTCCAAAAAATATAAAACATGCAAAATAAGATAAAATAACATAAGTGATGCATCATAACATGAAATATATCGATGGATACCAAAAAATAACAATTTAAAATAGTGATGCAAAATGGACGTATCAACTCCCCCAAGCCTAGACCTTGCTTGTCCCCAAGCGAAACTGAACTCAGTAAACATGACCACAGGTTTATGGAGTGAGGTGTTGATAAATAAAATACGGACAAGAAGCATCACACCTAACAAAGAACAAGTCATTTTAGACAACAACTTCCTCTCATATAATAAAACTTGAAACAAGTAGAGGAAATCACAATAAAGGTGCAAAAGGAAATCATAATTGGCAAAGGAAAGCTTCATTCTTGGTCAGAGAACAATTAGCAGTGTACTTATCTTTCAATCAGAGACTTTAGACTAGAGCTTATATTGCAGAGTTTACCATGCTCAATTATAACCGTCCCTTTGCAGACATTGGTAACTTTCAAAGTGGTTTTCAAACATATAAAAGCATTTGTACAAACAAGGAAGAATAGAGAACATGATTGACTAAATAACCATATAGATGGATGGATCACAACAACTCAAATGTTTTCTTAAGACGAAAAGGAGTAGGTTTACTGACTCAACATAAAGGTAAAAGATAGGCCCTTCAAAGAGGGAAGCATGGATCACTCATGTGCTAGAGATTTTATTTTGTTAAACCAAGGTATAAAATGGTCGACAGTCCTCCCAACCTCTCTTACAAAAACCATGGTTAACCGAATCCTCGGGTGCCTGCCAACAATCACATACCATGGAGGAGTGTCTAATTTTTAGAGAGGTGTATGCTTATGTCAATGAATGTCAAACAGAAAATACAGTACGTCACAAGCCAACTAGACTTCACAAGAGCGGCTCCCATTGAAGGACGCAACTGGTATGGAAGGTCATCGCTCTTTCTCTTTTGTTTACACAATTATGCTTTGACTAATAAATCAGGGGCAAAAATAGTGAAGAGAATTTGTATTATTATTTGGGGCTGGGCACCCTGCTACTAGCTCTTCTAGCATTTGGATAAGCGGATGAAGCCACTAGTCCAGGGTGTGAAATCCAATCAATAAGTGAGATAAAGATTCTTTATTTGCATCCCCATGAGCTAAAACAGGGGCACAAAACAGGTGTAATTTTGAAGGTTTTAAAGGTAGCACACAAGCAATTTACTTGGAGTGGCGGTGGAATACCACGTATAGGAAGGTATGATGGACACAAATGTCAAGGTTTTGGGGCTCAAGGTTTAGATGCACGAGAAGCATTCCCTCTCAGTATAGGTTTTTGGCTAGCAAGGTTGGGTAGAAAGCATAAGAATTGAGGTAAAACAAACAAATACATATATGATAAAGCCAATCATGGAATCTTCCTATAAGGTACAAATAGTCTTACTTGAGAATACTAAGCTTATGAGCTAACAAGAAAGAAAGCTCATGGAATAATGTATCTACATGCAACTCCCTATTTTCTACTTAAGTCTCAGCGAATTGTTTCTACCGACCAATGCTAAGTTTGCCAAAACCAACTAGATTAACCTGAAGCTCCAAAATTGATACGAATACTAATAACAAGATCAACCATATCACAAAAATTTCAAACTAAAATAAAGTGTAGCAAGTAGATGATGAAACTTCTCATTAATATTTCGTTACGGCAACTCAAACCAAGGGATACAACGATAACCAACTAAAGAGTGATACTTCCATACTACAAACCATACTATATGATATTTCCTCTACTCATGATATGACTATACTAAAATAAAAAGGTGAAAGATAAAGGTGTGATATCGCGGCACTCCCCCAAGCTTGGAACAAGACAAGGGGATGCCAATACCAATGACAAATTAATTCTTTGGTGGTGGTGATGATGCACTCTTCTCAAGCAAGGCATGAAAACGCCTCACCATCTCTACCTCCATCCTTAAAGCTCGACAACGTTCACATAACTCATCTGCAACTCGAAGAGCTTCCTCTACTCTAGGGATGGGGCTGAGGCTCGGAACTAATGATCTTAATCCCTGCGTATTACAAGAAGAAACACTTCCAGCGTTACTTGATGATGTCCTCTTTGCTTCTCTCTTGACACCTTGATCCATGTTCTTGCGCTTGGGATCTTGGGGATCATCCCCCATAGGATCCTTCCCGTTGTTGTTGTTGGTCGAGGCCATGGTGCTTCTAAAGCTGAAAATAGATCCTGGCAGAAACAGGTCGAAACAGAAACACGACGAGAAAACGATATACGTACCTTGAACATACGTAATGGAAGGAAATTCCAGGTTGAAAACGAGTCGGAGAGGGGCTCTGGGGCACCCACACCATAGCCAGGTGCGGCCAAGGGTGGGCCTGCACCCAGACATGGTATGGTGCCTATTGGGGGAATAGGTAAGGGGGGCCTTACCTACCGCCCACATGAACCGGAAAATGTTCCAACCGGTTCATACTGCTCAAACCGGTTTATACTGAGAGAGGTTGGCCAGGAGGTAGCCAGCTAGCAGACGAAGACCCGGGTTATGCTTAAGCATAACCCTAAAGCGGAAGCAGACCCGGCCCAGGGCCCGGGAAATAAGTGCGGAGGCCCAAGGCCGGACGAGAGTGTCCGGTTTATGGAATAAGCCGGACGAAGCATCATGAAGACCGGACTGCGCGAGGACTTCGACACCGGGCATAACCCAGACTACCTTTTAACCCGGAGGGCTCTCCCACTATATAAGGGGATACCCTGGGGCGTAGAGGGACAAGTTCTAAGTCAATAGCAAGGTAGCTCGAGACATCGAGAGCCAGAATCGCCCTTTGTAATCGAGACCTTGTTTCCTCATAGTAAGAAAGCAGGAGTAGGTTTAATCCTCAATAGAGGGGCCAAACCTGGGTTAACTCGCGTCTCTTGTTTCCTCCCTAACCGTTTCGAAGCTTCGCTCGGTAGCAATGGCCTCACAATCTAGTTCTCAGATGAGGACACTTGCCTTGAAAACCCCACGAGAGTTGGTGCCCACCGAGGGGCCGACTCGCGGAAGCGTCATCTTTTCGGAAGGAGCCTTACCTGGGATCCAGAAGCTCGCGATAGGTCGGCTTAGGAGGAGCCGGCGTGGAAACTACTATAACCACGATACGTGGGGTCTAGAGTTTGCTTTCATGGAATCAGGGTTTCGAGTCCCCTTCGGCAGGATCCACGTTTTCGTCGGTTTCGTAGGAGGAATCGGCCCAGATCCAGAACAGGAGTCAGATTTAGTTTTTGGAGAAGCCACGATCATACACTCTGATGGTGAATCCTCAGTTGGGAACAATGATGACCATGATGAGACAGGTTCTATCCACCAACTTTTTGAGGATCGACTGGGTGTAGGTCTTGGACCGGATCTGCAAGGTCTGACGGAAACGGTTTTCATCATGCAACTGTCTGCATGGCTGGACCAGCGTGACCTATGGAACCCAGGTATGATGTCAGTGGATATTTGATTACAAATACAGTTTCAACTTCAAACCCGGTCCTAGGGGACCCGGGAGTTTCAAGTCATGCGCCTGCTGGGCCGGGGGCAGCCCCACCAACAGGACCTGGGCCGGCGAGCTCTGGGCCTGCAAAGCCAGTGATTGATTTAACAGAGCCTACGCCATATAACCCAAGGCCTGAACTGATAGCAACAATGGACTCGCTAAACGATATCCTGGCTACACCAATTATACCAAAGAATTTGGTGCAGCGCAACGCAGATCGAGAGACTTCGACAGGAACTGACTCGCGCCCGTCGAAAGATCGAAACAGTGGTAACATGCATAAATAAAGTATTGTCAGAAGTCTTGGAGGAAGCAACACGTCTGGAAAGAGAAGAAAATTCATTTGAATTTCAGACAGAGGAAGCTAGCCTCAATACAGAACAGGCGGTACCATACCCGATTGAATAATGAATTTGGCGTAGGACTGGGACCGGCCAATCTTCAGAACTTATTATCGTCTCCGACTGGGACGCCTGGTGCACCAAACCCGGCTGGGCCGGTTCATCCAATAAATCTGCTAGGTTTCCCTATCCCAGATCAGCCAGTGCGTTTTCAACCACCTACCCAACTGCACGGTAACCCGAACCCTGCTCTAGTCCATGAGCAGCCCCCGCATGAGAGGTTTCATACACCGCAGGGTCATTTCAACAATCCGTGGATAATATTTGGGCGGCTACGAATAGTCTGGATCGAATTCCAGTCGACCCAAATAATCCCATAGGAATTGAAGCCAGGAGAGCTATTGAGATGTTACAAACAGCAGTGGTTCAGCAGATGAATTATAGTAACCAGGAGAAGATTCATTCAACTCCCTACAACAGCAGGAACTCATTACCGAGAAGTCACCATGGAAACTCACCTGTCCCGACTGGCTCCAGAAACGCAAACCGGCAACGGCCTATTCCACCCAAGCAGACTGTATCACATGCATCTGGATTTATAAATATGGAACATAGGGTTACAGAACCAGAAAACAGAAATCTAGGTCATGTTCAGGTTCCGGTTCAGAACCCAGTCTTGAAGCCAGCTCCAAATGGGTCTCACAAAATTGGAATTCAATGCCCTTGGGCCTGCAATTAGGAACAAAAGAATACCAACTGACTTTAAAGGACCTTGTACAATTGTAAATTATATACCAGACATAGAACCCGCGGATTGGATAGAAGGGTATGAGATGGCAATGGAAATATTGGAGGTAAGTGATGCGGTGTGCGCACGATACCTAAGTGTGATGTTAGAAGGACCTGCAAAGTCCTGGTTAAAAAACTTGCCCGCAAATTCAATCAATAGCTAGCAAGAGCTGAAAGATCAGTTCATCAAAAAAATTCAAGGAAGATGCAAACGTCCAATGACTATTACAGGTTTGGAAAATTGTGTTCAGAAGGAAGGGGAGTCTGCTCAACATTGTTCACGGCGCGTTGCGGAAATCATTCATTCGTCTATCGGACTCACATCCCAGCAGCAGTCATAGCCTTGGAGAGAAACTGCAGATTTGACCCATTGAAACATAAGTTGGGACGTATTAAGAGGTACTTGAGTGATATGAGTGAGCTGACGGATGCTATGACCAAGTATGCAGAATCTGACAAAATGAAAGATACGGATTCAGATGATGAGAAGTCCGCAAAAGGGAAGAAAACTGGGACCAATGGTAGCCAGAACCCGAATCAGAGTAATGGAAATTACCAGAACCAGCATAATAACAAGCGCAGAGCATCCTATAGGAACCGGCGTCAGGGTAATAATTTCACAGGAAATCAAAATTTTCGACCAAACAGTTTTGCGCAAACACAGTAGGCTTTAAAGGGACCATGCCCCGTCATAGCAAAAATGAAAAGGTAGCAAATCATTCTTGGGAAAAATATTTCATAATGCAGGGTTTCATACCTAATGGAAACAATAACTATGGACCAGGAAACAATGGAGGTGGCAACCCAGTTAACATGGGAGGTGGACATCCGGGAGCCAGCAATTCCGGACCTGGAAATCATAATCCGGGTCATCATGGTCAGGGTAACCAAGGAACTAACCCGGGTGGCAGTCGCCAAGGAGGAAATTATGGGTTTCAAACCAATCCGAAGCAATTGAGTTCTGGCCAATATCACGTATTTACTACCATTTCATGCAGGAGAGAGAGAGAAAGGTGCAGAAGCATGCAGTCAATGCAGTAGCTCCTGCTGTTCCTAGGTGGTTAAATTGGTCAGAGCATCCTATAACCTAGAGTCGAGTAGACCCACCTCCACGTGTTGATAACCCAGGAAGCGTGGCTTTGGTTGTGGCTCCGCAAGTTGGGGATATAAGTTAGACAAGGTGTTGATGGATGGAGGAAGCATCATAAATATACTTTATTATGATACTTTCAAAAGGATGAACCTGCAAGAAAAACAGCTTCAACCATCATCAACCGTATTTCATGGACTCGTACCTGGTAAGTCCGTGTAGCCTATTGGAAAAATATATCTTGAAGTTGCTTTCAGAGTATTTGAAAATTACAGGACATATATGTTGGCATTCGAAGTTGTCAAGTTCAAAAGCATGTATCATGCCCTGTTTGGGAGGCCTGGCTTATGCCAAGTTTATGGCAAGACCCTGTTATGTATATCTTAAACTGAAGATGCCAGGTCCTCATGGAAATATTACTGTCAATGGAGATAGAGACATAGCTCTGGAGTGTGAGGAAGGTGATGCAACTTATGCAGAATTAGCTTGCGCGGATGAGGAGTTGAAGTTATATAAACTGCAAGTCGACCCAGAGGATATGACATCACTCAAGAAGCCATCAACCGAGTCCAATTTAAGTTTAAATCCTCTCAAGACACTAAGCTGGTGGATTTTACCCCCGGTGACTCATCTAAACAGTTCAGCGTGGGGGCTCATATGACGGACAAATAGGAAAGCGCGATCATCAAGTTCCTCCGTGAGAATTGGGACATCTTTGCATGGAAACCTTCTGACATGCCAGGTGTTCCAAGGGAACTTGCTGAGCACAGTTTGAATGTGGACCCTAACCTGAAACCAATTCGTCAGTTCCTCCGTCAGTTTCAATGACGAGAGAAGAAAAGCAATTGGAGAAGAAATAGCCAGACTTCTGGCAACTGGTTTTACAGTAGAAGGGTTACATCCAAAGTGGTTAGCCAATCCAGTTCTCGTCCTAAAGAAAAACGGGACCTGGAGAATGTGTATAGATTACACAGACCTGAACAAAGCATGTCCTAAGTATCCGTTCGCCTTACCCCGCGTTGATCAGATTATAGACTCTACGGCTGGTTGTGAACTACTATGTTTCCTCGATGCTTACTTAGGTTATCATCTGATCAAAATGAAAGAAGAGGATCAAGAGAAGACCTCATTCATCACACCCTTTGGAGAATTTTGTTATACGTCAATGCCTTTCAGATTAAAAAATGCAGGAGCAACTTATTAAAGGTGCATCCAGAATTGTTTGGAAAATAGATTGGGCGAAGCGTGCACGCTTATGTGGATAACATAGTTGTCAAGTCTCAAAAAGGTGACACCCTAATCTTAGACCCGGAGGAAACATTTGTCATTTTACGCGGATACTAGATGAAGTTGAATCCAACAAAATGTGTTTTTGGAGTACCAGCTTGAAAATTACTGGGTTTCATTATTTCAGAGAGCGGAATTGAAGCAAACCAGGAAAAAATTCAGGCTATACATAACCTAAAAAAACCGGTTTGCCT
Source organism: Alopecurus myosuroides (assembly GCA_028641055.1). Classification (NCBI taxonomy): domain Eukaryota; kingdom Viridiplantae; phylum Streptophyta; class Magnoliopsida; order Poales; family Poaceae; genus Alopecurus; species Alopecurus myosuroides. The sequence continues at coordinate 245,770,397 of CM054058.1, forward strand.
GAAGGATGTTCAGAAATTGACAGGTTGTGTTACTGCCCTGAGCCAGTTTATAAGCAGACTCGGTGAAAAAGCCATACCTTTAAATCGGCTCTTGAAGAAAACTGACAATTTCGTTTGGAATCAAGAGGCTGATGATGCATTGGAACCCTTGAAAAAGCAACTTTCCAACGCGCCTATACTAGCTGCGCCTGAGAAAAAAGAGCTCATGTTATTATATATTGCTGCCAACAATAGGGTTGTAAGTGCAGTCGTGGTTGTGGAACTGTAACACCCGGGGATTTCCCCAATTAGTTTTGTTGGTTTTTCTTTTGTGCATCATCATGCTTCATGCCTCATATCACATGGCATTAATAAAATTATTTTCTACCATATTCTAAATGGTTAAAAACTCTGTTTTCTAAATCCCTAAACCACTTCTTTTATTTTTTTCCTTTTAAAAGGAAAAAAATAAAATAAACAAAGAACTAAAAGAAAGAAAAAAAATGTTTTTAAGAGGGAGAGAGCAACCCAACCGGCCAACCCAAGCTCAGAAGCAGCCATCCCACATTCCCTCCCGTTTTCTTCTCCGTACAGGAAGATCACGCACGAAGCATGAGACCTCCCTGTCGTTTTCACCTCCCACCACCGAACCACCACCGACCCCCACCTGATCCTCCCCATACATAAAGCCGCCTCCTCGCCCGTACCCGAACCCTAGCCCCTAACTGTCTTCCTCCCCGCCGCCACTAGCCTGTTCTCCTCCCTCCTCGGTCTATTCTTCCAACCCACCACGTCAACCTCCATGGCCGGAGTTGGAAGCTCACGGAGCCAAGGACGTGGTCGCCGACAAGGACATCCGATGATGGGAACGGAACTGCACCGCCATCTGCCGTCCTCGACAACCAGGAGCCGGACCTGGGACGACACAAGAACGCCGCGTCGTCCACTTCTTCTTCCTCCACCGCAGAAGCTCGGCCTCCACGTCTCCGACCCGTCGCGGTCACCGTGGTCATCACCTTCTCGAGCTACTACGCCATCAACCTCCCGGTGAGCATCCCGTCCGCCTGGACTTCCTTGCCCTCTCCTTCCCTTGCTCTGGGTTCCTCGTCGTCGAGCGAGACCATCGGCTGTTCCCGTCCAGTAGCTCGATCGGAAGCAGTTGTTACCTCCAAATCCTCCAAAGGCTCTCCCATGCGTGCACACACACGTGCAACACGTACCAACATGCACACCCACCTTCCACACATAGCAGCACCCCACCGTCACCTCGCTCTGCCCGGACAAGGTCGTCACCGGTCGATCCCGTCCGCCTTCAGCGATCTGCAGGTGGGCATCTTCAATTTCGTCTGAAGAGCACCACTCTTTTATACTTCATCTAAACTCGGATCTATATCCCATCACAAGTCATAGCACAGTCCAGTGGCTATCCCCTCCGCTCTCCGCTCGGGAGGCCCAAGTTCGATTCCCATCCGAGGCAAAATGGCTCCTCTTTTCCTAATTTTTGCACCGCTCGGGGGTCGATCCAGGTCTGGATCTGGGATCTTGCATTCAGACCCATGTCCTTTCCGTTTTTACATAGGATCCCTCCCACTCTCTGTTTCCACCACGAACAGGTCCCTGCCTTTTCCAAATAACACCCCAATATTCAAATGCTTATAACTTTTGTTTTACTAATCCGAATAATACAAACTTTATGTCTATTTTCATAAGAAAAATGCAACGAACATTAATATGCCATCCATGTCCATGTTTGCATCTTACATCTTGCATTTTAGTAGTGTTATGCATGTCACCTAAATAATTAAACATGGAATGTGTTGAGCTATTTAATTCAAATTGTGCCCTATTCCATTTAATCTTGTTTAGCTCACCTATCAATTGTTATCCATGGTAAACAACATTTAATTTTGATGGTTAGATAAATAATTTGAACCTATAACTAAATTGTTCGGACTCTGTTTCCACTTAAATTGGTTTAGTTGCATCCTCGTATGTCATGCATCCATATCTTGATCATGCTGGATCTTTTTCGTAATTGTAAGTGTTGCATCTGTTGTTTCTTTTAGTGCTTTTCTTGTTCGCGCATAGGACGTTGAGATGATGTGAGCACCGAAAAGTTCTGCTTCCTCTACAGCTGGATTCCAGGCAAGCTTTACTCACTTGCTACCTATGGCTGTCGTTCCTCACTTGTTACCGATATTTTTTGTTGTCTTTATTCTAGCCTTATGATTCGATTCTTGTGTCTCGATCCTATCATATGTTTACCTTGCAGCCATGATATAACCTTCCATCCACTTTGACGAAGATATGGATCCTGGACCCTGCGGGTAAGGACACCCCCTCTCAGGCCTTCTGGTCAAGGCCCAAAAGGAGGCGCCCTTGGAGTACTCTAGAAGGCCCATGTGAAGCCCACCCGCATCAACTTGCGGGTTAAGTTAGGAAATTTGTAACCGACCCAGCTAGGGTTTGAATCCTCTCCGGGTAGAACTCGAGACCTGGCCATCTATATAAGGCCAGGAGAGCCCCCACGGAGAGGACCAAGTAATACCGCACGACCAAAAAGCCTCGGAACTCGAGATCTACTCTCGATTCGAGCAACCTGTAACCGATCTAATCATCCAATACAGATCAGCAGAAGGCAGGAGTAAGGGTTTTACCTCTTCGAGGGCCCCGAACCTGGGTAAATCTCGCCCCCTGTCAAGCCGACGATTTCACCAGCGCTCATGACTTCTCCTAGTCGAAACCCGATAGGGTCACCTGAGGGATTTGTGGAGTCAGAACTTCGACAATTGGCGCCGACCGTGGGGAGCGCGGGCGCTGGATCACCGGCATCTTCGGCTTCATCGACATCCAACTCCCGTTGGAAACCATCGACTACGGCTCCGAACAATCCTGTACGGATCGGATCCGTCATAGTTACGCCTCACTCGCCGGAATCACGCCTGGTGTTCGAGGATCTGGAGAAGAGCGTCACCCTGACGTTCGGGAGCTTCAACTTCATGGCGAACAGAGACGGAATCCTCCACTTCTCGGATGAATCTGAACCTGAATCTGGAGCCGTCAACTCGCGCTTCCCTATGGAGAAAAGTGGCGAGTCCATCTGCTTCAACACAGTCGACTACCACGCCCTCTCGACAGAGGAACCATCTCGGGTACGGGAAGCTTTCCGATCTGCGCCTAGGACGCACGAGCCACGACTGGCCCAAGTCTGCATGGCAGGATCGGAACAACCCTCGGAAACCGAATTCAGCGCAACCGAGCGCGATATAATCGGTGTTTCGCGGGAGGCCTGGAAGAGGGCCAAGGAGGCCATGCGGCGGAGTCAGCCACCCGCGGCAGGAGCCTCACAAGAAGACCTAACCGCCTACCACTACCACCTAGTAAGAGCGGCCTCAAACATCAAAGAAGCCTGGGCGGATCTAGCCCGTCGCAGAAGAGCGACGGATGAATCAAGCCTGCGGCGAGTCGAACAGTCCCTTGCACCCTCAGTCGGTACCCGACCCGCGAGGAAGGGACACGCAACATCGTCAAGGGGCCACGAATCCGTGACTGCGACCGACAGGTCGACCACGTCTTCCTTCATGAGGGTCGACGATGACGGCAACGTCTATCCGCAAACCCCAGCTGCCGCGATCCTAGCCGCAGCAACCTACATGCAGATGAACCAACCGACGGAAAGCGACCCTCGGGTGGAACAGTACAAACAAATTCGCAAAGGACTAGGATTGGCGGCCGCAAGGCTCGCTTCCCACGATCGCAAGAAGACCGAAGAAGAATTGGAGAAGGAGCGACAGGAGAAAAACAAGGATAAAGAAACGCCCCGCAGGCATAGAAGTTCATCCCCGAGAAAAGACAAATCGCCACGACGTGGTCGAGGAAAAGAAGCCCGCCGCCGCGGCGACAGTCGAAGCAGCAGCGACGACAGCCCGAGAGACAAAAGCTCGCGGCGCCACAGCAGCCGCTTGAGAAAGCGAAGCAAAGAACCAAGGAAAGACAACGACCGCGACCGGTCCGAATACGACGCGCGATCAGATCTCGCCCAAAAGAAGGTGGATAGGGCGAGAGCTTCACGGTATCGCGAACGCTCCTCATCCAGGTCCTCAGATGACGAAACCTGTGGAGCGCTCTGTTTCGCTCGCAGCATCCGAGAAGCACCTCTACCCAAGAGGTTCAAGCTCAGCACGGAGGTGACAAAATACGACGGCTCACTCGAGCCCTCCCAGTGGTTAAGCGACTACCTCACGGCAGTAAAATGCCAACGTGGGAACAAGAACACAGCCATGTAATACCTCAATTTGCATCTTACAGGCGCGGCCCGTAGCTGGCTGGAAAGAAGACCTAAATCTTGCTACGCGTCATGGGACGACCTACACCGCGATTTCTGCAAAAATTTCCAGTCGACATACAAGAGGCCAGCCACAATCGAAGAATTACGAGCATGCAAACAGAAGAGTGGCGAATCCACACGAGAATATATCCAGCGGTGGACCACACTCAGGAACACCGCAGGGACCATCTCGGAAGAGGTGGCGATTGAGGCCTTCGCCAAAGGAGCGAGAAGAACCGCGTTTCGAGAAGAGCTAGGCAGAGCTGCGCCCAAAACCATTGGGGAGCTAATGATCATAGCCGAAAAATGGGCTAACGGAGAAGACGCGGTGCGCAATGAAAGAGCATCATCGCCCGCACACGAGGAGGACCGCCATGGACGAAGAAAGAGAAGGAAATACTATGACCACGAGGACCGGGAGGAATTAGTGGCGGCAGAATTCACGCGAAACCGCGACTCTGGTCGCCGTGGAAGTCGCGAGTGGAAGCTAAAGGCAGAAGAAAAGTCCCCTGAGGAGGATCTCGATGCATACTGCTCGCTACACCTGTTCACAGATAAGCGCACGGGCAAAACTAAGGCAACACACCTTCTCAAGGATTGCCGAAAGTTTCTTGACATCTCGGATGCTCTCGCGAGGAAAAGATTCGCATCCACTCAAAACTACCCGCCGCTGCCAGGAGGAGGACAACAATTCCAGCCGCCTCCACCACCACCTCCACCAGCAAACCCAAACATGGCGCTAGCCGCACTACCTGCGCCGCCACCACAAAACAATGGAGCCAACGCATACCCGAACCCGGCAGGACAACTCGCGATGATACAGAAGGTATGCCCCTCTCGCAGAGCTCAAAAGACTAACACGAGGAAGCTATGCATGGCCGTGCAGACACCGCCAACAAAGACCGAGTACCTGAAGATGGCAGATCAGCCCATCACGTTTTCGAAAAAAGACCATCCACCACAAGTCTATCGACCAGGACACGCCGCCCTCGTCATCCAGGCTCAAATCGGAAATTACGACCTGGCCCGCGTGTTCATGGATGGCGGCAGTGGAATCAACATCATCTACGCGGATACACTCCGTCGAATGAACAAGAACCTGGACGGCCTAACGGAATCAGAAACATCCTTCCACGGGATAGTTCCGGGCAAGGCAATCCGTCCACTCGGTACAATCAACTTAGAAGTTGTACTGGGCTCTCCAAGCAATTACAGAAGGGAATTCCTGGACTTCAAAGTCGTCGACTGGCCCTCACAGTACCACGCCATCCTTGGCCGAACAGCGTTCGCCAGATTCATGGCAGTACCACATTACGCGTACCTGAAACTCAAGCTACCCGGCGAATACGGTGTGATCACCATCGACGGAGACTTCCAGAAGTCAGACAAGTGTGACATAGAATTCAATGAGATCGCGAAATCTTTCGGGATGCAAGAAGAACTTCAAGAGCTGGCAAAAACCACGGACCACTCCGTCATGCCCCTCACGAAGAAAAACGCGCCTGAACTGGAATTCAGCGCCAACAGCGACACTCGCAAGCACCAAGTGCACCCAACGGATTCTGCCAAGACCGCGATGGTTTCCACAACCCTCTCGCCAGCATAGGAAGGCGCGCTCGTCAAACTCCTCCGTGAGTACTGGGAAATTTTTGCCTGGCAGCCCTCAGATATGCCAGGAATACCCAGGGAGTTTGCCGAGCACTCACTCGAAGTCTTTCCTAATGCCAAACCCATCAAACAGACGACTCGACGATTCTCAGAACCCAAGCAGAAGGCGCTTGGAGAAGAAATAAACAGACTGCTAGCCGCTAACTTTATTAGGGAGATCAAGATATCCACCTGGTTGGCAAACCCGGTGCTGGTCCCCAAAAAGAACACAGACATCCTTCGGGTGTGCATCGACTACACATCGCTGAATAAGCACTGCCCCAAGGACAACTTTCCTCTACCACGAATCGACCAGATCGTGGACTCTACGGCAGGCTGCCAACGCCTCTCCTTCCTGGACGCCTACTCGGGATACAATCAGATCCGAATGAAAAAGGAAGACGAAGAGAAGACGGCATTCATCACACCCCACGGTGTCTACTACTACACGACAATGCCCTTCGGGCTGAAGAACGCAGGCGCAACATATCAGCGCTGCATGCAAAGATGCCTCGCCAATCTCATTGGCAAGAACGTACAAGTGTACGTCGACGACATCGTCATCAAAACTCGAGTAGAGGACACACTCCTCGAGGACATCAGAGAAACGTTCGACGCCCTTAATGCATATCGGATCAAGCTCAATCCGACCAAATGCGTTTTCGGCGTCCCTGCAGGAAAACTCCTCGGGTACCTGGTATCCGCCAGAGGCATTGAAGCCAACCCGGAAAAAATACAAGCCATCCTGACTATGAAGGAACCAACCAATCTACGCGGAGTCCAGCAGCTCGCAGGACGACTAGCCGCCCTAAGCAGGTTCATCGCACGATTGGGAGAGCAAGCGTTGCCCTTCTACAAATTACTAAAGAAGACGGATAAATTCGAGTGGACACCCGAAGCTAAACAAGCGTTCGCAGACCTAAAACGATCGTTGCAAAGCAGGCGCGTCCTTGCAACACCGCAAGAAAGGGAGCCGCTTCTACTATACCTAGCCGCTACAAACCAGGTCATCAGCACAGCAATCGTCGTCGAACGACCTGAAGACGGCAAAGCGTACGGAGTCCAACGACCAATATATTACATCAGCGAAGTGCTCTCGCCATGCAAGCAACGATACCCTCATTATCAGAAGCTGGCGTATGGAGTTGTTCTCACAGCCCGAAAGCTCAAACATTATTTCCAGGAACATACCATTACAGTGGTTAATGATGCGTCACTCGGGACAATCATGAACAACCCTATGGCATCCGGAAGAATAGCAAAATGGAGCATCGAGTTGGGCGCCTGGGACATCACCTATACAGAACGAAAGGCAGTCAAATCTCAAGTACTCATGAAATTCCTCAGCGAATGGACAGAGCTACAAACGCCCGGACCACCCGAGTACACGAGCAATTGGATAATGTACTTCGATGGATCGAAGAGAAACGAAGGAGCAGGAGCTGGAATCGTTCTTATTTCACCTCGGGGAGACAAGCTGCAATACGTCCTGCGACTGGACTTTCCACCAGACGATCCAGCCTCGAACAACGACGCAGAATATGAAGCCCTGTTGCACGGGATGAAGATGGCAATCGCCTGTGGAGCTACCCGATTAATGATCTACGGTGATTCCAATCTCATAGTGCAGCAGACGATGAAAGAATGCGACGCCATTGCTGGAAACATGGTCGCATATCGTGACATGTACAATCTACTCGAAGGAAGCTTTAAAGGTTGCGAGCTGAAGCACATTGCAAGATCCAGCAACGAAGAAGAAGATAGACTGGCAAACATGGGTTCCACGAACACACCCATACCGCCGGGAATATACTTCGAACGGATGATCAAGCGATCGGTCAAAGTGAAGAAAGCTGCAGCAGCGCCAGAAACAGAGGTCAGCCCGCAGGTCGCGCTTATCGAGCTTATTCATAATATATCACGACAGGTCTTCCTGGTCGAGCCAGTCTGGACGCAGAAATATCTCGACTACCTGCTCAATAGACAGCTCCCGGCCGACCCACGAGAGGCCCGACAGATAATCAGGCGTAGCAAGTCCTTTCGAGTAGTCAATGGAGAATTATACAAGCAAAGCATCTCGGGAATACTTCAGCGATGCATCGCACCCGAAGATGGCAAGGAATTGCTCCAGGACATACACCAAGGAGATTGCGGACATCATGCTAGCTGGAAAACAATAATGGGAAAAGCTTTCCGAGCAGGATTTTACTGGCTAACAGCAGCCAACGATGCAAAAAGCCTGGTCGAACGATGCGACGCCTGCCAGCGATTCGCACCAAGGCCACATGCACCTGCTACGGAATTACACATGATACCAATAGCCTGGCCTTTTGCACAATGGGGGCTCGACATGGTTGGACCACTACGCAAGTCCACACCAGGTGGATACACACACTTGCTGGTCGCAGTCGACAAGTTTACCAAATGGATCGAGGCTATGCCAGTAACTTCGGCTAGCGCCCAATGCGCCGTCAAGTTTCTCGACTCCATCGTATGCAGATTTGGTGTGCCACATGACATCATTACAGACAATGGTACAAACTTCACAGCAAAGGAAACACAACAGTTCTGCGAGGAAAAAGGCATCAATTTCAAGTTTGCTTCCGTTGCTCACCCGCAAACGAACGGACAAGTCGAAAGATCCAACGGCCTAGTTTCGGCTGGCATCAAGAAGCGACTACTCGATCGCCTACACCCCGCGGCAGGACATTGGGCAGAAGAGCTACCCTCCGTCCTCTGGAGCCTCCGCACAACTCCTAATCGGTCGACAAAGTACACGCCATTCTTCATGGTATACGGGGCAGAAGCAGTCCTTCCCGAGGACGTTCGATTCAGCGCCCCACGAGTTGTAGCCTACAGCGAAGAAACTTCCAACAAGGCTCTCGCAGAAGATATGGATGCACTCGACGAAATGCGGGACATCGCACTCGCAAGATCCGCAGTATATCAGCAATCCTTGCGCAACTATCACAGTCGCCGCATACGCCACAGAGCATTCGCGGTTGGGGAACTGGTGCTGCGGCTCAAACAGAAGGAAGGACACAAGCTCGAGCCACCTTGGGAAGGACCCTTCATCATACACGAAGTCATCCCAGGCGGAGCCTACAGGCTAAAGAATCCGGCGACCGGAGGGGTTTACTCCAATCCATGGAACATTGCACACCTCCGCAAATTTTATCCTTAGGTTTACTTGTTATCACAACAAAAATAAGGCTATACTAGCCAGTCCTGTAGTTCGAATACATGGCTTCTCAGTCATTGCAATAAAGACGTGATTCCTTCATCATATTCACTCGAAGCTTCTCATTCTTTACATGCTACAAGTTACAGGTACACACCCCTTAAAACACACGGGGGCTACCCTACAACTAAGCATCACAAAGAAACAACATCAAATACAAGGTTATACACCTTACAACAGTTTTTTACAAACTATAAACAGATTACAGGATATTTACATCCGAAAATCAGTCAAAGCGCTGAGCATTTTCAGTCGCCAAAACTCTATCTACCTCTTCAGAGGTCATTCGGATAATCTTCTCCGCAGCAGGACGAACAGCATCATAGTACGGCGAGATATCCTCGATTGCATAATCTGGGCGCCGAGCAATGGAGTTAACATCTATCTCAGGATGCCATATGCGGACAAAAGAGAGAGCTACAACCGCGCCGCACGTCATCTGATTGCGCACACACGCGCGAACTTCTCCTTCACGTCCAAACAAACTGAGAAGATAACCCCAGTCTTCGGGACCTTTTTCAAGTGGGTAAAATGCAGCGTTCATCGCAACCAAGACCTCGTGAAAAGAGCTCACAAGAATTCTCGCCTGGCGGACTCGAAATTTCAAGGTGGCCATCACAAAACCCCGACTGCGATCAGACCAAAAATTGTTTGCATGAGGTTTGGAGCTATTAGCCCCTTGAAGGATGTGATTCTCTACCCATTGCTTTTCTTCCCTGTCATCTGGATTAACGACTGAAGAACAAAAACACACTCAGTCAGATAAGGAAACAAGGAAGAAAAAGACATGGGGGCTGCACTACTTACAAAGCAAGTCCCTTGCGATTACAGCCAACTCATCCATCAGAAATTGTTCGCGTTCAGCTGCCAATTTCTGCTTGGACTTCGCCACATCGGCTATCCCGCGCATAGCTTTTAGCTTGCGCTCACCATCCTGGACCTTATCACGAAGGCCCGCAAAAGTGCCAACAGCGGCAACAAGCGGATTTACTGGAGTACCACATCCACCCGACGTTTCCGCGGCAAACCCAGTAGCCTGGAAGCATAAAACGAAAGAAGTAAGATGCCCTACTCGAGTCAATTCTAGTCGCATATCTGACAAACGCTCGGGGGCTACTCCCATCGGGAGACAATGCACAAACAAAGAGAATGAATTGCAAGATAAATTCTTCGATTAAAGACAACAAAGGTACGAGAATACATCCCAAGGTTCATTACATTCAAGGAGAAAAAAGAAAAACTATGAAGCTACATTGGTGCTCCCGCTGGCAGCAGTCGCCCCTCCCCGCAGCCGAGCAAAAATCTCAGACAGCTTCCGAGCAAGAATAGCGGCTTGCTCGCCAAAACGAGAGAGCCGTACCTTTTTGCCCGTGGAGGGGTCGACTGGAAGAGATGTGTACGCTTCCTCCAAACCTTCGACTCCATGCGCCAAAGCAAATTGTATCGCGGTCTTCGCACCAGATTCCGCCTGTGCGACAGCGAAGGCATCCAGAAGTTTGCCTTCTGAGAAGACCTTCAACAGATCATCTAGCGCGGGTGCAGGAGTGGCGTTGGCGAGGAGGCGACCGTGCAATTGCCCCAGCACTTGAGTAGCATCATTGATCATGGAGAGAACTCCATCAGCGTGCCTTTTAAGCTGGGCAAGTGTGTCGGTTACCACATCCACCCGCTGGAGTCCAGGGATCTCTAGAGGAACATCCAGAAGACCTGCAAAGGAAGGAAAAAATACTTAGCAAAGTACAGCGAAATGAGGAATCAAAGTCGCAAAAGCCCAACACACTTACCCGCGAAGCGCTCAGCAAGGGGGCGGAGGAACCCGACAATGTCGTTGTCGGCCTTACTGCGAGCTTTCTCTAACTCCTTCAAGGACTTCCGCGCATCTGCAAGCTGTCGACCAAAATCTTCTGATTGCATGCGGGAAGCCTCTAGCTCTTGTCGAATGGCCGTCAGGTCAGCCTCCCGAGCAGTTACCTGCTCAGAGAGTTTGACCTTTTCGGATTCTGCAAATTCAAGTCGAGCTGCAAAGAGATGCTTGTTAAAACTCAAGAATGAACGGAGTGCGGAAGACAGGGAGATGATAAAGCTTACCCTTGAGAAGAACGTTTTCAGTCTGAAGTCGACTACGGTCCGCTCGAAGCGACTCGCAATCCGACTCGGCGAGAACGACGCGGCGACCAATCGCCGCAAGAGAATCAATAAGCGACTGCAAAAGTACGAAGACAAAAGTGTTAAAAGGATTAAATTAGAGTCTGTACCCGATTATTTACAATCGACTACAGCCTCGGGGGCTACTCCCATCGGGAGCACTGCCGTGCACCCGATAAAAATGAAATCACGAAGAAAAATTAAACTAGACTTTGAGCCTGTGGCCGATCGCACGCGATCGACTACAGCCTCGGGGGCTACTCCCATCGGGAGCACTGTCGTGCACCCGATAAAATATTTTTTGAAGACAGAAGATGAAGTTTACCTGGCCGGAGGCACGAGAGAGCGGATCCGCGGAGCTATCCGTCACCTCCTTAGAAGCAGAAGTCCTGGCGGCAAAGCTGGGAGCTTCACGTACCACCGTCGCGGCTTCGGGGGCTGCTCTGGGGGAATTTTGGACGGTGCCCGCAGTGGGAGTTTCACCCGCATCCTTGGCCTTATTCCTCTTTTCGGGAGGAACAACAACGGCGTACCTGCGAGGACTGATCGTCTGTAGACTGCACCGAAAGATAGAAACAATCGATATTGAAGCACGGAAAATGTTCGACCAAGATTAAGGAAGAAGCACTTACTCGTCATCCTCGTCGTCATCCAGCAAATCCGCGTTCCAAGCGGGCGTCATCGCTGGGAACGAAGGCGAAGGAGCGAGGGAGCGAAGTGGAGTCGCATGGACAGGAGCTTGATTGGGCGATGCTTCCAAGGATTTATCCTTCGAAGTAGCCTCGTCCTCATCTACCCGACGACGTTTCGTCGGAGCGCCATTCGAGTCTTCAACGTCATCCGAAGAATCGTGTTCTGAACTCGAAGAGGCGTTGGCGACACTGGTGTCAATCGCGCCGTCTTGATGACTCGACACCTGCTCTGAGGCGGCTTCCCCCGTAGTTGGCGAGTAACAGTCCGCCATAGCTAGGCTCTGCAAAGGCAAGAAGAAGACGAGAAAAACTTTATCGACTAGGACTCAGAACAAAAAAAAGGAACAACTCAAAGACGAAAAAGAAGAAACTAACCTCGGCTAGGGGAGGGTTTGAAGCGGCGAAGGCTTCAACAGAGCAATCGGGGAATTTCTCCCCCACCTTCAGTCGGGTGATACCCGCGATTTTCTTCTCGAATTCTACATTCGAAAGTTCCTCGCGGCTTACTCGACTGGGGTCCTCTGAGCCTTGATACTCCCACATAGCGGAAGGCCTTTGTTGGAGTGGCTGGATCCTGCGCTTCAAAAAGATGCTCGCCAAATGCATCCCGTTGAGCACAACTCCCTCGTTCTGGTCCCGGAGAGCAGCTACTCTTGCGAGTAAAGGCGCAACGGTCTGAGTCTCTTCGGCTGACATCTTGTGCCCCCAAGACTTTCGCCTTGTCAGAACAGCGAACGGGTGGAACTCTACAATCCCACCCGAGCTGTTGTCGATGACGTAGAACCACCTTTTCCGCCAGCTTTGAGCGGAGTCGACGAAATGCATGTTGAAGTAGCTGCCTTCTTGTCGAGCTTGGATCCCGAAGCCGCCCGTGCGAAGCGGTTCGCCAAGCTCGGACTCCACCCGCGATCTCTCGCGGAAGATCCGGACCTTGAAGAGCGCCTTCCACAGCGCCCAGTGCGGGCGAATGCCGAGATAGCATTCGCAGAACACGATGAAGCACGAAATGTGCTGCACCGCGTTCGGGGGGAGGTCGTGAAGTTGTATGCCATAGACACACAACAACCCGAGGAAGAAGGGATGAAGGGGAAAAGAAAGGCCTCGAGTCACGTGGTCCACAAAGACCACGCGCTCATTCGATTGAGGATTGGGTACCTCTTCCTTTTTCCCGAGACGGACTCGCTTCTCCGTCTCCGCCGGCAGCAACCCCTCCCGCTGCATCTCCTTGATGCTTTTCGCGGTGGTGTTGGGGGAGCGCCAGTCGCCGGCGCGGGGCGCGGGTTGCGCGGAAGGTTCACCGGATGCAGAGCCGGCAGCACCGCGTCTTTTTCCGCCAGCCATTGCTTGCAGCACGAGCTCGAGCGCGAGGAAGACGAAGATGGGCGCGAGGAAGAAGATGAAGACAGAGAGCTGGGAAAGTTTTACGCAGCGCTAACACCCGTATTTATACACGGGGCGAGGCAATCTCAGCCGTACAATGCGCTACGTGGCGCCTATCACGGCCGCCACGCGTGAGGATGAAACGAAGCGGCGGCCAGCGCGGTTTCGTGCCACGATCTTAACAGAAGATCGTGCGCATTTACTGCGCGTCTCGCGTAAAAACCGGGAACGACGTCTCGTTTCCCGGTCAAAAAGCTGACAAGGTGGGCCACCATCTGCTGCCACTCCGTCACGTCCCATCGGGAGAAGAGGAGTGCGCCATGACGTCATGGCATTCGTCATTCAAAACCAAAATCTTTTCGATTGGAAGTTCAAACGCGAAATTATCTTCGTATGAATATCAATTCCATCGGATAAAAGCAACTTTTCCATGAACAGTTCATAAAGCAAGACCTCTTCGAACAAAGAGAAAAATACCCTATGCACGAAAACTCTTTCGTATGGGCACAGCATCCCGAACATGAAAACTCTTTCATACGGGCTTAGTTTTTCTTCCAGCACGAAATTTCTTTCGTATGGAGCTCAAACAAATCAATCGGGTAGGAAAAACCTACCTCTCCTACACATGATAATCTTACATCATAAGAACCTGGATTGTTCAGCCGACTAGGCACATCCGGATGCCGTATTCTTCGAATATGAAGGTAAGACCCGAAAAGTTCTCTTTTGGGCCTGGAATCACACTCAAAAGTTGCGTCCTCCGGTATAATTCCGTGTCAACAACACGAAGAAAAATCCTAGCGGACGCGCCGGGTACCCCCATAGGTTAAGTTCGATTCAATAAGTCCACAACGGCCCAGTCGCAACAATCACCTTATCGGGTTCGAGTCGGAGGTCTCGAATCTGAGTAGGCCAGGAATGTTTTTGCCCTAGTCGCAATTAATTGGCCCTGATCTCTCGGGAGAGCCAAGCTACTGTGCCACATCCTTCTGCGAAAAAAGCCGTAAAAACAGGCACTCATATTGCTCGATACTCGAGCGTGATGACCCATGATACAGGGAACACACCCTTTGGAAAAACAATGACTGTCAGAGCAATCTTCCATAAAAATAAGGAGAGTTTGACCGTCTACTCGACTGGAAAGGCCCCAGTCAAGCACACGCTCGGGGGCTACTGACGAAGATATGGATCCTGGACCCTGCGGGTAAGGACACCCCCTCTCAGGCCTTCTGGTCAAGGCCCAAAAGGAGGCGCCCTTGGAGTACTCTAGAAGGCCCATGTGAAGCCCACCCGCATCAACTTGCGGGTTAAGTTAGGAAATTTGTAACCGACCCAGCTAGGGTTTGAATCCTCTCCGGGTAGAACTCGAGACCTGGCCATCTATATAAGGCCAGGAGAGCCCCCACGGAGAGGACCAAGTAATACCGCACGACCAAAAAGCCTCGGAACTCGAGATCTACTCTCGATTCGAGCAACCTGTAACCGATCTAATCATCCAATACAGATCAGCAGAAGGCAGGAGTAAGGGTTTTACCTCTTCGAGGGCCCCGAACCTGGGTAAATCTCGCCCCCTGTCAAGCCGATGATTTCACCAGCGCTCATGACTTCTCCTAGTCGAAACCCGATAGGGTCACCTGAGGGATTTGTGGAGTCAGAACTTCGACACACTTCCTATTAACCGTTGTTTGTTTACCTTGTTGGCCCTTGTGTCGTAGTTGCATGCTTAGTGTTGTTTGCGCTCGAGTCTTGTTGTCCTTTGTCATATCACCCGTTTAGTTTGATAGTTGGGTTTCAACATAATCAACATCATGTTAATGTTTGGAATAATAATAATTTGATGATAAGGCACCAGCAGGAGGCCCAGCGTGGTTTTGAGGCCTAGTAGTGTCGAACTTAGGAAAAGAGTCTTGTCCACTAATCCATGATGAGCGCACTAACCGCATCTGGGAGGTAGTATGGGACCCCCCTCGGCTTTGACCGAATTTGTTGTTCGTCCAGGGACCACACCTAGTTCGGGTTTTCCATTTGGCACGATAATTTGCAGGTACGAGCCCATGGTGCTACGGTGACCTGATATAGTCGTTGCGGTTAGGTGCAGCACGTTCTTACAGTGTTATGAAGGCCTGTTTTGGGGTGGATTAACCGTGCATGCGACAGCTCCCGTGGTTTCTGGATTGGCAGTGGAGACGGAAAACGTCGTGTCGAGCTAACCTGAGTTTTAGTTGGTGGCTCGAGTGTGTACGGGTACTGTAGCGCACCCTGCAGGGATGAATCTTCTCGAGAAGCCGTGTTGTTCGTGGTTATGTGGCAACTTGGTGAAAGTGTTGGCTAACAAGTACTCAGACAACTTACACCTAATGATGAGAACTTGAATAGTAATATAGACCTACCTTCACCATATTATCAATGTCATCTTAATCAACTGTGTGAGTTTCCTTGGGTTGCCTCCTTTCTAGAGGTGTGACTCCTGGATGGGTTTGCTTTGGTGAGTAGTTGTAGTTGATTTCGTCACGCTCTCTCATCACTTTCTAATAGACGAGAGTGGTAGCGCATCTCTGTAGATTGCTTAGTGCTGCCCGCTGTCGCTTCATTACAACAACTCCTTCATTTGTACCCAAAGTATTTGTATCTTGTGATGATTGGTTGCACTGGTATCTTGTGAGTATTGCTTGGCTCCTATCGGTACATTCAAAGTACTGACCCCATGATTCGGGGTTGTATTCACAATGCAGTCAGCAGGTTTGAAGTTGACGATGTTAGCTTGGGAATCCCTCCGGCTTGGCCTGGGCAGGGTTTGGACGCCATCGGTTATCTTCAGGACTCTCAGTCCAATTTGTATCTGTCCGTAGTCGGATACTATTTCGTCTTCCGCTGTTATTTGGATCTTTGTATTGTATCAGTTGTATTCTTGACTCGTTTGAGTCGTCTTGTATATATCTCTTCTGTTGTTGTGGATTATTCGTGAACTATTGTAATGATTACCGAAAGTTGACAACCCAGGATCGGTATTATGTGGATTTCGGCGGGAACGCTCAAATCCTCATAGTACATGATTCAGGGGCGTCACAGGAACATAAGCTGGAAGGAAAGGAGGGTCTCATACAGCGGCCGGTTTACTATATGAGCGAGGTCTTGACAGAGTCAAAAGAACGGTACCCACATTGGCAAAAATTGTTCTTCGGGGTGTTCATGGCTAGTCGTAAATTGAAATATTACTTTCATGAACAACCCATCACAGTGGTCAGTTCAGCACGTTTGTCTGATATTATTCAGAATAGGGAAGAAACCGGGAGGGTTGCAAAATGGACTATTGAGATGGGGACATATCACATCAAATATGTGCCAAGAAGTGCAATCAAGTCTCAAGCCCTCATCGAGTTTATAAATGACTGGACACAGTTACAAGTCTCACCAGATAAGCCAGACACTAAATATCAGACCATTTATTTTGATGGATCAGGACAACTGGAAGGGTCAGGAGCTAGTTTGGTCTTGACATCTCCAAGATGTGATAAATTTTGATATGTCCTACAAATTTCATCTAAATGCACTAATAATGCAGCGGAATATGAGACTTCACTTCATGGGCTTCGAATCGCAAAGGAGATGAGTATAACCCGGATTCGATGTTTGGGAGATTCAGACCTTGTTTCTCAACAAGTTACAAGAATCTGAGATTCTAAAGACCCAGTTATGGCATCTTATAGACGAGCAGTTACCCAGCTGGCAGGACATTTTCAGGGATATCAAGTTGATCATATTGATTGACGTCTCAATGAAACACTGATGCACTGTCTCGTCTAGGTTCTCAGAAAAAACAGGTTCCACCCAACGTCTTTCTGGTTGAAATATATAGCCCGTGAGTTAAAGTTCCCACAGAAGAAGACCTGGCAAATCCGTATCCTGAATCAGAACTAGTAGCTTCTCTACATGCAATTCTAGAGTGGACTGAACCATATCTGGCTTATCTCACGAGGGGTGAGCTCCCGCAGCAATAGGTTATGAGACGATCGAAGTCATATACAATCATCAATGGTGAGTTACATAAGCGAAGTGCAACTGGAGTTTTTCAGCGATGCGTCTCTCCGGAAGGAGGGTGTCAGATTTGAACGAAATCCACTAAGGAGATTGTGGTCACCACGCAATTTCTGGGTCTTTGGTCAATAAAGGTTTAAGACAGGGATTTTTTCGGCTGACTGCAAATGCTGATGCAGAGCGAATAGTACGAAAATGTGAAGGGTGTCAGAGGTACGCAAGGCAGGATCATATGCCAGCTCAAGATTTGCGCATGATCCCCATAACCTGGCCATTCGCGGTCTGGAGGCTAGACATGGTGGCACCTTTCAAAAAGTTGTCTGATAAAAAGACCCACTTATTGGTAGCAGTTGACAAATTTTACAAAGTGGATGGAAGCAGAACCAATCAGTAAATGCGACGCGGTTACGGCAGTCAAGTTTCTGAAAAAGCTAATTTTCAGGTTTTTTTACCCACATAGCATTATAACAGACATGGGACAAATTTGTCAGAAGGAGCAATGCAAAAGTTCTGTGACCAGAATCGTATAATACTTGACCTTGCTTCAGTGGCACATCCACAGTCCAATGGACAAGCAGAGCGAGCTAACCAAGAACTGCTAAAAGGTATCAAACCTAGGCTTCAAGTCCCATTAGAAAGAACTGCAGGTTGTTGAGTTGAAGAATTACCTGTTGTTTTGCGGAGCATAAGAACTACCCCAAATAGGTCAAAAGGTTACACAACATTTTTTCTGGTTTACAGAGTTGAGGCAGTTGTACCAAGTGATATTTGTCACGATTCACCAAGAGTAGCTGTTTATGTGGAAACCCAAAATGAGATAGCTCGTCAAGACTCGCTTGATGCTTTGGAAGAAGCACGCAAACTCACAACATCAAGGTCAGCCATATACCAGCAGGACTTGCGTCGCTATCATAGCTGCAGGGTTAAAACTCGAAGTTTTCAGGAACGGGACTTAGTGTTACGCCTGATCCAGAAAAAGGATGGGATGCACAAGCTAAGCCCACCATGGGAAGGACCGTTTGTGGTTAGCAAGAAATTACACAACGGGTCATATTACCTCATTGACATGCGTGATGCTGATAAATCATGGACATATGAGGAAGAAACTGGAAGGCCTTCGAACATACCAAAGTTGAGACCATATTACACATAGGATCATTATAATCACTATGTTATTATTGAAATAAAAAAAGGATATACCTAGAAAGTCTGAGTTATTGGGATTTGTTCTAGAAATTTACCATTGTCACGGGAAGTTAAAGTTTTCGTATATGATTACTTGGGGGTGATGCTAGAGCACAGTTTATATCTAAAGAATCTGGCATAGGCCAAATTATACTGGTTATACTTGACTACCAGTTAGTGGTTACACGTAATTTTCTGACCTAGATGTTTAACCTGGGCGAGTCAATCATGCTATAACCCGGCAAAACCGGGTTATTATGACCCTGAACTCACCAGAGTTGGAAACACTAGAATAAGTCATGCGATAAACCGGCTGAGCTAGATAGCAAAGATAAACCAAAAAAGTCAAAAAAAATGTTTCCCAAACAAAGAGGTTGTAAATTTTCAAATAAAGATAACCCGGAAATTTTTGCATAAACTAGCAAGAAGGCCGAGTTATTACACACCAAAAGTATCATCAGTGCACATGCGCACTTTGAAAAAATAGAGCTAGAAATAAAGCAGTTTATCTAGCCTATTATAGACCCATCAGGGTTGAATTATTATCAAACTGACCAAATGTTTATTACACAACAGATTTTCCTTTCTGTTGTGCAGAATCTAAACCGGCTCCAGAATCCGGGTCTTGTGCTCCCGGGTGCTCTTCATCATCACCTTGGATATTTTCTGCTTCTTCAAGTTCAACCATGGAGACTTATTTCCACTCCAGCTGAGCCAAAATATCATTGGTGTCATCCGGTTCATACAAGGGACGGGGTGGAGCAAAAACCAAAGGAGTGGTAGACAGTGGTGCACCAGAGGATGAAGCTACAGAAAGTCGGATCTTCTGCAGAACCTAGCGAACAACAGTTATAACTTGAGGGCAGAAAGCCGGCTTGCGATCACCTGAGGAAAGATAACCATGACTAAGTTCTTTGAGCTTTAATTTTTCCGCAATGGAGCAAGCTTGGAACCGGCAATCTTTCTCGATCTTGGCAAAATCCTTCCTCTTGTACTTGGTCCTATCTGCCTGATACTCAGAAAAACCTTTAAACAGGAGATCCGGATTCAGTTCCGGGTGATATGCTTTGGCCAGGGACATAACTTTGATTGCTCCATGATGGTAGGCTGAGATTTTGTGCTCTTTTATCCATTGTGGAACATGCGTTAGTTCCACAATCATATCGTGGAGTTTCCTAGGGGTATTATTCCAGCTTCTAAGGGCTTTGATGCATTCACCTCCCCCAACATATAATTGCCGGATCAAGATGAATAGAGCTTTCAACTTCAGTTCGGGAAGCTGGAGGTTATTCCCGTGCAGTCTACCTGAAAATCACAAGAGTACATTGTTCAGAAACCGGATTATTATGAGGAGACATGGAGAAAATGAACCGACAGAGAAGCATAGATGTGTTGCACGAGGAGCAAACTTACCAAAAAACACTGCAAGTGATATCACCTAGCAGGTCCTTAACCTTAGCAAAGTTGCTTCTGGTTTCCTACTGCTCCTTCTCAGCATTTTCTGCCCTCTCCATAAGAGTTTTTTCCCGGTTCTCAAAATCTTGTTGAAGAACAGACAAGGTTTTGGTAGCTTCTTCAACTACCTTTTCCAGCTCATGCTGCAGATTTCTTGCCTCTTCAGTTTTTTGGGCCTCTTGGGCTAACAGGTTCTTCAAGTTTGAAATCTCTTTCTAAGAGGAAGATTCGAGACTCTGCAAAATTGGTAACCGCAGAAAATATGAGTTATAGACAGTTCAAGTCATCAGGTCACAATAAGCTGAGAAAATTCCGGGTTTCCATAGAAACACAGCCCGGGCGTTGGGGGCTATGATGATTTTTTAGCCTACTCAAGCAATGGAATATTCGTTAAGTCCCGAGTAGCTGCAGGCTCACAACCCGGCACTTGGGGGCTGAAAGTTTTACTTAAATAGAATTAAGTCCCGAGTAGCTGCAGGCTAGCAAACCCGACACTTGGGAGCTACAGCATTTCAGTTTTAAATGAATTTACTGGTGCAAAATCAAGACAAGTCCCGTTCCACAATTAATTTATAAACTGGCACTTGGGGCTACGGTTCAAATTCAAAGGTATACCAAAGAAATCTTCAAGTTTGTTATTAAATATAAACCGGAAGATTGAGGGCTACAGGTTATGTCTATCAAGGTTACCTCATATCTCTTCTTCAGAAAATTGATGATTCCATCTTCACGACGCCGGTTTTCAGAAAGCTCTTGAACGAGAGTATCAAAATTCTGACCCTCAATATTCAGGTTGGAAGGAACTGTTTTTGCTTCTGGAGCTGGTTTCAAATCCTCTGTAACCTTGGATAGCACAGTAAAGATCCCAACAGTTCTTACAGTCTGAGAGTCGATAATCTCCACATCGAGTCTGAGACATTCATGTCTTCAATCGGAGGATCATTATCCGGCGTATTATCAGCCGGATTCACCTCTTGGTCAGTGGCCTCTGCAGGATCATCGATAAGACCCGGCGAGTGAATATCCGGTTCATCTTGTTTCTCTTCATGAGCTTTTTCCTACAAGTTTGCAGTGGGAGCAGCAACAGAAATTGGAGTAACCTTTAACACAGCTTGGGCCCTGCAACAAGAGAAAGGTTATAAACCAGATTGGCTAGAATTGGTTATAACTATGAACTAAAGATCGAAGAGCTAGCTTACCCAGAGTTAATGGAAAATTCACTGCCCCCGCTGTAGTGGGATGAACCAGAGTTGGGAGAATCTATATGAAAAGTATGAATCAACTCAGGCCGGATTTTCCCTGCCAAGGGATGTGAAGAGGTAGGCGAAACTTGAGCCTTAGAAACCCGTAGGGAAGGAGTTTTCTTAGGCAAACCTGCTTGTAAATCACTTGACCCAGAGTTTCGGGTCCTCCTTCTTTTGCTAGTATCTTTGTCATCCTACGTTTTCTCCATATGTGAGGACGGGTTCAAGGTTTTTTTGGACAGTCTAGAAATAGGCACCTCTGCAACAGCTTGTCAGCTTCTCTTGTTGGTCACGGGAGAATCTTTCTCAACTACCACGTTTGAGCCAGTAATGGGAGCGGTAGGGTTGAGATCCGGAATAATTTGATCAAGTGCATCTTGAGTCGGGTCCCCTTGTCCTAAACCGACACCCTCCTGCTCAACCGGTTTATCCTGCGAGTAACTAGCGTCAGCAAATTGGTTATGCAAGTGACCAAGGGAGTCAAATTCAGAAACCTCATCCTCTTCGTCACTTTGCTCTTCAGATTCATCATCTTCAGGAGGAGAAGCGGGTTCTTGGGTAGTAACCCAGAAAGCGTCTGAAAGCTATAAACCAGAAAAAAGAAGGGTTAGCATCAGTGAAGTCTTTAATTTCCCATGGAATGAAAGTGACTTGTAAAAAGATGAACTTACAGGAGGAGCCGGGTTGGAGGAGGAAAAGGCGGCAAGACCAACATCAAAGAACATATCTTTCTTTATTCCGACTAGGTCTTTCAGCGCTGCCACCATATCAGACTTTGAAGCTGGGGAGTCAGAATATCTCATAGGGTCTAATAAACCGGTGTACTAATGAAACAGTCGGTCCCTAATGCTAAGAGGATGGATGCGCCAGTTTACCCAAGTTTGGGTTAGGTCTAAACCGGTTAACCCATGGACTATTAAGGAGGTTACACATTTGAGAAGGGGCTTGATTTTGACTGGATCAGCTGACTTAGCATAGGAGTTCATGGTGCTGATTGCTATGGATGGCGTGTTGGAAACCCCAAGAGGAAGTTGTGATGAGTAAGCGGCAAGAATTTCCCTCAGTTAAGAACCAAGGTTATCAATCCAGTATGAGGAAGAGGATCTCAGGAAGGTTGATGCCACTGACGGTGGTGCTGGCGCTTCACCGGTGTCAGCAACAACGTGGAACCTGTACACAACACAACCAAAATACTTTGTCCCAACGGTACAGTGAGGTTGTCAATCTCACCGGTCTTGCTGAAAACAAAGATTAGACGTATAGTGTGGAAAATGATGTATGCTTGCAGTAAGTAAAGAAAGCAGTAAATAGTTGTGGTTTGTTTAACAGTGTGGAAAATGGACCGAGGTTCATAGGTTCACTAGTGGTGTCTCTCCATAAAAGATAGACTGTTGGGTGAACAAATTACAGCTGGGCAATTGACAAATAGAGGTTGCACCATAGTGCACAATATAACATGATGATTACTATGATATTTAGTGCGGGCATCACAACAATATACATAGACCGAAATCCATCTGCATCTATGACTAATAATCCACCCTCAGGTTATCATTCGACCCCCCTTAGGTATTAATTTGCAAGCAACAGATAACTGCATTAAACAAAGTGTGTAATGTAAGCAATGATTATGCACGCGGGCACTCTCACCGCTGTTTTCTCCCTAATGGCAACAACACATCCTCCCCCTTCACGTTTCTGTCACTCGAGCAAGGTGGTGAGGAGGCATGAACCCACTATCGAGCATAAATACTCCCTCTTGGAGTCACTAGCAACTACTTGGCCAGAGCAACCACTAGCAACGGAAAGCATGCAAGATCACAAATAGCATATGCAAATAAAGACTATAATAAACTTGGCAAAAGTTCAATATTCATCGGATCCCAGCAAACACAGCATATAGAATTACATAAGATCAATCTTGATCATGATAGGCAGCTCACGAGATCTAAACATGGAGGCATATGAGGAGAAGACAACCATCTAGCTACAGCTACGAACCCGTAGTCAAAGGATGAACTACTCACGCATCACTCCGAAGGAAGGCATGGTGATGTAGAAGCCTCCGGTGATGATCTCCTCTCCGGCAGGGTGCCGGAAACAGCTTCAGAACCCCCTGATCTAGGGTTGACGGTGACGGCGCCTACGGAACTTTTCGGGGATTTTTTATCACGTGCCTAAGGTTTTCCATCCGGGGGGATTAAATAGGCGAAAGGGCAAATGCGGTGGAGCTCCAGGGGCCCCACACCCATAGATGGCGCTGGCCAGGGGGACCCGCGCCACCCTATGGTGTGGCCCCCATGGTGCCCGTCTTCGACTCCTCTTCGGTGTTCTGGATGCTTCCAGGGAAAATAGGCACTTCGGGCTTTGTGGGGTCCAATTCCTGAGAATGTTTCTAGAACAACTTTTCTGAAACCAAAAATAGCAGAAAACAGGGAACTGGCACTTGGCATCTTGTTAATAGGTTAGTCCCGAAAACGTATAAAAATGCTATAAATAAGGGAGAAAACAAGTAGCAACTGACATAATATGATCATGGAGCATCAGAAATTATAGATACGTTGGAGACGTATCAAGTGCTTGTATAAACAAGAAGCTCAGGATGATAACCCGGCAGGGCCGGTTCATCGGAAGGAGAGGTATCCTTGCAGTAAAAGAAGGTTTTCTGCCAGAGTTTTGGATGACTAGCTGATACGTCATAAACATATCCTTAATGTCTCATGTTCCATGTTGTTTTCTTATTGTTTCCCACATGTTTGCTATACACTTTATGTCATTTTTATCGATTTTTCATACTAACCTATTGACAAGATGCCACAGAGCCAGTTCCCTATTTTCTGTTGTTTTTAGTTTCAGATAAGTTGTTCTAGAAATATTATCGGAATTGGAAAATTCAAATCCCGAAAGTCTTAGAATTCCCGAAGGTTCCACGGAGTCCCAAAGAGACCCAGAAGGGGGCCTCAGGGTGCCCACACCATAGGGCGGCGCCCCCTGGCCGCGCCAGAGGGTGGTGTGGGCCCCCAGGCCTCCACCGCATTTGCCCTTTTTCCTATTTAATACCTCTGAGACGTAAACCCTAAATATATTCCACTTCGTCATCCCGAGATCGGGAGGGTTCTAGAGCTCTCCCCGGCACCCTGTCGGGAGGGGAATTCATCACTGGAGGGGTCTACACCACCATGCCCTCCTCCGAAGTGATGCGTGAGTAGTTCATCCATGGACTATAGGTCCATAGCAGTAGCTAGATGGTTGTTCTCTCCACTTTGTACCTCATGTTTAATCTTGTGAGCTTCCTAACATGATCAAGATCATCTTTATGTAATGCTACATGTTGTGTTTGCTGGGATATGATGAATGTTGAATGTTATGTCTTCTGATTATCAATCTATCATGTTATCTTCATGCTTATGTTACTTATGATCTTGCATGCTCTACGTTATTAGTAGATGCTCTGGCCAAGTTGACGCTAGTAACTCCAAAAGGGACTATTTATGCTCGATAGTGGGTTCATGCCTCTTTTTCATCTGTGCTCGAGTGACAGAAACGTGAAGGATGGAGAATGTGTTGTTGCCATTAGGGAGAAAACAACGGTGTTTACCTAGTTTACATTGTTTACATTACACACTTTGCTTACGGTGATAATCTGTTGCTAGCAACTTAATACCCAACGTTTGTTCGGATGATATTCAGAGGGTGGATTATTAGACATAGATGTAGTTGGATGACAGTCTATGTATTTTTTTGTAATGCCCACATAACTCACATAGTAATCTCTATGTCTTGCATATGCACTACGGTGCATCCTTCATTTATGTCAATTGCCCAGCTGTAATTTGTTCACCACACATCTTATTTATCTTTCACGGAGAGACACCACTATTGAATTGTGGACCCCGGTCCATTTTCCTCATACTGATAAAACGCCTACTGCTTCATACTATTCCTAATGTTTTCCACACCATACGTTTAACCTCTTTGTGTTCAGAAAAACCGATGAGATTGACAACCTCACTGCTTCATTGGGGCAAAGTTATTTGATTGTGTTGTGTAGGTTCCACGTTGCTGCTGAACCGGTAGTGGCGCCCTGCCATCTCATCTACTTCAACCTTCTGAAGTTACTCCTTCCTCCTACTGGTCTATTCAACCTGGTTTCTTTCTGAGGGAAACTTGCTACTACACTCTTCATACCTTCCTCTTGGGGTCTCCCAACGAACGTGTGTTCACACGCATCAAGAACTTTTCTGGCGCTGTTGCCGGGGAGGAAGAGAATTTATGCAACAGGAGTCTCTCACTTCCAATCTCTTTTCTTTGTTTTCGTTTTGCTTAGTTTATTTTATTTTGTCTTGTTTGCTCCTCTTTATCAAAAACACAAAAAATAGTTCTATTTCTAGGTGTAGTTTTATTCCTATTTATAGTCTTATTAAAATGAATACTCATGTTCCTGTTACCATGTCACATGAGGAAATGATCTTCACTTTCAAATAAGGGAGTGATGAGAATTTTAAGGAAGCTTGGTCTAGAGTTTTTTATTCCTATTGCAAAACTGATCCTAAAATGACTCTAAGCCTGTTTCTTCGTAGCTTTTAGTTTGGACTTGTTCTTTGCTATAGATATGCTTTGGATGCTGTGGTAGGAGGATATTTCCTTCATTGTGATGGAGAGCAAGCTTTTAATGCTATAAAAAAATTAATTGCAACCTACAGTCTACCCAGTAGTCCTGATAAAGCCTTTGGAAGTATTTATGCTGGATTGAATACTCTTGAGTCACATATTTCTTATTTAAAAGAAGGTTATGGCCAGATTCGTGAACGTCTTGATTATGTCCCAATAAACTCTGAAGCCTCAAATATGATTCCTTTGGTGAATGTTTCTATAAATGGTGAAACATTTCATGCTCGTTGTGATATTATGTCTCAATTTTGTCTTATGCCTAAAGAGATTTATGAATCTTTGAACTTTTGGGGACTTGCTGAGGGAGGAGAAGAAATTCCCCTCGTTAATAACAACACTATATTTCCCATTGGGATAGCTAAGGAGTGTTTACAAAACTCCTAGGAAAAAAGGTCTCCACTAATTATCTTGTTATTGAATGTGTAGGAGGAGGACAAATTACCCTCGGAAGATCTCTGTTGAAGCTCTTAGGAGCAACTATTGATATGGGGAAAGGTACCATGATTTTCACTTCCAAACCATGTTTGGACCATCAGTTCCCTAAAACTAAAAATAAGGGTAAGAAAGGTAAGCGTAAATCTCGTAATTATTTGGATGATTCTTCACTTGAAATACTTGATTCCACTTTTCTGGGCCTAGCTAAAAGGCGTTAAAGAAAAGCACTTCTTGGTAGATAACCCATGGTTTTATTTTTGCTTTTTTTCTCTGTTTTATTTGAGTCAAGGGGTTGTATACTTCTGTAGCAACTCCTTTGTATATTTCTTTTCATGTTTTAGTAGTGCCAAGTAAAGTTTTTGACGAGAGTTGGAGTTGGTTTTCGGATTTCTGCGCAGGAAACAGATTTCTGCTGTCCATCGTAAAAAATCGTATAAAATTCAGGAAGCTCAGAATGATCTGAATTTTTTTATGCTTATTCCTCGTCTAATTCCACAAATTTTTCGTTCTTTTAAGTTTTTTGATCTGAGCAATGTAACTGCCTCAAAAAATTCATCTTTACAAACTGTTCTTGTTTTGACAGATTATGCCATTTTTCTTGCATTTGCTCTTTTGCGATGTCAAGTGGATTTCTTTGGTTCACGAAACATTAGTGGCTATAGCTAATGTTTAAGAGTATCAATAGAAATTGTGCCATACAGAACCAATGGATTTTAAATCGTTGCACTAACCCTCTAATCTGAATTACTGTTTGAGTGTGGTGTGAACAAAGTTTTCAAGGGTCAAGAGAAGAGGTGATATATGTGATCAAGAAGAGTGCAAGGTCAAATCTTGGGGATTCCCCCATGTTTCATCCAAGCATATTTTTAGAAAACTCAAGCATCTAAGCTTGGGGATTCCCAAGGCATCCCCTTCTTCATCAACTATCTATCAAGTCACTTCTCGTGAAACTATATTTTTATGCGGTCACATCATATGAAGTTTACTTGGAGCGTCTGTTTGTTTTTATTTTGTTTTCCTTTGTTTTATTTTGTTTACCTTGCTGCAATAATATAGTTGGATCCTATCATTCTTTGTTTGGGATAGAGACAC
This sequence comes from Alopecurus myosuroides, assembly GCA_028641055.1. Taxonomy (NCBI): domain Eukaryota; kingdom Viridiplantae; phylum Streptophyta; class Magnoliopsida; order Poales; family Poaceae; genus Alopecurus; species Alopecurus myosuroides. The sequence continues at coordinate 245,797,925 of CM054058.1, forward strand.
GCTCCGCTTTTTCGTTAGAATACTTGCCATGCTAGTATTCTTAGTTTTTCTTCTAGTTGCTGCAAAAATTCCTGTTTAGCTCTCGTTTTCATTGCTTCTCTTATTCAGAGCTATTAGTTTTAGTAGTGTTTTGTGAGTCCATGTTTTCTTGTTGTGTCATTTAGAGAGTTTTTGTTAAATCATATTTCGTATGGTGCTTGTTGGAAAAGAAACTTCTGCTTGAGGTAGAATTTTTAACAGTGCAAGTAGAAGCTTGTATAGACTGTGGCTAGAACTTTTTCATATCATGCTAGATGTTATTTTAGTTTTAAAGCCTTGTGGTTATTGAGTAGCATGATTAGCCTCAAATATCTGAGAGTGTTTAATGTTCCATTGAAAGAATCATGAGTTGTTCTTGTCATATTGAAGCATAAATTTGTGGTGTTCTCCTTTGAATGTTTTATTTGGTTGACTTGCCGCATGCTCACACCATGTTTATGACTATGAACCAGTCACGAATAGCCTCCATGATCATTTAGTTTTTGAACTTGTGGTACCACTTATGCTTTTATTAATGATGTTTATGTCACTATGCATGATTATGGCTCTTATGCTCTCTTGATTTGTCGCTCCCAGTTTTTTCTAGCCTCCACATTTGCTGAGTATGAGCTCTACTCGTGCATCCAACTCCCCAAAACCAAAGTTTTCCCATTGTGTCCACCATACCTACCTACATGTGGTATTTAACCACCACTCCAAAGTAAATTTCTCACGTGTTACCTTTAAAACTTTCAAAATTACTCATGTTTTGTGCTCCTATTTTAGCTCATGAGGACATAAATAGAGAATCTTTATCTCACTTGTTGATTGGACTTTCACACCCTGGACTAGTGGCTTCATCCGCTTATCCAATTATAGAAGATCTAGCGGCGGGGTGCCCAGCCCCAAATTATTAACACAAATTCTCTTTTGCCCATGATTTATCAGTTAAAGCATAATTGTGTAAACAAAAGAGAAAGAGGGATGACCTTCTACCCAGATGCGTCCTTCTATGGGAACCGCTCTTGTGAAGTCTAGTTGGCTTGTGATGTACTGTATTTTCTGTTTACCATTCGTTGACATAAGCATACACCTCTCTTAAAATATAGACACTCCTCCACGGTATGTGATTGTTGGCAGGCACCCGAGGATTCGGTTAGCCATGGTTTGTGAAAGATGGTTGAGAGGAGTGTCAAGTTTTTATACCTATGTTTAATAAAATAAAAGTTGTAGCACATGAGTGATCCATGCTTCCCTTTGCGAAGGGCATTTATTTTACTTTTATGTTGAGTCTCCATCTTCTAACTTTATGCACGGTTGAGAGAGCATATTTGCCATTCTGAGATTTATGTGCATTTGTCCCAGAAACATTATTAATTGATTCATGATGTGTTATTGCATGTTCTCTAATTATTTGTTCTAGTCTTCCTCGTGAACTTTGAAGGTGTCCTGGCATTTATGTTTTGCCCCACTCTTAAGGACTAGCGAAATATCATTTTGACATGTTCTCTCTATACTTGAAACAAACGTATATCTTTTGTTGCATTGTTATTCATGATCTTTTATTTGAGTTACTTCTCATGATGCAAGGTGATTGCTATGCTTTATTATTAAAGTTCTATTTATCATGCTTGTGTTTAAGTTCTATGATCTCAGCTTACTTATGCCTTTACATTATTGATGATCAAGTTTACGTTGGTAGCAGATCACCTCAGAAGTTATGAGTTTTTATCGTTTACCTACTCGAGGATGAGTAGGAACTAAGCTTGGGGATGTTGATACGTCATAAACGTATCCGTAATTTCTGATGTTCCATGTTGTTTTCTTATTGTTTCCCACATGTTTGCTATTCATTTTATGTCATTTTTATCGATTTTTTGGACTAACCTATTGACAACATGCCACAGAGCCAGTTCCTTGTTTTCTGCTATTTTTAGTTTCATAAAAGTTGTTCTGGAAATATTCTCGGAATTGGAAAATTCGAAGCCCAGAAGTCTTAGAATTCCCGAAGGTTCCACGGAGTCCCGAAGAAACCCAGAGAGGGGCCTCAGGGGGCCCACACCATAGGGCAGCGCGCCCCCCATGGCCGCGCCAAGGGGCGGTGTGGGCCCCTAGGCCTCCACCGCCTTTGCCCTTTCGCCTATTTAATTCCTTCGAGACGTAAATTGATGGGGGGATGGTAACCCGGTAGGATCATGTCTAGGTGAAACCCGGCCCGAAGGAAATCACGCAAGACCCGGCCCAAGGTGGAGGAGTTTCTAGAAGGCCCAAGAGGGAGCCTGAATCTTGTAATCCGTACCTTGGGAGCCAAGATTAGGAAAGCTAGGGTTATGTGTGTATTCCGGGTAGGATTCAGGGTATGTCTTGTATAAGAAGCCAGAGAGCCGGGTAATATATAAACCGGTTCCTGGAATAAAGAAAGAGAGAGTTTCCGAGCTATTCGAGTATTCCAGTAGTACGAGAGTTGATAGTTGTAACCCTAGATCGGAGACTCGGCGACTTTATGGCCCGAGCTACCAGATCACCAGAAAACATGATTTCCCCTAAGCTAAACCCTCTCCCAAACACCAGAGTCGATTTGCCCCAAAGTAAGTTACCCCTGGTAACGTCTGCCGTGATTACCCCACGACAGTTGGCGCCCACCATGGGGCCTACGTCCAAGGGTGTTTACATCATGGGAGAAGCTCGGGAAAGCATGAAGAACCTCGTCATCGGCGAGATCATCACCAACCTAGAAGGAGAGAAGATCGTGGACGACTTTGGCTGGGGGCCAGAGTCAGATCTGCTGGAAACCGGATCTGCCGTCACGATCGGCCGGATCAACGTCTTCGTCGGTGTGGTACGTGCATATGGTTTTGTTTCTGACCATAATGAATGTGATTCTGTGTCAGGGGACGATACCTGTATTCAATCGGACGGAGAGGAATCGGTCGGGACGGTAGATCCAGAGAAGGAGCCCACCACGAAGAGGGAACAGCCGGAGGAGCCGGTATGGACCCCGCGTGGCCGGGTTATGGGAGAAGATGATACTGAGTCTATCTTGCACTTGCTTGAGGATCGGTACGAAGAAGATAGTGACGAAGAGGAGGAATACGAATCGTCGCCAGGCATCGCGCGCCGAGTCGCGGTCTACACAGCCCCTGCGATCAATCTTAATTAGGGCGATGTGTCGGTGGCCGCGGCTGGAGCGGCGCGAGCGCTGGCCCAACAACAAACACCGGCTAACGGAAACCCGGTCATAGCCCGGGTCGATGGAGAGCCGGCCTTTGTTACTAGTGGGACAGGGGAAAGTGAGCGGAATAGGAATATGTTTGGGTTCATGGCAAACAGAGAAACGGGAGCAGGAACTTCACGTCCACAAAATCCGGCGCTGTTCAGCAACAATTTGATTTTGGATCCCACCGTATTGGCAACAGTGATAACCCCAGAAAACGCAGCGGCACGTGCCCGAGACCTAGATGTAGCCCGCCGGGCATTGGAGCAACAGAGAAGGGAAATAGAAGCTGAGAGGCAAGGGATGGTTGAGCGCCAGCGTGAGTTGGAAGAATTGGAGGATCGAATTCAGGCTCAAACAACAAGGATATACAATCAAAGGCATCAGACGAGGTTACCGGCAACAGGTGGAAATATACAGCCGGCCACACTATTTATTACTCCCCAAGATCAGCCAATCCCGGTTGTGAATCAAGGAACCGGGTTTCAGGGAGCGACGCTCGGGGGACAGCCGGCCAACGCACCAGCCGGGTTACCCGCTGGGACTCTTGGGGGCAGTACAACGCTACCACCGTCACGATTTCACACCCCCCGGGTCACTTCAATAACCCCATGGATAACGTGTATGCCGCGACCCTAGCGCTCGACCGTATTCCACTGGGAGAGACGCCTCGAGAAATCGAAAATCGGCAGGCCATAGAGATGCTACGCACCGCAGTGGCTCAGCAGGAAAATTACCCGGACGATAGAAGTGGTTTGCATGGGACGCCGTATGTCAGCCGGCAACCCGGAAACACGAGAAATATTCAGTCAAGCTCGGCACGGCGGAGGGCAGAGCAGCAGCAAATGCCGCCTCCTCCTCGTAGGCCAGCGGCTCCCGCAGTCTCGGCAGCACAGGCGATAGTCGACAATTCCCGTGCGAAGCGCATGGCCGGGTCAGCTGTGCAAGGGGTAGTAGGTGCCGCACCCCCAGCCGCGCCAGCCGAGTCTCATGTATCGCGCGCAAGGCCAGTATTGACCAACCTGGCCGGCCCTAAATGTCTGTCGGATGCCATTAGAGCAGAACCATACCCGGATAAATTCAAGGAACCGAGTAAAGTTGTGAACTATGAGCCAACTATGGATCCTGAGACCTGGCTGAGCAGTTATGAGATGGCAATGTCTATCCGCAATGCATCAGAAAAGCTTCAAGCCAAGTTCATGTATCTCAAGATGTCTGAGGGAGCAACGAAGTTGTGGTTCAACAACCTGCCGGACAGATCCATTAATTCATGGAATGAGTTGAAAACAGCTTTCGTTAAGCACTTTCATGGAACATGCCGGAAGTTATTCACGATTGATGATTTGGAAAGATGTGTTCAGAGGACGGGAGAGTCGGCTGATGCATGTAAAATGCATACATGAACTTTGCATGTTATTACTTGTTTTTCCTACATATTAGGAACATATATTCATGTTTTATAATGATTTGGGGGATTTTCTAAACAATCCCCCTTGTTTTGGTTCTAACCCTGTTTTTCCAGAAAACGTACTTTTTAGTGTTTCAGACTTTCCGGATGCTTCGGGACTCCAAAAAGGGCAAGGCCAAAGAGCACGGTTCATAATTTTCGAGACGAAGACCATGGGCCAAAGTAGAGGGCCAAAAGGCCAACCAGGTGGCAAAGAGGACCCTCCACGCGGCCAGATTCCTTGGCCGCGTGAGAGGCCCCCTTTTTGCCCCCGTGGCTCCGATGTCGTCGATCTTTCTTCTCCCGAGTGTCTCGTGACCTAAAAACGACTATATAAAGGGTCCCCTGGCCTTTTCGAGGAGGAGGCGGCGCCGAGAGACGAAACCACGAAACAGAGAGACAGAAGGCTGCCGCCGGAGAAGATCGAAGGGGGGAAATGCCGCCGGGATCACCCCCGGAGGGCTCCACCCCCCTCCGACGTGTTCATCATCAACATCTACAGCAAGATCAGCTCCATCTCTCCACTGTAATCTCTTGGCAAACACGATGTATGATGCAATACTATATTCCCTTGATGTATTGTGTCTCCTAGTCTATGTTTGAGTAGTGAATTGTTCTTGGCAATGGTGAAATAGTTCGTTGATTGGTTGCATACAAGTTTGTTATCTTCTATGATTGTCTTTATGTACAATATATGAGTGCACGCATATGTTGGGGAATGCATGTAAGGTGATCACCGGTAGCATAATGGAGTGGTGGTGACTTGGGAGTGACAGTAACCTGAGACCGAGCCACAAAGTTAAGTTATTGGGGGATATATATAGGGGACCTTAGAACGTCAGGCTATGGTGGGACTTTATGTCTTAATCAATCTTGTGCAGTCATTTACTTGGCCACATGATCCATCATAAGGGTTTGTAGATCATTTACTTGACTATACCTATTCATGGCTCCTTCCTAGAAGAAACAACTAAGACTAAAACATGTGCTTCACTAATTGTGACAACCACACGAACGAAACACCTATTGCTAGAACACTTGCTCCCTTGAGATACTTGAGATATTTGTTGCTTGCTACTTGTGAAACTTGCTTAGAAACTTGCATTTTAAACTTGCTTCACTAGTTACTAGACAAACCACACTCCACGTCACTTGCTTTTAATTAGTTAGTTCCTTTTAGTCAAACTTATTGCTTTGCATAAACAGCCATATAAGAGGGTTATAGGGTTTTAGAGAATAGATAGCTTACCTTCAGCTCCTCGTGGGTTCGACACTCAAATACTTATCGAAAGGTACTACAATTGATCTCCTGCACTTGGGAGTCATCAAGCACTTTTCTGGCGCCGTTGCCGTGGAGCGTTGTGCTAAGCTTTTATTCTTGTTTGCATTGCATACTAATATATAAACCTAAAACACACAAAAATTATAAAATGGAAAACAACCAAATTTTTTTAGAACTATATAATATCTACCTTGAATTAGGACATGAAGTGTTTGAGGAGAAATTGAAAAATTATTCGCACAACAATCATATTTGTGGTAGTACTAATTCTTTGAACACCTTTATTGCTAAGGAAAACCTTGAGCTTGGGGAAGTTTGTCTTGATGAATATGATATTTTTAGTCCCCCTACTATTGAGGATAAAAATGGTATACTTGCTGATTCTATGGAAAGTGTTAAGCTTGGGGAAGTTGGTTTTGATTGGCATGATATTTCTAGTTCCCCAAGCTTGGAGGAGAAAATTCACTTTGATGATACTATGCCTCCTATATATGATGATTGCAATGAAAATTATGAATGTTTAACTCCCACTATCAGTAATGAGGATTTTACTTATGTGGAGAGTAGTGATTCTTTTATGCATGTGGATCATGATAAGAATGTTCTATGTGATATTCATATTGTTGAATCTATTCATGATGCCACTGAAAATTATTATGAGAGAGGGAAACATGGTTACACATATTTCAACAATATTAAGTTTCCCCTCTTTATGCTGAAAGTATTGAAGTTCCACTTGATCTACCTTTCTATGCTTGCTATTATGTGCTTCTTTTATTTGTTTCATTACAAAATGCCAATGCATAGGAAATGGGTTAGACTTAAAAATAAATTGTTTAATATTTTTTTGGTGTGTTCCTTATGCTTTAATTTCCTATTCGGTTTGAGCACACATTTATGTCTTTACAACATGTAAAATGCCTTTACCTACTGTTATGTATAATTTAGTTTAAGATTTTCATTTTATAAAAAATTTGGGAAAGTAAATGAGAAGGATGAGTAATGGAGAAGTTGGGGTCGACCTTGAACATGTGTTGTTCATGCCAATGAAACCATTGCAAAGTCTCTATCATTAAAACTTTTTCCAAAGCTAAAAACAATAAAAATATTAGTTCACTACTGTAACATCACATTTCTGTCTTATTTCTCATCTTAAATGGCAAGAATAATCTTATATGAGAGATAGGATTAAACAATAGTAATTAGCTGTCAAGAAAACAGATTCCTGAACTTCACTGCAAAAAATGTTTAAAATCACAGAAGTGGAATTTTGACCTGGTAATTGACGATAGAAATATTTAGTTATCACTACATATTTCATTAGTTTTAAGTTTTCTGATTTGAGCAACTTAAGTGCCTCTAAAAATTCACTCTTTACGGGTTGTTCAGTTTTTGGCAGATTATGTCTTTATTTTGCATTGCTCTCATTACTTGTGTTTTGTGTGGTTCTTTTGATCAAGGAGCAATGCACAACTGTAGTAACAGTAGTTAATATTTAGAATCAACTCATGATGTGTCTTTGCTGTACCTATGTGGATTTTATTTATGGAGGCACTAACCCCTCTAATCAAGTTTTATGTTGAGATTTGTGTAAGAAGAATTTTTCAGGAGGAAGAGTTGAGTGAGATGAACAAAGATCAAGAGGGACAACCAATCAAGCTTGGGGATGTACCCCTGGGCTCACCCTACATGTATCAAATAAGTACAAGAATCCAAGCTTGGGTATGCCGAGCCACCTCACTCCAACCATCATGATGTTAAGTAAGTAAAGCCTAGCTATATGGCTATAAAGAAAGCGCTTTACGTGAGGCAACCCGGTTGTTTTTGTTTGGATTTTCCTAGTGTCCTCTTGCTGTCTCAAGAGATTAGTTTTTTTTGTTTTAATTCTGGAGTTTTCAATAAAGAGTCAAGTCAAACCCATTTGGACTTATAAGTTGTTATCCTAGTGCATGAAATTTCTGTTTCAGCACGAGTCTGCTCACCGTAGGATTTTACGTTTTTTATTGGTATGTAGGATTGAGCTAATTTTTTAGTACGTTCTGCAACGTTTTGTCCTCTATAAGAAAAAAAATTGGCTTAATTTTTTGACGAGTATAGCTTAGGAAAAAACGTTCGTTTTTCTGCTGTTGCTTTTCTGGACAGATTCTGCCTTCTTTTGTTTTATGCACTCTTTGGGCTTGGGAATCGAATTTCCATGGTTCTTTCAAGCAAGAGAGTGAACATACAACATAATGAACCTTATTGTCTATCTAATGTAGCATTTGATTTGGAATTTTGCACAGCAAGCATGTGATTTGTTTGTCCTTGCTAATCTCACCCCACAGAAAAAGAATGGGAGAAACATGTTTTGTGAAGTTTTTTCACAGGGAATAGAGGAGATGCGCCTCAATACATCCAAGAATGGTGAAAGCCATAAGATTGGGGATATGATGAACACCCCACTGGAGCTACACTCTTTTGGTTAGCACACGTCTACTTTCTGTTTTTCTAAGCAAAGCATTTATCGTATAGACTTGAAGCGTCTAGTTTTTGTTTTTATTTTTGTTTTGATAAGACCACACCCATCATTTTATATGAGATTGAGCTACTGTAGTTTGGGGTTGGAATGTATTGTATGCTAGTATTATGACTTGGAATAGGGATGCCATGGTTGATTTGAAGAGCTACATATGTTTGCATGATTTATAGGCTTTTTATGTGTAGAAATTTGCAATAATGTTGTCTTGAGCTATCTCTTATTCATGTCCTTGATGTTAATTGCTGGTTTATTTAGTTTGTCATGAAATGAGTAGTTCTATGGACATATGCATGCATAGTAGCTGGTCAACTATCTCCCTCTTGCTAGCTAAAAATTTAAAAATTCCAACAAGTAAAAACTTGTTTCCAACACTCCTTAGCCAAGTATTTCCAGTGAGTCCACCATATCTTCCCATTAGCTTCATTGCTATTCCGAGTATGTTCACCATGTTATTGTGTTATTTATGTTCTAAATTAATATATTCACTTTATTAATTGTCATGGGTTGAACTTGGGATAGAACTCTCACGAACTTTTGAAGGCACACTTTACTTTTTATGCATCTAATAAACATGACCCAATAATGGGAGCCACAAGTTTTGCGTTTGACAAGTGTGTGGTTGGGAGCTAGCTATAAACGTGTATCACCGGAAAGCTTTCAACATTGCACAAAAATTTACATTTGGTTGATATCATGTACTTTTGTTTTTGGACTCCTGCCATGCCGAAATGAAATAGAGGAATAGTAAGTTTTGATGAGTAAGTATCTATATGACTAGAGAAACGCATTGGGCCGCTAACCCAAGCCATGCTTTATCATGGTGAAAATTTACTTACAGCTTGAGTGACTCTACAACACATCCTACAATAAAATAAGAATCTATGCATAATAGTGAATGAAAATAAAAAGGATGATGAGTCTACTCCGTTTGTTTGTCTTGTCATTGTGACATGGGCTTGTTTCCATGTCATGGGGAAAGAGGTGCCTCTTTGCGGTTCTCTATGATGTCATTAATACTTATTATGATTGTACAAAGCTTATTAGGAATCTTAAGTTGAGTAATCATGGAGTAGGTTTCACACTCACGGGGCATGAGGCTTTCAACCACCTTGTCATTCACATTACTTCAACATTCACCATTTAAGATGCTAGTGATAAAGGGGCAATGAGAGTCCTAGATCAATGGATACCACATTTCAATTAGTAATTTTAGTTGAATAATTTAGAGGCTAAATAATACTTGATCATGTTTTACCTCTACTCAATTTTCTCCAAAGTGTCCACCATATTTTCTATTTTCCATTATGCTATTCTTTGACCAATATAGGATTTTATTTTTCATTTTGTGTATGCATTTGGTCCATAGTGCTTTTATTTCATTATACACTTTGTGAACTTTCATGAAGCATCTTTGCTTGCATATTTGATATTTCTTACAACATGAATTGTATATTGCTACTCATTTCTAGTATTAATCATTTGATTATATGTAGCATGGATAATCCTCCTTGATATCCCATGATTGTTTCAGAATGCAAAGCCCATGTTAGTTTTATCACCTTCATACTCGAGGACGAGCATGGGTTAAGCTTGGGGATGTTGATGCATGTAAAATGCATACATGAACTTTGCATGTTATTACTTGTTTTTCCTACATATTAGCAACTTATATTCATGTTTTATAATGATTTGGGGGATTTTCTAAACAATCCCCCTTCTTTTGGTTCTAACCCTGTTTTTCCAGAAAACGTACTTTTTAGTGTTTCAGACTTTCCGGGAGCTTCGGGACTCCAAAAAGGGTAAGGCCAAAGAGCACGGTTCAGAATTTTCGAGACGAAGACCATGGGCCAAAGTAGAGGGCCAAAAGGCCAACCAGGTGGCAAAGAGGACCCTCCACGCGGCCAGATTCCTTGGCCGCGTGAGAGGCCCCCTTTTTGCCCCCGTGGCTCCGATGTCGTCGATCTTTCTTCTCCCGAGTGTCTTGTGACCTAAAAACGACTATATAAAGGGTCCCCTGGCCTTTTAGAGGAGGAGGCGGCGCCGAGAGACGAAACCACGAAACAGAGAGACAGAAGGCTGCCGTCGGAGAAGATCGGAGGGGGGAAACACCGCCGGGATCACCCCCGGAGGGCTCCACCCCCCTCCGGCGTGTTCATCATCAACATCTACAGCAAGATCAGCTCCATCTCTCCACTGTAATCTCTTGTCAAACACGATGTATGATGCAATACTATATTCCATTGATGTATTGTGTCTCCCCGTCTATGTTTGAATAGTGAATTGTTCTTGGCAATGGTGAAATAGTTCGTTGATTGGTTGCATACAAGTTTGTTATCTTCTATGATTGTCTTTATGTACAATATATGAGTGCACGCATTTGTTGGGGAATGCATGTAAGGTGATCACCGGTAGCATAATGGAGTGGTGGTGACTTGGGAGTGACAGTAACCTGAGACCGAGCCACAAAGTTAAGTTATTGGGGGATATATATAGGGGGCCTTAGAACGTAAGGCTATGGTGGGAATTTATGTCTTAATCAATCTTGTGCAGTCATTTACTTGGCCACATGATCCATCATAAGGGGTTGTAGATCATTTACTTGACTATACCTATTCATGGCTCCTTCCTAGAAGAAACAACTAAGACTAAAACATGTGCTTCACTAATTGTGACAACCACACGAACGAAACACCTATTGCTAGAACACTTTCTCCCTTGAGATACTTGAGATATTTGCTGCTTGCTACTTGTGAAACTTGCATTTTAAACTTGCTTCACTAGTTACTAGACAAACCACACTCCACGTCACTTGCTTTTAATTAGTTAGTTCCTCTTAGTCAAACTTATTGCTTTGCATAAACAGCCATATAAGAGGGTTATAGGGCTTTAGAGAATAGATAGCTTACCTTCAGCTCCTCGTGGGTTCGACACTCAAATACTTATCGAAAGGTACTACAATTGATCTCCTGCACTTGGGAGTCATCATCGGCGCGCAGCTGGGTGCGCCGGGTTATGGAAATTCTCCACTCTTCCACTGATATTCAGCCGAAAGATGCGTTACAGGCTATGGCAAAAACGTGCAAATACATACCCCTGATGCAAAAACTGACGCGCATGAAATCCAGTCGGCATGCTTCGGAAATCACGATGGGGGAGTTGATGGACGCATGCAACAAACATGCCGCCACTAACACCACAGAAGAGGAGGTTGAGGACAAAAAAGCGAAGGCCAATGCAAACAATAATGGAAGACCCGGTAACGGGGCTGCACCGGGTAATAACGGGGGGAGTAATGGAAATAACCAGCACAAACGTCCGTATGAAGGAAACTCTGAGTTTGTTGCTAATACTGAGGCCGGGTTTCCAAGACCCAGGGTAGAAGGAAACTTCAACGGAGGGAACTTCAACGGAGGAAATTACCAAGGACCACCGAGGCCGGCTAACCATATAGAGTCCTTCAGGATGCCTTGTCCGCGTCACAGTAGGAATGGCAAGCCGGCTAATCATTCATTGGAGCAATGTGTGGACTTACAGAGATGGAAAAACGAAGAGATACAGAAGGCCCTGCGAGGTGCAAGCCGGGGAGGAGGACCGGGTCCGGGTGGAAACCCGAGCAACGGACAACCCCCCGCTGGCAACACAGGAGGCGGAAATCCGGGTAATAATCAAGGAGGTGTTGGAGGTTTCCAAGCCAATCCAAAACAGCTAGGACAATATCACGTCCACACTACCGGAACTTCTAACAAAGAGAGGAAGATACTTAAGAGGGTCGTAAACTCGGTTTCTTCAGGTGTTCCGAGATACCTGAGATGGTCAGATCAGGAGGTAACGTGGAGCAGGAGGGATCACCCGGAAACAATAGAACATCCTGGTGTGCTAGCTTTGGTGGTGGCACCGCAAGTCAATGGTTATGAGTTGAAAAAGGTTTTGATGGATGGCGGAAGTAGCATCAATATCCTATACTGGGAAACCTTTCTACGCATGGGGCTCAAGGAGTCTCAGCTGCAGAAAAGTTCCACAATTTTCCACAGAATTCTGCCGGGCCACTCGGCGTGCCCTGAAGGAAAAATAACGCTTGAAGTCGCTTTCGGAGAATCCAAGGATAATTTCCGAGTGGAATGGCTCACGTTTGAGGTGGTGAAGTTGCGCAGCCCTTATCACACGCTGTTTGGAAGGCCGGCTTACGCCAAATTTATGGCCAGGCCATGTTACGTATACCTACAACTAAAAATCCCGGGTCCTAAGCAGACCATCACTATATATGGGAACCGGGCTGTGGCAGCAGAGTGTGATGAAGGAGATGCGGCAATGGCAGAACAGGCTTGTAGGAAGGAAGAGCTCAAGTATTACCGGTCTCAGGTAGATCCGGAGGATAGAACAGCTTTGAAAAAACCAAACTCGGAAGACGAGAGAGCTAAGTTTAAAGCATCCCAAGATACAAAAATGGTGGCCTTCGTCGAGGGAGATTCCTCCAAGCAGTTTCCTATAGGTTCTAACCTGGGCAACGAGGAGGAAGAGGCACTCATAAAGTTTATTCGTGAGAACCAAGACGTGTTCACTTGGACGCCGAGTGATATGTCGGGTATTCCGACCGAGTTGGCTGAGCACAGCTTGCACGTTGATCCCAAGTCCCGGCCTGTGAAGCAAGGCCTAAGAAAAATGAATGAGGAAAGGAGAAAGGCTATAGGAGCAGAGATAGCTCGGCTCCTGGCAGCCGGCTTTATTATGGAGGTTTTTCACCCGGAATGGTTGGCAAATCCGGTTCTAGTGCTGAAAAAGAACAATGAGTGGAGGATGTGCATAGACTACACGAGTCTCAACAAGCATTGCCCAAAGGATCCATTTGCCCTCCCAAGGATAGATCAGATCATAGATGTGGTTGCAGGTTGTGACTTATTATGTTTCCTGGATGCTTATTCCGGGTATCACCAAATAAAGCTCAAAAAGGAGGATTGGGAGAAAACTTCGTTCATAACCCCCTTTGGTGCTTTTTGCTATAAGACCATGACCTTTGGGCTGAAAAACGCCGGCGCAACGTATCAGCGGTGTATTCAGAAGTGCTTTGAGGATCAAATTGGACGCAATGTTCATGCCTATGTGGATGATGTGGTGATTAAAACAAGGAAAGCTGAAACTTTCATAGATGACTTAAAGGAGACCTTCAAGAACCTAAGGAGATACCAGATGAAACTTAAGCCGACTAAGTGCGTGTTCGGAGTGCCAGCGGGAAAATTACTCGGTTTCATCATTTCTGAATGAGGGATCGAAGCCAACCCGGAAAAGATCAAGGCTATCCAGAATCTGAAAAAGCCGGAACAACTGAAACATGTCCAAAAACTCACGGGGTGCGTAGCAGCATTAAGCCGGTTTATATCTAGGATTGGAGAAAAAGCAATACCCCTATACCGACTCTTGAAGAAAACCGGCAAATTCATATGGGACCAAGAGGCGGACGAGGCATTTGAAGCTCTGAAAAAGCAGTTATCTGGGGCACCGATTCTGGCGGCGCCGGGTCCTAAAGATCCCATGTTGTTATACGTTGCGGCCGGGCCCCGGGCAGTCAGCACAGTGGTTGTAGTTGAGCGCAAGGAGGACGGAAAGGATCACCCGGTACAAAGGCCGGTTTACTATGTGAGCGAAGTTTTATCGGAAGCAAAGAAACGTTACCCGCATTGGCAAAAGTTAGTTTTTGGGGTCTTCATGGCCAGCCGGAAATTGAAGCCGTACTTTCAGGAACATCCCATAACAGTGGTCAGCTCTATACCAATGGCAGATATTATCAGAAACTCAGATGCGACAGGAAGAATAGCCAAGTGGGCCATTGAGATGGGAGATTATCATATCAACTACGAGCCTCGGACTGCAATCAAGTCTCAGGCCTTAGCTGATTTTATCAATGATTGGACTCACACAAGCATGCCCATAATGATGCCAAGCTCCAAGTCTTGGGTGATGCACTTTCATGGTTCCAAGCAATACGAGGGATCAGGAGCTGGGGTGGTACTCACATCACCAAAAGGAGACAAGTTGAGTTACGTGTTGCAGATTCACTTCGATTGCTCCAACAATGTGGCCGAGTATGAGGCCCTATTACACGGACTGCGAGTAGCAAAGGAGATGAATATCAGGCGGATAAGGTGTTATGGAGACTCGGATCTTGTGGTACAGCAGGTCTCAGGAACCTGGGATAGAAAGGATGCAACAATGGCAGCATATCGCAGAGAGGTAGACAGGGTAGCCGGATCTTTTTCCGGGTATCAGGTGGAACACATTGATAGGCGGAAGAACGAGGCAGCAGATGCGCTCGCAAGACTCGGCTCGCGTCGAGAGCCGGTTCCGCCTAATGTCTTTCTGGACGAGTTATGGCGGCCCTCAGTCAAAACCGAATCTGAAGAAGAGGTAGCTAACCGAGACCCGGATTTGGAGTTTGTGGCCGCAGTGCGTGCTATCCCGAGTGGACGGAGCCGTTCTTGGCTTACCTGTCACGGGGCGAGTTACCATCACAGGAAGTTTTGGCCAGGCAAATCCTGAGACGAGCAAAGGGCTATTCCATCATTAACGGTGAACTTTATAAGAGAAGTGTTGCAGGCGTCTTTTTGCGCTGTGTAACACCAGAGGAAGGCCGACAGATTCTGAGGGAGATCCATGAAGGTGATTGTGGGCACCACGCCTCCACAAGATCCCTTGTGGCTAAAGCATATCGACACGGTTTCTTCTGGCTCACGGCTTTGGCGGATGCGGAACGCTTGGTAGCAAGATGCGATGGATGTCAAAGGTATGCTCGCCAAACCCATGTGCCGGCTATGGAGTTGCGAACAATCCTGCTGACCTGGCCGTTTGCGGTTTGGGGCATGGATATGGTGGGCCCCTTTCACATGTCGCCTTGCAAAAAGACTCATCTTTTGGTGGCTATTGATAAGTTTACTAAATGGGTTGAAGTCATGCCAGTCACCAATTGTGAAGCAGCCACAGCTGTTAAGTTCCTGAAAAAGATCATCTATCGGTTTGGATATCCTCATAGCATAATAACAGACAATGGGACCAACATGTCCTTAGGTGAGATGGAAAAGTTTTGTGGAAACAATGGCATCCGCCTTGATGTAGCCTCAGTAGCCCATCCACAAGCTAATGGACAAGTGGAGAGGGCAAACCAGGAGTTACTTCGTGGGTTGAAACCACGATTACGAGTCCCGTGCCTCAGAGCTGCTGGAGCATGGGTAGAGGAGTTACCATCAGTAGTTTGGGGAATTAACACCACACCTAACAGATCTACTCAGATGACTCCGTTTTCATGGTTTATGGTGCAGAGGCAGTCCTTCCGAGTGACATTATCCATGACTCACCCCGAGTAGCAGCTTATGTTGAGGTGGAGAACGAGAAGACCCGGCAAGACGCTGTGCACATGTTAGAAGAGCACAGGGAGCAAGCTTTGGAGCGATCAGCTATATATCAACAGGATTTGAGGCGGTATCACAGTCGCCGAGTTAAAACCCGGGTCTTCCAGGAAGGGGACCTGGTATTGCGCTTAGTACAATCAAAGGAAGGAAAGCACAAGTTATCTCCACCATGGGAAGGCCTGTACATCATAAGTCGGAATTTGCATAATGGGTCATACTACTTAATAGATGCAAGGGAAGAGTCGGACACTGTCAATGACACCGCCCATACCACTTCATCTATGCAAGAACGGGAAAGACCATGGAACGTGGCTCAGCTGCGTCCCTACTACACTTAGCATAGGCTAGGTTTACAAGTTGAATTGCACGATGTAAACAGGCAGCAGGTTTCAGACGCACTCTTTTCCTATCCAGGGTACCTAAGGGGACTGGAGGGTTTTTAATGAGGCGGCTTGCTGACCTAATCTTTCTCATATCAATAAAGAGATGGTTAAACTATGATATTATTTGTTTTTTATTTTCTTTCTGTTAGTTTGTTTTAAAGTTTTTATGTCTTATTCTACTCCATATCAGGTAAGTATTTATTGTTTAGTTATAGTACACTAGTTTTAAAATTTTCATAGATTGCATATATAGGTCTTGGGGGCTGATTGCTTGAATAGCACAGTTATAATCTCAAGACCCGGCCACGATGCCATTAGGTTATAAGGACCGATTACTTGCAATAAGTACGGTTACAATCTTATAACCGGACAATAGAGCCAAACTTCCTTGATCTTTCTTGCTTAAGCTTGATGTGACTCGCAACAAAGTGGCGTGATTGCTAGCCTATAAAACCAATCAGTCATGATGCCCATGGGGACTTGCCTGACCCTGTTTTTATAGAGTTATAAGCAACATTGAGTATCCACGCGAAAGCCGGCTTACAACAAAGGGGGTCAAAAGGGTCATCCAAACCACAAGTTATGCAGAGTAAAAGGCTATAGCCGGAAACTCACAATGTATTAAGCATAGCTTCAAAATTTATATGTGTAGCTATATGTTTTGGGCCTTGGCAAAAACAGGGAGCTTTTTTCTTAAAACTACAAATCCCTAAACTCGGAAATTTGGGTCTTGGGGACTTGGGAATTTGAGAAAAACAGCAAACGGTCTAGCTATTGAGCTTAAAACCCAAAAATCCGAGTCTTGGGGACTTGGGGACTTAAGAAGCAAAAGTTCACCAGGTCAAAAAATCCAAAGACCCGGAAACCGACTCTCACAGATCTGGAAAAGAAGAAAGTGCAGAAAAGCGAAAGTATCCAAGTTCAAGGCTGAAAAGGGCATATCAAGGTGGATGGCCAAAAGGGCCATCAAAGCCATAAAAGTTTAAGTGTGTTACAAACCAAGAGAATAGTATCAAAAGTGCACAGGCGCACTATTAAACAAATAATTGTCTTAGGCATATTACAAAATGCCTATTGACCGAATGAGTGTTTGTGGACAAACTTTACTCGGCATTCATAGCCGAGTCTTCAGCAGCAGTCTTGGTAGCCGGATCTTCAGCGTTTTCTTCTGTAGCCTTCCCTGCCTCCGTATCCGGGTCAACCA
Organism: Alopecurus myosuroides; assembly: GCA_028641055.1. Lineage (NCBI taxonomy): Eukaryota > Viridiplantae > Streptophyta > Magnoliopsida > Poales > Poaceae > Alopecurus > Alopecurus myosuroides. Next base: position 245,815,388 of record CM054058.1, read on the forward strand.
CGGTATCAGCGCGAGCTGGAGGAGGGATAACTGGAGTGGATGATGTTGGCGCAGAGCCGGCCTCGGCCTTCCTCTTGGCAACTTCCTCCTTCCACCGGGCTAGCATATCAAAGGGAGCAGGAAAATCAGAAGGTACCGGCTTATCTTCAGCGTTGTACGGAGGGGTAAGCTTGTTCACGTCAAGTTTATCGGCTATCAAGCTTGCCGAGTGACGTATCTGAGCATGGATAGCTTTGTAGTCCTTTGTCAAGAATCGAGAGCCGTCAGTGTTGAATTCGGGGAACCCATTCACAAGCGTTGCCGGCTCAAGCCTAGGAAAGTAGGCTTTGGCCAACGCGAGGCCACGGGTCACCCCAACCCGGCACGCCGAGCGCTTCTAGTGGTCGATCCAAGCAGGGACCGTCGAGCACGCATCGAGCATTTGGGATACACCGCCATAACCACCAGGCCACCTCACGGCTTCAAGGGTCCACTTGGTCACGCAGAAAATTGCCGGATAACCGCCTTCAGGGTCTTCAGTTTCTCTATATCATCTTCATCATCAACTTTGTCACCCGGACCTGCAGAATAAAGAGAAAAGTAAAGTGGTAAGGTTTGGGTCATAGACCCTACCAAATGAGAAACCCGATTCATAGTCAGGAAGTTAAGTTCCTTTACCAATTATGGAGTTGTATGTATCGGCAACAGAGGTTGATAATTTCTTCAGTAAACCCTCAGCGTTATGGAGCCTTTTCTTGCTTCTTGCAATCCTTGGAAAGGTCCCTCACCTTGACCTCCAGCTCTTCTCGAAGCTTGGTCTCAACTTTGAGGAGTTCGTTGGTTTTCGCCAACATCTCCTCCGTCCGGGTCACATAAGCCTGAAAAATAGACAAGAAAAACTCAGTCGGCTGTAGGATAAAAGTCGAGTATGGAAGGTTACGTAGCTATGGAAGTACCGAGCAAACTATATACAGTTCACTCGGAACTTGGGGACTAGGTCAGTACGTAAATAATATCGGTAAAGTTACCTGATGCTCGGCTGCTAGGGACTCGAGAATATCTTTTTCATTGGATTTCAGAGAAAAAAGTTCATCTAGCATCCCTTCAAAGTCAAGGCCACTGAGATTCGGCCTGGAGGAGCTAGGGTTATGGTTACCTGGTGGCGGGGTCCTTTCCTGCTTCAGCGGATCGACTCTAGCCGCCTGGGTGTTAGGAGCAGGGGCAGCCCTTTGTGCTCCCAGGAACTCGACATCAGTGTCCGCCGATTGATGTGTTGGCAGGGGGAACCCGGTTTCTGGGACAATGGGGTCATTCAGCTCTTCCTCTTCACCGCCAGATGCGGGCTTGGTAGCACTCTCCGGGTCTTCCATGGCCGGGTTATCGACGTGCATGTCCTCCGGGTCACTAAGGGTAACCTTGGCTCTAAGAAAGAAAAGGAAAAAGTTAGTAAGTGATATACAGAAGACATGGAAAATAAATGTATATTGGTTAATAAGGGTAGCGAATTACCCGGTATTCACGACAAAGTCAGCCGGGAGATCGTTGTTGGACCCGGAAGATGCTGATAAAGAATCGGAAAGTGAGACCCGGAGTTGTCCGGCTAAGGGATGACTTGGAGATGGAAACTTTCGAGGAATATAGGCAGAGTAAGTGGAAGGAGTACCGGCTCGGCGAGCGGGTGGCATGGGGATACCAGGATTAAGGGGATCGTCACCCGGAGAAGTCCGGGTCACCCGTCGCTTGGCTGGGGTTGCCTCCTTCAGAGACGATGTAGTGGTTAGTTGCCTATTAAGTTCGCACATATTGGCATAGGAGTATGGCTTGGAGGTCATGGATGAATACGGCACCTTGAAAGCGACTCTCCTAGTCTTCCTCTTCGCCCCAACTTCAGCTTCCGGCTCTGCCTCACTTTCTTATGATTGAGTGTCGTCTTTGTCCTCTAGCGCTGGTGAGTGAGGAGCATTGTCGGAAGGAGGAGAAGTTTGGTCTAATAGGTTAACAAAGTATTCATTGAGTATAGACCCGGAATTACCTTCATCTCTATCACTCGTCTCTTCCTCCTCCTCCGAGTTTTTGGAAGGGGGAGGGGTGACAATCTTCCCGAATGCGTCAGTTTCCTGAGTAAGAAACGCAGAGATAAAAGTTAGTATCTGTACATAAGAAGTATCAGTCGGAATGAAGGGTGATAGCCGGTTCTTACCGGAGGAGCCGGCTTAGAGCGTGTAAAAGGGGCAAGCCCGACGATGCTCTTGATAACATCAACTCTCTTAGCCAAGAAATTCTTCATGGTCTTATTTACGTCCGCGGCCGGGTAAGATTTTTCCGAGTATCGGAGAGAGTCGGTGACGTGCCCGGAGTAATCGCACATGAGCTTGGGCCGAATGCTGTTTGGCTGGATCCGGCAGCTGACCCAGGTTTTTATCAAGTTAAGCCCAATAAGTCCTTGGGCTGATAGCACGGCGAGTTTGTGGAGAAGGGGCTGGATAGATTGTCTATCAGCCTCGGGTGCGAAGGAATTTAGGTTATCAGAAAGAGACATGGTATCATCATGGAAACCCGACAAAGGCTTCTCGCCGGGTAAGGATGTGTCTCGGCAGTAAAAAAATGTCTTCTGCCAGTGCTTCACATGACTGTGAAGACTGAGAGTCGGCATCAGAGAATTCTTACGTCTCTGAATCGAAACCCCTCCACAAACTAGGAGGGGCCCGTCCGTGCTCTCCCGGCAGGGTTTACATTGGAACAATTCTAAGAATAAAGCAAGATTCGAAGAAATGCATAGATAAGCCTCACAGAGGACTATGAAGTGGCAAATATTTAGCATGGAATTCGGGCCGATATCAAACACCCGGAGCTTATAATGATCCAAGAGAACCCGGAAAAAGGGGTGACCCGGGGGGGCGGAAACCCCGGATCACGTGATCAAGGAAAATGACTACCTCATCCGGACCTGGTGAAGGTCGGGTCTCCTCACCCGGCGTCCTCCACTGGATGTCCGACTCAGCGGGCAGGACACCCGACTCGGCCAGCTCGTCGAGTTTGGCCTTGGTAACAGTCGATCTCGCCCAATTGGCGGAAATCGACTGACCCGACTTTTGCTTTCCAGCCGGGTTTTCCCCTCAGCTTGGCACTAGCTTTGGGTGCCATGGAGTGTACATCTAGATAGAGTTAAAATGCAAGTAAGTAGGGTTCCAGGAATTTGAGGAGTGCGTCTAATTGAAGCAGCGAGAAAAGAAAGATAAATGACTAAGAGCTTGTGAGAGATACGGAAAGCAGATCTAGCTGAGAACAATTGCGGAAAAGTGCGAGATTGGGAATTGCAAAGGCACACTTAGCTAGTGGAGCAATGGTGGATAACTACAAGTGAGATTCGAGCCCAAATACTAGCTCAAGATCGGAAAAGGAAGAAATCTAGATCTAAAGGCCAAAGGGACTTACCGGGATGATCCGTTGACAAGGATGTGTGGCGGCGGCGGTTCGTAGATGGCGGCAAGCGTGGCGGCGGCGATTCGCTGGCGGAGACGGCCCGTCTCGGGAGCTCCGATGGCGTGGACGAAGGCGCGAGTGGGGGAGCTGGTGCGAGCGGCGACCGGCGGCGAGCCTGCTGGTGCTGATGCAGTCCCGGCGGTCACGAGCTCGATTGGGCTTGCGGGCGAGGGGCAGAGTGAGAGGAAGAAGACGGGGGGAAATGGCCGTTGGGATCTTAGGGTTGACCCCCTGAGGGCCAATTTATAGGCGCGTGGAAACCCTAGGGGTTTGAGCGGTAAGTTGAGTGATTTTCGGAAAGGATTGATCCGTCCCGGAAATTTGGGGATAAGGATCAAGGTAATAATTGCGAGATATCCGGATAAGATTGAGTCGGCTGAGTGAGTCCGGTTTGAGGTGTATTACTCGGACTGGTTGATAGACACATGGATGTCGGGTCAGGTCGTGTCTCCTCGGAGTGTTAACCCGGGAAACGATGTCCGGGCTCGGGATAAACCGGGTTATTATATGGACCGCCCAAAGAGCAGGCCTGGCTATAGTTAAAGCACTCTAACCCGGTATATTATGAATTTGAATGTTTATTGTTTTGGAGGGAATAGCGTGCGCATTATGGTTGATCCCAAGATGCCCAAGCTATTCTGGGGACTACTGATGGGGGGATGGTAACCCGGTAGGCTCATGTCTAGGTGAAACCCGGCCCAAAGGAAATCACGCAAGACCCGGCCCAAGGTGGAGGAGTTTCTAGAAGGCCCAAGAGGGAGCCTGAATCTTGTAATCCGTACCTTGGGAGCCAAGATTAGGAAATCTAGGGTTATGTGTGTATTCCGGGTAGGATTCAGGGTATGTCTTGTATAAGAAGCCAGAGGGCCGGGTAATATATAAACCGGTTCCTGGAATAAAGAAAGAGAGAGTTTCCGAGCTATTCGAGTATTCCAGTAGTACGAGAGTTGATAGTTGTAACCCTAGATCGGAGACTCGGCGACTTTATGGCCCGAGCTACCAGATCACCAGAAAACATGATTTCCCCTGAGCTAAACCCTCTCCCAAACACCAGAGTCGATTTGCCCCAAAGTAAGTTACCCCTGGTAACGTCTGCCGTGATTATCCCACGACATAAACCCTAAATATATTCCACTTCTTCCCGAAAAACACCCGAGGACGCCGTCATCGTCATCCCGAGATCGGGAGGGTTCTCGAGATCTCCCCGGCACCCTTCCGGGAGGGGAATTCATCACCGGAGGGGTCTACACCACCAGGCCCTCCTCCGAAGTGATGCGTGAGTAGTTCATCCCTGGACTACGGGTCCATAACAGTAGCTAGATGGTTGTTCTCTCCACTTTATACCTCATTTTTAGATCTTGGCTGCCTATCATGATCAATATCATCTTTATGTAATGTTACATGTTGTGTTTGTTGGGATCTCATGAATGTTGAATGCTATGTATTCTGGTTATCAATCTATCATGTTATCTTCATGCTTATGTTATTTGTGATCTTGCATGCTCTCTGTTATTAGTAGATGCTCTGGCCAAGTAGATGCTAGTAACTCAAAGAGGGAGTACTTATGCTCAATAGTGAGTTCATGCCTCCTTATCATCTGTGCTCGAGTGACAAAAATGTGACGGGTGGAGGATGTGTTGTTGCCATTAGGGAGAAAACAACGGTGTTTTACCTAGTTTACATTGTTTATATTATACAATTTGCTTACGGTTATAATCTGTTGCTAGCAACTTAATACCCAACGTTTGTTCGGACGATAGTCGGAGGGTGGATTATTAGACATAGATGCAGTTAGATGACGGTCTATGTATTTTGTTGTAATGCCCGCATGAATCACATAGTAATCTTTATGTCTTGCATATGCACTACGGTGCAGCCTTCATTTATGTCAATTGCCCAACTGTAATTTGTTCACCACACATGTTATTTATGTTTCATGGAGAGCCACCACTAGTGAACTGTGGACCCCGGTCCATTTTCCTCATACTTATAAAACGCCTACTGCTTTCATACTGCTTCATACTGTTCCTACTGTTTTCCTACTGTTCTCCACACCATATGTTTAACCTCTTTGTGTTCAGCAAAACCGGTGAGATTGACAACCTCACTGCTTCGGTGGGGCAAAGTGATTTGATTGTGTTGTGTAGGTTCCACGTTGCTGTTGAACCGGTAGTGCGCCCTGCCATCTCAGCTTCTTCAACCTTCTGAAGTTACTCCTTCCTCCCACTGGTCAATTCAACCTTGGTTTCTTTCTGAGGGATACTTGCTGCTGCACTCTTCATACCTTTCTCTTGGGGTCTCCTAGCGAACGTGTGTTCACACGCATCACTAGCAAGTGGGATACCCGGATAAGCAATATTTTGTTTGTCTCTGGAATGAAATGCCACCGTTGTGGATCAGCTCACCCCCAGCTACTTCCGGGTGTTTGTTACAATAGAAGTACTCAAGGAAGAGGTCTAGGTTGGGTTCTACTTGAAGATAGTCCTCACAAAGGACAACAAAATTGCTAACATTAAGGACAGAGTTTGGGGGAAGATCCTGAAGGTGAAGACCGTAATATTCTAAGAGTCGGCGAAAGAAACAAGACCTGGGAGGACGAAACCCATGAAGAATATGGGCCTCAAAGACTATTACCTCCCCTGGCCCAGGTTCTGGCCGGATCTCGTTCCCAGGAGCACGCTAGGATATGTTTTTTAGAAGCAAACCGGAGTCTTCCATCTCGGTGAGCCGGCCCTATGTTATTCCGGACTCGCACCAGTTGACCTGCATCACGCCCCTGCTAGACTTGGCTACTGCAGAACCGGAGGCACCGCCGGTTTTCTTCTTCTTTCCGGTTCAAGTGGCCTTGGTGGCCAAACTCTTCTCCTTCACCATGGTGCGACGAACGCCGTCGAAGCTCCAGCCGCGGCGGCGCGAGCAAGAAAATCGAGCTATCGAGCTTTTTCGGAGGAAGAAGATGAAGCTGGGTGCGCAGGATGCGAATGGCTGTGGGGGAGCCCCTGGGTGCTATTTATAAGCGGGACCCCTAACCCTAGGGTTAGTCGGCATTTTTTTATAAAAGCCCCCCAGGATTAGGCTTTTTCGAGAAAGATACGGGAAGATTGGATCTACAAAAGGAAGATTTTTTGAGGAAACCACATTAAATACGCGGAGAAGAATACGGGACTAACCGAAATATTTTCGATTCCTGAGATCTTGGAGATAAAGGTGCGAGGTTATCTTTCCAAGTTCAAAAACAGAAAGATATAATCCTGGAGATATCCGGATTAGATATTCTGGAAGATTATTTCTTGAACGAGGAGATTCGCGTCTAAGTTTTTCCCAAGAAAGCTTAATGTGAATAGCATAAGTTTGAACTTAAGTGTTCATGTTAACCTGGGGGATAATGTTGGGGGAATAGGTAATGGGGAGCCTTACCTACCGCCCACATGAACCGGAAAATGTTCCAACCGGTTCATACTGCTCAAACCGTTTTATACCGAGAGAGGCTGGCCAGGTTATAGCCGGCTAGCAGACAAAGACCCGGGTTATGGTTAAGCATAACCCGGAAGCGGAAGCAGACCCGCCCAGGGCCCGGGAAATAAGTGCGGAGGCCCAAGGCCGGACGGGAGTGTCCGGTTTATGGAATAAGCAAGACGAAGAATCGTGAAGACCGGACTGCGCCACGACTCCGACACCGGGCATAACCCGGACTACCATGTAACCCGGAGGGCTCGCCCACTATATAAGGGGAGACCCTGGGGCGTAGAGGGACAAGTTCTAAGTCAATAGCAAGGTAGCTCGAGACATCAAGAGCCATAATCGCCCTTTGTAATCGAGACCTTGTTTCCTTATAGTAAGAAAGCAGTAGTAGGTTTTACCCTCAATAGAGGGGCCGAACCTGGGTAAACTCGCGTCTCTCGTTTTCGCCCTAAACCTTTCTAAGCTTCGCTCAGTAGAAATGGCCTCACAATCTAGTTCTCAGACGAGGACACTTGCCGTGAAAACCCCATGACAGTGCCCTCGGGCACCTCCTCCTACTCTTTTTTGGCTCGGTATTTTTCATATTTTCCAAAAAGCAATAATTTATAACTTGGAAGGTAATCCGTGAACTTTTTCTTAACAGAACTGTTACCTATTCCAAAACAGACTCTACAGATTCTAGAATCTTCCCTCTAATGAACTTCTACGGAGTCATTACTTAAATAACATCAACATCTTCATCATATGAATCCCCAAAAATATAATGTTTGAGTCTTTGCCCATTTACCACTTGTATAGTTTCATCATAAGAACGATACACTTCTTCAATAACATAAGGGCCTTCCCATCTCGAGAGTAATTTTCCTGCAAAAAACCTGAGACGAGACCGATACAATAGAACTTTTTCACCAACATGAAACTCTGTTTTAAGAATTCTCCTATCATGCCATTGTTTAACTTTCGCTTTAAAGAGCCTGGCATTTTCATAAGCTTCACATCTCCATTCATCTAGATGATCCAAATCAAGCATTCTTTTCTTACCAGCAAGTTTAAAATCTTTATTTATCTCTTTCACTGTCCAATAAGCTTTGTGTTCTAATTCTAAAGGCAAGTGACAAGCTTTTCCATAAACCATTTTATAAGGAGACATACCCATAGGATTTTTATAAGCATTTCTATAAGCCCATAAAGCACCATTCAACTTATGAGACCAATTCTTCCTAGATTTATTAACAGTCTTTTGCAAGATAGATTTAATTTCTCTATTCGATAATTCTACTTGCCCACTGGTTTGAGGATGATAGGCTGAGGAAATTCTATGATTAACATTATATTTAACAAGGATTTTTCTAAAAGCACCATGAATAAAATGAGAACCTCCATCCGTCATAAGATATCTAGGCACACCAAACCTAGGGAAAATAACATCTTTAAGCATTTTTAAAGAGGTCTCACCATCAATACTTTTTGTAGATACAGCTTCTACCCACTTAGTAACATAATCAACAGCAACAAGAATATGTGTGAAACCATTCGAAGGAGGAAAAGGACCCATACAGTCAAACCCAACAATCAAAAGGTTCAATAACAAGAGTATAACTCCTAAACATTTCTGTATGTCTAGAAATATTACCAACTATTTGACATCCATCACAAGATAAAATAAATTTACGTGCGTCTTTAAAGAGAGTAGGACAATAGAAACCTGATTGTAGAACCTTTTGTGTGGTTCTATCTCCAGCGTGATGTCCTCTATCAGCACTACCATGGCACCTTTTCAATATTTCATGTTGTTCATGATCTGGAACACATCTTCTCATAATACCAGCTACTCCTTCTTTATATAAATGTGGGCCATCCCAAAAATAATGCCTCAAGTCATATAAGAATTTTCTTCTTTGTTGAGCTGTAAATGTTGGAGGCAAATACTTTGAAACAATAAAGTTAGCATAATCAGCATACCATGGACTATCTTGGGATTTTACCTTTCTTACAGCCAACTGTTCATTTGGAAAACTATCATTTACATGAATAGGGTCAAAAGCAATGTTTTGCAATCAGACAAGTTATCAGCAACAGGATTTATAGCACCCTTTCTATCCACAGTATGCAAATCAAACTCTTGTAAAAGCAACACCCATCTAATAAGCCTAGGCTTAGCATCTTTTCTTTCCATAAGGTATCTAATAGCAGCGTGATCAGTATGAATAGTAACCTTCGAGTCAACAATATAAGGTCTAAACTTATCACATGCGAAGACTAGAGTTAAGAACTCTTTTTTAGTAGTAGCATAATTCTTTTGAGCAGCATCAAGAGTCTTACTAGCATAATGAATAACATTCAACTTCTTATCTACTCGCTGTCCAAGAACAACAACTATAGCAAAATCATTAGCATCACACATAATTTCAAAAGGTACATTCCAATCAGGTGATTGAACAATAGGATCAGTAGTTAAAGCCTTCTTTAAAGTTTCAAAAACTTCCTTACAATGATCATAAAAAACAAAAGGTACATCTTTTTGAAGAAGATTAGTAAGCGGCTTTGATATTTTAGAGAAATCTTTAATAAACCTCCTATAAAAACCAACATGACCAAGAACACTACCCTTGACATCCCTGGGATGGGGCATTTTCTCTATGGCTTCCACTTTAGCTCTGTCAACTTCAATACCTCTTTGAGAAATTTTATGTCCAAAAACAATTCCTTCATTCACCATAAAGTGGCATTTCTCCCAATTAAGAGCAATATTATTTTCCTCACATCTCTGCAAAACTTTATCAAGGTTGTGCAAGCAATTATCAAAAGAAGTTCCATAGACGGAGAAATCATCCATAAATACTTCCACAATCTCTTAAAAAAACATGAAAAATAGCAGACATGCATCTTTGAAAAGTAGCAGGAGCATTACACAAACCAAAAGTCACACGTCTATAATCATAAGTACCATAAGGACAAGTAAAGGTTGTTTTCTCTTGATCTTGCTTCCTAACAGCAATTTGAGAAAACCCAGAATAACCATCAAGAAAGCAAAAATGAGTTTTCTTAGACAACCTCTCTAACATTTGATCAATAAAAGGCAAAGGATGATGATCTTTCTTAGTAACCTTGTTAACTTTCCTAAAATCAATGCACATTTTATAACTAACTACTACTCTTTGAGGAATAAGATCATTATTTTCATTAGGCACAACAGTCATTCCTCCCTTCTTAGGGACACAATGCATAGGGCTCACCCATCTACTATCAGCAATAGGAAAAATAATACCAGCATCAAGAAGTTTTAATACCTCATTTCTTACCACTTCCTTCATCTTAGGAATTAAACGGCGTTGATGTTCAACTACTAGCTTTGCATCAGGTTCAATATTAATAACATGCTGACATATAGAGGGAGAGATCCCTTTCAAATCATCAAGAGTATATCTAGTAGCTCCACGGTGTTTCTTCAATATTCCCAATAATCTTTCCTCTTCTTCACCTGAAAGTTTAGCACTAATAATAACAGGATACATTTTCTTATCATCAATATAAGCATATTTAAGATCATCAGGCAAACGTTTTAAATCAAAAACAAGATCCTCCTTGGGTGGTAATGTGGTACCCAAGTCCTCCACGGGTAAATTATGTTTCAGTATCACCGGTTGACGAAGAAGAATATCGTCAATCTCATTTTTTTCTTCCATAAAGACCTCGCTTTCATGGTCCTCCATATATTGCTGCAAAGCATTGTTAGGAGCAAGAGAAATACAGGCAAGCTGTTCAACTTTAAAATTCTCATTAGACAATTCAGATTCATAAGGTGCTCTAACAAATTAGGAGAAATTGAACTCATAAGATTTACCATCAAATTTAGTCAAAATCATCTCCCTCTTACAATCTATAATAGCACCACAAGTGTTCAAGAAAAGTCTACCAAAAATAATAGGACAAGTTTTACTAGCAGCCATACCAAGTACTAGAAAATCAGTGGGATATTTAATTTTACCACATAAAACTTCCACATCTCTAACAATACCAAACGAAAAGACAGTTTCTCCATTAGCAAGCTGAATAATCACATCAATATCTTCAAGCTCACAAGAACCAATTTCATGCATAATTTCTTTATAAAGCTCGTAAGGAATAGCACTAGAACTAGCACCAATATCACACAAACCATAATAACAATGATCACTAATCTTAACAGAAAGCACATGAACACTAGTTTTCTTAGGTATATTTGGATGTGGCACAATATTAGAAGCATCCTCACAAAATACAACATGTTCATATGCTACATTTCCACAGATAAGGTCTTTCACTATTGCTACAGCAGGTTCAACAGTTATTTGTTCATCGGGTTCAATAGATTTCTTAATTCTCTTATTAACCGCACTAGATACAATAGAGTGTTCTTTCACCTTAGCAGAGAAAGGCATTTTCTCAATATAAGGCTCAGGAACAGCAGGATTAACAACATGCACTTCTATATTACTAGCAAGAACAATATCTTTATAGGGTGCATGGTACTTGCTCTACTCCTTTTTAGGAATATCAAGATAGGAGGCAAAAGCTTTAAGACAGTTTGCAAAAATTTGAGAATCAAGACCACAAACAACACTAACATTATAGAAATCATCACTTCCCATAAAATCTTTAATGCATTCATAATCATAATTTATACCTGACTTTCTACCTTTGTCATTCTCCCATCCTTCAGTGTTTTCTTGAAAACGGTCAAAAAGATCCCATTTATCTTCTTCCTTCATACGTGTGAATGATCCAGAACAAGAAGCATCCAATAAATTCTTATCATGAAGAGAAAGCCTGGCATAAAAATTATTGATAACAATATTACCCGGGAGCTCATGAACGGGACACTTAAGAATTAATAACTTCATTATCCCACACGCTTGGGAAATACTCTCTCCATCATGACGCCAGAAATTATATATTTGATTCCGGTCTTTATGGATCTCACTAGGAGGATAGAATTTAGAATAAAAGAGAGGAACAATTTGCTCCCATCCAATAGATTCACCATTCTTTAGTAATTTCAACCATTCAGCGGCTCTTCCTTTTAGCGATAAAGAAAATAATTTACTATTAACTTGATCCATTGTAATACCTGCACACCTGAATAACTCGCATAATTCATGTATAAAGAGAAAATGATCACCGGGGTGGACAGTTCCATCTCCATAATGGCAGTTATCCATGACACGTCCAACAATTTTCATAGGTATTTTATAAGGATCTAATTCAGCAGATAAAGGGTCACATACTAACCTAGCAGTAACGGTAGAAGTACCCCTAAACAGAGAATCAAAAGTATTCTCCATAATGAAATAAAACTGCAGACATAAATAAAAAAACACTCCCAGTAAAAGTTTCTCTTACCAATTCCACTAACCAATAACGCTTCACTCCCCGACAACGGCACCATAAAATAGTCTTGATGACCCACAAGTATAGGGGGTGTATCGTAGTACTTTCGATAAATAAGAGTGTCGAATCCGACGAGGAGCAGAAGGTGTTGACAAGTAGGTTGGATGGAGAATTCACTGTAAACACTAGCAAACGGGTTTTTGGTGGATTTTGATATAGAAGATAAATAAAGTGCGAGTAAATAAAATACAGTAAATAATATTGCAGCGAGTGGCCCAAACCTTTTGAGAGAAAAGGACAAGCCGGTTGTTCTACTTATGATTACCAAACGTTCTCAAGGACAAATGGGAATTTCGTCAAGTGCTTTCGCTTCGTTACGGTTGATTAATATTTATTCGTTCGTGAAGTGTTGTGTGGGTGAACCTATGCTAATGCACCGCCCAACTAGGACTAATAAATACTTGTGATTATACCCCTTGTAAGCATCCGTAAATACAATAAAGTAATTAAGATAAATCTAACCACAAACTTAAAACTCCGGGATTCTACGCTCCCTTGTGCATTGGTTTCCTAACGGGGGTTTAGGTTTCTATCACTCCGGCAACCCCACAATTAGTAGCCAAATACACAATGCATCCTCCTAGGCCCATAAAGGTGAAGTATCATGTAGTCGACGTTCACATCACACCATTACAAGAATTGAACCACAACTTAAATACCGAACCACGAGATATTACTTCAACATAATTCAACTACTAACATCATGACTTCTCCCATATCCTCAAGAACTAAACGAACTACTCACAAGACATCATATGGATCATAATCAAAGGTGATATAATGGATAATAACAATCTGGTCATAAAGTGTAAACACCGATAAATCTTACAAGCATCAACTACTAACAAGTAATCCACACGGGGAGAGTGATCTAGTGAAGAGCAACGATAAAGACCCCTAATTGTTACAGATGGATGAAGGTGGATGATGAGAGTGATGGTGTTGGTGGTGATGATGATGATGATGACAATCTTGATGATGCCTGGAGCGATGACGGTGACAATGGCGATGATTCCCCCTCTCTGGGGAGGAATTTCCCCGGCAGATTTCTCCCTGCCGAAGAGTTTTTCTCTCTCTGTTGTTTTCCGCCCCGAGGAAAGGCAGAATAATTCTTCGATAATGTCCTAGGGCTTAGGGTTACCTCGGGGTCAATTACGCGAAAGGGGGCACCCACGAGTGGGCCAGGGGGGCTAGACCGCTCTGTCGCACCCTGGTTTCTAGGGGATACTCATCGGGCCGAACTGGATAGCAGATGCTTGGATTATGGGGCATAACTGCTCCCACGTCCCAGCTTCCTGGTAGGCCTGCGCTTATGCGCGACAACACAAGCCCTGCTATTCCACCGTCGATGTAAACTATCCACTAGAGACCATAGGCACTACTGTCGACGTAATTCATATCAATCACGCAGGGTACGTCAACAGCGTTTAACAGAATGATAGCACAACATATCTCTAAGACACAAAAGATTGAAACAAGGTTGCAAATAGCCTTCACTAAGGCAGAGAATAGCAAATACAATCATCCAGAGGACACATGTCCCAACATAACATTCATTACATCAGCGGAAGCAAACAAAGGGTCTGAGTACAGACAAATCCAACTAGGCTTAAGAAGCCGGCAATGAAAGGAAAACGGAGCCCATCCACGAAGTCTCGGATCCTGCCCGGGTCCGCTATCTACTCGTCAACAGCGTCGTCGTACTCCACGCAGTAGCCTCCATGGGGATCCTCGGAATCGTCGTCTGCGTAAACCACAGCCCCAAAGGGGTCAGTACATAAACGTACTGGCAAGCAAGACTCACAGTTCACCAAAGTGTAACCCGTCAACACCAAGCACAGATGCTTTGGGTTCAACGGAAGAACGGGGAATACAAAAGATGCGGCAGCTGGCTGCACTAACCCACTACAGAACAGGCTATAACTTCCGGCTAACAGAAAGGAGATAAGATAGCGTATCGTAACCAACTATAACTAACCACCAAGCAAACCCATCCTGGATCTCGCCCCTTATCCAAAGAAGCAATCCAAGGATAACTCACACAGTTGGATTAATGATGGTTCAGGTTATTGTGTCAATAAATCTATTACTAGTCAAGTTATTATAGTTAGGTGTAAGTTGTCTGAGTACTTGTTAGCCAGTACTTTCACCAAGTCGTCACATAACCGCGGACAACACGGCTTCTCGAGAAGATTCATCCCTGCAGGGTGTGCTCCAGTACCCGTACACACTCAAGCCACCAACTAAAACTCAGGTGGACTCGACACGACTCGAACCATCACTACAGCCTGTCCTAGGAGCCACGGAGCTATAAGGTCCCAGCCACGCAGCCGAATACTCAGCGCAGGTGTGCAAAACTCCCGCATGACACAACACCCCGGCACTACAGGCCTCGCCCTATATGTGTGCGTCATCATCATCATCAGTAACCATGGGAGCGACCCATTTATGCGTATGAGCCAAATGGAACACCCGAACTAAGTGTGGCTCTTTGGACAAACTGCGGATCAGATCAAAGCCGAGGGGGGTTCCATACCACCACCCGGATGCGGTGAGCACGCTCATCATGGATCAGTAGACAAGACCCTTTTCCTAATTAGGGTCGACACTAGCAGGCCTCAAAACCACGACGGGCCTCCTGCCGGTGCCTTATCATCATATTATTATTACCCAAGCCTTAACAGGTTGTTGTTTAAACATCGAGCCCATAGAACATAATAGAGCAACGATAACAGAAGGTAACGGGTAACAGACTCGAGCAGAAACAACCCTAAGCATGCTAGTAAGACACGGGCTCAAACAACGGGGTTATAGGACTGGAGGTGAGGCAATATCATGGTTTCAGGGTGTCATGTGATAGGATCGTAACAGAAACAACTACTACTAAGGCTAGCAGAAAAGAACAACGGAAAGTATCGGTAACCAATGTTGAAAGGAACACAGTGGTTCGTGTGAGTGATAACTTGCCTGCAAACCCAGTAGCCTGGTACTGAGCTAAAACCTCTGAAGGGGTGTCGTAAGGATCGTCGGTCTCAACGTCGTCGTCTAACCGAGAAGAAGCAAACAGACAAAGCAGAAAGGGGTAGACAATCAATATCATGGCATAGTGCACAATCATGGGGATGATGCATGACAGGTTAATAGATGCATCAAAATAAACTAACTAACATGGTAACACAAATTAAATGGACACATATGCAATTTTGAGTTGCATATGAAAGCCCATGCATTTTGGGTTAGATTATTTGTTTTCCAACTAATCAACAGATGAAGGTGAATTAGTATGATGCATGGATGAGGAAAACAACAAAATAACAACAATAGAACCAATTTAAAATAGGGTGTACCAATTTAGAAATTTATTTAGTAAGTTGTGGAATTTTTGGTTCCTTAAGGTTGTCACACAAGTATTTGTTGTTTTCACCAAGTTAAATTGTTCAAAACAGATAACAAAATTCATATTTGAAAAGTTTACACTTTGATGGTTTGAAAACATATTTTGCATGTTCAAAAATAATTTTATTTGAGCCAGTTATGATTTTATCAATTTTAAATGATTTAAACAAGGTTTAAATTATTTAGGCAATTTAAATTATTCAAATCATGAAACAAAATTTATATTTGAATTGGTGGTTCAAAATGGTATGGAAAACATATTTTATTTGCATGATTTGGGTTAATAATGAATTAGTTATGGATTTTATCAAATTGCAATTGAATTATTTGAATTCAAATTTGAATTGCATTTTGAAATTTCAAAACAGAAAACAAATGCTATAGATAGATAGAGAATTTAATTTGGTGCGGTGTACATATTTTATTTATTTTTGTTGGAGTTAGGAATTAAAAGTTATTAGGGGTTTAATTCTAGGGACTATTCTGAAAAAAAATGGACTGATATTGAAATAAGAAAGGCAGAAAAAATAAAGGCACCGAGCAGTGACCTACACAGGCCACTGCCAGTGGGCCATCTCCTGCGTGGCGCCTAGGTGGCCTCCAGGGTCCATGACAGTGGGCCCCACGGGGGTTGCGCGCAGGGAAAAAAATTGGGGAGGCAATTGCCTCCCTAGGATTCGAACCAGGGAGCTAGGCCTTGGGCGCACGGTTCGTTGGCCAATTGGGCTGGTTTCAGTTTTGTGTTAGAGATGGGTAGCGAGGGGAGTTAAGGTGTTAAAAGTTAACTGAACTTGTTTTTCTTTCAGATCGGTACTGAACCTCATCTGCAGGTACGATCACAGACTGAAGATACGAGCGAGGGCGGACAGGGGCAGGCAGCGATGCTGCGCGCTGCCCGCCGGCGAGCTGCCGCGGGTGGCCGGTGCCGGCCGTGGGGGCCGTGGGTCCGAGGGCAGGAGGCGAGGGAAGGAGCGGAGTCTTACAGCGAGGAAGGCGAGGAGGAGCAGCGACCAGCGCGCAGGCGACCTCGACCGAGAGAAAAACAGTGGCAGCGGCGACCAATTCCTTGACGGCGCGGACGACGTAGCGGCTCCCGGCGGTATACGCGGTGACGAGGAGGTAGCCGGCGGCGAGGGGAACCGATTCCCGGCGTTGGCGTGCGCGGATGGTGCCCTCGTCGCCGGCGACCACCGGAGGAAGAGGTGGTGGCGCACGGTGGTTTCAGAGTACAGAGAGGGGTTCGATTGGGGAAGATGGGAGGAGAACGGCGGCGCTAGGGTTAGGAGGAGGATCAGCCTCGAGTTTAAAAGGAGGAGGAGGATGCTCGGGATCACCGTTCATTGCTTGTATGTCAACGTGTACTCCATGGATGGAGTTCGTACAATGTACGGAGGAAGAAGACAGAGTCGTGGGGGGTATGGGCCAGGGACAGTTGGGCTAGCTTCAAGTGGGCTGGTTTAGTTGCTGCTGCTGCCTCCCTCTCCTCTCCTATTTATTTATTTTTGTACTGTTTTTTTTTTTGTAGTTAAGCAAAATAGAAACAAAGAAAGGTTTTGTTTAAAGAAAAGTTTGGAATAAAATAGGATAAATCTCTTGGTGAAAAATGCAACCTTTTGGTAGTTTTGGTTTTTCCAAATTTCAAAAGTGGGCTTGTTGTTTAAAATTAAACCCAATTAATTGAATTTTTGCAATATTAGTTATTATTGGAAAAACAAGGCAATAACCATAGGGTCTCCCCTAGAGTTTTAAAAGTGATTTAAAGAATTCCAAATAGTGGTGAATTTCATGGATTCAAATAGGTACTGATTTGAACTTGGTTTGGAATTTAAAAGATGATTTGGGAACTATTGATTGAATTAATTGAGTGATTAATGGTTTGATTAAAACCAACAATTTGAGAAGTGAAACTTAGTCAATTATTTGGAAAATAAGGGAGGTTTTGTTTTGCAATTCTTTGTTTGAAAAGATTGTAACAGACGAGTGTGAAAACAACTGTTGATTCATTATGGAAACAATGCAAACATAAATAAAACAAATGCAATGAGATGATGACATGATGCATTGCTTAAAAGTAAACAAGAAATAAAACAACTAAGGGATGTTTTCATACTTGGATGTTACAAAACGCCCCCCCTTGAAGGAATCGCGCCCCGAGATTCCCTACTGAGAAAGGAAAAGGTCCGGATACTTCTTGCGAAGATCCTCTTCGGTCTCCCACGTTGCCTCTTTATCGGAATGATGCGACCATTGCACTTTCAAGAACTTGGTGCTCTTGTTGCGAGTCTTACGAACGGTCTCATCGAGAATTCGAACAGGGTGCTCCTCATAAGATAGATCTTCTTGCAGTTCAATGGAATCATGATCAACTGCACGATCTGGATCTTTGAAACACTTCTTGAGCTGTGACACGTGAAACACATCGTGCACCTTGGATAGTTTTTCTGGAAGTTCAAGACGATAGGCATTTTCCGCACGCCTTGAGAGAATGTTGAACGGACCAATGTATCTCGGTGCTAGCTTTCCTTTCACACCAAAACGATGAGTGCCTCTGAGGGGAGTTACACGGAGATATGCTTTGTCACCAGGTGCATAAATCATATCCCTGTGCTTGCTGTCATAGTAGCTTTTCTGACGAGACTGAGCAATCTTGAGATTGTCACGAATGATGCGGACTTTCTCTTCGGCTTCCTTAACAATGTCAGGGCCTAAGAGTGAACGTTCACCAGCTCCAGACCAATTGATTGGACTCCTGCATCTGCGGCCATAGAGAGCTTCAAATGGTGCCATGCCTAGGCTTGCCTGGAAGCTGTTGTTGTAGGAGAATTCAGCATATGGAAGGCATTCCTCCCATTTCATGCCAAAGGAGAGACCACATGCTCTGAGCATATCCTCGAGAATCTGATTGACTCTTTCGACTTGCCCTTGAGACTGAGGGTGATAAGCTGTGCTGAACAGAAGTTTGGTGCCCAATGCTTCTTGAAAACTCTTCCAGAAATGAGAAGTGAATATGCTTCCACGGTCTGAGCTTATTTCCAATGGAACACCATGAAGGGGAACAACCTTTGCTGTGTAGAGCTCTGCTAACTGGCTA
This sequence comes from Alopecurus myosuroides, assembly GCA_028641055.1. Taxonomy (NCBI): domain Eukaryota; kingdom Viridiplantae; phylum Streptophyta; class Magnoliopsida; order Poales; family Poaceae; genus Alopecurus; species Alopecurus myosuroides. Next base: position 245,834,229 of record CM054058.1, read on the forward strand.
GCTGAGATAGTTTCCTTTACAGCATAGAAGTGAGCAACCTTAGTGAGACGATCAATAACAACGAAGATTGCATCGTTGCCCTTTTTGGACTTTGGAAACCCAGTAACGAAGTCCATTTCAATCATGTCCCACTTCCACTCAGGAATTTTTAGAGGTTGGAGAAGACCGGCTGTTTTCTGATGAACTGCCTTAACACGTTGACAAATGTCGCATTCAGAAACGTATTTAGCAATTTCACGTTTCATGCCAGACCACCAATACAGCGTCTTGAGATCCTGGTACATCTTTGTACTTCCAGGGTGGATGGAGAGAGGAGTTTCATGAGCCTCCTTGAGAATGACATCTTTGAGACTTTGAACTTGAGGAACTGCAATGCGTCCTTCAAAGAACACCGTTCCCTTGTCATCAATTGAGAAGCACTCATACTTCACATTGCCTGCTTTGATGTTATTTGCGATCTTCTTGATCTCAGCATCACGAAGTTGTTCAGAACGAATCTTGTCCTCGAGAGTTGTACTAGCTGTCAAGTTCGCAAGATAACCTTCAGGAACAAGACCAAGGTTCAGCTTCTGGAATTCTTCATGAAGTGGAGGTTGGCTTTCCATGATCATGAGATTATTGCAATACGACTTGCGACTGAGAGCATCGGCCATAACATTAGCCTTGCCTGGAGTGTAAGAAATGGTAAGATCGAAGTCTTTGATCTTTTCAATCCATCTCCTTTGCCTGAGGTTTAGATCTGGCTGAGTGAAGATGTATTTCAGACTCTTATGATCGGAAAAGATTTCAGTGCGATTACCCAACAAGTATTGCCTCCATTTCTTGAGGGCAAACACAACTGCTGCAAGTTCTAGATCATGAGTGGGATAATTGAGTTCATGTGCATTCAACTGACGTGAAGCATAAGCCACAACTTGACGTTCTTGCATAAGAACTGCTCCTAGACCTTGGAGAGAAGCGTCACAGAATATCTGGAAAGGTTTGGTAGTATCTGGGCCAACCAGAACTGGTGTAGAAGTGAGTTTAGTCTTCAGGAGATTGAAACTTTCATCACATTGTGGAGACCAAACGAACTTCTTGTCCTTCTTTGTGAGATCAGTGAGAGGTTTGGCAATCTTGGAGAAGTTTTGTACGAAACGACGGCAATAGCTAGCCAAACCAAGAAAACTTCTTACTTGCTTCACCGTCTTAGGAGGTTTCCAATCAACAATTGCCTTAACCTTTTCTGGATCAATGGCTATGCCCTTGGCAGAGATGACATGACCAAGGTAAGCAACTTCTGGAATCCAGAACTCACATTTGGAGAATTTGGCATACAGACGATGCTCGCGAAGCTTCATGAGAGTGAGACGAAGATGTTCTCCATGCTCTTCCTCAGATTTGGAGTAGACCAGAATATCATCAAGATATACCACAACGAACTTGTCGAGGTATTCATGAAAGACAGAATTCATTAGTCGAGAGAATGTCGCCGGTGCATTGGTGAGACCAAAGGACATGACGGTGTATTCATATAGACCGTAGCGAGTGGTGAAAGCTGTCTTAGGAATATCTTCCTTTCTGATCTTTATCTGATGGTAACCCATCCTCAAATCCAACTTTGAGAATATTGAGGCTCCAGCAAGTTGATCAAAAAGATCATCGATACGAGGAATTGGATACTTGTTTTTGATGGTTTTCTCGTTGAGAGGACGATAGTCAACCACGAGTCTCTTTGTTTGATCCTTCTTGGCAACAAACAGAGTTGGGCAACCCCAAGCGGAGGAACTAGGCTGAACGTAACCTTTCTCCATGTACATATCGATTTGCTCCTTCAACAACTTCAGTTCAGGAGGAGCTATCTTGTATGGATGCTTAGAGATTGGAGCAGTGCCTGGTTCAAGTTCGATCACGAACTCAACTGCTCTGTCAGGAGGCATTCCTGGCAATTCTTCTGGAAAGACATCAGGGAATTCACAAACCACCGGAATAGTTTCAATAGATGGTAGAGGATTTGCATTGAGAGTGTAGAGTTGAGCAACTGGATTTTCAGCATGGAAGTAGACTATCTGGCCAGAAGGGTGTGTGATTTTGACAGACTTAGCAGGACAATCAATGACTGCTTTGTTGGCTACCAACCAATCCATCCCCAGAATGACATCAATATCTGAAGAGTGGAGAGCTATCAGAGATGCCTGGAATGGAAGGTTTCCAATTGTGATCTCGATGTTCTGGCTAACTTTATTGCTTTGCCAGCTAGATCCCGGTGATTTCACTAGGAGAGGGATAGACAACTGTTCGAAGTTGATTCCACTGGTGTTTGCAAAGCATTGAGAGATGAAAGAGTGTGAAGCACCAGAATCGAACAAGACTTTAGCACGAAACGAGTTCACAAGAAGTGTGCCCATTACAACTTCCGGAGATTCTTCTGCTCCCTGGGCCTTGACATGGTTCACCCTCACAGTTCTCAAGACAGACTTGTTCTTGTTGCGGGGCCTAGGCGAAGGAGTGTGTACCATCACATGATTGACATTAGCGATAGGTAGTGATGGTAGCTTGTTCTGTGGGCACTTGTATGAGTAGTGTCCTGATAGACCGCACTTGAAGCATGTACTAGCAGAACGAGGATCTGTTGGACTTGGCTGAGATGGAGCACCTCCTGAAGATACCACTGGGGTGGGAGGGAGGGCAAGAAATCCTGCCGGGCTTGGCAAGCTGATGTGCGGTGTTGGAGTGGTATATGGAACCCAAACTCTTCGTTTTTGTGGAGGCATGATAGCTTTTGAAAGATTAGCCTGTTCACGAGAGTGCTTACGAGATTCCTCAACCAATTTGCGCCCATGCTCTTCCTTTAGGGCGATGTTGATGAGGTCCTCAAAATTCTTGGCCTTGACGTTGGTGAGAGCATACTTGAGTTCCGGGTTGAGACCCCTGCGGAACTTTGCCATCTTTCTCGCTTCTGTGGAGATTTCATCTCCGGCGTAGCGAGCCAGACGATTTAACTCTCTTTGGTATTCGAGAACATCCAGACTGCCTTGTGTGAAAGAATAGAATTCCTCACGCATTTTCTCCATGAGCCCATCGGGAATGTGATGGCGCACGAAGGCTTGCTTGAAATCCTCCCATGTGATTGCCACACTAGAACCTCTCATTTCTTGGAAATTCTCCCACCAAGACATAGATTGTCCACGGAGAAGGTAGGTCACGTAAGGACCACGGTCCTCGTCAGCCACATGAGCTACCACAAGAGTACGGTTCATTTCACGGAGCCAGTCATCAGCATCCAATGGCTCGGAGGAGTTATCAAACGTGCGCGGATTGAGCTCAAGGAACTCCCGAATAGACACCCGGGCGTTGCCATTACTCCCAAGGTCTTGGTTCTGCTGCATCTGCTTTATAACTTGCGTCATCTGAGACAGCACTTTCCCCATCTCAGGTGGCAGTGTGGGCTCTTCGTCACCACTTTCCATCCTGAAGAGGATACCAAGATTAACACACTAACCGGATAACAAAATCCAATATAAGTGCTTAAAAGGAATACTTCAGACGGTAAGAAGGTAGCATGGATCAAACATATACTACCCTCAACGTTCACCATAAATGGTTTGAGTGCGAAAGGATAACTAAACATAGCTAGGAATGGATACATCAATGGACGAAAGGTTCTTGAGAGAAACATGATATTGAAGCAACATCGGGAAACTCGCGACCAAAACTCCTAAGGTACTACGGAAGAACCCAGAACACGTGAAATCCTAACTTGAAAGTTTAGATGAGAAGAGAAAAACAACGTTGCACTTCCTTACCAGAAAAGGGAGGGTGGGTGGGGAAAGAAATAAAATGGCAGAATTCCTACTCTCACGTTTCATTTTTCCTTTATAGCTACAAAATAGTTTCTAGACTCAACTGCGACCAGTAAAAGGGATCCTACAGGCAGACAGGCTCTGATACCATTTGTCGCACCCTGGTTTCTAGGGGATACTCATCGGGCCGAACTGGATAGCAGATGCTTGGATTATGGGGCATAACTGCTCCCACGTCCCAGCTTCCTGGTAGGCCTGCGCTTATGCGCGACAACACAAGCCCTGCTATTCCACCGTCGATGTAAACTATCCACTAGAGACCATAGGCACTACTGTCGACGTAATTCATATCAATCACGCAGGGTACGTCAACAGCGTTTAACAGAATGATAGCACAACATATCTCTAAGACACAAAAGATTGAAACAAGGTTGCAAATAGCCTTCACTAAGGCAGAGAATAGCAAATACAATCATCCAGAGGACACATGTCCCAACATAACATTCATTACATCAGCGGAAGCAAACAAAGGGTCTGAGTACAGACAAATCCAACTAGGCTTAAGAAGCCGGCAATGAAAGGAAAACGGAGCCCATCCACGAAGTCTCGGATCCTGCCCGGGTCCGCTATCTACTCGTCAACAGCGTCGTCGTACTCCACGCAGTAGCCTCCATGGGGATCCTCGGAATCGTCGTCTGCGTAAACCACAACCCCAAAGGGGTCAGTACATAAACGTACTGGCAAGCAAGACTCACAGTTCACCAAAGTGTAACCCGTCAACACCAAGCACAGATGCTTTGGGTTCAACGGAAGAACGGGGAATACAAAAGATGCGGCAGCTGGCTGCACTAACCCACTACAGAACAGGCTATAACTTCCGGCTAACAGAAAGGAGATAAGATAGCGTATCGTAACCAACTATAACTAACCACCAAGCAAACCCATCCTGGATCTCGCCCCTTATCCAAAGAAGCAATCCGAGGATAACTCACACAGTTGGATTAATGATGGTTCAGGTTATTGTGTCAATAAACCTATTACTAGTCAAGTTATTATAGTTAGGTGTAAGTTGTCTGAGTACTTGTTAGCCAGTACTTTCACCAAGTCGTCACATAACCGCGGACAACACGGCTTCTCGAGAAGATTCATCCCTGCAGGGTGTGCTCCAGTACCCGTACACACTCAAGCCACCAACTAAAACTCAGGTGGACTCGACACGACTCGAACCATCACTACAGCCTGTCCTAGGAGCCACGGAGCTATAAGGTCCCAGCCACGCAGCCGAATACTCAGCGCAGGTGTGCAAAACTCCCGCAGGACACAACACCCCGGCACTACAGGCCTCGCCCTATATGTGTGCGTCATCATCATCATCAGTAACCATGGGAGCGACCCATTTATGCGTATGAGCCAAATGGAACACCCGAACTAAGTGTGGCTCTTTGGACAAACTGCGGATCAGATCAAAGCCGAGGGGGGTTCCATACCACCACCCGGATGCGGTGAGCACGCTCATCATGGATCAGTAGACAAGACCCTTTTCCTAATTAGGGTCGACACTAGCAGGCCTCAAAACCACGACGGGCCTCCTGCCGGTGCCTTATCATCATATTATTATTACCCAAGCCTTAACAGGTTGTTGTTTAAACATCGAGCCCATAGAACATAATAGAGCAACGATAACAGAAGGTAACGGGTAACAGACTCGAGCAGAAACAACCCTAAGCATGCTAGTAAGACACGGGCTCAAACAACGGGGTTATAGGACTGGAGGTGAGGCAATATCATGGTTTCAGGGTGTCATGTGATAGGATCGTAACAGAAACAACTACTACTAAGGCTAGCAGAAAAGAACAACGGAAAGTATCGGTAACCAATGTTGAAAGGAACACAGTGGTTCGTGTGAGTGATAACTTGCCTGCAAACCCAGTAGCCTGGTACTGAGCTAAAACCTCTGAAGGGGTGTCGTAAGGATCGTCGGTCTCAACGTCGTCGTCTAACCGAGAAGAAGCAAACAGACAAAGCAGAAAGGGGTAGACAATCAATATCATGGCATAGTGCACAATCATGGGGATGATGCATGACAGGTTAATAGATGCATCAAAATAAACTAACTAACATGGTAACACAAATTAAATGGACACATATGCAATTTTGAGTTGCATATGAAAGCCCATGCATTTTGGGTTAGATTATTTGTTTTCCAACTAATCAACAGATGAAGGTGAATTAGTATGATGCATGGATGAGGAAAACAACAAAATAACAACAATAGAACCAATTTAAAATAGGGTGTACCAATTTAGAAATTTATTTAGTAAGTTGTGGAATTTTTGGTTCCTTAAGGTTGTCACACAAGTATTTGTTGTTTTCACCAAGTTAAATTGTTCAAAACAGATAACAAAATTCATATTTGAAAAGTTTACACTTTGATGGTTTGAAAACATATTTTGCATGTTCAAAAATAATTTTATTTGAGCCAGTTATGATTTTATCAATTTTAAATGATTTAAACAAGGTTTAAATTATTTAGGCAATTTAAATTATTCAAATCATGAAACAAAATTTATATTTGAATTGGTGGTTCAAAATGGTATGGAAAACATATTTTATTTGCATGATTTGGGTTAATAATGAATTAGTTATGGATTTTATCAAATTGCAATTGAATTATTTGAATTCAAATTTGAATTGCATTTTGAAATTTCAAAACAGAAAACAAATGCTATAGATAGATAGAGAATTTAATTTGGTGCGGTGTACATATTTTATTTATTTTTGTTGGAGTTAGGAATTAAAAGTTATTAGGGGTTTAATTCTAGGGACTATTCTGAAAAAAAATGGACTGATATTGAAATAAGAAAGGCAGAAAAAATAAAGGCACCGAGCAGTGACCTACACAGGCCACTGCCAGTGGGCCATCTCCTGCGTGGCGCCTAGGTGGCCTCCAGGGTCCATGACAGTGGGCCCCACGGGGGTTGCGCGCAGGGAAAAAAATTGGGGAGGCAATTGCCTCCCCTAGGATTCGAACCAGGGAGCTAGGCCTTGGGCGCACGGTTCGTTGGCCAATTGGGCTGGTTTCAGTTTTGTGTTAGAGATGGGTAGCGAGGGGAGTTAAGGTGTTAAAAGTTAACTGAACTTGTTTTTCTTTCAGATCGGTACTGAACCTCATCTGCAGGTACGATCACAGACTGAAGATACGAGCGAGGGCGGACAGGGGCAGGCAGCGATGCTGCGCGCTGCCCGCCGGCGAGCTGCCGCGGGTGGCCGGTGCGGCCGTGGGGCCGTGGGCCCGAGGGCAGGAGGCGAGGGAAGGAGCGGAGTCTTACAGCGAGGAAGGCGAGGAGGAGCAGCGACCAGCGCGCAGGCGACCTCGACCGAGAGAAAAACAGTGGCAGCGGCGACCAATTCCTTGACGGCGCGGACGACGTAGCGGCTCCCGGCGGTATACGCGGTGACGAGGAGGTAGCCGGCGGCGAGGGGAACCGATTCCCGGCGTTGGCGTGCGCGGATGGTGCCCTCGTCGCCGGCGACCACCGGAGGAAGAGGTGGTGGCGCACGGTGGTTTCAGAGTACAGAGAGGGGTTCGATTGGGGAAGATGGGAGGAGAACGGCGGCGCTAGGGTTAGGAGGAGGATCAGCCTCGAGTTTAAAAGGAGGAGGAGGATGCTCGGGATCACCGTTCATTGCCTGTATGTCAACGTGTACTCCATGGATGGAGTTCGTACAATGTACGGAGGAAGAAGACAGAGTCGTGGGGGGTATGGGCCAGGGACAGTTGGGCTAGCTTCAAGTGGGCTGGTTTAGTTGCTGCTGCTGCCTCCCTCTCCTCTCCTATTTATTTATTTTTGTACTGTTTTTTTTTGTAGTTAAGCAAAATAGAAACAAAGCAAGGTTTTGTTTAAAGAAAAGTTTGGAATAAAATAGGATAAATCTCTTGGTGAAAAATGCAACCTTTTGGTAGTTTTGGTTTTTCCAAATTTCAAAAGTGGGCTTGTTGTTTAAAATTAAACCCAATTAATTGAATTTTTGCAATATTAGTTATTATTGGAAAAACAAGGCAATAACCATAGGGTCTCCCCTAGAGTTTTAAAAGTGATTTAAAGAATTCCAAATAGTGGTGAATTTCATGGATTCAAATAGGTACTGATTTGAACTTGGTTTGGAATTTAAAAGATGATTTGGGAACTATTGATTGAATTAATTGAGTGATTAATGGTTTGATTAAAACCAACAATTTGAGAAGTGAAACTTAGTCAATTATTTGGAAAATAAGGGAGGTTTTGTTTTGCAATTCTTTGTTTGAAAAGATTGTAACAGACAAGTGTGAAAACAACTGTTGATTCATTATGGAAACAATGCAAACATAAATAAAACAAATGCAATGAGATGATGACATGATGCATTGCTTAAAAGTAAACAAGAAATAAAACAACTAAGGGATGTTTTCATACTTGGATGTTACACGCTCCCAGGCGCGGCCAGAGGGGGGCACCGCCTGGTGGTGTGGGCCCCTGGTGGCCCCCTCTGAGTGCCCTTCTGGCTGGCTTCCTCCTCGGGACTTCTAAGTCTCCTCCGGTATCCCCTCTCTTCTTCTAATCTTATGAAATAGGGTATCTCGACGGTGCTTTTTCCATCAGATTTCTGGTCCCGGTGTTTATTCTCCAAAAATTATAAAACATGCAAAATAAGATAAAATAACATAAGTGATGCATCATAACATTAAATATATCGATGGATAACAGAAAATAAGAATATAAAATAGTGATGCAAAATGGATGTAACAGGAAATTCCTCCTCGGAGAAGGGGAAATCATCGCTATCGTCACCGTCATCACTCCGGGCATCATCAAGATCGTCATCGTCATCATCATCACCACCAGCACCATCAACCTCACCATACACCTTCATCCCGCTGTAACAATTAGGGGTCTTTATCGTTGTTCTTCATTAGATCTCTCTCACGGTGTGGATTACTTGTTAGTAGTTGATGCTTGTGAGATTTATCGGTGTTTACACTTTATGACCAGATTGTTATTCACCATTATATCACCTCTGATTATGATCCATATGATGTCTCGTGAGTAGTTCGTTTGGTTCTTGAGGACATGGTAGAAGTCATGATGTTAGTAGTGGAATTATGTTGAAGTAATATCTAGTGGTTTGATATTTAAGTTGTGGTGTTATTCTTCTAGAGGTGTACGCTTATGTCAATGAATGGTAAACAAAAAATACAGTACATCACAAGCCAACTAGACTTCACAAGAGAGGCTCCCATAGAAGGACGCATCTTGGTAGAAGGTCATGGCTCTTTCTCTTTTGTTTACATAATTATGGTTTGACTGATAAATCAGGGGCAAAAATAGTGAAGAGAATTTGTTGTATTAATTTAGGCTGGGCACCCCGCTATCAGCTCTTCTATCAATTGGATAAGAGAATGAAGCCACTATTCCAGGGTGTGAAAGCCCAATCAACAAGTGAGATAAAGATTCTCTATTTACATCCTCATGAGCTAAAACAGGAGCACAAAACAGGAGTAATTTTGAAGGTTTTAAAGGTAACACATGAGCAAATTACTTTGGAGTGGCGGTTAAATACCACATGTAGGTAGGTATGGTGGACACATTTGGCAAACTTCGGTTTTAGGGAGTTGGATGCACGAGTAGAGATCATACTCAGTACAGGTGGAGGCTAGCAAAAGACTGGGAGTGACAAATCAAGAGAACAATAATGGCCATAATCATGCATAGCGATAAAAGCATCATTAATCAAAGTATAAGTGGTACTACAAGTTCAAAAACTAAATGATCATAGAGGCTATAAGTGACTGTTTTGTATTCATAAACATGGTGTGAGCATGCGCCACGTCAACCAAATAAAATATTCAAAGGAGAACACCAAGAATTTATGCTTCAATATGACAATAACAACTCATGATTCTTTCAATGGCACATTAAACACTCTCAGCTATTTGAGAAAAATCATGCTACAAAAATAACCACTAGGCTTAAGAATTAAAATAACATCTATCATGACATGAAAAAGTCTAGCCACAGTCTATACAAGCTTCTATTTGCACCATTATAAGCACGAAAACTGTAATACTGCTTTCCAACACCAATCATTTTATACTAAACAAAAACTCTCCAGGAGATGCAGCAATGAAATAAGAGAGTGCTAACACAACTCTACTAAAACTAACAGCTCTGAATAAGAGATGCAAGAAAAACAGGAGCTAAACAAGAATTTTGCAGCAACTGGAAGAAAAACTAAGAATAGGAGCATAACGAGTATTCAAACGAAACAACGGAGCGTGTCTATCTCCCACACAAGTAATGCTAGGTTCCAACAAATTTATTGCAGCAAGGAAAACAAAATAAAGCAAGAGAAAACAAAAGAAAAACAAATATATGCTCCAAGTAAATTGCATATGATGTGACCGAATAAAAATATAGTTTCACTAGAAGTGACCTGATTAATTGTTGATGAGGAAGGGGATTCCTTGGGCATCCCCAAGCTTAGACGCTTGAGTCTTCTTAGAATTTGCTGGGATGAACCACATGGGCATCCCCAAGCTTTGACCTTGCACTCTTCTTGATCACATAATATCACCCTCTTCTCTTGACTCTTGAAAACTTCCTTCACACCACATTCAAAGTAATTCGCATTAGAGGGTTAGTGCAACAATAAAAAAAACATGGGTTATGCATGGGCACAAGTTCTATTGATACTTTTAAACATTAGCTACAGCCACTGATGTTTCGTTAAGCAAAGAAATCCACTCGATATAGTAGTGGGAGAAAATTCAACAAAATAGTTGTCATTATTATTCTCATCACCATAATCATCAAATATAGGAGGCATACTGTAATCATAATTAATTTTCTCCTAAAAAGTAGGTGGACTGAAAATGGCATATTCATCATTGTAATCATCATAAAGAACTCCAACATGATAGACAAGTTGTATATTAGGGAGATGGTTTTCGGTAATATCTCCATAACTATGACAAGCTTCATGAGGATAATTGTAATCATAGCCTATGTTATAGCATCTTTTATAATAGTTATATTCCAAAGTGCATTCATTTGTAAACATATCATCATTTTTACTAGAAAGAGATGTATCAAGCATATAATCATCAGTAGCAAAAGGATTTTCAAACACATCATCCACAAGCTCGGAGTTTTCTATATCATCATTGGAAGGAACATGAATGGTACTAATAGTATAACAATTATCATCATTTTCGAATTAATGCTAAAGAGATTTTCAATATCAAAAGTAGTGTGTTTCTCCCATCCATTATCACTTTCATAAATAACAGACATAGGAAAATCATCAAGTTCAGACTCATCAAAAACTATAATAGGAGCAACATGCTTAGGGGGAGATATTATTACCTCTCTCCTTTTACTCCTCTTCTTCTTATTCTTATTCCTCTCTATAGGAGGGAGAGGATTGAAAGGAAGCTTCTCCACCTACCCTAGTTTATTGTCAGAAACAATACAAAAAACCTTAGATGAAAACGAATATTAGCCCTGTCATATTTTGGTAAAGTCTCCCTTTTTATAATATTTTGTATGTAAGTATTTGTGTGGAAATTATTAACACAATAAAGATGACAACCATGCATGACACTATTCATATCAAGAGCACTCATATCTACCAAAGAAGTTTTTCTTGATAACTCTTCACACCCCAAAAATAATGTAAGTTCATCATGCTGATCAGGTATGATCATGTCATCACAATACAAACTTGCAGTACTCATAGGATTCGAATGGTTATTATTAAAGCATGAGCATTGAAAATTGAAATGACCCACTTTACAACAAAGTTCACAAATAAAAGGATAGAGGGCACAAACTTTTTTACCAAGATCATCTAAAGTCCTGTCCCACTTTCTAGTTTTTCATTCCTATGATGGATGCAATATTATTCTTCGATTTGATTATTTTCACTCTGTCTAAGTGCTCCACAAAAATTAACATGGTTATAAGAAATAGTACTTTCAGAAGTTTGAGCATGTTCATTGCAATCATTAATAACAATTTCATTTTTCATGCAAGTGTCTTTAAAAGGTTCATGATATATGTCCCCATTTGCTTTAGGAACATTAACATAAGAAGCAAAGGATCTATACCAACCAACAATCATTTGAGGATCAAGACCATATTTAGCACTAAGCTCTTAAAAATTAACAGTTTCAGCGAAAGACTTAATGCAATCATACTCGTAGTTTATACCTGATTCTTTATCTTTGTCGTTATTCCAACCTTAATTATTGGTTTGAATCGTTTCAATAAGATCCCATTTAGCTTCAACCTTCTTACTTGAGAAAGAACCCTATGAATGGGCATCTAGATAATCCCTGTAATATCCTGAAAGCCTTGCATAAAAATTAGTAACAATTATTTCCTTAGGAAGCTCATGGTTAGGATATGAGTATTAATGTTTTTAGTCTTCCCCAAGCTTGAGAAATGCTTTCTCCATCACGAGGCCAAAAATTATAAATGTAATTCCTATCTAAATACAGTTCATGAGAAGAATAAAATTTCGAGTAAATAGAGATTCAAACTCCTTCCACTCCAAATGATGAGGATCATCTAGTGGCTCATACCAATCGCTTGTTTTGTCCTTAAGTGACAAATATAATAGACTCCTCCTAACTTGGTCCACTGAACTGCACACTTGAACAACCCGCATAATTCATGTATAAAGAGTAAATAATCACTAGGATGGACAGTTCCATCTCCAAAATAGCAGTTATTCGTGACACGTTCAACAATTTCCATAGGTATTTTAAAAGGAATACTTTCAGTAGGAGGATTTAAAATATCACAAGCATCATTAGATTTATCACATATGGGATATAAAGTGTCATCAGAGCAAATTTTCTCCTCTAAATCCGGCGAACTAAAAATATTATAAAAACTAGCTTCCCCAAGCTTAGACTTTTCCATAGCATTAGAAATAATGGTATCTGATACGTCATAAACATATCCTTAATTTCCCACATGTTTGTTATACACTTTATGTCATTTTTATCGATTTTCCGGACTAACCTATTGACAAGATACCACAGAGCCAGTTCCTTGTTTTCTGCTATTTTTAGTTTCAGAAAAGTTGTTCTGGAAATATTCTCGGAACTGGAAAATTCTAAGTCCGTAAGCCTTAGAATTCCCGAAGGTTCCACGGAGTCCCGAAGAGACCCGGAGGGGGGCCTCAGGAGGCCCACACCATAGGGCGGAGCGCCCACCTGGCCGCGCCATGGGGTGGTGTGGGGCTCCCCCGGCCTCCACCGCCTTTGCCCTTTCGCCTATTTATACTCCCCAAGACGTAAACCCTAAAAATATACCACTTCATCCCGAAATCACCCGAGCCCGCCGTCATCGTCATCCCGAGACCGGGAGGGTTCTGGAAGCTCTCCTCGGCACCCTGCCGGGAGGGGAATTCATCACTAGAGGGGTCTACACCACCATGCCCCCCTCCGAAGTGATGCATGAGTAGTTCATCCCTGGACTACGGTTCCATAGCAGTAGCTAGATGGTTGTTCTCTCCACTTTGTACCTCATGTTTAGATCTTGTGAGCTTCCTAACATGATCAAGATCATGTTTATGTAATGCTACATGTTGTGTTTGCTGGGATATGATGAATGTTGAATGCTATGTCTTCTGATTATCAATCTATCATGTTATCTTCATGCATATGTTATTTATGATCTTGCATGCTCTCCATTATTAGTAGATGCTCTGGCCAAGTAGATGTTAGTAACTCCATGAGGGAGTATTTATGCTCGATAGTGGGTTCATGCCTCCTTTGCATCTGTGCTTGAGTGACAGAAACATGACGGATGGAGGATGTGATGTTGCCATCAGGGAGAAAACAACGGTGTTTACCTAGTTTACGTTACACACTTTGCTTACGACGATAATATGTTGCTTGCAACTTAATACCCAACGTTTGTTCGGATGATATTCGTAGGTTGGATTATTAGAGATAGGTGCAGTTGGATGAAGGTCTATGTATTTTGTTGTAATGCCCGCATGAATCACATAGTAATCTTTATGTCTTGCATATGCACTACGGTGCAGCCTTCATTTCTGTCAATTTCCCAGCTGTAATTTGTTCACCACACATGTTATTTATCTTTCAAGGAGAAACACCACTAGTGAACTGTGGACCCCGATCTTTTTTCTCATTTTGATAATACACACACTGCTTTCATACTACTGCTACTGCTTTCATACCGTTTTCCTACTTTTTTCCACGCCATACATTTAAACCTATCTGTGTTCAACAAAACCGGTGAGATTGACAACCTCACTTCTTCACTGGGGCAAAGTGATTTGATTGTGTTGTGTAGGTTCCACGTTGCTTCTGAACCGGTAGTGCGCCCTGCCATCTCAGCTGCTTCAACCTTCTGAAGTTACCCCTTCCTCCTACTGGTCGATTAAACCTTGGTTTCTTTCTAAGGGAAAATTCCTGCTCTGCTCATCATACCTTCCTCTTGGGGTTTCCCAACGAGTGCAAGACCTGCACCAGTATCCAAACAATTAATGCTAATAACATTGCTACTAGCATGCAAATAAAGCTCTCTCATATTTTTGTTGTTTTCCATTAAGCTTAACTAGTAAAAATAAAAACAAGGAACAAGTGAAAACAAGCCTAACTAGTGAAAATAAAACAAGAAACAAAAAGATATAATTGCAGAATCTAAAGGAAATAACTTCGAGCACTCACGGAGGATGTGAGTACCTTTTACCTTACCTCCCCGGCAACGGCACCATAAAAGAGCTTGATGTGTACGCACACTTCTATTCCTGTAGACAGTGTTGGGCCTCCAAGTGCAGAGATTTGTAGAAGAGCAACAAGTTTCCCTTAGGTGGATCACCCAAGGGTTATCGAACTCAGGGAGATAGAGGTCAAAGATATCCCTCTCAAGCAACCCTGGAATTACGATACAAGAAGTCTCTTGTGTCCCCAACACACCTAATACAATTGTCAGTTCTATAGGTGCACTAGTTCAGCGAAGAGAGAGTAAAATACAAGTATTGTGGGTAATTATAGGTGATAATAACAATCTGAAATAAAAATGGCAGCAAGCAAACATGTAGTAGAACTGATTTGAAATGGTGTTTCAATGCTTAGAAACAAGGCCTAGGGATCCTACTTTCACTAGTGAACACTCTCAACAATGATAACATAATTGAATGCATAAATATCATCTCTTGCACTTTATTTATCTTCTATATCAAAATCTACCAAAAACCTGTTTGCTAGTGTTTATAGTGAATTCTCCATCCAACCTACTTGTCAACACCTTCTGCTCCTCGTCGGGTTCGACACTCTTATTTATCGAAAGTACTATGATACACCCCCTATACTTGTGGGTCATCAAGACTATTTTCTGGTGCCATTGTCGGGGAGTGAAGCGTTATTGGTAAGAGAAACTTTTACTCTGAGTGTTGTTTTTATTTCGGTCTGCAGTTTTATTTCATTATGGAGAATACTTTTGATTCTCGGTTTAGGGGTACTTCTACCGTTACTGCTAGGTTAGTAGGTGACCCTTTATCTGCTGAATTAGATCCTTATAAAATACCTATGAAAATTGTTGGACGTGTCATCGATAACTGCTATTATGGAGATGGAACTGTCCATCCCGGTGATCATTTGCTCTTTATACATGAATTATGCGAGTTATTTAGGTGTGTAGGTATTACAATGGATCAAGTTAAAAGTAAATTATTTTCTTTATCGCTAAAAGGAAGAGCCACTGAATGGTTCAAATTACTGAAGAATGGTGAATCTATTGGATGGGAGGAAATTGTTCCTCTCTTTTATTCTAAATTCTATCCTCCTAGTGAGATCCATAAAGACCGGAATCAAATATATAATTTCTGGCCTCATGATGGAGAGTATTGCCCAAGCATGGGGAGAATGAAGTTATTAATGCTTAAATGTCCCGTTCATGATCTCCCGAGTAATATTGTTATCAATAATTTTTATGCCAGGCTTTCTCTTCATGATAAGGATTTATTTGATGCTTCTTGTTCTGGACCATTCACACGTATGAAGGAAGAAGCTAAATGGGATCTTCTTGACCGTTTTCAAGAAAACACTGAAGGATGGGAGAATGACAAAGGTAGAAAGTCAGGTATAAATTATGATTATGAATGCATTAAAGATTTTATGGGAAGTGATGATTTCTATAATGTTAGTGTTGTTTGTGGTCTTGATTCTCAAATATTTGCAAATTGTCTTAAAGACTTTGCCTCCTATCTTGATATTCCTGAAAAGGAATTGAGCAAGTACCATGCACCTTATAAAGATATTGTTCCCGCTAGAAATATAGAAGTGCATGATGTTAATCCTGCTGTGCCTGAGCCTTATATTGAGAAAATGCCTTTCCCTGCTAAGGTAAAAGAACACTCTATTGTAGCTAGTGTGGTTAACAAGAGAATAAAGAAATCTATTGAACCTGATGAACAAATAACAGTTGAACCTTCTGTAGCAATAGTGAAAGACCTTTTCTGTGGAAATTTAGAGGATGAACATATTTTATTTTGTGAGGATGCTTCTAATATTGTCTCACATCCAAATAGACCTAAGAAAACTAGTGTTCATGTGCTTTCTGTTAAGATTGGTGATCATTGCTATTATGGTTTGTGTGACATTGGTGCTAGTTCTAGTGCTATTCCTTATGAGCTCTATAAAGAAATTATGCATGAAATTGGTTCTTGTGAGCTTGAGGATATTGATGTGGTTATTTAGCTTGCTAATAGGGAAATTGTCTTTCTGATTGGTATTGTTAGAGATGTGGATTTTTATGTGGTAAAACTAAATATCCTACTGATTTTCTAGTGCTGGGTAAGGCTGCTAGCAAAACTTGTCTTATTATTTTTGGTATACCTTTCTTGAACACTTGTGGTGGTATTATAGATTGTAAGAGGGAGAATATATTGACTAAATTTGATGGAAAATCTTATGAGTTCAATTTCTCCAAATTTGCTAGGGCACCTTATGAATCTGAATTGCCTAATGAAAATTTTAGAGCTGATCAGCTTGCCTCTATTGCTCTTGCTCCTAACAATGCTTTGCAGTAATATATGGAGGACCATGAAAGTGAGATCTTTATGGAAGAGAGAAATGAGATTGACGATATTCTTCCTCGTCAACCAGTGATACTGAAACATAATTTACCTGTGGAGGACTTAGGTACAACGTTACCACCCAAGGAGGATCCTGTTTTTGATTTAAAACGTTTGCCTGATGATCTTAAATATGCTTATATCGATGATAAGAAAATATATCCTGTTATTATTAGTGCTAAACTTTAATGTGAAGAAGAGGAAAGATTATTGGGAATATTGAAGAAACACCGTGGAGCTATTGGATAAACTCTTGATGATTTGAAAGAGATTTCTCCCTCTATATGTCAACATGTTATTAATATTGAACCTGATGCAAAGCCAGTAGTTGAACATCAACGCCGTTTAATTCCTAAGATGAAGGAAGTGGTAAGAAATGAGGTATTAAAACTCCTTTATGTTGGTATTATTTTTCCTATTGTTGATAGTAGATGGGTGAGCCCTGTGCATTGTGTTCCTAAGAAGGGAGGAATGACTGTTGTGCCTAATGAAAATAATGAGATTATTCCTCAAAGAGTAGTAGTTGGTTATAGAATGTGCATTGATTTTAGGAAAGTTAACAAGGTTACTAAGAAAGATCATTATCCTTTGCCTTTTATTGATCAAATGTTAGAGAGGTTGTCTAAGAAATCTCATTTTTGCTTTCTCGATGGTTATTCTGGGTTTTCTCAAATTGCTGTTAGGAAGCAAGATCAAGAGGAAACAACCTTTACTTGTCCTTATGGTACTTATGCTTATAGATGTATGCCTTTTGGTTTGTGTAATGCTCCTGCTACGTTTCAAAGATGCATGTCTGCTATTTTTCATGGTTTTTGTGAAGAGATTGTGGAAGTATTCATGGACGATTTCTCCATCTATGGAACTTCTTTTGATAACTGCTTGCACAACCTTCATAAAGTTTTGCTGAGATGTGAGGAAACTAATCTTGTTCTTAATTGGGAGAAATTCCACTTTATGGTGAATGAAGGAATTGTTCTTGGACATAAAATTTTCGAAAGAGGTATTGAAGTTGACAGGGATAAAGTGGAAGTAATAGAGAAAATGCCCCGTCCCAGGGATGTTAAAGGTGTTCGTAGTGTTCTTGGTCATCCTGGTTTTTATAGGAGGTTTATTAAAGATTTCTCTAAAATATCAAAGCCTATTACTAATCTTCTTCAAAAAGACGTACCTTTTGTTTTTGATGATGATTGTAAGGAATATTTTGAAACTTTAAAGAAGGCTTGAACTACTGCTCCTATTGTTCAACCACCTGATTGGAATTTACCTTTTGAAATTATGTGTGATGCTAGTGATTTTGCTGTAGGTGCTGTTCTTGGACAGCGAGTAGATAAGAAATTGAATGTTATTCATTATGCTAGTAAGACCCTTGATGCTACTCAAAAGAATTATGCTACTACTAAAAAAGAGTTCTTAGCTATAGTTTTTTGCTTGTGATAAGTTTAGACCTTATATTGCTCATTCAAAGGTTACTATTCATACTGATCATGGTACCATTAGACACCTTATGGAAAAGAAAGATGCTAAGCCTAGGCTTATTAGATGGGTGTTGCTTTTACAAGAGTTTGATCTACATACCGTGGATAGGAAAGGTGCTAAAAATCATGTTGCTGATAACTTGTCTAAATTGGAAAACATTGCTTATGACCCTATTCATGTTAATGATAGTTTTCCAAATGAACAGTTGGATGCAATAAAGGTAAACTCCCAATATAGTCCATGGTATGCTGATTATGCTAACTTTATTGTTTCAAAGTATTTGCCTCCAACATTTACAGCTCAACAAAGAAGAAAGTTCTTTTATGATTTGAGGCATTATTTTTGGGATGACCCACACTTATATAAACAAGGAGTAGATGGTATTATGAGAAGACGTGTTCCAGATCATGAACAATGAGAGATATTGAAAAAGTGAGATGGTGGCGCTTATGGAGGACATCACGCTGGAGATAGAACCGCACAGAAGGTTCTACAATCAGGTTTCTATTGGCCTACTCTCTTTTTAAAGATGCACGTAAATTTGTTTTATCTTGTGATGAATGCCAAAGAGTTGGTAATATTTCTAGATGTAATGAAATGCCTATGAGTTATTCTCTTGTTATTGAAACTTTTGATTGTTGGGGATTTGACTTTATGGGTCCTTTTCCTCCTTCGAATGGTTACACTCACATTCTTGTTGCTGTTGATTATGTTACTAAGTGGGTAGAAGCCTACAAAAAGTGTTGATGGCGAGACCTCTTTAAAAATGCTTAAAGATGTTATTTTCCCTAGGTTTGGTGTGCCTAGATATCTTATGAATGATGGAGGTTCTCACTTTATTCATGGTGGGTTTAGAAAAAACCTTGCTAAATATGATGTTAATCATATAATTGCCTCAGCTTATCCTCCTCAAACTAGTGTGCAAGTAAAATTATCAAATAGAGAAATTAAATCTATCTTGCAAAAGACTGTTAATAAATCTAGGAAGAATTGGTCTGATAAGTTGAATGATGCTTTATGGGCTTATAGAACTGCTTATAAAAATCATATGGGCATGTCTCCTTATAAAATGGTTTATGGAAAAGCTTTTCATTTGCATTTAGAATTAGAACACAAAGCTTATTGGGCAGTGAAGGAACTTAATAAAGATTTTAAACTTGCTGGCAAGAAAAGAATGCTTGATTTGAATCATCTAGATGAATAGAGATGTGAAGCTTATGAAAATGCTAGGCTCTTTAAAGAGAAAGTTAAACAATGGCATTATAGAAGAATTCTTAAAAGAGAGTTTCATGTTGGTGATAAAGTTCTATTGTATAGGCCTCGTCTCAGATGTTTTGCAGGAAAATTACTCTCCAGATGGGAAGGCCCTTATGTTATTGAAGAAGTGTATCATTCGGGTGCAATCAAAATTGCTTCCCTCAAAGATAACACTAGACAAGTGGTAAATGGGAAAAGACTCAAACATTATATTTCCGGGGATTGTTATGATGAAGATGTTGATATTATTCAAGTAATGAATCCGAACAAGTTCATTAAAGGGAAGATTCCAGAATCTGCAGAGTCTATTTTCAAATAGGTAACAGTTCTGTTAAGAAAAAGTTCGCGGATTACGTCCCAAGTTATAAACTATTGGTTTTTGGAATGAAAAAGTATCGAGCCGAAAAGGGTAGGAGATGGTGCCCGAGGGCACCACACCACCTGGGGACGCGGGCCCACTCCTGGTCGCGCCACCCTATGGTGTGGGCTCCCTAGAGCCCCTCTCCGACTTGTTTTCGACCTGGACTTTCCTTTCGTTGCGTATGTTTCTGATATTTAACCCCTGGACCCCTAGGTACGTATATCGTTTTCTCGTCGTGTTTCTGTTTCGACCTGTTCTGCTAGGATCTGTTTTCAGTTTTAGAAGCACCATGGTCTCCGCCAACAACAACAAGGGAAAGGGACCGAAGGAAGATGATCGCCAAGACCGGAAGTCGTAGGAGGAGATCGAGAGTGGAGCTGAAGAATATGTAGAAGAAGACTCACGCGTGTGTCCACACGCTACTGTCGCAAGCATTGGAGTGGTAGCAAAGCCCTTCAAGTTCAAGCAAGGAGCACGGATGAGCACTGGAGGTAAGGTTCCACGTCACTTCCTAGCCCCAGGGATACCACTTCCACGTATCAAAAACCCCTTCCATACCTTGATTCATGAATATCAATCTAAAAAGGTACCCGAGGCAAAGTTGCCTTCTTGCTGGGATATGGATCGTTCTAACCGTGCAGATAGAGAAAGCTCTCGACCTAAGGAAGCGTGGGAGAACAATCTTGATGGCTGGAATTCACCGTGTGACAAGCACGCAAACCGTATTGATCACAATACGGATATGATGCGTATGCTTATGTTCGCAATTGAAGATTTGAAGAAATCAATTGATAAGCTTATTAAGAAGGATTCACCACCACCACCGAAGAATTAATTCGTCATTGGTATTGGCATCCCCTTGGCTTGTTCCAAGCTTGGGGGAGTGCCGCGGTATCACACCTTTATCTTTCACCCTTTTTACCTTTTAGTAGAGTCATATCATGAGTAGAGAAAATATCATATAGGATGGTTTGCAGTATGGAAATATCACTCTTTAGTTGGTTATCGTTGTATCCTTTGGTTTGAGTTGCCGTAATGGAATATTAATGAGAAGTTTCATCATCTACTTTCTACACTTTATTTTAGTTTGCAATTTTTGCTATATGGTTGATCTTGTTATTAGTATTGGTATCAATATTGGAGCATCAAGTTAATCTAGTTGGTTTTGGCAAACTTAGCATTGGTCAGTAGCAACAATACGTTGAGACTTAAGTAGAAAAGAGGGAGTTGCATGTAGATATATTATTCCATGATCTTTCTTTCTTGTTAGCTCATAAGCTTAGTTTTCTCAAGTAAGATTGCTTGTACCTTCAAGGAAGATTGCATGATTGGTTTTATCATATGTATATTTGTTTGTTTTCCCTAAACTCTTATGCTTGCTACCCAGCCTTGCTAGCCAAAAACCTGTACTGAGAGGGAATGCTTCTCGTGCATCCAAACCTTGAGCCCCAAAACCATGCCATTTGTTTCCACCATACCTACCTATATGTGTTATTTAACTGCCACTCCAAGTAAATTTCTTGTGTGCTACCTTTAAAACTTTCAAAATTTCACCTGTTTTGTGCCCCTGTTTTAGCCCATGAGGGCGCAAATAAAGAATCTTTATCTCACTTGTTGATTGGACTTTACACACTTGGACTAGTGGCTTCATCCGCTTATCTAAATGCTAGAAGAGCCGGCAGCGGGATGCCCAGCCCCAAACATAATAATACAAATTCTCTTCACTATTTTTTGCCCCTGATTTCTCAATCAAAGCATAATTGTATAAACAAAAGAGAAAGAGGGATGACCTTCTACACCGGTTGCATCCTTCAACGGGAGCCGCTCTTGTGAAGTCTAGTTGGCTTGTGACGTACTGTATTTTCTATTTTCCATTCGTTGACATAAACATACACCACTCTCAAAATTGTTTTCAATAACTCTATTTATAAAATGAAAAGCTCTAGCACATGAATTAATCCCTGCTTCCCTCTGTGAATGGCCTATATTTACCTTTACGTTGAGTCAGTAAACCTACTCTTTTCTGTCTTAAGCAAGCATTTGAGTTGTTGTGATCCATCCATCTATATGTTGATTTACTCAATCATGTTCTTTATTTTTCCTTGTTTAGTATAAGTGCTTTTATCTGTTTGAATACCACTTTGAAAGTTACCAATGACTGCAAATAGGCTGTTATGATTGAGCATGATAAACTCTGCAATATAATCTCTAGTATAAAGACTCCGATCGAAAGATAAGTACACTGTTAATTGTTCTGTGACCAAGAACGAAGTTTGCCTTCACCAATTATGATATCCTTTTGCACCTTTATTGTGCTTTCCTCTACTTGTTTCAAGTTTAATTATATGAGACGAAGTTGCTGTCTAAAATGACTTGTGCTTTGTTAGATGCGATGCTTCTTGTCCATATTTCATTTATCGACACCTCACTCCATAAACATGTGGTCATGTTTACTGAGTTCAGTTTCGCTTGAGGACAAGCGAGGTCTAAGCTTGGGGGAGTTGATACGTCCATTTTGCATCACTATTTTATATTGTTATTTTCTGTTATTCATCGATATATTTCATGTTATGATGCATTACTTATGTTATTTCATCTTATTTTGCATGTTTCATAATTTTTGGAGAAGAAACACCGGGACCAGAAATCCGATGGAAAAAGCACCGTCGAGATACCATATTACAGAACATCAGAAGAAAGAAGGGGGTATACGATAAGTATTAGAAGTCCGGAGGAGGAAGCCAGCCAGAAGAGCACCCAGAGGAGGCCCACCAGGGGCCCACACCACCAGGTGGCGCCCCCCTTGGACGCGCCTAGGGGTGGTCTGCCCCCTGGCCCACTTCGGAGTGCCCCCTTTACCGTACTTCACCCCGAGGGAACCCTAAGCCCCAGTACATCATCGAAGAAATATTCCGCCGCTATCTTGGGCGGAAAACAACAGAAAGAGAAAAGCTCTCCGGCAGGGAGAAATATGTCGGGGAAATTCCTCCCCGGAGAGGGGGAATCATCGCCATCGTCACAGTCATCACTCCGGGCATCATCAAGATCTTCATCACCATCATCACCACCAGCACCATCACCCTCACCGTCCACCTTCATCCCGCTGTAACAATTAGGGGTCTTTATCATTGTTCTTCATTAGATCTCTCTCCCCGTGTGGATTACTTGTAAGTAGTTGATGCTTGTGAGATTTATCGGTGTTTACACTTTATGACCAGATTGTTATTCACCATTATATAACCTCTGATTATGATCCATATGATGTCCCATGAGTAGTTCGTTTAGTTCTCGAGGACATGGGAGAAGTCATGATGTTAGTAGTGGAATTGTGTTGAAGTAATATCTGGTGGTTTGATATTTAAGTTGTGGTGCTATTCTTCTAGTGGTGTCATGGGAAGGTCGACTACATGATACTTCACCTTTATGGGCCTAGGAGGATGCCTTGTGTATTTGGCTACTAATTGTGGGGTTGCTGAGGTGACAGAAACCTAAATCCCCGTTAGGGAACCAATATGCACGAGGGAGCGTAGAATCCCGGAGTTTTAAGGATGTGGTTAGATTTATCTTAATTACTTTCTTGTATTTGTGGATGCTTACGAGGGGTATAATCACAAGTATGTATTAGTCCTAGTTGGGCGATGCATTAGCATAGGTTCACCCACACAACACTTATCGAACAAATAAATATTAATCGACCATATGAAGTGAAAGCACTTGACGAAATTCCCATGTGTCCTGGAGAACGTTTAGTAATCATAAGTAGAACAACCGCCTTGTACTTTGATCTCAAAAGGATTGGGCAACTCACTAAAATTATATTTACTGTCTTTTATTTACTCGCACTTTATTTATCTACTATATGAAAATCCTCCAAAAACCCGTTTGCTAGTGTTTACAATGAATCCTCTATCCAACCTGCTTGTCAACACCTTCTGCTCCTCGTTGGTTTCGACACTCTTATTTATCGAAAGTACTATGATACACCTCGTATACTTGTGGTTCATCAGTGTTCCATACCTTTCTTGAGTGGGAATTTATATTTAATATTCCCCTCTTTAATATCAATAACAGCACCAACAGTTCTAAGAAAAGGTCTTCCCAAAAAAATATGACAAGAAGCATTGCATTCAATATTCGTAACAATGAAATCAACGGGGACAAGGTTATTGTTAACTATAATAAGAACACCATCAACTCTCCCCAAAGGTTTCTTTCTAACATTATCAGCAAGACGATCATCCAAATAACAGTGTTCCAAAGGTGGCAAATCAAGTATATCATAAAGTTTCTTAGGCATAACAGAGATACTAGCACCAAGATCACATAAAACATTGCAACCAAAATCATCCACCTTCATTTTAATGATGGTTTCCCAACAATCATCTAACTTACTAGGGATAGAGACTTCACATCTTAATTCTTCTTCTCTAATTTGCATGAGAGCATTTGTAATATGTTTTGTGAAAGCCATATTCATAGTACTAGCATTAGGACAACTAGCAAGATTTTGTAGGAACATAATTACTTCAGATATATTGCAATCATCAAAATCAAGATCATTTTTATCAAAGGTAACGGGACCATTGTCTCTCATATTTCGAAAAATTTCAGCACTTTTATCAGGAACAATTTTAGTGGTTTTAGGCAATTTTAAACGTTTGACAGCAGAAATGGAAGTATTGCCAACGCCAATTACTTTACCATTAATAGTAGAAGGTTTACTAGCACGAGAAGCTTCAGTTTTACTAGTGGTGGTAATGGTGCAAACATTAGCTATATTATTCTTTCTAGCTATTTCATCTTCTCTTTCCCATCTAGCATGCAATTCAGCTAACATCCTAACATTGTCATCAATTCTAACTTGAATGGCATTAGTAGCAGCAAAAGGATTTTCATCTATAGTTTCAGTTTTAGCAGCCATTCTATTGATTAAAGAAGATTGTGCTTCAGACATGGATGAAATACAAGTTTCAGCACGAGCAATTTTAACTTGCAAACCAGAAATTTCCCTGTTTAAATTCCCAAGCTGATGACCAATATTTTTCAACATAACAGATTGTTCCTCCATGGTCTTAGTAAATAATTTATTTTGCTCATATTGCTTTTGTATAAAGTCTTTAGAGGCCCTTTCAGCTTCTGAAATTCTTTCACTAGACATTCCAGATCTATCATAAGAATAATTATTAACACTATTAGCAGGATAAGGCCTATAATTGTTGCTACCAAAATTATTCCTATAAGTATTGTTGTTGAAATTATTATTTTTAATGAACTTCACATAAACATGCTCTTCTTGAGCAACCAAAGAGGCTAAAGGAACATTTTTTGGATCAATAGGAGCATAACCATTAACGAGCACAAACATAATAGCATCAAGCCTGTCACTCAAAGTAGAGGTTTCTTCTACATGATTTACCTTCTTACCTGGTGGAGCTATCTCAGTGTGCCATTCATAATAATTTATCATCATATCATCAAGAAGCTTTGTTTGCAGAGCCCAAGGTGATGGACATAAAGGTTCCTCCAGCAGCTGAATCCAGAAGGTTTCTTGAAGAAAAATTCAGACCTACATAAAAGGTTTGGATGATCATCCAAGTAGTCAGTCCATGAGTGGGACAATTCTTTACCAAAGATTTCATTCTTTCCCAAGCTTTAGCAACATGCTCATTATCAAGTTGCTTAAAATTCATAATGCTACTTCTTATAGATATAATATTAGTAGGAGGATAATATTTTCCAGTGAAAGCATCCTTACATTTAGTCCAGGAATTAATACTATTTCTAGGCAAAGATAGCAATCATTCTATAACTCTCCCTCTCAAAGAGAAAGGAAACAATTTCATTTTAATAATATCTCCGCCTACATCCTTATATTTTTGCATCTCACAGAGTTCAACAAAATTATTAATATGGGCAGCGACATCATCACTACTAACACCATAAAATTGCTCTCTCATTATAAGATTTAACAGGGCAAGCTTTATCTCATAAAAATCAGCAGTAGGAGCAGGTGGAGCAATGGGTGTGCTAATAAAATCATTGTTGTTTGTGCTAGTGAAGTCACACAACTTAGTGTTCTCAGGAGTACTCATTTTAACAAGATTAAAAACAGGATAAAAGTAACAACTAGAATAAGAACTAATTTTTTTGTGTTTTTTTTATAAATAGAAGCAGACAAGACAAAATAAAATGAACTAAGAAAAACAAAAACAAATTAAAGAGCTTGGAAGTGAGAGAGTCCCCTTGCAGAAATCCTCTTCCTCCCCGGCAACGGCGCCAGAAAAGCTTGATGGAGTGTAGACACACGCTCGTTGGGATACCACAAGCACAAGGTGTGAAGAGTGCAACAGCAAGTTTTCCCTCAGAAAGAAACCAAGGTTGAATCGACCAGTAGGAGAAGAAATTACTTCCGAAGGTTGATGCAGCTGATGTTGGCAGGGCGCACTACCGATTCAGCAGCAACATGGAATCTATACAACACAATCAAATTACTTTTCCCAAACAAAGCAGTGAGGTTGTCAATCTCACCGGTTTTGCTGAAACAAGTGATTAGACGTGTAGTGTGGAAAATAGTATTTGTTTGCATTAGATGAAAGAGAACAATAATTCCAGTAGGAAAACAGGGGTTGCAGTGGTTGTATATCAATATAAAGAAATGGACCGTGGTCCACATCTCACTAGAGGTGTCTCTGCAAAACAGATAGATAACATGCTAGGTAAACAAATTACAGCTGGGCAATTGATAGATATAAAGGCTGCACCGTAGTGCATATGCATGATATGATGATTACTATGTGATTCATGCGGGCATTACAATAAGATACATAGACCGTTATCCAACTGCATCTATGGCTAATAATCCACCCTCAGAGTGTCATCTGAGCAAACTTTGGGTATTAAGTTGCAAGCAGCAGATAATTTCATTAAGCAAAATGTGTAACGTAAACAATAAAATCATCCTTAGACAAAGCATTGTTGTTTTCTCCCTGATGGCAACAACACATCCCCCACCTGTTACATTTCTGTCACTCGAGCGTGAGTGAGTGGGAGGCATGAACCCGCTATCAAGCATAAATACTCTCTCTTGGAGTTACAAGCATCAACTTGGCCAGAGCATCTACTAGTAACGGAGAGCATGCAAGATCATAAATAACATACACATGAAAAGAACATGGTAGATTGATAATCATTGGACATAGCATTCAATATTCGTCAGATCCCAGCAAACACAACATGTAGCATTACAATAAGATGATCTTGATCATGTTAGCTAGCTCACAAGATCTAAACATGAGGCATAAAGAGGAGAGAACAACCATCTAGCTATTACTATGGACCCGTAGTCCAGGGATGAACTACTCACGCATCACTTCGGAGGCAGGCATGGTGATGAAGAGCCCTCCGGTGATGATTCTCCCTCCCGGCAGGGTGCCGGGGTGAGCTCTAGAACCCTCCTGAACTAGGGTTGACGATGACGGCGGCTGCGGATGTTTTTGGTGGAAAAGGCTTGTCCTTCTAGGGTTAACCCTCCGAGAGGTATAAATAAGCGAGAGGGCAACGTCAGTGGGCAGCCAGGGGGCCCACACCACCCCTGGGCACGACCAGGGGGCGCCGCCTCATGGTGTGGGGCCCCTGAGGCCCCCCTTCGGGTCTCCTCCGGACTCCGAGAATATTCACATAAAAACTTTTCTGAAACTAAAAACAACAGAAAACAAGATCTGGCGCTATGGCATCTTGTCAATAGGCTAGTCCAAGAAAATCCATAAAAATGACATAAAGTGTATAAGAAACATGTAGCATGAGGCATGAAAATAACATGGAACATCAGAAATTATGGATACGTTTGAGATGTATCAGTCAACAAGGACTTGGAGGTGGACGCCGCAGCTATTTCATGACCCTAAGTGGTCTCATCCAAGGTGGTGGTGAAGTCGGATGTGAGATCAATTTGAAGAAGGGGCCTGGTCGTAATCTATTTTTTCCCCTTTGAGAGTCCTCCATGCAAATCCTAGGGGACTGGAAGGTAATTTATATTTTTTCCATGCCCTGTTGTGGGTTGCACCGTGTACCGTTACCAAAGTTTAAAATAGCGGGCTATTGCATTTAGTCCCGACGATTCTAGCGGCTATGAAAGGCTATAGCCGGCTATAACTGTGTAGCGGTTTTGCTGAATATTAAAAAATTAAGGTTTTGGCAGCATATAATCAAATATATATATATATATCATTATTCAGATATGCATAACATAATAACATAGTCACACAAGTGGTGCAAATAATCAGGAGTTTAAATAGAATATATTCATGACATAGTTCAGTAGTTCTGAAATCAGGTCGGCATGGGTGCGCTCGCATCTCGCGGCATAGTTTAGTAGTTCCGAGCTGACAATTTTGGACCAAATTTTTTGGCATCCTAGATAGAAGATTAACGGTTAAGTGGCTAAATCAGGGCTAAATCCATTTAGTCGAGCTATCAGCGAATATTATCCTTTTATCCTATGAAGGTTGCAGCCGTAGCGCGGAGACTCTCGGAAGGCAATAAGTCTGGCTATAACCGGGCATTAAAACTTTGATCGTTACTGATCTAATGCAGCTCTTTTGTTAAAAGAAAAGAACAATCCCATGTACTCACTAGTCACGCACATCTCACGACTCACGTACACACGCCGGCCCGCTGCAAACACACGCAAGGCTCAAGTGTTTGGAACGATAATGCCCAAAACTGAACACAGGAGAACTGCTACTACTTGGGAACGATCACTTGTGAAACAAAGAACAAGCTCCCATATATATAACAAACTTCTCACAAAAAGCTATTTGCTGAAGACGGATAGTGCTCGGAGCTCAGAGAGGAA
The DNA here is from genome assembly GCA_028641055.1 of Alopecurus myosuroides. Classification (NCBI taxonomy): domain Eukaryota; kingdom Viridiplantae; phylum Streptophyta; class Magnoliopsida; order Poales; family Poaceae; genus Alopecurus; species Alopecurus myosuroides. The sequence goes on from CM054058.1 coordinate 245,863,114, forward strand.
CAATGGTCTCAAAGCAATTAAGCCCATCCAACTCCAGGGCGAACCGTGGCTTCAACTTCTGCTGCTTGCCAACAATCTTGACAGTAGGACTGTTGGTCTCCTTCTTCTCCAATTCTCCTATGCTGCCACTAGCATTATCCCCATCGGGCTGCTTCTGCATTTGCGGCACCGGGCTCATCATGAACTGCCAATAATAAACAAAACTGAAGATCAGAAATAGGTAATTAACACACAACTGCAAAAAACGAATGGAGAAAAGGAGTATTAAGACCATTGGGGTTCATTTGTTTTCTCAAGGTAAAAGCACGCGGAAGAGATGTGAAGCTTATTACAATCTGCACCTTGTTGACGCCGAAGCATTTGCTGGCCATCCGAGCCGACAAGATGGCCTGCGTGGAACCCATGAGCTAATTAAGCGCAAGAGGTAGTGGACTAATCACCACTTAAACTAGTGTAGAACTTGATCTGAATCTCACAAGCCAGCTCTGTTGCTGCAAGAAGATTTGATCATATACCTATATATAAGCAATAACCCAAGAACATTGGGATTGATCGAGCACTGGTTATTTCAATGACTTGAGAGTCACGGGGATATGGCTAGCTTATCTGGTAAGAGAAGCAGCCTTATGTGGTGGCATAGGCTCCACGTAGCTGGCTCACCAAAGTGTGGGTAGCACGTGCATTATCTTATCCACACCAGAGCAAGTTGTGCACTTTTTTATTATTATTATTTTGTCTTGATGGGCGATAGATGGTGACCGCAAGAAAATTGGATGATTATGAACAAATATCTGGATCATATGATATCTCCTGAGATTTCATTACAACTTATGACTACACCATGACACTATGTCACCATGTGCACCGGTTCCCACACTGGTTGCAATTGTTTGGAGGATTCTAACCATTTTTTTTATTTTTTTACTTGGGATGTTTGATTATCCGGATTACAAAATTTTATGTAGTTTGCAATCGTTAAGACTTTTACCTGCATGGGTTGTTTTATTTGTAGGGTTACAGACTACATGAAATTACTTTGCGCTTCATTTGTAATAGATTTATGCGTAGGAGATTTTTTTAACTCCAACCTCTTAGTAAGAATCATATGTTTTCTTTTGCACAATCAAGCATCCTTTGATTAGGTAAGTTCACAAATCGTAGGATCATGACTAGTAGAATCTCAAAATCATGGATATTACTTACTGGAATCTTAGAATCTATCAAATCAATTTTAATGTCGTAGAATCGCATGGTAGAATCGGGATTCTGACTACCTTGGTAAACATGTGAATCATAGAAGCCCTTAGCTTCCACACAGCAACAACTAAAGGTTGTGCACTTTTTGCCTTTTTCTTTTATCGTGATGGTTGATAGATGGTGACCGTAAGGAAAACTGGATAATCAGGAACAAATATTTGGGTCATATTATATTTCCTGAAATTTCACTACAACTTTATGATTACACCGTTCTTTTGTCAAAGGGAATATATTAATAAAAAAATACTAACTACATGTAATACTAGAAACTAGTTAATATATCAAGGATGCACACGGTTAAAAGGGAAAAAGAAGAAGAAATATAAAAAACCGAGCCAAAGTGACCAATCTCATAGTAGTCGGACCCAAAGTACCAATACAACACCGAGAACTACATAAGAGGTTCTCCAAAAGTGATGTCTACAAGAAGGGAATAATGCACAAGCGCCCTCGTCGCCCAATCATAGATTATATGTTTTCACCGAGGAGACAATCCGAACTCTACAGACAATACCTTCAAAAAGCAAAATACCATCGCAGGTAAAACCAATGAAGACTAGACCATGGATATTTACCCTAGATATCAATCCCCGCACTCAAAGAGGACCTCCCGAACCAAAGTCCCTAAATGTTGCCACCCCAACCAAAGCCGCCACCGCTGTAAAGTATCAATCACTAGACCTCACATGCACATATGCACTACAGATAGGATCATCATCCTACATCCATGCCCACAAGATATGTGAAGCAATGTCTTCGTCGCATCCAAGACTCCTCACCTGCCATTCCATTGTTTGTAATTGTTCGGATGGTTTTTATATTTATTTATTTTCCATACATGAGATGTTTGATTTTAGATTACAAAGGTTTTCCAAAAGATGTTTGGAGGATTCTAATCCTTAAGACATTTACCTGCATGGGTTGTTAGGTTGCAAGATATAAGAAATATGCCTTATGCTTCATTTGCGATAGATTTTTTTTGTAGGAAAATAATACTACTCCCTCCTTATCAAATTTGGACAAAAGTGGATATATCTAATACTAGATACATCCACTTTTGTCCAAGTTTGAGACAATTAATTTGAGTCGGAGGGAGTATACTCTAACCTCTTAGTAAGAATCGTATGTTTTTCATTTTGCACAATCAAACATCCTTCGATTCTTGTAGAGTTCAAGATGGTATGCCACTCTTGTCCCTTGTTGTGGAAAACATGTGAATCATACAAGCTCTTAGTTTTCAAACGCGGCAGTGGTCTGGGATTTTGGTTAGTATAATACCAAAACTAATATACAAGGTATTTGCCAGGGACATACGTTGAGTCTAAGTCCAATCCAGTTGATATATAGGAGGTTTTAACATGCTTTTCTTACCTTTGGATGATCCATGGCACTAACTTGCCCTCCTAATTCCTTCTCTAGGTGTTCCACATGCCACATCAATATCGAGAAGTATTAAAAATCATATATGACACATGACTACTCGTAATTATGCGCACATCTTGTCGTGCAACCACACGTCTTAGACCACTCTCATACGTTAGTTATTGGCTAGGAGGTTATGTTAAGGTTTGAAATCCATTACTTCGAGACATCATATGCCTATATGATCACCATTAGGCATCTCCCAATGATCCACCATGACGTCGTTCCTTAGAGCATCTCTAGCAGAGACCGTAAAACATCGGTACCCGTAAAAGGCCGGCGGGTATACTGGTTGTGGGCGCAGTTTCGGCCGTAGCAGATCCCGTATAACGCACCCGACCTGTAAACGGTTTTCAGTCGCGCGAAAATCCGAGGCGCGGAACCCTACAAGTAGTGGCTGCGACCATTTTCAGGTCACGCCCCCATCCCTCCGCCGCAATCCATCCGCGCCGCCACACACCTCCAACGAGAAATTACCCGCGCCTCCACCCAGATCCACCTCCGTCGCGCCGCCATGCCGCCGAAGATAAAGACCCCGAAGCGCGAGCCCGCCTCCCGCCCCGCATTCGACCCGTCAGATCTGTTTGACGAGGCGCGGCGCAGGGTGGTGCGGTCCGACGCCGCGCGGAAGAGGGCGACGCACGCCTTCAGCAACCGCCGTCACCCCATGTCGGCGTCCTTGTAGTACTGTGCCCTCCCGGAGTTTGACCGCCTCTGCGAAGCCGCGAGGTGCAGCGAGGGCAGCTCCTCCGGCGCGGGAAGCTCAGCCGGCACGGGAAGCTCCTACCGCGCACTCGTGAGGACGGAGGTGGAGCCGCTGATGGAGTACGACCCGACGACATTTGGCCCCTCCTTCTCTGAGCTCGACTTCGTCCCCGACAATGCGGTGGACGCCGTCGTGGCGACCCTCTGCCAGCACTCTGCAACAGAGCAGGAGGAGCTCGAGGCGCATCGCCACTAGCAGCTCGAGGTGAACGTGGTGCTACTCAAGAAGGGCATCGCTGCGTCGCTCGAGGAACCACAGTACATCGGATCCTCTGCCGAGGACTGAGCGGCACCATCGTTCTTTAGCTGCGCCGCCACGACATTTTGGGGAGCGGCGCCGCCCCGGGTAGGCTAGGGCTATGGCTATGGCTAGGGATACTCCGTGATCACCGTTGACCATAATCGTTGTAATCGGTGATTTTTGCCGCCTCTTTTTCGCGGCAAAATCAGAAATCGAAATATGCAGGTTATGTTTACGGGCACTGCTACTGCGCCATGAATCGAAACTGAAAAAAAAAACCAAAACACGAACGTTTTAGGGGTTCTGCTAGAGTTGCTCTTAGCATGCCACATGAGTGACACACAATTAGTAAGGACAGAGGATACCGTCTCCTATCATAGCTTTGTCGAAAGAAATCTCTCAGTCATAGATAGGGTCTCTTCACGGAATCTTATGCATAGACCATTATATCATGTACTATGGTAATTCGATTTAAAAATATTAAAAGTAAATAAAGGTCCACTTGACCCCATAGGCTAGTCATAGTAGGCGGCAACTTAGTAGTAACATAGATGCCACGTAGGACAAAAAGCTGATGTGGCAAGTAATTAATGAGGAAATAGAAGGTGGTGGTAACTTAGCTAGTTACTGTAACATCACATATCTCAAAACACTTTGAGTCTACAAGCTAATTAATAAGTCTTTGCATGACACCACATGTTGGTTACTACCCACTATGGAAGTTGTAACATAGTCTAGTATAACGTGTATGTTACTAGTCTATGTTTACTCCCCATTGTGACTAGCCATAGAGTGCATGGCCTAGTTGTTTACTATATTGTTTTGCCATGTTTGTACCAAATTATGATACTACATGATTGCGTGTGAACTTATTGGCGAAAAGAAACTACTAACTGGATTTATTTTGAAACATAATCTAAGTCTAGTCACAATGGTAAGGCTGGTGCCAATGCATCACTCACTCTCACGGGCTATAGCCCCGCCACGTCACCTTTTTTCCTCACTCTCACGCCACTCTCACGGCACGGTGCCAGTGCACGGGCTATAGCTTCTCTCTCTGCCACATCAGGTTTTCTCTCTCCTCCACGTCAACATTTATTTTGAAGATTAAAAACATTGCAAATAATAGAAGAAATTATTTTATTCAACTAAAATTGTACCGATTACATAATAATAAATAAAAATTACATAAAAAATGAAAAAATTACATAATCTAGGGTTGAGCCCACACATGCTCAATCAAATCTTGCTGGAGGTGTGTATACATCGGCGAGTCCATCATTTCGTTGTCCATCTGAATCCTTGCTGCTAGGCTTGGTGGTGCATTGGTATGTATTGGAGTGCCGACATTGGAAGCAACTGTCTCATAGATGTTCTCCAAATTGGTACCACGCTCATCGTCGATGATCATGTTGTGCAGAATGACACATGCACGCATGATCAACCCAAGAGTGCGCCTGGAGTAGGAGCGTCCGGGAACTGCTAAAATGTTGAACCTAGACTTCAGCACTCCAAATGCACACTCCACATCTTTGCGCCAACACGATTGAGCAGCAGTGAAGACACGTTGCTTTTCACTTTGTGGAAGAGTAACACCCTTCATGAACACCGGCCAGGAGGGGTAGATGCCGTCGGCAAGGTAGTAACCCCTGTTGTACTGGTGTCCATTCACCGTGAAGTTCACTATGGGTGCTTCTCCTCTAAGCACATCCGTGAACAATGGCGACTGATTGAGCACATTGATGTCGTTGTTGGACCCGGCGACTCAAAAAAAAGCATGCCAGATCCAACGATCATACGACGCAACGGCTTCTAAGATTATGGTAGGGTGTTTGATGTCTCCCCTTGTGAACTGACCGGCATGCGCAACTGGGCAGTTCCTCCACTGCCAATGCATGCAATCTATGCTCCCTAGCATGCCCGGAAAGCCGCGCTCCTCGGCTTTCGCTAACAGACGCTGAGTATCCGCGACATTAGGTCGACGGCAAAACTCTTCCCCGTAACAGTCGATGATGCCCTCACAGAATTCATCTAGACAGTCTGACGAAGTTTGTCTAGCTAACTTAAGCCACTCATCTATCGTATCAGCACCGGATCCATAAGCTAACAGACGCAACGCCGCAGTACACTTTTGTAGCGGAGAAAAACTAGCACGGTTCAGAGCATCAGATCTTTGGGTGAAAGACGGAGAGTATTCACCCAATCTACCCACAATGCGTAGAAAAAGGGTTCGTCTCATCCGATACCTTCGCCGGAAGAAGCTCGGAGGATAAGCGCAGTTGTTGGCGAAGTAGTCGTCGTAGAGCCGCTCGTGGGCGCCAACACGATCACGCCTGATGAACTCTCGACGGCGTCGCGGCGGTCTTGGCACCGCTTGGATCGCCGCCTCGTACTCCGCCTGCATTGCGGCCTCCATTGCGGCGATCATCTCACCCTCCACTCCTTCGCTCGAATCGGTGCTGCTTGACGAAGACATGGCGTCGAGAGGGTGGAAATGAAGAGTAGAGAGGATGAATTTGGTGTAGAATGAGTGCAGCATATGAGGGGGTATTTATAGGAGGGATGAGATGAAAATTTCAATTTTTTGGAATTTTTTTTCGAATTTTTTGGGACAGCAACGGTAACCCCCAACGGCTAGCTGACGTGGACCAATAGGGGGCGCCACGTCAGCTAGCCGTTGCCCCAAACGGCTAGCCCACTCTCGCCCCCTCCTATCGCCCGACCCAGCCCAACGCGTCGCCCCGGCTATCACCCTCTCGCCCCGGCCCCCCGCTATCGCCCCGCCAGCGCGGGCGGTAAGCAGGCCTATCGCCCGCTGTCGCCGGGAGAGCCTGCTGCCGCCCGGCCCACGCCTATCGCCCGCTCTCTCGCCCGCTGTCGCCCCGCGCGGGGCGATAAGGCCTCCTATCGCCCGCCGTGTAGCCCGCGTTGGCACCGGCCTAAGTAACTTTAACTAGTAACATACACATTTACCTAGAGTACGTTACTATCTTCACAATGGGAAGTAACTTAAAAGTGGTAACACAAATGGCCTTATTAATTACCTTATAGACTCATTCTGTCTTGAGAACCGTGATGTGATGGTAACTAGCTAAGGCCTATCCCAATGCAAGTCACTTAGCACAGTTTCATAAGTATTTTGCTTATGTGGCACTATAGTTAATGAAGAGAGATAGTGAGGTTGTATCTTAGCTAAGATACAACCTTGGCACGTGGCCATAGACAAAAAAAGGCTCTAGGCCAATCAAATGCACGCATGATCCCAAAATCATTAATTTAGATACAATATCTAAGATACAATGCATTGTATATGTTGTCTCTTAAATTTTTATTAGACATATAATAACGTGCTAAGAGACGGTGCATTAGGACAGGCCTAAGGCTTGTCCTAATGCATCGTTTCTTAGCACGTTACCATAGGTGCATTAATAATTTAAGAGACTACTAGTCCAATGCATTGTTTCTTATAGGTTGTCTCTAAACTTAATGATTTGGTGCTCATGCATGGATTTAATTGGGATATTAACCATTTTTACCTATGATAACGTGCCAATGTTGTATCTTAGCTAACCTCACTCTCTCTCATCATTAAGTAGTGTGCCACATAAGCAAAACGTTTATGAGACTAGTCATAGTGGGGAGTATCATACACAAGTATCATGCATATGATACTAGTATATGATACTACCTCTATAGTGCATAGTATCTTATAGTAGTATCATAATCTCATCATATTTATTATTTTGTAGAATCTCAATGCAAATATGTGTACAAGATTTACATGCAATTAAATTTTCTAGTTTTACGTGTCATGATACGGTATCTACCTATGTTACTATAACCATCTCTCTCCTCATTAATTACCTGCCACATCACCTTTTTTGTGGGTCCAATTTGCATGATACCACCTATGATACCACCGCTATGGCTAGTCTGAACCCGCGCTAAGAACCCCCATTTACTCTATTTGCCTCTCTTCACACTGTGATCGGCCTAATGATTATGCACAGTTGAAAACACATGAGACTAGCCATAGTGGTGGTATCATAGGTAGTATCATGCAACTTGGTCCCACAAAAAAAATGACGTGGCATGCAATTAATGAAGAGAGAGAAGATTAGAGTAACATAGGTAGATACCGTATCATGACACGCAAAACTAAGAAAATTAATGACAAACAAATCTTGTACACATATTTGCATTGAGATTCTACAAAATAATAAATAGAGGGTGATTATGATACTCCTATATGATACTATACGTTAGAGACGTAGTATCATACAATAGTATCATATGCATGATACTTTTGTATGATACTCCCCACTATGGCCGGTTTGAGAAAACTTGAAGGGGGAGAGAGAGAAAAAATCGAAAGAAGAAAAAAAAAACAGATTTGGCAAATGCCAAGCGAGCGGGAGGCAGGATTCCTCCAAAGCCCAGCACGGCACCAGCCTCGTCCCCAACAAACCGACCCGCAGAAGAAGACCCGAAGAGAAGAGAAGAGGAAGAAGACGCAGCACGCTCGAAGCCGGAGCGCCTCCCTCCATCGACGACAAAGGTACTGCTCTCTCCCTTCGTGCTCGTCCTACAGGGTAGGGTTCAGGCGCCCCTCCTGTCCTGTCCTCGGCGTTCCGATTTTGACCCGCTCTCCTCCCCGCTAGGGTTTCCCGGCGCGGAGATCTCGGCGAGGATGAAGCCCGTGTTCGTGGGGAACCTCGACTACGACACCCGCCACTCGGAGCTCGACCGCCTCTTCTACCGCTACGGCAGGATCGACCGCATCGACATGAAGTCAGGTCCGCGCCTTTGGCCTAATCCCCGTCGATTTTCTTCCTCCCTCCTCTGTTTTACACCGCCGTACTGTCTTCATGATGCACCGCCAATTTATTCATCACTCAGGGTCCGATCTCATGATACTTGTACAAATTTGCCAGTAGATGGAGCATAGTTGTACTGGATACCACTATCGGCACCCCCACAAGTATCTCAATACAGTCTTGATTGATCGCCGGAGAATAATAAAATCTGGGAGTAACTAATTAATTAGTTTCGAGTCGCTTGAGATTTCAATCTGTGCATGTAGTATTCCACGGAGGATCTGAATGCTAGTCGTTTTAACTTGTGATGAGCAAGTTGATGTACTCTGTCCGTCTCGAATTAATTGTCATGGATTTGTCAAAATGTCTAGATACATCCATATGTTTCAAAATGTCTAGATACATCCATATGTTGACAAATCCACGACAATTAGTTCGGGACGGATGGAGTACTAAGTCCCCTCTAGTTATGCTCCTGTAAAATGTATGGCCACGCCTCTGTTCTATTGTTCCGCTGTATTATTTTCTACCGCTTCATGTCTGATCTGATATGCTCACGCGCACCACCAATTTGTCTGACACTTGGGGTCCGGTTTCACGATACTAGTAATGAGTTTCTTGGGTACAAAACTGTCCAACAATTCTTTCTGGTAGATGGAGTGTAACTGTGGTGGATACTATCTATCCTCCACAAGTGTCTCCGTAGAGTCTCTAATTAGTTCTGACTGGGTATTATAGAATAAACTCCTGGAATAATTAGTTTTGGTTCGCTTAAGATTTCAATTTGTGCATGTTTATTCAGATCAGATGATAGTCAAATTAATCTGTGATGAAGATGTATTTTTGTTTCGCAATCCCCTGAAAAAGTTATGCTTGTGCAAAATTTATGGTGTGGAACACGTATCTCATGTGGTGGTCCATGTCATGTAGACCACAGTGCAAGCAAATGTATGTATTAATAGGCATCAAGATGTTTAAATGTTTACTCTGGCGCAGGAACTACCGAGGCAAACATACATAGCTCCGCTCCCCGGGGGGCCCCTCAACTCACCCTCCATTCCTCATCCGGCCACCACTCCCTGCACTTGCCATCCGTTTCACGACGCACTGTAATCTGTTACAAATGAATGACAAGCATGTTTTGCCGGGACTGACATGAACCATCATTCTGCGATTCTTGCCATGCCATCAGTACCATCATGATCTTGCCATGCCATGCCACGACTAGAAGTATTACCACGCCATCCTCCAGGCATCAACTTGATAACTTGCTGTGTGTGCTTGTCTGAATAAGCAATGTCTGTGAGGCTCTTGGTCTATAGAATGGTGAAGCATGTTCAATGTCTCAAGTCCTACCTCATCATGAATGGAATCTACCAGTAACCGCATTAGAGCTCTTGATACCATCAGATACTGATCAGATATGTGCAGGTGCAGTATTCTTCTGTTTCTCTTAGGTTTGAGCCTGACGTGTTTACTTTATTTGTCCTAATGAAAAATCGTGTTGTCAGCGCACAGTGTCGCATGAAATTCAGTTTCCTATGGTTCTTACTTGTGGATTTATCTTTTTTAGGATTTGCTTTTGTCTACTTTGAGGATGAGCGTGATGGTGACGATGCCATACGGGCTCTTGATGGTTATCCCTTTGGCCCTGGAAGACGCAGGCTTTCAGTGGAGTGGTCACGGGTAATTTCTCTTGCTGTTCTTGTAAATCCTACTAAAACTTAACACATCAAAGGTTGTGTACTTGTTACTGGCTACGAATGATTACTGTTCTTGTAAGCCCTACTAAACCTTAACATATCAAAGATTCTGTACTTGTTGCTGACTTGCTGCCTATGAATGATTACTGTTCTTGTAAACCCTACTAAACCTTAACACATCGAAGACTGGATACATCATGGGTGCTTACTTGTGCCAAATAATATTTCCTTCAGTTTTTTCTTATAATTCTTCTCTGGTGATTCATGTAACAGGGTGACCGTGGAACCAGACGTGATGATCGTGATGGTTATAGCAAACCACCAGTGAATACCAAGCCTACCAAGACATTGTTCGTCATTAACTTTGACCCAATCAACACAAGAGTCACTGATCTTGAAAGGCATTTTGATCCATACGGGAAGATATCAAATGTTCGGATAAGGAAGAACTTTGCTTTTGTGCAATTCGAAACACAGAAAGAGGCCTCGAAAGCACTAGATGCTACTCATCTGACGTATGTACCACTTTCACCTGTTCTTGAGTTTATTTAATGAGCAGAATTTGGCTGCAGCCTTTTTGAAAAGCACTACTCCCTCTGTCCGGAATTAAGTGTCACAAAGTTTGACAAAAGTGGATGTATCTAACACTAAATTATGTCTAGATACATCCACTTTTGTCAAACTTTGTGACATTTAATTTCGGACGGAGGGAGTAGATGCTACTCATCTGACGTATGTACCACTTTCACCTGTTCTTGAGTTTACTTAATGAGCAGAATTTGGCTGCAGCCTTTTGATATCTTAGGTATGCCATTTTAATGGTCAAAGCCATTGGGGGAATGGCACTGCCTAACATAGGGTTTTTATAAGGATTTTTTTGTTTTTGAGGAATATATATTACATGCTATTTCTGGTGCTTGTACTTGGCCTGGAATATCCCTATGGTTTTAATTGTTTGAAATAATATAATTGTGTAACAATATACCTTACTGATTTCTTTTGCTCTTGCAGCAAGTTACTGGACAGAGTGATTTCTGTTGAGTATGCCTTCAGGGATGATAGTGAACCAGGTGATAGGTATGACAAGTCAAATAGGGGTGGTGGCTACGGAAAGCAGGATGATAGTTCATATCGCCGTTCTGTTAGCCCAGTGTACCGAAGGTCACGACCTAGTCCTGACTATGGCCGTCCAGTGAGCCCTGCATATGCTTCATATGACAGGAGCAGGAGTCCTGTTCGTGATCGCTATCGAAGGTATTGCACTTGGTTTGTTTTTGTTTGATCTTTTGTTAGGTTGCACTTCTTAGTCCTGTTGGCAGACCCTAACCTTTCTTTAGGGGTGTACCATTCGATTTAGCCGTGAACACTTTAAGATGATTAGCTATTGCATTGGTTTTTTAATAAACATTTACTGCTGTTTCTTACACCATCTGCGTCCTATATTGTTATGACCCGCTTCTGAATTCAGTGGTTAATCACAAATTTCTACCAAGCTACTTTGGGGTGGTCTTGGATGCCATCTGACACTAACATTGTAGAAATCTTCTTATTAGCTTGAGTGTTCAGTTCTTTTTCTTTAGGAATAAGAGTATATCCAGTTCTTCATTTGTTCACATTATCTGTTTCCCATTGTTTGATGAAATCTTCTTGTACAATTACAGCCGATCTCCTGTCCAGCGCTCAAGATCCCCAGCTGCCAACCGAAGAGCTTATGACTAGTAAAACAAACAAGAACTTGCGTACCTGTACTGAAGCTTAAATCGTTTAAGGTGACATGAACTGCTGTATTATAAGTTAGACCTGTACTTCAAGATGTGCTATGTGTGTCTTGAGATTTCCGTATGCCTGTGTGCCAATTCATGTGTGATTCTTATGTGTTCTCAAAGTGACCCTGCTTGCTTTTCTTGGCCGAATTGTGACTCTTAGCTATCTCTTTTGTTGTTTGCGACTGTTTGAGGGTTTCATGGCAAGGGAGGAGCAACAGAAGTCAAGACTCCTTCATTCAGAAAATAGATGATGGATTTTTTGGGTCTCTCAAAAACTCCCATCTTCCGAACATTCTTTTGAGTCATCTATTCTTTGAGTTTACAAATAAGCACTGCCTCCAACCATATACCGTGAGAATATTTCTAGCAATTTCAGAAAGCCAACATTATTATGTTTTGAACAACAGGAGGCACACAGGGAGAGTGTATTACATATTTACATAGTCTTGCCAGACAGAATTCTGAAGAAGAGAAATAGCTGGGCAAGAGTGAGCACCATGATCTGAATTGACACAGCTATCGTCTATCGATAGGACCTGATGCGCGCAGTTATGGGCAACGCCGTTAGATCCCTGGAGATGTGATATACTTCAGCCTGTACTTGGTTTGAGCAGTGGAGATAAATCTGTAATGGACTGCCAAATGTCCCAGCTGATGTTCGTCGAAGCAAATCGCCGATTAGCCACAACTTTGGCGAGGAATTCGGTTGTTCGTGAGAAACGCTGGACTGCTTATATTAAGTACTCCTAGATGTATTTTAGTTTCTTGATACATCCATATTTTGAGAAAGCCAAGACAATTAATTCAAGACGGAGGAAGTAAGTGAGGTGGTGGATGCCTGAATCATAATATGGCTAGCTTCCACGCTTTGGCCTCAGCTATGCTTGGTGAACTGAGGCGGCAAGTGAGGTGGTGGATGCCTGAATCATAATATGGAAATCCCTGTCAAAGACCGCCAATCCCGGTGGTGAGAACCTACCTGTCTGCTCTGCTTCTGGTTTGTACTGCTTTCCTCAGAATTCGCCACCCAAAAATCCTTGGTGCTATATTCCAAACCTGGTTGATTGACGATGGATCTGGACCATCTGGTACTGACGGAAACCTGCCTCGGTTGCCGCGGCACACCATGTTCCTGCAAAACTTGAAGACAGATTTTATATGCACTTTTGGAAGGAGCATTTACCTGAGGGGTTGAGAAGAGCATTTACCTGCGGGGGGTGAGATCCCAACAAAGAATGTCTTGGTGATGGAGGACGCTGAACCATGGCATGCGACCTATGTTTATGGCGAGCCGCGGCGTGAGCAGCGGCATGTCTTTTGGGACCTTCTCCGGCGTGTTCGTCGGGAGGGGGGCGAACCGTGGCTGTGCTGCGGGGACTTCAATGAAGTGTTGACACATGATGAACACTATGGTGCTGGGAATCGAGCTGAGCATCAGATGGCACAATTCCGCAGCTGCTTGGAGGATTGTGATCTCAACGATCTTGGCTACTCGGGGCCTAAGTACACATGGACAAATAGGCAGGATGCGCAATGCAACGTGAGGGTGCGGCTGGACAGGGCTGTGGCCACGAATGCCTTCATGTCCCGCTTTGACGGATGCCAGGTGGAAAACATAATAACCACCTCATCGGATCATTATGCTCTGCTGGTGCAGTTGGACTCAGCGTTGATGCAACCCAAGCCGTGTGTGCAGCAGGGCTTCAGGTATGAAGCTGTGTGGCGTCGGGCCGAGTCTTATATGGCCACTGTTGAAGGGGCCTGGTCCAACACGACTAATGGGCCGAGCACGCTGAAATCTACTTGGGATGCCCTGACTCGAACTGGTCTTTCCCTCCAATCTTGGAGTCGAGAGACGTTCGGTTCAATTCCAAAGAAAATTCAGAGATTAGAACGGAAACTGCGTTACCTCCGTACCTCGTTGTTGACTGAGGATTCCATCAGACAAGAGAAGTATGTGGAACAGCAGTTATGTGAGCTTTTCGAGCAAGAGGAAATCATGGCACGACAGAGGTCTCGGGTGGAATGGCTGAAAGAAGGGGATCGCAACACGGCTTTTTTCCACGCACGTGCCTCAACCCGAAAACGTACCAACCGGATTTGTACTTTGCTCCGAGAAGATGGGTCTGCATGTAATGATCAAGGAGAGATCAAAATGATGGTGCACCGTTTTTATGAAGAGTTGTTCTCATCTGAGCCTACTATCTCTATGAATTCGGTGTTGAGTGCTATTCCAGCAACGGTTGATGGGCAGATGAATGCTAGTCTTTGTGCTCCCTACACCAACGAGGAGATCAAATCGGCGCTGTTTCAGATGGGACCCACGAAAGCACCTGGGCCAGACGGATTCCCAGCGCTATTCTATCAATCCCACTGGCCTCTGATTGGAGATCAAATTTGTGATGCTGTGCGTGGCTTCCTCACTGGCTCGGATATTCCTGATGGTTTCTGTGACTCGATAATAGTCCTCATCCCAAAGGTATCAAGAGCCAAACACTTGACTAAGTTTCGACCTATTAGTCTATGCAACGTTCTGTATAAGCTTGCATCGAAGGTTCTCTCTAATAGATTGAAGGTCCTATTGCCTAATGTGATCTCCGAGTTCCAAAGTGCCTTCGTACCGGGACGCCTGATCACAGATAGTGCTCTAATTGCTTTTGAGAGTCTCCATACAGTTCGGAAGCAGAAGAATAAGAGCCCGTTCTTTGCCCTAAAAGTCGATATGATGAAAGCCTATGATTGTATCGAATGGGCCTACCTCCATGGATGCCTCACTAGGCTCGGTTTTGACACTGGTTGGATTTCTTCGGTAATGAGGTGTGTGACTACAACCAGATACGCCGTGAAGGTTAATGGCGAACTCACACAACCCGTGGTTCCGTCGCGAGGAATCCGTCAAGGTGATCCCATTAGCCCATACTTATTCCTACTATGTACAGAGGGACTGTCATGTTTACTGCTGAAGAAAGAGGGAGCCGGCGAGCTACAAGGTTTACGCAATGGAAGGAATGGCCCCCCTATCTCACATTTACTCTTCGCAGACGACATCATTTTCTTTGCGCGTAGTGATGATCGAAGTGTGGCTGCTCTGAAGGATGCACTGAACAAATACTGTCGGGGGGTTACCCCCGAGTAGGGTAAAGGCAAGTGCTAAAGGCAAGGTCAGAAGGGGTGTTTGGTCGAGTAGCCGGCTACCTGGTACTCGCTACCCGGTCTCACACCTAGACAGCCAGAAGAACGAATCAAGAGAGTTGTGCTCCTCCGAACAGAAGAGCTGGACCGAGTAGAAATGGCGGGAACCTACTCGGGCCAGAAGTCAAAGGAGCCGTTCTGACACCGAATCCCGCGTATCCCGGGTCCGTACTTGGCACTGTTCACAACACTGTTCATCTGGGGACGGCGTGCCTGACAGCGACAGTGTGTCAGCAGGGCGTCGCAGGATAGGGGGGACCTACTCTGTGTTCGCACAGTGATAACAGACTGGTTACTTGGTTTTGCCCAACGACTTTCCGCATCAAGACAAGCTTAGAAGCCAAAGCTGTCAGCGGGAACTCGGAAGAAGGACGGTGTGCACACAATGTCGACACTTGTTTGTATTTGGCTGTATCCGGCTGGGCACCGGGTATATAAGGTGCCCCGCCGCCTCCTGCGCGAGGGACGAGACTTGGGCTGGATCATACGTAGAGATTCTTGACCTAGTTCTACCCGGAGAGAGAAGAGTGGCTACTCGGTAGCAAGAATCATTGTACTGTGGCTACTCGGTGAGACACCAGAATACATAGAGAAAGGCAGGAGTAGGGGTTTTACCTCCTCACGAGGGCCCTGAACCTGGGTAGATTGTGTTGTTTGCAGTGCTGGTTTCATCCTTCACGCGTCTACTCGTCGCGTGATCCCTCCCCGAGCGCCTCCAGCGTCCTTCGTCCCCACATCTTTAGCCATCCTATGGCATCTGCCGTGACACCACCACGACAGTTGGCGCCCACCGTGGGGCAATCAGCGGCGCTGGCTGGAGTTTCCGTTCGGACGGGATCGATTTCTGCTACTGGAGAGCGCGTGGTCTGTGGCCTTGTCCACAGATTCGGCTCCTTCGACTTCGTCACTGACAACGCCGGTGATTTCGGCGGCAGGGCCATGCCGGAGGGCGGCTCGGTAATCTCCTTCGGCGCGCACCTCGTCTACGTCGCCACCGTCATCGACTGCGAGTACCCCGAGCTGGTGCATGACGCGGAGGATCCGCCTGCCGTTATCGCCGCACGCGGGAGGCCGCTGGGCCGCTCCGCGGACGTCGCGGAGGTGATGGTAGCTGGCCTGGCTGCAGACGCCGGGAAGGGCGCGGCTGCTACCGCTGCGGTCGTCGTCGAGGATCTCGCTGGCTCTAGTGCTGGCGGGAAGACGCACAAGCCTTACGAGAAGGAGTGCAACCTTCCGCTCTCCACTACTCCGACTATCCCTGCGTCTGTTGCGCGGACGGGCATGCCGCCTCCCACCGACCTCGAGCTCCTGACCATGAAGGCGCAGCTCGACCGACATCGCCAAGAGCTGCTCGCTGAGCAGGCGGAGTTGGACAAGATCAGGCTAGAGCTTAGCTTAGATCAGCTAGAGTACAACAAGGCTCACGGTTTCACACCAGTTGTTAGGAGAGCTAGCAAAGTAGGCGCTACGCGTCGTAACCTAGGTGCCGAGATGGCAACTGTTGTAGAGGCTCCCAGTCAGTCCGCCACCGCAAACACCTCCACCCGACCCAGATATAGTACACCCACCAAGACACTTAGAGCTGCTGAGGCTGTAGCTGCCGAGTTGCCGCATCTAGTTGGCGACGCGCGCGTTAGGCAGCAGGAGAGGCTGAACGAGTTGGTGCTAGAGGCTGCTAGGCAGAACGAGGAGTTCCGGAAAGCCAACCCGGGTGCCGGAGCTTCTCAGGTGGTGCACTCGCATGTGGCCAGATCTAACGATCAGGCCTCATCTCCGCATCCCAGCCGCGAGAAGAGCCGCAGTGGGCGTTCTGGCAAGGACAGGCAAATGCAGGTGTACGACCCGGCTGCTGCCGCGAAACAGCTCGCTGTGCCGCAGCGGCCCGGTCAGAAACACAACGCTGCAGGAGCAGGCTTTCAAGCCCATAAAGCTCAAAGCCAGGCCCGAGATGGAGAGCGTCCAGGTCCTTCTCAGCATCCCGCCGCTCAGCCTACTCGGCAGAGGCAGCAGCCGCGTGCAGTAGCGCCAGTCGCCAACCCGGTGGAGCAGCCTGCAGCTGTGCAGGTGGATAGATATGATGACGGCTACTCGGCCATGGAGATGGCTGGCTACGATATTCTGGATCGCGTTGGCGAGCGCGTGTTGGCGCCTGGAGATGCAAGGCACCAGCTGGACCGGATCAGCTTGTCGGCACGGCTTGAGAACACGGGTCCTCCTGGCCCCGAGTGTTTTGGCCCGCGCATCATGAACGAGCCGTCCGTGAAGAACTTCCAGCTCGCAAGGGGCACCAAGAGCTACAACGGCAGCACCAAGCCGGAAGATTGGCTCAATGACTATGTCACCGCGGTTCATATCGCGAACGGCAACCGGAGATGGGCGGTGCGCTACGTCCCGCAGATGCTAGAGGGTCCAGCTCGCACTTGGCTCAACAACTTGCCCAAGAACAGCATCAATTGCTGGCTGGATTTCTCGGACGCCTTCATCAGCAACTTCACAAGCACTTACAAGAGGCCGAATAGGCCACAACAGCAGGCAGCGAGAAGACGAGACGGACCGCGAGTACCTTACTCGGTGGAGCACATTGAGGAACACCTGTGAAGGTGTGAATGAAGCCCAGGCCATTACTTGGTTTGTGCAGGGTTGCAGACATGGCAGTATGCTATGGCAAAGGTTGCAGAGGGAGATGCCGAACACTCTGGCGGAGACCATCAAGATTGCGGATCAGTATGCACTCGGTGACCCTACTCAGCCACTGATGGATTCCTCTGAGCCGAGAAGAAACTTCAGTAACAGCAAGCGCAACGAGTTCCGCAACAAGCGCAGGGGTGACCGAATAGATACTCGGTACGACCCTGAAGAGGTGAATGCAGTGGCTGTTGGAGCTGGGGGTAGCCAAAGGCAAAAACCTGCTGGAGCCTACGGGCAGAACCAGAACCAGGGCCAAGGCAACAAGAAACCATTCCGTGCTGCTCAGTCGGGTAGCGGCAACTCCGAGCAGCCGAGGAAGTTCGTCTTTGACGACATGAAGGATGGCCCATGCAGCTTTCACACTCAGCACCCCTCAAGGTCTGCTAATCATACTACCCGACAGTGCGAGTGGTGGGATCTGATCAAGAATGAAGGCCTGCCTCCTCCTCCTCCTCTGCCAGCCGCAAATGCCAATGTGCAGCCTGCTCGTGCACCCGCAGCTCGGCCGCCAGTGTTCCCGAGAAGAGAAAATGTGAACCAAGTGGCTTTAGGAGCCAACCGTCACTTCAACAATGAGGGCTACCGCAACAACAACAACAACAACAACAACTACAACCGCAACAACAACAGAGGCAACAACAACTACCAAGGCAACAACAACAACGGTAACAATGAGGGCGGAGGCCGCAACCAGTACCAAGAGCACCACGAGAGCTACATGATCTTCACTTCCGAGCCTGTCGACAAGCAATCACAGCACAGGCGTGCCATGGAGGTCAATGCGGTGATTCCTGCTATCCCTCACTACATGTATTGGTGTGACCAGAAGATCAGGTGGTCCCGAGTAGATCATCCCAAGGTGATGCCCAACCCGGGTAGCTACGCCTTGGTGTTGGATCCTACTTTCCCGGACCTCGAGAATAATGTGAGGTTCAGCAAGGTGCTAATCGACAACGGCAGCAGCATCAACATCGTGTACAAAGACACACTTGAGAAGCTTGGCCTGGCTGAGAACATGCTGCTGCCTAGCAAGACTACCTTCCATGGCATTGTGCCGGGAGTCTCGTGCAACCCGATTGGCCGAGTGTGGATAGATGTGCTATTCGGCACAAGGGAGAACTGCCGCACAGAGCGCCTGCAGTTCGAGGTGGTTGATCATAAGAGCCCTTACCATGCTCTACTCGGCAGGCCTGCTCTGAGCAAGTTCATGGCTTCTACGCATACCGCGTATCTGAAGATGAAGATCCCTGGTCCCAATGGTGTGATTACCATCGCTGGTGATTACAAGAAGTCCATGGAGTGTGCCTCTGCTGGTTCCCAGTTGGCGGAGTCAATGGTGATCGCTGCCGAGAAGAAGAAGATGTACGAGGTGGTGGCCATGGCGCAATCCGCGCAAGCTGGCGCGCAGGGCGTATCGAGTACGCAACACGGGACCGCGTTCCAGGCATCTCAGGAAACCAAGAAGGTCCAGGTCGACCCCGAGTTTCCCGCCCGCGTAGCCATCATTGGCTCCGGGTTGGCGGAGAAATAGGAAAGCGAGCTCATCCACTTCCTCCGTGAGAATCGGGATGTATTCGCCTGGTCCAATGAAGATTTACCAGGAGTCCCGAGCGAGTTGGTTGAGCACTCATTACATGTGCGTCCTGACGCCAAGCCAGTGAAGCAGGCTATGCGCCGCTTCGGAGATGAGAGAAGGAAAGCCATTGGCGACCAGATCACCAAGTTGCTGATAAGCAATTTCATCATGGAGGTGCTGCATCCGGATTGGTTAGCCAACCCGGTCATGGTCGAGAAGAAGAAGGAGGATCCCAAGGCTGCTACTACATGGCGCATGTGTGTCGACTACACCGACTTGAACAAGGCGTGCCCCAAGGATCCCTTCCCGCTACCTCGCATCGATCAGGTGATCGATTCCACTGCTGGTTGTGAACTGCTGTCTTTCATAGATGCCTACTCTGGTTTCCATCAGATTGCACTCAATCCTGCTGATCAAATAAAGACTGCTTTCATTACCCCGTACGGGGCTTATTGCTATCGTGTCATGTGTTTTGGCTTGAGGAATGCGGGTGCAACCTATCAGAGATGCATGCAGAAATGCTTGCACGATCAGCTCGGCAAGAATGTGCAGGTGTACGTAGATGACATCGTCATCAAAATGAATAAAACACATACTCTGCTTGCCGATCTTGAGGAAACCTTTGCTAACCTACGCAAGTATAAAATGAAACTCAATCCGAGTAAATGCACTTTCGTCGTCCCGGCTGGCAAGCTACTCGGATTCCTGGTCTCTAGTCGGGGCATTGAAGCCAACCCTTCAAAGATAAAAGCTATTGAGAGCATGTCTTTGCCGAGATCCCTGAAAGACGTGCAGAAATTCACTGGTTGCTTGGCATCTCTGAGCCGTTTCCTGGGCCGAATGGGCGAGAAGGCCCTGCCTCTATACCAGCTGATGAAGAAAAGTGACAAGTTTGTCTGGACTCCGCAAGCGAATGTGGCATTCAACGAGCTGAAGGCAATGCTGGCTAGCGCTCCCATCTTGGCTAGTCCGCTACCCAAGAAGCCGATGCTATTATACATTGCTGCCACTAACCGAGTAGTCAGTGTGGTGATTGTGGTGGAGCGAGAAGAAGAAGGCAAGAGTGTGCAGCGCCCAGTGTACTATCTCAGTGAAGTGCTGTCTAGCTCCAAGCAAAACTACCCGCACTACCAGAAGATGACCTATGGCGTGTACCTGGGCGCCAAGAAGCTGAAGCATTACTTCCAAGAGCACCCTATCACGGTTGTGAGCTCTGCTCCCATCTCGGATATCATGGGCAACAAGGAGGCGAGTGGCAGAGTAGCCAAGTGGGCAATTGAGCTAGCCGCGTATGCGCCCGCGTATGCGAGAAGAGAAGCTATCAAGTCTCAAATTCTGGCGGAGTTTCTGGTGGATTGGGCCGAGGTGCAGTATGAACCTCATGCTCCAGTTTCTAATTACTGGAAGATGCACTTTGATGGCTCGAAGGTGAAGGAAGGCCTTGGTGCTGGTGTAGTGCTTACGTCACCCAAGCGAGATCAACTCAAGTACGTGCTGCAGATTCATTTCAAGGCGTCCAACAACGTAGCAGAGTACGAGGCAGTGGTGCATGGTTTGCGAGTAGCCAAGGAGGTTGGCGTGCAGCGCATTATATGCTATGGCGATTCTGATCTAGTGGTGCAGCAAGTCTCTGGCACTTGGGATGCTCTAGATGCCAACATGGCATCCTATCGCTTCTTGGTACAGTCTATGACTGGATTCTTCGAAGGCTGCGAGTTCCAGCATATTCACCGAGCAGAGAACGAAGCGGCAGACGAGTTGTCCAAGTTGGGATCTTCTCGGCAATCCATCCCGGCGGGGGTTGCCTTGGAGCACTTGAGGAAGCCATCCATCAAGCCCTCTCCCAACTCGGAATCCATATTTGTCCCTTCTCTGCCAAGCGAGGAATCTGATCCCATGGAGATTGACTGGGAGAATGCTACAGGAAACCCAGGGACTGCTGCTCCCAACTCGGGGACTGCCGTTCTCTACTCGGGGACTGCCACTCCCTACTCGGGGACTGCCACTCCCTACTCGGGGACTGCCACTCCATACTCGGGGACTGCTGTCCTTAACCCGGGGACTGTCGCATTCATTGAGGAAGTCCTTGCCAATCGATCAGGGCTCCAGAGAAGTGCTCCCAACCCTAAAGAGCAACCAGAGGTGCCTGTCCCAATGGAAGTGGACGAACCAGTGTTTCCCACACGGGAGACACCGAGTTGGGCCATGCCCATATTATCCTTTCTAAGGGACGGTGCTCTGCCAGAGGATGAGGTGGCCGCAAGACAGATTCAGAGAAGATCCAAGGGCTACACTATATTCCGAGATGTGCTGCACAAAAGAAGTGCCACCGGCGTGCTGCAACATTGTGTGGACCCAGAAGAAGGAGGAGAAATTCTGCTGGAAATACACCAAGGAGAATGCGGGCACCACGCCTCTTCTCGGGCGTTGGTCAAGAAAGCTTTTCGGCATGGCTTCTACTGGCTCACAGCTCTGCAGCAAGCTGAAGACATCGTGAGGAAGTGCAACGGCTGCCAGATGTTCGCGAGTAAGATTCACATGCCTGCTTCCGAGTTGAAAACAATTCCTATCACATGGCCGTTTGCCGTATGGTGCCTGGATATGGTTGGTCCCTTCAAGCCGACTAAAGGCAACATGACACACATCTTGGTCATGGTGGACAAGTTCACCAAGTGGATTGAAGTGAAGCCTATTCGGAAGTGCGATGGGGCTACAGCTGTGAAATTCTTGAAGTATGTGATCCTGAGATACGGCTACCCGCACAGCATCATCACCGACAACGGCACAAATTTCGCAGAGGGGGCAATGGTGCGGTTCTGCAGAGATAAGCACATCCGACTAGATGTTGCGTCTGTTGCGCATCCCGCCTCCAATGGGCAAGTGGAAAGAGCAAACGACATGGTGCTAGCAGGCATAAAGCCAATGCTGATCGAGCCATTGATGAAAACACCTGGGTGTTGGCTAGACGAGTTGCCAGCGGTGTTGTGGAGTCTAAGGACTACCCCTAACCGGTCAACCGGCTACACGCCATTCTTCTTGGTATACGGGGCTGAGGCCGTGTTGCCAATAGATTTAGAGCATGACTCTCCTCGAGTAACCCTCTACACTGAGGTAGAGGCGAGAGAAGTTCGAGAAGACGACGTTGACCTGCTTGAAGAAGCAAGAGAGCTCACTCTGTCACGTTCGGCTATCTACCAGCAAAACCTGCGACGTTATCATAGCCGAAAGGTGAACCCAAGGGTTTTCTGAGAAGGAGACATGGTCCTCAGGCTGGTGCAGCGCACAGCCGGGATGCACAAATTGTCTCCTCCTTGGGAAGGGCCCTTCATTGTGAGCAAAGCGCTACACAACGATGCATACTATCTTGTAGATGCGCGTCCATCACAGGCGAACAGGGCAGATAAAGCTGGAGAGGAGTCTAAGCGCCCTTGGAATGTAGCCCTACTTCGACGTTTTCATTTGTGAGCAAAGATGTGTATGTACTCTCTTATCCGAGTTAAAATTCTACCCCGCAATCTGAAATTCAGCTCGGGGACTGCCCTCGCCTAAAACTTGCTTTGTGTGTTCCTACCCGGCTTTACTTTTTTCCACTCGGTTGCTCTACTTAAAATTTCACGAGTACATCTAGTACTGTGTTTAAACCTACATGCCAACTCTTCGACTCTGCTGCTGTCCGAAACCCGGCTTCATGGCAAGCAAGAGAACAAGCAAAAGGTCAATGAGCACAAGAAAAATTACTAAGGAAAGAGAAAGTGTAGGAACCGAGTAGGATGTCTTTTACTATTGTTCTTTATTAACTCCTTCTCGGCTAAGTGGTGGGCTGCGTTACTATGAGTATTTCTAAGTGGCTAAGTATTTTCAACTCCAACTTTGAATTCTTGTGACTCGAATACCAAAAAAGCAACAAGTTGCGGGTAAGAGCTGAGATAAAAAGAAAGAGTGAATAAGAAATGCAACTCGGGGACTCGCATCATAACGCAACCCGACATTCGAGCCAAAGTTGCTCAAAGTGACTAAGTTAAAATATCAAACATGAATAAAACTGAGTAGCAAACGACAAGGGTAATTGTTTCGATACATCTGCACCCGGCATCCCGGGGATCTGATAAGTGTTTGAAGGATAAGATTGCAGGAGAAAATCAGGTCGAGCTAGCAATGTTCTCGGTGTTGGCTTTGGCCGCTTCATCGTCAGTACCGGCCTTGGTAGCATCTGCTTCCGAGCTGGCGACATCGTTCTTCGTGGTGTCTGCATCTGTCTCAGTGGCAGCCTGATCTGAGGTGGCTGTGGCCACCGAGATGGGCCCCGTCGCCGAGGTGGAGGCAGTCGCTTGGGCGCGGAGGCTAACTGTGTCGTCGAGGGCAGCTCCTGACGAGGTGCCGAACTCGAGCGCGGCGGTGTCGATCGACATCTTCTCGCCCTCGTCCTCCTCATCGCTACCCGCGACGAATGCGGTTTTCCCCTTCCCGGTGTCGTCGGCGGGTCGGTCGAAGAAGCTCAAGTCCGTCTCCTCCTCGTCCGTCTCTTCGTCTTCGCCCTCCTCCTCGCCTTCGTCCACCTCGGTGTCGGGCTCGGTGAGGCCGTCGATGAAGGTCGCGGTGTCCGCGTACTGGGCGACCTCGTGTGCCACGAGCTGGCGGATAGCCACGCAGTCGGAATCCGTCTCCCACTTGGGATCCTCGCGCATCTCACGGACGACTTGCAAGTTGAGATTTTCGTACCAACTGGTGACGAACAGCAGCATCATGTCGGCGCCTGCCCGAGCTCCAGACGCCCGCCACTTCTTCAGCTCGGCCTTCACGCCGTTCAGCTTCAAGGCGAGCCCATGGATTGTTGTTGGCGCGGAATCTCGAGGCCAGAAGAGGTCGTGGAGCTTGAAGGCGATGCGCACCAGCTCGGTGCCCACTCCTCCTAGACGTTGAAGCTGACCTTGCATGACGAGGAGGCATTCTTCAATTTCTGCCTTGGTGTCCGTGGGCTCGCCCTTCTCGGCGCGAGCTGCTCGGGCCTTTGCCAAAGCAGGCTTGCACGAAGACTCAAGGCCGGGGAAGACTTCTATAAGAGCTATTGAGAAGATCAGAGACGGAAGCAGAGTAGAAAGTGAACCGAGTAACAGAGGCGCAGGAAAGAGGGCACGTACTGTTCAGATCGTAGAGTAGCCCCTGAAGCTTGCTCTTCCACAATTCCTCGTCGGCTAGGTGCCTTTCTTCAATCAAGCGGAGCCCATCCAGCTGAGCGAAGAGGTTAGCATTGGTCTTCTTCAGCACCTCGCACTCCTGCTCAAGGGCTCTCTCCTTGGCCTTAGCTGCTGCTTCGTTTTTCTCCTTCTCGGCAATCAAACTCTTCTTCTCGGCTGCTAAGTTGAGGGCATCCTGGAGCGCAGTCTGCAGCTGGGTCTAGAGAGCTTCCATCTCGGTAGCATGTTCTTTCATCAGCTCGACAGCTTGGCTAGACAGTTGCTGCCGCACCTCAGCAGGCTTGAGACAGTCAAGATGCTCCTCGACAAACTTCTTATGATCTTCTGTGAAAAGCAAAGCACGGTCAGCAGAGTAGCAAAGATGAAAGCAAGAAAATAAGCCGAGAAGAAGGCACATACCTTCCAGTCTCTTGATCGTGGCTTGGCCACTCTCAACGAAGGCACGACAGTTCGAGTGCTCCTCGGCCAAGGCCTTTAACTTCCCTGCAGAGTAGGATTGGTTAGCGCAAAAAGCAAGAGCGGGCGTACACACCAAACGCAAGAACCGCATAGCTAAAAGCGTACCCTCAACTTCAGAAAGTCTCAGTGTGCTGTTCATAACATCCTTCTCGGCTGCCTCGTCGGCTGCACGCTCTCTTTCCAGGGCGTCAATGCGTCTCCTAGCAATGGCATGGTTCCAGAGTAGCCGACGGTACAGGCCGGTCCGCTTCAATAAGCTATTCTGAGAAGCGAAAGAAAAAAGAATCAAGCAAAGTGATAGAGATTCAACCCGAGAAGGCGGCAACTCGGGAGAGTATCCGCCTACTCGGCCAGAATCTCGGGGACTGGGTGATGGATAAGGAAAGAAGGAGAGTAGAAGAAAAGTGAAACGCAACTCGGGGAGGATGAGTAAAAGCTTACCGCGTAAGATTGCTCAAGGTCCTCCGCAGCCTTGCGGTGGACGAACATCTTGGCGGCGAGTGTGCTGGTGTTGGATGAGATAGTCATGGGTTTGTAACCCATGTCCGCCTTGTTCCAATCAACACGCATGTGGTCCAAGTCGCCCAACTCCGTGCCGTCCCAGTTCGGGTTGCCAAGGATCTTGCTGTCCCACTTGGCATCGATGAAGCCAACCAAATCGATCATTTGCTCAAGGCCCTGGGACGTCACCGCCTTGTCCTGGACCTCGCGCGAAGAAATGGAGATGGACTTGTCCTGGTTTTTGGCTGGGGGTATGGAGTCCACTGCCGCGGCCTGCTTCCCCTTCTTGAGAGCGAGTTTCCTCTCCTCAGGGGTTAAGCCAATCTGGTACTGCTGGCTGACCTTCACCATGTAAGGTGGGAAGCTGGGCGGATCCGGGATGCGGGACGCTGCAGCGACATCACCAGCCGCGCCGGGCTCGCGGATAACCAGCTGGCCAGGCTTGGAGGTTGGTTTTGGTGGCGGCATCACGGCTACATCTTGGGCGCCAACACGCGGCGGGTTTCGGTGAACAGCGCCCTCTGGCGGGCCAGACGGCTTCTCGGCAGCCCGCTTCTTGGAAGTCTCCTTCTTGGCGGCCTTCTTCTCGGCGGCCTTCTCTGCTGCAGCTTCCTGGGTTATCTTCTTCGCAACCGGCTTGGCCGGAGGGCTGGCTGCAGCTTTAGTCTTCTGCACCAATGAAGAGCTTGGCGCAGTGGAGGAGGTACCCTGCTGAGTAGGCGGCACCAAGGGCGCGCTACTCGGCGCGGCGTCCGGCTGAGCGCTACCCTACGCGGCGCCTGGTTGCGCGTCGCTCAGAGGGTATTGCTCCGCCTCGTTGACTACTTCAACCCGCTGCTCGGCAGCGGGATCCTGCTGTGAGGCGTCTGGAACTTCTACCCGCGCCTGGGCCGCGGGGTCTTCTTCTTCAGCAGCTCCTGTTGCTGGCTGCTCTTGTTCTTCTTCCTGCCGCTTGAGAGCGGCGTCGTCGTGCATCTCGTGGTCTTGATCTTGGTTCTCCTCGGCTGTGTCGGCTGGAGGAGAAGGAGGCTTCTCGTGGCGAGCAGCATCCTGCGCCTCCTGTTCTGCGCTGCGGGACTGCTGCTCCTGCTCGACGTCATGGGCGTCGGTATCCCTGTACCGAGCCTCGTCGGAGTCTTCTCCTCGTGCAGGAGAGGACGCGCCCGCTCTGTCCTGCGCTGCGGGCTCGCTCTCATCGTCGAGGTCGATAAGATTATCGACGTCGATGGCCGTTTTCTTCTTGGTCTTGGTGGGCGCGAGAGCGGCGTCAGCATCCAAGGGGGCTCTGAAGAGGGAAATATGTTCAGAAAAGAGAAAAGGGCAGAAGAAACCGAGAAGAGATAACAAAGTAAAAGAATTGGAAGTTTGCAGCAATAGAGGCGCATAACCGAGGAGAAGGTACTTACCCTTTACGGGTAGGGATCGCCCGTGCTCGTTTCGTCGTGATCTTCGTGGTCGTCTTTCCGGCTGCAGTCTTCTTCTTCTTGGCGGGGGGCTCCTGAGCACCGCTACCCGTTCGCTTGCGGGTAAGAGGAGCAGCAACCGAGAGCGGCTTGACGACAAGGGCCTCCTCGCCCTCATCGTCGCCCTCCTCTTCAGCGCCAGCATCATCTGTGAAATTGGGAAAAAGAAAGAATAGCTCAGAAGCAGGAGGCAATTGGTTTGTACTACTTGCGACCAACTCGAATAAGCCCAATCACCTTCGTCTTCGTCCCCAGTCCAATCACGGACGGACGCGTCTACGCGGTGCTTCTCCGTCTGGGCGTGAGGAAGGTTGAGCTTGTCCGCGTTCTCAAAGGAGACCTCGTCGTCTTCTTCCCGGTCATCCGACCAATTGTCCTCAAAGCGTTCTTGGCTCTCAGCGAGCTGGCGAGCAAGGACCTGAAGAATAACAAAGCATCACAAGTTAGTCGAGTAGCATGGAGGTGTCCTACTCGGCAAGGCGTGCAAACCTAAAGCACATTAAGCCTAAGCAGTTCTACTCGGCAAGGCGTGCAAACACCAAGCACATTAGGCCTAAGCAATTCTCCTAAGTGTGTAATCCGACAAGGCGTGCGAACACCAAGCACAATAAGCCTGAGCAGTTCCGCTAAGCGCCCTACTCGGCGCGGAGTGCAAGTGCTAATCGCAGCAAGATAAGAAGGCCAGCTACTCGGAACAGACATGCAAAAAGCAAGATAGGGAGTACGTACCCGCTCGATTGGCTTCGTACGGCTGTATGGAATGAAGCCATACTGCCAGTTGTCTCTGAGCCCGGTGGTCAGGATGGATCGCGCGTGAGCGGCGACATCCGCGTTGCTGAGCTCGAACGTGGTCGTCCGAGTACAATCGCGGGGGCCGCCCATGTAGCACATGGGGTGGGCGCGTTGCTGGAGTGACAGCACCCGCCTGGCGATCCAGCAGGCGACTGGATCGTCGCTCTTAAGCCCTTCTTCGATCAGGTAGCCGAGGCGCTCCTCCATCTGCGTCAAATTGCTGTCGACGGACGGCTTGGACTTCCAGTTCTGCCCGGTAGGAACTCGGTTGCTCCACGGGGGTAGATTGATCCTGTCCTCCACCTTGGCTCCTTTCTTGGCCGGGATGTTCTTCACGTACAGAAAGGACCTCTGCCACTCACGGACAGAATCCAAGCCCTTGATGCGGGGATGGTTGGTCCCAGGGCGTTGCACCATCATGGCGCTGCCGGTTTCGGTTATCCGGCTGCTGGTGTCCGCCCCGTCTTTTTGCCTTTGCTCTGCTGGCGGAAGAAAAAGTACCTTGACCACGTCTCCGTCGTGGGGCGAACGCCGAGGAAGGCTTCGCACACCACGGCGTGGTAGGAGAGGAAGACAACAGCATTGGGAGGAAGGTGGTGCATCTGGAGACCATAGTGGTCGAGGAAGGAACGAAGAAAACCTGATGCGGGAAGCCCAAATCCTCGCGCGAAGTGCGCGAGGAAGACGACGTGCTCTCCCTCTTCCGGAGCCGGAACGAGCTCGTCGCCGGGTTGCCGGCAGCGAACACCGGGAGGAACCCTCCGGGTGTTCACCATCCATTGGCAGTCCTCGGCGGTGACCTCGGACCCCGCCCAGCCAGCGCGAGCGTTGTCGTCGCGGGCCATGGCGGAAAGGAAGAAATTGCAGAGAAAAGATTGAGGCTTTGGTGGAATGGAAGAACTCGCGGCGGCGAGGAGCTCTGCAGCGGCGGAGAAACAGGAAGGCAGAGGGGAATTGTGAGCGGAAGGAGAAGAAGGAGTTACCGAGGGGGTATTTATACCGCTCCTCGAGTTACCGTTACGAGTTGAGGAAGTGGGATCAATCGTGGCAGTAATCGTGCAGCGTGGGATCTGTGGGCCGGTTAGAAACGCACAAAGCACGGAACGCGCGCGTAACGGCCGCATTAGATCCCACGGCGAGATCGTGGGCGATTACTGCGCGTGATGGGACGTTACGAGCTGGTGGGCCCACCCCGTGAAAACTGGGCGCGTGGCCTGTCAGTTACCGGGCACCGAGGCGTCGCGGTCGTGGATGCATGACGCGTGCCCAGTTGCGATGCGAAAAGCCAGATTGTGCTCTGCGCCGCATAGATTCTGTTTGGGAAAATTCTCTAAGTCTTTTTACTCGGTTACAGAGAAGGGAAGTAGCTCTATTCGGAGGGGAAGAAACTCAAGGTATGTTCCTGAATGCTACTCGGAGGTTTTACTCGGCATCGTGAAGTTCAAGGGCAATGTTGCCAAGATTGGGTTAAAGCTGGCAGGGCCCGGTGAACGAGTTCGCAGGACTCTACCAGCTTCGGGGACTGCTGTCGGGGAGTTACCCCCGAGTAGGGTAAAGGCAAATGCTAAAGGCAAGGTCAGAAGGGGTGTTTGGTCGAGTAGCCGGCTACCTGGTACTCTCTACCCGGTCGACTGCTACCCGGTCTCACACCTAGACAGCCAGAAGAACGAATCAAGAGAGTTGTGCTCCTCCGAACAGAAGAGCTGGACCGAGTAGAAATGGCGGGAACCTACTCGGGCCAGAAGTCAAAGGAGCCGTTCTGACACCGAATCCCGCGTATCCCGGGTCCGTACTTGGCACTGTTCACAGCACTGTTCATCTGGGGACGGCGTGCCTGACATCGACAGTGTGTCAGCAGGGCGTCGCAGGATAGGGGGGACCTACTCTGTGTTCGCACAGTGATAACAGACTGGTTACTTGGTTTTGCCCAACGACTTTCCGCATCAAGACAAGCTTAGAAGCCAAAGCTGTCAGCGGGAACTCGGAAGAAGGACGGTGTGCACACAATGTCGACACTTGTTTGTATTTGGCTGTATCCGGCTGGGCACCGGGTATATAAGGTGCCCCGCCGCCTCATGCGCGAGGGACGAGACTTGGGCTGGATCATACGTAGAGATTCTTGACCTAGTTCTACCCGGAGAGAGAAGAGTGGCTACTCGGTAGCAAGAATCATTGTACTGTGGCTACTCGGTGAGACACCAGAATACATAGAGAAAGGCAGGAGTAGGGGTTTTACCTCCTCACGAGGGCCCTGAACCTGGGTAGATTGTGTTGTTTGCAGTGCTGGTTTCATCCTTCACGCGTCTACTCGTCGCGTGATCCCTCCCCGAGCGCCTCCAGCATCCTTCGTCCCCACATCTTTAGCCATCCTATGGCATCAGCCGTGACACCACCACGACAAATACTGCTTGGCCTCGGGCCAGAAGGTTAACCTGGATAAGTCGTCGATTTTCTTCGGCAACAAATGCCAGGTTGCAGTTAAGGAGGGAGTAAAATCTATCTGGGGGTTAGTAACGAAATTCTACAGGATACCTATCTTGGCATGCCCACAGAAATTCTTTCACTTTCCTCTCAGACAGAGTGTGGAGGAGTGTGTCTTGTGGGACAAACCGACCGATGTCCAGAGCTGGCAAGGAAACAATGCTAAAATCGGTCACTCAGTCGCTATCTAACTATGTTATGAGTTGTTTCCAGGTGCCGGTTGGGATTTGTGATACAATGAAAACACATGTTGCCAACCATTAGTGGGGTTTCGAGAACGGCAAGAAAAAGATGCATTGGCGTTCGTGGGAATGGATGTCTACCCCAAAATCTCTTGGTGGAATGGGCTTCAAGGACTTTGTCCTGTTTAATCAAGCCATGCTCGGTAAAGAATGTTGGCGGCTGGTGTCCGAGCCGGAGTCTCTGTGTGCGCGTGTCCTGAAAGGGCGCTACTTCCCACATACAGACTTCCTATCAGCTGAGAAACCAAGGTCTGCCTCGTTTACATGGCGATCAATTCTTTTTGGGAGAGAGTTGTTATTGAAGGGGATCAGATGGGGCATTGGCAATGGTGAAAATGTCCGTGTGTTGACAGATTATTGGCTGCCAGGATTCAGACCGGGGACTTTCAAACCTACTGTTCCACTTCCGACAAATGCTACTGTCTGCTTACTAATGGATGATGAGGGGAAAGGGTGGGACCCTGACATGATCCGTACTTTCTTCTCGGCGGATATGACAACGTCCATTTGTAGCGTCCCGACCATCAAGCTTGGTGGGGCTGATTTCATCGCCTGGCCGCACGCACGGTTTGGCAATTATACTGTGAGGTCGGCTTATAACCTTGCTAGGACTGAAAAGTTCTTCTCACATCGAAAACCCGGGGGGCAAGGAGGTAGCTCCAGTCTGAGATCTCAAGAACTGGAATGGAAGACTTTGTGGGCTATCAGATCCCCGGGGAAGATGAAGATTGTGCTTTGGCGTATGCCACATGACTGCCTCCCTACTGGACACCAACTACAGCACCGGCGTATACAGGCGGATGAAAGGTGCGTTTTCTGCGGCAGACAAGAGCGGGTGGAGAACCTCTTCTTACTCTGCCCTTTTGCGAAGGCGATCTGGGAGACAGTTAATGAGACCCTGCCGCTGAAGTTGGGCACCAGCTCACTGCGTAACATGCGGCTGTGGATCTTCGATTTCTTGCAGCGAGCCTCTCCGGTACAAGCAACAACCATGGCGGTGACTTGTTGGCACATATGGGAGGCAAGAAATGATGCCAGGAATGGGAAAGAAGCCCTGCATACGAGGAGGGTGGCAGGAAAGATCACAACGTACGTGGACAACATCGTCACACACTGCTTCAAATCACCAACGGAAAAAAGGTGTGTTCCCTCTACCAGGCAACAATGGAAACCACCACCGGAGGATATGATTTGTATCAACGTGGATGCTGCTGTCTTTGAGTCTGATCAACGAATGGGTTGGGGGATGGCGGTGCGCGACCACTCGGGCACCCTGCTGTTTGCTTGCAATGGTGGCATGGCGGGATCCTTCCATCCAGAACTGGTCGAGGCCTTGAGCCAGGGGTCTGACGAAGTTAGTCGTGATCTCAGACTGCCTCTCTTTGATCCACCGTATCAATTCCCTGGAGCGTGATCGATCTGACGTTGGGGCCGTAGTGACTGACATTAAGTCACTTGCCGCTGAATTTCCTGGATGTGATGTCAAACATGCAAGTCGTAATCTGAACTTAGTGGCTCATCTGCTAGCTCGTCGTAGTGAACTTCAATTTCGTGTATTTTCTTTGGTTGAACTCCCGGTGGATATCCGGGAAGAACTCTGTAATGATGTTATTTGATCAATAAAGAGCCGTATTCCTGTCAAAAAAAATGTCTTGGTGATTAGATTGGATAATGGAAGTTTGTTTGATGATACCAGCCATAGTCTGCTTAAAAAGGCTATCGAGATTGGACAACAGAGGTCACCTCTGTCCGAAAAGCAGATTTAGGAATGTTTACCTTAGCTCTCCAAATAGAAGTGTCATGGAAATATTTGGCTTTGAGACAGAATGAGCGATTGCTTCACAGCTTGCAGGTTTCTAAGGGCATCTCCAGCCGTCCCCCCCAGGGGTTTTTTTTCGCGGCGGAAGCGGCGAATAGCGCCGCTTCTTCACCACTCGGCCCCCCCAGAGGCCCAAATAGCGCCGTTTCGGCGCTAAATAGCGCCGCGGCACCCAGGCCAAACCCAGCCCGCTGGGTTCGGCCTGGGGGGGCGAAACTGCGCGGACGCGCGCGTGGGCCAGCCCGGTCAGCGTCGCGACGGGAAAGCGCGGGAACAGAAGCCACCACCCGTGACCTCCTTCTCGGCGCCCGCGCCGTCAAAGGCTGTCGGAGTTATGGCGTGGCGGCCGGCCAGTGCATGCACCCCGGTCAAAGGCTGCCGGATTAATGGCGGGGCGGCAGCGGTGACACGCACGGCGCGGCGACTGGCCCGCCAAGCTATAAAAATTGTGCCCGCCCCCTCCCCGTACGCACATTCTCGCCTCCTCCCTCGCCGTTCTTTCTCCACCTTCTCCGTCCTCACCCTCGCTGCAATGGATCGTCTCTGGGACGCGTGGCCCGACAGCGACTACGACGACGAGCTGCAGCCAGCGGCGCCGGAGCAACTTCAGCCGCAGCAGGTGGCGCCGGAGCCGCTTCAGCCGCAGCAGGTGGCGCCGGAGCCGCAGCAGGTGGCGCCGGAGCCGCAGCAGGACGAGGCACGAGAAGCACGGCGGGCTGCCCGTCAGTGGAGGCGGGAGGTGAGGCGGCAGCCGATATGGCCCGAGCAGCACGCCGGGCTGCACTCGTTCGAGACGGCGCAGAACGAGGGCGCGTACCGCGAGGTTCGCGGCGTCCTCGAGCAGGCGGCGCAGGCGGCGGAGGCGGCCGCCATCCGGGCCTCTCTGGAGTCACACCAGAGGGAGGAGGCGGCGCGAGAGGTGCGCCGGCAGATGGCCGCGCGCGCTGCCTCGGCCGAGCAGGCGGGCATTATCGCCCTCTACGAGGCCGACCGGCGGCAGGTGGCGCTGCAGGGCGAGCGCCGCAGCCGCCCGCCCTCCGAGCAGGCGCAGCTGCACCGGCTGCGCCTGCAAGCCCGAGCGGAGCGGGCGGAGCAACGCCGTCAGAGCGAAGCTGGCCCCTCCAACCAGCGCCGCCACGGCGACGCCGCTGATGAAGACGACGATGCGTAGGCGTAGGGGTAGTCGTCGCGTAGTTTACATTTCCGCTGTTTTAGTTTGAATTTCACTCGAAAATGTACGCAATTCGCTTTGATCAATAAAATTTTGCCTCTTTTAAATTTGCGTTTGTTTGGGCCGATTCTTGGGCTCGGGACGCGACTGGGAAACGCGCCCCCCCAGGTTCCAGAATAGCGCCGTTTAGCGCCGCGGCGGCACCAAAACGGCGGCGTTTTGGGCCCTGGGGGGGCGCTACGGCTGGAGACGCCCTAATGCCAAGCCCTCGTCAAAGTGTAAATATCCTTCCAAGCTCCGAGACAAAGAGATCTTGCAGGTTTCTAATGCCCAGCCCTCGTTAAAGTGTAAATATCCTTCCAAGCTCCGAGACAAAGAGATCTTGCAGGTTTCTAATGCCCAGCCCTCGTTAAAGTGTAAACATCCTTCCAAGCTCCGAGCAAGTGAGGTTTCCACGAAGAAGTTGTAATGATAGCAGTCTCTATTATGCAACTTCTTCAAATAATTCACACGTAACTAAAATAATACAAAACTTCCGTTTTGTGAAACTATTTGTCATGTATAATCTGATGGTAAAGCTGTGTGCATCACTCGATGCAGAGGCTTGGGGTTTTCTCCCCATTTCGAAAAACATAAGATGTCACAGGAAGCAAGTTCAGACATCTTATGTTTTTGGAAATGTTCCAGACATGTAATGCTAGTGTGAGGATTCCTACAATTGTCTTTGAGTATCTAAATTCTAGGAGGAAATTCGCACAACCTCCACCCGTATCGTGACATGATATATCCACAAAGGAAATAGTTATAGCAATTTCAGCAAATCAATATATGAAGCGAATGTTCTCCTTTAAGACTATATATATCACACAAAATTGTGAATGCTACTAGTAGTCGCCACAGGAGCAGGCGCCGTCCCGGAAATGGTGGAACCTCCTCACATCCCTGAGCACGATCTCCCGCCCAACCATCCTGGACATGAACTTGGCCGCCTCGTGGCAGTCGTTGCACACCCTCGGGTTCTTCGCCACCTAGATGGTGGCGCCGGCGGGTGCCCTCAGCAGGCCGAAGGCGATGGCCAGCTTCTCGCTGTGGTACCGGAGCATGGCCACCTTCTACGCCTCGCCGACGTCGTGGAGCATGCACGACGTGTCCGGCACGTGGACTCCCCGGCCATGAACCGGTGGACCGCGCCGCCGAGCTCGATCCAGCTGCACCCGGGCTCCTTGGCCACGCCCCGCTCCCGCATCCTGCCGCGCACCGCCGTCGACTTCTCCCACATCCCGACCGCCGAGTAGATGTTGCACAGGAGCACGTAGTGGCTCGCCTCGTCCAGTTCTAGCTCGAACAACCGCTCCGCGGCGATCTCGCCGATCGTGACGTTACGGTGTAGTTGCTGCCTCTCTGTTACTCACGAATTCAGTGGCAATGGACTGAAGAACAGAGAGAAACACACAAGAGATTTTGTGCTGCGTGTAACCTTTTGCAGATTTTCTGAACGTCCATTATATAGGCGGTTACAACTGAAAACGAAATTGGTGGATCGCGAGCGAGACGCATGGAGCTGCCATCCCAACTCCGACTCGAACGCCACCACGACTGAGCCACGATGACCACTTCTTCTTGTGCCATCCCATAAGACAGTCAAACGTAGCTCCTACCTAGCCTACCAGTACGGAAAACAAACACTTGGAGACGTCAGACGTGCACAAACACACGATACGGAACCCTCCTTATTTTTACAGTTTAACTGACGAACCCCGATGCCGACAACAACATGAACTCCTACATTAAACTGAACCTAACCTACAGCTCGATGCAGGTTCAGAGCAAAGTGTTGTGTTTAGCCAACATTTCACCCCCTTAAACCTGCACTTTGACGACACCAAGTCTCTCCCTCATCTCCACGAATCGAACCTTTCCCAACGCCTTGGTCAGTATATCTACCAGTTGCCCGTCAGTTCTGACATGGTCCACGTCGAGCTTGTTCTCCTCAATGCACTGTCGAATGTGTTGAAACTTTATGTCAATGTGTTTGCTTCAATCATGGTGTACTGGATTCTTACTGAGGGAAATTGCGGACTTGTTGTCGACGAACAATTTGAACGTCTCCGTAGGTTGCCCCATCAGATCCCCCAGTAAGCTACTGAGCCACTCCCCTTGGCAAGTTGTTGCCGCTGCTGCGACATATTCTGCTTCACAAGAGGACATCGCCACTATCTTCTGCTTCTGCGAGGACCAAGTAATCGTACTGCCACCGAGAAAGAAAACTACCCCGGATGTGCTCTTGCGATCATTGACATCTCCAGCAAGATCGTTGTCGCTGTAGCCACTTAGCTCCGGTGTTCCCTTCCCCTTCTTGTACTGACACCCATAGTGCAGAGTTCCACGGATGTACCTAAGTATATGTTTCACTACAACCCAGTGTTTCTTCGATGGCGACTCCATGTAACGGCTGGCCACTCCAACTGCGAGTGCAATGTCAGGGCATGTATTAACAAGGTATCGTAGACACCCAATCACGCCATTGTATTCTGTGGCATCAAACTTCTCTGCACCATCTTCTTTGCTCAGCTTGAGCCGAACTTCCATGGGTGCGCGACAGGCATTGCATTCACTCACGCATGCTCGCTCCAACACCTTCTCTGCATATGCTCGTTGACTGAGTGTGATTTACCCATGCTCTTATTTTACTTCAATGCCGAGATAGTACGACAAGAGCCTGAGGTCACTCATCTTGAAGAGGCGACTCATCTCGGCCCTGAACTGCTTGATCTCCTCAGGGTCAGTGCATGTGATGATCAAATCATCGACATAGACACCCACTAGCAGGTACTTGTTGCTATCACCTCTTCTGTACACTGCATGTTCCAATGGACTGCGAACAAAGCCTAGTTCACAGAGTGAAGCATCAAGTTTTCCATACCATGCGCGCGGTGCTTGACATAGGCCATACAGATCCTTGCTCAGCTTCAGCACTGTAGACGGATCCTTCTTGTCCACGAACCTGGGAGGCTGTTGCACGTACACTTCCTCTGCGAGATCTCCATTCAGAAATGCAGACTTGACGTCCATATGGTGCACCTCCCAGCCGCTGTGCGCCGCGAGTGCAAGCAGAACGCGCACAGTCTCCATGCGTGCCACCGGGGCGAAGACCTTGTCGAAGTCCACCCCCTGACGCTGGGTGTATCCCTTCACGACGAGTCTTGCTTTGTGCTTGATGATATTGCCTTCATGATCTTTCTTCAGTTTAAAGACCCATTTGATCCCTATAGCCTTCTGTCCGTGCAGGGGGCGTGCACAGTTGCCACGTCTGGTTGTCGACGATGTTGTACAACTCCTCTCTCTATGGCCTTTCTCCAGGCAGGTGTGTCAAGGGCCTCGTCGACGAATGCAGGTTCTTCCGCCGCCACGAGTCCCAACACCTCCGGGTCCTCATCACTATCTCCGAGCTCGCACTCCAACGGCGCGTCGAGGGCGCGCTCTGGTTCTGTCGCGGGCTTGGTTGTGTCGTAGATGTTGGTGAAGCGCCTGTAACGGCGTGGCCCGTTCCATCATCGCCCGTATCCAGTGCACTGTCACGCGACGGAGGCATGCACATTTGGATCGCTAGCGTGGCCACAGGCGTGGCCGCCGTGGCGTCTCCTGCGAACGCCGATGGTGAGCGTGTGTGCACGCCCACGCAGCTGCTCACCCCATCTTCATACACCGTCTGGCCACTCTCCGTGGTGTACACAACAGTGAATGTTGTTGGCGCTGGCGTGCCATCATCGGGAAGTGGTGACTGCCACTCCCATGCGCGGCGCTCCTAGAAGGTGGCATCACGCGTCACGTAAAACCGCTTGCCGATGGGGTCGTAGACTGAACGCCTTGGGTCCCTCCTCGTACCCGACGAACACCGTCAGAATCGAACGATCGGAGAGCTTCGTGATTCTAGGGCCGGTTCTCTTCATGTGCGCGACGCAGCCAAAAGTCCGCAGATGCTCGACGGTGGGCTTCCTTCCATTCCATGCTTCATAGGACGTGATGTCGCTCAGGCTGCGCGTTGGTGCACGGTTCAGTATGTAGACCACGCACTTGACGGCCTCGCCCCAGAACTCGACAGGCATGGACATGCTCTTCAACATGCACCTCGCCATCTCCACCACAGTCTGATTCCGGCGCTCCACTGCTCCATTTTGCTGTGGCGAGTAGGGTGTTGTGGTGTGGTGAGAAATTCCCTCTGAGTCACAATACTCACAGAACTCGCCGGAGTTGAATTCTCCACCTCGATCGAAACGGAACGCTCTCAGATGGCACCGCTTTTTGGACTCGGCCTGTGCTCGTATCTTCTTGAACCTGACGAATGCCTTGTCCTTGGTCTTCAACAGCTCGAGCCACATGTGAAAGTGCATACTCGATATCTCGCTGTTTTGTGTGTTTGTTAACAACATAAAGAGGCTACTAACCGTACGTGCTATTTTGTCAAAGGAATAGGTCTTAATTCAGCACGTATACGGTGTCAAAGAAATGGTGAAGAATTCGAAGATCAAATGGTTTTTTCCTGGCCAAAATCAGAGTTTCAAAGGAAAGCCCGGAAAATTCCGGGCCAATCCGGGCTCCGGAATTCATCCGGAATAATCCGGCCACTATGGGAAAAAGCTCTGTTGCAATCCGGAATATTCCGGAAGATTCCGGCAGCCGGAATTTTCCGGGGTCATTCCGGCCACAACGGGTTTTTGTTCTGTTAGCATCCGGAATATTCCGGGGGTCATTCCGGCCACAACGGGGTTTTGCTCTGTTGGCATCCAGATTGCTCCGGATTATTCCGGGGGTCCGAAATGTTCCGGACCATTCCGGGCTGGCCAAAATCTGGCTAAAAAACGGCTAGTTTTGTGGGAGGCTATAAATAGAGCCTCACTTCTCTCTCCAAGGGTTAGCTCTCCCCAACATTGAAGACACCATTAATGGAGCTCACCCACTAGCAAGATCTCCTTCCTCCTCCACCCAAACTCGTTGATTCTTTGAGGATTGAAGGAGGACCACCGGATCTACATCTTCACCAACCGGATTTTCATTTCCCTCTCATTTGCTTGAGAGATCTTTGCTTAGGGTTTCCTCTTGTGGAGAACCTAAGCTTCTTGTTCTTGTGGTGATTCAAGAAGAGTTGGGAGCCCCCAATTAAGTTGTGGGTGTGTGCCCCAAGTTGTTTGTAAATGATTTGATCCCCGCCTCAAAGGGGTTCTATAGTGGAAGGTGAACTAGGCCTTTGTGGCGAAGTTCATCGGAGAATAGGGTGAGGCCTTAGTGGCGTTGAATAGGCCTTTGTGGCGAGCTCACACCCCTCCAACGAGACGTACTCCCCTAAAAAGGAGGAACTCAGAAATACATCGTGTCTCCGTGTGCTTCCATCGGTTACCTCGTTCCTCCCTCTCTTTACTTACTCGTACTTGTTGCATTAATTGCTAGCCTTGTCATATAGGTAAATTCGCCACTAGTTGCACTATCTAGAGAATTTACCTTCTTGTCAAGCCTAAACTTTAAGAAAAATTAAAATTGGTCGTAGCACCTATTCACCCCCCCTCTAGGTGCCCATACTTTGCTTTCAATTGGTATCAGAGCCTCGGCTCTTCTATCGGGCTTAACCGCCTAAGAGTTTAAGTATGGGAGATGAGTTGGGCGACGCTCCGTCCGATGGCAATGTGTCCATGAATGATCTCAATGCTTTGAGAGAATCATTCACCTCATCCATAGACATTAAATTTGAGGAGTTGCGTCAACTCATGACAACACTCCTCAAAGCCAAAGGACCGGAGGTGGTCGACTCATCCCTTCCGGAAGAAACGGAGGGTGCCAAGAAAGGGGTTGATGGTGAACCACTTAAAACTGCTTCCGCCGAACAATCCGCTAAGAAGGGTGCGGGTGGAAAGGAAGGATATCACGCCGTTGAAGGCCAATATTCTCCCGATCCCCCTATCCCTTTTCCTCATATAATCCCTAGAGGAGATCCACCTAAAATTGATGCATATTCCTTTCGTGAATGGCAATACTACATGGAGACTCACTTGAACTCTTCTTGTAGAGATCTTTGGAGAATCACTCGGGACGGATACAAGCCATATGATCCCAAGAATCTCACAAGAAGAGAGGTCGTGGATTGCCAACTCAACTACACCGCTTTGTCCATCCTTCATCAAGCCGTGGGCCCCAACCACATGCCGCATATTCAACACTTCTCCACCGCTAAAGAAACATGGGATGCTCTTGTCATCATGTTTGTTGGGAATGAGAGCATGCAAAGAAATCGATATGATGCCTTGACCAATGAGGCCGAAGGGTTCTTCATGCGTGATGGAGAAGATCATGTTGACATGTATCGAAGACTCAAAACTCTTGCCACCGCCTTCTCTAGTGCGGGTGCAACATATATTGATGATGCTTGGATCAAGAGGAAGTACATGATTGCCGTGATGCCGTTTGAGGGCACGGATTTGAAGAGCATTCAAGGAAGACATGATTTCTCCTCCATAACCTCAACTCAAGTGATGCAAGAATTGTGCTCCTACAAAGTGCAAACCAAGAATGCTCTTGACAACCGTGCTAGAGCCATTGGAATGCATCAAGGATCATCCGTTGCTTTGAAGGCCAAGGTCTTGTCAAGAGAGGTTGAGAATGAAGACGATGGAGAAGAGGCATTGCCTCCCTTGAAGGAACAAGACTATGATCCCGTCCTAAAGGATCTCATTGCCCTCACCGTGCAAAATTTTTGGAGCAATCCTCCCAAGGGCAAGAAATTTGTTGAGGAGAAGACCAAGTCTCGTTATGGAAATGATGGGGCTCAAAAAGTGAGGTCTTGCTTCAATTGCCAAGACAAGCATCACTTCATCGCGGAGTGCCCTGACGAGAATAGAGAACACCATAGTGGCAAGCTCATTCGCAAGGACAAGTCCAAGGTTGAATACAAGAAACCTCATTTCAAGAAGAAACCTTTCAACAAGAAGTCCCCCACCAAGTTTGTGCTCTTGACTCAAGAGGAGTATGATTCCGGGAGTGATGAAGAAGAAGAAACAACATGATGGAGGGATGATAACCCGGTAGGCCAACTCCAAGGTGTAATTCGGCTCAAAGGACGCTGCGCAAGATCCGGCTAAGGATAAAAGAACTTCTAGAAGGCCCAAGATTGTAGGCCTCGTAACCCGGATTGTGGGTTACGGTAAGGAAAGTTAGGGTTTTATACGCAGTGTCCGGGTAGGATTCAGGGTGCGCCTTGGAGGGCAAGCCAGGGGGTTCGGGTGCTTTATAAACCGGCCCCTAAGTTAGGTCAAGAGAGATCCAAGAGTTCTAGCAATATTGCTTGATATCGAGCATCCAGTGTAACACGAGAGTTGAATTAATATATCGAGATCGGAGACTCGGCGACTTGATTGCCGGCTACCAGATCGAGTTCCATCATGTTTTCCTCTGAGCTAAACCCTCTCCCAAACGCCTGTGTCGTCTTGCCCCAAGATCAGTTACCCCCGGTAACGTCTGCCGTGATTATCCCACGACAGTTGGCGCCCACCGTGGGGCCTGCGTCCAAAGGTGTTTACATCACGGGAGAAGCTCGGAAGAACATGGAGAATCTAGTCATCGGCGAGATCTACATCGACCACGAAGGAGAGAAGATGGTGGACGATTCCGGCTGGGGACCAGAGTCGGATCACCTCGAATCCGGATCTATTGTGACAATCGGCCAAATCAGCATCTTCATCGGTATGGTACGTACATCTGGTTTAAAAGGACAATATCATGTGCATACTACAGGAACTTCTAATAAGGACAAGAAGATACTGAAGCAAGCGGTAAACTCGGTTTCCTCGGCCGTTCCGAGATATCTGAGGTGGTCAGAACAAGATG
This sequence comes from Alopecurus myosuroides, assembly GCA_028641055.1. Lineage (NCBI taxonomy): Eukaryota > Viridiplantae > Streptophyta > Magnoliopsida > Poales > Poaceae > Alopecurus > Alopecurus myosuroides. The sequence goes on from CM054058.1 coordinate 245,904,536, forward strand.
TAACACGGAGCAGAAGAGATCACCCGGAAAGGATAGAATACCCGGGAGTCTTAGCATTGGTAGTCGCACCGCAGGTCAATGGTTATGAGTTGAAGAAGGTCCTGATGGACGGTGGAAGCAGTATCAATATCTTATATTGGGAAACTTTTTTACGCATGGATCTCAAGGAATCTCAGCTACAGAAAAGCTCAACAATTTTTCATGGGATAGTGCCGGGTCACTCAGCATGCCCCGAGTGAAAAATCGCATTGGAAGTAGCTTTTGGAGAATCGAAGGATAATTATCGAGTCGAGTGGCTCACTTTCGAGGTGGTCAAATTGCGCAGCCCTTATCACGCGTTGTTCGGAAGGCCGGCTTATGCTAAATTCATGGCTAGGCCGTGTTATGTATATTTACAGCTAAAAATCCCGGGTCCTAAACAAACCATCACCATACATGGAAGCCGGGATATAGCAGCTGAGTGCGATGAAGGAGATTCGGTAATGGCCGAGCAGGCTTGAAGAAAAGAGGAACTCAAGTATTATCGGTCTCAAGTAGACCCGGATGACAGTACAACATTGAAAAGGCCGAATACTGAAGACGAGAGAGCAAAATTCAAGGCGGCGCAGGATACCAAGATGATAGCTTTTGTTGAAGGTGATCCCTCTAAGCAATTTACTATAGGGTCTAACTTGGACAGCGAGCAGGAGAAAGCACTTGTGGAGTTTATTCGTTCTAATGCGGACGTATTCGCCTGGACGCCTAGCGATATGCCGGGTATCCCCACAGAATTGGCAGAACACAGTTTGCACGTAGACCCTAAGTCCAGGCCTGTGAAGCAGGGCCCGCGGAAGATGAATGAGGAAAGAAGGAAAGCTATAGGAGAAGAAATCGCGCGGCTACTGACACCCGGTTTCATTATGGAAGTATTTTACCCGGATTGGTTAGCAAATCCGGTTCTCGTGATGAAAAAGACCAATGAGTGGAGGATGTGCATCGATTTTACGAGTCTCAACAAGCATTGCCCAAAGGATCCGTTTGCACTACCAAGGATAGATCAGATCATAGACGCAGTAGCTGGAAGTGACCTATTATGTTTTCTGGACGCATATTCCGGGTATCATCAGATTAAGCTCAAGAGGGAGGATTGGGAGAAAACATCATTTATAACCCCTTTTGGGGCTTTTTGTTACAAAACCATGACGTTTGAATTGAAGAACGCTGGCGCAACTTATCAACGGTGTATAGAGAAGTGCTTTGAGGACCAAATTGGACGCAATGTCAATGCTTACGTGGATGATGTGGTTATCAAGACCAGGAAGGCAGAGACATTTATCGACGATCTGAAGGAGACGTTCAAAAACTTGAGGAGGTATCAGATGAAGCTTAACCCGACGAAGTGTGTATTTGGAGTTCCAGCTGGGAAATTACTCGGCTTTATCGTTTCCGAGAGAGGAATTGAGGCAAACCGAGATAAAATAAAAGCTATCCAGAATCTGAAAAAGTCGGAAAATTTGAAGCATGTTCAAAAGCTCACGGGCTGCATAGCAGCCTTGAGCCGATTTATATCCAGACTCGGAGAAAAAGCAATACCCTTGTACCAGCTCTTGAGGAAATCCGATAAATTCGTGTGGGATCAAGAAGCGGATGAGGCGTTCGAGGCACTAAAGAAGCAGTTATCTGAAGCACCAGTCCTAGCGGCCCCGGGTCCTAAAGAGCCCATGCTGCTATATGTAGCAGCGGGCCCCCGAGCCGTTAGTGCAGTAGTGGTTGTGGAGCGTAAAGAGGATGGGAAAGGTTACCCGGTCCAGAGACCGGTTTATTACGTCAGGGAGGTATTATCAGAGGCAAAGCAACACTATCTGCATTGGCAAAAGCTGGTTTTTGGGGTCTTTATGGCCAGCCGGAAACTGAAGCCGTATTTCCAGGAACACCCCATAACAGTGGTAAGTTCGATACCAATGTCGGATATCATCAGAAACTCGGATGCGACAGGAAGAATAGCCAAATGGGCGATAGAGATGGGGGATTATCACATCAACTGCGAGCCTAGGTCAGCAATTAAGTCTCAGGCTTTGGTCGATTTCGTTAATGACTGGACACACACAGGCATGACCACCTTTGCTCCAAACTCCGAATCTTGGATCATGCACTTCGACGGATCCAAGCAATATGAGGGATCAGGAGCTGGAGTAGTGCTAACATCACCCAAAGGAGACAAATTGAGTTACGTGCTACAGATTCACTTTGATTGTTCCAACAATGTGGCCGAGTATGAGGCCCTATTGCACGGCTTAAGGGTAGCCAAGGAGATGAACATTAAGAGGATACGATGCTTTGGAGATTCGGACCTTGTGGTACAGCAGGTATCAGGAACTTGGGATAGAAAGGACGCAACTATGGCAGCATACCGCAGAGAGGTCGATAGGGTTGCAGGATGTTTCTCCGGGTATGAGGTAGAACACATAGACAGAAGAAAGAACGAGGCAGCAGACGCCCTCGCTAGACTCGGCTCGCGCAGAGAGTCGGTTCCACCTAACGTCTTCCTGGATGAATTATGGCGACCATCAGTTAAAACCGAGTCTGAGGAAGAACTGGCAAATCAAGACCCGGATTTGGAGCTCGTGGCCACCGTACGCGCTGTTCCCGAGTGGACAGAACCGTTTCTGGCCTACCTATTACGAGGCGAGTTACCACAGCAGGAGGTGTTAGCAAGGCAAATTTCGAGGCGAGCAAAGGGATATTCTATCATCAATGGGGAGTTATACAAGAGAAGTGCAGCAGGAGTCTTTTTGCGCTGTGTAGCACCAGAAGAAGGCCGACAGATTCTTAAGGAAATCCATGAAGGTGATTGTGGGCATCATGCATCCACAAGATTCCTTGTGGCCAAAGCTTATCGACACGGATTTTTATGGCTTACGGCTCTAGCAGATGCGGAGCGCTTAGTGGCAAGGTGTGACGGATGTCAAAGGTACGCTCGCCAAACCCACGTGCCGGCTATGGAATTGCGGACTATTCCGTTAACTTGGCCATTCGCTGTTTGGGGTATGGACATGGTTGGTCCCTTCCACATGTCACCTTGCAAGAAGACACATCTTTTGGTGGCCATTGATAAGTTTACCAAATGGGTTGAGGTTATGCCAGTCACCAATTGTGAAGCAGTTACAGCAGTCAAATTCCTGAAAAGAATTATCTATCGGTTCGGGTATCCCCACAGCATAATTACCGACAATGGAACCAACATGTCCCTTGGCGCGATGGAGAAGTTTTGTGGCAACAATGGAATCCGGCTTGACGTAGCATCAGTGGCTCATCCGCAGGCCAATGGACAAGTGGAGAGGGCAAACCAAGAGTTACTTCGTGGACTAAAACCACGACTGCGAGTCCCTTGCATTAGGGCTGCGGGTGCATGGGTCGAAGAACTACCTTCCATGGTTTGGGGTATCAACACTACACCTAACAGATCTACTCAAATGACACCATTCTTCATGGTTTATGGTGCGGAAGCGGTGCTGCCGAGTGATATTATTCATGATTCACCTCGAGTATCAGCTTACGTCGAGGTAGAAAACGAGAAGACCCGGCAGGATGCCGTAGATATGTTAGAAGAACAAAGGGAACAAGCCCTGGAAAGATCAGCCATATATCAGCAAGATTTACGGAGGTATCATAGCCGGCGCGTGAAAACCCGGGTCTTCCAGGAAGGAGACTTGGTCCTGCGTCTGGTACAGTCAAACGAAGGGAAACACAAGTTATCACCACCATGGGAAGGGCCGTTTATCATAAGCCGGAATCTGCACAACGGACCGTATTACTTGATAGATGCAAGGGAAGAGTCGGCTACAGTTAATGACACCGCTCATACCACTTCGTCTATGCAGGAAAGAGACAGACCATGGAACGTGGCTCAGCTACGTCCCTACTATACTTAGTATAGACTATATTGGCAAGTGGAGTGGCACGATGTAACAGGCAGCAGGTTTTCAGACGCACTCTTTTCCTATCCAGGGCACCCTTGGGGACTGGATGGGTTTTTAATGAGGCGGCCTGCTGACCTAACTTTCGCATATCAAGTAAAGAGGTGGTTATTCTTACGTTCTTCACTCTCCGTATGTTGTGCATATCTAGGTCTTGGGGGCTGATTGCTTGAATAGCACAGTTACAAACTCAAAGACCTGGCCTTGATGCCTATGAGTTATAAGGGCCGACTACTCGCAAACGAGTACGGCTGCAATCTTATAACCGGACAAAGGAGCCAGATTTTCTTGACTTTTCTTACTTAAGCTCGATGTGACTCGCACTAAAGTGGCATGATTTGCTCGCTTACGATTACAATCAGCCATGAAGCCCAATGGGACTTGCCTGACCCTGTTTTCGTATAGATGTAACAACATGGTATCCACGCGAAAGCCGGCTTACAGTACAAGATAGTCGAAAGGGTCATCTAAACCACAAGTTATGCAGAGTACAGGGCTAATAGCCGGAAACTCAACGTTTATCAAGCATAACTTCAATACCTATGTGAAACGGCTCTGGGCTTGGGCTTAGCAGCAAACAACTTGTTCCCTTGAAAAAACCATACATCCCAGACTCGGCATTTTGGGTCTCGGGGACTGGGGGTTTTGAAAAAAAAGGAAAAGTTGCTTAGTTGCTAAAACTCAAAAAACCCAAACATCCGAGTCTTGGGGACTTGGGGACTTAAAGAAAAGTCCGCTTGTCAAAATCCATGAAACTCGGAAACCGAGTCTCACAAAAGGAACCATAAAGAAAGTCGGATATCAAGAATAAACTCAAAAACCAGATAGATATCAAGTTCATCCAGAGGCCAGAAGAGGCACAAGGCGTATCAAGAACTTAAAGTACATTACAAATTTCGGTACCAGCATCAAGGGTTCACATGCGCATCATCAAGTAATAATTGTTTAAACGGCCTATTGATCGACTGACGCATATGGCATAGCATTAGGTAGCAGGTATCACTCGGTATTCTGGGCTGTGGCGTCCATCTTCTCCTTGCCCTTGCTATTACTATTGGTGGCAGCAGCACCCGGATCAGCAGCATTGCCGGCTCGCGCAGGAGGAGGGACGATTGGTGTGGAAGTAGCAGGCGCAGAGTCGGCTTCAGCCTTCTTTTTTGCAGCTTCCTCCCTCAACTTGGCGGCTTCCTCCTTCCATCGGGCTAGCATATCGTACGGCTTGGGAAGATCCGACTTAATCGCTTCACCATCAACACCATAGGAAGGGACAATGGAATTGAGCTCCAAGATGTCAGCAATCACGCTTGCCGAGTAACGGACTTCTTTCTGGATGGCCTTGAAATCCTTCGGGGAAAATTTGGACCCATCTCGGTTAAATTCCGGAAACCCGACCATCAGCTTGGCCAGCTCTAGCTTAGGAAAGTAAGCTTTCGCCAGGGCTAGCCCCCGGGTTACCCCAACCCGGCAGGACGAGCGTTTCCAATGCCAAATCCACTCGGGAATAGTGGAGCAGGCATCCAGCATCCTCTTCAGGTCGACGTGCCCAACACCCGGCCACCGTAGTTCTTCAAGGATCCATTTGGTTCCGGCACATAGTTGCCGGATGACGCTCTTGATGGTCTTCAACTTGGCAATATCATCTTCTTCCGGCATTACTTCATCCGGACCCGCAGAAAGAAATGAAAACACGAGTAAGGAAACCCGGCTATGTGTCAGACGGATGACCCGGGTTATGAATATTATGCTAAGAGTCATACCGAGCAAAGCGCGATACGTATCAGCAATCTGGACAGAAAGGTTCACTAGACTATCTTCGGCTGCATGAGCCCTCCTCCTATACTTTCTCATAATCTTCCCACTCCTCCTGGCCTCAGCCTCGGCATCCTCACGCAGAGCCACCTCCTTTTCAATGCGCTTGGTGGCCTTAGCCAATTTTTTCTCAGACTGGGTCACGAAGTCCTGAGTGGAGATACAAGGGTAAGTTAGTTGGAAATACTGTGAAGTTCCAGGCACATTATCAAGAAATTCACCCGGAACTTGGGGACTAGATAACGATACAAGCAATGTTATTCGGATTTACCTCATGTTTTGCTATCAAAGCTTCCAGGATGTCCTCTTCCTTGGCCCTTAAGGTGTGAAGGGCACTAAGCATCTGGGGGAATGTCATGTCTTCAGGCTTGGTGCCAGAAGAAGCGGCAGCTTGAGCCTCTGGATGAAGAGTTTTTCCTGATTTTGGGGTCGAGACCCGGACCGTCTGGTTCTCCGGGTTTGGGGAACCCGTCCTCGTCTCTTGGATCTCAATCTCTTCATCCACGTCTTCAGACGATTTTGGAGACCCGGCTTCTTGACGGGCCGGGTCATTAAAAGGATCTTGTTCTTGGGCGTCTTCAGCCTCATCACCAGCCGCGGCGTCCGCATTATCAGCCGGTTCCTCCGTCTTCTGGTTATCTGTTTCCATGTTCTCCGGGTCACTAACGGTGACTTGAGCGCTAAAGAAAAGGGACAGAGGTAGTTAGCAACAGTGGTTGAAAGTTTTCAGGTATGAAAGGATGTCAAATAAAAAAGACCTACCCGGTATTTACAGCGTAATCTGGTGGGAGCTCGCTGCTGGAAGCAGATGAAGTCGACAAAGGGACCGATAGCGGAACCCGGAATTGCCCGGCACGTGGATGGTTGGGAGATGGGTGACGCTGAGGGGATTTGGAGGATTGAGGTGGAGGAGTACGGACCCGGTGGACTGGTGAGGTGGTGATACCGGGATTAAGGGGATCTTCACCCGGAGAACTCCGGGTCATCCTACGTTTGGCCGGGAGAGGATCCTTCAAGTGTGACGAGTGTGACAACTGTTGGTTAAGTCTACGCATGATATCGAAGGAGTAAGGTTCAGAGTATATAGAAGAGAAAGGAACCTTGGAAACCACTCCTCTGGCCTTCCTCTTGGCCCCGACTGTTACTTCCTGATCAGATTCGGTGGCCTCCGGGTCGCCCTCGTCCTTCTCTTCTTCGTCCTCCAGCCCTGCGAGTCGAGTATGTATTGGTGGAAAAAGTTAAAATTGGAGGAAAATGATACAAGTGAAGATGATACAAGATCCGGATAAGAACCTTCATCATCATTAGCCGGCTCGTCTTCCTCTTCCGGGTCTCTGGAGGGGGGGGGGAGGTTTCAACTTTCCAGAAAGGGTCATCAGTCTGAGACAAAAAGATGAAAGTGAGAGTTAAAAGCAGTATCTAGTCAAAGTGTGGAAATAAGCTTATGAGTATCGGGTCTTACCGCTGGAGCCGGATTTTCCCGAGTAAATGGAGGTAACCCGGCGATGTTCTTTATGACTTCCAGTTTTTCCGCCAGGAAGCCTTTGATGGTTTTGTTGGTGTCGCCGGCTGCAAAGCTCTTGGTGGAATATCGGAGTGCGTCCGTGGCATGCCCCGAGTACTCGCGCATCAATTTGGTGCGGATAGAATTGGGTTGGATCCGGAAATCAACCCAAGTTTTCACTAAGTTGAGCCCAAGAAGACCTTGGGCGGAGAGGACGGCTATTCTACCTAGTAAGGGCAGGATTGCTTCCCTGTCCGAGTCAGGGGCGAAAGCATTGAATTTCTCGGAGATGTCAAGGAGGCCCCCTGAGTAACCCGGCAACCTCTTTTCGCCGGGTGAGGAGGTGTCCCGGCAATAAAAGTATGAGAGTTGCCAGTGTTTGACGTGGGAGTTAAGGGTAAGAGGTGGCATTAGAGAATTCTTGCGGCGCTGGATAGAGACTCCGCCGCAAGCAAGGAGTGCTCCGTCACCACTTTCGCGGCACGGTTTGCACTGGAAAAGTTCGATGAAGAGAGCCAAACTTGGCGGAGTGCACAACTATGACTCGGAAAAAACAATGAAGTGAGTAATGTTCAACATAGAGTTAGGCCCTATGTCAAATATCCTGAGGCCATAATGGCTCAGGACCTCACGAAAGAAAGGGTGACCCGGAGGACGGAATCCCCGGGTCACGTGCTCTATGAAACAGGTCACCCGGCGCCCTCCAATGAATGTCCTTCTGAGAGGGGAGAACCCCCAACTCGGCCAGCTCTTCCAGCTTGGCCTTTGTGACTGTGGATCGCCCCCAATTGGCGGATATGGATTGGGTTGTCTTCGCCTGGGCCGGATGTTTCCCTTGCCTTTTGGGAGCCATGGGATCAACCTGCAAAACACAAGGAAAAAAGATACAGGAAATGAAACTCGGAAATATTGGGTTACCCGAGTATATACACGAAGTATCAAGAAGATATGAAAACTAAGAATTATCCGGGTATCATGCCATGAGGTGAAGATTACAAGGTATCCGGGTATCAAGTGTAATTATAGAAAATATTGGTTACTTACGTACTGAAAGGTGTTTGAGGAAGACGGATGATTGCCCATGTATCTACTGCAAGCAAAAGAGCCGGAAGAGGAGGATTTTCCGGGTGTCAATGACATGCGCGGAAAATTGGGATGAAATGGATCTAGATTGAAAAACTTCCGGACGATTTTACGAAGAAGTTGATGATTAATAATGGTAGGAGGGTGGTGTGTGATCATCAATCAGGCTATTGGACGAGCTAGCAAGCATCTAAGTAATCTAATCCGGCGCCACAAGAAAAGCGGCCCGCGGATCGACCTAGATCCAATCTAGAGTGAATCGAAAAATTGCAAGATTGAATTAATGGATACGAGGAACTTACTGGAAGGAATTGGAGTCTAGCGCAGCGGCGGCAGAGGGTGTGATCTGAATGCCCCTTTGCAGCCTCCGATGGGCAGGATGAAGGCGCGGCGGCGGAGCTTGGCGGCGGCACGGAGTGGTTTGAGGACGAACGTGGCCGGCGGCGGTTTGCTCCGGTGGTGAGCTTGGAGTTCCTGCGGCGGTGTTGCGCGGGCTCGAGAAGTGAGAAAGGAGAAGGAGTTGGAATGAAATGTTGGGGTCTAGGTTATCCTCTGGGCATCTATTTATAAGGTGCGGGTGGATAAACTTGTTCCAACGGGTGGAAGCCGGAAATTTTGGGATAACGGTTATTTGCGCGGATTTTGTGAGATATGCTTTAAGTGCTAGCCGAGATATCCGGAAGGAAATAAGAAGGAGATCTTCTCCGCAACATCAGGGTCAATTATCGAGTAAAGTTAGCCGGATCCTTAACATTCTTATCAGGGTGTTAACCCGGGAAGATAAGTAAAGACTTGGAGAAAGCCGGGTTACTATATGGCCACCGTGGAGTTAGGCCTAGCTATTTACCAAAGCTAGTTAACCCGGCCTCCGTTGAACTTGTAAGTTTGATAATTTTGCAGGGAATAGCGTGCACTTCAAAAAGGATCTTGTGAAGCCCAAGCTATTCTGGGGACTACCGATGGAGGGATGATAACCCGGTAGGCCAACTCCAAGGTGTAATTCGGCCCAAAGGACGTTGCGCAAGATCCGGCTAAGGATAAAAGAACTTCTAGAAGGCCCAAGATTGTAGGCCTCGTAACCCGGATTGTGGGTTACGGTAAGGAAAGTTAGGGTTTTATACGCAGTGTCCGGGTAGGATTCAGGGTGCGCCTTGGAGGGCAAGCCAGGGGGTTCGGGTGCTTTATAAACCGGCCCCTAAGTTAGGTCAAGAGAGATCCAAGAGTTCTAGCAATATTGCTTGATATCGAGCATCCAGTGTAACACGAGAGTTGAATTAATATATCAAGATCGGAGACTCGGCGACTTGATTGCCGGCTACCAGATCGAGTTCCATCATGTTTTCCTCTGAGCTAAACCCTCTTCCAAACGCCTGTGTCGTCTTGCCCCAAGATCAGTTACCCCCGGTACCGTCTGCCGTGATTATCCCACGACACAACAAGTGAAGTGGCCGCTCTAGCTATTGCTTCCACTCCATCTTCGTCATCCCTCTTTGAATCCCCCAATGAAAATCTTCCTCAACATAATGCCAAGTGCTTCATGGCTAAGTCCACGGAGGTATCATCTTCTCCTAACTCTAAGACCCCTAGTGAACTAGAACATATTGCTAGTCTTAGAGAAGAAGAGGAAAGAGCCTCTTTGGGCCGTTTTATGTCTAACATGCAAGGGGAGACCAAGAAGTACTTTGAGCATCTCATGAGGCAATTGGGAGAGGCCCAAGAGGCCCTTGAGAAGAAAGGTGAGATTGAGAGAAGGGATGCGGATGAAATTGCATCCCTCTCAATGACTCTTGAAGAAGAGCATGATGGTAGAGTTTCTCTAGAGGATGAACTTGAATCTATTGAATCGACCCATAATGAACATGTCTCTAAAATCATTAAGGAACGTGATCTTGATATTGCTAAATATAAAAAGGCTAAAAAGGATAAAGTTGAGTTTGGGGTTGGTCATGGTAAACTAACCGAGGAGTTTGAAAAGCTAACCAATGCTCACAAAGCGTTGGAAGTCCAACACTCATCCCTCAAAGAGTTGCATGAACAACTTCAAACTCAACTTACTCAATCTAACCACCCTAGCACCTCTACTTCTTCTTGTGATCATGCAAATATTTTTGAGGAAAATGCTAGGTTGAAAGATGAGCTAGCAAGGCTCAAGGGCAAAAGCTCTCAAGTTGAGAAGGTTGCTTTAGCCACCCCACAAGTGGTTGCCCCTAGTCCTAATGTGGTCATTGCTAGACCACAATTGAGTGCTCCAAGGCAACAAGTGGGTAAGCAAGGACTTGGCTACATAGCCAAGAAGAAGAACAAGAAGAAGAACCAAAATGGTGTTTCGGGTAGTAATGTCATTAGGGACAACACTACTCGTAGCACACCCGCACAAGCAAACAATGTTGCCTCGAGTAGTAATGTCATGAGGGACACCACTACTCGTAGCACCTCCGCGGGAACTAACAATCCACACCATTTCTTATATGTTGATTATTATGGTGGTGTGCAAGCTAAATATGTTGGTCCTATTGAGGGTTTCATTGACTATACTATTTGGGTCCCAAAGACCCTTGTTGCTAACATAAAGGGACCCATCTCGGGTCCTAACACTAGTCAATGATCTCTTGCAGGGCTATGTTTCCGGTGGGACTAAATGGATTCTCGATAGTGGGTGCACTAATCATATGACTGGAAGCAAAGAACTAGTGACGGAGTTGCGACCAAATGACATCCAAGCAACCGTCACTTATGGGGACTCGTCCAAGTCTAAGGTATCCGGATTTGGCAAGGTTGTGGTGGCTCCCGATATCACTATCGTGAACGTCATGCTTGTCGAATCCCTTGGTTATAATTTACTTTCCGTCCTCTCTCTAAGTAAGATGGGTTTTTCCGTCTTCTTTGATGGTGATATTGTGGTCCTTTTGAGGAGCAAGACTCTTGACGTCGCTCACGTGGGACATGTTGAAAATGAGTTGTATGTGGTGGACTTTTTGAAGTCAACCAACACTCAAGCAATGTGTCTTTTCGGGAAGGCGGACTTGGGATGGTTGTGGCATCGCCGCCTATCCCATGTCAACATGAGAACTTTGCAAAGTCTTCACAAAGGTGGCCTTATTGTTGGACTAAAAGAAAATGTTTCCTTTGCAAAGGATCGCGTTTGTAGGTCGTGTGTTGAAGGGAAGATGCATGACATTGTGCACAAGGCCAAGACTATTATCTCATCAAAGAGGATCTTGGAACTTCTCCATGTTGATCTCTTTGGTGCCGTGCCCGAGGCAAGTCTTGGCGGCAAGAAGTATTGCTTGGTGATTGTCGATGATTATTCAATATACACTTGGGTTTATTTCTTCAAGTGCAAGAGTGAGACTCAACAAACCATCATCGACTTCTCCAACGAAGTGCAACGTCAACACAATGTGCAAATCATGGCTATTAGGAGTGATAATGGCTCGGAGTTCAAGAACTATACATTGAATGAATTTCTTAGTGAAGAAGGCATTCGTCACCAATACTCCGCCACTTACACTTCTCAAGAAAATGGTGTTTCCGAAAGGAAGAATCGCACTCTCTTGGATATGGCAAGGACCATGTTGGCGGAGTACTCTTCTCCCCAATATTTATGGGCCGAGGCCATATCCACCGCATGCCACTCCTCCAACCGCCTCTACATCCGCAAAGGCTTGAGCAAGACCCCATATGAGATCCTCACCGGCAACAAGCCCAACGTATCCTACTTCCGTGTATTCGGTTGTAAGTGCTTCTATTTGATCAAGGGTATTAGGTTGTCGAAATTTCAATCCAAAACTATTGAGGGTATGTTTGTTGGTTACGGTGCCGAATCCCACACTTATAGAGTCTATGACAAAGCCTCACGGATTGTCATAGAATCTTGTAGTGTGGTTTTCGAGGAAAATGACGGCTCCCAAGTGGCGCAATTTCATGTTTAAAATGTAGATGTTGAAATGCCTCAAGAAGCCATAGGAAGGATGGGTGTGGGATTCTTCCGCCCCATCGAGGGACACCTTATGGCGACTCGAGAAGGACTATGCTCTACTCAAGTGGAGCCCTCCTCTACATTAGAAGATCAAGCCAAGGAGCCAACTACTACACCTAACCAATAACATATTCAAGACCCTCCTCTCATTGATCAAGTGACTCCGCAAGTCGTACCCACTCCTCTCACTAATGCGAGTCAAGATCAAGACCAAGATCAACCATCCTCTTCATCCTCCCCTCAAGTTGAAGCTAGTGTTGAAGATATTGATGATGATGATCAAGGTCAAATTGGTAAAGATGGGGACCCAAATGATCAAGATGATCAAGTGATCCCTCCTCGCAATAATGAGGAGATCGAGGCCCGTCGCATCAAAAGGATAAGAAGAGCTTTGAAGCAAATTGATGCCCAAGATGACAAGGTCTTGGAGGATGTTCAAACTAGAAGATCTACAAGAAGGCAATTGGCTCATTTTTGTGAGAATCAAGCTCATATATCTATGGTGGAGCCTAAGAAGGTGTATGAAGCTCTTGAGGACTCCGATTGGGTTGAAGCTATGCATGATGAGCTCAGTAACTTTGAACGCAACAAAGTTTGGAGATTGGTTGAGAAGCCCAAGGATTGCCACAATGTTATTGGCACCAAGTGGATATTCAAGAACAAGCAAGATGAGAATGGCATTGTCATTAGGAACAAGGCAAGATTGGTTGCTCAAGGTTACACTCAAGTTGAAGGCATTGACTTTGATGAAACCTACGCACCCGTGGCTCGCCTTGAGTCCATCCGTATCCTCCTTGCTTATGCATCCTCACATAATTTCAAATTGCAACAAATGGATGTGAAAAGTGCTTTCTTGAATGGTCCACTAAAAGAGGAGGTATATGTTAAGCAACCTCCGGGGTTCGAGAATCTCAACTTTCCTAACCACGTCTACAAACTTGATAAGGATCTCTATGGTCTCAAACAAGCACCTCGTGCTTGGTATGAGCACCTTAGAGAGTTGTTAGATGATCGTGGTTTCGAAGTTGGGAAGATTGAACCCACTCTCTTCACCAAGAGAGTAAAGGGAGAGCTTTTCATATGCCAACTCTATGTGGACGATATCATCTTTGGGTCAACTAACCAAGCTTTCAATGATGAGTTCTCTAAGCTTATGACTGACAGGTTCGAGATGTCTATGATGGGTGAGCTTAAATTCTTCCTTGGCTTTGAGATCAAGCAATTGGCCCGTGGGACCTTCATTTCTCAAGCCAAGTATACTCAAGATATGATCAAGAGGTTTAACTTCCAAGATGCAAAGATCAAAACCACTCCTATGCAAGTCAAGTGCCACCTATCTCGCAATCCAAAAGGGAGTAAGGATGTGGACCAAAAGCTTTATCGTTCTATGATTGGTTCTTTGCTCTATCTTTGTGCATCTAGGCCCGATATCGTTTTGAGTGTAGGTGTGTGTGCAAGGTATCAAGCGGCCCCTAAGGATTGCCATTTGATGGCGGTCCATAGGATTTTTCGTTATTTGGTTCATACCCCAAGATTCGGTTTGTGGTACCCAAAGGGGGCACAATTTTCTCTCAATGGATATACGGATTCCGATTGGGCGGGTGATCAAGATGATAGGAAGTCAACTTCCGGGGCTTGCCAATTTCTTGGTAGGTCCCTTGTAAGTTGGTCCTCGAAGAAGCAAAATTGCATATCTCTTTCCACCGCCGAAGCCGAGTATGTTGCCGCCGCAAGTCCATGCACTCAATTGTTATGGATGAGGCAAACTCTTAAGGAATATGGTGTCCATTTGGACAAAGTGCCTCTTTTATGTGACAATGAAAGTGCCATCAAGATTGCATACAACCCGGTGCAACACACAAGGACGAAGCACATTGAGATTCGCCACCACTTCATCCGTGATCACGTGGCAAGAGGGGATATTGCACTATCTTATGTGCCCACCAAGGACAATCTCGCGGATATTTTCGCGAAGCCACTTGATGATGCAAGATTCTTATTCTTGAGGAATGAACTAAATGTGATTGATTCTAGGAGTTTGACTTGAGGATCTTGCACACACCCCTATAGATGAAACGTGTTTGAGCTTAGGTGTAGGCATGGACATAGGGGGAGTGTTATCCTAACACATTGGGTTCTCCCTCCCCCCATTATGCCCATAGCAAAAATTCATTGTGATCTCTCTATTTCTAATGTTGAATTGTGAGCTTCAATGTTGAGTATTGGCAATGCCCCCAAGATATATCTTCGCGGTTGCATACCATGAACTCTTACATGGTGGCTTAGGCTACCAACCTCTTCCCATGTGAAGAGTTGGTTCTTAGTTGGGTATTTTGTGGTTATTGCGTTTTATTCTCCGAATACTACTTCTCGTTGCTATTTCGATCTTATTTGTTTTTCCCCGAGAAGTAAGACTAGGAAACCTAACCCCTTGTGTTTTGCTCTTTTTGTCCTCTCTCATGTTCATCTATGCATATGCCGTACTCCACACATCAACACATCATTCCTAGCCTTTCAAAACTCGCCCTCCGGATTTTTTGGAGCTGTTTGCTGCTTCTGCCGGAATTTTCCGGCCATCCGGATTTTTCCGGACCATTCCGGACTTCCGGAATTCTCCGGAATATTCCGGACCACCAGAAATTTCCGGACCATTCCGGATGGGCAGTTTTCCTCTATAAATACCCGCACGCACGGGTGGACGGTTTTCCTCCACTCCTTTCTCTCCTCCCGTGCCCTAGCCGCCTTTGTTCGTCGATTTCGTCCCCGCTGCCCCTAGGGAGGATTGTGGATCCCTCCTTTGGACAAGGACATCACCATGGAGGGTATGTTGTTTGGCATATATTATTTTTCGTTTTGATTGGTTGATTTTGGCTCTAGATGCAATCTCAACTAGGGTTTGATCTAGTTCCAAGTTCTATCAATGTGTTCTTCTTGCCAATCACTACCTAGATGCCATGTTATCTCTAGATCTAGTCTAACCACTCAACAAATCTAGACTTAGATCCAAATCGTAGATGGTGACCATCTCACAATTTCCAGCACGTAGATCTACTCTAGGTTCATCTTTTGGTATTCCTTGATGTTTGGTGAAGTTGTTGAGTCAAAAATTCAAGGTTTTGGGCAGTTCCTTGAATCAAATCGAGGAGCCCGGAATTGTTCCGGAAAATTCCGGCCCAGCCGGAATATTCCGGACCATTCCGGCCCAGCCGGAATAATCCGAACCACTCCGGAATTTTCCGGATGCTGCCAGAAATTCGAATGTTTGCACTACACCAAACCTTTTGGAGTTCCTTTGACCCGTATGGCATATGCACTTATCTTTTCTACTCCTTTGTCCTCTATTCTCAGGTCATGGAGCTCGTACTGGTCTGAAAAGGAAGCAAACCATTTCAAGGGGTACTCGTCCGGTCAGAGGACGTTCTTCCGGCTCTCGTGGGACTCATGAGGATGATAACACTGAAAGGGTTCCTGATATTGATCTGAAAGTTTGTTCTATCCCTCAGTGGAAGTACATCAAGCGGAAGAACCTGTACCGTTTCCCTGTTTCCACCTGTGAGGATCCTCGGTTCTGGACAAATCTGCAGTTCAAGTGTTGGAATGAGTTCTATTCTACCCAGCAGCCCCTTACTTGTGTGCAAGCCCAAGTGGACATGGACGTCTACAATAGGTACAAGAACTCTGAGCTCCGCCATGTGCATGCCTGTTTGGAGAAACTTGGTCTGATTCCTCTGTTTGACAACACCGAGAGTGAGTATTGCCCGGAGTTGATTGCTCAGTTCTATTGCACTCTCCACGCTATGGGTGATGCCAAGCGCTCCATGACTTGGATGGTCGGGGAGGAGAAGATCTCCGGTGACTTGTCTGAGTTTGCTGAGGCCTTGGGCTACACCTGGACTGCCACCTATGCTGATCATGGTTACAAGATTCCTGAGGCCCCTGAGTATGATATCTCGAGCTTGGATTTCTGCTATCCTCCCAATGTCAAAGGCAAGACTAAGCCTTTCAATTCCAACATGTACCCCTACTACAACTTGCTATCCAAGATCTTCCGTGCCTCCATTGTGGTCAAGGCTGGTGATTTCTCCGCTATTAGGGCCTTCATGGTGAACCTCATGTTCCTCACTAGGCCTAAGAACCAAAGGAATATTGACGTGATGGACTTCATCTACCGGGAGATTTGCTTAGGGGTCATGGAGAAGAGGAAGCCCGGTTATGGCCCACTCATTCAGAAGTTCATCAATGCCAAGGTAGGGATTGAGGTCATGGAAAACTATGAGGTGATCAAGTGCAAGAAGATGGCTCCTCGGTTGATCAATGGTGATGAGATTCCAGAGTTTGCTAAAGGGAAGTCCAAGTCCCCCTCGGCCACTCCTTCTGCTTCCTCCAGTGGCAATCCTGAGCGTCCCTCTAGTGGAATTGCAAAGTTCTTCAAGTCTATGTTCAACATGTGCAAGGACACTAGGTCCATTGCCCATGAGGCTCGTGAGTTGGCCAAGGAGACTAGGCGTATTCAGTACGCCGACCGCAGGGCTGCTGGTTATGATGTTCCCGCCGATCCTTCTTGTCTTGCTGCTGCTGATCTTGTCCCCATTGAGATGCCAGAGATCCATGATGATGACTTTTACTTTGGGGTTCCTCCAGCGGATGTTGATGAGGAGGAGTATTCCAATGATGAAGACGACTTTGATTCTGCTGGGCTTGGAGGACGTGATGGTGAGGAAGAAGGAGATGATGAGGAAGGCAATGGAGAAGATGCCGACATGGAGTGATCTCTTGGGGCGCTAGTGGACTCTTTGTCCCTTTTTGGCGTCTTGATGCCAAAGGGGGAGAAAGAGTCCCCATTTTAGGATTCCACGGGCTTTGCAAGGGTTGGGGCACAAGTCTTTTGCTTTTGATTTCGATCTTATAGGCTTGTGCTCCGGTATCTTTATTTCGTTTCTTCGTTTTAAAACTTCGTACTATGTGTGTGGAACCTCGTGACGTATTCGTGTCACCATTCCCGTGGTTATGTTATTATTATCTTGCGCACTATTATTGTCTATCTTTATCTATGCATGTTATGTGAACTTGTTGTGTTGGCTTGGTGTTTAAAACATAGGGGGAGCAAAGCCTATGAAATGTGTGTCTCACGACACACATCATGGAAACACTCCGTCTATTTTTTAGACACCATTTCTTTAGTTATTTTTGATCTATTCCCGTGAAATATTTATGTTGTCATCAAACACCAAAAAGGGGGAGATTGAAAGTGCATACTCGATATCTCGCTGTTTTGTGTGTTTGTTAACAACATAAAGAGGCTACTAACCGTACGTGCTATTTTGTCAAAGGAATAGGTCTTAATTCAGCACGTATACGGTGTCAAAGAAATGGTGAAGAATTCGAAGATCAAATGGTTTTTTCCTGGCCAAAATCAGAGTTTCAAAGGAAAGCCCGGAAAATTCCGGGCCAATCCGGGCTCCGGAATTCATCCGGAATAATCCGGCCACTATGGGAAAAAGCTCTGTTGCAATCCGGAATATTCCGGAAGATTCCGGCAGCCGGAATTTTCCGGGGTCATTCCGGCCACAACGGGTTTTTGTTCTGTTAGCATCCGGAATATTCCGGGGGTCATTCCGGCCACAACGGGGTTTTGCTCTGTTGGCATCCGGATTGCTCCGGATTATTCCGGGGGTCCAGAATATTCCGGACCATTCCGGGCTGGTCGAAATCTGGCTAAAAAACGGCTAGTTTTGTGGGAGGCTATAAATAGAGCCTCACTTCTCTCTCCAAGGGTTAGCTCTCCCCAGCATTGAAGACACCATTAATGGAGCTCACCCACTAGCAAGATCTCCTTCCTCCTCCACCCAAACTCGTTGATTCTTTGAGGATTGAAGGAGGACCACCGGATCTACATCTTCACCAACCGGATTTTCATTTCCCTCTCATTTGCTTGAGAGATCTTTGCTTAGGGTTTCCTCTTGTGGAGAACCTAAGCTTCTTGTTCTTGTGTGATTCAAGAAGAGTTGGAAGCCCCCAATTAAGTTGTGGGTGTGTGCCCCAAGTTGTTTGTAAAGGATTTGATCCCCGCCTCAAAGGGGTTCTATAGTGGAAGGTGAACTAGGCCTTTGTGGAGAAGTTCATCGGAGAATAGGGTGAGGCCTTAGTGGCGTTGAGTAGGCCTTTGTGGCGAGCTCACACCCCTCCAACGAGACGTACTCCCCTAAAAAGGAGGAACTCGGAAATACATCGTGTCTCCGTGTGCTTCCATCGGTTACCTCGTTCCTCCCTCTCTTTACTTACTCGTACTTGTTGCATTAATTGCTAGCCTTGTCATATAGGTAAATTCGCCACTAGTTGCACTATCTAGAGAATTTACCTTCTTGTCAAGCCTAAACTTTAAGAAAAAATAAAATTGGTCGTAGCACCTATTCACCCCCCTATAGGTGCCCATACTTTGCTTTCAACATGTATCTACTACAGTCATCAACCACAAGCAGGAGGGATTAGTTTCCTCCCGCCGTTGCTGGTTTGATCGGCCCGCAGAGGTCGGTATGGACAAGGTCTAGAGCACGCTCAGAGCGATACTTGTTTGCCTGCGGGAATGCGAGCCTGTGCTGTTTCCCGATTGTGCACCCATCGCAGATCTCATCCACATGATCCACTGGGGGCATGTCGCTCCCATTCCTTTGCTCGCCATGGCACTGACAACGCGGAAGTGGAGGTGCCCGAGACGCGCATGCCATAGCCAGGCCAGCTCGTCCACCCTTGCCAGGAGACAGACGAGCTCTGTCAAGTTGAGATTCAGAACATACAACCGGTTGGCTGTACGCCTCACCCACACCATGAGTTTTCTGCGCCGATCAAACACCGTGAGATGTCCATCTTCAACGACAGATTTGTATCCGTTCTCATCCAACTGCCCAATGGAGATGATGTTTGTGCGGAGCTTGGGGACGTAGAAAACATCTGACAACAACCTCTGATTCCTATCCGGGCACCTGAACAACACATCTCCCTTGCGCTGGATCCGTCGCCAAAGCGCACGGTCCCTCTGACGGTCTCGTCGATGGTGACGAACGCATCTCGCGCGCCGGTTATATGGCTATTGGATCCGATGTCAAGATGCCAGACTCTGACGGCCGCAGGTACGGGCACGACGGGCTCCTCGTTAAGGTAGACAGACTCGCGCGCTAGTGGTGCGATCTCCTGTGTCGCCACGACCGAGAGCTCGGTCACCACGTCGATCTCCGCCAGGTGCAATGTTGGCGCGTCCGCGGCGGTCTCGGCGATGTGCGCCGCCTTGCCCTTGCGCTCGCGGTCGCGCTGCGCTTTCTTGCATTCTTTGGCCCAATGCCGGGTTTGCTGCAGTAGCGACAGTTCCCGGGCTTCCGTGTGTTGGTGGCGGCCGCACCGTTCGCCATGCCGGATCCACCTGCCCTGTCCCTGGCTTGCTTCTGCTTGTTGCCGGTCTTGGCTCCTGGTGGTGACGGTTGTCCATGCTGCTGCTGGCGGGCGCTCCACTCCTCCGCGGTGAGAAGCAGCTTGCCGCTTGTGTCCACCTCCGGTTCCCCACGTCCGTCAGACACAGTGAGACGCCCGCACAACTCCTCGATTGATAGGGTGTTCAGATCGAGAAGCGTCTCTATGGAACACGCCATCTGCGCGTACTTCCCGGGCACAACCCGCAGGAATTTTTGGACGGCGTCGATCTCGGCGATGGTGTCTCCGAGAGACTGGAGCTCGGTGACCACGCCGGAGAGACGGAGCGAGAAATCCTCAATGGACTCCTCTCCCTTGAAGGCGAGATTTTCGAAATCCTTGCGTAGTTTCTGACGGCGAGCCTCGCGAACTCGGTCCACGCCCACGCGCATGACCTTGATCGCGTCCCAAGCGGCCTTGGCGCTGTCCTTGTACGCGAGCACCGGCACCATATCGGGCGGCACGGAACGCAGAATCGCGCCCAAGGCTTGCCGCTCCTGCCGGTCATCGTCGACGTCGGTGATCCCGAGGTCGATGGCGTCCCACATGCGCGCGCCCTGGAGTTGGACCCTCATCAGGATCATCCACTCCGTGTAGTTTGTACGGGTGAGCATGGGGTCACATCTCGGGGGGGAGGGGGGTGTGGAGATGCGGCCTTCGCGGGCGGCTTCGACGGCGACCTGGATCGCTGCTCCGATGGATTGTCGTCGTCGACCATACTCACGAATTTAGTGGCAATGGACTGAAGAACAGAGAGAAACACACAAGAGATTTTGTGCTACGTGCGACCTTTTGCAGCTTTTCTGAACTTCCATCATATAGGCGGTTACAACTGAAAACGAATTGGTGGATCGCGAGCGAGACGCATGGAGTTGCCATCCCAGCTCCGACTCGAACGCCAGCACGACTGAGCCACGATGACCACTTCTTCTTGTGCGATCCCACAAGACGGTCAAACGTAGCTCCTACCTAGCCTACTACTACGGAAAACAAACACTTGGAGACGTCAGATGTGCACAAACACATGATACTGAACCCTTCTTATTTTTGCAGTTTAACTGACGAACCCCGATGCCGACAACGGCATGAACTCCTACAGTAAACTGAATCTAACCTACAGCTCGATGCAGGTTCAGAGCAAAGTGTTGTGTTTAGCCAACATACGGTGCGGACGGCACGCACCCAGCATGCTGCTCCACGACACCTGGTGCTGCCCTGGCTCCATGGAGCTGATGATGTCGTAGGCCTCGTCGAGACTGCCCGCCCGCCCGTCCCAGGACATCGACCACACAGGCGTAGAGGTCTAGCGTGGGCTCGACGTGGTGGTCCCTCTTCATGCCGTGGAACAGCTCCAGGCCGTGGTCCACCAGGCCGGAGTGGCTGCAGGCGGCTAGGACGGCGATGAAAGTCACCACATTGGGCGTCGCCTCGCCGCTTGCCGCCATCCGGTCGAAGAGCGCCACCGCCTCGTCGCCCAGCCCGCGCATCCCATAGGCCATGATCAGGACGTTCCACGTGATAATCCTCCTCGGCAACCGGTCGAACGCCGCCCTCGACAGTGCCAGGCAGCCGCACTTGGCGTACATATCCACCCACGGCGATGTCCGACTCCAGCGCCTGCCTCACCGCGTACGCGTGGCCCACAAAGCAGCCACTAGGCCTAGGCCTGCCTAGCCTGGTCTGGTCCACACGCTCACGGCCACCGCTGCCGTCATAGGCACTGCCACCACCGACACTCCATCTCAGACTACCACCCACCCAACACCGTGCACGAGCGACAACGAACTCAGGCCAAGCTCGCATCCACCGACCACCATTCCAACCACCACCGAGGTCCAGTGCCTTCCACCGCTACCGGCGTCGTGATTTTCGAGTTGTCTGCTTTCGTGAATATAAATGAAATGGAGTGTTGTCTGCTTTTCGTAAAAAAATTCTCGAGTTGCTATTAATCGAAAGCAGAAAATAGAAGTACGCTACACATATTGATGCGTGGTCAAAGTGAAATTTGTTTGATTTCCTTGATTCCTTAATAACTGTCCACCCTTTTTTTTTTTTGATTCCAACGCCCTTTCATCGCTCAAAAATATATGAAAAAAGAGGCAGAAAATTTTAGTAAAAAAAAAAAGGGAAAAGAGAATACGAGAGAAGGCCTTTGCCACCCCTCAGTTCGTTACGTGTGGCGCTAGCTAAATTGAGTTGCAGCATTAGCATGCTGCTAGCGCGTAGCTCTCCTCGTGTATGGTCTCCAACGTCGGGCGGCGCCTCGACAAGCGACCGCAGCTTATCCGTTGCCTGAGCTCCCCGATCTCCGCGGCGGCCGCCTCGTCGTCCACGGACATCTCGTCCAGCCGCGGCGCCCGGACGAGGGCGGCGTCGTCCTCGGCCGCCGGAGCGGAGGCCGCCACCTCGGCGGGCGGCGCGGCGACGACGACGACGATGGCCGCCACCTTGGCCGAAGCGGGCCTCCGCGCATGCGCCTCCCTCGTGAAAATGGCGGCCAGGCGCGCGACGTCGGCGGGGGCGGCCTTGGAGCCGAGGCGCTTCATGGCGTCGTAGCTGTCTCAGCTCAGCTGTGCGAAGGAACAAAACAAAGGTGAGCTGAGTGAGGAGTCGAAGTGGATTTGCGCGTGGGACCGACCGACCACGGGGACGGGAGCTCGGGTTCGGTGGGGCTGGCGGAGTGGAGTGCCTGGCGGTGTGATCCGACTCGTGTCTCCTCCGCTCGAATTTTGGATCGACAGGGTGGGAAGGAATTCCGGCCCCCGACTTTTGGTTGAAAAGGCAAACCACGAATCACAGTTTTAGTCCATAGAGCGACAGCGTTTCCCCACGGTTCGATCATGAAGTTGTCGACTTTTGGCTGAATTTTTGGAGCACCGGCTTGAAAGTTTGCTACCTGCCTGTCTACCGCCCTGCCAAGCCAGAAGAGTTATATTACAGCTGGCATAGAAAAATCAAAAGACTTTGACCAATAAAGGCAAATCATCGAGATCATCATTAAATAATTTCCCAGTGCAAATATGTAAGAGACGCCACCTGCAATTTTTTTTAAACTTTGTATAAGAGAAGCGGAATTTAAATAGTACACAACCGAACAGGGAAACAATTCTTCGTCACATCTGATGTGGTATGGTAGCGTACAGATGTGCAAGCCAACAACAACCCGCCAGGAGGTGTGGTATAATTTTAGAAGTCAACTATGCAATGTGGCTTGCAATGATCGATTGAACCACATATACGGTTGACTTCTGATGTCTCAATGAATGTCTCCACAAAAATTATTTTAGTAACATGCAAGTTTTATAAATAACGTTAGTATCTACTCCCTCCGTCCATGATTACTAGTCCCCTAAGGCTAGCCCCAATGGAAGTAACTTCACTAGTAACATAGATGCCACGTAGGACAAAAAGCTGATGTGGCAAATATTTAATAAGGAGAGAGAGAGTTGTGGTAACTTAGCTAGTTACCGTAACATCACATATCCCAAAGCACTATGAGTCTATAAGCTAATTAATAGAGCTTTGCATGACACCACATGTTGGTTACTACCCATTGTGGAGGTGGTAACATAGTCTAGGATAACGTGTATGTTACTAGTCTATGTTACTCCCCATTGTGACTAGCCTAACGAAGAGCATCGCGACCAAGGCGCAATTCTATTGGTGTCCTTTCCACCAATCAACGTACCAGTTTTCCATTATCTAATTAATTGCGGAATTAATTTGGCCATGCAAACCAATTAACAAGAGACTAGGTGGGATTTCACAATTATTATGGCACAGTTAATTAGGATAATAAATGATTACGGGCCTTATTTGGAGATAATATTGGGACAAATATTTTTCCACTAGAGGACTTTTAAACCCGGACGGAGGGAGTACTTACATACCGACTACTATTAATTACAAAAGGCTAAAAATGGTAATAACTTACATACTGACTACTATTAATTACATTGGGACGCCCGCTCTCATGGAATATCACTAAACTTTTGGTTTATTATTGTCAACAAAAGTCAAGCAATGCGGACAAAAAGAGTTCACACTTGATTGCTACACATAATCATGATACACACACCCCACAAAACAAAAACATTGTCACATATAGGAGTAACATAAAGACTTCCTTGACCGCCCTCAACTTTGGTATATGCCCAAAAAAGCTTCTATGTTCCGCCATGGAAAAACAGACCCAGTATAGCGGTGGAGTGAAAATCCTTCTTTTCAAAGTCACAAGCACCGGCACACCACATAGTCCATTTAGAATTTGAACAACTGACTATTTGCCTTTCAAATCATGGATTGCAATTCACCCTCGACTTTTCATCGGCATATAATATGAGTCCATATTTTTTAGTCACTATTCAAATATACTTATTTAGAGGAGGCTCCTAAAGAAAAAGTTGTTGGGGCTCTCATCCTTGGAACGCTCCATGGCGAGACAGAGGTCCCGCTTGCTTTGGCTGAGGGAAGGCGACGCTTGTACACATTTCTTCCACCTTCATGCGAGTCACAGGAGGAGGAAAAACTTCATTGGCCATCTCCTTGTGGGAGGTACTCGGATCTCGGAGCATGCGGCTAAGGCCGAAGCGATTGATGATTTCTTTGAGGACCTGCTCTCGGTGGAAGGAGACCGGCCTTTCTCTCTCGACCTCGACTTCCTTGGCCTGCGCACGTCAGATCTGAGCCATCTAGAAGGAGATTTTACGGAAGAGGAGGTTTGGGGTGCCATTCGCAGTATGCCTCTGGACAAATGCCCGGGACCGGATGGTTTCTCCAACCGTTTCTTCCTCTCTTGTTGGGACATCATGAAACCAGACATCATGGCCGCCTTTGAATCCCTCTCCTGCCTGGACGCTAGGGGATTTGGTGCCATCAACCAGGCGTTTGTCACTCTTCTCCCAAAAGTCCCCGGGCGGAAGAGCTCAAAGACTTTCGGCCCATCAGTCTTATCCACGGAGTGGTTAAGCTCGTGGCCAAGGTCATCGCGGCCCATATCACCCCGGTGCTTCCTACCCTTGTGGGCGCACACCCGAGTGCCTTCGTCCGAGGCCGCTGCCTGCACGATAATTTCATGCTGGTGCAGTGCACCGCGAGGAAGCTTCACAACTCTTCTACGCCCTCGGTCCTCTTCAAACTCGACATCACCAAGGCATTTGACACGATGGACTGGGCCTTCATGCTAGAGGTTCTTCGGAAGCTGTGTTTTGGCGACCGTTTGCTCGCGTGGATTTGTCCCTTACTGGGATCCTCCTCCACTAAGATCCTACTTAATGGCTCCCCAGGGAGACGAATCTTCAATAGAAGGGGACTGCGTCAAGGAGACCCCATCTCCCCGCAGCTGTTTATCGCAGCCATGGAGATCCTTCACCTGCTTATCGAGAAGGCTACTGATCTGGGGTTGCTCGCCCCGCTGGCTGTCAGAGGGCTAAAACATCGCACCTCTATTTATGCCTATTATGTGGTCACCTTTGTCAAGCCAAACTCACTGGACCTCAGAGTGCTCGCTAGGATCCTTGTGAACTTTGGTCTAGCCTCCGGCCTGCAGACAAACCTCGGCAAATCCTCAGCGCAACTCATCAGATGTGGAGATGAGGCGGCGATGCTGGTGGAACAGACAATGCAGTGTCAGATCTTGCCTTTCCCATTGCGATACTTGGGGCTGCCTCTTACCCTCAGGAAACCCACAACTAGCCAACTTCAGTACCTGGTGGAGAGCGTGGCCGATCACCTTCCCGGCTGGAGAGCAGATCTTCTCAATAGGGGGGTAGGTTGGAGCTGGTGAAGACAACTCTCGCCGCCACCCCGATTTTCGCAATGATGGCGCTTGACATACCGGTGGAAACCCTAGGAGCGATGGATAAAGTTCCGAGGGGGTTCCTTTGAAAAGGCATGAGAGATGTGCAAGGTGGCCATTGCTTGGTGGCATGGGATAAGGTCTGCATGCCCAAGCCGTTTGGTGGACTAGGTATTCCCAACCTCCGCCTAATGAACCAAGAACTTCGGGCACGATGGATGTGGATCAGCAGAGTGGATGGCTCCAAGCAGTGGAAAGAGTTCAACATTCAGGTTCCCCGGGTTGTCAGACAGATCTTTGAGACAGCCACGATCTCGATTCTGGGGGACGGATTGTCCACGCTTTTCTGGACGGACAACTGGCTGGCAGGAGGAAGAATCAGTGATATGGCCCCAAACCTCCTCCTACGGATCCCCAAGCGCGTTAGGCGCACTAGGCTGGTCAAGGATGGCCTTCTGGGTGGGTGGATCCAGGATATTCCAGTAGATCTGGTGGGCCCCGAGATTCAAGAGTTGCTCCTTATTGCTAACCAACTGGTGGATGTAACACTTGCGGAGGGGATTGAGGACCGCTTCCTCTGGCAATGGGAGGCCAATGGCTGCTACTTTGCTAGATCGGCTCACAGGGCGCGATTCGTCGGGAGGATCAGGTTGGGTGGAGCCCGAGAGATTTGGAGCTCGAGAGCGCCGGCTAAATGTAAGATTTACCTTTGGCTGGCGCTCAGAGGCAAATGTTGGACTGCTGACAGGCTGGCTCGCAGGGTCTCCCTCACCCTGCTTCGTGCCCTCTCTGCGATCAGCAAGGAGAGGACATTGATCACCTGCTTCTCGGATGTGTTTTGCCCGGGAAATATGGTCGATCCTCAAACATGCCTGGGGGACAGATGTGGAGATGATGCTGCCTCTGTCGACGCACAGGCTCGCAACTTGGCTACCTATCATGCAACGAGGCAGGGATGTTTGGACGGCGGTGGCCCTCGTTTGCTGGTGCTTGTGGAAACACTGGAATGACGTTGTCTTCAATGGAGCACGTCCATCAGTGGGAGTTGCCCTGCGTAGTATTGTGGGCGAGGCCGAGCGGTGGCGCTTGGCAGGCCTCTTTAGGGATAGATTAGCTTCGGTGGAGAGGTGGAAATGTCGCGAGTAATCCACTTCCTTTCACCCGCGGTGATTCGTGTTGCGTTCTTGGCGTCTGTGCCAACCGCAATGTAATTGGCTATATTGGCCCTTCTCCTTGAAACAGATACACCTCCTAGGGTGTATCCTTAAAAAAAACATATAAAAGTATTCCATAATATTAATACAACAATGCCATTCATACAGGACCATTGCCTTTACTTCACTAAACCAAAGTCTTGTACGTACTACTACTAAAGATCGTGCAACATCAAGCAGAAGATAGTGTTTAAGCTAACAAATGCCATTTGAAACTTACATTTTGCAATCAGAAGTTGCAGCTAGTGGTATGTGTGTGCGCACATTCTAGCTGTTGGATTAATTGGCGTGTGTTCGTCGTCGTCGGTGGATCCGGCATGTTCGCTACAAGTTAGCCCGTCGCAGTCAGGACGAGGGCCTTTGCTTCCTGCGAGACGGTGTTCAGTTGGACCCATGGTTCATCTACAGTGCATGACGGCGGTAACATGTCCCGGTGGTGTCTTTTTCTTCAGCCCCCGAGTGCCGCCTGATGGGATGGCCAAAACGCATCTCCTGGCACCTCTGTCTCCCTCTGCAAACCTCCGCCGACGATCGAAGCAGCATGCTGAAGCCTCGATCGGAAAATAAAACAAAAATCGAATGTTTGTTCTGTTCTGTATGCCGAAACCCGCTGTAGTACGTTTGTCTGGTCCTTTGTTTTTCTCTAAAGTGCCTGACGAATACACGCTGTTGCAAAATGTAACGCCATCAGTCTGTGACGTCCCCCTCCGTGTCCCCCGGTACCGAAAGAAGCCTGGCAGCACGCCCGAAAGAGAACCAGGAGTAGCTTCCACGGACCCGTCAGTTCGTTACTAGTAGCTTTGAGTAAGCTGTACGCGGCAGGCCACGGGCCGAGACCCAGGAGATGCTTCATATCGTCAGTACAGGTAAACACTCAAATGGAACGGAACAAAATCTTTCAACTGACAGACAGCCACGGTCGTTGTGAAACCAGCTACTACCGGTTAATAAGGTTAATGAAATCAACCGGGGGACCTCGACCTCGACTCGACGGCCGGAAACATGCGCGGCAATCAAACATCACATGACCGGAATCATGTAAGCTGCAAGTTGCGGAGGCGAATCAATCCGCGAGAATTAATGTCATGTCACGGAGGAAGGAAGCTGCTGCGAATTGAGGCGGTCGCAGAAGCTTGAATCGCCTGGCGGCCGGTGGCTAGCTGCTGCAACTTGCGGAGAGCAGCTAGCGCATGACCCCGTGTCCGGCCACATGCGATGCGCGCGCCACTCCGATCCTCTATGTATGCGTTGTGCCGCGTGGACAGACATCACGGGTGCCCTCGGCGTGGGTGGAGAGGGTTGCTGCTGTCCACATCCACTCGTACGTCCTGGAGCGCGCGCGGCGTGCACGCCGCCGGTACGGTGTGGCTCTCCGGCCGGCCGTGTCAGGGTCCGGCAAAGCCAGCTTGATTGTGGTTTCCGGTGGTTGCCGGAGCTAATTATGGGCTGGAGGCGTATCCGCGACGTCATCTGACGCTGCCCTCTCTCGACTCCGGTGCCTTCGCTGTACGGCTCACGCCCTCACCATTCACCGCTGCTGTTGCTACGTCTTGAGTTGGAGGGTCGCTGTCAATTACCATCCCGTAGCTAGCTACCGTGCTGCGTAAGTGATTGATGGTTGGAGAGCTTTGAGGTGGGGAATGTGGAAAAGGCGGACCTCGACCCGCAGGCCTCGGTTTGGTGCTCTGCGTACCGGACAAGTGCTCGGGGGTCTGCTAATCTAATCTCTGGCAATTAACACGCATCTTTCCACTCACACGCATCTCTGTCAAAGTTCTCGTGGTGCTAAACCTCACGGTAAAGCACGACGGCGACATATCTTGTTCGTATGCCCTGATGGTTGCCACGATGGCCCGGACAAGACATACCAACGCATCCACATCCACCGCAATAAATTCCAACTTTTTGATTCTCGGTATCCCAAGTTTTGGATCACCCACAAGGCCACAACCACAAAGAAAAGAAATAAACGGTTAATCTTCGCAGCAGTGCGCATCTGTTAATCACACAGACAGAAAGAAGGTTCAAAGGCCGAGAAACCTGTACAGCTGAACAAGCTAACCTGACACAGCGCTGGGACGGAACATAAAAATCTAAGCTTCCTTTGCTAAGGTATGGGAGAAACAATGAAATGTAGCGGAGAACCGAATCAGAGCAGCAGTACAGCACTGGGCGACTGTCGTCGACCAACATGCCTCGACGCCTAAAGCATAGTGGAGAACCGCAGCCAACTTCCACCTGCGCGCAGGCACGCGCAGTGGAGAGAGGTCTTTGACATGCCTCGACGCCTAAGCAATTTCTCTGGACAGATAGAAGGCAAGGCGCCGTTCTTCGAAGGAATACTCGATCTCCTCCTGCAATGTTGGCTCCGGCTTCTGGTAAACAAGGGAGACGGGAGTAGCTGTGACCTGGTTAGCCACAGCGGGCGTCATTGCCAGCTGCATCGGAGCCGCGACGGTCATTGGCGTCTTCGCATTCAGTGCTCCAAATGCCTTGGTGTTGGGGGTCCGGTTCTCGTCTTCGGTAACGTTGGTGTCCGGCCGCACGGGTGTGGACGAGACGCTGTTAGCCGGCAATATCTGAGCGAAAGGCTTGCGAGGCGTCTCCGTTTCACGTAGAGTACTGGCGTTGAAAGATAACTTCTTGACGGGAAGATCACCAATGTCTAAGCCTCTACTGCCTGAAATTGTTCACATGCATCAGAGGTTTAACACGAAGAAGAAAAAACAGGAGATCTGCAGCGTATGAGACCTGGCAGGGGGGCTTACCAGGGGACAAATGGACAATGTCTTCAGTTCTCTTGGCAGCACGAACATTCTTCGAATGCAGTATGTCTGTTTTGGGTGCTTGCATCATGGCTCCACCTACCGACAGCCTACGGTTTACGCCACCCATCGAGTGTCTAGGTGCCTTCTTTGTACTCGGAGGCTTGGATGGACTTGGTTTTGAACCATACAGAGCTTCCTGCTCAGCTTTCAGTTGATCCTGGAGCTTCTTCTGATCCTGCAGTTATGTACAGTTGAGGTCAGTTTGAACTATAGACTAAAATGCGAAACCGAATTTAGATAGTTATGCAATTGCATAGTACCCTTTGTCTCTTCTTCTCTTGTTCTTTCTCCTGGCGAACGATCATGTACTCATCCAGCATTGAGAGAAGGCGTAACTGCAAATATTTCATGTTACAAACTCTAGCAAGGATAGAACAGACACCATTTAGAACAAAAGCGGGAGAATAAATAGACGTACACCATCGTAAGTGAACTCTTTTCCTCTTTCATTCTCCCAAGCAATGATTTTCGTGGTCAAAACGTCTACCATTCCTGCCCAAGGTAAAGCGTCGGTAAATCAGATGCAGTAACCACAGAAACATAAGATCTCATCTGAATATAGTTGGCCAAGAAGTTATAACAGATCTCATCCAGCAACAATACCTGGTATCTTGTTAACCAAAATGCGAGCTTTCTCAGCCCTCTTGAGCGTAAGATGTGCCCCCCTGCCAGCGTTGTAACGGTTGTCATCCTAAACACCATGTAAAAAAAGAATCATTATCCAGAAAACTAACACATGAAGCAAAATTGTAAATAAAATTGACCAGCATTCATACTTTGTTGTAATCTTCAAGCCAGGCTTCCTCCTCACATGCATTCAGAAATCTTTCGACCTTCTCAAGAATGTCCTTTCGGCTGAAAGCTTCATCTTTCACTGTTGCAATGTGGGCCTCAATTTGTTCCAGCACCAATGCAGGATCAATAGCTCCTGTAGAGGAAAAGGCAAAGGCAGATGAAGCTTGTTTGACAGGTGGTTTGCAGGACTGGAGCAAATCTTACTAAACACAGTATGTCAAGGAGAGAGATGGTATTACCTGACTCAATAGCCTCAAGGTTAAACTCATCTGAATATCCTTCCTCGCCAACGAGATGTGCACGTCTTCGGTGCTCTTCCAGTTCTGATTTCTTTTTCAAAACAAGGTCCTTCATTTTGCTTCCTTTCAGTTGTTCAAGCCTTAGAACCTCAGATTCCACCTACATTTATGAGTATGATTTATGAATATTCCTAGCACATAAAATATAACAAAAGCACTTGTAACATGGGAGCAATCTCTCCAGCAATAGTGACTCACGTAGCTGAGGAAGTCGATCGACAGGGTGTTGGGTTCTGTTATTTCATGCTCCGAAGCAGCAATATTGCTCGTTACATTCTGGAACATCTGTTGTTCTTCGATTGGTGTATCCATAAGATTCCATAGTTCTAGCATTGTCGAAGCAAAGTCTTGAAGCTGCAAGGTTCGTGCCACCGGAGTTATGGATTGGATTAAAGGATGCAGTTCAAATCTCTATAATGATGCAGAAAATGCTGACCTTTTGGATCCTCTGAATTTTTACTTCGCGCAGTCTATTTACCGCTGATGCTAGTCTGTCGATTGTAGTGTTGCTTAGGTTCTTTGATCCTTCAGCGTCATCCAGGCTAGGGTGCACCTCATGTACTGTTTGCTTGAAGTCTATGCCAAGCACCTCACATAAGGAATGCAATGTACTCAAATGTTCCATTACTTGCTTAACCCTATCAGCCTGTCAGAAACACAGACATAAGACATAATGAGATTTATTGAGCAATTGGGCACTGAGGAAAAAGAGTACTGCCATCGATGGTGAGATTATGACCTTCTCTTTCTGAAGGGATTCTAGCTCCTTTGTCAACTCCTCAAGCTTTCTTAACGACAGATCGGACTGGTCCACAGGAGTCTTAAATGGCACAAAGTCTGAAGGCCTGATTTCAGATGAAATCTTCTTAATCTCCTCTAGGACCTGAACAAACTGGTTCCATCGTTCAACCTTTTTAGTCCGCATCTCTTCCAAGTAGGGAATAATAGCATTCAGCTCCTCTCTTAAACCATGCAACTTCTGGTTTGACTGTCAAATTAACAGAATAAAAAATCACCAGTTACAGCCAGAAAGGTAACAGAAAGCTGGAAGTCTCCTACACAGTATATCACAAGTGTGTCGCGTGTACAATGAATTGAACAGCTATCACATATTCACCTAGTAGTTTATCAAGCTTTCGATACAACAGATTATGGGTGCCTTGCATATAGGGTGAATTCAGAAGTGAAGACATTACACACAAGCAGTAGTAACGTGGTAGCATCGCCCGTAAAATAGTACAATTCTATGGTAGTCGGCTCTACTAAATGTAAATGAAGGAAATAATGAAGATGTATTTACATATCTCCCGTTATGCTGACACATTGGTAAAAAGTACTGAAGATGTATTTACATATCTCCTGTTATGCTGACACATTGGTAAAAAGTAGTGAAGTTGGTGATGCTCTGTTACTGTCACCTATCAAATTGAGCAATGGACAGTGTCCGGCGCAACAGTAATTTTTTTAGATTTATTTCATCTTGGCTAACACGTAGGAGACAAAACAAATGAGAATTTGTTGCTAAATTTTCTTACCCCATCAATAGTTAGCACTATTCTCCTTCGTTTCTTTTCTGTTGTGAGGAATAACTAATAGTATTCTAGATGGCACATAGTACTATATATGCTTGTGGAGTCAGGAACAAACCTGCCTGACATGAACTGGTGGCTCGCCTATGGCCGAGCAGATGCCAGCGAGCTCAGCCTCGGCTTCAGCGATGGACTGCCGCAGCTGGGCCCTGCATCGGTTGGCCTGGTCGACCTTTCGCCTGTAGACGTCCAGGCATTCCTGCTCAAGCTCCAGCAGGGTCTTGTCCCGCACCGTGTCGGGCTCACCGACCTCGTCCCAAATCACCTGAAACCGGAAACATCTCTTCAGTCCCTCGAGGAAGCCGCGCGGGGGAAGGGGAACGAGCACAAAGAGCGCAAAAAATAAACGGCGGATCAGGAAGCCGCTACTTACGTTGAGCTCGAGGAGAAGCGAATCGCACGGGTGGAGCTGCTGGTCTTTCGCCACGCTGCCCATCGCGAGGAGCGGCAATCTGCAAGGGAGGTGGCGGCTCGAAGATCAAATCCAACGCCGTGGCAGGGAACCGGCCGCGCGGCAGAACAGGGAGACGAAATCGCCAGTAAACCTAGGGTTTTCGCCTCACGGGGCGCGGGCAACCAGATCCAGTCCGAGGAAACGGCGGGCGAGACTCTAACGGCCCGCGGGGGGGATTCGGGGTTTACCTCTTGGCCGCTCGGATGCGGTATCGGCGAGCCCGCGAGACGTCGCGCCGGGTGGTGGCCGCCGGTTGCGGTCGTGGGGATGCGAGCGAGAGAATGGAGAAGGAGAGTGGGGGAGGGAGAGTGGTTCGAAATGTTTTGAAATAGGTGAGGGGGCAAAGGAGAGGAGAGCGGAGGAGGAGGATGCGGGGATTGGAGAAAAAACGGAAGTAATCAAAGGAAGGGGACAGGCGCAGAGAGACGTTAGCGGGAGTAGTAATCTTTATTGCGCAGGCTCCGCTTCCGTTCCGGGGGCCTCCGTTTTGAATTCGACGATCTGGATGGGAAGCTCATCCGGCCGTTGGAGTACGAGCTTGTCAAGTCGGCTGCCGATCTGCGTAGCCAGGAAATGCTGACAGGTAGAGCCCACTGTTTGGTAGCCACGTGTGAGCTGCGGAGCGGACAGATCGAGTTTGTGACAGGAGTTTGAGCTCGTGGCAGGAGTTCGCGATAAATGCTCCGTTGATACAACCAATATACCAAATCAACAACAGACTTGTTGCTGTAAAATTTGACGAGCCAGAATTTGGCAATGAAAATGAACCGCATTCAATAATAGCTTACCCGTAAAAGAGAAGTCATAGCTTAGAGCACCTCCAACGTGCCGACCCATTTGATTCGGTCGCGTTCGATTCTATCGGAGGGAGCAAAAACACGGTTTAACGCGCGCAACCCATTTAGGAATTTCGGATACTTGCCCGTTTTTTCTCTCCGTTTTACCCCTTTTCAGGCCAAATTTGAGAATGTTTTGTGTGCGCGTACACGCGCTCGCTGGCGTGGGGATGCCTCCCGAGTCAACTTAACATGCCTATCCGGTCTAGGCTGAACAACGCAATGAGCCACTCTGACCTTCCAGAATGCCCAGCTACAACCCACCCGCAAGATTTGCGGGACACGCATCGGAAGAACTACCGACTAGGGTTAGCGTTTGTAACCGATCCGGGTAAGGATTCGAGACCGAGCTGTCGAATACTCATATCAACAAATCCACCGGATGACATGATAGGGGTTCGAGAGTAGGAAACGGTTAGGCGCTAGCGGACTCGACGGTTAACAGGGTGCACGATTTACCCAGGTTCGGGGCCCCCGAGGAGGTAAAACCCTTACTCCTGCTTGTCTGGATTTTATTGATGTGACGTTACAATGGTGGGCGCTCTAGTCGAGATATTGGATCTCGAGAGAGGCGATAACTATGGTGGCGTAAAGATCAGATGACCCCCCCTCCAGGTGGTTCTCCCAGCCTTTATATAGGAGGCTGGGTCTCGAATCCGTACCCGGATATAGTAGGTTACAAACCCTAACTCTAGTCGGTAGCTACTCCATGTCTTGGCCCGCAAGTCTCGCGGGTGGGCCGTAGTTGGGCCTTCTAGAAGATTAGGGTGGTTCTTTGCACTGGGCATTTTCGTGTAGCCTAGACCGGATAGGCTTGCTAGGGTGACTTGGGAGACATCCCCACGTCATTAGCCCCCCGAGTGTTTATTCAACTCTGAAGAGTCGGGTAAGCACTCAAAGCATGTTTGGAATCTTGCGACTGAGTAGTCTGGATTTCCTGAAGGATGCATTAATCCTGTATGGACATGACTCGAGTTTCGAGCTGTTGAGTATGTCGTAAATTGGCTTTTTCGCAGAAGGATGCATCTCAGTTGCTTGGTACACTCGATGGATCGGGACCAATTAATTTCTCTTAGGCAAAAAAAGGTCTGGCACACACAGAGTCGAGTCCTCCGGCTCGAATCCGGTTAGGTGATTGTTGCGACTCGGGCCGCGGAGGACTTATCGAGTCGAACTTAACCTTGAAAAGGGGTACCTGGCGCGTCCGCTAGGATTTTTCATCGTGCCGCTAGCACGGAAAATTGCCGGAGGACGCAGCGTGAGTGTGATTCTGGGCCTAGAGGATGGATCCTCGGGTCTTACCTTTGCATCCGTGAAATGCGGCATCCATGTGTGCCACGATGGCCAAACGACCCGCGGTTTAGAAACAGGTCGCGATGTGTGTCGTGATTTTTGTTGTTGGATGGAGTATCTACTCGTGAGTTCACTTCTGCAGTATGGCGAGTCCCATTCCATTGATTTATAAAGCTGCGAGTGCCACTGTTTCTGCAATCCTCGAAAGAGGCGTGCCTTCTCTTATACGAAAATGGTTTCGTAAGCTGAAGTTTTGGTGATGTCACGCTTGTCTGCTCCTGATGGGACGTGACGCAGTGGGACGAGATGTGGTGGGCTCACCACGTCAGCTTTTTGACCGAAAACCAGCCGTCGTGCGCCGGGTTTCCCGCCTAGTGCGCAGTAAATTGCGCGTGATCCGCTTTGAAGATCGTGCAGGGCAACCGCCCCTCGACGTTTCGTTTTCATGCAACATGTGGCGGTCAGGATTGCCGCCACGTGTCCTCCTTCGGTGAGGATCGACGACCCGAGACGCCCCGATCGCAGTATAACATGGGGCCTATGAGGAGAATCACTTTTTCCCATTCGCTTTCCCCGTCTTCTTCCTCCAGCGCTCATTTCCACCCTTAGCCTCCTGCGAAGAACTTCCATGTCCAGTGGCTGAAGGAGCAAGCGTTATGCGCCTGCAGCATCGACCAAGGACGGGGGTGCCGCCTCGTCGGTTTCTCAGAAGAAGACCGGCAAACGGCGCTCCTCGAACGTAACAAAGAAGAGCATCACCCAGATGAAGAGGGAGGGATTGATCCCTCTATAGGATTCCAACCTCGTGTGCCAACCGGGAAAGTAGGAAGACGTTCCGAGCCCCCGAGTAAACGAGCGTGTGGCGTTCTCGGACCACATCTCGCGAGGTTTATCTTTTCCTCTTCACCCATTTCTTCGCGGGTTGCTGTACATTTACGGCATCCAACTCCACGACCTCCCGCCAAACGCGGTGCAGCACATTTCGTGCTTCATCGTGTTGTGCGAGTGCTTTCTCAGCATTCGCCCGCATTGGGGGTTGTGGGGGCAGATTTTCTCGGTGAAGATTTACCGGGAGAAGAGGCTTGCAGGTGAGAAGGGACCCGGAGAACCGCTGGCGACTGGCGGATTCGGGATCTAAGCAAACCCCGACTTCCCCTACTTTGAGATTAAGTTCGTCGAGTCGGCCCAAGGGTGGCGTAGAAAATGGTTCTACCTTCATGACACAGGCGTGAACATCGTGCCTAAGTTCACGCCATTCGTCACTCTAAAGAGGAGGAAATCCTGGAGCCACCACATGTCACCCGAGGAAGTCGAAGTCGCAGCTCCCCTGCTGAAGCAAGTCGAAGAACTTCGCAGGAAGGACAAGGGACCTTGGATCCCCGGGATGCACTTGACGAGTGTCTTCTTGCTCCGGAGGGTGCAGTCGCTGCAAAATCGCCTCAATGCCCCCTGGGAGTACTCGGGGACATCCGATCCGAGCCGCACTCGCGATGACAACCTCTCGAAGGACGAATTCGAGGAGAAGCTCACCGCCATCACCAGCCTGAAGAAGGGAGAGAAGTTCACTGCTTTCCCCACTACAGCCTTCGACTCCGAGCATCCTCCGAGTGGAGTGATTTTTCTGTCTTCTCTTCATGTTGTTTTAATTTCTTCGAGTGTACTTCAGATCGCGTATTTTCTTCTTTCCCGGAACCAGGATGTAGAGAGGTGCTACCCACCACTTCCTGGGGTGGACGATGGCGTCTCAGATTTTCTGGCGAGTCACTTCGACGCTCCACTCGAGACCAGCGTCGCGGGTGCAGAGTCGAGCGAGGAGAGAGAAGAGGTCGAGGAGGAGGAAAAAGACAGAAGCTATCACCTCATTTACGTAAGCGCCGCAGACGCGAGGAAGACGAGGTGACCTCCAAGGATGCATATTTGAGTCAAGAACTAGTCGGGGAGGTTAATCCTCGAGTGGTCCACTCTGTGACTCCTCTAAATACACTTCCGCCTCTATCCTCGAAGCCGAAGGTCCCTATAGCTTGCGATTTGGATGCTTTCGACGACAAAGACGACGAGTGAGTCCCTTG
Source organism: Alopecurus myosuroides (assembly GCA_028641055.1). Classification (NCBI taxonomy): domain Eukaryota; kingdom Viridiplantae; phylum Streptophyta; class Magnoliopsida; order Poales; family Poaceae; genus Alopecurus; species Alopecurus myosuroides. The sequence goes on from CM054058.1 coordinate 245,941,502, forward strand.
CCGTACTAATGCTTAGTAGTTTCCTTTTTGTTCTTTCTTAACATTTGTTTAGATGTGTGATTGTCAGCAGGGACGAGTTCGCTCCTTTGGCTCAGTCCGTTAAGAATAAAGGAGGTAATAAGGAACCTGCCAAGGCTCCGAGTCTGCCCCCAAGAGCTTCGAGTCCTTCTCCCATGCCTTCAAGTCCTCGTCCAAAGCCTTCGAGCTCAGCGAAAACAGAGACAGACCCCGACTATGTTTTGCCCGGTTTTGCGGGTAATCAGCCGAAGGATCCCGAGGCGCCCGCGAGGCCAGAAGCTTCGAGTAGCTCGCCTGATCCACTGTTGACTCCAAACGGCAAGGTAATAATAAATTTTCTTCGAGTCGTTTTTCCTTTGTCGGGTGCGGGTCAGTAATCCCGATGGGAGTATCCCCCGAGTCTGTAGGCGACTGTTTATAGTTGGTTACAAACTCAAGCAATCTTGTTAAGTTCTTGGGCATCTTGTTTTTATCGGGTGCACGACAGTGCTCCCGATGGGAGTAGCCCCGGAGTCTATAGTCGACTGTTTACAGTCGGGTATAGGCACTCACTATTTTGGAATAGGGACAATTATGGAATCACAAACCCATTCAGGGCGACTCAAGTATCATTGGTACTCATTTTGTGTTCTTTGTATTTGCAGGCTATCTTCGAGTCTTTGGCCGTTTTCGGGGATCGCCTTGTGATTGCAGAAGCTGAATGCGTCACTCTTCGCTAGGAGCGCGACCAACTTCTACAGGCTCTCCAGTCTTCGAGAGGTGAGTTTTTGGATATCTCGAGTGGCATAGCTTCGTGCCTCTTTTCCTTTGTTCTTAGCATGTCTGCTTTGTCCTTTAGATGAGACTGCTCGCGCGAACGCCGAGAGGGATGAAGCTCTTTACCGGGCCAAGGGTTTTGAGAAAGACCTGGAATCTGCCCGAAAGGAGACTGATGCTCAACTCGCAAAGTCTCGAGTGAATCTGAAGAAGCTGGAAGATGCGGGTCAGACTCATGACAACAAGCTGATTGATCTCCTTCGCCCTATGGCCGCGGCTTTGTCAAGTACACGACTCGCCCGTTTTTATTGTCGTTGCTTGTTTTCGGGGTCTTTTGGTCTCAGAAATTTTCGGACGTTGCAGATGCGCTTGGGGTTAACCTGGCGATCCCTTGTCAAGTTAGGCGTGATGCTCAGACGGACGTCTGTGCCCAGCTGGAAGAGCACGAGATGAAGGCCTCTTCCGTTCTTCGTGACAATTCTCTGGCTCTCGCTTTGCTGCACAAGAGGCTTTCGTGGGGAGGGATATTCCTTCAACTCTAGGTGACCATTTACAGGTTTTGCTTTGCGAGGAGGAACCTCTTCGCGAGTACACTCTTGCCCAAACCGAGGGTGGCGCGGAGATGGCCATCCAGATTGCTTTGGCGAATGACGTCCAAGGCGATTTGGAGAAGATATACTCTGAGCCTCCTAAGGACAGCGCGGGCAAAAAGGTAGCAATCAAACCTTTTCCCGCTCGCGCTGAGAAATTAGCCAGGATGCTGTCGGAGCTAATGTGTCGTAGTCGTAGCGTAAACCTGCTACGAGCGAAGCTGTCTCTGACAAATCCAGCATTCCTTGGGGTATATAGCGTTCTTCCTTTTGCTTTCCAGTGTGTAATGAACTTATGTTTGTGTTGGAAGTATTTCTTAGTTTGTTTTCTTAATGTGGAAGTTTGAAGTGTTGGCTGGAATTGCTTTGCTTTACTCCGTGGTCTCCCGATGGGAGTAGCCCCTGAGCACTCGAAAATATTTTTCGACATAACTGTCGAGTGTCTTCCCGCCGTGCGACTCAATAGTTTGCACTTTGTCCTTCTTCTTTCAGGTGGTCGAGGCTGGCTTTGGATCTTCGAGTGCTCCTAGGGTCCCTGTCGTGCCTTTTTTGACTGACGCAAATATGGTCGCTTCTCTTCGTGGCCGTGTTGCCGATGGTGAGAAAAAATTGAAGGCCTTGCAAGGTGTTGCAGATGTTGCTAAGTCCAAGCAGAAACTTGCCGCTGAACACGAACAATTTGTCCTAGAGAAATTAGCCAATGTCGCGAGGGACTTGCTCTGTATGTCCTTCGAGCCCCCGAGTCGACTTGATTTTTGTTTCTTATTCTGATGTTTTCTTTGTGTTTGCAGGTATCGAGCCTGATATGGGTCCTGAAAGACAATGGGTGAATATAAGAACTGCGTCTGAATCTAGTAGCTCGAATATTCACGCCTGTAACTTTTGGTCGGATCGAAGCAGGGGTTTCATTATGGCGACTCTCCAGTACCGGGTGCGTCAAGTCCAGCATTTTGTCGACTCATGTCGGGAGGCACTGTATTATGTTTGTCAAACTTTGTATCCACTGGATGTTGCTCCCCATCGACTGAGTGTGCTGCTGTGGAAATTTCGTCGACTCGAAGATGTTCGCGAGTGTGTACGTCAACAATTGGTAAGCGGATCGCAGGTTGCCTTGGCTTTCGTGCGACTTTGGCATCCCGATGTGAACTTCAACGCTGTTGCGCAACTGCCTGCTACCCAGGGGGTTCCAATAGATTTTGGTCCCCATTACGAAGTAGTGCGGCCCGCTGCTGAGCGTATTATTCGGTTCACTGTTGTTGAGACGGAGCGATTAGTCCGAGAGAGTGTGAGTCGCCAGTAGCCTCGTGTTTGTTTGTGATCTTGTAAGGTGTATGTACCCTGTATTTTGTGAATTTTTTAAGGTGTGTTAAGTTTTGTGTACCTTGTAACCTTGTAAATGAGTGTGTTTGAGAATACACTATTTTTCTTATTATGCTAGTTTGGTGTAACCCCATGCGTAGGGGTGTGACCTTTTTTTAGCATGTATTTTGTCAATCGACAGAATAATAAAGCTGGGAATCAAAGATTCCTTATTTTGAGGGCTGAGAACTCATGTATTTGTTCGAATTATAGTATGGCTGGGAACAACCTTATTTGCGAGTAGGAGAATAACTTCCTAGGGGTATAATTTGTGCAGGTGCGCGACATTCCACGGGTTGGAGTAGACGATGATGCTCTCTGGATCCTTCAAGCGGTACACGTCTTCCATGATGACTTCGTCTATTATGTAGGGTCCCTCCCAAGGGGGAGAGAGCTTGTGGTGGCTTTCTTGCTTGAGTCGCAGCACCAAGTCTCCCTTCACGAAAGATCTGCTACGGATGCGGCGAATGTGGTAGTTGCGTAGTGCTTGCTGGTAGACGGCCGATCTGGCGTGAGCAATGTCCCGTCTTCGTCGAATGCATCCATATCTTCAGCGAGTGCCATGTTGGAGGCTTCTTCGCTGTAGGCGACGACTCTCGGCACGCTGAAGCGAATATCTTCGAGAAGGACTGCTTCTGCACCATATACCATGAAAAATGGTGTGAAGTTGGTCGATCGGTTTGGAGTTGTTCCCAGGCTCCACAGCACTGACGGTAGCTCTTCGGCCTAGTGCCCTGCTGCCTTGTCCAATCGAGACAGTAGCCGTTTTTCAAGCCACTTGAAACTAAGCCATTAGATCTTTCGACCTGACCGTTGGTTTCTGGATGCGCCATGGAGGCATAACTTAAAGTTTTTTTCCTTTTTCCTTGCAGAAGGATTTAGTTTCTTTGGATGTGAAGTTTGACTCGTTGTCTGTGATGATGTTGTGGGGAACACCGAATCTACAGACTATGGAGTCGAGGAATTTGACGGCGCACTTGACGGCTTGGGATGTTACTGGAACAACCTCTATCCACTTCGTAAACTTGTCGACTCCTACGAGCAGGTGGGTGTATCCTCCTGGTGTTGACTTGCGCAATGGTCCAACTATGTCTAGCACCCATTGAGCAAAGGGCCACGATATCGGGATCATGTGTAGTTCTGTTGCTGACATGTGTGGCTTAGGTGCGAATCTTTGGCAGGTGTCACATCTTTCAACTAGGTCTATCGCGTCTCTGGCGGCAGTAAGCCAGTAGAATCCTACTCAAAATGCCTCGCCCACAATTGCTATCCAACTGGAATGGTGCCCAAAATCTCCTTGATGTATGTCTCGGAGCAGTTCCTTCCCATCCTCAGGTGCGATGCAACGCTAGAGGGTTCCCGAGATACTCTGCTTGTACATCTCGTCATTGATCACCCAAAAGGATTTGCTGCGTCGTGCTATCTGCCTTGCCTTAGATACATCTTCTGGGAGCTGCTGCCGGAGCAATATATTCCAGGTACTTGTGCGTCCAAACTGGCTCGACCAGGAAGATTTGCCTCGACATGTGGTGTATTGCGGCGATAAGTGCACTCTGTTCGACGCCAATTTCTAATAGGATTTCTGCGGATGTTTCTGAGGGTTTCTTGAGCTTAACGGACCTCTTGTTTATTTTCTCTAGGTAGACACCTGGTGGTATCGGTGCATTTGTCGACCCGATATTTGCCAGTCTGTCTGCCTCCTCACTGCTTGAACGTGTGACGTGCCTCAACTCGCAACCTTTGAAGCTTCCCTCGAGCAGGTTATACATGTCGTGATATGCGATCATGTTATCTGCAATTGCATCACACTCCTTCATCATTTGTTGCACGATGAGGTTGGAGTCTCCGTAAATCATTAGTGGAGTGGCTCCACAGGCCAGCGCCATCTTCATTCCATGTAGGAGTGCTTCGTATTCGGCGTCATTGTTCGAAGCTCTATCGTCTGGCGGGAAGTCGAGCTGTAGGACATATCGGAGCTTATCGCCTCTCGGTGATATCAGTAGGACTCCGGCTCCCGCACCTTCATTCCTTTTGGACCCATCGAAATACATGATCCATGATCTGGAGTACTCGGGAGGTCCCGGGGTTTGCAATTATGTCCACTCCGAGAGAAAATCTGCGACTATTTGTGATTTGAGGGCATCTCGCCCCTTGTATACTATGTCCCAGGCGCCTAATTCGATGCTCCACTTGGTGATTCTTCCGTATGCCATGGGGTTGTTCATGATTGTACCGAGTGATGCGTCATTTACACCGTTATGGTATGCTCCAAGAAGTAGTTCTTGAGTTTTTGAGCTTTGAAGACAACCCCATACGTGAGCTTCTGGTAGTGTGGGTATCATTGTTTGCATGGTGAGAGTACTTCATTGAGGTGGTAGATTGGCCTCTGTACACCATGCGTCTTCCCGTCTTTGGGTCGTTCCACCATTGGTATAAGTATAGAGGCTCTCTTTCTTCAGGTGTGGCCAGTATTTCCTACTCGACAGTTCTCTCTTCAGGTCTGCAAATGCTTTCTTTGTTTCTGTTGTCTATTCGAATTTATCTATTTTCTTCAACAACTTGTAGAAAGGGAGGTCCCACTCTCCCAATCTTGCGATGAATCTGCTGAGTGCTGCCAGCCGCGCTGCTAGTTGTTGGACGCCTCAGAGGTTTGTTGGTTCTTTCATTGTTAGGATGGCTTGAATTTTCTCCGGGTTGGCTTCTATGACTCGAGCTGACACCAGGTAACCGATGATACGTCCATTTTGCATCACTATTTTATATCATAATTTTCTATTATTCATTGATATATTTCATATTATGATGCATCCCTTATGTTATTTTATCTTATTTTGCATGTCTTATAATTTTTAGAGAATAAACACCGGGACCAGAAATCTGATGGAAAAAGCACGGTCGAGATACCATATTTCAGAAGATCAGAAGAAGAAGGGGGACACCCGGGGGTTCCTAAAAGTTCAGAGGAGAAACCCAGCCAGAAAGGGAGCCAGAGGGGGCCACCAGGGGCCCACACCTAGGGTTGGCGCCCCCCCCGGCCGCGCCAGCTAGGGGTGTGGCCACCCTGGCCCACCTCTAGGGGTCATCTTTGGCATGCTTGGCCCCCAGGGAACCCTAAGACTCATTCTATCATCGAAGAATTATTCCACCGCTGCCGCGGGGCGGAAAACATCCGAGAGAGAAAAGCTCTCTGACAGGGAGAAATCTGCCGGGGAAATTCCTCTCCGGAGAGGGGAAATCGCCGCCATCGTCACCGTCATCGCTCCGGGCATCATCAAGATCGTCATCATCATAGTTATCACCACCATCACCATCACCCTCATCATCCACCGTCATCCCGCTGCAACAATTAGGGGCCTCTATCGTTGTCTTGCATTAGATCTCTCTCCCGATATGGATTACTTGTTAGTAGTTGATGCTTGTGAGGTTTATCGGTGTTTGCACTTTATGACCAGATTTTTATCATCCATTATATCACCTCTGATTATGATCCATATGATGTCTTGTGAGTAGTTCGTGTTGTTCTTGAGGACATGGGAGAAGTCAAGTTGTTAGTAGTGAAGTAATGTTGAATAATATTTAATGTTTGATATTTAAGTTGTGGTGTTATTCTCCTAGTGGTGTCATGTGAACGTCGACTACATGATACTTCACCATTTATGGGCCTAGAGGGATGCATCGTGTATTTGGCTACTAATTGTGGGGTTGCCGGAGTGACAGAAACCTAAACCCCCGTTAGGAAACCATTACACGAGGGAGCGTAGGATCCCGGAGTTTAAAGTTGTGGTTAGATTTATTTCTTAGTTACTTTCTTGTAGTTGCGGATGCTTGCAAGGGGTATAATCACAAGTATGTATTAGTCTTGGATGGGACGGTACATTAGCATAGGTTCACCCACACAACACTTATCAAAACACCTAACATTATTCAGCTGGATGGAACAAAAGCACTTGACAGAAACCTCCCGTGTGTCCTCGAGAACGTTTGTTAATCATAAGTAAACTCACCGGCTTGTCCTTTGCTGAAGAAAGGATTGGGCCACTTGCTGCAATTATTACTACTGCATTTTATTTACTCACATTTTATTTATCTGCAACATCAAAAAACCCTACAAATCTGTTTTCCAGTATTTACAATTATTCCTTCATCGAAACTGCTTGTCAACACCTTCTGCTCCTCGTTGGGTTCGACACTCCTATTTATCGAAAGTACTACGATACACCCCTATACTTGTGGGTCATCAACCGAGTAGCTGCCCTGCGGGTTCTCCAGAGACGCACTTTGTCGTGTTAAGCTTGATTATGTACTCGTTGAGAGCATCGAAGGTTTCCTGGAGGAGTGTATCCTCCACTCGAGTCTTGATGACTATATCGTCCATGTACACCTGGACATTCTTGCCAATTAGTTTGGCGAGGCACTTCTGCATGCAACGCTGGTATGTAGCGCTTGCATTCTTTAGCCCGAGGGGCATGGTTGTGTAGCAGTATACACCGTAGGGTGTGATGAATGATGTTTTTTCCTCGTCTTCTTTTTTCATTCTGATCTGATTATAGCCCGAGTAGGCGTCGAGGAAGGAGAGGCGTTGGGAGCCTGCTGTGGAGTCGATGATCTGGTCTATCTGCGGAAGCAGGAAGTTATGCTTGGGGAAGTGTTTGTTCAAAGACGTGTAGTCGATGCACACGTGAAGGATGTCAGTGTTTTTCTTCGGGACCATCATCGGGTTTGCTAACCAGGTGGAAACCTTGATCTCCCTTATGAATTTTGTTGCGGGTATTTGATTCACCTCTTCTCCGAGTGCGATGCGCTTTGGGTCGGAGAAGCGGCGAGTGGTCTGCTTGACTGGTTTTGCGTCATTGAACACTTCTAATGAGTGCTCGGCGAACTCCCTGGGTACCCCTGGCATGTCGGATGGCTGCTAGGAAAAAATTTCCCATTACTCACGGAGGAGTTCGACGAGCGCACTTTCCTATGCTTGAGAAAGGCTTGTCGAGACCATCGCCGTCTTCGCTGACTCTTTCGGGTGGACTTGATGCTTTCGAGTGTCGTTGCTTGGGCTGAACTCGAGGTCTGGAGTGGTCCTCTTTGTTAACGGCATCACAGAGTTATCCGTGGTTTTTGCTAGCTCCGCCAGCTCCTCTGGCATCTCGAAAGATTTTGCGATCTCGTGAAAATCAGTGTCACATTTATCCGACTTCTGGAAGTCTCCGTTTACGGTAATTGTCCCGTATTCTCCTGGGAGCTTCAACTTGAGGTATGTGGCACTGCCATGAATCTCGCGAATGCAGTTCGTCCAAGAATGGCGTACTAGGATGGCCATTCGACTATCTCAAAGTCGAGGAATTCCCGTCTGTAATTGCTCGGGTCATCGAGGACTACTTCCAGAGTTATTGAACCGAGTGGTCGGACCGGCTTGCCTGGCACTAATCCGTGGACGAGGTTTCCGAATCTGCGAGTCCCTTCAGGTTTCTATTCATTTTAAGGAGTGTGTCCGCGTATATGATGTTGATCCCACCGCCTCCATCCATGAACACTCTGGCCAGGTTGTAGTTTCCTATCTGTGCCTGGATGACGGGTGTTGCGTATCCTGGTCGATATACTCGGGGTGGGTGATCCTCCCTGGAAAAGGTGACGGGATGCTTAAATATCTTGAGGTACTCTCTCTTGGATGGTGCGGATTGTACTTCCATGTTAACATGGCGAGTGTTTGTCTTCTGGACTCGTTGAGATGGGCAAACCTTCTGTATCATGCCTAGGGTTCCGTGAGGGTTCGGGTATCCATGGCTCCAGGGTTTCCGAGTGGCAGGTTTGCGACTATCGCCATGGTGGGCTGCGCTGCTGGTGGTGGTGGAGGTGCGTTTGGTGCGACTGCGCCAATCCCAGGTACTTGTGGGTATCCCTGGCTCGTGACGATTCGGTGCTTCTTCGAATAGGCCTCGTGGATGTTCAAGAACTTTTGGCAGTCCTTGAGGAGATGAGTGGCCTTGATCTTGCATGTGTGCTTGTGTGTGAAGAGGTTCAGGGAGCAGTATCCGTCAAGGTCCTCTTCGGTGACTTATCATCCTCCTTCGGCCTCCACTCGCAATTCCGGCGGGATCCTCTGTCACGGTTTCTGGTGAACTCAGCCGCAACGAACTCCGCCTGATCCTCCTGATCGTAATGTCGCCTCTTTCTCCTGCGGCGGTCACTGTGCGGTCATTGTCATGTGTGGGCAAGGTGAACCTCTCGTTGCATAGAGAGTCTTCTCCGATTGCCCATTTGTCCGCTATTGCCATCAGCTCGACGATGGTTTTTGGCGCACAACGTCCTAGTTCCTCTAGGAAGGTCGCACGTCATGTACCCTTCATGAATGCTTTGACTGCCGCTTCATCCGATGTATTCCCGGTTGTGTTTTTGAGCGTGGTCCACCTCTGGATGTACTCGCGAGTGGTTTCGCTACTTTTTTGCTTGAAGGCTCATAGCTCCTCGATAGATGCGGGCCTTTTGTATGTTGCCTGGAAGTTTTTCTTGAAGTCGCGAGTGAGATCGTCCCAAGATCTGTAGCACTCGTGTGGTTTGTCTTCGAGCCAGCTTCGGGCGGACCCGACAAGATGCAGTTTTAAGTAATGCATGGTTGTCACCTTGTTTCCCCGCTGGCACTTGACTGCGGTTAGATAATCTGACAGCCAAGTTCTAGGTTCCTGGGAGGCATCATACTTCGGTACCTCCGAAGTGAGCTTGAATTTCTTGGGCATCTCCACCAAACGAATGTCGCGACTGAAGCAGAGTGCGCCGCAGGCTTCTTCGTTGGATTGGGACGATGACCGTGCGCGATTTCTACGTGCGCGGGCTCTATCGACCTTGTTCTCGACAATGTCGCTTCGAGCGTTGTATGTTGACCGGTCACGGCTATCATCGCATTACGGCTCCCTGCTGCGGTGTCACGAGTCGCGACTGCGGCATTGGGGCTCTGTGTTGCGGCACCGTGGTTCTTCGTTGCGCCTCCTTGGTTCTTCTTCGCGGTGTCACGAGTGGGTATCACGACGTCGCGGGTTGTGGTCGCGATATCGTGGGCTATCGTCGTTGTGTTGCAGGCAGTCGTCGCGGCGTCGTGATTCTTTGCTCTGATGCGGCGAGGGGACTCCTTGTTTCTTCTTCTCGGTGACGTATTCTGGCAACGGCGAGGTGATCGTCCTGCTTGAGGCGCCGCAGTCTCCGGAGCGGCCGTTTTTTGTGAGTTTTGGCAGCAATTGCTGCTCTGGCCAGCCCTAACCCTCTGATTGCCTGGCGATGCTGTTCTGCGCGAGGATCGTCTTCTGGCGGTTGGACCACTCGCAAATATGTTATAGACACAAGGACCACGGCTGCGGGGGTCGTGGGCTGCACATTGTTGGAACGCGTAGAGATAAACAAAACTTTTCTACACGGTACTTCCAAGATCTAGCCGAGGTAGAAGGCCACGAGGATTACCACTAGACGCGTAGGTGCGAATTATCGATGAAGCACGTCGATGCAGTGTAGTCCCACGATCCGATCCAGTCGATCCAATCCCGCGATCGTCGAAATGCTGAACGTACAACACCTCTGCCGGTATCCACACGTACGAGGAGGAGCTCCAACGGCGGACTGCTAGGTCCAGTGCGGCGACTGGACTGAGTGGGGCTTGGGTTCCCAACGCATGGGAGTGGAAACTTATGCACGTTGGGCATCCTGCGCCCCTCTTTATATAGCGAGTGGGAGTGGGCTTCACAACGCTTGTGGCCCATTCCCTCTGTGAGTCCGACTCACAAATTCAGTCCATTTCCGGTTCGGGTCCAACCCGACCAATATACTTGCTTCCGCTCTTAAGTGTGCGACCCTGCAGGCTGATGGCGACTTGGACACGTTTGGAGTCCGACTCCCAATCGATCAATCGGTAGCGGCTCCTAGCAGAACATGCCGACTCCCAAGTGCCATAGAGTCATGACGACATACCTTCCAATGTGACTTTCATATGAGTCATTTTTGCCTCACGATATACCTTGTCGAACTATAGGCGAATTATTGTCATCCCTTAAATAGCTCAACTCTCTTCTCGTTCCGTGATATATGATTCATCTGACTAACTCTTAGTGAATAGACCCAGTTAACACTTAACTGAGTCACGCATGGCCATGCTTCCAGAATCACATCACTCGAGAGGGGCCAGAGAATATCTTCCAGTCGGAGGGGCAAAATCCCATCTTGATTATCCACATCACGCAGCTTGCTTCTCATTCGACCCGAACTCTGCCTTTATAACTGCCTTGTCACGGAACAACGTTTGACAGAACCTAAGTCGGTGATTGACAACTCGGATTGTGCGACAACCTCAAGTCTAAGGATTACATTGATTGAGACATGCAAATGACGACTAGCTCGTTGCATCTCAATATGGGTCGGTCCGACTTGCTAAACTCTTTAGCAGAGTCTGTGAACGTTGGAATGGCATCGCCATGCCCATGACAAGTGGAACCGAGTCGTCAGCCAACACTCACATTAGTCTAGGGTGTGTGTCCAGCACAAGCTTAATGACCAAGGACAATTTAGCATGAACAACATGAATACATAGTTCCATAATCGAATCACATATTCAATGACATATATCAGATGTTCAAAACAAGGACGACTTTATGAATACATTGGGAATTACATCATACATGATTGCCTCTAGGGCATATTCCCAACAGTCTCCCACTTGCACTAGAGTCAATCATCTCGACATCATATGCCTAGGCATCGAATGTCCATACCTCTCATGTGCGCCTCATGCTTTGGCTGTGGTGGCGCCTTTGTCAACGGATTTGCAATGTTTGCATCCGTGTGTAATTTTCATAACTTGATATCACCTTGTTTGACAAACTGGCGAATGATGTGGTAACACATGTATATGTTTGTTCTTCTGGTGTTGTCTAGGTTCCTTGGCTTGTGCGATAGCACCATTGTTGTCACAATATACGTCGCGCCCTGAACCACACATAGATCCATCAGGAGGTTCCTGATCCAAACAGCTTACTTTGCTGCCTCCGAGGCAGAAATATACTCAACCTCTATCGTAGATGCAGACACGGTATCTTGCTTGGAACTCTTCCAGCTCACAGCCCCTCCGTTCATTACGAACACATATCCAGACTGCGAACGAGAATCATCTGAGTCGGTGAGTGATGACTCCCAAGTGCAGGAGATCAATTGTAGTACCTTTCGATAAGTATTTGAGTGTCGAACCCACGAGGAGCTGAAGGTAAGCTATCTATTCTAAAAGCCCTATAACCCTCTTATATGGCTTTTTATGCAAAGCAATAAGTTTGACTAAAAGGAACTAACTAATTAAAAGCAAGTGACGTGGAGTGTGGTTTGTCTAGTAACTAGTGAAGCAAGTTTAAAATGCAAGTAATCCTAGAGCAAGTTTCTAAAGCAAGTTTCTAAGCAAGTTTCACAAGTAGCAAGCAGCAAATATCTCAAGTATCTCAAGGGAGCAAGTGTTCTAGCAATAGGTGTTTCGTTCGTGTGGTTGTCACAATTAGTGAAGCACATGTTTTAGTCTTAGTTGTTTCTTCTAGGAAGGATCCATGAATAGGTATAGTCAAGTAAATGATCTACAACCCCTTATGATGGATCATGTGGCCAAGTAAATGACTGCACAAAATTGATTAAGACATAAAGTCCCACCATAGCCTTACGTTCTAAGGTCCCCTATATATATCCCCCAATAACTTAACTTTGTGGCTCGGTCTCAGGTTACTGTCACTCCCAAGTCACCACCACTCCATTATGCTACCGGTGATCACCTTACATGCATTCCCCAACATATGCGTGCACTCATATATTGTATATAAAGACAATCATAGAAGATAACAAACTTGTATGCAACCAATCAACGAACTATTTCACCATTGCCAAGAACAATTCACTACTCAAACATAGACGGGGAGACACAATACATCAAGGGAATATAGTATTGCATCATACATCGTGTTTGCCAAGAGATTACAATGGAGAGATGGAGCTGATCTTGTTGTAGATGTTGATGATGAACACGCCGGAGGGGGGTGGAGCCCTCCGGGGGTGATCCCGGTGGCGTTTCCCCCCTCCTATCTTCTCCGGCGGCAGCCTTCTGTCTCTCTGTTTCGTGGTTTCGTCTCTCGGCGCCGCCTCCTCCTCGAAAAGGCCAGGGGACCCTTTATATAGTCATTTTTAGGTCACGAGACACTTTGGAGAAGAAAGATCGACGACATCGGAGCCACGGGGGCAAAAAGGGGGCCTCTCACGCGGCCAAGGAATCTGGCCGCGTGGAGGGTCCTCTTTTCCACCTGGTTGGCCTTTTGGCCCTCTACTTTGGCCCATGGTCTTCGTCTCAAAATTTTTGAACCGTGCTCTTTGGATTTGCCCTTTTTGGAGTCCCGAAGCTCCCGGAAAGTCTGAAACACTAAAAAGTACGTTTTCTGGAAAAACGGGGTTAGAACCAAAAGAAGGGGGATTGTTTAGAAAATCCCCCAAATCATTATAAAACATGAATATAAGTTGCTAATATGTAGAAAAAACAAGTAATAACATGCAAAGTTCATGTATGCATTTTACATGCATCAACATCCCCAAGCTTAACCCATGCTCGTCCTCGAGTATGAAGGTGATAAAACTAACATGGACTTTGCATATTGAAACAATCATGGGATATCAAGGAGGATTATTCATGCTACATATAATCAAATGATTAATACTAGAAATGAGTAGCAATATAGAATTCATGTTGTAAGAAATATCAAATATGCAAGCAAAGATGCTTCATGAAAGTTCACAAAGTGTATAATGAAATAAAAGCACTATGGACCAAATGCATACACAAAATGAAAAATAAAATCCTATATTGGTCAAAGAATAGCATAATGGAAAATAGAAAATATGGTGGACACTTTGGAGAAAATTGAGTAGAGGTAAAACATGATCAAGTCTTATTTAGCCTCTAAATTATTCAACTAAAATTACTAATTGAAATGTGGTATCCATTGATCTAGGACTCTCATTGCCCCTTTATCACTAGCATCTTAAATGGTGAATGTTGAAGTAATGTGAATGACAAGGTGGTTGAAAGCCTCATGCCCCGTGAGTGTGAAAACCTACTCCATGATTACTCAACTTAAGATTCCTAATAAGATTTGTACAATCATAATAAGTATTAATGACATCATAGAGAACCGCAAAGAGGTACCTCTTGCCCCATGACATGGAAACAAGCCCATGCCACAATGACAAGACAAACAAACGGAGTAGACTCATCATCCTTTTTATTTTCATTCACTATTATGCATAGCTTCTTATTTTATTGTAGGATGTGTTGTAGAGTCACTCAAGCTGTAAGTAAATTTTTCCACCATGATAAAGCATGGCTTGGGTTAGCGGCCCAATGCGTTTCTCTAGTCATATAGATACTTACTCATCAAAACTTACTATTTCTCTATTTCATTTCGGCATGGCAGGAGTCCAAAAACAAAAGTACATGATATCAACCAAATGTAAATTTTTTTGCAATGTTGAAAGCTTTCCAGTGATACACGTTTATAGCTAGCTCCCAACCACACACTTGTCAAACGCAAAACTTGTGGCTCCTATTATTGGGTCATGTTTATTAGATGCATAAAAAGTAAAGTGTGCCTTCAAAAGTTCGTGAGAGTCCTATCCCAAGTTCAACCCATGACAATTAATAAAGTGAATATCTTAATTTAGAACATAAATAACACAATAACATGGTGAACATACTCGGAATAGCAATGAAGCTAATGGGAAGATATGGTGAACTCACTGGAAATACTTAGCTAAGGAGTGTTGGAAACAAGTTTTTACTTGTTGGAATTTTTAAATTTTTGGCTAGCAAGAGGGAGATAGTTGACCAGCTACTATGCATGCATATGTCCATAGAACTACTCATTTCATGAAAAACTAAATAAACCAGCAATTAACATCAAGGACATGAATAAGAGATAGCTCAAGACAACATTATTGCAAATTTCTACACATAAAAAGCCTATAAATCATGCAAACATATGTAGCTCTTCAAATCAACCATGGCATACCTATTCCAAGTCATAATACTAGCATCCAATACATTCCAACCCCAAACTCCAGTATCTCAATCTCATATAAAATGATGGATGTGGTCTTATCAAAACAAAAATAAAAACAAAAACTAGACGCTTCAAGTCTCTACGATAAATGCTTTGCTTAGAAAAACAGAAAGTAGACGTGTGCTAACCAAAAGAGTGTAGCTTCAATGGGGTGTTCATCACATCCCCAAGCTTATGTATTTCACCATTCTTGGATGTCTTGAGGTGCAGCTCCTCTATTCCCTGTGTAAAAAACTTCACAAAACATGTTTCTCCCATTCTTTTTCTGTGGGGTGAGATTAGCAAGGACAAACAAATCACATGCTTGCTGTGCAAAATTCCAAATCAAATGCTCCAGTAGATAGACAATAAGGTTCGTTATGTTGTATGTTCACTCTCTTGCTTTAAAGAATCATGAAAATTCTATTCCCAAGCCCAAAGAGTGCATAAAACAAAAGAAGACAGAATCTGTCAAGAAAAGCAACAGAAGCAAAACGAACGTTTTCCCTAAGCTAGACTCGTCAAAAAATTAAGACAATTTTTGTGCTTACAGAGGATGAAACGTTGCAGAACATACTAAAAAATTAGCTCAATCTGACATACCAATAAAAAACGTAAAATCATACGGTGAGCAGACTCGTGCTGAAACAGAAATTTCATGCACTAGGATAGCAACTTATAAGTCCAAATGGGTTTGACTTGACTCTGTATTGAAAACTCCAGAATTAAAACAACAAAAACTAATCTCTTGAGACAGAAAGAGGACACTAGGAAAATCCAAACAAAAACAACCGGGTTGCCTCCCATAAAGAGCTTTCTTTATAGCCATATAGCTAGGCTTTATTTACTTAACATCATGATGGTTGGAGTGAGGTGGCTCGGCATCCCCAAGCTTGGATTCTTGTACTTATTTGATACATGTAGGGTGAGCCCAGGGTTACATCCCCAAGCTTGATTGGTTGTCCCTCTTGTTCTTTGTTCATCTCACTCAACTCTTCCTCCTGAAAAATTCTTCTTACACAAATCTCAACATAAAACTTGATTAGAGGGGTTAGTGCCTCCATAAATAAAATCCACATAGGTACAGCAAAGACACATCATGAGTTGATTCTAAATATTAACTACTGTTACTACAGTTGTGCATTGCTCCTTGATCAAAAGAACCACACAAAACACAAGTAATGAGAGCAATGCAAAATAAAGACATAATCTGCCAAAAACTGAACAACCCGTAAAGAGTGAATTTTTAGAGGCACTTAAGTTGCTCAAATCAGAAAACTAAAACTAATGAAATATGTAGTGATAACTAAATATTCCTGTCGTAAATTACCAGGTCAAAATTCCACTTCTGTGATTTTAAACATTTTTCGCAGTGAAGTTCAGGAATCTGTTTTCTTGACAGCTAATTACTATTGTTTAATCCTATCTCTCATATAAGATTATTCTTGCCATTTAAGATGAGAAATAAGACAGAAATGTGATGTTACAGTAGTGAACTAATATTTTTATTGTTTTTAGCTTTGGAAAAAGTTTTAGTGATAGAGACTTTGCAATGGTTTCATTGGCATGAACAACACATGTTCAAGGTCGACCCCAACTTCTCCATTACTCATCCTTCTCATTTACTTTCCCAAATTTTTTATAAAATGAAAATCTTAAACTAAATGATACATAACAGTAGGTAAAGGCATTTTACATGTTGTAAAGACATAAATGTGTGCTCAAACCGAATAGGAAATTAAAGCATAAGGAACACACCAAAAAATATTAAACAATTTATTTTTAAGTCTAACCCATTTCCTATGCATTGGCATTTTGTAATGAAACAAATAAAAGAAGCACATAATAGCAAGCATAGAAATGTAGATCAAGTGCAACTTCAATACTTTCAGCATAAAGAGGGGAAACTTAATATTGTTGAAATATGTGTAACCATGTTTCCCTCTCTCATAATAATTTTCAATAGCATCATGAATAGATTCAACAATATGAATATCACATAAAACATTCTTATCATGAGCCACATGCATAAAAGAATCACTACTCTCCACATAAGTAAAATCCTCATTAGTGATAGTGGGAGTTAAACATTCATAATTTTCATTGCAATCATCATATATAGGAGGCATAGTATCATCAAAGTGAATTTTCTCCTCCAAGCTTGGGGAACTAGAAATATCATGCTCATCAAAACCAACTTCCCCAAGCTTAAAACTTTCCATAGAATCAGCAAGTATATCATTTTTATCCTCAATAGTAGGGGGACTAAAAATATCATATTCATCAAGACAAACTTCCCCAAGCTCAAGGTTTTCCTTAGCAATAAAGGTGTTCAAAGAATTAGTACTACCACAAATATGATTGTTGTGCAAATAATTTTTCAATTTCTCCTCAAACACTTCATGTCCTAATTCAAGGTAGATATTATACAGTTCTAAAATTGTTTGGTTGTTTTCCATTTTTTTATTTTTTTTTATTTTAGGTTTATATGTTAGTATGCAATGCAAACAAGAATAAAAGCTTAGCACAACGCTCCCCGGCAACGGCGCCAACAAAGTGCTTGATGACTCCCAAGTGCAGGAGATCAATTGTAGTACCTTTCGATAAGTATTTGAGTGTCGAACCCACGAGGAGCTGAAGGTAAGCTATCTATACTAAAAGCCCTATAACCCTCTTATATGGCTGTTTATGCAAAGCAATAAGTTTGACTAAAAGGAACTAACTAATTAAAAGCAAGTGACGTGGAGTGTGGTTTGTCTAGTAACTAGTGAAGCAAGTTTAAAATGCAAGTAATCCTAGAGCAAGTTTCTAAAGCAAGTTTCTAAGCAAGTTTCACAAGTAGCAAGCAGCAAATATCTCAAGTATCTCAAGGGAGCAAGTGTTCTAGAAATAGGTGTTTCGTTCGTGTGGTTATCACAATTAGTGAAGCACATGTTTTAGTCTTAGTTGTTTCTTCTAGGAAGGAGCCATGAATAGGTATAGTCAAGTAAATGATCTACAACCCCTTATGATGGATCATGTGGCCAAGTAAATGACTGCACAAGATTGATTAAGACATAAAGTCCCACCATAGCCTTACGTTCTAAGGTCCCCTATATATATCCCCCAATAACTTAACTTTGTGGCTCGGTCTCAGGTTACTGTCACTCCCAAGTCACCACCACTCCATTATGCTACCGGTGATCACCTTACATGCATTCCCCAACATATGCGTGCACTCATATATTGTACATAAAGATAATCATAGAAGATAACAAACTTGTATGCAACCAATCAACGAACTATTTCACCATTGCCAAGAACAATTCACTACTCAGAAAATAGACGGGGAGACACAAGACATCAAGGGAATATAGTATTGCATCATATATCGTGTTTGCCAAGAGATTAAAGTGGAGAGATGGAGATGATCTTGCTGTAGATGTTGACGATGAACACGTCGGAGGGGGGTGGATCCCTCCGGGGGTGATCCCGGCGGCGTTTCCCCCCTCCGATCTTCTCCTGCGGCAGCCTTCTGTCTCTCTGTTTCGTGGTTTCGTCTCTCGGTGCCGGCTCCTCCTCGAAAAGGCCAGGTGACCCTTTATATAGTCGTTTTTAGGTCACGAGACACTCGGGAGAAGAAAGATCGACGGCATCGGAGCCACGGGGGCAAAAAGGGGGCCTCTCACACGGCCAAGGAATCTGGCCGCGTGGAGGGTCCTCTTTGCCACCTGGTTGGCCTTTTGGCCCTATACTTTGGCCCATGGTCTTCGTCTCGAAAATTCTGAACCGTGCTCTTTGGCCTTGCCCTTTTTGGAGTCCCGAAGCTCCCGGAAAGTCTGAAACACTAAAAAGTACGTTTTCTGGAAAAACAGGGTTAGAACCAAAAGAAGGGGGATTGTTTAGAAAATCCCCCAAATCATTATAAAACATGAATATAAGTTGCTAATATGTAGGAAAAACAAGTAATAACATACAAAGTTCATGTATGCATTTTACATGCATCAGTGAGATAACTCGCATCCGTGTAACCCTTTACATTGAATTCCTCATCACCTTCATAAACTAGGAACATTTCCTTAGTCCTTCTCAAGTACTTAAGGATATTTTTAACCGCTGCCCAGTGGGCTTTGCCAGGGTTAGCTTGGTATCTGCTCGTTACACTTGGAGCATAGGAAACATCTAGCCTAGTACAAATCATGTCATACATGATGGATCCGATTGCCGAAGCATACGGGATCACACTCATCCGTCTTCGCTCATCAGTCGTCAAAGGACACTGAGTCTTGCTAAGTTTAACACCATGGGACATCGGTAAGAACCCCTTCTTAGACTCTTCCATTTTGAATTTCTTCAAAACTTTGTCCAGATATGTACTCTGACTCAATCCAATGAGCCGCCTTGATCTATCTCTATAGATCCTGGTTCCCGGTATGTAAGTCACCTCACCCAAATCCTTCATTCAGAAACTCCTTTCCAATGATTCTTTGGTTTCTTGCAACATCATGACATCATTTCCCATCAGTAATATGTCGTCCACATGTAAGATTAGAAAATTTACTTTGCTCCCACTAAACTTCTTATATAAACAAGAATCATGATCGCTCTTGATGAAGCCAAATGATTTGACTACCTCATCAAAGCGAATGTTCCAACTCCGAGATGATTGCTTCAACCCATAAATGGATTTCTAAAGTTTGCATACCTTGTCAGCGTTAGCCTGATCGAAAAAATCTTCGGGTTGTATCATATACACGTCCTCGGTTAAATTTCCATTAAGGAAATCCGTCTTGACATCCATCTTCCATATCTCATAGTCGAAATAGGCTGCTATGGCTAACATGACCCGAACTGACTTAAGCATCACTACAGGCGAGAAGGTCTCGTCATAGTCAACTCCTTGAACCTGTTGGAACCCCTTCGCGACAAGTCGTGCTTTATAGACGGAAATATTTCCATCCATATCAGTTTTCCCTTTAAAGACCCATTTGCACTCGACGGGTCTTGCACCGTCAGGCAGATCAACCAAATTCCAAACTTGGTTTTCATCCATGGACTTTAACTCGGATCTCATGGCTCCAAGCCATGAGTCGGAATCAGATCCCACCATCGCTTTCGAATAAGTTGCCGGCTCATTACTGTCTAACAGTAAAACATCACGAGCATTTTGTAATCTGGCAGATCTCCGTGGTTCAGGTGTTGTTACCGGCGTAGGTACCACGACCGGCTCAGCCTCCAAGGCCCTTGCCGACTCGCCCCTAGCCGGTTCCTCTCGAATTTCTTCAAGTTGCACCGTGCTCCCATTGACTCCCCGATTGAGAAACTCTTTCTCAAGGAAGACACCGTTCCGAGTGACAAACACTTTGCCCTCTTCTCGGTTGTAGAAGTAGTACCCCAAGGTTTCCCTCGGATACCCCATGAAAATACACTTATCCGACTTGGGCGTGAGCTTGTCCGACTGAAGTCGCTTGACAAATGCTTCACAACCCCAAATCTTAAGAAAAAACAAACTTGGCCTTATGCCAGTCCACATCTCATGCAGTGTCTTCTCTACTGATTTTGATGGTACTCTGTTTAGTGTGAACGCTGCAGTTTCTAGACAATAACCCCAAAATGATAAAGGTATATCTGTCCGACTCATCATTGATCGTACCATGTCCAACAAGGTCCGATTTCTCCGTTCCGATACACCGTTTCTCTACGGTGTACCCGGCGGAGTGAGTTGAGGAACTATTCCACAACTCTTTAGATGGTCATCAAACTCATGGCTCATGTATTCGCCTCCACAGTCCGACCATAGAAACTTTATTTTCTTTCCGAGTTGATTTTGTACCTCACTCTGGAATTCCTTGAATTTCTCAAAGGCTTCCGACTTGTGTTTTATTAAACAGATATATCCATACCTACTCAAATCATCAGTGAAGGTAATGAAAGTACCTCATAACCACCTCTGACCGTCGTGCTTCAATTTGGACCACATACATCACTATGTATTAGTTCCAACAAGTCGGACGCCCTTTTCACAACTCCTTGCAAAAGGTGTCTTGGTCATTTTGCCGAGTAGGCATGATTCGCATGTCTCCGAAGGACTCTATGTCGAACAAAGTTAGAAGTCCATCATCATGGAGTTTCTTCTTGCGCTTTCCAACTTATATGACCAAGCCGACAGTGCCAAAAATAAGGTCATATTTAGATAATTTGGTTTCAACCTTTTACAATTATAGTTATAGCCCGATTCACTATCAAGATCAATAATTAACCCGTCTGAACGGGTGCAAAGCCATGAAACATATCTTTCAAATATAAAGAACAACCATTATTCTTAAATATTGACTCATACCTGTCTCCCATCAAACATGAGGCGGAAATAATGTTTCGCTAAGCACTAGAGCAAAATAACAATTAATCAGCTCCATAAAAAATTCTGAAGGTAAATGAAGTTGCATCGTGCCGACTTCCAACGCAGCGACTCTCGCCTTGTTGCCGACCCGAATATCAACCTCTCCTCTCGCCACGCTCCTAGTTCTTACCAGTCCCTGCAACGAGTTGCATATGTGAATAACTAATCCGGTATCATATATCCAAGAACTATTAGGTGCATCAGCAAGATAAATGTCTATAACATTGCATACAAGCGTACCTGAGTTGGAAGTCACACCTCCACTCTTGGCTCTGTCAGCCAAATACTTGGTGCAGTTCCTCTTCCAGTGGCCATCCTGCTTGCAATAGAAGCAATTGGCTCCGGCTGTAGGAGATGGCTTAGTCCTTGAGGAAGCGCTCTGGACAGGGCCATGGGCGTTGCCTCCTGATTATCCTTCTTCTTCTTGGTCCAATAGCTCTTCTTGAACTTAGGCTTATTTTGCACCATCAACACTTGACTGGCTCCTTTCTTGAGATCAGCCTCTGCCGTTTTGAGCATCCCATGTAATTCAGTGAGCTTCTTATCCATACCATGCATGTGGTAGTTCGAAATGAACGGACCATACGCACTAGGAAGAGAGTTCAGAATTATATCAGTAGCGAACTCTTCGTTAATTGGGAAGCCCAACCTATCCATATACTGCACGTAACCAGTCATCTTGATTACATGCGGACTCAGTGGATCGCCGTCTTTGAGCTTACAACCCAGCAAAGCTTGAGAGACTTGATACCTCTCGGTCTTGTCCTGAGCCTGGAACATACTTTTGAGGCTTTCGATCATATCGTAGGCCTCAACATTCTCGAACTGCTGCTGCAAGTCCGGTTCCATGTGTGCAAGCATAAGACAGCTAATTTCCATAGACTCATCTCTAGTCTTACGGTAGGCATTCATGACAGCGACAGTCGCATCATCATTAGGCTCATCTGGAAGTGGAGTGTCTAGAACATGGTCTTTCTTGTCATGCTTGAGGACTATCCTCGGATTACGATACCAGTTGGTGAAATTAGTTCCATTAAGTTTATCTTTCTCTAGGATTGACCTCAACACAAAAGTGGACAACTGAAGAAGATTGCTAGGTGCCATTGATCTACAACAGAAAATATGCAAAACACTTAAGACATGTATTAATAAAAGAGCAGTCATATTAAACGCTTTAATACTTATGCTCCCACTAGAACCAACACCCCTCCGATGGTTGCTAAGTGATTCAAGATCCTAAATAAGCAAGCCGGCTAGTGAGCTTTAGCATCACCGCTAGCCGTCAAGTGATCTAGGTAGGAAACACCTTGCCAATCGTATCCAATACGACTCTTGTTAGTCGGGTGGCATCATATGCCCCGGCTCCCAACCTACCTCTCCCCGAGCCCCACAACCGTTGTGATGGACTTGTCTAGCTTACCAAGTGCTTCCGCTGTAAGAGTCCGACTCAAACCCACCTAATCGGAAAGAATTGATAGCACCTCAATTTTATGAGCCCACCATCAAGAATGTCCGACTTGTGATGGTGCAGCATTGGCGGGGTGACCGACTAGACATTCTTTGAGGGATTAAAATCTACCAACTATCTAAATAGAGGTAAAAAGAGACATAACAATAACACAAATAAAGCAATTATAATGTGAAATGGTATGGCTCTCTTCATGGCGATCTCCATCTCCACAAAGATTGTAAGTTGACTCGTGCCAACTCTTGTCACGTCCCATCTTACTCCATGTAGCCGACTTGTACATCGACTTGCATGCCATCTGAGTTCTCCAAAAAACTAGACTAGCTAGTAAATAAAAAATTACATAGGGAATCCGACACGCAGGCCGTTATACATTAAAATGACAGCACCTAGGCTCCAGTCGTCTGACAAATGCCGCTCTGCGGGCACGTGAATCTTCTGCTGCGCGTGCGCATCGTCGAGCGCTCGATTCGCCCTTATTGTTTCCTGGTTTTTCTTGGACATGAATTAGTGGTAGGCCGTCAGATCTTCTTGAGTGGTGCTTGCTTCTGCGTGAGATTGGCTTGCACCGCCGTTTTTGCCTTGACCCATGCAGCTCGTGAGACTTGGACTTGTTGTCTTTCAGCCACGCTTCCCGCGGTTTCAGGGGGTTCTTCCTCTAGGCCAGCCATGCAGACATGGGCCAAGTATGGTCCGCGAGTCCTTGGGGCGGGCCGGTAGTCGCCATCGAGATCAGCGAGTTCCTCGGCTTCTATGGAGTGGAAGTCGAGTTTGTTGAGGCAGACTGAGTCGAGCATTGATTCTGAACAATGGTCTGAGTCGGCGAGTGGCGATTCCAGAGTCCCCGTGCTCGATATCAACTTGGAGTCAGATTCGGCGGGTGGCGAAGTGTCGGGGAAGCGCAATAGTCCGTCCTTGCTGGCGCGGAAGTGGAAATTGCCAAAATGTCAGTTTGATGCCCTCCTGGAAACCGCTGATCATCGGATTTACCCAGGTTCGGGCCCCCCGAGAAGGTAAAACCCTTACTAGTTCTTTTCTTGATTGTATTGATGTGAGGTTATAATGGTGGGTGCTCTAGTCGAGAGATTGGATCTCGAGAGAGGCGATACCTATGGTGGCGTAAATATTACATGATCCCCCTCCACGTGGTTCTTCCGGCCTTTCTATAGGAGGTTGGGTCTCGAATCAATACCCGGATTGGTTACAAACCCTAACTATAGTCGATAGCTTCTCTATGTCTTGGCCCGCAAGTCTTGCGGGTGAGCCGCGGTTGGGCCTTCTAGAAGATTAGGGCGGTTCTTTGCACTGGGCCTTTTCGTTTAGCCTAGACCGTACAGGCTTTCTAGGATGACTCGAGAGGCATCCCCACGTCACCAACCTCCTATATAAAGGCTGGGAGAACCACCCAGAGGGGGGGTCTAATCTTTTAACGCCAGCATAGGTGTTGCCTCTCTCAAGATCCAATCTCTCGACTTGAGCGCCCGCCATTGTAATCTCGCATCAATACAATCTACACAAGCATGAGTAAGGTTTTTACCTCCTCGAGGGTCCTGAACCTGGGTAAATCATGCCCCCTGTTAACCGTCGATTCCACCAGCGCCTAATCGTTTCCTACTCTTGAACCCCCATCATGTCATCCAGGGGATTTGTTGATATGAGTATTCAACAATTGGCGCCGTTTGTGGGAACAACAGGTGTTGGATCCACGGCTTTGCCGGTCGCGTTTGCATCGGGCTCTAGCCGGAGCTCGGAATCGTCGGCTCCCATGGAGTCGATATGCTTTGGGTCGTTCATCTACGCGCCCCACTCGCCGACCTCTCGCTCGACGTTCAACGGTCTCCAGGAGGGCGTCAAGCTGATGTTTGGCGATTTCCACTTCCGCGCCAGCAAGGAGGGAATACTGCGCTTCCCCGACTCTTCGGCACCCACCGAATCTGACACCGAGTCGATCTCGAGCATGGCGACTCCGACATCGCCACTCGCCGACTTGGACCGTTGTTCAAAGTCGAGACTCGACTTGGTCCGCCTCAACAAACTCGACTTCCACTCCATAGTAGTCGAGGAACTCGCTGATCCCGACGGTGACTACTGGCTCGCCCCGAGAACTCGCGAACCATACTTGGCCCACGTCTGCATGGCTGGCCCGGAGGAAGAGCCCGCCGAAACCGCGAGAAGCGCGACGGAAAGACAACATGTCAATGTCTCGCGAGCTGCGTGGGTCAAGGAGAAAACGGCGGTGCAAGCCAATTGCACGCTGGAACCAGGTGCCACTCAAGAAGATCTGACGGCCTATCACTACTTCATGTCCAAGAAAAACCAGGAAGTGATAAGGGTGAATTGAGCGCTCGACGAGTGCAGCCGCGTGGCAGAAGCTTCAAGTGCCCATGGAGCGGCACTGTCCTTAGGGACTCGCGAGTCGACAGGGCACCAACCATTCAGAAGAGGGAAGTAAGCCTCGAAGACTGCGCACATGGACGAGGAACCCTCAGTGGACCTTCTCGAACCCTCGAATCTTTGTTCATGACCGTCGACAAGGACGGCAATGTGGAGCCCATGACCCCCGCAGCCGTAGTCCTCACGGCTACAACATACCCGCGAGTGATCCAACCGTCGGAGGGCGACCCCCGCGCAGAATAGCATCGCCAAGCAATCAGAGGGCTGGGTCTGGCTGCCGTAGCAGAGAGCCGTATCGTGACGATAGTCGCGACCGGGCAACACACAACGCCCGAAGCGATATCGCCCAGCATAAGATCAATAGAGCCCGCGCACGCAGAAATCGTGCATGCTCATCGTCCGAGTCCGATGAAGTAGCCTGCAACGCACTCTGTTTCAGTTGTGACATCCGTGAGGCGCTGATGCCGAAGAAATTCAAATTCACTTTGGAGGTCCCGAAGTATGATGGATCCCAAGAACCCAGGACTTGGTTGTCAGATTATCTGAGCGCAGTCAAGTGCCAACGGGGAAACAAGGAGACGGCCATGCAGTACTTAAACATGCATCTCGTCAGGTCAGCCCAAAGCTGGCTCAAAACTGACCACGCGCGTGCTACAGATATTGGGACGATCTCACTCACGACTTTGAGAAAACTTCCAGACAACATACAAAAGGCCCGCATCTATCTAGGAGCTGTGAGCCTGCAATAACAAGAGTGGTGAAACCACTCGCGAGTACATCCAGAGGTGGAGCACGCTCAGAAACACATCCAGAAACATATCAGAGGAGGCGATAGTCAAAGCATTCTCGAGAGGTGCGTGACGCGCGTCCTTCTGAGAAGAACTGGGGCATTGCGCACCCAGGACCATCGGCGATCTGATGACGATAGCAGACAAATGGGCCATCGAGAAGATTATCCCTGCAGGGTTGCACCAATTTGGCCGTACACTCAAGAATATCCCGCCAGACGGGAATCAAACCCACCAAGCGAGGTACTCTACACAACTCAACTCTTCTTCGCATCAAGCCCAAAGAACCTTGGGCGCACGGCTAATCGAGCCCCGAAGAAAAGGGACCCTCATAGCACTCTAAGACCGTGTCCCCCTATATGCCGACTACGAAAGTTCCACCCGGGATCCAAGGGCTCGCAAGATCATGCATGCAGCAAATGGAAAGCCCGAACTAAATGAGGCGATTTGGACGAGATGCGAATCGAGTCAAATTGAGGGGGGCGCCCATACTCGCTTCCCACATGCGGTTAGTGCGCTCATCATGGATCAGTAGACAAGACCCTTTTCCTATTAGGGTCGACACTAGCAGGCCTCAAAACCACAAAGGGCCTCCTGCCGGTGCCTTATCATCAAATTATTATTTAACAATAACAGTAGCATGATTGTTTGATTGATTAAACATCGAGCCCCCAGAACATAATAGAAGTAGCAACAGAAAGTAACGGGTAACAGACTCGAGCCAAAAGAACCCTAAGCATGATGGTAAGACACGGGCAACAAACAATGGTTATAGGTATGGAGGTGAGGCAATATCAAGGTTAAGGGATTCATGTGATGGGTTCGTAACAGAAACAACTACTACTAAGGATAGCAGAAAAGAATCAACGGAAAGAATCGGTAACAAGTGATGAAAGGCAGCCATATGGCAGCAAGTGAGTATACTTGCCTGAGATCCCGCAAGGTAGCAGAACTTGTCGTTGCTCACATCATCTCAACGTCCTATCCGGGAAGAAGCAACGAACCTCGAACAAACACCGGATGCAACAATTACTACTACGGCAAAAGATCCAGCATGATCAAGATATGGATGCATGACAGGTTTAAAGATGCATCAAGGTAAACTAGTTGACAAGATAAACAGATTTAAATGGACCCATATGCAATTTGAGTTGCATATGAAAAGCCCATGAATTATGGTTAAATTATTTGTTTTCCAACTAATCAACAGGTGCTAGTGGTTTAGTATGATGCATGCAAAAGGGAAACGTCAAAATAACAACATTAGAATCAAATTAAAATAGGGTGTAGCAATTTAGAATTTTATTATTAATTTAGGGAATTTTTGGGTGCCTTAAAGGTGACACACAAGCATTTGTTGTTTTCAACCATTTAAATTGTTCAAAACAAATAACAAAGTTTATATTTGAAAAGAACATCAAATTTTAGTTGGATTACATGTTTCAAATATTGAAATTGGAATTAGGATAATTTAATTGTGAATTAAACAATATTAAACAAGTTTTAAATGGATTTGAAACAAGTTTGAATTTAATTGAAGTTTTATTTGTTCAAAACATAAATTCAAATTCACATTTGAAAAGTTCACACTTTAATGGTTTGAAAACATATTTTGCATGTTCAAAATTATTTTATTTTGAGCAAGTTATGATTTTATCAAATTTAAATGAATTAAACAAGTATTAAATTATTTAGGCAATTTAAATTATTCACACCATGAAACAAAATTTTATATTTGAAAAGGTTATTCAAAATGGTAGGGAAAACATATTTTATTTGCCTTATTTGGAAAATAGTATGAATTATTTATGAATTGTTGCAAATTACAATTGAATTATTTGAATTCAAATTTGAATTGCATTTTGAAATTTCAAAACAGTGAACAAATGGATTATTTGAAAAGATTATTTGATTTGGATCAGAAAACATATAAAACTTGTATTTATTGGGCTTATAGATTAAAAGATATTAAAGTTTAAAGTTTAAGTTTTAAATCTGTTATTTAAATTGATTTAGGAATTAAAAGGAATTTGTGCAGAAACTTTTTGTACCCAGCTGCAAGCTACACACAGTCGCTGTCCAGTGGGGTCTAGCCAGCGTGGCGGGAGCGAAAGCTTGCGTGGCAGAGGGAGCCACTGCCAGGTGGGGCCACGCGCGAGGGGAAAAGGGAAAAAGGGGGTGCCCGCGGGGGGGGGGGGGGGGGGATCGAACCCACGGTCTGGGGTGTGCGCGCACGGAGCTGAACCAAATGCGCTGCTGCCGTTCGATTGTTAGTACGGGCCACAGTCTGAAGAAAAAGGCAAACAACGATCTTAACTGAACTTTCGGACAGAAACGAAAGTGCAGGCTTTGCATCTCCGGGAAGCGACAGAGCAGAGAAACGTTCTTCGATGCGGAGGGGGGTTAGGCCAGGGATAAACCAGGGTATCGATCGGGTGTAGATCCACGGTGTTGGCTAGCTGGTTTTTGGTGTATACGCGATCTGAAACATCTAACAAGCACGGCACAACTTTCTGAACCTTGCAACACCAGCAGCTACGCTCGTTCCCACGGTTCAGAACAGACGTCGAAGAGGATCTGTCGCAGCGCCGGGGGGGCTCGTGTGCGAACTCGAGACAATGTGCAGGTGGTCATCGACGGCGGAGACTCGCTATGATGCTCTCGGGTGCCGTGGATGGATGCGGTTAGGAGCGATTAACTGAACAAGATGAACAGCTCGTCTCTGTCGGCCGAACAGCAACGAGGCGGAAAAGAGAGAAAAAGCAGCGATCACAGCGTGCGTGGGCTGGGCATGCTCGTGTGTGCTGCGGGTGTGTGGGAGGAGGAGGATGGGGTGAGACGTGCTCACCGAGGAGGAGTCGATGGAGAGGACGCGTTCCTGGAAGTGGTCGACGGATCCCGACGGGGACGTCGCTCCAGGCCGCTTCCGCTAAAACTCCTGCTCGCAGACGACGGAGACAACCACCGTGGTGCGATTCCCGTGCTCGCCAAGCCTCCACGGACTCCACCCCGACACCCCGACGTGCGCCACCGAGGAAGAGTTTGGTGGTTGCAGAAGGAAAAGGAAGGCAGAGGAGATGGGAGGGGAGGGTTGGTGGCGGCGGAAGAGAGAAAGGACGGCTAGGGCTGGTCTAGGGTCTTATAGGGCGAGGGGAGTTCTCCTGGCCGTCGCTGTGATACTGCTGCTGCCGTGGCAGCAGCGGATGCTGCTCCGTACGAAGGTAGACGACGGGGGGGCGGCTCGTCGAAAGGGTATTGGGCCAGGCGTGCGGTAAGGTGCTTAGGTGGGCTGCGCGGTAGTTAGGTTAGTTGCTGCTAGCTTTCTTTTTCTTTTATTTATTCTTCTGTTTTTTTTTTGCAGAAAAGGATTTGGAAGAGAAGGAGATATTTTAGGTTAGTAAAATTTTTAGAAAACGTTAGGTTAAGATAATTAGATTAAAAGAAAACAACTGTCAAGTTTTGTTTTACAGAAAGTGGTGAAAATAAATTGCTGTTTGGGGTTTAAACCAATTTTGGAATGATTTTAGCATTAGGAAAACAAAGTAATTTTTAATAGGGTTACCCCTAAGGTTTAATTTGATTGAAATTTAGTTGATTGGCTTGTTAAAGTTTATAAATTCAAAAGTGGTTATGTTTGAGGCATTTGATTTGAAAATGAAGGGGATTTAATTAATTGATTTAAAATAATTGTTTGATTAAACCCAACCAGTTAATGAGTGATTTGATTTAAATTTTTGAGTTAGCCATTAGGGTTTTAATAAAAGGGAAATTTTTTATTAACAGGCAATTTGATTAAAACAAATTCAACCAGTGGGAAAACAAGTGAGTGGTTTAGTTTGAAAATTTGAAATTGGAAATTTTGAGCAGGGGTGAAAGTTTAAATTGATTTGAAATTTTCAGTTGTGATGCAAACATGGTGCAATGCAATGTGATGCATATGATGCAAGCAAACAAACAGGTAACACCCCAGGTGTTACAGACGACACCACTAACAAGGGATTGCGCCCTCGCAATCCACCTGCTAACCCGGGAGGGGGAAGAAGTTCGACTATCGATTCTTCGTGCTTCCGGTTGATCTCCTCGACACCACTAACAAGAGATTCTTGCTCGGGCTGACGACGATGTTCTTCCACCAGGAATCTTCCGATGATCGACCCTATTAGGTTAAGGGCTCAGAAAACGTCCAACCACGTAGTATCCTAACACTTTGAAAGATAGACAAGGGGAAGACTCCAAAACAAATAGGATTGGGAGGGGAAATAGAATGGGGATAAGGAGAAAAACCAGAATCCTATTGAGATGCTTTCCAAAATAGTTTAGCAGAAATAGTTTTTGACACTCTAGAAACAACGACCGTTAGCGAGGTTATCCTACAGGCTTTGCGGACCCGTTGCTTCGATAACCATTCGTATCGAAACAATCTCGGGAATCGGAACCAAGGCTCTGATACCATTTGTGACGCCCCTTGATCGGGCACTATGCAGATTTCAGCATTCCCGCCAAAATCCACATAATAACCGATTCCAGGTTGCCACTTGTG
This sequence comes from Alopecurus myosuroides, assembly GCA_028641055.1. Taxonomy (NCBI): domain Eukaryota; kingdom Viridiplantae; phylum Streptophyta; class Magnoliopsida; order Poales; family Poaceae; genus Alopecurus; species Alopecurus myosuroides. The sequence continues at coordinate 245,971,883 of CM054058.1, forward strand.
ATAACATTACAACGGTTCACGAATAATCCACAATTACAACAGAAACAGATAGACACAAGATGACTCAAACGAGCCAGGGTTACAACTGATACATTGCAAAGATCCAAATAACAGCGGAAGAAACAACATAGCGTCCGGCTACGGACAAGATCCAAATTGGACTAAGAGTCCTGAAGATAACCGACAGCGTCCAATCCCTGCCCAGGCCAAGCCGGAGGGATTTCCCAAGCTAACGTCGTCAGACTTCAAACCTGTTGACTGCAATATTGAATATGCAGCCACGAAAGAGATTCGTGGGTCAGTACGGTTAAGTACTGGCAAGGGGGATAAAACCCATACTCACAGGATACCGGCGTAGCCAGTCATCACAAGATACAAATACTTTGGGATCAACGGAAAGTAAGGGGTTATTGCAAATAAGCGACAGCAGGCTGCACTAACCAACTACAGAGAGACACTACAACTTCCGGCTAACAGAAAGAGGATAAGATCGAGTATTGTAACCAACTGAAAGATAACTTCCAAACAAACCCATCCTGGATCTCGCCCCTTATCCGAAGAAGCAATCCGAGGATAACTCACACAGTTGGATTAATGATGGTTCAGATTATTGTGTCAATAAGCCTATTACTAGTCAAGTTGTTAATCAGTGGGTGTAAGATTGTTAATCATTAGGTTTAAGTTGTCCTGATTACTTGTTAGCCAGTACTTTCACCAAGTAATCCATAACCGCGGAAAACACGGCTTCTCGAGAAGATTATCCCTGCAGGGTTGCACCAATTTGGCCGTACACGCAAGAATATCCCGCCAGACGGGAATCAAACCCACCAAGCGAGGTACTCTACACAACTCAACTCTTCTTCGCATCAAGCCCAAAGAACCTTGGGCGCACGGCTAATCGAGCCCCGAAGAAAAGGGACCCTCATAGCACTCTAAGACCGTGTCCCCCTATATGCCGACTACGAAAGTTCCACCCGGGATCCTAGGGCTCGCAAGATCATGCATGCAGCAAATGGAAAGCCCGAACTAAATGAGGCGATTTGGACGAGATGCGAATCGAGTCAAATTGAGGGGGGCGCCCATACTCGCTTCCCACATGCGGTTAGTGCGCTCATCATGGATCAGTAGACAAGACCCTTTTCCTATTAGGGTCGACACTAGCAGGCCTCAAAACCACAAAGGGCCTCCTGCCGGTGCCTTATCATCAAATTATTATTTAACAATAACAGTAGCATGATTGTTTGATTGATTAAACATCGAGCCCCCAGAACATAATAGAAGTAGCAACAGAAAGTAACGGGTAACAGACTCGAGCCAAAACAACCCTAAGCATGATGGTAAGACACGGGCAACAAACAATGGTTATAGGTATGGAGGTGAGGCAATATCAAGGTTAAGGGATTCATGTGATGGGTTCGTAACAGAAACAACTACTACTAAGGATAGCAGAAAAGAATCAACGGAAAGAACCGGTAACAAGTGATGAAAGGCAGCCATATGGCAGCAAGTGAGTATACTTGCCTGAGATCCCGCAAGGTAGCAGAACTTGTCGTTGCTCACATCATCTCAACGTCCTATCCGGGAAGAAGCAACGAACCTCGAACAAACACCGGATGCAACAATTACTACTACGGCAAAAGATCCAGCATGATCAAGATATGGATGCATGACAGGTTTAAAGATGCATCAAGGTAAACTAGTTGACAAGATAAACAGATTTAAATGGACCCATATGCAATTTGAGTTGCATATGAAAAGCCCATGAATTATGGTTAAATTATTTGTTTTCCAACTAATCAACAGGTGCTAGTGGTTTAGTATGATGCATGCAAAAGGGAAACAGCAAAATAACAACATTAGAATCAAATTAAAATAGGGTGTAGCAATTTAGAATTTTATTATTAATTTAGGGAATTTTTGGGTGCCTTAAAGGTGACACACAAGCATTTGTTGTTTTCAACCATTTAAATTGTTCAAAACAAATAACAAAGTTTATATTTGAAAAGAACATCAAATTTTAGTTGGATTACATGTTTCAAATATTGAAATTGGAATTAGGATAATTTAATTGTGAATTAAACAATATTAAACAAGTTTTAAATGGATTTGAAACAAGTTTGAATTTAATTGAAGTTTTATTTGTTCAAAACATAAATTCAAATTTACATTTGAAAAGTTCACACTTTGATGGTTTGAAAACATATTTTGCATGTTCAAAATTATTTTATTTTGAGCAAGTTATGATTTTATCAAATTTAAATGAATTAAACAAGTATTAAATTATTTAGGCAATTTAAATTATTCACACCATGAAACAAAATTTTATATTTGAAAAGGTTATTCAAAATGGTAGGGAAAACATATTTTATTTGCCTTATTTGGAAAATAGTATGAATTATTTATGAATTGTTGCAAATTACAATTGAATTATTTGAATTCAAATTTGAATTGCATTTTGAAATTTCAAAACAGTGAACAAATGGATTATTTGAAAAGATTATTTGATTTGGATCAGAAAACATATAAAACTTGTATTTATTGGGCTTATAGATTAAAAGATATTAAAGTTTAAAGTTTAAGTTTTAAATCTGTTATTTACTAGCAAAAGGGCCCGTGCGTTGCAACGGTTTTAACTTAAATTCAGTATATGCTCCCAAATCTATCTAGAGAGCCATATGATGTAATTTCTAGCAGTCAAACATTTTACATCCCACTTTAGTTTAATATAAATGTGTACCATTTTATATATTTTAGATTTCGCTTCAAATTTAGTTCCCATATTGTGTTGTTCATCAATCATCTCAAAAGATAAATTAAGATTTTTTTTCTAAAACATGCAATTGTAGTTGTACATAAACACGTTTAACTACTTCATAGACCATTCAAGGAAAGCTATGTACTTACTATTCAAACAAAGAGTGAACTATATGTATTTTATCCAATCTTGTCAGTCCCATCCAATCACGTACTCCAGTATATGACGTTATGGATGGATTGTTGCCGCTTGTTGCAGTGTCTTGCGGATGGATGCGGAAACTTTAAAAAGATGTTGGAAGGTGCTCTAGAATTTCCAGCATGGTGCACTTGAACTAACGGCAAAATATGCCGTTCGCTGCTATGAAAATAATTAGAATTTACGAAATTTTGTTGAGATAATACTTGTAATTTGCAAATATTTCTAAATTCATGAACACATTAGTACTTGAGTTATGTATATACGATATTGAACTTACTAAATAGAAGATTAAATCCAGGACATTAATAAATCTATGATGTTAACTTCTTTTTCAGTGAGTGGCGATAACTTGGTAACACATATATATATAGAGAGAGATGATAACTTCGTAACGCAGATAAAGTGTACAAAATCCTAAACATTAGACATTAACATGTCAAGCACTATAAAGGAGAAAAAGGATTACTTGCAACATCCATGCTACCTTTTGCTGAGTGAATTCTCGAACATGCAAAACTTCAAATTATCGAAAAAATCCATGGATTTGATCTCGTATTCCCTTTGAACTATATATATCATAACCTGATGGTACAACACTACAGCTGAAGCATATAATACACACCAGTGTGCTTTTGGTGATTTTATTCCAGGTCTTGCTCTCACCTCACGTCTCTTCTCTTCACCTATACTTGTTTCTTTTCTTCATGTCTTGCAGCAACCAAAACCAGCGGCATACAAACACGCTGGTATCTGCGTACATGCACCTAAAGAGCGTCCCAGCATATGTTGATCGACTGTCATGCTACATCTGGCACCACGGCACCCATCTCCATGTCCCTGTCGTCGACGTCCCTGAACGCACAGATCGGTAGGTGGCCATGCGCCCGTGCAGGCCGACGGCGCAGATGAATGTGGATCAAACACGGGGAGCGTGAGTGCGTGCGACATCTTCTGCTCACGGCGGGTGATACCAGCAAGGATGCCGCAGCGTGAAGGAGCAGGGGAGTGTGCGGTGGCGGCTGGTGGAGTGCTGACGCGGCTGATGACATCCGTGCTCTCCCCGTCAAACTGGAATGTGCCGCGGGCCGTTGGCCTTGGGCCTCTGGCTCTTGGACCACCACACGTACAGCTCGATCGGCTCAAGATTACGAAGATGTCTGTTTGGAGAGGACGTGCGGCGACTCGGATCGATATGTATCTGCTCCCGAGAGCGAGCTGACGGATGTTGACGTCTGGCAAGAGCGTATTGGCGGCGCCCATCGACCCGAAGATCTTCCGCCTTGGTTGCGATCAAGTTCCTAGAAACAAAACCTCACAAAATCCGACTGATTCACGAATCTCCGGTGAATATTGTGTTGGTCGAGCTGGTGCTATATCGATACCTTGATCGAACGGCCGCTGTATATATGTGGGTGTCCATAGAGCAGTCCTAAGCGCACGTCCACATGTACTATACTTCGGTTAGGCTTCAAGCCGTTCCTGAACTGAATTAGGCTCTTTGCATCTGAACACCGTGAACTGGATCATCTAACTTTGGTGGCTTAAGTAATTGACAGTAAGCATGCCGATGATGAACCGAACACAACTTCGACAATAACCTTTATGCCATAAGCAAAGTGCGCCTATCAAGAATTCACCCGCAGCAGCAAAGAATCCATGGCGCATAGCAGAAAAGAAAGAAGCCCGTCGGTTGACCACTTGATGGTAGTTGTACCTTTTTGCTATTTTTTCCAATCGGATTGTTTCTAGTACCGTGCATTGGTCGATGGTTTCTGTCGTAAACTCCATAGTTGCTCAAGCCTCATGTCCGGCGACCATGTCCTTCGCACGGCCGGATCTCTTCCATGATGGTGAGCAGCTTCGACGCGATGCGACGCTCCACCTTGATGTGGGTCTTCTCGTGGTTGGACGCAATCTTCTTCTCGGCCTGCGCTAATCTCGCTCTGGCCGGCCATGGCGCATTGCCGTAGCGGCAGCTCGACCAGCTTCCTCCGAGTAGTACGCCGTGAACCATCAAGCGTCTGGATTGTATCAATGGAATCAACTGTCTGGATTTTCGCGTCGAAGGCTGCAAGTTATAGAGAGGTCGCGGCGCGGTGGGCTATATTGCTTTTTATTTGTGTGTGCCCGGTAAGGACACCCTCTCGATCGAGTCCTCCTAGTATACGTCTACAAATAAAAGTAGCCATCCAGTCGGGACCCTAGGCAGAGCAGCGATCGGACATGGGGCTTTTTTAAGGGATCGATCCGGGCTGGATGGCATAACGATCGCTACCTAGGAGGCGTACCTGACGGTTGTTAGCCGAAACTATACAGTAGAGAAGAGATGTGAAGGAACCTCGTGACAGCCGGATGGAGCAATCCATCAAATAGGAAACAAAACCGAAAAAAACAAACGGAAATTAACAGGAAACCTTTTGCTTACCGGTGGCAGGGTGGGTAATTTATGTCTAATTTTAGGGGCAGTTTTAATGACCTACCAAACCAAACCAGGGAAGCCTTAACGCCTTTATTATTAGGTATAGAAATTGATTTAGGAATTAAAAGGAATTTGTGCAGAAACTTTTTGTACCCAGCTGCAAGCTACACACAGTCGCTGTCCAGTGGGGTCTAGCCAGCGTGGCGGGAGCGAAAGCTTGCGTGGCAGAGGGAGCCACTGCCAGGTGGGGCCACGCGCGAGGGGAAAAAGGGAAAAAGGGGGTGCCCGCGGGGGGGATCGAACCCACGGTCTGGGGTGTGCGCGCATGGAGCTGAACCAAATGCGCTGCTGCCGTTCGATTGTTAGTACGGGCCACAGTCTGAAGAAAAAGGCAAACAACGATCTTAACTGAACTTTCGGACAGAAACGAAAGTGCAGGCTTTGCATCTCCGGGAAGCGACAGAGCAGAGAAACGTTCTTCGATGCGGAGGGGGGTTAGGCCAGGGATAAACCAGGGTATCGATCGGGTGTAGATCCACGGTGTTGGCTAGCTGGTTTTTGGTGTATACGCGATCTGAAACATCTAACAAGCACGGCACAACTTTCTGAACCTTGCAACACCAGCAGCTACGCTCGTTCCCACGGTTCAGAACAGACGTCGAAGAGGATCTGTCGCATCGCCGGGGGGGCTCGTGTGCGAACTCGAGACAATGTGCAGGTGGTCGTCGACGGCGGAGACTCGCTATGATGCTCTCGGGTGCCGTGGATGGATGCGGTTAGGAGCGATTAACTGAACAAGATGAACAGCTCGTCTCTGTCGGCCGAACAGCAACGAGGCGGAAAAGAGAGAAAAAGCAGCGATCACAGCGTGCGTGGGCTGGGCATGCTCGTGTGTGCTGCGGGTGTGTGGGAGGAGGAGGATGGGGTGAAACGTGCTCACCGAGGAGGAGTCGATGGAGAGGACGCGTTCCAGGAAGTGGTCGACGGATCCCGACGGGGACGTCGCTCCAGGCCGCTTCCGCTAAAACTCCTGCTCGCAGACGACGGAGACAACCACCGTGGTGCGATTCCCGTGCTCGCCAAGCCTCCACGGACTCCACCCCGACACCCCGACGTGCGCCACCGAGGAAGAGTTTGGTGGTTGCAGAAGGAAAAGGAAGGCAGAGGAGATGGGAGGGGAGGGTTGGTGGCGGCGGAAGAGAGAAAGGACGGCTAGGGCTGGTCTAGGGTCTTATAAGGCGAGGGGAGTTCTCCTGGCCGTCGCTGTGATACTGCTGCTGCCGTGGCAGCAGCGGATGCTGCTCCGTACGAAGGTAGACGACGGGGGGCGGCTCGTCGAAAGGGTATTGGGCCAGGCGTGCAGTAAGGTGCTTAGGTGGGCTGCGCGGTAGTTAGGTTAGTTGCTGCTAGCTTTCTTTTTCTTTTATTTATTCTTCTGTTTTTTTTTTTGCAGAAAAGGATTTGGAAGAGAAGGATATATTTTAGGTTAGTAAATTTTTTAGAAAACGTTAGGTTAAGATAATTAGATTAAAAGAAAACAACTGTCAAGTTTTGTTTTACAGAAAGTGGTGAAAATAAATTGCTGTTTGGGGTTTAAACCAATTTTGGAATGATTTTAGCATTAGGAAAACAAAGTAATTTTTAATAGGGTTACCCCTAAGGTTTAATTTGATTGAAATTTAGTTGATTGGCTTGTTAAAGTTTATAAATTCAAAAGTGGTTATGTTTGAGGCATTTGATTTGAAAATGAAGGGGATTTAATTAATTGATTTAAAATAATTGTTTGATTAAACCCAACCAGTTAATGAGTGATTTGATTTAAATTTTTGAGTTAGCCATTAGGGTTTTAATAAAAGGGAAAAAATTTATTAACAGGCAATTTGATTAAAACAAATTCAACCAGTGGGAAAACAAGTGAGTGGTTTAGTTTGAAAATTTGAAATTGGAAATTTTGAGCAGGGGTGAAAGTTTAAATTGATTTGAAATTTTCAGTTGTGATGCAAACATGGTGCAATGCAATGTGATGCATATGATGCAAGCAAACAAACAGGTAACACCCCAGGTGTTACAGACGACACCACTAACAAGGGATTGCGCCCTCGCAATCCACCTGCTAACCCGGGAGGGGGAAGAAGTTCGACTATCGATTCTTCGTGCTTCCGGTTGATCTCCTCGACACCACTAACAAGAGATTCTTGCTCGGGCTGACGACGATGTTCTTCCACCAGGAATCTTCCGATGATCGACCCTATTAGGTTAAGGGCTCAGAAAACGTCCAACCACGTAGTATCCTAACACTTTGAAAGATAGACAAGGGGAAGACTCCAAAACAAATAGGATTGGGAGGGGAAATAGAATGGGGATAAGGAGAAAAACCAGAATCCTATTGAGATGCTTTCCAAAATAGTTTAGCAGAAATAGTTTTTGACACTCTAGAAACAACGACCGTTAGCGAGGTTATCCTACAGGATTTGCGGACCCGTTGCTTCGATAACCATTCGTATCGAAACAATCTCGGGAATCGGAACCAAGGCTCTGATACCATTTGTGACGCCCCTTGATCGGGCACTATGCAGATTTCAGCATTCCCGCCAAAATCCACATAATAACCGATTCCAGGTTGCCACTTGTGATAACATTACAACAGTTCACGAATAATCCACAATTACAACAGAAACAGATAGACACAAGATGACTCAAACGAGCCAGGGTTACAACTGATACATTACAAAGATCCAAATAACAGCGGAAGAAACAACATAGCGTCCGGCTACGGACAAGATCCAAATTGGACTAAGAGTCCTGAAGATAACCGACAGCGTCCAATCCCTGCCCAGGCCAAGCCGGAGGGATTTCCCAAGCTAACGTCGTCAGACTTCAAACCTGTTGACTGCAATATTGAATATGCAGCCACGAAAGAGATTCGTGGGTCAGTACGGTTAAGTACTGGCAAGGGGGATAAAACCCATACTCACAGGATACCGGCGTAGCCAGTCATCACAAGATACAAATACTTTGGGATCAACGGAAAGTAAGGGGTTATTGCAAATAAGCGACAGCAGGCTGCACTAACCAACTACAGAGAGACACTACAACTTCCGGCTAACAGAAAGAGGATAAGATCGAGTATTGTAACCAACTGAAAGATAACTTCCAAACAAACCCATCCTGGATCTCGCCCCTTATCCGAAGAAGCAATCCGAGGATAACTCACACAGTTGGATTAATGATGGTTCAGATTATTGTGTCAATAAGCCTATTACTAGTCAAGTTGTTAATCAGTGGGTGTAAGATTGTTAATCATTAGGTTTAAGTTGTCCTGAGTACTTGTTAGCCAGTACTTTCACCAAGTAATCCATAACCACGGAAAACACGGCTTCTCGAGAAGATTATCCCTGCAGGGTTGCACCAATTTGGCCGTACACGCAAGAATATCCCGCCAGACGGGAATCAAACCCACCAAGCGAGGTACTCTACACAACTCAACTCTTCTTCGCATCAAGCCCAAAGAACCTTGGGCGCACGGCTAATCGAGCCCCGAAGAAAAGGGACCCTCATAGCACTCTAAGACCGTGTCCCCCTATATGCCGACTACGAAAGTTCCACCCGGGATCCAAGGGCTCGCAAGATCATGCATGCAGCAAATGGAAAGCCCGAACTAAATGAGGCGATTTGGACGAGATGCGAATCGAGTCAAATTGAGGGGGGCGCCCATACTCGCTTCCCACATGCGGTTAGTGCGCTCATCATGGATCAGTAGACAAGACCCTTTTCCTATTAGGGTCGACACTAGCAGCCTCAAAACCACAAAGGGCCTCCTGCCGGTGCCTTATCATCAAATTATTATTTAACAATAACAGTAGCATGATTGTTTGATTGATTAAACATCGAGCCCCCAGAACATAATAGAAGTAGCAACAGAAAGTAACGGGTAACAGACTCGAGCCAAAACAACCCTAAGCATGATGGTAAGACACGGGCAACAAACAATGGTTATAGGTATGGAGGTGAGGCAATATCAAGGTTAAGGGATTCATGTGATGGGTTCGTAATAGAAACAACTACTACTAAGGATAGCAGAAAAGAATCAACGGAAAGAATCGGTAACAAGTGATGAAAGGCAGCCATATGGCAGCAAGTGAGTATACTTGCCTGAGATCCCGCAAGGTAGCAGAACTTGTCGTTGCTCACATCATCTCAACGTCCTATCCGGGAAGAAGCAACGAACCTCGAACAAACACCGGATGCAACAATTACTACTACGGCAAAAGATCCAGCATGATCAAGATATGGATGCATGACAGGTTTAAAGATGCATCAAGGTAAACTAGTTGACAAGATAAACAGATTTAAATGGACCCATATGCAATTTGAGTTGCATATGAAAAGCCCATGAATTATGGTTAAATTATTTGTTTTCCAACTAATCAACAGGTGCTAGTGGTTTAGTATGATGCATGCAAAAGGGAAACATCAAAATAACAACATTAGAATCAAATTAAAATAGGGTGTAGCAATTTAGAATTTTATTATTAATTTAGGGAATTTTTGGGTGCCTTAAAGGTGACACACAAGCATTTGTTGTTTTCAACCATTTAAATTGTTCAAAACAAATAACAAAGTTTATATTTGAAAAGAACATCAAATTTTAGTTGGATTACATGTTTCAAATATTGAAATTGGAATTAGGATAATTTAATTGTGAATTAAACAATATTAAACAAGTTTTAAATGGATTTGAAACAAGTTTGAATTTAATTGAAGTTTTATTTGTTCAAAACATAAATTCAAATTCACATTTGAAAAGTTCACACTTTGATGGTTTGAAAACATATTTTGCATGTTCAAAATTATTTTATTTTGAGCAAGTTATGATTTTAACAAATTTAAATGAATTAAACAAGTATTAAATTATTTAGGCAATTGAAATTATTCACACCATGAAACAAAATTTTATATTTGAAAAGGTTATTCAAAATGGTAGGGAAAACATATTTTATTTGCCTTATTTGGAAAATAGTATGAATTATTTATGAATTGTTGCAAATTACAATTGAATTATTTGAATTCAAATTTGAATTGCATTTTGAAATTTCAAAACAGTGAACAAATGGATTATTTGAAAAGATTATTTGATTTGGATCAGAAAACATATAAAACTTGTATTTATTGGGCTTATAGATTAAAAGATATTAAAGTTTAAAGTTTAAGTTTTAAATCTGTTATTTAAATTGATTTAGGAATTAAAAGGAATTTGTGCAGAAAATTTTTGTACCCAGCTGCAAGCTACACACAGTCGCTGTCCAGTGGGGTCTAGCCAGCGTGGCGGGAGCGAAAGCTTGCGTGGCAGAGGGAGCCACTGCCAGGTGGGGCCACGCGCGAGGGGAAAAAGGGAAAAAGGGGGTGCCCGCGGGGGGGATCGAACCCACGGTCTGGGGTGTGCGCGCACGGAGCTGAACCAAATGCGCTGCTGCCGTTCGATTGTTAGTACGGGCCACAGTCTGAAGAAAAAGGCAAACAACGATCTTAACTCAACTTTCGGACAGAAACGAAAGTGCAGGCTTTGCATCTCCGGGAAGCGACAGAGCAGAGAAACGTTCTTCGATGCGGAGGGGGGTTAGGCCAGGGATAAACCAGGGTATCGATCGGGTGTAGATCCACGGTGTTGGCTAGCTGGTTTTTGGTGTATACGCGATCTGAAACATCTAACAAGCACGGCACAACTTTCTGAACCTTGCAACACCAGCAGCTACGCTCGTTCCCACGGTTCAGAACAGACGTCAAAGAGGATCTGTCGCAGCGCCGGGGGGGCTCGTGTGCGAACTCGAGACAATGTGCAGGTGGTCGTCGACGGCGGAGACTCGCTATGATGCTCTCGGGTGCCGTGGATGGATGCGGTTAGGAGCGATTAACTGAACAAGATGAACAGCTCGTCTCTGTCGGCCGAACAGCAACGAGGCGGAAAAGAGAGAAAAAGCAGCGATCACAGCGTGCGTGGGCTGGGCATGCTCGTGTGTGCTGCGGGTGTGTGGGAGGAGGAGGATGGGGTGAAACGTGCTCACCGAGGAGGAGTCGATGGAGAGGACGCGTTCCTGGAAGTGGTCGACGGATCCCGACGGGGACGTCGCTCCAGGCCGCTTCCGCTAAAACTCCTGCTCGCAGACGACGGAGACAACCACCGTGGTGCGATTCCTGTGCTCGCCAAGCCTCCACGGACTCCACCCCGACACCCCGACGTGCGCCACCGAGGAAGAGTTTGGTGGTTGCAGAAGGAAAAGGAAGGCAGAGGAGATGGGAGGGGAGGGTTGGTGGCGGCGGAAGAGAGAAAGGACGGCTAGGGCTGGTCTAGGGTCTTATAGGGCGAGGGGAGTTCTCCTGGCCGTCGCTGTGATACTGCTGCTGCCGTGGCAGCAGCGGATGCTGCTCCGTATGAAGGTAGACGACGGGGGGGCGGCTCGTCGGAAGGGTATTGGGCCAGGCGTGCGGTAAGGTGCTTAGGTGGGCTGCGCGGTAGTTAGGTTAGTTGCTGCTAGCTTTCTTTTTCTTTTATTTATTCTTCTGTTTTTTTTTTTGCAGAAAAGGATTTGGAAGAGAAGGAGATATTTTAGGTTAGTAAAATTTTTAGAAAACGTTAGGTTAAGATAATTAGATTAAAAGAAAACAACTGTCAAGTTTTGTTTTACAGAAAGTGGTGAAAATAAATTGCTGTTTGGGGTTTAAACCAATTTTGGAATGATTTTAGCATTAGGAAAACAAAGTAATTTTTAATAGGGTTACCCCTAAGGTTTAATTTGATTGAAATTTAGTTGATTGGCTTGTTAAAGTTTATAAATTCAAAAGTGGTTATGTTTGAGGCATTTGATTTGAAAATGAAGGGGATTTAATTAATTGATTTAAAATAATTGTTTGATTAAACCCAACCAGTTAATGAGTGATTTGATTTAAATTTTTGAGTTAGCCATTAGGGTTTTAATAAAAGGGAAAAATTTTATTAACAGGCAATTTGATTAAAACAAATTCAACCAGTGGGAAAACAAGTGAGTGGTTTAGTTTGAAAATTTGAAATTGAAAATTTTGAGCAGGGGTGAAAGTTTAAATTGATTTGAAATTTTCAGTTGTGATGCAAACATGGTGCAATGCAATGTGATGCATATGATGCAAGCAAACAAACAGGTAACACCCCAGGTGTTACAGACGACACCACTAACAAGGGATTGCGCCCTCGCAATCCACCTGCTAACCCGGGAGGGGGAAGAAGTTCGACTATCGATTCTTCGTGCTTCCGGTTGATCTCCTCGACACCACTAACAAGAGATTCTTGCTCGGGCTGACGACGATGTTCTTCCACCAGGAATCTTCCGATGATCGACCCTATTAGGTTAAGGGCTCAGAAAACGTCCAACCACATAGTATCCTAACACTTTGAAAGATAGACAAGGGGAAGACTCCAAAACAAATAGGATTGGGAGGGGAAATAGAATGGGGATAAGGAGAAAAACCAGAATCCTATTGAGATGCTTTCCAAAATAGTTTAGCAGAAATAGTTTTTGACACTCTAGAAACAACGACCGTTAGCGAGGTTATCCTACAGGCTTTGCAGACCCGTTGCTTCGATAACCATTCGTATCGAAACAATCTCGGGAATCGGAACCAAGGCTCTGATACCATTTGTGACGCCCCTTGATCGGGCACTATGCAGATTTCAGCATTCCCGCCAAAATCCACATAATAACCGATTCCAGGTTGCCACTTGTGATAACATTACAACAGTTCACGAATAATCCACAATTACAACAGAAACAGATAGACACAAGATGACTCAAACGAGCCAGGGTTACAACTGATACATTACAAAGATCCAAATAACAGCGGAAGAAACAACATAGCGTCCGGCTACGGACAAGATCCAAATTGGACTAAGAGTCCTGAAGATAACCGACAGCGTCCAATCCCTTCCCAGGCCAAGCCGGAGGGATTTCCCAAGCTAACGTCGTCAGACTTCAAACCTGTTGACTGCAATATTGAATATGCAGCCACGAAAGAGATTCGTGGGTCAGTACGGTTAAGTACTGGCAAGGGGGATAAAACCCATACTCACAGGATACCGGCGTAGCCAGTCATCACAAGATACAAATACTTTGGGATCAACGGAAAGTAAGGGGTTATTGCAAATAAGCGACAGCAGGCTGCACTAACCAACTACAGAGAGACACTACAACTTCCGGCTAACAGAAAGAGGATAAGATCGAGTATTGTAACCAACTGAAAGATAACTTCCAAACAAACCCATCCTGGATCTCGCCCCTTATCCGAAGAAGCAATCCGAGGATAACTCACACAGTTGGATTAATGATGGTTCAGATTATTGTGTCAATAAGCCTATTACTAGTCAAGTTGTTAATCAGTGGGTGTAAGATTGTTAATCATTAGGTTTAAGTTGTCCTGAGTACTTGTTAGCCAGTACTTTCACCAAGTAATCCATAACCGCGGAAAACACGGCTTCTCGAGAAGATTATCCCTGCAGGGTTGCACCAATTTGGCCGTACACGCAAGAATATCCCGCCAGACGGGAATCAAACCCACCAAGCGAGGTACTCTACACAACTCAACTCTTCTTCGCATCAAGCCCAAAGAACCTTGGGCGCACGGCTAATCGAGCCCCGAAGAAAAGGGACCCTCATAGCACTCTAAGACCGTGTCCCCCTATATGCCGACTACGAAAGTTCCACCCGGGATCCAAGGGCTCGCAAGATCATGCATGCAGCAAATGGAAAGCCCGAACTAAATGAGGCGATTTGGACGAGATGCGAATCGAGTCAAATTGAGGGGGGCGCCCATACTCGCTTCCCACATGCGGTTAGTGCGCTCATCATGGATCAGTAGACAAGACCCTTTTCCTATTAGGGTCGACACTAGCAGCCTCAAAACCACAAAGGGCCTCCTGCCGGTGCCTTATCATCAAATTATTATTTAACAATAACAGTAGCATGATTGTTTGATTGATTAAACATCGAGCCCCCAGAACATAATAGAAGTAGCAACAGAAAGTAACGGGTAACAGACTCGAGCCAAAACAACCCTAAGCATGATGGTAAGACACGGGCAACAAACAATGGTTATAGGTATGGAGGTGAGGCAATATCAAGGTTAAGGGATTCATGTGATGGGTTCGTAACAGAAACAACTACTACTAAGGATAGCAGAAAAGAATCAACGGAAAGAATCGGTAACAAGTGATGAAAGGCAGCCATATGGCAGCAAGTGAGTATACTTGCCTGAGATCCCGCAAGGTAGCAGAACTTGTCGTTGCTCACATCATCTCAACGTCCTATCCGGGAAGAAGCAACGAACCTCGAACAAACACCGGATGCAACAATTACTACTACGGCAAAAGATCCAGCATGATCAAGATATGGATGCATGACAGGTTTAAAGATGCATCAAGGTAAACTAGTTGACAAGATAAACAGATTTAAATGGACCCATATGCAATTTGAGTTGCATATGAAAAGCCCATGAATTATGGTTAAATTATTTGTTTTCCAACTAATCAACAGGTGCTAGTGGTTTAGTATGATGCATGAAAAAGGGAAACAGCAAAATAACAACATTAGAATCAAATTAAAATAGGGTGTAGCAATTTAGAATTTTATTATTAATTTAGGGAATTTTTGGGTGCCTTAAAGGTGACACACAAGCATTTGTTGTTTTCAACCATTTAAATTGTTCAAAACAAATAACAAAGTTTATATTTGAAAAGAACATCAAATTTTAGTTGGATTACATGTTTCAAATATTGAAATTGGAATTAGGATAATTTAATTATGAATTAAACAATATTAAACAAGTTTTAAATGGATTTGAAACAAGTTTGAATTTAATTGAAGTTTTATTTGTTCAAAACATAAATTCAAATTCACATTTGAAAAGTTCACACTTTGATGGTTTGAAAACATATTTTGCATGTTCAAAATTATTTTATTTTGAGCAAGTTATGATTTTATCAAATTTAAATGAATTAAACAAGTATTAAATTATTTAGGCAATTTAAATTATTCACACCATGAAACAAAATTTTATATTTGAAAAGGTTATTCAAAATGGTAGGGAAAACATATTTTATTTGCCTTATTTGGAAAATAGTATGAATTATTTATGAATTGTTGCAAATTACAATTGAATTATTTGAATTCAAATTTGAATTGCATTTTGAAATTTCAAAACAGTGAACAAATGGATTATTTGAAAAGATTATTTGATTTGGATCAGAAAACATATAAAACTTGTATTTATTGGGCTTATAGATTAAAAGATATTAAAGTTTAAAGTTTAAGTTTTAAATCTGTTATTTAAATTGATTTAGGAATTAAAAGGAATTTGTGCAGAAACTTTTTGTACCTAGCTGCAAGCTACACACAGTCGCTGTCCAGTGGGGTCTAGCCAGCGTGGCGGGAGCGAAAGCTTGCGTGGCAGAGGGAGCCACTGCCAGGTGGGGCCACGCGCGAGGGGAAAAAGGGAAAAAGGGGGTGCCCGCGGGGGGGGATCGAACCCACGGTCTGGGGTGTGCGCGCACGGAGCTGAACCAAATGCGCTGCTGCCGTTCGATTGTTAGTACGGGCCACAGTCTGAAGAAAAAGGCAAACAACGATCTTAACTCAACTTTCGGACAGAAACAAAAGTGCAGGCTTTGCATCTCCGGGAAGCGACAGAGCAGAGAAACGTTCTTCGATGCGGAGGGGGGTTAGGCCAGGGATAAACCAGGGTATCGATCGGGTGTAGATCCACGGTGTTGGCTAGCTGGTTTTTGGTGTATACGCGATCTGAAACATCTAACAAGCACGGCACAGCTTTCTGAACCTTGCAACACCAGCAACTACGCTCGTTCCCACGGTTCAGAACAGACGTCGAAGAGGATCTGTCGCAGCGCCGGGGGGGCTCGTGTGCGAACTCGAGACAATGTGCAGGTGGTCGTCGACGGCGGAGACTCGCTATGATGCTCTCGGGTGCCGTGGATGGATGCGGTTAGGAGCGATTAACTGAACAAGATGAACAGCTCGTCTCTGTCGGCCGAACAGCAACGAGGCGGAAAAGAGAGAAAAAGCAGCGATCACAGCGTGCGTGGGCTGGGCATGCTCGTGTGTGTTGCGGGTGTGTGGGAGGAGGAGGATGGGGTGAAACGTGCTCACCGAGGAGGAGTCGATGGAGAGGACGCGTTCCTGGAAGTGGTCGACGGATCCCGACGGGGACGTCTCTCCAGGCCGCTTCCGCTAAAACTCCTGCTCGCAGACGACGGAGACAACCACCGTGGTGCGATTCCCGTGCTCGCCAAGCCTCCACGGACTCCACCCCGACACCCCGACGTGCGCCACCGAGGAAGAGTTTGGTGGTTGCAGAAGGAAAAGGAAGGCAGAGGAGATGGGAGGGGAGGGTTGGTGGCGGCGGAAGAGAGAAAGGACGGCTAGGGCTGGTCTAGGGTCTTATAGGGCGAGGGGAGTTCTCCTGGCCGTCGCTGTGATACTGCTGCTGCCGTGGCAGCAGCGGATGCTGCTCCGTACGAAGGTAGACGACGGGGGGGCGGCTCGTCGAAAGGGTATTGGGCCAGGCGTGCGGTAAGGTGCTTAGGTGGGCTGCGCGGTAGTTAGGTTAGTTGCTGCTAGCTTTCTTTTTCTTTTATTTATTCTTCTGTTTTTTTTTTGCAGAAAAGGATTTGGAAGAGAAGGAGATATTTTAGGTTAGTAAAAATTTTAGAAAACGTTAGGTTAAGATAATTAGATTAAAAGAAAACAACTGTCAAGTTTTGTTTTACAGAAAGTGGTGAAAATAAATTGCTGTTTGGGGTTTAAACCAATTTTGGAATGATTTTAGCATTAGGAAAACAAAGTAATTTTTAATAGGGTTACCCCTAAGGTTTAATTTGATTGAAATTTAGTTGATTGGCTTGTTAAAGTTTATAAATTCAAAAGTGGTTATGTTTGAGGCATTTGATTTGAAAATGAAGGGGGTTTAATTAATTGATTTAAAATAATTGTTTGATTAAACCCAACCAGTTAATGAGTGATTTGATTTAAATTTTTGAGTTAGCCATTAGGGTTTTAATAAAAGGGAATTTTTTTATTAACAGGCAATTTGATTAAAACAAATTCAACCAGTGGGAAAACAAGTGAGTGGTTTAGTTTGAAAATTTGAAATTGGAAATTTTGAGCAGGGGTGAAAGTTTAAATTGATTTGAAATTTTCAGTTGTGATGCAAACATGGTGCAATGCAATGTGATGCATATGATGCAAGCAAACAAACAGGTAACACCCCAGGTGTTATAGACGACACCACTAACAAGGGATTGCGCCCTCGCAATCCACCTGCTAACCCGGGAGGGGGAAGAAGTTCGACTATCGATTCTTCGTGCTTCCGGTTGATCTCCTCGACACCACTAACAAGAGATTCTTGCTCGGGCTGACGACGATGTTCTTCCACCAGGAATCTTCCGATGATCGACCCTATTAGGTTAAGGGCTCAGAAAACGTCCAACCACGTAGTATCCTAACACTTTGAAAGATAGACAAGGGGAAGACTCCAAAACAAATAGGATTGGGAGGGGAAATAGAATGGGGATAAGCAGAAATAGTTTTTGACACTCTAGAAACAACGACCGTTAGCGAGGTTATCCTACAGGCTTTGCGGACCCGTTGCTTCGATAACCATTCGTATCGAAACAATCTCGGGAATCGGAACCAAGGCTCTGATACCATTTGTGACGCCCCTTGATCGGGCACTATGCAGATTTCAGCATTCCCGCCAAAATCCACATAATAACCGATTCCAGGTTGCCACTTGTGATAACATTACAACAGTTCACGAATAATCCACAATTACAACAGAAACAGATAGACACAAGATGACTCAAACGAGCCAGGGTTACAACTGATACATTACAAAGATCCAAATAACAGCGGAAGAAACAACATAGCGTCCGGCTACGGACAAGATCCAAATTGGACTAAGAGTCCTGAAGATAACCGACAGCGTCCAATCCCTGCCCAGGCCAAGACGGAGGGATTTCCCAAGCTAACATCGTCAGACTTCAAACCTGTTGACTGCAATATTGAATATGCAGCCACGAAAGAGATTCGTGGGTCAGTACGGTTAAGTACTGGCAAGGGGGATAAAACCCATACTCACAGGATACCGGCGTAGCCAGTCATCACAAGATACAAATACTTTGGGATCAACGGAAAGTAAGGGGTTATTGCAAATAAGCGACAGCAGGCTGCACTAACCAACTACAGAGAGACACTACAACTTCCGGCTAACAGAAAGAGGATAAGATCGAGTATTATAACCAACTGAAAGATAACGTCCAAACAAACCCATCCTGGATCTCGCCCCTTATCCGAAGAAGCAATCCGAGGATAACTCACACAGTTGGATTAATGATGGTTCATATTATTGTGTCAATAAGCCTATTACTAGTCAAGTTGTTAATCAGTGGGTGTAAGATTGTTAATCATTAGGTTTAAGTTGTCCTGAGTACTTGTTAGCCAAGTACAAGGACTGTCGAAAGTTCCTGAACCTCCATGAAGCCTACTCAAATAAGCATCGAATCGCCACAAGCCAGGGATACCCACAAGTACCTGGGAGCAGTGTGATGACCCACAAGTACAAGGGATCACAACAGTCTTCGAGGAAAGTGAAACCCAAATTTATTGATTCGACACATGGGGAACCAAAGAATATTTATAAGCCTTAACAAATGAATTGTCAGTTCAGCTGCACCTGGAAATAGACTTGCTCGCAACAGTTTATTAGTAGCAACAATTTTATAGCAGTAGAAATAGTGAAATAATAGCAAGAATGAAATAAACACATCAACAGTAATTGTAGTAGACAACGGGATTAAAATATTGTAGGCCTAGGGACGGATGAACGGGCGTTGCATCGATATGATAATTCATATAATAATTAAGATATGGGCAATTGCAGGTAAATAATAATAAAGCATCTAAGTACTAAGTAACCATAGGCATGTGTTCCGTATTTAGTCGTATGTGCTCGCAATGAGAAACTTCCACAACATCTTTTGTCCTACCGGCCCGTTTCCAGCGGGGCCTTAAGGGAAACTACTAGTAATTAAAGTGATCCTTTTAATAAAGCACCGGAGCAAATCATTAACGCTCTGTGAACACACGTGATCCTCATATCACAGCCATCCCCTCTGGTTATCCCAATTGATGTCACTTTGGGGCCTCGGGTTCCGGACAACGATATGTGTATACAACTTGCAGGTAAAATCAAAAGCAATAATTATCCTCATGAATCAATAACATGTTCAGATCTTAAATCATGGCACTTGGGACCTAGTAACAAGCATTAAGCACAACAAGTTGCAACAACGATAGATAGCACTAACAACGGATACTAGGCACCATACCCTAACAATCTGGCAATTATTACATGAACGATCTCATCCAATCCCTACCATCCCTCTCAGCCTACAGCAGGGATTACTCACACATGGATAAAGGAATCATGGATGGTTGATGGAGAGGTGTCGGTGATGATTATGGCGATGATCTCCTCCAATTCCCCGTCCCGGCAGGGTGCCAGAACGGAGTTTCTGATCCTCGAATTGGGGTTTTTGGTGGCGGCGGAGCTACGAAACTTTTCGTGGAAAAACCTGTCTGTACCCCGGTGTTTTTAGGTCATGGGGCTTAAGTAGTCAAAAGGGGGCACGAGGGGGTGGCCGAGGCGGCCACACCATACCACGGCGCGGCCTAGGGGGTGCGCCACCACGTGGTGTGGGCCCCTCGTGGCCCGTCTCCGTCTTGTCTTCTGGCTCCGTGATTCTTCAGGTAAAATAGGGACTTTGCGATATTTTCCGGGCATTTTCCTGAAAGTTGAATTTCTGCACAAAAACGGTAAAGTGGTATCTCGCTAATAATAAGCAACATGAAGTATATCTATTTACAGCATTGCAATGTTCATAATAAGATGTGATAAAGTGGTATCTCGTTTGTCCTTATTTGTGGAGCAAAACTTAAATGCTAGGGAACATCTGAAGTTCAAGTGAAGACTGGAAGTAGAGATATCAAAGATTAAAGCATCAAAGTTATACCACAATTAACCGTGTTCTGGGACAAGCACATTACACTAAGAATGAAAGTTATGCTCTCGAGAGGGTGCTCAAAGAAGAGATGGTGACTCAACAATAAAGTAAAAGATTGGCCCTTCGCAGAGTGAAGCAGGGATTACCATGTGCTAGAGCTGTTTATTTTTAAAAACAGAAGTGAAATAATTTTGGGAAGTGGTTGTTTATTTCAACGAATGGTAATAGAGTTCTTGTTATCTTCCATACTAAACAAGTTGAAAGCGGTTCCAAATTATTTATAGTATGCACTTTTATTTATAGCATGACACTCATCCCAACCTTTGCTTATCACAAACCATGGCTAACCGAATCCTCGGGTGCCTGCCAACAATCACATATCATGGAGGAGTGCCTATTTTATGTTATAGTGGACTAACCAGCTCTTTGCAAAATTAGTGACAAGTAGATGAAGCATGCAAGTCAAGGGGTACTTAATTTAGTATGGAAGATAACAAACCTAACTCTACTTCCTCATGAGCTAAAACAGTGTCAGAAAATGAGAAGTATTTTAAAGGTTTTAAAGGTAGCACATGAAAATTTACTTGGAATGGCTTGAAATACCATGCATAGGAATTTATAGTGGACTCTTTGGAATAACTTGGTTTTGAGGTATTTAGAAGCACAAGCAACATTCCCGCTCAGTACAAGTGAAAGCTAACAATAAACTGGGAAGCGACAATCAACAGAGCAGTAACCATCATAATCATGCTTGCAACAGAATAAAATTAACATGGGCATAAAAGTGGTACAAGAACTCTGAGACAAAATAAATCATCAAGGCTTAATTGACTTTTTTGTTTTCAGTCATATGCAAGCGTGAGGATGTGCCAAGTCAATTCAAATGAAACATTCAGAGGAGGATACCATAATGTCATACCCTTTTATGAATAGAACAATGCAAGCAAACATTTATACGACATGTTATCTACTATTCATAAGTTGGAAATGATCATTAGAGAGCACGAACTACTAAGTATCCATTAAATAATATACACTTACACAAACAAACTAAGCATGCCCACATGGATGAGTATATGTACAAAAATGAAAACAAATTGAGTTCATACCAGCCTCTCACCACAACTTGAATTATCATAAATTGTCATTATTGCTTTTAACTTTTGTGGCTTGAATGATATGAAATGATAACCAAGCTCCAATGGAGTCACGGAAGACTGTTGAACTCTGCAGCAAACTTTACAAAACCGAAAAAGAACAACAAATATTTTTGGGTTTTCGAATTTAAAACAAGAAGAGAAGGAAACAAGCAAATAAATCAAAATCTATTTGGATTTTTGAATAACAAACTGAAACTAGAAAGTAAAGCAAACTAATAATAGAACCTAAAGAAACAAATAAAGAGAAACAACAGAAATATTTTTGGTCTTTTTGTGTTTTGGAAAGCAGAAACTAAACAAGAACAACAATGGAAAAGAAAGAAACAGAAACATGGATATACAAATTACCGACATAATTATGATATGTAAATGAGTCTGATGTCGGTATACCTCCCCCCAAGATTAGGCATTTGGCCTTAGTGGAGATCAATCCCAACGCGGGTAGAAGCTCCAGGCTGGTGGATCGTCCTTAGCATGATCGTAATCAGGCTTCCGTGAAGAAGAAGAAGCATAAGGCCCACAATCATAACCAGGGTGCTGGTACAGAAGCTCCGTAGTGGCGGAGGGCTGGACGAAATTATCTTCGGCCCCCTCTCCAGCGTCCTCTACATGCTGGCAGTGCTCCTCTATGTATTGATACATCATAAACGTATCCTCAATTTCTGATGTTCCATGTTGTTTCCTACATGTTTGCTATACACCTTATGCCATTTTTATCGATTTTCCGGACTAACCTATTGACAAGATGCCACAGAGCCAGTTTCCTGTTTTCTGCTGTTTTTAATTTCAGAAAAGTTGTTCTGGAAATATTCTCGGAATTGGAAAATTCGAAGTTCAGAGGTCCTAGAATTCCTGAAGGTTCCGCGGAGTCCCGTAGAGGCTCGGAGGGGGGCCACACCATAGGGCAGCGCGCCCCTGGTCGTGCCATGGGGTGGTGTGGGGCACCCAGGCCTCCACCGCCTTTGCCCTTTCGCCTATTTATATCCCCCGACATATCAACCCTAAAAAGATACCACTGTTTTCCGAGAAACACCCTAGGCCGCCGTCATCGTCATCCCGAGATCGGGAGGGTTCTAGAGCTCTCCCCAGCACCCTGCCGGGAGGGGAATTCATCACCGGAGGGGTCTACACCACCATGCCCTCCTCCGAAGTGATGCGTGAGTAGTTCATCCCTGGACAACGGGTCCATAGATGGTTGTTCTCTTCACTTTGTACCTCATGTTTAGATCTCGTGAGCTGCCTCACATGATCGAGATCATCTTTATGTAATGCTACATGTTGTGTTTGTTGGGATCTGATGAATGTTGAATGATATGTCTTCTGATTATCAATCTATCATATTATCTTCATGCTTATGGTATTTATGATCTTGCATGCTCTCTGTTATTAGTAGATGCTCTGGCCAAGTAGATGCTAGTAACTCCAAGAGGGAGTATTATGCTCGATAGTGGGTTCATGCCTCCTTTGCATCTGTGCCTGAGTGACAGAAACGTGATGGATAAAGGATGTGTTGTTGCCATTAGGGAGAAAACAACGGTGTTTACCTAGTTTACATTGTTTACATTACACACTTTGCTTACTGTGATAATCTGTTGCTTGCAACTCAATACCCAACGTTCGTTTGGATGATATTCGGAGGGTGGATTATTAGTCATAGATGCAGTTGGATGACGGTCTATGTATTTTGTTGTAATTCCCGCATGAATCACATAGTAATCTTTATGTCTTGCATATGCACTACGGTGTAGTCTTCATTTCTATCAATTGCCCGACTGTAATTTGTTCACCACACATGTTATTTATCTTCTACAGAGAGACACCACTAGTGAACTGTGGACCCCGGTCCTTTTTCCTCATACTGATAAAACACCTACTGCTTTCATATTGTTACTACTGCTTTCATACTGTTACTACTGCTTTCATATTGTTCTCCTACTGTTTTCCACACCATACGTTTAACCTCTTTGTGTTCAGCAAAACCGGTGAGATTGACAACACCTAGGATTTAATTGGCGTATGGGGTTGGTACTTAATGACGAACTCAGCGATCTCACTGCGCCACTTGGCTACTCTTCCAGTTGCGTCTGTATTGTTTATAATATCCCTAGTGGTGCTTTTCTTACCACTGTTATGGAATGTACTTGGAAATAATGGTGGAGCTTTCGAGATACGAAAACTACGCCATATGCCAGTTTTTGATAATGTGGATACCTTTGTTTTTACTCGGAAAATACCTCGCTGACGTAGTATACTGGATGCTGATATGGAATATTTTGCTCGTCTTTCCACAATTATCACCGCACTAGTAACCCTGTTTGTTGTTGTGAGATACAGTAACATGAGTTCTTCATCTTTTGGGGATGCCAAAATTGGAGCTTTCATCAAAGTTTCTTTCAACTGGGTTAATGCTTTGTCCGCGTCCTCTGTCCATTCAAATTTGTCGGATTTCTGCAACAGTTTGTATAATAGCAGAGCCTTATCGCCAAGCCGGCTTATGAACCTTCTTACAGCGGCTGCAGAACCCGTCAATCTTCGAACATCTTTTAGACACGTAGGTCTTTTAATGTTTAAGATTGCTTTGTGTTGACACTCGCTTTTTGCTCACAAAGGTATGGCACCAAGATGACCTCAAATAGAAAAATATCATGAACAGAAGTTGTGCTTCTCATTGAAACGAACAATTTTAATTTTTGGGTCATCTCAATCCGACAAAATATGCAAATCTATGGCCAAAATACTACAGACAATATTGACGTGTGAGGTCAAAACCGGAATTTCCGGTTATCCTGAAATTTCTGGTTCAAAATATCCGGGCGACATCTGTAACTCACGACTTTTTTCCTTAGCAAAAATCCATTGCAATCGGAATTTCCGGTAATCCCGAAATTTCTGGTTCAAAATATCCGGTTGACATCTGAAAGTTTTTTCTAATTTCTGGGTCCGAACCTGAGTTTGGCTGGCACATTTTTTGCCTGAATTGGACTCAAATTAGGTCTTTTTGGACGGGATTTTCTCCCTAAACCTGCACGGGAAGTCCATCCACCCCTTATATACATGAGGGGTGATGGCCGATTGAACCAACACCAATCGAACAAACACAAACCCTACTTTTTCGTGTTCATCTATCTTTATCTCTCCCTTTGTATCTTGCTTCTCGTTCTTCGTTGTTCTTCAGGTTTGGAGACTACAATCCACGAGGCTACAGGGGCGTTAAGGACGACTTGGAGCAACCAATTGTCATTGGGTCCTCCGACGGGGTCCCTCCCGAGGAACCGGAGCGTATGGCCTCAAAAAGCGTCTGCCGGACTGTCTTGCGTACCGCGCTTCCGGCAGGCCTCCCGCGGCGTGAGTTGTGGAGCATCTCCCTCGGTGCCACGGGTACACGAGGACGTGTTCATGTGACACGTTCGCACGTCAACACACTTTTTTGGCAACTCCGCTGGGGACAAAGCATTGAATGGTCTCCAGCCCGTTCTTGCTACGAAGAGAGAGTCATCAAGATCTGCAATCTACAATGGTATCATGAATCCTCAATCTCGATACGTAGATGCAAATTTCTCTCATGTTAATGCTGCTGGATATTTTTATATGAGTACAGTATCGGCTAGCCCTAGTTCTTACTATGTGCAGGGGTCGATGCAAAATAATATCTATGCTTCGAATAGTTATGATTTTAGCAACGTGCAACATGCATATTCGAATTCTCATGCATCGCAACCCGAGGAGTACATATGCTGATGAACAACATGGTGAGTTTGGTTAATCAATATGAAACACCCAATGTTAGAAATTTTAATTACACGCAAGAGAGTGTTTCACCTTTATATGCATCGGCAAGTGACATGCAATATGCTAGTTCATCATTAAATATGCCGATGAATAGGGGAATTGGACATGCAACTACTACCTATTTGGCCAATTACCCCCAACCATCATATGCTACACCTTATGCTACTATAGTTTCTTCTTCATGTGCAACTGGTGAGATTCGTAGTTTGGATCCGCACTTTCATAGTGACCATGGCCGAATAAGCGAAAATTTAACAGGAGCTCATGTGCCTTCATCTACTACTGTCGCATGTGGATTGGATAGTTTTAAGGAAAAACTCGCAGCTGAATTCAAGAAGATCAATACTATTCATTTGAGAGAAGCAGAAAATCCCCACGATCCAGCTGCAATACAAGCTTTAGAGGCGCTTAAGAAGAGGCGTGAAGAAGAGCATCAACAATTTGAGCTCAAATGTTATCCTTCACAACCACAAAGTTTCAGTAATGCATTGCCGAAAGAAACTAAGAGTATTGGGGGGCAATCTCACCCTGCAGAGCATAGCGCTGTTGAATTCAGCAAGCCAACTTTTGAGGAATTATCAGATGAATAATGTTAAAAATATGAAGTATTCAAGAGGAAGCATAATGAGAAGTTCAAGAAGCATGAGAAGAAACTCAAAGATGAGCATGAAGCATATAGGAAAAAGCTTGAAGAGGAATGTATGCAGGTTTTTCTCGCACATCTCGAGAAGAACCGTCAAGAAAATATTACTTCGGTTGGAGAAATCAAGTCTACTCCTCCATGCAGCAATCAAGGTGAACCCTCTAATAAATCTAGACAAGATGAAGAAGCTTTACGAATTGATAGGATCCATGAAGGAAGTGTGAATGATTCGGAAAGTTTAGTTGCTTTGGTTATTGAAAAGGCTGAATCAAACATTTCATGTGCCAAATCTATTGAATCAAAAGAAGAAAACTTCATTGATGAAGAGCATGGAAAGCTTAGAAAAACAACCATGCTTGATTTTCCGGGAAGTAAGGGATCTTGCATGTTTCCCTATAAGTTTCGTGCCAAAGAGATTAATGAACTTCAAGTGCAAGAAAGTATAGCCGAAGCAAGTTTGGTTGACATTGAGCATCAAAGTAATGAGGTACGAGACCGAGAAAATGAAGAAGAAAAGACATTGGAAAATCATCTAGAGACTGGGCAAAATATTTCCCAGTTCATACAACCATCATGTTCTCCCAACATCTTCAAACAGGTATACCTAGCAAATAATTTACTCACTTTCCGATTTGGTCAAGACTATATTGTTGATGCATCTATTGGCAAGATTTTCATAAGAAACATTGAAAGACCAATCGTGAAAGGTAATTTATTTGTTAGTGGTAAAATTGGAACAAAAACTATTGGTCAACATATTACAAAATTTAGAGAGACCAATAGTAACAAATTATTACAGCAAGAGCTTTCCCCCTTGTTTCATTTAAAATTTGATTTACATGGGTGGCTTTGCTTATATCATACTTGGCTAACATTTGGTCTCAAGTGAGACATGTTGGTTCTAACTATTTTGGTTCCAGAAATATAAAGCGAAGCATAAAATATCTTGAGGAAGCCGATGCTAGTATGATGCCTTATTCAAAAGCGTCGGAGAAACATTGTGAAAATCAAAACATAGCCGGATGGGGTGGTGAAACTGAACCATTCAATTACTTAACTCAAAATCCCTTCTCACAACATGATCGGCAACTTAGCAAAAAGTGTACCTTCAATTTGAGCATGTGTAGTCGCATCTTTGATATTTTGCTTAAGAATGATTACATTATGTTTTTTGATCACCATGTAGATCCAACAATACAAGGACGAATATATTGCAAGTTGCATGATTCGTTCGAGCATAGTATTGACAATTGCAACATGTTTCATCAAATAGTACAACCGGCCATTGACAAAGGACGATTGGATTTTGGTGAGGCACATATAGATGACCAGTCTATTTCAATTGGTCTTGATGGAAAAACTCTTTTATATCGGTTATCTCAAGCCGATTCGTCCAAAGATGAGTAGGTACATGGTGAAGATGGTGAGATCAAGTCTTCAAGAAAAGAAATTATTCAGGAGCACATGAAATATATTCTTAAAGATGGGAATTCTGTTGATGCTACACCGATGACATCAAGCAATGGGGGCAACAAGAAAATTCGAAGATTGATACGTGCGAAATAAAGAAGAAGAAAGGCCGCTATAAGCACAAGGGTAAGAAATCAAAAGTTACTTTCGCAGAGCTATTGGAGAAATATCAAAAAGACATTGAAAGAAAAAGTTCTTATCGGCCAAGTAGTGCAAAAGCATCAATATCACCCCCAAGGCGCAAGTACAATAACCGGTATTGGCGCAAAGAGAAGTTTAATGAAGCAGGTTCATATCCTCCTTTTGGGCCACCAATACGGAGGTCATGGACACCTCCCTATGTTAATTCCTATCCATATTCATCATGGGACATGTATGGTTCATGGACACATTATCCATATTATTCTAGACCATCTAACCAAAATTATGCAGCTCCAAATAGATCATCATTAGATCAACAATCGCATGCCAAAGACCGTTTCAATAAAAAAGAATCGGTTCGGAGCTCAAGGGAAAAGAAGGAGGGGGTCAAGCAGGTTTACCAAGTGAAAAAGGATGGTCGCAAGTGTGCTATTTCACATTCAGTTTCAAGTAACAAAGAGTCGGTCCAATTGACCTTGGCTATTAAAGGCAAAGAGATGAAACAACAAATTGTTGAAGATCAAAGTGCAAAATCTGAATGTGCGAAGTTGAAAGTGCCCAAGCTCAAGAAAGAGTTGCCAAAGAAGAAACAAAAAGTACAGTCGGGATTCCCACTCGGATTATCAAGTTGGCAAGAAAGAAAATTGCAAAGGCTTAGCTGAAGAGTTAAAAAAGAAGAACATGGCATGGATTCCTAAGGAGAGACGCAAGGACAAGAATTATGTGCAAAATTCTGTTGTAAGAAAATTTATAAAAGTAAAGAAAGAGAAGACTGAAACTAACAAGCAATTAAGCCGAAATTCTGTATCAGCTAAGCAATCGGTTGGCACATCGTCTATATTCTTCAACAATGTCATAAATGCCTTTGTCATGGAGTTCACCACCAGATATGATTCCCTACCCCCCATGGACTTATTTTGACCCATGGGTGAATCATAACTATTTATATCATGGAAGGGTAATACCAAGTCAATATACATTTGATTAATTTCTATGTTATTTCTAGTGCAAAGATCCGAAATATTTTGAGTTCATTATCATATTTATTGTTTGATTTATTAATTTCGGATATACATACTTTGGTGGCTGGTTTATGCATGCCCTTGAGTCAAAGATATGGGGTCGATATTCTTCTATTGTCCTAAGAAATTACTGAGACATGGCCGGTGTGGTGTGATAACATCGTCCTTAGCAATACTACTTACTGAGACAAGGTACGCATCAATTGAAAATTATGATCTTACTCATGCTTTGATAATATTTGTCTTGTGTCTTTAAATTTTATGAATGGCCTAATTTTGCTAGCTATGTTGTTGGGAAACAAATCAATCATGAGCATAATGTTTGATATTAATTTTGATCTTGTCTCTCTAGTACCATGGAGATTGCATTTGTTGATCTAGCTTTAAGATAATGGCATGTACATTGGCATTGTTTGTTCATCTCCTTTTGGTGCTATTTTTGAAGTCTCGTGTCCTTTAGAATATGATGCACTAATAGTCAAGCCGAATACGAATATTTTCTATTCGTGCTAGAATTTTTGTTTGCTATAGATGCTCCATATATTGAGACTTCTAGTGATTCGTTGTAAGTAATGTAATATTTTCATGATTTACTCATATTTCGACGAATCACCTATTGTTTGTCTTCATACATGTCTAGGTAAAATTTTATCTTGAAATGCTTTACTGATTATCTTATGCCTATACATGAAATGTGATGAGTTGGTGCGCAAACATCGGGCTACCGTGTTAATCATGGTACACTGCATATTCCCCATGAGCCGATGCTTTGTTTCACTAATGAAAGTAAGGACGGATTGAGGCAACCCGCTTCGGCCATGCACTCATGGAAAATATAATGCAGATGACCTGAAGAAACTCATTTTTAATTATATGCAAAATTCTACAATAGGGTGAGAATGGACGTTTGGCGGGTTGCTTTCAAATACGTATTGACGGGTGATGACCCTTATCGCCGAACAGTTGGTGTTATTCTTTCGGGGTATTTGGATTAAAGACTTTTAAGGTATTTTTCCTTAGCACATGTGTTCGATAATCTAGTATCATCCTGATAACTCATGGCCGATGGAGTGTTGATATCGTCCTTAGAATGAGAGTGAGCCAAATTATTTTTTGGCGCGCAAGTTTTGCCAAAAAACAGGGGGCATGTGTTGATACTCGTTTTTGGCTCACAAAGGTATGGCACCAATATGACCTCAAATGGAAAACTAGCATGACAAACGTTGTGCGTCTCGTCAAAACGAACAACTTTTATTTTTTGGTTCATCTCAATCCGACAAAGTATGCAAAATCTATGGCCAAAATACTACAGGCAATATTGACGCGAGAGGTCAAAACCGGAATTTCCGGTTATCCTGAAATTTCCGGTTCAAAATATCCGTCCAACATCTGTAACTCACGCCTTTTTTATTTAGCAAAAATCCATTGCAATCGGAATTTCCGGTTATCCCAAAATTTCTGGTTCAAAATATCCGGCTGACATCTGAAAGTTTTTTTTTGATTTCTCGGCCCGAACCTGAGTTCGGCTGGCACGTTTTTTGCCCGAATTGGACTCAAATTAGGTCTTTTTGGACGTGATTTTTCGCCCTAAACCTCCACGGGAAGTCCATCCGCCCCTTATATACATGAGGGGTGACGGCCAATTGAACCAACACCAATCTAACAAACACAAATCCTATCTTTTCGTGTTCATCTATTTTTATCTCTCTCCCTTTGTATCTTGCTTCTTGTTCTTCGTTGTTCTTCAGGTTTGGAGGCTACGATCCACGAGGCTCTAGGGGCGTTAAGGACGACTTGGGGCATCCAATCATCACCGGGTCCTCCGACGGGGTCCCTCCCGAGGAACAAGGGCATCTGGCCTCAAAAAGCGTTTGCCGGACTGTCTTGCGTACCGCGCTTCCGACATGCCTCCCGCGGTGTGAGTTCTGGAGCATCACCATCGGCGTTGCGGGTACACGAGGACGTGTTCGTGTGACGCGTTCGTGCATCAACACTTTGATCTTTTCCGAGTTTACCTCTATTCCTCTGTGAGATACGATAAAACCCAGAAGCTTTCCTGAAGGAACCCCGAATATGCACTTTAATGAATTCAACTTCATTTTGTAAGTGCGGAGATTGTAGAAGGTTTCTCGTAGATCATCAAGGAGCGTATGCTTTTCCTTGGAAACAGCGTTAATATCATCCACATAAATATGGACGTTTTTGCTAATTTGGCTATGCAAGCATCTTTGCATGCAACGCTGGTATGTTGCGCCTAGCATTCTTCAAGCCAATAGGCATGGTTATGTAATAGTATGTTCCATAGGGTATTATGAAAGAGGTTTTTATTTGGTCTTCTTCTTTCATGTTTATTTGATGATACCCGGAATAAGCGTCCGAAAAGCATAAAAGCTCAGAGCCAGCAGTGGCATCTATTATTTGATCGATTCGCGGTAACGTGAACCTATCTTTTGGGCACGACTTGTTCAGACCGGTGTAATCTATACACATTCTAAGAATAATACTATCCTTCTTCGGGACTAATACTAGGTTCGCAGACCAATCAATATGTATAACTTCCCGGATAAAATCAGCTGCTAAAAGCCGGATAATTTCCTTGCCAATAGCCTTCTGCCTTCTTCCATCGAAACGACGGAGACCTTGTTTGGCGGGTTTTGATCCAGGAATAACCTTCAATTGGTGCTCAGTAAGTTCCTTGGGAACACCTGGCATATCAGCAGGACACCGGGCGAAAATATCCCAGTTTTCACGTAGGAACTTGATGAGCTTGCTTTCCTATTTGTCAGTCATTCCTGTTCCCACTACGATGAATTTTGTCGGGTCTTTGGGATCTAGGATGATCTGCTTTGTATCCTCCGAGGCTTTGAAACTATCTGCCAGCTTCCGGATTTCTTTTCCTGCCGGCATTTCTGTCAGCGATACCTCTTTAGCCAGCACCTTCACCTCCTCCTTCTGTATCACCTGTTCGGCGCAAAGGGCATTTCCTTTCTCCAGCTCGTTTGCCAGCTTTCAATCTCCTGGTATAGTGATTACTCCGCCTTTTGGCTCTGGCATCTTAAGCATGTTGTAGATGTAGCATGACCTTGCCATGAATTTGGCGAAAGTCGGACGTCCGAATATTGCGTGGTACACACTTTCGAACGGCACCACCTCGAACGAGATCATCTCCTGGCGGAAGTGTTCCTTGTTTCCAAAGGTTACTTCTAGGGAAATTTCTCCTAGGGAATGTGCTTGCCTTCCGGGAACAATGTCGTGTAAACGTACATTGCTGTGTTTGAGCTGGGTCTCGGATAGATGAAATTGCTTCAGAGTACTTAGGTACATGATATTGATACTGGATCCTCCATCCATCAGCACCCTTTTGAGCCTAGTGTTTTGAACAATATGACTTACGACCAAAGCGTGTGTGTCGGGTTCTGGGATATTACCGGGATGATCAGACTGATCCCAGGTAATTGGCGTATTTGAATACTTCAAGTACTTTGGGATTGAAGGTACAACCGCATTGATTTCTCGAAGCGCTCGTTTTGCCTGTTTGTTGAAGGAGTTGCAAGGAAAGTTAGGTTACATTTTCCTTCAACTCTCGGGAATTTAGGCTCGCCTTTCCGTTGTTGCTCCTGGATTTTATCATCAGTGTCAGACTCACTTTCGTCTTTGTCAACTTCCGGTTTTTTGCTTATTGAATTTCCTTTCGAAATTCTTTCCTTTATTCCCGGATCCTACATTGCCTTTCATGTGCTTGTTAAGCCGGCACTGCGCATTTGTATGGGTGGGTTTCCCAAATTGCGAATGGTGGACACAGGATTCCGACTTAATTTTTTCCCACTCTTCTTTAGAGTAGGAGATAGGTTCCCTGCTTTCTGTGCACTTGCCCTTCCGTCTGCTACCATTGTCTTTTCCAAAGGCTATGTTCACTTCTTTGGGTTTTGGCTGTGCTTCTGGAGTAGCCTTCTTTTCAGAACGAGACGCCTTTTTGGCTTGAACCAAAGCATCGATGTTTCCGCCTATCGTCCTGATGTCATCTTCAGTTGTTGCATGCTCATTGGAGGCTGTGAACATAGATCCTAGATCGTTGTGCTTTTTCGAACCAACCATGAACGGTACGAGGCCGCGTTTTATGCCATTGATGAAAGCATGCATTGCTTGTACATCACTTACTCCAGAACAACTATTCTTCATTGCAGTCCATCTTGAGATAAAGTCGACGTACAACTCGTCTTCATATTGGACGCAACGGTTCAGCTGGTTAATGCTCTTGGGGCGTTTATACGTACCCCGGAAGTGTTGAGCAAAAACTCTAGCCATATCTTCTCAGCTGTCTACTGTTCTTGACGGAAGTCCGTTAATCTAATCTCTGGATCCATCCAACAACATTAGGGTCAGAAACTTCACAACTTCTAAATCTGTTCCTTTGTTGATTTGGACGGCAGTATAGTAATCCGAGAGCCATGTATCCAGGTTTGTACTTCCGGTATACTTTCGATAAGTTGGCCCGACTTTGGCAAAGCTAGAGTGTAGAATGATTTTTCTGATCCTGTCAGTAAAACACTTTGGTTCGAAGTACAAATCGTCTCTTTCCGCCTTATTGACGTGTGCGGAGTATCTTCCAGCTGAATGGATGGAAGAGGATCTGCTCCGTTCTGGCCCATTGTTGCGTGAATACGCTCTTCTGGGATCATCCCTATTTCTTCTAGCATCCCTTCCTTTGGAATAAGGCAGAGTTCTACTCCTTGCCCTTTCTTTATTCCTTGGAGGGGTTTGGTATCACTCACGCCTGTGAGGATTGTCGTATCTTCCATCTTTATCAACCGGGTATCTCGAAGGCGGCATTGCTTTTCCGTCATTCCGGTTTTCTCCTCCCGTTCTTTGTTATCACGGGGTTTTGCATTATTTCCGCCTTTCGGCAGATGGGATCCTCTTCTGGATGTTGCATCCTTGTTATTCGGGATTTTCTCGTCTTTCTTGGGATCTTCCTTCTTTTTCTTTGAATCACCTGAATCTCCGGGTTCGCTTGGGTCAGGTGCTCCAGCGGTGCACGTGGCAGTTTTGCACAAGGCTGAATCATCATGTAGTTTGCCTGAGCGTGCTTGTCCTCGCTGTTGCTATTGTAATGCTTTCCAAGGAAAGCATACACTCCCTGCAGCTTTTCGTCATTGGAGTACATATCATCGTTAAGGATGGCGAATGTGGCTTCTGCATTTTCAGCTGCAGTTTTCTAGATGTGTTCGCCCTTAGCATTTGTGCTGTTAACATGCGTGTGCCAAGATGGGTTTTCAAACCGCTTTCTTGCTGGCAGTTCTTCCGGCTCTGAAATTCCGGGTAACCTGGTCGGTTTAGTTTAGGATCTATTCTTTCGCTCGTATTCCTCGATTTCTTCCTGTTGTAATTTGATATCAGCTTGGGATTTGAGGAGGTTTTCCCGAGTTCAGAACACATGTTGCTGCTGCCGCATTATTGCTTGTCGTCTGGCTTCCACCACGTCCGGTGGCTCGTTGTGTGCGACATGGGTTTGGATTAGATCGATCTCCTCTTGTTCCTACATTTGGGGAACAGGGATTTCAGCCTTTTTCTTCTCCGTAGATTTTACACCACTGCCTACTCCAACTTCCACGTTTTGGTTGGCAATGTCTGCCAATTTTTCCATCGTTTTCTTCTGTGATTTGGATAGCAGCTTCCTGGAGATTTTTTTCTTCTTCTTGGAAGATGGAGGTTTTCTGTTTGGTTCATCTTCTGTAAATTCCTTGATGTCGGGATAGGTCGGACTGATTTCACCTTCCTCTTTCTCTCCTTCTTCATTATCATCTAGCGGAGGCATTTTGGAGTTTGTTTCCTCATCGGTGTCCGACTTTTCAGTTGGGTTTGCCATGAGTACTTCATGAAAGCTCCCCTGCATCGATTTGACTTTCTTTCGAAAGTGTCTTCATCTTCGGAATCTGTTTCCGTAGATCCGGTTTCTGAGTCCAACTTTGCTTCTATGGCACCTAATACAAACTCAGCTTCCGAGTTTGTCGCCTGATCGGCGGATGTCGGATCTTCCACCTTTTCTATGGGGTCATGATTTTCTGCCTTTTCCACAAGATTTTCGTCTTCCATGTTTTTGGTGATCTCAGACTGCACCATGCCAATAAAGTGCGATCTGGTTGCAGGCGTCTCTGTAGAGGCGGCAAATCCAGGCGTGTTTTGGCGATATGCATCCATGGAAGCTTGATCTGCCCCTATGTATGAGTAGGGAAAATCTGAGAAGAATCCAGCATTAAAGCCTTCATCTATTGGGCATAGGGCGGGTGGGATGAAATAACTTCTGCCACAGAATCCCGTTGCTTCTGCTGTCAAACCGATAAAAACATTAGTAGATCCAATCGATAAGACACATGAACTTACCAGATGATTATGTGCCGGCATATAGGATTTGTTGTCAAGGAAGTGTACGACGTTTCCGTCGAATGCCAGGCTTCTGATGGTTATTGTGTTTCCAATTCCGCTGAGTATTCACGTTGAAAACATAACTCCCGAGGCTGCTGGCCCCTTGGTGGGCACCAACTGTTGAGACTTTGTAGTTAGGATCATGGACGAGGGTGCCATAAGCCTACTGGTAATACTGCGGGGGGGGGAGGGGTGGAAGTATTGGAAACGAGAACATGGTTTACCCAGGTTCGGTACGTCGCAACTATGGCGGCGTTCCTACTCCTGCAATCTCACTAAATCAGGGCTGAAGCCTGAAGTATTCAAAGTACAATTGTGAGTATGGTTTCGCTAATTTGGCAAGGATGAACTTCTCGGCGAGTTGACTTCTAGCTAATTTGTGATCTGTTCTTCTCTTTCGCTCTCGTCTGGCTTTATATAGATAGCCGGATTAGGGCTTACAACAAGGAAACCTAGAAGACAACGGAAAGTATCTAACTGGAAAGTAAGGCATCTGGCTTCTTCTCCAAGCCGGACCACGATTAGATCGTGGTCTGGGTTCTTCTTGAATTTGGCTTCCTACGCGTCAGCTTACTGGGCCGCCCAATGGACTCTGTTCCATTGCGTGTGGGCCACCCTGGTAATCTGGTTTTCGGCCAATGCCGGATACACCCCTGTTTGGCATATATCCGACAATACCCAGGGAGTTCGCCGAACACTCATTAGAAGTGTTCAAAGACGCAAAGCCAGTCAAGCAGACCACTCAGCGGTTCTCCGAGCCGAAGTGCCTCGCACTCGGAGAAGAGGTGAATCGACTACTCGCACCAAAGTTCACAAGGGAGATCAAGATTTTCACCTGGTTAGCAAACCCGGTGTTGGTCCCGAAGAAAAACACCAACATCCTTCGCGTGTGCATCGACTACACGTTGTTGAACAAACACTGCCCCAAGGATAAATTCCCACTTCCGCGGATAGACCAAATCATCGACTCCACAGCAGGCTGCCAACGCCTCTCCTTCCTTGATGCCTACTCGGGCTATAATCAGACCAGGATGAAAAAAGAAGACGAGGAAAGGACAACATTCATCACACCATAAGTTGTGTACTCCTACATAACCATGCCCTTCGGGCTGAAGAACACATGCGCTACATACCAGCGCTGCATGCAGAAGTGTCTCGCCAACCTAATCGGCAAGAACGTCCAGGTGTGTATGTGAACGATATATTCATCAAGACTCGAGTGGAGGACACACTCCTCTAAGACATCAAGGAAACCTTCGACGCCCTCAACAAGTACAAAATCAAGCTCAACCCGACAAAGTGCATCTTCAGCGTACCCACATGGCAGCTACTCGTTTACCTTGTGTCAGCTCGAGGAATAGAAGCCAACCCGGAAAAAATTCAAGCCATCCTGACGATGAAAGAACCAACAAACCTTCGAGGCGTCGAACAACTAGCGGGGCGGCTGGCAGCACTCAGCAGATTCATCGCAAGGCTACGTGAGCAGGCCCTCCCTTTCTACAAGCTGTTGAAAAAGACATATAAATTTGAGTGGACACCAGAAGCAAAGAAAGCATTCGAAGACCTGAAAAGAGCACTGTCGAGCAGGAAAGTACTAGCCATGCCAGAAGAAAGAGAGCCCCTGTACTTATATCTATCCGTGACTAACCAGGTGGTCAGCACAGTAATCGTGGTGGAGTGACCTGAAGACGGGAAGATACATGGAGTACACAGGCCAATCTACTAAATCAGCGAAGTACTCTTACCATACAAACGGAGATACCCGCATTACCAGAAGTTAGCACATGGGGTCGTCTTGATAGCTTGAAAGCTCAAGCATTACTTTCAGGAGCATACCGTAACGGTCCTAAACGACGCATCACTCGGTACAATCATGAACAATACCATGGCATCCGGAAGAATCGCCAAGTGGAGAATCGAACTGGGCGCCTGGGACATTGTGTACAAGGGGCACGATGCCCTCAAATCACAGATACTCGCAGACTTTCTCTCGGAGTGGACGGAGTTGCAAACCCAGGACCTCTTGAGTACTCCAGCTCATGGATCATGTACTTCGGCGGATCCAAAAGGAATGAAGCCGCGGGAGCCGGAGTCATGCTGATATCACCAAGAGGGGAAAAACTCTGGTATGTTCTACAGCTCAACTTCCCGCCAAATGACAGAGCGTCGAACAATGACGCCGAGTACGAAGCACTCCTACACGGAATGAAGATGACCACTCGATTAATGATTTACGAAGACTCAAACCTCACCGTGTAGCAAACAATGAAGGAGTGTGACGCAATCACAGATAACATGATCGCATATCGCGACATGTACAACCTGCTCAAAGGAAGCTTCAAAGGCTGCGAGTTGAGGCACGTCGCATGATCAATCAACAAAGAGGCACAGATTGGCGAATATCGGGCCGACAAATGCACCGATACCACCAGGGGTCTATCTAGAGAAAAATCAACAAGAGATCCGTCAACCTCAAGAAACCATCAAAGACATCCGCAGAAATTCTATCAGAAATTGGCGAACATAGTGCACTTATCGCTGCAATACACCACATCTCGAGGCAAGTCTTCCTGGTCGAGCTAGTTTGGACGCGCAAATATCTGTACTATATGCTCCGACAGCAGCTCCCAGAAGATGTATCCGAGGCAAGGAAGATAGCACGACGCAGTAAATCCTTTCGGGTGATAAACGGCTAGCTGTACAAGCAAAGTATCCCGAGAACCCTCCAGCGTTGCATCGCACCCGAGGATAGGAAGAAACAGCTTCGAGACATACATCAAGGAGATTGTGGGCATCACGCCAGTTGGAGATCAATTGTGGGCAAGGCCTTCCGAGCAGGGTTCTACTGGCTTACTGCAGCCAGAGATGCGAGAGACCTAGTCAAAAGATGTGACGCCTGCCAAAGATTCGCGCCCGAGCCAGACATGCCAGCAACAGAATTGCACATGATCCCACTATCGTGGACCTTTGCTCAATGGGGGCTAGACATGGTTGGACCGTTGCACAAATCAACACCCGGAGGATACACCCACCTGCTCGTGGCAGTCGACAAGTTTACAAAGTGGATAGAGGTCGTCCCAGTAACATCCCAGGCCTCCAAGTGCGCCGTCAAGTTCCTCAACTCCGTAGTATGTAGATTCGGTGTTCCCCACAACATCATCACAGACAACGGGTCTAACTTCACGGCCAAATAAACTCAAGCCTTCTACAAGGAAAGAGGAATAACTCCAAGTTACGCCTCTGTGGTGCATCTACAGACCAACGGTCAAGTCGAACGATCAAACGGCTTAATTTCGAGTGGCTTGACGAAACGACTACTAGCTCGAATAGACGACGCAGAAGGACACTGGGACGAGGAGCTACCATCCGTGCTATGGAGCCTAATAACAACTCCAAACCGATCGACCAACTTCACACCATTTTTCATGGTCTACGGTGCAGAAGCAGTCCTTCCCAAAGAAACCATTTCAGCGCGCCAAGAGTCTTCGCCTACAGCGAAAAAGCCTCCAACGTGGCACTCTCCGAAGATATGAATGCACTCGACAAAGCACGGGACATTGCCCACAGTCGCCGCATCCATAAAAGATCTTTCGTGAAAGGAGACTTGGTGATGTGACTCAAGAAAGAAAGTCACCACAAGCTCTCTCCCCCTTGGGAGGGACCCTACATAATACACGAAGTCATCATGGGAAGCGTGTACCGCTTGAAGGACCTAGAGAGCGGCGTCGTCTACTCCAACCCATGGAATGTCGCGCACTTACGCAAATTCTACCCCTAGGAAGTTATTTTCTTTCGCAAATAAGGTTGTTTCTAGCCATGGTGTAATTCGAACAAATACATGGCTTCGAAGCCATCGAAATAAAGGATCTTGGATTCCCAGCTTCATTATTTTGTTGATTGATAAAACACATGCTAAGCAAGGTCACACCCCGACACACGGGGGCTACGCCAAACTAGCATAACAAGCAAAACAGTGTATTCACAAAACAAACTCATTTACAAGGTATACACACCTTAACACTCCTTAACAAATTCACAAAATACAGGGTACATACACCTTACAAAGTCACGAACAAACACGAGGCTACTGACAACTCGCACTCTCTTGGAGTAATCACTCTGTCTCAGCAGCAGTCAATCGAATAATATGCTCAGCAGCAGGTCGCACTACTTAATAATGGGGGCCAAAATCTACTGGAATCCCTTGGGTAGAAGGCAACTGCACAACAGAATTGAAATTCAGATTGGGGTGCCAAAGCCGCACGAAGGCCAAGGCAACCTGAGACCCACATACCAACTGTTGACACACACACTCGCGAACATCTTCGAGTCGACGAAATTTCTGCAACAACACACTCAGTCGATCGGGAGCAACATCCAACAGATACAAAGTCTGATAAACTAAAGACTGTGCCTCCCGGCATGAGTCGACAAAATTTTGGACCTAACGCACCCGATACTGAAGAGTGGCCATGATGAAGCCCCTGCTTTGATCAGACCAGAAGTTGCAGGCGTGAATATTCGAACTACCGGATTTAGAAGCAATCCGATTATTCACCCACTGCCCCTCAGGACCCATGTTAGTCTCAATACCTACAAACATGAAAAAAAAACATCAGAAGAAGAAACAAAAATTGAGATGACTTGGGAGGCTTGAAGAACCTACAAAGCAAATCCCTCGCAACATTGGTTAATTCCTCCATTAGAAATTTCTCAAATTCAGCAGCAAGTTTCTGCATGGACTTAGTAACATCTGCGACACCCCGCAAGGCCTTCAACTTTTGCTCACCATCAGCAAAACGGCCACGAAGAGAAGCAGCCATACTTGCATCTGTCAAAGAAGACACGGCGGGAACCTTAGAAGCACTCGAAGATCCAGAGCCGGCCTCAACCACCTGAAAGAAGGACAGGGTGCAAACTACCGAGTTGTAGGGCCCAGAGTCACTCGATATTCACGTCAAAAAATACTTTCGAGTGCCCGGGGGCTACTCCCATCGGGAGAACACAAAGTAAAGCAAAGAAATTACATCCAACACTCCAAACTCCGACATTTAGAAAAGAAACAAAGAGTACTTCAAAACACACACATAAGTTCATTACAGACTGAAAAGAAAAAGCAGGAACGCTCTCTACCCTAAGGAACATCGGATTTTCCAGAGATATCTTCGCTCGTAGCAGGTTTTGCGCTACGACCGCGAGACATTAGCTCTGACAGCATCCTGGCTAATTTCTCAGCGCGATCGGCAAAAGGTTTGATTGCTACCTTTTTTCCCATGTTGTCCTTGGGAGGCTCCGAGTACATCTTCTCCAAGTCGCCCTTGACAGTGTTGGGCCTCCAAGTGATGTCTACGCACGCTTCTATTCTTGTAGACAGTGTTGGGCCTCCAAGTGCAGAGGTTTGTATAACAACAGGAAGTTTTCCTTAAGTGGATCACCCAAGATTTATCGAACTCAGGGAGGTAGAGGTCAAAGGTATCCCTCTCAAGCAACCCTGCAATTACGATACAAGAAGTCTCTTGTGTCCCCAACACACCTAATACAATTGTCAGTTGTATAGGTGCACTAGTTGGTGTAGGCTCAGGTACAGTCCAATCATCATGATTTTTGGCTATTTTAGCCAATAATTCCTCGGCTTCTTCTGGAGTTCTTTTCGTGAAAACACAATCAACACAACTATCCAGGTATGTCCTAGATTCAACCGTTAGTCCATTATAAAATATATCTAGGAGCTCATTTTTAGGTAATGGATTTCCAGGGCTAGCTCTTATTAAAGAACAAAACCTTGACCAAGATTTGGGCATTTTCTCTCCTTCAATTTGCTTCAAGTTAAAGATATTCTGCAAAGCAGCATGTTGACCACTAGCAGGAAAATATTTTTGAAAGAAAGCATTAACCAAACACATAGGACTATCAATAGATCCAGGTGACAAATTGTTAAACCAAGTTTTAGCTTCATCTCT
This sequence comes from Alopecurus myosuroides, assembly GCA_028641055.1. Taxonomy (NCBI): domain Eukaryota; kingdom Viridiplantae; phylum Streptophyta; class Magnoliopsida; order Poales; family Poaceae; genus Alopecurus; species Alopecurus myosuroides. The sequence continues at coordinate 246,012,966 of CM054058.1, forward strand.
CAATGAGAAAGGGAATATCTTAGTAACAAAGTAAGTGTGTTTCTTAATATCATAAGAAAATAAACTACTCAAAGATGAAAGCTCATTCATATGTTCCATAGCACTTTTACTATCAGTACCACAAAAATATGCTTTCTGAACAATAGATATATAAGATAAATCTAGAGAGAAATCATAATCCTTATCTTAAATGTGTATGGGAGATCTAGCAAACCTAGCATCAGGAGAAGATATATATTCAACAACATGTCTTGCAAGAAGACTCTTAAGAGCACTTCCACTAGTAGTAGCTTGAACTTCTTCAATAAAGTCATCATTAAGTTCAATGTAAGTTTCCTCAAGATCATCACTAGGAATTTCTCTAGACTCAGGTGAATTAACACGTGTCCCAACATTTTCAACAGGAATTTCAGTGTTTTCAATTTGTTTATCTCTAGCAATTGTAGCATCTATAAAAGGAACTAGTGAACCAATATCATCTAGCACAGTAGAAACATCATCAAAAGTATCAGAAGCATTTTTAGACTCAGCATAATTAGCATTGTGTGTAGCATGTGGTGGTGTAAGAAGCTTACTCATTACAGATGGTGAATCAAGAGCAACAGAGGTGTTCAGAGTTGTACCTCTCCTTGTAGTGGATGGTAATATAGAGACTTTTCCATCACGAGTTTTACCCATGATGAAATTCTTGCAGTGAACAATATCATGTTCAAATGAGAAAATAAATAAAGCTATGCTCCCCCACAACGGCGCCAGAAAATAGTCTTGATGACCCACAAGTGTAGGGGATCGCAACAGTCTTCGAGGGAAGTAAAACCCAAATTTATTGATTCGACACAAGGGGAGCCAAAGAATATTTATAAGCCTTAACAGATGAGTTGTCAATTCAGCTGCACCTGAAAGTAGACTTGCTCGCAACAGTTTATCAGTGATAACAGTTTTATAGCAGCGGTAGTAGTAAAATAACAGCAGGAATAAAATAGTGACATCAATAGCAATTGCGGGAAACAGCAGGATTAAAGTACTATAGGCATAGGGATGGATGAACGGGCGTTACATGGATAAGATAGTTCATATAATAATCAAAACATGGGAATTGCAAATTGATAATAATAAAGCATCCAAGTTCTAGGAAAACCATAGGCATGTGTTCTAATTTAGTCGTACGTGCTTAAAATGAGAAACTTGCACAACATCTTTTGTCCTACCAGCCCATTTGCAGTGGGGCCTCAAGAGAAACTACTGGTAATTAAGGTCATTAAGGTGCTCCTTTTAATAAAGCACCAGAGAAAAGCATTAACACTCCATGAACACATGCGATCCTCACATCACAGCCATCCCCTCCGGTTGTCCTAATTTATGTCACTTTGGGGCCTCGGGTTCCGGACAACATTGTGTGTGAACAACTTGCAGATATGATCAATAAACATAATTATACTCATGAAATAATAACATGTTCAGATCTGAGATCATGGCACTCGGGCCCTAGTGACAAGCATTAAGCATAACAAGTTGCAACAACGATATAAAGCACTAACAACGGATACTAGGCACTATGTCCTAACAATCTGGCAGTATTACATGAACGATATCATCCAACCCCTTCCAACCCTCTCAGCCTGTAGCGGGGATTACTCACACATGGATGGGGGAATCAAGGATGGTTGATGGAGAAGTGGTGGCAGTGACGATGGCGATGATCCCATCCGAATCCCCGTCCCGGCAGGGCGCCAGAACAGGAATTTTTAATTCCAAAAATAGGTTTCGAGGTGGCGGCAGCACTCTGATGTGTTTCTCTGGAATATGACGAAACTCCCCCCCCCCGGTTTTAGGTTTACGAGGCATAAGTAGTCGAAAGGGGAGCCCGAGGGGGTGCATGGGGCCACCACACCACCCGTAGGCGCGGCCTAGGGAGCGCGCCCAGGAATGGTGTGGCCCCTCCTTGCCCCCTCGGCTCTTCTTCTGGCTCCGGGGATCTTCGGGTAAAATAAGGACTTCGGGATCTTTTTCGGGAAATTTCTTGAAAGTTGATTTTTCTGCACAAAATGAGACACCAAGGCAATTCTGCTGAAAAACAACGCTAGTCCGTGTTAGTTGTATCCAAAACTCACAAGTTTAGACGCAAACAATAGCAAAAGTGTTCAGAAAAGGAGATACTTTTTGGACGTATCAGTGGCCAGGGGGGCCACACCACCCCTGGGCGCGGCTAGAGGGGGAACCACGCCTCCATATGGTGTGGCCCCTCTGTGGCCCCCCTCCGGGTCTCCTTTGGACTCCGTTGACGCTCCGGGAATTCTAAGACTTTTGGCTTTTGTTTCGTCCAATTCCAAGAATATTTTCAGAACAACTTTTCTGAAATAAAAAACAGCAGAAAACAGGAACTAGCGCTGTGGCATCTTGTCAATAGGTTAGTCTCAGAAAATTGATAAAAAAGGCATAAAGTTTAAAGGAAACATGTAGCATATAGTATGAAAACAACATGGAACATCAGAAGTTATGGATACGTTTATGACATATCAACATCCTCAAGCTTAGTTCCTACACGTCCTCGAGTAGGTAAACGATAAAACAAATAATTTCTAAGGTGACATGCTACCAACATAAACTTGATCATCTAAAAGTAAAAGCATATGTACGTTGAGATCATAGTACTTTAAACACAAACATGATAGATGTAATTCTAACAATGAAACTTAACAATCACCTCGCATCATGAAAAGTAACACAAATAAAAGATCATGAATAATAATGCACTTGAAAGTTATACATTTGTTTCGAGCATAGAGAAAACATATCAAAGTGATATTTCGCTTGTCCTTAAGAGTGAGGAAAAACATAAATTCCAGGACACCTTCAAAGTTCAAGTGGATGACTAGAACAAATAATTTGAGAGCAAGTAATAACACATCATGAATCAATTAATAATAGTTTATGGGACCAATGCACATTAAACTCAGAATGGCAACTGCGCTCTCTCAACTGTGCATAAAGTTAGAAGATGGAGACTCAACATAAAAGTAAAAGAAAGACCCTTCGCAGAGGGAAGCGGGGATTAACTCATGTGCTAGAGCTTTTTGTTTTATTAAACAGAGGTATTGAAAACATTTTTTTAGAGAGGTGTATGCTTATGTCAACGAATGGTAAACAGAAAATACAGTACGTCACAATCCAACTAGACTTTGCAAGAGTGGCTCCCATTGAAGGACGCATCTGGTATAGAAGGTCATCCCTCTTTCTCTTTTGTTTACACAATTATGCTTTGACTGGTAAATCAGGGGGGAAAATATGAAGAGAATTTAATAGTAACCAATTTTGGGGCTGGGCACCCTGCTGCCAGCTCTTCTATCATTTGGTAAGTGGATGAATCCACTAGTCGAGGTGTGTGAAGTCCAATCAACAAGTGAGATAAAGATTCTCTATTCACATCCTCATGAGCTAAAACAGGGGCACAAAACAGGAGTAATTTTGAAAGCTTTAAAGGTAGCACATGCGAAATTTACTTGGAGTGGCGGTTAAATACCACATGTAGGTAGGTATGGTGGTCACATTTGGCAAACTTTTATTTTTGGGAGTTGGATGCACGAGTAGAGCTCATACTCGGTACAGGTGGAGGCTAGCAAAAGACTGGGAGCGACAAATCAAGAGAGCAATAATGGCCATAATCATGCATAGCAAAAAAACATTATTAATCAAAGCATAAATGGTATTACAAGTCAAAAACTAAATGATCATAGATGCTATAAGTGACTGGTTTGTAGTCATAAACATAGAGTAAGCATGCGCCAAGTTAACCAAATAAAGCATTCGAAGGAGAACACCACAAATTCATGCTTAAATATCACAAAAAGAACTCATGATTCTATCAATGGCACATTAAGCACTCTCAGCTATTTGAGACAAGTCATGCTACAATAACAACCACTAAGCATAGAATTAAAATAACATCTAGCATGACATGAAAAAGTCTAGCCACAATCTATACAAACTTCTATTTGGACCATTATAAGCACGAAAACTGCACTACTGCTTTCCAACACCAATCATTTTATACTAAACATAAGATCTCCAAGAGATATAGAGATGAAACAAGAGAGTTCTAATATAAATCTACTAGAACTAACAGCTCTAAATAAGAGATGCATGAAAAACAAGAGCTAAAAGGATTTGCAACGGCTAGAAGAAAAACTAAGAATACGAGCATAACGAGTATTCATATGAAAAAGTGGAGCATGTCTCTCTCCCACACAAAGAATGCTGGGTTCCAAACATATTTATCGCAGCAAGGAAAACAAAAGAAAACAAAAAACAAACAAACGCTCCAAGTAAAATGCATATGATGTGATCGAATAAAAATATAGTTTCACTAGAAGTGACATGATAAATTGTTGATGAAGAAGGGGATGCCTTGGGCATCCCAAAGCTTAGACACTTGAGTCTTCTTGGAATTTTCTGGGATGAACCATGGGGGCATCTCCAAGCTTTGGCTTTGCACTCTTCTCGATCACATTATATCACCCTCTTCTCTTGACCCTTGAAAACTTCCTTCACACCACACTCAATGTAAATCGCATTAGAGGGTTAGTGCACAATAAAAAATTCACGTGTTCTGCATGGACACAAGCATTATTAATATATTTTTTAAACATTAGCTACATCGTATGATGTTTCGTGGAGCAAAGAAATCCACTCGACATAGTAAAAGAGAGAATGCAAGTAAAAAAAGGCAGAATCTATCAAAACCAGAACAATCTGTAAAAACGAATTTTTTTCTGGGCACTTACGTTGCTCAGATCGAAAAACGTAAAGCTAGAAAAAGTTTCAAAATTATCTGAGGAATAAGCACAAAAATTTGCAAGTCATTTTGATCTTTCTGTGATTTATGCGATTTTATACGGTGGACAACAGAAATCTGTTTCCTGCTTAGAAATCCAAAACCAACCTCAACTTTCACTAGAGACTTTACTTGGCACAACAAATGCGATAAAATAAAGATATAAAGGAGTTGCTACAGAAGTAAACAACACCTTGACTCAAAGAAAACAGAGAAAAACAAAGCAAAAATAAAACCATGGGTTATCTTCCAAGAAGTGCTTTTCTTTAACGCCTTTTAGCAAGGCATGATAATTTGAGAAGATGCTCACATAAGAAATATGAATTGAAGCAAAAGAGAGCATCAAGAAGCAAATGTAAACCAAATTTAAGTCTAAACCACTTCCTATAAAAAATAATCTTATAGAAAAACAAGTCATGAAAACACAAAGCAACAAGCATAGGAAAGCAAAACAAGTGCAACTTCAAAATTTTCAGCATAAAGAGGGGAAACTTAATATTGTTGAGATACATAGAACCATGTTTCCCTCTTTCGTAATAACTTTTAGTAGCATCATGAATGAAATTAACAATATAGCTATCACATAAAGCATTTTTATCATGATCAAGCATAAAATTATTATCATTAATCTCCACATAGGTAAATTCCTTCTCATTATTAATAGTGGGAGTAAAACTATCATATCCATCATTGCAATCATCATAAATTGGAGGAATAGTATAATCATAAGGAACTTTATCCTCAACAGTAGACGAAATGAAAATAGCATGTTCATCATTGTAATCATCATATATAAGAGGCATATCATAATCACAATAAAATTTATCCTCAATAATAGGTGGAACTAGAATACCACAATCATTATAATCATCATATATTGGAGGCAATGTATCATCAAATAAAATTTCCTCCTCAAAACTTGGGGGACTAAAAATATCATATTCATCAAAACTAGCTTCCCCAAGCTTAGATATTTCCATAGCATTAGCAATAATGGTGTTCAAAGAATTCATACTAATAACATTGCTACTAGCATGCAAATAAAGTTCCATAGGTTTTTTAATTTTCTCTTCAAAAGCATCATGTCCTAGTTCAATATAAAGATTATAAATCTCTCTAATATTTTTGTTGTTTTCCATTAAGCCTAAAGATAAAAACAAGGAACAAGTAAAAATAAGCCTAACTAGTGAAAATAAAGACAAGAAACAAAAAGATATAATTGTAAAATCTAAAGGAAATAACTTCGAGCACTCATAGAGGATGTGAGTACCTTTTACCTTACCTCCCAGGCAACAGCGCCAGAAAAGATCTTGATGTCTACGCGCGCTTCTATTCTTGTAGACAGTGTTGGGCCTCCAAGTGTAGAGGTTTGTAGAACAGCAGCAAGTTTCCATTAAGTGGATCGCCCAAGGTTTATCGAACTCAGGGAGCTAGAGGTCTAAGGTATCCCTATCAAGCAACCCTGCAATTACGATACAAGAAGTCTCTTGTGTCCCCAACACATCTAATACAATTGTCAGTTGTATATGTGCACTAGTTCGGCGAAGAGATAGTGAAATACAAGTAATATGGATGATTATAAGTTATAATAGCAATCTGAAATAAAAAAAAGGTAGCAAGCAAACATGTAGCAGAACTGAATGTAAATGGTGTTTCAATGCTTAGAAACAAGGCCTAGGGATCATACTTTCACTAGTGGACACTCTCAAAAATAATAACATAATTGAATGCATAAATATCATCTCTTCACTATGCTACTCCGAGTCACTCTCCGGTCGGATAACAAACACCAATCATTGCATAGGGCTATAAGAGCACGCCTTAGAGTTCGCAATTCCCCATCTAGGTAATCCCCACGCTATCACCATGAGACCTAGATGGTTCCAAACAAACACCACAATTTCATAGGATCATCCAACACTGTGACGCCCCGAGATCGGGCACTATGCAGATTTCAGCATTCCCGCCAAATCCGCATAATAACCGATTCCAGGTTGCCATTTATGATAACATTACAATAGTTCACGAATAATCCACAATTACAACAGCATCAGAAAGATACAAGATGACTCAACAAGCCAGGGATTACAACTGATACAATACAAAGATCCAAATAACAGCGGAAGAAACAACACATCGTCCGTCTACGGACAAGATCCAAATTGGACTAGGAGTCCTGAAGATAACCGAAGGCGTCCAATCCCTGCCCAGGCCAAGCCGGAGGGATTCCCAAGCTAACGTCGTCAGACTTCAAACCTGTTGACTGCAAGTTGGAATTTGCAGCCACGAAAGAGATTCGTGGGTCAGTACGGTTAAGTACTGGCAAGGGGGATAAAACCCATACTCACAAGTTACCGGCGTAGCCAGTCATCACAAGATACAAATACTTTAGGATCAACGGAAAGGAAGGGGGTTATTGCAAATATGTGACAGCAGGCAGCACTAACCATCTACAGAGAGAATACTACAACTTCCAACTAACAGAAAGGGGATAGGATCGAGGATTGTAACCAACTGAAAGTAAATCCAAACAAACCCATCCTGGACCTCGCCCCTTTAGCCAAAGAAGCAATCCGAGGATAACTCACACCGTGGTATTAAAGATGAGTCAAGTTATTGTGTGAATAACCTATTACTAGTCAAGTCGTTAAGCATTGGGTGAAACATGGTTGATCATTATGTTGAAGTTGTCCTGAGTACTTGTTAGCCAGTACTTTCACCAAGTAATCCATAACCGCGGAAAACACGGCTTCTCGAGAAGATTATCCCTGCAGGGTTGCACCATAGTAACCGACACTCATGAATATCCCGCCAGATGGAGCGGCCGCTCCACCAAGCGGGGCACTCAACACAATCCAACCCTTCTTCGCATCAAGCCCAAAGAACCTTGGGCGCACGGCTACTCGGGCCCAGAAGAAAATGGACCCTCATAGCACTCTAAGACCGTGTCCCCCTATATGCCGACTACGAAAGTTCCACCCGGGTACCAAGGGCTCGCAAGATCATGCATGCAGCAAATGGAAAACCCGAACTAAATGAGGCGATTTGGACGAGATGCGAATCGGGTCAAACTGAGGGGGAGCCCATACTCCCCAAATGCGGGTAGTGCGCTCATCATGGATCAGTAGACAAGACCCTTTTCCTATTAGGGTCGACACTAGCAGGCCTCAAAACCACAAAGGGCCTCCTGCCGGTGCCTTATCATCAAATTTATTATTAATAGCAACATTAGCATGATTGATTGATTAACATCGAGCCCCCAGAACTTAAAGAAGTAATAACAGAAAGTAACGGGTAACAGACTCGAGCAAAACAACCCTAAGCAAGATAGTAAGACACGGGCAACAAGCAATGGTTATGGGTATGGTAGTGAGGCAATATCAGGGTTAAAGGATTCATGTGATAGGTTCGTAACAGAAACAACTACAACTAAGGCTAGCAGAAAAGAATCAACGGAAAGAATCGGTAACAAGTGATGAAAGGCAGCCATATGGCATGCAAGTGAGTATACTTGCCTGAGATCCCGCAAGGTAGCAGAACTTGTCGTTGCTCACATCATCTCAACGTCCTATCCGGGAAGAGGCAACGAACTAAAAGAAACACCGGATGCAACAATTACTACTACGGCAAAAGATCCAGCATGAACAAGGTATGGATGCATGACATGTTTAATAGATGCACCAAAGTAGGCTAGTGGAGAAGATACACAAGTTTAAATGGATTCCATATGCAAAGATTGCATATGGCAAACCCATGCCTTATAGTTGAATTAATTGTTCTAACACTAAGCATCATGTGTAAGTGAGTTAGAATGATGCATGCATGATGAAGAACAAGAAGATAACAATATTAAATGCAAGTGGAAGGATGGTTAACAAGTTTAGAAAACATTTATCAAGTTTGGAAATTATTGTTACTTAATGGTGTTAAACAAGTAGTGGTTGTTATCAACAAGTTAAAGTGTTCAAAACAAATAACAAAGTTGATATTTGAAAAGTTTATCAAATTTTAGTTGGATTACATGTTTCACAATTTGAAATTGGACTTTGGATTAATTATTTATGAATTAAACAACATTAAACAATTTTTAATTGAATTAAACAGGAATTAAATGGTTTAGGCAATTTAAATTATTCAAACCAGAAAACAAAGTTTATATTTGAATAGGGTATTCAAAATGGTATGAAAAACATATTTTATTTGAATTATTTGGACTTAGGAATAATTAGTTATGAATTATTACAAATGGCATTTGAATTATTTGGATTTGAATTTAAATTGCATTTTGAATATTCAAAACAGAACACAAATTGAATATTTGGAAAGATTACAAGATTTTGAACAGAAAACATATATAACTTTTATTTTTTAGAGTTATGGATTAAAAGTTATTAAGATTTTAGTTTTAGGGGTTATTTCTGCAATTTAGATTCATTTGGAAAAAACAGAATCGAGTTAAATGTGCTTGCACCGTGCAGCAGCTAGCCACGGCCACTGCACGGTGGGCCACTGCCAACGTGGCGCTGAGCGAGCGCCTGCGTGGCCACAGGGGACGCTGACGGGTGGGGCACGGATGCAGGGGAAAAATTCCCAAAAGAATGGGCGCAGCGGGGCTCGAACCCACGACCTGGCCCTGTGCGCATCGTGCCTGAACCAGTGCGGTGTTCGCGTGCTTCTGTCAGTTAACAGGAAGCGAGCAAGTTGGGGTTCAGTTCGTCTTCTGAAATTAGCTGACGAACGCACCACGTCTGACCCTGACGGCGACAGGCAGAGGGCCGGCGGTGACCAACGGCTCGTGCTTGCCACGCGTGAGCTGCGTTGGGACGGGGGTGATACGGGCACGGTCGCGTAAGCACAGAGTGGTAGGAGGAGGAGTCACGGTGGAATGCTCACCGCGGCTGAAGAGGGGGCAGAGGCCCGGTGAAGCTTCTGCGGCGGCGACGGTGACGTTGACGGCGCCGGTGATGGAGCGACCTCCTGGCACCGTGTCGGGGACGTGGAGGAAGAAGGCACAGTGGCGATTCCGTTCCCGTCTTCCTGGCGAGGAAACGCGTGGTGTCGGCGGCGTCCAACGGCGAAGTTCAGAGCGTGGCGGCGGTGGTTGCCGCGGATGTGACGGAGATGGCGGCGGGGATCCAGTTGGTCCCCGGGTGTGCTCAAGTGTTCAAAGGGGAGCTGGAGAGGTGGGAGGTTGATTTCTGTGGCTAGGAGGTGGCGTAGGGCAGCGTGGTGGCCGGAGATACGACGGATTCAGAGGGAGCTCGGTGGCGTCTCCGGCGATGGGTTCAGAGAGGACAGCAAGGCGCCGAGAGAGGGAATTTGGCGGCGCCTCGAAGGGAGAGAGGGGCATAGGGATTAGGGCAGGGGGGTCTAGGGTTCGTAGGGTCTATATAGGCGCTGGCGTCGACGATCGCCGTCTGCTCGCTGTGGTTGCCGTCGTGGCACCGCGCGATGCGCTGCCGTACGCCTAGACGAAGGAGGTTTAGACGAGCGAAGCGGTACGCAGGGATGATGGGCTGGCTGCGCGCGCTGGGTAGGGCTTAGACGGGCTGGGCCAGGGTTAGGTGCTGCGCGCGCCGTAGATGTTGCTGGCTTTGTTTTATTTTTCTTTTTCCTTTTTTTTTGCTGAAAGGATTTGGAAGGATTTGATGGATTTTTGGTTAGTGAAAAAAAAATTGAGAATAATTGGGGGAGCTCCTTAGGTCAAAAGAAACCACTTGGTAGCTTTGGTTTTCAAAATTTCGAATGTTTGATTGCTGTTTCAAAATTGAACCAAATTAAGTGAAAAATGCCATAGTAATTAATATTTAGAAAATAGGGTGTTTTCAATAGGGTTTCCCCTAGGGTTAGAATGTTTTAAAGAATACCAAGTTGTGTTGAACATCATGGATTCAAAAGTTTGATGATTTGATAATGGTTTTGAGTTTGGAAAAAGACTTGGAAATAATTGATTAATTTGGTTAATTGATTTTGAGCAACAACTTAAAAGGGTGAATTATAATGAGTTGCTTTGAAACAAAAGAGGGTTTTAGTTTGCACTTCTTTATTTGAAAGGTTGTAACAGACAAGTGATTAAAACAGAATTAACCAGTGGAAAAACAATTTAGGGGTTTTAATTGCAAGTTTGAAATTGGAAGTTTTGAGCAAGCTTAAAAGTTTAAATTGTTTTTGAAATTTTCAGTGGTGATGCAAACATGGTGCAATGCAATGTGATGCATATGATGCAAGCAATCAACAGGTAACACCCCAGGTGTTACAGACGACACCACTAACAAGGGATTGCGCCCTCGCAATCCACCTGCTAACCCGGGAGGGGAAAGAAGTTCGACTATCGATTCTTCGTGCTTCCAGTTGATCTCCTCGACACCACTAACAAGGGTTTCTCGACACCACTAACAAGAGATTCTTGCTCGGAGTGACGACGATGTTCTTCCACCAGGAATCTTCCGATGATCGAACCTATTAGGTTAAGGGCTCAGAAAACGTCCACCCACGTGGGATCCTAACACTTTGAAAGATAGACAAGGAGGGAAAACTCCAAAACAAATAAGATGAGATGGGAATAGAATAGAGATAAGGAGAAAAACAAGAATCCTATCGAGATGTTTTTCCAAAATAGTTTAGCAGAAATAGTTTTCGACGCTCTAGAAACAACGACCGTTAGCGAGGTTAACCTACAGGCTTTGCGGACCCGTTGCTTCGATAACCATTCGTATCGAAACAATATCGGGAATCGGAACCAAGGCTCTGATACCATTTGTGACGCCCCGAGATCGGGCACTATGCAGATTTCAGCATTCCCGCCAAATCCGCATAATAACCGATTCCAGGTTGCAATTTATGATAACATTACAATAGTTCACGAATAATCCACAATTACAACAGCATCAGAAAGATACAAGATGACTCAACGAGCCAGGGATTACAACTGATACAATACAAAGATCCAAATAACAGCGGAAGAAACAACACATCGTCCGTCTACGGACAAGATCCAAATTGGACTAGGAGTCCTGAAGATAACCGAAGGCGTCCAATCCCTGCCCAGGCCAAGCCGGAGGGATTCCCAAGCTAACGTCGTCAGACTTCAAACCTGTTGACTGCAAGTTGGAATTTGCAGCCACGAAAGAGATTCGTGGGTCAGTACGGTTAAGTACTGGCAAGGGGGATAAAACCCATACTCACAAGTTACCGGCGTAGCCAGTCATCACAAGATACAAATACTTTAGGATCAACGGAAAGGAAGGGGGTTATTGCAAATATGTGACAGCAGGCAGCACTAACCATCTACAGAGAGAATACTACAACTTCCAACTAACAGAAAGGGGATAGGATCGAGGATTGTAACCAACTGAAAGTAAATCCAAACAAACCCATCCTGGACCTCGCCCCTTTAGCCAAAGAAGCAATCCGAGGATAACTCACACCGTGGTATTAAAGATGAGTCAAGTTATTGTGTGAATAACCTATTACTAGTCAAGTCGTTAAGCATTGGGTGAAACATGGTTGATCATTATGTTGAAGTTGTCCTGAGTACTTGTTAGCCAGTACTTTCACCAAGTAATCCATAACCGCGGAAAACACGGCTTCTCGAGAAGATTATCCCTGCAGGGTTGCACCATAGTAACCGACACTCATGAATATCCCGCCAGATGGAGCGGCCGCTCCACCAAGCGGGGCACTCAACACAATCCAACCCTTCTTCGCATCAAGCCCAAAGAACCTTGGGCGCACGGCTACTCGGGCCCAGAAGAAAATGGACCCTCATAGCACTCTAAGACCGTGTCCCCCTATATGCCGACTACGAAAGTTCCACCCGGGTACCAAGGGCTCGCAAGATCATGCATGCAGCAAATGGAAAACCCGAACTAAATGAGGCGATTTGGACGAGATGCGAATTGGGTCAAACTGAGGGGGAGCCCATACTCCCCAAATGCGGGTAGTGCGCTCATCATGGATCAGTAGACAAGACCCTTTTCCTATTAGGGTCGACACTAGCAGGCCTCAAAACCACAAAGGGCCTCCTGCCGGTGCCTTATCATCAAATTTATTATTAATAGCAACATTAGCATGATTGATTGATTAACATCGAGCCCCCAGAACTTAAAGAAGTAATAACAGAAAGTAACGGGTAACAGACTCGAGCAAAACAACCCTAAGCAAGATAGTAAGACACGGGCAACAAGCAATGGTTATGGGTATGGTAGTGAGGCAATATCAGGGTTAAAGGATTCATGTGATAGGTTCGTAACAGAAACAACTACAACTAAGGCTAGCAGAAAAGAATCAACGGAAAGAATCGGTAACAAGTGATGAAAGGCAGCCATATGGCATGCAAGTGAGTATACTTGCCTGAGATCCCGCAAGGTAGCAGAACTTGTCGTTGCTCACATCATCTCAACGTCCTATCCGGGAAGAGGCAACGAACTAAAAGAAACACCGGATGCAACAATTACTACTACGGCAAAAGATCCAGCATGAACAAGGTATGGATGCATGACATGTTTAATAGATGCACCAAAGTAGGCTAGTGGAGAAGATACACAAGTTTAAATGGATTCCATATGCAAAGATTGCATATGGCAAACCCATGCCTTATAGTTGAATTAATTGTTCTAACACTAAGCATCATGTGTAAGTGAGTTAGAATGATGCATGCATGATGAAGAACAAGAAGATAACAATATTAAATGCAAGTGGAAGGATGGTTAACAAGTTTAGAAAACATTTATCAAGTTTGGAAATTATTGTTACTTAATGGTGTTAAACAAGTAGTGGTTGTTATCAACAAGTTAAAGTGTTCAAAACAAATAACAAAGTTGATATTTGAAAAGGTTATCAAATTTTAGTTGGATTACATGTTTCACAATTTGAAATTGGACTTTGGATTAATTATTTATGAATTAAACAACATTAAACAATTTTTAATTGAATTAAACAGGAATTAAATGGTTTAGGCAATTTAAATTATTCAAACCAGAAAACAAAGTTTATATTTGAATAGGGTATTCAAAATGGTATGAAAAACATATTTTATTTGAATTATTTGGACTTAGGAATAATTAGTTATGAATTATTACAAATGGCATTTGAATTATTTGGATTTGAATTTAAATTGCATTTTGAATATTCAAAACAGAACACAAATTGAATATTTGGAAAGATTACAAGATTTTGAACAGAAAACATATATAACTTTTATTTTTTAGAGTTATGGATTAAAAGTTATTAAGATTTTAGTTTTAGGGGTTATTTCTGCAATTTAGATTCATTTGGAAAAAACAGAATCGAGTTAAATGTGCTTGCACCGTGCAGCAGCTAGCCACGGCCACTGCACGGTGGGCCACTGCCAACGTGGCGCTGAGCGAGCGCCTGCGTGGCCACAGGGGACGCTGGCGGGTGGGGCACGGATGCAGGGGAAAAATTCCCAAAAGAATGGGCGCAGCGGGGCTCGAACCCACGACCTGGCCCTGTGCGCATCGTGCCTGAACCAGTGCGGTGTTCGCGTGCTTCTGTCAGTTAACAGGAAGCGAGCAAGTTGGGGTTCAGTTCGTCTTCTGAAATTAGCTGACGAACGCACCACGTCTGACCCTGACGGCGACAGGCAGAGGGCCGGCGGTGACCAACGGCTCGTGCTTGCCACGCGTGAGCTGCGTTGGGACGGGGGTGATACGGGCACGGTCGCGTAAGCACAGAGTGGTAGGAGGAGGAGTCACGGTGGAATGCTCACCGCGGCTGAAGAGGGGGCAGAGGCCCGGTGAAGCTTCTGCGGCGGCGACGGTGACGTTGACGGCGCCGGTGATGGAGCGACCTCCTGGCACCGTGTCGGGGACGTGGAGGAAGAAGGCACAGCGGCGATTCCGTTCCCGTCTTCCTGGCGAGGAAACGCGTGGTGTCGGCAGCGTCCAACGGCGAAGTTCAGAGCGTGGCGGCGGTGGTTGCCGCGGATGTGACGGAGATGGCGGCGGGGATCCAGTTGGTCCCCGGGTGTGCTCAAGTGTTCAAAGGGGAGCTGGAGAGGTGGGAGGTTGATTTCTGTGGCTAGGAGGTGGCGTAGGGCAGCGTGGTGGCCGGAGATACGACGGATTCAGAGGGAGCTCGGTGGCGTCTCCGGCGATGGGTTCAGAGAGGACAGCAAGGCGCCGAGAGAGGGAATTTGGCGGCGCCTCGAAGGGAGAGAGGGGCATAGGGATTAGGGCAGGGGGGTCTAGGGTTCGTAGGGTCTATATAGGCGCTGGCGTCGACGATCGCCGTCTGCTCGCTGTGGTTGCCGTCGTGGCACCGCGCGATGCGCTGCCGTACGCCTAGACGAAGGAGGTTTAGACGAGCGAAGCGGTACGCAGGGATGATGGGCTGGCTGCGCGCGCTGGGTAGGGCTTAGACGGGCTGGGCCAGGGTTAGGTGCTGCGCGCGCCGTAGATGTTGCTGGCTTTGTTTTATTTTTCTTTTTCCTTTTTTTTTTTGCTGAAAGGATTTGGAAGGATTTGATGGACTTTTGGTTAGTGAAAAAAAAATTGAGAATAATTGGGGGAGCTCCTTAGGTCAAAAGAAACCACTTGGTAGCTTTGGTTTTCAAAATTTCGAATGTTTGATTGCTGTTTCAAAATTGAACCAAATTAAGTGAAAAATGCCATAGTAATTAATATTTAGAAAATAGGGTGTTTTCAATAGGGTTTCCCCTAGGGTTAGAATGTTTTAAAGAATACCAAGTTGTGTTGAACATCATGGATTCAAAAGTTTGATGATTTGATAATGGTTTTGAGTTTGGAAAAAGACTTGGAAATAATTGATTAATTTGGTTAATTGATTTTGAGCAACAACTTAAAAGGGTGAATTATAATGAGTTGCTTTGAAACAAAAGAGGGTTTTAGTTTGCACTTCTTTATTTGAAAGGTTGTAACAGACAAGTGATTAAAACAGAATTAACCAGTGGAAAAACAATTTAGGGGTTTTAATTGCAAGTTTGAAATTGGAAGTTTTGAGCAAGCTTAAAAGTTTAAATTGTTTTTGAAATTTTCAGTGGTGATGCAAACATGGTGCAATGCAATGTGATGCATATGATGCAAGCAATCAACAGGTAACACCCCAAGTGTTACAAACACAAAATATAAATACCATGCTAAACCACACGGTGCACACTCTGTCACCTTTACACCATGATCAAAGTGTCTACGGAGATCTTATAACAAAACCACTTGAGTAGCATGACAGATGAAGAGTAACATCTACTTATTCAACTATATTACAAAGCTCATGATCACGATAACACCATGGGAGAGAGAGGTGAAACACATAGCTACCAGTAGAGCCCTCAGCCCCGGGGGAGAACTACTCTGTTCTCACCATGGAAGACAACAACGGCGATGAAGATGGCGGTAGAGTCGACGGAGATGGCTCCGGGGGCACTTCCCCGTCACGGTAGGGTGTCGGAACAGAGATTTCTGTCCCCCAAAACTTGTCGGCGGCGGCGGTGGAGCCATGGAACTTTTCGTGGATGGAGGCTGATATTTTTAGGGTTTATGCCTCGGGGGTACTTTATAGGCGAAGGGGCGATGGAGGCGAGTGACCAGGGGGGGCCACACCACCCCTGGGCGCGGCTAGAGGGGGAACCACGCCCCCCTATGGTGTGGCCCCTCTGTGCCCCCCCTATGGGCCTCCTTTGGACTCTGTTGATGCTCCGGGAATTCTAAGACTTTTGGCTTTTGTTTCGTCCAATTCCGAGAATATTTCCAGAACAACTCTTCTGAAATAAAAAACAGCAGAAAACAGGAATTGACTCTGTTGCATCTTGTCAATAGGTTAGTCCCAAAAAATCGATAAAAAGGCATAAAGCGTAAAGGAAACATGTAGCATATAGTATGAAAACAACATGGAGCATCAGAAATTATGGATACGTTTATGACATATCAAGGAGAAAGAACGGAGTTGTGCCACTCGCAACGTTCGAAAAAACTCACCTTTTGAAGATTGAAGATCCTGAAGGAGTTGTTCACCCTCCCGGCGAAGAGTGACACATTCAGCCTCTGCAACCACGAGGCGACGCCCGAAAATGACCAAAGACTCAAAGATATCCTGCAAATAGAAAAACGCAAAATCAGTACAAATGTTGCTTGAGTCTATACCCTACTGTAGACAGTCGACTATAGACTCGGGGGCTACTCCCATCGGGAGCACTGCCGTGCATCCAATAAAAACAAACTGGCCGAGACCATGACGAAATTGCTTGAGTCTGTAATCGACTATATACACTCGCCTACAGACTCGGGGGCTACTCCCATCGGGAGCACTGGCGTGCAACCGAGAAAGAAAAAATCACTCAAAGGAAAATTTATTACCTTTCCATTTGGAGTCAACGATGGATCAGGCGAGCTACCCTAAGCTTCATGTCTCGTAGACTCCTCTGAATCCTTTGGCTGATTACCCGCAAAGCTGGGTAGAGCATAGTCGGGATCCGTCGCTGTTTTCGCTAGACTCGAAGGCCTTGGAGGAGGACTCAAAGGCCTTGGAGGAGGACTCAAAGCCCTTGGAGGCGGACTCGAAGCCTTGACAGGTTCCTTGCTGCCCTTGACGGACTAAGCCGAAGAAGCGAACTCGTCCCTGCTGACCATCACACATCTAAAAAGATGTTAAGGAATAACAAAAAGAAACAACTCAACACTAATACGGCAAGAGACTCACTCATCGTCTTCTTCGTCGAAGGCATAAAAATCCCAAGTGGTAGGGACCTTCGGCTTCAGGGATAAAGGCGGAAGCGTGTTCAGAGGAGACCGGAGTGAACCACTCGGGGATTAACCTCCTCAACTAGCTCTTGACTCAAAGGTGCATCCTTGGAGGTCACCTCGTCTTCCTCACATCTACGGCGCTTACGGGGAATGATGTGAAAACTCTCGTCTTCTTCTTCCTCCTCAAACTCTTCCCTCTCTTCGCTCAACTCTGCACCCGCGACGCTGGTCTCGAGTGGAGCGTTGAAGTTACTTGCCAGCAAGTCTGAGGCTCCACCGTCCGCCCCGGGAAGTGGCGGGTAGTACCTCTCTACATCCTAGTTCCGGAGAAGAAGAAACGACACGGTCAGAAGTATACTCGAACAAATTAACACAACACGAAGATACAATAGAAAATTCACTTTACTCGGAGGATGCTCGGAGTCGAATGCTTCAACGGGGGAAGCAGTGAACTTCTCTCCCTTCTTCAGACTGGTGATGGAGGTGAGCTTCATCCCGAATTCGTCCTTCAATAGGTTATCATCGTGTGTGGCTCGGATCGGATGTCCCCGAGTACTCCCACAGGGCATTGAGGAGATTGTAGCGGTTGCACCCTCCGGGGCAAGAAGACACTCGCCAAGTGCATCCCATTGATCCAAGGCCCCTTGTCTTTCTTGCAAATTTCTACGACTTGCTTCAGTAGGGGCGACGTGACTTTGACTTCCTCGGGTGACATGGGGTGGCTCCAGGACTTCCTCCTCTTCAAAGTGGCGAAAGGATTGAACTCGGGCACACCGTTCACACCAGTATCGTTAACATAGAACCATTTCCTACGCCACCCCTAGGCCGACTCGACGAACTTCATCTTGAAGTAAGGAAAATCGGGGTTCGTCTGAATCCCGAAACTGCCAGTCGCCAACGGTTTCCCGGGTGTCTACTCACAAGCGGGCCTCTTCTCCCGGTGAATCTTCACCGAGAAGATCTGCCTCCACGACCCCCAGTGCGGGCGAATGTCGAGGAAGCACTCGCACAACACGATGCAGCACGAAATGTGTTGCACCGTGTTTGGCGGGAGGTCGTGGAGTTGGATGTCGTAGATGTATAGCAGCCCGCGAAGAAATGAGTGAAGGGGGAAAGACAAACCTCGCGCGATGTGTTCTGAAAACGTAACACGCTCGTTGACTCGGGGACTCGGAACGTCTTCCTCCTTCCCGGGCTAGCGCACGCGGTTCAAATCTTCAGGAGGGACCAATCCCTCCTTCTGCATCTGGATGATGCCCTTCTTCGTTACATTCGAGGAGAGCCATTCATTGATCTTCATATGAGAAGCCGACGAGGCGACGCCCCCGTCCTTGGTCGACGCTGCTGGCGCAGCACGCTTGCTCCTTCTGCCATCGGCCATGGAGGTTCTTCAAGGGAGACAGAAAGTGGAAAGGAGCACTGGAGGAAGAAGATGAGGGAGAGCGAAGGGGAAAAGTAAGTTTCCCCGTAGACCCCATTTTATACCGCAGCAAGGCCATCCCAGGTCATCGATCTTCGCCAAAGAAGGGCACGTGGCGGCAATCCCGTCCGCCACACGCCGCGTGAAAACGAAACGACGAGGGGCGGTTCCCCTGCACGACCTTTAAAACTGCTCGTGCGTGATTTACTGGGCATTAGGCGGGAAACCCGGTGCACGATGCTGGTTTCTGGTCAAAAAGCTGACGTGGTGGGCCCACCACGTCTTGTCCCACTATGTCACATCCCATCGGGAGCAAACGAGTGCGTCATGACGTCACCAAAATTTCAGCACACGAAATCACTTTCGTATAAGACCGGAAAAGAGAAGGCTCGCCTCACTCGAGTATTGCAGAAACAGTGGCACTCGCCTCTTTACAAGACGATGGAACGGAACTCGCCGTGCCGCTAAAGTAAAATCGCGAGTGGACGTTCGCTTCAACAATTTTTTTGATTCCGGTGTATAAACACATCGCTTCGTACTCAAACCCCGGGTCGTTCGGCCATCGCGGCACACCTAGATGACGCATTCTACGATGCGAAGGTAAGACACAAGGATCCGTATTTTGGGCCTGGAATCGCACCCATGTTGCGTCCTCCGGATATTTCCCGTGCTAGCAACATGATGAAAATCCCTAGCGAACGCGCCGGGTACCCTTTTTAAGGTTAAGTTCGACTCGATAAGTCCCCTCGGCCCGAGTCGCAACGATCACCTATCCGGATTCGAGCCGGAGGACTCGAGTCTGTGTAGGCCAGATCTGCTTTTGCCCAAGAGCAATTAATTGGTCCCGATCCGTCGAGTGAACCAAGTGACTGAGCCGCATCCTTCTGCAAACAAGTCTATACGGCATACTCGTTAGCTCGATACTCGAGTCTCATCCATACAGGATCAACACATCCTTCATGAAGCCCGAGCTACTCAGCCGCAAGAATCCAAACAAGTTTTGAGTGCTTACCCGACTCTTCGGAGTCGAATAAACGTGGGGATGCCTCCCGAGTCGCCCTAACAGGCCTATCCGGTCTAGGCTGAACATAGAGGCTCAGCGCAAAGAGCCACCCTGACCTTCCAGAAGGCCCAGCTACGGCCCACCCGCAAGACTTGCGGGACAATGATCGGAAGAACTACCGACCAGGGTTAGGTTTTGTAACCGATCCAGGTAAGGATTCGAGACCCAACCTCCTATATAAAGGCTGGCAAAACCACCCGGAGGGGGATCTAATCTTTTACCGCCGCCATAGGTGCTGCCTCTCTCGAGATCCAGTCTCTCGACCAGAGTGCCCGACATTGTAATCTCGTATCAATACAATCCAGACAAGCAGGAGTAAGGGTTTTACCTCCTCGAGGGCCCTGAACCTGGGTAAATCGTGCCCCCGGTTAACCGTCAAGTACGCCAGCGCCTAATCATTTCCTACTCTCAAACCCCCATCATGCCATTCGGGGGATTTGTTGATTTGAATAATCAACACTCGGTGTCCCATCTTTACCCTCCCATGTGCTATCATGCCCCGCATGTCTTTGGCATACATAAACCATTCCAACGCTTTCACTCCGGAGGAAACATCCCCTGATCCCGCCGCATCCACTCCGTTCGATGCCGGCCTCGCCCGTGCGACGATGAAGCCGAAAAAAGGGCACACCCCAGAGCAGAGAGCTTTGGAGTTAAAGAAACAAGGCGACTGGAGGAAGAGCCTCAACACAACGAAGCCGATTCAGGACGACAAAGCGGCCGATGCAGCTGCGAACATCGCCGCCGTTGTGGACCCGGATCTCATCGCCGCCAGAACCGCCCAAGCAGGCACCCTAACTACCCTCCTCATGCTGGTCATTGTCACCGAGCCAGGAGTGGCCATGGTGGCCGCCGCTAGCTCGGTCTCTTTTGTCGGCAGGCCGTCCAGGAACTTGTCAACCTCGTCCACATCGCCGTCGCCATCCTACGGTTATCTGCCCGTCACTACACCAGTTGAAGGGAGCCACTTCTCCCGCTCGCCGGAGATAGGCGATTCAAGGCCGAGACAAATGGGGCCTTACACAACACATCTATTTTGGGTACTATGTTTTATGTTGGTACGTCATTTTTATTCTAGTCGTACTATGAAACATCGTATCTATTTGCAATATTCTATGCCTTATTTACCATCTATTTGCTAGTTATTTTGATGCAATTTGAGAATTAATCAATAAATTGGGGGGGTGAAACTAGCCTGGGCGGGCCAAATGGGTCGCCCCGTTGGATTCACTTGCCTTGGAAGTCCAGACAGGGTCAAATGACTGTCCATTTAACGACCCAACGGATAGAACTGATATACGCATGGACACCAAATGGGTCAGCGCTTTGGAGAACCCAAAGTACTGTATCCCAAATTCATCGCCATGGTGAATTTTAGTGGCAAACGGATTTGAATAGGCCAACTTTGCCTTTCAATTGAGAGTGCGACGGATTTGAAGATACTTTTATGGCTTGTGAAAAAAATACAAATTTTTAGTGCTCCAAAATGGCAAGCCATGAAACATGTCTTTCTTTCATGAAACTTTGAGAGCCCAGATACAAAACGTACATCCAAAATTAATTTTCGGAATTTTTTTTGGCATTTCAAAATGTAACTTTAGACAGTGAGAGTATATGCCTCCTGCAAGGCATAGTGGATTGCAAGCAATATTGCTGATTTCATTGATATAGAGTAAAAGAATACAATCATTGAAGAAGTTTGTCCAAGTTTGTAAATATTTCGACATTGAAGAAGTAAAATATTTGCAATCATTCAAATTACAAACAATATAAAGGACGCATAAAGTGATGTGTAACTGGCCGCTCGTACATAACAAGCTACCCGAATACTTCCGTACAATCTCTTGGCGGAATTATGGCTCTTCAAGATCTCTAACGAAAATTGGCAGAATCAGTATCGCTGCTGAGGTCCTCTTTGGTTCACAGAATTAAACGCAACAAAAATCCTAAAGATTGTCAAACGAATTAGGTTCATAGCATAGTTTCTGTGAAAGATACAAAAATATTATTACCTACTTCTCTGTATTGCATGCAAGGTTACCCATAGAAAAAAATTCTATGTTTACAATCCTAAAATTAAACAAACTCAGTAGGAAAGAAAATATCAGGAATAGAACCTTTACTACTCCCTCCGTCCACTTTTATAAGGCCCATTTCTTAGCATTTCAATAGTAAGAAGTGAGCCTTATAAAAGTGGACGGAGGGAGTACCAAATTCCTTTGAGCCGTAAACTTTTGGCAGTTTATGATAAGTATGAAGTGTAAAGATGCTTGGAACAATATTTAATGTTAGCCTCTGCCCTCCTTAAGCCAAAATGACCTAAGGTCTTCTTCTAAAAAAAACTTGTGCGAGACAAATATTTCAATTTCTTTTTCACCGAGAAGTAACAAGTTGGCGGTCTGGCCGCTCATGGGTCAAACAGAAAGACAACTCAATTCTTCCTTGAAGGGCAGTAAGCCAAACAAATAGGTCACTGCAAATCCTTATTCAGGAAAAAGAGGAGGGGGGAACTTCTATCAGCAGGGCCCGGCCTCCTGCCTGCAAGTACATATCCTGGCTAACAGACAATTAAAGGCACAACAGATTGACAAAAAAAAAAAGTTAAATTGTTGGTTGCTTGAAGTTTCTTATGAAGCGTTCTCCTTGGCAATCTTCTCTGCCTTGGCAATGACCTCCTCTATTCCTCCAACCATGTAGAATGCCTGCTCTGAAAGGTCATCATATTTCCCGTCCAGCACACCCTGTTATATGTTGAGAAAATTCATATGACGGAATCTTGGGTCAATAAAAGTAATAGGAAGTACACTGGCGTCTTGCAAGATGCAGAACCACAGGAAGCAAGCAGAGCAGAACATATACTATTTCAAACCAATGTATTTGATAATACTACACACACATCCACCAGTGCTGATTAGATTGGCTAAAATATTTGAAGAACACAGAAAGTGGTCCAAACATGGACACAAAAATCGCTTTTATAAACATAGCATGTCTGAGGTCAAATCAAAACACATACGCATAGCTATTTCCGATGACACTACCAGGCCAATTCAGCTATCTTAAAATGAACTGCATTTCTAGTCACGTTTCCAACAAAAAATCCTGCAGACGAAACACTCTGCAGATAACAAGATATCTTGGCTACAATTGCGTAGCATTTTTTGGTACAAGTTGACCAGCATTCTGTTTTATATGCTTATAGCATTCTATGTTTGGTAAAGAAATTAGCATTTTGTGGAAGGTACATTACATGACATATGCTTACACAGTCCTATCTGCTTCCAAATCAATTTGAGAGAGAGAGAGAGAGTCAAATTAGTTACCTGGAAACTTTCAACACCCTCCTTAAGCTCAACATACTTCCCAGGTGCACCTGTGAAAACTTCAGCAACATGGAAAGGCTGGCTGAGGAACCGCTGAATTTTCCTAGCGCGAGCGACTGTTAACTTGTCATCCTCACTGAGCTCATCCATTCCCAAAATGGCAATAATATCTTGGAGATTCTTGTAGTTCTGAAGAACCTTCTGAACACCACGGGCAGTGTTGTAGTGATCCACACCAAGAACATGGGGAGACAACATTCTGGATGTGGAGTCCAAAGGATCGACAGCAGGATAAATACCGAGCTCAGATATCTGCTCATGCAACACAAACCAAGTCAAATCCATAACTAAATTACAATCAACTCAAACTGTAGCTAGATATTGGGTAGGCATACCTGTCGTGAGAGCACAGTAGTAGCATCAAGATGCGCAAAAGTAGTAGCAGGGGCAGGATCTGTCAAGTCATCAGCAGGCACATAAATAGCTTGCACAGATGTAATAGAACCCTTTTTTGTGGTGGTAATCCGCTCCTGTAGTCCTCCCAGATCAGTAGCAAGGGTTGGTTGGTACCCCACAGCAGATGGAATACGTCCGAGCAGAGCAGACACCTCTGAGTTTGCCTGAAATAGAATAATCAGATGGCTGCTTTTTCATGCACAATATTACAAAATATCAAGATTTCCTGCTTATCAGAAATTCAGAATACGTCCAAGTAGAGCAGAAAGCTGAGCATATGTTTGGCTAGTGTCGATTCTTCAACAGCTACCGAAGATATCACTGTTGGTGACTGCCAGACATGAGAACGCAGAAGGGTCACCTGAGTGAACCGGAAAATGTTATCGATGAAGAGAAGCACATCCTGTCCTTCGGCGTCACGGAAATGCTCAGCGACGGTCAAACCTGTCAGTCCAACACGAGCACGAGCACCAGGGGGCTCATTCATTTGCCCGTAGACTAGAGCACACTTGCTCTCATTCTGCAGCAACAACTCCCATGTAAGGAAAAATTCTCCCGTACATAAGAATTGATATTAGAAGCATGTATCATTTACCTGCTTGTCATCAAGCTTAATGACACCACTCTCAATCATTTCCCTGTACAAGTCATTACCCTCACGAGTACGTTCTCCAACACCAGCAAAGACAGAGAAACCCCCTAGAATAATAAACAAATGAAACAAATAAGACAAATAAAGCACAACAAACAGCTTAGCGTGACCATCAAGCCCTGTAACAGAACTAACCGTGGGCCTTGGCTACGTTGTTGATCAACTCCATAATGAGGACAGTTTTGCCCACCCCTGCACCACCGAAGAGACCAATTTTACCACCTCTTTGATAGGGTGCAAGTAGATCCACAACCTAGAAGGAGCAAAATACCTGTATTAGATCCATAGGTAGGGAGGTCTCTTGCCAAATTCGAAGAAATAATTAAAAGTCTTGAGTTTTAAGAAAAATCCTTTAGAGGGGACACCTTAATTCCAGTAACAAGTATTTCTTGTTCAGTAGCTTGCTCAACAAAAGCAGGGGCTTCACGATGGATAGGTAGGTAATGGTTTGTCTCTGCAGCAGAGAGGAGCAATGAGTAGCTTAAATCCATAAATGGATATCGATCCGAAGTTTCTAGTAAGGCATGTGACTCTTGTAAGTAGATGCATGTTAAACAGACTTACTTATATCTCCCTTATGATCGATCGGTTCACCAATAACATTAATAATACGCCCAAGAGTTGCCCTACCAACAGGGACCTACAAAAGTGCACATCACAAATGCATCGATACAAGAAAGAAATTATGCTCAAAGATGGTGATACTCTTTCAATTTACAAGATAAGCAGTATAGGACACTGACATGGTCCCCACTGCAACAGTTCAAATACAAATATTCAGGAAAAAATGTCGATCAAAACATAAATAATTATATATTATTAAAATACTTCAATGTTTCAGGCAAAATTTAGTAATATCAATATGCCCATGTTGACAATTCTTTTTGTGTTGATGGTCAAACCAACCACTCCATTCGTCTTTCATTGGAATGACCCCTGAGCTGCTATCTCTGAGCTTAGAATTTTTTTACTGGCACAAATTATAGAACTGCTAATATTATGGATAAGAGGAATAAACAATAATAATATAACCAACGAAGGACTATGATACTAAAGGTAAAAATGAGAGTAGCAACTTAAGTTCAAAGACAGTAAGTATCTGAAATGTAAGAGGCGTCACTTCTCATAAGTTGTCACAAGTGATCTTTTATTGATGTCATTTTCATAATGCAGTAATCCTAATCTGATTACCATGTACAGATGATAAGGTCAAAATCTACAACCTAATGTTATAATTTTGTTAGTAACAAAAAAGAAGTGTAGTTTCAATGGATGACTTTGGGAATGTATGGTTTTCTGGACCTGCCAATTCACGTGATTATTTAGTGAGAACCTTCATGGGGCCCATGCACAGTTTTTCTCTCTATAGTGTGGACAAATAAGATAAATCCTTTATGCATTGAGCGATTCTTGGATCAAAATGATGTTTAAGCCGAACATTTCCACGGCATGCACCATCCAGTAACTTTACTATACAATAACCAATATTTTCATCCTCCGTGATAAGAATGACTAAAAATAGGAATCTATGAAAACAGTGTCAAAGATGGCAATATCATGACAAGAATGATGTGCAGAGTCGACATTTCACATTTGTCTCCTTACCAATGATCAGCACTGAATTCATATGTTGTTGGCATTCGTAAACTATAGCCATGGATTTACTTCGCGTTTGTCCTCTTACCCATGATCAGCACTAAATCGGTATGGTGTCAAATCCATTCGCAAACTACAGCCATGGATTTACCGAGTAAAGATTCACCCGTCAATACACAGATCGCAACATACAAACCAAATCCAACACCTACGAATTCTTCATTTCATCATATTAGAATTTGGTCCAAATGAAATATCTAAGAAATTATCGAGGTTGAGGAACTGCAGTGGGTGGCATTACAGTGATGGGAGAGCCGGTGTTGAGCACGCGCTGACCACGGACGAGTCCTTCCGTCCCGTCCATAGCAATCGTGCGAACCACGTTCTCCCCGAGATGCTGCGCCACCTCCAGCACGAGGCGGATACTGTTGTCGAGCACCTCCAACGCCGTCAGGATCGGTGGTAGCCCCTCGTCGAACCGCACGTCCACCACGGCACCAATCACCTGGCACACCTGACCCACCGCGCCGGCGCCGGTGAAATCATCTGTAATCTTACTGCCAGTGTTCTTACTGGAGGTGGGGGGCGGCGTGGCGGGAGCAGCTTGCGCTGCGGCGGAGGACGCGTAGGTGGCGGCGCGGTTGAGCAGGAAGCCGGCGGGGGATGGGCGATGGAGCGGTGCGCGGGGACACGGTGACGGGGAGGCGGCACGTATACGGGAGGCAGTGCGGATGACTGATGAGATGGCCCGGCGAGTCGCCATGGCCGGCGTCGAGGATTTGGATCTAAGTTTTCGAAATGGACCGCTGGGTGAGGAGTGACGGCTCCGCACTACGGGAAAGGGTGGTAGGGGTTTGGGGATCGAGGTCGGGGTTCGGAGAGGAGAGGAGAGGAGGATGAGGACTGAGAAGCAGGAGGTATACCGTATACGCGGGTGGACTCGGTCCTGTGTAGACCGAGACAAGGAAGGTTTGGCGCGGCGACACGCCGCGCCCGTGGAGTTAGCATGAAACGGCTAGAGTCAGCACCACCATCAAAACGAAGCAACTCAGCCAGAGGAGAAGGCCAGTCAGGATAAATAGGAAGTGACACCTTGCCACCACGACAGCAACCAGTATAAACAACCCGATGACGGCCGCTCATTCGCCTGGAACGCTCCTGGTACCAAAAGCAACCTCCACAATACTTACATACATGGTAAGGGCCACCATAGTACGAACTGCCAGGCCAAGTACCTATAAAAGGAATAATCAATCAGGAAGCGGCAAATCAAAATCAAGCAATAAACCAATAAAGAAGAAAGTGGCAGATTGTGCTCACGCTTGAGTACACCGATGAATTCTGCAGACATTGGCAACTTGATGCTAAGAGAATTGCCTTTCTTAACAAATGCACGGTGGCGGCGCATGGACATGCGCATCCGGCGATTCACAGACGCTTTATGAGAAGGTACGAAAGGTGTAGATGAAACTGAAAATAAAAACGAAGGAGCACGTGTAAGAGGGCATGGCAAAAGAAGCAAGCAACCTGTTTGAACTGAGAATAAAGTATGGAAGAATACAACATACAGACCATCAGGAAGTAAATCAATCGGCGAAGGCAATGACGGCAGGCTAGAAGATGCACCAGCAGGCACAGAGGCAGCCGGTATGCTGAATGCAGAGCTCACATCGGAAGCATTGGAAGATTGAGACGGTGAGGTCGAACAAGTAGTACCAGCGACAGCAAGCGAATCTGATGGCGGCAAAGTAAAATAAGCAGAGGTAGAACAATCAGTAGCGGAAGAATGAGCACGTGCCAAAGGAGTCCATGAACATGTAGGCGCATACAGGAAACTGTAACAGCCCAATTTTTGGAAGACAGGAAAAACTTGTTTTCAATAACCCAAAAATCAGGGCCAACAAAAAACTTTTTAATATGTTTGACTTATGCTGGTGTTTTCATTTCTATGTGGTGGTTCTTTGTGTATATGTTTGAGTTTGTTAACAACTAACATTAAAAACAATGATCATAACTTTCTTCAAACACAAACCTTGTGATCAAGTCATGACAAGAAATCTTATCATCTTCCTCCATCACACTGTTTTGGGCAAAAACCTTTCTGAAAATGTTTTGAGTTCAAAGGAAACCCAAAGACCAAGTTTTGAGAAAAACAAAAGATAATTTCCAAAACTATATGAAATGTATTTTGGAGCTAATCATCTCCAACCTGTTTTCAACCAATATGTTTTTGTAAGTATTTCAAAAACTCTTTATCACTTCCTTCTTTTGCAAAAACAATAAAAGGGGACTATGTTACCCCTGTGTTTAACCTCAAATATATTCTTTTGGAAATAACAACTTCTGAGAGGAGCCTCTTTATAAAATCCTCTTGTCATGGTATGTATTGATCACTACCCACAATTAACACTTGAGATAAACACCTGGAAACTAAATTGAAGAACTCAATTGTTTGAGTGATCTTGTGTGACTTGTTACTTTATCTGCATTGTTGTGTGATTTTATCTTGTGCTTGCTTGAAATATTTATTTTTGTTTGTTGATTAATGTGTGCTGTTCTAATAAAATAAAACCTATTAATAACAATATCAAACATCAATATCCTATTCCATCACATGTCCATATCATCTTCTGTTTTCTTAAAAACTTCCAACCTTGGAGACATGCCTTTATGTCAAATGTTGTTCTATCCATCAATGTTCCCTCATCTATATCATGTTTAACATCTATGCTATCTATCCAAGTTGTTATCTTGGATGTTGAAACCATTTTGTATCATCTATCAAAGTCCTATTGAAGGCATTCCCAAAATAATGACCATATCACCTTTATCATGAAGCACTTTGTCTATGTTACTCCAAATCACTCCTTATTGTTTTCAGGCCCAATGAACCTTCCCTTGTCATACCCATTACCTATACATCACCTCCATGTGGTCCATTTAGTTTCCAAAGACCATTTGATTATTTAACTCTCATGGTTTTTATCCTATTAAATAAACTCCTGTTTTCACCATTTTTCCACTTGGTGCCTGAAATATTTTCAAAAGAGTTGTCTATTAAAAATCACTTTTGAGACCTATATTATATGCTATATCATACCAACTCAAAAATATTTGTTTTAAAAGCATTTTACTATTTATTATTTTCCATTTTCCAAAAGGCCAGAAATGAACTTTAAAATATTTTGTGAATAACAGTATTTCCTAAAATCTTGGAAAAATTACCCAACATGCCTATGGTCATGTGGGACTTATTTATAGAAAAACATTGGCAAGTTGTTTTGAAAATTTTGGAGAAAACATATAAAAACAGTTTCTGCCATTTTTGAAATTCCAAAATTTTGTGAAAGAAATATTTTCAAAAACTCTTTAGGGAACCACCCCTAGACTCCATTTTTGATTCTCTATCCAATGGACATGATTTTGCACTTGTGTTCTGTTCAAGAAATCAGAGAAAACCACCAAAAACCCTCTCTGGTCTTCCTGGACACTGTTGAGAGCATGCTTGCTCTGGTCCTCCCTCTCTCTCTCCCTTCCTCTATCCTACACCTGGGCATTGGATCTTAGTCCCCCAACCTCCTAGACATGGTCTACCCTCCCCATTCCTTCTCTCCCTCTCTATCTAACTCAACCAAACGCATATGGACAAGGGTGGTGATCACCCTCCCCTTCTATGTCCACGTCCACAATGCATCCCCGAAGGAAACCTCGCGCCAGCACGCTCCTATAGCCTCCCGTGACTCCCTGGCGAGAGCCCTCCCTCTCTGCTTGTCCTCTTCCTCCTACCCGTGCGCTGTCCATGGCACTCTGGACGCGCTCGCCACGTCCATCGCGTTCTGCCACCTGGAACTCATGCCCGAGCACAACACCACCTCAACTAGCTCCGCCAGCTCCCCAGTAGCTCACCCGTGCCCTCCATTTGTCTTCTCTCGATCTCCATATCCCTCGAGATGCTGTCGAACACCTACGGGAGAGCACCAAGAACACCTACCTCGCCTCCTCCATGGACCTTCTCTCCCTCGATCTCCTCTCCCTCTAGATTATACTCATCGTAATAACACTCCTGGACATGCCCGAGCTCAACTCCTTTTGCTCGAATGAGCATGCCCGTAGTCGCCATGGGCGCCGTCCACCGAGTTCTGCGACCAGGCCTTCCCGAGCCTCCTCCTTGTGAATCACTCGGGCGCACCACCTCCTCAAGACTCGAATCGACCTCCTGGAGCAGAAGCCCCCTCCCTAGCCCTCTCAATCGACGGAATCGTGGTCGACCTCGCCGTGGACAAGCACCTCGTCGAGCCACCTATTCAGGCCATATCCACCCCTCTAATCTCTTCCTACAGGTCCCTGGGATCTTCCTTGGGCTCTTTCCAATCTCAATCTTGACTTTTTCGCTCGCAGGTACGGGCGCGACTTCGGCCTAGGTCCGCCGCCGCGGGTCTCCGCCGAGAGCACTGCTGCGGCCCGCCAGTGAGTCCAGCGTCGAGAGCATTGTCTCCGTGCGCTTGTCCTGGTCCTCCTGGTGCTTTCTGCGTTTCCAGGCGGCCACGGGATGCAATGGCGGCGAGCCCGCATCTCCTCCGCGGCTGCCGGAGAGGACGCCGCCGCCTCTTTTGGTCATCGACGGCTGCTGCTGAAGTGGCCTACTCTCAACCGTCCGATCCGCATCGGGCGGGCCGTTTTGAATCTAAGCATCGTCTAATCTCGACCATCGATAGATGATCCGACGGTGACTTACCGCTTCGCCACGCGCGCGCTGGCCAGCGGGCCGGCCTTCCTCGCGCGGCCCAGTCAACTCGCAGATCTGGCCCAGACTGTTTTTATTCTGCAGGTTGATTAATCCTTTCCAACATATCTGTTTTCTGGCTGTTTACTTTTATTCAAAACAAAAATGTTAACAAGTGAATATTGCCAAACTAAAAATCACAGATGTACATCTACTAAATCTTAACCATTTCCAACTTGTAGATCTGCTTTTTGTGCAATATTTTAGGAGAAATAAAATAAATGTCAGAGAGACTCATTAACACCATTTCTTTAATAACTTTAGTTTTATGTATCCAAATCTTGAAAACTCAACTGTTCTGAGTAGCCCTTGATAATATCTATCTGTTGCAGTTGGCCTTGTGTTGACTTGAGTTGTTGTTTGAAAATGACATGCATGTTAGTTTTTAGGCCAGAGAGCACTTCTGTGAATTATTTAATTTTATTGGTGATGATTTTTGAAGTGAATCCAATTGTGTTGGTTTGCTAGTGACTAGGAGCACCTAATTCTAGTTTTTCATGATGTTAGGAGTTACAGAATAGGATTGGTGCATTATTTAGTGTTTATCCATTTTCTGCATATTATTGCTATGCCTTTATTAAATTGTGTGTTATATTGTTCTTGTTATAAAATTGATTCCTAGCATGTGTAGGTTATTTATACATGTTTAAAATGTGTCTTAAGTGTTTCACTAGTATGGTGTGGTTTGTGTGTGAAAACCATGTTTGTTATAGTTTTACTCTCATATGGGTGTTTTTCCTAGTATTAATGTGTTAAA
Source organism: Alopecurus myosuroides (assembly GCA_028641055.1). Lineage (NCBI taxonomy): Eukaryota > Viridiplantae > Streptophyta > Magnoliopsida > Poales > Poaceae > Alopecurus > Alopecurus myosuroides. Next base: position 246,044,569 of record CM054058.1, read on the forward strand.
TCATGTTGTTCTTCATGTTGGTATGATGATTTTCATAAATGCTTTAGTATTGTTTTCCCTAGAATAGCTACTGTTATTTTACCATATTATAATTGCTTGCATGCTTTAGTGAGCTCTAGATAATTTTGGCATGCCATGCTAGTTTTAGGAGATTTCTGCCATAGTAGTTTTATTTGCATGCTTAGTTTTTGATAAATTGATTAGATTGTTATTTTGTTATTACTAGCATGTCTAGGTGTTGTTTTCTCTGTTATTTGGATGTCATCTTACAGATCCATCATGTTAGAATAAATCATGTTTAATGATCTCTTATGGATATGCATGTCTGCTTGTCAAAATAGCCTTTTTGCATGTCTAGTTTTAATAGTTGTTTTGCTCCATGATTATTTTCATGCATTGAGTGATGCCATGGTATTTTTGTTCTGGTTTTGTCTCTGTTATTAGGTTGCTTAGGTACTGGTTATATTAATTCTCCATGATTAGAAAAATATGTGTTACTATGGGCTTGTAGTATTGCTTGATAATATTTTCCTATGCATGTGTATGTGTTCCTAGGTTATTTTCTTGTTATTTTGCTCATCCTCATGAATGACCAGAGAGTCATTTAACCTTATTTGAGCATGATATGAGAGTGGCACACCCACTGGACTCATGCCATTTTGGTTGAGGATCTATAACATTAATTCTAGTGCCATTCATGTGGGTTGTCTGTGCATGTTTTGCTTGATGGTGTGCACCCTAGTATTTTTGTTTGTGAGTGTACTTGTTTGATGAAATGCTTGCTGTATGTTTACATTTTATCAAGTGCTTGCCTTTGTTTGGTTCTGATTGGGTGTTTTCCTTTTTATGTTTACGACGTTAGATAACGAAGACGGTATTATTTCCCGGAGAGGTTTTTATTGCAACTCTTGTTTATTTCAAGAGCAAGACCAAGACCAGTGCCAAGGCAAGCCATTCTAAATGCTTGCTGTTGTTTTACTTATCATTATCTATCATGCATGTTTTACTTCTGAAGTTTTACAAAAGTTGATTCAAAAACTATTCTTTTAAGTGGACCATACCACTATTTATTTTATGTATCTAATATGCTATATCCACTATATAATCTTGGTGTTACCAAGCCCTTTAGATATTTTATTATCATCACTTAATCAACTTAAGTCCCCTAGTGGACATTGTAACTTGATGATTTTGGAAAGCAAAGGATTGGAAGAACCCCGAGGAAAGGTGGGACCTTGTCCGAGGGAGGTTTGTGAAGAAGGAAATGTTTTCGTCTTGTTTTCCAAAAATGACACATAACCTAGTCTTCGCCGGACAACCAAGCCGTGCTGCCACATTACCCCAATATGGGAACGGGGTCTAGCTAATTGCTTGTCGGTGTTAGTCCGTGTCTACCTCAAAGTGCTATAGGGGTTAGAGTCCCCCGAACCGAATTGTCGCCATGAGGGAGAATGGGACATTCACAGTGTGGGATTAAGTTCACTACCGGTTGCAGCAATTGGGTCTCCTGCCATGGCGGTGTGTTGTCAGGGGAAACCGGATCGATACGGCTGACTCACTCGGTGCCGGGGAGAACAAACCCAGTTGAGGAGGTAGTCATTTACTAGCACTGACATAGTGGATGGTTAGAACCAGTTATCCGATGTTTGCATACTGTCTCGGACAGTCCGTGGTTGTTCACGGCGGATGTACTGGATCTTGTGGATTGTGTACACCTCTGCAGAGTAAAACTATTCAGAATAGCCGCGTCCTCGGATATGGACAGTTGAATGGCCATGTAGCTAGCATTGTGTCAATGTTTTCAAAAAGCTGGAAAGGTGTTTTGGAACTTGTACCTGGGAGGTACGTTGAAAGGGAATGATTGTACCTTTGAGGTACCGGATAAATGATGATCTTAAAGATGTGTTGTTCCAAGAAGTTTTGCAAAGAGAAATGTTTTCTTTACCTAGAATGTTTTATCAAAACCTTGTGGACATGCTTTATCTACAAGAGAAATAAAATATCTTTTGAAGTATCTTCTTCAACAAAGGAAAATAAAACTTGTGCAACTATGATGAGTCTTAAATTCATCATGGCTAGTAGAGCCCTAATTAAAGCCTTCCTACCACCTTTATATCTGCATACTTGCATGTTTAGCTTTCATTTAGGGTGACTTGCAGGAGTACATTCAAACGTACTCATGAATGGTTTCGTCCCTGGCTATTGTCTTAGCCAGACTTTGAGCAGAAACCCGGAGAACCTGAAGAAGATGGTGCCGCTGACGGCTATGCGAACTAGGCACGTCTCCGAGTCAGTAGCCTGTGGGTGGTCAAGGCGTGACTTGGGTTTACCACGAGAGTGTTTTGCAATCTTCCGCTGTTTTTAAGTGTGTGTTCCTGCCCTGCGTGGCAGTTGTTTTCAACTGAGTCAAGTGACCAGTTGTGTAAGCCGTGTATTCGTGTAGTGGATGTTGTAATCTGCAATGCCAACTCGAGTATGTTGTTCACGACTAACTGATCATGGGATCGTGAATGTATGCATACTGGAGGTCTCGGACTGCTAGTCTGGGGTCCCCACAGAGTTGGTATCAGAGCCATCCTGACTTTAGGAGACCTTAGTTTAGCATGGACGTCAGATAGGAAAAACAAAACTATTTTGGTAAAAACTATATTACTGCCAAAAATGTTTCTATCTCATAAAAAAAACCTAAGCATGGTTTCCATTTTTCTTATATTTTCAAAAACCATTGACTTGTTTATAAAACAAACTTTTGAAGAAAACCAGAGAAAATAGTAAACATATCTTATTGCCTTTTTGTTTTCATGGCTAAAAAGGGGTTTGGTAAATAAATAAACATGGGTTTATAAAATTTTGGTTTTCATTTAAAAGTACATCAAAAAGTTTTCTTCTGTTATTTTCTCTATTTAAAAAAATTACATACTTGGCGATGTCCCGAGAAGACCTTAGTAGTTGACAACCCGAAGAAAAAGAAGCTTTCTTCAGAAGACCTCAACATCAAGATGAGATAAAGAGAAGGCCTCAACCATCCTTTTTGTCGACCCAGCCCCATAGGAATCGATAGGTTTCGCTCAGTTGCTTTTGCTACCCGTTCTTCATTGATTCTAGACGTTTGCTTGTGCTTAAAATACCTAGTTTGCCTTTGATTGTGTGCTGTTTGTTAAATGAATTGTGTTTGTTCGATTGTCTTGCGTTGATCTGATTGAGTAGTTTTTCACAACTCTCTTTATCAGTATGAAAAAAAAAAAACTTTCCTTTTTATCTTTGGCACCAGTGTATCTGCATGTTAACAAGTTAGTGCACCCTTATCCCTCTGTTTTTCCCCAACATCCAGAAGCAGAAGAAGAATCATTTCAGAGCTACAATTTTCACTGGAACTCCAAAGGGATAGATGATTCAAGGGATAACATTGCACCAGACTAATGAAAGTTTCAGAAAGTAAGATACAAGTCCGTTTCCAAACACAGACCACCACACCTACTCTGGTGTGGACACTAACATTGCCTAGCCCTCGCTGGCTGGAACCCGGTCTGAAGGTGAGCCAGTCTCACCTGACGCTGAACACCAAGTCAGGCGACGGCGAAGCCCCTCTAGTCTTCCTGGCCTTGTGCCGCCAGCTTGGACCTCCACAACCGCAACCACCGGCGCCACTGCTCGTCCTTCTTCCATCGCGGTATCACTCCTGGCGCCAGACCACCAGTCATGGATGTCCCAGGCTGCAAAGATCATGGCTAACAGGATCACCGTGACTGATCCCACCAGGCAAACACTGAAGAGTAGCACGATAAGCACGTGCTCCAAGAAATTTGCTCGCTCCAGCAGGGAGACATACTCCCTGAAGAAGTCATTGATTAACTGGGAAATGAAGCTCATCGTGTGGTGCGATTTGGAGAACCTCGGCTACCTTTTTATAGCAGCAAGAGCAGAGCCCTCTCCTTCATCAAGCACTACGCGGGAAAAGCCGAAGAATCCAGCTGCAGTACTCGCAAATGGCGCGAAACCACCAGCGCGCCCCTCCACCCAGTGGTCAAAGAATCGACATGTCTCACTCACAACAGTCTCATGGCGAGGTGTCAGCCCACCCTGGGCTCAAAGTGGGCGGGACGCCCTGATGCCAAGGGTGTGTGCACCAGGAGAGAAGGCCAGGCAAGAAGAAGAAGAGAAAGAGAGAAGGGCATCGACTGCCAGGTGGGCTTGGTCCCACATGTCAGTGTATGACCCCAGAGAACTCCGGGTGTACCAAACTTCTAACTCTCTTTCTATTCGTGAGAAAGATCTTGCAAAGATCACTAGTTGTTTGTAGCCTCTACTCTGCACAACTAGGTCTCTGTGACCCCCTTTGTGAGTATCCAGTCTTATCTTCAGGGTTGCAGCAAACTTTAGTTTTCTTAAAAGTTTAGTTAAAAGAGTTTTGCTTTTGTTGTTTGTTAAGAAAACCCCCTTCCTTGTTTTCCCTTACGAATCTCGGGGACGAGATTCATTTTAAGGGGGGAAGAGCTGTAACAGCCCAATTTTTGGAAGACAGGAAAAACTTGTTTTCAATAACCCAAAAATCAGGGCCAACAAAAAACTTTTTAATATGTTTGACTTATGCTGGTGTTTTCATTTCTATGTGGTGGTTCTTTGTGTATATGTTTGAGTTTGTTAACAACTAACATTAAAAACAATGATCATAACTTTCTTCAAACACAAACCTTGTGATCAAGTCATGACAAGAAATCTTATCATCTTCCTCCATCACACTGTTTTGGGCAAAAACCTTTCTGAAAATGTTTTGAGTTCAAAGGAAACCCAAAGACCAAGTTTTGAGAAAAACAAAAGATAATTTCCAAAACTATATGAAATGTATTTTGGAGCTAATCATCTCCAACTTGTTTTCAACCAATATGTTTTTGTAAGTATTTCAAAAACTCTTTATCACTTCCTTCTTTTGCAAAAACAATAAAAGGGGACTATGTTACCCCTGTGTTTAACCTCAAATATATTCTTTTGGAAATAACAACTTCTGAGAGGAGCCTCTTTATAAAATCCTCTTGTCATGGTATGTATTGATCACTACCCACAATTAACACTTGAGATAAACACCTGGAAACTAAATTGAAGAACTCAATTGTTTGAGTGATCTTGTGTGACTTGTTACTTTATCTGCATTGTTGTGTGATTTTATCTTGTGCTTGCTTGAAATATTTATTTTTGTTTGTTGATTAATGTGTGCTGTTCTAATAAAATAAAACCTATTAATAACAATATCAAACATCAATATCCTATTCCATCACATGTCCATATCATCTTCTGTTTTCTTAAAAACTTCCAACCTTGGAGACATGCCTTTATGTCAAATGTTGTTCTATCCATCAATGTTCCCTCATCTATATCATGTTTAACATCTATGCTATCTATCCAAGTTGTTATCTTGGATGTTGAAACCATTTTGTATCATCTATCAAAGTCCTATTGAAGGCATTCCCAAAATAATGACCATATCACCTTTATCATGAAGCACTTTGTCTATGTTACTCCAAATCACTCCTTATTGTTTTCAGGCCCAATGAACCTTCCCTTGTCATACCCATTACCTATACATCACCTCCATGTGGTCCATTTAGTTTCCAAAGACCATTTGATTATTTAACTCTCATGGTTTTTATCCTATTAAATAAACTCCTGTTTTCACCATTTTTCCACTTGGTGCCTGAAATATTTTCAAAAGAGTTGTCTATTAAAAATCACTTTTGAGACCTATATTATATGCTATATCATCCCAACTCAAAAATATTTGTTTTAAAAGCATTTTACTATTTATTATTTTCCATTTTCCAAAAGGCCAGAAATGAACTTTAAAATATTTTGTGAATAACAGTATTTCCTAAAATCTTGGAAAAATTACCCAACATGCCTATGGTCATGTGGGACTTATTTATAGAAAAACATTGGCAAGTTGTTTTGAAAATTTTGGAGAAAACATATAAAAACAGTTTCTGCCATTTTTGAAATTCCAAAATTTTGTGAAAGAAATATTTTCAAAAACTCTTTAGGGAACCACCCCTAGACTCCATTTTTGATTCTCTATCCAATGGACATGATTTTGCACTTGTGTTCTGTTCAAGAAATCAGAGAAAACCACCAAAAACCCTCTCTGGTCTTCCTGGACACTGTTGAGAGCATGCTTGCTCTGGTCCTCCCTCTCTCTCTCCCTTCCTCTATCCTACACCTGGGCATTGGATCTTAGTCCCCCAACCTCCTAGACATGGTCTACCCTCCCCATTCCTTCTCTCCCTCTCTATCTAACTCAACCAAACGCATATGGACAAGGGTGGTGATCACCCTCCCCTTCTATGTCCACGTCCACAATGCATCCCCGAAGGAAACCTCGCGCCAGCACGCTCCTATAGCCTCCCGTGACTCCCTGGCGAGAGCCCTCCCTCTCTGCTTGTCCTCTTCCTCCTACCCGTGCGCTGTCCATGGCACTCTGGACGCGCTCGCCACGTCCATCGCGTTCTGCCACCTGGAACTCATGCCCGAGCACAACACCACCTCAACTAGCTCCGCCAGCTCCCCAGTAGCTCACCCGTGCCCTCCATTTGTCTTCTCTCGATCTCCATATCCCTCGAGATGCTGTCGAACACCTACGGGAGAGCACCAAGAACACCTACCTCGCCTCCTCCATGGACCTTCTCTCCCTCGATCTCCTCTCCCTCTAGATTATACTCATCGTAATAACACTCCTGGACATGCCCGAGCTCAACTCCTTTTGCTCGAATGAGCATGCCCGTAGTCGCCATGGGCGCCGTCCACCGAGTTCTGCGACCAGGCCTTCCCGAGCCTCCTCCTTGTGAATCACTCGGGCGCACCACCTCCTCAAGACTCGAATCGACCTCCTGGAGCAGAAGCCCCCTCCCTAGCCCTCTCAATCGACGGAATCGTGGTCGACCTCGCCGTGGACAAGCACCTCGTCGAGCCACCTATTCAGGCCATATCCACCCCTCTAATCTCTTCCTACAGGTCCCTGGGATCTTCCTTGGGCTCTTTCCAATCTCAATCTTGACTTTTTCGCTCGCAGGTACGGGCGCGACTTCGGCCTAGGTCCGCCGCCGCGGGTCTCCGCCGAGAGCACTGCTGCGGCCCACCAGTGAGTCCAGCGTCGAGAGCATTGTCTCCGTGCGCTTGTCCTGGTCCTCCTGGTGCTTTCTGCGTTTCCAGGCGGCCACGGGATGCAATGGCGGCGAGCCCGCATCTCCTCCGCGGCTGCCGGAGAGGACGCCGCCGCCTCTTTTGGTCATCGACGGCTGCTGCTGAAGTGGCCTACTCTCAACCGTCCGATCCGCATCGGGCGGGCCGTTTTGAATCTAAGCATCGTCTAATCTCGACCATCGATAGATGATCCGACGGTGACTTACCGCTTCGCCACGCGCGCGCTGGCCAGCGGGCCGGCCTTCCTCGCGCGGCCCAGTCAACTCGCAGATCTGGCCCAGACTGTTTTTATTCTGCAGGTTGATTAATCCTTTCCAACATATCTGTTTTCTGGCTGTTTACTTTTATTCAAAACAAAAATGTTAACAAGTGAATATTGCCAAACTAAAAATCACAGATGTACATCTACTAAATCTTAACCATTTCCAACTTGTAGATCTGCTTTTTGTGCAATATTTTAGGAGAAATAAAATAAATGTCAGAGAGACTCATTAACACCATTTCTTTAATAACTTTAGTTTTATGTATCCAAATCTTGCAAACTCAACTGTTCTGAGTAGCCCTTGATAATATCTATCTGTTGCAGTTGGCCTTGTGTTGACTTGAGTTGTTGTTTGAAAATGACATGCATGTTAGTTTTTAGGCCAGAGAGCACTTCTGTGAATTATTTAATTTTATTGGTGATGATTTTTGAAGTGAATCCAATTGTGTTGGTTTGCTAGTGACTAGGAGCACCTAATTCTAGTTTTTCATGATGTTAGGAGTTACAGAATAGGATTGGTGCATTATTTAGTGTTTATCCATTTTCTGCATATTATTGCTATGCCTTTATTAAATTGTGTGTTATATTGTTCTTGTTATAAAATTGATTCCTAGCATGTGTAGGTTATTTATACATGTTTAAAATGTGTCTTAAGTGTTTCACTAGTATGGTGTGGTTTGTGTGTGAAAACCATGTTTGTTATAGTTTTACTCTCATATGGGTGTTTTTCCTAGTATTAATGTGTTAAATCATGTTGTTCTTCATGTTGGTATGATGATTTTCATAAATGCTTTAGTATTGTTTTCCCTAGAATAGCTACTGTTATTTTACCATATTATAATTGCTTGCATGCTTTAGTGAGCTCTAGATAATTTTGGCATGCCATGCTAGTTTTAGGAGATTTCTGCCATAGTAGTTTTATTTGCATGCTTAGTTTTTGATAAATTGATTAGATTGTTATTTTGTTATTACTAGCATGTCTAGGTGTTGTTTTCTCTGTTATTTGGATGTCATCTTACAGATCCATCATGTTAGAATAAATCATGTTTAATGATCTCTTATGGATATGCATGTCTGCTTGTCAAAATAGCCTTTTTGCATGTCTAGTTTTAATAGTTGTTTTGCTCCATGATTATTTTCATGCATTGAGTGATGCCATGGTATTTTTGTTCTGGTTTTGTCTCTGTTATTAGGTTGCTTAGGTACTGGTTATATTAATTCTCCATGATTAGAAAAACATGTGTTACTATGGGCTTGTAGTATTGCTTGATAATATTTTCCTATGCATGTGTATGTGTTCCTAGGTTATTTTCTTGTTATTTTGCTCATCCTCATGAATGACCAGAGAGTCATTTAACCTTATTTGAGCATGATATGAGAGTGGCACACCCACTGGACTCATGCCATTTTGGTTGAGGATCTATAACATTAATTCTAGTGCCATTCATGTGGGTTGTCTGTGCATGTTTTGCTTGATGGTGTGCACCCTAGTATTTTTGTTTGTGAGTGTACTTGTTTGATGAAATGCTTGCTGTATGTTTACATTTTATCAAGTGCTTGCCTTTGTTTGGTTCTGATTGGGTGTTTTCCTTTTTATGTTTACGACGTTAGATAACGAAGACGGTATTATTTCCCGGAGAGGTTTTTATTGCAACTCTTGTTTATTTCAAGAGCAAGACCAAGACCAGTGCCAAGGCAAGCCATTCTAAATGCTTGCTGTTGTTTTACTTATCATTATCTATCATGCATGTTTTACTTCTGAAGTTTTACAAAAGTTGATTCAAAAACTATTCTTTTAAGTGGACCATACCACTATTTATTTTATGTATCTAATATGCTATATCCACTATATAATCTTGGTGTTACCAAGCCCTTTAGATATTTTATTATCATCACTTAATCAACTTAAGTCCCCTAGTGGACATTGTAACTTGATGATTTTGGAAAGCAAAGGATTGGAAGAACCCCGAGGAAAGGTGGGACCTTGTCCGAGGGAGGTTTGTGAAGAAGGAAATGTTTTCGTCCTGTTTTCCAAAAATGACACATAACCTAGTCTTCGCCGGACAACCAAGCCGTGCTGCCACATTACCCCAATATGGGAACGGGGTCTAGCTAATTGCTTGTCGGTGTTAGTCCGTGTCTACCTCAAAGTGCTATAGGGGTTAGAGTCCCCCGAACCGAATTGTCGCCATGAGGGAGAATGGGACATTCACAGTGTGGGATTAAGTTCACTACCGGTTGCAGCAATTGGGTCTCCTGCCATGGCGGTGTGTTGTCAGGGGAAACCGGATCGATACGGCTGACTCACTCGGTGCCGGGGAGAACAAACCCAGTTGAGGAGGTAGTCATTTACTAGCACTGACATAGTGGATGGTTAGAACCAGTTATCCGATGTTTGCATACTGTCTCGGACAGTCCGTGGTTGTTCACGGCGGATGTACTGGATCTTGTGGATTGTGTACACCTCTGCAGAGTAAAACTATTCAGAATAGCCGCGTCCTCGGATATGGACAGTTGAATGGCCATGTAGCTAGCATTGTGTCAATGTTTTCAAAAAGCTGGAAAGGTGTTTTGGAACTTGTACCTGGGAGGTACGTTGAAAGGGAATGATTGTACCTTTGAGGTACCGGATAAATGATGATCTTAAAGATGTGTTGTTCCAAGAAGTTTTGCAAAGAGAAATGTTTTCTTTACCTAGAATGTTTTATCAAAACCTTGTGGACATGCTTTATCTACAAGAGAAATAAAATATCTTTTGAAGTATCTTCTTCAACAAAGGAAAATAAAACTTGTGCAACTATGATGAGTCTTAAATTCATCATGGCTAGTAGAGCCCTAATTAAAGCCTTCCTACCACCTTTATATCTGCATACTTGCATGTTTAGCTTTCATTTAGGGTGACTTGCAGGAGTACATTCAAACGTACTCATGAATGGTTTCGTCCCTGGCTATTGTCTTAGCCAGACTTTGAGCAGAAACCCGGAGAACCTGAAGAAGATGGTGCCGCTGACGGCTATGCGAACTAGGCACGTCTCCGAGTCAGTAGCCTGTGGGTGGTCAAGGCGTGACTTGGGTTTACCACGAGAGTGTTTTGCAATCTTCCGCTGTTTTTAAGTGTGTGTTCCTGCCCTGCGTGGCAGTTGTTTTCAACTGAGTCAAGTGACCAGTTGTGTAAGCCGTGTATTCGTGTAGTGGATGTTGTAATCTGCAATGCCAACTCGAGTATGTTGTTCACGACTAACTGATCATGGGATCGTGAATGTATGCATACTGGAGGTCTCGGACTGCTAGTCTGGGGTCCCCACAGAGTTGGTATCAGAGCCATCCTGACTTTAGGAGACCTTAGTTTAGCATGGACGTCAGATAGGAAAAACAAAACTATTTTGGTAAAAACTATATTACTGCCAAAAATGTTTCTATCTCATAAAAAAAACCTAAGCATGGTTTCCATTTTTCTTATATTTTCAAAAACCATTGACTTGTTTATAAAACAAACTTTTGAAGAAAACCAGAGAAAATAGTAAACATATCTTATTGCCTTTTTGTTTTCATGGCTAAAAAGGGGTTTGGTAAATAAATAAACATGGGTTTATAAAATTTTGGTTTTCATTTAAAAGTACATCAAAAAGTTTTCTTCTGTTATTTTCTCTATTTAAAAAAATTACATACTTGGCGATGTCCCGAGAAGACCTTAGTAGTTGACAACCCGAAGAAAAAGAAGCTTTCTTCAGAAGACCTCAACATCAAGATGAGATAAAGAGAAGGCCTCAACCATCCTTTTTGTCGACCCAGCCCCATAGGAATCGATAGGTTTCGCTCAGTTGCTTTTGCTACCCGTTCTTCATTGATTCTAGACGTTTGCTTGTGCTTAAAATACCTAGTTTGCCTTTGATTGTGTGCTGTTTGTTAAATGAATTGTGTTTGTTCGATTGTCTTGCGTTGATCTGATTGAGTAGTTTTTCACAACTCTCTTTATCAGTATGAAAAAAAAAAAACTTTCCTTTTTATCTTTGGCACCAGTGTATCCGCATGTTAACAAGTTAGTGCACCCTTATCCCTCTGTTTTTCCCCAACATCCAGAAGCAGAAGAAGAATCATTTCAGAGCTACAATTTTCACTGGAACTCCAAAGGGATAGATGATTCAAGGGATAACATTGCACCAGACTAATGAAAGTTTCAGAAAGTAAGATACAAGTCCGTTTCCAAACACAGACCACCACACCTACTCTGGTGTGGACACTAACATTGCCTAGCCCTCGCTGGCTGGAACCCGGTCTGAAGGTGAGCCAGTCTCACCTGACGCTGAACACCAAGTCAGGCGACGGCGAAGCCCCTCTAGTCTTCCTGGCCTTGTGCCGCCAGCTTGGACCTCCACAACCGCAACCACCGGCGCCACTGCTCGTCCTTCTTCCATCGCGGTATCACTCCTGGCGCCAGACCACCAGTCATGGATGTCCCAGGCTGCAAAGATCATGGCTAACAGGATCACCGTGACTGATCCCACCAGGCAAACACTGAAGAGTAGCACGATAAGCACGTGCTCCAAGAAATTTGCTCGCTCCAGCAGGGAGACATACTCCCTGAAGAAGTCATTGATTAACTGGGAAATGAAGCTCATCGTGTGGTGCGATTTGGAGAACCTCGGCTACCTTTTTATAGCAGCAAGAGCAGAGCCCTCTCCTTCATCAAGCACTACGCGGGAAAAGCCGAAGAATCCAGCTGCAGTACTCGCAAATGGCGCGAAACCACCAGCGCGCCCCTCCACCCAGTGGTCAAAGAATCGACATGTCTCACTCACAACAGTCTCATGGCGAGGTGTCAGCCCACCCTGGGCTCAAAGTGGGCGGGACGCCCTGATGCCAAGGGTGTGTGCACCAGGAGAGAAGGCCAGGCAAGAAGAAGAAGAGAAAGAGAGAAGGGCATCGACTGCCAGGTGGGCCTGGTCCCACATGTCAGTGTATGACCCCAGAGAACTCCGGGTGTACCAAACTTCTAACTCTCTTTCTATTCGTGAGAAAGATCTTGCAAAGATCACTAGTTGTTTGTAGCCTCTACTCTGCACAACTAGGTCTCTGTGACCCCCTTTGTGAGTATCCAGTCTTATCTTCAGGGTTGCAGCAAACTTTAGTTTTCTTAAAAGTTTAGTTAAAAGAGTTTTGCTTTTGTTGTTTGTTAAGAAAACCCCCTTCCTTGTTTTCCCTTACGAATCTCGGGGACGAGATTCATTTTAAGGGGGGAAGAGCTGTAACAGCCCAATTTTTGGAAGACAGGAAAAACTTGTTTTCAATAACCCAAAAATCAGGGCCAACAAAAAACTTTTTAATATGTTTGACTTATGCTGGTGTTTTCATTTCTATGTGGTGGTTCTTTGTGTATATGTTTGAGTTTGTTAACAACTAACATTAAAAACAATGATCATAACTTTCTTCAAACACAAACCTTGTGATCAAGTCATGACAAGAAATCTTATCATCTTCCTCCATCACACTGTTTTGGGCAAAAACCTTTCTGAAAATGTTTTGAGTTCAAAGGAAACCCAAAGACCAAGTTTTGAGAAAAACAAAAGATAATTTCCAAAATTATATGAAATGTATTTTGGAGCTAATCATCTCCAACTTGTTTTCAACCAATATGTTTTTGTAAGTATTTCAAAAACTCTTTATCACTTCCTTCTTTTGCAAAAACAATAAAAGGGGACTATGTTACCCCTGTGTTTAACCTCAAATATATTCTTTTGGAAATAACAACTTCTGAGAGGAGCCTCTTTATAAAATCCTCTTGTCATGGTATGTATTGATCACTACCCACAATTAACACTTGAGATAAACACCTGGAAACTAAATTGAAGAACTCAATTGTTTGAGTGATCTTGTGTGACTTGTTACTTTATCTGCATTGTTGTGTGATTTTATCTTGTGCTTGCTTGAAATATTTATTTTTGTTTGTTGATTAATGTTGCTGTTCTAATAAAATAAAACCTATTAATAACAATATCAAACATCAATATCCTATTCCATCACATGTCCATATCATCTTCTGTTTTCTTAAAAACTTCCAACCTTGGAGACATGCCTTTATGTCAAATGTTGTTCTATCCATCAATGTTCCCTCATCTATATCATGTTTAACATCTATGCTATCTATCCAAGTTGTTATCTTGGATGTTGAAACCATTTTGTATCATCTATCAAAGTCCTATTGAAGGCATTCCCAAAATAATGACCATATCACCTTTATCATGAAGCACTTTGTCTATGTTACTCCAAATCACTCCTTATTGTTTTCAGGCCCAATGAACCTTCCCTTGTCATACCCATTACCTATACATCACCTCCATGTGGTCCATTTAGTTTCCAAAGACCATTTGATTATTTAACTCTCATGGTTTTTATCCTATTAAATAAACTCCTGTTTTCACCATTTTTCCACTTGGTGCCTGAAATATTTTCAAAAGAGTTGTCTATTAAAAATCACTTTTGAGACCTATATTATATGCTATATCATCCCAACTCAAAAATATTTGTTTTAAAAGCATTTTACTATTTATTATTTTCCATTTTCCAAAAGGCCAGAAATGAACTTTAAAATATTTTGTGAATAACAGTATTTCCTAAAGCTTGGAAAAATTACCCAACATGCCTATGGTCATGTGGGACTTATTTATAGAAAAACATTGGCAAGTTGTTTTGAAAATTTTGGAGAAAACATATAAAAACAGTTTCTGCCATTTTTGAAATTCCAAAATTTTGTGAAAGAAATATTTTCAAAAACTCTTTAGGGAACCACCCCTAGACTCCATTTTTGATTCTCTATCCAATGGACATGATTTTGCACTTGTGTTCTGTTCAAGAAATCAGAGAAAACCACCAAAAACCCTCTCTGGTCTTCCTGGACACTGTTGAGAGCATGCTTGCTCTGGTCCTCCCTCTCTCTCTCCCTTCCTCTATCCTACACCTGGGCATTGGATCTTAGTCCCCCAACCTCCTAGACATGGTCTACCCTCCCCATTCCTTCTCTCCCTCTCTATCTAACTCAACCAAACGCATATGGACAAGGGTGGTGATCACCCTCCCCTTCTATGTCCACGTCCACAATGCATCCCCGAAGGAAACCTCGCGCCAGCACGCTCCTATAGCCTCCCGTGACTCCCTGGCGAGAGCCCTCCCTCTCTGCTTGTCCTCTTCCTCCTACCCGTGCGCTGTCCATGGCACTCTGGACGCGCTCGCCACGTCCATCGCGTTCTGCCACCTGGAACTCATGCCCGAGCACAACACCACCTCAACTAGCTCCGCCAGCTCCCCAGTAGCTCACCCGTGCCCTCCATTTGTCTTCTCTCGATCTCCATATCCCTCGAGATGCTGTCGAACACCTACGGGAGAGCACCAAGAACACCTACCTCGCCTCCTCCATGGACCTTCTCTCCCTCGATCTCCTCTCCCTCTAGATTATACTCATCGTAATAACACTCCTGGACATGCCCGAGCTCAACTCCTTTTGCTCGAATGAGCATGCCCGTAGTCGCCATGGGCGCCGTCCACCGAGTTCTGCGACCAGGCCTTCCCGAGCCTCCTCCTTGTGAATCACTCGGGCGCACCACCTCCTCAAGACTCGAATCGACCTCCTGGAGCAGAAGCCCCCTCCCTAGCCCTCTCAATCGACGGAATCGTGGTCGACCTCGCCGTGGACAAGCACCTCGTCGAGCCACCTATTCAGGCCATATCCACCCCTCTAATCTCTTCCTACAGGTCCCTGGGATCTTCCTTGGGCTCTTTCCAATCTCAATCTTGACTTTTTCGCTCGCAGGTACGGGCGCGACTTCGGCCTAGGTCCGCCGCCGCGGGTCTCCGCCGAGAGCACTGCTGCGGCCCGCCAGTGAGTCCAGCGTCGAGAGCATTGTCTCCGTGCGCTTGTCCTGGTCCTCCTGGTGCTTTCTGCGTTTCCAGGCGGCCACGGGATGCAATGGCGGCGAGCCCGCATCTCCTCCGCGGCTGCCGGAGAGGACGCCGCCGCCTCTTTTGGTCATCGACGGCTGCTGCTGAAGTGGCCTACTCTCAACCGTCCGATCCGCATCGGGCGGGCCGTTTTGAATCTAAGCATCGTCTAATCTCGACCATCGATAGATGATCCGACGGTGACTTACCGCTTCGCCACGCGCGCGCTGGCCAGCGGGCCGGCCTTCCTCGCGCGGCCCAGTCAACTCGCAGATCTGGCCCAGACTGTTTTTATTCTGCAGGTTGATTAATCCTTTCCAACATATCTGTTTTCTGGCTGTTTACTTTTATTCAAAACAAAAATGTTAACAAGTGAATATTGCCAAACTAAAAATCACAGATGTACATCTACTAAATCTTAACCATTTCCAACTTGTAGATCTGCTTTTTGTGCAATATTTTAGGAGAAATAAAATAAATGTCAGAGAGACTCATTAACACCATTTCTTTAATAACTTTAGTTTTATGTATCCAAATCTTGCAAACTCAACTGTTCTGAGTAGCCCTTGATAATATCTATCTGTTGCAGTTGGCCTTGTGTTGACTTGAGTTGTTGTTTGAAAATGACATGCATGTTAGTTTTTAGGACAGAGAGCACTTCTGTGAATTATTTAATTTTATTGGTGATGATTTTTGAAGTGAATCCAATTGTGTTGGTTTGCTAGTGACTAGGAGCACCTAATTCTAGTTTTTCATGATGTTAGGAGTTACAGAATAGGATTGGTGCATTATTTAGTGTTTATCCATTTTCTGCATATTATTGCTATGCCTTTATTAAATTGTGTGTTATATTGTTCTTGTTATAAAATTGATTCCTAGCATGTGTAGGTTATTTATACATGTTTAAAATGTGTCTTAAGTGTTTCACTAGTATGGTGTGGTTTGTGTGTGAAAACCATGTTTGTTATAGTTTTACTCTCATATGGGTGTTTTTCCTAGTATTAATGTGTTAAATCATGTTGTTCTTCATGTTGGTATGATGATTTTCATAAATGCTTTAGTATTGTTTTCCCTAGAATAGCTACTGTTATTTTACCATATTATAATTGCTTGCATGCTTTAGTGAGCTCTAGATAATTTTGGCATGCCATGCTAGTTTTAGGAGATTTCTGCCATAGTAGTTTTATTTGCATGCTTAGTTTTTGATAAATTGATTAGATTGTTATTTTGTTATTACTAGCATGTCTATGTGTTGTTTTCTCTGTTATTTGGATGTCATCTTACAGATCCATCATGTTAGAATAAATCATGTTTAATGATCTCTTATGGATATGCATGTCTGCTTGTCAAAATAGCCTTTTTGCATGTCTAGTTTTAATAGTTGTTTTGCTCCATGATTATTTTCATGCATTGAGTGATGCCATGGTATTTTTGTTCTGGTTTTGTCTCTGTTATTAGGTTGCTTAGGTACTGGTTATATTAATTCTCCATGATTAGAAAAACATGTGTTACTATGGGCTTGTAGTATTGCTTGATAATATTTTCCTATGCATGTGTATGTGTTCCTAGGTTATTTTCTTGTTATTTTGCTCATCCTCATGAATGACCAGAGAGTCATTTAACCTTATTTGAGCATGATATGAGAGTGGCACACCCACTGGACTCATGCCATTTTGGTTGAGGATCTATAACATTAATTCTAGTGCCATTCATGTGGGTTGTCTGTGCATGTTTTGCTTGATGGTGTGCACCCTAGTATTTTTGTTTGTGAGTGTACTTGTTTGATGAAATGCTTGCTGTATGTTTACATTTTATCAAGTGCTTGCCTTTGTTTGGTTCTGATTGGGTGTTTTCCTTTTTATGTTTACGACGTTAGATAACGAAGACGGTATTATTTCCCGGAGAGGTTTTTATTGCAACTCTTGTTTATTTCAAGAGCAAGACCAAGACCAGTGCCAAGGCAAGCCATTCTAAATGCTTGCTGTTGTTTTACTTATCATTATCTATCATGCATGTTTTACTTCTGAAGTTTTACAAAAGTTGATTCAAAAACTATTCTTTTAAGTGGACCATACCACTATTTATTTTATGTATCTAATATGCTATATCCACTATATAATCTTGGTGTTACCAAGCCCTTTAGATATTTTATTATCATCACTTAATCAACTTAAGTCCCCTAGTGGACATTGTAACTTGATGATTTTGGAAAGCAAAGGATTGGAAGAACCCCGAGGAAAGGTGGGACCTTGTCCGAGGGAGGTTTGTGAAGAAGGAAATGTTTTCGTCTTGTTTTCCAAAAATGACACATAACCTAGTCTTCGCCGGACAACCAAGCCGTGCTGCCACATTACCCCAATATGGGAACGGGGTCTAGCTAATTGCTTGTCGGTGTTAGTCCGTGTCTACCTCAAAGTGCTATAGGGGTTAGAGTCCCCCGAACCGAATTGTCGCCATGAGGGAGAATGGGACATTCACAGTGTGGGATTAAGTTCACTACCGGTTGCAGCAATTGGGTCTCCTGCCATGGCGGTGTGTTGTCAGGGGAAACCGGATCGATACGGCTGACTCACTCGGTGCCGGGGAGAACAAACCCAGTTGAGGAGGTAGTCATTTACTAGCACTGACATAGTGGATGGTTAGAACCAGTTATCCGATGTTTGCATACTGTCTCGGACAGTCCGTGGTTGTTCACGGCGGATGTACTGGATCTTGTGGATTGTGTACACCTCTGCAGAGTAAAACTATTCAGAATAGCCGCGTCCTCGGATATGGACAGTTGAATGGCCATGTAGCTAGCATTGTGTCAATGTTTTCAAAAAGCTGGAAAGGTGTTTTGGAACTTGTACCTGGGAGGTACGTTGAAAGGGAATGATTGTACCTTTGAGGTACCGGATAAATGATGATCTTAAAGATGTGTTGTTCCAAGAAGTTTTGCAAAGAGAAATGTTTTCTTTACCTAGAATGTTTTATCAAAACCTTGTGGACATGCTTTATCTACAAGAGAAATAAAATATCTTTTGAAGTATCTTCTTCAACAAAGGAAAATAAAACTTGTGCAACTATGATGAGTCTTAAATTCATCATGGCTAGTAGAGCCCTAATTAAAGCCTTCCTACCACCTTTATATCTGCATACTTGCATGTTTAGCTTTCATTTAGGGTGACTTGCAGGAGTACATTCAAACGTACTCATGAATGGTTTCGTCCCTGGCTATTGTCTTAGCCAGACTTTGAGCAGAAACCCGGAGAACCTGAAGAAGATGGTGTCGCTGACGGCTATGCGAACTAGGCACGTCTCCGAGTCAGTAGCCTGTGGGTGGTCAAGGCGTGACTTGGGTTTACCACGAGAGTGTTTTGCAATCTTCCGCTGTTTTTAAGTGTGTGTTCCTGCCCTGCGTGGCAGTTGTTTTCAACTGAGTCAAGTGACCAGTTGTGTAAGCCGTGTATTCGTGTAGTGGATGTTGTAATCTGCAATGCCAACTCGAGTATGTTGTTCACGACTAACTGATCATGGGATCGTGAATGTATGCATACTGGAGGTCTCGGACTGCTAGTCTGGGGTCCCCACAGAAACCAGCAGACATATGAGGCCAGGCATGTTCGTCATCGTCAGAGAAATCATCAGCCATAGAAGACCAATCAACCAAAGGCATGAAATCCCGAGCAGCCTGTGAAACTGGCAGAAGAGTTTGAGTGCTGGAATTTTTCCCAAAAACAGTGGAAGCACAACACATCAAGCACATCGTTACATAAAAAGAAAAAAAAAAGAGGGGAAAAGTTAAATTATGAATGAGAAGGGGAAAATTATGAATGAAAATGGAAAAAAATAAGTTACAGCTACCAGCATGAGAAGCCTCGTCAACCGGTCGCTTGCCCAACCAAATTTCTTTTCTGCGTTCAACTTCAGAGAGCGACAACGATGCAGAGGTCGAAGAAGCTAGAATAGGAGCGTTATCAACAGCCAGTGAATCAGCTGCTGATGTCGAAACACATACACCGGCGGACGTCGCAGCCGGGGAACCATCCGAAGAAGCAGGAATAGCAAGACTCGTGGCCAACATAGGGAGGTCCCGTGAAGTTTGAGACTGGGCGAGCCGCCCTTGCGCACGGCCATTGCTACGGCCAGAGCGACGGCGTCGGGAACGACGAAGAGGTCTGCTCCGGCCAGCGAGCAGAGGAGGAGGAGCACGGAGAACGGGTAGCTGAGCACCAATAACTTCCTGTATACGACGACGGCCGCGGGGATCCGGTGGAGGCGACATAGAAGGTGGACGGCCTCGACGGCGGGCCGAAATAGCACGGGCGGCCATCAGCTAATAGATTGGGAATCTTTGAAACGGAAAGGGAAAAGAAGATGGATAGGAAGAGGAGGAGAACCGGTTGACTATTACTGGAAACCGGGACACATCGGTAGACAGAGGCAATGGGAAAAAAATGAAAAAAATAGCCCGTACGTCTCTATACTTCGCAGCTGTGTCTACAGGAGAAGTAATTACACGCGTCAAATCCTCAGGAGAACGAGGGGGCGTGAAACGTGATAGGACCGACACATGGGTCGCTAAGATCGCTCAAAAGTGATCAACTTTGATATAGGGTATAATTAGTGGAAGGTGATTGCTGATTTGTAATTAGTTTTTTTAAATAAGATAACTATATTAATATAGCAAACAAGCCGTCTCATTAAAAACCTTCCAGTCCCCTCAGGTACCCTGGTAAGGAAAAGAGTGCGAAAACTTGTTGCTCAGATAAGTGTTACATCATTTGCGATTACATGTAAGATGCTATCAGGTGGATCACCATTGCCAAACCTCATATGTATCCCTGCTATTCCTAGCTAAGTAGTGAGCTGCTTCGTTTGCCTCTCTCGGACAATGGTGGAATCTCACGGTAGTAAAATTTCTACAAAGAAAGGCGCACTCCTCGTATATTGCAGCCGCAGCTCCAAGCGAATTACCTTCATTGTGCATTGTCTCGATGACCTCCACGCAATCCGCTTCCACAATCAACCTGTTGCACCCCACTTGTCATGCTAAGAGAAGACCATCCCTCAGCGCAATTGCTTCCGCAGTTGTTGCATCATCAACATAATGGATACTCCTTCGGCCACAAGCGATAAAAGAGCCCAAGTGATCTCTTAGTATCGCCCCCGTACCTCCAGTACCCCCGTCGGCCGCGTATGCTGCATCCACATTGAGTTTTATGAAGTCCTCCGGTGGTTTTATCCAACCATGTCTAGTGATTGGGCCTTGAACATTTTTCCTAGCCCTTGAATAATTCAGAGATAGCGCTAAGATGGATTGTGCCGATCGGGCCGGGGCTTGGAGCACCTCCCCATGGACAGCCTTCCGCCTCTCCCACCATAAGTACCAACAGGCGACTGCCATAATATCACAAGTACGAATCTCCGGAATCAATGGCGACGCCTCTGACTTCAGCAGCAGGTTTTCGAGCATTGTAGCTCCTGACGTCTCCAATGCTTCAGCAGCCAGCAAAATGTCCCGAAATCCCATGGATTCCCAAATTTCCATTGCTCTCTTACATTTGAAAAAAGCATGCGCAATACTTTCACACGCCTGGTTGCACATCGGGCACTGACTAGATGATTGGATATGCCGATTTGCTAAAACCCCTTTACAAGGTATAGCTCCAAGCATAGCCCTCCACATATGAATTTTAATTTTTGCCGGAGTACGGAGGGACCATATAGATTTCCAGATAGGGCTCGCAGCAGACGAGCTCAGAATATTCTGTCTCCGGAGATTTCGGCCATGTTGCTTGAACCACTCCAAGTGGTATGCCGATTTCACAGAGAATATACCTCTCCTATCCGGGTGCCAAGAAATAAAGTCCCCCATCATGCCCATTGCAAGAGGAATTCGGAGGATCCTCTCCGCATCAATCCCCCAAAATAGTGATCTGATCAATTCCTCATCCCAAACTCTACTATCAGCATTAATAAGGTCAGCCACCTTAGTGAGAACAATATTACCTCTCGTCGTCATAATCTTGCGGTTGTGGCTGTTTGGGATCCAGCAGTCATCCCAAATATTAATATTTTCACCATCCCCAACTCTCCAAATATGGCCCCTCTTAAAAGTCTGAATCCCATGCCAAATGCTCTGCCAAGTGAATGAACTACCTTTCTTCAACTCACAGTTTAGAATATTTCCCGAGGGAAAATATTTGGAGCGCAGAACTTGTGCACATATAGAATCTGGTTCAGAAATCAATCTCCAGCATTGTTTTGAGAGGAGAGCCATATTAAAACATTCCAAGTCACGAAACCCCATACCACCCTGATTTTTAGGAACACACATTTTCCACCAAGAGAACCAGTGCATATGCTTTTGTTGGTCATCGTCTCCCCACCAGAATTGGGATATTGCAGATATTATCCCTTTGCAAATCTGTTTGGGAAGCCTGAAGACTGACATTGCATAAACTGGAATAGATTGAATTACCGCCTTAATTAGAATCTCCTTACCGCCAAAAGATAGGTGTTTCTCCTTCCAACCACTAAGAAGTTTGAGCACTCTGTCAATGAGATGTTTGAAACAATCTGTCCTATCCACTCCAACAATTGGGGGTAGCCCCAAGTATTTATCAGTAATAGCCTCAGTCATAATATCCAGAATAGAGCAGACCTCCACTTTAGTATCCACACTGGTGCATGGGCTGAAGAAAATGCTGGATTTTGCAACACTCACCAGCTGGCCCGAGGCCTGGCAATATTCATCTAAAGCACTCTTCAGACTAGAAGCATTAAGGCTATCAGCTTTCATCAAAATAAGAGAATCATCAGCAAAAAGTAGGTGTGAAATAGATGGAGCATCCCTGCAGACCTTGACACCAATAAGATTTCCCTGGCTCTCATGGAAAGCTAGCAAACTTGTTAGGCCCTCAGCACATAATAAGAATAAATAAGGTGAAAGAGGGTCACCCTGTCTTAATCCTCTGGAAGGAACGAAAGGGTTTGATAATGAATTATTTAACCTTATTTGATAACGAACAGATGTGACACACTCCATAACAAGATCCACCCATCCTGTGTCAAAACCCAACTGTATCATGATCTGCTTAAGAAAACTCCACTCAACTCTGTCATATGCCTTGTGCATATCAAGTTTGACAGCACAATTACCAAAACTTCCAACTCTTCTGTTTTTGATTGCATGAAAACTCTCAAAAGCCACCAGGAAATTATCAGAAATTAGTCTCCCAGGGACAAAGGCGCTTTGTAATGGGGAAACAATCTCAGGGAGAAATAACTTGAGCCTCGAGGCTAACAGTTTAGAAATCACCTTATAGACCACATTGCACAAACTTATGGGCCGAAATTGTGATAGTTGCTCAGGACTATTCACCTTGGGAATAAGAACAATGACAGTATCATTCCAGCTTTCAGGAATCTTCTTTTGATTAATAGCCAATAGTACTTCATCAGTCATGTCCTCACCAATAACCGCCCAGAATTTTTTATAGAATACCGCATGTAATCCATCAGGTCCCGGGGCTTTTAAATCCCCAATGCTGAAGAGGGCCTTCTTAACCTCTTCTCTCGAATAAACGGCCGTCAGTGCCTCATTCATTAAAGTAGTAACTCGTGGATGAACCTTCTGTATCACCTCGGGATTAATAGCCTGCACCTCAGAGGAAAAAAGAGAAGTAAAATAATTAGAGGATAGTGATAACATGTCAGTTTCATCCTCTACCCAATTATTTTGATCATTCCGCAGCCTTTTAATTGTATTCTTCCTCCTCCTCGCTGTGGCTGCATTATGGAAATAAGATGTGTTTTGATCCCCCTCTTTTAACCAATTTAATCTCCCACGCTGAACCCAATAAAGCTCCTCCTTTTCAAGTAATTCTTCAATTTGGATTTGTAATACTCCTTGCTTATTCAAAGACTCATCATCAATTGGGCCGGACATAATCAGATTCAGCTCACTTTGCAATTCCCGGAGCCTAGTTCTAGGGCCTTTCAAAACGTCCTTATCCCAGCAGTGTAACGCGCGATGGACGTCGCTGGTCGCTTCGGCCAGTGCGGATCCCCGTGATTTTGCTCTGTCCCAGGCCACTTGGACGATCGAGTCCACGTCCGTCTCGGCCAACCATCTCGCCTCGAATCGCTGTGTCTTCGCTGAGCAACGGACAGGGGCAGCGGCATGGAACTCCGAGTCAAAGGTGATAGGTCGATGATCCGACCTGTTAAAATCATCATTAGTCACAGCAAGGTTAGGAAATAAAACCATAAGCTCCTCGTTCCCAACTGCTCTGTCTAGCCTCTCCCTTATTCGGCCACGCTTCCACGTGAAAATATCTCCCCTGTACCCTAGATCAGAGAGGGCACACTCCTCTAGGACCTGGCGAAACTCTTGCATGCATCGCTGAGATCGAGCAACGCCACCCTCCTTCTCGAAACCGAATAGAATTTCATTGAAGTCACCTCCCAATAGCCAAGGTAGATTGCATTGTTGGTTCAGATCTCGAATATAATTCCATGATAAAAACTTCCTACCTGCCTCTGGCTCTCCGTAGAACCCAGTACATCGCCACGCACCGGGGGAGCCCTCTCCGATTCTAATATCAATATAGTTGGAATGAACAACATGAGATGTAACTATTATATCATCGTGCCAAAACATGACTAAACCACCAGCTCTACCATCACTTTCAGATATTGCTAAATTATCAAACTTCAGCCTTCGCATCAACTTAATTGCCCTTGCTTTATCTAGATGAGATTCTGATAAGAATAAAATATCTGGCTTATCCCTCTCCACTATACCATGGAGAGCCCTAACTGCCGAGTGTTTTCTCAACCCTCGGCAGTTATAAAATTTGGTTTTCATTGCTCCCGGACGGACCCCTCCAGGGAGCCCGCCGATCCTAGTGATGGGGAGTCAGCTCCGTCCATCTTTGATCTCTTCGATCGTGTTGAAACCTTGCTTGTGGAGATATCATGATCCTGGTCCACACCGTCTGCTGTCAATGCTACACCCATCTGGTTTGTCTCTACTAATTGATCACTGCCAGCCTCCTTCTCATACATGAGGCGTTTCCGTACCGAGTTATCCGTGACCTCCATCATCTCGTTATCAGATGGTTTCAAGGGACTCGTCGCTGTGTCCATTAAGTTTTCATCAATTGCTTTGTCCTGGTCCTTGTACAATGCATTGTGTCGCCAGCTTCTCTGAACTCCGTCTGCCTCCCAGGTAGCTCGACCACGGTTTGGTAGATCACGTCCACGTCCACTGTTCGCAAAACCTCTACCACCCCGAGATCCCCTCCAAGTGTTTGTCCTCCGTCCATGCCATGTCTCCCAGTCCGCCTTCAAGAACTCCCCCCACTTGAGATTTTCTTCCTCGTGTTCACCAGTACCACATTCAAGGTGCGTGTGGCCAAAACATCCACAAGCCGCACAGAACTTTGGGATTTTTTCGTACTTCAATTGGAAGATTTCCCGTATACCTCCACGGGATATAGAAACAAATCGAGTGAGAACCTTTCGGACATCCAACCTCACCCTAACTCTGACGAAGTTTCCCACACCTTCAACCGTGGTTTCCACCTTGACCACTTTGCCCACACGTTTCTCCACTAGATTTTTGATAAGAGATGAGTCACGGTATCCTACCGGGAGCTTATGAATCTGCACCCAAACCTCGATGTGGTTTAGATCAATGGCATCTGCATCTGTTAAACCATCGTACTCTTCAATTATAACAGCGTTCTGACGGAAGTGCCATGGGCCTCCCTCCTTCACCTTCAACCAATCCCCGAGACAGAAACATTGGATCGTAAAGAGATTGGCTTCGAGAGGTGTGAAGATCATCTCCTTAGCAGGACTCCAAGCCACCCTCATATGTTGCTCGAAAGACTGTGGACTGAACGGATTTGAGGTATGCACCCGAGCCAGCGCTAGCCACTTCACCTCCTTGATTGGATGCTCGAGTTCATCCACAACTAGGTCATCGAATTCATCTTCCTCTATTCCCATACGAAGTAAGAGATCATTGATCTTCTCTGTGCCACCGTCTGCAGCACCCGTACGGCTAGAGCTGCTCGACATTGCAGGTCCTTGAATCGTCCGAACTACTCACAGTAGGGTTAGGGTTTCTGTCTTTGCCAAGCGGAGAGCAGCCCCCCGATCGCTTAAAAGCACCAGCCTCCAGGGACTCACCCGGAGCAAAGCCCAGTCGGGGGCCAAGATCGAACCAGTAACGAGGTCGAAACTCCGCGCCGGATCGGATTCCGGCGGGAGAAAAAAAACGCCCTAAATCGCCGGAGCGATTAGGTAATCCTTCGCTTTTAGCGCTTATGAAATCTTTGATGTGTAATTAGTTCAAAATGTTTAGTTCGCAAAATGTTAATGCAAAGGCCATGGCTCGCTCGCGGGCCTCCACGCTCGCTGGCAGGCCCGAAAGCCTTAACAGGCCTCCTAGCTGGAAAGGACTCAGTTCGCGTGGCCCATTAATATCAGTTTTTGTGTTTTCAGCTAACTGACACCGTAACACATGCTGCTACAATAGAATTTTTTGTTCGCTATAATTGGTTTTCGATTTTGCTATACTAGTATAATTTGTTTGCTACGAGGTCTTCGGCGACAATAAAAAAAATAGTTTTGCTACAATTATTATCTATATTTGTTATAGTAGTGCAAAATATTTGCTATAATATCTCCAGCGGTGTCTCCGACGATGTCATTATTTTTTGCAACAATAGTATAAATTATTTTGTTATAGTTGTTGTTCATATTTGCTATAGTAGTGCAAAATATTTGCTATAATATCTCCGGCGAGGTCTTCGGCGATGTGTCCGACAAAGTTAGTTTTTTTATTTTTTATGTGGACAATTTTTTTGCTACAATAGCACAAATTTCTTATTTCAGTGAACCCTATTTTACTCCAAAATAGCAAAAGCGGGATTGGTGGATTTTCAAATTTGCTACAATTGTGTATTTTTTTAATGAACTTTTTTTGCTCAGGATGGCAAAAACGGGATTTGGGGATTTGTTGTGACACGTGTCGGCTCCTGAACCCGGAGGAATTTTGGCCCAAATCCTCTGGAGGACGCCCAGCAATGCCCTAATAGAAAATGCTTATATTTAGAACAATGTGAGTGGTTTGTGAGCCTTTTGGACGTGTCCACGTGGCGGGCACCGGTTGGGCACTTGTTTTGTCATTTGGAGGAAAAGGGATAGCCATGGGCAGATCGTATCTGGCCCGCACGAGCGCCTCCAGTCCGCTGCTCAACTCTCTTTGGTGGATGGAAGCTAGGGTTCCTCCCGTGAGTCTCCGTCGTCGCCACCACCACACTCATTTCGTCATTCCCAATTCCCATGCTCCTCATCCAACACCATTCCCTCTCCTTGCATCCCCTTCACTTCCCTCGTATGTGAACAGGCAGCCGATGGCCGTGGCGGCGACAAGATTGGACGTTCTTGGAGGAGAGAGAAGCGTGATTTGTCGGGACTCAAACGGCGGCATCCCTCCCAAACGCTCCTCCGTCCCAAGATCAGCGCCAAGACGACAGTGGCTGGCTCTAGATCCATACACATAGAGCCATACAGGTACTTGAGGCCCCTCCCGTTGCAGCTCGTTGTGTCTTCCTCTTCTCCTAAACTAAAAGGATACCCCGCGCGTTGCGGCGGAGATCCTTTATAGAAAATGGCATGTGTGTTTTTAATTTCTCAACCTCCTTTTCGAAAAAAAAGATACATTATATAGTCTAAAGAAATATGAATAATAACTATTAGTGGAGATGACATAGACAATTAATTGGCTAAGAGCCAAAGAGGATAAGCACGACTTCATTAAGCTCTTGGTTGATTCCTTGTAAAAATAAGTGTTGTCCCCCTCTCTCTCCCATCTTTCCCGTGAGATGTTTCTTTATAAATAGTTTTGTCACTTTGTACATGATTGTTCCTTTTTAATATACAAGGCAGTAGGAGCCTTTCCTACTGTCATAAAAGCTCAAGAAAAATTAATTGGCTAAGAGGATGGATGATGTGGATAGCTTACATGTTGAGATAGAAAAATAATTAATGCATGTTAGTGGGGTTTGCTTTATAAGAAGTATAGATTACATGTATTCATCCAAAGCTAGGCAATCCTTTCTCTCCCTCCCACCCTCTGCATCTCCTTCTCGCGTAGTGATGGCGAATGCTCACACCTTTTTTTTGTATGAGATGAACTTAGGATTAGTAGTTCCACTTGAAAGTTTGCCTGCCACATGTTTGTTGTAATGCAGCTGCTCCAGTTTTAAACTCTAATGCAATGATTTGCATGTAGATGGGTGGTATTATTTTGTGGAAGCTGCAGCTATAGGCCAATTTAGGTAGAGCAACCAGCATATCATGTACTCCAAGGCGAGCTTCTTCCAATCCATACTCCACCCGCTCCTGATCTCGCTCTCTCTTATGCAGGCTTTAAATTTATTGTCTTGTAGCCTCATGTCATCCATGCAAATAATTTGAAAATTTAAAACATGTTATCACGACTTGCTGGGCCGCCCATCGGTGATATCCAGGTGCCTCTCGCGGGATGATTTTACGGTACATGCCCTGCTTGTTTTGTCATGCTATGGAGAGAGAAAAATAAAACGAGAGGAATTGAGGAAGAGATCATACGAAGCAAAATAATCCATGGGCAGGCCAGCATAAAGTAAACAGAAAATTTATGTTTTGAATTGTATGTAGGTATTTACCATTATTCAATTTTGTTCTCAAATAACCAACCATTCGATTCGATAGCAGGTCACAGCCGCTCACGTGACAGCTGCCGGACCTCCGCCCGGTGGCCCGTGTCTGGTGCGGGCGTGCGGCCTTGCCTGGGCACCCCCTGTGGCCATGAAACTGGCGGGATGGCTGACCCTAGCCATGGGTGGCGTCATTATCTTCTCTGGTATTTCCCCAGTCCCTCTCTTTTTAACTGTCCCGACCGGTTATTACAGAGAAGAACGAGTCCTGGGAGGCCTGGACGGCAATGCAAAGGGTAGGCGTGCTCGTGCTGGTTCGATGGGCCTTTATGTAGTAACTAGGCAACGTGCCCGTGCGTTGCAACGGGATAAAAAAAAGTCTATGTTGCGAACGCACACAAACTAAATTCTCGCTGGTATAGGCACCGTTTGACGTGGATGCCAGCTAGAATATGCCATTGTGATACTAAAGCATTTTCAGATTTTAAACATGTAGGAATCAACCAATTTTACTCGAGTAATCAAATTTCTTGTATTCCAAATAATTTTGTTGATTACCCTCCCTTACCTGCTTTTATGTGTTTTCACCAAGGATATAATATTAATTCAGCTAAACAAATAATCAATCAAAAACAAAATATGCATGTCGATCATGTGTGTTCTCAAATATCTTACAATGTGATGCAAGTACATGTAATCTACTATGCTAGGCCAGTCAACTAACACGGTGGTAAAGAATGAATGAGATCATACCTTTTTTCAGTATTAGGTACATGGAGAAGAACTCAGGCCAACCCTTACAATGCTGCACACATAGTACTTGTCAACCGGAAAGTCCACACGTCAGAGCCATGAATTGCAACAGCTTTGATGTGCCTGTCGACTGCCACTTAACGTGCCATAACTCCACAGTGCCTTTTCTTTTTTGCGGGTAACTCCACGGTGCCTTACATGCCTGGCTTCTGTTGGGACTCCATGTCGGATCACATGGAGGTGCACGGTCGCCTCCATACTTCGGGCAGCGCTGCGATAGTAGGATAGCGGCCACAGCGATGCCACATCGTGAGGTGCACGGTCTCCTCCATACTTCGTGCAGCGCTGAGATAGTGGGATGGCAGCCGCGGCGATAGGTGCACGTTTGCCGCCTCTGCAGCACAAGCTAGAGCTCCACTGCCACGTTCACCGTACAGACTGTCAAAACAGAAACAACAATGGGAACAGATCCAACCACCGCTTGACGTCAGCGGCATCCTCTCGCCTCACCAAGGTTTGACGGCCTGGCCTATGACGGCGGCAAAGGCACGCTCCTCCAGGCCAGACATGGCCTTCCGCCCGCATGATCTCTGTTGCAGGCTTGCGGCCGCGCGGGCGGGTGTCCTAGGGATTCTTCATGGACGAACCTGTATGAGCAGGCTAGGGACTTGTTGGCGGAGGTTTGATCTCCTGGACGGGTAATTCCAAACCGGTGAGAAATCGAGAAGATATTGCCGGGCCGGTCAAAGGCTGCATGGCCTTGCATGCGAGCGCAAGGAGTGCAACCAAAGAGACAGAGGATGGTGACTACCTATATAATCCATCAACGGCGGTGGTGACAGCAGTCACACCAGAAGATGCCCAGCGGCAGTTTTCGACGGATTCGTGGCCACAGCCGGCGCGTGTAACCCTAATCCAATGGAGTTATGCTTGATTTTCAGAGCGTGTCTTTGCCGCTCCCGAGGGCGTTAGGCTGGGTACTTATCTACCATGGTCTGTTCCACCGGGACTCTGTTATCAATTTAGAAGGCCATGACGGGCAGGACTCAAAGTCTGTTACTTCTTCGACGTACGAAACCATCGATCAAAGGCGACGTACCAACGAAACGAACGAAAACCAAACGGACGATGGGAGAAACCTTAGCTCCTTTATTATTAGGTAAAGATAATACTTTATTTAGCACAAAACCTGGGCGGGCCATGGCCTGATTCGTCCACTACTAAGTTTCTCCAGTGTGGAAGAGCACATATTTTTAATTTGAGCTGTGTGTATGTTGATTGGTAGGTATCAATCTTCCAAGGGTGTGAAATCCTACTTGACATGATGGGTGACTATGCTCTACGAGGAAAAGGGTTCTACCAGAAGCTAACTTGCCGATAAAACCGCCATCCTCAAGCCGCACGCTCGCCACGTCTCCTCCAACGCAGCTGGTCTCTCACCACCGGGGAGTGCAAGTCGTCTCTCGGTGCAGTGCGAGAGATCAACTTCGATCTGGACGGGGAGGACCGATATGGTGGCCTCATGCATGTCATTTCCAGAGTGTGGCGAGGTCTATAGCGTCACATGCCACTCAAGTAAGCTATAAAATTTGCATCCATTGTACTACATCAACACTATATTGGTCCGAGCCACTATACTGCATCAACGCTATATTTGCAGCCACTCTACCGTTTTAGGATTCGAGACTCCAAAGATATGTTCATATGTATACGACCTTGATTTGTTTTCGTGCAGTATATCGGAAATTTACAGAAAAAATTGTAGATATTATGAAAGATACCGCACTTCGTAAGGAGATGCTTTTTACCGAAGGCAAGGTAGGAACGAAAATTCCTTTATAATACTGCATTACATAGTAAAAGCTTGACATGTAGCTCTTTTACCTTGGCTGTCAAAGCACAAGTTTTGTAAATTTAAGTAACAAATCTATTCTAGGTTTCAGACTAACAAACACCAGTGACTTAATTTAAGATGATTGGAGTATTTTATATAACTCTAAAACTTGTACCGGAACAATTTGTTTCATGTTGTAAGTCAAATAACTTCTTTCTATACCATCTCTTCAATTTTAGAAGGTTGGTAAGGTACCAACAGAGCAACATCTTGATTCCAGTATACAAGAAGCAACTGAATTCAAGCGTAGGTAAATGATTCGGTGTCCTTAAGTTCTAAACTGTGTGGACACTAACA
Organism: Alopecurus myosuroides; assembly: GCA_028641055.1. Classification (NCBI taxonomy): domain Eukaryota; kingdom Viridiplantae; phylum Streptophyta; class Magnoliopsida; order Poales; family Poaceae; genus Alopecurus; species Alopecurus myosuroides. Next base: position 246,075,596 of record CM054058.1, read on the forward strand.
TTTCATTTGAGTATTTTCATGTACTTTTAGTATTTACCCTTTATTAATTTCCTGCAGTTCTCTTCGGTAGATTAATCAACTTAAAGCAAACCAATGTCTGTATATATGCTTGAGTAAGCAAATTTATATTGCAGAAATGTCTGAAGACAAATATCACGTCAACACTTACATTTAGTAAGGTAAACACGAGCGTTAAACTGTTAAATCATTGCTTAAGTTCTTCACATGTTATATTCGTACTGATTTTTGTTCTATCTTCCGTGTTGTCCATTACATTCGTTCATTTGCATGGTAAAACATTAATACATTTTCCTTCATTGGATAGAGAGTGATGCAACGTATATTCTTTGTACACTTCAAGCAAGAACTAAAATTTCTTTCATTAATAGGGTGCGTTTGTACATCAAGTACTTCTGCGCATGTTTGCATTCTTTTATTCATGAATGGGTACTTCTGAATTTCTGATGTCATCTTCTAGAATTATATTTTACTTTTTTTTCTTAAGCATCATTTTTTAGATTGTTTTTCTTAGGGAATTGATGTCATCTTCTAGAATTTGAGATCTGTTGCACCTTCCTAAAATTGTTTTTCTTAGGGAACTAATGTCACATTCTGGACTTTGAGATCAGTTGCACCTGCCTAAAATAGCTATACTGAAACGATGCATTTTTTTGTATGAAAGCGGTGATGCCTAAGATAATGCAGCTAGCAAGGTTGTGGTAATTGAGCTAAAGAAATTTATATAGATAATAAAAGCATGGCAAATTTTGTCCAAAAGTTGCGCATACAAAGAATCGCAAGTTTATCTCCTTTTTTCCTTCTTGATGTTAGTACAATTCAGGTCCCTGTTAGTGAGACCAAAGATTTATTTGCAGAATTTTCATGGAACTCAATATTGCATATATTTTGAGTCTAACTTTAAAACTAAATTGGCTGGCAACACGGCATAATGACGGTACCTGGTGGCGTGCTGTCAAATGCACGACTTCTCTTCAAGCAACCTAATCCGATGGCATCAGAGGATGAAACTGCAACTCAAGGTACATCACTCATGGCATGGATTTATTGTGAAAGCAACTTCGAAACCTCCTTGTACTCTTGTTTAATAATCTGTTACACAGCCTTGGTGCCTACCTACATAGTCACTGAGCAAGCATATAACTCATTTGATCTATTTTCCCAATGCGCATAAGTTTATTTTTCGTTTCATGACACCTCTGGTTCTGTAATATATGCTACTTCTTTTTTGACAAAGGAGTGAAAAACTACCAGCTCTAGAAGCAGTTGTAAACTATTACATGAATGAGGATCTTTACCTATTTGGTAGGCCCTTACTCTAACTTTTATATTAATTGTTTATATTATTTATATATATATATATATATATGTGTGTGTGTGTGTGTGTGTGCGCGCTTGTTACTTTGATGGACGGTTTCCTTGGACGAGTTCAAACATCAAGATTCCCGTGTTCTGTTTTTCATTTTTTGAAGTTCCCGTGCTTAGCGAATTGTTGAATTATACATGAATGCATTTACTTAAGCTCTGATGCCTTTAGTTAAATAGGTGTTGGTTTGATTTATTTGATTTAGTGTTTCAAATCTCTTCATTCCTTTTCTTGGTGGTTATAATTATTTCAGCGCTGAGTTTCATAGCTTTGGATTTTATGTGCTCTGTTTTCATAAACCACTTCGCCGGTGCTTGGGGTTTCACACTTCTGTTTTAGATTATTACATTGATCCTAGGATTAAGTAAAAGTTTTTTTTATCACATGAGTGTGTAAATACTTATGTACGCCACAAGTTATGTGAACTAGATGATACCCCGCGCGTTGCTGCGGATATTAATAACAAAAATATTGCAAAGAAGAAATTCATACACGTTAGTTCCCGTAGTGAAGATATAAGTACCCGTTGGTTCTGAAAAGTGTAAACACAACATATATGGATGTTGGAAGCAACATAGTGGTACAATTAATCCCATTTCCGAGTCCACCGTGGTTTATTAGCAGAGAATGGAATTTACTTCTCGACTACTGCATATCTTTGTACAAAAAAACTCGGCAACGTATGCCGATTAACCCGAGAACAATACATGTACTTCATCATATCTAATCATCACAATAAGCTTCAACTGTAGCAGTTATTGAGCGTTTCTACTAAATCAACAATCACGGAATTTTTCAGCAAAGATGATTTTTCCTGTAGGAAACTTAGCTTTTAAGTAGGTATGGCCTGAAGAAAATCTGAAGGAATCCTGTTCTATTTTCTGCATAATCATGAGCCTCAGCCTCATATGATAATGCCTAGCTAGATTTATTTAAAAGTTGAGCCGAAACATCTTGAACATACCTTTTATTTTCTTTGCAAATCTATCTTGCAAAGTGGTGAAGAAAGCACCTTGTACCGTTGTGCGGCATGTGAAAAAATATCAATTTTCCCTACAGTGCATAGTTTCTGAAGAATCAAATGGAACTTGGTATATACCAATCCGGTTTCCCCAGATAAGTTAACAAAGTAATAAGTAAATAAAACTGAGATTGGTTTACATTGACTTGTCTCTGATCATGCGCATCCATCCGAAAGATCCTGCATTAAGCTAGATATATATGTACATGTCCATTGCTACTTTCCAAGCCATTATAAACAATTATTAATTCGTCAAACAGAAGCTTGGATATATTACAAACTATACAAAAGCTTGGTAGGAAGTGATGAAACGGACCGCATTTGTGGGAAAACTTGCTAAATGGAAATTGAATGTGAAACAAATAATCTCCCATCTACTTCTGAAACAAATAGCAATTGAGCACTTGAAAGATACAGATGTTAGATGACTATACCATGTTGCTGACAGGCAGCTTTAAGATACTAATCTCACCTTCTTGAATATGATTATGTTGGATAAGAAAGACTGAAGTGGATTTATTTATTAAAATGGTCTGCTAATTCGGCTGATCAGATCATCAAAAGACTACTTCAAGTAGAGTAATATTTGAACTCACTTCTGCTCACTGGATATAACCAAATATACACAAGACTTGGGTTCAGATCGCCCCACTGTCCTGCAGTACTGGCATTCCATTGCTAAAACCCCTTCGAACAACCACAAGGGGCTCAAGACGGCGATTACCCTAATCACGTGGGAAATCTGGAAGGAGCGCAACGCTCGAGTCTTTAACAACGTCGCCACTACACCCCCGATACTCCTGCAGAAAATTAGAGACGAGAGCTCTAACTGGATCTTGGCTGGGGCCAAACATCTCGCTGAGTTGGTGCTTTGATTGTGGTGTTGCTGTTTTTTCTTTTTTGATGGCTTAGGCCAAACCATGTTTACTCCTTCTATATCAATATAAAAAGGCAAGTCTTTTTGCCGGCTTCAACAATAACCAAATATACAGAAATGAAAAAAAAACACATACGACAGAGGATATCCAAGTTATCAGAAACGTACAATTAAATCGATAGAAATTGGAGAGTGGCGGGGAATACGTTAAAATTGGTACAATGATGCCACCACCGCATCCATGGTGAGCCGCACATTGCATTAACCAAAAACGTAATCACGGGGTAATTGCACTAGTATGTTGAGGTTTCGATACTGTGTGTGTATGAGGGCATATACCTGTTTCATGGGAAATTAACCAAACGGTAGCACGAAAATAAAACAGTTTCTGTGAACAACTGAATCTGTAGTTCAAAGCATGCAAAAGTTCGAATGGAAGTAATCTAAAAGAACAGGACCTGAAGGGAGGCTCTTAGATATAATCACCAGCGAACATGCTAAACATGACGATGTGGTGGAGACAAAAGGAAGGGAGCAGCTTCCATACTTAAAGGTGAGAGCAGATCCGTCAGTTACCCTTGCATTTATCGTTAGGTGGAGAAGATCGATAGGCAAGCGAACAGATAGTGGAGGAGACAAAGAGCCCAACATTTGCATTTGTTACGTCAGTAGGAGCGCAGCCAGCCAGACCGTAAAAACACCCCTGAAAGTGGGCACGGATTTATTCTAGAAAAAATAGAATAGTTGTTCATGATGTGACGTGGCAATGGTATGTATAAGCGGGCCCGTTGAGGTGGCATAGCTGCATGTTGAGATAAATATGTTAGTGGAGGTGATCTATTTAGTTATTATAGATAATCTAGCTAGATTACCTCTACTTTGATATAGTTTGGCAAACTGAAGATTATTTCACATCTTTTAATAAAATTTTCACTCGTATTATCAGAGTACCTTATGCATTTTTTGCAGCATCCATAATTGTTTGTATATGCATTTTTTTTCCATACTGTTTTAGCTTCCGTTAAAGAGTGGGTGGATGGAGAATTAAGTTAGGTTGTAAGGATTCATATCGGTGACGAATGAATCATTGCATTCAAGTCATGAAATCGAATTTCGTTGTGTGGTGACTATATTAGTTATTACATCTTAGACGTTGTAGCCTCATGGCGTATTTTATTTAACATATGACCTTTGTGGTTTTATTGGAATGTCCAAGATCTTTCATTATTGATGGAGTCTTAAATATTTATATTACAGGGTTCCTCATTGAGTGAGCGTTGGATTCTCTGTTGAAGTAGGATCTGAACATTGTAGGATTCCTGACGAAAATAACCTTTGTTTTGTCCTTTTCGATGGGTATAATGTTGTGGGTAAAAGGGGAATCGCAAGGAGGCGAAAGAATTCACGAGGTGAAGCCCAGGGGTAGACTATTCTCGGTGCCTTCGCGTGTTGCTGCCTCTCTTCTCCCCGCGCTTCTCCGCTGTGATTTGGTGGCGGTGGCACCTTCTGAAAGCGCATCAATCTCTCTAAAGTGTTTTGGAGTTGATAACAACGCAATTATTGTTCTAACATCGCGTCTAAGTGCCTTTCAGGAAAACATCAAAATGACGCAAAAAGGAAGAGTGCCAAAAGCTAAAGCCAACGAAATTGACTCTCTGCAGCGGTAGTACCAACCGTCCCAGCGCTAGTTCGCTACCTCCAGGAAGCGATAGTACCACGGGCGGTACTGCCAGAAGTACCGCCAACTTGGATTTTGCTACTGTATCTAGCGGTACTGGCCTAGTACTACTGCTGGTACCAAGTCTATTTCGGAGCAAAACTATCCATGGAGGTAGTACCTCTACCATCAACAGTAGTACCGCACCTTCCAGGAACGCGGTAGTACCGCTCGCAGTACCTATCAAAGTACTGCCAAGGTGATTTTGCTCATGGTAACGTTTACGGTACTAGGACTATAGTGGCCTAGTACTACCTGTAGGGGTCGTTGCATAGAAAACTAAAAATTTCCTACGCGAGAGACACCCGAAAGGCCAAGATCTAATCTAGGAGACGAGGTGCAACGGGCAAAGAGAGGGTTAAAGAGAACACATACCCTCGAAGACATAAAGCATTACAACATCAAATCTCGTTGTTGGCGTAGTCGTACTCACACCGATCGCGAGAGCGAGAAGATGTGCACCGCAATCTGGCGGTGCCTCCGTGATCGGTCACATGTACGGTTGATGACGACCTCTGTTCCCTCGATCCAGCGGGGAGGCAGAAATAGAGGATCCCTCGGAACTCCAGCAGCACGATGGCATGGTGGTGGTGAAGAATCCCACGGTCAGGGCTTCGCCAAGCCGGAGACCATGGAATGGAGAAGCGGGTGGAGAGGAAATGAGGTGGGCAAGTGTGTGAGAGAGGGAGCTCATGCCCTCTATTTATAGGAGAGACGGGAGGCAGCCCAAGGGGGGTGCGGCCAGCCCATGGGTGTGCCCCCACCTCTTCCTGTGAGTGGACACTCCACTCACACCCACTCATTTTCCCTTAAAACTCTACTTAGAAAATCTAAGAGTTTTTTTAAAAAAATAAATAAAACATTTTTATTTCTTTATTTCAGCATTTGTTTATTCTATTAACAAACTTTTGCATATAGCACCTCGAATCATTTGTTAATTCTATTAACAACCATTTGATGAAAAACCCCTTGAACTATTTCAATTTTCCCCGAAACAATTTCGGTGCTGCTCAAAACATTCTTCGTTATTCTGTATCCTCTCAAATGCGTCATCGAACCTTAAGTGTGTCACCCTACAGTTCGCGAATAAGATAGACATGATCGAGACTCTTCTCCGATCAATAATCAACAACGGGATCTGGAGATCCGTGATGACTCCTACATATTCAACGATCGCTCTTGTGATCCGTGATGACTCCTTATTCTCCTCCTGCAGTTCGCGCCTGCCCGCTCCTGGAGATTGTTGGCCCTTGGGCCCGAACTAAATGGTGTGCTGCACTAACTTGGAGCTCCGAGTAACAGGTGAAAGTGCATGGTGCCCCATATGTGGTTTTGGTAATTACTGACAATCCCTATGGACTAATGTTTGCATTGAGTTATCCTTGTAGTTCTTGTTCATAGGAAATACTGGAGTTCATGTGTTGAACTCTATTAGCTTCCTTGATGTCCATTGTTATATTCAAAGATTTATATGAAGAATGGTCATGGTTTGAGTTGAGGTTATTGCTAGTGCGTCTTGAAGAAAAGTATTATGTTATCCTTCATGGTTATCTTCAAGACATCATCATTTGAAGTGAGAAGAAAAGATACAAGGTTGATCAAGCTAGTGATCAACACACAAAGCTACACGATGTACCAAGTGGGATTGTGTATCTCATGGTATGGTAAGAAATTGTCAATATAGCTTTGTGATCTAACCCATATATGTGTGTGTGGCATATCTATGTGTGGTTAGGTATCTTTCCATGGGCATGAACAAAAAGGTAGATCTCATATAGCCCATGGTCTATGTCATCGTCGAGCGATGTTCGTCACCTAGCTTGACGTGGAAGCTCAAGTGAAGCATCTAGAAGAAATCCTATGCTTGAATCTTTCCACCCATATGGAGATTATGGTCAAGTGAAGATGTTCACGTGATAAGCTCTCTCATATTAGCTTATGGGGGAGCAATTCACAATCTTCACGAAGCGAAGCGCAATCAAGAAAGGTGGTCCAACTTGAGGTGATTAAGATCGCCATCATCTAGCTCAATTGGATTGCGCAAGGCAAAGGTATGACTTATACAGGGTTTCTATTTTACCGGTCTCATTATGCTAGTTGGGAGACCGGATTATAGGATAGATAACCGTACTATCAAGAGGGGCTCTTGAATGCATATCTTGATCGTATCTATCGTAGAGAGCTCAAACCTTTGCATACTTGGCATCATCCTTCTTGGTTCTTATTTGGGTTTTCTCCATGTAAGGTTTTAGAGCTTGTCATATTCTTCATGTCAAGCTCAAGTTCATCAAAAAGGGATTTCGTATGAAAAACTTATCGCATTTTTGTTGTTGGAGGTTTCTACCGGTTGTCCTTCATTGATAGGCCAAACCTTTCATCATTTGGTTTTATATTCCCATTTGTACTATGATGTTTCTCTGCATATTCTTGTAGTTCTCGTCGTTGCGATTTCAACGAGCCCAAGAACATCGAAAACGGAGTCCGGATGCAAAAGTTACGACCGTTTTTCGTATAGGGTGTTCTGCAGTTTTTTCCACCAGCGGAGGCTCCGGTGGTAGCTCCGCCGGAAACCCCTTCGGGTTGATGTTGGCGGAACCTCCGGTGAAACCATCGGAGGCTCCGGTGGTTGGGGAAATTTTTCAGCCATTTTGATGTCCTAACTCATCCGGGGGGCGGAGGTTCCGATGGTTTCACCGGAGGTTCCGCCCCTGCGCGAATTTTCCTCCAACGGTTGGATATTTGGGTGACCTATTTAAGGGGCCTTCTTCCCCAATGGTTCCCCAACCTTTTGGGCAAGTTTGACCTCCATTGTTGACCTCCAAAAGCTTGCTCTCTCTCAATCCCTCCAATGATTCTTGCTTCCACTTGAGGGAAAAGAGAGAGGAGATCTAGATCTACCACTTCACCAATCAATCCCTCCTCTTTGTGAGGGGAATCTATTGGATCTAGATCTAGGGATTCATTTGTTGTTTTCCTTGTTCTTCCTCCTTCCTCCCTCCATAGCATTAGTTGCTTTGGTGGGATTTGGGAGAGAAGTTCTTGACCACTTTGTGTGTTCTTGCCATTGCATTAGGTGCATCGGTTTGAGTTCCCCACGAGATTCGTGAAAGAGAAGTTCGTGAGCTTGTTACTCTTGGGTGCTTGGTCACCGGAGAGATTGTTCCTCTTGGGTGTATTGAGCACCCTAGACGGTTAGTGCTTGGGGCTTCCACCTTGTTGCAAGAAGCTTCGTTGAGAGCCTCCAATTGAGTTGTGGAGATAGCCTCAACCTCGTGTAAGGTTTGGTCAACGCCTTCAAGTCGACCTCATAGTGGAAACGAGCATCTCCCTCACCGGAGAAGCTCAAGGAGAATAAGGTGTGCACATACGTGCTATTGAGGAGCGCCTAGGTGGCTCCCCACCTCTCCAACGAAGACGTACTTCCCTTGGGAAGGAACTTCGGTAATCACACCGGTGTCTCCTTGTGCTTCGGTTATCTCTATACTCTAGCTCGTTACTTATGCATTTACCTTTGTGATAGCCATCGTGCTTGAAGTCATCTATCTTGCTATCTCATAGTTGTATACCATGCCTAGCATAAGTTGTTGGTGCACATAGGTAAACCTAGCTTGCATAGGTTTTGTGCTTGATAAATTAAACGCTAGTTTTATTCCGCATTTACTCAAGCCTAAACCGTAATTATTTTAAAGCGCCTATTCACCCCCCCTCTAGGCGGCATCCTTCTACTTTCAATTGGTATCAGAGCCAGGGCTCTCATTGTTAGGCTTCGCCGCCTTGAGAGTAATGATGTCTCTTAGTGAATTAGTGCACGATCCCACATTTCATTTCGATGGCACAAACTATGATCTTTGGAAATTTCGCATGCTCATTTATTTCCGGGTCATGGACCCACACATGGAGCAAATTGTAGAGATGGGTTTTTCTCCTCCAAAGGATCCTCAAAATCCAACTTTAGAGGAAGAGAAAAACTTATCTCTCGATGCTCTTGCTATTAATGTGTTTTTCCTTCTTGTGAGCCTTGTAGTTATTAAGCCACTTTTTCCTATTCGGAATGCTCATGAGTTATGGACAAAGCTTCAAGATAAATATGGAGTGTCCAATATTATTGAGGATGATTTCTCTCCCTCCATCTCCGGTCGTGATGAGTTCTCAACTTCTTCTACTTCACCAACATGTGGTAAGCCACAAACTAATGAGATGGTGAGTAGTGATAGGCTTTGCAATAATGATAGTGAGATTATTATTGATGATCCTTCATCTCTATATTATTGCAATGTCTCATCTTTGGACTTAAACACAACTAGCACCAAAAATGTCTTACATGCTTGTGTTGATAGTCTTTGCATATCATGTCTTCATTGCTTGACTAAATCTCATGATGATATGCTTGCTTTATCTTGTTCCCATGATAAAAATGATTGTGTTTCCTCTAGTATTTGTATGGCTAACAATTTAAAGGAAACTCAACTCTCTATGGAACAAGATGTGCACTTGAGTGGTGCCTCAAGTAATGATTCATCATCATCTACCACATTTTGCCTTATGGCCAAGTATTCAAAGGTATCTTCCACTTTGAACCCCAATATATATTATGATGATAGTAGTGATGACGATGTTGGTAAGGAAGATGATGATGAGTCTAAGAAATTAGGCTTATGGTTTGCAAGCCTTGTTGGTGAGACCAAAGAAAATGTGAATGCTCTCCTAGAACAACTTGATGAGGCTAACTCTCTTGTAGATGAAAAGGAGGATATCATCGTGACTTTGGAAAGTCATAGTGGTAGTCATTCTATCAAGGACAAAGAGCTTGAAAAGGCTTTTGAGAAAGAGCGGTCCCTTAGATCTTCTCTTGAAGAGAAACTATATAGTCTAGAAGAAACATATGCTATTAGCGTTTCTAAGCTTAGAAGGGACAATGAATTATCTCTTTCTCTTGCTAATGACCTCAAAGCTAAAAATGTTGATGCTTGTGCTACTAACTCTATTTCTTGTGAAGCATCCACATTAAAGGAGAATGTTGAGCTACGGGCTCAACTTGAGTTGCTAACTAGTAATTATGGGAAATTGGAAGAAACTCATGAAAAGCTCTCAAGCTCTCATAAGGATCTTCTAGTCTCCCATGAGAGGCTAAAATTAGCTCATAAGGCCATTTTAACTAAGGTAACATCTTGTGAGCCTCATGTGGACAAAGGCACAATATCTACTCTAAATTCTATATTGCCTTGTGCTAGTCCTAGTAATTCATCCTCTCATAATGTTCCCACATCTTATGATGAATTACTTTCCTTACCTTGTTGCTCTAATAATGATGCATCTACTTCCTCTAGCTCTTGTGTTGATACTAACCATGTAGAGGAAATGAAAGAGCTCAAGGCCCAAGTCACTTCATTGGAGAAAGACTTGGAGAAGTGTCATAAAGGGAAGTCCACACTTGATAATATGTTGAGTGTCCAAAAATCCCCCAATGACAAGAGAGGACTTGGATTCATTTCCAATCACAAGAACAAGTCCAAGGTCGACAAGAAGAAGGGCCATGAACAAGTCAAGAATTTGGCCAATATTGTTTGCTTCAAGTGCAAGGTTGAAGGGCATCATGTTAGATCATGCCCTTTGAATAAGAAGGAACTTAGCGAGAAGCAACAAGGGAAGCGGCCACAAGTTCAACCTCCATCTCAACTTCAAGTTGAAGAAAGGCCTCTTCCCATGAAGACTCAAGCTAATGCTTCTCAAGTTGATAAATCATCTAAGAAGAATGGAAGGAGTCGTTGTTGCTACTTATGTCGTGAAAAGGGACATCTTGCTTCTTCATGCACTAATGGTACATTATCCAACCCTATCATAATTGATGATGTGTATTCCATTCGGAAGGATAATGTGGGCAATGTGTTTGCCAAATATGTTGGTCCTCAAAGTGGTGTCAAGAAAAGAACCATTTGGGTTTCCAAGCCTATTGTGACTAACCTCTTAGGACCCAACTTGGTTGGGGACCAACAAGCTCAAACTTGATCAATAGGTGTTATCGGAGGGCATTGGAGACTTGGCTATATCATGAAGAATTAAGGGATCTTCATCACATATATTTTCCTTAAGCCAAGTCATTTGGAGTATCACGTCTCTATCTCATATTCCATGCTCCTTCTTGCGGTAACTTGTATTTATTACATTATATATACATTGAAAGTTGCTTGCCCCTTTGCATGTATTGGTTTTGTACCTTGCTTGTATTTTGTATATTTTGTGCTTACTACTTACTTATCCTTGAGTAATCTAGTATGTGTTTGTCGGTTCGCACAAAATGTATGTATGAGTTTGCTTTGAGCCTAATTGCATCTTGTGTGTATCTTATTTGGCTCTTTTGAGTGATTAATGGACTATCCCATTTTAGGAAAGTAATATGCCTTTGGCACTTCACAATCCCAAAATGTGTGTACATGAGGAATACCACATAGTGTTGATATTTCAATATTATCTAGTCTCTATGTGGTATCTCATACTCATGAGAAATTCAAATTCTAATGTCTATTAATTATCTCAAGTTGGTATTTGTTTGCCTCTTGCTAAGAAGATACGGATTATCACATTATGGGGGAGTAATATGTTGTGCATATTACAAGCCTAAAGAATGTGAACATTTAAGGTTTTGCCACATAGAATTGATATTGTTAATTATCTTGTTCCTATGTGGCATGTGTGCTCAAACAAGTTTCCATTTGCTTAAATGATTTTATTTGCTCATCTTTTGGTATCTTATTTGTGAGAGAGTTTCTTGGTGCGGTTCTCCACAAATTAGCACTAGAATTTACCTTCTCGGGAACCGGTTGCTTCTTGATATATTAATCATTTCTTTTCATGATCATTCGACTATTGAATCCACCAAGAATCTCTATTTAAGTATGGTGTTTTCACTCCTATCTTTTACCACATGCTTATGTTTTGTGAATATGATTGTGAACAAATATACCACCGAGAAATATCTCCATACATCTCTTGTCTTTGACAAGTTATAATAATTTGTGGTAAGTTTATTGATCATATTTACTTTGTCCATTGCTCTAAAATTGCCTTGTTTCTTGCCAAGGATTTGGTTGGTTCAAACTCCTTTGTTTCTTCCTTGCTCTAGTCAAAATTTGCTTTATGCTTTATTGAGTTAGGAAAAGCAATAATCCCATCCGTGTGCACTTTCATTCAAAGTCATACTTCTTTATGTTGCATTTCTTGGGGAAGCCATCCTACATTGAGTAGAACACAACTCTTTAATTGGTATTGCATCTTATTGCTTTTCTTGAGCTTGACTAGTGTTTGAACAATATATATGGAGAGTAATGATTCCATTGTGCGCATCTTGTATTCAAATGCAATATCATAATTAATGCACTATTATTGGAAGAACTATCCTATATGTGTTTTAACACTTGTTGTCTTGAAATTAATATTTTATCCCAGTGACTTGTCTCTTTGGAAGACGAACATTTTTCGTCTTGGTACTTTGTGTGCCATCATGAAAAGTGTAGAGGGTTTGTTTATTCTTTGATGTTGTTTTTGTTATCTTCTCTATTCGATTTCCCAAATCATGTGTTGATTTGGGGTTTTGATATAATTTGGACACTTCGTTTGATTTTATCTCTTGTGAGTGCCTTCTTTGTTTTAATTGGTATTTTGTCCAATTTGTATCTTGTTTGGTTCTTGAAAGTTTTCTGCATGTATATTTACTATGTAATCCTTTGACATGCTTACTTTCGTTGATCCAATATATAGAATAAACTCCATCAAATCCTAAATGGCTAAGATGTGCATAAAATTCAAATTCATATTAATATGCACATATTTATGTGGAGTTTGTCCTATGTATTGTAGTTGTTCTAACTACTTTGGACCCAATAAGTTTGGGAACCATTTTGTACTTGATTTTTGTTTTTAGGTACAATGGAGATACATTGGTTGCTTGCTTCATTCATAAGGAATGTGTTCTCACCATCATATCATAGGAGTCAAGCTACGATGATTATCAAACTCGCATCCTCTTCATCACCAATGCCGTCTCGGTAACAACTATCTATTCCATGCATACATTTTTAGCTTTCAATCTTGTGTAGGTTGCATCTTGACATGAATTCCATTTGTTGCATTTCATTTGGCTCTTGCAAATTTCTTATCAAAAACATATTTATTGCAACTATGAGTAAGCCGGGATGATTACATACTAAGGGGATATTTATAATCAATTTCATGATTCACCAATCCCAAGTATATTAATCTAGTAACTTCTACTTTAAGTCTCTCATATGAAATATTTATGAATTCTCAAAAACCATTTGAATCTTTTGTGATATGCGTTACCTTTCTCAAAGCATTCCAACTATCACTTTTCCCTTGTGATATTTGTGATCCTTTGATGAGTTTATTGTTTGTCCATCTATATCCCCTTAAGATTAAACTAATCCTAGTGCTTTGCTTTCAAGCAAAAATCTTATTGGTATATTTATGAACCTATCTTGGATATCATGTTCTTTACCCATGTACCTATTTTTGTGTGTGCATATTTCTTTGTGGATATATATATCTTTGTGATTGGTGTCCACTTAGAAACTTATACACACGAGAATAGTTACATCTTTAATTGATATTCTATTTCTTTAGTGACCATGTTTTATTGCTTTATATTACTTGGTGGTTCCTAAAAGGCACAAGCTTTTCTTTTTCTTTTGGTATTCCTTTGGAATTTTATAAAGCTTGTGGACATATGTGTTTTATCATTTGTTGGTTTGTGTGTATGGGAAAGACATGATATGCACTATGTGACTCATATATTTAAAGACTATGATGAAGCATTGCTCATCCTATTAGTCTCCTACAAATGTCCTTCCTTGTCACACTCATCTCTTTCGGTTGAGTAAATGTTTACTTGTCGCTTCTTGATCTTAATTGCTCAACTCTTGTTTGTTTGCAAGTTGCTTTGCTCCATTTCCTATCTATTCTCTTGCTCTTGTTTGTGTTCAAAATTATCTAGAAGGGAGTGATGATTCCATGTTGTGCACATTATATAGTAATTCAAATCTAACATTGTGCATGTACCTTGGGGAGTTCCCTCTTGAGTTTCTAGAACACTTGGTTGATCTTATCATAATATTGATTTTGGTCAATCGTTTTTTCGGATCCTTTGGTTGGTTGCTTCTTTATGAAAGTATCCTTCAATTTTACTTTTCTTGTAAATCTTTGGATCCTCAATATAGTTTGATCTCCCTCCATCTATTCCTAGTTGGATACATGCTCTTGATTTCACTCATATCATGAGGAATGCATACACTATGGGGGAGCTCTTATTATATTTGCCTTCTAATCTTTTTTCCCATCTTGGCAATGGATGCCAATGGGGGAGAAGTTTAGAGGGTTTAAGGGAATTTGGTTCTATGCTTTAGTTTCGTTCTTAAGCATTTTCCTTCCATGCTATTGCATCCTTGCTCTTTGTTTTGCATGGTCGCTTAATTCATCATATAAACCCTCGTAAAAAGGGATTGTCATCAATTACCAAAATGGGGGAGATTGAAAGTGCATGGTGCCCCATATGTGGTTTTGGTAATTACTGACAATCCCTATGGACTAATGTTTGCATTGAGTTATCCTTGTAGTTCTTGTTCATAGGAAATACTGGAGTTCATGTGTTGAACTCTATTAGCTTCCTTGATGTCCATTGTTATATTCAAGGATTTATATGAAGAATGGTCATGGTTTGAGTTGAGGTTATTGCTAGTGCGTCTTGAAGAAGAGTATTATGTTATCCTTCATGGTTATCTTCAAGACATCATCATTTGAAGTGAGAAGAAAAGATACAAGGTTGATCAAGCTAGTGATCAACACACAAAGCTACACGATGTACCAAGTGGGATTGTGTATCTCATGGTATGGTAAGAAATTGTCAATATAGCTTTGTGATATAACCCATATATGTGTGTGTGGCATCTCTATGTGTGGTTAGGTATCTTTCCATGGGCATGAACAAAAAGGTAGATTTCATATAGCCCATGGTCTATGTCATCGTCGAGCGATGTTCGTCACCTAGCTTGACGTGGAAGCTCAAGTGAAGCACCTAGAAGAAATCCTATGCTTGAATCTTTCCACCCATATGGAGATTATGGTCAAGTGAAGATGTTCACGTGATAAGCTCTCTCATATTAGCTTATGGGGGAGCAATTCACAATCTTCACGAAGCGAAGCGCAATCAAGAAAGGTGGTCCAACTTGAGGTGATTAAGATCGCCATCATCTAGCTCAATTGGATTGCGCAAGGCAAAGGTATGACTTATATAGGGTTTCTATTTTACCGGTCTCATTATGCTAGTTGGGAGACCGGATTATAGGATAGATAACCGTACTATCAAGAGGGGCTCTTGAATGCATATCTTGATCGTATCTATCGTAGAGAGCTCAAACCTTTGCATACTTGGCATCATCCTTCTTGGTTCTTATTTGGGTTTTCTCCATGTAAGGTTTTAGAGCTTGTCATGTTCTTCATGTCAAGCTCAAGTTCATCAAAAATGGATTTCGTATGAAAAACTTATCACATTTTTGTTGTTGGAGGTTTCTACCGGTTGTCCTTCATTGATAGGCCAAACCTTTCATCATTTGGTTTTATATTCCCATTTGTACTATGATGTTTCTCTGCATATTCTTGTAGTTCTCGTCGTTGCGATTTCAACGAGCCCAAGAACATCGAAAACGGAGTCCGGATGCAAAAGTTACGACCGTTTTTCGTATAGGGTGTTCTGCAGTTTTTTCCACCAGCGGAGGCTCCGGTGGTAGCTCCGCCGGAAACCCCTTCGGGTTGATGTTGGCGGAACCTCCGGTGAAACCACCGGAGGCTCCGGTGGTTGGGGAAATTTTTCAGCCATTTTGATGTCCTAACTCATCCGGGGGGCGGAGGTTCCGGTGGTTTCACCGGAGGTTCCGCCCCTGCGCGAATTTTCCTCCAACGGTTGGATATTTGGGTGACCTATTTAAGGGGCCTTCTTCCCCAATGGTTCCCCAACCTTTTGGGCAAGTTTGACCTCCATTGTTGACCTCCAAAAGCTTGCTCTCTCTCAATCCCTCCAATGATTCTTGCTTCCACTTGAGGGAAAAGAGAGAGGAGATCTAGATCTACCACTTCACCAATCAATCCCTCCTCTTTGTGAGGGGAATCTATTGGATCTAGATCTAGGGATTCATTTGTTGTTTTCCTTGTTCTTCCTCCTTCCTCCCTCCATAGCATTAGTTGCTTTGGTGGGATTTGGGAGAGAAGTTCTTTACCACTTTGTGTGTTCTTGCCATTGCATTAGGTGCATCGGTTTGAGTTCCCCACGAGATTCGTGAAAGAGAAGTTCGTGAGCTTGTTACTCTTGGGTGCTTGGTCACCGGAGAGATTGTTCCTCTTGGGTGTATTGAGCACCCTAGACAGTTAGTGCTTGGGGCTTCCACCTTGTTGCAAGAAGCTTCGTTGAGAGCCTCCAATTGAGTTGTGGAGATAGCCTCAACCTCGTGTAAGGTTTGGTCAACGCCTTCAAGTCGACCTCATAGTGGAAACGAGCATCTCCCTCACCGGAGAAGCTCAAGGAGAATAAGGTGTGCACATACGTGCTATTGAGGAGCGCCTAGGTGGCTCCCCACCTCTCCAACGAAGACGTACTTCCCTTGGGAAGGAACTTCGGTAATCACACCGGTGTCTCCTTGTGCTTCGGTTATCTCTATACTCTAGCTCGTTACTTATGCATTTACCTTTGTGATAGCCATCGTGCTTGAAGTCATCTATCTTGCTATCTCATAGTTGTATATCATGCCTAGCATAAGTTGTTGGTGCACATAGGTAAACCTAGCTTGCATAGGTTTTGTGCTTGATAAATTAAATGCTAGTTTTATTCCGCATTTACTTAAGCCTAAACCGTAATTATTTTAAAGCACCTATTCACCCCCCTCTAGGCGGCATCCTTCTACTTTCAACAGGGCCGCTCTTGGCCAGCTCAGCTGCAGCCGCATCCAAAGGTTTAGTTTGCCTGGATTTGTTGAGTGGCCAGTTTGTTTTCTTGGCTGAGGGCTTCTGCTGCTATGGCTGCCCGGTTTGCTTAGCACCTGGCAGCGGGTACTCAGAAGATTGTGTTGACCGCTGCTGTGGTGGCTGCTGCCGCAGTTTCTCGGGCTGCTGCTGCCCAGCCTGCCGCTTCTCGGGCTATTGCTGCCCGGCTTGCCCGGCAGATCGTTTAAGTTGCCCTTTGGGCGACTGCTGCTGCGAAGTCAGTGTTGCCGTTGGTGGCGTTGGTTGCTTCTTGATGGCAGTTTCGGGAGGCTATTATTGCGGAGTTGGTGTTGTTGTTGGCTGCTTCTCGACTGTAGGCTTTGGAGTTTGTTGCTGCGGAGTTGCCTGAGGTGCTGGAGGAGTTACTTGAGGTGCTGGTGGTGTTGGTTGCTATCCACTCGGCTCTGGTGCTACCGGTGTTGATTGCCGCGGATCAGAGACAGGCTCTAGTGTAGACTGCCGCGTCTCGGTAGAGGGCTCCATGGCTAGCTGCTCAGTGTTGGGTTCTGGCTCCTCTGGAACCCGATCAGTCTCCATCTCGGTGCATGTGTTGTCGGCATCGAGGTCTTGCTCTTCCTTAGCAGGAGAGGGCACCTTGGTCCTCTCCTCTGGTTTATACTCCCCTTCGTCGGTGGTGAGATCCACGACGTTCTCGGGTGCACTCGGTTTGGGTGGCGCATGCATCCAGTGCGTCACTGAGAAGGAAAGAAAGAAAGAATGAGAAGGATGCAAATACAAAGCACAAGAACAGAAGAAACAACGAGATGCAAACACAAAGCATAACTTCTCGGTTGGACTTACCCTTCCGCGACAGGATGCTTCTTGCGCGTAGCAGTCTTCTTGGTGGTCTTCTTCTTCGCGGCAGGGGGCTCCACTGCTCCACTGCTCGGCCTCCTCTTAGTTCCGGTGGGGGCAGCCATTGACACGAGTTGCGCGTCTATGAGCTCTTCCTCCTCCAACTCATCTGCAACCAAGAAGATAAAACTCAGGAATCGGTAAGGAAAGAAGTAGAGATATGCGGTGGTGTGCACATTGGTGAACTCGGTCACCTTCATCGTCCTTGGACCAGTCCCGAATGGAGGTGGAGACTCGGGACTTACCATCCTGGCCAGCAAGCGGGATACAGAGCGTATCCTAGACGTCAAACGCCTCTGTGTCGTCCTCGGTTCGATCTGGCTCCCAGTTCTGCTGATGGATGGGCTTGTCCTCTTTTTCTGGAGAGGAATGACCTAATGATACAGGTAGAAAGCATAAAGAATAAACTATATTTGAAATTACCGAGTGGAGGTTCTACTCGGTCTAGCATGCAAACACAAAGCATGCGAAGCTAAGTCCTAAAGAGGGAAACGGTTTGAGGTTCTATTCGGTCTAGCATGCAAGCACAGAGCATAATAAAGCTAAGTCCTAACAGAGGAGTCTTACTCGGCATAGAATGCAAACACAAAGCATATCGGACTAAGCCTAAGGGAGAGAATCCAAGATACCTACTACTCGTTAGAGTGTGAAGAAACAATAAATAAGCTAAGTACATAAAGAAG
Organism: Alopecurus myosuroides; assembly: GCA_028641055.1. Classification (NCBI taxonomy): domain Eukaryota; kingdom Viridiplantae; phylum Streptophyta; class Magnoliopsida; order Poales; family Poaceae; genus Alopecurus; species Alopecurus myosuroides. The sequence goes on from CM054058.1 coordinate 246,094,175, forward strand.
GATACTCACTTTGGGGGCTGGTTTGTTTCGGCTATACGGCACGAAGCCGTAAAACCAGGTGTCTGAGAGCGTGGCCCTGAGGATGGACTTGGCCCAGATAGCCACCTCTTTTTTGGTGAGCTCAAAGGTGGTCGTCCGGGTGCAGTCACGGGCTCCACCCATGTAGCACATCTTGTGCGCTCGTTCTTGAAGAGGGAGAACCCGACGCTCCACCCAGCAGGCAATCAGGTCGTCTTTTCGGAGTCCTTGCTCGACCAACTCTTTCAACCGGTCGTCTACCCGGTTCACATCAGTCACGATCCTCTTGGGATGATAGCCCCAATTCCTCATCTCGGTGGGAGGGACGTTCCTGAATTCCCGCAGCTTCATGAGGTCCACTTGCTGCTCGCCCTCTGCCTGAGTGGGGTTCTTGACGTATAGGAACCCTCTCTGCCATTTCCGACATGTATCCAGTCCCAGTACTCGCTGGTGGCTACCCTCAGTCCGCTGAATCATCATGGAAGCCCCTGTCTGAGTCATCTCCTTGGGGGCAGTCGGATTGGATGTGTTGGGAAGGACTTGTTGGCGAAATAAGAAATACTTTGCCCAGGTGTCCACCGTGGGGTAGACACCGAGAAAGGCCTCGCAGCAGGTGACATAAGTGGAGAGCATGGCAACGGCGTTGGCCGGGATATGGTGGGGTTGAAGGCCAAAATGGCGGAAGAACTCTTGCATGAACTTGGACACGGGAAGGCCGAAGCCGCGCTTGAAATGGCTCAAAAATACAACATACTCACCGGGGCCAGGAGTTGGCTCCAGCTCGTTGCCGGGAGGCTGGCAGATGACGCCGGGAGGCACCTAGCGGGTGTTGACTAGCCATTGGCAGTCGCTGGCCTTGACGTCGGAGCCCTCCCAGCAGGCGCGCTTTGAGGGAGGATCTTCCTGATGCAGATCTGCGGCGTGCTCGAGCTCCATCTATTTCTCTCCGGCGAGGTAGAACAAGGAAGTGTTGGTGGCGGAGATGCAGACGGCGGCGCGAGGTTGAGGATGACGGCGCCGCGCGGTGAAGACCGTGGCGCTCTCGGATGCTCTCCGGCGAGCGGCGGTGCGCGGATTTGGGTCTATGCGTGCGGAACGGTGGCAAGCGGCGGAGTCCGGCGGATTCGCAGGGTGGCGGCGCGTTCGCTGTGGATTTGGCAAGGGAAAGGAAGAGGCACTGGGGGAAAGTGGCGAGGAAGCCCAGTCGAGGGGCGGCGCAGAGGTATTTAAACCTCCCCCGATGCAATTATGGCGCGTGATTGATCGTGGAGAAGATCGTGCGGCACGAGGGTTACCACGCCCGTTGGAAACGCATAAAGCGAGTAACTCGCGCGTAACGGGCGCAGTTAATCCCACGTCGCGGATCGTGGGCACTCGAGTATCTGTGCGAAGCGACGCAACGACTTGTGGGTCCTGTGTGCAGTGGCAGGCGCGTGCCACGTAACCGCATTAGACTCGAGGCGTCGTGGGAAACGGTTGCATGACACGTGTAGGCCTGGACACGCGAAGGTGGAACCGCTCTGGTTCGAGCGACAGAGTTTTTGGAAATTTGGCTAAGTGTTGGGATCTCGGTTGGATCCAGGCCAGCTTGGTCTACCCGGCACGATGAAGAAATTTCATTGGCTATGATGGAGAAGGTCCGAGTTCAGATTGTGAGTAACCGAGTTGAGGTGCGACTCGGCTGAGGTTTATCACAGAGGTCATTTTTGGTTTAAGCTGGTAGGGCCCAGCGACCAAGTTCGCCGGACTCTACCAGCTTCGGGGACTAATGTCGGGGTGATACCCCCGAGTAGGGGTAAGGCAGGTGAGAAACAGAGTTCAAAATGTTGTTTACCAAGTTCAGCCGTACCGGGTTGGTACTGGCCGGGTAGGCAACTACCTGGATGTCAGCTATCCGGCTGGTGCTATCCGGCAGAAAGAACAAGAGGGAAGAGGGAAGAATCGAGAGTCTGTCTGGATCAGCCGGGTAGCGCTCGGGTGATCCGGATAGGCAAGAAGATGTTCTACTCGGGCACAAAGTCAATGGAGCCGTTGAGGTAAATCCCGCGTATCCAGGGACCGTACAGGCGTGCGGTTCAACTTACTAGCTAGGTGTGTGGTTATCCGTAAAGAGATGTGGGCACAGTACGGTATGGGAGTTGTCAAGTCCTGTCACTGACAAGGGGAACAGGACATGTCAGCAACCTACCCTAAGAAACTGACAAGGTGGACAAGACGTGTCAGCCGCCTACCGCGGAGACTTTCGGCGACGGTGTCAGCGGGAACATGGAGGCGTGCGCCGTTGGCACAGTGACAACTCCGTCCTTTTATGTGTAAAATAGTAGCTGGCCACTAGTATATAAGGTGGCCTACCCCCTCCCGCGCGAGGGACGTCGACACTGGTCGACAAATCTGAGGTTCATTTTAGTCACGTACACATTGAGCTGAGCCCAAGCTACTCGGCAGAGAGAGATACACTGAGAGATTGTAATTCTTGTACTCGGCATTACTTAATAAGAGGGAAATAGGCAGGAGTAGGGGTGTTACCTCCACACGAGGGCCCTGAACCTGGGTAGATTGTTGTGTTTGCAGTGTTCCTGAGCGCGCCATCTTGGCGTGCGATCCCTTCCCGGATACCTACAGCGTCCATCGGCCCCAAACTCAAGCCATCCTATGGCATCTGTCTTCTCCATACCACGACACCTATTGAAGGTTATATTGACTATACTATTTGGGTTCCAAAGACCCTTGTTGCAAACATGAGAGGACCCTCCTTGGGTCCTAACTCTAGTCAATGTTTTCTTGTAGGACTATGCTTCCGGTGTGTCTAAATGGATAATCGACATTGGATGTACGATTCATATGACCGGAAGCAAAGATTTAGTGACGGAGTTGCGTCCAAATATAAATCAAGAAACCGTCACTTATGGAGATAAGTCCAAGTTTAAGGTAATGGGGTTCGGCAAGGTTGTTGTTGCTCCTGACATCCCTATTGGTAATGTCATGCTTGTCGAATCCCTTGGTTTCAATTTACTTTCAGTTCGTGCTTTAAGAAAGATGGGTTTGTCCGTCTTCTTTGAACCTGACATTGTGGTCCTTTTGTGGAGCAAAGATCTAGACGTCGCATACGTGGGACATGTCGAAAATGAGTTTTATGTGATAGTTTTTTCAAAGTCTACCAAATTTTAAGCAATGGGTCTTTTCGGAAAGGCGAATGTGCGATGGTTGTGGCATCGCTGCCTATCCCATGTCAACATGAGAACTTTGCAAAGTCTTCACAAAGGTGGACTCATCCTCGTACTAAAAGAAAATGTTTCCTTTGCCAAAGATCATGTTTGTAGGGCCTGTTTTGAAGGGAAAATGTATGATGCCTCCCATAAATGCAAGACCATTATCTCATAAAAGAGGATCTCGGAGCTTCTCCATGTTGATCTCTTTGGTGTCGTGCCCGAGGCAAGAAGTATTGCTTGGTTATTGTTAATGACTATTCAAGATATACTTGGGTTTATTTCTTCAAGTTGAAGAGTGAGATCCAACAAACCATCATCGACTTCTCCAACCAAGTGAAACATCTACACAATGTTCCCGTCATGGCTATTAGGAGTGACAATGGCTCCAAATTCAAGAAGTGCACCCCAAATGAATTTCTTAGTGAAGAGGGTATTCGTCATCAATATTCCGCTGCATTTTTTTTTGAATTTTGAGACCATAGGGACAGGCCCTACGGTGTTTTATAGATAAATAGAGTCAACCAATGGGTGACCCAAGAGTTACAAAAGTGAAGTACAACAGTGTCTTAGGGGGAAAGAAGAGGAATTACATCTAGAAGGAAGTTAGTGGAAAATGCTAGTGATCCAAGCCAACCAACTAGCAACAATGCAAGTTTTGAGTCTATATTGATGAATCTCTAAATCATATTTGAATCTGGTCCTCCATTGACCCCATGATGGCTCTATGTGTTGGAAGATGAAATCATTGCGAGACTTCCAAATATTCCATGCGACGCATGCAAAAATCTCAAGGAAAAATGGTTACTTGAAGGACACATAGGTCTGCATTATACGATCCAGATAGGGTTTGCTCAGGTCCCAGTCGATCCTATGTGGATCGAACATCTGGCAGCAAAAGCACACTCAAAGAATAGGTGATCCCTAGTTTCCCGTGCACCATCAGGACAAAGGACACAGATCGTGTTAGCGTTATCACGCCAATTCTTCCTAGCCATTAGATCCATCGTGTTTAGACTGTCCAAGAAAAGCAGCCAAAGGAGGACTCTAAGTTTTGGGAGGTATTTGGATTTCCAAATCATACGTAGAAATCTGTGGCAAGGCAGCTGAGCAAAAAGAAAGGCATATAGTTTGGCCGAGGTATAAAGTGAGCAAAAAGAAAGCCATCGTTGTGGGCAATGATAGTATGCAAAGGAATAGGTATGATGCCTTGAGCAATGAGGCCGAAGGGTTCTATATGCACGATGGTGAGATCCATGAAGACATGTACCGAAGGCTCAATACTCTTGCCACCGCATTCAACAATGTTGGTGCCAAGTACATTGATGATGCTTGGATCAAAACGAAGTACATGATTGCTCTCATGCCCTTTGAGCCCGCGGAATTAAAGAGCATTCAAGGAAGACATGACTTTGCATCCTTGACCTCAACCCAAGTGATGCAAGAAGTGTGTTCCTATCAAGTGCAAACCAAAAATGCTCTTGACAACCGTGCTAGATCCCTAGGAATGCACAAAGGGGCATCAGTTGCTTTGAAGACCAAGGTTGTGTCAAGAGAGGTTGAGTATGAAGAAGATTTCTATGAGGACTTGGATCCATTGAAGAATCAAGAATATGATCTCGTTCTCAAAGATGTCATTACCCTTACCGTACAAAAGTTTTGGAAGTATCCATCCAAGGCCAAGGCATATGTTGAGGAGAAGACCAAGTATCGATGTGGCAACGAAGGGACTCAAAGAGTGAGGTATTGCTTCAATTGTTAATATAAGCACCATTTCATTGCGGAGTGCCCCTATGAGAATAGAGAACTCCATGGTGGCAAGCTCATTCGCAAGGACAAGTCCAAGATTGCTTACAAGAAACCTCACTTCAAGAAGAAACCTTTCAACAAGAAATCCCCCACCAAGTTTGTGCTAGTGACTCAAGAGGAGTATGATTCCGGAAGTGATGAAGAAGAAGAAACCACAAGTGAAGTGGCCGCTCTTGCTATTGCTTCAACTCCATTATCTTCATCTCTATTTGAATCCCCCAATGAAAATCATCCTCACTCCAATGCCAAGTGCTTCATGTCTAAGGCCTCGGAGGTATCACCTTCTCCCAACTCTAAGACCCCAAATGAATCGGAAAATCATGCTAGTCTTAGAGTAGAAGATGAAATTGTCTCTTTGGAATGTTTTATGTCTAATGTGCAAGGGGAGACCAAGAAGTACTTGGATCATCTCATGAGCCAATTGGGAGAGGCCTGATGGTGCATGTCTTGCACTCGTTGGGAGACTCCAAGAGGAAGGTACGATGAACACAACAACAGTTTTCCCTCAGTAAGAAACCAAGGTTTAATCGACCAGTAGGAGGAAGGAGTAACTTCAGAAGGTTGAAGTAGCTGAGATGGCAGGGTGCACTACCGGTTCAGAAGAAACATGGAACCTACACAACACAATCAAATCACTTTGCCCCAACAAAGCAGTGAGGTTGTCAATCTCACCGGTTTTTCTGTACACAAAGAGGTTAGACGTATGGTGTGGAAAACAGTATGAAAGCAGTAGCAGCAGTATGAAAGCAGTAGGTGTTTTATCGGTATAAGGAAAAAGGACCGGGGTCCACAGTTCACTAGTGGTGTCTCTCCGTGAAAGATAAATAACATGCATGGTGAAAAAATTACCGCTGGGCAATTGACTGAAATGAAGGCTGCACCGTGGTGCATATGCAAGACATAGAGATTACTATGTGATTCATGCGGGCATTACAACAAAATACATAAACCGTCATCCAACTGCATCTATGTCTAATAATCCACCCTCCGAATATCATCCGAACAAATGTTGGGTATTAATTTGCAAGCAACTGATTATCGCCGTAAGCAAAGTGTGTAATGTAAACAATGTAAACTAGGTAAACACTGTTGGTTTCTCCCTAATGGCAACAACACATCCTCCATCCGTCACGTTTCTGTCACTCGAGCACAGATGCAAAGGAGGCATGAACCCACTATCGAGCATAAATACTCCCTTTGGAGTTACTAGCATCTACTAATAATGGAGAGCATGCAAGATCATAAATAACATAAACATGAAGATAACATGATAGATTGATAATCAGAAGACATAGCATTCAACATTCATCAGATCCTAGCAAACACATCATGTAGTATTACATAAAGATGATCTTGATCATGTTAGGTAGCTCACAAGATCTAAACATGAGGTACAAAGTGGAGAGAACAACCATTTAGCTACTGCTATGGACCTGTAGTCCAGGGATGAACAGTGGGGACCCCAGACTAGCAGTCCGAGACCTCCAGTATGCATACATTCACGATCCCATGATCAGTTAGTCGTGAACAACATACTCGAGCTGGCATTGCAGATTACAACATCCACTACACGAATACACGGCTTACACAACTGGTCACTTGACTCAGTTGAAAACAACTGCCACGCAGGGCAGGAACACACACTTAAAAACAGCGGAAGATTGCAAAACACACTCGTGGTAAACCCAAGTCACGCCTTGACTACCTACAGGCTACTGACTGGAAGATGTTCCTAGTTCGCGTAGCCGTCAGCGACACCATCTTCTTCAGAATCTCCGGGTTTCTGCTCAAAGTCTGGCTAAGACAATAGCCAGGGACGAAACCATTCATGAGTACGTTTGAATGTACTCCTGCAAGTCACCCTAAATGAAAGCTAAACATGCAAGTATGCATATATATAAAGGTGGTAGGAAGGCTTTAATTAGGGCTCAACTAGCCATGATGAATTTAAGACTCATCATAGTTGCACAAGTATTATTCTCCTTTGTTGAAGAAGATACTTCAAAAGATATTTCATTTCTCTTGTAGATAAAGCATGTCCACAAGGTTTTGATAAACATTCTAGATAAAGAAAACATTTCTCTTTGCAAAACTCCTTGGAAAAACACACCTTTAAGATCATCATTTATCCGGTACCTCAAAGGTACAATCATTCCCTTTCAACGTACCTCCCAGGTACAAGTTCCAAAACACTTTTCCAGCTTTTTGAAAACATTGACACAATACTAGCTACATGGCCATTCAACTGCCCATATCCGAGGGCGCGGCTATTCTGAATAGTTTTACTCTGCAGAGGTGTACACAATCCACAAGATCCAGTATATCCGCCGTGAACAACCACGGACTGTCCGAGACAGTATGCAAACATCGGATAACTGGTCCTAACCATCCACTATGTCAGTGCTAGTAAATGACTACCTCCTCAACTGGGTTTGTTCTCCCCGGCACCGAGTGAGTCAGCCGTATCGATCCGGTTTCCCCTGACAACACACCGCCATGGCAGGAGACCCAATTGCCTCAACCGGTGGCGAACTTAATCCCCACACTCTGAATGTCCCATTCTCCCTCCTGGCGACAATTCGGTTCGGGGGACTCTAACCCCTATAGCACATTGAGGTAGACACGGACTAACACCGACAAGCAATTAGCTAGACCCCGTTCCCATATTGAGGTAATGTGGCAGCACGGCTTGGTTGTCCGGCGAAGACTAGGTTATGTGTCATTTTTGGAAAACAAGTCGAAAACATTTCCTTCTTCACAAACCTCCCTCGGACAAGGTCCCACCTTTCCTCGGGGTTTTTCCAATCTTTTGCTTTCCAAAAACATCAAGTTAAAATGTCCACTAGGGGACTTAAGTTGATTAAGTGATGATAATAAAATATCTAAAGGGCTTGGTAACACCAAGATTATATAGTGGATATAGCATATTAGATACATAAAATGGATAGTGGTATATTCCACTTAAAAGAATAGTTTTTAAATCAAACTTTTGTAAAACTTCAGAAGTAAAACATGCATGATAGATAATGATAAGTAAATCAACAGCAAGCATTTAGAATGGCTTGCCTTGGCACAGGTCTTGGTCTTGCTCTTGAAATAAACAAGAGTTGCAATAAAAACCTCTCCGGGAAAATAATACCGTCTTCGTGATCTAACGTCGTAAACACAAAAAGGAAAACACCCAATCAGAACCAAACAAAGGCAAGCACTTGATAAAATGTAAACATACAGCAAGCATTTCATCAAACAAGTACACTCACAAACAAAAATACTAGGGTGCACACCAACAAGCAAAACATGCACAGACAACACACATGAATGGCACTAGAATTAATGTTATGGATCCTCAACCAATATGGCATGAGTCCAGTGGGTGTGCCACTCTCATATCATGCTCAATTAAGGTTGAATGACTCTCTGGTCATTCATGAGGATGAGCAAAAATAACAACAAAACAACCTAGGAACACATACACATGCATAGGAAAATATTATCAAGCAATACTACAAGCCCATAGTAACTAATGCTTTTCTAATCAAGGAGAATTATTATAACCAGTAGCTAAGCAACCTAATAACAGAGACAAAACAGTACCAAACATATCGTGGCATCACTCAATACATGAAAATAATCATGGAGCAAAACAACTATTAAAACTAGACATGAAAAAGGCTATTTAGACAATCAGACATGCATAACCATAAGAGACCATTAAACATGATTTATTCTAACATGCTGGATATTTAAGATGGCATCCAAATAACAGAGAAAACAACACCTAGACATGCTAGTAATAACAAAATAACAATCTAATCAATTTATCAAAAACTAAGCATGCAAATAATTATTAGGGCAGAAATCACCTAAAACTAGCATGGCATGCCAAAATTATCTAGAGCTCACTCAAGCATGCAAGCAAGTATAATATTGTAAAATAACAGTAGATATGCTAGGGAAAACAATACTAAAGCATTTATGAAAATCATCATACCCATAAGAAGAAATGCAAGATTTAACCTAATATAACAAGGAAAACAACCCTATGGAAAAATACTACAACAACATGATTTTCACACATTTTCCTAACATGATAATGACACACTCAAAACACCAATAAAAAATGTACTACTACCCAACACATGCTAGGAATCAATTTTATAGCAAAATAATATAACACACAATTTAAATAAGGGTATAGCAATAAAATGCAGAAAAGAGCTAAACACTAAATATTGCACCAATCCTATTCTGTAACTTCTAACATCATGAAATACTAGTATGAGGTGCTCCTAGTCACTAGAAAACCAACACAATTGTATTCACATCAAAATTCATCACCAATAAAATTAAACAATTCACAGAAGTGCTCTCTGGCCTAAAAACTAACATGTATGTCATTTTCACATCACAACTCAAGTCAACACAAGGTCAAGTTTCTCAGATAGATATTAACAAGAGCTACTCAGATCAGTTTAGTTTGCATGATTTGGGTACTCCCAACTCAAGTTATGATAAAAATGGTGTTAAAGAGTGTCTCTGCCATTATTTTTATTTCTCCTAAAATAAAGCTGAAAACTTAGATCTACAAGTTGGATATGGTTAAGAAAATGTAGATCTACCTCTGTGATTTTTGGTTTGGCAAGATTTGCATATTTGCATTTTTATTTCGAATTAAACCAAACATCATAAAGAAGATCTGCAGGGAAAAGAAAATACAACCTGCAGAAAAAGAACTATCGGGCCAGATCTGAGGGGAGGATGGGCTGCGCGAGGCAGGCCGGCCCGCTGGCCAGCGCGCGCTGCCGAAGAGGTACGCGGCTGTCCGATCGCTGATCGACGGCGGAGATAAGAGGAGCCCCAGGTTCAAAACGAGCCGTTGGATGCGGATCTGATGGCGGTGAGGACGCCGCGTCGCACCCGAACGGCGGCGACCAAAATCTGGAGGCGGGAGTTGGAAAACACGGCGGAGGGGAGGGTTCCTCGCCGGAGTTTCGCCGCTGGGGGCCGTGGGGATCTCCAGGGAGCGGAGTAAGGCCTAGGAGGCGCGAAATAACTCCAGGAATCGAGTGCCTCTGCATGCGCTTCCTGGGAAGAGCTCCCGCCCGGAGTTCGACAAGGAACCGACGCGGCGGCCATGGCCACGGATGGCGGCGCACCTGCGATGGAAAAATAGGGGATTCAGTGATGTAACAAGAAGGAGAGATGGGAGGGGAGTCCATAGAACCAATCGATGAGGGCGGAAAGTCCTTGAGCTTTCCTTTCGACGGGAGGTCACCGGCGGAGAAGACGCGCTCGATTCCGGCGATGTGGTGAGTTATTGATGGGGCTTCTGATGCTAGGGCTCGATTGGAGATGGGTGGAGGTGGTGTGGCAAGATTTACAGTAAGGAGGTGGCTCCAGGTGGTCTAGGCGCAGAGCATGGCGCCTCGGCGTCCATGGCGGCCACGGTGACTCGACCAAGTTGGCCAGAGGGGGAAAATCTTCGGGAACAAGTTGCCAGGGAGGTTGAGCAAGGTGAGGCCATCCCACTAGCCAGAGGAGATGGCAGGAGATGCACGGTTGCGTCGGGGAGCAATGGCACTTGATCTGCACCCGTAGGTGTTTGATAGGGAGGAGGATGGGAATGAGAGCAAGAGGAGGGAAATGGAGGGCACGAGGGAGCTCTGGGTGATCCCATGAAGCTTAAGGACAAGGGGAGAGAGAAATGCGTGGCGAGTGATGGCGGAGATCGACAGCCACCTGTGATGTAGCTTGTCCTCTAGCCATGGAGGAGGTGTGGAGAAGAAGGGAGGAGGTTTTGGGAGCAGGGAGGATGTCTAGGGGGTTAATGGTTAAAATTACCATGTCACATGGACAGAGAGAGGTGGGGAGAGTGAAAAGATATGCCAGAACATGTGTGATCTTCAACAGTGACAAGAAATACCAGAAGTGGTTTTTGAACGTTTTCACCAAAAATTTGAATAGAACCTATGTGAAACATTGTATCCAATGGATAGATAATTAAAAATGGAGTCTAGAGGTGGTGGTCTCAAGGTTTTCTAAAAACATTTCTTTCACAAGATTTTGAGAATTCAAAAATGGCAGAAACTGTTTTTAAATGTTTTCTCCACATTTTTCAAAACAACTTGCAAATGTTTTTCTATAAATAAGTCCCACATGACCATAGGCTTGCTGGGTAATTTTTCCAAAATTTTAGGAAATACTTTCCTTCACAAAATATTTTAAAGTTCATTTCTGGCCTTTTTGAAAATAGAAAATAATAAATAGTAAAATTATTTTTAAACCAATATTTTTGAGTTGGGATGATAGAGTACATAATATTGATCTCAAAAGTGATTTTTAATAAACAACTCCTTTGGAAATATTTGAGGCACCAAGTGGAAAGATGGTGAAAACAGGAGTTTATTTAATAGGATAAAAACCATGAGAGAAGAATAATTAAATGGTCTTTGGAAAATAAATAGAACATATGGAGGTGACTTATAGGTCATGAAGATGACAAGGGTAGGTTCATTGGGCCTGAAAACAATAAGGAGTGATTTGGAGTAACATGGAAAAAGTGCTTCATAATAAAGGTGATATGATCATTAATTTGGGGGTGCCTTCAATAGGACTTTGATAGATGATAACAAAGGGTTTCAATATCAATAATAACAACTTGGATGGAAATCATAGATATATACAATGATATGTAAGAGGATGCATTTCTGAATAGTTCAAGATTTGTCATAGAAGAATGTCTCCAAAATTGGAGATTTGTAAGAAAACAGAAGATGATAAGAGCATGTGATGGAGTATGATATAGATGCTTGATCTTGTTATTAATGGGTTTTATTTTATTAGAACAGCACACATTAATCAACAAACAGAAATAAATACTTCAAAGCAAACACAAGGTAAATACACACAACAATGCAGATAAAATAACAAGACACACAAGATCACTCAAACAACTATGCTCTTCAATTTAATGTCCATGTGTTTCTCTTAAGTGTTAATTTTGGGTAGTGATCAAGACATACCATGACAAGAGGATTCTATAAAGAGTTTCAGCTCAAAATGTTATTATTTCCCAAAACAATATAATTGAGGTAGAACACAAGGGTAACATAGTCCCCTCTTATAGTTTTTGCAAAAGAAGGAAGTGAGAAGGTGTTTTTGAAATACTTGCAAAAACATCTTGGTTCAAACATGTTGGAGATGATTAGCTCCAAAATACTCTTTATATAGTTTTGGAAAATATTCTTTTGTTTTTCTCAAAACTTGGCCTTTGGGTTTCTTCTAAAATCAAAACATTTTCAAAAAGGTTTTTGCCAAAAGAGTGTGATGGATGAAGATGATAAGCATTCTTGTCATGACTTGATCACAAGGTTTGTGTTTGAAGAAAGTTATGATCATTGTTTTTAACGTTAGTTGTTAACAAACTCAAACACAAACACAAACAACAACCAAATAGAAAAGAAAACACAAGCATAAGTCAAACATATTAAAAAGTTTTTGTTGGCCCTGATTTTTGGGTTATTGAAAACAAGTTTTTCTTGTCTTCCAAAAATTGGGCTATTACAGCTCTTCCCCCCTTAAAATGAATCTCGTCCTCGAGATTCGTAAGGGAAAACAAGGAAGAGGGTTTTCTTAACAAACAACAAAGACAAAACTTTTTTAACCAAATTTTTAAGAAAACCAAAATTTGCTTCAACCCTGAAGATAAGACTGGATACTCACAAAAGGGGTCACAGAGACCTAGTTGTGTAGGGTAGAGGCTACAAACACTAGTGATCTTGTCAAGATTTTTCTCACGATTTGAAAGAGAGTTAGAAGCTTGGTACACCCAGAGTTTTCTGGAGCCATACACTGACGTGTGGGACCAGGCCCACTTGGCAGACGATGCCTTTCTCTCTTCCTCTTCTTCTTCTTGCCTGGCCTTCTCTCCTGGTGCACACACCCTTGGCATCAGGGCGTCCCGCCCACTTTGAGCTCAGGGTGGGCTGACACCTCGCCATGAGACTGTTGTGAGTGAGACATGTCGATTCTTTGACCACTTGGTGGAGGGGCGCGCTGGTGATTTCGCGCCATTTGCGAGTACTGCAGCTGGATTCTTCGACTTTTCCCGCGTAGTGCTTGATGAAGGAGAGGGCTCTGCTCTTGCTGCTATAAAAAGGTAGCCGAGGTTCTCTAAATCGCACCACACGATGAGCTTCATTTCCCAGTTAATCAATGACTTCTTCAGGGAGTATGTCTCCCTGCTGGAGCGAGCAAATTTCTTGGAGCACGTGCTTATCGTGCTACTCTTCAGTGTTTGCCTAGTGGGATCAGTCACGGTGATCCTGTTAGCCATGATCTTTGCAGCCTGGGACATCCATGACTGGTGGTCTGGCGCCAGGAGTGATACCGCGATGGAAGAAGGACGAGCAGTGGCGCCGGTGGCTGCGGTTGTGGAGGTCCAAGCTGGCGGCACAAGGCCAGGAAGACTAGAGGGGCTTCGCCGTCGCCTGACTTGGTGTTCAGCGTCAGGTGAGACTAGCTCACCTTCAGACCGGGTTCCAGCCAGCGAGGGCTAGGCAAAGTTAGTGTCTACACCAGAGTAGGTGTAGTGGTCTGTGTTTGGAAACGGACTTGTATCTTACTTTCTGAAACTTTCATTAGTCTGGTGCAATGTTATCCCTTGAATCATGTATCCCTTTGAAGTTCCAGTGAAAATTGTAGCTCTGAAATGATTCTTCTTCTGCTTCTGGATGTTAGGGAAAAACAGAGGGATAAGGGTGCACTAACTTGTTAACATGTTGAAACACTGGTGCCAAAGATAAAAAGGAAAGTTTTTCATACTGATAAAGAGAGTTGTGAAAAACTACTCAATCAGAACAAAGCAAGACAATCCAACAAACACAATTCATTTAACAAACAGCACACAATCAAAGGCAAACCAGGTATTTTAAGCACAAGCAAACATCTAGAATCGATGAAGAACGGGTAGCAAAAACAACTGAGCGAAACCTATCGATTCCTATGGGGCTGGGTCGACAAAAAGGATTGTTGAGGCCTTCTCTTTATCTCATCTTGATGTTGAGGTCTTCTGAAGGAAGCTTCTTTTTCTTCGGGCTGTCAACTACTAAGGTCTTCTCGGGACATCGCCAAGTAGGTGGCTATTAATAGGGAATTAACAGAAGAAAACTTTTTGATCTACTTTTAAATGAAAACCAAAATTTTGTAAACTCATGTTTATTTATTTACCAAACCCCTTTTTAGCCATGAAAACAAAAAGGCAATAAGATATGTTTACTATTTTCTCTGGGTTTTTTTTTTCAAAAGTTTGTTTTATAAACAAGTCAATGGTTTTTGAAAATATAAGAAAAATGGAAACCATGCTTAGGTTTTTATGAGATGGAAACATTTTTGGCAGTAATATAGTTTTTACCAAAATAGTTTTGTTTTCCTATCTAACGTCCATGCTAAACTAAGGTCTCCTAAAGTCAGGATGGCTCTGATACCAACTCTGTGGGGACCCCAGACTAGCAGTCCGAGACCTCCAGTATGCATACATTCACGATCCCATGATCAGTTAGTCGTGAACAACATGCTCGAGCTGGCATTGCAGATTACAACATCCACTACACGAATACACGGCTTACACAACTGGTCACTTGACTCAGTTGAAAACAACTGCCACGCAGGGCAGGAACACACACTTAAAAACAGCGGAAGATTGCAAAACACACTCGTGGTAAACCCAAGTCACGCCTTGACTACCTACAGGCTACTGACTCGAAGACGTTCCTAGTTCGCGTAGCCGTCAGCGACACCATCTTCTTCAGAATCTCCGGGTTTCTGCTCAAAGTCTGGCTAAGACAATAGCCAGGGACGAAACCATTCATGAGTACGTTTGAATGTACTCCTGCAAGTCACCCTAAATGAAAGCTAAACATGCAAGTATGCATATATATAAAGGTGGTAGGAAGGCTTTAATTAGGGCTCAACTAGCCATGATGAATGTAAGACTCATCATAGTTGCACAAGTTTTATTCTCCTTTGTTGAAGAAGATACTTCAAAAGATATTTCATTTCTCTTGTAGATAAAGCATGTCCACAAGGTTTTGATAAACATTCTAGATAAAGAAAACATTTCTCTTTGCAAAACTCCTTGGAAAAACACACCTTTAAGATCATCATTTATCCGGTACCTCAAAGGTACAATCATTCCCTTTCAACGTACCTCCCAGGTACAAGTTCCAAAACACTTTTCCAGCTTTTTGAAAACATTGACACAATACTAGCTACATGGCCATTCAACTGCCCATATCCGAGGGCGCGGCTATTCTGAATAGTTTTACTCTGCAGAGGTGTACACAATCCACAAGATCCAGTATATCCGCCGTGAACAACCACGGACTGTCTGAGACAGTATGCAAACATCGGATAACTGGTCCTAACCATCCACTATGTCAGTGCTAGTAAATGACTACCTCCTCAACTGGGTTTGTTCTCCCCGGCACCGAGTGAGTCAGCCGTATCGATCCGGTTTCCCCTGACAACACACCGCCATGGCAGGAGACCCAATTGCCGCAACCGGTGGCGAACTTAATCCCCACACTCTGAATGTCCCATTCTCCCTCCTGGCGACAATTCGGTTCGGGGGACTCTAACCCCTATAGCACATTGAGGTAGACACGGACTAACCACCGACAAGCAATTAGCTAGACCCCGTTCCCATATTGAGGTAATGTGGCAGCACGGCTTGGTTGTCCGGCGAAGACTAGGTTATGTGTCATTTTTGGAAAACAAGTCGAAAACATTTCCTTCTTCACAAACCTCCCTCGGACAAGGTCCCACCTTTCCTCGGGGGTTTTCCAATCTTTTGCTTTCCAAAAACATCAAGTTAAAATGTCCACTAGGGGACTTAAGTTGATTAAGTGATGATAATAAAATATCTAAAGGGCTTGGTAACACCAAGATTATATAGTGGATATAGCATATTAGATACATAAAATGGATAGTGGTATATTCCACTTAAAAGAATAGTTTTTAAATCAAACTTTTGTAAAACTTCAGAAGTAAAACATGCATGATAGATAATGATAAGTAAATCAACAGCAAGCATTTAGAATGGCTTGCCTTGGCACTGGTCTTGGTCTTGCTCTTGAAATAAACAAGAGTTGCAATAAAAACCTCTCCGGGAAAATAATACCGTCTTCGTGATCTAACGTCGTAAACACAAAAAGGAAAACACCCAATCAGAACCAAACAAAGGCAAGCACTTGAGAAAATGTAAACATACAGCAAGCATTTCATCAAACAAGTACACTCACAAACAAAAATACTATGGTGCACACCAACAAGCAAAACATGCACAGACAACACACATGAATGGCACTAGAATTAATGTTATGGATCCTCAACCAATATGGCATGAGTCCAGTGGGTGTGCCACTCTCATATCATGCTCAATTAAGGTTGAATGACTCTCTGGTCATTCATGAGGATGAGCAAAAATAACAACAAAACAACCTAGGAACACATACACATGCATAGGAAAATATTATCAAGCAATACTACAAGCCCATAATAACTAATGCTTTTCTAATCAAGGAGAATTATTATAACCAGTAGCTAAGCAACCTAATAACAGAGACAAAACAGTACCAAACATATCATGGCATCACTCAATACATGAAAATAATCATGGAGCAAAACAACTATTAAAACTAGACATGAAAAAGGCTATTTAGACAATCAGACATGCATAACCATAAGAGACCATTAAACATGATTTATTCTAACATGCTGGATATTTAAGATGGCATCCAAATAACAGAGAAAACAACACCTATACATGCTAGTAATAACAAAATAACAATCTAATCAATTTATCAAAAACTAAGCATGCAAATAATTATTAGGGCAGAAATCACCTAAAACTAGCATGGCATGCCAAAATTATCTAGAGCTCACTCAAGCATGCAAGCAAGTATAATATTGTAAAATAACAGTAGATATGCTAGGGAAAACAATACTAAAGCATTTATGAAAATCATCATACCCATAAGAAGAAATGCAAGATTTAACCTAATATAACAAGGAAAACAACCCTATGGAAAAATACTACAACAACATGCTTTTCACACACATTTTCCTAACATGATAATGACACACTCAAAACACCAATAAAACATGTACTACTACCCTACACATGCTAGGAATCAATTTTATAGCAAAATAATATAACACACAATTTAAATAAGGGTATAGCAATAAAATGCAGAAAAGAGCTAAACACTAAATATTGCACCAATCCTATTCTATAACTCCTAACATCATGAAAAACTAGTATGAGGTGCTCCTAGTCACTAGCAAACCAACACAATTGGATTCACATCAAAATTCATCACTAATAAAATTAAACAATTCACAGAAGTGCTCTCTGGCCTAAAAACTAACATGCATGTCATTTTCACATCACAACTCAAGTCAACACAAGGTCAAGTTTCTCAGATAGTTATTAACAAGAGCTACTCAGATCAGTTTAGTTTGCATGATTTGGGTACTCCAAACTCAAGTTATGATAAAAATGGTGTTAAAGAGTGTCTCTGCCATTATTTTTATTTCTCCTAAAATAAAGCTGAAAACTTAGATCTACAAGTTGGATATGGTTAAGAAAATGTAGATCTACCTCTGTGATTTTTGGTTTGGCAAGATTTGCACATTTGCATTTTTATTTCGAATTAAACCAAACATCATAAAGAAGATCTGCAGGGAAAAGAAAATACAACCTGCAGAAAAAGAACTATCGGGCCAGATCTGAGGGGAGGATGGGCCGCGCGAGGCAGGCCGGCCCGCTGGCCAGCGCGTGCTGCCGAAGAGGTACGCGGCTGTCCGATCGCCGATCGACGGCGGAGATAAGAGGAGCCCCAGGTTCAAAACGAGCCGTTGGATGCGGATCTGATGGCGGTGAGGACGCCGCGTCGCACCCGAACGGCGGCGACCAAAATCTGGAGGCGGGAGTTGAAAAACACGGCGGAGGCGAGGGTTCCTCGCCGGAGTTTTGCCGCTGGGGGCCGTGGGGATCTCCAGGGAGCAGAGTAAGGCCTAGGAGGCGCGAAATAACTCCAGGAATCGAGTGCCTCTGCATGCGCTTCCTGGGAAGAGCTCCCGCCCGGAGTTCGACAAGGAACCGACGCGGCGGCCATGGCCACGGATGGCGGCGCACCTGCGATGGAAAAATAGGGGATTCAGTGATGTAACAAGAAGGAGAGATGGGAGGGGAGTCCATAGAACCAATCGATGAGGGCGGAAAGTCCTTGAGATTTCCTTTCGACGGGAGGTCACCGGCGGAGAAGACGCGCTCGATTCCGGCGATGTGGTGAGTTATTGATGGGGCTTCTGATGCTAGGGCTCGATTGGAGATGGGTGGAGGTGGTGTGGCAAGATTTACAGTAAGGAGGTGGCTCCAGGTGGTCTAGGCGCAGAGCATGGCGCCTCGGCGTCCATGGCGGCCACGGTGACTCGACCAAGTTGGCCAGAGGGGGAAAATCTTCGGGAACAAGTTGCCAGGGAGGTTGAGCAAGGTGAGGCCATCCCACTAGCCAGAGGAGATGGCAGGAGATGCACGGTTGCGTCGGGGAGCAATGGCACTTGATCTGCACCCGTAGTTGTTTGATAGGGAGGAGGATGGGAATGAGAGCAAGAGGAGGGAGATGGAGGGCACGAGGGAGCTCTGGGTGATCCCGTGAAGCTTAAGGACAAGGGGAGAGAGCAATGTGTGGCGAGTGATGGCGGAGATCGACAACCACCTGTGATGTAGCTTGTCCTCTAGCCATGGAGGAGGTGTGGAGAAGAAGGGAGGAGGTTTTGGGAGCAGGGAGGATGTCTAGGGGGTTAATGGTTAAAATTACCATGTCACATGGACAGAGAGAGGTGGGGAGAGTGAAAAGATATGCCAGAACATGTGTGATCTTCAACAGTGACAAGAAATACCAGAAGTGGTTTTTGAACGTTTTCACCAAAAATTTGAATAGAACCTATGTGAAACATTGTATCCAATGGATAGATAATTAAAAATGGAGTCTAGAGGTGGTGGTCTCAAGGTTTTCTAAAAACATTTCTTTCACAAGATTTTGAGAATTCAAAAATGGCAGAAACTGTTTTTAAATGTTTTCTCCACATTTTTCAAAACAACTTGCAAATGTTTTTCTATAAATAAGTCCCACATGACCATAGGCATGCTGGGTAATTTTTCCAAAATTTTAGGAAATACTTTCCTTCACAAAATATTTTAAAGTTCATTTCTGGCCTTTTTGAAAATAGAAAATAATAAATAGTAAAATTATTTTTAAACCAATATTTTTGAGTTGGGATGATAGAGTACATAATATTGATCTCAAAAGTGATTTTTAATAAACAACTCCTTTGGAAATATTTGAGGCACCAAGTGGAAAGATGGTGAAAACAGGAGTTTATTTAATAGGATAAAAACCATGAGAGAAGAATAATTAAATGGTCTTTGGAAAATAAATAGAACATATGGAGGTGACTTATAGGTCATGAAGATGACAAGGGTAGGTTCATTGGGCCTGAAAACAATAAGGAGTGATTTGGAGTAACATGGAAAAAGTGCTTCATAATAAAGGTGATATGATCATTAATTTGGGGGTGCCTTCAATAGGACTTTGATAGATGATAACAAAGGGTTTCAATATCAATAATAACAACTTGGATGGAAATCATAGATATATACAATGATATGTAAGAGGATGCATTCTGAATAGTTCAAGATTTGTCATAGAAGAATGTCTCCAAAATTGGAGATTTGTAAGAAAACAGAAGATGATAAGAGCATGTGATGGAGTATGATATAGATGCTTGATCTTGTTATTAATGGGTTTTATTTTATTAGAACATTACACATTAATCAACAAACAGAAATAAATACTTCAAAGCAAACACAAGGTAAATACACACAACAATGCAGATAAAATAACAAGACACACAAGATCACTCAAACAACTATGCTCTTCAATTTAATGTCCATGTGTTTCTCTTAAGTGTTAATTTTGGGTAGTGATCAAGACATACCATGACAAGAGGATTCTATAAAGAGTTTCAGCTCAAAATGTTATTATTTCCCAAAACAATATAATTGAGGTAGAACACAAGGGTAACATAGTCCCCTCTTATAGTTTTTGCAAAAGAAGGAAGTGAGAAGGTGTTTTTGAAATACTTGCAAAAACATCTTGGTTCAAACATGTTGGAGATGATTAGCTCCAAAATACTCTTTATATAGTTTTGGAAAATATTCTTTTGTTTTTCTCAAAACTTGGCCTTTGGGTTTCTTCTAAAATCAAAACATTTTCAAAAAGGTTTTTGCCAAAAGAGTGTGATGGATGAAGATGATAAGCATTCTTGTCATGACTTGATCACAAGGTTTGTGTTTGAAGAAAGTTATGATCATTGTTTTTAACGTTAGTTGTTAACAAACTCAAACACAAACACAAACAACAACCAAATAGAAAAGAAAACACAAGCATAAGTCAAACATATTAAAAAGTTTTTGTTGGCCCTGATTTTTGGGTTATTGAAAACAAGTTTTTCTTGTCTTCCAAAAATTGGGCTGTTACATGAACTACTCACGCATCACTTCGGAGGAGGGCATGGTGGTGTAGACCCCTCCGGTGATGAACTCCCCTCCCGGCAGGGTGCCGGGGAGAGCTCTAGAACCCTCCCGATCTCGGGATGACGATGGCGGTGGCCTCGGGTGTTTTTTGGGACGAAGTGGTATATATTTAGGGTTTACGTCTCGGGGGGTATAAATAGGCGAAAGAGCAAAGGCGGTGGAGGACGGGGGCCCAACATCACCCATGGCGTGGCTAGGGGGCGCACCGCCCTATGGTGTGGGCCCCCTGAGGCCCCCCTCCGGGTCTTTTCGGAACTCCGTGGAACCTTCGGGAATTCTAAGACTTCCGGGCTTCGAATTTTCCAATTCCGAGAATATTTCCATAATAATTTTTCTGAAACTAAAAACAGCAGAAAACAGGGAACTGGCTCTATGGCATTGATACCTATCCAACGTATCTATAATTTCTGATGATCCATGATCATATGTTGCCAATTGCTATTTGTTTTCTCCCTTATTTATAGCATTTTTATACGTTTTCCGGGACTAACCTATTAACAAGATGCCAAGTGCCAGTTCCCTGTTTTCTGCTGTTTTTGGTTTCAGAAAAGTTGTTCTGCAAACATTCTCGGAATTGGACCCCACAAAGCCCGAAGTTCCTATTTTCCCCAGAAGCATCCAGAACACCGAAGAGGAGTCGAAGACGGGCAACAGTGGGGCCACACCATAGGGTGGCGCGGCCCCCCTTGGCCGCGCCACCTATAGGTGTGGGCCCCCTACCTCCACCTCCTTTGCCCTTTAGCCTATTTAAGCCCCCCGGATGGAAAACCCTAAACACCGGATCAAAAATCCCCGAAAAGTTCCGCAGCCGCCGTCCCCGTCAACCCTAGATTAGGGGGGTTATGAAGCTGTTTCCGGCACTCTGCCGGAGAGGAGATCATCACCGGAGGCCTCTTCATCACCATGCCTGCCTCCGGAGTGATGCGTGAGTAGTTCATCCTTGGACTGCGGGTTCGTAGCTGTAGCTAGATGGTTGTCTTCTCCTCATGGGCCTTTTTGTTTTGATCTCGTGAGCTGCCTATCATGATTGAGATTGATCTTATGTAATTCTATATGCTTTGTTTGCTGGGATCCGATGAATATTGAACTTATGCCAAGTTGATTATAGTCTTTATTTGCATATGCTATTTGTGCTCTTGCATGCTTTCCGCTGCTAGTGGTTACTCTGGCCAAGTAGTTGCTAGTGACTCCAAGAGGGAGTATTTATGATCGATAGTGGGTTCATACCTCCTTTTCGCCTTGCTCGAGTGACAAAAATATGAAGGAGGAGGATGTGGTGTTGCCATTAGGGAGAAAACAACGTTGAGAGTGCCCGCGTGCATAATCATTGCTTACATTACACACTTTGTTTAATGCAATTATCTGTTGCTTGCAACTTAATACTTAAGGGGGTTCGGATGATAACCTGAGGGTGGATTATTAGTCATAGATGCAGATGGATGTCGGTCTATGTATCTTGTTGTAATGCCCGCACTAAATATCATAGTAATCTTCATGTCATATTGTGCACTACGGTGCAACCTCTATTTGTCAATTGCCCAACTGTAATTTTTTCACCCGGCATGCTATTTTTTATGGAGAGACACCACTAGTGAAACTATGAACCCCGGTCCATTTTATTACACTATTAAAACAAACCACAACTATTTCCTGCTTTCTTTACTTACTGCAAGCATACACTATTTTCCACACTATACGTCTAATCTTTGTTTTCAGCAAGACCGGTGAGATTGACAACCTCACTGTACCGTTGGGGCAAAGTACTTTGGTTGTGTTGTGTGCAGGTTCCACGTTGTTGCTGACACCGGTAAAGCGCCAGCACCACCGTCAGTGGCATCAACTTTTCGAAGGTCCTCTTTCTCCTACTGGATTGATAACCTTGGTTCCTAACTAAGGGGAAATACCTACCGTTGTGCTCATCACACCCTCCTCTTGGGGTCTCCCAAAAAACGTGTGTATCACGATCATCAAGGATATTTTCTGGCGCCGTTGCCGGGGAGAAGGAAGTCTTCTGGCAAGGGGAGTCTCTCACTCTCAACCTCTTTATTTTGTTTATTGTCTTGTTTTTATTTTTGTCTTGTTTTGCTTCTCTTTATTGAAAACACAAAAAATTTAGTTTACTTCATAGTTGTTATTTATTTTCTTGCTTTTATTCTGCTAAAATGAGTTCCTCTGAGAATACTGAGTTGTGTAACTTCACTAGCACAAACAACATTGATTTTATTTGCACACCTATTGCTCCACCTGCTCCTACTGCTGCTTTCTATGAGATTAAACCTGCTATATTAAATCTTGTGATGAAAGAACAATTTTCTGGTATTAGTACCGATGATGCTGCTGCCCACCTTAATAATTTTGTTGAACTATGTGAGATGCAAAAACATAAAGATGCGGATGGAGATATTATTAAACTGAAATTATTTCCTTTCTCTTTGAGAGGAAGAGCTAAAGAATGGTTGCTATCTTTGCCTAGAAATAGTATTGATTCATGGACTAAGTGTAAATATGATTTCATTGGAAAATATTATCTTCCTGCTAAGATTATATCCCTGAGAAGTGACATAATGAAGTTTAAACAATTTGATAATGAACATGTTGCTAAAGCTTGGGAAAGAATGAAAACTATGATGAAGAATTGTCCCACTCATGGACTGACTACTTGGATGATTATACAAACCTTTTATGCAGGACTGGATTTCTCCTCAAGGAACCTATTGGATTCAGCTGCTGGAGGTACCTTTATGTCCATCACTTTGGGCAATGCAACAAAGCTTCTTGATGATATGATGATAAATTATTCAGAGTGGCACACTGAGAGAGCTCCACAAGGTAAGAAGGTAAATTATGTTGAGGAAACCTCCTCTTTAAGTAAAAGGCTTGATGCTATTATGTCTATGCTTGTTAATGGTAAAGCTCAAGTTGATCCTAATAATGTTCCTTTAGCCTCTTTTGTTGCTCAAGAAGAGCATGTTGATGTAAACTTTATTAGAAATAATAATTTTAACAACAATGCTTATAGAAATAATTTTGGTGGAAACAATTATAAACCTTATCCTCCTAATAATGGTTATGGTAATTCTTATGGAAACTCCTACAATAGTAATAAAAGATCTACCTCTGATCTTGAAAACATGCTTAAAGAATTTATTAGCACACAAACTGCTTTTAATAAATCTGTTGAGGAAAAGCTTGGTAAAATAGATGTTCTTGCCTCTAAAGTAGATAGTCTTGCTATTGATGTTGATTTTCTAAAACTAAAAGTTTTGCCACAATGTGTGAAACAAAGTAAATCTTTGAATGCCATTGAAGTTCAAATTGATAGTAATGTTAGGTTGATGGCTGAATTACGTGCTAGGTGGGAAAGAGAAGATGAATTGGCTAAAAAGAATAATATTGCTAGAGTTTGCACTATCACAACCACTAGTAAAACTGAAGCTCCTAGTGCTAGTAAACCTCCTACTATCAATGGTAAAGTATTCGGTGTTAATAAAGTCCCTACTCCTTTGTTGAAACGTGCTAAATTGCCTCAAACAGCTGAAATTGCTCCTGATAAAAGTGCTGAAATTTTTAGAGATGTGGGAGATAATAGTTCCATTACTTTTGATGATAATAATATTGATTTTGATGATTGAAATATCTCTAAATTTATTATGTTTCTACAAAATCTTGCTAGAAGTCCCAATGCTAGTGCCATGAATATGGCCTTTACTAAACATATTACCAATGCTCTCATGAAAGTTAGGGAAGAAAAGTTGAAACTTGAGACATCTATCCCTATAAAATTAGATGATGGTTGGGATCCTATAATTAAGAAAAAAATTAAATGATTTTTATTGCAATGCTTTGTGTGACCTTGGTTCTAGTATCTCTATTATGCCTCAAAAGCTTTCTAATATGCTTGATTTACCACCGTTGGAACACTGTTATTTGGATGTTCATCTTGTTGATAATGCTAAGAAGAAACCTCTTGGTAGAATTGATGATGTTCTTATTATGGTTAATAATAACCTTTCCCCTGTTGATTTTTTTGTTATGAACATTGAATGCAATGCTTCTTGTCCTATTGTTTTGGGGAGACCTTTTCTTAGAACTGTTGGTGCTATTATTGGCATGAAAGAGGGGAGTATTAAATATCAATTTCCCCTCAAAAAAGGTTTGGAACACTTTCCTAGAAAGAAGATGAAGCTACCCTTTGACTCTATTATTATAGAAAAATATGATGTTGATGTTTTTTTTACTTGAAAACACTTGAGTTTCCCTTTTATGCCTAGCTGAAAGGCGTTAAAGAAAAGCGCTACCGGGAGACAACCCATTTTATTTCGTTGTTTTCAACTCGTTTTCTTTCGTTTTATTTGGTGTGCTTTGCACCTGGGTGTTGTCTATTTTCTTAGAAAACCTGTTGTATCTTTTCTTTTGAGTTTTTTTTAGCCAATTAAAAGCTCTAGTGGAAAGTTGAGCCTATATTTCGGATTTTTGCGCAGGAAACAGATTTCTGCTGTCCACTGTTAATTCCGTATAAAATCACAGAAAATCCAAAATGACCTGAGCTTTTTTGTGCTTAATCCTGAGTTATACACGCAACTTGTCTTCGAAGACCACTTTCTGATTTTAGCAACATAAGATTTTTGAAAAAATCGATCTTTACCTGCTGTTCTGTTTTGACAGATTTCTGCCATTTATCGCATTTGCATCTTAATCTCTTTCTTTTGGTGTTCTTTTGAGAAAAAGAGTTTTGAAAGAAGTTATTACAGTATATAATGTATTTTTGGGTGTTAGACTTGTGTTGAAACTGAACCATGTGAATTTATTATTTCAATTGCACTAACGTTGCTAATGAAGATTGTGAGAATTTTGATGTGAAGGAATTTCAAGGGTCAAGAGAAGAGGATGATATGATGTGATCAAGAAGAGTGAAAAGCCTAATATTGGGGATGCCCCGGTGGTACATCCAAGAAAATTCCAAGAACACTCAAGCGTCTAATCTTGGGGATGCCCAAGGCATCCACTTCTTCATCAACAAATTATCAGGTCACTTCTAGTGAAACTATGTTTTTATTCGGTCGCATCTTATGTGCTTTACTTGGAGCGTCTTTTTTTTTGTTTTCAGTTTGCTTTTTCTTTTGCTTTCAGTTTGTTTTTACTTTTTAAATAAGCTTGGTTGGACCCCAACATTCCTTTATTGGAGAGTGACACGCTCCGATTTTTCATCAGAATACGTTGTATTCTTAATCTCTATCTAGCTGCTGCATTTATTTAGCTCTTGTTTTGCATGCATCTCTTATTAGAGTTGTTAGTTTTAGTAGTGGTATGTGAGTGCTCTCATGTTTGCTTTCTATATCATAAAGATTATTTTTTGTTAAAGCATGTTTTGTATGGTGCTTGTTGGGAGAAAGAAAACTGATGCTTGAAGTAGAATTTATAACAGTACTAGTAGAAGCTTGTATAGACCGTGGCTAGAACTTTTTCATGCCATGCTAAATGTTATTTTAGTTTTAAAGCCTTGTGATTATTGAGTAGCATGATTAGCCTCAAATAGCTGAGAGTGTTTAATATGTATTGAAAGATTCATGAGTTGTTCTTGTCATAGTAAAGCATCAATATATGGTATTCTCTTTCGAATGTTTTATTTGGTTGACTTGGCGCATGCTCACACCATGTTTATGACTACAAACCAGTCACGAATAGCCTCCATGACCACTTAGTTTTTGAACTCGTGATACTACTTTTGTTCTAATTAATGATGCTTATGTCGCTATGCATGATTATGGCTCTTATGCTCTCTTGATTTGTCGCTCCCAGTCTTTTGCTAGCCTCCACCTGTACTGAGTATGAGCTCTACTCGTGCATCCAAACTCCCTTAAACCAAAGTTTTTACAATTGTGTCCACCATACCTACCTACATGTGGTATTTAACTGCAATTCCAAAGTAAATTGCTCATGTGTTACCTTTAAAACCTTCAAAATTACTCATGCTTTATGTTCATGTTTTTGCTCATGAGGACGTAAATAGAGAATATTTATTTCACTTGTTGATTGGATTTCACACCCTGGACTAGTGGCTTCGTCCGCTTATCCAAATGATAGAAGAGCTGGCAGCGGGGTGCCCAGCCCCAAATTAATGCAAACAAATTCTCTTCACTATTTTTGCCCCTGATTTATCAGTCAAAGCATAATTGTGTAAACAAAATAGAAAGAGGGATGACCTTCTACACCAGTTGTGTCCTTCACCATGGGAGACACTCTTGTGATTCCAGTTGACTTGTGACGTACTGTATTTCCTGTTTACCATTTGTTGACATTAGCATACATCTCCCAAAATATAGATACTCAGTGTCAAACTTTTAATACCTCTGTTTAATAAAATAAAAGCTCTAGCACATGAGTGATGTCTGCTTCCCTCTGCGAAGGGCCTTTCTTTTACTTTTATGTTGAGTCTCCATCTTCTAACTTTATGCACAGTTGAGAGAGCATTTTTGCCATTCTGAGTTCTATGTGCATTTGTCCCATAAGCATCAATAATTACTTCATGATGTGATATTATTTGTTCTTTAATTATTTTTTCTAGTCTTCCTCATGAACTTTGAAGGTGTCCTGGTATTTATGTTTTGCCCCATTCTTAAGGACTATCGAAATATCACTTTGCCATGCTTTCTCTATACCCGAAAAAAATGTTTACCTTTTTGCATTATTATTCATGATCCTTTATTTGAGTTACTCTTCGTGATGCAAAGTAATTGCTATGCTTTATTATTAAAGTTTTATTTATCATGGTTGTGTTTAAAAAATTTATGATCTCAGCGTGCATATGCTTTTAGATTAGATTGATCAAGTTTATGTTAGTAGCATTTCACCTCAGAAATTATTGTTTTATCGTTTACCTACTCGAGGACGAGTAGGAACTAAGCTTGGGTATGCTTGATACGTCTCCAACGTATCTATAATTTCTGATGCTCCATGATCATATTTTGCCAATTGCTATTTGTTTTCTCCCTTATTTATAGCATTTTTATACATTTTCTGGGACTAGCCTATTAACAAGATGCCAAGTGCCAGTTTCCTGTTTTCTGCTGTTTTTAGTTTCAGAAAAGTTGTTCTGCAAACATTCTCAGAATTGGACCCCACAAAGCCCGAAGTTCCTATTTCCCCGGAAGCATCCACAACACAGATGAGGAGTCGAAGACGGGCAGCAGGGGGGCCACACCATAGGGTGGCGCGGCCCCCCTTGGCTGCGCCACCTATAGGTGTGGGCCCCCTGGCCTCCACCGCCTTTGCCCTTTCGCCTATTTAAACCCCCGGATGGAAAACCCTAAACACCTGATCAAAAATCGTTGAAAAGTTCCGCAGCCGCCGTCACCGTCAACCCTAGATCAGGGGGGTTCTGAAGCTGTTTCCGGCACCCTGCCGGAGAGGAGATCATCACCGGAGGCCTCTTCATCACCATGCCTACCTCTGGAGTGATGCGTAAGTAGTTCATCCTTGGACTATGGGTTCGTAGTTGTAGCTAGATGGTTGTCTTCTCCTCATATGCCTCCATGTTTAGATATCGTGAGCTTCCTATCATGATCGAGATTGATCTTATGTAATTCTCCATGCTGTGTTTGCTGGGATCCGATGAATATTGAACTTATGCCAAGTTGATTATAGTCTTTATTTGCATATGCTATTTGTGATCTTGCATGCTTTCCGTTGCTAGTGGTTACTCTGGCCAAGTAGTTGCTAGTGACTCCAAGAGGGAGTATTTATGCTCGATAGTGGGTTCATGCCTCCTTTTTTCCTTGATCGAGTGACAGAAACGTGAAGGGGGAGGATGTGATGTTGCCATTAGGGAGAAAACATCGGTGAGAGTGCCCGCGTGCATAATCATTGCTTACATTACACACTTTGTTTAATGCAATTATCTGTTGCTTGCAACTTAATACCTAAGGGGGTTCAGATGATAACATGAGGGTGGATTATTAGTCATAGATGCGGATGGATGTCGGTCTATGTATCTTGTTGTAATGCCCGCACTAAATATCATAGTAATCTTCACGTCATATTGTGCACTATGGTGCAGCCTCTATTTGTCAATTGCCCAGCTGTAATTTGTTCACCCAACATGCTATCTTTTATGAGAGACACCACTAGGGAAACTATGAAACCTGGTCCATTTTCTTACACTGTTAAAACAAACAACAAATATTTCCTACTTTCTTTACTTACTACAAGCATACACTGTTTTCCACACTATATGTCTAATCTTTGTTTTCAGCAAGACCAGTGAGATTGACAACCTCACTGTACCGTTGGGGCAAAGTATTTTGGTTGTGTTGTGTGCAGGTTCCACGTTGTTGCTGACGCCGGTGAAGCGCCAGCACCACCGTCAGTGGCATCAACCTTCGAAGGTCCTCTTTCTCCTACTGGATTGATAACCATGGTTTCTAACTAAGGGGAAATACCTACCAATGTGCTCATCACACCCTCCTCTTGGGGTCTCCCAACAAACGTGTGTATCACGAGCATTAGGCATCTTGTCAATAGGTTAGTCCGGAAAATCGATAAAAATGACATAAAGTGTATATCAAACATGTGGGAAACAATAACAAAATAACATGGAACATCAGAAATTAAGGATATGTTTATGACGTATCAATATCCCCAAGCTTAGTTCCTACTCGTCCTCGAGTAGGAAAACGATAAAAACACATAATTTCTGAGGTGACATGCTACCAACATAAACTTCATCATCAAGAAGGTAAAAGCATAAGTAAGCTGAGATCATAGAACTTAAACACAAGCATGATAAATATAATTTTAATAATAAAGCATAGCAATCACCTTGCATCATGAGAAGTGACACAAATAAAAGATCATGAATAACAATGCAACAAAAGATATACGTTTGTTTCAAGTATAGAGAAAACATGTCAAAGTAATATTTCGCTAGTCCTTAAGAGTGGGGAAAAAAATAAATGCCAGGACACCTTCAAAGTTCATGAGGAAGAGTAGAACAAATAATTAGAGAACAAGCAATAACACATCATGAATCAATTAATAATGTTTCTGTGGCAAATGCACATAAAACTCAGAATGGCAACTATGCTCTCTCAACTGTGCATAAAGTTAGAAGATGGAGACTCAACATAAAAGTAGAAGAAAGACCCTTCGCAGAGGGAAGCATGGATCACTCATGTGCTAGAGATTTTATTTTATTAAACAGAGGTATAAAAACTTGATACTCCTCCCAACCATCTTTCACAAACCATGGCTAACTGAATCCTCGGGTGCCTGCCAACAATCACATATCGTGGAGGAGTGTCTATATTTTAAGAGAGGTGTATGCTTATGTCAACGAATGGTAAACAGAAAATATAGTACATCACAAGCCAACTAGACTTCACAAGAGAGGCTCCCATAGAAGGACGCATCTGGGTAGAAAGTCATCCCTCTTTCTCTTTTGTTTACACAATTATGCTTTGACTGATAAATCAGGGGCAAAAATAGTGAAGAGAATTTGGTTATTAATTTGGGGTTGGGCACCCTGCTGCCAACTCTTCTATCATTAGATAAGCGGATGAAGCCACTAGTCCAGGGTGTGAAAGTCCAATCAACAAGTGAGATAAAGATTCTCTATTTACGTCCTCATGAGCTAAAAAAGGAGCATAAAACATGAGTAATTTTGAAAGTTTTAAAGGTAACACATGAGCAATTAATTTGGAGTGGCAGTTAATTACCACATGTAGGTAGGTATGGTGGACACAATGGGAAAACTTTGGTTTTTGGGAGTTGGATGCACGAGTAGAGCTCATACTCAGTACAGGTGGAGGCTAGGAGAAGGCTCAGAGCGACAAATCAAGAGAGCATAAGAGCCATAATCATGCATAGCGACATAAACATTATTAATAAAAGCATAAGTGGCACCACAAGCTCAAAAACTAAATCATCATGGAGGCTATTAGTTACTGGTTCATAGTCATAAACATGGTTTGAGCATGCGCCAAGTCAACCAAATAAAACATTCAAAGGAGAACACCACAAATTTATGCTTCAATATGAGTAGAACAACCCATGATTCTTTCAATGGCACATTAAACACTCTCAGCTATTTGAGGATAATCATGCTACTAAATAAGCACAAGAGTTTATAACTAAAATAACATCTAGCATGATATGAAAAAGTCTAGCCACAGTCTATACAAGCTTCTACTTGCACCGTTATAAATTCTACCTCAAGCAGCAGTTTCTTTTCCCAACAAGCACCATACAAAACATGCTTTAACAAAAACTCTCTAAATTCTACAGAAAGAAAAAATGAGTGGACTCACATAACACTACTAAAACTAACAGTTCTGATTAAGAGATGCAATCAAAACGAGAGCTAAACAGGAATTTTTGCAGTAACTAGAAGAAAAACTAAGAATACTAGCATAGCAAGTATTCAAACAAAAAAGCGGAGCGTGTCTCTCTCCCAAACAAAGAATGCTAGGATACAAATATATTATTACAGCAAGGAAAACAAAAGAAAACAAAATAAAACAAAATAAAAACAAACAGACTCTCCAAGTAAACTTCATATGATGTGACCGAATAAAAATATAGTTTCACGAGAAGTGACATGATAGATAGTTGATGAAGAAGGGGATGCCTTGGGCATCCCCAAGCTTAGATTCTTGAGTCTTCTAAAAATATGCTTGGATGAACCACGGGGCATCCCCAAGCTTTGACCTTGCACTCTTCTTGATCACATATATCACCTCTTCTCTTGACCCTTGAAAACTTCCTTCACACCGCACTCAAACAGTAATTCACATTAGAGGGTTAGTGCAACAATTAAAAATCCATTGGTTCTGTATGGCACAATTTCTATTGATACTTTTAAATATTATCTACAGACACTGATGTTTTGTGAAGCAAAGAAATCCACTTGACATCGCAAAAGAGCAAATGCAAGAAAAATGGCAGAATCTGTCAAAACCAGAACAGTCTGTAAAGACGAATTTTTTTGAGGCACTTAAGTTGCTCAGATCGAAAAACTTAAATAATTAAAAAGTTGCGAAATCAACCTAGGAATAAGTACAAGAAATTTCTGGTCATTCTGATTATTCTATGATTTATACGATTTTTGACGGTGGACAGCAGAAATTTGTTTCCTACGCAGAAATCCGAAAACCAACTCCAACTCTCGTCAGAAACCTTACTTGGAACTACTAAAACATGAAAAGAAAGATACAAAGGAGTTTCTACAGAAGTAGAAAACCCTTTGACTCAAAGAAAACAGAGAAAAATAAAGCAAAAATAAAACCATGGGTTTTCTCCGAAGAAGTGCTTTTCTTTAACGTCTTTTAGCTAGGCCCAGAAAAGTGGAATCAAGTATTTTCAAGTGAAGAAGAATCCAAATTGTAACTTGTTCAAATAACAGAATCAAAAGGAAATTTCATTCTCTTTATAGGAAAGTGTTCCATACCTTGCTTGAGTGGGAACTAAAATTTAATATTCCCTTCTTTCATATCAATAACAGAACCAACAGTTCTAAGAAAAGGTCTTCCCAAAACAATTGGAAAAGAAGCATTGCATTCAATATTCAAGACAACAAAATCAACAGGGACAAGAGTATTATTAACCATGATAAGAACATCATCAACTCTCCCCAAAGGTTTCTTTCTAACATTATCAATAAGACGAATATCCAAATAACAAGGTTCCAATGGTGGTAAATCCAGAATATCATAGAGTTTCTTGGGCATAACAGAGATACTAGCACCAAGATCACATAGAGAATTGCAGTCAAAATCATTCACTTTCATTTTAATAATAGGTTCCCAACCATCATCTATCTTCCTAGGGATAGAGGGTTCACATCTTAATTCATCCTCTCTAATTTGCAAGAGAGAATTTGTAATATGTCTTGTGAAAGCCATATTCATTGCACTAGCATTAGGACAACTAGCAAGCTTTTGTAAGAACTTAATCACATCAGTTATATTGCAATCATCAAAGTCAAGATCATTTTTATCAAACATAATGGGACCATTTTCTCCCATATTTCTAAAAATTTCAGCACTTTTATCAGGAACATTTTTAGCAGTTTTAGGCAGTTTTGCATTTTTACTAGCAGAAGTGGGAGTGTTTTCAATACCAATTACTTTACCACTGATAGTAGAAGGTTTTCGAGCATGAGAAAATTCAGTTTTACTAGTGGTGGTAATGGTGCAAAAAAATTCTATATTATTCTTTCTAGTTATTTCATCTTCGTTTTCCCATCTAGCATGCAATTCAGCTAACATCCTAACATTATCATCAATTTGAATTTGGATAGCATTAGTAGCAGCAAAAGCATTCTCATCTATGGTTTCAGTTTTAGTAGTCATTCTATTGATCAAAGAAGATTGAGGTTTAGACATGGATGAAATATAATTTTCAGCATGAGCAATTTTAACTTGCAACCCAGATATTTCTCTATTTAAACTCTCAAGTTGATAGCTGATATTTCTTAGCATAAAAAATTGTTCCTCCATGGTTTTAGTAAATAGTTTATTTTGCTCATATTGTTTTTGCATAAAGTCTTTAGTGGCTCTTTCAACTTCTTAAATTCTTTCATTAGACATTCCAGTTCTATCATTATTACCACTATTAAAAGGATATGGCCTATAATTTTTGCTACCAAAATAATTCCTATAAGCATTGGTGTTGAAATTATTATTCTTAATGAAGTTCACATCAACATGCTCTTCTTGAGCTACCAAAGAGGCTAAAGGAACATTATTTGGATCAATAGGAGCATGACCATTCACAAGCATACACATAATAACATCAAGTCTTTCATTCAAAGAGGAGGTTTCTTCAACATAATTTACCTTCTTACCAGTTGTAGCTCTCTCAGTGTGCCACTCAGAATAATTTACCATCACATC
The DNA here is from genome assembly GCA_028641055.1 of Alopecurus myosuroides. Classification (NCBI taxonomy): domain Eukaryota; kingdom Viridiplantae; phylum Streptophyta; class Magnoliopsida; order Poales; family Poaceae; genus Alopecurus; species Alopecurus myosuroides. The sequence goes on from CM054058.1 coordinate 246,127,759, forward strand.
ATCAAGAAGCTTTGTTGCTAACCCCAAGGTCATGGACATAAAGGTTCCTCCTGCATCTGAATCCAGAAGGTTTCTTGAAGAAAAATTCGGACTTATATAAAATGTTTGGATGACCGTCCAAGTAGTCAGTCCATGAGTGGGACAACTTTTTACTAAAGATTTCATTCTTTCCCAAGCTTTAGCAACATGCTCATTATCAAGTTGCTTAAAATTCATAATTCTACTTCTTAAAGATATAATGTTAGCAGGAGGATAATATTTTCCAATGAAAGCATCCTTACACTTAGTCCAAGAATCAATACTATTTCTAGGCAAAGATAGCAAGTTAGCAACCATTCTTTAGATCTTCCTCTCAAAGAGAAAGGAAACAATTTCAGTTTAATAATATCTCCACCAACATCTTTATATTTTTGCATCTCACATAGTTCAACAAAATTATTAAGATGGGCAGCAGCATCATCAGTACTCATGTCACACCCAGTTTTTGGAATCTTGTACTGTGTTCAAGAAGACAAAAATTAGGGCCAACATTTTTTTTCTAACAACATGATTGTTTGAACTAACATGTGTTTATGATATTAATCATATTTGCAACACAAGTTTTGTTTCTTGATAAAACCAATATCAAATTTTTCTGAAAATAATTCTTTAAGTTTTTCCCTGTTGTTTTCTCTATGGATTACTTGGGTGAATTTTATTCCAAGACTTGGATCATTCTTGTTTGCATCTTAAAATAAACTTTTAACCTTGTTGGATCCAAGAAAACAAAATTTCAAAATTATTTATGGAAGTTTTCTTTTAGCTTCTCTATAGAAACTATTCCCTGAAAATATAGCCAAGTACCTGTTTTCTACCTTTGTTTTCACTAGGCTATAAAATGTTATTTTAGGTTCTCATGACTTTTATTTGTTCCTTGATATATGGAATACAAATCCATAAGCTTGGTTTTATTTTTGGATTAATAAAGATGATCTTTTGCTTGTTGTCTTGGTGGTATAAAAATAAGGCAAAAAAAGGCATTTTTGGAAAACAGAGAAAAACAGAAATTACACCTTTTCCCACATTGTTTTAGTAGCCTTAAACTATTTCAAATTTGTTTTCAAAAGATGTTTCTGAAATTTTATAACATGTTTAACAAACTCCCTACTCTGAAAACAAATTTTGGAAACCATTTGGTCTTTGAAAACAACCCCAACTTTTTGCTCATATCATCTGTTTTCAACACTTAGAACTTTTCACTAAGTCCTTAACTGAATTTTCTGAACTTTTTAGGAACTGTTGCTGTTACACTTTTGGGCTGAAATTTTATTTGCTTTTATTTGCAAGTATTGATGAGAGGTGTTGTATAGTGTGTTGACTAAGTTGTGGACTCGAACCAGGATGTGTTTTCTCCTTCTAGAAGACTTGAGTGTGAAGAAACCAAGTGAGAGAGAGTGAGAGAGCTTGATGATGTGGCATGGGTATGGGCCTCCATACCTTGCCCCTTTCCCTCTTGACCTTGACTCCCCTAGCTCCCAAAAGCCAGTGGTTGACTGCCCCCTAGCTGGCTTGGCCCTTGGCATCAATGCCATGTGAGGTAATGACCAAAACAGCCCGTGGACGCCCCTATGCCATCAAATGGCATGAACCCGAGAGTGCCCCCATGCCCTCCATCTCATTCCCGTGGCCTTATGCCTCCTCACTCGTGTCCCTCTCGCCACTAGGCTCTCATACCTCCTCACTCTCACCTCGAGCATAAGGAAGCGATCCTGGGAGCTCCTGCGAGCTTCACGAGCCAAAACCTCGCCGCCGGCCACCGCAACCACCCAGAGGTGGCACAGCTCGAACCCAATGCCCTAACCCCTTGTTTTCGCCTCCGACGAGCTCCACGTATCCCATATACCCCCTCTTACACCCTCTTGCGTTCCCTCGCTTGCAGGTACGCCGTCGCCGTCGAGATCGCCGCCGCAGGTGCCCTGCCGTGCCTCGCCGCTTGGAGCCTCTCCTGCACCCGCAAGCCGCGCCCCTCGACCCCTGGACCATCCCCGAGCCTGCGCCACCGCACCCCAAGCTCCACGGTGAGCACCCCGGCCACGCCGTTTCCCTCCGCCGTCGGGAAGAGAGAGAGACAGGAGGGAGGAAGAAGAGAGACCGCGGGCCGTTCGATGTGAGATCGACGGTTACGCTTGAACGACCGTATTTCCAGCGCTGCACGCGTGCGCTGGGCCGCGTTCGCCTCTTAGCTGGGTCGCGCCCGTGAAACCCCAGCCCACCCCTATGTTTTGTTTTCCTTTTAAAAATCAGCAGGGTTCTGCTTGTCTGATTTTGACCTGTTAAAAATAGTTTTCTTGAAAATTAAAATCAACCAAAAATCATGGCACGAATAATATATTTTCCTAACCATCCAAAATTAATAGATCTAAGTTTTGACTTGTAGTTTTGTCTCAAGATCTGTTTTGCCACAGGGTGTCTATAGACATGTTTGTGGCATAAATTTTTGGATCTGTATCGAAAATGATCAAACTAAATTGTTTTGGATATCTTAGGACTAAATCTGTCACTCGCACCTTGCCTCACATCAAGGTGAGTTACCAAATGGAAATGCCATACATTTTGGTAAAACGCTAGTAGGCTTTTCTAGGATTTTTAGAGTGAGTTTAAAAATGATTTTTGAGGTGAATCCAATTGGATGAATTTTCTTATGACTAGATCTATCCAATCCTAGCTTGGATTAGTTTTTGGAGCCCTATATTAATTTTGGTGAGCAAAACTAGAAACATCAGCTTTTCTGTTTTCATTATTACTTGTGTATTTGTTTGTTAAGTAATGTGTGATTGTTTGAATCTTGTTTCCTAGCATGTATAGATGTGTTATCACTTTTTATTAGGTTGTTTTCTTGCAGTACATCTACCTTGGAAAGTGTGTGCATGTTTGAAAAGTCAAATAGGAATAGGACTAGCATTTCTTATTTCCCTAGTTTATTTATTTGATTGTTGTGTGCACCAAATCTTTGTATGTTTCTTTTACCTAGTTTTGTGCTATGCTTGAGTTGAGTCCAGTACCATTTTGGTACTGTTATCTTGATGTTATTATCTCTAATAGCTTGCACCTTATTTTATAGCAAAGCATGTGTAACATTTGTTGTTTGTTTTCACTAGTATTGTTTTCACTAGTATGAATAGTTTAGTATTGATTGCTTTGTTATATTAATTTTGTCATGTATGACCAGAGGCCTTGTTACCTCTTTTGCCTTGGTATTAGTGGGCCCATAACCCACTGGTCCCATTGCATCTTGGTTAAGGATGATATCCCCAACCATACACTTGTGTGAAAATAGCATGTTTTTCTTTATGTGAGTTTAATATTTTCCACCTAGGAAAATAGATTGTTTGTTTCACTTATGAAAGTGAAGAATGTAGTATTTTCTTTGTGAATACTAGTATGTTTAGTGGTGGTTCATTTGTTAGCATAATAATCCCTTAGGGGTATCATGTTAAGGAATGCTTCACTATTGTTTGTTTAAATTGAATTGTTTGCTAATAGAATATTTCCTTGTGATTGATAAATTATGTGTGGATTGATTTTCATTGAGTGTTTGGATTTTTGAAAGTATTTAGTTGAGCTTGTATTTAGTGCATAGCTACTGGTTGTATAGTATGTATCTTGGTTGCTTGCTATTTAATTAAATAGAAAAGTATGTATTGCTAGAATGGATTGATGCTTACTTAGTAGGTGTTCTTATAGAATTATTTTTGTGTATTTGCTTCCTAGCATGTATAGTGTTTGTGTACTGTTAGTAGGCACTTATATTCATGTATTGCTTGTTTAGGAAAATGCATCCTTGACGTGGGATAGTCACGGCAGACGTTACCGGGGGTAACTTAGTTGAGAGAATTCCTTATTTGACCCTTACTTAAAATCTGGTTCCCTATTTGGCCCTAAAAGAAAATTTCTTCCCTATTTGACACCTTAACTTTAGTTTCTTCCTAACATGGCCCTACAGTGCATTCTAAACACAAATGGGGATGTAAAAAGACTCTTTTGCCCCTGATGAATTTTTGTACCAAAATTCATAATAAAAGTTGAAAATAAGCATAGTTATATTCTATGCGATGTTGGTCCCACACAATACAAATATTATTCTTAAAGATATATATATGTGATATTGCACTCATTTTGTAGAGTACATTATCGAGGGGTTCGCCTACGGTGTCCTAGTACCTGGTACGCACAGGGCCTGTGGGGGTCTGTGGGGGCGGTCACCTGGCGCCCAAAAATATTGGGAGGCTCTCACAGATGTATTGTATATACGTGTAAAAAAAAAGAAAAGGGGACGGTCAACCGGCGCCCAAAAGTATTGGGAGGCCCTCACATATGTATTGTAGATACGTGTAAAAAAAAGAAAACAGGGCCTACAACATTTTCATGGCTAGGTCGTACGCTAGGGCCAACTGGTTGTGAAATTCCAGTGTCGTTTCCGCGTCCCTATCCATCGATGATCCATGGATGGTTTCCTGTGCCTAGCTGATCACGGTTTGTTCTGCTAAAAAAAATAGACCAAGGTTCGCTCGATGCATCGTGATCCATAGGACAAAACCAGCAGATATCAACGCCCTAAAATTTCCGCCTCACACAGGCACGTATCACTGTCTATGCGCCGCGCACGCGGCACACCGCCGCTGAGGCGCCGATTCGGATCGGCCTGCGTATACACGCACGCGCCAATGAACTTGCTGCCGGCGCAAACTTATGGATAGATAGCTCATATACGTATATACTTAGCACTTGCTTAATTCTTCTCGCGCCAAAATACGTACATAATTAGCAAAATAAACCATGTATGCGATATACTTACAAGGCATACATCAGAACAGCTATTTGTTTGGATCATACTCCAGATGTGTACGTTCAAAGTAATATTTGTATCGTGTGGGATCAAAATGGCGTAGAATCTAACTATGCTTATTTTCAACTTTTATTATGAACTTTGGTACAAAAATTCATCAGGGGCAAAAGAGTCTTTTTACATCCTCATTTGTGTTTAGAATGCACTATAGGGCCATGTTAGGAAGAAAATGAAGTTAATGTGTCAAATAGGGAAGAATTATTTTTTTAGGGCCAAATAGGGAACAAAATTTTAAGTAAGGGCCAAATAAGGAATTCTCTCAACTTAGTTTGGGGCGAATCGACTCTGGTGTTTGGGAGAGGGTTTAGCCTGGATGCAATCATATTAACTGGTGATCGAGAGGCTCGGGCTGCAATGTCGCCGAGACTCCAATCTAGGGTTACAAAGACTTGCTCTCGTATATCTAGAATACTCGAATCCTTCTATCTCTCTCAATCTCGATCTCTTTATGCCCTAGAAGCCGGTTTATATGATACCCGGCTTCCTGGATTTCCTTACAAGATATTTTCGGAATCCTATCCAGGACCCATACGTAACCCTAAGTTTCTACCGTGACCCCCCAAGTCACGGGTTACAGGTTCGCGCCGCCTCTAAGGTCTTCTAGAACTTCTTTTCCCTTGAGCCGGGTCACCAACACAATCACTGGCCCATTAATAACACTTGGCCCAGCATCACAACGCAAGGTCTCATGCAGTTTCCCTTCGTCCGGGTCTCATCCCAGGCATGGGCCTGCCGGGTTATCATCCCCCCAACAGTAGTCCCCAGAATAGTTTGGGCATCTTGGTTGACGCTTTTCCTTGTAGCTTTAAATCATTGAGTCGACCATGAAGCGCACGCTATTCCCTGTAAAACAACAAACACTTACACATATAATGTCAAAGGTTAAATTGCTTTTCTTGTAGCCAGGCCGGCTCTTTCGGCGGCCATATAATAACCTTATTATCATACTGAGCTGACTATCATTTCTTGGCTCAGCTCTCCATAACGTACATCTCCTAAACCGGCTTTCATTTTCTTCACAAGCTGGTCCGAGTAATAGTTTCAAGTCCGACTCTTTTGGCGGTCATCAGTAACTCGGCGGCTTAACGATAACTCCCAAGATCTTATCCCGTAATCAATGGGCCGATTTATATCTTCCCGTAATTTCCTCAATGTTACCGTTCGGTTTCTAGGGTTTCTCCGCACCTATAAATAGAGCTCGGGGGGAAAACCCTAAATCCAAACGCCACCGTGCTACCTCATCTTCTTCTTCCTCCCGCTCACCATTAGCGCCCAAGGACCCGAGGTCAAAACATGAGCCATCGGATCCCGCATGCACGCTGTTGACCCCGACTGCCGGCCACCGCTCCGCACCGCCGTTCCACTCCGCTGCGCACGCCGGGCTTCACCTTGGAGATCTCGCCGCGCCATCGAAGCCCAAGCTTCAAGCTCGAATCCAGAACGCTAGCACGCACACGCGCCGCCGTCACCTTCAAGGACCGGGCCACCGCTGCATGCCGCGCTCACCGGACTTCGTCCCGCCGCCACTTTCCGGTAACATTCCCAGATCTAAGTTTTTCTCCTTTAGATCTCAAGTTCGTGTTCGTAACGCTTTTCATCTTCATCATTTTTCTTGTTACTTTGTTTTTAATTTTTGTTTCTATTTAGATCCACTTCGATGGCACCCAAAACTGCTCCCAATTCCAAGGGTAAGACCCCGGCCCTGAAGCAAAAGCCGGGTCAGTCGATCTCAACCAACTGGGATAAATCGACCGTGACGCTCGCAAAATTGGAGGAGCTGGCCGAGTCCGGGGTCCTCCCAGCACAGTCGGATATTTCCTGGAGAGCACCGGAGGAGGAGACCCGGCCTTCACCCCAATCAGGTGAAGTTGTCGTTTTTCTTGAGCACGTGATCCGGGGTTTTCGCCCCCCGGGCCATCCTTTCTTTCGCGAGGTCCTCCACCACTATAAACTCCGGGTTTTCGATATTGGTCCTAACTCGATCTTGAACATCTTCCATTTCATAGTTCTCTATGAGGCTTATCTTTGCATAGCCCCTAATCTTGCTTTATTCCTCGAGCTTTTTCAATGCAAACCTTGCCGTGAGAACACGGATGGACCCCTCCTCGTCTGTGGGGGTGTGTCCATCCAGAGGCGCAAGAAATCATTGATGCCGACTCTCAGTCATCATTCCCACGTGAAGCACCGGCAGAAAACATTTTTCTATTGCAAGGACACATCCAGACCCGGTGAAAAGCCTTTGCCGGGTTTTTCCACGGACACTCTTTCTCTCAGTGATAACCTAAGCGCTTTCGCTTCAGAAACCGACAGACAATCTATCCAACCTCTCCTCCATAAACTAGCCGTCTTAGCAGCCCACGGTCTTTGCGGGCTAAACTTGATCAAAACCTGGATTAGCTGTAGGATTCAGCCCAACAACATCGGACCCAAACTCCTCTACGATTACTCGGGCCATCTGACCGACTCTCTCCGATACTCGGAGAAGTCATACCCGGCCGCAGACGTCAACAAGGTCATGAAAAATTTCTTGGCTGAGAAGATGGATACCATCAAGAGCGTTTCTAGGCTTGGCCCCTTCACTCGCTCAAACCCGACTCCCCTAGTAAGAACCGGCTAATCCTTTCTATATCGATTAACTTTCCAGATACATATGTACTAACTTTTAACTTTGTTGCTCTTTACCCAGGAAACTGACGAGTTTTGGAAGATTGTCACCCCTCCCCCTTCTGAAAACTCGGAGGATGAAGAGCCGAGTGACAGCGAGGAAGGTAATTTTTGGGTTACTAAGCTAGTATTTTGTCAATTTTTTAGATCAAAATTCTCCTCTTACCGACAACATGCTACAATTACCAGTGCCGGCTGACAAGGACGGCTCTCAGTCGGAGGAGAGCGAGGCAGAGCCGAATGCCGAGTTAGGCAAGAAAAGGAAGCCTAGGGGGGTCACATTCAATGTGCCATACTCCTCCATGACCACAGAGCCGTACTCATATGCCGGTATGTGCAAAATTAACGAATATCTAACCACTATATCATCTCTGAAGGACACAACTCCTCCACCCAAGCGACGGGCAACCCGGACTTCTCCGGGTGACGAGCCCCTCAACCCCAGGATCCCTCTGTCGCCTGCTCGCCGAGCCGGTACTCCTTCAACTTATCCTGACTACACTCCTCGAAAATATCCATCTCCAAAGCATCCATTAGCCGGACAACTTCGAGTCTCACTTTCCGATTCTTTATCAGTGTCCTCCGGGTCTAGCAATGATCTTCCCAGCGACTTTGTCGTAAATGCCGGGTAATTCTCATACCTTTCTTGTCAATACTTTTATACTTTGCGCATTTTTCCTCTATAGCACACTAACTTCTTATTTTTGTTTCCTCAGAGCCAAGGTTACACTTAGCGATCCGGTGGAAACCCCCGCTGATGACCCAATGGCGGAAGACCCGGTAAGCACTGCCAACCCTCCACCTGCTGAAGAACAAGGGCCGACTAACGCCACCAGCCCAAGAACCGAGTCTCCTTCTCCCATGCCCCAGCCGGATGATCCCGATGTCGAATACATTGGGACCCAGAAGAGTGTTGCTGCTCCAAAAACTGCTACTGCCAGATACGAACCGGAGGAAACAAAGGCAGCAGCCCAACCAACTGGCCACGGCGCTAGCTCTTCGAGGCGGGCTCTCAGCAGCCAAAATTTTGAAAAGCCGCTGGAGGAGTATCGGTCCTTGAAGACCACTGAGGAGGAGATAATCGAATCTCTGGCGGCTGAGCACCAGGTTAACCTTACTAACATTACTCATACACTCATCCTAGTCCCCAAGTTCCGAGTGTTCTGTACACAGTCACTCGACACTCACTAATATGCCGACTAATATTTGTTTGTCAACTTCATGCTTATGTTGCCCCTACCGATGAAATTTTAGCTAAGACCAATGAACTGCTAAAAGTGGAGGTTAAACTCCGTGAAGAACTGGAAGCTAGCCTCAAGGATCTCACCAAGAGGCATAACAAGCAAAAGAAGAAACTGAGGACCGCTGATGAGCTTATCAAGGAATACTCGACCTTCATCGGCAATACTTATAACTCCCTCATTGGTGAGTCTAGGCTCTGTCTGTCGATTTGTGTTACCCGGATTTCCCTATCTAGTAGAGTTTTTGACTCGGTATCCGGGTGTCTTATTTATCTTTCTGTACCACAGGTCCGACTGACATTGCTGAGCTGAAAGATGACCACCACCGGCTGAGAATACTCAAAACTGTTATCCGGCAATTCTCGGCAGGGACAAAGTGGGCTCTTGAATCTCTGAAGCTATCGGGTGATTTCCCGGGTGTTACCAAAATTCTAGAGGCATACTCGACGGTCCCCACCTTGATCGACACTTGCGTGCCGGGTTGGAGTGGTACGTGCTCTTGCACTGGCCAAAGCCTATTATCCCAAGATCGAGCCGGCAATGCTTGTGAACGGGTTTCCCGAGTTTAAAACTGACGGCTCTAAGTTCTCGGGGAAAGACCTCAAGGCCGTCAACGTCCAGATCCGTCACTCGGCCAGCCTGATCGCGGAGACCCTCGACGTGAACAAGCTTACTCCCACCTATGATGCTGAGGACAAACCCGTGCCTATTGAAGACCCGGAGCCCTTTGACATCTTGACTCGTTTCAAGGCGGAGCTTGCAAAGAAAAAGGCTGCGGCAGACCCCGGCTTTGTGCCATCTTCCTCAACTCCGGCTGTTCCTCCTCAATCACGTGCTGCCTCCTGGGGTAACCCGGACATTGAGAAGGAGAAGGCAACGGAAGAAAACACCGAAGACGCGGCCGCCAAGACCACTCCTGATGAATCGGCTACAGCAGCCGAGTAATGTTCTCGTTTTTACCAGCAAACAATCATTCGGCCAATAGGCATTGTAATATGCCTTTTACACTTGTTATTTGATAGTGCGCCTGTGCACTTTTGATACTATTCCTCTGGTTTGTAATACATTTAAACTCCTGTGGTTTCGATGACCCTTCTGGTTGTCGATTTGAGATGAACTTTTCAACCTTATGTTGGCACAACTTTGCTTTTTGTATGCTTTTCGTAAAAGATGCCGAGTCTTGGTTTTGGGACTTTAGAAGAATTTCTTCAAATTCCACCAGACCCGGATTTTGGGCTTGGGATCCTTTGGCTTGGGCAACTTTGTTTCTCAAGTCCCCAAGTCCCCAAGACCCGGATTTTGTATCTGGAGATCATTGGCTTAAGAAAACTTCTTGCTTTCTCAAGTTCCCAAGTCCCCAACCATACTATTATATTTATACACTTTGAAGTTATGCTCGATGTATTATGAGTTTCCGGCTGTTGCCTTCACTCTGCATAACTTATGGTTTGGATGACCCTTTTGATCCTCTTTGTTGTAAGCCGGCCTTCGCATGGATATTCAATGTTGCTGTAACTCTATGAAAACAGGGTCAGGCAAGTACCAATGGGCATCATGACTGATTGAATTTATAGGTTAGCAAAAACATGCCACTTTGTTGCGAGTCACATCAAGCTTAAACAAGAAAGACCAAAAAAAATTTGGCTCTATTGTCCGGGTTATGAGATTGCAACTGTACTTATTGCAAGTAATCAGTCCTCACAACTTAATGGCATCATGGCCGGGTCTGAGATTATAACTGTGCTATTCAAGCAATCAGCCCCCAGGACCAAGATATATATGCTATGCAATAGTAGGCTTTCGGCTCTACCGGCTTACAGATAACTTGAATGTAATAAAAGGAAAAGATATGTAAATTTTAAACCTACTAAACTATATTTCTTACAATTGGATAAACATACCTAACTAAACATAATACACTTACCTAATATAAAGCAGGATAAAACATAAAAAAAAACATGCAAAAAGTTGACAAAACTTAGGAAACGCAACAATTATCATGATTTAACCATCTCTTTATTGATATGAAAAGGTTAGGTCAGCAAGCCGCCTCACTAAAAACCCTCCAGTCCCCTAAGGTACCCTGGATAGGAAAAGAGTGCGTCTGAAACCTGCTGCCTGTTACATCGTGTAATACAATTTGCAAATCGAGTCTATACTAAGTGTAGTAGGTACGCAGCTGAGCCACGTTCCACGGCCTTTCACGCTCTTGCATAGATGAAGTGGAATGAGCAGTATCATTGGTGGAATCCGACTCTTCTCTTGCATCTGTCAAGTAGTACGATCCATTGTGCAGATTCCGGCTTATAATGAACGGACCCTCCCATGGGGGAGATAGCTTGTGCTTTCCTTCCTTGGATTGTACCAAGCGCAGCACCAGGTCTCCTTCCTGGAAAACGCGGGTTTTAACTCGGCGACTGTGATACCGCCTCAAATCCTGCTGATATATGGCAGATTGTTCCAATGCTTGCTCCATGTGCTCCTCTAACATGTCCACGGCGTCTTGCCGGGTCTTCTCGTTTTCCACCTCAACATAGGCCGCCACTCGTGGCGAGTCATGGATGATATCACTCGGAAGGACCGCCTCTGCACCATAAACCATAAAAAACAGGGTCATCTGAGTAGATCTGTTAGGTGTAGTGTTGATTCCCCAAACCACAGAGGGTAACTCCTCAACCCATAATCCCGCACCTCGGAGACACGGGACTCGTAATCGTGGCTTCAACCCACGAAGTAACTCCTGGTTTTCCCTCTCCACCTGCCCATTAGCTTGTGGGTGGGCCACAAAGGCTGCATCAAGCCGAATGCCATTGTTTCCACAAAACTTCTTCATCTCTCCTAAGGACATATTGGTTCCATTGTCCGTGATCATGTTGTGGGGGTATCCAAATCGATATATGATCTTCTTCAAGAACTTGACATCTGTGGCTGCCTCACAGTTTGTAACATGCATGACCTCAACCCACTTTGTAAACTTGTCGATAGCCACCAGTAGATGGGTCTTTTTGCATGGAGACATGTGGAAAGGGCCTACCATGTCCATACCCCAAACAGCGAATGTCCAAGTCAAAGGAATTGTCCGTAACTCCATAGCCGGCACATGAGTTTGCCGAGCGTACCTTTGACATCCATCACACCTTGCTACCAAGGACTCCGCGTCTGCTAACGCCGTAAGCGAGAAGAAACCGTGTCGGTACGCCTTAGCCACAAGGGATCTTGTGGAGGTGTGGTGTCCACAATCACCTTCAGTATTTGACGGCCTTCTTCTAGGGCTACGCAACGTAGAAAGACACATGCAGCGCTTCTCTTATAAATGATATGGGGTGGCCCAATCTTCTCAATGAGCTCTCTCTATTTTTGTATTTTCTAATATATGTGGATAACTAGTGCTACACTGAGACCTCTCACTTAGCTGACCCATGTTGCCAATGCAACAACAATCAAGCTCTTTGGATATTCTCAACTACACACTCTTGCACAAGTAATCAAAGATCACAAGTGGTCCTGTATCCCCCTATTCCCAGATGGAATAACAAGATATCACGCAACTTTGAAATTGGTAAACTTCAAGATGAATGCTTACAAAGCAATACAATCTAGAGGCTGGGGTTTGTTGGTTTTGGTTTAAACTGGTTCTGCCCTCTCCTATGCGCCCCAAGGGGTATATATGAGAGGGGGTGCAGCCACAAAGGGGCTCCCTTGCGCAAGCACCAAACCTACTAGGTCTAGGACTCCTACTAGGACACAAATAGATACAAACCGACCCAATTAAGTGGGATGCGGCCACAATTGGTATACAAACCAAACCTACTACTACTAGGACTCATTATGGCGCATAGATGTCCTTTGTGGGCGCCCTCCTCTTGCTTGTCCATCAATGAGTGTGGAAATAACATATTGGCAATGTTTTCCACACTAAGTGCATTTAACCTTGTGGAGGCACTATCCCCTTGTCATCATAACATTTGTTATTTGTTGTTTTCACCATGCTAGCACTTGATCTCCATCTCCTCTTCTAGTCCATCTCCATCCATGTGTATCTCCCCTCCATGATCTCCATTCATGCTTGTGTTATCCATAAACCTGAGAATACATAAATGCATAGACTTAGGTAGTATCAAATTCTCATAATCACAAATAGCATAATCAATAAGGATTGAATTCACCTGTTGTTCTAGTAGCTTGGTCCTTGATCTTGTCATTGGTCCAAGTCTCACTTCATCTTGTTTAGGTGGTAATGTATTAGGGATGTCCTCATCATCCTCCCCCCCTTAAAAAGCCTTGATGCCCACACCAAGGTTCTCTCCATGATATGGTGTTAAATCAGCAACATTGAAGGAATTACTCACTCCAAACTCATCAATTGGAAGATCTATCTTGTAAGCATTGTCATTTATTTTTGCAATCACTTTGTAAGGACCAGCACCTCTTGGCAATAATTTTGATTTCCTTAGCTTAGGGAACCTATCCTTTCGAAAGTGTACCCATACCAAATCTCCCTCTTGAAAAATAACTTCCTTTCTCTTTTGATTTCTCCTTTGAGCAACATCCTTCCCTTTCTTCTCTATAGCATCCATTGTTTTCTCATGTATCTTTTTCACAAAATCAGCCCTTTTGGATGCATACATGTTAATTCTCTCTTGAATAGGAAGTGGTAATAAGTCAAGTGGTGTAGTAGGCCGAAATCCATATACCACCTCAAAAGGACATAGTTGAGTAGTTGAATGCACAACTCTATTGTAGGCAAACTCCACATGTGGCAAACAATCTTCCCACTCCTTCAAATTCTTCTTGATCATAGTTCTCAACAATGTGGACAAAGTTCTATTCACCACCTCGGTTTGTCCATCTATTTGAGGGTGACATGTTGTAGAAAACAACAATTTGGTTCCAAGCTTCCCCCATAATGTTTTCCAAAAGTAACTCATGAATTTCACATCTCTATCCGAAACAATTGTCCTTGGTACTCCATGTAGTCTTACTATCTCCTTGAAAAAGAGTGTAGCAATGTGGGAAGCATCATCACTTTTGTGGCAAGCAATGAAGTGTGACATCTTGGAAAATCTATCCACCACCACAAAAATTGAGTCATGTCCCCTCTTTGTCCTTGGCAATCCTAACACAAAATCCATGCTTATATCTTCCCATGGTGTAGTTGGTGTTGGCAATGGAGTATATAATCCATGGGGCTTCAATTTGGACTTGGCTTTATTACATGTAATACACCTTTGCACAAATCTATAGACATCTCTCCTCATATGTGCCCAATAGAAATTTTCAGCCAACATAAGCAATGTTTTCTCTCGTCCAAAGTGACCCATCAATCCACCACTATGAGATTCATGTAATAACAGCAAACGCAAAGAACACTCGGGAATACATAGTTTGTTAGCTCTAAACAAAAATCCATCATGTATATGATACTTATCCCAAGCCTTCACATTAGAACATTTACTATAGGGTGTAGAAAATTCTTTATCTTGAGCATATAGTGGCTGTAATTCTTGCAAACCCGAAACTTGCACATCCAATTTAGTGAGTAGCATATTTTCCTAGACAAAGCATCATCTACCACATTATCTAATCCTTTATTGTGTTTAATAATGTATGAAAAAGATTCAATAAATTCTACCCATTTAGCATGCCTCTTATTAAGATTGGATTGATTCTTTAAAAATTTCAATGCCTTATGATCAGAATGTATAATAAATTCCTTTGGCCACAAATAATGTTTCCAAACCTCAAGTACTCTAACAAGTGCATACAATTCTTTATCATAGACAGAATAATTCAATTGTGCTCCATGTAATTTTTCAGAAAAATAAGCAATTGGTTTCTTATCTTGCATTAACACTCCTCTAATACCTATGCCACTAGCATCACATTCAATCTCAAATTGTTTATTAAAATTTGGTAGCATCAATAATGGAGCCGAAATCAACTTATTTTTCAAAGTATCAAAAGCAATATCTTGAGCAACCCCCCATTCGAAATTTACACCTTTCTTAGTCAAATCATTTAAAGGGGCAGCAATAGTACTAAAATCTTTCACAAATCTTCTAGAAAATCCAGCTAGTCCATTAAAACTTCTTACTTGACTCACATTCATGGGAATTGGCCAATTTTTAATTGCTTCAATTTTAGATTCATCAACTTCTATCCCATGTTTAGAGACAACATAACCAAGAAATATGACCTTATCTTTGCAAAAAGTGCACTTCTCTAAATTTCCATACAATTTATTTTCTCTTAGCACATGCAAGACTTGTCTAATATGATCAATGTGTTCATGTTCATTGTGGCTATATATGAGAATATCATCAAAGTAAACAACCACAAACTTGCCAATAAAATATCTCAAAACATGGTTCATTAATCTCATGAAAGTACTAGGTGCATTAGTTAATCCAAAAGGCATTACTAACCACTCATATAAACTAAATTTTGTTTTAAAGGCTGTTTTCCACTCATCCCCTTCTTTCATTCTTATTTGATGGTAACCACTACGCAAATCAATTTTAGAGAAAACACCACTACCACTTAATTCATCTAACATGTCTTCTAAACGTGGTATAGGATGACGATAACGAATAGTGATATTGTTAATTGCTCTACAATCTACACACATGCGCCAAGTACCATCTTTCTTAGGAACTAATATGACAGGAACAACACAAGGAGATAAGCTTATTCGAATGTAACCTTTATCAAGAAGATCTTATACTTGTTTCTGAATTTCCTTTGTCTCTTGGGGATTTGTCCTATAGGGAGCTCGGTTTGGTAATGAAGATCCAGGAATTAAATCAATTTGATGCTCAATCCCTCTCAATGGTGGCAATCCCGAGGGCACTTCTTCTGGAAAAACATCATCAAATTCCTGCAAAACATTAGAAACACCATTAGAAAGAGGAGTCATGATGGGGGGATAGTAACCCGGTAGGCCAACTCCAAGGTGTGATCCGGCCCAAAGGATGTTGCACAGGATCCGGCTAAGAATAAAGAGACTTCTGGAAGGCCCAAAGTTTGTAGGCCTCGTAACCCGGATTGTGGGTTGCGGTAAGGAAAGCTAGGGTTTGTAAGCAAAGTTCGAATAGGACTCAAGATGTGCCTTGAAGGGCAAGTTAGGGGTGTACGGGTGCTTTATAAACCGGCCCCTAGGTTTGGTTTGCCAGAGATTCAAGTCATAGTTGTAACACCTGTTATCGAGTATCCAGTATAATCATATCGAGAGCCGGCGAGTTGTTTTCCGGTTCTTAGATTGCTTTCGCCATGTCCTCCTTCGAGCTAAACCCTCTCCCAAATACCTGTGTCGACTTGCCCCAAGATCAGTTACCCCAGGTAACATCTGCCGTGATTATCCCACGACAGTTGGCGCCCACCGTGGGGCCTGCGTCCAAAGGTGTTTACATCACGGGAGAAGCTCGGAAGAGCATGAAGAACCTCATCGTCGGAGAAATCTACGTCAACAGCAAAGGAGAGAAGATGGTAGACGATTCTGGCTGGGGGCCAGAGTCAGATCACCTCGAAACCGGATCCATCGTGACAGTCGGCAGCGTCAACGTCTTCGTCGGTATGGTATGTACTTCCAGTTCGAATTGTGATAATATTGGATCTGATTCTGTGTCAGGAGAAGACATGTATGTCCGATCGGAAAAGGAAGAGTCGATTGGAACAACGGGTCAGATGGAGAGGGAAGATGATACCGAGTCTATACGGGATTTGTCGGAGGATCGATATGAAAGGGAAAACAGCGAGGAAGAACAGTACGAATCTACACCGGGCATCATGCGCCGGGTTGCAGTCTATGCGGCTCCCGCGACCAATCTCAATCAAGAAAACGCGGCCGCGGCGCCAGCCGGGGCGGTTCAGGCAGCGGCCCAGCAGCAAGGAGCAGTTGACCCGGTCTTGGTCCAGGTCGATGGAGAGTCGGCGTCTGTCACCAGTCGCCCAGCAGACGAGGAGCGACACGCAAATATGTTCGGGTTCCAAGCAAACCGGACACCGGGGGCGGGCCCCTCAAACCCGCGTCACCCGGCTCTGTTTGATAATAATTTGATTTTGGACCCCACAGTCTTGGCCACAGTTATTACCCCAGAAAACGCGGCAGAGCGTGTGAGAGACCTGGACGTGGCTCGTCGTGCATTGGAGCAGCAAAGAAGGCAAGTGGAAGCAGAAAGGCAGGGGATGGTCGCGCGGCAGCGCGAATTGGATGACCGAGAGACCCGGCTCCGGGAGGAAACAACAAGGATGCACCAAAGGCACCGAACTATGCTGCCGGCAACAGGAGGGGTTATTAACCCGACTGCCCTGGTGTTCACGCCTCAAGATCAGCCGATTCCACCGACGAACCAAGGGACCATACCGCGACCTTCAACGGGAGCACATCCGGTAAACGCGCCAGCCGGGTTACCTTTGCCACAGACGGGGGCGACGGCCGGCAATACCATGCCGCCACCACCATCACGATTCCGCACACCAGCAGGTCACTACAACAATCCCATGGACAACGTGTACGCAGCAACGCTCGCATTAAACCAGATTCCTGTGGGAGACTCGCCTCATGCGGAAGGAACCCGACGAGCAATCGATCTGCTACACACCGCGGTAGCACAGCAAGCCAATTATCCGGATCATAGAAGCGGGATGCATGGGACGCCGTACGCCAGTCAGCAACAGGGCAATGTCCAAACAAGTGCGGCACGACGAAGGGAAGAGCAGCAGCAAATGCCGCCTCCACCGCGTATCCAGACAGTACCAGGTAGTATCAGCAGCACAGGCAGGTGGTGGACAGCTCCAGAGCCAGAAGAGCCGGGGCCGGATCTGCTGGGCACGAGTTGCCGGTGGTGCCGCACCTCGTGGCACCCCCAGCCGGGTCACGCGCCTTCCCGAGTAAGACCAGCCCCAACCACCCTGGCGGGACCCAAGTGCCTCTCGGACGATATCAGGGCAGAACCTTACCCGGAGAAGTTCAAAGAACCGGGGAAAGTAGTAAATTATGAGCCAACAATGGATCCAGAAACGTGGCTGAGCAGCTATGAGATGGCAATGTCGATTCGCAACGCATCCGAGAATCTCCAAGCCAAATTCATGTACTTAATGATGTCAGAGGGAGCAGCAAAGTTATGGTTCACCAATCTACCGGAAAAAGTCGATCAAGTCGTGGGAGGAGCTAAAGACCGCATTTATCAAGCACTTTCATGGGACATGCAGAAAGTTATTTACTATTGATGATTTAGAAAGATGCGTTCAGAAGAAAGGAGAGTCAGCACGCAGCTGGGTACGCCGGGTTATGGAGATACTCCACTCGTCTACGGATATCCAGCCTAAGGACGCGCTACAAGCTATGGCAAAAACATGTAAGTATGTTCCTTTAGTGCAAAAGCTAACTCGCATGAAATCTAGTAGGAATGCAGCGGAGGTTACAATGGGAGAGTTAATGGATGCGTGCAACAAACACGCTGCAACGGATACTACAAAGGAGGAAGTTGATGACAAGAAAGGCAAAAGCAAACGCAAGTAGCAGCGGGAAAACCGGCAATGGATCGGCGCCAAACAATAATGGAAGTAGCCAAAACAAGCGCCCGTTTGAAGGGAATTCCGAGTTTGTAGCCAACACGGAGGCCGGGTCTTCAAGACCTAGATCCGAAGGAAATTTTAATACTGGAAATCACAATGGGGGGCACTACCAAGGACCTCCAAGACCAAGCAACAGTTGGGACATATTTAGGATGGCATGCCCGAAGCATAGCAGGAACGGCAAGCCGGCCAATCACTCATTGGAGCAATGTGCCGACTTACAAAGGTGGAAGAACGAGGAAGTGAACAGAGCCATGCGAGGTGCAGGCCGAGGAGGAGGCCCGGGCCTAGGTGGAAGTTTGGGCAACGGACCGCCCCCAGCCGGCAACCCGCCAGCTGGAAGTCAAGGTAACAATCAAGGGGGAGCGGGAGGTTTTCAAGCTAACCCCAAACAGCTGGGTCAATATCATGTGCACACTACGGGAGGCTCTAACAAGGATAAAAAGATACTGAAACAAGCAGTTAATTCGGTCTCTTCCGCTGTTCCAAGGTATTTGAGGTGGTCAGAACAAGAGGTAACATGGAGCAGGAAGGATCACCCGGACAGAGTTGATCACCCGGGAGTCTTAGCTTTGGTAGTGGCACCACAGGTCAACGGCTACGAGCTGAAAAAAGTCTTGATGGATGGAGGAAGTAGTATCAATATCCTGTACTGGGAAACCTTTCTGCGTATGGGCTTAAAGGAATCGCAGCTGCAAAAGAGTACAACAGTTTTTCACGGGATAGTGCCGGGTCACTCAGCATGCCCTGAAGGAAAGGTGGCACTGGAAGTAGCTTTTGGAGAGTCAAAGGACAACTACCGAGTCGAGTGGCTCACCTTCGAGGTAGTAAAGTTGCGCAGCCCTTATCATGCATTGTTTGGAAGGCCGGCTTATGCCAAGTTCATGGCGAGACCGTGTTATGTGTACCTATAACTGAAAATCCCGGGTCCCAAGAAGACCATTACAATACACGGAAACCGAGATATAGCAGCTGAGTGTGATGAGGGAGACGCGGCAATGGCCGAGCAAGCCTGTAGGAAGGAAGAGCTCAAACATTACCGTTCTCAGGTAGACCTAGAAGAGAGGACAACGTCAAAAAAGCCAACTCCTGAGGGGGACAAAGCAAAAGTTAGGGCAGAGCAAAACCCTAAGATGGTAGGCTTCATCAGGAGCGATACTTTCAAAACTCTCAGCAGGGAAGAAGAAGACGTACCACCATCCGCAGCTGATCACGTTTCAAGGGCGATATACCCGGATTGGCTAGCAAATCCGGTACTCATTACGAAAGGGCATAGCAAGTGGAGAATGTGCATCGGCCGTACCAACGCGAGGCCGACTCTCGAGAATAACTAAAGCAGTGTAATGGGCGGCAGGTTTCATACGCGCTCTTTTCCTATCCAGGGTACCTAAGGGGACTGGAAGGTTTTTAATGAGGCGGCCTGCTGATTCAAAAAAAAAAGAAATTTTTATCAATAAAAGAAGATGGTCTCGAGTCGTATCATGGTCTTTGCTTCAGTTACAAGTAAGTAATGCTTGTCATTATCAATACGTCAATATCATCAAAATACGTCACGTGCATATAGGTCTTCGGGGATTGGTGTGCTTAAGTAAGTAATCACAAGCCCGGAGACCCGGCCTCGATGCCTATGAGTTATGAGGGCTGATTACTCGAAAAAACGGGTACAGCTGCAATCTTATAACCGGACAAAGGAGCCAAATTTCTTGGTTATTCTTACTTAAGCTCGATGTGACTCGCACTAAAGTGGCATGATCTGTTCACTTACGATTACAATCAAACTATGCAGCCCAATGGGACTTGCTTGACCCTGTTTTTCGTATAGATGTAACGACATGGTATCCACGCGAAAGCCGGCTTATAGTACAAGATAATCAAAAGGGTCATCTAAACCACAAGTCTATGCAGAGTATAAGGCTAAAAAAGCCGGAAACTCAACAAGTATTAAGCATGACTTCAGTATTTATGCGAACAGCTATTGGTCTTCAGCTTGGTAAACAGCAGTGTGTCATCTGAGAAAGGCCACACCCCCATAGCTCGTACTTTGGGTCATGGGGGCTGGGGACTTCGAAACAGAAGCAAACTGTTTAACTACTAAAGCCTGTAAACCTTAGTGTCCGAGTATTGGGGACTTAAAGAAAAGTCCGTCTATCAAAACCTCCGATACTCGGTTAGCCGAGTCTCAAAAGGGAATTAAAAACAAAAATTCAAAGTATCGAGAATAAGCTTATACGTAACACGAGGATCGAGATTATCAAAAGCCAGGGGAGGCAAAGAGTTGTCATAAGTTAACAAGCATACAGTCATAGTATCAGCATCAATGGTGCACAGGCGCACCGAAAAAAAAATCATATCAGTCTCGAGAAACGCAAAGCACTAGGCAGCGTCCTACTCGGCATCCTGAGAGAGGTCCTCCGGGTCTAAGTCTTGGACTTGCTCCTTGGCCTTGCCAGCAGTTTTGCCCGGGCTCTTCACATCTGGACGAACAGGCGGAGGCACGGCTGGGGTAGAGGTAGACGGCTTTACGCCCAGCTCTGCTTCCCTCTTTGCAGCCTCTTCCTTCCTCCTAGCCAGATCAGTCGACCATTTGTCCAACATATCAATAGGGGGGGGTGCCTCCACCAGGATAACCTTGCCCTCAGAATCATACGAGCTCATAATCGTGTTTAAATCCATCTTGTCGGCCAAAGCTGTGGCTGAAGGACGTACCGCAGATTGTATAGCTTTGAAATCCTGGGGCTTGAATTTGGATCCGTCAGCTTTAAACTCTGGGAACCCGGATACTACCTTCGCCGGGTCAAGCTTTGGAAAATAAGCCTTCGCCAGCGTTAAAGCCCGGGTCATCCCAATTCGGCAGGACGAACGCTTCAGTATTTCAATCCATCCAGGCGCTGTGGAAAAGGCCTGCACAAGGTTCTCCTCGCCCGGGTATACCTCAGAAGGCCACTTGATAGCATCCAGCAAAAGTTTCGTACCGGCAAAAAACGTCCGGAGCACAGTCTTCAGAGTTTTAACTTGAGTAACGGCATTCTCCTCCGGAGCAGCAAGGTTAGCACCTGCAATCGAAAAACACAAAAGCATATCAGTAATTTTTGATTATTACAACGGCAAAATGGAGGTAAGCAAGCTAGTTGCAAACTTACTTAGCAAAATACGGTAAGTGTCCGTAATCTGAGTCGATAAGTTCTTCAGCGAGGATTGGGCGGCATTGTACTTCTTCTTGTATGTGGAGACATCTTTTTTCAAAGTCTTTATCTCCGCTTCAAGTGCCTCCCTACGCTTAACTTCAGCCAGCAAGAGTTGCTCAGCCTTAAGTAACGCTTCATCTGACTGAGTAATCTCTGCCTGCAAAGGCCGGGTGAAGCTGTAAGCCGGATATCACGAGAGTATTTCCTCTGAGGAAATGATTACCGAAAAGTATCATGCGAAGTACCGAGGATAATTAAAAAAAAAAAATTATACTCGGGACTTGGGGACTGGATGTATAATAAGGAGTATCAAGTAAAAGTTACCTGATGTGCTGCAGCCATACGTTCTAAGACAGTCCCTTCTGAAGCTTTCATGGCGAGAAGAGCGCTCATCAGCTGGTTAAAGTCAGCGTTATCCGAGTTAGATGGCTCGGGTACCTGGAAAGTGGGAAAAGGAGCATTTCTTGTAACAGGAGGTGGCACCCGGGTTATCCGAATGTCGGAGTTTGGTCCCCCTCCCGCGCTCGAAGCTGCTCCCGTTTCTTTCTCGCCTGCGTGCGAAGCAATGGGATACCCGGCATCATGCCTAGCTAGCTCCGGTGACGACGCTTGCTCATCGCCAGTAGCGGCGAATGCATCATCGGCCGGCTTATTCTCGACCCGGACCTTAGCCTCCGTGCCTTCTTCGTCGCTAATAACAACAGTGGCTCTGCAGAAGGTGCGAGGGTGCAGTTAGTCTTTGGTTGTGAAAAAGGTGGTAAAAGTTGGTATAAACTCTGAGGAAAGAAGTTTACCCGGTGTTCACCGGGAAGTCTGAGGGGAAGCCGCCGCTAGACCCGGAAGATACTAAAAAATGGCAAGAAAGGTCTCGGGTTACGTTGCAAAGGAATGTCCGGAAAGAATTTTTGTTTACGATAAATACCAGAGTGTCGAACCGGGGGCGACGAAGCGACCGGGTTAAGGGTCTCGTTGCCCGGATGGTTCCGGGTTACGCGACGCCTAGTAGCGGGTGGCTCCTTCAGTCATGATCAAAAGGGGAGAAAATGGGGTTAGCCCCGGAGTGACGTTATGGGAACAAAAATCAAAGTGTAAGGAGATGAAGTAAGAACCTGGAGGGCTATCCTCTGAGATTTCCTCTTTGTTCCGGCTTTGGGGGTCGGTTCCGGCTCTTCCTCCTCGCTGGTGGACCCGCCCCTGCTGTCTTCTTCTTCTTCTTCTTCTTCTTCTTCTTCTTCCTCTTCTTCGTTTTGGCCTCCTCGTTCTGAAAAATATCCGACTTATAGCATAAGGAAGAAGGAAAGGCAGGATATAATGCGTGCAAGGGATTAAGTATATACCTTCATCCGAGTTAACGACATCATCTTCCTCCTCCGCGTCTTCGGAGTTAGGAGGGGTGTTAACCGTCCAAAAGTCATCATCGGCCTGAGGAGAAAATACCAGGGTAATGGTTAATATCGAAACAAGAGAAGCGGATAAAAGTAAGCTGTTAGAAGTCAAAATCAAAAGGTAGAAAACTTACTGCGGGGGCTGGATTCTCGAGGGTAAAAGGTTCTAATCCGGCTATGCCCCGGATTACCTCGAGTTTCTCTGTCAGGAAACCCTTAATTGTTTTGTTAATGTCACCCGGAGCAAGGGTGCTGGTAGAGAATCGGATTGGGTCCGTGGTTTGACCCGAGTATTCGCACATCAGCTTCTCACGAATGGAGTTTGGCTGAATGCGGAAGCTAACCCAGGTCTTTACCAGGTTTAGCCCGATGAGGCCTCGGGCTGACAAGATGGAGATCCTAGCTAGCAAAGGCAAGATCGCCTCCCTGTCCGAGTCAGGGGCGAAGGCGTTGAATTTCTCGGAGATGTCAAGCTGACCCTCCGAGTAACCCGGCAACTTCTTTTCGCCGGGTGGAGAGGTATCCTGGCAGTAGAAGTATGAGAGCTGCCAGTGCTTCACATGAGAATTGAGTGTAATAGGAGGCATTAGGGAGTTCTTGCGGCGCTGGATGGAAACCCCGCCGCAAGTAAGAAGTGCGTCGTCGCCGCTTTCGCGACACGGCTTGCACTGAAAAAGTTCGACGAAGAGAGCCAGACTTGGCGGAGTGCACAAGTAAGACTCGGAAAGAACGATAAAATGAGAGATGTTTAAAATGGAGTTTGGGCCTATATCGAAAATACGGAGTTTGTAGTGGTCTAGGACGTCACGGAAGAAAGGGTGACCCGGAGGCCTGAAGCCCCGGGTCACGTGCTCAACGAAACATATTACCTCGTCCGTTGCTGGGGAAGGTCGGGTTTCGTTGCCTGGTACTCTCCAGTGGATAGCTTCCTGTGGAGGTAGGGTTCCAAGCTCGACCAACTCCTCCAGTTTGGCCGTGGTAACAGAGGACTTCCCCCAATTGGCTGATATGGAGTTTGTGGATTTAGCCTTTGCCGGCTGTTTCCCCTGCCTCTTGGGTGCCATAGGATTGACCTGGTAAAACATTGAAGGAAAGGGCGTAAGAAACAAAAACTCGGAAGTTAGTAGATAAGCAGTTACCGGCAATTTAAGCACAAACCGGGTATTGCCTTGCCGAGTCAAGTATGATGTGTCCGGGTATTGTGTGCTATTACAAAATCTATGGAGCTTTCCGTAAAAGCAAATGTTTGGAGAAGTTATGAGGGTGTTTATATGCCTACCATCTGCGAATGATCCGGAGAAGTGAGATTTTCTGAGGAGGGAGAACAAGGGCGGAAATTTTATATGGCCCGAGCCTAGTTTGGGGATCTTATTTCTAAATTTATGGCCATGTTAATGACTACTGGAGTTAGGAGAGTAATATAAGCTATGAATTCTATCTATGGGGATGTCTATGGTAAGTATTATTGAGCTAATCCGGCGCGGCCCGAGAAATCGCGGATTACTTGATTCAGATCTGATCTGAGGAAAAGATGAGAAATTGCGAGGATGAGCTGAGGGATACGAGGAACTTACCAAAGGGGATTGAAGTAGAGCTTTGCGAAGACAGATGGCGCAAGATTGATGTCCTTTCGAGGTTGTTGGTCGGCGAATCGGGCGCTTGGCGGCGGATTTGGGAGTTGGAGTGAGTCGCGCGGTGGCGGAGCGCAGGCGACGGCGGATGGGCTCCGGCGAGGTGCGTGGGGCTTCCGTGGTGGCACTCCGCGAGCTCAGATTTGAGAAGAAGTGAAATGAGGAAAATGAGCCGTTAAGAGTTGGGTTTGTTCCCTGAGCCCTATTTATAACCGCCCGGATGGAAAAGCCTAGCTTAACGGTCGAGACCCGGGGGGTGCGGAGTAATAATTGGCCATTTCGAAATTTGAAAGGCGCATTCCATGCACAGACCAATATGATCCCGAGAAAAGGGAAGGGGGAATCTTCTTCTTGGTATCAGCGATAATTATCAAAGAAGGTGCGAAATCACGGAGTTCCCTATTAAGGCTCGAGTTTGGAAGATTAAGGGGGAACCTTTAAGGGAGAGCCGGGTCTTTGCCTGGCCCCCTTGGTGCTAATCCCAGCCATTCGTCAACATATTGTATCTTGATCTTCATGTGTTTTTGTATCCAATATTTCTGCAGGGAATAGCCAGCACTTCGAAGAGTAAATCTTGGAAGCCCAGGCTATTCTGGGGACTACTGATGGGGGGATAGTAACCCGGTAGGCCAACTCCAAGGTGTGATCCGGCCCAAAGGATGTTGCACAGGATCCGGCTAAGAATAAAGAGACCTCTGGAAGGCCCAAAGTTTGTAGGCCTCGTAACCCGGATTGTGGGTTGCGGTAAGGAAAGCTAGGGTTTGTAAGCAAAGTTCGAATAGGACTCAAGATGTGCCTTGAAGGGCAAGTTAGAGGTGTACGGGTGCTTTATAAACCGGCCCCTAGGTTTGGTTTGCCAGAGATTCAAGTCATAGTTGTAACACCTGTTATCGAGTATCCAGTATAATCATATCGAGAGCCGGCGAGTTGCTTTCCGGTTCTTAGATCGCTTTCGCCATGTCTTCCTTCGAGCTAAACCCTCTCCCGAATACCTGTGTCGACTTGCCCCAAGATCAGTTACCCCCGGTAACATCTGCCGTGATTATCCCACGACAAGTCATGTCATTAGAAACCAAAATTTCCCCCTTGTGCATGAGCACTATAGGTAGTAGGCTAGGATCATCCTCAAACTCTCTCAAATCTTCTTTGGTGGCTAACATTGTCAAAAGGCTCACTCCCTTACTTTTTCCACTCGGCCTAGGTTTGTTTCCCCCATGGAAGTAGTGTTTTCACTCATATTTTCCCTGTCTCTCTCTTTCTCAACATTCACTTCCACTTTTTGCCTTGATTCATTCACTATTTGTTGGGGTGTCATAGGCCTCAATATGATGTCCTTATTGTTCCAATTCAATTGATAAGTGTTTGCTCTCCCATTGTGTAGCACCTTTCTATCAAATTGCCATGGCCTTCCAAGTAATAGGTGGCAAACCGACATGGGAACAACATCACACTCAATAGTATCCTTGTATGGTCCAATTTGGAACTCCACTCTCACAATTTGGCATACTCTTATTTCCTCCTTCTCATTGAGCCATTGGATATAATATGGATGTGGGTGTGGAATATATCTCAACCTTAGCTTTGCACATAACTCCTTGCTTGCTAAATTTCTGCAACTCCATCCATCAATGATCACCTTGCAAGCCATATTAGGACCAACAATTGCCTTGGTTTGAAATAAATTGCATCTTTGGCTCTCATCATTGCTAGGAACAATACTCAATGCTTTGGTGCAAACAATAGTTGGATAATTTGTAGCATAGGCATCAATTGGACCATCATCATCATCATCATATGCATCCTCCTCATTGGGATCAACATCATCTCCAGTCTCATACTCATCATTAGCATTAAGGAGCATAATTTTCTTGTTTGGGCAATCCCTCTTAAAGTGACCTTTTCCTCCACAAGTATGGCAAGTCATATCTCTATTTCTTGTAGGAGGTGTAGCACCACTAGAACCCGAAGTAGATGTAGTAGGTTTCTTGGAATTTGTTGAATTTGGCTCGGGTTTGGAACTAGAAGTCCCACGGGTAGTAGTAGTTGGAGGTGTAGGTGATGAAAATTTTGATTTTTGTGAAGGAAAACTTCTCCTTGCACTCACTTGTAACTCCTCTTGCAATCTCTTTTCGGCCTCCCTTGCTTGATGAAGTAATTCACTCATATTGTTGTAAGGAACATGCCTCACAATGCTTCTCACTTTGAATTTCAATCCACTCAAGAACCTTTGCATTGTTTGTTCAGGAGCCTCTCTAATCCGAGCCCTTTGAATAATTAATTCCATCTCCTTGTAGTAGGCACCAACTGTCTTGGATTCTTGCTTCAATTGTTGCAATTTGTCATAGAGAGTTCTAATATAATTCTTGGGAACAAATCTTTCTCTTAACAATTGCTTCATCTCTCTCCATGTGTTCACATCCTCTTCTTCTTTTTCTTCTCTATCTTTTGTAATGCCATCCCACCACAAAAGAGCATAGCCATCAAAGGAAGAAGATGCAAGGTTCACTTTCCTCTCCTCGGGGTACTCATGAAGTCTCCATAATTTCTCAATTTTTAGCTCCCACATCAAGTACTCTTCCACATCTTCAGAATCACAAGCAAGACTAGGGATAGAGAATTTTGGTTTTCCCAAGCCATCATTCTCTCTATTATTTTCCAATGGTACTCTTCTTGCCACATCTCCACGGCCTCCATCAATATTTCCTCTCCCATCATCAATTTGAGCAATAGCTTGAGGTCTTTGTTGAAATTGTTCCACTATATTGGCAATTGTAGCCACTTGTTGTGTCAATGTCCTCAAAGTGTCCTTAATCTCATTGACAGATTATTGAGAGGCACAAGCTTCTATCTTCAAATCAAGGGTAGTCATCTCTTCTCTCAAGAGGTCATCACTTTTTTCAACCACATCAGAAATTCTTTTGTACATATGATCTCTAAATGCCTCATACTCATTCCATTGGACAACATCCTCGGGTTTATTCTTTCCCTGCACATCAACATCACTAGAGAAACTCATGATTAACTTGTTAGTAACAAAATAATCAATGGGTTTGTGGTGCCTCTCTCAACTCACTCAAAACCAAGCAAAGATGGCTTCACTTGATGTTCCAAGAGAGAAAAAGATCAACTTACCAACAAGGAGCAATGAATAATGTGCTTTGGTGTGAGAAGAGAATATCCAAGCTATCAAGTATCACAATGCAAACAGGGTTTTTGGTGGGGCTTGGTTGGGAATCCTAACAACACCAAAATAACAACTCCAATGCACTGCTTAATGTGATAAAAATCACCATGGAAAACACACTCACACTTGGAGACAATTGTGGCTTAGCAAATATATGGTAGAGATTTTTCAAGCACTAGAAAGACACTAGCAAATACTCAATGAAACAGGCACAAGATTGCTCAATATGTCCACAAAATTTCCAATATGAAATAGCTTCCACTAGTGATAAGTAGCATGACCTCTTTTGAATTTTTCTTTCTTTCTATTTTTTTATACTTTTTACTATTTCTCTATTTTTTGATTTTTTCAATAGCCTTTGAATCAACTAGGAGCAATAAGTAGATGGAAAATAAAAACAGTGGATAGATTTGATCAAATGAGCAGCCTGTTAGAGCAATTAAATAGCTAGTCTTTGGGGTTTTGGGAACCTAAGTATAGATGTAGAATGGCTGTAGCTAGGGCTTGTCAAAGATCAGAACAGGAACCTAGAGATTACAAGGAAGAAAACAAAAGAAAAACTAAAGAAAACAATGGAAAATTGAGCTCACGGCAGCAGGTATGGCCACGGCAGAAAAATTGCTCGTTTTGTGCCGTACGGCAGCAAAAAACAGAACAAAAACGGCTCACGACAGAGCGCACGCTGGGTGGTGTGGTGTAGGTGAGCTGCGGGTAGGCGCGGGTGTGGGATTTGTAACGCGCGGGTGGAGTCCGAGTTGGACTAGGAGCGTGCGGCAGCGGCGGCAGAGAAACGCGCGCGTTTTTGGCTCACGGCAGAGAATCCGAGCGGAGGTGGGAGTCCGGGTGCGGTAAGGCATGGGCGCGCGCTGGTAAGGAAAAAAGGGCACCGGGGGCGGGTTTGGTAAGGATGGAGTGGTGCGGTGGGGTGGCGGCAGCGGCGGCAGCGTTTTGGGGTGGAATCCGATCCACGACAGGATGCCGAGTGCGAGTAGGAGGTGGGTTGCGGCAGCGATTTTTTTGGCTACAGCAGGAACCCAAATGCAATCCGATTGTGACTAGGTACTCAAGCACAAATAGAACCAATTGACCCGCAAGAATAACAACTCGAAAAACTAGATCACCTTGGAACAAGATGTAGGTCTAGACTTTCCTGAGAGATAACCCACACGGATAGAAATATTTTTTTGTGATGATTTTTGATATGGATGGAAAAAAAAGATAGATAGATGAACCCTAAAAACAGAAAAACAGATACACAAATCAACAATAAACATCAATTAGAGTAGCAATTTGGTGTTGATCTAGTCTCTGGCAAATCTAACCTAATATTTTTGGCTTTTTCTGGATAGGAATAAAAACAACTAAAAGTAAAGATAACTTTGCTCACCGAGTAAACCTGAGAATCTGATACCAAGATGATATGGGGTGGCCCAATCTTCTCAATGAGCTTCTCTCTCTTTTTGTATTTTCTGATATATGTGGATAACTAGTGCTACACTGAGACCTCTCACTTAGCTGACCCATGTTGCCAATGCAACAACAATCAAGATCTTTGGATATTCTCAACTACACACTCTTGCACAAGCAATCAAAGATCACAAGTGGTCCTGTATCCCCTATTCCCAGATGGAATAACAAGATATCACGCAACTTTGCAATTGGTAAACTTCAAGATGAATGCTTACAAAGCAATACAATCTAGAGGCTGGGGTTTGTTGGTTTTGGTTTAAACTGGTTCTGCCCTCTCCTATGCGCCCCAATGGGTATATATGAGAGGGGGTGCGGCCACAAGGGGGCCCCCTTGCGCAAGCACCAAACCTACTAGGTCTAGGACTCCTACTAGGACACAAATAGATACAAACCGACCCAATTAAGTGGGATGCGGCCACAATTGGTATACAAACCAAACCTACTACTACTAGGACTCATTATGGCGCATAGATGTCCTTTGTGGGCGCTCTCCTCTTGCTTGTCCATCAATGAGTGTGGAAATAACATATTGGCAATGTTTTCCACACTAAGTGCATTTAACCTTGTGGAGGCACTATCCCCTTGTCATCATAACATTTGTTATTTGTTGTTTTCACCATGCTAGCACTTGATCTCCATCTCCTCTTCTAGTCCATCTCCATCCATGTGTATCTCCCCTCCATGATCTCCATTCATGCTTGTGTTATCCATAAACCTGAGAATACATAAATGCATAGACTTATGTAGTATAAAATTCTCATAATCACAAATAGCATAATCAATAAGGATTGAATTCACCTGTTGTTCTAGTATCTTGGTCCTTGATCTTGTCATTGGTCCAAGTCTCACTTCATCTTGTTTAGGTGGTAATGTATTAGGGATGTCCTCATCAATAAAGCTCTCCGTTAATGATAGAATAACCTTTGCTCGTCTCAAGATTTGCCGGGCTAAAACTTCCTGCTGTGGTAGCTCACCCCGTAATAGGAACGCCAGGAACGGCTCAGTCCACTCCGGGATAGCGTGCACCGCGGCCACAAACTCCAAATCCGGGTCTTGATGAGATATTTCTTCCTCTGACTCAGTTTTAACAGAAGGCCGCCATAACTCATCCAAGAAGATGTTAGGCGGAACCGGGTCTCGACAGGAGCCGAGTCTCGAAAGCGCGTCCGCGGCCTCGTTCTTTCGCCGATCAATGTGCTCCACCTGATACCCGGAAAAATAGCCGGCTACCTTGTCCATCTCTCTGCGGTATGCTGCCATTGTTGCATCCTTTCTGTCCCACGTTCCTGAGACCTGCTGTACCACGAGATCCGAGTCTCCGTAGCACCTTATACGCTTAATGTTCATCTCCTTTGCTATTCGCAGTCCATGCAACAGGGCTTCATACTCGACTACGTTGTTAGAGCAGTCGAAGTGAATTTGCAACACGTAACTCAACTTATCTCCTTTTGCGATGTGAGCACAACACCGGCTCCTGACCCTTCGTACTGCTTGGAGCCATCAAAGTGCATCACCCAGGATTCTGAACTTGGCACCACTAAGGGCATGCTTGTTTGAGTCCAATCATTAATGAAATCAACCAAAGCCTGAGACTTGATCGCAGACCGGGGCTCGTAGTTGATGTGATAATCTCCCATCTCGATGGCCCACTTGGCCACCTTGCCTATTGCGTCCGAATTTCTTATGATATCTACCATGGGTATTGAACTTACCACCATGATGGGATGTTCTTGAAAGTACGACTTCAATTTCCGACTGGCCATGAATACCCTAAAAACTAGCTTTTGCCAATGAGGGTATCGTTGCTTTGCTTCGGATAAGACCTCGCTCACATAGTAAACCGGCCGTTGCACCGGGTGATCCTTTCCATCCTCCTTGCGCTCAACCACAACCACTGCGCTAACTGCCCGAGGCCCAGCCGCAACATACAGCAACATAGGCTCCTTGGGACCCGGCGCAACCAAAACCGACGCCTCAGATAGCTGCTTCTTCGGAGCCTCAAATGCCTCGTCCGCCTCTTGATCCCATACGAACTTGTTTGTTTTCTTCAAGAGTCGGTATAAGGGTATCACTTTTTCTCCGAGCCGTCATATGAACCGGCTTAACGCTGCCACGCATCGTGTAAGTTTTTGAACATGTTTCAGCTCCTCGGGGTTTTTCAAGCTTTGGATGGCTTTGATCTTTTCCGGGTTAGCCTCGATCCCTCGCTCAGAAACGATGAAACCGAGTAACTTCCCTGCAGGAACCCCAAACACACACTTTGTTGGGTTGAGCTTCATCTGGTACCTCCTCAGGTTCTTGAATGTCTCTTTTAGGTCCTCAATGAACGTTTCTGCCTTCCTTGTTTTGATCACTACATCATCAACATAAGCATGGACGTTGCGTCCAATCTGATCCTCAAAGCACTTCTGAATACACTGTTGGTATGTTGCACCTGCATTCTTAAATCCAAAGGTCATGGTTTTGTAACAAAAGGCTCCAAAAGGGGTTATGAATGACGTTTTCTCCCAATCCTCCTCTTTGAGTTTTATTTGGTGATACCCGGAATAAGCATCCAGGAAGCATAACAGGTCACTTCCTGCCACCGCGTCTATGATCTGGTCTATCCTTGGAAGGTCAAACGGATCCTTGGGACAATGCTTGTTGAGACTCGTGTAATCTATACACATTCTCCACTCATTATTCCTTTTCAGCACTAAAACCGGGTTTGCCAACCAGTCGGGGTGAAAAACCTCCATGATAAAGCCGGCTGCTAGGAGCCGAGCTACCTCTGCTCCTATAGCCTTTCTCCTTTCTTCGTTCATTTTTCTCAAACCCCGCTTCACTGGCCGGGACTTGGGATCGACATGCAAACTATGCTCAGCGAGCTCAGTCGGGATACCCGGCATGTCACTAGGTGTCCAAGCGAACACATCCTGATTCTCGCGAATGAACTTTATGAGTGCCTCTTCCTCCTTGTTATCCAGGTTAGAACCTATAGCAAACTGTTTGGAAGAGTCGCCCTCAATAAAAGCTACAATCTTCGTGTCTTGGGCTGCTTTAAACTTAGCTCTTTCGTCATCCGTGTTCGGTTTCTTCAAAGCTGTCTGATCTTCCGGGTCTACCTGAGACCGGTAATACCTGAGTTCTTCCTTTGTGCAAGCTTGTTCTGCAAGTGCCGCATCTCCCTCATCACACTCTTCTGCCACAGCCCTGTTCCCATGTATAGTGATGGTTTGCTTAGGACCCGGGATCTTTAGCTGTAGGTAAACATAACACGGCCTTGCCATGAATTTGGCGTAAGCCGGCCTTCCAAACAGTGCATGATAAGGACTACGCAACTTCACCACCTCAAATGTGAGCCACTCTACTCTGTAATTATCCTTGGATTCTCCAAAAGCGACCTCGAGTGTTATTTTTCCCTCAGGGCAGGCCGAGTGTCCTGGCACAATTCCGTGGAAAACTGTGGAGCTTTTTTGCAGCTGAGACTCCTTGAGCCCCATACGTAAAAAGGTCTCCCAGTACAGGATGTTGATGCTACTTCCGCCATCCATCAGAACCTTCTTCAGCTCATAGCCATTGACCTGCGGTGCTACCACCAAAGCTAACACACCCGGATGTTCTATCGCTTACGGGTGATCCCTCCTACTCCATGTTAATTCCTGATCTGACCATCTCAGGTATCTTGGAACACCCGAGGAAACCGAGTTTACCGCTCTCTTGAGTACCTTCCTCTCCCTTTTGGAGGTCCCGGTGGTGTGGACATGATATTGTCCTAACTGCTTTGGGTTAGCCTGAAAACCACCTGCATCTCCCTGGTTATTACCCGGATTGCCACCTCCTGCGTTGCCTGCGGGGGGGGGGGGGGTGGCCTGTTGCCCGGGTTTCCACCCAGACCCGGCCCTCCTCCCCGGCCTGCACCTCACAGGGCCTTCTGTATTTCTTTGTTCTTCCATCTCTGTAAGTCCACACATTGCTCCAATGAATGATTAGCCGGTTTGCCATTCCTACTATGACGCGGGAAAGGCATCTTGAAGGCTTCTATGTTGTCGTGGGATAATCACGGCAGATGTTACCGGGGGTAACTGATCTTGGGGCAAGTCGACACAGGTATTCGGGAGAGGGTTTAGCTCGAAGGAAGACATGGCGAAAGCGATCTAAGAACCGGAAAGCAACTCGCCGGTTCTCGATATGATTATACTGGATACTCGATAACAGGTGTTACAACTATGACTTGAATCTCTGGCAAACTAAACCTAGGGGCCGGTTTATAAAGCACCCGTACACCCCTAACTTGCCCTTCAAGGCACATCTTGAGTCCTACTCGAACTCCACATACAAAGCCTAACTTTCCTTATCGCAACCCACAAGCCAGGTTACGAATCTCACAAGCCTTTGGGCCTTCTAGTAACCTCTTTACCCCTATCCGGGTATTGCTCAGCTCACCTCGGGCCGGATTATACCTTGAAGTGGGCCTACCGGGTTACTATCCCCCCATCAGTAGTCCCCAGGATAGCGCGGGCTTCACGGATTCATCCTCGGAGCGCTCGCTATTCCCTGAAAAAGATGTGAAACGCCCAAGCCTATGGGAACCGGGTTAAGTTGCTTTAACAGATGACCAGGCACAGCTCCATGTCTGTCATGTGATAGCTCAATCCTTCCTTGAATGCTTAACTGGCCTTTCCAATTTTAAACCCTAAAATGTCAGGGCCCTACTCGATAAAGATCCCTGATATCTCGGGGCAAGCTGCACTTCCCCCGTCAACGGGATATTTTGCCTAATTCCGAATGCATATGCCGCCAGATCCGCACGGATAATTACTGTTCCGTAATTTCCGGCTTTCGGGCCGTAGGTGAGCTCACCACCTCCCTTATAAATATCAGCCGACGGTAACCCTAAGCCATTCATCTCGTTTCATCATCCCTTTTCTCCACGCTCCCTCGCAATTTCTGCCACCGGGCTCGCACGCTCCAAGAAAGATAAGGCCACCACCGGCCGCACTCATCCTCGAGCTATCCAGCACCGCCATTAAGCATCGCCGTCACACCCGCGCTTCCTCATCGAGGGCCGTGACGTGACACTCAAGCCGCGCCACGCACCACCCTCACTTCGGACCTCAACTCCTTTGGTAAGCCTTTCTCAACCATTCAATTGAAACTCGCAACCTTTTCAATCTGACCAAGATTGGATCTGGGTCAACCCGTAAACTAATTTTCTGATATCATCAAATTGAACCGCTTCGATAGACCTTAGTTCCTTTAATCACCTGATGCGTAGTCGCAGCTCATCCCCGCGCCTTTATTGGCCATCCAATTTTGCATAAGATTGCTTGCAAGTTTTTCGATCTAGATCCATTCCACCTTGTTCTTTCCGCCTGTCGCATTAACACCCGGAAAATCCGCTTTTTCCAGCTAATCCCTCCACAATAAAGGTATGGGCAACCATCCATGTTCACCCAATTCACCTCAACACGTAAGTAATTAACAATTTACTCAACCTCATCTGACACCCGGAAAATCTTCCGCATTTAACATCGTAGCGCATTACCCGGGTTTCATTTTAGCCTTCAACGCCTTGACGTCTCCAGACTCGAATGATTTGATGTTCCGAATCTTACTCCATACATTTCCTGTCCCTTGCAGGTCAACTCCATGGCTCCTAAAAGACAAGGAAAACACCCGGCTTCTGCAAAGGCCTCTCGAACCACTTCTGCCAACTGGGGTCGGTCTTCAACGACAAAGGCCAAGCTAGATGGGATGGCCGAGTTAGGAATCCTTCCTTCTCAAAAGGAAATACACTGGAGGGCTCCTGGCGATGAGACCCGTCCCACTCCTATCGGGAACGAGGTAATTTGTTTTACCGAGCATGTGACCCGGGGATTCCGTCCTCCGGGTCACCCTTTTTTCCGGGAAGTCTTGAGCCACTACGGCCTCCGGGTGTTCGACATAGAGCCTAACTCTATGCTGAACATCACCCACTTCATAGTTTTGTCCGAGTCGTACTTATGCACTCCACCAAACCTTGCTCTTTTTACCGAATTATTCCAATGCGAACCATGCCATGAGAGCGGTGACGGAACGCTTCTTACCTGCGGCGGGGTATCCATCCAGCGCCGCAAACACTCACTGATGCCACCTCTTAACCTGAACTCCAACGCCAAAAACTGGCAATTATCCTTCTTTTATTGCCACGACACTTCTCCGGATGGTGAGAGGAAACTACCGGGTTATTCGGAGAGCCTTCTCGAGCCCTCCGAGTCTTTCAGTGCTTTTGCATCTGATCTTGATAGGGAAGCGATTCAGCCCCTTCTGGCCAAACTAGCAGCTCTCTCAGCCCACGGCCTTCTCGGGCTCAATCTAATAAAGACTTGGGTAGACTTCCGGGTTCAGCCCAACTCGATTCGCTCGAAGCTGTTACACGAATATTCGGGTCACGTCACAGATTCCCTCCGCTACTCCACCAAGAACTTCCCTGCCGGTAACACCAACAAGACCATCAAGGGCTTCCTGACGGAGAGACTAGATGTTATAAAGAACACTGCCGGGTTACCCCCGTTTACTCGGGAAAATCCCGCCCCAGCGGTAAGACCTGACTCCTTTTTCTTATTTCAGTACTTTCGTCCGTTATAGTCCCTAACCACCACTTGTGTTTATTTGTTCACAGGCTGACGATCCCTTCTGGAAAGTCGAAAACCCTCCTCCTTCTCAAGACCCCGAAGAGGAAACCGAGTCTGTTGATGATGATGAGGGTACTCTCCCATACCCTTTACATCTGCCCTTCATCTGTGTTATTTCTCTTATCTGATACTTACTCGGATTTCAGGGTCGGGGGATGAAGAGGAGGAAGAAGAAAATGACCCGGAAGCCACCGAGTCTGACCAGGAGCCCCCAGTTGGAAACAAAAGGAAGGCTAGAGGGGTAGTTGAAAAGGTTCCCTTCTCTTCTATGTCTCGTGCGCCTTACTCCTTTGCTGCTATGCATGAACTTAACGAGCGATTATCACATTCACCCTTCTTGAAGGACCCTCTCCCGACTAAACGTAGGGTGACCCGGAATTCTCCGGGGGATGATCCCCTTAACCCGGGTATCTCCACTTCACCCACTCATCGAGCCAGTACCCCTCCAGCTCAACCTTCCCAATCTCCTCAGCGTCATCCGTCTCCTAATCATCCACTTGCCGGGCAATTTCGCGTACCGCAGCCAGTGCTCTTACCAACGTCATCCGCCTCCAGCGGCGAGCTTCCCCCGGATTATGCCGTGAACACCGGGTAAACTACCTTTACTTACATTCTCTCGTACTGGTTACCTTTCTTTTTTCCGTATATTCCATTGATCAATGTCTCCCTTCTTTTCTTCAGCGCCACAGTTACGCTGAGCGACCCGGATATCCCTGAATCAGAAGAGCAGGGAGAAGAGAAGCCGAGTGATGACATGGACGTTGAGGTTGAGGACGAGGCCGAGGACGGAAATGGAGAAGATCCTTTTAAGGACCCAATTCCACCAAAGACTGCATCACCCCAGCCCTCTGAAGAAGTGGACGAAGACATCATTGTGGAGACCAAGTCGGGCTCTCCTAACCCGGACGTTCAAACAATCCGGGTTTCGACCCCCAAACCCGGAACATCTCCTCCACAAGAGGGCCAATCCTCCGGCCCTTCTCAACTTCGCCCTGAAGACATGACCTTTGCTCAAATGCTAGATGCCCTCCATACCTTGAAGGACGACGAAGAAAACATACTAGATGCCTTAATAACCAAGCACGAGGTAATCCCGACTAATCATCAATTGTTTCCATACATAGTCCCCAAGTTCCGAGTAAATTACTAGGTAACTTGCTTGGAACTTTGCATAATGTTTCTGGCTGATCCCTCTTCATGCTTCTTTACAGGACTATGTTTCACAGTTGGAGAAGAAGCTGGCCAAGTCCACCAAGCGTATTGAAAAAGAGACGGCCCTTCGTGAAGCTGCTGAGACTGAGGCTCGCAGGTGCCAAAAGATGACGAAAAAGTACAGGAAGAGAGCTCACAGGGCTAAGGAAAAACTTACAACTCTTTCTGCTCAAATTGCTGATGTTCACCGTACTGCGACTGGTAAGATTTTTAAATTTCACCTTTTTATGACTTGGATTGCTTTGATTTGAACAACTGCACTTGCTTGCCTACTATCTTTGCTCCTTTTGCCTTTTCTAGCAGGCCCACGTGATGCTGCCCCCGAAGAAGATGATGCTGCCAAGCTTAAAACCATCAAGAATACTCTTCGCCAACTTTGCGGCGGAGTTAGCTGGATACTTGATGAGTTGCGACTGCCGGATGTCAAGCCAGATAATATGAAGAGATTACTGGAATTCTGCTCCACGATCCCCGAGTGGATTTGGCACTGGAAACGATCCTCCTACCGATTTGGGGTAACCCGGGGGCTCGCATTGGCTAAAGCCTACGCCCCCAAGCTACAACTTGCCAAACTTATGAGTGGATTTCCGGAGTTCAACTTGGATGGGTCCAAGTTTTTGCCAAAGGACTTCAAGGCTATTCAGAAAGAAGTCCGTCATCCGGCTAGCGTTATTGCTGACAGCTTAGAGATTGATGAGATTCTCCCTGCTTATGATGCTAATGACAAGGTTGTCAAGGCGAACCGCCCCCAGCCGTTCGATATGCTCGCCCGTTGGAGGGAGGAGGCGCTCAAGATAAGGGACGAAGCTGCCAAGAAGGCCGCTGCCGACTCTGCTCCTGCGGCTTCGCAACCCGGAACTGCTACTAATCCGGGTGGCGCCGCCGCCACCAGCGGCAACAAGGGCAAGGCCAAGATGGATCCTGCAGCTTGAAGTAATGAATGTCTCCTGTCATTCCATATGCATTAGTCGGCAAAGCGTCGTCAAAACAGCTTTATTACTTGTTTTAAGCGGAGCGCCTGTGCTCTTTTGACACTTTAAGGTTTTTGTAACACTTTTGCTTATACTCCCGATGCATTTGCGCCCCTTTGGGCTTTTGATTAACGTGTCTTTGCACCCGCTTGTTCTTGATACCCACTTACTTTATTCTTGATACCTTGTACCTTTACCTTCCCCCTTGTTTCTATATGCTTTCCTTGGCGAGACCCAACCTCCGGGTTTCGTTGACATCTGGGGAATGGGCTCTCACCCGGACCCCTAAGCCCCCGAGACCCGGATGCATGGCTCGTTGGAATTTTATCGGCTGGATTACGCTGTTTCTTCTTCAGAGCTCCCAAGTCCCCCAGCCCGGGTTTCCACGTCTGGGACACGTGATTGTTTCTTTTCAAGGAAACGAATTGCCTGTCGCTAAATGCCCAAGACTTCAGGACAGCTTTTTATGACGTTTGAAGTTATGCTTGATAATCGTTGAGTTTCCGGCTGCTAGCCTTATACTCTGCATGACTTGTGGTTTAGATGACCCTTTCAACTATCTTGTACTATAAGCCGGCTTCCGCGTGGATACCATGTTGTTACATCAATACGAAAACGGGGTCAAGCAAGTCCCGTTTGGGTCTCATGACCGACATTAATCGTAAGCGAACGAATCATGCCACTTCGTTGCGAGTCACATCGAGCTTAAGTAAGAATAGCCGAGAAATTTGGACTTCTTTGTCCGGTTATAAGATTGTAGCCGCACTCGTTTTTTCGAGTGACGGCCCCTATAACTCGTTGGCATCAAGGCCGGGTCTTTTTTGAGTTTGCAGCTGTGCTTATAGGAGCAACCAGCCCTCAAGACCTAAAATATGCACACCGTATAAATGATAATTGCCTCTTTTCTTGATAACCTCCTTTTTATTTGATATGAGAAAATTGAGTCAGCAAGCCGCCTCATTAAAAACCCATCCAGTCCCCAAGGGTGCCCCGGATAGGAAAAGAGTGCGTCTGAAACCTGCTGCCTGTTACATCGTTTTCTGCTAAGTGTAGTACGGACGTAGCTGAGCCACGTTCCATGGTCTATCTCTCTCTTGCATAGGTGCAGTAGTGTGAGCAGTGTCGTTGATTGTGGCCGATTCTTCTCTTGCATCTATCAAGTAATATGACCCATTATGCAGACTCCGGCTTACGATGAAAGGTCCTTCCCATGGTGGCGATAGTTTGTGCTTTCCCTCGTTTGTCTGAACCAAGCGCAGGACCAAGTCTCCTTCCTGGAAGACCCGGCTTTTCACCCGCCGGCTATGATATCTTCGCAAGTCCTGCTGATATATGGCTGATCTTTCCAAGGCTTGCTCCCTTTGTTCTTCTAACATATCCACGGCGTCTTGCCGGGTTTTCTCGTTCTCTACTTCCACATAAGCTGTCACTCTTGGTGAATCATGAATGATGTCGCTTGGTAATACCGCTTCTGCGCCGTAGACCATGAAGAAGGGTGTCATCTGGGTGGATCGGTTGGGTGTAGTGTTAATACCCCAGACCACGGAAGGAAGTTCTTCAACCCATGCCCCAGCGGCCCTGATACAGGGAACCCTCAGTCTTGGCTTCAATCCACGAAGTAGTTCTTGGTTCGCCCTCTCCACTTGCCCGTTGGCTTGCGGATGTGCTACTGATGCTACATCAAGCCTGATTCCATTGCTGCCACAAAATTTTTCCATCTCTCCAAGGGACATATTGGTTCCATTGTCGGTAATTATGCTGTGGGGGTACCCGAACCGGTATATAATTCTTTTCAGGAATTTGACTGCTGTGGCCGCTTCGCAATTGGTGACCGGCATAACCTCCACCCATTTGGTAAACTTATCAACAGCAACTAAAAGGTGCGTCTTCTTGCAAGGTGACATATGGAAGGGGCCAACCATGTCCATACCCCAAACAGCGAATGGCCAAGTTAATGGAATGGTCCGTAACTCCATAGCCGGCACATGAGTTTGGCGAGCGTACCTTTGACATCCGTCGCACCTTGCCACTATCCGTTCCGCGTCTGCTAGAGCTGTGAGCCAGAAGAACCCATGTCGATAGGCCTTGGCCACAAGAGACCTTGTGGACGCATGATGCCCGCAATCACCTTCATGGATCTCCTTAAGAATCTGTCGGCCTTCTTCTGGTGTCACACAGCGCAAAAAGACTCCTGCCGCACTTCTCTTGTACAACTCTCCATTGATAATAGCGTATCCTTTTGCCCGCCTCACGATTTGTCTTGCTAGTACCTCCTGTTCTGGTAGTTCGCCCCGTGATAAGTATGCCAGATATGGCTCCGTCCATTCGGGGACGCCGCGTATCGTAGCCACGAGCTCCACGTCCGGGTCTCGATTTGCTAATTCTTCTTCAGACTCGGACTTAACTGACGGCCGCCATAGCTCGTCCACGAAAACATTAGGTGGAACCGGCTCCCTGCGCGAGCCGAGTCTGGCGAGTGCGTCCGCCGCCTCGTTCTTTCTTCTGTCTATGTGCTCCACTTCATACCCGGAGAAACACCCGGCAACCCTATCAACCTCCCTGCGATACGCTGCCATAGTGGCGTCCTTCCTGTCCCAGGTTCCTGACACCTGCTGCACCACGAGATCCGAGTCTCCAAAGCATCGTATCCTTCTAATGTTCATCTCCCTGGCTACCCTCAAGCCATGCAACAGAGCCTCATACTCGGCCACGTTGTTTGAGCAATCAAAATGAATCTGTAGCACGTAACTTAGTTTATCCCCCTTTGGCGATGTCAGCACCACTCCGGCTCCTGACCCCTCGTACTGCTTTGATCCATCGAAGTGCATGGTCCATGACTCGGAACTTGGAACTGCGGTAACTATTCCAGTGTGCGTCCAGTCGTTAACGAAATCAACCAAGGCCTGGGACTTGATTGCCGATCTGGGCTCGTAGCTGATATGATAATCTCCCATCTCTATTGCCCATTTGGCTATTCTGCCCGTTGCATCCGAGTTTCTGATGATATCCGACATTGGTATTGAACTAACCACTGTTATGGGATGTTCTTGGAAATATGGCTTCAACTTCCGGCTGGCCATAAAGACCCCAAACACCAATTTTTGCCAATGCGGGTAACGCTGCTTCGCTTCCGATAACACTTCACTGACATAGTAAACCGGCCTCTGGACCGGGTAACCTTTCCCATCTTCTTTGCGTTCCACGACAACCACTGCGCTGACGGCTCGGGGACCGGCTGCCACGTATAATAACATAGGCTCTTTAGGACCCGGCGCCGCTAGTACTGGCGCTTCAGATAACTGCTTCTTTAGTGCTTCAAACGCCTCATCTGCCTCCTGATCCCATACGAACTTATCTGATTTCCGCAAAAGCCGGTACAAGGGTATTTCCTTTTCTCCAAGCCTGGATATGAACCGGCTCAGGGCTGCCACGCAGCCCGTGAGTTTTTGAACGTGCTTCAAATTTTCCGGTTTCTTCAAATTCTGTATGGCCTTGATTTTATCCGGGTTTGCCTCAATTCCTCTCTCGGAGACTATAAAGCCAAGTAACTTCCCGGCCGGGACTCCGAATACACACTTCGTTGGGTTAAGCTTCATCTGATACCTCCTCAAGTTTTTAAACGTTTCTTTTAAATCATCAATAAATGTTTCTGCCTTCCGGGTCTTAATAACCACATCATCCACATATGCGTGCACGTTACGCCCAATTTGATCCTCGAAGCACTTCTGAATACACCGCTGATAAGTTGCGCCCGCATTTTTCAATCCAAACGTCATGTTTTTGTAGCAGAAGGCCCCAAAAGGGGTTATAAATGAGGTTTTTTCCCAATCCTCCCTTTTGAGTTTAATCTGGTGGTATCCCGAATATGCGTCCAAGAAACATAGCAAGTCGCTTCCGGCTACCGCGTCTATGATTTGGTCTATCCTTGGCAGCGCGAACGGATCCTTTGGGCAATGCTTGTTGAGGCTCGTGAAATCGATGCACATCCTCCATTCATTTGTCTTTTTCATCACTAGAACCGGATTCGCTAACCAGTCCGGGTGAAATACTTCCATGATAAAGCCTGCGGTTAATAGTCGTGCGATTTCCTCACCTATAGCTCTTCTCCTTTCCTCGTTCAT
This sequence comes from Alopecurus myosuroides, assembly GCA_028641055.1. Classification (NCBI taxonomy): domain Eukaryota; kingdom Viridiplantae; phylum Streptophyta; class Magnoliopsida; order Poales; family Poaceae; genus Alopecurus; species Alopecurus myosuroides. The sequence goes on from CM054058.1 coordinate 246,169,940, forward strand.
TTTTCTCAAACCTTGCTTCACAGGCCTGGCCCTGGGATCCACATGCAAACTGTGCTCTGCCAACTCGGTAGGGATACCCGGCATGTCGCTGGGTGTCCAGGCGAACACATCCGCATTTGAGCGTATAAATTCCACTAGGGCCTTTTCTTGCGCGTCTTCCAAATTGGACCCTATAGTGAACTGCTTGGTGGGGTCTCCTTCCACAAAATCTACTTTCTTGGTGTCTTGAGCCGCCTTAAATTTCACTCTTTCGTCTTCAGAATCTGGTCTTCTCAATGCCGTGCCATCTTCCGGGTCCACCTGAGACCGGTAATATTTAAGCTCTTCCTTTCTGCAGGCTTGCTCGGCCATCACCGAATCTCCCTCATCACACTCTGCTGCTACATCCCGGTTTCCATGGATAGTGATGGTCCGCTTGGGGCCTGGAATTTTTAACTGCAAATATACGTAGCACGGCCTAGCCATGAATTTAGCGTAAGCCGGCCTTCCGAACAGAGCGTGGTAGGGGCTATGCAGCTTGACTACTTCAAACGTGAGCCACTCCACCCGATAGTTATCTACCGATTCTCCAAAGGCTACTTCCAATGCAATTTTCCCTTCGGGGCGTGCCGAATGACCCGGCACGATCCCGTGGAACACCGTCGAACTTTTTTGTAGCTGGGACTCCTTGAGGTTCATGCGCAAGAAAGTTTCCCAATATAGGATGTTGATGCTGCTTCCTCCGTCCATCAACACCTTTTTCAATTCGTAACCATTGACCTGTGGCGAAACTACTAACGCCAAGGTCCCGGGGCGCTCTATTCCTTCTGGATGATCTCTCCTGCTCCACGTTACCTCTTGCTCTGCCCATCTCAAGTATCCCGGAGGGCTCGAGAAGGCTGGATTCACTGTTTGTTTCAACGTCCTTCTGTCCCTGCTGGAAATCCCTGTAACATGCACATGATATTGTCCTTTCAAATTGAGCGTACGTACCATGCCGATGAAGATACTGATTTGGCCGATTGACACCATGGATCCGGATTCGAAGTGATCCGGCTCCAACTCCCATCCGGAATTGTCCACTATCTTTTCTCCTTCGTCATTGGAGTAGATCTCGCCGATGACAAAGTTCTTCATGTTCTTCCGAGCTTCTCCCGTGATGTAAACACCTTTGGACGCAGGCCCCACGGTGGGCGCCAACTGTCGTGGGATAATCACGGCAGATGTTACCGGGGGTAACTGATCTTGGGGCAAGTCGACACAGGTATTCGGGAGAGGGTTTAGCTCGAAGGAAGACATGGCGAAAGCGATCTAAGAACCGGAAAGCAACTCGCCGGTTCTCGATATGATTATACTGGATACTCGATAACAGGTGTTACAACTATGACTTGAATCTCTGGCAAACTAAACCTAGGGGCCGGTTTATAAAGCACCCGTACACCCCTAACTTGCCCTTCAAGGCACATCTTGAGTCCTACTCGAACTCCACATACAAAGCCTAACTTTCCTTATCGCAACCCACAAGCCAGGTTACGAATCTCACAAGCCTTTGGGCCTTCTAGTAACCTCTTTACCCCTATCCGGGTATTGCTCAGCTCACCTCGGGCCGGATTATACCTTGAAGTGGGCCTACCGGGTTACTATCCCCCCATCATATGTAGTTAGCCGGCCGTGGCGGTGCTTGATAATTGCCTCCTCCGTTGAATTTTCCTCCGTTAAAGTTTCCGTCTACTCTAGGCCTTGGAAACCCGGCCTCGGTATTGGCGACTAACTCGGAGTTCCCCTCATACGGACGTTTATGCTGGTTGTTTCCATTACCACCTCCATTGTTACCCGACGCGGCCCCATTGCCGGGTCTTCCATTGTTGTTCACATTAGCTTTTCCTTTCTTGTCCTTGATATCCTCTTCTATGGTGTCAGTGGAGGCATGCTTGTTGCATGCATCCATCAACTCCCCCATAGTAATTTCTGAAACATGCCTACTGGATTTCATGCGCACCAATTTTTGCACCAAAGGCGTGTATCTGCATGTTTTCGCCATAGCTTGTATCGCGTCCTTTGGCTGAATATCAGTGGAAGAGTGAAGTATCTCCATGACCCGGCGTACCCAGCTGCGTGCTGATTCTCCTTTTCTTTGGATACACCTATCTAAGTCGTCGACTGTGTATAGTTTTCTCCAGGTTCCATGAAAATGTTTGATGAAGGCCGACTTTAACTCACTCCACGAATTGATAGATCTCTTAGGTAAATTATTGAACCATAGTTTTGTTGCTCCTTCAGACATCATAAGGTACATAAATTTAGCTTGAAGCCTTTCCGAAGCATTGCGAATAGACATAGCCATCTCGTAACTGCTCAACCAGGTCTTGGGATCCATGATTGGCTCATAATTGACAACTTTACCCGGTTCCTTAAACTTATCCGGGTATGGTTCAGCCCTGATGGCATCTGATAGGCACTTGGGTCCGGCTAAGTTCGTCGGTACCGGCCTTACTCGTGAAACATGAGAAGCCTTGGCGGGCACGGCGGGTGGCACGCCACCTGCTGACCCTCGCGCCGCAGACCCGGCCATACGCCTCGCCCGAGAACTGTCGACAATTGCCTGCGCCGCTGAAACCGCAGGAGTTGCTGGCCTGTGGGGAGGAGGCGGCATTTGCTGCTGCTCTTCCCTCCGTCGCACCGAGCTTGACTGAATATTTCTCGTATTTCCGTGCTGCCGAATGACATATGGCGTCCCGTGCAAACCGCTCCTGTTATCCGGGTAGTTAACCTGCTGAGCCACCACGGTGCGTAACATCTCTATAGCTCGTCGGGTCTCGATCGCTTGAGGCGATTCTCCCAATGGAATATGGTCGAGCGCTAGAGTCGCGGCGTACACGTTATCCATGGGGTTATTGAAGTGACCCGGTGGGCTATGAAATCGCGATGGTGGTGGTACAATATTGCCTCCAGTGGCCCCAGCGGGTAGCGCGGGTAACCCGGCTCGCACATTAGTCGGCTGTCCCCCAAGCGTCGCTCCTTGATACCCGGTTTCTTGGTTCACAGTCGGGATCGGCTGGTCTTGGGGTGTAACGAACAACGTGGCCGGCTGTAGGCTTCCGCCTACCGCAGGTAGTCTCGTCTGATGCCTCTGATTATATATTCTAGTTGTTTGGGCTTGTATGCGATCCTCCAATTCTTCCAATTGGTGCTGGCGCAAGGCCATCCCCTGCCTCTCAGCTTCTACGTCTCTCCTCTGTTGTTCTAACGCTCGGCGGGCCACGTCCAGATCTCTGGCACGTGCCGCCGCGTTCTCTGGGGTTATCACCGTCGCCAACACTGTGGGATCCAAGATTAAGTTATTGCTGAACAGAGCCGGGTTTGGTGGGTGTGATGTTCCTGCCCCAGCCGTTCTGTTCGCCCTGAATCCAAACATGTTTCTGAGATGAGCACTTTCCCCTGTTTCGCTAGTAACAGATGTCGGCTCACCATCAACCCGGGCTATAACCGGGTTTCCATTAATCGGAGCTTGTTGTTGGGCCAGCGCTTGCACCGCACCAGTCGCGGTTGCCGACACATCGCCCTGATTGAGATTTATTGCAGGGGCTGTGTAGACCGTGACTCGGCGCGCAATGCCTGGCGAAGACTCATACTCTTCCTCTTCGCAGCTATCTTCTTCATACCGATCTTCAAGCAGGTGCAAGATAGACTCTGTATCATCCTCTCCAACGACCCGGCCACGCGGGGTCCATACCGGCTCCTCCGGTTGTTCCCTCTTCGTGGTGGGTGTCTTCTCCGTGTTATCCGGCTCTGCTGTTCCTACCGATTCTTCCCCGTCCGATTAAACACAAGGTGGCGTCTCCTGACACAGATTCATACCCGTTATTGTTAGAAATAAAACCAGACGCACGTACCATGCCGACGAAGACGTTGACCCGGCCGATCGTGACGACAGATCCGGTTTCCAGCTGATCCGACTCAGGCCCCCAGCCAAAGTCATCAACGATCTTCTCCCCTTCAGGGTTGGTGACGATCTCGCCGATGACGAGGTTCTTCATGCTTTCCAGAGCTTCTCCCGTGATGTAAACACCTTTGGACGTAGGCCCCACGGTGGGCGCCAACTGTCGTGGGATAGTCACGGCAGACGTTACCAGGGGTAACTTAGTTTGAGGCGAATCGACTCTGGTGTTTGGGAGAGGGTTTAGCCTGGATGCAATCATATTAACTGGTGATCGAGAGGCTCGGGCTGCAATGTCGCCGAGACTCCAATCTAGGGTTACGAAACTTGCTCTCGTATATCTAGAATACTCGAATCCTTCTATCTCTCTCAATCTCGATCTCTTTATGCCCTAGAAGCTGGTTTATATAATACCCGGCTTCCTGGCTTTCCTTACAAGATATTTTCGGAATCCTATTCAGGACCCATACGTAACCCTAAGTTTCTATCGTGACCCCCAAGTCCCGGGTTACAGGGTTCGCGCCGCCTCTAAGGTCTTCTAGAACTTCTTTTCCCTTGAGCCGGGTCAACAACACAATCACTGGCCCATTAATAACACTTGGCCCAGCATCACAGCGCAAGGTCTCGTGCAGTTTCCCTTCGGTCGGGTCTCATCCCAGGCATGGACCTGCCGGGTTATCATCCCCCCAACAATCCTTGTAGTGATGTTTGCTTCTTTAGTGTTGAACTAGTGTCACCACTAGATATTATGAGTTGCTCTAGTTTTGCTGCCTCTTTATTTTATAAGTGTATGATCATTCTAGCATGTTTAGGCTGCTATTACTTCTGTTATTATGACATGACTTCTTGAGTTGCTTGTTGCTATAGTTGTATAATACAATTATTTCTTAAAGCATGCTTGTGTAGGATTCTCATACTAGAATGCTATTAGTGCACTCCTGTTTTTATGCTATTTGTTAGGAGCATTACCTCTTGTGATGATTGTGTTTTAAATTATGTTCTATGACTTGTTACCATTGGTTGAGCTACTGGTTTGTTTGTTTATTTTCATGATTGATGGGTTCCATAACTTTAAGTAGACATAAGCATAGTCTATAACTAACCTATTCATCTATGATGTGATTGCTTGCTCTTTGGAAATTGTCCGAGTAATTACCTTAGCATGAGTATTGTACTTAGGCTATTGTTGTGCTAGTGTTGTTGTTGTGCTTATTAGTACCTTGTTATCTATGCATTAGTTAGTCATGAACTTGTTTGGTGATGTTTGCTTATGTGTTGTTAATACCCCCTGCCATGGGTATTGTCGTGGGATTATCACGGCAGACGTTACCGGGGGTAACTGATCTTGGGGCAAGACGACACAGGCGTTTGGGAGAGGGTTTAGCTCAGAGGAAAACATGGTGGAAATCGATCTGGTAGCCGGCAATCAAAGTCGCCGAGTCTCAGATCCTGATATAATAACTCAACTCTTGGGATACACTGGATGCTCGATATCAAGCGATATTGCTAGGGTTCTTGGATCTCTCAACTGGACCTAGGGGTCGGTTTATAAAGCACCCGCACCCCCCGGCTTGTCCTCCAAGACACACCCTGGATCCTACCCGGACACGGCATACAAACCCTAACCTTCCTTTACCGTAACCCACAATCCGGGTTACTAGGCCTACAAACTTGGGCCTTCCGGAAGTTTCTTTATCCTTAGCCGGATCCTGCACAGAGTCCTTTGGGCCGGATTACGCCTTGGAGTTGGCCTACCGGGTTATTATCCCTCCATCAGTAGTCCCCAGAATAGCTTGGGCTTCACGGATTCTTCCTTGAAGTGCTTGCTATTCCCTGCAAAAATACCAATCTCACAAGTATATGTAGGCCGGGTTAAGATGCTTTAATAAGTAGCTAGGCCCAACTCCATGGTGGCCATATGGTAACCCGGCTCTTCTCCAAATACCCGGCTTAGCTTTCCGGGTCTAAGCCCTGATAAAAGTGTCAAAATTCTGCACTTTACTCAATAATTGACCTTGATATTATGAAGAATATCTCCTTCTTATTTCTGCCCAGATATCACGTTCAACAATTAAAGCATATTTCGCGAAATTCAAACAAATAGCCGTTACTCCGCAATCCCCGGCTCCCGCTCGCGGAACCAAACTTATCCACATGAACCATTATAAATATGCCCGTAGGGGTAACCCTAACCCCAACGGCTCACTTCCCCCCATTCCTCTTCCTTTCTTCCTCCGCGCTCAATCTCACAGAGCGCCGCCACGGAAATCCCACGCGCATCTCCGGAGCCTATTGGCCGGCGGCTGCGTTCCACCACAGCTCACTCTGCACCGCCGCCAAGATCCGCCGCCAAACCCCCAACCGGTCCGTCGGGAATCGCAAAGGGGCACCAATCTTGCGCGATTTGCCTCCGTCGAGCTTCACTTCAATCTCCTCCAGTAAGATTCTCATACCCATTAATTGGCCTCCGCAATTTCTTGATTTTCCTCAAATTAGATCTAGGTCAACCCGCCGGTCATTTTCCCGGTCATGCCGAATTAGATCGCTTGTATTCATTCTAGCTCATCCAATACGTGGGATATAGACTTTAGTGCGTTTTCCTACCGCCCACATTTGTTAATTTTAACGCAAATCTGAAAACGGAGTCTTCAATCTGGGCCCGGGCCACTCAGAGTTTCCGCCCTTATCTCTGTCACCCGGAAAACCCTCCCCTTTCCGGTTCTTTTTATTCGCAATAAGTGCCTGTGCAACCATTCATCGTCCTCAAAAGCTCTTTCAATGCATAGACCTCCATAACTTTTATTACGATGCTCGATACCCGGATAATTCGAACCTCACTATGCAGATTGACACCCGGATAGTATGCAATTTCCATGTCTCGATATCACCCACCGATACTCGGCCAGCTCACAGTTTCCGTGTCTTATTCCTTGTATCCTTCTACCTCGTGCTTTGCAGGTCAACCACATGGCTCCCAAGAAGCAGGGAAAAACACCGACCAAGGCCAAGACCACCAACTCCATATCCGCCAACTGGGCGCGATCTACGGTCACCAAGGCCAAGTTAGAAGAACTGGTCGAGCTAGGAATTCTTCCCCCTCAAGAGGATATCCAGTGGAGGGTGCCGGGTAAGGAGACCCGGCCTACACCGGCAAAGGATGAGGTAATATGCTTTGTAGAGCACGTGACTCGGGGCTTTCGTCCTCCGGGTCACCCCTTCTTCCGCGACGTCCTGAGCCACTATGGCCTTCGTGTATTTGACATAGGTCCTAATTCTGTGTTAAATATCTCCCACTTTATCGTCCTTTCCGAGTCATACTTGTGCACTCCGCCAAGTCTGGCTCTTTTCGTTGAGCTTTTCCAGTGCAAACCGTGCCGCGAAAGCGGTGACGGGCACTTCTCGCTTGCGGCGGGGTTTCTATCCAGCGCCGCAAGAATTCTCTGATGCCACCTCTTACCCTTAACTCCCACGTCAAGCACTGGCAGCTCTCGTACTTTTACTGCCAAGACACTTCCCCACCCGGCCAAAAGAAACTGCCGGGTTACTCAGAGGGCCTTCTTGACATCTCTGAGAAATTTAATGCCTTTGCCCCTGACTCGGACAGGGAGGCAATTCAACCTCTGCTAGCCAAAATCACCACTCTCGCGGCCCAAGGTCTCATCGGGCTCAACCTGGTGAAAACTTGGGTCGATTTCCGGATTCAACCCAATTCCATCCGCACAAAGTTAATGTGCGAGTATTCAGGGCAAACCACGGACCCGCTCCGGTACTCTGACAATAGCTTCGCGGCTGGTGACACCCATAAAACTATCAAGGGTTTTCTGACAGAAAAACTTGAGGTAATCCGGAACATAGCCGGGTTAGAGCCCTTCACACTCGAGAACCCAGCCCCCAAGGTGAAGATCCAATTTTGACGTCTTTACCCTTACTCTTTCCACTTGATACAGTTGATAACCCTTGTACGGATACTTTTATTACAGGTTGATGATGATTTTTGGAAGATCAACACTTCTCCTAGCTCCGAGAGTCCAGAGGAGCAAGAAGAGGCCGTTAACTCGGACGAAGGTGCTCTCCGGATTTTACTTGGTTCCTTTAAGTTCGTCGCAACTCCTTCATTTTCTAACTAACTTTGATGATATCCAGAACAAGAGGAGGATGACGAGGAAGAAGAAACTGACGGCAAAGTAGAATCCGCCAGTGATGAAGACGAAGTGGAGCCGACAATTAAAGTCGGATCTAAGAGAAAACCCCGAGGGGTCGTCTTCAAGGTATCATATCGCCTCCTTGTATTCGATTCGTATTCCCTTTGGTGATATACATGAGCTAACTTGGCATTACTCCACTGGCCGTATTTGAAGGAGTCGCCTATGACCAAGCGCAGAGCGACTCGGAATTACCCGGGTGATGACGCTCTTAACCCGGGTACTCCGTCGTCTCCGACTCGGCGCACCGGTACTTACCTTATCCTTTGTCAGAGGAAACAATCTTTCCGAACCATTCTCTTACGGAATCTCACTTGATATTTTTCAGATTCGCCCGGGTCTGGCAACGAATTCCCTTCAGACTTTGCGGTGAATCCTGGGTAAAGTTCCTTTTCTGACGTTCTATCGCATTTTCATCACCCTTTCCTGATTGCACACTGACTGCTCACTCTCACTATCTGTAGGGCCACTGTCGTTATTAGTGACCAAGAGGATATGGCAACCGATAACCCGGGTAAGGGAAACCCAGCTGATAAAACAACAGTCGAGTCTAGCGGCGAAGAACAAGCGTCACCAATAAACCCGGGCACACAAGAAGCCGAGTATCCGATCGCCTCCCACACAAGCAAGAAGAAAAGAGCTGCAACCTTGGGTGTAGGAGAAGGAGCATCGGAGTCCGACATTCGAATGACCCGGGTGCCGCCTCCCACTAAGAAGAAAACTCCTTCTCGGAATTTCCAAGGCCCCGGGTCCTCTGATACGAGTAATGACACTTTTGATCAACTGATGGACACTCTCCTCACTATGAAGACTTCAGAGAGCAGTATTCTGGAGCGCATGGCCGCAGAGCACCAGGTAATAATACTTGATATCTCGTAGTGCACGCCTAGTCCCCAAGTTCCGAGCATGACTTGCTGAAGTTGTGCTTGGTACTTTACGCAATACTCAGCTTGCCATAATATCCGACTGATACTTGTGCTCCTTGCTACTTACAGGCGCAGATTACTCGGTCTGATGAAATTTTGCTCAAGACCGAGAAACTTCTTCTTGCTGAGGTAAAGCGGAGAGAAACCCTCGAGGATGACGTGGAAAACTTGAAGAAGGATGTTTCTAAATACCAGAAGAAGTGCAATACTGCTCAAACCGCACTGAAGAAACTATCGGACCAGGTCACCGATACCTATCAGATCTTGCTTAGTAAGTTTTTGCTGCCGACTGTCTTCGTGCCTTTACTTTATTGTATGATACTCGGGATCACTAATACGTCCTTCCTTTGCTTCAACTGCAGGTGCCAACCTTGCGGCCCCAGAGGAGGATGCCCTTGCAAAGGCTAAAACTTTAAAGACTGTGCTCTGGACGTTCTTTGCCGGCACGAAATTTGTATTAGACGCCGTGAAGTGGCCTACTGAAGTATACCCGGGTGAAGAAAATCTCATCAAAGCCTGCTCCACCGTGCCTGGCTGGATTGAAATATGGAAACGCTCGTCATGCCGGATTGGTATGACCCGGGCCTTTACCCTGGCTAAGGCTTACTTGCCAAAGCTTGACCCGGCAAAAATAATATCCGGGTTTCCAGAATTTAAAGCGGATGGCTCCAAGTTTACACCCAAGGACTTCAAGGCCGTACAGTCTGCAGTGCGTCATTCGGCCACCACTTTGGCCGATAGTATGGATCTGAACACGATTATGAGTTCATACGACGCTGAAGGCAAAATTGTTACAGAGGAAGCACCCCCGCCTTTTGATATTTTGGAGAAATGGGCTGCTGATTCGGCTAGGAAGAGGGAAGCAACTGCGAAGAGAGAGGCCGAGTTATCAGGGCCAGCCACCTCTACCCCAGCTGTTCCTCCACCAGTCCGTCCTGCCGCAAGGAATCCGAGTGATGATGCCGGAAAAAAGCAAGTCCAGGAGCAAGACCCGGAGGGTAAGGGCAAAGATGTGGACTCTACTCAGGAAGCCGAATGAGCAAAACGCCATAGAAATACTTCAATCATTTGATGTTTTTACTCAAAACAAGTATTCTTTTGACGGTGCGCCTGTGCACCCTTGATACTAGTGTCGCAACTTGTAACGCACTTTAATTCTGTGATACACCTCGTGCCTTTCTAGGCCTTTTGATGAACTTGATACTTGTCTATTTTTGGACTTATTCTTGATATCCGACTTTTTTTATTTCCTTCTTTATTTCCGAGTATCGTGGGTTTTGACAGGTGGACTTTTCTTTAAGTCCCCAAGTCCCCACGACTCGGACGTTGGGGTCTTTCGAGCTTAGCAACGAAACAGCTTGATTCTGTTTCGAAACCCACAGTCCCCAAGGCCCGAATATCCGAGTCTGTGGTGTGTGGTTTTTTCGAAGAGAACAAACTTGTTGTCGCTAAGCCGAAACCCGGAATTGTTTCATATAGATACTGAAGTTATGCTTGATAAACGTTGAGTTTCCAGCTATTAGCCTTGTACTCTGCATAACTTGTGGTTTAGATGACCCTTTTGACTATCTTGTACTGTAAGCCGGCTTTCGCGTGGATACCATGTTGTTACATCTATACGAAAATAGGGTCAGACAAGTCCCATTGGGCTTCATGGCTGATTGTAATCGTAAGCGAGCAAATCATGCCACTTTAGTGTGAGTCGCATCGAGCTTAAGTAAGAAAAGTCAAGAAAATTTGGCTCCTTTGTCCAGTTATAAGATTGCAGCCGTACTCGTTTGCGAATAATCGGCCCTTATAACTTATAGGCATCAAGGCCGGGTCTTTGGGTTTGTGGCTGCGCTACTTGAGCAACCAGCCCCCGAGACCTATATATACTCAACATTCTTAATGATACTGATGTATTGATGTCACATGGATACTACTTACTTGTAATCGGAGTAAAGGCTGTAACAAGATAGGACTTGATAACCATCTCTTTATTGATGCGAGAAAGTTTGGATCAGCGGGCCGCCTCATTAAAAACCTTCCAGTCCCCTTAGATACCCTGGGTAGGAAAAGAGCGCGTCTGAAACCTGCTGCCCGTTACATTGTTTAGTTCTTCTTGGGCACCGGTCCCGGGCTGACGTGACCGATACACATTCTCCACATGTTGGACTTTTCCATGATGAGTACCGGGTTTACTAGCCAACCCGGGTGAGGTGTTTCCATAACGTGGCTGGTTGTGAGCGGCCGTGCAGTTTCTTCTCTTATAGCGGATTGTTTGGGGGAGTCATCCTCGATAAAAGCCACCATTTTAGTATCTTGTGCTACCTTGGACTTTGCTCTTTCGCCTTCAGTACTCGGCCTTTTTGATGTGGTTCTGTCCTCCGGGTCTGCTTGAGACCGGTAGTGCTTGAGTTCTTCTTTTCTACAGGCTTGCTCGGTCATTGCTGCGTCTCCTTCATCGCATTCAGCTGCTATGTCTCGATTTCCATGTATGGTAAGGGTCTTCTTGGGACCCGGGTTTTTAGCTGTAGATACACGTAACACGGCCTAGCCATGAATTTGGCATAAGCCGGCCTTCCGAATAACGCGTGATAAGGACTGCGCAATTTGACCACCTCAAAGGTGAGCCACTCAACTCGATAGTTGTCCTTTGACTCCCCAAAAGCTACCTCCAATGCGATTTTTCCCTCGGGGCATGCTGAATGACCCGGCACTATCCCATGAAAAATTGTTGAGCTTTTTTGTAGCTGAGACTCCTTGAGGCCCATGCGTAGGAAGGTTTCCCAATATAGTATATTGATGCTGCTTCCACCATCCATCAAAACCTTTTTCAGCTCATACCCATTGACCTGTGGTGCGACTACTAATGCCAAGACTCCCGGGTGTTCTACTCTTTCTGGGTGATCCCTTCTGCTCCATGTTACATCATGTTCTGACCATCTCAGGTATCTCGGAACAGCTGACGAAACTGAGTTGACCGCTTGCTTCAGTATCTTTTTGTCCTTGTTAGAACCTCCTGTGGTATGCACATGATATTGACCCAATTGTTTGGGGTTAGCCTGGAAACCTCCTGCTCCCCCTTGGTTATTACCTTGATTTCCAGCCGCCGGGTTACCGGCTGGGGGTGGGCCGTTGCCCGGGTTTCCCCCTGGACCCGGTCCTCCTCCCCGTCCTGCACCTCGCATAGCTCTGTTCACTTCCTCATTTTTCCATCTTTGTAAGTCGGCGCACTGCTCCAAGGAGTGGTTAGCTGGCCTGCCGTTCCTGCTGTGCTTCGGGCATGCCATTCTGAATATGTCCCAATTGTTACTCGGTCTTGGTGGTCCTTGATAGTTTCCTCCATTGTGATTACCTCCGTTGAAATTTCCTTCTGCTCTGGGTCTCGAAGACCCGGCCTCTGTGTTGGCGACAAACTCGGAGCCTCCTTCAAACGGGTGCTTGTTCTAGCTATTTCCGTTATTACCCGGTGCTGATCCATTGCCGGTTCTTCCGCTATTACTTGTGTTTGCTTTTACCTTCTTGTCATCAACTTCCTCCTCTGTAGTATCTGTCGCAGCGTGTTTGTTGCACGCATCCATCAATTCTCCCATTGTAACCTCCGACGCATTCCGACTGGATTTCATGCGAGTTAACTTTTGCACTAAAGGTATATACTTGCATGTTTTTGCCATAGCTTGTAGTGCATCCTTGGGCTGAATATTTGTGGACGAGTGAAGTATCTCCATAACCCAGCGCACCCAACTGCGCGCCGACTCTCCCTTCTTCTGGACGCATCGCTCTAGATCATCAATAGTGAACAATTTTCTGCACGTCCCATGAAAGTGCTTGACAAACGCGGTCTTCAATTCCTCCCAGGACTTGATCGATCCTTCCGGCAAATTGGTGAACCACAACTTTGCTGCTCCTTCTGACGTCATCAAGTACATGAACTTGGCTTGGAGATTCTCGGATGCGTTGCGAATCGACATTGCCATCTCATAACTGCTTAACCATGTTTCTGGATCCATAGTTGGCTCGTAATTCACTACTTTTCCTGGCTCTTTGAATTTTTCCGGGTAAGGTTCAGCTCTGATATTGTCCGAGAGACACTTGGGTCCTGCAAGAATGGTCGAGGCCGGCCTTGCTCGAGAAACGTGTGATCCAGCGGGGGGCGCGGCGCTGCAGGTAGTCCATGCGTTGCAGACCCGGCCGCGGCCCTCCGAGCCCTGGAACTGTCCACAACAGCCTGTGCTGCTGATGCTGCCTGAACGCGGGGAGGAGGCGGCATTTGCTGCTGCTCTTCCCTCCGCCGTGCTGAACTTGTTTGGATATTCCCTTGTTGCTGACTGGCGTATGGCGTCCCGTGCATCCCACTTCTATGATCCGGATAATTGGCTTGCTGCGCCACCGCAGTGTGCAACAGATCGATTGCTTGCCGGGTCTTCTCTGCATGAGGTGACTCTCCCACGGGGATTTGATTTAATGCGAGTGTTGCCGCATACACGTTGTCCATGGGATTGTTGTAGTGACCTGCTGGTGTGCGAAATCGTGACGGTGGCGGTGGTGGTAGATCGTTGCCGGTTGTGACTCTAGTCTGTGGTAGGGGTAACCCGGCCCGCTCATTTGCCGGATGTGCCCCCGCTGTTGCCGGTTGGGGTGCGGTTCCCTGGTTCACCACTGGTATCGGCTGATCCTGAGGTGTGATAAAGAAAGCAGCCGGATTAATAACCCCACCCGTTGCTGGTAACCTAGTTTGATGCCTTTGATGTACTCTAGATGTTTCCTCTCGGAGCCGAGTTTCCAGCGCATCCAGCTCACGTTGCCGTGTGGCCATCCCTTGCCTTTCTACTTCTACTTGCCTTCTTTGCTGTTCCAACGCACGACGAGCCACATCCAGATCCCTGACACGTTCTGCTGCATTTTCTGGAGTGATAACCGTAGCAAGAACCGTGGGGTCTAGGATCAGATTATTATCGAATAAGGCCGGGTGACGCGGGTTCGAAGGACCCGCCCCTGGTGTCCGGTTTCCCAGGAATCCAAACGTATTTGCGTGCAACTCCTCGTCTGCTGCACGGCTGGTCACTGATGCCGATTCTCCATCAACCCGAGCCAGAACCGGGTCTCCGTTAGCCGCGCCCTGCTGCTGAGCCAATGCCTGAGCCGCCCCGACTGCTGCCGCGGTTGCGTTCTCTTGGTTGAGATTGGCCGCGGGAGCCGTGTAGACCGCAACTCGGCGTACGATACTTGGTGTAAATTCATGCTGTTCTTCTTCGCCGTTATTCTCCTCATACCGGTTCTCCAGCAGATCCAGGATAGACTGGGTATCATCCTCTCTTTCGAGCCGGTCGCGCGGGGTCCATGCCGGTTCCTCCGGCTGTTCCCACTTCGCGATGGGTTCTTCCGCCGGATATGTCGTTCCAATTGATTCTTCATCTTCTGATTGGATAGAAGTGGCTTCCCCTGATACAGAATCAGATCCAAAGTTGTCAGGGATCGAACCGGAAGTACATACCATACCAATGAAGACGATGATCCGGCCGATTGTCACGACGGATCCGGATTCGAGGTGATCCGATTCGGGCCCCCAGCCGGAATCGTCCACCGTCTTTTCTCCTTTGTGGTCGATGTAGATCTCGCCGACGACAAGATTCTCCATGTTCTTCCGAGGTTCTCCCGTGATGTAAACACCTTTGGACGCAGGCCCCACGGTGGGCGCCAACTGTCGTGGGATTATCACGGCAGACATTACCGGGGGTAACTGATCTTGGGGCAAGACGACACAGGCGTTTGGGAGAGGGTTTAGCTCAGAGGAAAACATGGTGGAACTCGATCTGGTAGCCGGCAATCAAGTCGCCGAGTCTCCGATCTCAATATATTAACTCGATCTCTTGTATACACTGGATGCTCGATATCAGGCGGTACTACTAAGGCTCTTGGATCCCTCAACTAGACCTAGGGGTCGGTTTATAAAGCACCCGCACCCCCCGGCTTGTCCTCCAAGACACACCCTGGATCCTACCCGGACACGGCATACAAACCCTAACCTTCCTTTACCGTAACCCACAATCCGGGTTACTAGGCCTACAAACTTGGGCCTTCCGGAAGTTTCTTTATCCTTAGCCGGATCCTGCACAGAGTCCTTTGGGCCGGATTACGCCTTGGAGTTGGCCTACCGGGTTATTATCCCTCCATCAGGTATTGCTTTGATTGATTTTTATATTTTAGTAGCCTCATCTTTTGTGCCCACGAGCTATAATTTTAGCTTCTTGAATATCTTATTATGAGAGTGGAACACCCAATCCATATATGGTATATGTAAGATGTGGGATATGGTTTCTCAACCATATGTTTGTTTGGCGATAGTTTTGTACCATGAGAGTTTGTGAGAAAGTTTTCACGATAACTTTTGAGATTGCGCTAGTATAAGTTTGCTTGCTGTATGTGTTGCTTGGTTTAGTTGTTTGTCCTTTAGTTCTGACTGTGTGTCTTTTATTCGTGTACGACGCTAGAAAACAAAGAATAAGAAGAAGCAGTTGTGGAGCCGTGCGTCAAGTTCAAGCTACTTCAAGGCCAGGGACATTAAGAGTTTTAAGGCAAGCCATTCTAATGCTTGCTGTTACTACACTTATAATTATCTATCATGCATGTTTTACTTCTGAAATTTTTTACAAAAACTTTGATTACCAAAAACTATTTTTGAGTGACTACTACTATTAATATTATACCATTACTATGCCAGTAGTTGATACTCGGTGTTACCAAGGCCATAGCCACCATATGGTATTTATTACCATCACAAGTATTGGTCCCTAAGTGGACACCTTAAAAATTTGTTTTCGCAAAACAAAGGCTTTATGGAAAACACGGTGGAAAGGCGAAGCCTTATCCACCGGAGGAATGTTGGAGTGGTCATTTTTGAGAAAAAGTGTTTTTACAAAAATGACACATAACCTAGTCTTCGCCGGACAACCTTTACCGTACTGCCACTTTACCCCAACATGGGCATGGGGCTTAACTTGAAGTTTGTTCTTGTTAGTGTGTGTTATATCTCAATTTGCTATAAGGGTCGTCGAGCCCTCGAACCGATTGTCGCTAGGTGGTAAATACAGGACATACACAGTGAGGGATTAAGTTCTCCTCCAGGTGCGACAGTTGGGTCTCCTGCCATGGCGATGTGTGACATGGTGCCGGGGAGAACAAACCCAGTTGAAGAGATAGTCATATACTAGCTTGGACATAGCGGATGGTTAGGATCAGTTATCTGATGTTTACATACTGTTGTTACAGTCCGTGGTTGTTCACGGCGGATGTACTGGATCTGGTGGATTGTGTACACCTCTGCAGAGTCAAACTATTCTGAATAGCCGCGTCCTCGGATATGGACAGTTGAATGGCCATGTAGCTAGCATTGTGTCAATGTTTTCAAAACGGAGTTTTCAAAAAGGTGTTGTACTTGTGAAGTACTAAAAGGAGGAAATCTTGTACCGTGGAGGTACCGTTGATGAAATGCTAGAAGTTTCTTTACAAAAAGTTTTGCAAAGAAAACCTTTCTTTTCTAAACAAAAACTGGAAGTTGATTCCAGAAAGTTTTGCAAAGAGAAAACTTTCTTTTAACAAAGTTTTTACAAAACCTCTTGTACATGTGATATCTACAAGAGAAAGAAAACTATATTATTTTCTTTTGAAGTATCTTCTTCAACAAAGATACATTTTTTTTCAAAAATCAACTATGATATGTCTTACATATATCATTGATAGTGAACCCTATGTATAGCCTACCTATCCCACCATATAAGCATACTTGCATTTTGGTAAGCTACATGATGGATGTCTTGCTGAGTACATTCAAATGTACTCATATTGGTTTCGTCCCTGGTATTTACTTGCCAGACATCAAGAAGGAGTCTCGGAAGGAGATCTATGAAGAGGAGTACGGAGCTGATGGCTTTGCGAACTAGGATTGTCTCCCGGTCAGCAGCATGTAGGTTAAGGCGTGACTTGGGATCTACTACGTTTGTGTGTGTTTAGTCTTCCGCTGTGTGTGTTGTGTGTTTGCCCTGCGTGGCAGTTGTGTGAACTTGGTCGTGTGACCATGCCTCTTTTGTAAGTGTTTGTGTAATCGTGTAATGGATATTGTATCTGTGTACCAACTTGATATGTTGTTCACGACTGGTGTGATCTGGGATCGTGAATGTATGCATATCGGAGGTGTCCTTGAACAGTGGTTCTGGGGGACCTTACAGAGTTGGTATCAGAGCTATCCTGACCTTAGGAGACCTTAATTAGCATGGACGTTAGCTAGTACTCTAACAATAAAAGTTAATAAAACCAAGTCACTAAGATGACTATTTACCAAAATAATCTATATGCTCCATCCCCTCTGTGTTTTGAAAACTCTACTTACACTAAGTTACCTTTGAGCATCTTAAAACTTTGCACACCGTTACCCAACTTAAACTATGCCTAAACATTTGGTATAGATGGCAGTTGTCTTCACCGAATCCTTCCGTCTAGGTACGCATGCACCTTGCTACCGCCGTTTTGAGGAGGATTTGATCAAGATGACTCGTCCTATTAGTCACCCAGTACCTGAGTTGAAGGGAGCCCAGATTCACCATAATGGACGAGAAGTGTCCTGGTTGGTGGTATGTACCATTCGTGCTCCTTCGCTAGCACCGTCGACCCCATACATCACTTAACCAGCCCATAGATGTCACTGAAGACTTTGTCTGTGCTCTTCACTTACAACACATGGAAGGACAACGTCACAACACCCAGATTTCCCTTGATAAGCTCAGAGGAGAGTTCGATGTTCGTGGAAGAGAGATCTTCCATCTAGAGAAAGACCTGAGAGTTTCCTCTGCTACCGGGCGTCTTCTCGTGGCACAAAGGAAGACCATGTAGTACGTTGACTCCCAGCATCGTGCACAAGTGAGAAGCCTTTAGTTCCAGCTTGCAGCTAGCAATACCAGAGTTGAAGAGTTGGAGGAACAGCTACGCACTTCCTCGAGCACTTAGGATTGCCGCAGGATATTAGGAGTTGTGTTGCTCCCACCCCAGACGCTTGTTTGTGTTTGTGCTGTGTGAACTCTGTTAAGAGCTATGTGTGTGCTAGATGTGTTGTGAGCCTTAGGCTTTTGCCATGTGAACCTTAAAATTATGTTATGCTTGTTGAGACTCTGTTTCATGTGTATGTTAGTCTTTGGTTGTGTTTGTGATTGCTTCTTAGAAGCTTGTTTGTTGTTGTGTTATCTACCGTTCTCATCTTTGTGAGCCGGTATGTTTCACAAGTTTTCAAAAAACAAAAACCCCCTTTTGTCTGCTCTCGCCTTATACCACCCTTGCTGCCCTACAGTATTTGACTCAGCTTGGCACTATCAATGTTGAGAATAATGTTGTCCTCATGAGAGAGCACCCGCACCTGTTTGCCAGTAGAGAGTCGCAAAAGTAAGGTAGTGACGCCAGGAGAGCCTAGTTCATATGCCTCACAGTGTTTTTCCTGCAATGCCTCAACCTCCAAGGAAGCGTGTGAATGTCAGGCCCAAAACAACAGATTTATATTTGTGGAGTGGACAGACATTTTGCTCGTGATTGTTCCCATAGGAATTATGATCCAGCTTGTCCTGACGAAACCCTAGAGACCCAGGGTCCATCCTAGAAGAAACACAAGAGTGTGATGAGTGAGCCTCGAGACCTTGATGATGTTGCAGAAGCCCCTGCGACTCATGCCATAGCTAATGGTACGTTTTCAAACCAAACATGTGAACCCCATAGTTGTGTTTGACTTCGTAACCTGAGAAATCCGACGTAAACGGAACACTAGAAGTGCCACGTCGGACTAGAAAAAGTATCTTTAAAATTAACAATGCTAACATAACTTCATCTAATTTTAGCTTAATACCTAACACCAGTTTTGGAAAAATTTCTAACCAACTTTTCCAAAACCAAAGAGAAAGGTGCCTTAGGATGTTCTATAGCTGTTTGAAATAAAGATGAAAGGTTGGAAAAAATATTGGATTGGTGAACTATGATTGCTACTAGACAATAAGATCTCTCGTATATGTTTTGGAGGAAACATATTCTAGAATATGAGATGGTGGAAGCTCATTTGAGGTTTAGCTTAGGAAGGAGAGATTGAGGATCACATGATTTTTAGTTGCGATAAATTATGATATAATATCTGGGGCTAACCAGTTGTTGACCCCAAAACTTTGGAAGTTATCGGTAACTAAGATTTGTATCCTTGAAGGAATTATTTGAGGTTTAGGAAGATTGGTGGAAATTATTGGATTTTAGGAAGCACTTGATATATAGGGAGATTAGATTGATTAGGACTATTATGTTGAGAATAATTTGTGATATTGGGATGATGGTGATAATAGTTTACATAGGTGATTTCTTATACTGTATTTTAGTGGAAAGATTGATTATAGTAAAAAGATCATGTTGGATTGGGATAGATATTCGATTTGGATTAAAGATGGGTTGGAGGAATATTGGATTTGATATAGTAATAAGTTGGAGGATATAAAAGGATGATTTTGTATTTTAGGAAAAATCAATGTGGCTTGGATTTAGGAGGTGATTATTCTTGATGATTTATTCTCGGAGCTTGTCACGCTCTACTGAGATCGTTTGGGGGACAATGATTTAATATTGATCCGGAGATAGGATTTTGGAGGTTTTGAAAGGATTTGTAGAAGTAGTGCAGAGTTGGCATATGCTTGTTGAATTTGATGGTTTAGTTTTAGCAATGTGTTCGTGGAGAAAATAAAATCTTGAGGGAAACAAATGATTTGAGACTTGATTATATTAGATTAAGAGGAAGATAGTGGATTTTCCTGGATTGTTAGAAGTTGAGCAATGGGAAGCTCAAGCTTAATAAAGATAGGTGGATATCCGATTGATTGATCTATATGGTGATGAGAGAGTTTATGACCCAAAGGAGATATAGTGGTATGATAATCTTATTAGAATGGGAACGAGTAGATCTTTGCCCGAAGAATAACCCCTGGTTTGATATTATGGTTTCAAGGAACTCTAAGTTCGAGGTTTAGAACATGGCACCCAGACCTTTGGAAAAACTAACTTGCCGGTGGTTTTTGGTGAGATTAATCAAAGGGGAGAAGCACCTGTGCTTAATGTTACCAACCACCAGCACATGTTTTTATAAACAAATGATCTAACATTGTTGTTTTGACCACACCCTCTTTTCGCTTGCCTGCGAATCTCGGGACGAGATTCTTTTAAGGGGGAAGGTCTGTCACACCCCAGTTTTTGGAATCTTGTACTGTGTTCAAGAAGACAAAAATTAGGGCAAACAATTTTTTTTCTAACAACATGATTGTTTGAACTAACATGTGTTTATGATCCTAATCATATTTGCAACACAAGATTTGTTTCTTGATAAAACCAATATCAATTTTTTCTAAAAACAATTCTTTAAGTTTTTCCCTGTTGTTTTCTCTGTGGATTACTTGGGTGAATTTTATTCCAAGACTTGGATCATTCTTGTTTGCATTTTAAAATAAACTTTTAACCTTGTTGGATCCAAGAAAACAAAATTTCAAAATTACTTCAAAACTATTCCCTGAAAATATAGCCAAGTACATGTTTTCTACCTTTGTTTTCACTAGGCTATAAAATGTTATTTTAGGTTCTCTTGACTTTTATTTGTTCCTTGATATATGGACTAAAAATCCATAATCTTGGTTTTATTTTTGGATTAATAAAAATGATCTTTTGCTTGTTGTCTTTGTGGTATAAAAATAAGGCAGAAAAAGACATTTTTGGAAAACAGAGAAAAATAGAAAGTACACATTTTCCCACATTGTTTTCATAGCCTTAAACTATTTCAAATTTGTTTTCAAAAGATTTTTCTAAAAGTTTATAACATGTTTAACAAACTCCTACTTGGAAAACAAATTTTGGAAACCATTTGGTCTTTGAAAACAACCCCAACTTTTTGCTCATATCATCTGTTTTTAACACTTAGAATTTTTCACTAAGTCCTTAACCGAATTTTCTGAACTATTTAGGAACTGTTGCTGTTATACTTTTGGGCTGATGTTTTCTTTGGTTTTCTTTGCAAGTATTGATGAGAGGTGTTGTCTAGTGTGTTGACTAAGTTGTGGACTCGAACCAGGATGTGTTTTTCTCCTTCTAGAAGACTTGAGTGTGAATAAACCAAGTGAGAGAGTGTGAGAGAGCTTGGTGATGTGGCATGGGTATGGGCCTCCATACCTTGCCCCTTTCCCTCTTGACCTTGACTCCCCTAGCTCCCAAAAGCCAGTGGTTGACTGCCCCCTAGCTGGTCTTGGCCCTTGGCATCAATGCCATGTGAGGCAATGACAAAAATAGCCCCTGGACGCCCCTATGCCATCAAATGGCATGAACCCGAGAGTGCCCCCATGCCCCCCATCTCATTCCCGTGGCCTTATGCCTCCTCACTCGTGTCCCTCTCGCCACTAGGATCTCATACCTCCCCACTCTCACCTCGAGCATAGGGAAGCGATCCCGGGAGCTACTGCAAGCTCCACGAGCCAAAATCTCACCGCCGTCCACCGCAACCACCCCGAGGTGGCACAACTCGAACCCGACACCCTCACCCCTTGTTTTCGCCTCCGACAAGCTCCACGTATCCCATAGACCCCCTCTGACACCCTCTTGCATTCCCTTGCTTGCTGGTACGCCGTCGCCGTCGAGATCATCGCCGCGGGCGCCCTGTCGTGCCTCGCCGCTTGGAGCCTCTCCTGCACCCGCAAGCCGCGCCCCTCGACCCATGGACCATCCCCGAGCCTGCGCCACCGCACCCCAAGCCCCACGGTGAGCACCACGACCATGCCATTTCCCTCCGCCGTCGGGATGAGAGAGAGACAGGGGGAGGAAGAAGAGAGACCGCGGACCGTTCGATCCGAGATCGACGGCCAAGCTTGAACGGCCGTATTTCACGCGCCACGCGCGCGCGCCTGGCCTGCGCTGGGCCGCGTTCGCCTCTTAGCTGGGCCGCGCCCGTGAAACCCCAGCCCACCCCTCTGTTTTGTTTTCCTTTTAAAAATCAGCAGAGTTTTTCTTGTCTGCTTTTCACCTGTTAAAAATAGTTTGCTTGCAAATTAAAATCAACCAAAAATCATGGAACGAATAATATGTTTTCCTAACCATCCAAAATTTATAGATCTGAGTTTTGACTTGTAGTTTTGTCTCAAGATCTGTTTTGCCACAGGGTGTCTATAAACATGTTTGTGGCATAACTTTTTGGATCTGTATCCAAAATGATGAAACTAATTTTTTTTGGATAGCTTAAGACTAGATCTATCACTAGGAACTTTCCTCACATCAAGGTGAGTTACCAAATGGAAATGCCATCGATTTTGGTAAAAGGCCAGTAGGCTTTTCTAGGATTTTTAGAGTGAGTTTAAAAATGATTTTTGAGGTCAATCTAATTGGATGAGTTTTCTTATGACTAGATATATCTAATCCTAGCTTGGATTAATTTTTGGAGCCCTATAATGATTTTGGTGAGCAAAACTAGAAACATCAGCTTTTCTGTTTTCATTATTACTTGTGTATTTGTTTGTTAAGTAATGTGTGATTGTTTGAATCTTGCTTCCTAGCATGTATAGATGTGTTACCACTTGTTATTAGGTTTTTTCTTGCAGTACATCTACCTTGGAAAGTGTGTGCATGTTTGGAAAGTCAAATAGGAATAGGACTAGCATTTGTTATTTCCCTAGTTTATTTATTTGATTGTTGTGTGCACCAAAGCTTTGTATGTTTATTTTACCTAGTTTTGTGCTATGCTTGAGTTGAGTCCAGTACCATTTTGGTACTGTTATTTTGATGTTATTATCTCTGATAGCTTGCACCTTATTTTATAGCAAAGCATGTGTAACATTTGTTGTTTGTTTTCACTAGTATGAATAGTCTAGTATTGATTGCTTTGTTATATTAATTTTGTCATGTATGACCAGAGGCCTTGTTACCTCTTTTGCCTTGGTATTAGTGGGCCCATAACCCACTGGTCCCATTGCATCTTGGTTAAGGATGAAAATCCCCAACCATACCCTTGTGTGAAAATAGCATGTTTTTCTTTATGTGAGTTTAATATTTTCCACCTAGGAAAATAGATTGTTTGTTTCACTTATGAAAGTGAAGAGTTTAGTATTTTCTTTGTGAATACTAGTATGTTTAGTGGTGGTTCATTTGTTAGCATAATAATCCCTTAGGGGTATCATGTTAAGGAATGCTTCACTATTGTTTGTTTAAATTGAATTGTTTGCTAATAGAATATTTCCTTGTGATTGATAAAATATGTGTGGATTGACTTTTATCGAGTGTTTGGATTTTTGAAAGTATTTAGTTGAGCTTGTATTGAGTGCCTAGCTACTGGTTGTATAGTATGTACCTTGGTTGCTTGCTATTTAATTAAATATAAAAGCATGTATTGCTAGAATGGATTGATGCTTGCTTAGTAGGTGTTCTTATAGAATTATTTTTCTGTATTTGCTTACTGAAAGTAAAGTATGGGCACCTAGAGGGGGGGGTGAATAGGTGCTACGACCAATTTTAATTTTTCTTAAAGTTTAGGCTTGACAAGAAGGTAAATTCTCTAGATTGTGCAACTAATGGTGAATTTACCTATATGACAAGGCAAGCAATTAATGAAACTAGGACAACAATTAATACAACAAGTACTACAATGAAATCTACGAGTGCAAGTAAGTAATGATGGAGGAACGAGGTAACCGATGGAAGCACACAGAGACACGTTGTATTCCCGAGTTCCTCCTTTTTAGGGGAGTACGTCTCGTTGGAGGGGTGTGAGCTCGCCATGAAGGCCTACTCAACGCCACTAAGGCCTCACCCTATTCTACGATGAACTTGCGCCACAAAGGCCTAGTTCACCTCTCACTATTGAACCCCTTTGAGGCGGGGATCGAATCCTTTACAAACACTTGGGGCACACACCCACAACTTAATTGGGGGCTCCCAAACTCTTCTTGAATCACCACTAGAACAAGAAGCTTAGGTTCTCCACAAGAGGAAACCCTAAGCAAAGATCTCTCAAGCAAATGAGAGGGAAATGGAAATCCGGTTGGTGAAGATGTAGATCCGGTGGTCCTCCTTCAATCCTCAAAGAATCAACAAGTTTGGGTGGAGGAGGAGGGAGATCTTGCTAGTGGGTGAGCTCCATTAATGGTGTCTTCAATGCTGGGAAAGAGCTTACCCTTGGAGAGAGAAGGGAGGCTCTATTTATAGCCTCCATCAAAACTAGCCATTTTTCAGCCAGATTGCGACCAGCCCGGACTGGTCCGGAATATTCCGGACCCCGGAATAATCCGGAGCAATCCGGATGCCAACAGAGCAAAATCCCCTTATGGCCGGAATGGCCCCCGGAATATTCCGGATGCCAACAGAGCAAAATCCCGTTGAGGCCAGAATGACCCCGGAATATTCCGGCTGCCGGAATCTTCCGGAATAATCCGGATTGTAACAGAACCTTTTCCCATAGTGGCCGGATTATTCCGGACATATTCCAGAGCCCGGATTGGCCCGGAATATTCCGGGCTTCCCTTTGAAGCTCTGTTTTTGGCCAAGAAAAATCCATTTGATCTTCGATTTCTTCACCATTTCTTTGACACCGTATACGTGCTGAATTAAGACCAAATCCTTTGGCAATATAGCACATACGGTTAGTAGCCTCTTTATGTTGTTAACAAACACACAAAACAGCGAGATATCGAGAATGCACTTTCAATCTCCCCCTTTTTGGTGTTTGATGACAACATAAAGATTTCACGGGGATAGAACAATATGAACTAAAGAAATGGTGTCTAAAAAATAGACGGAGTTCTTCCTCGATGTGTGTCGTGAGACACACACCTCATAGGCTTTGCTCCCCCTATGTTTTAAACACCAAGCCGTCTAAACAAGTTCACAAATCATGCATAGATGAAGATAGACATAATAGTACGCATGATAATAGTAGCATAACCACGGGGAAGGGTGACACGAATACGTCACAAGGTTCCACACACATAGTACAAAGGAAACGAAATAAAGATACCGGAGCACAAGCCTATAAGATCGAAATCAAAAGGCAAAAGACTTGTGCCCCAACCCTTGCAAAACCCGTGGAATCCTAATATGGGGACTCCTTCTCCCCTTTGGCATCAAGACGCCAAAAAGGGACAAAGAGCCCACTAACGCCCCAAGAGATCACTCCATGTCGTCATCTTCTCCATTTCCCTCCTCATCATTCTCCTCTTCCTCAGCATCACGTCCTCCAAGTCCAGCAGCATCAAAGTCGTCTTCATCATCAGAATACTCCTCATCATCAACATCCGCTGGAGGAACCCCGAAGTAGAAGTCATCATCATGGATCTCAGGCATCTCAATGGGGACAAGATCAGCAGCAACAAGATAGGAAGGATCGGCAGGCACGTCAATACCAGCAGCTCTGCGGTCGGCATTCTGAATACGCCTAGTCTCCTTGGCCAACTCCCTAGCCTCATGGGCAATAGCCCTAGTGTCCTTGCACATGTTGAACATAGACTTGAAGAATTTTGCAATTCCACTAGAGGGACGCTCAGAAGTGCCACTGGTGGAAGCTGAAGGAGTGGCCGTGGGGGACTTGGACGTTCCCTTAGCAAACTCCGGAATCTCATCACCATTGATCAATTGAGGAGCCATCTTCTTGCACTTGACCACCTCATAGTTTTCCATGACCTCAATCCCCACCTTGGCATTTATGGACTTCTGAATAAGTGGGCCATAGGCGGGCTTCCTCTTCTCCATGACCCCTAGGCAAATCTCTCGGTAGATGAAGTCCATCACATCAATCCTCCTTTGGTTCTCAGGCCTAGTGAGGAACATGAGGTTCACCATGAAGGCCCTCATAGCAGAGAAATCACCGGCCTTGATCACAATGGAGGCACGGAAGATCTTGGAGAGCAAGTTGTAGTAAGGGTACATGTTGGAGTTGAAGGGCTTAGTCTTGCCTTTGACATTGGGTGGATAGCAAAAGTCCAGGCTAGAGATGTCATACTCTGGGGCTTCATGAATCTTGTAGCCATGATCAGCATAGGTGGCATTCCAAGTGTAACCCAAGGCCTCAGCAAACTCAGACAAGTTACTAGTGATCTTATCCTCCCCACACATCCAAGTCATGGAGCGCCGGCATCACCCGTGGCGTGGAGAGTGCAGTAGAACTGGGCAACCAACTGAGGGCAATACTCACTCTCAGTGTTGTCAAACAGAGGAATCAAGCCAAGCTTCTCCAGACAGGCATGCACATGGCGGAGCTCTGAGTTCTTGTACCTATTATAGACGGCCATGTCAACCTGAGCCTGCACACAAGTAAGAGGCTGCTGGGTAGAATAGAACTCGTTCCAACACTTGAACTGCAGATTTGTCCAGAACCGAGGATCCTCACAGGTGGACTCAGGAAAGCGATACAGGTACTTCCGCTTGATGAACTTCCACTGAGGAATAGAGCATTCTTTCAGATCAATATCGGGAACCCTCTCAGTATTATCATCCTCACGAGATGCCCCACGAGAACCGGAAGAGCGATCCCTAACAGGGCGAGCACCCCTCTCAACAGTTTGCTTCCTTTTCTGACCAGTACGAGCTCCAGGACCTGTGAATAGAGGACAAAGGAGTAGTAAAGATAAGTGCATATGCCATACGGGTCAAAGGAACGCCGAAAGGTTTGGTTTAGTGCAAAAACTCGAAATTCTGGCAGCTTCCGGAAAATTCCGTTTGAGACCGGAATATTCCGGCTGGGCCGGAATGGTCCGGAAAATTCCAGCCTCCTCGATTTTACTCGAGAAAAAGCCCAAAACTTCGATTTTTTGACTCAACAGCTAAACCAAACATCAAGGGATACCAAATAGATGAACCTAAAGTAGATCTACGTGCTGGAAGTTGTGGGATGGTCACGTTCTACGATTTGGATCTAAGTCTAGATTTGTTGAGAGATTAGACTAGATCAATGATAACATGGCATCTAGGTAGTGATTGGCAAGAAGAACACATTGATAGAACTTGGAACTAGATCAAACCCTAGTTGAGATTGCATCTAGAACCAAAATCAACCAATCAAAACGAGAAATAATAGATGCCAAACAACATACCGTCCATGGGGAAGTCCTTGTCCAAAGTAGGGATCCAACAATCCTCCCTAGGGGCAACGGGGATGAAATCGACGAACTATGGTGGCTAGGGCACGAGAGGAGAGAAAGAAGTGGAGGAAAACCGTCCACCCGTGCGTGCGGGGGTATTTATAAAGGAAAATTGCCAATCCGGAATGGTCCGGAAATTTCCGGGGGCCAGAATATTCCGGCGAATTCCGGAGTCCGGAATGGTCCAAAAAAATCCGGATGGCCGGAAAATTTCGTCAGAAGCAGCAAACAGCTCCAAATTTTCCGGAGGGCGAGTTTTGAAAGGCTAGGAACGAAGTGTTGATGTGTGGAGTACGGCATATGCATAGATGAACGTGAGAGAGGACAAATAGAGAAAAACACAAGGGGTTAGGTTTCCTAGTCTTACTTCTCGGGGAAAAACAAATAAGATCGAAATAGCAACGAGAAGTAGTATTCGGAAGGAAAAACACAATAACCACAAGATATCCAACTAAGAACCAACTCTTCACATGGGAAGAGGTTGGTGGCCTAAGCCACCATGTAAGAGTTCACGGTATGCAACCGCGAAGATATATCTTGGGGGCATTGCCAATACTCAACATTGAAGCTCACAATTCAACATTAGAAATAGAGAGATAACAATGAAATTTTTGCTATGGGCATAATGGGGGGAGGGAGAACCCAATGTGTTAGGATAACACTCCCCCTATGTCCATGCCTACACCTAAGCTCAAACACGTTTCATCTATAGGGGTGTGTGCAAGATCTTCAAGTCAAACTCCTAGAATCAATCACATTTAGTTCATTACTCAAGAACAAGAATCTTGCATCGTCAAGTGGCTTCGTGAAAATATCCGCAAGATTGTCCTTGGTGGGCACATAAGATAGTGCAATGTCTCCTCTTGCCACATGGTCACGGATGAAGTGGTGGCGGATCTCAATGTGTTTGGTCCTTGTATGTTGCACCGGATTGTATGAAATTTTGATGGCACTTTCATTGTCACACAAAAGAGGCACCTTATCCAAATGAACTCCATACTCCTTGAGAGTTTGCCTCATCCATAACAATTGAGTGCATGCACTTGCGGCGGCAACATACTCGGCTTCGGCGGTGGAGAGGGATATGCAATTTTGCTTCTTGGAAGACCAAATCACTAGGGACCTACCAAGAAATTGGCAAGCCCCGGAGGTAGACTTCCTATCATCTTGATCACCCGCCCAATCGGAATCCGTATATCCATTGAGAGAAAATTGTGCCCCCTTTGGGTACCACAAACCAAATCTTGGGGTATGAACCAAATAACGAAAGATCCTATGGACCGCCATCAAATGGCTATCCTTAGGAGCCGCTTGATACCTTGCACACACACCTACACTCAAAACGATATCGGGCCTAGATGCACAAAGACAGAGAAAAGAACCAATCATAGAACGATAAAGCTTTTGATCCACATCCTTACTCCCTTTTGGATTACGAGATAGATGGCACTTGACTTGCATGGGAGATGTCTTGATCTTAGCATCTTGGAAATTAAACCTCTTGATCATATCTTGGGTATACTTGGCTTGAGAAATGAAAGTCCCACGGGCCAATTGCTTGATCTCAAAGCCAAGGAAGAATTTAAGCTCACCCATCATAGACATCTCGAACCTGTCAGTCATAAGCCTAGAGAACTCATTATTGAAAGCTTGGTTAGTTGAGCCAAAGATGATATCGTCCACATATAGTTGGCATATGAAAAGCTCTCCCTTTACTCTCTTGGTGAAGAGAGTGGGGTCAATCTTCCCAACTTCGAAACCACGATCATCTAACAACACCCTAAGGAGCTCATACCAAGCACGAGGTGCTTGTTTGAGACCATAGAGAGCCTTGTCAAGTTTGTAAACGTGGTTAGGAAAGTTGAGATTCTCGAACCCCGGAGGTTGCTTAACATATACCTCCTCTTTTAGTGGACCATTCAAGAAAGCACTTTTCACATCCATTTGTTGTAATTTGAAATTATGAGAGGATGCATAAGCAAGGAGGATACGGATGGACTCAAGGCGAGCCACGGGTGCGTAGGTTTCATCAAAGTCAATGCCTTCAACTTGGGTGTAACCTTGAGCAACCAATCTTGCCTTGTTCCTAATGACAATGCCATGCTCATCTTGCTTGTTCATGAAAATCCACTTAGTGCCAATAACATTGTGGCAGTCCTTGGGCTTCTCAACCAATCTCCAAACTTTGTTGCGCTCAAAGTTATTGAGCTCATCATGCATAGCTTCAACCCAATCGGAGTCCTCAAGAGCTTCATACACTTTCTTAGGCTCCACCATAGAGATATGAGCTTGATGCTCACAAAAATGAGCCAATTGACTTCTTGTAGATCTTCTAGTTTGAACATCCTCCAAGACCTTGTCGTCTTGGGCATCAATTTGCTTCAAAGCTCTTCTTATCCTTTTGATGCGACGGGCTTCGATATCCTCATTATTGCGAGGAGGAATCACTTGATCATCTTGATCATTTGGGTCCCCATCTTGACCAACTTGGCCTTGATGATCATCATCATCATCATCAACAACATCTTCAACACTAACTTCAACTTGAGGAGAGGATGAAGAAGATGGTTGATCTTGGCCTTGATCTTGACTCGCATTAGTGAGAGGAGTGGGTACGACTTGCGGAGTCACTTGATCAATGAGAGGAGGGTCTTGAACATTTTCTTGGTTAGGTGTAATAGTTGGCTCCTTGGCTTGATCTTCTATTGTAGAGGAGGGCTCCACTTGAGTAGAGCATAGTCCTTCTCGAGTCGCCATAAGGTGTCCCTCGATGGGGCGGAAAAATCCCACACCCATCCTTCCTATGGCTTCTTGAGGCATTTCAACATCTACATTAGAAACATGGAATTGCGCCACTTGGGAGCCGTCATTTTCCTCGAAAACCACACTACAAGATTCTATGATAATCCGTGAGGCTTTGTCATAGACTCTATAAGTGTGGGATTCGGTACCGTAACCAACAAAAATACCCTCAATAGTTTTGGATTGAAATTTAGAAAACCTAATACCCTTGATCAAATAGAAGCACTTACAACCGAATACACGGAAGTAGGTGACGTTGGGCTTGTTGCCGGTGAGGATAACATATGGGGTCTTGACCAAGCCTTTGCGGATGTAGAGGCGGTTGGAGGAGTGGCATGCGGTGGATATGGCCTCGGCCCATAGATATTGGGGAGAAGAGTACTCCGCCAACATGGTCCTTGCCATATCCAAGAGAGTGCGATTCTTCCTTTCGGCAACACCATTTTGTTTAGGAGTGTAACTGGCGGAGTATTGATGACGAATGCCTTTTTCACTAAGAAATTCATTCAATGTATAGTTCTTGAACTCCGAGCCATTATCACTCCTAATAGCAATTATTTGCACATTGTGTTGACGTTGCACTTCGTTGGAGAAGTCGATGATTGTTTGTTGAGTTTCACTCTTGCACTTGAAGAAATAAACCCAAGTGTATCTTGAATAATCATCGACAATCACCAAGCAATACTTCTTGCCACCAAGACTTTCCTCGGGCACGATGTCGTGGGATTATCACGGCAGACGTTACCGGGGGTAACTGATCTTGGGGCAAGATGACACAGGCGTTTGGGAGAGGGTTTAGCTCAGAGGAAAACATGGTGGAAACCGATCTGGTAGTCGGCAATCAAAGTCGCCGAGTCTCCGATCTTGATATAACAACTCAACTCTTGGGTTACACTGGATGCTCGATATTGAGCGATATTGCTAGGGTTCTTGGATCTCTCAACTAGACCTAGGGGTCGGTTTATAAAGCACCCATACCCCCCGGCTTGTTCTCCAAGACTCACCCTGATCCTACCCGGACACGGCATACAAACCCTAACCTTCCTTTATCGTAACCCACACTCCGGGTTACTAGGCCTACAAACTTGGGCCTTCCGGAAGTTTCTTTATCCTTAGCCGAATCCTGCACAGAGTCCTTTGGGGCCGGATTACGCCTTGGAGTTGGCCTACCGGGTTATTATCCCTCCATCAGTAGTCCCCAGAATAGCTTGGGCTTCACGGATTCTTCCTTGAAGTGCTGGCTATTCCCTGCAAAAATACCAATCTCACAAATATATAGAGGCCGGGTTAAGATGCTTTGATAAATAGTTAGGCCCAACTCCACGATGGCCATATGGTAACCCGGCTCTTCTCCAAATACCCGGCTTAGCTTTCCGGGTCTAAACCCTGATAAAAGTGCCAAGATTCTGCACTTTACTCGATAATTGACCTTGATATTATGAAGAATATCTCCTTCTTATTTCTGCCCAGATATCACGTTCAACACTTAAAGCATATTTCGTAAAATTCAAACCAATAGCCGTTACTCCGCAATCCCCGGTTCCTGCTCGCGGAACCAAACTTATCCACATGAACCGTTATAAATATGCCCGTAGGGGTAACTCTAACCCCAACGGCTCACTTCCCCCCATTCCTCTTCCTTTCTTTCTCCATGCTCAATCTCACAGAGCGTCGCCACGGAAATCCCACGCGCATCTCCGGAGCCTATTGGCCGGCGACTGCGCTCCACCACAGCTCACTCTGCACCGCCGCCAAGATCCGCCGCCAAGCCCCCAACCGGCCCGTCGAGAATCGCAAAGGGGCATCAATCTTGCGTGATTTGCCTCCGTCGAGCTTCACTTCAATCTCCTCCAGTAAGATTCCCATACCCGTTAATTAGCCTCCGCAATTTCTTGATTTTCTTCAATTTAGATCTAGGTCAACCCGCCGGTCACTTTCCCGGACATGCCGAATTAGATCGCTTGTATTCCTTCTAGCTCACCCAATATGTGGGACATGGACTTTATTGCGTTTTCCTACCGCCCACATTTGCTAATTTTACCGCAAATCTAAAAACGGAATCTCCAATCTCGGCTCGGGCCACTCAGAGTTTCCGCCCTTATCTCTGTCACCCGGAAAATCCTCCCCTTTCCGGTTCTTTTTATTCGCAATAAGTGCCTGTGCAACCATTCATCATCCTCAAAAGCTCTTTCAATGCATAGACCCCCATAACTTTTATTACGATGCTCGATACCCGGATAATTCGAACCTCACTCTGTAGAGTGACACCCGGATAGTATGCAATTTTCATGTCTCGATATCATCTACCGATACTCGGCCTGCTCACAGTTTCCGTGTCTTATTCCTTGTATCCTTCTACCTCGTGCTTTGCAGGTCAACCACATGGCTCCCAAGAAGCAGGGAAAAACACCGACCAAGGCCAAGACCACCAACTCCATATCCGCCAACTGGGCGCGATCTACGGTCACCAAGGCCAAGTTAGAAGAACTGGTCGAGCTAGGAATTCTTCCCCCTCAAGAGGATATCCAGTGGAGGGTGCCGGGTAAGGAGACCCGGCCTACACCGGCAAAGGACGAGGTAATATGCTTTGTAGAGCACGTGACTCGGGGCTTTCGTCCTCCGGGTCACCCCTTCTTCCGCGACGTCCTGAGCCACTATGGCCTTCGTGTATTTGACATAGGTCCTAATTCTGTGTTAAATATCTCCCACTTTATCGTCCTTTCCGAGTCATACTTGTGCACTCCGCCAAGTCTGGCTCTTTTCATTGAGCTTTTCCAGTGCAAACCGTGCCGCGAAAGCGGTGACGGAGCACTTCTCGCTTGCGGCGGGGTTTCTATCCAGCGCCGCAAGAATTCTCTGATGCCACCCCTTACCCTTAACTCCCACGTAAAGCACTGGCAGCTCTCGTACTTTTACTGCCAAGACACTTCCCCACCCGGCCAAAAGAAACTGCCGGGTTACTCAGAGGGCCTTCTTGACATCTCTGAGAAATTTAGTGCCTTTGCCCCTGACTCGGACAGGGAGGTAATTCAACCTCTGCTAACCAAAATCACCACTCTCACGGCCCAAGGTCTCATCGGGCTCAACCTGGTGAAAACTTGGGTCGATTTCCGGATTCAACCCAATTCCATCCGCACAAAGTTATTGTGCGAGTATTCGGGGCAAACCACAGACCCGCTCCGGTACTCTGACAACAGCTTCACGGCTAGTGACACCCATAAAACTATCAAGGGCTTTCTGACAGAAAAACTTGAGGTAATCCGGAACATAGCCGGATTAGAGCCCTTCACACTCGAGAACCCAGCCCCCAAAGTGAAGATCCAGTTTTGATGTCTTTACCCTTGCTTTTCCCACTTGATACAGTTGATAACCTTTGTACTGATACTTTTATTTCAGGCTGATGATGATTTTTGGAAGATCAACACTTCTCCTAGCTCCGAGAGTCCAGAGGAGCAAGAAGAGGCCGTTAACTCGGACGAAGGTGCTCTCCGGATTTTATTTGGTTCCTTTAAGTTCGTCGCAACTCCTTCATTTTCTAACTATCTTTGATGATATCCAGAACAAGAGGAGGATGACGAGGAAGAAGAAACTGACGGCAAAGTGGAATCCGCCAGTGATGAAGACGAAGTGGAGCCGACAATTAAAGTCGGATCTAAGAGAAAACCCCGAGGGGTCGTCTTCAAGGTATCATATCGCCTCCTTGTATTCGATTCGTATTCCCTTTGGTGATATACATGAGCTAACTTGGCATTACTCCACTGGCCGTATTTGAAGGAGTCGCCTATGACCAAGCGCAGAGCGACTCGGAATTACCCGGGTGATGACGCTCTTAACCCGGGTACTCCGTCGTCTCCGACTCGGCGCACCGGTACTTACCTTATCCTTTGTCAGAGGAAACAATCTTTCCGAACCATTCTCTTACGGAATCTCACTTGATATTTTTCAGATTCGCCCGGGTCTGGCAACGAATTTCCTTCAGACTTTGCGGTGAATCCCGGGTAAAGTTCCTTTTCTGACGTTCTATCGCATCTTCATCACCCTTTCCTGATTGCACACTGATTGCTGACTCTCACTATCCATAGGGCCACTGTCGTTATCAGTGACCAAGAGGATATGGCAACCGATAACCCGGGTAAGGGAAACCTAGCTGATAAAACAACAGCCGAGTCTAGCGGCGAAGAACAAGCGTCACCAATAAACCCGGGCACACAAGAAGCCGAGTATCCGATCGCCTCCCACATAAGCAAGAAGAAAAGAGCTGCAACCTTGGGTGCAGGAGAAGGAGCATCGGATTCCGACATTCGAATGACCCGGGTGCCGCCTCCCACTAAGAAGAAGACTCCTTCTCGGAATTTCCAAGGCCCCGGGTCCTCTGATACGGGTAATGGCACTTTTGATCAACTGATGGACACTCTCCTCACTATGAAGAGTTCAGAGAGCAATATTCTGGAGCGCATGGCCGCAGAGCACCAGGTAATAATACTTGATATCTTGTAGTGCATGCCTAGTCCCCAAGTTCCGAGCATGACTTGCTTAAGTTGTGCTTGGTACTTTACGCAATACTCAGCTTACCATAATATCCGATTGATACTTGTGCTCCTTGCTACTTACATGCGCAGATTACCCGGTCTGATGAAATTTTGCTCAAGACCGAACAACTTCTTCTTGCCGAGGTAAAGCGGAGAGAAGCCCTCGAGGATGACGTGGAAAACTTGAAGAAGGATGTTTCTAAATACCAGAAGAAGTGTAATACTGCTCAAACCACACTGAAGAAACTATCGGACCAGGTCACCGATACCTATCAGATCTTACTTAGTAAGTTTTTGCTGCCGACTGTCTTCGTGCCTTTACTTTATTGTATGATACTCGGGATCACTGATACGTCCTTCCTTTGCTTCAACTGCAGGTGCCAACCTTGCAGCCCCAGAGGAGGATGCCCTTGCAAAGGCTAAAACTTTAAAGACTGTGCTCCAGACGTTCTTTGCCGGCACGAAATTTATATTGGACGCCGTGAAGTGGCCTACTGAAGTATACCCGGGTGAAGAAAATCTCATCAAAGCCTGCTCCACCGTGCCCGGCTGGATTGAAATATGGAAACGCTCGTCATGCTGGATTGGTATGACCCGGGCCTTTACCCTGGCTAAAGCTTACTTTCCAAAGCTTGACCCGGCAAAGATGATATCCGGGTTTCCAGAATTTAAAGCGGATGGCTCCAAGTTTACACCCAAGGACTTCAAGGCCGTACAGTCTGCAGTGCGTCATTCGGCCACCACTTTGGCCGATAGTATGGATCTGAACACGATTATGAGTTCATACGACGCTGAAGGCAAAATTGTTACAAAGGAAGCACCCTCGCCTTTTGATATTTTGGAGAAATGGGCTGCTGATTCGGCTAGGAAGACGGAAGCAACTGCAAAGAGAGAGGCCGAGTTATCAGGGCCAGCCACCTCTACACCAGCTGTTCCTCCACCAGTCCGTCCTGCCGCAAGGAATCCGGGTGACGATTCCGGAATAAAGCAAGTCCAGGAGCAAGACCCGGAAGGTAAGGGCAACGATGTGGACTCTACGCAGGAAGCCGAATGAGCAACACGCCATAAAAATACTTCAATCATTTGATGTTTTTACTCAAAACAAGTATTCTTTTGACGGTGCGCCTGTGCACCCTTGATACTAGTGTCGCAACTTGTAATGCACTTTAATTCTGTGATACACCTCGTGTCTTTCTAGGCCTTTTTGATGAACTTGATACTTGCCTATTTTTGAACTTATTCTTGATATCCGACTTCCTTCTTTATTTCCGAGTACCGTGGGTTTTGACAGGTGGACTTTTCTTTAAGTCCCCAAGTCCCCACGACTCGGACGTTGGGGTCTTTCGAGCTTAGCGATGAAACAGCTTGATTCTGTTTCGAAACCCACAGTCCCCAAGGCCCGAATCTCCGAGTCTGTGGTGTGTGGTTTTTTCGAAGAGAACAAACTTGTTGTCGCTAAGCCGAAACCCGGAACTGTTTCATATAGATAATG
This sequence comes from Alopecurus myosuroides, assembly GCA_028641055.1. Taxonomy (NCBI): domain Eukaryota; kingdom Viridiplantae; phylum Streptophyta; class Magnoliopsida; order Poales; family Poaceae; genus Alopecurus; species Alopecurus myosuroides. Next base: position 246,205,959 of record CM054058.1, read on the forward strand.
AAGTTATGCTTCATAAACGTTGAGTTTCCAGCTATTAGCCTTGTACTCTGCATAACTTGTGGTTTAGATGACCCTTTTGACTATCTTGTACTGTAAGCCGGCTTTCGCGTGGATACCCTGTTGTTACATCTATACGAAAACAGGGTCAGACAAGTCCCATTGGGCTTCATGGCTGATTGTAATCGTAAGCGAGCAAATCATGCCACTTTAGTGCGAGTCACATCGAGCTTAAGTAAGAAAAGTCAAGAAAATTTGGCTCCTTTGTCCAGTTATAAGATTGCAGCCGTACTCGTTTGCGAATAATCGGCCCTTATAACTTATAGGCATCAAGGCCGGGTCTTTGGGTTTGTGGCTGCGCTACTTGCACAACCAGCCCCCGAGACCTATATATACCCAACATTCTTGATGATACTGATGTGTTGATGTCACATGGATACTACTTACCTGTAATCGGAGCAAAGGCTGTAACAAGATAGGACTTGATAACCATCTCTTTATTGATGCGAGAAAGTTTGGATCAGCAGGCCGCCTCATTAAAAACCTTCCAGTCCCCTTAGGTACCCTGGGTAGGAAAAGAGCGCGTCTGAAACCTGCTGCCTGTTACATTGTTTAGTTCTTCTTGGGCACCGAGCCCGGGCTGACGTGACCGATACACATTCTCCACATGTTTGACTTTTTCATGATGAGTACCGGGTTTACTAGCCAACCCGGGTGAGGTGTTTCCATAACGTGGCTGGTTGTAAGCGGCCGTGCCGTTTCTTCTCTTATAGCGTATTGTTTGGGGGAGTCATCCTTGATAAAAGCTACCATTTTAGTACCTTGTGCTACCTTGGACTTTGCTCTTTCGCCTTCAGTACTCGGCCTTTTTGATGTGGTTCTGTCCTCCGGGTCTGCTTGAGACCGATAGTGCTCGAGTTCTTCTTTTCTACAGGCTTGCTCGGCCATTGCTGCGTCTCCTTCATCGCATTCAGCTGCTATGTCTCGATTTCCATGTATGGTAATGGTCTTCTTGGGACCCGGGATTTTTAGCTGTAGATACACGTAACACGGCCTAGCCATGAATTTGGCATAAGCCGGCCTTCCGAATAATGCGTGATAAGGACTGTGCAATTTGACTACCTCAAAGGTGAGCCACTCAACTCGATAGTTATCCTTTGACTCCCCAAAAGCTACCTCCAATGCGATTTTTCCCTCGGGGCACGCTGAATGACCCGGCACTATCCCATGAAAAATTGTTGAGCTTTTTTGTAGCTGGGACTCCTTGAGGCCCATGCGTAGGAAGGTTTCCCAATACAGTATATTGATGCTACTTCCACCATCCATCAAAACCTTTTTCAGCTCATACCCATTGACCTGTGGTGCGACTACTAATGCCAAGACTCCCGTGTGTTCTACTCTTTCTGGGTGATCCCTTCTGCTCCATGTTACATCCTGTTCTGACCATCTCAGGTATCTCGGGACAGCCGACGAAACTGAGTTGACCGCTTGCTTCAGTATCTTTTTGTCCTTGTTAGAACCTCCTGTGGTATGCACATGATATTGACCCAATTGTTTGGGGTTAGCCTGGAAACCTCCTGCCCCCCCTTGGTTATTACCTTGATTTCCAGTCGCCGGGTTACCGGCTGGGGGTGGGCCGTTGCCCAGGTTTCCCCCTGAACCCGATCCTCCTCCCCGTCCTGCACCTCGCATAGCTCTGTTCACTTCCTCATTTTTCCATCTTTGTAAGTCGGCGCACTGCTCCAAGGAGTGGTTAGCTGGCCTGCCGTTCCTGCTGTGCTTCGGGCATGCCATTCTGAATATGTCCCAATTGTTACTCGGCCTTGGTGGTCCTTGATAGTTTCCTCCATTGTGATTACCTCCGCTGAAATTTCCTTCTGCTCTGGGTCTCGAAGACCCGGCCTCTGTGTTGGCGACAAACTCGGAGCCTCCTTCAAACGGGCGCTTGTTCTGGCTATTTCCGTTATTACCCGGTGCTGATCCATTGCTGGTTCTTCCGCTATTACTTGTGTTTGCTTTTACCTTCTTGTCATCAACTTCCTCCTCTGTAGTATCTGTCGCAGCGTGTTTGTTGCACGCATCCATCAATTCTCCCATTGTAACCTCCGACGCATTTCGACTTGATTTCATGCGAGTTAACTTTTGCACTAAAGGTATATACTTGCATGTTTTTGCCATAGCTTGTAGTGCATCCTTGGGCTGAATATCTGTGGACGAGTGAAGTATCTCCATAACCCGGCGCACCCAACTGCGTGTCGACTCTCCCTTCTTCTGGACGCATCGCTCTAGATCATCAATAGTGAACAATTTTCTGCACGTCCCATGAAAGTGCTTGACAAACGCGGTCTTCAATTCCTCCCAGGACTTGATCGATCCTTCCGGCAAACTGGTGAACCACAACTTTGCTGCTCCTTCTGACATCATCAAGTACATGAACTTGGCTTGGAGATTCTCGGATGCGTTGCGAATCGACATTGCCATATCATAACTGCTTAGCCATGTTTCTGGATCCATAGTTGGCTCGTAATTCACTACTTTTCCTGGCTCTTTGAATTTTTCCGGGTAAGGTTCAGCTCTGATATTGTCCGAGAGACACTTGGGTCCCGCAAGAGCGGTCGAGGCCGGCCTTGCTCGAGAAACGTGTGATACAGCGGGGGGCGCGGCTGGGCGCGGCGCTGTGGGTAGTCCATGCGCTGCAGACCCGGCCGCGGCCCTCCGAGCCCTGGAACTGTCCACAACAGCCTGTGCTGCTGATGCTGCCTGAACGCGGGGAGGAGGCGGCATTTGCTGCTGCTCCTCCCTCCGCCGTGCTGAACTTGTTTGGATATTCCCTTGTTGTTGACTGACGTATGGCGTCCCGTGCATCCCACTTCTATGATCCGGATAATTGGCTTGCTGCGCCACCGCAGTGTGCAACAGATCGATTGCTTGCCGGGTCTTCTCTGCATGGGGTGACTCTCCCACGGGGATTTGATTTAACGCGAGTGTTGCCGCATACACATTGTCCATGGGATTATTGTAGTGACCTGCTGGTGTGCGAAATCGTGATGGTGGCGGTGGTGGTAGATCGTTGCCGGTTGTGACTCTAGTCTGTGGTAGGGGTAACCCGGCCCGCTCATTTGCCGGATGTGCCCCCGCTGTTGCCGGTTGGGGTGCGGTCCCCTGGTTCACCACTGATATCGGCTGATCCTGAGGTGTGATAAATAAAGCAGCCGGATTAATAACCCCGCGCGTTGCTGGTAACCTAGTTTGATGCCTTTGATGTACTCTAGATGTTTCATCTCGGAGCCGAGTTTCCAGCGCGTCCAGCTCATGTTGCCGCGTGGCCATCCCTTGCCTTTCTGCCTCTACTTGCCTTCTTTGTTGTTCCAACGCACGACGAGCCACATCCAGATCCCTGACACGTTCCGCTGCGTTTTCTGGAGTGATAACCGTAGCAAGAACCGTAGGGTTTAGGATCAGATTATTATCGAATAAGGCCGGGTGACGCGGGTTCGAAGGACCCGCCCCTGGTGTCCGGTTTCCCAGGAATCCGAACGTATTTGCGTCCAACTCCTCGTCTGCTGCACGGCTGGTCACCGATGCCGATTCTCCATCAACCCGGGCCAGAACCGGGTCTCCGTTAGCCGCGCCCTGCTGCTGGGCCAATGCCTGAGCCGCCCTGACTGCTGCCGCGGTTGCGTTCTCTTGGTTGAGATTGGCCGCGGGAGCCGTGTAGACCGCAACTCGGCGTACGATACTTGGTGTAAATTCATGCTGTTCTTCTTCGCCGTTATTCTCCTCATACCGGTTCTCCAGCAGATCCAGGATAGACTCGGTATCATCCTCTCTTTCGACCCGGTCGCGCGGGGTCCATGCCGGCTCCTCCGGCTGTTCCCACTTCGCGATGGGTTCTTCCGCCGGATATGTCGTTCCAATCGATTCTTCATCATCTGATCGGATAGAAGTGGCTTCCCCTGACACAGAATCAGATCCAAAATTGTCAGGGATCGAACCGGAAGTACATACCATACCAATGAAGACGCTGATCCGGCCGATTGTCACGACGGATCCGGATTCGAGGTGATCCGATTCTGGCCCCCAGCCGGAATCATCCACCGTCTTTTCTCCTTTATGGTCGATGTAGATCTCGCCGACGACAAGATTCTTCATGTTCTTCCGAGCTTCTCCCGTGATGTAAACACCTTTGGACGCAGGCCCCACGGTGGGTGCCAACTGTCGTGGGATTATCACGGCAGACGTTACCGGGGGTAACTGATCTTGGGGCAAGACGACATAGGCGTTTGGGAGAGGGTTTAGCTCAGAGGAAAACATGGTGGAAACCGATCTGGTAGCCGGCAATCAAAGTCGCCGAGTCTCCGATCTTGATATAACAACTCAACTCTTGGGTTACACTGGATGCTCGATATTGAGCGATATTGCTAGGGTTCTTGGATCTCTCAACTAGACCTAGGGGTCGGTTTATAAAGCACCCATACCCCCCGGCTTGTTCTCCAAGACTCACCCTGATCCTACCCGGACACGGCATACAAACCCTAACCTTCCTTTATCGTAACCCACACTCCGGGTTACTAGGCCTACAAACTTGGGCCTTCCGGAAGTTTCTTTATCCTTAGCCGAATCCTGCACAGAGTCCTTTGGGGCCGGATTACGCCTTGGAGTTGGCCTACCGGGTTATTATCCCTCCATCACACGGCACCAAAGAGATCAACATGGAGAAGCTCCAAGATCCTCTTTGATGAGATAATAGTCTTGGCCTTGTGCACGATGTCATGCATCTTCCCTTCAACACACGACCTACAAACGCGATCCTTTGCAAAGGAAACATTTTCTTTTAGTCCGACAATAAGGCCACTTTTGTGAAGACTTTGCAAAGTTCTCATGTTGACATGGGATAGGCGGCGATGCCACAACCATCCCAAGTCCGCCTTCCCAAAAAGACATATTGCTTGAGAGTTGGTTGACTTCGAAAATTCCACCACGAACAACTCATTTTCAACATGTCCCACGTGAGCGACGTCAAGAGTCTTGCTCCTCAAAAGGACCACAATATCACCATCAAAAAAGACGGAAAAACCCATCTTTCCAAGAGAGCGGACGGAAAGTAAATTGTAACCAAGGGATTCGACAAGCATGACGTTCATGATAGTTATATCGGGAGCCACCACAACCTTGCCAAACCCGGATACCTTAGACTTGGACGAGTCTCCATAGGTGACGGTTGCTTGGATGTCATTTGGTCGCAACTCCGTCACAAGCTCTTTGCTTCCGGTCATATGATTAATGCATCCACTATCGAGAATCCATTTAGTCCCACCGGAAGCATAGCCCTGCAAGAGATCATTGACTAGAGTTAGGACCCGAGATGGGTCCCTTCATGTTAGCAACAAGGGTCTTTGGAATCCAAATAGTATAGTCAATGAAACCCTCAATAGGACCAACATATTTAGCTTGCACAACACCATAATAATCAACATATAAGAAATGGTGTGGATTGTTAGTTCCCGCGGATGTGCTACGAGTAGTGTTGTCCCTCATGACACTACTACTCGAGGCAATTTTGTTAGCTTGAGCGGGTGTGCTAGGAGTAGTGTTATCCCTAATGACAACACCACTCGAAGCACCATTGTTGGTCTTCTTCTTGCTCTTCCTCTTCTTGTTCTTCTTCTTGGCTACATAGCCTAGACCTTGCTTGCCCACTTGTTGCCTTGGTGCACTCAATTGTGGTCTAGCAATGACCGCATTAGAGTTAGGTGCAACCACTCGTGGGGAAGGGGTCACAAACTTCACAACTTGTGGACCTTTACCCTTGAGTCCTGCTAGCTCATTCTTCAACCTAGCATTTTCCTCAATAATATTTTCATGATCACAAGAAGAAGTAGAGGTGCTAGCATTGTTAGTTTGATTAAGTTGAGTTTGAAGTTGTTCATGCAACTCTTTGAGGGATGAGTGTTGGCTTTCCAAAGCTTTGTAAGCCTCGGTTAGCTTTTCAAACTCCTCGGTTAGTTTACCATGACCAACCCCAAACTCGACCTTATCCTTTTTAGCCTTTTTATATTTAGCAATAGCAAGATCACGTTCCTTAGTGATGTTTGAGACAAGTTCATTATGAGTTAATTCAATAGATTCAAGTTCATCCTCTAGAGAAACTCTACCATCATGCTCTTCCTCAAGAGTCATAGAGAGAGATGCAATTTCATCCGCATCCCTTCTCTCAACCTCACCTTTCTTCTCAAAAGCATCTTGGGCCTCTCCCAATTGCCTCATGAGATACTCAACGTACTTCTTGGTCTCCCCTTGCATGTTAGACATAAAGTGGTCCAAGGAGACCCTTTCTTCTTCTTCTCTAAGACTAGCAATATGTTGTAGTTCACTAGGGGTATTAGAGTTGGGGGAAAGAGATACCTCCGTGGCCTTAGCCATGAAGCACTTGGCATTACGTTGAGGTAGATCGTCATTGGGGGATTCGAAGAGGGATGAAGATGATGGAGTAGAAGCAATAGCTAGAGCGGCCACTTCACTTGTGGTTTCTTCTTCTTCATCACTCCCGGAATCATACTCCTCTTGAGTCAAGAGCACAAACTTGGTGGGAGACTTCTTGTTGAACGGCTTCTTCTTGAAGTGAGGTTTCTTTTACTCAACCTTGGACTTGTCCTTGCGAATGAGCTTGCCACTATGGAGCTCTCTATTCTCATAAGGTAACTCCGCGATGAAGTGATGCTTATCTTGACAATTGAAGCAAGACCTCACTTTTTGAGCCCCATCATTTCCATAGCGAGACCTTGTCTTCTCCTCAACAAATTTCTTTCCCTTGGGAGGATTGCTCCAAAACTTTTGCACGGTGAGAGCAATGATATCCTTTAGAACGAGATCATAGTCTTTTTACTTCAACGGAGGCAACGCCTCTTCTCCTTCATCTTCATTCTCAACCTCTCTGACAACACCTTGGCCTTCAAAGCAACGGATGCTCCTTGATGCATTCCAATGGCCCTAGCACGGTTGTCAAGCGCATTCTTGGTTTGCACTTTGTAGGAGCACAATTCTTGCATCACTTGAGTTGAGGTCATGGAGGAGAAATCATGTCTTCCTTGAATGCTCTTCAAGTCCGTGCCCTCAAATGGCATCACGGCAATCATATACTTTCTCTTGATCCAAGCATCATCAATATACTTGGCACCCGCACTAGAGAAGGCGGTGGAAAGAGTTTTGAGTCTTCGATACATGTCAACATGATCTTCTCCATCACGCATGAAAAATCCTTCGGCCTCATTGGTCAAGGCATCATACCGATTTCTTTGCATGCTCTCCTTCCCAACGAACATGATGACAAGTGCATCCCATGTTTCTTTGGCGGTGGAGAAGTGTTGAAGATGCGGCATGTGGTTGGGACCCACGGCTTGTTGAAGGATGGACAAGGCGGTGTAGTTGAGTTGGCAATCTACGGCTTCTCTTCTTGTGAGATTCTTGGGATCAAATGGCTTGTATCCGTCACGAGTGATCCTCCAAAGATCTATACAAGAAGAGTTCAAGTGAGTCTCCATGTAGTATTGCCATTCACGAAAAGAAAAAGCATCAATTTTAGGTGGATCTCCTCTAGGGATTATATGAGGATGAGGGACGGGGGGATCGGGAGAATATCGGCCTTCAACGGCGCGATATCCTTCCTCTTCACCCGCACACTTCTTAGCGAATTGTTCGACGGAAGCAGTTTTAAGTGGATCACCATCTACCCCATTCTTGGCACCCCCCGGTCCTTCCGTAAGGGATGATTCGACAACCTCCGGTGTTTTGCCTTTGAGGAGTTGTGCCATGAGTTGACGCAACTCATCAAATTTTGTGTCTATGGATGAGGTCAATGAATTTCTCAAAGCATTGAGATCATCCATGGTCACATTTTTAACGGACGGAGCGACGACAAAATCATCTCCCATACTTAAACTCTTAGGCGGTTAAGCCCGATAGAAGAGTCGAGGCTCTGATACCAATTGAAAGTAAAGTATGGGCACCTAGAGGGGGGGTGAATAGGTGCTACGACCAATTTTAGTTTTTCTTAAAGTTTAGGCTTGACAAGAAGGTAAATTCTCTAGATTGTGAAACTAATGGTGAATTTACCTATATGACAAGGCAAGCAATTAATGCAACTAGGACAACAATTAATACAACAAGTACTACAATGAAATCTACGAGTGCAAGTAAGTAACGAGGGAGGAACGAGGTAACCGATGGAAGCACACGGAGACACGTTGTATTCCCGAGTTCCTCCTTTTTAGGGGAGTACGTCTCGTTGGAGGGGTATGAGCTCGCCACGAAGGCCTACTCAACGCCACTAAGGCCTCACCCTATTCTCCAATGAACTTGCGCCACAAAGGCCTAGTTCACCTCTCACTATTGAACCCCTTTGAGGCGGGGATCGAATCCTTTACAAACACTTGGGGCACACACCCACAACTTAATTGGGGGCTCCCAGACTCTTCTTGAATCACCACTAGAACAAGAAGCTTAGGTTCTCCACAAGAGGAAACCCTAAGCAAAGATCTCTCAAGCAAATGAGAGGGAAATGGAAATCCGGTTGGTGAAGATGTAGATCCGGTGGTCCTCCTTCAATCCTCAAAGAATCAACGAGTTTGGGTGGAGGAGGAGGGAGATCTTGCTAGTGGGTGAGCTCCATTAATGGTGTCTTCAATGCTGGGAAAGAGCTTACCCTTGGAGAGAGAAGGGAGGCTCTATTTATAGCCTCCATCAAAACTAGCCGTTTTCCAGCCAGATTGCGACCAGCCCGGAATGGTCCGGAATATTTCGGACCCCGGAATAATTTGGAGCAATCCGGATGCCAATAGAGCAAAATCCCCTTATGGCTGGAATGGCCCCCGGAATATTCTGGATGCCAACAGAGCAAAATCTCGTTGAGGCCGGAATGACCGCGGAATACTCCGGCTGCCGGAATCTTCCGGAATAATCCGGATTGTAACAGAACCTTTTCCCATAGTGGCCGGATTATTCCGGACATATTCCGGAGCCCGGATTGGCCCGGAATATTTCGGGCTTCCCTTTGAAGCTCTGTTTTTGGCCAAGAAAAATCCATTTGATCTTCGATTTCTTCACCATTTCTTTGACACCGTATACATGCTGAATTAAGACCAAATCCTTTGACAAGATAGCACATACGGTTAGTAGCCTCTTTATGTTGTTAACAAACACACAAAACAGCGAGATATCGAGAATGCACTTTCACTTACTAGCATGCATAGTGTTTGTGTGCTGTTAGTAGGAACTTATATTCATGTATTGCTTGTTTAGGAAAATGCATCCTTGTAGTGATGTTTGCTTCTTTAGTGTTGAACTAGTGTCACCACTATATATTATGAGTTGCTCTAGTTTTGGTGCCTCTTTATTTTATAAGTGTATGATCATTCTAGCATGTTTAGGATCCTATTAATTCTGTTATTATGACATGACTTGTTTAGTTGCTTGTTGCTATAGTTGTAGAATACAATTATTTATTATAGCATGCTTGTGTAGGATTCTCATACTAGAATGCTATTAGTACACTCCTGTTTTTATGCTATTTGTTAGGAGTATTACCTCTTGTGATGAGTGTGTTTTAAATTATGTTCTATGACTTGTTACCATTGGTTGATGGGTTCCATAACTTTAAGTAGACATAAGCATAGTCTATAACTAGCCTATTCATCTATGATGTGATTGCTTGTTGTTTGGAAATTGTCCGAGTAATTACCTTAGCATGAGTATTGTACTTAGGCTATTGCTGTGCTAGTGTTGTTGTTGTTCTTATTAGTACCTTGTTATCTATGCATTAGTTAGTCATGAACTTGTTTGGTGATGTTTGCTTATGTGTTGTTAATACCCCCTGCCATGGGTATTGCTTTGATTGATTGTTATATTTTAGTAGCCTCATCTTTTGTGCCCACGAGCTATAATTTTAGCTTCTTGAATATCTTATTATGAGAGTGGCACACCCACTCCATATATGATATGTAAGATGTGGGATATGGTTTCTCAACCATATGTTTGTTTGGCAATAGTTTTGTACCATGAGAGTTTGTGAGAAAGTTTTCGCGATAACTTTTGAGTGATTGCGCTAGTATAAGTTTGCTTGCTGTATGTGTTGCTTGGTTTAGTTATTTGTCCTTTAGTTCTGAGTGTGTGTCTTTTATTCGTTTACAACGCTAGAAAACGAAGAAGAAAAAGCAGTTGTGGAGATGTGCGTCAAGTTCAAGCTACTTCAAGGCCAGGGACATTAAGAGTTTTAAGGCAAGCCATCCTGATACTTGTTGTTACTACACTTATCATTATCTATCATGCATGTTTTACTTCTGAAAAGTTTTACAAAAACTTTGATTACAAAAAACTATTTTTGAGTGACTACTACTATCTTTACCTAATAATAAAGACATTAAGGTTTCTGCCAAAAAATTTGTCCAACATAAAAAGACAGTTCTACCCTCCCACCAAACAAAATAATACTGCAAGTTTGCCACAAAACGATTCGTATATGTCAAAAAAGAGAAAAAGGTAGCGCCTTCTTCTTCCCACGAAACCCAGCTCACCGCTTCCTATTCAGCGGGGAAATTCCATGGTGCAGCCCGCATCCATGGCCGCCCGGCTCCTTCGAAGATCGCGACAGGCCCCGCCTCCATGGCCGGCTGCAGCCGGCACGTGCCCAACCCATCACCACTACCCTCTCTCCTTTCTCCCGCTCCAGGATCCTCCCACCCTCCAATCTAGAGCCACTCCTACCCTCTCTTCGATCTGCTCCGGCGAGATGATGTCTTAGATGGAGGCTTCCACATCATCATGGTGGCATTAGTGGTGAAAGGGATCAGGAGCAGCAGGCATGCACTCGCGGCGAGAGGGAGAAGTTCGTGCTTCTAGGAGGTCAGGCCCTCTTACGGATTTTGCATGTGCAGTTGCCCATCTCCATGGTGCCCACTCCAAGTTAGTAGCAGTATTTTCCCTTTGTCTCTCCGTTGATGCATATCTTATGAATGTAACCTGTCTAGATGTGCCATTCTTGGTTTCTGAATAAGAATGAAAAGATGCAGTTTTCCTGTTTTTATAAGGAAAATGTGATTTATGCACACAGAACATCATACATAACTTGAATTGAACCAGGATTATGGAAGCATGTGGTTTATCTGTCTGTTTCAAGAATTCGTCTAACAAGTAATACTATATAATATATATGAACGATTTTTATGGTTATAGTGTCACGTGGTCATACCTACCTAAATACCAAATCAGAATGCATATTTTTGACCTTTGGTGTACTACATTAGAAGGTTGACGAATATGGACAGCTCTTTTGTGTTGTACAAAGTCTCCGCAAATATATGCTTAAGAGTTTTCCGGCTTCTATTTAGAGAACATTCAGAACACTATCCTGCTCTTTGTCACCTTATGAGTTATTACACAGGGCAATTACAACCCAGTTTTGCAAGTGTGGCACGATGTAGCATCTGCATACAAGGAAAAGCTAGAGTGGAAAGAAAAGGAATATGTTGCTTCCTTTCAGAAAGACGTGTCTTCAAATACATGTTTACTGATTAGATTTATCTTAGTTAGTGTTAATGAACTGAATTAGCTTTGAAATTTGGTTTCCTTTAGACATGCTGGAACCTGAAGTTTTTGCTTCTAAAATCTTTCGTTTAAGCAATAGGTAAGCCTGATTTCCACTCTGTATTTACATTTGTAGCATAGTGAGAGTCTGAAGGTTTGAATAATTGTTGTATTGTCAAACATGATTATTTTATTCCTAGATGTACTATCCGAGATATGGGGCATGATCATGATATAAGTGATAAGAAAAGCATGACTTTCAACATCAGCTGCATAATAGAAACATGAAAAGTGGCCAGACGGAGAACAGAGTAATGGACTTTTAAAGATGTAATGGAAATCTTATCATACAAATTATACCCATAGACCATGTACATTTTGATTATTCTGATATAATTGCATTTATGGTTATAGCAGGACTGAGCATTTTGCAGATAGTTGATAGCATTCACCAGTTAAGGGCACCAAACTAAGCTATGTTTCCTACTTGAGCAAAACAGATCACTTCAGACTTTCTTACTTGTAGACCAGGCTTGTATAACACACATTGACATTAATGATACGTTGAGTTACAGTTATTGATTGAAGAAGTGTTGGCTATGAACATGCAAATGATTTATATGATCTGCTCAGCAAAAGCTTGAGCCAAAACAAAAGTAGCTTAAATATGTGGTAAGATCTTCTATATTGGTACAATTAGTAAACTGCAAGATATACCAAAATAGTGATCTAGAACAGTCGACCTTCACATCTTGATTTGGCAATCAGTAGTGCTGAAAAAAATATCTTGATCATAATTCTGTACTATGAATTAGCTTTTCTCCTTATCAAATAGTGATACAACCCAAATGAGTAGTGCATGCATTTGTTGTATCCTTCATTTAGCTATATAATTGATGTCATGCTTTTGTTTTACCCCAAGTGAACTCAGGACGACGTAGGAAAACATATATATAATTTTAGTTGAAAACAGTGGATAAAGGGGCCGTAAGATTGGAACTCGAAAATATGGAAAGGACACGCAGTGATATCAAATACTTCATGATGGAAAAATATTATTTATTGTTACATTCATAATTTTCTTATTGTCATTTATTTATTTTCTATGGTTAAAAAGTACAAATACCAATGGCCCTCGGTGGTACCTTAAGGACTAAATATGTTAGAAGACTTGTAGCTTCTAAATGTATTGTAGCACCTTCAGACAGCCACCGTGAATTTCATGAAGTGTTACAATCCAAATCTACACAATGTTTCAAATGAAGCAGTGCAAATATGTTCGGGACAACCATAATATAAAGAAGAAATGATCAATCGCCAACCCTCATGTTTGATACTCATTTCTGATAGCATGCTTACTCTTTTTCAGGTTAAACATGTTGTTTATTAGATCACTATGCAAGAACTCTTGCCGTCATCATCTTTACTAGGACATCCCCTGGAAAATTGGTTGCTTCTGCCGCTTTCTATGGAGCATCGCCACCCTGCAGATGCTTCTTCTTCCCCGGAGAAAATCTTGCTAACTCTCGCGTTAGCTGCTCTCCTAATATATTCTGGATCAGGTGGATGCTTTAGCCTGCTGTTGATGCACAAGCATCAAAGAAAAAAATTGGAGAGACTGCATATGCGCTGGTGAGCCGATGTGAACTAAATATGGGGATGAGAACTATAGCACCACCATTAACTCACCGTTCAATTCAAAAATTAATCGTGTGAAAATTTCATCGAGTACAGTTATTGAAAAGGTTGTACACTGGTAGTGCACAACTTCAGTAGTGGAAAGTATATTTGAGAAAGAGACACGAAACATAATATTCACGAGATGATTTTTTCTCATCTCATCGCTGCACATACATCGACTGTCACCACCCCTACTCCATTTCGGCCTCCCCCGTGTAGTCGTGTATACTTCAATGTTTTCTTGCTTTCCGTCGACATCCTGACCTGCCATCACCGCCTGGAGGCCAACATTATCCATCGCCGTCCGATTTCCATCCTTGCGTTCGCCCCACATTGTGTGAGGCTTGCAAAAACCCTAACCTCACATGTCAGTGAGGGTTCTCTTTCCTGCGGCCCCTCGTTTCCCGCTTGAGCTTGGGATGAGCCGCTGCTACCCTTAGCCTCGAGAATGCTGATATGGACACCGCCACGAACACGCTTCCGCATGGTTGTGCTTGTCATTGCACCTATGTACTCGTGGAAGTGTTTCTTTTGCGACCCGTAGCAACGCACGTGCACATTTACTAGTTAATATTATACCATTACTATGTCAGTAGTTGATACTTGGTGTTACCAAGCCCATAGCCACCATATGGTATTTATTACCATCACAAGTATTAGTCTCTAAGTGGACACCCTAAAAATTTGTTTTTGCAAAACAAAGGCTTTATGGAAAACCCGGTGGAAAGGCGAAGCCTTATCCACCGGAGGAATGTTGGAGTGGTCATTTTTGAGAAAAAGGTGTTTTTACAAAAATGACACATAACCTAGTCTTCGTCGGACAACCTTTACTGTACTGACACTTTACCCCAACATGGGCACATGGCTTAACTTGAAGTTTGTTCTTGTTAGTGTGTGTTCTATCTCAATTTGCTATAATGGCCGTCGAGCCCTCGAACCGATTGTCGCTAGGTGGCAAATACGGGACATACACAGCGAGGGATTAAGTTCTCCTCCGGGTGCGACAGTTGGGTCTTCTGCCATGGCGATGTGTGACATGGTGCCGGGGAGAACAAACCTAGTTGAAGAGATAGTCATATACTAGCTTGGACATAGCGGATGGTTAGGATCAGTTATCTGATGTCTACATACTGTTGTTATAGTCCGTGGTTGTTCACGACGGATGTACTGGATCTGGTGGATTGTGTACACCTCTGCAGAGTCAAACTATTCTGAATAGCCGCGTCCTCGGATATGGACAGTTGAATGGCCATGTAGCTAGCATTGTGTCAATGTTTTCAAAAAGGAGTTTTCAAAAAGGTGTTGGACTTGTGAATTACTAAAAGGAGGAAATCTTGTACCGTGGAGGTACCATTGATGAAAAGCTAGAAGTTGCTTTACAAAAAGTTTTGCAAAGAAAACCTTTCTTTTCTAAACAAAAACTGGAAGTTGATTCCAAGAAGTTTTGCAAAGAGAAAACTTTATTTTAACAAAGTTTCTACAAAACCTCTTGTACATGTGATATCTACAAGATAAAGAAAACTATATTATTTCTTTTGAAGTATCTTCTTCAACGAAGATACATAGATTTTTTTTCAAAAATCAACTATGATATGTCTTACATATATCATTGATAGTGAACCCTATGTATAGCCTACTTGTCCCACCATATAAGCATACTTGCATTTTGGTAAGCTACATGATGGATGTCTTGCTGAGTACATTCAAATGTACTCATATTGGTTTCATCCCTGGTATTTACTTGCCAGACATCGAGAAGGAGTCTCAAAAGGAGATCTATGAAGAGGGGTACGGAGTTGATGGCTCTGCGAACTAGGATCGTCTCCCGGTCAGCAGCCTGTAGGTTAAGGCGTGACTTGGGCTCTACTATGTTTGTGTGTGTTTAGTATTCCGCTGTGTGTGTTGTGTGTTTGCCCTGCGTGGCAGTTGTGTGAACTTGGTCGTGTGACCATGCCTCTTTTGTAAGTGTTTGTGTAATCATGTAATGGATATTGTATTTGTGTACCAACTTGATATGTTGTTCACGACTGGTGTGATCTGGGATCGTGAATGTATGCATATCGGAGGTGTCCTTGAACAGTGGTTCTGGGGGACCTTACAACTTACACCCGAAAATTGCTCTCTCATAACAAGGTTTAACATGGCAGGCTTTATCTCATAAAAATCAGCTGTAGGAGCAGGTGGAGCAATAGGTGTGCTAATGAAACCATTCTTGTTGGTGCTAGTAAAGTCACACAACTTAGTGTACTCAGGAGTAGTCATTTTAACAAGGCTAAAAACAGGAATAAAACTATAACTGGAATAAAACTATTTTTTTGTGTGTTTTTGATAAAGAGAAGCAAACAAGACAAAATAAAATAAACTAAGAAGAACAAAAACAAAGTAAAGAGATTGGAAGTGAGAGACTCCCCTTGCAGAAATTCTCTTCCTCCCCGGCAACGGCGCCAGAAAAATAGCTTGATGGTGTAGGTCTTGCACTCGTTGGGAGACCCCAACAGGAAGGTATGATGAGCACAACAGCAGTTTTCCCTCAGTAAGAAACCAAGGTTTAATCGACCAGAAGGAGGAAGGAGTAACTTTGGAAGGTTGAGGCAGCTGAGATGGCAGGGTGCACTACCGGTTCAGAAGCAACGTGGAACCTACACGACACAATCAAATCACTTTGCCCCAACGAAGCAGTGAAGTTGTCAATCTCACCGTTTTTTCTGAACACAAAGAGGTTAAACGTATGGTGTGGAAAACAATATGAAAGCAGTATGAAAGAAGTATGAAAACAGTAGGTGTTTTATCAGTATGAGGAAAAAGGACCGGGGTCCACAGTTCACTAGTGGTGTCTCTCCGTGAAAGATAAATAACATGCGTGGTGAACAAATTATAGCTGGTCAATTGACATAAATGAAGGATGCACCGTGGTGCATATGCAAGACATAAATATTACTATGTGATTCATGCGGGCATTACAACAAAATACATAGACTGTCATCCAACTGCATCTATGTCTAATAATCCACCCTCCGAATATCATCCGAACAAACGTTGGGTATTAAGTTGCAAGCAACACATTATCACCGTAAGAAAAGTGTGTAATGTAAACAATGTAAACTAGGTAAACACCGTTGTTTTCTCCCTAATGGAAACAACACATCCTCCATCCGTCACGTTTTTGTCACTAGAGAACAGATGCAAAGGAGACATGAACCCACTATCGAGCATAAATACTCCCTCTTAGAGTTACGAGCATCTACTTGGCCAGAGCATCTACTAATAACGGAGAGCATGAAAGATCATAAATAACATAAACATGAACATAACATGATAGATTGATAATCAGAAGGCATAGCATTCAACATTCATCACATCCCAGCAAACAAAATATGTAGCATTACATAAAGATGAACCTGATCATGTTAGGCAGCTCACAAGATCTAAACATGAGGTACAAAGTGGAGAGAACAACCATCTAGCTACTGCTATGGACCCATAGTCCAGGGATGAACTACTCACGCATCACTTCGGAGGAGGGCATGGTGGTGTAGACCCCTCA
The DNA here is from genome assembly GCA_028641055.1 of Alopecurus myosuroides. Classification (NCBI taxonomy): domain Eukaryota; kingdom Viridiplantae; phylum Streptophyta; class Magnoliopsida; order Poales; family Poaceae; genus Alopecurus; species Alopecurus myosuroides. Next base: position 246,222,757 of record CM054058.1, read on the forward strand.
AGTGATGAATTCCCCTCCCGGCAGGGTGCCGGGGAGAGCTCCAGAACCTCCCGATCTCGGGATGACGATGACGGAGGCCTCGGGTGTTTTTAGGAACGAAGTGGTATATATTTAGGGTTTACATCTTGGGGTATATAAATAGGCGAAAGAGAAAAGGCGGTGGAGGCCGGGGGGCCACACCACCCCATGGCGCGGCGAGGGGGGCGCGACGCCCTATGGTGTGGGCCCCCTGAGGCCCCCCTCCGGGTCTCTTAGGGACTCCGTGGAACCTTCGGGAATTCTAATACTTCCGGGATTTGAATTTTCCAAATTTGAGAATATTTCCATAACAAGTTTTCTGAAACTAAAAACAACAGAAAACAGGGAACTGACTCTATGGCATCTTGTCAATAGGTTAGTCCGGAAAATCGATAAAAATGACATAAAGTGTATAGAAAACATGTGGGAAACAATAAGGAAACAACATGGACCATCAGAAATTAAGGATACTTTTATGACGTATCAAGGCCCATGAAGCTCTTGAGAAGAAAGGTGAGATAGAAAGAAGGGATGCGAATGAGATAGCATATCTCTCCATGACTCTTGAGGAAGAGCATGATGGTAGAGTTTCTCTTGAAGAGGAACTTGAATCTATTGAAGAGTCACATAATGAACTTGTTTCTAATATCACTAAGGAACGTGACCTTGCAATTGCTAAATATAAAAGGCTAAAAAGGATAAGGTTGAGTTTGGGTTGGTCATGATAAACTAACCGAGGAGTTTGAAAAGCTCACCAAGGCTCACAAGGCCTTTGAGAGTCAACACTCTACCCTCAAAGAGTTACATAAACAACTTCAAACTCAACTTAATCAATACAACACCCCTAGCACCTCTACTTCTTCTTGTGATCATGCAAATATTATTGAGGAAAATGCTAGGTTGAAGGATGAGCTAGCAAGGCTCAAGGGCAAGAGCCCTCAAGTTGAGGAGGTTGTGGTCTCTAGCCCACAAGTGGTTGCCTCTATCCCACAAGTGGTTTCCTCTAGACCACAAGTGCTCCAAGGCAACAAGTGGGCAAGAAAGATCTTGGGTATGTTTCCAAGAAGAAGAACAAGAAGAAGAAAATCGAGAATAAGGCCAACAATGGTGCTCCGGGTGGTATTGTAATTAGGGACAACACTACTCGTAGCACTCCCGCACAAGCTAACAATGTTGCTTAGAGTGGTGGTGTCATGAGGGACAACACTACTCGTAGCATTTCCGCGGAAACTAACAATCCAAACCATTTCTTATATATTGATTATTATGGTGTTGTACAAGCTAAATATGTTGGTACTATTGAAGGTTACATTTACTATACTATTTGAGTTCCAAAGACCCTTGTTGCTAACATGAGGGGACCCTCCACGGATCCTAACTCTAGTCAATGATCTCTTGCAGGACTATGCTTCCGGTGGGTCTAAATGGATAATTGATAGTGGATGCACTAGTCATATGACCGAAAGCAAAGATCTTGTGACGGAGTTGCGCCCAAATGATATTGATGCAACTGTCACCTATGGAGACAAGTCCAAGTCTAAGGTATCGGGGTTTGGCAAGGTTGCGATTGCTCCTGATATCACTATCGTGGACGTCATGCTTGTTGAATCCCTTGGTTACAATTTACTTTCAGTTCGTGATTTAGAGAGGATGGGTTTCTTTGTATTCTTTGATACTGATATTGTGGTCCTTTTGAGGAGTAAGACTCTTGACATCGCATATGTGGGACATGTTGAAAATGAGTTGTTCGTGGTGGACTTTTAGAAGTCTACCAACTCTCAAACAATGTATCTTTTCGGAAAGGCGGACGTGGGGTGGTTGTGGCATCGTCGCTTATTCCATGTCAACATGAGAACTTTGCAAAGTCTTCACAAAGGTGGCCTTATCCTCGGACTAAAAGAAAATGTTTCCTTTTCCAAAGATCGCGTTTGTAGGTCGTGTGTTGAAGGAAAGATACATGATGTCGCCCACAAGGCCAAGACTATTATCTCATCAAAGAGGGTCTTGTAGCTTCTCCATGTTGATCTCTTTGGTGCCGTGCCCGAGGCAAGTCTTGGAGGCAAGAAGTATTGCTTGGTTACTGTAGATGACTACTCAAGATACAGTTGGGTTTATTTCTTCAAGTGCAAGAGTGAGACCCAACAAACTATCATCGACTTCACCAACCAAGTGCAACATCAACACAGTGTCCAAATCATTGCTATTAGGAGTGACAATGGTTCTGAGTTCAAGAACTACACTTTGAATGAATTCCTTAGTGATGAGGGTATTAGTCATCAATATTCCGCCACCTACACCCCTCAACAAAATGGTGTAGACGAGCGGAAGAATAGAACTCTATTGGATATGGCAAGGACCATGTTGGCGGAGTATTCTTCTCCCAAATATCTATAGGCCGAGGCCATTTTGACCGCATGCCACTCCTCCAACCGCGTCTACATCCGCAAGGGCTTGGACAAGACTCCATATTATATCCTCACCGGCAACAAACCCAACGTCTCCTACTTCCGTGTATTAGGTTGTAAGTGCTTGTATTTGATCAAGGGTGTTCGGTTGTCTAAATTTCAATCTAAAACTATTGAGGGTATATTTGTTGGTTACGGTGCCGAATCCCACACTTATAGAGTCTTTGAAAAAGCCTCACGGATTGTCATAGAATCTTGTAGTGTGGTTTTCGAGGAAAATGATGGCTCCCAAGTGGCGCAATTTCATGTTTCTAATGTATATGTTGAAATGCCTCAAGAAGCCATAGGAAGGATGGGTGTGGGATTTTTTCGCCCCATTGAGGGACACCTTATGGCGACTCGAGAAGGACTATGATCTACTCAAGTTGAGCCCTCCTCTACAATAGAAGAACAAGCCAACCAAGTGGCGCAATTTCATGTTTCTAATGTATATGTTGAAATGCCTCAAGAAGCCATAGGAAGGATGGGTGTGGGATTTTTTCGCCCCATTGAGGGACACCTTATGGCGACTCGAGAAGGACTATGATCTACTCAAGTTGTGCCCTCCTCTACAATAGAAGAACAAGCCAAGGGGCCAAGTGATGCACCTAACCAAAAACATGTTGAATACCCTCCTATCATTGACCAAGTTACTACACAAGATGCAACCACTCCTATCATTCATGCTAGTCAAGGTCAAGGCCAAGATCAACCTTCCTCATCCTCCTCTCCTCAAGATGAAGCTAGTGTTAAATATGTTGTTGTTGTTGATGATGATGATGATGATGATGATCAAGGCCAACAAGTTGGTCAAGACGGGGACCCAAATGATCAAGATGATCAAGTGATTCCTCCTTGCAATAATGAGGAGATCGAAGCCCTTCGTGCTAGAAGGATAAGAAGAGCTTTGAAGCGTATTGATGCTTCCAAAAACAAAGTGTTGGAAGATATTCAAACCAAAAGATACACAAGAAAGCAATTGGGAAACTTTAGTGAGAATCAAGCTCACATATCCATGGTGGAACCAAAGAAGGTGTTTGAATCTCTTGAGGACTCCGATTGGGTTGAAGCTATGCATGATGAGCTCAATAACTTTGAGCGCAATAAGGTTTGAAAGCTAGTTGAGAAGCCCAAAGATTTCCACAATGTTATTAGCACTAAGTGGATATTCAAGAACAAGCAAAATGAGCATGGTATTGTCACAAGGAACAAGACAAGATTGGTGGCTCAAGGCTACACTCAAGTGGAAGGCGTTGACTTTGATGAGACCTATGCTCCCGTGGCTCGCCTTGAGTCCATCTGTATCCTTGTTACATATGCATCTTCGCATAATTTCAAGTTGCAACAAATGGATGTCAAAAGTTCTTTCTTGAATGGTTCACTAAAAGAGGAGGTATATGTTAAGCAACCTCCAGGGTTCGAGAACCCCAACTTTCCTAACCCTGTCTACAAGCTTGATAAGGCGTTCTACGAACTTAAACAAGCACCACGTGCGTGGTATGAGCACCTTAGAGAGTTATTGGAAGACCGTGGTTTTGAAGTTGGGAAGATCGATCCAAACCTTTTCACAAAGAGGATAAAGGGAGAGCTTTTCATATGCCAACTCTAGTGGACGATATTACCTTTGGCTCAACTAACCAAGCTTTTAATAATGAGTTCTTAAAGCTTATGACTAACAGGTTTGAGATGTCCATGATGGGAGAGCTTAAATTCTTCCTTGGCTTTGAGATCAAGCAATTGGCTCATGGGACTTTCATTTCTCAAGCCAAGTACACCCAAGACATGCTCAAGAGGTTTAATTTTCAACACGCAAAAGAGAAGCCATCTCCTATGCAAGTCAAATGCCACCTCAAGCGCAATCCGGATGGTAAAGATGTGGACCAAAAGTTGTATCGTTCTATGATTGGTTCTTTGCTTTACCTTTGTGCATCTAGGCCCAATATCATTTTGAGTGTAGGTGTGTGTGCAAGGTATCAAGCGACTCCTAAGGAAAGCCACTTGGTGGCGCTCCATAGGATCTTTCGGTATTTGGTTCATACCTCAAGGTTTGGTTTGTGGTACCCAAAGGGGGCACACTTCTCTCTCAAGGTCTACACGGACTCGGATTGGGACGGTGATCAAGATGATAGAAAGTCTACTTCCGGGGCTTGCCAATTTCTTGGTAGGTTCTTGGTGAGTTGGTCTTCCAAGAAGCAAAATTGTATATCTCTCTCCACCGCCGAAGCCGAGTATGTGGCAGCCGCTAGTGCTTGCACCCAATTGCTATGGATGAGGAAAATCCTCAAAGAGTATGATGTTCACTTGGATAAGGTGCCTCTCATGTGTGACAATGGAAGTGCCATCAAGATTGCCTAGAACCTCGTGCAACACACAAGGACGAAGCATATTGAGATTGGTCATCATTTCATCCGGGATCATGTGGCAAGAGGTGATATTGAGCTAGCATATGTCCCCACCAAGGATAATATCGCGGACATCTTCACGAAGCCACTTGATGATGCAAGATTCATGTTCTTGAGGAATGAGCTAAATATCATCGAATTTAGGCGTTTGACTTGAAGATCTTGCACACACCCCTATAGTTGACGCGTGTTTGGGTTTAGGTGTAGGAACGAACATAGGGGGAGTGTTATCCTAACACATTGGGTTCTCCCTCCCCCCATTATGCCCAAAGCAAAAAATTCATTATTATCTCTCTTTTTCTAATGTTGAATTGTGAGCTTCAATGTAGAGTATTGACCATGCACCCAAGATATATCTTCGTGGTGTCATACCATGATCTCTTACATGGTGGCTTAGGCCACCAAACTATTCTTTGTGAAGAGTTGGATCTTAGTTGGGGTTTATTTGATTTTCATTGCATTTCTCTTGTTTTCCCTCGCTAAGTGTTTTTGTAGGAAAATCTCACTCACTTGGTCTTTGTTGTTTGATTCTTGGAAATGAGTGGGATAAGTACTACTTCCAGTTTGGTATTTCTATCCTAAGCCTTTCTACCCAAAAACCAAACTCTATCTAGCACTCAAGTCAGTCCTTTGATAATAGGAAGTTTCAAATCAGAAGGCAGCCGGAATTTCCGGTACATTTCCGTACCGAAATATCCGGGTGGTACCGGAATATCTGGTTCGAACTTGAACCAGAATATCTGGTCCGGTGAATCTCCCTCAAATCTGAGGAGCACGGGATGGATTGGCAGTTCTTGACATTCATCCCCAACCTCCTCCACCTCCAAAAACGCCGCCCTCTTGATTCTTGGCCTCCCGGGCCACTTTCTCCACGGGATTTGCGCGTTCTAGGTCGGATCTTGTTCTACATCTCCTTGGGATCAATCCCATCCAAGCAGTTTCATCCATGGACGCAGGTAATGTTCAATCTCTTTGGATGTAGGTGCCATTACTATCCGTTCAATTGGATCTTGGTGCCCTAACCCTATCCCTCTATGGATGTGTGTTTTTCTTGTCAATGCTTGGTAGTGGATGATTCTAGGTTGTCTTATGCATGCTAGAGACAATAGGTTAGCACCCCATATCACTGATCTAGTTTTTGAATCTAGGCAAGGATCAAACTAGTGCTGGAATCGTGCACTTGAAATATCCGGTTGAGTTATGTCCCAAATATTTTCAGTAATGTTTTGCTCCTATCTAGAATTGACACTTGATCGTTTGGTGGATGCTCTCCTATTGTTTTGACCGTATGATTCCTCGGTTGATGACTTGTGTGCACTTACCCCCATTGCTTCCTCCTATGTTATTCTTACTATAATGACACTAGTGATGAGGATCCCGGTGACTCCCGGACTCCAAGGAAAGCTATTGCCAAGGGGAAGGCCAAGTCTGTTGCCACTAAGCCATCCTCAAGGAAGAAAAAGGGCAGGGAAGTCAGGAAGAATTACAAGTATGATGTGACCACTCAGGAATAAGCGCAGATTCGTCAGAAGGATTGGTACAACACTCCTAGAGATATGGAGTTTGAGGATGATCGGTTCTGGTGCAAGGAGAAGTCCTACATCTATGCTGATATCTATTCTGATTACAAGTTTCCAATCCGTCAGATGCATCCTACCAAGTTCCAGTTAATCAAGGATAAGGCGGTATTTGCTGATGCTGCTAGTATTATTGAGAGGTTTGGTCTTGTGAAGCTCTTGGAGACTCGTTTCCCCTACAACACCGATCTTGTGGTCCAGTTCATGTCCGCTTTGGCTTTTGACTCAGGGGTGCCTTGTAGTTTGAAGTGGATGACCCAGACAACTCCTTGTGAGGCTCCATTTCACAGTCTGGGCCATTTTCTTAACATAAGCACCGCTCTCATCCTCCACTTGGTCACCGTATGCATGATGTGGAGAGACCCCAGCGAGAGAGGACTATGGCTGATATGTATGCTCCTGGATACACCGTTGGCAAGTTGGAAGGGCTTCTCCCATTCTATGATCAGCTCGTGCGCCTCTTTTGGTCCTTCCTGGTTCCCAGTGGAGGTAATAATAATGCTCTCACTAGTCAGCTTTGCAACCTTCCGATTCTGGCAAAGCAGTGGATGGAGGATGAGGACCCTATTGTTTCCTACACAGTGGATGTCATGGATATCATCTTCAATGAGCTGCGCAATGCCATGATTGGTGGGAACAACATCCCAAATGGACCTTACATTATGATGTTGATCAAGGATACTATGCAGAGGAACTTCCAGGAGCTGCCTTTGCAAGACCATGCCTTCAAGAATCTGTATGTGAAGAGGAAGAAGGCTATTCCTGCTCCTGCTCCTCCTCCTGAGGGTGGTTCCTCTATGGGAGGTGGTGCCCCTTCTAGTGCTAGCATGACAGACTCCTCCACTACTATGCGCAATGTCAGGAAGCTTTCCTGGTTTCAGCGCAGTGTGTTCTGCATGAAGGTGGATATCCACAAGGAGCAGTACCAGGCCTACCACAGGGACACTGCTATGTCTAGCTCTTAGCGTCAGATACTTCACCATACGAGTGGTGCTACTAGTGATCTTCCTTCTACCCTTGTTCCAGATTCCTATTCTCAGTGGGCTTCCAGAGACTGTACCCCTTGGGAGCGGATTGAGGAGGCTCTTCGTGCCACTGCTGCTTCTTCCAGTGCCCATGTTAGTGATGATTTCGATGAGGAAGATGAGGATGTGGACAAATCCCAGGAGAGGGCCACTGAGGGTGCTTCTGACACGTTGGATGGAGAGTCGTCTGAGCACTCGGATGACTAGCTTGTCGATGGGACGCTAGCACCACTACCTATCTCCTTTTTTATGTCTCGATGCCAAAGGGGGAGAAGTAGTCTTAGGCCTACGGGATTTGCATGGGTTTCGGGCACAAGAATATGATTTTATCACTTCTTGAGAGCTTGTGTCCATTTAGTCTAATTTCGTGAACTATGTGATATTTGTGTCTCGTTTAAAACTATGTGCTAATATGTGTTGTCAGACTATGGTTATTTGGTTATCTATGATTATCTATATTGAGGATATTATCTATTATTGTGCTTCGGTATACTTGACATTATCTCTTCGCACAAGGTATCTATTTCATCTTCCTCAACATATTTGTTATAGAATTTTCTTTGGCATGTTTGTTGTACTTGTAGGAAATTACTCTCCTCATGGATATTGCACATTTTGCATTTGAGGCAAACAAAAGATATGCATATGTGTAGGGGGAGCAATCTCCATGTTATTACAAACATGTACTCGTCAAGGTTTTATTGCAAATCTTAGTATTGTCATCTAACACTAAAAAGGGGGAGATTGAAAGTGCATTTCGTTTTCCCGTTGTTTTGTGTCTTAGTTAACAATACTAAGTACATTATTTATCGAGGTGTTGAGTGTGCAGGTGTTATACTTAAAATCTGCATCGATCACAAAAAAGATCGGTGAAGATTGGCCATTGAGATTTGGGACAGAGAGGAGACGGATTATTCTAACCGGATTATTCAGGGCAACCGAATATTCCGGTTAGGATAGTCTCAGCCCAGTTTGGGACAGAGATGAGCTAGAATATTTGAACCGGATTATTTAGGTGAAACCGGATATTCTGGTTGTGGCACTTTTGGCTCAAAATCGGCTAAGGACTAAAGCTTCGAGTTGCAGAATCCAACCGGATTATTTGAACCGGATTAGTCTGTAGCAACCGGAATATCCGGTTTAGGAGCCAGAGTGGGATAGAAGTGAGACGGATTATTGATACAGGATTATTCACTCCGAGTCGGATAGTCCGGTTGAAGTCAACACAGTCGATTCAAATCTGGAGAAAGAAGCCAACCAGATATTCCAGTCCAAACTTGGACCGGATATTCCGGTATACGTTTTCCTGCTCAAACGGCTAGATTTGAGGAGGGGGTATAAATACCCCTCCTCTTCCTCCTTGAGCTCTAGTTCGTCCATTGCACTGAATAGCATTTATTGAGCTCACCAAATCCTCAATTACTCCTAATCCCTCTCACCAAACTTGTTGGTCTTTGCAGGATTGAAGGAGAAGGCCCCGATCTACATCTTCACCGAGCCGTTCTTCATTTCCCCCTCATTCACTTGAGGGATTCGAGTCTAGGGTTTCCATTTTTGGAGAACCTAGACCTCTTGCTACACTTGGTGATTCTTGGTGTTGGGAGCCCCCAATTTGGTTGTGGGTGTGTGCCCCAAGCTTGTTTGTAAAGGATTCGATTCCTGCCTCAAAGGAGATCAATAGTGGAAGGTGGACTAGGCCTTTGTGGCGGGGTTCATCGGAGAATAGGTTGATTCCTTGTGGCGTTGAGTAGGCCTTTGTGGCGAAGCTCACACCCCTCCAACGAGATGTACTCCCTTAACAAGGAGGAACTCGGGATTACATTGTGTCTCTGCGTGCTTCATATCGGTTACCTCGTTCCCTTCCCCTTTACTTGTGATATTGTGTGTGTGCTTGTTCTTGTCATATAGGTAAATTCATCGTAGTTGCATTATCTAGAGAATTTACCTTTATGTCAAGCCTAATCTTGAAGAAAAATTAAAATTGGTCGTAGCACCTATTCACCCCCCCTCTAGGTGCCCTTACTATCCGTTCCGATTCTTCCAAAACTTCTGCATGGCAAGAGAAATGACATCCTTGAGCACGGGGTCATGTTCTTTATCCTTCAAAGGGGCCAAGTCCTCAATGCATTCTTCTTGATGTTCAACCTCCCTTGACACTACCTTGGCCTTCAAAGCAATGAAAGCTCCTTTGTGCATTCCCATGGCTCTAGCACGATTGTCAAGAGCATTCTTTGTTTGCACTTGGAAGGAGCTAATTTCTTGTATCACTTGGGTTGTGGTCAAAGATGAAAAGTCATGTCTTCCTTGAAGGCTCTTCAAGTCCGTGGGCTCGAAAGGCATGAGAGCACTTATGTACTTCCTCTTGATCCAAGCATCATCAATATAATTGGAACCAACATTATTGAAAGCGGTGGCAAGAGTCTTGAGCCTCAGGTACACATATTCATGGTTCTCACTATCATGCATATAGAATCATTCGGCTTCATTGCTCAAGGTATCATACATATTCATTTGCATGCTATCATTGCCCACAAACATGACGACGAGAGCATCTCATGTTTCTTTGGCGGTGGAATATTGTTGAAGATGATGCATGTGGTTTGGACCCACGGCTTGTTGAATGATGGACAAGGTGGTGTAGTTGAGTTGACAATCTATGGTTTCTCTTCTTGTCAAGTTCTTGGGGTCATGTGGCTTGTATCCATCTCGAGTGACCCTCCAAAGCTCAATACAAGAAGAGTTTAAGTGAGTTTCCATGCAATATTGCCAATCACCAAAAGAATGTGCATCAAGTTTAGGAGGTTCTCCTCTAGGAATTATATGAGGATGTGGGACGGGAGGATCAGGAGAGTAGTTCCCCTCAACGGAGTGGTAATCTCCTTTTTCTTCCGTACCCCCTATCGGTGGAGTTCAAAGGGGGAGAATTTTTATGTGGTTCACCATTTGCCCCATTCTTGGCACCCTCCGGATTTTCATCCGAAGGAGATGAATTGGAAGTCTATGGTTCCTTGGCTTTCATGAGTTGCAACACAAGAGATCGCAACTCATCAATTTTTTCCTCCATGGATGAGGTAAAGGATTTTTTCAAGTTCTTGAGATCATCCATAGTGACTTGTGTCGCGCGATCGGTGGCTCCCATATCATCACCCATACTAAACTCTTAGGCGGTTAAGCCCAAAATAAGAGCCGAGGCTCTGATACCAATTGAACGGATAGTATGGGCACCTAGAGGGGGGGGGTGAATAGGTGCTACGACCAATTTTAATTTTTCTTCAAATATAGGCTTAACACAAAGGTAAATTCTCTAGATAATGCAACTACGGTGAATTTACCTATATGACAAGAACAACAACAAATACAATACAAGCACAAGTAAAGGAGAGGGAACGAGGTAACCGATAGGAAGCACACGGAGACACGATGTATTCCCGAGTTCCTCCTTGTTAAGGGAGTACATATCGTTAGAGGGGTGAGAGTTTCTCCACAAAGGCCTACTCAACGCCACAAAGGCCTCACCCTATTCTCCGATGAACAACACCACAAAGGCCTAGTCCACCTTCCACTATTGACCCCCGTTTGAGGTGGGAATCGAATCCTTTCAACAATCTTGGGGGCACACACTCAAAAACAAATCGGGGGCTCTCAACACCAAGAATCACCAAGAGTAGCAAGAGGTCTAGGTTCTCCAAACAATAGAAACACTAGACTCAAATCCCTCAAGTGAATGAGGGGGAATGAAGAGCGGCTTGGTGAAGATGTAGATCCGGGTCTTCACCTTCGATCCTCCAGAAATCAACAAGTTTGGGTGGAGAAAATGGGAGAGATCTAAGATTTGGTGAGCTCAATAAATGCACGTTAATGGCTTGGACGAACTAGAGCTCAAGATGGAAGAGGAGGGGTATTTATACCCCCTCCCAAAATATAGCGGTTTGTGCAGGAATCTTGTACCGAAGATTCCGGTTTGCTTCTCTTCTTCAGATCTGGAATAGAACTAGGTTGACTTCTACCGGAATATCCGGTTGGAGCAAATAATCAGGTTTGAAATATCCGGTTAACTTCTGTCCCGAACTGGCTCCCAGACCGGAAATTTCGGTTATCCTGGAAATTTCCGGTCCAACTCTGTGTCTTCAACTTCCAGTCCTCAGACGATTTTGAGCACAAACTTTCACAACCGGAATTTCCGGTTGTTCCAGAAATTTTCGGTTGGAAATTTCCGGCTAAACTCTGTCCCAAAATTGGACTAGAATCTTCCCAACCGGAAATTCCGGTTGCCTGGAAATATCCGGTTGCTTTCTATCGTAAATCTGCCAGATCAATCTTCACCACTTGTTGGTGTTTCATGCGGATGTTCAATTTAACATCTGCACACTAAGCACCTCGATAAATAAAATACTTAGTATTGTTAACTAACACACAAAACCATCGGGAAAACGAAATGCACTTTCACCCAACAAAATCCATTTTTTGATGAACTTGAGCTTGTCATGAAGATAACAACAAGCTCTAAACCTCACAAGGAGAAAGGCAAAATATCAATCAAGAAGGATGATGCAGATAATGCGAAGATTTGATCTCTCTAGGAACGATGCGATCAAGGTACAACCAAGAGCCCTCCTTGATAGCACGACTATCAAACCTATAACCCAGTCTCCCAACAACCACCTTGAGACCGGTAAAATATAAAATCTACCAAAGTTATACCTTTTACTTCCGCATTCCACTTGAGGTTTATGATGACGATCAACCCCGCTTCAAGGTGGAACACCCTTTCTGATTCCATTTGCTTGGTGAAGACTTGTCAATTGCTCCCCCATACTCCACTATGGGAAGGCCTTATGTAGGAATATCTTCACATGTCCATTACACAAAAATGGACGACAAGCTTCAAGCATGTGATCTTTACAATGCTCATCTTGAACGTGCACTTCTCAACCTTGATGATGATCAACACTTGATGTGATCCACTCATGGGTTAAAGTTAATATTCCTTTTGATGCAAACTCGTGAAAAGATACCTAACAAAATATAGAAATACCAAACACATATATAATGGGTTTAGTTCACACAACAGAATTGACAATTGATTACCATACCACGAGATCACTTGATCCCATTTGTTATACCATATATGCATGCTTTGTGTGTTGATCAACTTGAATCCAATCTTTGTACTTTGCCTTGATCAATCTTGTATCCTTTCTTATCTCTTCATATTATGATGTCTTGAAGGTAATCATGAATGCCCACACAATCTTTATTTATCCAAGACGCACTTGCCGTGTGTCTTCATGGCAAGACTCCACGACAATGACTGATTCGGCCATGCTTGACGGGGCTGGTTGAGAGTTGCTTTGATGAGTGTGCTGGCCGGGCCCAACAACTCATGCGGGTAACCAAACGCGGCAGAATTGCAACTGACATGTATAGTTGGAGGAACCACAGGCTAACAAACGTGCCCCAACTAGTCAGTAATATGTCATCAAATCATGTCGGTGGGGTAATCACTAGTTCATCAACTCATCACACTATCTGCGAAGGGGTCAAGCACATTGCACATGCGGCCCGGCTTGGACCCGATGGAAAATCCACCGATGTCCAAGGAAATGACATGAACAAGCCAAGAGTCGTTAAACCTCGCAATCCCCTACCCATGTCTCATATTTCCCACCTCGTGCAAAATCCCTACCCTAGCGCGACATGACGACACATGGGGAGCAATGACAATCTTCACGATAGCCTTACCTTCACCAAATATTGGTATGATGCGGGCGAAGATGGCAACACCCTTGACGGCGAGATTCCTCCTCCTCATTTGCAAGGATTTTGTGGGGGAGGAGGACGAGCTAGTTTCATGAACAAGACAACAACAAATTTGACCATCGCAATGACCCTAAAGTTAGTCTGAAATTGTGCATCAACCTTAGAACACAACCCATTCCTCCAAAAATATATAAGATGCATGCACTTTCAAAGATTTATCTTTGACCAAAAATTTGTTCAACAATATTTAGATTTTGTAATACAAATTCGACATCAATGGAATTAGAAAGAATTTTACGTTCGTACCCATTTTGTATCAAATAACATGCAAAGCTGGACTAATCCTAGACTAAAAATCAAATCTTAGGAAGCATGTGCACTTTATATTTCTATAAACAGAGATGGCGATGTCATCGATTTTGTTTCTACAATTATTTTAATAAAGGTCCAAGAAACCAGAACTTTCAAAATGATAACAATAATCTGATGCTTTAATAATGCTTATTAACCATCCTCCCAATAATAAAGGAAACGCCAATCGCTCATGTATCGATGATTAATCTTAGCTAAAATATTTGATTTTTGAAAAACTTAGGAAAACTGCAGGAATATACAACTCCAATCTCCCGTCTCAAGTAGGCATGTCACATGGTGTTTCAGTGCTTAAAGCATCTCCATGAGATAATGTTTTTCTAGGTGCCAAAATTTTGGTCAGTTCAAAACCAATGGTTAAATTCACAGCAATGGGATCATGCCAGACAAATTACTCTCAGTCAGCACTCTATCCGGACTGCGCCGCTTTGTGTCGATATGAACTTGGGCTTCCTGATCACCTGCTCCAAGCACTGGATGGTATCCCCAACCTGGAAGTCGTCGCAATCCTCAATCACCAACCCACAATCCTCACCCTTGTCGAGCTTCTCAGCATCCTGCTTCTCTCGCTTCAGAGAAGCGCATGGACCCTCAAAGACAACATCTCCACTTCTCAGCAGTCTCATGGTTCCAGATTTGACAAAGTGCCCATCTGTTATCCGGCAGCCAGCAATCTTGATGTCTGGCCCTTTTGACTTGCTACGCCCTTTCAGCTCGAATATGTTCAAAACCTCAGCCTCCCCTGAAATTTGGGTTTCAGCAGTCCCTGGTGCCTTCTCCACAATCAGCCTTCCCATTTCCTCAAGGAGATGGTAAATCACCTTGTGCAGCAAAATCTGAAGAGCAGACATGGTCAAGGCAGCTAAACTCAGTTTCCAGTTTAAGTTATGCAAAAAATCAACTTATACACTGAAACTCTTAACATATGTACTGTACACTTTCTTTTAAGGGAATATATGGATTGAATACTTGTGGAACATATTGAAAGGGACCAGCCTTCACACAGAATACTGAGAACTAGCCATAGCCCACAGGGGAACAAAACTGAATCTATATCGCTCACATCAACCACCAAAAGCTAAAGATGCCTCTAAATGGAGAGTAAACCAGTGCAGAATACCCTGTAATCTTAAGAGTTAGAGGGATAAGGGTGACCTGACTTCAAGTACAACATTCAAAATAGATAGAGGCTGAGGTCTGAATTCTCATTATCATATTTCAAATCCAGTATTTAATGAGGAAAACACTATGGTAGTCCATATCATTAACTCATCACACATCAGAGCTCTTTATTCTTTCCAAATTCACCATGACATCTCCTAATATCTACACGATATAAAGAAACACCAGAAACCAGTGAAAGAGAGTATTATGTGCGATAAGATCTAGCTTCTCTGCATGGTAGCCCGGAACACATATTTACATCTTATACTGACCACCCAAAGTGACACTAAGAATCACCACGATTTCCATGGAATAGAACTTGATTTCTACTAAAGACGAACACACTTAGTAGGCAGAATACAGGCATTGGAACAACAATAAACATGGTACCTTTATGCTTGCTTGTGTTGCTCCTTGAGTGATCGCACTTGGTGGACTGCGAACGTTGAAACCAACTATGTATGCTCGACATGCTTGCGCCAGATCAATGTCATGTTCACTTACTGGGCCGACACCAACATGAACAATATTCACAAACACCTACAGAAGAAGGAAGTATAGGAACAGCCATTAATCTAACAGAATATCGACAAATTGTAAATATAACAGATATCAAGCCCAGTCACTGGAAACAAACTGCATATGGTCAGTGTCAGCTATCAGCAATTCAGCACTGCTTGAGTGCATGTAGTCAAATATGTGAGACCATACGTTACAGGTAAAAATAAGGCATCAAGCTTGCTAGAGAATGAACCTGTGGACTATTAAGACTTCTTAAGGCATCTGTAACTGCTTGAACACTGCCCTGTACATCAGCTTTGACAATAATGGGCATCTCAACTCTTTCAGGAGTCTCATCTGCAACTTCTGCCTCCTCGGTCATGTTTTCATCAATCTCCGAAGCCTATCTTTCTCCTGTTTCTTCTTCCGCCCTTGACTAAGCATTCTTGCCCTTTCCTCTGAGTCAACAACCACTACATCATCCCCAGCCATTGGAAGGCCCCTTAGCCCCTCAATCTCAATAGGCATTGCAGGGTTTTGCAGACTCTGTTACTTTCCCTGCGGTGTCCCTAAGTGATCTAATTCTTCCCCACTCTGCTCCCACAACAATGTATTGCCCACTGACTAACGTGCCAGACTTAACTATAGCTGTTGCAAGTGGTCCCCTGCCCCTGTCCACCCTAGCCTCCACTACAAAAGCTTGAGCAGGCCCGTCTGTTCTGGCTTTTAGGTCCATCATCTCAGCCTGAAGGAATAAAGCCTCTTCCAATTTATCCAAACCAAGTTTTGATAATGCAGAAATTTCAACAACCTGTACATCACCACCCATATCCTCCAAAAGCAACCCTTCCGAACCAAGCTGAATTCTGACCCTCTCAGGATCAGCTCCAGATTTGTCACATTTGTTTACGGCAACTACAATGGGAACATTTGCTACTTTTGCGTGCGAAATAGCCTCAAGGGTTTGAGGCATCACACCATCATCTGCTGCAACCACAAGAACTACAATATCTGTGACAGCTGCACCTCTGGCCCGCATAGCACTAAATGCAGCATGCCCTGGTGTATCAAGAAATGTGATAGAGGCTCCAGATTGCATCTCAACAACGAAGGCACCTATATGCTGAGTGATCCCGCCAGCTTCCTTAGCTGCAACAGATGTTTGCCGTAACGAATCCAGAAGCGATGTTTTACCATGATCAACATGACCCATAACTGTTATAACAGCAGGTCGTGGTTCAACCACGCCTTCACCTGTGTGCATTCTTCTGATATTAACACCAATTTCCTGTGGAACAAGAAAGAAACGTATGGATTCATGTCATAATTCACAAGAAACATAAGCTTTGTTATAGCTGCTCATATATTTTGTGATGATAAAGCTTAGATGTAAATTGGACACAATACTACATATAATTAAAAACAATATCAGCATACGTAAAGTCTTAACATATATGTTTGCTCCAATAAAATATTATCAAACTAGTAGTGTGGGCAACAAACAAGCCTCAATAAGAACATGCAAACCAAGTACGATACAATATAAAATTTGTTAAATGGAAATCCACCACTGAACGACAATTCTTACAGATAAATTACAGCAAGATGGAGGGAAAGAGTACATGACATTGATTAATTTTTCAGTGTCATCCTATCACACCTTAAAACAAAATCATTTTGCTAGATGAGGTCAACAACAACATGCAGAGTGAATTTTGATATCATCAAATTGACTTATAGTCTCATATGACGTGATAAAACACAACAAATAAGATGGGCTGTATGACTAGTAGTTACTAATTTGCTTCATAGTAGCATCAAGAAATGTAGAAGTTTCAAAAGGAACATTATAAATACGTACCATAGCAACTAGCTCAGCAAGATCAATGCTTATAGAGTCGAATTCAGATTCAACCCTTTCGCCAAGATCTGCAAGTATGCTTTGAAGTGCACTAATAGCGGCGCCGGATCGTTTAGATAGGTCATGCAATGTCATCCCATCGAAAATTTCAACAATTTTATCTGGTGATGATTTGATGGCAATCTTTGGTTTTGGTGCAACATAGGGCGCTTCTACAGGAGGCTGAGTCCTAGGTTCTCTCTTCACCCGCTTCTCCTTTTTCGGTGCTTTTAACCCTACAACATCCTCCTTTTTCCGGCTCCATGCTAACATATACACACCTGCATGAAAATTCCTATAAAGAAGACAGTATTGTCACCTAACATGTAAATGTTGTAGCAATATACTGATAGTAAAGAAAAACAAGAATTTAGGTTTAATGACAAAAATAATTCTGGACAAGATAAAATAAACAAGATAAGAATAGAATGAGAGTGTGGTAAGAGATAAGAATCTAGTGAGTGCCTTTCACATGGAATTTCAGATAAGATGGGAGGTAAAAACATTACTCCATGCGTTGCAAGGTCATTTAGTGGGCAGAAAATGAACACCGATGCAGTTTCTCCACAGAAATAAGATTCAGATTACGAATGTGATATAAGACTCCAATTCAATCTGCTATTTCTAGTATGTGTCATAGTTTGTTGAATATGAAGATGTAACTACAATAGTGACGCCAAAAAAAAACCGGACAGCATATTAACATACCTGATAGTGAAGTGCTGAAAGGTTGTACAATTAGCAGCACCTTGGAGTCTATTGCTATGGACAAACTCTGCATTTGGGAATAAAAAATGGATGAAATCATGACTTATGACATATCCAATAAAAAATAGTACTTGCTCCTAGAAATGTGACCAGAAAAGGACTTCATGAGGTAGAATTTACTATGCTACACTCTACAACAAAATCATTCTTTCGATCTCTATACATAAAGGACTTATTTTATTCAATTATGATAGCTGAGAGGAAATGGGGATGGACATGCTAGTCTGAGTCCACTAGTTTACTTTGTAACTTACGAAATACTCCACAACGACAACCAAGCCTTTTGTCCCAAGAAAGAGGTAGGCGCTGGGCAATAGCCAGCAGTCGGTGGGCAGTGGTGTCGCCATGCCAGAAAAAGTTGGAATCGATGGTGCGGATTTAACCTTGTTGGTCATTTCCAGATGAATACAGCTGAGTCTATTAATGCTTTGGGGGGGGGGGGGGGGGGGGTTCTTCACAGAGAGTAATGGCTGGTTCGGACTTTTTTTTTCCCGGTCCGACTGAACGTTTCCCTCACACAAAAATTCTATGAATTTGTTCGGCTTGAACAATACTCTTATAAAATATAAACTATTAACTTCTTCATTCAAGAGTTCCTAAACGAAGGGGCAAGCAATAGCTAGTCTATGTCGTACTATAACTATTTCCTCGGATTAGATTCATTCATCAAAATGGGGTGTCTAGCAGGTATATCAGCCACTAACTTTCAGAAAAATTAACAGCATAGTGAAGAATTATCTAATTTAATATAAGATACCTAGAATTGCTAGAGCCTAGGGATTTACTTGGCAAAGCAATGTTGGACAATGAAAAGGTTATATAATGAATCTATGCTATAAAATAATTACACTTACGCGTCAGCTTTCCCAAATTCCCGCTGGAGAAATGTTTGGTTCCACCGCGTTCTGTGCGGAAAGCCAAGTTCACAAGGCCCGTGTGGACATCCTGAGATGCATCTCCAATTGTTAGTTCCGTGTTGCAAAGGCTTCAATTATATTTTTTGGGGGAGAAAAACATACTACTTGTTTAACCCTGGGCTCGAGGAACAGAAAAATGCATCAAACCCTACCTTTCTTCGTAGCATCCGCCATGCCATTCTCGTGCTCCGCTGCTGGCTCCTCCAACTCGCCCTCGGACGAGCTTCGCGGCCACGGGTCTTGGGAGTCGGAACTGGGCGACGGCGGGGGGAGCTGGGCGCGGCAGGCCGGATGAGTGTCTTCGGGGAGCTGGGTGGTAGCAGGGGCAGATGTGCGCCGGAAGGAGGCGAGCTGAGCGGCTGGAGGGGGCGAGTTTGGCGGCGGCGGCGGGAGTCGTTGCGGGAGCAGAAGGGACGCCCTTTTTTTTGCAGGCTGCGTTCTGTCCTCGAGCCGATTTTCTGTTTTTTGGTGGAGCGCTGGAGGCAAACCGAGCCGAGTGCTCGGCTCGTTTTCCAACTAGAAAAGGGGGAAATCAGCCGGCGGTGAGAGGAGGTCGACACCTTGCGGCGGGGCTAGGCTGTCTGAGCGGTGCGCGTCACCATCGCACCATGCGCTTCCTCTCCGCCGCCGCCTGAGACGCGCTCAAACCCTAAACCCAGACCAATGGCGTCCCTCCTCTGCTCCCCCGCCTCAAAGTCGCTCTCCGTCACCACCTCCACACTCTTCCTCTCATCGCTCGCGTCGCTCTCGCCCGCCCACACCCATCCCCTCTCCGCCTCCTCCGCCATCCCGCCCATCCCGTCCTCCGTACCGCCCACCGCCCTCATCCCCAACTCTCGCTTCCTCGTCGACGCCTTCCGCCATGCCGGGGACTTCTCCGTCGCCTATTTCCTCTCCCACTTCCACTCCGACCACTACGCTGGCCTCGGCCCCTCCTGGCGCCGCGGCCTCGTCTTCTGCACCGCTCCCACCGCGCGCCTGCTCGCCTCCGTGCTATCTGTGCCGCCGGAGCTAATCGTCTCCGTTGACATTGATGTCCGCGTCACCGTAGATGGCTGGGGCGTCGTGGCCGTCGATGCTAACCACTGCCCTGGCGCCGTCCAGTTCCTCTTCACCTCCCCTGGCCCAAGGGCGGAGAGGTATGTGCACACTGGCGACTGCCGCTACACGCACTCCATGAGAAGCAACCCTCATCTGCTGGAGTTCGTCGGTGCTGACGCCTTATTTCTGGACACTACCTACTGTAACCCCAAATTTACATTTCCTTCTCAAGATGAGTCGGTGGAATATGTCGTGAACACGATAAAGCAGGTGAAGGAGGAGAGTGCGGCATCTGGAGAGCGTGTGTTATGTTTGATCGCCACTTATGTTGTGGGCAAGGAGAGGATTTTGCTGGAGGTTGCACGGCGCTGTGGGTGCATGATCCATGTGGATAGTAGGAAGATGGAGATTCTGACAGTATTGGGATTTGGTGGAGAGAATGGAGTTTTTACTGAAGACGCTGCTGCAACAGATGTGCATGTCACGGGGTGGAATATTCTGGGTGAGACATGGCCCTACTTTCGCCCCAATTTTGTGAAAATGAATGAGATCATATTGGAGAGAGGGTACACCAAGGCAGTTGGATTTGTACCGACCGGATGGATGTACTGAGACCAAGAAGGAAGGATTTGCAGTCAGGCTGAAGGATTCACTCAAGATACATCTTGTACCTTATAGTGAGCACTCGAGCTATGATGAGTTGCGGGACTACGTGAAGTTCTTGCGCCCAAAACGGGTCATTCCCACTGTGGGAGTAGATGGTGGGAAGCTGGACGGTAAGGATGCAATTTCTCTACAGAAACATTTTGCTGGATTGGTGGATGAGACAGCAAATAAACACGAGTTCCTCATGGCATTCCATCGAAGATCGACACTTGCTACTCTTAGCCATGAGGATGTGTCAGCTAAATGCTTCGAGAGAACAAGACAGTGAGGACTTTGCTCCCTTACCAGAAAACAATTGTGTTTCTGAACTACCAGGCAGTTCGGAGATTGAGATTCCAGAGGAAATGAAGAAAGAACTGTCAGATTTCCTACCATCATGGGTCAGCCAGGACCAGATCCTGGGTCTGTTGATGAGCTCAGGTGGTGATGTTGTTCAAGCAGCATCTGATTTCTTTGAGCGGGAAAGAGATTTCTTTGAAGAAGCAAATGTTTCTAATAATGAAATGCCTAAGCCGGGGGGAATCCGTACTTCTGACCATGGATCTTCTGCTGATGCAAGTAGTTATCAGGAAGTTCCTTCATTTTCACAGAAGCCCATGGAGCATTCTACCAAGCTGGTAAACTTGTCTCCTATGAAAATGAACCCAAATCTTCCTAGGAAGCAAAGGAAGAGGGGTTCTAGCACTGTCAGCAAGCCAAAAAAGAAAGGAAAATCAACTGGGCCCAACAGAATCTGGTGGACGCAAGCAGCCCTCAATCACAAACTATTTTGGTAGAGCAACAGCAGCTGCTTCTAAAAGTGAGGCAGCCGATAAAGTAACGGTGGATCCACATCAAAGCAATGGGGAGAATGACAGCCAGTTAACTGATATTGTAAAATCACACGAGCAGGGTGTAAACCAGCTTCTTCAGATTGTAGGTGGCAACATGTCCAGAGAATCGGCAGTTTCTTTGCTTGAGAAGACAAAAGGAGATATCAATGTAGCAGTTGACATGTTTTACAGTAATATCCCAAACAATGATGTGTCTGACAACGAAATGATAGATAAACATAGTAACACAAACATTGTCCACAACTCTTCTCAGGCTACTCCAAAGATGCAAAACTTGTATGTACAAACTTCTGTAACACAAGAAGATTCGGTCAATATATCATTGCCAGTTGAAAAGTATCTGCCGATTGAGCATGGTTAGCTACTAGCTGCTGAGAGTTTTTATTACCTTGCTTGATAGCGAGTCATGCCATACATGTCCTCTTCTGCAGCTTGCTGGACAGAAGGTCAGCCTGCGCCGTACTTGCATTTGGCTCGTACTTTTGATCGGGTTGAAAGAGAAAAAGGAAAGATCAAAACTACTGCCATGCTTTGCAACATGTTCCGGAGGTTTTCCAATGTTTATCACTTTATTTATGGCTTACATATACATGTTGCTGTTGTATAATCACTGAATATACTCAACGTTGGGGACTATTAATTAATATCTTACCTTTGAATGCAGTTTGCTTGCCTTATCACCTGATGATGTGCTTCCTGCTGTTTATCTATGTACTAACAAAATTTCTCCTGACCACGAAAATATGGTAAGTACACAAATTCCGTATCACACTTCCCCAGATTTACTGTTGGTTGCTTCTTTTTAAGATCTTGGTTGGAACACTGTAATTCTGTATGAATTCGGGAGGTCACTCATTGGATGTGTAGTTTCCTACAAAAATCCTGTGTGAATACTGTGTTCCACACCAGATCAAATTTTTATACTGGAAAAACTCTAAATCAATAAGGACAAATTGATTGTCATCTTAAGTTATGAAGTGTCGATACTTTTTTTTCTCTTTGTCCAATGCCTTCTTTCAAATCCGCATTTACTGTTTAGGTAGCATTATACTTTTGTCTTCTCATCCTTGTTCATATATTCTTTTAGCATGCTTTCGCTAGCGCCTTCTCATGGCATACCAATACAGTAACTCCCATGTCTGTTAATGAAGCTAGGAACTAAACATTGGCGGCAGTCTAGTTGTATCTGCTCTGGAGGAGTCATTAGGAACCAGCAGATCTAAAATACAAGAGATGTACAAAACTTATGGTGATCTTGGTAAGGCTTATTAAAGTTAAAAGTAGCATCATCATTGTTTCATATTAGTAGTTTGG
This sequence comes from Alopecurus myosuroides, assembly GCA_028641055.1. Lineage (NCBI taxonomy): Eukaryota > Viridiplantae > Streptophyta > Magnoliopsida > Poales > Poaceae > Alopecurus > Alopecurus myosuroides. The sequence continues at coordinate 246,245,459 of CM054058.1, forward strand.
AGGAAATAGCCTACTGCATGGTGTAATTTTTCATGGTTGTCTTTGTGTATGAGTGCACTTGGCTGGCTTGTGAAAAGGTTCAACGTCAGTAGCTTCATGCACTAGTTATTATTGTGTACTTTTGAATATAAATCTGTAGATTTTAATTTTATGGCATGCATATTCCGGGAGGAGTAAATACTTTTATAATGGCAATTGAATGATATTAACTTCTATTTATTGACCATCTATGTTACGCCAGATGGTCTATGTATTTTTGTCAAAAAAAAGATGGTCTATGTATTAAAGCTATTAATGTTCCAAACACAAATTTTGTGGATTATAGTATATATAGGATTACTAGTGGTTGTTGTGTAATTTGTAGGTGATGTTGCTCAAGAGTGCCGTCAAAATCAAACACTGCTTGCTCCTCCTCGCCCACTCTCAATTCAGGATGTATATTCCACACTTCGAAAACTAAGGTATTGCAGGTTACTTGGAAAAAAAATCTTGTTAATTCATCTTACCTGTTTAAATCTATTTTGTGATAATGCTTGTCCACCTTTCTTTCTACTCGACATTACATGCTACAACTTATTATTAAAACTTGATAAATTTCCTGAATATACATTCTTGTAACACACATACAATTGTTTCCTGTCCGACTGTCGACTTGGATGTCACCTCATCATGCAGGTGCAAGTTGTAGTAATAATGGATAGTAATGTAGGTCGAGTCAATATTTAAGTTGGTGACTTGACAGTTGAGTCTCACTTTGTTTAACTAAGATTTCAGGCTTCCATGCAAGACCAAAACTTTAGGTTTCTATGCAGTTTGGCACCTGCTCAGTCAAAGTTTATTAGCTTTCCAGTGACTATCATGAGTCCGCCCCTATTCCCTAATCACTGAGTGAATAGACTGTTGCACTACTTTTAGAGTGGTTAAGGTCTAGCTACTGTGGCGGGACTTGCAGCCATCCTTGCCATAATGGTATGGTTTTGCAAAGAAAAGATCATACGGTGGATGAAATATTGTTTGCTTGAGTTTTTTTTAAGAACATCTCAAATTGGTAACCATTATTGGTCTTTAGGCCATATCGGTCTAGATTTTCGAGCCACTAGAATACTCAGGCCTTTTACCGTGTCTCAAAGATTTTGACTGTTGTTTGCTTTCTTCAGTATCGTGGATCAGTGATACAGAGTAAAACTGTCAACCTGCGTCTCTAATTAAATTCTATAAATCTTTCGAAATATTTCCCAATATCTTATTACTCAAGATTTGCTATATATAGATGGCTAAGGTTCAACCTGAACTACTTTTAATCCGGACTATAACTCCTTCTGTATGGTTACAGGTTACTATAATACTACCATGTCTGCTGTCTGTTTACAATACAGTTTCTGATGATTATACTATCAACAGTATTTATTATTAAGATGACGAGCATGTCATATAGCATCGGCGCCATCTTGTCAAAGTTCCATAGATATTTAGTATCTATGGAACTTAAGCAAATTGTGGTTCACGTGATAAGCATTAATCGTGGTTAAGGTCACTTCTATATATAGCATTAATCGTGATATTTAGTATCTATGGAACTTATGCATGTCATTTAACTGAGGTCACTTTGGATTGCATTATACAGTTTTGGTTCAATATTTCTATCTTTTATGCTAGTGATAAATCTTAAGATATTCCGTCTTTATTAAATGCAATGGTCTCACTGTTTGTTTACATGATAAATAGGTAATTCTAAAAATAGTAATTTCATACTTCACATGATATCATTTATTGCTACAGAGAATTTTATAAATGATAATGTATTTTTCATCAGTTTGTTATTTTTTTTAGTGCAATATCCGGTGGTGGGAGTGCTGGAAGGAGAAAAATTCTTGTCTTGCATCTTATTCGGTCTTGCAGAGAAATGGAAATGAAATTTGTTGTTAGAACACTGGTGAGACATCCTTCCTTTCTGCTTGAAATTATTAAAATTTGTATTTGAGGCTGCGTTGCACAGAATCACTGCAGATTATACTTCGATTTTGTGGTTTTGGTCTTTTTTGCTTATATGTATCTTCTAATTCATCTTCTCAATTTGGTAATTTGTTCAATCATTGCGCACCGATGCACAGCTTCCATCCATTTCCGCACTTGTTAAGTCCTAGTATCCATTTCCAGAAATGTATTTAGCGAAAATTTTAGCTCAGTTTCATTGCGTATTTTGTTGTTCTTACTATCTCTGTTCATGCTTCCAAGTCTTGTGAACTAAATATGTAAATGGTCCCAACTTATCAGAATTAATATGGCAATAGCTAACTAATGTTTGATTTTCCTTTTGTTTATATCATATCATACCCTTTTTATGTGCATGGGTGCGTTGTACCAACAGGTCCGTAACTTGCGTATTGGCGCTATGATGAAGACAATTTTGCCTCCTCTTGCGCATGCTGTTGTTCTTCATGGAAAATATGCAACAAATCGTGTGGTATCCTTGGAGGGCGTAAAATCACAGTTGCAGGTTTGTTTTAACTAAGTCAAGCCTGTTATTTTGCTCATATGCCCCATAAGTTGGGCAAAGGTAGCTTAAACTTAGTATCTATGGGCATAGGCTAGTCGTCAGGCCTGTACGTGGGGCAGGTGCAAGTTGCTTCACGGTGCAGGGGCCCCACATTTACTCACACTCTTATTAGTACTAATGAAGTTTGGTCTTAGATGTGATCTGGGCAAAGGTAGCTTAAACTTCGTATCTATGGGGCATAGGCTAGTCGTCAGGCCTGTACGTGGGGCAGGTGCAAGTTGCTTCACTGTGCAGGGGGCCCAAATTTACTCACACTCTTATTAGTACTAATGAAGTTTGGTCTTAGATGTGATCTGGCTTGCTAATATTAGGCACACAACCATGGAACCATTACTCCAACATCATATTTTTGTTCGAAGCTTACTTGGTTTATAGCAATATATAATTATTAGGACACGTGCAGTTCACCCGTACTTAATGTTTAATGAGAGAGCATAACTACACGGGTGAAGCATCTAACCATCTACTATAATGCAAGCACTTCTAGATTATCATATTTCCCAGGTTTCCATACAAACCTTCTGTCAATTCTAGGCATTTACTTGGATGGCAGGCATGGCACGTAGGTATGTGCGGGTGTGGTGGTGGTGGCAGTGGTGTGTGCGTTCGCTTGTGTCTCTTTCTTGTAATCACGGAAAAATGAATATTGCAATATCTATGCATCAGCACATTTCAAGCATCTGTCCCTCATCTGGCAAAAATTCTACAAGATAAGTACGTTATGTCTCATAAATGGTAAGGAAAAAAAGTGGTCTATTTTTCTAAACACATATGTAAGGTATCTTCAGGGAAAATTCAGTTACTGTCTTCAAAGCTTGTTGGTCAAAGCTCAATAGTTATGAAAAACACTCAGGCTTGATGGTAAATATCATATTAATTAGCCCAAGGCCCATAATTCTTAGACATGGGCCTGCTTGACTCCAAAGCCACCCACAATTTCTCACTTGTATTTATTTTCTGCTCGAATCTGGATTTCTTACCACACAGAGTGAAAATTATTTCATCGCACCTCCATTCTCTTGTTGACTACAAAGCTGCAGAAATTTGTCCCTAACTACAAATAATTTTGGTGCAACTGGAAAGAACTTAAATAGTAACAAAGACGGGTCCAATACTTTATGCTTATTCTTATGAGAATTTCTATGCTTCCAGAGAAAACAGGGATTCTCCACTTCACATATTCATCTTATAATGATTTGATATTTTACTCATTTTTCTGAACCAAGAATGCTTTCTTCATTCCTCTTTGAGCAGAGCCTTTCAACTGAAGTTGCCGAGGCATACAATGTCATTCCTAATATGGTGAGTTAATCATTGATGAACTTATTGAATTTGATATGTGTGTATGATGTCCTAGCTTTTGGCTGCGTTTTCGTTAAATGTGCTGAATTGCTAAAAACTTATACCCTTCGCTACAGAGCTCTTGTGAGTTTATCAAGAGAACACGTTTTAACCTTATTCATAGTGCATTATAAGTGTTATAATAATTGAAGTACAAGTTGTAATGTTGAATTCCCTTCATTGTGCAATAACCTTCTTAAATGGTAATTATGTGGTGTATAACTAACGGCATTGCCTTTTTATGAAAGTCCATTAGCCATTTTTTTGGCGAGAATATGTCGATTAGCCAATATACGTGCTTATTGAAACGATGCAAGTGGTGGCTAGAAAACTCCAAAAGGCACTAGAAAGATTAAGATTTGTGAACTTCTTTTGGGCAAATAATGTTATATACACTCAACTCACTCAAACTGAAACATGATGATTCTTGCTTCAAGAGAGAGAGGGTTACCTTTTGCTGTCATTTTTTTCTGAAGGAACTTCCGCTGACTATTATTTGTCAGGATTTGCTCGTTCCCTCTCTTCTGCGAGAAGGTGCTACATTTGCAGCTTCGTCCCTAGAAATGGTACCTGGCACACCTATACCACCTATGCTTGCAAGGTATGTGCATGTGTGATGCTGTTTCAAATACAATTTATTTTTGTCAGGCTTATTTTCTGTTGTATTGATGGGTCTGTTCCTTTTTCAGAATTACTAATGGGGTCACTCAAGCACTGAAGGTGTTTCATGGTAGAGCATTTACTTGTGAGTACAAGTGAGTTTGTTGCTCCCTCGGAGATTCTCTCTTTGGAAACCTGCTTTCATGACTATATGGTGGACGTTTTTGGCTGTACATTAATTTGTTTATGAGTTGCCAAGTATAACACATCGTATCTAGCTGCACTGTGGGTTTAGGGTTGCTGACAGAACGAAAAATTACCAAGTACCACAATCTTCAAGCATAAGCATGGGCTATGTTTGAAGGATCATTAGAACTCCGGAGCCTGGACAAAGCACTTAGGCATGATGACTGATCCTATGAAGTTTTCTTTAGACACTGAAGGTCTTTTTCTAGTTTCTAAAGAAAACTAGTTATCATAGCCCTTGGGCATGACCTGCTTTTCTAGTTTCTGAAGAAAACTAGTTTATCATGAGCCTTTAGACATGGCATGCATAATTCCATTTACTTCCAGGTATGATGGTCAGCGCGCCCAGATTCACAGATTAACTGATGGATCTGTGAAAATATTCTCAAGGCAAATGAAAGATTCGACTTCCCGGTTTCCTGATTTAGTGAACATGATCAAAGAGCTGTGCAGCTCTGAGGTTGCCAGCTTTATACTGGATACTGAAGTAAGTTTCATTCACGAGGAAGAACTTTCGACGTTATTATGTTTAAGTAGACCATCTCTTACTTTTTTAATTTTTTTATACTTGTTCATTCAAATCAAGGTTGTGGGAGTAGATAGGAACAAAGGAAATAAGCTGATGTCATTCCAAGAACTGTCTTCAAGAGAAAGAGGGAGCAAACATTCCTCAATTGCAATTCAAAACATAAAGGTGCTATGATTATTCTGTGATTTCACTGAGTTTAATTACTGCTTTGGGCTCATCAGCATTTTGTTTTGATAGCACCTTTACTTGATTAAGGCCTATAATGTATATATTTTGTGAAGGGGTAGTGCGAAGAATTTTCTAATTAATAATTATGATTCAGAACTTTAATAGAGTGCCTTGGCTCCTTGTCGGCTCTCTCAAGTTTTGTAGAGTGATCATTTATCTAGGATGGGTTTTGACATTTTGTACATGAAAGCTGGGTGCTTGAGTTTAGGGTCAACAAATTCATATCATGTTAGAACACGTGCACCTGCAGAACAATCACGCAAAAATCTGATCGAATGGGCCCTGCCTAAAAGAGGACAAAAGATTCAACTTAGTTTCTTATTAATGCAAGTACAACCACTTGTCATTTAATTATATTTTTGCATGACCTTTGCAGGTCCACATATTCTAACATTATTGATGCACATCTGTGATTATTCATTATTTTGAGAAATTTTGAGGACACATAACACAAGTACCTAAACCCTAAACTCAAGCAACCACCCTTGCCTGCTCATTTGCTTATACCACTATTAATCACCAGAATCAAATATTTAGGTAGCAGATTGCATGTCTGCCATAGATATTCCAAAGTTTTGCTTATATGTATCTCCTTTTATTTGTGGGCACTAATATGTACGTATTACCTTTTCTATATTATATTATGTTCAGTTTTCTTTATGTCTGCTATCCCTTTTGACCTCAACATATAGTACCATGCGTGTTCAAGCAAAACATATGATCAGCGAGACCGTGAAAGTGTATCTATTTGTGCTTAGAGAAAAAAAATGTATTTTTGTACTTCCTGTGTTTGGATTTCCTTCTGCATATTTAATTATTTAATAATCATAGCAAGCTAATTCCATTTTTGTAAATCCACCTTATTACTATTATAATTAATATAAAAGCTGATATTATCACAACCACTTTGCAGGTTGACATCTGTGTGTTTGTTTTTGATATCATGTTCTGCAATGGGCAGAGGTAATATTAGGGAGCACTTTCGCTGTTATAGAGTTCCTATTTTTTGTTTTTAATTGAATATATTGTTCCTGTATTTGTGTGAATCTTTGAAAAGTCTTCTTCTGTAAAAAGATCTTTTGTCAATGGACCACCTTATGTGGGAGCCTCTATGCGCTGTTCTGTCCTGTTTTTGTAGACAATAGATGGTTCACAAAGCTTAATCAGTTTGCTCACCGGTTCATGTCATATGGGTTACCGAATGGAATTGTTACATGCATGGTTTATTGTTTGAGTAAATTGCAGTTTAGAGTTTGGATCACATATTTTTACCGCATTTAAGATTAGCTAAAATTGTTCTGTTATACTAGTGTGTCAAATTGTGTCTGGGCCCAGGCGCCCAGCTTGAGTTGGCAGAGGAGTGAGGTGGCCTCCATAAGGCAGCTGACAGGTTGGCCCATGTCATTGAATGGGCTCAGGGTTTTTTATATCTGGTCCCGTCCAATCCTGTTGTCATAATATCTGGTCTGATTTGTGGTGCAAGTTGCAAGAGTGGTAAAAAAGTTTGTGCAAACTGCAATTGTGTGGAAAAAAGCCAATAAACAACGAACTGACTCTAGATTGTTTTTATGCAAATTAGCAGGAATTTAACTGTATTTTTTCTCCAGGCTATTGGATTACCCACTTCGTCAAAGAAGAAACTGTATGTTTCAGTATCATCTTGAAAAATTGTATAAGCGGTACAACATATGTTATTTGAGTAATGCCTCGGCCTGAGACTCTTCCTGCATTTTTCCTTGCAGACATCCATGACTTTTTCCAGGAGAAGCCAGGGTACTTTGAGCTAGCTCAGCAACTAATTGTAAGTTACATCCTTAAATGAAACACATCCATTTTTATAGATGTATTAGGTGTCAGGACTTGAGGGGCGGATGTACAAGGATTCACAGACACAGCCCTTTTCTGATTTACTGTTACCACCATTGCCGCCTTTCCTGCACATACCACGACACAAAGACACCGCATCTGTCAGTTTTAATATGTGGTGATATGTTATTTCATCTTTTTTTCCTTTGTTTGTTTCCTTCTTTTTACATGACTGAAACACATCTTTGCATCCCGCAATGTAGTACTTCAGCAACTCTGCTAGTCTGCTTCGCAGTGGATAGCCTGCACACAATAAGATTTAGCTAAGACTGGGTGTGGGGCCGTGGGTACATGGGGAGGAAGGGGGGTGCATATGGAATGTTGCTGATCGATGTTACATTTTAAGGGTAATGCTTCAACATAGCAAGGCAGTTGGGCATATCATACCAAATCAACATATTAGTACTACATTTTCAAGTATCCGGGATATTCATTTTTTAAGGAAATACGAAAAATTCGAGTCCATTAAATTTGAAGCCATGTGGCGTAATTGTACATCAACTCCTCCACCGAAGTGAGCTAGGGTAACATCAGATATTAACTCACTCAGGTTGAAATTGCAAGATCCTTTGTACCCTTCGTAGTACACGATCTTTCTTTCTGTGCTTGCTTGCTTAGAATATATTCATGCATGTTTGTAACTGCAATCAATGTCTACTACGTAGGTTGAAGAAGGCGAGGCATCTATAGATAATTCTAGCACTTTACAGAGAATGAGCAGCTTTTTTGAAAAAGCATGCCAGTCTTCTTGTGAGGGTATAATGTTGAAGACTCTAGATATTGATGCTGGATACTCAGCTTCCAAGCGCTGTGATTCGTGGCTAAAGGTGCGAACTGATGTTGTGTACTGAAGAAGTGCTCACCTTAATGTTTTGTTTTATTTTTCTGAAGCATCCTGCACCATGTTTGCAGGTGAAGCGTGACTATGTGGAAGGTCTAGGTGATAGCCTTGACTTGGTTCCAATCGGCGCATGGTATGGAAATGGACGGAAAGCTGGATGGTAAGTCTCCTATTTCCGTGTGCATTTTGTCACCACCCCACTGTAAAAAGAAGTGTGATTCAATTTGTTTATACAGGCACAGCCCTTTTCTGATGGCATGCTACAACCCTGAATCTGAAGAATTTCAAAGCGTCTGCCGTGTTATGTCTGGTTTCTCGGATGATTTCTATAAAGAGGTATGTTTGAAGTGTTATTTTTCATTTAATCGTGTCGCACTTGTCTCTAGTAGCCTTGCATCTTCAAGGACAACATCTGTCAGCAGTTGCTTACATGCTTGAATGTTAATTTTGTTGCTTTGGCAAACTGAAACTATAGAAGAATGAAGCTGGCTAACATACGATTGATAGTGAAAATTACATATTTAGCGGAATGATTATGTAGCGGTATGCAGGATGCTACTATGTACACCTGCGATAGGCTGACTCGGTGAATCTCTAGTGAATATATGTTGGTGAAGGGATAAATTCTGTTGGTGTTTTAATCTTAACGTAAATCGTATCCGTAATAAAAAATCAGTGTATTGCTGTTATTAAGCTTTCCATGTCTGCCTTGTGATGTTGGAATTTGATCTACAGATGAAGCAGTTTTATTCCGATGAAAGGATACTGCCGAAGAAACCTGTTTATTATAAAACAGACGAGCAGCCGGAGGTGTGGTTCAGTGCTGAACAAGTTTGGGAGATCCGAGGTGCAGGTAAATGCGGAACCCCTCTTATGAACATCTGGGTTTGGAAACTGTTGTCACAATAGAAATATGTTGAGCTAACTGATATTGGTTCTCCCAAAAACAAAATCTTGGCAGACCTTACATTATCCCCTGTCCATCATGCGGCCATCGGTATTGTCCATCCATCGCGTGGGATCTCAGTGAGGATGCCGAGGTACATACGCTCTGTTCCAGACCGGAGCCCAGAGGATTGTAGCACGGCGACGGACGTTGCTTGCATGTTCAAAGCTCAGACCAGGAAGATGGAAGTCAGCGGCGATGGCCCGCCTAAAAGTCACTAGTCACTACGATCTCCATATCAGCCTTAACGTGCGTTTTTGTTTTGTACATGAGCAGGATAGTTTGAAGTAGCAAGCACGGTTGTTGTTTTTTTTTCTCCCACCTTTTGCATGTACTAGTACCGTGTAAATAGTAGACAGTGCCCTTCTAATACAGTTCCTTCTGTGTTGTTCCACTGTTCCAGTTGTCACCAAATTCATATAATGCAGAACAAATGGAACAAGAATGGGAGGAATCGTACTTACCCCCATCAAACCAGGAGCACATCGCTGTGTATGCATGCGCCTGGCAATAATTGTTTTCCTCTTATAAGTGTGTGGCAACGATAGGCTAATGCACTAAAAGAGGAACTACATGTTCTTTAATGACATGAGCTGCTCAAGACAAGGACCCATTTGGTTGCTTGCTTCGGACGAAGACGTCGATTTCCCCAACTCACGCAGGCGACTTGACAGGCTTCTCAAAGCTAGGTCAACGTGCACAGGAAAAGCCCCTATTATTAAGGCAGGCAAGAAAAGGCCTGTATAATTGACAACAAGATCGAATGCCATCAACTTGTCGACCAGAAAATGTAGTCCCCATCTTTCAAAGCCGTTTGTCCACATTATGAAAGCAGCAGTCTTCTCGCGAGCCAAGTGAGACTATTAGCTCACATCAAATTCCACTCTTGCATCATGTTTAATCAGCATAATCAAAGGTGAAATTCAAAAAAAAAAAAGCATAATCAAAGGTGATAACCTTGGCGTGAAAGCACCACCTTCTTAGACTTGCTGTGGCTATTATATACTCTCCGATCCGACCTTTAGACTGCGGGTAATTATGTCATGACAAAAGGTACGATTTGATTGACTTGGAACTGAGAATTAAAAAGCTGTCAAAAGTCGGCCGTTTTTACAAACCAAAAGGGGACGTACGGCTGCTGACAGAGTGACGAGTGAGCTACATACACAAGAATGCATCTAGGTAATACCCAACAGCTAGTACAGTTTCCACTTAGCTATTTGGGTACTTCATTATCAGAGACTAACAAAACCTACAAAAAAAGGCCAAGCATCTAGAAAGAAAAACTGTTATCTCTTGACAAATGATTAGTTCTCATTAATTTGGTGCTAACTAACATGGTACTACATATGATTTTTTTTTCTTCGATTACCCAAAGGAATTTTAAACAGATTGGATTACTTCCCATTAAGAATCTTTTGACAAGGGAATAGTAAAAAAAGAAATGCCGACCGCAAGATGGGACGTGGTATGCCGACCTAAATAACAGAGGACTGGGTGATTATAAGCACAACCCTTTTCATAAAATGGCTTTTCAAGCTTCTTACATAACCGGGTTTAGCAAACTCTCCTGTAAAGGAAATATATAGGGTAAAAAAAAAAGGATCAAAAGATATGTAAGAGCTGACAATGCTTGGCTCCAAGTTTTATTTCTCAATGTCGTTTCTTACAAATCTTGCAGTCGTGCCGGTGACCTAGGCACCATCTAAGGTTGGCAATTTTATTTTATTTTGTTTTTTTAAACGTAGGAAAAAAAATTGGCCCAATCAATTAATTAAGAAAAAAACTAACATTTTTAAGTTTTATTTCTCAGTGTCGTGTCTTACAAATCACCACTTCCCCTTAGTTCCCCCAAACAGAGCCCTCTTATTTGAATGTCACAATAATGGGTTAACCAAATGTATCTTTGTTTGTACATTAACTAACTAACTTGCTTGTTCAGTACTAAATTAAGATGACCATATATCGTTATCGGATTAGTAATTCATATATCTAGCTTCACTCACAAAATTATCCTTGAAAATGTGGTATCTTAGAACGACGGGATGGTATATCCCAAACCTAGATTTTACGGATCCTTAAACGAGCGAGAGACACAGAGTCATTACGGAGAAATCGTTTAAAGCGGGGATAGGTTAGTTATGTTCATGATCTTCACCGACTTGGATTTTCTTTTATAATGCTGTCTTCCATTGGTTCGCGGCGTGGCGTGTCGCCGCGAGAAAACTTGCTAGATAGACGTCGCATTTCTTGCGTTGCAAATTACGGTAGTTATTACAAGGTTAATTGTGACCCCGATCGATGCATTTCGTCCCGCCTAGGTAATTTTGGTGGTGATCGGGAAGATCTCGCTCCCCCAGATGGACATATCCATCATCTTTATCCGGTTGGAATCGAAAAGTTGACACGACGGGCAAGGCTATAGCTAGGTGCAGACAAGGGCCGGACATCGGTCGATGGGCAACCATCCCTTGAAACGCCTCTCCATTTCAGCAATGCGGCGATCGAACCTTCTCCGATCACATATGCACCGGATGAACTGTCCAATCACTGTTGCTTTTAAAACCGCCGGCCGGCGAAGGGAGCCGTCGTGGACCGGGTCTCATCAGCCATGAGCACTAGCCGATGTCGTGACCCGGTTCGTTCCGTTGAGTTGTTTTACGGGGGCCCTGCCGTGACAACCATGCCGCCTTTCCGCACTGTCCTGCCCCCGCGCGCGAGGAAAGCTAGCCACTGGCCTTGCCTTTCTTCCCGCTCCATCCGCATGAGGAACGCGTGACACGGCGAGCGAGCATGGCCGTTCCTGTCGTGTGAAATGGCCGTCGGCAGTCGTAGATACGCCACCGGCCGGCCGTCGAGGTACAACAAAAGGGCGTCCCCGGTGTGTACGACCGCACTACACGTGAGCGAGAATCCCTCGATCGCACACTCGAGACGACGATGAAAATGAAATCTCTCCGCGCATTGCCGCTGTAGATCCTCGGGGAAAATTGGAGTTTTGACCGTGCTTAAAGGAAGCAGCTCTGGTTAGAATTTGGCCATTACTGGTTATTAGGACAAGAAGATGCGTCCAACATATGCGAGGAAATTCGTTGTCAGCTGGGCTGTCCCGAAACGAGCCGTCCTTGTAATTGCAGGTTATGTATGTGGGGATGCTCCCAGCGGTGAAGAAAGGGGAGGTTCAGCTGGCGATCGATGATGCAGTACGAGCAGAATCGTTGACCTTCCCCTTCAAGCCTGCCCGTGGCTATAGCTACACGCATGTGTTAGGTCAGGCCGACGGTTAGCACATCAGGCAACGATATTGTACACATGCCAACATGTGTATATGCCACTGCCGGGGAAACAGACAAGCGCTAGAGGCTAGAAAGCGTTCGCAGCGCACACACATATGCAGCTGGAAAAGAAGCTCTGGTTTTTCGCTAGTGTAGCCAGGCCGGTTTCGTAGTATAGAGTCCACGCACATGATATGGCAAAGGAATAGGTGGATTCGTGACCAAGTACACAGGGATGAGGTCCATTAAGGACCTGATGCCGATGTTGTCGACCCTAGCTTGCTTGCTTGCTTGCTTGCACGGTAGCTTCTGCTTTTTCGTCCATGATGAGATGAGAGCCCCTTTCTCTGTCCCAGATGCTCCAAAGCAGCCTAGGAATATTCACCTCCTGCTAGGCGACAGGCGCAAACGGCGCGAGCCAGGGGGTGGAGGATGAAGATAATTCATGGAGCATCCTCCTTCCCGGCGTGTCTTGTTTAAAGGAGATCAAGGGTTGACGCTTTTGAGAGAGACGCCGCAGCGGACGGACGACGGGTCGCCTAATTAGTCTTCTCGGTGTCGCAAACAAATTTGGTTAAGTCTCTCTCTCTCTCTCTCTGAAGTGGTCAGAACATAGTCCAAATCCCAATCTCGCCGTGCATGTTCCCATACAAAGGTCCAACATTTCTTCCTCTCTCAACAACCGGTCGGAGTAGGAGATTTTTTAGTCATTCTGCATGCATCCCAATAATTCGTGCACAGTATTATTGCATTTCTCTCAGCAAAACTCTTGGCCTCGACAGGGTATTCCGACAATCCGACATGTATGGCGTCCATGCATTCGTTTTCACAAAGTGCACGTCCTTGTCTGACAGCTTAGTAGCACTTGGGGTGCAGCTAGCTAAGATGTTGTTCGTGTTACCTTACCCCCCTGCTTTGAACCTTTTCAGGTTGGTAGGGAAAGAGATAGGAGAGGTAGTGCACACACCGCCACACATGTGTATTTTCGACGCCGATCTTATGCTCACATTTACATGCGTGGGTGCAATTTCAGTACGAGCTTTTTTTTAGAATGGGTGATGTTTGATACGCGGCTCCAGACCCTAGGAAAATAGGGTTTCTATCCACCAAAGAATTTTCCTCTCCGATCCGAATCCTTCATACCTCACGCTGAAAAGCTAGCGAAAATAGTCAGCAGATTCCATGGAAACGGCTTTCGTCGTCCTGCTTTATAAATAAAACCCACATCGGTCGAACCAATACAAAGTGATGAAGAAAACCTCTTACAAAGTAGATCAAAGATAAACAGAAAACAAAAGGAAAATCTAACTTGCCACCGATTGCAACACAAGGAAACCGAAAGAAAACGGAGTTCCACGCCAATGTCCCCAAGAGGGTCACCATGTATCACGTATCGCGTCGCCATTGTCGAAGTTTTTACCCGGAGGCCTAGCGCGGAGAGGGTAGCCACAACGATGCCCCCAAGACAGTCACCATGTATCATGTCGCCGTTGTCGAAGTTTTACCCGGAGCCCTAGCGTGGAAAGGGTAGCCACAACGACGCCCCCAAGAGGGTAATGACACCCACAAATATCGTTGTCATTGGCAATGGAGCGTTGGGCTCTCGCCTAAAAAAACCATCTCCCCACACTCGGTATTTCGGACCGACCACTGCCACCGAGGCAGGCTTCCAGAATATGATATGGGAGTTGCCTTTGTCGAAACGCCACCAACACCAGGAGCTCCCGCCACCCGCTTCTCAACATCCATATGGCCGAAAAGTAAGGTCATCACCACTGCAACACTGCTCGCCGCAGAGACACCCGTGCAGTCCACCTTCCGAGGTCGCCACCTAGGTGTCCAGGATCGCTAGCACACGGCGCGGCCGAACACCACCACGATCTGGCTCCCAGAACGGACATGGGAGGATGGGGACAACTAGGGGTGGAATCGAGCCGAGCCGAGCCGGCTCGTGGCTCGGCTCGGTCAGGCTCGTGAAAACTCGAGCCGAGCCTGGCTCGGCTTAGTGCTAAAAAAATTCTAAAAGTCAGGCTCGAGGCTCGGCTCGTCGAGCTTAGGGCTTGGCTCGGTAGGCTCGCGAGCCGTCCGCTACTGTCCATCCAACTATCCAAGCGAGCGATCCCCTCCTGATTTCGCTCGTGTACACGAGCATGACTCCCTTCCTGTCGTCTCCGCGACTTCCGTACCAGGGTTTGTGCCGGCCGCCGGCCGCCGCCGAGCGCACAAACCTGGCGACTGCCCTTGTATGCTCCGCCCATGGAGGGCCTTCCCGTTATCTCTTCCAGATCCTTTTGGATGTGTGCAGCCCCACGCATCTGCTGTTAGCGCCAGGCTGCCGGCCTCCGCCGCGGCGCCGCCTGCTGTCCGAGACTCTGGCTGCAGCGCTCTTCCCCCTACTGCCCTTGCTACTCGGGTACTCTACCCGAGTTCTTATGGACGCGCACGCGAACAGCAAAGGCCTCCCTCTCTCGTCGTGTGCCTCTATTTTCTACAGTATTTCTTGACTTTGTTTTTTTCCCTTTGCTACTGCATCGATTAGTGTACTGAAACTACTGGTGCTATCTAGCTGTATACGAGATATTAGTTCAACAGATACGTGCAGATGCTACTAGTGTGTACCATACGCGGCCAGTACACACCATTAAGAAAAACGAATATGTACTCTTTTTTTAGACTCATGTCATGTTCTATTTGTTGAACTAAGTGCACTTGTGTTTGTGATGTATGATAGTACGAGACTATTGGACCAAGTACATGTCTGTATGTGATCGACTTGTCATGGATGCCTCCGTTATGTTTATTTCATGTCACTGTTATATATTCATCCTCTATTGTTGATTACAGTTTGTCAAATGTTACATTTTTAGCAAAGGCCATGTCAAATTTTTTTATTTCATCGAGCCGGCTTGCGAGCTTCACCGAGCAGGCTCGTCGAGCCTCGAGCCTTCTCCGGAAGGTTTAGGCTTGGCTTGCACCGCCTTCGAGCCGAGGCGAGCCCGAGCCGAGCCTTATCGAGCCCAAGCCGAGCCTTGAGCCTCGAGCTTCAGGTCCAGCCCTAGGGACAACCACCTATCGGACAGTGTCGTAGACGAGCATGACGCACATGCCGTTCGAACCCACTGAGCCCAATACGGAGCTGACAGGCGACTACCGGATCTAGACTTCAATGATCCGGATCCTGTGCCCAACCATCCATGGTCAGAGGATGGGCTCCAAGGTCGGGATCCCCTGAAACCAAGCGACCCGTAGGGCCCAGATCTGGGCCAAGGCCGGGCGCACCCATCGACGGGCAACGCCACTAGCAGTCGTCCAAGTGCTACGTCGTCTCCATCCTCGTCATCACAAGCGTCGGTAAGTGATGAGTGCTGCTCGGGATTCTTAACCTACATAATTCAGGATAATTGCAGTACTTGCAGCGAGAAATATTTTATCCCAGTTTTATATCGTCTCCCACAGAGAGCGTTAGGTTGGCTCCTACTGACCCCCACAACTACGTTGACACATACACAAATATACGTGCAACTTGTTACGTACACAAGTATACCCATAGCTACAGTTCACACTCAAACAATGCTGGAAATAGCCTACTCTATAGGTTGCTAGGATAGCAGTTTAATAAAGAGATGTTTGTAAAGACTAAAACTAGAAAACAAGTAGAGAACAAAAGTAAAGTAAAACTCAAAGTAAAACGGTTGCGAATATTATAGTGGAATTAATGCTATGAATACTAAGATAGATTGACGTGGCTTACTGCTAGGCTATACAATAAGCTTACATGGTCCCTCACATGCCATTGCCTCCCAATTGCCATTGGCAAGGACAACTCAATTTTCCACCCTGTTGCAAGAATGCCTCCTCACAACTACCATAAACGCTGATGGGTATTAAGGTCATAAGACCAGGGCCAAATGCATTTAGTTCTATGGACAACCGTGACTCCTAGACGTATGCACTCCTCAAGAGATATCTCCACATGTCACTTAGAAGGTCAAATGATTTGCACAAAACTTCTGTCTACTTTGTGTGTGGCCTAGGTAGTCGGATGTCTCCAACTATTCCTTTAGATTGGACATCTCCAAACATTATGAATAAAAACATAAGCAAACAAATACATGCATAGAACAACTTTATTGTCACACCAAGTCACAACTCAAATATTCATAACATTAAAAAGATGGTTAAGGACATATTACAACCCATCAAGGAAGCCATGATGAGGAAGGAAGATGGCAGCGATGACGATGGCGATGACGGTGTCGACGGTGTGGTGGCTTCCTTCTCCTGTCTTCCCCCAAGGTTGAGGATGATCTTGAGGTGTCTTGGTGGCAGGGCTTCACTATGGCGATGGTGGAGATGGAGCTATGGAGGTGCACATGCCTCCTCTAGCAGTCTTGCGGCGGCTAGGGAGGATGTGTGGAGTTCTGATGATCTAGGGTTCGTCTCTAGAGGCTAGGGCCTCCCCTCCTTTTATAGGGGGTCTCCTCTTGATCCAATGGTTGTAGATGAACCCCCTTTGACCCCCCCCCCCCCCACACACACACACCCAAAACCGACCTAAAGTGTTTAGTAAGGTTAGTGTTCGTATGGGGTCGAAATCAGTAAAGAATCATGGAAGTTCGCCTAATTTCGGGTGTCCTCCGGGTACCGTACGGTCACTTCCCACCATACCGTTGGTCGTTAAACTTGATGGTAATTTGTTTTGGCCGACATTTCCTCATACTAACTCCGTTTTGGGTGTTCTTCGGCTCGTTGAGATTGTATGGACGAGGGCTTCACTTCAGTGGTCTTCAATCTTAATTTTGGCTTGATGAAAAATGACCATTTTTCAAACATCGTAACTTGCCATCTGGTGCTTGTAACTTCTCTGGATTCTTCTCCTTCGTCCCCATTCCTCTTAATAATTCATAATTTTGAGCTACATATATAGACACAAAGACAAGAAAAAAAGAGTAAAATCCTAATAAAAATATTGTGAAAAGCTCATTGGAAATATGAGTTGGTGTTGAAATCAACATAAAAGGTAGAAACCAATATAGAATGATGCCAATATTTCAATGTAAACACATGAAAAAAATAGAAAAAACCGTGCCAAATATGGACGCATCAACATCCCCATGGTTAGACTCTTACTCGTCCCGAGCAAGTATCGTCGATAATTAAGAATGCGGCCATTAAAAAGCTTCCACGCATAAGCAATTTAATAACAATTATTTCTGAAATCTCAAAGCAAGATAATATGTATTCATACAAGGCAACACAAGCTCAGTTATGAATAAATATTTGATGTCCAAACCTCAAGAGATTCGGTAAAAAAAATTATGTCCAATATCAAAGTTAAATCTAGTTTGAAAGAACAAGCTTGTGATCCTCCTATTTGCACTTTATTATATTTTTCTGATTTTTGGATGGAACTGAGTAGCTTTGAAGTTGAACATGCTTAATTGTCAAACACAAATACATATAAAAAAAATTCAATGCTGCCCACATATGTTATCTAGTCAAGGCTCTCAAGTGCAATATTTGGTTGTTGGAACTCATGGAATATATATCTCTTAGTTGACGAGATCATGCCAAAAAGAGTGTATATGTTTGATCAATATTTGTAAAGGAAATACTATGCTGCAACAATGATGTGACAACTGTGATACACTCATGACAAGGTATATTAGGTTTCCCTCAAATGTTTGATTTCTCAAGAGTCAGATGAGTGTCCAACTTACTTTGAGAACACATGAGAGTATTGATAATTTTACCCATCATAACACTGTTGTTACACATGTTTAGATCAGTTCATAGCCGATATCTGAGATTTCTCTCAGGTTGATCATTCATAGGCCAGAGGAGTTGTTAGCATCCCATGGTTGTGACAAAAGCGTAGAGACACTCATAAAGCAATATCTACTACTATGATTAACATGGAAAACTTTTGGCTTAAGAAATCTCGAAACTTTGAAACATTAATTCTATTTTTTCAACTTCCTCTATAAGCATCAATTGATACTATTATTTCAAACACAATGGGGTTGAGCAACTTCATAACTATTTATTTTAGACAAGTTTAAACAATACCAAGAAATCATGTATAAAGAACTTTTTTATTGCACTTCTCTCTTTTCGATGGATGGAGGTATTGTTGCAAATGATTCTAAAGGATCACAAAGTTATTCACAAGTTAGATAAAAATTCGAAATAGATACATCAAAACACTAACTTGTTTCTTATGGGGCTTAACATGATC
This sequence comes from Alopecurus myosuroides, assembly GCA_028641055.1. NCBI lineage: Eukaryota > Viridiplantae > Streptophyta > Magnoliopsida > Poales > Poaceae > Alopecurus > Alopecurus myosuroides. The sequence goes on from CM054058.1 coordinate 246,264,126, forward strand.
ATGTGATTGTCAAACATAAACACAAAAATTATCAAGCATGCTAAAAGGCGGGAAACACAGTTGCATCAAAACTTTTTCCAATAAAGAACATTTCACAAGACCCTCTATATGCAAAATTAATCTCCCCATGCTTAGATCTTTGAAATAACTCAGCTAAAAAAGATTACAAAACAGAAAGATAAAATGCAGATATCAAAAAAAAGTGTAGAGAGTGGTTACCTCCCCATGCTTAAATTAAGCAAGGGTGATGCACTTTTACCGTTGAGGTGCTAATAACCTCTTCTTCAATGGAAGTAGACCTTTGATTCAATATATTTTCCTTGTTTTAGCCCGACGTTTATTTTCCTGGTGAACCTGCTGAAAACAAAATTATAAACAAAACAAATATTTTTGTGCTTTTGTACTTTTTCAATTTTCATTTGTTTTAGGAAGCTCAATGGGTTAGTCCACAAGTGTATAGATAACGAGTCTATAATAGTTCAGTTCATTAACCTAACCACCACGCTTACGCTAACAAACTAAGAAAGCTAACAAGTTAAGCACCATCCTTTAGTTGAAAAGTAAATCTAGGAGTGTATACATCTCCCAAATGATAAGTGCAAGTGAGAGAACATGTGAAACACGAGTGTGCAGCCCACTATGTGCTTAAATATATAAAAAAGGAAAAAAGAAAAGTCTCACCGAAGGTGAGAGACCAGCTACTACAAGTTTTATTAAGTGAGGTTCATGTTGGAAAAAGATACCGAACATTTGTTGCTGAAGCTTTGTTTGGTTGCACAAAATTTGTATAGCTGGCACAATACTGCACTTGTCATCGCACATGGTCCAAGTTGAGTGCCCTTCGCTTCAATGTCCCCGAGTTCAATGGTGAGAATGATCCCGAAGAATATCTCTCTTGGGATCTAAAAGTGGAAGAGATCTTTGGCATCCACAAGTTTAGTGATGAGAAAATGTTTTCTATGGATTCTTTGGAATTCAAAGGCTATGCACTCTTGTGGTGGGATTGTCTCCAAGCGGAAAGAATCCAAAACCGAATTGATCCAATCAACACACGGAATAAAATGAAGCAATTTATGCATGCTCTCTTTGTTCCTTTCCACTACAAGCGTGACATCTTCAAAAAGCTACAATATCTTAGAAAAGGATTGAAATTGGTTGATGAATACTATAAGGAAATGGAAACCGCTTTGATAAGAGCACATGTGATGGAATCTCAAAAGAAAAAAAATGGCCCGCTTCCTCAATGGCCTAAACTATCCAATCAAGAAGATTGTTGAGTATCAACCTTACGACACCATCGTTATACTTGTCCATCAAGCTCTCAAGGCCGAGTGCCATATTGCGGAAGACCTCAAGTATAGCAAGCAAATTTCTTACTTTGCATCAAAGCCTTCATCTTCCTCACCAATGACACAAGTAACAACACCAACCAACAACAAGAGTACCTCTAGAGATCCCAATGCATCAAACAAAGCTTCACAGTCGTTCAAGAAACTAGTGTCTCCAACCACCATCTCAAGTGATCCTCAAGGCAAATCGAGCACAATCACTTGCTTCAAATGTGGTGGTAGTGGACACAAATATTTTGAATGCCCCAACAATATAATCATGATTGTCAACTAAGATGGTGAAGTTGACTCCATGAGTGAAGGCTAATACTATACCTTGCATCAAGTTGCTCTTAATCCTTTGGATGAACGCAACAATGAAGAAGAGGATGTCTATTGTGATGTGAACAACAATCCATGGCTAGTTTTCACAAGAGTCCTCACAGCATCTCCTCAAGACAAAAATGACCAACGTTGCAACATCTTCCAAATGTTATCCGCTATCAATTTAAAGTCTATCAAAGTGATCACCGATGGAGGTAGTTGCCACAACTTGGCTAGCAAAGAGCTTTATGAATAACTCCAATTGACATACAAGGTGCACCCACACCCTTATCATGTTCAATGTCTTAGTGACTCCGACACCTTCAAGATACAACACATGGTCATCGTGCAATTCAAGATTGGTCCTTATGAAGACACCGTTGAGTGTGACATTGTAACTATGACCATGTTCCACCAACTTCTTGGACGACCTTGGAAATACGACAAAAGTGCTATTCATGATGGACGTACCAACCATTATAGGTTCAAGTGGAACAACAAGACCTTTGTGCTCCGTCCTATGTCTCCTAGCAAAGTGATCGCCGATAATGCAAAGACGCTTGCACGCAAACAAGAAGAGCTCCATTCTAGCGAGTTGAGTGGTGAGAGATTGATCCACCTAAAAGAGAGTGAGAGCCAAAAGACAAACATGAGTGGAAAAAAGCATGAGTGTTCCCAGTCTTTTGCTAGCATCCACCTATACTAAGTATGATCTCTACTCGTGCATCCAACTCCCAGATACCAAATTTTGCCAAATGTGTCCACCATACCTACCTATATGTGGTATTTCACCGCCACTCCAAGTGAGTGGAAAAAGCATGAGTGCTCCCAGTCTTTTGCTAGCCTCCACCTGTACTAAGTATGATCTCTACTCGTGAATCCAACTCCCAAAGACCAAAGTTTGCCAAATGTGTCCACCATACCTACCTATATGTGGTATTTCACCGCCATTCCAAGTAAATTTCTCATGTGCTTGCTACCTTTAAAACTTCAAAATAATTAACTTGTTTTGTGTTCCTGTTTTAACTCATGATGAAGTAGTTTAAAATTTATTATGGTTTATACCAAGAAAGGTTCTTCTCCCTTATTTCACCAGATTAGTATGAAATATGTCTCATCTTAATTTGCAGAGAGCTGGTGCCAAGTCATATGAACTTAAATAATTTAAAAGGCACTTCCCTGTGGATCGATGAATGTTGGTGGGAACCCGTGGATACGGCTAGCTCTGGTTTGTGAAAGGAAAGGTGGGGGGAAGTGTCAACCAATAAAGAAAAAATGCTAATGGAAACCACACTCAAAAGTCTAAAATCTTTGCTTGACATAGATTTATGATAAGTTATTCATTACCATTCGTTGACATAGACATACACCTGTCTCAAAATTTGTTTACAACATATGTTTAATTAAATAAAGAGCTCTAGCACATGAGTAATCCATGTTTCCCTTTGCGAAGGGTCTTCTTTTATTTTTATGTTGAGTCTTCATCTTCTTACTTTATGCACAAATTGAGAGAGCATAGTTGTCATTCTGAGTATAACGTGCATAGTCCCAAAATTTATTATTGATTGATTCATGATTGTGGTATTCCTTGTTAAATTATTTGTATATAGTCACCATTCAAACTTTGAAGGTGTCCTGGCATTTATGTTTTGCTATTCCACGAAGGACAAGCGGGATACCATGTTATTATGTTTTTCTTTATGATTGAAACAAACTTATCACTTTCAATGTTTCATTATTCGTTGTCTTTTGTTTCTGTTACTTTTCATGTGCAACATAGTTGCTAAGTTTACATTAGTTGAAATAATATTTTTCATGCCTTTGTTAAAGTACTTCGATCTCAGCTTGCAATGTTTTTACAGAACGTTGATCAAGATTTGTGTTGGATTCATGTCACCTCAAAAATTATTTTGTTATTACTTACCTACTCGAGAACGAGCATGAGTTAAGCTTGGGGATGTTGATACGTTGCAAACGTATCTATATTTTTTATGATGCATGCTTGTTTTCTATCCAATACCCGTATGTTATTATCATGTTTACACATGTTTCCCTTCGTTTTCCTGATGTTTTTGTCGACTAACCTATTAACAAGATGCCCTATGCCAGTTGTTGTTTTTTGTTGTTTTTTCTATTTCAGAAAATTTCTCAAGAAAATATTCTCGGAAAGGGTTGAAAATCCACGAAAGATATTTTTTACCCGGAACGAAGACGGATTCCAAAGGATACCCGGAGGGGTGCCAGGCGCGGTCCCCCTAGGCCACGCCTGGTGGGCCCATGGCTGTCTGATGACCCACAAGTATAGCGGATCGCAACAGTCTTCGAGGGAAGTAAAACCCAAATTTATTGATTCGATAGAAGGGGAACCAAAGAGTATTTATAAGCCTTAACAGATGAATTGTCAGTTCAACTGCACTTCGAAATAGATTGATCGCAACAGTTTATCAGTAGGAGTAGTTTTATAGTAGTAGCAGCAGTGAAATAATAGCAGGAATGAAATAAAGACAGCAACAATAATTGTAGTAGACAACAGGATTAAAATACTATAGGCATAGGAATGGATGAACGGGTGTTGCATGGATAAGATAATTCGTATAATAATCAAGACATGGGAAAATGCAGGTAAATAATGATAAAGCATCCAAGTACTAAGTAACCATAGGCACGTGTTCCGTATTTAGTCGTACGTGCTCACAATGAGAAACTTGCACAACATCTTTTATCCTACCAGCCCGTTTGCAGCAGGGCCTCAAGAGAAATTGCTGGTAATTAAGGTGCTCCTTTTAATAAAGCACCGGAAGAAAGCATTAACACTCCGTGAACACACGTGATCCTCACATCACAGCCATCCCCTCTGGTTATCCCAATTGTTGTCACTTTGGGGCCTCGGGTTCCGGACAACGATATGTATACAACTTGCAGGTAATATTAAAAACAATAAATATCCTCATGAATCAATAACATGTTCAAATCTGAAATCGTGGAACTCAGGCCCTAGTGACAAGCATTAAGCACAACAAGTTGCAACAATGATAGATAGCCCTAACAACGGATACTAGGCACCATGCGCTAACAATCTGGCAATTATTATATGAACGATCTCTTCCAATCCCTACCATCCCTCTCAGTCTATGATATGTCATAAATGTATCCTTAATTTCTGATGTTCCATGTTGTTTTCATGCCATATGCTACATGTTTTCCTTACACTTTATGTCATTTTTATCGATTTCCTAGGACTAACCTATAGAGAAGATGCCACAGAGCCAGTTCCTGTTTTCTGCTGTTTTTAGTTTCAGAAAAGTTGTTCTGGAAATATTCTCGAAATTGGAAAATTCGAAGCCCAGAAGTCTTAGAATTCCCGAAGGTTCAACGGAGTCCCGAAGAGGCCCGAAGGAGGGCTACACCATAGGTCAGCGTGCCCCCTGGCCGCGCAATGGGGTGGTGTGGGCCCCTCGGGCGCCCACCGCCATCTCCCTTTCGCCTATTTATTCCCCCCGATGCGTGAACCCTAAAAACATACCACTTTTCTACGAAAAGCATCTGAGGCCGCTATCAGCGTCAACCCGAGATCGGGAGGGCTCTAGAGTTCTCCTCGGCACCCTGTCGAGAGGGGAAATCATCACCGGAGGGATCTAAACCACCATGCCTGCCTCCGGAGTGATGCTTGAGTAGTTCATCCTTGGACTACGGGTCCATAGCAGTAGCTAGATGGTTGTTATCTCCTCTTTATGCCTCATGTTTAGATCTCGTGAGCTGCCCTACATGAACGAGATCATCTTATTGTAATGCTACATGTTGTGTTTGCTGGGATCCGATGCTTATTGAATGTTATGTCTCTTGATTATCCATCTATCATGTTGTCTTCATGTGTATGTTATTTATGATCTTGCATGCTCTCCGTTGTTAGTAGATTCTCTGGCCAAGTAGATGCTAGTGGCTCCAAGAGGGAGTATTTATGCTCGATAGTGGGTTCATGCCTCCTTTGCATCTGTGCTCGAGTGACAGAAACGTGACGGATGGAGGATGTGTTGTTGCCATTAGGGAGAAAACAACGATGTTTACATTACACACTTTTCTTACTGCGATTATCTGTTGCTTGCAACTTAATACCCAAGGTTTGTTCGGATGATATTCTGAGGGTGGATTATTAGTCATAGATGCAGTTGGATGACGGTCTATGAGTCTTGTTGTAATGCCCGCATGAATCACATAGTAACCATCATGTCATGCATGTTTCATTATCTATCAATCGCCCAACTGTAATTTGTTCACCACGCATGTTAGCTATCTTTTATGGAAAGACACCTCTAGTGATCTGTGGACCCCGGTCCATTTTCTCATACTGATAATACAACCACTGCTTCCACTGTTTTCATATTGCTACTGTTGTTTTCACATTGTTCTCATATTGTTTTCCACACCATACATTTAACCTCTTTGTTATCAGTCAAACCGGTGAGATTGACAACCTCACTGCTTCGTTGGGGCAAAGTGAATTGATTGTGTTGTGTAGGTTCCACATTGCCGCTGAACCGGTAGTGCGGCCTATCACATCAACTGCGTCAACCTTCAGAAGTTGCTTTTCCTCCTACTGGTCGATTCAACTTTGGTTTCTTCTCTGAGGGAAAACTTGTTGCTACACTCTTCACACCTTGCGCTTGGGGTCTCCTGACGAGTGTGTGTCTACACTCCATCAAGCTTTTCTGGCGCCGTTGCCGGGGAGGAAGAGAATTTCTGCACGAGGAGTCTCTCACTTCCAATATCTTTACTTTGTTTTAGTTTTGCTTAGTTTATTTTATTTTGTCTTGTTTGCTTCTCTTTATTAAACACACAAAAAAAGTTCTTATTCTATTTGTTGTTTTTATCCTCTTTTTAATCTTGCTAAAATGAGTACCCCTCGGGATACTAAGTTGTGTGACTCTACTAGCACCAACAACAATGATTTTATTAGCACACCTATTGCTCCACCTGCTCCAACTGCTTATCTTTATGAGATAAAACATGCCCTGTTAATTAAACCTTGTTATGAGAGAGCAATTTTCTGGTGTTAGTACTGATGATTCTTGGACTAAATGTAAAGATGTTTTCATTGGCACACCTGTTGCTCCACCTGCTCCTACTACTGAAATTGTTTCCTTTCTCTTTGAGAGGAAGAGGTAAAGAATGGTTGATATCTTTGCCTAGAAATAGTATTGATTCTTGGACTAAATGTAAAGATGTTTTCATTGGAAAATAGTATCCTCCTGCTAAGATTATATCTTTAAGAAATAGCATTATTAATTTTAAGCAACTTGATAATGAGCATGTTGCTAAAGCTTGGGAAAGAATGAAATTTTTAGTAAAGAATTTTCCCACTTATGGACTGACTACTTGGATGATCATCCTAACTTTTTATGCAGGACTGAATTTTTCTTAAAGAAACTTTCTGGATTCAGCTGCTGGAGGAACCTTTATGTCCATGACTTTGGGGGCAGCAACAAAACTTCTTGATGATATGATGGTAAATTATTCTGAATGGCACACCGAGAGAGCTACAACAGGTAAAAAGGTAAATTCTGTTGAAGAAACATCCTCTTTGAGTGATAGACTTGATGCTATTATGTCTATGCGTGTGAATGGCCATGCTTCTATTGATCCAAACAATATTCATTTAGCCTCTTTGGTTGATCAAGAAGCGCATGTTGATGTGAACTTCATTAAAAATAATAATTTTAACAACCATACTTATAGGAACAATTTTGGTAGCAACAATTATAGGTCATATCCTATTAATAGTGGTAATAATGATAGAATTATAATGTCTAATGAAAGAATTTCAGAGGTTGAAAGAGCCATTAAAGACTTTATGCAAAGCAATATGAGCAAAATAAACTATTTACTAAGACCATGGAGGAACAATCTGTTATGCTAAAAAATATTAGTTATGCCACATGAATACTCTTTTCTGTGGCGCATTGTTGCATGGTGCGCCACAGAGAGTCATCCATAGAAAGGGAGTTTCCTGCTAGTGATATCTTGCTATCACATACTTGGTTGAATTGTTTAGCATAACTTGTTGGTAAGTTGTCAGAACCGTGATTCCGAATTGGATCGGAATCTCTATGGTAGGATCGCAAACAGTAGAATCATAACATAAAGAATCGTAAAATCTTAGATTCTACCTAGAAGAATCGCAGAATCGTTTAGCTCAATTTGGGTCACAAAGTTGTAGAATCGCATGGTAGAATCATGATTCTGACAACTATGGTTGGTACACATAGGTGAACCTAGTTTGTTTAGGTTTTGGCTTGATAAATTAAACACTAGTTTTATTCCGTATTTATTCAAGCCTTAACCGTAATTATTTTTAAACGCCTTTTCACCCGCTCCCCCCCCCCCCCCTCCCTCCTCCTCTAGGCGACATACGTGTCCTTTCAACATCACCATGATCTGTTTGGCTAGACGATAATGAATACCTTCATACCTAAGTGGGCTCACAGTGTATTTCTCCATTGTCAGGAGCAGCAATTCACGCAACCACACCATATAGAAACCTGGGACACTATCCGGCAAGAACGAAAGATCAAATTTATAATGGGAATGGAGGTTGAGTAGTGGCGGGGCAAGGACTGGCGCGTGGGTGAAACTTTTCACGCCGTCGTTGCCTTTGGCGCGTTTGTTTTTCGAGCTTTCGCACTTTGATTACTATATTGAAAATCTGAATCCAAATTATAGCAAATTTGGTAAAATTTTAGGTGTGGGTGGGTGTTGGTGTGGTGTGTGTGGTGTGGGGGGGGGGGGCTACTTTGCAATACCTATTGGAGCAGTTTTTTGGACCCAAACTTGTATTGCTGGAAGAGTGAAATGAGCGTACCATGCAAGTTTTCTTTTTTGGCGGGGAAGCACGTCATGCAAGTTGACTGGCCACTAGGAATGCACATCAGAAGTATTGATCCGGAAAAAAAGTTGGGTTTCTCACTACAAACTTGGTAAAATGAAATATCTCCAGCCGGCTGCTGTTGACTATTGAGGCCGGCCGGTGTGCCCGTACAGAGGAAGAATCCAAATGCGACAAGTTTCACCGAGTGACTAGACTACTCGTGCAAAGCAGCCCCTAACTTTCTATCAAACTGATGGGCGGATAAGTACTGTCTGTCTCACCTGCTTCAAGTTCAAGAAGAAAAAGTTACTGTTCCACGCCTCATGGATCCGTTCCATCCGTGCTTGCCTCGACTGACAGTAGTACTCCGCACGTTGCCCATGCAACAACTTTGCGCCTGTGGCCATCCAGGGGCGCTTATTTTAAGTTTTGACTCGCAACGTCCAGGAGAAAAATATGAACAGGGTGATGGGATTTGAAGTGGACACCAGAAAAATAAGTACTCCCTCCGTCCACTTTTATAAGGCTCACTTCTTACTATTGAAATGCTAAGAAGTGTGCCTTATAAAAGTGGACGGAGGGAGTAGTTTGTATGTAGTGTAAGTGTAGGAGTACGTACATGTTTACCAATTCCGGCCCCAAAAGTGCAAGTTAGGCCGCCGACCTTGAGTAATTAAACCAAGCTACAAGAGCACTTTACGTGCCATAATTAACCAGACAGACATGGATTATTCTTGTCGTACGCCGAGTGCATTTCCCCAGTAAATACTCTATATGATAGTACTAGGTCCATGTGCTCTGGCCTTGTGACGTCGGGAGCGAGACGTGACCTAGCCAAAAGAAAAATAGCGATGATCCCATGCCGATGATGAGAGAAGCTGGCTGGGACTTGGACCGAGTGAGTGAAATGATGGTTGTAACTCGAGGGAGGGAAGGATGGATGGATGGATGCAGTGATGGAGCGACCGACCGACCGAGGACGCGTACGTGCGTGCGTCACCAAGGACGAGCCGGACCGAACCTTCCCTTCAGCGCAATGTCAGCGGCGCGTCGTCTCTGGATTGCTGACCAGCCGGGTGATGCGACGCACTCTGACGCCGACCGCGCGGAGGAGTCCAGGAGAAAAATAATGTGTGCCCCATCCGTCCATATCGCCCGCGCGCGCCTCCCGAGCTGCACTGCGATGCGACGCACAGGCTCGAATAGAAATTTACTACTACTGGTACGACACTAGACTAGTATAGTGAGCAGGGTTTTATATGACTAGACGGATTAGCGCGCTTCGCCGCGCCGTCTGCCTATCGTCTTTGTAGAGCGTGAATAGTGCGATGTATGTGGGCATTTCATTTTGGTTATAACGTGCTTCGGTGGTTTGCTTTTATGGTAGAATCTCTTTGATCTTCAGTTTGCAAATTTTTCTTTTCTTGTGACACATGCATTAAGCTATTCAATCTTGATATTCTGCCCACCAACAGATAACAAAATTTAAACCTAAGTTATGTCATTAAGTACTTCATTGTATCTCTAAATATCTTTTCTGTTCCCTGAGCTAATTACATTACACTCAAGTAAGCATGCATTTGCACATATTTGTTAACTGCAGTTGCCCATGGCACTACATCTGGGAAAGATCGAATTGAAGTTGCTTCAAATCTCTATAGATTTAGCAAACAGGGGAGGATTCTCACAACACGAAATTAAATTTTGTTGTGACGCCAAAAGTGAGGAACTTCAATATGACCAGAAATAAGACTTTAGCAACTATGAATTAACTTCGACTTAGATATATAACATCTCAAGGTACACATCTTTGTGATGAAATGAAGAGTGGACTTCAACACATATCCATTTTTTTGGAAACCGTTATATTAAAATTAGTCAATATACTATTACAATTGTTAACAACAAACTCCGTCTGCAGCGGACATGTCGTTACTAAACACCTATTCGTTACTGAACCTTCTCTTCATCTTACTCAATTACTTTCTTATTAAAATGGAGATCCAAACCTTTATATAGTAAGAAGAAATACACCTTAACCTCCCTCTTGCAATTATGGAGGCGATTTTGTAACCGGCTCCAATTGGATTCCTTTCTACTCCATTAGTTCCATGAGAGAGGGCGCACATCTTCTTGCCATTTTCCCCTACAACAAGGAGTATGCGTAGGTGCTCATCAGCTATACCGATAATGTCCCAAATTTCTCGTTCGCAGCTGGCGAGCAAAGACTGTCAGAGTAGCGATAACTTTAGGCAAGAGAACTGCTGCCTTGGTGCCGGCTCCGGCGATTTCACGTCCTGTTTAAGGGAATGGAGGGAGTATTATTCTACAAAAAATTGTAACTACCATTTCCAATTGCAACATCAACTCTCCAGCTATGATACCAAACAAAATCAATATAATCGTAAAAACATGTCTTCTATGCATTCTAAAGGGAGACAACTTCCCAAACCAGTTCTTAATTGCAAGATCAACTACAACTAAGCCTTACTTCTTAATTGCAAGATCAACTACAACTAAGCCTTACAGTCAGCCATGAATAAAAAAAAAATCATCGTAAGGTTTCACACCATCCCTATGCTTTAAGGCACATCCTATTCCTACCGAGATCCCATAGCAAAAATATAACAACAGGGACACCAACAAGCACCAAAATCGAAGGAAACCAACATGCACATTGCACCAGGGATGGCACAAACTGACAACAGATATTTTTACCACACTTACTTTAGATTCTCCTTTTAAGGGGGGCCTCAGTTAAGTGTCATTAGTAGGGCATCAAGATAGTGCTAAAGTTTGTTCATATCGGGTCGAGTTAAACCAAATGTGCTATTTTTGGGTTATAAGCATATTTAATTAAGTATAGGTTAAGAAAGTACATTATCATGTCTGCATAAGAAAATATGAGCTAACATTTTAGCAAGAAATTGGAGTTCATGGTAAGAAGTACAATTACCGGCAAAGTCACTAATAGTAAGTACGAGCTGTGCAGGCATATATGTAGTTGTCAAATAGAAATGGCTACAACGACATGACTGGAATAGTTCGTATGTTGAGCTAATTATATACTAAATGGATGACCCCATAGAGTGGTCCTTTATAAAATCAATCACGCTAAGCATAAACATAATATAGTACAATTGTCCTTTTATAAAGGTACTATCCGGTGCTGGTGATATAAGGAAGCCTTGAACTTTCAGTATATATTACTATTGACATAAATAATATGTTGCAAATTCCATCAAAGAAATACTCAGAATTTACCTTCTGCAATGAACCATTGAGCATCCACTGTGAATACTATTAACAAATATTTACACAACGAAGAACCATTTGAGCAATCTTAGATAAGAGTTTCCATGAGTTTATCTTTTATAAATGCTTCAGGGCACACAAAAAAATTCATCCTATCAGTAAACAACAGAGTCACATATAAGGGAAGATGGTCTTGAGCCCTTCGAGCGTCTCAAGCTTGAGCGCACGGCTGATGGTTGCATCCTGTCTTGGTCTCCTTGTTCATAGCTCCTGTCATGGCCACCACACCGAGGCATACATAACCAACGACTGCACCAGCTTGCGCAACACCAATTTGAACCGAGAAAGTGCAACCAACACCACCACCGCTTGTCCAAATAAGGAGTAGTAGGTACCAGGTGTGTAACTAATTCTACTACAACCTAAAATGATTCTTTGCCACTAAAATCGAGTGTATTTTCCCTTGCAAAAAAATATATCAACATATGAGAACTGTCCCCATAGCTGGAGGCGTTGTAGGAAACAGCCGTTGGCGAAGGAGGCAAGTCCGGAGGAGAGAAGGAGACTACAAAGGTATGACATGAAGAACCGTTGGGCGAAGGAGGCAAGTCCAGAGGAGAGAAGGCGACTACAAAGGTGTGTCATGTACGATAAGAAGCACTGACATGCGTTACATGCACATCGACTAATGGCCTCAACATTCTCTCGGGAATTCTGGCTTCAAGTTGAAGGGGATTAATTCAGTTGCTCCACTCCTACAACCTCTGTCTCTGTCCAATCATATCGAAACACCAAAGATATTGACACATAAACAATAATTTATTTTGATGGGACCAAAAAAATAATCTGTTATGATATCATGTTGTCCATCACATCAAGCTGAATAATAGGAACAGTATAGCACATAGAGTGCTCTGGGTACCACCTAATGTGAATCACTGGCTTTAAAACAACCTTCTGTGTACTTCAGAAAAAAGGTGTTGTATTGGATGCCTCTCTTGACAAAAAAAGTTAAGTTACGGCTGAATAACAGGGTCATCAATGTATCTTAATATTTTACTCAATTAGTCATCATGCACATATTCTCCAAAGTTGTAGTACTATTCTAAGGAGCTAAAAGCCAAGGCCAAGCACATGATTGCTAATAGTAATATGGAACATAACAAAACACACTATATGCTTATATACTGGATAACCAAAATCAGGACTACAAAAATAGTGCAGGGGCATATCTATGCACATACATATTCGCAAACTAAACCACTTGATGTTCAACAGGTAGAAGTTCATTTCAATACATTACACACAATAACCTTGTGGACACAATCAGATATGGGCATAAGATCTCTGTTACGATGCTTATAGTACATGGGTTAATACCCACAAACATATCAATTTAAATAGTCTGTTGCGAAATGATCGGATCATAACATAACAGGACCAACCAAAAAAGTTTGAATATTGCTCCCTTCCAATAAGTTGATCCAGGAGCAGAAGATTGCTCTCTTTTTAAATTAACTATATAACATGAATAGTATCCTTAAGATGCATATAGGATATAGGAAAAATATGCCTCACTACAAACAACCTGACAAGTGGCAATTTTATTGAAAAGTGAAAACATGGCAATCATGTGGTATCCAGTATTCAGTAGTGTATAGATTATTGTCCTGGTGATACTGTTAATAAATACAAATTCAGGAGTTTTCTATAATAAGATATCACCCATGCAACCTGAAAATCGTAACTAACCTGAAATTACTCTTTGAACCATTAGAGACCTGGAACCTCCTGTGTTAGCAAGCATATTTGTAGTTAATGGACATATGTATTGCATCTTGATTCTTTATTCCTCATGATGTTAAATTCAACAGGGTAACCGTTTCCTCATGGATCTTGGTTCTTTTCACTATGCAAAACCTGAGGTCACCAAAAACAAGCATCAGCCTGTAGGAAAAGCATTGTACTACTGAAAATTTCTCCGATCAATGTACCAAGCCTGAAATACAGACCACAAGGTTGCTGAAAATTGTTGCAACGGTGCAGGTCCGGCTAGAACCCAACGGCGACCATCTACTGTGGTCCGGTGACCGAGTCCGATGACGTGCCCGAACTCGCCGAGCATGCAATACGTCCGGTGGCGATGAGTGCGGACGCGACAGCGTAGATGGCATCTACGGAGATGAGCAGGACAGAACTCCTGAGCCGGCCCGCCACCGCGCCCGTCAGCAGGACAGTGGCGTAGGAAGGCGTTGTTCGTGATGGAGTTGGCGGGGAGTCCGCCGCAGGACTTCTCCCGGATGGCGTCCCGATGAGCGCGAGATCGCCGGCGGCACGGAGGCCAACGCGGGACATCTCCCGGATGGCGCCTCCATGAGCACGAGCTCACCGGCGCGCGCCAAGGCAGGATAGAGCGAGCGGATAAAGATGTCGCGATGGGCTGACCCTGTGCAGGATGGCGCGGTCGCCGCCGTCGAAGTACATGGATGGATGCAGCCTACCTCGTCGCCGATCGAGGATAGTGTGTCGTCTTTGTGGTGGGAGCTGCCATTGCTGCAGATGGAGAGGGGATCAGGGCGGCCGCCACGACCTAGGGTTCAAACTGGGGGCGAGGAGGTCGACAAAATGGAGATGAGGCAGAGGTTTGCCTCGTGGAGAAGAGGTCATCTTTTTTACCAATTTGTTAAGTGGGATGAGACTGAGAGTAGGGCCAGCAGTAGGCCAAGGCCACTTACATCGACCGTAGAAAGATCATTCAGGGTAAGAAAGAAAAAAGCGAGTCACTGACGGGAACAGACGGTCTTGATCTTTTCTGTCCAAAGATCCTAGGGCCACGAATACGCACACGCTAGTGCTCTCAGCAGCCGAGTTCACCACCCGGCGTAAAGCTTTAGGTAATGCGGCGATGATTGGTGGCGTGAGGCTTCATCTAGGGGTGTCGTGTACCGTGAAAGTTGCGGCTGGTCTCTTGCGATCTGGAACACACATGGACGGACACGCACGCACCTTAGTTATCGACCTAATCTTTTTTCTTCCGACAAGAAGAGTTTTTTTATTACTCCCTTGGTCTGATTTATCAAAATATGGATATATCAATACACTAAAATACGTCTAAATATATTATGACAAACTTATGACAATTAATTTGGGACGGAGTGACTACTTAAAAGTATTAGTTTTAAGCATTACATCCGGCATATGCATAGTTAGGATGCACACCGCTGAATCGAGTTCCACGGTACGAAAAGAAATAAAGCAAACTACATATATACCTATGACGTCTATAATTGTGGAGGATCCGTCCGCAAATTACGCCGTCATTCATGTTGGGATAAAAAGTCTCTCGTCGTATCCTTCAGTCCAGTACACACTTCTATAAACATGTCACGGTGCTCCACACGTTGCAACGGCGATCAAGAACGGAGTGCATCATAGAAAACTTCATCATTTCTACACAAGCGCATGACCCAAATAACGGCAAGGTGCCACCCTAATGGGTATTTTTAAACCTTTTGTCCTGATCCTATATGCACGGTAGCAATGGTCGGGAAGTTTCTTCGAACCAGACGCTTACTAGCTACTCCCTCCGTCCACTTTTATAAGGCTCACTTCTTATTATTGAAATGCTAAGAAGTGTGGCTTATAAAAGTGGACGGAGGGAGTACTAGTTTTGACGTGGTCGATCGATCACGTGCTAGGTGGAGTCACTTTGCTCTCGCGGCTGTGCATGCATGCGCAAGTGTGTCAAACGGGGCAGTGCGCCTAAACTAAACGTGAGCACTGGTTATAAAACTGGGTAACGCCTCAATCCACTACCCATGTGCTTCGGGAGACCAGGCCGATCGATGCATAGAATACGAGCTTGATTTAATCAAATGCATCGTGATTGCTACACGGCGAATCTAACGAATCGTCATCCGGTTGCTGGGAGTCTCTTGCATCCACACGCCTGCTGGCTCATCAGCTGCCTGCATCTTTCTTCTCTCATGATCGGTTAACGGCCGGCCGGCTCCGGGTCCGCGAGTGACACTGCTGCTGGCCATGCAAAAGCGAATGCGAGCCTCGATGATCGACCTGGTCCATGTCGCGCACACGCACGCACACACGGCATCGCCCGGGCCCCAGCTTCGTCACACCATGAATTGCGCAGTACATCATGCGCTTCGTCCCTTGTTGCGCCCGCCCCGCAGACTGACCAAGCAATAGCCGGCCGTATGCATGATCGATGAGCTTATGATAAAGATTACACCATGTGTGTATCAATGAATCAAAACGCATACGTATTTAATTATTTTGAAGGCGCCATGCTTACTCTCACACAGGTACTCTACTTCTTCTATGTCTAGTACTGATTGGCTACTTACACTAGAGGCGGACTTGGGCCACGACTTTACGAAACCAATCTCAAGGGGGGGTTTGACAAAGCCAGATATCCAGGTCACATCGATCGCACTGACTCCAGATTCTACAGTAACCGGACTGCACGGTTGGTACTTGGTAGGCAGAAGCGCCAACACACAGTTGCAGATTGGCACCTCATCTATGACATAACAGTGGCAGTAACGGATAAGGTAATGTACATGTAATTAATAATCGATCTCTCTCATGGACAGACAAGAAGAAGAAAGAGGGACAAGATGCATGGCAGGAACTATAGAGAGATCGACTACTATAGGCATGAATCTTGCTTGCGATCGAGCATCCGTACGTGGATGGAACATTAGTGGAGTAGCATAGTGGTTTGCTTAGTAGTAATTCTCATGTCAGGCTGCGGCACAGGCCGGCGCACGGCGGCGGCTTCACGTCCGCCCACATCTCCGCCTGCGCGTTCGGGAAGTAGCAGGCCGAGAGCTCCTGCAGGGACGCCGCCGCCCTGTTGTCCTGCAGCAGCGGCCCGAAGCCGCCGAAGAGGTCTCCGCTGGGGAACTCGCCGCCCCCGACGAGCTCGGGCAGGAACATGTCGTCGAAGGCCATGTTGATGGCCCAGCTGTTGGCGGCGGCGGCGGCCGAAGCTGGCACGGCCGGGAACTCGGCGAGCGGCGCCGTGGCGTTCACGTTGTTGTAGTGCTGCGCGAGTCTGCGCCTGGTGGGACGGGGATGAGTACATGGTGGCGCCGACGAAGCTGCACGCGTCGCCGCCGCTCGCGGTGGTGACCGCGGAGGAGGCGGAGGCGGGCGACGGCTGCATGTATGGCGCGCATTGGCTCTGCGGAGCGGGCGGCCGCGTCGCGATCATGGTGCCGCGGGAATTTCCCCGGCCGCCGGAGCCTCCGTGGTGGTGGTGGTAGTGCTGCTGCTGGTGCATGGCCATGGCCTTCTTCTTCAGCTTGGTGTTCCAGTAGTTCTTCACGTCGTTGTCCGTCCTGCCGGGCAGCTTGGACGCGATGATGGACCACCTGCAGGTTCGATCGGCACACACGCAGAGACGATCAATTACGTGACGCCTGGAGAGGCTGCGGCGGCATGGTGATTCAGTGTGTGTCCTGAGCTCAATTCACGTACCTGCTGCCGATGGAGTTGTAGAGGGAGCAGATGACCAGGTCCTCCTGCTCGGTGTAGCCGCCGTGCTTGATGTCCGGGCGTAGATAGTTGAGCCACCGCAGCCTGCAGCTCTTGCCGCACCGGTTGAGCCCTGCGCACGCACGCACGTCCAGTTAGTTCACTGGCAGCAAAGCATCAGTGAGCTCGGTAGCTAGCTAGCAAAGCTCACTGGTCGGTTCTCCCACAATTGCAATTTGCAAGGGCGCCACCATCGGACGATCACTAGTCGTCTCCGGCTGGCAGGCACGTACGTACCTGCTTTCTGCGGGAGCGCGATCCAGTTCCCGACGGCGCCGTGGCTCCGGACGTAGCCCCGGAGCAGCTCGTCCTCCTCCGGCGACCACGGGCCCCTCTTCACGCTCGCCTTGTCGCAGCACGGCGCACGCCCCATGTCGATCTTGCTCGCTAGCTAGATGACCACCACCAACACACCGCGCGCACCCGGCAGCCCAAATCTTGTTCGCAAACACAAGCCCGCGCGCGCGAAGCCCCTTGTTGCCGCGCCGCCCGGAGGCAGGGCGTATCTATCTGCGGCTGGAACCTTCCTGGAGCAGCAGCTGGGGTTGTGGGTGTTGTGCGCAGCGGATGGCAATCCAAGGCTAGGCTTGCAGGGGGTGCGGGTTTTATACGGGCCGTTTGAGCAATCAGTGGGGATGGGTGGGTGGGTGGGGCCATGTACGTACCTACGTACGACCAGCTTGGCGACATCGTCTCTGTCTCGTGTCGTCTCGACCGTCGACCACAGTATTGTTCCGCTCGACGTCCGTATTCCAGCGTCGCAAAAACAAGATAAAAATTGGGTCTTGGCCCGTGTTATCTGGTGGCTGCTGTTGACCGCCAAGTTCCAGAGGGGTCGCTTCTGTTTTACTTGTGGCCATGGTGGTCATACTATAATTCCCCCGACTGTACTTTGCACAAGTCACTCACGCGGTGGAGAAGATCAGCGCGTTCTTTCGTTTGTTTTTGCTTAGATAAATCCATCCGGGAAGCTGCGGTGCAGTCCGTTTCGCGTTTCGTGACAAATGTGTTCCAGACTTGGGGGGTTTTTCATCCAGTGGAGTGGATCGTTTCGAAGCTGATGAGTAGGATAAAAGCTGCTTGGGATTTTTCTTGGTTGACGTCACGATTTCACCCTTGATTCTGTGACGATGCACTGAAAAACTTACGAAATGTCCCACCCAGCTGCCACGGACTGCAGAGTCAAACTGACGGACGCCGGGGCTGAAACAGAAGGGGGAAACGGATGATGGATCCGAGGTCTTCATCGGAACCGAGAGCAGCAAAATGTTCAGGTAATCTTTAAAAAAAAAAAAAAAACTTCCCTTTGTCCTGCACCGTCAGGTGCTGTCTCTGAATCCACTTGTGACTGTGTGTCAGTTTCCAAGTCATTGACGAACCAAGGAGTAGTAAAACGCGGTGCTCGTCAAACTCGTACCCATGCAGATAGATAAGCACGGGAGCAGTACTAAACAAAAAGATATAGGGCATGGCCACACGAATAGTTTGGTGACGCTTTCGGCTGGGAAAGGGAGCGTCCGAGAGTTTCTAAACCCCGCAGGCGGTCAAGCGCTCTGACTCGCCGGTTTGGAGGAGCATCCGGTTTTGCAGTTACACCGAATCCGTTTGACATCACAAAGCTACTAGTACTACTACTACATGGGTGGCGCATTGACCCTGGTTTAACTTAACTAGGGAGAGAAAGAAGAAAGACTGGAGGGAGACGGCACCCCCAGGATGCTGCGCAGGTTCGCCGCCGGGCGGGGACGACGCCTCCTCGTTCCCTTGGTGGTCGGGTGGCTGCCGAGCACGGCGCCGTTGGGGTGGCTGACCCCATCCCGATCTGACCAAGGTATGGTGTGAGGGGTTGCCCTGAGGTGGGAAGGTGAGGCCTTTCCCTCCCGTGCCTTTGGCCGGCGATGCCGGTGTGCCGCTTGGGGTTTGTGCTTGGAGCAAGGTCGGGGAAAACGTCCATGGGTGGAGAGGTTGCGCCGGGAGCTGTCCGTGGCTGCATCCTCGCTCGGGGTGGAGGCAGAAGATGGGCTGCGCCTCCTCGGCCATTCGGGGTTGAGCTTGGGCTGCGCATTAGGGTAGACCTCGGCACTAGGCTACTTTGGAGAGGGGCTGCGACGGCGGCGGTGTGTAAGGCAAAGATGCTACTCCAATCTGACGGTTTTGGTGGATGTTGGCGGCAATCCGGACGAAAATCTTGCCCGGTTGGGGCAGACGGCGATGGCGCTCGGTGCGTCATTCCCCTCCTTGGAGGCGTCGTCGAGGAGGGCCGATCCTTTCCTCCCGTCCCTTCGGTTTGGTGGTTGTCTCCGGGCGAAAGCCTAGATCCGGTTGGATCGACGTGATGGCGGCGTTTCGACGTCGTCACTCTGTTGGGAGCATCACGTTTGGAGTCATGGTGCGAAGTCCCTTGTTGCTTTCCTCCGGTGCCGGTCGCCGTCCTAGGTTGTTGATTCAGAGGCGCAATGCACGCCACCGCCGGTGAGCCCAAGATGGTGTCTCTCTCGGGATCGATCAAGTCCCTCCATCCAATCGCCACCTCCGGCATCAAGAGTGGATGGTGCATCGACAAGAGAAGTTCAGCTGGAGTCGTCGTTCTTCGGAGGTGACTGGCGTTGGTCGAGACGCGGCGATGTTGCTTAGCTTAGGGCAGACTCTGTTGCTCTGTAGTTCTTGTGTCGGTGGTGGCTATCTTCGGACTAGCCAGTCGTGGAGTGCGTACTACGCTTGTTCTAGCGAGTTGTAGTCGTCTTGCTCTATTAGGGTGTGTCAGTGTTGTACTGGGTGGTGTCTGCTTATTTTTGAGCTTGTAAATCTCTTATTTCTAACAATGTAATGAAACACAAAGTTTTTTGGGTTTTCGCGGAAAAAAGAGGGAGACGGCAATCATGTGGTGTCGTACACATAAGACACCGTGATGCCAGCAAGAGGTTTCAGGCTGCCGTATTAGTTTAACATCAAATCTGTTGCAAGAAAATGGTGGGGAAGAAGGAAGATGCCCTGCAGTTCTAGTAGTACCTTTGAGCCTTTGACTATTTTCGCTCTGCTCCGACAGCTTTCAAAGAGTTGGACTTTGAAGACCCACGAGCGAAATAGTGTTTAAAATGAAGTACATCGTAACAGATTCACATGTTAGTTTGTTGGAGTCCTGCCATGGGAAATAATTTCTTTACGAGAGTGTGATATGAGAGTTTGGAAGTCTAGTTGGTCCACTATACTTGTGATCTTATGCACTTGCGCGTTCGTTTAAAAATAAGCTTGTGCACTTGCATGTTATTAGAAACTTCATGGGACCTAAATGGGCCGAGCTCCACTGTCAAAAACCAATGTCAAGGCGGTCTCAAATCAAACGCGGAAAATTTATCTTTCAATGGCACACATACACCCTCGCATTGTCAAAACATGTTGGTTCGCTGTTGTACTTCACCCTTATGACCCTCCGAAGGCAGCAACTTCCATTCTCTCGGTCGTCTCCTGAATGATATGGAACGAGAGTAATTCTAGGTGTTTGTCAACATGTGTATACCCTCTCATCGGCTCTATTGACAGTAAGGAGGCGAGGACTTGGATCTTGGCCGTGCAAAATGCGTGCTGAATTTTATTCTGGTAGAGCATTGTCATGTTTTTTTTTTTTTTTGCTTCCGTACAACACATCTCCGCGCAATCAAGGGGGTCGGCTTTGGCCATGTAAATTTTTTCTTTGTCTCCTCCTATCTTCATCAATGAAAAGTCAAGTCTTTTGTCTCGTTTAAAAAATAAAAATATATCTACGTGCTCAATGAGTCTCGCGCCTACTACTGGCATCTCCACAAAAAATAAAGCAAAACGAACAACATAACTATTTTTTATTACAATAGCACAAAGGGTCATGAATAGATGCAAATGCTATAACCCCTCAACTTTTCCGTTTGTCTGGATCACAATATTCCACTTTGATCATTGTTTTTCCATAGGGTCTCCCCCTCAGCCGCTAGAGCACAAAGACGTAGTTACTCGTTAGACACACCATTCCTTCCTTTCGGGGTTGCACGCCGGAGCCTTTCCGCACCACAAGATAGTTTGAGCATCCTCGGTATGCAATCCTTCCCAATGTTTGATAAAGACACAAACAAACATGATTAGATCTAAAGGGGTTTTGACCACCTTCTGTTAGAAACAAGCTTTGTTTAGAAACTTCCAGACCGCCCAATATATCACCGCAATCAAAGTATTTTGCAATAATTATAGAACCCACGTAAGAACTTGGTGAAATTACCATGTCTTGTTGTTCCACCAATTTCTTACCGCCCCTCATACAAATTTGGCCGCTAGACAATCATAGAAAAGATGATGGATAGTTTCTTGTTCATGACAACATTGACATAGAGTATTTCCAACAATTTTTTCTAAGTCATAATATTTATTGCTGCAACATCATTGTGCCAAATAAGTAGTCGGATTTTGATCTTAAATGATTTTTTTTTTTGCTTCCAAAAGCGCTTAAAAAATTTATCCACCATGTTGCCTGAAATCTAGGTATACATAGACTTTGTAGTAAATTTACTTTTTTTGGACCATTTCCACCTAGGCGTGGGCTACACCCATTAACAAATTTTACAACTCTGTCTCTTAATTGTAATTGGATATTTTTATCAAACCATCATCTAAAACTAGAAAATTCCATCGTGCGTTGGAAAACACGTCCACATGAACATAGTGCAAATATTAAAAATATGAGGAATATTATCTTTGAATGGCATAGAACCACACCAGACATCACCCCCGTGATCACTCTTCCATGCAATAACCCAGGAGTCGGTAATCCTCCGTTACCAACCATCATCTCAGGAAATTATATCGAGCGTATTATTTAGTCCTGAGAAATAAGTGACACATTTTGAAGGGTATCCTTTCTTACGGCTTGGTTTGCCGATGAGAGTTATCATTACTCCAACTTACATGATAAGCAGCTTGATCGATGTGATATGAATAAGAATTAAATATCTAAGGTCCAAAGGCAAGCAACTACCTTGCATGGTCCAATTTCCGGTGCACTACACACGAGAAGCATGAACTCAACACATGAAATATTGATGACATCATTTCTCAATGCTAGATAACATTAGATCTATTTGAGTTAGTTAATATTTTGTAATGAAATTGTATTTTGGATAAATATACATTCGTGACGTGTATGTAATGGCAATCATATAGTTAGCATTTTATTTGAATTTTTAGTGATCCATATGTTATTTTTTACACGTAAATCAACAACAATACATGTTTTCACGACTCTGGATATTTTAGATAATTCTCAGTCAATGAGAAAGTTGCCAAAAACTAAAACTTAGAACAACAAATTTGTCAGCATATCAGCACAACAACCCAAATAATGAGACCCTAATTGTAACACAACTCCGAACTAGATCCATAGTGTAGAGCAAGTATTGCATGTCGTCTACATGTTCGAAGGGTTGGAATAATCGATGGAACCAACTTCTTGCAATTTCACGGTATGAATCGCTAAGCTGCCTGTTTATGTCCAGCTGTTTTGAAGTCTTAAATAATAATTATGGCCCCTCCGTAACTTCTCTTATAACCTTCCTAGTTTATACTCGGCTTCTAAACTAGCCGTTCCCATGAGACAGATAGCAAC
This sequence comes from Alopecurus myosuroides, assembly GCA_028641055.1. NCBI lineage: Eukaryota > Viridiplantae > Streptophyta > Magnoliopsida > Poales > Poaceae > Alopecurus > Alopecurus myosuroides. Next base: position 246,287,080 of record CM054058.1, read on the forward strand.
GCTCTAGCACTATTTCAACAACACTAAGGGCTCCATTGATTCATAGGGACAGTATAGGAATTGTGTCGGACTTATATCCTATGGAAATTTTCCTACACTAGTTGTTTGATTCATAGGAACATATCCTACAGAAAATAATCCTATAGGAATTATGTAGTATAAACCCTACAGAAAATAAACATTAGGTCATACCTCATGGATAATTCATTTGGTACGATCAAACAGAACTCATCTTCCCATAGCATTCAGCCAGGCATGACATTTCAATCCTTCCTTTTCTAATCCTACGTCTTTCTTATACTATGAATCAAATGAGCCCTAACACTATTGCTGTGGCGTCATCTTTCGCCGTTGTTGTACCATCTTTGCGTGAGCTTGTTGAGCCACCCTTTCATCAACTTTCTTCCTATCATTATACATTGAGAGGGAGCTAATCTCATTGATCTCTTCCTAATTTGGAACGTTCTCGTTAATAAATTAGATGATACCTCACGCGTTGCAACGGGATTACAGATTCACGTTAAAATATGAGTTATGCATGTCACATTTCAAAAAAATCAATTAAAAAGTGCGAACCTTATAGAAAATGAAGGGTCAATGCAGCACATTAAATCGATAGCGGTTCATCAATGGTGTACAAATAATCAATAGCTTAATTTGGGAAGAAAATGGTAGCCTACAACCATATGAGATTATCCATCTGTTCAATAAGGGTGTGTTTCGTAGCCTGCAGCCAGCCAGACCAGGTCCACTGGCTGCAGGGCTAGGAATCCCGTTTGGTTCCATGCGAAGAGAATTGTCGTGGGGTTTTCACGGCAAGTATCTGTCGAGACATCGTAGTAGAATTCATAGACGGGGGTGCCATGAGACTATTGATAGAGATATGGGGGGACGTGATTGTGTGAAGGACAATGACACAGGGTTTTTACCCAGGTTCGGTACGACGCAGTAATGCGGCGTTCCTACTCCTGCAATCTCACTATTCAGGACTAAATCCTGTGAATACAGAGTACAATGTGAGGTTCTATTAGCTGCTCGTCAAGGATCAACCTCTCGGCGAGTTAGCCTGTAACTTCTTGTCTATCTATCATATCTCCCGTCCGGCTTTATATAATAGCCGGATTAGGGCATACAGAGTAGGAAACCTAGAAGACTACGGTAACTGTTAAATTGAAAAGTAAGGAATCCGCCTTCTACTCCAAGCCAGATCACGTGGGCCGCGATCCGGGTTCTTCTAGAATCCGGCTACCGTGCGTCAGCTTACTGGGCCGCCCAATGGACCGTAGCCCACTACCATTTGGGCCATCCGGGTAATCCGACACTTTAGACTGCCATCCGATATACCCCTATTCGGTATATATCCGATAGTAGCCCCCAAGAAGGATTAAGACTCTGATTCGCCGTCTTTCGCCAAATGCATATTTTTCCGAGAAATATCGGCATGCAGTCTTGATTCTTCCTTTTCTCCTCAAAGGATGTTATAACGCAAAACTCGGAATCCAGAAAATCCGGCTTTTCTCACACGATCCTTCGTGAAGAAGGAACTTCCTACGTCAGCGCTTTAGTTAGGCTGACGTAAGGGACGTTTGGGTTTCGGGCGGGAAACCCAGAAACATATCTCTGACAGTTTCTCGCGGGAAACGGGGCAATAGCAATAATCACCCGTCGTTTCATTTCCGGAATTTCCGGCGAGTGACACGCGTTGATCATCCAACGGTCAAAAGAGCCGTTAGCACGCATCGTGACGGGATTCCGGCTATAAATAGCCGCCTCCGTCCTCCGAGGAAACCTTCCGCTCTCACTTCACAGCACCATTCCCAGTGCCCAAGTTCTCACAGAGCAACTCCCGAGCGCACGAACGCCACCCGAGACCTCACCGGATCAACCGCGCGCCGCCCATCGATGGCATCCCCAAGCTCCTCACCGGCCCGTTCCGTCGCGGCCGACATCGACGAAATCATCAATACGATGGATCCACTGTTGGATTCACCGGTGCATGTCTCCGGCGACGAGCCGGTGAAAGAAGCTGGCGGTGCGGCGGGCGACGAAATTCCTCCCGCCGCCACGGATCTTGCGGGGTCTTCTTCCGCGCCTACCCTGCCGTTCGCGCCCAAGACGGCGGAGGAGAAAATCGCCCTCGTCGGAGACGAGCTCGCGGTCGCGGAGGCTGCAGCGTCCGTCGCCGCCGGAGCAGAAGACGAGGCGGAAACTGCCGGCAACTGGAGTGCCAGCAGTATTCCGCCATCCCTCCTTCCGACAATGGAGAAGGAGGGGCTCGTGCTAAAAGGGAAATGGCGGATCCCGGAAGACGAATTCGATCCCGCGCGAAAGGACGGGGAACGTGTCCTCCTCTCCTCCCATATATTAAGAGGTATGGGTCTTCCGCCATCCGCCTTTTTTATCCAAGTCTTAGCCGACTACAACATCCAACCCCATAATCTGCCACCAAACTCCATCCTCTATCTAGCCGGATTTCAGGCCCTTTTCGAGGGATATCTAGGTATAGCTCCTAGGTTAGATTTCTGGCTTTATTGCTTTGGGGTTAAGCAGAACTCTTCGGAGGGCGCACTCCCAACTTGTGGGACCATATCCTTTACCCTGCGCAGATTCAGGGAGGATTGGTTTCCCAAGATCAAAACATCGGAATCCGTCAAATTCTGGAAGGGTTCCTTCTTTTATCATCCCAACGTTCCCTTCCCTAAGAAGGCCACCGGGGTTCCACCTTTCTCGAACATCGCCGCTGTTCCCCAAGAAAACTGGGGAACTGAAGCAGTTCAAACCCTGCCACCGGATCTTCTCAGGATCAAGCGGCGCATCGCAAAGCTCGTCGCTTCTGATTCTCCTCTAACCGGCATGGACACAATCCTTTGCTGTTAGATAGGCAGATTCAGCCCTTGGCTAACCACGGTGCTCGCCTTCTCTGCGAGTACACGGGAACCGGCGACGAAATGCGGACAACCAGCAAGGTTTGGTCCGCGAAGGATTTGCGAAAATGTGCAAATCAATTGGTCGCATCCCGCGACCAATATGAAGAAAGCCGGCCAATGTACACAGCCGCGAATCTGACTCCCAAGGTATAATTGTTCGCCTTTTGGGTTTAAATCATTTTCGTTTAGTCGGTTTTCGTGTTTTTATCTCAGCTTTTATCTTCTTAACAGATTGTCGAACTTCCCGAGTCGGAACTTGCTTCTGATGCCGAACTGGAGGCATTACGTGCCACCTTTGCGGGTGGACGTAAGCGCAAAAAGATTTCCACTTCCCAGGAAATCATTGATCTTGACGGGGTCCCGTCGCCACCTCCAGGTTTGGACATCTGGGTTATTTTACTTTGTAAGAAATTTTCCCTTGTTCTCGGAGTTTTAACTTTCCGGCATTTTCTTTTTTAGCCTGCCTCCCTCTACTCTGAAGCCAAAAAAGCTGAAGAGGCATAAAGCTGTGGCCAAAAGAGGCCCACATCCTTCTCCTGCTACCGCTCCGGATACGCCGATCGCGGCAACGGAAGAGCATGCTGCAGTCCCCAACACCGAATCTCTGCAGACCAGCCAGCCCATTGTGCCGGAAACGGACACGAGGGAAAGGGCGGTCCCTGAGGTGGGAGGTCCCTCTCGGATAACTGAGGAGGAGATTCCCACCTTCGATAAGGATTTCAAGAATATCAGCGAGGGCCTTAGCGCGGCCGGGACTCTTTTTGCTGAGTACGCAAAAGAGTTCACCGAAAACTTGGCAGGTTTACAGCGGATAAGCCAGGTATTATCTCTAGCCCCCAAGCAATAAGTTGAAATGTCTACTTTTCACTTAGTGCTTTCATAATCATGCTTGTTTATAACTTAAACACGATGTTTCACTTCCGTGTTTCAGCAAACCGCTGAAACTATAAACCTGGAAGTTTTCAACAAGCTTACCGTCAAGAATAAGGAGGTTAGAAACCTTCTATCTATTCTTGACGTTAAGGAAGCAGAGTCGGCATCGTCTCAGCTACGGCTAGATGAAACAACATGTATATTTTAGTTCTCTGAAATTCCTTGTCCATAATTTTTTCTAAGTATTTTTCCGAGTTTTCCTAACCCAGATTTTTTTTCTTGCTTTCCAGTTGCTTTGGCGAAAGCCAAGCAAGTTGCTGAAGATGCCGGCAACGCCGAGAATCTCCGCCGGGAGAACTTGGACCTTCATAAGGAGCTTATGAAGGTTCAGAAGGATCTGGAGGCCAGCAATCTGGCTCTTGGGATTGCTCAATCCAAGGCCTCCCAACAAGCTGACAAGGACAAGGCCACTATCCAAGATTTGGAGAACGCCTTGACCCTCCCCCTGGAGGAAGGCTCCGAGATGGACAAGATCCTCGGTAAGTTATCAACTTTTACCGATTTTCCATGTCTTAATTTCTTTCTCTGTGTTTTCACTAACTCTTCAGTTGTTTGTCTGAAAAAAACAGGAGATAACCCAGATCTTACTCGGATTGAAAAAATCCGAGGTTTTGGAAAGGTATTTACCGCGATCAAGTCTGCGGGCATGTTGCTCATCAATAGGTACCTTCCCGCAAAGTCTGGGGAACTCTCGGAAGTTGAAAAACTTCCGGGAGCCATCATAGCGATTGCAGATGCCAAGGAGTCCACTTTGCGCTCTGCGGCCCGGGGTGGTGCACGCATGGCTTTAGGGCTTATGCGTATGCATTACCCTGGTGCCAAATCCTGGCGCGTGGCGTCCGGTATCCCTCAAGGATATACGGAGACCCAGCGGACCACCATCTTTGATGAAATCAAGGGTCACGCCACCAAGATCGCCTCTATGGTGAACATCTCCATCACCTACCCAGAAGAAGAGATTCCAGAAGCCCCCGAGAATGACAGCAGTGAAGAAGACTCGGATGCTTGAAGAATTCTCCTTGACCTGGATGGTAGAAATAGGAAATAGGAGCATTACTTCACTTTACAATGTAATTTTTATTGTAATGCTTCTATTCTTTTGTATGAACAAGTACTCCGCCTTTTGCAGTTAATATTTATGAAATCCTTTGCAAGTTTTCTGGGTTTTATATTCCTTTATCTTCTAAGTTCTCTGGTTTTTGTGCTTTAAGTGCCCTTAGTGTTTGAAATGGCTCAGTAGTACTTTAATCTTCATGCCAAGTTACTCGGTAAAACCGATCAGTTTAAACTCGGAAACATGGATCATACTAAAGGCATTTTTACTTACTAGTTGTAGTGACCCAACACATAAACAATCAGATAATGCTTAGAGAATAGTAAGGAATTTTTTGAATGAAGCTCAGGCACGCAGGCACAATCCGAGTTTCCTTTAACCTTTAGTAGGCTGAAAATCATTCGGTTTTTAAACGCCGAGCACGCATGCACAATTCGGGTTAACATTGAGTATTTTGTAAGATCATTGGGAAATAGATAAGGCAGAATCATGCTTTGCACTATAATAAACTTTGTAAAAACATGGATGTAAGAATTCCGACAACTTTATTTCATGATCTCAAAGATGTTTACATAGAAATTGAACTAAGTATAGAAGGACGTAACTGCTGGATACTCCAGGGCCTCTTTGCCTCTAATAGTTCGGCATCTATCTTTCTCTTTCTTTTGCGATTCGGCTTGTCAGGATGATCCTCCGTATCCCGAATATCTACAAGGTAGTATGATCCATTTTTCATAGCTTTGCTGATGACGAATTGTCCTTCCCATACTTGGGCCAATTTGTGCTTTCTTTGTTGCACCAATCTTAGCACTAGGTCACCTTCTTTAAAAGAATGATGCCTGATTTTCCGACTATGGTAGCGTCGTAAACCTTGTTGGTAAATGGCGGATCTTTGAAGCACAAGCTCTCGTTCCTCTTCTAAGAGATCGACGGCATCCTGTCGTGCTTTTTCGGCATCCGAGTCGTCGAAATCCTGCACTCTTGGGCTATCATGGATCATGTCCGTTGGAAGAATTGCTTCGGCACCATAAACTAGGAAAAACGGGGTTTGCCCGGTCGACCTGTTTGGTGTTGTTCGAATGCTCCAAAGCACGGAAGGTAGCTCTTCTACCCATGCTACAGCTGCTCTATGAAGAGGAGATTCGAGCCTTGGACGTATTCCTTGTAAGATTGAGCTATTCATTCTTTTAACATGTCCGTTGGATTGCGGGTGTGCCACAGATGCGAGATCTAGGCGAATTCTCGTTTGTCGGCAATATTTTGCCAACTCTTCAATGGAGAAATTTGTCCCGTTGTCGGTTATTATCCTGTGCGGAACGCCATACCTCATGACTACGTCAATGATAAAATTTCTAGCAGTTACACCGTCAAGCTTTTTGATGGGTTTAGCCTCCACCCACTTGGTATATTTATCCACAGCTACTAGTAGATGTGTGAGTCCGCCTCGTGCAGTTTTGAATGGTCCCATCATATCTAGCCCCTAACCGCAAATGGCCATGTAATGGGGATAGTTTTTAGTGCTTGGGCTGGCATATTAGTCTGCTTGGCGTAATACTAACATCCTGCACACGTATTTACTATGTGCTCAGCGTCTGTCTTGGCTGTTAACCAGAAAACCCGGCGCGTAATGCTTTTTTGACTATGCTTTTTGATTGAGCATGATGTCCGCAATCTCCGGCATGGATTTCTTGCAGGATTTCTCGTCCTTCTTTGGTGAAATACATCGCAGAAAAATTCCGGAAGTACTGCGTTTATACAGGCAATTGTTAATTACCGTGTATCCTTTGCATCGACGCTGAATCTGTCTTTGCAAGACTTTGTCTGCTCCATCCGGGTACTTCTGATCAACTAAGAGGTTTAGATATGGGATTGTCCAATCCAGGGTTAACGAGCATAACTTCAATTGACTCGGAAGCCAAAGGATAATCAACATCTCCACATTTTAACGATGGTTCGTACAAATGTTGGACGAATACACCTGGTGGTAGGATTTTTACCCTTTATGATCCCATGCGGGCTAATGCATCCGCGTTCCAATTTTCCTCCCTTTTAACATGGAGCACTTCGAATCGAAGAAACAGATGGCAAACTCGTCCACCGTTCTCCGATATTCGATCATTATAGGGCTTTTAGCATCCCAAGTTTGGTTGAGCTGGTGATGTACCAAATCTGAGTCGCCATAGCATAAAATGCGCTTGACACCTATTTCCTTTGCGATATACAAGCCGTGAAGCAGAGCTTCGTATTCTTCCACATTGTTACTTGCGTTGAAGTGTATTTGTAATACATACTCCATTGTATCTCCTTTAGGGAATTTTAAGACTACACCAGCTCCAGCGCCCTCCTTCATTTTGGATCATCAAACTGCATGATCCAATACTCGGACTCCGGTATCGGTGTTTTTTCCATTGCTTCCGTCCGGTCGGCGACAAAATCTGCCAGAACCTGGGATTTTATTGCCGTCCTAGACTGATACTTAATGTCGAATGCTGCTAGCTCGATGCCCATTTGGCTACTCGGCCAGTCGCCTCCGTATTGTTTATTATATCCCCTAGTGATGTTTTGCATACCACTGTTATGGAATGTCCTTGGAAGTAATGGCGAAGTTTTCTAGATGCGAAAAATACGCCATATGCCAGTTTTTGATAGTGTGGATACCTTTGTTTGCACTCGGAGAAAACTTCACTTACATAATATACCGGATGTTGATCTGGTATGCTCTGTTCGTCTTTCTTCTTTCCACAACAATTACTGCACTAATAACCCGGTTTGTAGCCGTGAGTTACAATAACATAGGTTCTTCGTCTTTTGGGGATGCCAAAATCGGAGCTTTCATCAAAGTTTCCTTCAACTGGGTTAATGCTGCGTCTGCCTCCTCTGTCCATTCAACTGCAGCGGAACCCGTCAATAATTTGTACAGTGGCAAGGCTTTATCCCCCAGCCGGCTAATAAACCTGCTGACGACTGCAGCGGAACCCGTCAATCGTTGCACATCTTTTACACACGTAGGCTTGGAGATGTTTAAGATTGCTTTGATCTTTTCTGGGTTTACTTCTATTCCTCTGTGAGAAACGATGAAACCCAGAAGTTTTCCTGAGGGAACCCCGAATACGCACTTTAATGGATTTAACTTCATTTTATAAGTGCGCAAATTTTCGAAGGTTTCTCGCAAATCCTCAAGGAGCGTGTCTTTTTCCTTGGTAACGATAGCAATGTCGTCCACGTAAACGTGGACATTTTTGCCAATCTGACTATGCAAACATCGCTGCATGCAACGCTGGTAGGTTGCACCATCGTTCTTCAGGCCAAATGGCATGGTTATGACGTCCCATAGGGGGTTATAAAATAAATTTTGATTTGATCTTCCTTTTTCATGCGTATTTTATGATATCCGGAATATGCATCCAAAAAGCATAAAAGCTCAGAGCCTGCAGTGACATCTATTATTTGATCGATTCGCGGTAACGCAAACCTATCTTTTGGACACAGTTTGTTCAAGCTGGTGTAATCTATACACATCCTAAGGGTAGCAGTATCTTTCTTCGGTACCAATACCAGATTTGCTGACCATTCGGTATGTATAACTTCCTGGATAAAATCTGCTGCCAAAAGCCAGATAATTTCCTTGCCAATAGCCTTCCGTCTTCTTCCGTCGAATCGACGGAGACCTTGCTTGACGGGTTTGGATCCTGGAATCACCTTAAGTTGATGATCAACAAGTTCCTTGGGTACGCCTGGCATGTCTGCTGGACACCAAGCAAAAATATCCCAGTTCTCACGGAGGAACTTGATGAGCTCGCTTTCCTATTTGTCGGTCATCCCAGTTCCCACTACGATAAATTTTGTCGTATCTTTGGGATCTAGGATTACCTGTCGTGTGTTCTCGGAAGCTTGAAGCTATCTGCTGGCTTCCAGCTTTCTTTGCATGCCGGCATTTCTGTCGGCGATACCTCTCTGGCCAGCTCTTTCAACTCTTCCTTTGCTATGATTTTCTCAGCGCAAAGGGCATTTTCTTTTTCCAGCTTGTTTGCCAACTTGAAGTCTCCCGAAATGGTAATTACTCCTCCTTTGGGCCCTGGCATCTTCATCTTGTTATAGATATAACATGATCTTGCCATGAATTTGGCGAAAGCTGGACATCCGAGTATCGCGTGATACACGCTTTCGAACGGCACCACTTCGAAGGATACTTTTTCTTCACGGAAGTGATCCTTTTCTCCGAAAGTGACATCTAGGGAAATTTCTCCTGGGGATCGTGCTTGTCTGCGAGGAACAATGTCGTGAAAACGTATGTTGATGTGGTTGAGCTGGGTCTCGGAGATTCTCACATGCTTCAGTGTATCCAGGTACATTATATTGATACTTGATCCTCCATCCATCATCACTCTTTTTAGCCTAGTGTTTTGGACAATAGGGCTCACAACAAGAGCTTGCGTGCCGGGTTCAGGGATGTTTCCGGGATGATCAGACTGATCTCGGGTGATTAGTGTGTTTGAATAGTTCAAGAATTTTGGGGTTGCCGGAACAACCGCGTTTATTTCTCGAAGCGTTCTCTTTGCCACCTTTGCTGAGGGAGTTGCCAGGAAAGTTAGGTTACATTCTCCATCAACTCTCGGAAACTTGGGCTCGCCTTTTCGCTGTTGTTCCTGGATTTTTTCGTCAGTGTCCGATTCACTGTCTTCTTTCTCAGCTTCTGGCTTTTGCTTGGAATTTTGGAATTCTTCCCTTTGTTTCCGGATCCTGCACTGCCTTTCATATGCTTGTTCAGCTGGCATTGTGCGTTAGTGTGGGTGGGTTTCCCGAATTGCGAGTAGTGGACGCAGTTTTCCGACTTAATCTTTTCCCACTCTTTCTTGGTGTAGTTGATCGGTTCCGTACTGTGTCCTTTCCACCTGTTCCCATTTTCCCTTCCAAAGGCTATGTTAACCTCTTTGGGCTTTTGTGTTGCATCTGGAGTTCCTTTTTTTCTCAGGGCAAGGGTTCTTTTTGGCCTGTATCAGTGTATCGATATTGCCTCCTCTTGCCCTGATGTCGTCCTCGGCTGCAGCGTGTTCATTGGCGGTAGTAAGCATAGATCCGAGATCTTTGTGCTTTTTGGAACCAATCATGAACGGTACAAGTCCGGGTTTTAGGCCATTGACTAAAGCATGCATTGATTGAACGTCAGTTACTCCAGAGCAACTATTCTTCATTGCCGTACATCTTGAGATGAAATCCACGTATGCTTCGTCCTCAAATTGGGTGCAACGGTTTAGCTGGTTGATGCTATTCGGGCGTTTGTAGGTTCCCCGGAAATGTTGAGTAAATACTCGAGCCATATCATCCCAGCTGTCGACAGTTCTGGAGGGTAATCCATTAATCCAGTCTCTGGCTTCATCCAGTAACATTAGGGGAAGAAACTTTACAGCTTCCAAATATGTCCCGTTGTTGATCTGGACGGCTGTATAGTAGTCTGAGAGCCAGGTATCCGGGTTTGTACTACCGGTATATTTTTGGTACGTTGGACCAACTTTGGCGAAGCCAGAGTGCAGGGTTATCTTTCGGATCCTATCTGTGAAGCACTTAGGTCCAAAGTATAAGTCATCTCTTTCCGCTCTATCCATGTGTGCGGAGTACCTGCCGGCTGAATGAACAGAAGGGGATCTGCTCCTTTCTTTTCCATTGTGGCGCAAACGCGCTCTTCCGGGATCATCCCTATTTCGTCCGAGATCTTGACCCTTTGGATAAGGTGGAGTTCTACTCCTGTATCTTTCCTTATTCCTGGGGGGTTTCCGGGATCTCTCGTGTCTATGAGGTTTATCCTGTCTTCCAGCTTTTTCAGCTGGGCGTCTCGGAGGCGGCATTGCTTTTCCGTTATTCCGGTTCTTTTCTTCCCGATCGCGAGGATTAAGTCCATCTTTCGGGAGACGGGATCCGGTTCTAGACGCTTCATACTTATTGTAGGGATTTTACTTGTCTTTCCTCGGATCTACTTTCTTCTCTTTTGAATTGCTTGAATCTCCAGGTTCTTCCGGTCCAGGTGCTCCAGCGACGCATGTAGCTGTTTTGCATAGGGCTGAGTCGTCGTGCAACTTCCCTGATCGCTGCTGCCCCCGCTGTTGTTGCTGCAATGCTTTTCCTAAGAAAGCATACACCCCTTGAAGTTTTTCACCATTGGAGTACAAATCGTTGTTGAGGATGGCGAACGTTGCTTCCGCATTTTCTGCTGCGGTTTTGTATATTGGTTTGCCTCTGGCATCTTTGCCGTTTACTTGCTTTTGCCAAGATGGGTTGTGAAACCTTTCTTTTAGCGGCAATACTTCCGGTCTTACGATTCCCGGTAACCTTGTAGGTTTAATGCCAGATCTATTCTTTTTCTCGTATTCCTCGATTTCTTCCTTCATGAGCTTGATGTCATCCTGGGTTTTTTGGAGGTGTTCACGAGTTCTGAATAGATGTTGCTGCTGCCTCTGGAGAGCTTGTCTCCTGGCTTCTAGCACTTCAGGGGGTTCGTGCAATCCCACTGGTGTTTGCAGTAACTCCTGTTCTTCTTGTTCTGTCAATGGCGGAACAAGGATTTCTTTTGATTTCTTCTCCGCGGGCTTTATTTCGCTTGCATCTCCTACTTCCGGGCTTTCATTTGCTGGATCAGCCGATTTCTTCTTCCGGAGTTTGTACTGGAGCTTTATAGCGGCCTTGTGCTTTTTCTTGGAAGAGGGAGGTTTTTTGTTTGGTTCATCCTCTGTCAATTCTTTGACATCGGGGTATCTTGGAGAAGTTTCTCCGTCTTCTCTCTCTTCCTCTCGCGGAGGAGTTCTAGGGATTTCCTGGCTGTCGGCATCCGTGTTTTCAGCTGGTTTTGCCATCAGCACTTCATGGAATCCCTCTTGAAGAGATTTAACCTTTCTTTCGAAGCCGTCCTCGTCTTCGTCCTCGGAATCAAAGTTGTCTGATCCGGTTTCTGATTCTAATCTCGCCTCAATGGCGGCTAACACAGAGTCAGCTTCCGAGTTCGTCGTTGTGTTGACGGATGTCGGATCTTCCACCTCTGTTGTGGGTTTGCTGTTTTCTACCTCCTCACGGGATTGCCTTCATTGGTGTTTTCGGAGATCTCGGATTGCACCATACCGACAAAGTGTGATTCACTCGTATGTCGGCGATCTGAGCAAAACCCGGTATTGTAGTCATCATCGACTGGGTATAGGGCGGGTGGGATAAATTTACTTTCACCGCAAAACCCCATGGCCTCTGCAGTTAATCCGATAAAGATGTTTGCAGATCCAATCGGTAACACGCAGGCACTTACCAGATGATTTTGCGCCGGTATGTAAGATCCGTTGTCGAGGAAGCGTCCAACGTCGTTGTCGAACTCCAAGCTTCCGATGGTTATGGAACTGCCGATTCCGCCGAGTATCCCAGATCGAAACTTAACGCCTGACGTCGCCGGCCCCATGGTGGGCGCCAACTGTCGAGACATCGTAGTAGAATTCATAGACGGGGGTGCCATGAGACTACTGATAGAGATGTGGGGGGACGTGATTGTGTGAATGACAATGACACAGGGTTTTTACCCAGGTTCGGTATGACGCAGTAATGCGGCGTTCCTACTCCTGCAATCTCACTATTCAGGACTAAAGCCTGTGAATACATAGTACAATGTGAGGTTCTATTAGCTGCTCGTCAAGGATCAACCTCTCGGCGAGTTAGCCTGTAGCTTTTTGTCTATCTATCATATCTCCCGTCCGGCTTTATATAATAGCCGGATTAGGGCATACAGAGTAGGAAACCTAGAAGACTACGGTAACTATTAAGTTGGAAAGTAAGGAATCCGCCTTCTACTCCAAGCCAGATCACATGGGCCGCGATCCGGGTTCTTCTAGAATCCGGCTTCTCTGCGTCAGTTTACTGGGCCGCCCAATGGACCGTAGCCCACTACCATTTGGGCCACCCGGGTAATCCGGCACTTTAGACTGCCATCCGATATACCCCTATTTGGTATATATCCGACAGTATCCTCATCTGAGAACTATATTGTGAGGCCATTGCTACTGAGCGAAACTTAGTAAGGTTTAAGGCGGAAACGAGAGACGCGAGTTTACCCAGGTTCAGCCCCTCTATTGAGGGTAAAACCTACTCCTGCTTTCTTACTATTGGAGAAACAGAGTCTCGATTACAAAGGGCGATTTCGGCTCTCGATGTCCCGAGCTACCTTGCTATTAAATTAGAACTTGTCTTTCTACGTCCCAGGGCCTTGCCTTATATAGTGGACGAGTGCCCCTGGTTATAAGGGGATCCGGGTTATACATGTGATCGGAGTCCTAGCCTGCTCCGGTCTTGGGACGTAGCTTCCGGTTTATTTCGTGATCCGGACGCTTCCATCCGGCTTTGGTCCACTCCTCTGGTCTTGGGCCTCCCTATCTTCTGACCCAGACTATGGGCCGGGTCTGCTCTCCTTTCCGAGTTCTATCTAAACATAACCCGGTCCTTCTCATGCTTGTTGGCTGCTTCAAAGTCTGTTTCTTCTGATTATAAACATGATATTGACACAAGGAACGGCCGGTGCATTTTCCGGTTTATGTGGGTGGTAGGTAAGGCTCTCCCTTACCTATTCCCCCAACATTAGCCCCTAGGTGAACATGAGCACTTAAGTTCATACTTACGCTGTTCACGTCAAGCTTCATTGGGAAAAATTTAAACGTGAATCTCTTAGTTCAAGAAATAATCCTCCGGAATATCTGATCCGGATTATTCGGGAATCATCATTATCTCCAGGATTATATCCTTCCGTTTTTTGAACTTGGAAAGATAACCTCGCACTTTTATCTCCTATATCTCAGGAACCGATTTTTTTCGGTTTATCCCGGATTTTTCTCCGCGCATTTAATACATTTTTCTCAAAAAATCTCCCTTTTGTAGATCCAATCTTATCACATCTTTTTGAAAAAGAACAATCTTGGGGGTCCTTTATGCAAAATTACCAACTAACCCTAGGGTTAGTGCCCCCTCTTATAAATAGCCCCCAGGGGCTCCACTCCGATCATTTGCATCCTGCGCCCACCACTTCGTCTTCCACCTCCGAAAAAAGCTTGAGAGATCCTTTCTCCTGCTAACGCCGCCACAGACGGAGTTTCGACGGCGTTCGCCCAACCATGGTGAAAGAGAATAGCATGGCCACCAGGGCCACAGGAACCGGCAAGAAAAAGAAAGTTGGAGGCGCGCCCGATTCTGCAGCGCCCAAGTCCAATAGGGGTGTGATGCAGGTTAATTGGTGTAAGTCACAGATGAGTCGCCATAATACTGTAAGAGCCGGTGAAAGAAATGAGAACCGGGAGGACGAAACCCTCGAAGAATATGGGCTTCAAAGATTATTACCTCGGGCCAGATCACATTTCAGGAGCACGCCACGAGATGTTTCCTGGAAGTACGCCGGAATCCTCCATCTCCTCAGTTGCATGCATCGCGTCAGTTGCCTTGGGTGAGTCGACTGCCTTGTCTTCTCCATCGCTTTCCGAGGACGAGTGCTCGACGCGTCTCGCCATTGCAACAAAGTGGACACGAGGGTTGATGTGGTAGGAGTACTCGGAGTTTGCTTCTTCAAGCGAGGGTAGCGAGAATTTCGGTGTGACTGCCTCCTCCGGCTGAGCCTGGGTAGAATCTTCCAGGCGCAGTATTCCCGTGCGGCTCGCCCGGAAGTTCAGATCGCCAAACATGAAGTCGACGCTACGTCGAGGGAGTAAAACGCCGAGCTGATCCTGCCGAGTGCTTGGTGAAGTTAATCGACCCGAAACAGATCGAGTCCGCCCGGATCATCGAGTTGAGGCTTGATGGTGATGAAGTCGAAGAAGTTGCGGATACAGTGCCATAGGTTCCCACAGACAACGCCAATGTCGAGGGGGTGAACTCAACAATCCCCATGGTGAGGGACCTGGGGTTTCGTGAAGGAAGGAGGCGTTGGTGGACTTCTCGACTTGACGGGTTGCAACCCGCGGAATTTTATTTCGATGCGGTGAAAAATATCGATTGAAGGGTTGCTATTCGTAGATTGGATCTGGCGTAGTGATGAATCTAGGGTCGTCAGTCCCGTTTGTGACCCCCTCTTGTGCTTTATATAGGTAGCCGGATCTCGGAGGCCGTACATGAGGTGGACTCAAATTAAGGCGGTATTTACACTTTCCTATTCTTGCTGCTTAAGTCTTTCCTTATTCTGCTCATGCGCAGGCTTCTTCCGCGGGTCTCCATGTAGTCATCTGCGAGACTTGCTAAGGTACCCCTTGTTGGGCCACACCGGGTATATCTATTGTGGAGGGTCTCTTGGGTACCCCCACATCTATGATCATCGAAGATGAGAGGGATTTGAACTTGGAGTTATTCTATGATAATGTTGGAAGCCGAGTGAAACCTGCTAAAGACCCAGATCGACTCCAATCATTCATTCAGACATACTCGGAGACTGAGAATGCCAACACACACACCCAGCTTCGGAGAGATCTCATTGATCACATCTGGAGTTTACACGGGGAGTAATTTTTTTATTTTTTATTCATCTGATCTCATTCTTGTGTTATTTGAAATATTTATTTGATCTCATATTTTTTGTAATATTTTAACCATTTGAATTTACTCATGTGTAATTTGAAACATTATTTGAACTATTTCATATTGATATTTGTGCTGCCATTTGAATTGACGTATATGTGGTGAAAATTAAAAGGTGTAGCGGAAAACTGGTTTTACGGGTTGAAAACTACTGCGCCGTAGCAGTTCCCGTAAACCCGTCCCGTAAAACAGAATGTCGGATATATACTGAATAGGGGTATATCGGATGGTAGTCTAAAGTGCCGGATTACCCGGGTGGCCCAAGTGGTAGTGGGCTACGGTCCATTGGACGGCCCAGTAAGCTGACGCACAGAAGCCGGATTCTAGAAGAACCCGGATCACGGCCCACGTGATCTGTGTCGTGGGATAATCACGGCAGATGTTACCGGGGGTAACTGATCTTGGGGCAAGTCGACACAGGTATTCGGGAGAGGGTTTAGCTCGAAGGAAGACATGGCGAAAGCGATCTAAGAACCAGGAAATAACTCGCCGGATCTCAATATGAATTATGCTAGATACTCGATAACAGGTGTTACAACTATGACTTGAATCTCTGGCAAACTAAACCTAGGGGCCGGTTTATAAAGCACCCGTACACCCCTAACTTGCCCTTCAAGGCACATCTTGAGTCCTACTCGAACTCCACATACAAAGCCTAACTTTCCTTATCGCAACCCACAAGCCGGGTTACGAATCTCACAAGCCTTTGGGCCTTCTAGCAACCTCTTTACCCCTATCCGGGTATTGCTCAGCTCACCTCGGGCCGGATTATACCTTGAAGTGGGCCTACCGGGTTACTATCCCCCCATCAGTAGTCCCCAGAATAGCCTGGGCTTCCAAGATTTACTCTTCGAAGTGCTGGCTATTCCCTGCAGAAATATTGGATACAAGAACACATAAAGATCAAGATACAATATGCTGACAAGCGGCTGGGATTAACACCCAGGGGATCAGGTAGCAACCCGGCTTCCCCTCAAAGGCTCTCCCTCAATCTTCCAGACCTGAGTCTTAATAGGAAACTCGATGATTTCACATCTTCCTCAATAACTGTCGCTGATACTAGGAAGGAAATTTCCCCTTCCTTTTACTCTGGATTACATCGATCTATGCATAAGGCGCGTCTTTCAAATTTCAAAATAGCCAACCATTACTCCGCACATCCCGGGTTTCGCCCGTTAGGTTAGGCTTTTCCACCCGGGCTATTATAAATAGACCCCAAGGAGCAAACTCAACCCTAACGGCTCATTTCCCCCACTTCTCTTCTCCTCAAGCTCGAGTTCGCGGAGTGCCACCACGGAAGCCCTACGCACATCGCCGGAGCCCATCCGCCGTCGCTTGCGCTCCGCCACCACGCAAACCACTCCAGCTCCCAAATCCACCACCAAGCCCCCGATTCGCCGGCAGGAAATCGCCAAAGGGCATCAATCTTGCGCCATCTGTCTCCGTAAATCCCTACTCCAACCTCCTCCGGTAAGCTCTTGATATCCTCCATTCCAACCTTGCAATCCCTTAGCTTTTCCTTAGATCAGATCTGAATCGAGTCGCATGCAATTTCTCGGGACCTGCCGAATTAACTTACTAGCGTTTGCCATAACCACTCCCATAGATAGGATGCGCAGCTTATCTTACTCCCCTACCACTAAGTATCATTAGATTGGCCTTAGATACAGAAATTGGATTTCCCATCTGGGCTCGGGCCACCAAAAATTTCCGCCCTTGCTCTTATCATCCGGAAAATCTCACTTCTCCGGCTCACTTGCTGATAATAGACATAAGGGTATCCTTCTACCTTCCCCCGACACTTACTTTACGTAAAAACTTCATAATTTTCATAACAACATGCGATACCCGGACAGATCACAGTTGACCCGGCAAGGCAATACCCGGATTATTTTTAAGTTACCGGCAACCGACTATTCATTAATTTCCGAGCTTTCGCCGCTCACCTCCTTCCCTTTGATGTTTTAACAGGTCAACCCCATGGCACCCAAGAGGCAGGGGAAACAGCCGGCTAAAACTAAGCCCACTAACTCCATTTCAGCCAATTGGGGGAGATCCTCCGTCACCAAGGCCAAACTGGAGGAGTTAGTGGAGCTTGGAATCCTTCCTCCCCAGGAAACTATCCACTGGAGAGTACCCGGCAACGAAACCCGGCCCTCTCCAGCAACGGATGAGGTAATATGTTTTGTCGAACACGTGACCCGAGGCTTCAGGCCCCCGGGTCACCCTTTCTTTCGTGACGTCCTAGATCACTATAATCTCCGTATTTTCGATATAGGCCCAAACTCCGTTCTGAACATCACCCACTTTATCGTTCTTTCCGAGTCTTACTTGTGCACTCCGCCAAGTTTGGCTCTCTTTGTTGAACTCTTTCAGTGCAAGCCGTGCCGCGAAAGCGGTGACGGCACACTTCTTACCTGCGGCGGGGTTTCTATCCAGCGCCGCAAGAATTCCTTGATGCCTCCCCTCACTCTCAATTCTCATGTAAAGCACTGGCAGCTCTCATACTTCTACTGCCAGGACACCTCCCCACCCGGTGAGAAGAAATTATCGGGTTACTCGGAGGGTCAGCTCGACATTTCCGAATCTTTCAACGCCTTCGCCTCTGACTCGGACAGGGAGGCGATCTTGCCTTCGTTGGCTAAAATCCCCATCCTATCAGCCCGAGGCCTCATCGGGCTAAACTTGGTGAAGACCTGGGTTAACTTCCGCATCCAGCCAAACTCCATTCGTGAGAAACTGATGTGTGAATATTCGGGTCAAACCACGGACCCGATCCGATACTCTGCCAGCACCCTTGCCCCTAATGACATGAACAAAACGATCAAGGGTTTTTAACGGAGAAGCTCGAGGTAATCCGGAGCATCGCCGGGTTAGAACCTTTTACACTCGAGAACCCCGCCCCCGCTGTAAGCTTTCTGCCTCTTGATTTTGGATTTTAACAAGCTTACCTTTATCCGCTTTTCATGACTCGATATTAACCATTATCCTGGCATTTTCACCTCAGGCCGATAATGGCTTTTGGACAATCGACACTCCTCCCAATTCCGGAGACGCGGAGGAAGAAGATAACGCCGTTAATTCGGATGAAGGTGCGTACTTAACCCCCTTGCGTACATTATATCCTGTCTCCTCTTTCTCCTTATGCTATATCTTCAATACCTTTCAGAACGAGAGGACCAAGACGAAGAAGAAGAATCAGATGGCTGGGAAGAATCCGCCAGCGAGGAGGACGAGCCGGAGCCGGCCACCAAAGCCGGATCCAAAAGGAAATCCCAGAGAATCGCCCTCCAGGTTTTTATTCCGCTCCCTTGCACTTTTAATTTTTGTTCTCATAACGTCATTTCGGGGCTAACCCCACCTTCACCCCTTTTGATCATAAATGAAGGAGCCACCCGCGACTAGGCGCCGAGTAACCCGGAACCATCCAGGCAACAAGGCCCTTAACCCGGGCACTTCATCGCCCCCGACTCGACACCCTGGTATTTATATCGTAAATAGAAACTCTTTCCGGACATTCCTTTGCAACATGATCTCAACCTTGCTTGGCATTTTTCAGTATCTTCCGGGTCTAGCAGCGGCTTTCCTTCGGACTTCCCGGTGAACACCGGGTAAGCGCCTTTTCCTGATATTATACCGAACTTTCATCCCCTTTTTTTTCATAACCAAAGATTAATTGCGCCTTTGCACCTTCTTCAGAGCCACGGTTATTAGTAGCGACCAGGAGGACACCGAGGCTAAGGTCCGGGTCGAGAACGAGCCGGCTGATGATGCCTTCACCACGGCTGGCGACGAGCAAGTGTCGCCACCGGAGCCAGCTAGGCATGACGCCGAGTATCCAATCGCTTCGCACGCAGGCGAGAAGGAGAAGGGAGCAGCTTCGAGCGCGGAGGGGGACCAGACTCCGACATTCGGATGACCCGGGTGCCACCTCCTGTTACAAGAAAAGCTCCTTTTCCCACTTTCCAGGTACCCGAGTCATCTAACTCGGATAACGCTGATTTTAACCAGCTAATGAGCGCTCTTCTCGCCATGAAAGCTTCGGAAGGAAATGTCCTAGAGCGTATGGCTGCAGCACATCAGGTAATCTTGTTTGACACTTCTTACTATACATCCAGTCCCCAAGTTCCGAGTATAATTTTCTGTAATTATTCTCGGTACTTCGCATAATAATCTTCTGTAATCATTTTCTTAGAAGGAAATATTCTCGCAATATCCGGCTTACAATTGCACTCATTCTTTGCAGGCGGAGATAACTCAGTCGGATGAAACACTACTTAAAACTGAGCAGCTCTTGCTTGCGGAAACAAAGCGCAGGGAAACCCTTGAAGCGGAGATAAAGACTTTGAAAAAGGATGTCTCCAAGTACAAGAACAAATACAATGCTGCCCAGTCCTCGCTGAATAACCTGTCGACTCAGCTTACGGACACTTACCGTATCTTGCTAAGTAAGTTTGCTATTTGCGATTAATTTGCGTATCTCTATCTTGCCGCTGTAATAACCAATATTACTGATATGCTTTTGCGTGTTTCGATTGCAGGTGCTAACCTTGCTGCTCCGGAGGAGAACACCGTTACTCAGGCTAAAACTCTGAAGACTGTGCTCCGGCATTTTTTGCTGGCACGAAACTTTTGCTGGATGCTATAAAGTGGCCTTCGGAGGTATACCCGGGCGAAGAAAATCTCATGCAGGCCTTGTCCACAGCGCCTGGATGGATTGAAATACTGAAGCGTTCGTCTTGCCGGATTGGGATGACCCGGTCTTTGACGCTGGCGAAGGCATATTTTCCTAAGCTTGACCCGGCCAAGGTAGTATCCGGGTTCCCAGAGTTCAAGGCTGACGGGTCTAAGTTTAAACCCCAGGACTTCAAAGCTATACAATCGTCGGTACGTCACTCGGCCACAACTTTGGCAGATAAAATGGATCTAAACACAATTATGAGCTCGTATGACTCTGAGGGTAAGGTTATTCTGGTGGAAGCACCCCCTCCTTTTGATATGCTGGAAAAGTGGTCGACTGACCTGGCCAGGAGGAAAGAAGAGGCTGCGAAGAGAGAGGCCGAACTAGGCGTAAAGCCGTCTACCTCAACGCCAGCCGTTCCTCCGCCTGTCCGTCCCGACGTGAAGAGTCCGAGTAAAACTGCTGGCAAAGCCAAGGAGCAAGTCCCAGACGAAGACCCGGAGAATCACCCCCGGGATGCCGAGTAGGATGATACCTAGTGCTTTGCGTTTCTCGAGGTTGATATGATGTTTAGCGATGCGCCTGTGCAACATTGATACTGATGTTATGACTTTGCGCTTGTTTAACTTGTGATAACTCCTTGCCTCTCCCGGCTTTTGATAATCTCGATCCTTGTGTTAAATGTAAGCTTATTCTCGATACTTTGAATTCTTGCTTTTGATTCTCTTTTGAGACTCGGCTAACCGAGTATCATAGGTTTTGATAGACGGGCTTTTCTTTAAGTCCCCAAGGCTCGGAAACTAAGGTTTACGAGTTGTAGTAGTTAAGCAGTTTGTTTCTGTCTCGAAGTCCCCAGTCCCCATGACCCAAAGTACGAGCTAGGGGGGCGTGGCCTTTCTCAGATGACAAACTGCTTTTTACCAGGCTGGAAACCGATAGCTATTCACATAAATACTGAAGTCATGCTTAATACTTGTTGAGTTTCCGGCTATTTGAGCCTTATACTCTGCATGGACTTGTGGTTTAGATGACCCTTTTGATTATCTTGTACTGTAAGCCGGCTTTCGCGTGGATACCATGCTGTTACATCTATACGAAAAACAGGGTCAAGCAAGTCCCATTGGGCTGCATAGTTTGATTGTAATCGTAAGTGAACAGATCATGCCACTTTAGTGCGAGTCACATCGAGCTTAAGTAAGAATAATCAAGAAATTTGGCTCCTTTGTCCGGTTATAAGATTGCAGCCGTACCCGTTTTTTCGAGTAATCAGCCCTCATAACTCATAGGCATCGAGGCCGGGTCTCCGGGCTTGTGATTACTTACTTAAGCACACCAATCCCCGAAGACCTATATGCACGTGACGTACTTTGATGATATTGACGTATTGATAATAACAAGCATTACTTACTTGTAACTGAAGCAAAGACCATGATACGACTCGAGACCATCTTCTTTTATTGATAAAAAATTCTTTTTTTTTTTTTTTGAATCAGCAGGCCGCCTCATTAAAAACCTTCCAGTCCCCTTAGGTACCCTGGATAGGAAAAGAGTGCGTATGAAACCTGCCGCCCATTACACTGCTTTAGTTATTCTCGAGAGTCGGCCTCGCGTTGGTACGGCCGATGCACATTCTCCACTTGCTACGCCCTTTCGTAATGAGTACCGGATTTGCTAGCCAATCCGGGTATATCGCCCTTGAAACGTGATCAGCTGCGGATGGTGGTACGTCTTCTTCTTCCCTGCTGAGAGTTTTGAAAGTATCGCTCCTGATGAAGCCTACCATCTTAGGGTTTTGTTCTGCCCTAACTTTTGCTTTGTCCCCCTCAGGAGTTGGCTTTTTTGACGTTGTCCTCTCTTCTAGGTCTACCTGAGAACGGTAATGTTTGAGCTCTTCCTTCCTACAGGCTTGCTCGGCCATTGCCGCGTCTCCCTCATCACACTCAGCTGCTATATCTCGGTTTCCGTGTATTGTAATGGTCTTCTTGGGACCCGGGATTTTCAGTTGTAGGTACACATAACACGGTCTCGCCATGAACTTGGCATAAGCCGGCCTTCCAAACAATGCATGATAAGGGCTGCGCAACTTTACTACCTCGAAGGTAAGCCACTCGACTCGGTAGTTGTCCTTTAACTCTCCAAAAGCTACTTCCAGTGCCACCTTTCCTTCAGGGCATGCTGAGTGACCCGGCATTATCCCGTGAAAAACTGTTGTACTCTTTTGCAGCTGCGATTCCTTTAAGCCCATACGCAGAAAAGTTTCCCAGTACAGGATATTGATACTACTTCCTCCATCCATCAAGACTTTTTTCAGCTCGTAGCCGTTGACCTGTGGTGCCACTACCAAAGCTAAGACTCCCGGGTGATCAACTCTGTCCGGGTGATCCTTCCTGCTCCATGTTACCTCTTGTTCTGACCACCTCAAATACCTTGGAACAGCGGAAGAGACCGAATTAACTGCTTGTTTCAGTATCTTCTTATCCTTGTTAGAGCCTCCCGTAGTGTGCACATGATATTGACCCAGCTGTTTGGGGTTAGCTTGAAAACCTCCCGCTCCCCCTTGATTGTTACCTTGATTTCCAGCTGGCGGGTTGCCGGCTGGGGGCGGTCCGTTGCCCAAATTTCCACCTAGGCCCGGGCCTCCTCCTCGGCCTGCACCTCGCATGGCTCTGTTCACTTCCTCGTTCTTCCACCTTTGTAAGTCGGCACATTGCTCCAATGAATGATTGGCCGGCTTGCCGTTCCTGCTATGCTTCGGGCATGCCATCCTAAATATGTCCCAACTGTTGCTTGGTCTTGGAGGTCCTTGGTAGTGCCCCCCATTGTGATTTCCAGTATTAAAATTTCCTTCGGATCTAGGTCTTGAAGACCCGGCCTCCGTGTTGGCTACAAACTCGGAATTCCCTTCAAATGGGCGCTTGTTTTGGCTACTTCCATTATTGTTTGGCGCCGATCCATTGCCGGTTTTCCCACTGCTACTTGTGTTTGCTTTTGCTTTCTTGTCATCAACTTCCTCCTCTGTGGTATCCGTTGCGGCGTGTTTGTTGCACGCATCCATTAACTCTCCCATTGTAACCTCCGCTGCATTCCTACTAGATTTCATGCGAGTTAGCTTTTGCACTAAAGGAGCATACTTACATGTTTTTGCCATAGCTTGTAGCGCGTCCTTAGGCTGGATATCCGTAGACGAGTGGAGTATCTCCATAACCCGGCGTACCCAGCTGCGTGCTGACTCTCCTTTCTTCTGAACGCATCTTTCTAAATCATCAATAGTAAATAACTTTCTGCATGTCCCATGAAAGTGCTTGATAAATGCGGTCTTTAGCTCCTCCCACGATTTGATCGATTTTTCCGGTAGATTGGTGAACCATAACTTTGCTGCTCCCTCTGACATCATTAAGTACATGAATTTGGCTTGGAGATTCTCGGATGCGTTGCGAATTGACATTGCCATCTCATAGCTGCTCAGCCACGTTTCTGGATCCATTGTTGGCTCGTAATTTACTACTTTCCCCGGTTCTTTGAACTTCTCCGGGTAAGGTTCTGCCCTGATATCGTCCGAGAGGCACTTGGGTCCCGCCAGGGTGGTTGGGGGTGGTCTTGCTCGGGAGGCGCGTGACCCGGCTGGGGGTGCCTCGGGGTGCGGCGCCACCGGCAATTCGTGCCCAGCAGATCCGGCCCCGGCTCTTCTGGCTCTGGAACTGTCCACCACCGCCTGCGCTGCTGATACTACTGGTACTGTCTGGATACGCGGTGGAGGCGGCATTTGCTGCTGCTCTTCCCTTCGTCGTGCCGCACTTGTTTGGACATTGCCCTGTTGCTGACTGGCGTACGGCGTCCCATGCATCCCGCTTCTATGATCCGGATAATTGGCTTGCTGTGCTACCGCGGTGTGTAGCAGATCGATTGCTCGTCGGGTTCCTTCCGCATGAGGCGAGTCTCCCACAGGAATCTGGTTTAATGCGAGCGTTGCTGCGTACACGTTGTCCATGGGATTGTTGTAATGACCTGCTGGTGTGCGGAATCGTGATGGTGGTGGTGGCATGGTATTGCCGGCTGTCGCCCCCGTCTGTGGCAAAGGTAACCCGGCTGGCGCGTTTACCGGATGTGCTCCCGTTGAAGGTCGCGGTATGGTCCCTTGGTTCGTCGGTGGAATCGGCTGATCTTGAGGCGTGAACACCAGGGCAGTCGGGTTAATAACCCCTCCTGTTGCCGGCAGCATAGTTCGGTGCCTTTGGTGCATCCTTGTCGTTTCCTCCCGGAGCCGGGTCTCTCGGTCATCCAATTCGCGCTGCCGCGCGACCATCCCCTGCCTTTCTGCTTCCACTTGCCTTCTTTGCTGCTCCAATGCACGACGAGCCACGTCCAGGTCTCTTACACGCTCTGCCGCGTTTTCTGGGGTAATAACTGTGGCCAAGACTGTGGGGTCCAAAATCAAATTATTATCAAACAGAGCCGGGTGACGCGGGTTTGAGGGGCCCGCCCCCGGTGTCCGGTTTGCTTGGAACCCGAACATATTTGCGTGTCGCTCCTCGTCTGCTGGGCGACTGGTGACAGACGCCGACTCTCCATCGACCTGGACCAAGACCGGGTCAACTGCTCCTTGCTGCTGGGCCGCTGCCTGAACCGCCCCGGCTGGCGCCGCGGCCGCGTTTTCTTGATTGAGATTGGTCGCGGGAGCCGCATAGACTGCAACCCGGCGCATGATGCCCGGTGTAGATTCGTACTGTTCTTCCCCGCTGTTTTCCCTTTCATATCGATCCTCCGACAAATCCCGTATAGACTCGGTATCATCTTCCCTCTCCATCTGACCCGTTGTTCCAATCGACTCTTCTTTTTCCGATCGGACATACATGTCTTCTCCTGACACAGAATCAGATCCAATATTATCACAATTCAAACTGGAAGTACATACCACACCGACGAAGACGTTGACGCTGCCGACTATCACGATGGATCCGGTTTCGAGGTGATCTGACTCTGGCCCCCAGCCAGAATCGTCTACCATCTTCTCTCCTTTGCTGTTGACGTAGATTTCTCCGACGATGAGGTTCTTCATGCTCTTCCGAGCTTCTCCCGTGATGTAAACACCTTTGGACGCAGGCCCCACGGTGGGCGCCAACTGTCGTGGGATAATCACGGCAGATGTTACCGGGGGTAACTGATCTTGGGGCAAGTCGACACAGGTATTCGGGAGAGGGTTTAGCTCGAAGGAAGACATGGCGAAAGCGATCTAAGAACCAGGAAATAACTCGCCGGATCTCAATATGAATTATGCTAGATACTCGATAACAGGTGTTACAACTATGACTTGAATCTCTGGCAAACTAAACCTAGGGGCCAGTTTATAAAGCACCCGTACACCCCTAACTTGCCCTTCAAGGCACATCTTGAGTCCTACTCGAACTCCACATACAAAGCCTAACTTTCCTTATCGCAACCCACAAGCCGGGTTACGAATCTCACAAGCCTTTGGGCCTTCTAGCAACCTCTTTACCCCTATCCGGGTATTGCTCAGCTCACCTCGGGCCGGATTATACCTTGAAGTGGGCCTACCGGGTTACTATCCCCCCATCAATCTGGCTTGGAGTAGAAGGCGGATTCCTTACTTTCCAAGTTAATAGTTACCGTAGTCTTATAGGTTTCCTACTCTGTATGCCCTAACCCGGCTATTATATAAAGCCGGACGGGAGATATGATAGATAGACAAGAAGCTACTAGCTAACTCGCCGAGAGGTTGATCCTCGAAGAATAGCTAACAGAATCTCACATTGTACTTTGTATACACAGACTTTAGTCCTGATTAGTGAGATTGCAGGAGTAGGAACGCCGCATTACTGCGACGTACCGAACCTGGGTAAACTCGGTGTCTTTGTCCTTAACACAACCACGTCCCCCACGTCTCTACCCGTAGTCTCATGGCACCCCCGTCTATGAATTCTACTACGATGTCTCGACAGTTGGCGCCCACCGTGGGGCCAGCGACGTCAGGCGTTAAGTTTCGATCTGGGATACTCGGCGGAATCGGCAATTCCATAACTGTCGGAAGCCTGGAGTTCGACGATGATGTTGGACGCTTCCTCGACAATGGATCTTACATACCGGCGCAAAATCATCTGGTAAGTGCCTGCGTGTTACCGATTGGATATGCAAATATCTTTATCGGACTAACTGCAGAGGCCATGTGGTTTTGCGGTGGAAGCAAATTTTTCCCACCCGCCCTATACCCAGTCGAAGATGACTATGATACCGGATTTTGCTCAGAGCGCCGACATAAAAGTGATTCACAGTTTATCGGTATGGTGCAATCCAGGTCTCCGAAAACACGGATGATGGAAACCCTGTGCAGGAGGCAGAAAGCAGCAAACCCACTACTGAGGTGGAAGATCCGACACCCGTCAACATAGAGACGAACTCGGAAGCTGACTCTGTTTTAGCCGCCATTGAGGCAAGATTAGAGTCAAAAACCGGATCAGATGACTTTGATTCCGAAGACGAAGACGCGGACGCCTTTGAAAGAAAGGTTAAATATCTTCAGGAAGGATTCCACGAAGTACTGATGGCAAAACCGGCTGAAAACACAGATGCCGGCAGTCAGGGAAGCCCTAAAACTCCTCCGCCAAAGGAAGAGAGAGAAGATGTAGAAACTTCTCCAATATTCCCCAATGTCGAAGAATTGACAGAGGATGAACCTGCCAAAAAACCTCCCTCTTCCAAGAAAAAGCACAAGGCCGCTAAAAAATCCAATACAAACTCCGGAAGAAGAAATCGGCTGATCCAGCAGATGAAAGCCCGGAAGTAGGAGATGCAAGCGGAATAA
This sequence comes from Alopecurus myosuroides, assembly GCA_028641055.1. NCBI lineage: Eukaryota > Viridiplantae > Streptophyta > Magnoliopsida > Poales > Poaceae > Alopecurus > Alopecurus myosuroides. The sequence goes on from CM054058.1 coordinate 246,314,067, forward strand.
AACCCGTGGAGAAGAAAACCAAAGAAATCCTTGTTTTGCCAATGACAGAGCAAGAAGAACAGGAGCTGTTGCAAACACCAGTGGGATCACACGAACTCCCTGAAGTGCTAGAAGCCAGGAGGCGAGCTCTCCAAAGGCAACAGCAACATCTATTCAGAACTCGTGAACACCTCCAAAAAACCCAGGATGACATCAAGCTCATGAAGTAAGAAATTGAGGAGTACGAGAAAAAGAATAGATCTGCCATTAAACGTACAAGGTTACCCGGAATCGTAAGACCGAAAGTACTGCCGCCAAAAGAAAGGTTTCACAACCCATCTTGGCAAAAGCAGGTAAACGGCAAGGACGCCAGAGGCGAACCAATATACAAAACCGCAGCAGAAAACGCGGAAGCAGCGTTCGCCATCCTCAACAATGATATGTACTCCAACGGTGAAAAACTTCAAGGGGTGTATGCTTTCCTAGGAAAAGCATTGCAACAACAACAGCGGGGGCAAGAGCGATCAGGGAAGTTGCATGATGACTCCGCCCTATGCAAAACAGCTACTTGCGCCGCTGGAGCACCTGGACCGGAAGAACCTGGACATTCAAACAACTCAAAGGATAAGAAAGCGGATCCGAGAAAAGACAAGAAAAATCCCGACAACAAGGATGAAGCGTCTAGAACCGGATCCCATCTCCCGAAAGGTGGACTTAACCCCCACGATTGGGAAGAAAAACACCGGAATGACGGCAAAGCAATGCCACCTCCGAGACACCCAGCTGAAAAAGCTGGAAGACAGGATATACCTCACAGGCGTGAGAGATCTCGGACACCCCCCAGGGATAAGGAAAGACACAGGAGTATAACTCCACCTCATCCAAAGGGTCGTGATCTCGGAAGAAATAGAGACAATCCCGGAAAAGCGCGTCCGTGCAACAATGGAAAAGAAAGGAGTAGATCCCCTTCTGTCCATTCAGCCGGCAGGTACTCCGCACACATGGATAGGGCGGAAAGAGACGATCTATACTTTGGACCTAACTGCTTTACAGATAGGATCCGAAGGATAACCCTGCATTCTGGCTTTGCCAAAGTTGGTCCAACGTACCAAAAATATACCGGTAGTACGAACCCGGATACCTGGCTCTCAGACTACTATACAGCCGTCCAGATTAACAATGGGACAGACCTGGAAGCTGTAAAGTTTCTTCCCCTAATGTTACTGGATGGAGCCAGAGATTGGATCAATGGATTACCTTCCAGAACTGTCGACAGCTGGGACGATATGGCTCGAGTATTTACTCAGCATTTCCGGGGAACCTATAAACGCCCGAATAGCATCAACCAGCTAAGCCGTTGCACCCAGTTCGAGGACGAACCATACGTGGATTTCATCTCAAGATGGACGGCAATGAAGAATAGCTGCTCTGGAGTAACTGACGTACAAGCAATGCATGCTTTCATCAATGGCCTAATACCCGGACTTGTACCATTCATGGTTGGTTCCAAACAGCACAAAGATCTCGGATCTATGCTTACAACCGCCAATGAACATGCTGCAGCCGAGGACGACATCAGAGCTAGAGGAGGCAATATCGATACACTGATACAGGCCAAGAAGAATCCTCGCCCTGAGAAAAAAGGAACTCCAGACGCAGCACAAAAGCCCAAAGAGGTTAACATAGCCTTTGGAAGTGAAAAGGGGAACGGGTGGAAAGGACGCAGTTCAGAACCAATCAACTACACTAAGGAAGAGTGGGAAAAGATTAAGTCGGAACCCTGCGTCCACCATTCGCAATTTGGGAAACCCACCCATACCAACGCACAATGCCGGCTGAACAAGCACATGAAAGACAGTGCAGGATCCGGAAACAAGGGGAAGAGTTCCAAAAGGAAATTTTCCAAGCAAAAGCCAGAAGCTGAGAAAGAAGACAGTGAATCGGACACTGACGAAAAAATCCAGGAACAACAGCGAAAAGGCGAACCCAAATTTCCGAGAGTTGACGGAGAATGTGCCCTAACTTTCCTGGCAACTCCATCAGCAAAGGTGGCAAAAAGAACGCTTCGAGAAGTAAACGCGGTTGTTCCGGCAACCCCCAAATTCTTGAAGTATTCGAACACACCAATCACCTGGGATCAGTCTGATCATCCCGGAAATATCCCTGAACCCGGCACGCAAGCTATTGTTGTAAGCACTATTGTCGAGAACACTATGCTAAAAAGAGTGCTGATGGATGGAGGATCCAGCATTAACATAATGTACCTGGATACGCTGAGGCATCTGAAAATCTCTGAGACCCAGCTCAACCACAGCAACATACGCTTTCACGGCATTGTCCCTGGCAGGCAAGCACGACCCCTAGGAGAAATTTCCCTAGATATCACTTTCAGAGAAAAAGATCACTTCCGTCAGGAAAAAGTATCCTTCGAAGTGGTGCCGTTCGAAAGCGTGTATCACGCAATACTCGGACGTCCAGCTTTCGCCAAGTTCATGGCAAGATCATGTTATATCTATAACAAGCTGAAGATGCCAGGGCCAAAAGGAGGAGTAATCACCATATCTGGAGACTTCAAGCTGGCAAACAAGCTGGAAAAAGAAAACGCCCTTTGCGCTGAGAAGATCATAGCAAAGGAAGAGCTGAAGGAGCTGGCTAAAGAGGTATCGCCGACAGAAATGCCGGCAGGAAAAGAAAGCCGGAAGCTAGCAGATAGCTTCAAGGCATCCGAGAACACAAGACAGGTAATCCTAGATCCCAAAGATCCGATAAAATTTGTCGTAGTGGGAACTGGGATGACCGACAAATAGGAAAGCGAGCTCATCAAGTTCCTCCGTGAGAACTGGGACATTTTTGCCTGGTGTCCAGCTGACATGCCAGACGTACCCAGGGAACTTGCTGAGCATCAACTCAAGGTGATTCCAGGCTCCAAACCCGTCAAACAAGGTCTCCGTCGATTTGACGGAAGAAGACGGAAGGCTATTGGCAAGGAAATTATCGGCTTTTAGCAGCAGATTTTATCCAGGAAGTTATACACACTGAATGGTCTGCAAATCCGGTATTAGTACCGAAGAAAGATACCACCTCCCTTAGGATGTGTATAGATTACACCGTCTTGAACAAACTGTGTCCGAAAGATAGGTTCGCGTTACCGCGAATTGATCAAATAATAGATGCCACTGCAGGCTCTGAGCTTTTATGCTTTTTGGATGCATATTCCGGGTACCATCAAATACGCACGAAAAAGGAAGATCAAATTAAGACTTCTTTTATAACCCCTTACGGGACGTACTATTACATAACCATGCCATTTGGCCTGAAGAATGCAGGTGCAACCTACCAGCGTTGCATGCAACGTTGTTTGCATAGTCAGATTGGCAAAAAGGTCCACGTTTACGTGGACGACATTGCTGTCGTAACCAAGGAAAAAGATACGCTCCTTGAAGATTTGCGAGAAATCTTCGAAAATTTGCGCACTTACAAGATGAAGTTAAATCCATCAAAGTGTGTATTCGGGGTTCCCTCAGGAAAACTTCTAGGTTTTATCGTTTCTCACAGAGGAATAGAAGTAAACCCAGAAAAGATCAAAGCAATCTTAAACATCTCCAAACCTACGTGTGTAAAAGATGTCCATAGATTGACGGGTTCCGCTGCGGCCGTCAGCAGATTTATTAGTCGGCTGGGGGATAAAGCCTTACCACTCTACAAGTTGCTGAAAAAATCCGACAAATTCGAGTGGACAGAAGAGGCAGATGCAGCATTAGCCCAGTTGAAGGAAACTCTGATGAAAGCTCCGATTTTGGCATCCCCAAAAGACGAAGAACCTATGTTATTGTACCTTACGGCTACAAATCGGGTTATTAGTGCAGTAATTGTTGTGGAACGGAAGAAAGACGAACAGAGCATACCAGACCAGCATCCTATGTGAGTGAAGTTTTCTCCGAGTCCAGACAAAGGTATCCACACAATCAAAAACTGGCATATGGCGTATTTTTCGCATCTAGAAAACTTCGCCATTACTTCCAAGGACATTCCATAACAGTGGTATGCAAAGCACCACTAGGGGATATAATAAACAATGCGGAGGCGGTTGTCCGAGTAGCCAAATGGGGCATCGAGCTAGCAGCATTCGACATTAAGTATCAGCCAAGGACATCAATAAAATCCCAGGTTTTGGCAGATTTTGTCGCCGACTGGACGGAAGCAATGGAGAAAACACCAATGCCGGAGTCCGAGTACTGGATCATGCACTTTGAAGGATCCAAGATGAAGGAGGGCGCTGGAGCTGGTGTAGTCTTAAAATCCCCTAAAGGAGATACAATGGAGTATGTATTACAAATACACTTCAACGCCAGCAACAACGTGGCAGAATACGAAGCCTTGCTTCATGGCTTGCATATTGCAAAAGAAATAGGTGTCAAGCGCATTCTGTGCTACGGCGACTCAGATTTGGTACAGCACCAGCTCAACCAAACTTGGGACGCAAAAAGCCCTATAATGGCCGAATACCGGAGAACGGTGGACGAATTTGCCATGTGTTTCTTCGGATTCGAAGTGCTCCATGTTAAAAGGGAGGAAAACTGGAACGCGGATGCATTAGCCCGCATGGGATCGGAAAGGGTAAAAATCCTAGCACCAGGTATATTCGTCCAACATTTGTAGGAACCATCGATAAAAGGTGGAGATGTTGATTATCCTCTGGCTTCCGAGTCAATTGAAGTTATGCTCGTTAACCCGGATTAGACAATCCCATATCTAAACTTCTTAGTTAATCAGAAGTACCCGGAAGGAGCAGACGAAGTCTTGCAAAGACAGATCCAGCGTCGATGCAAAGGATGCACGGTAATTAACAATTGCCTGTATAAACGCAGTACTTCCGGAATTTTTCTGCGATGTATTTCACCAGAAGAAGGACAAGAAATCCTGCAAGAAATCCATGCCGGAGATTGCGGACATCATGCTCAATCAAAAATCATAGTTAAAAAAGCATTCCGTGCCGGGTTTTTCTGGCTAACAACCAAGGTTTACGCAGAGCACATAGTAAATACATGTGCAGGTTGTCAGTATTACGCCAAGCAGACTAATATGCCAGCCCAAGCACTCAAAACTATCCCCATTACATGGCTGTTTGCGGTCTGGGGGCTAGATATGATGGGACCATTCAAAACTGCGCGAGGCGGACTCACACGTCTACTAGTAGTTGTGGACAAATATACCAAGTGGGTGGAGGCTAAACCAATCAAAAAGCTTGACGGTGTAACTGCCAGAAATTTCATCATTGACATAGTCATGAGATACGGCGTTCCACACAGTATATTAACTGACAATGGGACAAATTTCTCTATTGGAGAGTTGGCAAAATATTGTCGACAAACGGGAATTCGCCTAGATCTCGCATCTGTGGCACACTCGCAATCCAATGGACAGGTTGAAAGAATGAATAGCTCAATCCTGCAAGGAATACGTCCAAGACTTGAATCTCCTCTTCATAGAGCAGTTGGAGCATGGGTAGAAGAGCTACCATCCATACTTTGGAGCATTCGAACAACACCAAACAGGTCGACTGGGCAAACCCCGTTTTTCGTAGTTTATGGTGCGGAAGCAATCCTACGAACGGACATGATCCATGATAGCCCAAGAGTGCAGGATTTCGATGAATCGGATGCCGAAAAAGCACGACAGGATGCCGTCGACCTCTTAGAAGAGAAACGAGAGCTTGTGCTTCAACGATCCGCCATTTACCAGGAAGGTTTACGACGTTACCATAGTCGACAATCAGGCATCGTTCTTTTAAAGAAGGTGACCTAGTGCTAAGATTGGTGCAGCAAAGAAAGCACAAATTGGCCCCAGTATGGGAAGGACCATTCGTCATCAGCAAAGCTATGAAAAATGGATCATACTATCTTGTAGATATTCAGGATACGGAAGATCATCCTGACAAGCCGAATCGCAAAAGAAAGAGAAAGATAGATGCTGAACTAGGAGAGACAAAGAGGCCCTGGAGTATCCAGCAGTTACGTCCCTTCTATACTTAGTTCAATTTCTATGTAAACATCTTTGAGATCATGAAATAAAGTTGTCGGAATTCTTATATTCATGTTTTTTACAAGTTTATTATAGTGCAAAACATGATTCCACCTTATCTATTTCCCAATGATCTTACAAAATACTCAATGTTAACCCGAATTGTGCCTGTGTGTTCGGTGTTTAAAAACTGAATGATTTTCAGCCTATTAAAGGCTAAAGGAAACTCGGATTGTGCCTGCGTGCCCGAGTTTCATTCAAAAAATTGCTTACTATTCTCTAAGCATTATCTGATTGTTTATGTGTTGGGTCACTGGAGCTAGTTAGTAAAAATGCCCTTAGTATGATCCATGTTTTCGAGTTTAAACTGATTGGTTTTACCCAGTAGCTCGGCATGACGATTCATAGTACTATTGAGCCATTTCAAACACTAAGGACAGTTAAAGCACATAAATCAGAGAACTTAGAAGATAAAGAAATATTAAACCCGGAAAACTTGCAAAGAATTTCATAATTAAACTGCAAAAGGCGGAGTTCTTGTTCATACAAAAGAATAGAAGCATTACAATATAAATTACATTGTAAAGTGCAGTAATGCTCCTATTTTCTACTTCCACCATCCAGGTTAAGAAGAATCCTTCAGGCATCCGAGTCCTCGTCGCTGTTGTCGTTCTCGGGGGCTTCGGGAATCTCTTCTTCTGGGTAGGTGATGGAGATGTTCACCATAGAGGCGCTCTTGGTGGCGTGACCCTTGATCTCGTCAAAGATAGTGGTCCGCTGGGTCTCCGGATATCCAAGGGGGATACCGGACGCCACGCGCCAAGATTTGACACTAGGGTAATGCATACGCATAAGGCCTAAAGCCATGCGTGCACCACCCCGTGCTGCGGAGCGCAAGGTGGACTCCTTAGATTCCGCCACCTCCAGGATAGCTTCCGGAAGTTTTTCAACTTCCGAGAATTCCCCAGTTCTTGCGGAAAGGAACTTGTTGACCAGCTGCATACCTGCAGCTCTGATCGCAGTCCATACCTTCCCAAAAGCTCGGATTTTCTCAATCCGAGTAAGATCTGGGCTATCTCCTGTTTTTCAGACAAACAACCAAAAGGTTAGTGAAAAAGCAGAGAAAGAAAGCAAGACATGGAAAAACCGGTAAATGTAATAACTTACCGAGAATCTTGTCCATTTCGGAGCCTCCCTCCAGGCGCAGGGTTAAGGCATTCTCCAAGTCTTGGATAGTGGCCTTGTCCTTGTCCGCCTGCTGGGAGGCCTTGGATTGAGCAATTCCAAGGGCCCGATTGTTGGCCTCCAGATCTTTTTTAACCTTCATAAGCTCCTTATGAAGGTCCAAGTTCTCCTGGCGGAGACTTGCGGTGTTGCCAGCATTTTCAGCTATTTCCTTGGCCTTAGCCAAAGCAGCTGGAAAGCAAGGAACAAAATTCCGAGTTTAGAAAAACTCGGGAAAGTACTTAGACAAAAATCTGGATAAGAAACTTCAGAGAATCAAAACATACCTGTTGTTTCCGACAGCTGTAGCTGAGATGATGCCAGCTCTGCTTCTTTCATGTCAAGAATAGATAGAAGGTTCCTAACCTCCTTATTCTTGACAGAAAGCTTGTTGAAAACTTCCATGTTTATGGTTTCAGCGGTTTGCTGGAACACGGAAGGAAAAAGCCATGAAGTTGAAAAGCATCAAGTGAAAAGTAGACATTTAACTTATTGCTTGGGGGCTAGAGATAATACCTGGCTCAACCGCTGTAACCCAGCTAAGTTTTCAGTGAACTCTTTTGCGTACTCGGCAAAAAGAGTCCCGACCGCGCTAAGGCCATCGCTGATATTCTTGAAATCCTTGTCAAAGGTGGGGATCTCATCCTCAGTTATCCGAGAAGGACCTCCCACCTCAGGGACCGCCCTTTCCCTCGTGTCCGTTTCCGGCACAACGGGCTGGCTGGTCTGCAGAGACTCGGTGGTGGGCGCTGCGGCATGCTCTTCTGTCGTCGTGGTCGGCGTATCCGGTGCGGTGGCAGGAGAAGGATGAGGGCCTCTGTTGACCGCAGCCTTATGCCTCTTCAGCTTTTTCGGCTTCAGAGTAGAAGGAGGCAGGCTAAAAACAAAGTAAAATGCCGGAAAGGTTTAAACTCCGAAGGTAAAAGAAAAACTCTCACAAATAAAAATAACCCAGATGTTTAAACCTGGAGGTGGCGACGGGGATCCCGTCAAGGTCAATGACTTCCTGAGAAGTGGAGATCTTCTTGCGCTTCCGCCCACCTACAAAGGTGGCACGCAATGCCTCCAGTTTGGCGTCGGAAGCAAGGTCCGACTCAGGAAGTTCGGCAATCTGTTAAGAAGAAAAAGCAGACTTAGAAACACAAAAACCGAGTAAACAAGAAAGAGTTTAAATCCCAAAAAGGCGAAAAATTATACCTTGGGAGCCGGATTTTCGGACGTGTACATTGGCCGGCTTTCTTCATATTGGTCGCGTGATGCGACCAATTGATTCACGCGCTTCCGCAAGTCCTTCGCGGGCCAGTCTTTGCTGGTTGTCCGCATTTTGTCGCTGGTGCCCGTGTACTCGCAGAGAAGGCGAGCGCCATGGTTGGCTAAGGGCTGGATCCGCCTATTCAACCAGCAAAGGAATGTGTCCATGCCGGTTAGAGGCGGATCAGAGGCGACGAGTTTTGCAATGCGCCGCTTGATCCTGAGAAGATCAGGCGGCAGGATCTGGGCAGCTTCCGTCCCCTAGTTTTCCTGGGGAACAGCGGCAGTGTTCAAAAAAGATGGAACCCCGATGGCTTTCTTAGGGAAAGGAACATCAGGGTGATAGAAGAAGGAACCCGTCCAAAATTTGACGGATTCCGATGTCTTTATCTTGGGGAACCAATCCTCCCTAAATCTCCGGAGAGTGAAGGAAATGGTCCCACAAGTTGGGAGTGCGCCCTCCGAAGAGTTCCGCTTAACCCCAAAACAGTAAAGCCAGAAATCTAATCTAGGTTCTATACCTAGATAACCCTCGAAAAGTGCCTGAAATCCGGCTAAGTAGAGGATGGAATTTGGCGGCAGATTATGTGGTTGGATGTTGTAGTGGGACAGGATTTGGAGGAAGAAGGCGGATGGCGGAAGACCCATACCTCTGAGAATGTGGGAGGAGAGAAGGACTCGTTCTCCGTCATTCGGCATTGGCTCGGCCTCGTCTTCCGGGAGCCGCCACTTCCCTTTCAGCACGAGCCCCTCCTTCTCCATTGTCGGAAGGAGGGATGGCGGAATACTGCTGGCACTCCAGTTGCCGGCGGTTTCGGCCTCTTCTTCGGCTCCGGCGGCGGCGGAAGCTGCGGCCTCCGCGGCCGCGAGCTCGTCGCCAACGAGCGCGATTTTTTCTCCACCGTTTCGGGAGCGAACGGCGAGTAGGCGCGTAGGAGGATTCCGCAAGATCTGCGGCGGCGAAAGGGTTTCCTTCGCCCGCCGCGGTGCCCGTGGTCTTCACCGGCTCGTCGCCGGAGGCGTGCACCGGGGAATCCAATTGCGGATCCATTGTGTCGATAATCTCGTCAATATCCTTGGCGACGGCGCGGGCTGGGGAAGACGACGGTGAGGCCATCGAGTAGCGGCGCTCGGTCGTTTCCGGTGAGGTCTTGGACGCGATTGTGTGATCGGGAGCTGCTCTGCTGTGAGCTTGGGCGCTGGGAATGGCGTGCGAAGTGAGAGCGGAAGGTTTTCACAGCGGACGAAGACGGCTATTTATAGCCGGAATCTCGTCACGATGCGTGCTAACGGCTCTTTTGACCGTTGGATGTTCAACGCGTGTCACTCGCCGAAAAATCCGGGAAATGAAACGACGGGTGATTATTGCTATCACCTCGTTTCCCGCGAGAATCTGTCAGAGATACGTTTCTGGGTTTCCCGCCTGAAACCCAAACGTCCCTTGCGTCAGCATGATTAAAGCGCTGACGTAGGAAGTTCCTTCTCCACGAAGGATCGTGCGAGAAAAGCCGGATTTCCAGGATTCCGAGTTTTGCGTTTCAACATCCTTTAAAGGAGAAAAAGAAGAATCAAGACCGCTGACCAATATTTCTCGGAAAAGATGTATTTGGCGAAAGACGGCGAATCAGAGTCTTAATCCTTCTTGGGGGCTACTGTCGGATATATACTGAATAGGGGTATATCGGATGGTAGTCTAAAGTGCCGGATTACCCGGGTGGCCCAAGTGGTAGTGGGCTACGGTCCATTGGGCGGCCCAGTAAGCTGACGCACAGAAGCCGGATTCTAGAAGAACCCGGATCACGGCCCACGTGATCTGGCTTGGAGTAGAAGGCGGATTCTTTACTTTCCAAGTTAATATTTACCGTAGTCTTATAGGTTTCCTACTCTGTATGCCCTAACCCGGCTACTATATAAAGCCGGATGGGAGATATGATAGATAGACAAGAAGCTACTGGCTAACTCGCCGAGAGGTTGATCCTCAACGAATAGCTAACAGAACCTCACATTGTACTTTGTATACACAGGCTTTAGTCCTGATTAGTGAGATTGCAGGAGTAGGAACGCCGCATTACTGCGACGTACCGAACCTGGGTAAACTCGGTGTCTTTGTCCTTAACACAACCACGTCCCCCCACGTCTCTACACGTAGTCTCATGGCACCCCCGTCTATGAATTCTACTACGATGTCTCGACACAGAATATTAGCAGTCCCCGTAAACCCGATCTGTAAAACTGAATATTTTCAACCCGTAAAACCAGTTTTCCGTGACCATCCCGCGTTTACAGTTCCGCAGAATAGGGGATCTGCTAGATATGCTCTTAAGCAATAGGGATTGGTGGAGGAGGCACGACGGAGGATGGAGATGGGGGCGCAGGAAATGAAGACCGGAAGAGGGTGGAGAGGCGTGCATGGAAGTAAAGATAAATAGCAACATGAGGACGGGAGGAGGCGTGCATGTAGGAAATAATGCCCGGATAAATGTCCGTGCTGCCGGTGGAGCAATGATGCTTGCTGTAATTTTCTTCTCAAATTTTTCTTCTTCTTTTCAGTAAGTGGAAGATTGCTTAGGTGGCAGATTAGGATTGGTTAAAGATGTTTGATGAGGTGGCCACCTTGCAGGTTGAGAAAAATAGAATTAGTGGGTTGGTCAGATTGAGCAGTTTTTTTTCTTTGAGAGAATATATTGAGTGGCTTAAGAAAGAAGCTTGGGAGGGGATTCTAATTAGGCCTTTAGACTCTGGGCCTTGTTAAATGGGCTTCACGAATGCGCCCGCGCCCATCGTTCAGCAGCGCACCCGTGCTACTAACCCAACATCGATAACTGGTAAACTCAGGGGGTAAAAGGGAACATGTGCACCCTTCTCTGAGCTCTGTCTATTTCTCCTCCCAAATCCAGCCAAAACCCCTCTCCCTCCCTTGAGCGCTCGGTACGGCGACGGGCGGCGGCGGCGGCGACGATGAGCGCGGTGAACTTGACGAACGTGGCGGTGCTGGACAACCCTACCTCTTTCGTCAACCCCTTCCAGTTCGAGATCTCCTACGAGTGCCTCGTTGCCCTCGAGGATGGTGCGTTCGCGTCCTTCACTCCCCTCTTTCCTACCTCGAAATTGTTTGTTGATGTTGGTTTGCGTATTTTTTGGGAGCTCGTTTCGATGCTATGATTGATCCATAGGTTATTTATCCCGATTCGGTTGCCTGGTATACGAGGCTGCTGAAACTGAATTAGGGGCGTGAGCCTGGGATAACGCGGGCTGTCTTCTAGGGTTTTAGACTGGCGGTGGTGGAGCATCTTATGAATCGGTGAAATTGAATAATTGCTTGGAATTGTGGACGAGGGTGTGATAGGTTTCGACTTCTTGTTGATTGGTGCATTTTGATGAGTGAATAGATGGTCTATTAGACCATTTTCTTCAGCTTTGACAGTAAAACACAGATTGATCAGATAAGCCACCTGTTATCACGGTTCTTAGGGTCGCAGCTGGTACTGTGCCAATTACCTCTGGGGATTAGTATCGGCCTCTTACTATGAATTTTATCTAGTTTTGGATTCAAATTCCCTACAACTCATTTTACTGATATGACATGAACTGACATACACTTTAACTGGTTTCAGGAAAAAGCGTTATAGGTCGGACGTGCGTTAACTGTGTTTTTCATTCGTTTCATATGCATATTAAATGTCTTCTTCACAACGTGACACCTATATTGTATTGAGGTGGTATACTCTTAGTATTCTACTATGCAAGTTCGATGGACTCTGATTTTTATGTTTTTAACCTTCAATATAAGAACCATGGATTCTAATTGATGATCGTTAGGCTGCTGGATACGGTGCATAAAATAAGTCCATACTATCAACATATTTGACTAGTCTGCAGGTTCCTCCCATTGACTTCTCTCAAAATTAAGGTGGTGTCATGGTGGTCTAGCAAATGTATGTTATGCTTGGCATGGGCATCTGCGCCCCAAGGAGATTGATTTGGATACTGACATTTGATTACTTTCCTGTATAAAAATGAATTGTTTATAGAATACTTACATGGGTTTGTATTCATGCTGCATTTCTGATTTTATTAGTGCTGTGCTCGTGGGAGAACAACTCTTGATAATAGGATCATAGATTGTTTTCTCGTCTTGCTACTTTCTTATTGCGGCATCTTTTATCAGTCTATCATACTGTTTGGGCACAAGCCATAAATGTTGGCCAATTTGCTGAAACATTTCTTCCTGCAAACCATCATGAGTTGGGTGTCACTGCAAATTATCATTATGCCTTTAGTTACCATTTTCTTATTAGTGTCGCATTACTCTTACGATGAATTAACAAGTACACTAAGAAACCTTTTAGTGCTGTTGTGGAAGGAGCTTATCTGAAATACCCTAGGTGTTTTCCTCGTTGTTTCTGCTTTTGTTTGGTATGTGTTTATGCACATGTCGGGGCAGTGAAAAATTGTGCTGCTGCTTATCTCTTGAACTTATAACCTGCATCTACCCTTAGTGAAAAGACATGCAAAAGCGTTCTGTACATTCTCTAATAAAATAGCTGTTTTACACCTACATAGTTTTACTTGACCTATTTAACTATTGAACTTAATCATCTGTCGTGAGTGCTGTGAAAGTACTAACAATGACTTGTTTGATCGGCCTTTTCAGATCTGGAGTGGAAGCTCATATACGTTGGATCAGCTGAAGATGAGAATTATGATCAGCAACTTGAGAGTGTGCTGGTTGGCCCTGTGAATGTCGGGACATACCGTTTTGTTCTGCAGGTAAAATGGGTCATATTATACTGATTTATGATCCGTGATCTTCTGTACCATGATCTTTGATAAGAAAATGCGGCTTCACAGCTGAGCAGAGATCTGCCTGCTCATATTGCAGCGGGCTAGCTGCTTTGCTCCTACCTGAGGTCTAAGTTTGCGACATGAGACTGATATGCCCTTCTTGTTTTCAGGCTGACCCCCCTGATCCCTCAAAGATCCGCGAGGAAGACATAATTGGCGTTACGGTGCTTCTGTTGACTTGTTCGTACATGGGGCAGGAGTTCATCAGAGTAGGCTACTACGTGAACAATGATTATGATGATGAGCAACTTCGAGAAGAACCCCCAGCGAAGCTGCTGATTGACCGGGTGCAGAGAAATATTCTGACTGACAAGCCCCGAGTCACCAAGTTCCCGATCAACTTCCATCCTGAAACCAGCGCAGGACAGCAGCAAGAGCAGCCACAATCAGCTTTACCTGAAAACCAGTCAGGCGAAGGGGGCAAGCCCAACACAGATCCATGACCGGAGTCGAAAACTTGGAATGTCAGGATTTTGATCTGCATGCCTACTAGAACATGCTGCAATATCAGATGGCTTCCTGGGATGGTTATCTGAACTGTCTGTTTCTGGTGCAGAAGCTGTGTGCACGACTAAAACTAGAGTGCTTTAACCAAAAGCTCAGATTGGTTACTCAAATGCCTGTAGTGGCTAGGTTCTGACGCACTACTGAAATGGTGCATCCTTTTGGTACGATGAACTGTAAGATCTTCATCTAGTGATCCGATCCAACCCTAGTTGTCTTGGATTATGGCGGCAATGGCAAGAGTTGTTAGATAACTGTGGTTGAACATAACCGTGTTCTTTAGCTGTGACTGGTCGTTTAGCGTAATTGTGGTGGTCATTGTTGGTCTGTCAGAGCAGGTTGCCTGTGGCTGGTACCTTGGGCTCCATGCGTTTAACAAGGCCCTACTTATCAGTTATCATGCAGTAATAAGCGAGACTGACGATATCAGGAATAAACGGGCGATGCATCACGCATGAATATAGTAACAAACGAAATTGCAGAAATTCATAATGGCACCCGAGCTCGTATGCTCCTGTTATAATAATATAAAGTAAAAAAATAGCAAAACATTTCAAAAAAATCTGAAAAAACTTGGGAGTACATTCGTGATTTTTTTGAGGTAAAATGATACTACCTTCGGTCCGATAAAATTGCGGTCGAGACAAAACTAAACTGGAACAAATTTCTACACAGCTCACGACGATCTTTATGGATTGGAGGGAGTATTTGTTCTGGGCTATGGTAAAAAAACAAAAACAAATCAGTGGCCAAGATGGGATCTTTTTTTTTACTACTGATTTTGTTTTTTTCATAGAGCAACATACACGGAAAATAGCATGAAATTTGACATGTATGTATAACGGGCGTGTATGTTCATCGCCAATATTTTTAAGAAAATTTTAAAATGTTTACTATTTTTTAGAATTTTTCCTTCTAACAAGAGCATATGAGACCGGGAGTCAAAATGCCCCTCCCACGAAATTGATGAGTCTTGAAGGAGTAATGGCTACTTGCATGATTGCATTCTTGGCATTGCAGATCAAAATTAAAATTCTAAAAGAACACTCGTTGGTATTTATACGTTTTTTGTTTGGTATCTATGTTCTTTGGATGCCTTCCGAAAAGCATAAGATTGTGTCATAAAAGAAGAAAGATTTCGAAGATTTGCTCGTTCCTTTAAACTTTATTTTATAATCGTATAGTCAACTCATTTATCTCTACCATATTTATTTGTTGTAACAAATACTCCCTCCGTTTCCCAATATAAGATTTTTTTTAGACATTTTCCACATTCAAGTATACACATATGTATCTAGAATATGTCAACTCATTTTAGTCCGAATCTAGACAACATATAAAACACCTAATACTCTCTCTGTATCGAAATGTAAGATGTTTTATCGTTTACCAGACAAAACATACATAGACATGTTTTAGTGCAAGATACACATGAATATACACACTAAAAATGTCTAAATACGTTTTATTTAGAAAACGCTAAACCATCTTATATTTTGATACGGAGAAAGTACATCTTATATTATTATGGAACAGAGGGGAGTATATCATATTGTAAAAGAAATCTCTGATTTTTTAAATTGGTTTAACCCGAATGAAAATTTAGGGCGACTCGGCCCATTCCCACCTTCATTGACAACAAAGACAATGGGCTTGGTCGGCTCAACGGGTAACTGGCGCACTCACAAAACCGAGCTCAATGGGTCATTCTCGTTCGGAACGACCTCAAATCATTTTTTTTTGGAGAACCTCGTACATAAATTTGGCAATGGGGCCCCATTCCCCGATCCCCGGTGGTTAATTCACCTATTAGGGGACGGTTTTGGTTAACGTTTAATCCTCGTGGGGCTCTTATCAAAGACAAAACGCTCCCCGTTGGGCAAGCAGGGGCGGGGATGGATCACAACTATCCCCGTGGTTACCCGTTAGTTCCCCGCTAGGCCACATAAGTATTGAGGGCTGTGTCTACGAAACCCTAGTGCTCACATTTCCCCTCCCGTCCCCAGCTGCCATAACTCCAATGCACATCTCCAATCGACCGCATGCCATTAGACTCGCTCTCTAATCTACATATCTTCTATCCCCTACCGTCTTCACTGACACGACCGCATCTGCATCATCTATTCCACCCAATACCTTTGCCTCTCAACAACCTTTGCATCGTCTCACTGCCGCCACCTCGTATCTCAGCGCGGAAGCAATGGAATCCAGGGAGGTGCTCTCAGTTTTTTTTACTCATTGTCGCTAGCTTAGCGGGAATGGATAACCCGATGGTTATTTGATTCCCGCTGGGGACGGGGATGGTAGAACAACTATCCCCGTGACAGTTAGTGGGGATGGGGATGGTAAGATTTTTATTTGATGGTTATGGTTATGGTTGAGCAATAACCGGTGGTTAGTGTCCCCGTTGCCAAATTTACTCGTACAGGCGTGTTCGGCAACCCGCTGGTTTCCAGATTCTCGCTAGAGCAGCTCGGAGCGGTGCTGAACATGTCCGCTTCGCGAAGCCAGATCCTGGAAGCTGGGCTGAAACGCAGTGTAATCTTCGGAGCACCTATTTCGTGGATCCGTGGATCAGCCTACGAGCGGAGCAGCAGATAATTACCCGTAAATGCCACCGCCAAGTGAAAACTGTCCGGTTCGCTTTCTCTTTCCTCTCCCGAGCCAGGCCATCCTCTCCAAAGAAAAAAAGAAAACCTGTACGTGAGCCATCCTCTCCCGAATGCATGTGACCTAGCAGCCATCAGACCCGCCGCCGCCGCCCCAGACTCCGCCGTCCGCTGGATCTCGAGCTCCTCCGCGGGAACATCCTCTCCCCCGCCGCAGGAGCTTCGGCCGCTGCACTGCTCGACCCGCCTCGGGTCCACTCTGCCACCATCCCCAAGCTCCGGCCGGCTTCAGGTGAGGACCAGCCAACCATCATCCCACGTATCAGAAAGACCAGCGATCCCTTCCCATGGGCTGAGGTCATTCTTCCATGGGCTGAAACGAACACACCTAATTCGGCCCTACTAATCAGGATTGGATCTGGATTCTGGAGTTGTGCCGAACAAACGTTGCTCCGGCCACGAAGCTGAATTAGCGTACACGGAGCCGGATCCACGGATTTCGGGAAGCTAGGACGTTGCCGAACACGCCCAGGTGAGTGCTCCTTCCTTCAGAGTCCTTCTCTCGGTAGGGTTCTGCCCAGCCGCTCCTTGCCGCCGCCTCCCCGCCGCAGTCTCGCAGCACTCCGTCGCCGCCTAGAAACAATCTGCGCCTCGCCGCCCGTGGTTGCCGCCGACCAGTTCTGCTTCGGCCCGTCCAGCTCTGCTCTGACCAGCTGTTTCCGACTCCGACTAGCTCTTCTCCGCCCGGACCAGCTCCCTGCACCTCTCCAGATCCGCATACGGTCTGTCCCTTCGAGCCTGGCTCCCTTCAGTCGCCCTCATACGCCCCGGAGTTTCTCTGAAGTTTCTGAACTTTGACATGTAAGAGGCTGCTCTCTGTTACAATCACATATGCAGTGCAGTTGATGTATGGTTGATCTCACGCTAATATTGTTGCTAGAATTGGCAGCGAGAACAATTTTTTTCCATGATGTATGTGTATGGCTTAATGCCATTATTGTTCTTCAATTCCATGGAATTGTGCTCTGTTTCTTGCTATGATGTATGCCTTTCTGGAATTCTTCATATCTTGTGCAAATGGTTGAGCTTATGTCTTGGGAAAGCTATAGATATATAAATGTTTCAGATGATAATTGATGCAAGTATACATTATCTCCCTGATGCAACTTGATCTGTCTATTCTTGCCAAGACTGCAAACATGCACTGTTGTTATTTGTTACACAGACAGAAAAGAAAAAAACTGTTATACGTTTATGTACTGATGCTTGGTTTAGATAATGAGATTATACACACACTGCTGCAACTGCTCTAAAAGCAGTCCATTAAGGCGCTAAAAAACTTCTTTTATCTGGTGGCCGCCTTCCCGCCAGTACCTGCTGGTATCCTAGCGGCACTTCCGTGCCGCCGCCCCAGATCCTCCTCTCTGATCTGTCTTTCGCTTCTCAACCGCCGCCTTAATAGTTTATTTGGTGATAACTGGTGACTATAAAGATAAAGATGTGTAAAAAGGATTTGGGAGCTCCTAATCCTGACCCGATCGAATAGCGTTTGCTTTGATGAGCTCATCCCACTGTTATTCGTGTGAACCCTTTCTTGGACTGGAGTATTTTGTCTTACACTGTTCGTTTGATTGGTTTGTAAAGTTGATTCCTACTGTCCTCCTGAAGGCTTCTTATCACTGATAACTTAAATACCTGCAGGACTGGGTCTAGGAAGCAGGAGCTCAACTCTCAGAAAAAGCTGGAGAAGAAGCTAAGCTTCTATACAAGTAAGTGTACTGTTCCTGTTGAGGTTCACGATTTTCCTTTTTCTTGGTAAGCATTTTCTTTGTTGTTTTGGTGATCGTGTACTATATATTCTGGATTATGCATTGTTGTGTGTTGAGCAATGGAGTTTGAAAGTACTCAAAGCAACCGTAATTGCTTGTAACCATATGAATTCTGTGCTGTTCTTAAAGAGAATGCTCTCATCGTTACAAAATCATTTTGTTATGACAGATAGCTGGTTAATGCGATGAGGAATTGTTGCAAAACATTTGTTGGCTCCTTTGTTAGCCCAAGCAACTGTACATGGTTCTGTTTTTGATAGATTTCAAATGGCTCACTTTGCTCACCCATATGCGCAAGATATGGATTGCGCATAGATTTCTCATGTCACCAAATGGACCCAACTAATTATTATACAATATTTAAGCGATTTCTAATTTGCTATACTTTCTAGAAAAGAGCCAAACACCTAGCTATGCTGACCTTGATTCCTTGAGCTATTGCTCATTTGGTAATGTGGGTAAGTACGCCCTGCCTAGCGAAGCAAGTGGTCAATGGTTGCAAACATGCAAAAGGTTACTTTATTTTCCTGAAGATATGTGAATTGTGTTCATCCAAAAAAAAATAGACCTCCTTTTTTCATATGCTTGTTTACTTGGAACCGTCAAAACCTGGTGTAAAGTGCAACATTAGGTGGCCCTCCTGGTGTATAGTGCTACATCTAGACATACATGGTATAAACTGCAACTACTTTAATAAAATCTGGTCAAAATGCAATTTACTTATATACTATAATCTGCTCTTTTTCTACATATTATTCTTCATTTTTTGGAACTCATATGCACTTCAGGACCATCAACTTCTGAACAATAAAGTGTTAAGGAGATTAGAGCTTAGTTGGAGATATTGTACTGTACATGCTGTTATGCATTATGATTGATGATTGATTTTATTTCATGTATGTATATTGCGTTTTGCTTCTATTTAGTCACCTTGAATGTATTTTTCAGAATGGTATAGCTTGTTTTGTTTGCCTCAACTTACACTTACAGTGTGACTCATTGGACTGTTTTCTTGTCATTACAGAAGTGAAAGATACGGTTATCTCCTTAAATGCTAAAAAGGCTATCAGTAAGGTACTAAGCTGCTTCTAAGTTCAAAGTCCTGTCCTCTATTCTATTAGCGTAATATTCCTTTTTGTCTGTTTTTTCCTACATGTGCATAATTGGTCTGTTTGATAGTTTGAGTTAAAACAAAATCTACGCATTATTGTGCTTCCTTTGTAGACCCTAACTACACTTTATGGCCGTTTAATATGTTATTATGGTTGGCTGAGTTGGCTACAGTGCTATTCCAAGAATACTGTTATATTCACAACGAATTATTGGTTCACATGTGTTGGAAGTTGTCCAATTGGACTTCATGTTGTGTTGGAGTTGAGAAAGAATTAAGGTTTCACCGTCAATACCAACTTCATAGAACTGAGGACGTGGGCAGCATTATTTGAGCCCAGTTGAACCTAACATTGGTGACTATTCTCTGGCTCAAAATCCCAGCTCTTATTTGAAATCTGGGAAACTGGTAAATTACTTAAGTTGGTCGGTTATCATTAAATTTTCCAATCCCGGTAACCGTCACACTTTCTTAACTAGGAGCTCATCTCGATCTTTGACAAGGCCATGATGGTCACATTACAGCATCCATCTCCAACAGGGTTGATGCCTAGTTAACAAGATTAAGTTCTGAAATGTTAAAAGATTGATAAGAGAATGCAGGGTGCCAGAGTATATCTCCTGGTCTGTTTACTCAATCTTCCACTGAAGCATGCTGCCCTCACATATCCAGTGCTTTTAAGCAAAACAATGATTGGCATCCACATCCAAGTAACATTACAATTTGTGAAAATATATAACACGGGCGGCATCCTGACTTTTTATACAAGTGGGTGAATCCTCGGAACCCGGGTGGTTGGTTCACAACCTGAGTGTATCCTCAATTTCATCTCAGGAGACTTCTAGCATGTCCTCGTCAACAAGCTAACACCGAAAGTCGCACCTGCCAGCCCGCGTGTGGCATCATAATAGGGAACTTTTGGTATTGTGATATCACTCACCTGTTGAATTTTAATTCGTCTACTTTTCTCAAGTTTAGTCACATGACAGTCCGCAGAGATAAGTATGGTACCTTGAATTGAGTAGTAAAGGCTAGATGGATAGGAATTCCTCCTTTGGAAATGTGAAGATATTTTTCCCACAATTTCTGCTGCTTGTGTTTTGCTACAAAAAAGATGCATGGCCAATTATACCACAAAAAAAAGGTTTGAGTTTCAACTGCTAATTTGCCTCCAAAATTTCCCCATATCTGTATCGTTTGTGTCTGTTACCCTTTGTCCTTAGTGTTGGGGATGTTACTTGCGCATTTGGTGCATGTAGCTAGTTACTAGTTTGCAAATTGCTTGCCTACCAAGCAAAATGCATTTGCAGGTGTTAAAGGATTGTTTACTTGTTTTTTGTTATTTTCAATATGCCCAATACAGAAGTTCACATTCAGTTATCATCTAGTGTTGTGCTCTCCCAGTTTGTTACTTGTGGATGTTGAAAAGAGACAAGAAAAATGTCTCTTTAATATGAAGCTGTCCTGTTTGCAGTTTGTCTTGTTTTTTGTTACTGCTGGGTACCCTATATGCTGCAATTGGTCCGATAAAGAAGAGTTTCACATGCAATTGTTATACTCGATATGGCTCATTTTTTGTTCTCTGTCCACAGAAAAAGAAACAGAGGAGCCGTCAGAAGAAACTGAAAGCATATGATTTCTCAGAACTTTCTGAGTTCCTTCCTGAAACAGCTAGCTCACAGAAACAGGCCGAAGTAAAGCTCAACTGCAAATCAAAGCAGGCTTTAGTGTAATCCTCACTTAACATCTTCGTCCTCCAGCATTGTTCTTTGTTTTTCTCCATCCGTTAGTTTCAGTCCCCGCTTTGTGTTTCAGGCAACGGGAATCTGCTCAACTAAACGCTGTACTTAACAATCCTCAGTTCCAGCTAGACCCATTTGCGGCAATTCATCAGCATCTGGTATTAACACAACCACCTTCATCCATGAAAGAAGACGACTCCGCAAAGACAGACAAAAAATCTAGGAAGGACAAGAAAAGGAAGAAAAAGAAGAAGAACAATGTCTTGTCGACCTCTCAGTCAATGGATATCTGATCTGCAAAGTAACTATCTAATGAATTGAACGGAATTATTTTCTCAGCGTGGTTTGAAGGTTACTTTTGTCATATGTCAGCTTGAAGTTTTCAAATTGTGGTATCAATACGAGTTTTCTTTGCCAGAACTTTGAGAGTGCTATTTCTCGGGAAACAAAACTTCCAGATTGCTTATAAACATCACTCTGAGGGTTCGGTTTTATCTCATTGTACAGGTGATGCTCATGCAATTCCATTTCACTATCTGCTATGAGATGCCACAAGTCACTGAACATGACCGCTGACTTGTTAGAATCAGTGGATGTTCTAATATATTTTCTTCCGAGTTTCTGTTTTCTATTTATTCCTTTTATCATCCAGTTTTATGTAGAGATTCGAGGTACCGAACTGTGTCATCTGGGAATTTCTTCTCCTGAACATCGCTGGATACGGAATGCTTTGTGCTTTACCTTTTCTGTTTATAATTTATGCTGTGGTCGTGTACTTTGCACAATTTGTTCTCATTTGTACTGTTTTTTTTTTGGGGTAGCATTTAAAGATGTATTTGAAGAGTAAATTGCAGTTTGGACCATCTGAGCGTCATCCGAACGATTTTGGAGAAATCGGCCCCAACTTCAGGCGCCTAACATTTTAGAAGTGTAAACCTCTACCATCTAAACTCTGTTCTATAACCCACCCATGCAACATATTTTTTTCTACTATGCAACATAGTTGCTCATTTCTTCCTGTAGTGGGTCAAAACAGTACAAAACAATGCAACATCTCGAAGGCATCAATGCAACAACAAAAATATGTATATGCAATGCAGTATATCCCTAGTGGTTAAAGCAAAAGTCATCAAGAAGTCAAAACATTTATGCAACACAAGAGACCAAAGTTTGTAGAACCTCACAAAAACATTTGCAACATTGAAGCAAATATTTGCCACAAACCCCTAGAATCACTATAGCATTTTGCTCGTGTGTTCACATCAAAACGCACACGAGTTTGCAACATTTGAAAAACACTCATGTAACATCGAAAAATCCATGACAACTAACCTTTGTACTAAAAGCATTGACTTCGCTGATGTTTGATTTGGTGACCTTGGGCCGAGTACCAGCGATCCATCGTTCCCTGGGGCTTGATACCGTTGGAGACTCGGATTCGAAACTCCACGGTGGACATGGTGGTTCGTGATGCTTGTTACGATGAAGGGAAGAGAAGGGTAGGGGAGCAGACGGGATAGAGGATGGGCAATGGGAACAAACAACGCTGGTCGGTGGGGGAGGGACAAGCAGCGGAACAACGACCATGCATGCCGGAGAAGAGAGAGAGAGAGAGAGAGAGAGAGAGAGAGAGAGAGAGAGAGAGACGGAAAGAGGATAGCGACAGAGAGAGGCGGAAAGAGATGCATGCGTGCGGAGCGACTGGTTGAGCGATTGGCCCGATTGATTTGTAGGCTTCCTTCGAGTTTGGACCAGGGTGACGCATGCAGATTTTGCAATTCGTACGATGGGACAATTCGCTTATTCAGGTTCATTGGTTCGAAAATGGAAATCAATGGAAACAAAACCACCACCCTATAGATCGTCCAATGTCATCCTGATCTTCCAATGTGAGGACCCATGTCATGGTGGAACAGGGTAACCACAAGACTGACTAGTTACTCAGAAATGCTCGGCCTAACAGGCACACAAGAGAAACACACACTGTATGGACTTGACAAGGTGAACACGAGCTTCTCAGGCTCCGATGGCGACTTGGCGGGCAACGAACCAACGAACCAACGAAAAGTCGACGAAAAAAATGAGTTGCCCATGAGCCATGGTGTGTTCTTCCCTACCCCCTATAAATAGCTACCCTCTGAAAGAGGAAAGCATCTACTGAATCACGGGCTTCGATAGAATGGAAGGATCTCTTGTTTTGAGCTAACTATCATCAGAATTCTAGATTCTAACATCCAAGATATTTTTTAAGATCTTCTTCTTCTTCTTCTTCTAATCTTGCTGTGGTTGGGAAAATGAGGTACCACTGGTGGCGGCAGGGATTGGGGGCGAAGTTGTGGAGACGACATCGATATGTTATCACTCGATGCATCGTGATTGTAGTCGATGTGATCTCAGACTAGGAGCAGGAGAGGCTACATAGCAATGATTCATGTAAGTGCACAAGTTCGTTAAAGCATATATGAAGTATTTCCCATTAGTTATCGTCCCCGAGAAGTATAAAGGATGGTTTCCACTAGCCCCACAACCACGTTGTCACGTATATAAACACAATGTATAAATACACATGTAGCTATGTGATGGAGGGGTAATAACCCGGTAGGCCAACTCCAAGGTGTAACCTGGCCCAAAGGACGCTGCGCAAGATCCGGCTAAGGATAGAGAAACTTCCGGAAGGCCCAAGTTTGTAGGCCTCGTAACCCGGATTGTGGGTTACGGTAAAGGAAAGTTAAGGTTTGTAAGCGGTGTCCGGGTAGGATTCAAGCTGCGCCTTGGAGAATAAGGCCAAGGGGGTACGAGTGCTTTATAAACCGACCCCTAGGTCTAGTTTAAACAGAGATCTAGGAACCCTAGCAGTATCGCCTGATATCGAACGTCTAGTGTAATCCCAGAGTTGAGTTATTATATCAAGATCGGAGACTCGGCGACTTTGATCGCCGGCTACCAGATCGAGTTACATCATGTTTTCCTCTGAGCTAAACCCTCTCCCAAACGCCTGTGTCGTCTTGCCCCAAGATCAGTTACCCCCGGTAACGTCTGCCGTGATTATCCCACGACAGTTGGCGCCCACCGTGGGGCCTGCGTCCAAAGGTGTTTACATCACGGGAGAAGCTCGGAAGAACATGGAGAATCTTGTCGTGGGGGAGATCTACATCGACCACAAAGGAGACAAGATGGTGGACGATTCCGGCTGGGGGCCAGAGTCGGATCACCTCGAGTCCGGATCTACGGTGACGATCGGCCGGATCAACATCTTCATCGGTATGGTACGTACGCCTGATTTAAAGGGACAATATCATGTGCATACTACAAGAACTTCTAGCAGGAACAAAGAGACATCAAAACAAGCGGTAAACTCGGTTTCCTCGGCTGCGCCTGGATACCTTAGATGGACGGAACAAGAAGTAACGTGGAGTAGAAGAGATCATCCGAAAAGAGTAGAGCGTCCAGGAGTCTTGGCATTGGTGGTTGCTCCACAGGTTAATGGTTACGAACTCAAAAGGTACCTGATGGACGGTGGAAGTAGCATCAACATCCTTTATTGGGAAACCTTCTTACGGATGAGTCTCAAAGAGTCCCAGTTACAGAAAAGTTCGACAGTCTTTCATGGGATCGTGCCGGGTCACTCGGCGAGCCCCGAGGGAAAGATCACCTTGGAGGTTGCTTTCGGAGAATCGACGGATAATTATCGAGTTGAGTGGCTCACGTTCGAGGTGGTCAAATTGCGCAGTCCTTATCACGCGCTGTTTGGAAGACCGGCTTATGCCAAATTCATGGCTAGGCCGTGCTATGTGTATTTGCAGTTAAAGATCCCGGGTCCTAAACGGACCATCACCATACATGGGAACCGTGATATAGCGGCTGAGTGTGATGAAGGAGATTCAGTTATGGCCAAGCAAGCATGCAGAAAGGAAGAACTCGAATATTACCGGTCTCAAGTAAATCCGGATGATAGAACAGCCTTGAAAAAGCCGAATACTGAGGATGAGAGAGCAAAATTCAAGGCAGCACAAGACACCAAGAAGATAGATTTTGTCGAAGGCAATTCCACTAAGCAATTTACCATAGGGTCTAATTTGGGAAAAGAGCAGGAGAAGGCACTTGTGGAGTTTATTCGTTCAAATGCGGACGTGTTCGCCTGGACACCTAGCGACATGCCGGGTATCCCTACAGAGCTGGCCGAGCACAGTTTACATGTGGATCCCAAGTCTAGGCCCGTGAAGCAGGGTTTGAGGAAAATGAATGAGGAAAGAAGGAAGGCTATAGGCGAAGAGATCGCTCGGCTATTGGCAGCCGGCTTTATCATGGAAGTATTTCACCCGGATTGGTTGGGAAACCCGGTTCTAGTGATGAAAAAGACCAATGAGTGGAGGATGTGCATTGATTTTACGAGTCTCAACAAACATTGCCCAAAAGATCCGTTCGCGCTACCAAGGATAGATCAGATTATAGACGCAGTAGCTGGAAGCGATCTATTATGCTTCCTGGACGCATATTCCGGGTATCATCAGATTAAGCTCAAGAGGGAGGATTGGGAGAAAACATCATTCATAACCCCTTTTGGGGCCTTCTGTTATAAAACCATGACGTTTGGATTGAAGAACGCCGGTGCAACTTACCAACGGTGTATTCAAAAGTGCTTCGAGGACCAAATCGGACGCAACGTCCATGCCTATGTGGATGATGTGGTCATCAAGACCAGGAAGGCGGAGACATTTATCGATGATCTAAAGGAGACGTTCAAAAATTTGAGGAGATATCAGATGAAGCTTAACCCGACAAAGTGCGTGTTCGGAGTTCCAGCCGGGAAGTTACTCGGCTTTATCGTTTCCGAGAGAGGGATCGAGGCAAACCCGGACAAAATCAAGGCCATCCAGAGTCTGAAAAAGCCGGAAAATTTGAAGCATGTTCAAAAGCTCACGGGCTGCGTAGCAGCCTTGAGCCGATTCATATCCAGGCTCGGAGAAAAAGCAATACCCTTGTACCGGCTCTTGAGGAAATCAGATAAATTCGTATGAGATCAAGAGGCGGATGAGGCGCTTGAAGCACTAAAGAAGCAGTTATCTGAAGCACCAGTACTAGCGGCTCCGGGTCCTAAAGAACCTATGTTGCTATACGTGGCAGCTGGTCCCCGAGCCGTCAGCGCGGTGGTTGTTGTGGAGCGCAAGGAGGACAGGAAGGGTTACCCGGTTCAGAGACCAGTTTATTACGTCAGCGAGGTATTATCAGAAGCAAAGCAGCGCTATCCGCATTGGCAAAAGTTGGTATTCGGGGTCTTTATGGCTAGCCGGAAATTGAAGCCGTATTTCCAAGAACACCCCATAACAGTGGTTAGTTCAATACCAATGTCGGACATCATCAGAAACTCGGACGCGACGGGAAGAATAGCCAAGTGGGCGATAGAGATGGGGGATTATCACATCAACTACGAACCCAGGTCAGCAATCAAATCTCAAGCTTTAATTGATTTCGTTAACGACTGGACACATACAGGCATGACTACTACGGTTCCAAATTCCGAATCATGGATCATGCACTTCGATGGATCTAAGCAATACGAGGGATCAGGAGCTGGGGTGGTACTAACGTCACCCAAAGGAGATAAATTAAGTTACGTACTACAAATTCACTTTGACTGTTCCAACAACGTGGCCGAGTATGAGGCCCTATTGCACGGCTTAAAGGCAGCCAAGGAGATGAACGTCAAGAGGATACGATGCTTCGGAGATTCGGACCTTGTGGTACAGCAGGTGTCAGGAACTTGGGATAGAAAGGACGCAACTATGGCAGCATACCGCAGGGAAGTAGATAGGGTTGCAGGATGTTTTTCCGGGTATGAGGTGGAGCATATAGACAGAAGAAAGAATGAGGCGGCCGACGCACTCGCCAGACTCGGCTCGCGCAGAGAGCCGGTTCCACCAAACGTTTTCCTGGACGAATTATGGCGACCATCAGTTAAAACCGAGTCAGAGGAGGAATTGGCAAATCAAGACCCGGATTCAGGACTTGTGGCCACTATACGTGCTATTCCCGAATGGACAGAACCGTTTTTGGCCTACCTATCGCGAGGCGAGTTACCACAGCAGGAGGTATTAGCAAGGCAAATTTTGAGGCGAGCAAAGGGATATTCTATCATCAATGGGGAATTATATAAGAGAAGCGCAGCAGGGGTCTTTTTGCGCTGCGTAGCGCCAGAAGAAGGCCGACAGATTCTCAAGGAAATCCATGAAGGCGACTGTGGACATCATGCATCCACAAGATCTCTCGTGGCTAAAGCTTATCGACACGGATTTTTCTGGCTCACGGCTCTAGCAGATGCGGAACGATTGGTAGCAAGGTGTGACGGATGTCAAAGGTACGCTCGCCAAACCCATGTGCCGGCTATGGAGTTACGGACCATCCCGTTAACTTGGCCGTTCGCTGTCTGGGGTATGGACATGGTTGGTCCCTTTCATATGTCACCATGCAAGAAGACACATCTTTTGGTGGCTATTGATAAGTTTACCAAGTGGGTTGAGGTTATGCCAGTTACTAATTGCGAATCAGCCACAACAGTCAAGTTCCTGAAGAGGATTATCTACCGGTTCGAGTATCCCCACAGCATAATTACCGACAATGGAACCAACATGTCCCTTGGTGAGATGGAGAAGTTCTGTGGCAACAATGGAATCCGGCTCGACGTCGCATCAGTGGCTCATCCGCAGGCCAATGGACAAGTGGAGAGGGCAAATCAAGAATTGCTTCGCGGGTTAAAACCACGATTACGAGTCCCCTGTATCAGGGCAGCTGGCGCATGGGTCGAAGAACTCCCTTCTGTGGTTTGGGGTATCAATACTACGCCTAATAGATCTACTCAGATGACACCCTTCTTCATGGTCTATGGCGCAGAGGCAGTTCTACCGAGTGATATTATTCATGATTCACCACGAGTATCAGCATACGTCGAAGTGGATAATGAAAAGACCCGGCAAGATGCCGTGGATATGTTAGAAGAGCAAAGGGAACAAGCCCTGGAAAGATCAGCCATATATCAGCAGGATTTACGAAGGTATCATAGCCGGCACGTGAAAACCCGGGTCTTCCAGGAAGGAGACCTGGTTCTGCGCCTGGTACAGTCGAACGAAGGAAAGCACAAGTTATCACCACCCTGGGAAGGACCGTTTATCATAAGCCGGAATTTGCATAATGGGTCATATTACTTGATAATGCAAGGGAAGAGTCGACCACAGTTAATGACACCGCTCACACCACTTCATCTATGCAAGAAAGAGACAGACCGTGGAACGTGGCTCAGCTACGTCCATATTATACTTAGCAAAAATTGTGTTGGCATATGGAATCGAACGATGTAACAGGCAGCAGGTTTTCAGACGTACTCTTTTCCTATCCAGGGTACCCTTGGGGACTGGACGGGTTTTTAATGAGGCGGCTTGCTGACCTAGATTTTTCATATCAAGTAAAGAGGTGATTATCAAGAAAAGAGATGGTTATTATCAGGTTCCGTACTTTCAGTATGATGCGTATATCTAGGTCTTGGGGGCTGGTCGCTTGAATAGCACAGTTACGAACTCAAAGACCCGGCCATGATGCCTATGAGTTATAAGGGCCGATTACTTGCAAACGAGTACGGCTACAATCTTATAACCGGACAAAGAAGTCCAAATTTCTTGGCTATTCTTACTTAAGCTCGATGTGACTCGCACTAAAGTGGCATGATTTGTTCGCTTACGATTACAGTCAGCCATGAAACCCGACGGGGCTTGACTGGCCACGTTTTCGTATAGATGTAACAACATGGTATCCACGCGAAAGCCGGCTTACAGTACAAGATAGTCAAAAGGGTCATCTAAACCACAAGTTATGCAGAGTACAAGGCTAACAGCTGGAAACTCAACGATTATTAAGCATAACTTCAAATCCTATGTGAAACGACTCAGGGATCTTCGTGAATCTAGCAGCAGGCAACTCGTTCTGCTTTCAAGATCACGTGTCCTAGACTTGGAAATCCGGGTCCGGGTGATTCGAAATCTTGAAAGAGAAAAATCTACTTGTTAGAATTCCAAAAACCCAAGTGTCCGAGTTTTGGGGGCTTGGGGACTTAGAAGCAAATCCGCTTGTCAAAACACCCATGAGACCCGGAAACCGAGTTTCACAAAAGGAACAATAAAGAAAGCCGGATATCGAGTGCAGATAAGTTCAAAAGTGGATAAATTTAAAAGGCCAGAAGAGGCGCAAGAGTATATCAAGACCTTATCATACATCACAAAGTCCCGGTGAAAGATATCAAAGGTGCACAGGCGCACCAACCAAAATATAATCGTTTAAACGGCGCATCATAAGAAGAGGCATCAAATGTCAGGTATCACTCGGCGTTCATCTTGGCCTTGCCCTTGCCATCGACGGTGGTAGCAGCAGCGCCCAGATCAGTAGTACCAGCCCGCGCAGGAGGTGGAACGACCGGTGTTGAGGTAGCGGGGGCAGAGCCGGCTTCAGCTTGCTTCTTGGCAGCCTCCGCCCTCAACGCAGCAGCTTCCTCCTTCCACCGAGCCAGCATATCATACGGCTCGGGAAGGTCCGACTTAATTGCTTCACTAGCAGCATCATATGCAGGAACGAGGATATTAACATCCAGGTCGTCAGCAATTACGCTGGCCGGGTAACGAACCTCCTTCTGGATAGCCTGAAAATCCTTCACCGAGAACTTGGACCCATCAAGCTTGAACTCTGGGAAGCCACCCATAAGCTTCACTAGCTCGAGCTTGGGAAAATAAGCCTTGGCAAGTGCAAGCCCCCGGGTCACTCCAACCCGGCAAGACGAGCGTTTCCAGTGCCAAATCCACTCAGGAATAGTGGAAAAGGCATCCAGCATCCTCTTCAGATCAACATGTCCTCTACCCGGCCACCGTAATTCCTGAAGGATCCATTTGGTTCCGGCACATAGCTGCCGGACAACGCTCTTCATAGTTTTCAGCTTGGCAATGTCATCCTCATCCGGCATGGCTTCGTCCGGGCCTGAAAAAATGGAAACATAAGTCGGGAAAACTCTTGCTATCTATCAAAAGGATAAACCCGGAGGAGGAAACGTACCAAGTAAAGCACGATATGTGTCAGATATTTGGACAGAAAGGCTTGTTAGATCACCTTCTGCCTTGTGAGCCCTTTTCCTATATTTCCTCATTATCAGCCTATTCCTCCTGGCCTCAGCTTCGGCTGCTTCGCGCAAAGCTACCTCCTTTTCAATGAGCTTGGTGGCGTCCACCAATTTCTCCTCAGATTGAGTCACGAAAGACTGCATGGATGCAAACAAGAATTAGTCGGGTAAAGGGGCAAGTTATCGGTCGCTTGTATAATAAAGTCCCAAGCAAATTATGAATCAATTCACTCGGAACTTGGGGATTGGATAAGGGCACAAGCAGCATCAGTCGGATTTACCTCGTGTTTGGCTATTAAAGCCCCCAAGATGTTTTCTTCATTAGCCCTTAAAGTGCGCAGGTTTTCCAGCATCTGGGCAAACGTCAGTTCCTCGGGTCGAGTACCGGAAGAGCCGGCAGCCTGATCGCCTGTTGGGGGAGCTCTCCCCGCCCTTGGGGTCGAGACCCGGACAGTTTGAGTACCCGGGTTGGGAGAACCCATCCTTGTATCCAGAACCTCGATCTCTTCGTCCACTGGTTCCGATGAGGAAGGAGATCCGGCGGCTCGGGGAAGCGGATTGTTCAGAGGGCCTTGTTCCTGGTTATTCGCCGTATCACCGCCAGTCGCGGCGTCTACGTTCTCAGTCGGCTTCTCTGCCTGATGGTTATCCGTCTCTACATTTTCCGGGTCACTGACGGTGACTTGAGTGCTGAAAGAAAGATGAGAAAAGGCAGTTATTAGTGGTGACGGTGGCTTGAGTGAAAACTTGTCAGACGCCAAAGGAAATCATGTAGCAAAAACTTACCCGACATTCACGGTGTAGTCCGGCGGGAGCTCGCCGCTGGAAGCAGATGAGGTCGTCACAGGGACCACTAACGGAACCCAGAATTTCCCAGCACGTGGATGGTTAGGAGAAGGGTGGCGTTGAGGAGAGTCAGAAGGACGGGACGAAGGAGCACTGGCACGATGGACCGAGGGGGTAGAGATGCCCGGGTTAAGGGGATCTTCACCCGGGGAGCTCCGAGTTACTCTGCGCTTGGCTGGGAGAGAATCCTTCAAGCACGA
The DNA here is from genome assembly GCA_028641055.1 of Alopecurus myosuroides. Lineage (NCBI taxonomy): Eukaryota > Viridiplantae > Streptophyta > Magnoliopsida > Poales > Poaceae > Alopecurus > Alopecurus myosuroides. Next base: position 246,345,379 of record CM054058.1, read on the forward strand.
CGAATTTGATAATTGATGGTTAAGTCGTCGCATGGCGTCAAAGGAGTAAGGTTCAGAGGATAACGAGGAAAAAGGAACCTTGGACACTGCCCCTCTGGCCTTCCTCTTGGCTCCAACTGTTGCTTCTTGATCAGACTCGGTTGCCTCCGGGTCATCCTCGTTGGTCTCACCTTCGTCCTCCAGCCCTGTGAACCGGGTGTGAGTTCGTGGGAAAAAAGGTAAACGGGAGGAAAATGATACAAGTAAAGATATACAAGTTCTGTGCAAATACCTTCACTATCATCAGCCGGCTCGTCCTCTTCTTCCGGGTCTCTGGAAGGGGGGGAGGGTTCAACTTTCCAGAAAGGGTCATCAGCCTAAGACAAAAGAATGAGACTAAGGGTTAGAAGCTGTATCAAGTCAAAATGTGGAAATAAGTTATGAATATCGGATATTACCGCTGGAGCCGGGTTTTCCCGAGTAAATGGGGGTAACCCGGTGATGCCCTTTATCACCTCTAGCTTCTCTGTCAAGAAGCCCTTGATGGTCTTGTTGGTATCGCCGGTCGCGAAGCTCTTGGTGGAGTATCGGAGTGCATCTGTGGTGTGCCCCGAATACTCGCACATCAATTTGGTGCGGATGGAGTTGGGTTGGATCCGAAAATCAACCCATGTTTTTACTAAATTTAGCCCGAGGAGGCCTTGGGCTGAGAGGATGGCTATCTTGGCTAATGAGGGAAGGATCGCCTCCCTGTCTGAGTCTGGTGCAAAGGCATTGAAAGACTCGGAAGGTTCGAGGAGGCTTTCCGAGTAACCCGGCAGTTTCTTTTCGCCGTCTGGGGAGGTGTCGTGGCAATAAAAGAAAGACAGCTGCCAGTGTTTGACGTGGGAGTTTAAATTGAGGGTTGGCATCGGTGAATTCTTGCGGCGTTGGATGGATACCCCGCCGCAAGTAAGAAGTGCTCCGTCACCGCTTTCGCGGCACGGCTTACACTGGAATAGTTCGATGAAGAGAGCCAAACTTGGCGGTATGCACAAGTACGACTCGGATAGAACGATGAAGTGGGTAATATTCAACATAGAGTTAGGCCCTATGTCGAATACCCGGAGGCCATAATGGTTTAAGACCTCCCTGAAGAAAGGGTGACCCGGAGGACGGAATCCCCGGGTCACGTGCTCTACGAAGCAGATTACCTCGTTATCGGCGGGCGTGGGCCGGGTCTCGTTGCCCGGCGCCCTCCACTGAATGTCCTTCTGAGAGGGGAGAATTCCTAATTCGGCTAGCTCGTCCAACTTGGCCTTCGTAGCTGTGGAACGCCCCCAGTTGGCGGATATGGTTTGGGTAGTCCTTGCCTGAGTCGGCTGTTTTCCTTGCCGTTTGGGAGCCATGGGATCAACCTGCAAAGCACAAGAAAAAGAGGCATAGGAAATAAGACCCGGAAGTGTTGGATTATCCGAGTACAAGGTATCAAGAAAGTATGAAGCTAAGAATTATCCGGGTATCACGCTATGGGGTGGAGATTAGAAGGTATCCGGGTGTTAAGTACAATTGTGGAAATCATTGGTCACTTACGCATGGAAAAGCATTTGGGGAAGATGGATGGTTGCCCATGTGTCTACTGCAAGCAAGATAGCTGGAAAAGGAGGATTTTCCGGGTGTTAATGCCATGAGCGGAAAATCGAGGAGGAATGGATCTAGATGGAAAAGTTTGCGCGCGATTTTACGGGAGATTTGGTGATTAATAATGGTAGGAGGATGAGTTGTAACTATCTAGCAGGTGGTTAAAGGAGTTGGCGAGTATCGAATCGATCTAATTTGATGCAGTCGGAAGAACGACTCGCGGGTTGACCTAGACCCAATTATGGATGGATTGAAAAATTGCGGGGCTAAATTAAACGAGTGCAAGGGGCTTACTGGAGAGATTGGAGTTTAGCGCGACGGCGGTGAACGGCGAGGCTCGAATGCCCCCTACGCGGCTCTTGGCGCGTAGACTGAAGGTGCGACAGTGAAGCTCGACGGCGGCGCGAGATGGCTCGAGGGCGAGCGTGGCTGGCGGCGGCCTAGCTTCGATGGCGAGCGCGAGCTTCTTGCGGTGGTGCTGCGAGGGTGTAGGGAGCAAGGAAGGAAAGGGGAAGTTGAGGCGTAGTGATGGGTTTAGGGTTACCCTCTGAGTACTATTTATAAGGTGAGGGTGAGCCTATCTCAACGGCCGGAAGCCGGAAATCGTGGGGTGATGGTTACCCACGTGGATTTTGCGAGATATGCGCTAAGTATTGAGCAAAGCATCTGGACAAGAGAGAGAAGGAGATCCACCCCGTGATATCAGGATCGGTTACTGAGTATGGGATCTTGGCATTTTTATTAGGGTTTGGACCTGGAAAATTAAACCAAAGTGTTTGGGGGAAAACCCGGGTTACCATATGGCCACCATAGAGTCAGGCCTAGCTATCTATCAAAGCATCTTAACCCGGCCTCCATACACTTGTACGTTTGATATTTTTGCAGGGAATAGCAGGCGCTTCAAGGACGGATCCGTGAAGCCCAAGCTATTCTGGGGACTACTGATGGAGGGGTAATAACCCGGTAGGCCAACTCCAAGGTGTAACCTGGCCCAAAGGACGCTGCGCAAGATCCGGCTAAGGATAGAGAAACTTCCGGAAGGCCCAAGTTTGTAGGCCTCGTAACCCGGATTGTGGGTTACGGTAAAGGAAAGTTAAGGTTTGTAAGCGGTGTCCGGGTAGGATTCAAGCTGCGCCTTGGAGAATAAGGCCAAGGGGGTACGGGTGCTTTATAAACCGACCCCTAGGTCTAGTTTAAACAGAGATCTAGGAACCCTAGCAGTATCGCCTGATATCGAACGTCTAGTGTAATCCCAGAGTTGAGTTATTATATCAAGATCGGAGACTCGGCGACTTTGATCGCCGGCTACCAGATCGAGTTACATCATGTTTTCCTCTGAGCTAAACCCTCTCCCAAACGCCTGTGTCGTCTTGCCCCAAGATCAGTTACCCCCGGTAACGTCTGCTGTGATTATCCCACGACACTATGCTTCACACCCAAACAATGTTTGGAAATAGTCTACTCTCTCTATTGCTAAGAATGAAAATAATAAAAATGGTTTGTAAAGTAACTAGTTACAAGCACAAGTAAAAAAACAAAAGTAAACTAAATAAAGTAAAAAAGTTTACTCAGAGTAAAATTAAGAGAACTTAACAAGGGACACTACATGGGAGTCTGAATCATCACTAGTACTCATACTAATGATTGGAAGGTTTCTCATTCTTTAGTATATCTTGTGTACGGGCGGAGCCCCATATATAGGTGTGCATTGAGTTCCTCTAGACACACACCACTCACAACCACTACTAGTTCATATTATAGACCATGCGCCTACTGACACTAATGATTAAGGATCTCCCATGGATGTGGTTGAGGCTCTGTAGTACCCTGTTATCCTGTGTTGATGGTCAGTGGAAGGGAGGGGTTAATTTCTGTCCTATAATACCTACTCAATACCCCCTGCATTGCACCAACACTAACAAACTTTCATGACTAGTAGGCAATACATTATGAGGTTCACATCTCACAATAGCATGAAGATGATTACTACACAACATACAGTTTAAGAAAAACAAATTCCTCTTTCAAATAATAGTGAAATTAGGGTCCATTATATCCCCAAATAAACTACTCAAGTATGGATGCATAAGACATCATAAGCATCAATATATGGATCATGGATGAGTACATAAATGAATACACGAAGCAATCTACAATGAGGTATGAGATTACAACGAGAGAGATATATGAATCTATGGTTGCGGCGGCATAGATGATGATGGTGTTGATGTAGATGCCTTGGCCTCTTCGTCAGAATCCTTGTCTTGATCTCCAATGGATGATGAGGTGGTGTTTCTGTATTAAATAGGGTGCTGAGGCGGCGTCAGCCCTCCGGGCCAGCAGCTAATGATGGACTCTTCTTCCGCTAGGGCTTTCCCTTCCTTATATGGCACATGTAGGTCGGTTCAGTGTTTTATAACCGATCGTACCGAATTAGGGGTTCAATGATACGTCTCAAACGTATCTATAATTTTTTACGCTACATTCTTGTTTTCTACATGTTTTTCCTATATTTTCTATCATTTATTGATCTAACCTATTAAGCCAGTGTGTGGAAAGGGCTAAAAATGAAAGTTTTCGGAATGACCTATAATTTTTTTAGGAAGTTTTATTCACAGAAAGACTCTGGAAACAAAAAGGGCACCTGGAGATGGGCTCTAGGGCCACCACGTGACCTGTAGGCGCGACCTACCCTCACCCGCGCCTGGGGGCCACCCCATGGCCCTGGGAATCGCCCCACGTCACCTCTTTTCCCATAAATTCTCTCTTGACCTAAAAACACCGCATACCGGAGGAATTTTTTAGAAACGCGTCAGAACTCCGCCGCCATCCAAAAACCTAATTAGGGGTACATAAATCTCTGTTCTGACACTCTGCCGGGACGAGGAGTGATACGTCTCAAACATATCTATAATTTTTTATGATACATGCTGTTATTATATCAATTGCCACATGTTTTGTTTACACTTCATAGCATTCTTATGCATTTTCTAGGACTAAACTATTAACAAGATGCCACAGTGTCAGTTCTTTTCAACTGTTTTCTCTTTATTAAAATAGAAGACTCCAGAATCCCAAAGGGGAGGAGCAGCCGACCCAGGAGGCGGCCAAGGCACACCATTGCGCAACCCACCCCTGGACGGCTCCCTCCTGTGGTGTGGAACCCTCGGGTGGCCACCGACGCCTCCCTTTCGCCTATATGTTCCTTCTGCCTCGAAAAATCTAAATACCCGATCGATATTTCACGAAACATCCAGGCGCCGCCGCCGTCGTCAACCATAGTTCGGGAGGGTTCCGTAGCTCTTCCGGCACCTGCCGGAGAATCATCACCGGAGGGCTTTACACCACCATGCCTGCCTCCGGAGTGATGCGTGAGTAGTTCATCCTTGGACTACGGGTCCATAGCATTAGCTAGATGGTAGTCTCTCCACTTTGTACTATCATGTTTAGATCCTGTGAGGTGCCGTACGTGATCAAGATGATCGTTACGTAATGCTACATGTTGTGTTTGATGAGATCTGATGAATATTGATACTATGAGAAAATTGTTTATTTGTCCATATGCCTATGTTGTTTATATTTTGCATGCTCTCCATTGCTAGTAGATGCTTGTGACTCCAAGAGGGAGTATTTCTGTCTCCAGAAATCAGCGCTCGAGTGACTAAAACATGCACGGTTGTGGATGTGCTGTTGACTTTAGGGATAAAATAATGATGCTTAGTCCATGTGTCTTTTGCATTGTTTACATTACACACAATATTTCATGCAATAATCTGTTGTTTGCAACTTAATACTGGAAGTGATGAGGATGCTGACCTGAACATGGATTATTTAGTCATAGATGTGATGGATAGCAAGTCTATGTACTTTGTTGTAATTCCCTGTTAAATCTCATAGTGAACATCTTGTCATATATTGCATTGTCATACCCTTATTATTTGTCAATTGTCCAGCTGTAATTTGTTTACCTAACATGCTAGAAATATGGTGTGGCCAGGGGGCGCCCTATGGTGTGGCCTCCTCCGGGCCTCTTTGGGACTCCGTGGAACCTTCGGGAATTCTAAGACTTCTGGGCTTCAAACTTTTTAATTCCGAGAATATTTCCAGAACAACTTTTCTGAAGGTTAAAACAGCAGAAAATAGGAACTGGCTCTGTGGCATCTTGTCAATAGGTTAGTCCCGGAAATCGATAAAAATGAAATAAAGTGTATAACAAACATGTACCAAATAACATGAAAACAACATGGAACATCAGAATTAAGGATACGTTTATGACGTATCAATGGTGCGGGCGTTTAAGTACTCTATCACATCGAACGCCGCAAAAGGTGAAGGTAGATCAACTTCTGGGGTTCCTGGTGGTAAGCGGATATTTCAACCGGAAATTTCCAGTGCAACCGGAAATTCCGGTTGTGTTGGATTTCTGCGAAATTGGCTAAGGACCAAACCATTCCGAGCACTAGGGTCAACCAGGAATTTCAGCCGGAAATGTCCAGGTCAACTGGATATTCCGGTTAGGAAGTTTTCACGAAGAAATGATTAAGTCTGGATTTCTCTAGCTCCTGGTGGTAACCAGTAATTCACAACCGGATATTTTGGTGAAACCGAAAATTCCGGTTGGAGTCAACTGCTGCTCGAAATCTCAGATCTGGAGGAATTTTTCCTAACCGTAAATTCCGATCAAAGTTTGGAACGGATATTCCGGTTCAAGTTTCTAGCTCAACGGCCACATTTATGGAGGGGGTATAAATACCCCTCTTCTTCCTCCTTGAGCTCTAGTTCGTCAAAATCATTCAAGTCCACTTATTTAGCTCACCAAATATTAGATATCTCCCAACTCCTCCACCCAAACGCGTTGATCTTCGGAGGATTGAAGGAGAAGACCCGGATCTACCTCTTCACCAAGCCGTTCTTCATTTTCCCCTCATTCACTTGAGGGATTTGAGTCTAGGGTTTCCATTGTTTGGAGAACCTAGACATCTTTCTACTCTTGTTGATTCTTGGTGTTGGGAGCCCCCAATTTGGTTGTGGGTGTGTGCCCCAAGCTCGTTGTAAAGGATTCAATTCCCGCCTCAAAGGGGATCAATAGTGGAAGGTGGACTAGGACTTTGTGGCGTTGTTCATCAGATAATAGGGTGAGGCCTTTGTGGTGTTGAGTAGGCCTTCGTGGCGAAACTCACACCCCTCCAACGAGATGTACTCCCTTAACAAGGAGGAACTCGGGAATACATCGTGTCTCTGCGTGCTTCCGATATCGGTTACCTCATTCCCTGTCATTTACTTTGTGCTTGTATTGTGTTTATCATTGTTCTTGTCATATAGGTAAATTCACCTTAGTTGCATTATCAGGAGAATTTACCTATGTTTCAAGCGTCAATTTGAAGAAAAATTAAAATTGATCGTAGCACCTATTCACCCCCTCTAGGTTCCCACACTATACGTTCAATTTGTATCAGAGCCTCAACTCTTATTATTGGGCTTAACCACCTAAGAGTTTAGTATGGATGATGATATGGGAGTCACCGGTCCTGCAGCACAAGTCACTATGGATGATCTCAAGGACTTAAAAAATCCCTGACCTCATCCATGGAGGGCAAAGTGTATGAGTTGCAAACTCTCATGTTGCAACTCATGAAAGCCAAGGAACCAGAGACGTCCAATTCATCTCCTCCAAATGAAAATCCGGAGGGTGCCAAGAATGGAGCTAATGGTGAACCACGTAAATATGTTTCCGCTAAGAACTCCACCGGTAAGGGTACGGGAGGGAAAGAAGAGTACCACTCCGTCGAAGGACACTACTCTCCCAGTCCTCCTGTCCCACACCCTCATATAATTCCTAGAGGAGAACCTACTAAACTTGACGCACATTCTTTTGGTGATTTCCAATATTACATAGAAGCTCACTTAAACTCTTCTTATATTGAGATTTGGAGGGTCACTCGAGATGGATACACACCACATGACCCAAGAAATTGACAAGAAGAGAAGCCGTAGATTGTCAACTCAACTACACCGCCTTGTCCATCATTCAACAAGCCATGGGTCCAAACCACATGAATCATCTTCAACAATATTCCACTGCCAAAGAAACATGGGATGCTCTTGTCGTCATGTTTGTGGGCAACTAAAAAATGAAGAGGAATATGTATGATACCTTGATCAACGAAGCCGAAGGATTCTATATGCATGATGGTGAGAACCATAAAGACATGTTCCAGAGGCTCAAGACTCTTTCCACCGCATTCAACAATGTTGGTGCCAAGTATATGATGATGCTTGGATTAAGAGGAAGTGCATACGTGCTCTCATGCCTTTTGAGCCCGCGGACTTGAAGAGCCTTCAAGGAAGACATGTCTTTGCATCATTGACCTAAACCCAAGTGATGCAATAAACTAACTCCTTCCAAGGGAAAACAAGGAATGCTCTTGACAACTGTGCTAGAGCAATGGGAATGCGCAAAGGAGCTTCCGTAGCTTTCAAGGCCAAGGTGGTGTCAAGGGAGGTTGAACATCAAGAAGCATGAATTGATGACTTGTCCCCTTTGAAGGATCAATAATATGACCTCGTGCTCAAGGATGTCATTGCTCTTACCGTGCCAAAGTTTTGGAAAAATCCTCCCAAGGCCAAGGCATATGTTTAGGAGAAGACCAAGTCTAGCTATGTCAAGGAAGGGACTCAAAAAGCGAGGTCTAGCTTCAATTGTCAAGACAAGCACCATTTCATTGCGGAGTGCTTCTATGAGAATAGGGAGCATCATGGTGGAAAACTTGTCGAGACATCGTAGTAGAATTCATAGACGGGGGTGCCATGAGACTACGGGTAGAGACGTGGGGGGAACGTGGTTGCGCTAAGGACGAAAACACAGGTTTTACCCAGGTTCGGTACGTCGTAATAATACGGCGTTCCTACCCCTGCAAACTCACTATTCAGGTCTAAAGCCTGTGTATACAAAGTACAACGTGAGGTTCTGTTGGCTATTCGTCGAGGATCAACCTCTCGGCGAGTTAGCTAGTAGCTTCTTCTCTATCTATCATATCTCCCGTCCGGCTTTATATAATAGCCGGGTTAGGGCATACAGAGTAGGAAACCTAGAAGACTACGGCAACTATTAACTTGGAAAGTAAGGAATCCGCCTTCTACTCCAAGCCAGATCACGTGGGCCGTGATCCGGGTTCTTCTAGAATCCGGCTTCTGCGCGTCAGCTTACTGGGCCGCCCAATGGACCGTAGCCCACTACCATTTGGGCCACCCGGATAATCCGGAACTTTAGACTACCATCTGATATACCCCTATTCGGTATATATCCGACAGTAGCCCCCAAGAAGGACCGAGACTCCGTTTTCGCCGTCTTTCGCCAAATGCATCTTTTCCGAGAAATATCGGCCTGCAGTCTTGATTCTTCTTTTTTTCCCTTAAAGGAGGTGGCATCACTGTCGTCTTCCCCAGCCCGCGCCGTCGCCAAGGAGATTGACGAAATCATCGACACAATGGACCCGCAACTGGATTCTCCGGCGCGGGTCTCCGGTGACGAGCTGACGAAGGCCACGGGAGGCGCGGAGGGCGAGGAAACTTCTCTCGCCTCCGCGGATCTTGTGGGATCTTCATCCGCGCCCACTCCACCGTTCGCTCCCGAGACGGTGGAGGAAAAGATTGCGCTCGTCGGCGACGAGCTCGCGGCCGCGGAGGCCGCAGCCTCCGCCGCCGCCGGAGCCGAAGAAGAGACGGAATTTTCCGGCAACTGGAGCGCCTGCAGTATTCCGTCGTCCCTCCTTCCGACAATGGAGAAGGAGGGGTTTGTTCTGAAGAGAAAATGGCGGCTCCCGGAGGACGAGACTGAACCCATGCCGAACGACGGAGAACGGGTTCTTCTCTCCTCCCACCTTCTTAGAGGTATGGGTATTCCACCATCCGCCTTCTTCCTCCAGATCCTGTCCCACTATAACATCCAGCCACACAACCTTCCACCAAATTTCATCCTTTACTTAGCCGGATTTCATGCCCTTTTCGAGGGTTATCTAGGTATAGCGCCTAGACTAGATTTGTGGCTTTACTGTTTCGGGGTTAAGCGGAACTCTTCGGACAGCGCACTCCCAACTTGCGGAACCATTTCTTTCACTCTCCGGAGATTCCGAGAGGATTGGTTCCCCAAGATTAGAACATCGGAATCCGTCAAGTTTTGGACGGGTTCCTTCTTTTATCATCCCGACGTTTCCTTTCCTGGAAAAACGTTCGGGGTTCCACCTTTCTCGAACACCGCTGCTATTCCCCAAGAAAATTGGGGAACTGAGGCAGTTCAAACCCTGCCGCCGGATCTTCTAAGGATCAAGCGGCGCATCGCAAAACTCGTCACTTCTGATCTGCCTTTAACCGGCATGGACACAGTCCTTTGCTGGTTGAATAGGCGGATCCAGCCCTTGGCTAATCATGGTGCTCGCCTTCTCTGCGAGTACAAGGGAGCCGATGACGAAATGCGGACAACCAGCAAGGACTGGTCCGCAAAAGATTTACGGCGGCGTGTGAATCAGTTGGTCGCATCATGCGACCAATATGAAGAAAGCCGGCCAATGTACACGGCCGAGAATCCGGCTCCCAAGGTATAATTCTTCGCCTTTTGGGGTTTAAATTCTTTCTCGTTTACTCGGTTTTTGTGCTTTTAACTCAGCCTTTTCTTTTTAACAGATTGCTGAACTTCCTGAGTCGGAACTTTCTTCCGACGCCGAACTGGAGGCATTGCGTGCCACCTTTGCCGGTGGGCGAAAGCGCAAGAAGATCTCCTCTTCCCAGGAAGTCATCGACCTTGACGGAATTCCCGTCGCCACCTCCAGGTTTGAACATCTGGGTTACTTTCCTTTGTCGGAGTTTTTCTTTCACTTTCGGAGTTTTAACTTTTCCGGCATTTTGCTTTGTTTTTAGCCTACCTGCATCTACTCTAGAGCCAAAAAAGCTGAAGAGGCATAAGGTTGTGTCCAGTAGAGGCCCTCATCCTTCCCCTGCCACCGCTCCGACCACGCCGATCATAGTAACAGAAGAGCATGCCGCAGCCCCCACCACCGAGTCTCTGGAGACCAGCCAGCCCATTGTGCCGGAAACAGACACGAGGGAAAGGGCGGCTCCTGAGGTGGGAGGTCCTTCTCGGATAACTGAGGAGGAGATCCCCACCTTTGACAAGGACTTCAAGAACATCAGCGATGGCCTTAGCGCGGCCGGGACTCTTTTTGCTTAGTATGCAAAAGAGTTCACTGAGAACTTAACAGGGTTACAGCGGATGAGCCAGGTATTATCCTTAGCCCCCAAGCATTAAGTAAAATGTCTGCTTTTCACTTGATGCTTTTCAATATCATGATTTTTTCATTTCCGTGTTCAGGCAAACCGCTGAAACCATTAACATGGAAGTTTTCAACAAACTTTCCGTCAAGAATAAGGAGGTTAGAAACCTTCTTTCTATTCTTGACGTGAAAGAAGCAGAGCTGACATCATCTCAGCTACAGCTGTCGGAAACGACAGGTATATTTTGATTCTCTGAAGTTTTTTATCTAGTTTTTTGTCTAAGTACTCTCCCAAGTTTTTCTAAACTCGGAATTTTGTTCCTTGCTTTCCAGCTGCTTTGGCTAAGGCCAAGGAAATAGCTGAAGATGCCGGCAATGCCGCGATTCTCTGACAGGAGAATTTGGACCTTCATAAGGATCTTATGAAGGCTCAAAAGGATCTGGAGGCCAGCAACATGGCCCTTGTGATTGCTCAGTCCAAGGTCTCTCAGCAGGCAAAGAATGACAAGGCCACTATCCAGGACTTGGAGAATACCTTAACCCTGCGCCTCGAGGAAGGCTCCGAGATGGACAAGATTCTCGGTAAGTTGTCAACATTTACCGGTTTTTCCATGTCTTGATTTTCTTCTCTGCTTTTCGCTAACCTTTTGGTTGTTTGTCTGAAAAAACAGGAGATAACCCAGATCTCACTCGGATTGAGAAAATCCGAGCTTTTGGGAAGGTATGGACTGCGATCAGGGTTGCAGGCATGCAGCTGGTCAACAAGTTCCTTCCCTCAAGAACTGGGGAATTCTCGGAAGTTGAAAAACTTCCGGAAGCTATCCTGGAGGTGGCGGAATCCAAGGAGTCCACCTTGCGCTCCGCAGCACGGGGCGGTGCACGCATGGCCTTAGGCCTTATGCGTATGCATTACCCTAGTGCCAAATCTTGGCGCGTGGCATCCGGTATCCCCCTTGCATACTCGGAGACCCAGCGGACCACCATCTTCGACGAGATCAAGGGTCACGCCACCAAGATCGCCTCCATGGTGAACATCTCCATCACCTACCCGGAAGAAGAGATTCCAGCAGCCCCCGAGAACGATAGCAGCGATGAAGACTCGGATGCCTGAAGGATTCTTCTTAACCTGGATGGTGGAAGTAGAAAATAGGAGCATTACTTGACTTTACAATGTAACCTTATATTGTAATGCTTCTATTCTTTTGTATAAACAAGTACTCCGCCTTTTGCAGTTAATTATGAAATTCTTTGCAAGTTTTCCGGGTTTGATATTCCTTTATCTTCTAAGTTCTCTATCTTATGTGCTTTCACTGTCCTTAGTGTTTGAAATGGCTCAATAGTACTATGAATCTTCATGCCGAGTTACTGGGTAAAACCAATCAGTTTGAACTCGAAAACATGGATCATACTAAGGGCATTTTTACTAACTAGCTCCAGTGACCCAACACATAAACAATCAGATAATGCTTAGAGAATAGTAAGGAATTTTTTGAATGAAACTCGGGCACGCAGGCACAATCCGAGTTTCCTTTAGCCTTTAATAGGCTGAAAATCATTCAGTTTTTAAACACCGAGCACGCAGGCACAATTTGGGTTAACATTGAGTATTTTGTAAGATCATTGGGAAATAGATAAGGTGGAATCATGTTTTGAACTATAATAAACTTGTAAAAATATGGATATAAGAATTCCGACAACTTTATTTCATGATCTCAAAGATGTTTACATAGAATTGAACTAAGTATAGAAGGGACGTAACTGCTGGATACTCCAGGGCCTTTTTGTCTCTCCTAGTTCATCATCTATCTTTCTCTTTCTTTTATGATTCGGCTTCTAGGGATCATCTTCCATATCGCGAATGTCTACAAGATAGTATGATCCATTCTTCATGGCTTTACTGATGACAAATGGTCCTTCCCATACTGGGGCCAGTTTGTGCTTTCTTTGCTGCACCAATTTTAGCACTAGGTCACCTTCTTTAAAAGAACAATGCCTGATTTTCCGACTATGATAACGTCGTAAACCTTGCTGGTAGATGGCGGATCTTTGAAGCACAAGTCCTCGTTCCTCTTCTAAGAGATCGACGGCATCTTGTCGTGCTTTTTCGGCATCCGAGTCGTCGAAATCTTGCACTCTTGGGCTATCATGGATCATGTCCGTTGGAAGGATTGCTTCCGCACCATAAACTAGGAAAAACAGGGTTTGCCCAGTTGACCTGTTTGGTGTCGTTCGAATACTCCAAAGCACAGAAGATAACTCTTCTACCCATGCTCCAGCTGCTCTATGAAGAGGAGATTCGAGTCTTGGACGTATTCCTTGCAGGATTGAGCTATTCATTGTTTCAACCTGTCCGTTGGATTGCGGGTGTGCCACATATGCGAGATCTAGGCGAATTCCCGTTTGTCGGCAATATTTTGCCAACTCTCCAATGGAGAAATTTGTCCCGTTGTCGGTTATTATGCTGTGTGGAACGCCGTATCTCATTACTACGTCAATGATGAAATTTCTGGCAGTTACACCGTCAAGTTTTTTGATGGGTTTAGCCTCCACCCACTTGGTATATTTGTCCACAGCTACAAGTAGATGTGTGAGTCCGCCTCGTGCAGTTTTAAATGGTCCCATCATATCTAGCCCCCAGACCGCAAAGGGCCATGTAATGGGGATAGTTTTGAGTGCTTGGGCTGGCATATTAGTCTGCTTGGCGTAATACTGACATCCTGCACATGTATTTACTATGTGCTCGGCATCTGTCTTGGCTGTTAGCCAGAAAAACCCGGCACAGCATGCTTTTTTGACTATGCTTTTTGATTGAGCATAATATCCGAAATCCCCGGCATGGATTTCTTGCAGGATTTCTTGTCCTTCTTCTCGTGAAATACATCGCAGAAAAATTCCGGAAGTACTGCGTTTATACAGGAAATTGTTAATTACTGTGTATCCTTTGCATCGACGCTCGATCTGTCTTTGCAAGACTTCGTCTGCTCCTTCCGGGTACTTCTGATTAACTAAGAAGTTTATATATGGGATTGTCCAATCCGGGTTAACGAGCATAACTTCAATTGACTCGGAAGCCAGAGGATAATCAACATCTCCACCTTTTATCGATGGTTCGTACAAGCGTTGGACGAATACACCTGGTGGTAGGATTTTTACCCTTTTCGATCCCATGCGGGCTAACGCATCCGCGTTCCAATTTTCTTCCCTTTTAACATGGAGCACTTTGAATCCGAAGAAACAAATGGCGAACTCCTCCACCGTTCTCCGGTATTCGGCCATTATAGGGCTTTTTGCGTCCCAAGTTTGGTTGAGCTGATGCTGTACCAAATCTGAATCACCGTAGCACAAAATGCGCTTGACGCCTATTTCTTTTGCAATATGCAAGCCATGAAGCAAGGCTTCGTATTCTGCCACGTTGTTGCTGGCATTGAAGTGTATTTGTAATACATACTCCATTGTATCTCCTTTAGGGGATTTTAAAACTACACCAGCTCCAGCGCCCTCCTTCATCTTGGATCTTTCAAAGTGCATGATCCAGTACTCGGACTCCGGCATTGGTGTTTTCTCCATTGCTTCCGTCCAGTCGGCGACGAAATCTGCCAAAACCTGGGATTTTATTGCCGTCCTGGGCTGATACTTAATGTCGAAGGCTGCTAACTCGATGCCCCATTTGGCTACTCGGCCAGTCGCCTCCGCATTGTTTATTATATCCCCTAGTGGTGCTTTACATACCACTGTTATGGAATGTCCTTGGAAGTAATGGCGAAGTTTTCTGGATGCGAAAAATACGCCATATGCCAGTTTTTGATAGTGTGGATACCTTTGTTTGGACTCGGAGAAAACTTCGCTTATATAATATACCGGATGCTGGTCTGGTATGCTCTGTTCGTCTTTCTTCCGTTCCACAACAATTACTGCACTGATAACCCGGTTTGTAGTCGTAAGGTACAATAACATAGGTTCTTCGTCTTTTGGGGATGCCAAAATCGGAGCTTTCATCAAAGTTTCCTTTAACTGGGTTAACGCTGCATCTGCCTCTTCCGTCCACTCGAATTTGTCGGATTTTTTCAGCAACTTGTAGAGTGGTAAGGCTTTATCCCCCAACCGACTAATAAATCTGCTGACGGCTGCAGCGGAACCCGTCAATCTTTGGACATCTTTTACACACGTGGGTTTGGAGATGTTTAAGATTTCTTTGATCTTTTCTGGGTTTACTTCTATTCCTCTATGAGAAACGATGAAACCCAGAAGTTTTCCTGAGGGAACCCCGAATACGCACTTTGATGGATTTAACTTCATCTTGTAAGTGCGCAAATTTTCGAAGGTTTCTCGTAAATCCTCAAGGAGAGTATCTTTTTCCTTGGTTACGACAGCAATGTCGTCCACGTAAACGTGGACATTTTTGCCGATCTGACTATGCAAACAACGTTGCATGCAACGCTGGTAGGTTGCACCTGCGTTCTTCAGACCAAATGGCATGGTTATGTAATAGTACGTCACATAAGGGGTTATAAAAGAAGTCTTAATTTGATCTTCCTTTTTCATGCGTATTTGATGGTACCCGGAATATGAATCCAAAAAGCATAAGAGCTCAGAGCCTGCAGTGGCATCTATTATTTGATCAATTCGCGGTAACGCGAACCTATCGTTTGGACACAGTTTGTTTAAGCCGGTGTAATCTATACACATCCTAAAGGCAGTAGTATATTTCTTCGATACTAATACCGGATTTGCAGACCATTCGGTGTGTATAACTTCCTCGATAAAGTCTGCTGCTAAAAGCCGGATAATTTTCTTGCCGATAGCCTTCCGTCTTCTTCCGTCAAATCGACGGAGACCTTGTTTGACGGGTTTGGAGCCTGGAATCGCCTTAAGTTGATGCTCAGTAAGTTCCCTGGGTACGCCTGGCATGTCAGCTGGACACCAGGCGAAAATATCCCAGTTCTCACGGAGGAACTTGATGAGCTCGCTTTCCTATTTGTCGGTCATCCCAGTTCCCATTACGACAAATTTTGTCGGATCTTTGGGATCTAGGATTACCTATCTTGTGTTCTCGGAGGCCTTGAAGCTATCTGCTGGCTTCCGGGTTTCTTTTCCTGCCGGCATTTCTATCGGCGATACCTCTTTGGCCAGCTCCTTCAACTCTTCCTTTGCTATGATTTTCTCAGCGCAAAGGGTGTTTTCTTTTTCCAGCTTGTTTGCCAACTTGAAGTCTCCCGATATGGTGATTACTCCTCCTTTTGGCCCTGGCATCTTCAGCTTGTTATAGATATAACATGATCTTGCCATGAATTTGGCGAAAGCTGGACGTCCGAGTATCGCGTGGTATACGCTTTCGAACGGCACCACTTCGAAGGATACTTTTTCCTGACGGAAGTGATCTTTTTCTCCGAAAGTGACATCTAGGGAAATTTCTCCTAGGGATCGTGCTTGCCTGCCAGGAACAATGCCGTGAAAACGTATGTTGCTGTGGTTGAGCTGGGTCTCGGAGATTTTCAGATGCCGCAGTGTATCCAGATACATTATGTTAATGCTGGATGCTCCATCCATCAACACTCTTTTTAGCCTAGTGTTTTGGACGATAGGGCTTACAACAAGAGCTTGCGTGCCGGGTTCAGGGATATTCCCGGGATGATCAGACTGATCCCAGGTGATTGGTGTGTTTGAATACTTCAAGAATTTTGGGGTTGCCGGAACAACCGCGTTTATTTCTTGGAGCGTTCCTTTTGCCACCTTTGCTGATGGGGTTGCCAGGAAAGTTAGGGCACACTCTCCATCAACTCTCGGAAACTTGGGCTCGCCTTTTCGCTGCTGTTCCTTGATTTTTTCGTCAGTGTCCGATTCACTGTCTTCTTTCTCAGCTTCTGGCTTTTGCTTGGAAAACTTCCTTTTGGAATTTCCCCCCTTGTTTCCGGATCCTGCACTGCCTTTCATATGCTTGTTCAGCCGGCATTGTGCGTTAGTGTGGGTGGGTTTTCCGAATTGCGAATGGTGGACGCAGGGTTCTGACTTAATCTTTTCCCATTCTTCCTTGGTGTAATTGATTGGTTCTGAACTGCGTCCTTTCCACCTATTCCCTTTTTCACTTCCAAAGGCTATGTTAACTTCTTTGGGCTTTTGTGTTGCGTATGGAGTTCCTTTTTTCTTAGGGCGAGGATTCTTTTTGGCCGGTATCAGTGTATCGGTATTGCCTCCTCTAGCTCTGATGTCGTCTTCGGCTACATCGTGTTCATTGGCGGTTGTAAGCATAGATCCGAGATCTTTGTGCTGTTTGGAACCAACCATGAACGGTACAAGTCCGGGTTTTAGGCCATTGACGAAAGCATGCATTGCTTGTACGTCAGTTACTCCAGAGCAGCTATTCTTCATTGCAGTCCATCTTGAGATGAAATCCACGTATGGTTCGTCCTCAAATTGGGTGCAACGGTTTAGCTGGTTGATGCTATTCGGGCGTTTGTAGGTTCCCCGGAAATGCTGAGTAAATACTCGAGCCATATCATCCCAGCTGTCGACAGTTCTGGAAGGTAATCCGTTAATCCAATCTCTGGCTCCATCCAGTAACATTAGGGGAAGAAACTTTACAGCTTCCAGGTCTGTCCCATTGTTAATCTGGACGGCTGTATAATAGTCTGAGAGCCAGGTATCCGGGTTTGTACTACCGGTGTATTTTTGGTACGTTGGACCAACTTTGGGAAAACCAGAATGCAAGGTTATCCTTCGGATCCTATCTGTGAAGCACTTAGGTCCAAAGTATAGATTGTCTCTTTCCGCCCTATCCATGTGTGCGGAGTACCTGCCGGCTGAATGGACAGTAGGGGATCTACTCCTTTCTTTTCCATTGTTGCGCGGACGCGCTTTTCCGGGATCATCTCTATTTGTTCGGGTATCACGCCCCTTTGGATGAGGTGGAGTTCTACTCCTGTATCTTTCCTTGTCCTTGGGGGGTGTCCGAGATCTCTAACGTCTATGAGGTATACCCTGTCTTCCGGCTTTTTCAGCTGGGTTTCTCGGAGGTGGCATTGCTTTGCCGTCATTCCGGTGTTTTTCTTCCTGATCGTGGAGGCTAAGTCCACCTTTCGCGAGATGGGATCCGGTTCTAGACGCGTCATCCTTGTTATCGGGATTTTTCTTGTCTTTTCTCGGATCCGTTTTCCTCTCTTTTGAGTGGTTTGAATTTCTCGGCTCCTCCGGTCCAGGTGCTCCAGCGGCGCAAGTAGCTATTTTGCATAGGGAGGAGTCGTCATGCAGCCTCCCTGATCGCTCTTGCCCCCGCTGTTGTTGTTGCAATGCTTTTCTGAGGAAAGCATACACCCCTTGAAGTTTTTCACCGTTGGAGTACATATCGTTGTTGAGGATGGCGAACGCTGCTTCCGCGTTTTCTGCTGCGGTTTTGTATATTGGTTCGCCTCTGGCATCTTTGCCGTTTACCTGCTTTTGCCAAGATGGGTTGTAAAACCTTTCTTTTGGCGGCAGTACTTCCGGTCTTACGATTCCGGGTAACCTTGTAGGTTTTAAGGCAGATCTATTCTTTTTCTCGTACTCCTCGATTTCTTCCTTCATGAGCTTGATGTCATCCTGGGTTTTTTGGAGGTGTTCACGAGTTCTGAATAGATGTTGTTGTTGCCTTTGGAGAGCTTGTCTCCTGGCTTCTAGTACTTCAGGGGGTTCATGCAATCCCACTGGTGTTTGTAGCAATTCCTGTTCTTCTTGCTCCGTCATTGGCAGAACAAGGATTTCTTTGGTTTTCTTTTCCGCAGGTTTTATTCCGCTTGCATCTCCTACTTCCGGGCTTTCATCAGCTGGATCAGCCGACTTCTTCTTCCGGAGTTTGTATTGGAGTTTTTTAGCGGCTTTATGCTTTTTCTTGGAAGAGGGAGGTTTTTTGACATGTTCTTCCTCTGTCAGTTCTTTGACATTGGGAAATATTGGAGAGGTTTGTCCGTCTTCTCTCTCTTCCTCTGGCGGAGGAGTTCTAGGGCTTCCCTGACTACCGACATCCGTGTTTTCAGCTGGTTTTGCCATTAGTACTTCGTGGAATCCCTCCTGAAAAGATTTGACCTTTCTTTCGAAGGCGTCCTCGTCTTCGTCTTCGGAATCAAAGTCATCTGATCCGGTTTCTGACTCTAATCTCTCCTCAATGGCGGCTAGCACAGAGTCAGCTTCCGAGTTCATCGCTATATTAGCGGATGTCGGATCTTCCACCTCTGTAGTGGGTTTGCTGTTTTCTGCCTCTTACACGGGATTACTTTCATCCGTGTTTTCGGAGACCTCGGATTGCACCATACCGATAAAGTGTGAATCACTTTTTTGTCGGCGATCTGAGCAAAACCCGGTATCATAGTCATCTTCGACTGGGTATAGGGCGGGTGGAAAAAATTTGCTTCCACCGCAAAACCCCATTGCCTCTGCAGTTAGTCCGATAAAGATATTTGTAGATCCAATCGGTAACACGCAGGCACTTACCAGATGATTTTGTGCCGGTATGTAAGATCCATTGTCGAGGAAGCGTCCAACATCGTCGTCAAACTCCAGGCTTCCGACAGTTATCGAACTGCCGATTCCGCCAAGTATCCCAGATCGAAATTTAACGCCTGACGCCGTTTGTCCCACGGTGGGCGCCAACTGTCAAGACATCGTAGTAGAATTCATAGACGGGGGTGCCATGAGACTACAGGTAGAGACGTGGGGGGAACGTGGTTGCGCTAAGGACGAAAACACAGGTTTTACCCAGGTTCGGTACGTCGTAATAATACGGCGTTCCTACTCCTGCAAACTCACTATTCAGGTCTAAAGCTTGTGTATACAAAGTACAACGTGAGGTTCTGTTGGCTATTCGTCGAGGATCAACCTCTCGGCGAGTTAGCTAGTAGCTTCTTCTCTATCTATCATATCGCCCGTCCGGCTTTATATAATAGCTGGGTTAGGGCATACAGAGTAGGAAACCTAGAAGACTACGACAACTATTAACTTGGAAAGTAAGGAATCCGCCTTCTACTCCAAGCCAGATCACGTGGGCCGTGATCCGTGTTCTTCTAGAATCCGGCTTCTGCGCGTCAGCTTACTGGGCCGCCCAATGGACCGTAGCCCACTACCATTTGGGCCACCCGGGTAATCCGGCACTTTAGACTACCATCTGATATACCCCTATTCGGTATATATCCGACAAAACTCATTTGCAAAGACAAGTCCAAGGTTTCCTACAACAAACCTCATTTCAAGAAGAAACCCTTCAAAAAGATGGCTCCCACCAAGTTTGTGCTAGTGACTCAAGAGGAATATGATTCCGAAAGTGATGAAGAATAAGAAGAATCCACAAGTGAGGTGGCCGCTATTGCTATTGCTTCAACACCATCATCTTCATGACTCTTTGAATCCCCCAATGAAAATATTCCTCAACCCTCCGCCAAGTGCTTCATGGCTCATACCTCGGAGGTATCACCTTCTCCCAACTCTAAGACTCCAAATGAATTGGATTACAATGCTAGTCTTAGAGTAGAAGATGAAATTTCCTCTTTGGATCGTTTTATGTCTAACGTGCAAGGAGATACCAAGAAGTACTTCGATCTTCTCATGACCCAATTGGGAGAGGCCCATGAAGCTCTTGAGAAGAAAGGTGAGATTGAAAGGAGGGATGCGGTTGAAAAGGCGTCTCTCTCTATGACTATTGATGAAGAGCATAATGGTATATTTTATCTCGAGGAGGAACTTGAAACTATTGAAGTGTCACATAATGAACTTGTTTCTAGAATTACTAAAGAACGTGACCTTGCTATTGCTAAATATAAAAAGGCTAAAAAGGATAATGTTGAGTTTGGGGTTGGTCATGATAAACTAACCGACGAGTTTGAGAAGCTCACCGAGGCTCACAAGGCCTTGGAGAGTCAACACTCTACACTCAAAGAGTCACATGAACAACTTCAAACTCAACTTAATCAATTCAATACTCCTATCACCTCTTCTTCTTCTTGTGATCATGAAAATATTATTGAGGAAAATGCTAGGTTGAAGGACTAGCTAGTAAGGCTCAAGGGCAAGAGCCCTCATGTTCAGAATGTTGTGGTCGCTAGCTCACAAGTAGTTGCACCTAGGCCACAAGTGGGTGATCCTAGGCCACAAGTTGGTAAGAAAGGTCTTCTCTATGTAGCCAAGAAGAAGAACAAGTACAAGAAGAAGAAGAACAAGAAGAAGGCCATGCCCGCACAAGCTAACGATGTTGTTTCAAGTGGAATTGTCATTAGGGGCCCACGGGAACTAACAATCCACAAAAATTTCTTATATGTCTATTATTATGGTGTTGTGCAAGATAAATATGCTGGTCCTATTGAGGGTTTCATTGACTATACTATTTGGGTTCCAAAGACCCTTGTTGCTAACATGAGGGGACCCTCCTCGGGTCCTAACTCTATCCAATCATCTCTTGCAGGACTATGCTTCTGGTGGGTCTAAATGGATAATTGATAGTGGATGCACTAGTCATATGACCGGAAGCAAAGAACTTGTGACGGAGTTGCGCCCAAATACAAATGATGCGTCCATCACTTATGGAGATAAGTCCAAGTCTAAGGTAACGGGTTTCGGCAAGGTTTTGATTGCTCCGGATGTCACTATCGTTGATGTCATGCTTGTCGAATCTCTTGGTTTCAATTTACTTTTAGTTCGTTCTCTTGTGAAGATGGGTTTCTCTGTCTTCTTTGATGATGATGTTGTGGTCCTTTTGAGGAGCAAGACTCTTGATGTTGCATACATGGGATATGTCGAAAATGAGTTGTTTGTGGTGGATTTTTTGAAGTCCACCAACTCTCAAGCGATGTGTCTTTTCGGAAAGGCGGATGTGTGGTGGTTGTGGCATCGATGTTTGTTCCATGTCAACATGAGAACTTTACAAAGTATTCACAAAGGTGGCCTAATCCTTGGACTAAAATAAAATGTTCCCTTTTCCAAAGATCGCGTTTTTAGGTCGTGTGTTGAAGGAAAGATGAATCATGCCCCTCACAAGAGCAAGACCATTATCTCATCAAAGAGGATCTTGGAGCTTCTCCATGTTGATCTCTTTGATGTCGTGCCCGAGGAAAGTCTTGGAGGCAAGAAGTATTGCTTGGTGATTGTCGATGACTATTCAAGATATACTTGGGTCTATTTCTTCAAGTGCAAGAGTGAGACCCAACAAACTATCATCGACTTCTCCAACCAAGTGAAACTTCAACACAATGTACAAATCATGGCTATTAGGAGTGACAATGGCTCCGACTTCAAGAACTACACTTTGAATGAATTTCTTAGTGAAGATGGTATTCATCATCAATATTCCTCTACATATACCCCTCAACAAAATGGTGTAGCCGAAAGGAAGAATCGAACTCTACTGGATATGGAAAGGACCATGTTGGCGGAGTATTCTTCTTCCCAATATTTATGGGACGAAGCTATATATACCGCATGCCACTCCTGCAACCGCCTCTACATTTGCAAGGGCTTAGAGAATACTCCATATGAGATCCTCACCAGAAACAAATTAAACATCTCCTACTTTCGTGTCTTTGGTTGTAAGTGTTTCTATTTGATAAAGGGTGTCCAATTGTCTAAATTCCAATCTAAAACTATTGAGGGTATATTTGTTGGCTACCGTGCCGAATCCCACACTTCTAGAGTATTTGAAAAAACCTCATGGATAGTCATATAATCCTGTAGTGTGGTTTTTGAGAAAAATGATGGCTCTCAAGTGGCGCAATTTCATGTTTCTAATGTAGATGTTAAATACCTCAAGAAGCCATAGGAAGGATGGGTGTGAGATTTTTCCGCCCCATCGAGGGACACCTTATGGCAACTAGAGAAGGAATATTATCTACCCAAGTGAATCCCTCCTATACAATATAAGGAACAAGCCAATGAGCCAAGTTATGCACCTAACCAAGAACAAGCTCAAGACCCTCCTCTTGTTGACCAAGTTACTATGCAAGAATCAACCAATCCTATCATTCAAGCTAGTCAAGGTCAAGGCCAAGATAAACCTTCTTCGTCCTCCTCTCCACAAGTTGAACCTAGTGTGGATAATGATGATGACAATGATGATGATCAAGTCCAACAGTTCGGTCAAAACGGGGACCCAAATGATCAAGATGATCAAGTGATTCCTCCTTGCAATAATGAGGAGATCGAAGCCCGTCGTGCTAGAAGGATTATATTGGACTTGAAGCGTATTGATGCATCCAATGACAAGGTCTTGGAAGATTTTCAAGCTAGAAGATACACAAGAAGGCAATTAGCGAACTTTAGTGAGAATCAAGCTCACATATCCATGGCGGAACCAAGAAAAGTGTTTGAAGCTCTTGATGACTCCGATTGGCTGGAAGCTATGCATGATGAGATCAATAACTTTGAGCACAATAAAGTTTGGAAGCTAGTTGAGAAGCCCAAGGATTTCCACAATGTTATTGGCACTAAGTGGATTTTTAAGAACAAGCAAGATGAGCATGGTATTGTCATAAGGAACAAGGCAAGATTGGTGGCTCAATGATACACTCAAGTTGAAGGAATTGACTTTGATGAAACCTATGCTTCCGTGGCTCGCCTTGAGTCCATCTGTATCCTTCTTGCATATGCATCTTCACATAATTTCAAATTTCAACAAATGGATGTCAAAAGTGCTTTTCTAAATGGCCCATTGAAAGAGGAGGTATATGTTAAGCAACCTCCGGGGTTTGAGAACCTCAACTTCCCTAACCATGTCTACAAGATCGATAAGGCGCTCTATGGAATTAAACAAGCACCATGTCGTGGTATGAGCACCTTAGATTGTTGTTGGAAGACCGTAGCTTTGAAGTTGGGAAGATCGAACCCACCCTTTTCACAAAGAGGGTAAAAGTAGAGCTTTTCATATGCCAACTCTGCATGGATGATATTATCTTTGGCTCAACTAACCAGGCTTTTAATAATGAGTTCTCGAAGCTTATGACTGACATGTTTGAGATGTCCACGATGGGAGAGCTCAAATTCTTCCTTGGCTTTGAGATCAAGCAACTGGCTTGTGGGACTTTCATTTCTCTAGCCAAGTATACCCAAGACATGATCAAGAGATTTAATTTCCAAGGTGCAAAAGAGAAGCCATCTCATATGCAAGTCAAATTCCACCTTTCGGATATACACCAATTAGGGGTATATCCAGCATTGTCCTAAGGAGCCGGATTACCAGGGTGGCCTGAATGGTAATGGATCACAGTCCATTAGGCGGCCCAGTAAGCTGACGCGCAGAAGCCGGGTTCTAGAAGAACCTGGACTGCGGCCGACGTGTTGCGGTTTGGAGTAGAAGGCGGATTTCTGCTTTCCAAGTTAGAAACTTACCGTAGTCTTTCCTTTCTATAAGCCCTAACCCGACTATCTATATAAAGCTGGACGGGAGAGAAGAAAGACACAGACAATAAGCTAGAAGCCAACTCGCCGAGAAGTTGATCCTCGTCGAGTTAGCAAATCCCAACTCACATTGTACTTTGTATACTTCAGGCTTCAGACCTGATTTAGTGAGATTGCAGGAGTAGGAACGCCGCATAGTTGTGACGAACCGAACCTGGGTAATTTTGGTGTTCCTGGTCATCGTACTACCACGTCCCCCCACGTCTCTATCAGTAGTCTCATGGCACCCCCGTCTATGAACTCTACTACGATGTCTCGACAGTTGGCGCCCACCGTGGGGCCAGCGACGCCAGGCGTTATGTTTTGATCGGGGATACTCGGCGGAATCGGTGGTACCATAACTGTCGGAAGCCTGGAATTCGACAACACCGTCGGACGCTTCCTCGACAACGGATCATACATGCCAGCACAGAATCATCTGGTAAGTGCCTGTGTTTTACCGGTTGGATCTGAAAACATCTTTATCGGATTAACTGCATAGGAAATAGGATTCTATGGTGGAAGTAGATTAATCCCACCCTCCCTATACCCATTTGAAGAAAACTATGATGCCGGATTTTTCTCAGTTCGCCAATATCCTGCTGAATCTGCTGCCTCTTCGGAGATTCCTGCAATCAGATCTCACTTCATTGGCATGGTGCAATCCGAGGCCGCTGAAAACACGGATGACAGCAATCCCGTGGAAGAGGCAGATGAGAACAATCCCTCAGTAGAGGTGGAAGATCCAACACCCGTCGATATGAAGACAAACTCGGAAGCCGGCTCTGTGCTAGCCGCCATTGAGGTGAGATTGGAGTCGGAACCCGGATCGGACGAGCTCGATTTCGAGGACGAAGATGAAGATGCTTTTGAAAGAAAGTTCAAATCTCTTCAAGTGGGATTCCATGAAGTGCTTATGGCAAAACCAGCTGAACAATTGGATGCCGTAAGCCAGGAAGACCCTAAAACACCTTCGCCAGATGAGGAAAGAGAGGACGGTGAAACTAGTCCAATTTACCCGGATGTCAAGGAATTGACAGAAGATGAACCTGGTAAAAAACCTCCCTCTTACAAGAAAAGAAACAAGACTGCCAAGAAACTGTAGTACAAACTTCGGAAGAAAAAATTGGCGGATACCGCTAATGAAAACCTGTAAGTAGGAGGAGGAAGCAGAGTCAAACTGGCGGAGAAGAAAACGAAGGAAATCCCTAATCCACCAATGTCAGAACAGGACGAACGTGATTTACTTCAAACACTAGTGGGACTCCACGAACCCCCTGAAGTGCTGGAAGCCAGGAGACAAGCTCTCCAAAGGCAGCAGCAACATCTATTCAGAACTCTGGAAAATCTCCTACAAACCCAGGCTGACATTAAGTTGCAGTAGGAAGAAATTGAGGAGTACGAAAGAAGGAATAGATTTGGCATAAAACCTACAAGGTTACCCGGAATCGCAAGACCGTAAGTATTGCCGCCAAAGGAACGGTTCCAAAACCCTTCCTGGCAAAAGCAAGTAAACGACATTGATGCCAAGGGCGAACCTGTATACAAAACCGTAGCAGAGAACACAGAAGCCGCATTCGCCATCCTCAATGATGATCTGTACTCCAATGACGAAAGGCTTCAAGGGGTGTATGCTTTCTTAGGAAAGGCATTGCAAGAACAATAGCGAGGGCATGCAAGATCAGGGAAGTTGCATGACGACTCGGCCCTATGCAAAACCGCCACATGTGCCGCTGGAGCACCTGGACCTGGTGAACCTGGAGATTCAGGCAATTCCAAAGAGAAGAAAGAGGATCTGAGAAAGGACAAGAAAATTCCAGATCATAAGGATGCAGCATCCAGGACAGGATCCCATCCGCCGACAGGTGGAATTAATCTCCGAGATCGGGAGGAACAAAACCGGAAAGACGAAAAAGCAATGACGCCTCCGAGACGCCCTGCTGAAAAAGCCGGAAGATACGACATTCCTCACAGGCATGAGAGATCATGACTCCTCCTAGGAATAAAGAAAGGCCAAGGAGTAGAACTCCTACTTATTCCAAAGGAAACGACAACGGACGAAATAGGGATAACCCCGGAAAAGCGCACTCGTGCAACAATGGAAAAGAAAGGAGCCGATCCCCTTCCATCCATTCAGCCGGCAGATATTCCATTCACGCTGATAGAGCGGAAAGAGATGATCTATACTTTGGACCTAAGTGTTTCACTGACAGGATCCATAGAATAACTCTACATTCTGGCTTTGCCAAAGTTGGTCCAACATATCAAAAATACACCAGCAGTACAAACCTGGATACGTGGCTCTCAGACTACTATACAACTGTCCAGATTAACAAAGGGACAGATCTAGAGGCGGTAAAATTCCTCCCCCATAATGTTGCTGGACAGAGCCAGATATTGGATCAATGGGCTTCCGTCAAGAACCGTGGATAGCTGGGATGATATGGCTAGAGTTTTCAATCCGCATTTTTGGGGAACATACAAACGTCCCAAGAGCATCAACCAGCTAAACCGCTGCATCCAGTTTGAAGATGAGCCATATGTCGACTTTATCTCAAGATGGACTGCAATGAAAAATAGCTGCTCTGGAGTAAGTGATGTACAAGCAATGCATGCTTTCATCAATGCTTTACAACCCGGCGTTGCACCGTTCATGGTTGGTTCAAAGGAGCACAAAGATCTCGGATCTATGCTTACCACCGCCAATGAGCATGCAGCGTCTGAAGACAACATCAGAGCGAGAGGTGGAAATATTGATGCTTTGGCTCAGGCCAAAAAGACGCCTCAATCTGAGGAAAAAGCTACTCCAGAAGCACAACCAAAGCCCAAAGAAGTTAATTTAGCCTTTGTAATGGATAATGGCAGCAAATGGAAAGAAAGAAACACAAAACCTATCTCCTACTCAAAGGAAGAGTGGGAAAAGATTAAGTCGGAAAACCGTGTCCACCAATCGCAATTTGGAAAACCTACCCATACTAATGCGCAATGCCGGCTTAATAAGCATATGAAAGGCACTGCAGGATCCGGGAACAAGGGGAAAAGCTCCAAGAGGAAGTTCTCAAAGCAAAAGCCAGAAGCTGGAAAAGAAGACAGTGAATCGGACACTGATGAAAGAATCTAGGATCAGCAGCGAAAAGGCGAACCAAAGTTCCCGAGAGTTGATGGAGAATGCAATTTAACTTTCCTGGCAACTCCCTCTGCAAAGGTGGCAAAGAGGACACTTCGAGAAATAAACACGGTTGTTCCACCAACCCCCAAATTCTTGAAGTACTCAAACACACCAATTACCTGGGATCAGCCTGATCATCCCGGAAATATCCCAAAACCCGGCACACAAGCTCTAATTGTAAGCCCTATTGTTCAATACACTAGGCTAAAATTTGTGCTGATGGATGGAGGATCCAGCATCAATATAATGTACCTGGATACACTGAAGCATCTGTGAATCTCTGAGACCCAGCTCAATCATAGAAACATACGTTTCCACAACATCGTTCCTGGCAGGCAAGCACAATCCCTAGGAGAAATTTCCCTAGACGTAACCTTTGGAGAAAAAGAGAATTTCCGACAGGAAAAAATCTCTTTCGAGGTCGTGCTGTTCGAAAGTATACCACGCAATACCCGGACGTCCAGCTTTCGCCAAATTCATGGGAAGATCATGTTATATCTATAACAAGCTGCAGATGCCAGGGCCAAAAGGAGGAGTAATCACCATATCGGGAGACTTCAAATTGGCAAACGAGCTGGAAAAAGGAAGCGCCCTTTGCGTAGAAAAAGTGATAGCAAAGGAGGAATTGAAGGTGCTGGCAAAATAAGTATCACCTACGGAAATGCCGGCAGGAAAAGAAAGCCAGAAGCCGACAGATAGTTTCAAAGCTTCCGAGAATACAAGACAGGTTATCCTAGATCCCAAAGATCCATCAAAAAATTTCGTAGTTGGAACCGGGATGAGTGACAAATAGGAAACGCGCTCGTGAAGTTCCTCCATGAGAAATGGGATATTTTTGCCTCGTGTCTTGCGGACATGCCGGGTGTACCCAGGGAACTTGCTGAGCATCAACTCAAGGTGATTCCAGGATCTAAACCCGTCAAACAAGGTCTCCGTCAATTTGACAGAAGAAGATGGAAGGCTATTGGCAAGGAAATTATCCGGCTATTAGCAGCTGATTTTATCCGGAAAGTTATACATATTGATTGGTCTGTGAACCCAGTATTAGTCCCGAACAAAGATAGTACTGTTCTTAGGATGTGTATAGATTACACCGGCCTAAACAAATTGTGTCCAAAAGATAGGTTCGCGTTACCGCGAATCAATCAAATAATAGATGCCACTGTTGGCTCTGAGCTCTTATGCTTTTTGGATGCTTATTCCGGATACCATAAAATACGTATGAAGGAGGAAGATCAAATCAAAACTTCCTTCATAACCCCATATGGAACATACTATTACATAACCATGCCCTTTCGCCTGAAGAACGTAGGAGCAACTTACCAGCATTGCATGCAACGTTGTTTGCATAGTCAGATCGGCAAAAATGTTCACGTTTATGTGGACGACATTGCCGTCGTTTCCAAGGAAAAAGAGGCACTCCTTGAAGATCTACGAGAAACCTTCGAAAATTTGCGCACTTACAAAATGAAGTTGAATCCATTAAAGTGCGTATTCGGGGTTCCCTCAGGAAAACTTCTGGGTTTTATCGTTTCTCACAGAGGAATAGAAGTAAACCCGGAAAAGATCAAGGCAATCTTAAACATCTCAAAGCCCACGTGCTTAAAAGACGTACAAATATTGACGGGTTCTGCAGCCGATGTCAGTAGGTTTATAAGCCGGCTTGGAGACAAAGCTCCGCCATTATACAAATTGTTGAAGAAATCCGACAAATTTATATGGACAAAAGAGGCAGGCAAAGCATTAACCCAGTTAAAAGAAACCTTGATGAAAGCTCCGATTTTGGCATCGCCAAAATATGAAGAACCCATGTTACTGTATCTCATGGCAACAAACGGGGTTATTAGCGCTATGATAGTTGTGGAAAGATGGAAAGAAGAGCAAAGCATACCAGATCAACATCCAGTGTATTATGTCAGCAAAGTATTTTCCGAGTCCAAACAAAGGTATCCACACTATCAAAAGTGGGCATATGGTGTGTTTTTTTGCATCTCGAAAACTCCGCCATTATTTCCAAGGACATTCCATAATGGTGGTATGTAAAGCACCACTAGGGGATATTATCAACAATGCGGACACAACAGGCCGAGTAGCCAAATGGGGCATCGAGTTAGTTGGGTTCGATATTAAGTACCAACCCCGGCCGACAATTAAATCCCAGGCGTTGACAGATTTTGTCGCTGATTGGAGAGAATCAATGGAAAACACACCAATGCCGGAGTCGGAATACTGTGTAGAGGCCCCAAACCGGAAGGTTCAGAACCCCTCATATGCACACATTCACGATCCCAGGAAGATCAGTCGTGAACAACATACGAAAGTGGTACACAGATACAATATCCATTACACGAATAAAAGTAGTCTTACAAGCCAATGGTCACATGACCAAGTCTTTATTTACGGCCACGCAGGGTAGACAAAGCCGTACAACAACTAAACAACGGAAGATAAACGTAGATAGCCAATGTCCAGCATTTCACCGACAGGCTGCTGACCGGGAGCCGGGCCTAGTTCGCATAGTCGTCAGAATAGTACTCCTCCTTGTACTCCTCCTCAGGCGGTACCTCCTCAAAGTCTGGCAAGTATATACCAGGGGCGAAACCAAATGAGTACGTTTGAATGTACTCAACAAACATCCTTTATACACTTACAAATGCATCATGCTTGTATGGTGGATAGGTAGGCCATACATAGGGCTCACTACCAATGATGTTCATGTAAGATGACATCATAGTTGCAGTCATATTAATCTGTATCTTTGTTGAAGAAGATACTTCAGAAGAAAATAATATAGTTTTCTTTCTCTTGTCGATATCGCATGTACAAGAGGTTTTGTAAACTTGTTTTACAAAAGGAAGTTTTTCTTTGCAAAACTTCTTGGAACAACATGTCCGAACTTCATCGGTACCTTCCAGGTACAACACTTCTGTTTTGAAAACATCTTTTGAAAACTCAGCACAATACTAGCTACATGGCCTTTCAACTGCCCATATCCGAGAGCTCGGCTATTCTGAATAGTTTTACTCTGCAGAGGTGGTACACATTCCACTAGATTCAAAACTCTGCCATGGACCACCCATGGATCGACACAGCGATATGCAAGCACCAGAGAGTTGATCCTAACTGTCCACTCTGACACAAGCTAGTATATGCTTATTCCTTCAGGTGGGTTGTCTCCCCGGCATCAGGTCCCGCCTTTCCTAGTCGGGAGGCCCAGCTGTCGCATCCGGAGGGAAAATTAATCCCACACTGCGTATGTCCCATTTCTCCCTCCTGGCGACACTTCGGTTCAGAGAATCAGCTCCTCTATAGCACTTTGGAATAAAACATACACTAACAAGTTCAAGCATATAGATAGGCCCCATACCCATATAGGGGTAGAGTGGCAGTACATCTTGGTTGTCCAGCGAAGACTAGGTTATGTGCCTTTGAAAACATTTGAAA
Organism: Alopecurus myosuroides; assembly: GCA_028641055.1. NCBI lineage: Eukaryota > Viridiplantae > Streptophyta > Magnoliopsida > Poales > Poaceae > Alopecurus > Alopecurus myosuroides. The sequence continues at coordinate 246,376,240 of CM054058.1, forward strand.
AACACCTTCTCGTTTTCCTCCGGTGAACAAGGTCCCGCCTTTCCACCGTGGACTCTTCATAGGAATACCTTTGTTTTGCAAAAACACATCTTTAAAAGTGTCCACTTAGGGACTCATGATTACTATCTTAGATGGTATTTACATACCTTATGGTGGCTAAGGGCTTGGTAACACCAAGTTGACTAATGGCAAGTGATATATAGTAGTAGTAATAATATTCACTCAATAAAATAGTTTGGTAAACAAGTTTTTGAAAACTTCAGAAGTAGATCATGCATATTGATAAGTAGGAATATAACAGCAAGCTTTAAGGATGGCTTGCCTTGGAGGTACTGAGGATCTTGGTCTTGCTCGCAACAAGTATGGTAATAGTATCCTCCCGCCCCGACTATTTCTTCGTCGTTTTCTATCGTCGTAAAAGAAAAGCAAAGCATCCTATCAGAACCTTTCCAACCCACATCTTGATTCAAACATAACATACAGCAAGCAAAGCACTCACAAAAATAAGATACATGCTCCTAAAATAATTCCACACAAGCATGCATCAATAATAATAATATTCACTACTACTACCACAACTACTATAGTTGAACTAGTTTGTTGTTCAACCAAATGGGATGGAACCAGTGGGTGTTCCACTAGGTTTTCCATGTCATTTGAGAGGTATTATGCCTCTGGTCCATCTTGTGGAAACAAAATAATTCATAGTGCAAAATGCTACTAGCTATCCTAGTGCAAAACATTAACACTAGCAATAATAATCAAACCTATGCATGCATTTCTAAAAGACTCAAAGTCACTTACAGAGAAGGAAACATGTAAATAACAGTACCAAAATGGTACTGGATCCAAGTAAAAACACTTCTATAACTAGGATAAAAATCTAGCAAAACATTCCATCACAAATATTAAATGAAATAAATCTAGGGATTTCTACTATGCTCATTTTAATGCCCAAACAAATACTAAACATGCATGGATTTTTATCATGGCCTCTCTGTGAGTAAAACTACCTAAGAACACTCAACATATCATTTATACATGCTAGAAAACAGATTGGCACAATCAAACAATGATTTACAAAACAAAACTATTCACTTTATTTCTAACAGAAATATGCATTTGCTTAGATCTGTCACCAAATTAATTCTAGAGCTCAAAAAATTACACAAATCTAGGAATACATAGATATATCTAATATCTTACAGATACAATTAGATTTACATCAAAAAGTGCTATAAAATAAATCCTAAAATTCATAGAACATGCTACTGGTGTTTTACCAAAATGGACACCATTTCAAAATGGTAGCTCACCTAGGGGTGAGGTCAAGCCCTACTTGTAGATCTAGTCAAGATCTACTCTAGGAATTTTAGTTTGCTCATTTTAGACATTCCATTCAAAAGTTATGCCATATTCATTCTCACTGACAGTCCTCAGTTCATGATTTTTCATTTGTTCCTCGTTCATCCAAAACCAGATCTGCTTGTTTCCAACGTTCAAGATTTTGTTCATGCACCTCTGGGAATTTTTGCACATTTTATTGTTGAGCTTAGCAGTTTCATTTTAGAATAAAGTAAACAGCTATTTCCTGGATATTTTGAAAAAGGAATAAAACACAGGGCAGTGGGCTGGTCAACGCCTGATGGCGCGGCCCAACTGCGCCTGGCGGCCCGCCTCGCTTCCGCGACGCGCGGGAACGGGCGTACCGCTTCGCCATTCAAGCGTGGCCGTAGATCTGGAGATCTACGGCGCACGACCATTCTTGCTCTCTCTCTTCCCTCGTTCTATTTCTTCTCCGACGAGCGCACGGAGACCGGCGGCGAGAAACGAGCGGAGCTCACCTAGAGGGGATGCAGGGCAACAGGAAGAGGTCGGAGGAGTCTCGTGTGGTCGATGCCGTGTAGAGGTACAACAGCAACGGCGCGGGGTCGCTCCAATCGATGGCGCCGTGCTCGTGCTCCGCGGCGGCTCCGACGAGGGCTTCGGCTCTTCTGCAAACGAGGGGATGTGGCATGGTTCAGGGTGGGGCTACGGAGGTAGGGGAGTGCATCTAGGTGGGTTGGAGTGGGTGCGGTGGTCTGTGGAGTGCGTATTTTGCCCCGTGCTGTCGCGGTGGCCGCGGAGAAATCCCGGCGATTAGAGCTATCGCGGGCAGCTCGGGGGCAATGGGCAGGGTGGAGAGTGACAGTGAGGTGAGGGGGAGGTGGTGCACTGGGGTAGAGGCTCGGGGGCTGTTTATATAGAGGTGGCGACGGTGGTGCCCGCGGCGCGCTCGTTCACGCTCTGGCACGTCTCGTGTCGCTCTCCCCGACCCCGTGGGAGGTTCCAAAGCAACGAGGAAGGCTCGGGCATCCACTTGCACCGTGCCAAATCGAGGAAATTACGGGCGAACGCCACTGTGGCTGGGGCTAGGGTGCAGAGTGTCAGGCACCCATCCCTCTCTCCCGTTCTCCCCCCTCTGAAGTTACCTCTCTCTCTCTCTCTCGTTTTAGTCAAACCACTTGCGAGATAAGGTGCAGAGCAGGGAGTGGTTGGGTTCAGCTTCTAGAAGCCCCAATCCGTGCTAAAAAATATTGAGTGAGCAAAAAGTTCTAAGCATTTGAAAATCGCTCTATTTCACTGTTTCTGAAAACGAAAATTCAGTTAAGATTTCAGTTACTGAATTTTTGCTAAGTGTTAAGGAAAACAGAGGGGTTAGCTGAAAGTTGGTTGAGTTTTAAGGCCTTAAACATTCTCTAATCTTTATTTTCCAAGCATGGTTCTGTTAAGCATTCTTAGTACTTTTCAAAACAGAAAAAGGATTTAAATTTGAATATCAATTGCTTGGTGAAAACAAGGTGGAAAAAGTGCTAGTTGGTGTTCCTTCACTGTTTCCCAAAATCCCAAATTTCTGCCTTATTTTCTTAGCACAAAAACTTCAAACAAAAGATTGTTTTTGTGATTCCACTTCTCAAGCTAGGGTATCCAAAATGTGGTATATATATTCAAGATCACATTGATGACTTGAAATCCCAAAATGTGAATTTTTATATTATGAATAACAAGGGTGCAAAACCCTTACTAGGCTTGTTTTTCAAGTTTGTTTTTATTTGAAAAACTTGTGAGTTCACTTTGGTTAATTTGTTTTATTAATTCCACTTGATTCAATATTCAAATATAAGTTGTTTTCAACATTGCCACATGGGTTTTGAGTTAGGGTAACAAGGATTATAAAAATAGAAAAAAAATTCAAAAGTGGTCAAAACATCAGAAACAAGTGATTTGTTTTTAAATGAAAATGCTTGCTTGCATCGATAGTCATAGCTCAAATACAACATGATGGATTACACAAGGGCCATAAAAGTTTTTGTTGGCTCTAAAAATTGGATTCCTTGTGTGATACAAGTGTGCTAAAACTGGGGTGTGACAGACCTCCCCCCTTAAAAGAATCTCGTCCCGAGATTCGCGGGTTTAGTCTTTGAGGAAACCAGGGAATTCTTTCCTGATAAAATCTTCACGCTCCCAGGTTGCTTACTTCTCAGAATGATTCATCCACTGAATCTTAAGGAACTTGAAAGCATTCTTCCTGGTAGCACAAACATTCTCCTCAAGTACCCGCAGGGGTCGATCACAGTAGGTCAAATCATCATTGAGGTCAATGGTCTTGAAGTCATTGTCTTCGTAAGTGAGATTCTTCTCAGGTACTTGAAGACACTTCCGGAGCAATGACACGTGAAAAACATCGTGAAAAGATGACAGCTCTTCAGGTAGCTCCAGCTGATAACATACCTCTCCACGACGGGCTAGGATCTTAAACGGGCCAATATATCGGGGTGCGAGCTTTCCCTTGACGTGAAAACGCTGCATCTCTTTGAGCGGCGTGACACAAAGGTACACGAAATCTCCAATAGTGAAAGAGACATCGCGACGCTTAGTGTCCGCATAACTCTTCTGGCGTGATTGTGCGGCTTTAAGACGGTCACGGATTAAATGCACGTGCTCTTCTGCAGCCTTCAGAGTATCAACTCCAAAGATCTGACTGTTTCCTGTTTCAGTCCAGTTCAGAGGGGTACGGCATTTACGTCCATAGAGTGCTTCAAACGGTGCCATCTGTAGGCTTGAATGATAGCTGTTATTGTAGGAGAACTCTGCAAATGGCAGACAGTCCTCCCATTTAACTCCATAGGACAAAACAGAGGCACGAAGCATGTCCTCCAAGATTTGGTTCACACGCTCTGTCTGTCCATCAGTCTGTGGATGGTAGGCTATGCTAAAGGCTAGCTTGGTTCCCAAGGTTTCGTGTAACTTTTTCCAAAATCGAGAAGTGAACTGTGATCCTCGATCTGACACAATCCTGCTGGGAATTCCATGTAGGCTGACTATTCGGGAAATGTAGAGATCAGCAAGCTGGTCTCCACGATATGTGGTCTTGACAGGAATAAAGTGCGCAACTTTGGTGAGCCTGTCAACGACTACCCATATCGAATCATTTCCTCGACCGGACCGCGGTAGTCCAGTAATGAAGTCCATCCCAACTTCATCCCATTTCCAAACATGCACTTGTAATGGCTGTAACAAACCAGCGGGGCGCTGATGTCCAGCCTTTACTTGCTGACAAATATGGCACTTGGCTATAAACGAGGCAATATCTCGCTTCATTCCGTGCCACCAAAACTTCTCCTTCAAATCTTGATACATTTTGGTCCCTCCAGGGTGAATAGAGTATAAAGTGTCATGAGCCTCAGTCATAATGGTTTGCTTCAACTCAGATTCAGCCGGAACACAAATGTGTTCTTTATACCATAGGACTCCATCAGAATCAATGGTAAAACCGGCAACTTCTTCTTTCTCCATGCGGGTTTTAATTCCCTCAATGCTCTTCTGGCCCTTCTGAGCTTCCTTGATTTGATCAACTAGAGTCGGTTGACCGTCCATGGCTTCCAACATGGCATAGCTGACCACCTCTATACCAAGATGGTCAAGTTCTTTCCACAACTCCGGTTCTCTGGTCTGGATCATGGAATTCAGAGAGACCGGCTCTCGACTAAGAGCGTCCGCAACAACATTTGCCTTTCCAGGGTGATAGTGGATACTGAGATCATAGTCCTTAATGAGCTCTATCCAACGGCGTTGCCTCATATTGAGTTCACGCAGTGTGAAGATATACTTCAAACTCTTATGATCCGTATAGATTTCACACCTTTTTCCGATAAGGAAATGTCGCCATGATTTGAGAGCATGCACAACAACAGCAAGCTCTAAGTCATGGGTAGGATAATTCATCTCATGAGGTCTCAACTGGCGTGAGATGAATGAGATGACCTTTCCTTCTTGCATGAGAACACTCCCAAGTCCAAGCTTAGAAGCATCACAATACACATCGAAACTCTTGGAGACATCCGGCATAATGAGTACCGAGGCGGTCACCAATCGATTCTTCAGCTCTTGAAAACTCTCAGCACATTTGTCCGTCCAAACGAACTTGCTATCCTTCTTGAGCAACTGTGTGAGTGGTCTGGCTATACTGGAAAATCCTTGAACAAACTTGCGATAATATCCGGCTAATCCCAGAAAAGATCTGACTTCAGTCTGATTAGTCGGGGCAGCCCGATTAGCGACAGACTGAACCAGAGCAGGGTCAACAGAGATTCCACCTCCGGATACTACATGTCCAATAAATCCAACTTCCTTCAACCAAAATTGGCATTTACTGAACTTAGCATACAGTTGATGCTGTCGAAGTGTTCCGAGGACAATTCTCAGATGTTCTTTGTGTTCGTCTTCACTCTTGGAGTAAATAAGAATGTCGTCAATGAAAACCACGACAAACTTGTCCAAGCATTCCATGAAAACCTTATTCATAAGATTCATGAAGTAGGCGGGGGCATTGGTTAGACCAAATGACATTACGGTGTACTCATACAACCCGTAACGTGTGGTGAAGGCGGTCTTTGGAATATCAGTCTCACGAACCTTCAACTGATGATAACCATTACGAAGATCGATCTTTGAGAAGATTCTTGCCCCATTTAGCTGGTCAAACAGGTCTTCAATTTTGGGCAGCGGGTACTTGTTCTTGATGGTAACATCATTCAACTTACGGTAATCCACACATAGACGTGAGGAACCGTCCCGCTTGTCCACAAAAATGACAGGTGATCCCCATGGTGATGCACTAGGGCGAATCAGACCTTTCCTTAACATGTCGTCCAGCTGCTTCTTCAACTCGTCAAGCTCCTTTGGGTTCATCCGGTAAGGTTTCTGTGCTATGGGTCCAGTACCGGGTATCAACTCAATCACAAACTCGATATCCCGATCAGGCGGCATACCGGGTAATTCATCAGGAAACACATCCGGGTATTCACATACTACCGGAACTTCCTCAAGTGCAGGTGTGGCTATACCAGTGTGGCAGTGGGTCTCTGACTTTGACTTGGTTGCGGTGAAGGCAACTCTTTCCCCATCACTGGCAGTCAATGATATGGACTTCCTGGTGCAGTCAATCACACCTTTGTACTTGGTCATCCAATTCATGCCTAGTACTACTTCTATCCCTTGGGATCCCAGTACTATGAGGTTGGCATGAAAAGTTTTCCCTTGTATGTCCAGGGGTACCTCATTGCAAACAAGGTTGGCTTGGGTACTAGCTCCAGGTATTTGGACTAACATGGGTTGGTGCATACGGGTATGTTTCATACCACTTCTCTCAGTAAAAGGCTTTGTAACAAAGGAATGCGATGCACCCGAATCAAACAATACTGCACCAGGTACAGAGTTGACAGGAAACGTACCCATCACCATGTCTGGCGCATCCTGAACTTCCTCGGCAGTGACGTGATTCAGATACCCCTTGGTCCTAGTCTGCTTCCTGGGTGCTGATGCATGAGTCATCTTGGTAGCACTGTTCTGGGCTGGTGCAGCAGTCTTGGTTGGGCACTCTCGTGCATAGTGTCCTTCCTTGCCACAGGTGAAACTGGGTTTGGTGCTTTGGGTTGGCTTGGCAGCATGGTTGGGTTTGTGTCCATTCCCATTCCCATTTCCACTGCCTCCAGACTTGGGTGTAGGTCACACGGTTGTTGTTGTTGTTGTGGTGGTTGTTGTGGCTGTTGTGGTGGTTGTGGTTGTGGCTATGGTTGTTATGGTGGTTCCTTGGCGCAAAAGTAGGCGCCCTGTGGGGTGGTGGCCTGGTATAAGGGGTTGGACGGTTTCTGGGTGCACTTGGTCCTCCTTGGAACTGCATTTTCCTCTTCCTGTTTTCAAAGACATTCTGCCTCTTGTGCTCCATCATCATCGCGGCATCTGCGAGTGACTCCAGATCCGCAAAGGGGATGACCACAAGGGTACACTGCAACTCATCGCGCAGTCCATTCATGAATCTTTCCTTCTTCTTGGCTTCAGTATTGACCTCATCTGGTGCATACCGGGCTAACAGAGTGAACTCTTCCCAGTATTTGGACACAGACATTCCTCCCTGCTTCAGCTTCAGGAACTTGTCCTTCATGATGCTCATCACCCCCTGAGGGATGTGATACTTGCGGAAACGGGCAGTGAAATCCTTCCAGGTGAACACATAGTTAAGAGCGACGGTGTCGCAGGTGGTCTCCCACCAAGTCCTTGCTGGCCCAGCAAGAAAGTGGGTAGCAAAGAGCACCTTGTCATTCTCGTCGACTCCCGCCACCTTCAGATCGTTGGCGATGGTGCGAAGCCAGTCGTCAACGTCAGGTGGTTCCACAATTTTTGTGAACACTTGAGGGTTTGTCTGCTGAAACACCTTCAGCTTCGATCGCCCGCCATTACCGTTGTCATCGCTATGGTTGTTATTGTGGTTGGTGCTGGCAGCGGCCAACTGCTGCAGGGAAGCAACTGTGGCGGCACTCTCGGCTCTAGTGGCCTGACGGTCCTCCATCAAAAGTGCCAGCAGTGCCTCCACCGTCGGTGGGGGTGGTGGCGGTGGTTCCCGACGTGGCGCCATGCTGTTTATTGAGACATGTGTAAGACTATGCAGCAATACTTAAGGTTTCGTTTTTAACGAGGTTAAAAACTTTTTAGCAACAAAAGGAGTGTTTGTTATGATGGGTGATTTTAATTTGGTTTGGTGACTTGTTCTTTGGGGGTTGAAACGATTCATCAAGTTCATAACACATAAGGACTACATCATACTAAAAGCATAGAGTTCATACATAGCACAACACACAAACAGACACCTACCACAACTACGCTCCTTAGAGCTACATCGGGGGGATTCGCCTTATGGGGTCGGCGTACATCTAACTAGCACTACTCTATAGCTAAGAGGTGCTACGACTAGCTAAGCGCTGTCGACATCGAAGAGGAGCTGCTCTGGGTCCTCCTCCTCCTCAACGGAGTCGTCGTCCTCCTGCAAGCTCTGCGCGCTCATGTCCATGCCCTCTGCGTCGGACAGGACGTCGTCATCAACGAGGAGGTCCTCGTTCTCCCTGCGGAGCTCGGAGTTCTCCTCCTCTAATCCCTCTAGAGTGGAGTCTCGAGTGGCCAGTTCCTCTCTGTCGGTCCTCAGGCGGTCACGCAGGGTTGCGTTGGCCTCCTGAAGGGATCCCACCTTGGCGTGGAGACGGTCACGGGCCCGGCCGGTGGTCCGTACCTGCCTCTCCAAGGCACGGGATCGCGCAGTCGCGGTCTCTAAATCGAGCATCGTCTGCCCCAGATGGGTACAGAGAAGACGGCACTCGGAGGCGGTGGTACGCTGCAAGATACCCATGTCGTCAAGACGACGCTGGGTGCGGTGGAGCAGGATCTCCATATCGTCCTGGTGTGCGCCAAGACCCGTAACGTCCTGAGACACGGCCATAGGTGTGCCGGTCTCGTCCCTCCTCCCGAGGAACTCATAGGCAGTCCCTATGAAACGGTAGTCTCGTAGGTGACCCAGGCGCGCTATGGCCTCCTGGATCACGCGCACCGCTCCCTCCTGCCAGGAGCGCTCTACGGTGGCGATGAAGAACGCCTCCGCCGTAGGAGTAGTCAGTGGAGGGCGTATCACACACTCCACCAACCACTCCCCCTCTATGGGGGACCCAGTGATCACCCCTCCCCGAAGCTCGGGAACGGGGCGGTCAAGCAGCTCAGTCATCGCTACGAGTCGCCGCTCCAAGCGGAAAGGGATGTCCCTGGCCAGTCCTAACTGGCAAGCCTCCGTGTACACGACATCCATCTACACAAAATTTTAAGTAAGGTTGAGTTAGTGTCCAAGCGTGCAAAAATTTAAGGTCGAACATGATGTAACTTAATGTAAGTATAGTTTGAGAAAATAGGGAAGATGGGTGTAAGAATCTTTTAAAACTTAATCACTTAAGTATATTATTATATATATAGAGTACTAGTTGACGTCCATGCTAACTAAGGGCTCCTAGGGTCAGGATAGCTCTGATACCAACTTTTGTAGAGGCCCCAAACCGGAAGGTTCAGAACCCCTCATATGCATACATTCACGATCCCAGGAAGATCAGTCGTGAACAACATACGAAAGTGGTACACAGATACAATATCCATTACACGAATAAAAGTAGTCTTACAAGCCAATGGTCACATGACCAAGTCTTTATTTACTGCCACGCAGGGCAGACAAAGCCGTACAACAACTAAACAGCAGAAGATAAACGTAGATAGCCCATGTCCAGCATTTCACCGACAGGATGCTGACCGGGAGCCGGGCCTAGTTCGCGTAGTCGTCGGAATAGTACTCCTCCTCGTACTCCTCCTCAGGCGGTACCTCCTCAAAGTCTGGCAAGTATATACCAGGGGTGAAACCAAATGAGTATGTTTGAATGTACTCAACAAGACATCCTTTATACACTTACAAATGCATCATGCTTGTATGGTGGATAGGTAGGCCATACATAGGGCTCACTACCAATGATGTTCATGTAAGATGACATCATAGTTGCAGTCATATTAATTTGTATCTTTGTTGAAGAAGATACTTCATAAGAAAATAATATAGTTTTCTTTCTCTTGTCGATATCGCATGTACAAGAGGTTTTGTAAACTTGTTTTACAAAAGGAAGTTTTTCTTTGCAAAACTTCTTGGAACAACATGTCCGAACTTCATCGGTACCTTCCAGGTACAACACTTCTGTTTTGAAAACATCTTTTGAAAACTCAGCACAATACTAGCTACATGGCCTTTCAACTGCCCATATCCGAGGGCTCGGCTATTCTGAATAGTTTTACTCTGCAGAGGTGGTACACATTCCACTAGATCCAAAACTCTGCCATGGACCCCCCATGGATCGACACAGCGATATGCAAGCACCAGAGAGTTGATCCTAACTGTCCACTCTGACACAAGCTAGTATATGCTTATTCCTTCAGGTGGGTTGTCTCCCCGGCATCAGGTCCCGCCTTGCCTAGTCGGGAGGCCCAGCTGTCGCATCCGGAGGGAAAATTAATCCCACACTGCGTATGTCCCGTTTCTCCCTCCTGGCGACACTTCGGTTCAGAGAATCAGATCCTCTATAGTACTTTGGAATAAAACATACACTAACAAGTTCAAGCATCTAGATAGGCCCCATACCCATATAGGGGTAGAGTGGCAGTACATCTTGGTTGTCCAGCGAAGACTAGGTTATGTGCCTTTGAAAACATTTGAAAAACACCTTCTCGTTTTCCTCCGGTGAACAAGGTCCCGCCTTTCCACCATGGATTCTTCATAGGAATACCTTTGTTTTGCAAAAACACATTTTTAAAAGTGTCCACTTAGGGACTCATGATTACTATCTTAGATGGTATTTACATACCTTATGGTGGCTAAGGGCTTGGTAACACCAAGTTGACTAATGGCAAGTGATATATAGTAGTAGTAATAATATTCACTCAATAAAATAGTTTGGTAAACAAGTTTTTGAAAACTTCAGAAGTAGATCATGCATATTGATAAGTAGGAATATAACATCAAGCTTTAAGGATGGCTTGCCTTGGAGGTACTGAGGATCTTGGTCTTGCTCGCAACAAGTATGGTAATAGTTTCCTCCCGCCCCGACTATTTCTTCGTCGTTTTCTATCGTCGTAAAAGAAAAGCAAAGCATCCTATCAGAACCTTTCCAACCCACATCTTGACTCAAACATAACATACAGCAAGCAAAGCACTCACAAAAATAAGATACATGCTCCTAAAATAATTCCACACAAGCATGCATCAATAATAATAATATTCACTACTACTACCACAACTACTATAGTTGAACTAGTTTGTTGTTCAACCAAATGGGATGGAACCAGTGGGTGTTCCACTAGGTTTTCCATGCCATTTGATAGGTATTATGCCTCTGGTCCATCTTGTGGAAACAAAATAATTCATAGTGCAAAATGCTACTAGCTATCCTAGTGCAAAACATCAACACTAGCAATAATAATCAAACCTATGCATGCATTTCTAAAAGACTCAAAGTAACTTACAGAGAAGGAAACATGTAAATAACAGTACCAAAATGGTACTGGATCCAAGTAAAAACACTTCTATAACTAGGATAAAAATCTAGCAAAACATTCCATCACAAATATTAAATGAAATAAATCTAGGGATTTCTACTATGCTCATTTTAATGCCCAAACAAATACTAAACATGCATGGATTTTTATCATGGCCTCTCTATGAGTAAAACTACCTAAGAACACTCAACATATCATTTATACATGCTAGAAAACAGATTGGCACAATCAAACAATGATTTACAAAACAAAACTATTCACTTTATTTCTAACAGAAATATGCATTTTCTTAGATCTGTCACCAAATTAATTCTAGAGCTCAAAAAATTACACAAATCTAGGAATACATAGATCTATCTAATATCTAACAAATCCAATTGGATTTACATCAAAAAGTGCTACAAAATAAATCCTAAAATTCATAGAACATGCTACTGATGTTTTACCAAAATGGATATCATTTCAAAATGGTAGCTCACCTTGGGGTGAGGTCAAGCCCTACTGGTATATCTAGTCAGTATCTACTCTAGGAATTTTAGTTTGCTCATTTTAGACATTCCATTCAAAAGCTATGCCATATTCATTCTCACTGACAGTCCTCAGTTCATGATTTTTCATTTGTTCCTCGTTCATCCAAAACCAGATCTGCTTGTTGCCAACGTTCAAGATTTTGTTCATGCACCTCTGCGATTTTTTTGCACATTTTATTGTTGAGCTTAGAATTTTCATTTTCGAATAAAGGAAACAGCCATTTCCTGGATATTTTGAAAAAGGAATAAAACACAGGGCAGTGGGCTAGTCAACGCCTGATGGCGCGGCCCAACTGCGCCTGGCGGCCCGCCTCGCTTCCGCGACGCGTGGGAACGGGCGTACCGCTTCGCCATTCAAGCGTGGCCGTACATCTGGAGATCTACGGCGCACGACCATTCTTCCTCTCTCTTCCCTCGTTCTATTTCTTCTCTGGCGAGCGCACGGAGACCGGCGGCGAGAAATGAGCGGAGCTCACCTAGAGGGGATGCAGGGAAACAGGAAGAGGTCGGGGGAGTCTCGTCTGGTCGATGCCGTGTAGAGGTACAACAGCAACGGCGCGGGGTCGCTCCAATCGACGGCGCCGTGCTCGTGCTCCGCGGCGGCTCCGACGAGGGCTTCGGCTCTTCTGCAAACGAGGGGATGTGGCGTGGTTCAGGGTGGGGCTACGGAAGTAGGGGAGTGCATCTAGGTGGGTTGGAGTGGGTGCGGTGGTCTGTGGAGTGCGTATTTTGCCCCGTGCTGTCGCGGTGGCCGCGGAGAAATCCCGGCGATTAGAGCTATCGCGGGCAGCTCGGGGGCAATGGGCAGGGTGGAGAGTGACAGTGAGGTGAGGGGGAGGTGGTGCACTGGGGTAGAGGCTCGGGGGCTGTTTATATAGAGATGGCGACGGTGGCGCACGCTCGGGCGTGTCCGTGTGCCCGCGGCGCGCTCGTGCACGCTCTGGCACGTCTCGTGTCGCTCTCCCCGGCCCCGTGGGAGGTTCCAAAGCAACAAGGAAGGCTCGGGCATCCACTTGCACCGTGCCAAGTCGAGGAAATTACGGGCGAACGCCACTGTGGCCAGGGATAGGGAGCAGAGTGTCAGGCGCCCATCCCTCTCTCCCGTTCTCCCCCCTCTGAAGTTACCTCTCTCTCTCGTTTTAGTCAAACCACTTGCGAGATAAGGTGCAGAGCAGGGAGTGGTTGGGTTCAGCTTCTAGAAGCCCCAATCCGTGCTCAAAAATATTGAGTGAGCAAAAAGTTCTAAGCATTTGAAAATCACTCTATTTCACTGTTTCTGAAAACGAAAATTCAGTTAAGATTTCAGTTACTGAATTTTTGCTAAGTGTTAAGGAAAACAGAGGGGTTAGCTGAAAGTTGGTTGAGTTTTAAGGCCTTAAACATTCTCTAATCTTTATTTTCCAAGCATGGTTCTATTAAGCATTCTTAGTACTTTTCAAAACAGAAAAAGGATTTAAATTTGAATATCAATTGCTTGGTGAAAACAAGGTGGAAAAAGTGCTAGTTGGTGTTCCTTCACTGTTTCCCAAAACCCCAAATTTCTGCCTTATTTTCTTAGCACAAAAACTTCAAACAAAAGATTGTTTTTGTGATTCCACTTCTCAAGCTAGGGTATCCAAAATGTGGTATATATATTCAAGATCACATTGATGACTTGAAATCCCAAAATGTGAATTTTTATATTATGAATAACAAGGGTGCAAAACCCTTACTAGGCTTGTTTTTCAAGTTTGTTTTTATTTGAAAAACTTGTGATTTCACTTTGGTTAATTTGTTTTATTAATTCCACTTGATTCAATATTCAAATATAAGTTGTTTTCAACATTTCCACATGGGTTTTGAATTAGGGTAACAAGGATTATAAAAATAGAAAAAAAATTCAAAAGTGGTCAAAACATCAGAAACAAGTGATCTGTTTTTAAATGAAAATGCTTGCTTGCATAGATAGTCACAGCTCAAATACAACATGATGGATTACACAAGGGCCATAAAAGTTTTTGTTGGCTCTAAAAATTGGATTCCTTGTGTGATACAAGTGTGCTAAAACTGGGGTGTGACATACTGGGTCCTGCACTTTGATGGATCCAAGATGAAGGAAGGCGCTGGAGCTGGTGTAGTGCTAAAATACCCAAAAGGAGATACTATGGAGTATGTATTACGAATACACTTCAACACCAGCAATAATGTGGCAGAATACGAAGCTTTGCTTCATGGCTTGCACATTGCAAAAGAAACAGGTGTCAAACACATACTATGCTATGGTGACTCAGATTTGGTACAACATCAGCTCAATCAAACATGGGACGCCAAAAGCCCCATCATGGCCGAATATCGGAGAACGGTGGACGAGTTTGCCATTTGCTTCCTGGGATTTGAAGTACTTCATGTCAAACGGGAAGAAAATTGGAACGCGGATGCATTAGCCCGCATGGGCTCGAAAAGAGTGAAAACCCTACCACCAGGTGTGTTTGTCCAACATTTGCATGAACCATCGATAAAAGGTGGAGATGTTGATTATCCTCTCGTTTCCGAGTCAATTAAAGTCCTGCTTGTTAAACCGGATTGGACAATTCCATATTTAAACTTCTTAGTGGATCAGAAGTTCCCGGATGGAGCAGACGAGGTCTTGCAAAGACAGATAAAACGTCGATGCAAAGGATACACGGTAATCAATGGTTGCCTGTATAAACGCAGCACTATCGGAATTTTTCAGCGATGTATTTAGCCAGAAGAAGGCCGAGAAATACTGCAAGAAATCCATGCAGGAGATTGCGGACATCATGCTCAATCAAAAATCATAGTTAAAAAAGCATTTCGAGCAGGGTTTTCTGGCTAATAGCCAAGACAGACGCCGAACATATAGTAAATACTTGTGCCAGATGTCAGTATTACGCCAAGCAAGCGAATATGCCAGCCCAAGTACTCAAAACTATCCCTACTACATGCCCATTTGCGGTCTGGGGGCTAGATATGATGAGACCATTCAAAAATGCAAGAGGTGGACTCACACATCTACTCGTTGTAGTAGATAAGTATACCAAATGGGTGGAGGCGAAATCCATCAAAAAGCTTGACGGTGTAACTGCCAGGAATTTCATCATTGACGCAGTCATGAGATACGGTGTTCCACACATCGTAATTACCGACAACGGGACAAATTTCTCAATTGGAGAGTTGGAAAAATATTGCCGGCAAACGGGAATACGCCTAGATCTCGCATCTGTGGCTCACCCACAATCCACTAGGCAGGTTGAAAGAATAAATAGCTCAATCCTGCAGGGAATAGGCCCAAGACTCGAATATCCTATTCATAGAGTAGCTGGAGCATGGGTAGAGGAGTTACATTCTGTGCTTTGTACTATTCGAACGACGTCAAATAGATCAACAGGGCAAACCCCATTTTTCCTGGTTTATGGCAGAAGCAGTGCTCCCAACGGACATGCTCCATGATAGCCCAAGAGTGCAGGCTTACGATGACTCGGATGCCGAAAGTGCATGAAAGGATGCCGTCGATCTTTTAGAAGAAGAACGAGAACTTGTACTTCAAAGATCCGCCATTTATCAGCAAGTATTACAATGCTACCATAGTCAAAAAATCATGCATCGTTCTTTCAAAGAAGGTGACTTAGTGCTAAGATTGGTGCAAGAAAGGAAGCACAAGTTAGCCCTAGTTTGGGAAGGACCATTTGTCATTAGCAAAGCTATGAAAATGGATCATACTATCTTTTAGATATTTGGGATACGGAGGATGATCCCAAAAGACTGAATCGCAAAAGGAAGAGAAAGATAGATGTCGAGCTAGGAGAGACCAAAAGACCCTGGAGCATCCAGCAGTTACGTCCCTTCTAGAATTAGTTCATTTTCTATGTAAACATCTTTGAGATCATGAAATAAAGTTGTCGGAATTCATACATCTATGTTTTTACATGTTTATTATAGTACAAAGCATAAATCCGCCTTATCTATTTCCCAATGATCTTTCAAACTACTCAATGTTAACCCGAATTGTGCCTGCGTGCTCGGAGTTAAAAAAAACGAATGATTCTCGGCCTATGGAGGCTTAAGGAAACACAGATTGTGCCTGCGTGGCTGAGTTTCGTACAAAATTCCTTACTTTCTTCTCTAAGTATTATCTGATTGTTTTTATATTGGGTCACCGAAATTAGTAAGTAAATATTCTTTAGTATGATCCATGTTTCCGAGTTTCGACTGATTGGTTATACCCAGTCACTTGGCATGAAGACTATATACTATAAAGCCATTTCAAACGCTAAGGAAAGTTAAGACATATAAACCAGAGAACTTAGAATATAAAGGAATAAAAACCCAGAAACTTGCAAAGACTTAATAATTTAACTGCAAAAGCGGAGTACTTGTTTATACAAAAGAAGAGATAGCATTACAATAAGTGTTACATTGTAAGAACAGTAATGCTTCTATTTTCCTATCTTCTACCCAGGATTCAAGCAGTTTCTTCGGCACCCGAGTCTTCGTCCTCGCTGTTGGATTCCTCCGGAGTTGTTGAAATTTCCTCCGCGGGGTAGAAGGGTGGAGATATTCACCATGTTGGCAATCATGGTGGTGTGGTCTTTGATCTCATCAAAGATGATGTCCCGTTGAGCATCTGTGTATCCTTGAGGGATACCGGATGCCACACGCCAAGATTTGGCAGTGGGGTAATGCATACGCATGAGCCCAAGGGCCATGCGTGCACCACAACGAGCCGCGGAGCGGAACCAAGACTCCTTGCGGTTCGCCACCTCCACGATCGCCTCTGGAAGTTTGCTAACTTCCGATAACTCTCCTGATTTGTCGGGAATGTACTTATTAATAAGTAACATCCCCGCAGTCTTGAGCGTGGTGAAGACTTTCCCGAAAGCCCGGATTCTCTCGATCTGGGTAAGCTGGGGGGCTACCTTCTGTTTCAATCAAGAAACAAATTTTAGGAAAAAAAGAAGAAAAAAAGGGAAAATCCGGTAAAAGGCAAAATACTTACCGAGAATCCGGTCCATCTATGTGCCTTCCTCTAGGCGTTGGTTCAGGGCATTTTCCAAGTCCCTGATTGTAGCTCTGTCTTTCTCGGCCTGGCTGGAGGCCTTAGACTTGGCAATGCCAACAGCTAGTTGGCTGGCCTCCAGGTCCTTCTGGAGCTTCACAGTAAGCTTGTGAAGTTCTAGGTTTTCTCGGCGGAGGTTCTCGGTATTGCCGGCATCTTCAGCGATTTGTTTGGCTTTCACCAAAGAAGCTGAAAAGCAAGTACATGAAGAGTTAAAATCTCGGAAAATTACTTAGGAAAAATTCTGAATGAAAGCAGTGAATTTTTTTGTTACCTGCTGATTCAGCCAGCTTTTGCTGAACGGATGCCAGCTCCGCGTCCTTATCTTTAAGAATATTAAGAAGGGTTTTCACCTCCTTGTTCTTGATTTTGTTGAGAACAAGCATAATAATGAAAAAAGCATTAAGTCAAAAGTATACATTCGGCTTATTGCTTGGGGGCTAGAGTTATTACCTGGCTCATCTTGGTCAAGTTCGCCAAGTTTTCGTTGAATTCTTTTGCATAGTCTGCAAAAAGAATCCTGCCATGGCAAAGGCCGTCCTGGATGACCCGCTGAGGTGAAAATACGAAGTTATTCCTAACAATAAGCCAGCCTTGCGGCCTAGGACGGATTAAGGGTGCTGGAGAAATGTATTTGGTTGCCCACGGATGCATATATCCGTGTTCGTCAAATGGCTCTTCCTTTACCTTGAACTCCTTGTCGAAAGTTGGAATGGGTTCCTCCTCTGAAGCACGAGAAGGACCACCCATTTCCAGCACCTCCCTTTCCCGTGTGTCCGGCTCAGACGCAATGAGCTGGCTGGTCGGCAGGGGGTATTCTTCCTTCCTTGCAGCTTGGTTTTCTCCTCCTGTGGCGGCTGGGGTGTCAGGGCTGCAGCAGGGGATGGATGCACCCCTCTGCTAGCAAGTGCCTTATGCTTCTTCCGGCCTTTCGGCTTCAGAGAGGGAGGAGCAAGGCTGGAAAGGAAACGAAAGGAAATAAATTCCGAGAAATAAGAATCCGAGAAAGAAATAAAAACGCATGCGATAAAAAGCATAGGAGAAAAACTCGGGAATTTCTGACCTGAATGTTGCGACGGGAACACCGTCAAGGTTGATAACTTCCTCGCTGGTGGAAGATTTCTTGCGCTTCCGCCCACCAGCAAACTTGGCACGCAAAGCTTCCAATTCAGCATCGGATGCAAGATCCTTATGAGTGAGGTTGGCTACCTGTGGAAAAAATCACAAAATCCGGCTAAGTTGAATCTGAGAAAGATAAAAAATCCGAGAAATTGCCCAAAGAAGAAAAGTATTACCTTTGGAGCTGGATTTCCTTCGTGGTACATCTCTCGGCTTTCTTCATATTGATCGCGAGTAGCGACCAAGTGATTTACCCGCTTCTTGAAGACCCTTTTGGAGAATGATTTGTACGTTCCCCTCATTGTATCCTCCGGGCCCGTATAGTCACACAGAAGCCGGGTTCCGCGATAAGCCAAAGGATGGATGCGTCTCCCGAACCAACACATAACTGTGTCGGTGCCAGTAAGAGGGGGAGAGGAGGAGACGAGTTTGGTGATGCGCCGTTTGATCCTTAGTAGATCCGGCGGTAGGTTTTGGACTGCGTCCACTGCCCAGTTACCTCGGGGAGTGGCAGCGGAGTTGACAAAAGGTGGAATTCCCGTATCCTTTCCAGGATACGGGAAATCTTCGTGGTAGAAGAAGGAACCCGTCCAAAACTTGACGGATTACAAGGTTTTTATCTTGGGGAACCAGTCCTCCCTAAACCTACGGAGGGTGAAGGAAATGGTCCCACAAGTCGGGAGTGCGCCCTCAGAAGGGTTTCGCTTAACCCCGAAGCAATTTGCTAGAAATCTAACCTAGGTTCTATTCCTAGATACCCTTCAAAGAGGGTCTGAAACCCGGCTAGATAAAGTATGGAGTTGGGAGAAAGGTTGTGGGGTTGAATGTTGTAATGGTTTAGGACTTGGAGGAAGAAGGAAGAAGGCGGAAATCCCATACCTCTCCTAATGTGTGAATTGAGGAGAACCCTTTCTCCGGTTCTCGGCATTGGCTCGGAGTCGTCCTCCTCATGCCGCCATTTCCCCTTCAGGATTAACCCTTCCTTCTTCATTGTCGGAAGGAGGGAAGGAACCAAGTTACAATGGCTCCAATTCCCGGACATTTCCCCTTCTTCCTCCACTCGGCGGCGGCCGCGGCGGCGAGTTCCTCACCGACGAGGGTGAGCTTCTCTTCCGCTGTCTCGGTGGTGAAGGGCGGAGAAGGCGCGACAGATGACGACGCCACGTTTTCGGCCACGAGAGGATGATCCTCTTGAGCCAAGCCACCGGTAGTTCCTACGGCGCGCTCGCGGCGGGGCGGGCGGGAGAATCCACTTGAGGTTCTATGCCGTTGATGATATCGTCGATGTCGACGGCGACAGTCTTTTCCTCCGCGGCGCGTGGTGAATTGCCGGTAGCCATTCTTGGGCGGCGCGGGGAAGATCCGGAACCTCCGATGGTGATTTTCCGGGGATGGTGCGGGATGCACATGCTCTGCTCACACTTGCAAGCTTTGGCTCGGGAGCAATGGTGCTTGGGGGCTGGAAGATGGAGTGAGAGTGGAAGGGCAACCGGAGAGCCCGAGGGCGGCTATTTATAGCCGGAAAAACGTTGAGATGCGCCAGAACGGCTCTTTTGACCGTTAGATCTTCGACGCGTGTCAAGCACCGGAAAATCCGGGAAATGAGGGGACGGTTGATAATTGCTATCTCCTCGTTTCCCGCGAGAATATGTCAGAGATATATTTCAGGGTTTCACATTGAACCCAAACGTCCCTGACGTCAGCACGATATTATCACTGATGTCAGGAAGTTCCTTCTCCATGAAGGCTCGTGGTAGAAAAAGCCGGATTTTGACAAAATCCGAGTTTCATGTTAAGCATGATTTGAGAAAAAGAAGAATCGAGACGAAGTGCCGACATTTCTCGGAAAAGAATGCAAATTGACGAAAGGTGGCAGATTAAAGTCTCAATCCTTCTTGGGGGCTACTGTCGGATATATACCAATTAGGGGTATATCCGGCATTGTCCTAAGGAGACGGATTACCATGGTGGCTGAATGGTAATAGATCACAGTCCATTAGGTGGCCCAGTAAGCTGACGAGCAGAAGTCAGATTCTAGAAGAACCTGGACCGCGGCCCACGTGGTGCGATTTGGAGTAGAAGGCGGATTCCTCCTTTCCAACTTAGAAACTTACCGTAGTCTTCTAGGTTTCCTTTCTGTAAGCCCTAACCCGGCTATCTATATAAAGCCGCACGGGAGAGAAGAAAGACACGGACAATAAGCTAGAAGCCAACTCGCCGAGAAGTTGATCCTCGTCGTGTTAGCAAATCCCAACTCACATTGTACTTTGTATACTTCAGGCTTCAGCCCTGATTTAGTGAGATTGCAGGAGTAGGAATGCCGCCTAGTTGCGACGTACCGAACCTGGGTAATTTTGGTGTTCCGGGTTGTCGTACTACCACGTCCCACACGTCTCTATCAATAGTCTCATGGCACCTCCGTCTATGAACTCTACTACGATGTCTCAACACCACCTCAAGTGCAATCCGGATGGTAAAGATGTGGACCAAAAGTTGTATCGTTCTGCTTTACCTTTGTGCATCTAGGCCTGATATCATTTTGAGTGTAGGCGTGTGTACAAGGTATCAAGCGGCTCGTAAGGAAATCCACTTAGTGGCGGTCCATAGGATCTTTCGGTATTTGGTTCATACCTCAAGGTTTGGTTTGTGGTACCCAAATGGGGCACAATTTTCTCTCAAGGGGTACACGGACTCGGATTGGGCCGGTGATCAAGATGATAGGAAGTCTACTTCAGGGGCATTCCAATTCCTTGGTAGGTCCTTGGTGAGTTGATCTTCCAAGAAGCAAAATTGTATATCTCTCCACCGCCGAAGCCGAGTATGTGGCGGCCGCTAGTGCTTGCACCCAATTACTATGGATGAGGCAAACCCTCAAAGAGTATGATGTTCATTTGGATAATGTGCCTCTTATGTGTGTCAATGAAAGTGCCATCAAGATAGCCTACAAACACGTGCAACACACAAGGACAAAGGACATTGATATTCGTCATCATTTCATCCGGGATCATGTGGCAAGAGGTGATATTGAGCTAGCATATGTCCCCACCAAGGATAATCTCGGAGACATCTTCAAGAAGCCACTTGATGATGCAAGATTCATGTTTTTGAGGAATGAGCTAAACATCATTGATTCAAGGAGTTTGACTTGAGGATCTTTGATACGTCATAAACGTATCCATAATTCTCATGTTCCATGTTGTTTTCATGCTATAGGCTACATGTTTGCTATACACTTTATGCCCTTTTTATTGATTTTATGGGACTAACCTATTGACAAGATGCCACAGAGCCAGTTCATGTTTTCTGCTTTTTTTAGTTTCAAAAAAGTTGTTCTGGAAATATTCTCGGAACTGGACGATTCGAAGCCCAGAAGTCTTAGAAAGTTGTCGCGCACACGGAGTCCGGAGGAGACCCGGAGGGGGGCCACAGTGGCCCCCCACCATAGGGCGGCGCCCCTGGCCGCGCCCAGGGGTGGTGTGGGCCCCTGGATGCCCACTGACGTTGCCCTTGCACCTATATAATATCCTCGAAGGGTTAACCCTAAATACAGAAGATTTTGCCACGAAAAACATCCGAGGCCACCGTCATTGTCAACCTTAGTTCGGGAGGGTTCTAGAGCTCTCGCCGGCACCCTGCCGGGAGGGCGAATCATCACCGGAGGGCTCTACACCACCATGTCCTCCTCCAGAATGATGTGTGAGTAGTTCATCCTTGGACTACGATTCCATAGCAGTAGCTAGATGGTTGTTATCTCTTCTTTATTCCTCATGTTTAGATCTTGTGAGCTTCCCTACAAGATCAAGATCATCTTATTGTATTGCTACATGTTGTGTTTGCTGGGATCCAATGAATATTGAATGCTATGTCTCTTGATTATTAATTTATCATGTCCATTTATGTGTATGTTAGTTATGATCGTGCATGATCTCCGTTATTAGTAGATGCTCTAGCCAAGTAGATGCTAGTGACTCCAAGAGGGAGTATTTATGCTCGATAGCGGGTTCATGGCTCCCTTGCATTTGTGCTCGAGTGACAGAAACATGACGAATGTGGGATGTGTTGTTGCCATTACGGAGAAAACAAAGATGTTTACATTGTTTACATTACACACTTTGCTTCCAACTTAATACCCAAGATTTTCTCGGATGACATTCTGAGGGTGGTTTATTAGTCATAGATGCAGTTGGATAATAGTCTATGTATCTTGTTGTAATGCCCGCATGAATCAGATAGTAATCATCATGTCATGCATGTTTTCATATCTGTCAATTGTCCAGCTATAATTTTTTCACCACACATGTTATTTATCTTCTTTGGAGAGACACCACTAGTGAACTGTGGACCCCGGTCTATTTTCCTCATACTGATAATACAACCACTGCAACCACTGTTTTCACACTGCTACTACTGTTTTCATATTGTTTTTCTACAGTTTTCCACACCATACGTTTAACCTCTTTGTTTTCAGCAAAACCAGTGATAATGACAACCTCACTGCTTTGATGGGGCAAAGTGATTTGATTATGTTGTGTAGGTTCCACGTTGTTTCTGAACCATTAGTGCACCCTGCCACCTCAGCTGCATCACCTTCATAAGTTACTTCTTTCTCCTACTGGTTGATTCAACCTTGGTTTCATTCTGAGGGAAACTTACTGCTGTGCTCTCGATATCTTCCTCTTGGGGTCTCCCAACGAACATGTATTACACGCGCATCAAGCTAATTTCTAGCGCTGTTGCCGGGGAGAAAGAGAATTTCTGCAAGGGGAGTCTCTCACTTCCAATCTCTTTATTTTGTTTTAGTTTTTCTTAGTTTATTTTATTTTTTCTTGTTTGCTTCTCTATATAAAAAAACAAAAAAATTAGTTCTTATTCTAGTTGTTATTTTTATCCTGTTTTTAATCTTGCTAAAATGAGTACCCCTGAGAACACTAAGTTGTGGAACTTTACTAGCACCAACAAAAATTATTTTATTAGTACACTTATTGCTCCAACTGCTCCGACTGCTGAGATTAAGCCTGCACTATTAAATCTTGTTACGAGAGAGCAATTTTCTGGTATTATTACTGATGTTGCTGCTGTCCATCTTAATAATTTCGTTGAACTATGTGAGATGCAAAAATATAGATGTAGATGGATATATTATTAAACTAAAATCATTTCCTTTCTCTTTGATAGGGAGAGCTAAATAATGGTTGGTATCTTTGCCGAAAAATAGTATTGGTTCTTGGACTAAATGTAAAGATGCTTTCATTGGAAAATATTATCCTCCTGCTATGATTACATCTTTAAGAAGTAGCATTATGAATTTTAAGCAACTTGATAATGAGCATGTTGCTAAATATTTGGAAAGAATGAAAGCTTTAGTAAAGAATTGTCCCACTCATGGACTAACTACTTGGATGAGCATCCAAACTTTTTATGCAGGACTGAATTTTTCTTCAAGAAACCTTCTGGATTCAGCTGCTAGAGGAACCTTTATCCATGACTTTGGGGGAAGCAACAAAGCTTCTTGATGACATGGTGGTAAATTATTCTGAATGGCACACCGAGAGGGAAAATAATTCCGTGGGACCTGGTCTACAAATTTAGCCCCGTAGACCAACTCCAACAATTGACTTGTGGCATGCATGATAGTTTAGATCTAAAAATAGACATCTAAATTTCGTTTTTTTTCTCTCTCCTTCCTACGTGGAAATT
Organism: Alopecurus myosuroides; assembly: GCA_028641055.1. Lineage (NCBI taxonomy): Eukaryota > Viridiplantae > Streptophyta > Magnoliopsida > Poales > Poaceae > Alopecurus > Alopecurus myosuroides. The sequence goes on from CM054058.1 coordinate 246,400,087, forward strand.
GCTGGAGTTGGTCCACGAAGGTGAATTTGTAGACCAGGGTCCCATAAAATTATTTTCCCACCGAGAGAGCTCCAACAGGTAAGAAGGTAAATTCTGTTGAAGAAACCTCCTCTTTTTGTGATAGACTTGATGCTATTATGTCTATGCTTGTTAATGGACACGCTCCTATTGATCCAAACAATGTTCCTTTAGCCTCTTTGGTTGCTCAAGAAGAGCATGTTGATGTGAACTTCATTAAAAATAATAATTTCAACAACAATGCTTATAAGGATAATTTTGGTAGCAAAAACTATAGGCCATATCCTCCTAATAATAATAATGGTTATGTAAATTCTTATTGTAATTCCTACAAAAACAACAAAAGTGCACCCTCTGATCTTGAAAACATGCTTAAGAATTTTATTAGTACACAAACTGCTTTTAATAAGTCTGTTGAGGAAAAGTTTAGCAAAATTGATGGTCTTGCTTCTAAAGTTGATAGGCCTTTCTCTTGATGTTGATCTTCTTAAAATTAAGGTTATGCCTCATGAGGTTAAAGAAAGTAAAATCTTGAATTCCATTAAAATTAAATTTATGACAATGTTAGGATGTTAGCAAAATTGCATGCTAGATGGGAAAGAGAAGATGAAATAGCTAGAAAGAATAATATAGCTAATGTTTGCACAATTAAAACCACTAGTAAAAATGAAGCTTCTCATGCTAATAAACCTTGTACTATTAATGTTAAAGTAATTGGTGTTGTCAATGTCCCCACTTCCTCTGCTAAACGTTTAAAATTGCCTAAAACCACTAAAACTGTTCTTGATAAAAGTGCTAAAACTTTTCTAGGTATTGGAGACAATGGTCCCATTACTTTTGATAAGAATGATCTTGAATTTTATAGTTGCAACCTCTCTGAAGTAATTATGTTTCTAAAAAAGCTTGCTAGTAATCCCGATGCTAATATTATTAATATGGCTTTTACAAAACATGTTACAAATGCTCTCATTCATATTAGAGAAGAAGAATTAAAATAAGAAGCCTATATTCCTAGAAAATTAGAAGATGGATGGTATCCCATCATTAAAATGAAGGTGAATGGTTTTGATTGTAATTCTCTATGTGATCTTGGTGCTAGTATCTCTTTTATGTCTCAGAAATTTTATGATATGCTTGATTTACCACCGTTGGAACACTGTTATTTGGATATTCGTCTTGCTGATAATGCTAGAAAGAAACCTTTGGGGAGATTTGATGATGTTCTTATTATGGTTCATAATAACCTTTTCCCCGTTTATTTTGTTTTTATGAATATTGAATGCAATGCTTCTTGTCCTATTGTTTTGGGAAGACCTTTTCTTTGAACCGTTGGTGCTGTTATTGACATGAAAGAGGGGAATATTAAATACCAATTCCCACTCAAGAAAGGTAAGGAACACTTTCCTAGAAATAGAATGAAGTTTTTTTTATTATATTATTCGAATAATTTACAATTTGGATGCTTCTTCACTTGAAAACACTTGATTTTCTCTTCCTATGCCTAGCTAAAAGGCGTTAAAGAAAAGCACTTCTTGGGAGATAACCCATGTTTTATTTTTGCTTTGTTTTTCTATGTTTTCTTTGAGTTAAGGTGTTGTATACTTATGTAGCAACTCATGTGTATCCTTATTTTTATGTATTATTTGTGGCAAGTAAAGTTTCTAGCGAAAGTTGGTGTTAGTTTTGGATTTCTGCGTAGGGAACATATTTTTGCTGTCTACCGAAAACAATCATATAATTCACAGAAAAATCAAAATGACCTGGAACTTTTTGTTCTTATTCCTAAGCTAATTCCAAAACTTTTTTGTTATTTATGTTTTTATATTTGAGCAACTTAAGTGCCCCGAAAAAATTCGTTATTACAAACTGTTCTGGTTTTGGCAGATTCTGCCATTTTGCTTGCATTCGCTCTTTTACTATGTCGAGTGGATTTATTTGCTTCACGAAACATCAGTGGCTGTAGCTAATGTTTAAAATTATAAATAACACTTGTGCCATGCAGAGCACATGAATTTTTGATTGTGCACTAACCCTCTAATGCGAATTACTTTGAGTGTGGTGTGAAGGAAGTTTTCAAGGGTCAATAGAAGAGGGTGATATAATGTGATCAAGAAGAGTGTAAAACCAAATCATTGGGATGCACCCGTGATTCATCTCAGAAAATTGTAAGAAGACTCAAGCGTCTAATCTTGGGGATGACCAAGGCATTCCCTTCTTCATCAACAAATTATCAGGTCAATTCTAGTGAAACTATATTTTTATTCGGTCACATCATATGAATTTTACTTGGAGCGTCTTTTATTTTATTTTGTGTCATTGCTGCAATAAATATCATTGTAACATAGAATTCTTATTTGGGAGAGATAAATGCTCCGCTTTTTCATATGAATACTCATTATACTCGTATTCTTAGTTTTTCTTCTAGTTGTTGCAATCCTTTTAGCTCATGTTTTTCACGCATCTCTTATTCAGAGCTATTAGTTTAATAGAGTTATGTTAGTAATCTCCTGCTTAATTTTTGTATCATTTGGAGAGTTTGTGTTAAAATATACATTGAATGGTGCTTTATGGAAATAGAAAATGCTACATGTGGTAGATGGTATAACGGAAAAACTTTCATATTCTTGTAGATCACTAAACTGTTTCACTTGATTATTTGCTGTTGTTTTGAGATATTAATATGCTTAATGATAAACTTGCTGGTTTAGTAGAGTGAAAACAATTAATGGTTGGTCTAAAAGCTTGAAACTGTGCCACACTCAAATAAGAATTTGATGGGATGATGGTATATGACTTCCTTTGCTGATAGCAACCGTGATGACTTTTTGTTACGCGCTATAGTCGGGATGGCTAACAGTGACTTGTCACTGCCACAGACCCTCTTGGAGTGATTTTCATTATGCCTTGTAAGATCATGATTTTAGTTGTAATCTTTTAACTTGTGAGTTTTATGTTACGGTTTTCTCGCACTTCCACCATCCATATTTGCTAGCCTCTTCGGTACTGTGCATTGCTCATTCTCACATTGATAGTTGGTGCAAAATTCGCCAGTGCATCCAAACCCCGTGGGATAACTTTGTTCTTGTACACATAATACAAAAATTATCTTCCTCAAAACAGAAAACATATCTACTTACCATGGCATTTCCATAGAAATTCTGAGATATATTGCCATACAACATACATCCTCATTATGTTACTTGATGTCATGCTCCATTGTTATTTTGCATACTTCTACACTGGCAGGAGCATTTAGTTTTATATATATCATAGATATTTAAGTTTGAGTTATGAGTACTAAAAGTTTGATTCATTGTAAAATAGAGTGTTGCCCCTACGAGCGAGGTTATAAATAGTAAAAAAAAAACCCCAAAAAATAAAAAATAAAGAAAGGGAAAAGGAGAGATAATAAAGAGAGAGGGGGCAGCATTACTATCATTTATTCCACATTTGTGCTTTGTTAGCACCAATACTTCAGTTCGTGGAGTGTTTTCATATTATAACTTGCATAACTATGCGGTGAACTTAACGTTATAGAACTTAGCTTGTATATTCTAATGACGAGCCTCCTTAAAAGTGCTCTAGGTCTTCGTGAGCAAGCAAGTTGGATGCACCCCCACTAGTACCATTGGAGAGCTTTCATACACTTATAGCGCTATGTGCATCCGTTTGTGTGGCAATCACTACTCCTTGCATGACTTCGATTAAAAGACTTCCTCTTGTCTAATATTCACTTTCAGTTGTGTGAGACTTTCTTCCATTGACCTTCCAAAACCCCCATAATGTTCTTTTAGCCATAACATTATGGTGCCAGGGACCAGTACAGAATGCTTGCTTTTTTTGAGTGCACAAATATCTTAACGGTTTTCCTACGTGCATATTGTTATTGCTTGACTTGATCCTAACAGAAGTTGTTGTGAGAGTTTGATGCCTTGGATGATTATATTGTTGTTCTTGAAGCTTAAATCATCTTTAATAAACCATTGCACGGTTGATTGTATTTTAGTATTTATTCATTTAAAAGTTTTACTTTGTTATTCTTAATGGTTTATGCATTATTCTATTTGATATCAACTATAAACCACAACCTTTATTCATTTGATCCTTGTTTACATGCTTTACATTACTATGATGATCAAGTTTATGTTGGTAGCATGTCACCACATAAATTATTTGTTTTTGTCGTTTACCTACTCGAGGACGAGTAGGAACTAAGCTTGGGATGTTGATACATCATAAATGTATCAATAATTTCTGATGTTCCATGTTGTTTTCATGCTATATGCTACATGTTTGCTATACACTTTGTCGGAGAGAGCTTGTTTGTCCTAGATAGGGTAGCTCCCATAGGTTCGAACACTGGGGGCTAAACACACTTCCTTCGCTTCAAGAGGGGGCTTCGATAGGGAAGCTTAGGCACGACAACATTGGAGACACGGATAGTTTTACCCAGGTTTAGGCCACCAGTGTGGTGTAAAACCCACTCTTGCTTGTCTGATGGATTGCACTGCGATGGTTACAGTAGAAGATGTGATCTTGTGCTCGGAACATACTGCTTGGGCTCTATGATGGTTCGATCTCTCTTCTCCTAAGGGAGGTAGGTGCCCTTCTTAAACTGGCGTTTGGACCTCCTTCCCGCTGGGAAAGGGTTCCCAGAAAGTGCCAAAGGGAGGAACGTCCCGTACCCCTGCGCCTCCTACGCGGTCTTGGTCATGAGTCGACAGCTCAACCGTCCATGGCGTCACGGTGGTGGGGGGGGGGGGGCGGGGACGCCGCCTCCGTCTTGTAGCGCGGACTCGGTCTCCTTGCACCAAAATGGTAATCCTGTAGAACCCCTTTGATGCTTGCAGGGCCTGCCCTCGCTTTATAAACGAGAATGGAAACTGTGAACAAAGAGGCTCTGCGGCCCCTCCATCACCGCTCAGAGGAGCAGTTGTAAGCGGCACATGGGTTGTCTCCTCTTCAAGGGAGATACCCAGGGAGAGGGCCGAAGGAGAAGTAGAGCCTCTCTCCAGGGAGCGAGCTCCTGCGGACCAGACCCACCTGGTGGGTGGGCCTGGGGAAATGGCTTCGCTCGGTGTGGATGAAGCCCTTGGCCTTGGGGCTGTGTATTGGGCTAGGCCGCAGTTGTCTCCTCGAGGTATCGTGGTATCCAGAGGCCCGACAGTAGCCCCCTGGCCCGCATAGAACACGTGTCCGGAGGATGCAGAGAGATGCGGGGCCATCTGCTGCGGGCCACGCCTTTGTCACGTGGCCACGCCACCACGACCTTCCCAAGGTAACAACTCCCTGCGACGTGGGGGGCCCTCTCATAAAGGACCCCGGAGCAGTCGAGGCTCCCTTCTTCCTTCTCACCAGCCGCCACCCAAGAATTGTTCATCCTGTAAATTCCCCTCCTTTATTCGAGATCCCCTTTCCCACATGGCTGGCAAACAATCCGCCTATGTGGCAAAGAGCAATCAGGCTGCCGCGACAAGGCTCTTGGCGTCAAAGTCGCGCTCGATCTTGGAGCCATCCCACAGTCATGCGGGGTATTTACTTGAGAGGACGCGACCCATGGTGGCCTCCAAGACCAACAAGGATGGCCCCACCTCCATCTTTGTCGGCTCAGTGCGGCATAACTCCCTCCTGAAGACCACCTACGCCTTCTTCTTCCACACCCTCTTCGCCGGGCTAATCCCGTCTTTCTCCACCTTCTTCCTCGCCATCCTGGAGTGGTATGAGATCCATGATACTCACCTCCACCCCAACTCCATCTTGTCTCTGGCCATCTCCGCCTTCTGGTGCAAAGCCTTTCTTGGAGTGAGGCCTTCTGTCGCCTTCTTCCGCTCTTTCTTCACCTTCGGGTGACAGGTCGAGGCCGTTGCGTCGGGTGCGCCTCCTTCCACATCGGTTCGGGAAGGGGAGATCTATTCCCCCACTTGGACCACAATAAGAAGGTGGATGATATCGTCATTCGGTGGGTGTTCATGGATGCTCGCGACTCCGCAATCCTTCTTGAAGTGCTTACCGAGAGGCCCAGGAAACACGCCGGCTGGGCCCTAGAGTCCCGTGATGGACCGGACATGGCCTCCCTTGTGCAGCGGATGGAGGATTAGCGTGAGAGCGGTCTCGAGGCGGCCATGCTCGTCCGCGAGTTTGTTCGTCGGCGGTTGGCACCCCTTCAAGAGCACAAGCGCCTCATGTGTTATTGTGGTGACACATAGGACAAAATGAGGCTCAACGGCACTCTCCACGAGGATAGGGAGCTCAAGGGGATGATGCAGGTTCTCCTTGGCAGGGATACAACGCCGCCTCTTCCCCCTTCTGTCTCCCCCTTATACAGTCTCGGGAAAGCCGAGCGCGGCGCCGTGATTGGAGCCATGCCCCGGTTTGACCAGTGGGGACCCTTGAGCGATGGTGAGACATCGCGCCAGGAGAATCCCTTCATCCATGGCCCTCTTGAAGAGAGAGAGGCGGAGCCGGCAGAAACAGAAGATTCTGTCCTAGTCGAGCCGGCCTCAGGGCGAATGTCGAAGAAGCGCCCGCTTGAGGAGATCACGTCCACGCTGGCGCAAGAGGTGGACGGGGAGTCATCAGCGGACTCGAGTACTCCTTCTCCACCTCCCAAACGCCTGGCCACCTCTGTTGATGCCACCGGTGCAGTGTTTTTTTTTTGGCGACGGGGACCTCCGTGACGCGCCCCCGCGGCGGAAAACGCGTCCCTTGGGCTTGGGGGTACCAGGACGAGTAAGTCTCCTATAGTGGTGGCGCTTTGTTCCCTTCGGGGGTCTTGATGTTTAACCTTGATCATGTTGCAGTTCACCGGAGCGGGCAAAGACGCCCGAGGTGTCCAGGCCCCAGTCTTTAGTGGGTGCGGCCTGCCCCGTTGCTCCTGAGGAAAGGTGAGTCCCCTGCGCTCCCCGGTGGCTAAGGGGCTTGCGAACGCCTTTACCCCTCTAGCAGGGGACAAGATGGATTGTGAGGCGCCGCTCGGGGACCCTTCTTCAGCCGATGCCCAGCGGCCTGAGCCAAACGTCCTAGCCGATGATGGCCATGTGGCTCGTCTGGCGTCGCCTTCGGCAACCCCTGGAGCCGCCTGCTCGGGGTTGGCTTCCGAGCCCCCGAGTGACTTGGCTGGGACGACCCCTGTCGTGGAAGATGTCGAAGAAGGGAGGGTCGCCCCCACCACCGAGGGAATGGGCCCTGGGCTTTCCTTCTCGCTGGCGAGAGGGGTGCTGAGCTCCTCCCCGATCCCTTTTTAGGGCGCGTCGCAATAGAACTTCAACGACGCGATGGAGAAGTGGCTCCGGGACACCCCTCCCGAGGGGACGAATTGTTTGTTCCTTCCGGACAGTTTCTCCCGTGACCTGATGGCGGAGGATCTCTGGTCTTCCCGCATCTGCTTCGGGCCCCCCAAGAGCTCTACTCGAAAGGCTCCCTTCTCTACATTGCCAAGGATGTCATGGAGGCGCTCCGGGTTAGGGCGAGGTCGTACTTCCACCTCCTCATCAAGGAGAGCAAGCGCCTGGAGACCCTGGGCACCGGGTTAGGGCGAGGTCGTACTTCCACCTCCTCATCAAGGAGAGCAAGCGCCTGGAGACCCTGGGCACCTGTTTTCGCCAGGCGATGTTCTCCTGCCGCGAGAGGGAGAACGCAGCGCAAGCAGTGCGCCGCCAGAAGTTCAGCGAGGCCACTCGCAAGTGTGAGGCCTGCACCCGCGAGGTGGAGGCGTTCCGCGAGCAAGCCAAGCACGCGCTGGACGCTGCCGGGGATCTGCAGGCCCGTCTACGGTCAGAGTAGGAGTAGCATCATTTGGCGGTGGAGAAATGGGCCCATGACGGCGAGGAACTGGAGAAGGCCCTTGCCTCCCGCGAGCAAGCCATGTTACGCCGCGAGGTGGCCGTCTCTTCCCGCGAGTCTGCTGTCTCCCTCAGAGAGGACAAGGTCCAGTGCCTTGAGGAGGACGTCAAGAAACGCGAGGCAAAAACCACCCGCCTTGTGGAGAAAGTGAGTGAGGAGCGCGAGCGCCTCGAGAAGCTGCGGAATGACCTGAAAGGGGAGAAAGAGGCACGACAGTAGCAAATGGAATGAGAGGTCCAGGCGAGGTGTGAGGCTTACTGCAAGGAGCTCGAGGCAGGCCTGGTTGGGACACAGCCGGCGGGCGAGGCCGTGACTGAGCGAGTGCTGCCGTCAGTGGTCGACAGGCTCTCGGCGGAGCTTGGTCGGCTCCGCGTGGAACTTGGTCGGCTCCGCGCGGAACTTGCCGAGGAGCGTAGCGCGAGGGAGCGCGTTGACGCCGCGTCTGCGGGGTTCCAGTCGGACCTGATGGGGGGATGCTAACCCGGTATGTCAAGATCCGAGGAATAATCCGGCCCAGAGACAGAGAGCAGGATACGGCTAGGGATAAAGATGTTTGTGGAGGCCCAAGCTCGTGGGCCTAGTGACCCGGATTGTGGGTGTTGTAAAGGAAAGTTAGGGTTAGCACGCCGTGTCTGGGTAGGACCCGGGTGAGCCTTGTAAAGTAAGTTAGGGGGTACGGGAGCTATATAAACCGACCCCTGGGTATAGATTGAGACAGAGATCTAAGAACCCTAGTAATATCGTGTGGTATCGAGTATCCAGTGAAAACCCTAATCGAGTTATTGTATCGAGAATAGAGATCCGGCGACTTCGATTGCCGGCTGTCAGATCAAGTTGTACCATGTCTTCCCTTGAGCTAAACCCTCTCCCGAACGCCTGTGTCGACTTGCCCCAAGATCAGTTACCCCTGGTAACATCTGCCGTAATTATCCCACGACAGTTGGCGCCCACCGTGGGGCCTGCGTCCAAAGGTGTTTACATCACGGGAGAAGCTCGGAAGGGTATGGAGGATCTTGTCATGGGCGAAATCTACATCGACCACGAAGAAGAAAAGTCGGTGGACGATCCCGGCTGGGGGCCAGAATCGGATCACCTCGAGTCCGGATTTATATTGACGATCGGCCGAATCAATATCTTCGTCGACACGGTACGAACGACTAACTTAAAAGGACAATATCATGTGCATACTACAGGAACTTCTAGCAGGAACAAAGAGACATCAAAGCAAGCGGCAAATTCGGTTTCATCAGCCGTGCCGGGATATCTTAGATGGGCAGAACAAGAGATAACGTGGAGTAGAAGAGATCATCCGGAAAAGGTGGAGCGTCCAGGAGTCTTGGCGTTGGTGGTCGCTCCACAGGTTAATGGTTACGAGCTGAAGAAGGTCCTGATGGACGGTGGAAGTAGCATCAACATCCTTTATTGGGAGACCTTCTTACGGATGAGTCTCAAAGAGTCCCAGCTGCAGAAAAGTTCAACAATCTTTCACGGGATCGTACCGGGTCACTCGGCGAGCCCCGAGGGAAGGATCACCTTGGAAGTTGCTTTTGGGGAATCAACGGATAATTATCGAGTGGAGTGGCTCACGTTCGAGGTGGTCAAGTTGCGCAGTCCTTACCACGCGCTGTTGGGGAGGCCGGCTTACGCCCAATTCATGGCTAGGCCGTGCTACGTGTATTTGCAGCTGAAAATCCCGGGTCCTAAACGGACCATCACTATACATGGGAACCGGGATATAGCGGCCGAGTGCGACGAAGGAGATTCAGTTATGGCCGAGCAGGCATGTAGGAAGGAAGAGCTCGAATATTACCGGTCTCAAGTAAACCCGGACGATAGAACAGCCTTGAAAAAGCCGAATACTAAGGATGAGAGAGCAAAATTCAAGGCAGCACAAGACACCAAGAAGATAGATTTTGTCGAAGGGGATTCTACTAAGCAGTTTACCATAGGGTCTAACCTGGGAAAAGAGCAGGAGGGAGCGCTCGTGGAGTTCATTCGCTCGAATGCAGATGTGTTTGCCTGGACACCCAGCGACATGCCGGGTATCCCTACAGAATTGGCTGAGCACAGTTTGCATGTGGATCCCAAGTCTAGGCCCGTGAAGCAAGGTTTGAGGAAAATGAATGAGGAAAGAAGGAAAGCTATAGGCGAAGAGATCGCTCGGCTACTGGCAGCCGACTTTATCATGGAAGTATTTCACCCGGATTGGTTGGCTAACCCGGTTCTGGTGATGAAAAAGACCAACGAGTGGAGGATGTGCATTGACTTCACTAGTCTCAACAAGCATTGCCCAAAGGATCCGTTCGCGCTCCCAAGGATAGATCAGATTATAGACGCAGTAGCTGGAAGCGATCTGTTATGCTTCCTGGATGCATATTCCGGGTATCATCAGATTAAGCTCAAAAGGGAGGATTGGGAGAAAACATCATTCATAACCCCGTTTGGGGCCTTTTGTTATAAAACTATGACATTTGGGTTGAAGAACGCTGGCGCAACTTACCAACGGTGTATTCAAAAGTGCTTTGAGGACCAAATCGGACGTAACGTCCATGCTTATGTGGATGACGTGGTCATCAAGACCAGGAAGGCGGAGACATTTATCGATGATCTAAAGGAGACATTAAAAAACCTGAGGAGGTACCAGATGAAGCTTAATCCAACGAAGTGCGTGTTCGGAGTTCCGGCGGGGAAATTACTCGGCTTCATAGTTTCCGAGAGAGGAATTGAGGCAAATCCAGATAAAATCAAGGCAATCCAGAGTTTGAAAAAGCCGGAGAACTTGAAGCATGTTCAAAAGCTCACGGGCTGTGTAGCAGCCTTGAGCCGGTTCATATCTAGACTCGGAGAAAAAGCAATACCCTTGTATCGGCTCTTGCGAAAATCGGATAAATTCGTATGGGACCAAGAGGCAGATGAAGCGTTTGAAGCACTAAAGAAGCAATTATCTGAAGCACCAGTACTAGCGGCGCCGGGTCCTAAAGAGCCTATGTTGCTATACGTGGCAGCTGGCCCCCGAGCCGTTAGCGCAGTGGTTGTCGTGGAACGCAAAGAGGACGGGAAAGGTTACCCGGTTCAGAGGCCGGTTTATTACGTCAATGAGGTGTTATCAGAAGCAAAGCAGCGCTATCCGCATTGGCAAAAGCTGGTGTTCGGGGTCTTTATGGCTAGCCGGAAGTTGAAGCCGTATTTCCAAGAGCATCCGATAACAGTGGTTAGTTCAATACCAATGTCGGATATCATCAGAAACTCGGACGCGACGGGAAGAATAGCCAAATGGGCGATAGAGATGGGGGATTATCATATCAACTACGAACCCAGGTCAGCAATCAAGTCTCAAGCTTTAGTTGATTTCGTTAACGACTGGACACATACAGGTATGGCTACCACAGTTCCAAAATCCGAGTCATGGACCATGCACTTCGATGGGTCAAAGCAATATGAGGGATCAGGAGCTGGAGTAGTGCTGACGTCGCCCAAGGGAGACAAATTGAGTTACGTACTGCAAATTCACTTTGATTGCTCAAACAACGTGGCCGAGTATGAGGCCCTGTTGCATGGTTTAAAGGTAGCCAAGGAAATGAACATTAAAAGGATACGATGCTTTGGAGATTCGGATCTTGTGGTACAACAGGTATCGGGAACTTGGGACAGAAAGGATGCAACTATGGCAGCATATCGCAGGGAGGTCGACAGGGTTGCCGGGTGCTTTTCCGGGTATGAGGTGGAGCACATAGACAGAAGAAAAAACGAGGCAGCAGACGCACTCGCCAGACTCGGCTCGCGTAGAGAGCCGGTTCCACCTAATGTGTTCCTGGACGAGTTGTGGCGACCATCAGTTAAAACCGAGTCTGAGGAAGAACTGGCAAATCAAGACCCGGATTTGGAGTACGTGGCCACAGTACATGCCATCCCCGAGTGGACAGAGCCATACCTGGCCTACCTATCACGGGGCGAGTTACCAGAACAGGAGGTATTAGCAAGACAAATTCTGAGGCGAGCAAAGGGGTATTCTATCATCAATGGAGAATTATACAAGAGAAGCGCAACAGGAGTCTTCTTGTGCTGCGTAGCGCCAGAAGAAGGCCGACAGATTCTCAAGGAAATACACGAAGGCGACTGTGGGCATCATGCATCTACAAGGTCTCTGGTGGCTAAAGCTTATCGACACGGATTTTTCTGGCTTACGGCTCTAGCGGATGCAGAACGTTTGGTAGCAAGATGTGACGGATGTCAAAGGTACGCTCGCCAAACACACGTACCGGCTATGGAATTACGGACCATCCCATTAACTTGGCCGTTCGCCGTCTGGGGTATGGACATGGTTGGTCCCTTCCATATGTCACCATGCAAGAAGACACATCTTTTGGTGGCTATTGACAAGTTTACCAAGTGGGTTGAGGTTATGCCAGTTACTAATTGCGAAGCGGCTACAGCAGTCAAGTTCCTGAAAAGGATTATCTACCGGTTTGGGTATCCCCACAGCATAATCACCGACAACAGAACTAACATGTCTCTTGGCGAGATGGAGAAATTCTGTGGCAACAATGGCATCCGGCTTGATGTTGCATCAGTGGCTCACCCGCAGGCCAATGGGCAAGTGGAGAGAGCAAACCAAGAATTGCTTCGTGGGTTAAAACCACGGTTGCGAGTCCCCTGTGTTAGGGCTGCTGGCGCATGGGTCGAAGAACTACCTTCTGTGGTTTGGGGTATCAACACTACACCTAACAGGTCTACCCAGATGACGCCCTTTTTCATGGTATATGGTGCGGAGGCAGTGTTACCGAGCGACATTATCCACGATTCACCACGAGTATCAGCTTACGTCGAAGTGGAGAACGAAAAAACCCGGCAGGACGCCGTCGATATGCTAGAAGAGCAAAGAGAACAAGCCTTGGAGAGGTCAGCTATATATCAGCAAGATCTACGGAGGTATCATAGCCGGCGCGTGAAAACCCGGGTATTCCAGGAAGGAGACTTGGTTCTACGCCTGGTTCAGTCAAATGAGGGAAAGCACAAACTATCACCACCATGGGAAGGACCATTTATCATAAGCCGGAATCTGCACAATGGATCATATTACTTGATAGATGCAAGAGAAGAGTCGGCTACAGTCAATGACACCGCACACACCACTTCATCTATGCAAGAAAGAGATAGACCATGGAACGTGGCTCAGCTGCGTCCGTATTATACTTAGTAAAGACTATATTGGCAAGTGAAATTGCACGATGTAATAGGCAGCAGGTTTTCTGACGTACTCTTTTCCTATCCAGGGCACCTTTGGGGACTGGACGGGTTTTTAATGAGGCGGCTTGCTGACCTACATTTTTCATATCAAGTAAAGAGATGGTTATCAAGAAAATAGATGGTTGTTATCAGTTTTTCATATCAAGTAAAGAGATGGTTATCAAGAAAATAGATGGTTGTTATCAGTTTTTCATATCAAGTAAAGAGATGGTTATCAAGAAAAGAGATGGTTGTTATCAGGTTATGTATTCTCAGTACGATGCGTATATCTAGGTCTTGGGGGCTGATCGCTTAAATAGCACAGTTACAAACTCAAAGACCCGGCCATGATGCCTATGAGTTATAAGGGCCGATTACTCGCAAACGAGTACGGCTACAATCTTATAACCGGACAAAGAAGTCCAAATTTCTTGGCTACTCTTACTTAAGCTCGATGTGACTCGCATTAAAGTGGCATGATTTGTTCGCTTACGATGGCAGTTAGTCATGAAACCCGACGGGAATTGGCTGGCTACGTCTTCGTATTGATGTAACAACATGGTATCCACGCGAAAGCCGGCTTACAGTACAAGACAGTCAAAAGGGTCATCTAAACCACAAGTTATGCAGAGTACAAGGCTGAATAGATGGAAACTCAATGACTATTAAGCATAACTTCAAAACCGATGTGAAACAACTCATGGATCTTTGTGAAAATAGCAATAAGCATTTTGTTGCCTTTTCAAGATCAAGTGTCCTAGGCTCGGCAATCCGGGCCCGGTAGCTTGAAATCTTGAAAAGAACTGGCTTACTTGTATAGTTGCAAAAATCCAAATATCCGAGTCTTGGGGACTTGGGGACTTCGAAGCAAAATCCGCTTGTCAATACCCATGAGACCCGGAAAATGAGTTTTCACAAAAGGAGCAATAAATAAAACCAGGTATCGAGAACAGATGAGCTTAAACTTACAAAGGTCGGAACAGGCATCGAATATATCAAGGCCTTAGCGTGCATTACAAAATACTGGTGAAAAAATATCAAAGGTGCACAGGCGCACCGCCTAAAAAATGACTGTTTCAAAAAGTATGTCGACCGACTGACGCTTAAGAAGAGGCATCGGAAACCATATATCACTCGGCGCCCATCTTGGCCTTACCCTTGCCATCATTGGTGGTAGCAGCAACACCCGGATCGGCGGCGCCAGCCCCTGCAGGGGGCGGAACGACTGATGTTGAGGCGGCAGGAGCAGAGCCGGCTTCAGCTTGTTTCTTGGCAGCCTCCGCCCTTATCGCAGCAGCTTCCTCCTTCCACCGGGCCAGCATGTCATAAGGCTCAGGAAGATCCGACTTAATTGCTTTGTCGGCAGAATCATATGCTGGAACAAGTATGTTAACATCCAGTTCATCAGCAATTACGCTGGCCGGGTAACGGACCTCCTGCTGGACGGCCTGGAAATCCTTTACTGAAAACTTGGATCGGTCAAGCTTGAACTCTGGGAAGCCGCCCATAAGCTTCGCTAACTCGAGCTTGGGGAGATAAGCTTTCGCAAGCGCAATCCCCCGGGTCACTCCAACCCGGCAAGATGAGCGCTTCCAGTGCCGAATCCACTCGGGAACAGTGGATAGGGCGTCCAACAGCCTCCTCAGGTCAACATATCCTCTACCCGGACACCGTAACTCGTCAAGGATCCATCTGGTCCCGGCACATAGCTGCCGGATAACATTCTTCATGGTCTTCAGCTTGGCAATATCATCCTCATCCGGCATGGCTTCATCCGGGCCTGGAGTAAAATGAATATATAAGCTAAGCATTTTTTTTCTGTTAGTCAAAAGGATAAACCCGGAGAAGGAAGCATACCAAGCAAAGAACGATAGGTATCAGAAATTTCGACAGAAAGGCTTGTCAGGTCGTCTTCGGCTCGGTGAGCCCTTCTTCGGTACTTCTTCATTAATTGCCTATTCCTTCTGGCTTCAGTCTCGGCCGCTTCGCGTAAAGATATCTCTTTTTCAACGAGCTTGGCGGCGTCCGCAAGTTTCTCCTCGTATTGAGTCACGTAAGACTGCATGGATGTTAAGAAAGCATTGGTCAGGTAGAAGAGCACAGTTATCAGTCATTGGTATAATAAAAGTACCGAGCAAGTCATGAATGAACTCCCTCGGAACTTGGGGACTGGACAAAGGTACAAGCAACATTAATCAAACTTACCTCGTGTTTGGTTATCAAAGACCCCAAGATATTTTCCTCGTTAGCCCTTAAGGCGCAGGGTCTCTAGCATCTGGGCAAAAGTTAACTCCTCGGAGCGAGTCCCGGAAGAGCCGGCAGCTTGATCATCTGGTAGGGGGGTTCCCCTTGCATTTGGAGTGGAGACCCGGACAGTCTGAGTGTCCGGGTTGGGAGGGCTCATCTTTGTATCTAGAATTTCTATCTCTTCGTCTACTGGTTCCGATAAGGAAGGAGATCCGACAGTTTGGGAAAGTGGATTGTTCAGAGGGCCTTGTTCCCGGTTAGTGGCCGCATCACCACCAGTTGCGGCGTTTGCGTCGTCAGCCGGCTTCTCCACCTGGAGGTTATCCGTTTCTGTGTTTTCCGGGTCACTGACGGTGACCTGAGCACTGAAAGAAAAATGAAAAAAGGCAGTTATTAATGATGACGGTGGCTCGGATGAAAGTTCGCTAGAGGCAAAAAGAAATAGTAAGGCAAAAACTTACCCGGCATTTACGGTGTAATCCGATGGGAGCTCGCCACTTGAAGTAGATGAGGTATTCGCAGGAACCACTAATGGAACCCGGAATTGCCCGGCACGTGGGTGGTTAGGAGAAGGGTGGCGCTGAGGAGAGTTGGAAGAGCGAGATGGAGGAGCACTGCCACGAGGGACCGAGGGGGCGGAAATGCCCGGGTTAAGTGGATCTTCACCTGGGGAGCTCCGAGTTACCCTGCGCTTGGCTGGGAGGGAATCCTTCAAGCATGATGAATTTGATAATCGATGGTTAAGTCGTCGCATGACGTCAAAGGAGTAAGGTTCAGAGGATAATGAGGAAAAAGGAACCTTGGACACTGTCCCCCTGCCTTTCCTCTTGGCCCCGACTGTTGCCTCGGGGTCAGACTCGGTTCTCTCCGGGTCGTCTTCATTGTTTCCACCCTCGTCTTCTAGCCCTGCGAACCAGATGTGTATTCATTGGGAAAAAGACAGACGAAAGGAAAGTAATACAAGCAAAAGTATGCAGATCCTGGGTGAGTACCTTCGCTGTCGTCAGTCGTCTCGTCCTCCTCTTCCGGGTCTCTGGAGGGGGGGAGTGGGTCCACTCTCCAGAAGGGGTCATCAGCCTAAAGTAAAAAAGATAAAGTTAAGGTTTAGAAGCAGTATCGAGTTGAAATGTGGAAACAAGTTATGAGTGCCGGGTATTACCGTTGGAGCTGGATTTTCCCGAGTAAACGGAGGTAACCCGGAGATGCCCTTTATCACCTCCAGCTTCTCTGCCAGGAGGCTCTTGATGGTCTTGATAGTGTCACCGGTCGCAAAACTTTTGGAGGAATAGCGAAGTGCATCTGTAGTGTGACCCGAATACTCGCACATCAATTTGGTGCGGATGGAATTAGGTTGGATTCGGAAGTCGACCCATGTCTTTATCAAATTGAGTCCTAGGAGGCCTTGGGCCGAGAGAATGGCAATTTTGGCTAGTGCAGGAAGGATTGCTTCCCTGTCCGAGTCTGGTGCGAAGGCACTGAAAGACTCGGAGGGTTTGAGGGGGGTCTCTGAGTAACCCGGCAGCTTCTTTTTGCTATCGGGGGAGGTATCGCGGCAATAAAAAAAGGATAACTGCCAATGTTTGGCACAGGATTGCAGGTTGAGGGTTGGCATTAAAGAATTCCTACGGCGTTGGATGGATACCCCGCCGCAAGTGAGAAGCGTCCCGTCGCCGCTTTCGCGGCACGGTTTGCATTGGAATAACTCAGTGAAAAGAGTCAGGTTTGGTGGCATGCACAAATACGACTCAGATAGAACTATGAAGTGGGTGATGTTCAACATAGAGTTAGGCCCTATGTCGAACACCCGGAGTCCGTAGTGATCTAAGACCTCCCTAAAGAAAGGGTGACCCGGAGGGCGAAATCCTCGGGTCACGTGCTCTACAAAGCAGATTACCTCGTCTTCTGCGGGAATGGGATGAGTTTCGTTACCCGGCACCCTCCAGTGAATGTCTTTCTGAGAGGGGAGGGTGCCTAACTCGGTTAGTTCGTCCAACTTGGCCTTAGTGGTTGTGGAGCGCCCCCAATTGGCGGATATGGCTTGGGTGGTCCTTGCTTGAGCCGGATGTTTTCCTTGTCGCTTGGGAGCCATGGGGTCAGCCTGCGAAACACAAAAAGAAAAAGATGTATGAAATAAGACCCGGGAATGTTGGAATATCCGAGTATAAGGTACCAAGAAGGTACGAAGTTGAGAGCTGTCCGGGTATTGAGCACACTTATGGAAATTGTTGCTCACTTACGTAGGAAAAGGTATTTGGGGACGACGGATGGTTGCCCATATTTATATCGCAAAAGAAATAGCTGGAAAAGGAGGGTTTTTCCGGGTGTTAATGCAATAAGCGGAAAACGGCGGAAGAACGGATCTAGATGGAAAAGTTCGCGGACAATTTTTAAGCAAAATTGGTGATCAATAATGATTGGAGGATCATTTGTGACTATCAGGCAGGTGATTAAAGTGTTTGGCAAGCACCGAATCAATCTAATTCGAGGCAATCGGACAAATAGCTTGCGGGTTGACCTAGATCTGATCTTGGATGAACGGAAAATTGCGAAGCTGAATTAATTGGCTGCGAAGAGCTTACCGAGGAGATTGGGGCCAAGTGTGATGGCGACGAGCGGCGTGGCACGAGTGGGAGGAATAGAGGTATAAAGGTGGCGCTTGGCGGCGGCACGAAACGATTCGAGGACGGGCGCGGCCGCTGTTGATCCTGCGTTGGTAGCAGGCGCGAGTTCCTCACGGTGGTGCTGTGAAGGTGTTAGGAGCAAGAAAGAAAAGGGGGAGTTGTGGCGTGGTGATGGGCTTAGGGTTGCCCTCTAAGCGCTATTTATAAGGCAAGGGTGAGCTTATCTCAACGGCCCGAAACCGGAAATCGCGGGGTAATGGTTATCTACAAAGATTTCGCAAGATATGTGTAGAACATTGGGCAAAGCATTGGGTTAGAAGAAGGAAGGGGTTCGCCCGTGATGACAGGACTGGTTGCCAAGTGTGAGATCTTGGCATTTCTTATTGCGGTCTGGGCCTGGGGATTTGAACTTAAGTGTTTGGAAGAAAGGTCCGGGTTATTACATGGCCTCCATGGAGTAAGGCCTAGCAGAATATCAAAGCATCTTAACTCGGTTTCCATGTGCCCGCATGATCGATATCTTCTCAGGGAATAGCAAGCGCTTCAAGGAGGTCCGTGAAGCCCAGGCTATTCTGGGGACTACTGATGGGGGGATGCTAACCCGGTATGTCAAGATCCGAGGAATAATCCGGCCCAGAGACAGAGAGCAGGATACGGCTAGGGATAAAGATGTTTGTGGAGGCCCAAGCTCGTGGGCCTAGTGACCCGGATTGTGGGTGTTGTAAAGGAAAGTTAGGGTTAGCACGCCGTGTCTGGGTAGGACCCGGGTGAGCCTTGTAAAGTAAGTTAGGGGGTACGGGAGCTATATAAACCGACCCCCGGGTATAGATTGAGACAGAGATCTAAGAACCCTAGTAATATCGTGTGGTATCGAGTATCCAGTGAAAACCCTAATCGAGTTATTGTATCGAGAATAGAGATCCGGCGACTTCGATTGCCGGCTGTCAGATCAAGTTGTACCATGTCTTCCCTTGAGCTAAGCCCTCTCCCGAACGCCTGTGTCGACTTGCCCCAAGATCAGTTACCCCTGGTAACATCTGCCGTGATTATCCCACGACAGGACCTGTTCACCCTGCGAGACCATCTAGCTCCTCTCGCCGAGGGGGTGCCCGAGCGTGTGGAGTTAGCTGGGCCGGCGCTAGAGCTTCAGCGTTAGCTGGAGGAGGTGTTCCAGCATGCTATTCAGCCAACCCAGGTGGTTGGCGAGCACCTGGGCCTTGTGCTTCCCCATCCTCCTACCAGGTATGACATCGTGCGCGCCCTTCACTTCTTCGCCGACCTCCTGGACTCGCTGCAGGATGATGCCTAGAGCGTGGACGTGATTCTTGATGCAGAGTGTCGCCAGCTCCTGCCGGAGGCCGTAGCTCACCTGTTCTCCAAGCTCTTGATGTCCATCCGGACTTCAAGCTGAGTACCCTGGCGGGGCCTCTGATCGCGTGAAGGATGTCATTGATGCCTTCGTGAAGGCCTTCAACCCGACCCCGCCTACCGACGGGGTCCCGAGATCTGGTGCTAGGAATGAAGGTTCTTCCGCCTAGTGTCCTCCTATGTAACTTCGAGACTCCGTGTGAACTTTTTAAGTGTCTTGTAAGGAGACATTCTGCACTTCGTTGCTTATTGGACCCCTATGTTTTATTCTGCTTCTAGGCGTTCTTTTCGTGTGAGGGTACTTAGCTTTTTGGTGGTGGTGTCCTTCGAGACACCTTGCTTGCATCCTTTGCGGTGGTCCTCCTGTTGCTCCTTGGGGAGGATCCCTCTGGGATCCGTGCGAGGGGTTGTATGCTGCGTTCTTGCTCCTTGGGAGTGAGGCTCTTGCTTCTTCCTGCAGTTTGGGCCTCTGGAGAGGTGCGCGCTTGGTTGTTCCTTTGTGAGCATCTCGCGAGGAGAAACTCCGAGGGACTTGAAGAAGTGTTTGTGTGCGGTAGCGACCCTCTCACATACACTGTTCTAGCCTCCGCTCGTGGGATGCTTTCGAAAGGAAAAACGCCTTCGTGCGCCTCTCTGGAGAGAGGGAGGATGCATGCTTGGATGAGTGCACATGATGTTTTGTTGGATGAAAATGCAGGCATGAGGCATGCAAGGATAGATTGCTTTGTGAAAGCAACAAGATTTTACTGCTAGGGTGAGGCATTGTTCTCTTACAAAACGCTTGGGGATGTCGCGACCTTGTGGTCCCCCAAGAGGACCTTGACGTCACCGTGCGGACATGGGACTCCCATCGTCATGGGGTTGATACTCGCGCGAGTTCATGTGCAAAGCTTGAGGATGTAGTGGCCTTGTGGCGCCCTCGAGTAAGAAAAGATTTCCCCGCTGGAGCGAGGCTCCCACTTGTGTGAGTAGAATCTCTCGCGACCTTGTGGTCCGCCTGGTGAGAGCTCCCTGAGACCTTCACAGAGGTCCTGGCCTCATTTTTACCATGGTGTCACGGGGTACCCTCGAGGGTGTGCCACCATGGCCTTGTGGGGGCCATGGAGCGAGCATGTGGTGAGCGCTCCTCCCTAGTAAGGAGGCACGCTCGCATGGGGAGCAGAGGTAGCCCTCGAGCCTCCAGTGCTCTGGGGGGTCTTCTGGGTGGGAGCCCCCGAGCCTCCAGCTCTCTGGGGAGGTGTTTAGTGTGGCTGCTCCTTAGCGCGAAGCGAGCAGCCTCTTCTTGGAAGCCTCATCGAGGTGTCCCACGTCGTCTTCGTCAGCTAGGTGGGAGATGGCCACCTCCTTGTAGGCTTGCTCGACGGAGCGTGTGGCCTCCTCCACCTCTCCATGGATGGTGATGGTGCCAGCCGGCCCAGGTAGCTTGGCGAGGTTGTACGCGTGGTGCGTCACCGCCATGAACTTCGCGAGAGCTGGATACCCGAGGATGGCATTGTAGAGGAGGGAGATGTGTGCGACGTCGAAGTCGAGAGTCTCGGTGCGGTAGTTCTAGAGAGTGCCGAGCGTGACGGCAAGGCGCACCTTTCCCAGGGAGACCGTGGTGCCGTTGGTGACGCTGGTGAATGGCCTTGTGGGGGAAGACGTTCATAGGGCACCTGTAGTCGCTCGAACATGGGCACCGAGATGACGTTGCGGCCCGCACCCCCATCAAGCAGGGTCTTGTTGACGGCGATGTTCTTGATGGTGGGGGTGCGGACCAGAGGCAGAGTTCCCACGGTCCTTGTGGACTTGGGGTGGTCGGTGATGTCGAAGGATACCTTATGGTCTGACCACTTGAGTAGCTTCGCCGCGGTTGTGCCTGGGTGGACAACGGCGATCTCACACGAGATCTTCTTGAAGTGGCGGTTGGAGAGGGGAGCTTGTGCTCCACCAAGGATATAGGCCATGTAGCTTGTGGGTTCTTGGTAGTCCTCGCGGTGTTCATCGCCCCGACCCGGGTTGCCCTCAGCGTGTGGCTACGCGGCAACGTTCACCTGAGGCGCGGGTGGGTTGGGACGCTGCAGCTGCTTTGGAGGTGGCTGCTGTTGGGGAGGCAGGTAGCCTCCGCCGTTGTAGCCACCTTAGTTGTAGTTTCCGTACCCGTTGTAGTGGTTCGGGCCGCACTCCTCCCATCCTCCTCCAGCGCGGCCTCCACCTCATCCAGGATTGTGCCAGTCACCACTTCGAGGATAGCCCTCCTGGCCAGCCCTCATTAAGCGCTCTCCTCGCATCTTCTCCAGCTGGAAACAGTCCTTTGTGGCGTGTGAGCGCATCATGTGGAACTCACAAAAGGGGTGGTTGTCCGCCACGGGTGCGGCGTTGCTGCGGCCTTTCTTGTGTTCTGGCTTGGCAGCCAGAACGGCCAGAGATTTCTGTTTGGTGTCACCGTCGTTGCTTCACACCTTGTTCTTACTCTTGGGGGCCACCGTCTTGGGCTCGTTAGTAGGTGTGTTGTTCCTGAAGAGGCGTTCCTCCTTAGCCTTAGCGCACCTGTCGGCCATATCCACTAGCTGAACATCAGAGGTGAGGTCATCTCTGATGCCGAGCTCTTCGAGCATACGTTCGTTGGTGAGCCCTTCCCTGAAGGCAAAGATGACGTTTGCGTTGGCGATGCAGGCGATCTTGTTGCGTGTATGACTGAAGCGCTGCGTACTGGCAAAGCGTTTTGCCAGCTTCTGGCGTATGCCGCGGAGGTCGTTGTAGGAGAGAGGGCGCTCGTAGGAGCCCTTGAAGTTGGCGATGAAGTGGAGCCACAACTCCTCGAACGACACAATGGATACCTCTTGCAGATTCATGAGCCAGATGAGGGATGGGCCCTTGAGAGCCACGGGCAGCCAGTTCGCAATGCACTTGTCATCCCCCTTTGCAGCTCCTATGCTGATGCAGTAGAGCTGCAGGAAGTCGAGGGGAGGAGAGTGCCATCGTAGCGAGATGGCAGTGTCGGGTTGAACTTCGGCGGCCAGATGACCGTGCGAAGTTGCTTGGTGAACGCGAGGGCGCCGCCTACGTAGATCGTGGCGCACGCGTCAGGGTCCGCCGGGCGGTTGGCGCGACCGGCCTTGGCGAGGTCGTGGATGGTGCACCACTCGCGCTCGTGGCAGCGTTCTATCTGAACGTGCGCATCTGGTGGAATACGTAGGATTTGGTAGTTGTTGCTGCTCTTCTGAGGCACCTTGGTGGTGGGTGCCTTGTCATGGAACTTCGTACGGGGACCGCCATGCACCGGCGAGGTTACAACATGAGAAGGGGGCAGCGCATCATGAGCTTGCGCGCTACTACGCTGACCAGCATCGCCTCCCCGTGGCTCCCGCGGGGGGATGTTTGCGACGGTGGCGAGCTCCTGGAGGCGGGCGAGCCATGCGGCGTGACCTTCAGGTGCGGGTGGGTGCGTATGCAGCTCCCGGAACAACAACAAAGCTGCTACGGGAGTAGGTTGCTCCTGGCGTCCCTGCGTTCCTGACGGCGGCGGGGGTGGTTTCTAAGACGCATGCGCGTCTTACGGCGGCGTGTGGGATGAAGCTTCCTCCTTGTCGCTGTGTCCCCCCCCCCCCGCGCCACTGGTGTTGCGCTGTGGCGCGTCGTTGTAGTTGTCACTCGTCTTGACATGCCTCGGCGGCGAGCGCGCTCAGAGCGGGTGAGGCGCGGGCTGGTCCGAGCGGCGGGTGCCATCGGGATGAAGAAACGAAGGAGTGCCTTAGCCCCCTACCTGGCGCACCAAATGTCGGAGAGAGCTCGTCTGTCCTAGACAGGGTAGCTCTAAGAGGTTCGAACACTAGGGGCTCAACACACTTCCTTCGCTTCGAGAGGGAATCTTGGGCACGACAACAACGGCGACACTGAGAGTTTTACCCAGGTTTAGGCCACCAGTGTGGTGTAAAACCCTACTCCTGCTTGTCTGATGGATTACACTGCGATGGTTACAGTACAAGATTCGAGCTTGTGCTCAGAACAGACTACTTGGGCTCTACTATGGTTCGAGCTCTCTTCTCCTAAGGACGGTAGGTGTCCTTCTTATACTGGCGTTTGGACCTCCTTCCCGCTCATTTGGCGGGAAAGGGTTCCCACAAAGTGCCAAAAAGAGGAGCGTCACGTACCCGTGCACCTCCTACGCGGTCTTGGTCATTGGGGGATAGCTCCACCGTCCATGACGTCACGGTTGGGGATCCCGATGACGCCGCCTCCATCTTGTAGAACGAACTCGGTCATCTTGCACCAAAATGGTAATCCTGGAGAATCCCTTTTATGCTCGCAGGGCCTGCCCTCGCTTTTACACGAGAACGGAAACTATGAACAAAGAGGCTCTGAGGCCCCTCCGTCACCGCTTAGAGGAGCAGTCGTAAGCGGCACATGGGTTCTCTCCTCTTGAAGGGCGATCCCCAGGGAGAGGGGCGAATACGAAGTAGAGCCCCTCTCCAGGGCGCGAGCTCCTGCGGGCAAGGCCCACATGGTGGGTGGGCCTGGGGAAATGGCTTCGCTCGGTGTGGATGAAGCCCTTGGCCTTGGGGTTGTATACTGGGCTGAGCCGCAGCTGTCGTCTCAAGGTACCCTGGTATCCAGAGGCCCGACACACTTCCTCCCTACTAGAGGCCACTCTTGGCAAAAAAACAAAATAAAAAGGATAAGGAGAGGTTTCTACAGAGGTAACAACTGCCAAGACTCAAAGAAAACAAAAGGAAGCTGAAAGCAAAAATACAATGGTTTTTCTCCCAAAAGCGCTTTTCTTTAACGCCTTTTAGCTAGGCAAAATGATTTTTGAAGATGCTCACAAATATTAAGAAATGAAGCACAATAAGAAAGCATCAAGACGCAACTATAAAACACATTTAAGTCTAACCCACTTCCTATGCTAAATAATCTTGTAAAGAAACAAGTCATGAAAGCACAAAGCAACAAGCATAGGAAAGCAAAACAAGTGCAACTTCAAGATTTTCAACATAAAGAGTGGAAACTTAATATTGTCGAGATGCATAAAACTATGTTTCCCTCTCTCATAATAACTTTCAGTAGCATCATGAATAAAATAAATAATATAACTATCACATAAAAAATTCTTATCATGAGGCACATGCATAAAAGAATAAATAATATCCATATAAGCATAGTCATTCTCATTAATAATAGTGGGAGAAAATTCAAAAAAATAGCTATGGTTATTATTCTCATCACCATAATCATCAAATATAGGAGGCATACTGTAATCATAATTAATTTTCTCCTCAATAGTAGGTGGACTGAAAATATCATATTCATCATTGTAATCATCATATACTGGAGGCATAGTATCATCAAAGTAAATTTGTTCCTCCATGCTTGGGGGACTAAAAACATCATTTTCGTAAAAACTAGCTTCCCCAAGATTCGATTTTTCCATAGCATTAGCAATAATGGTGTTTAAAGAATTCAATCTAATAACATTGCTACTAGCATGCAAATAAAGTTCCATAGGTTTTTAAATTTTCTCTTAAACACTTCATGTCCTAACTCGAGATAAATATTATAAAACTCTCTCATATTTTGTTGTTTTCCATTAAACTAACTAGTAAAAATTAAACTAGAAACAAGTAAAAATAAGCCTAACTAGTGCAAATAAAAACAAGAAACACAAAGATATAATTGCAGAATCTAAAGGAAATAACTTCGAGCACTCACACACCATCAACAATACTAAGCTTAGGAGCCAGAGGATGTGAGTAGCTTTTACCTTACCTCTCCGGCAACGGCGACAGAAAAGAGCTTGATGTCTACGCCTACTTCTATTCTTGTAGACAATGTTGGGCCTCCAAGTCCATAGGTTGGTAGAACAACAGCAAGTTTCGCTTAAGTGGATCACCGAAGGTTTATCGAGCTCAGTGAGGTAGAGGTCAAAGATATCCCTCCCAAGCAAACCCGCAATTAAGATACAAGAAGTATCTTGTGTCCCCAACACACCTAATACACTTGTTAGTTGTATAGGTGCACTAGTTCGGCGAACAGATAGTGAAATACAAGTAATATAGATGATTATAAGTGGTAATTGCAATCTGAAATAAAAATGGCAGCAAGCAAACATGTAACATAGCTGGTTGTAAATGGTGTTTCAATGCTTAGAAACAAGGCCGAAAGATCATACTTTCACCAGTGGACACTCTCAACAATGATATCATAATTGAATACATAAATATCTTCTCTTCACTATGCTACACTGAACTACTCTCCGGTTGGATAACGAACAACAATTCACCGCGTAGGGCTGCAAAAGCATACCTTAAAGTCGCATTCCCCATCTAGGTAACCCCACACTATCACCTTGAGCGCCCCAGATGGTTCCAGACAAACACCACAATTTCATAGAGACATCCAACACAAATTATAAACCATGATAAGTATTTCTACGAACTTTAGCCTAAGAGTCACAAACGGTGCGAACACTGTCACCTTCACACTATGAGACAAGGTGACTCCGGAGTTCACATTAATAAAACCACTTGAGTAGCATAATAGATGAAGAGTAACATCTACTTATTCAACTAGATTACAAATCTCATGATCACATAAAGATCACACCATGGGAGATAGTGATAAACCACATAGCTACCAGTAGAGCCCTCAGCCTCGGGGAAGAACTACTCCCTCCTTATTATGGGAGTCAGCAACGTCGATGAAGATGGCGGTGGAGTCGATGGGGATGACTCTGGGGGCAATTCCCCGTCCAGGCAGGGTGCCGGAATAGAAAATCCGTCCCCCGAAACATGTCTTCGATGGCGATGGAGCTACGGAACTTTTTCGTGGATGGAGGCTGATCGATCTGGGGGTTTTGCGTCGGGGGCAACATATAGGCGAAATGGTGATGTCAGTGGGAGTCCGAGGGGCCCACACCATGTGGTGGCGCGACCAAGGGGACCCTCCCCGCCCTATGGTGTGGCCACCTCGGCGCCCTCCTCCGTCTCTGCTTTTGACTCTGTTGACGTGTCGGAAAAAATAGGACCCTAGGCTTTCGTTTCGTCCAATTCCGAGAATATTTGTAGAACAACTTTTCTAAAATACAAAAACAACAGAAAACATGAACTGGAACTGTGACACCTTGTTAATAGGTTAGTCCCACAAAATGCAGAAAAATGCTATGAAGTGTGAATAAAACGTGTAGCAATTGATAGAAAACAAGCATGGAACATAAAAAATTATAGATACATTTGAGACGTATCATCGCTCCGTCGGAATAACCTATTTTCCCTGGGTAGTTCATGCTTGTTCGAAATTACAAAATTTATAGAGCGCACTAGTGACAGTATAGTGTGCCATACTTGGACAAAATACTCAGAAATGAAACACTATCTCATAGATATTACGACACTTTAGTTGGGTACAAAAGATACATCGTAGGCTCAAAGTTATACACATATTTTTACAGAAGTGTAGACGGATTCCAAATCCTCCTCGGTACACTGAGGAAAGGTTTGTAGCCAATGAACTACAAAATCTATGTGGCATTACCATGCTAAAAGGCATATCTACATCTATGGCTTATTTAAATGCCGCTATCTGGAAACCATCCTCCTTCTTGTTATCCACACCATAAGCGATGAGGTAGTTGATCCCCTGACCTGCCCTTTGACACCCCCATGACATGTCTAGCTCCCAGTAGTAGACCTCCTCTTGAATCTCAGTTGTCTCTGACCCGTCTCAGAGTACACAAGGTACTCAACAAGTGTAGGTAGCATTAACCTCCTCATTGCCCTTTCCTCATTCTCCATTGGCCATGCAAGTATCGGGCTCGATCTAGAATTTGGTGGCTTTACGATCACATGCCCTAGATCAAGTAAGGGGTTTATGGTGGATGGACTAAGGGTGCTCAAACATTTCTAGGTTAAGTGTTAGGAGGGAACATGACACCCAAGAGGACAAATACCTAGCGTTTGAGATATGAAGATGATCTCTTAATCAGGAAGGACCTTGGACTATGGTGGAGAATGAGAAACCCCACTCAATTTGGGCTTGAGCCTCCTCACTTTATAGATATTTAGAAAGGAGGTAAGTATCGTAGCCGTCCAAACTAAACCTAGGGTTGTGATTGTTACACGTACATGTTTGTGCCTTTAGAAGAACGACGATAGAGGATAGTTTGGCAAGTTTACTAAAGCATAAATATTTGGTAATTTGATCATTCTATGAATGCAGATTCGAAAAAAATGATTGGATGTGTGCATGGACGTAGATCTCTTATTCATTTTTTTTTTGACAATCAACAACACGATATATTTAAGGTAGCAGATAATACATGGTACAGATACATGAACTGACTACAACAATTACAAAACAAAGTTTAAAAGAAACTAGCAAATCTTCGAGATCTTCATGCTTTTTCTTCTTTCATGACACAATCTTGTACTTTTCTAGAGGCATCCATTGAACATAGAGACCAAACACAAATCTGTAGACACCAATGAAGGTTCTCCCATAATTGTTTTTTGAGCCGCAATGCCAAAACCGCGAGCACGCAAGCAACCATTAAAGTAATCAACCAACATCGACAGGAGTACCATCACCAGTATTGCAGGAAACAACAACCGAACAGTCTTATTAACGTTGCTGGGAGACGATAGTACGGATCACCATTGTAACAGTCGGGACAGATATTTTAAGGAAAATCTCCTCGCGGCAACCATGAAAAAAGATCTAAACCCGATCTGACGAAGTAAAATCTGAAGTACCATACCTAAATAAATTGAATCTTCCAACACCACCATTGACGTCGAAAAGAAGATCTCGCCGTCAAACAACGGGTAAAAACTCACTTATTGCAGACGATTCCATCTCTATTGACGAAGAAGACGGCTAACAAAAAGGCTAAACTAAAACCCTACTTTTAGTGGAAACTCAACTCATAGATCAAATTCCTCACTCCTCCTGACGCCAACATGTCCGACCGGAGGAGAGGGGAACCAACTATGGAGGAGGAAGAAGCGGTGGAGGCGGTGACTTTTTTCCCTGGCGGCGGAGCGCTCTAGGTCAAACTTACTTTACAAACTAGACGGGGAAACATATCACAATGCTACTTCCTGGATCGTACCAATCTTTTCGTCCAAACGGTTTTGGGTTTATCATCGTGTGCTAGTCTTTCTCCCAAACTTTCTCCTTTGATGGTATCTTCCACCTCCACACAGAAGAGATTGTAGAGCACGAGATCAAGTGCTCATAAGAGCTTGAATTGGAACTCAAAACAAAAGTTATGTGCATGACATGGCGGTGAAAATAGGACCAAGGTCATCAGATGTAGATTTCTGGGCTCCAGCAAGCCTGATGCGACGAGATTTGTGCTCTAAAATGAAGTTTGGTGATTAGGGGGTTTCGATGTTGGATAGGTTGTCTTGATGAGCTGCAAGGTCGTTCATGTTTTGTTGAGCACGCGCGGTATTGCGATGATTTTAGGCCTTTTATGCTATTGTTCGGCAACGTTTGTGTTTGGAATTGTTGCAAACATGCTTTAAAGCACATGTTGCAATGATTTTTCTTGACGACCAATGGATTTGTTGGCGGCCCGGACGCTCCGGCCGGCTGATGCGTAGCATTCTTCTAAATACGTATTTTACTGAGATAGTAGGTGGAGCTACAGAAAATCAGCGTATTTGACAGTTTCAGATTTTGTCCCGTCACGGGCACGGACCTGGGCTAACATGGACAAAATTTCACGTAAATATACCCACGGTATCATGCTTTTGTCAACCGTGTGTGAACGTCACCATCCCGACTATGGCAACGACTC
This sequence comes from Alopecurus myosuroides, assembly GCA_028641055.1. Classification (NCBI taxonomy): domain Eukaryota; kingdom Viridiplantae; phylum Streptophyta; class Magnoliopsida; order Poales; family Poaceae; genus Alopecurus; species Alopecurus myosuroides. Next base: position 246,429,187 of record CM054058.1, read on the forward strand.
GGCGCCGTGCGGAAGCAGCGGTCCACAGCAAATACATTCCCCTGATCCCCTCCCCCAGCGCGCGGTCCAATAATATAACTCCCGCGAGCGCTGGCACACAGGCGCGTTCTGAGGCCTGAGCTCCCACTCGGAGAAAGATCAATAGCTGTAGGGATTAGGAGCGATCCATCGATCTCGAACGATGGCGGAGGCGCCGCTCCTGCCGCGGAAGGATAAGGACGCCGATGCTGCTGCCGAGGAGACGAAGGGGTACTGGTGGAGGGAGACCAGGAAGCTGGCGTACCTGGCGCTGCCGATGGTGGCCGTGAGCCTGTCGCAGTACGCGGTGCAGGTTTCCTCCAACATGATGGTCGGCCACCTCCCGGGCGTCCTCCCGCTCTCCTCCGCCGCCATCGCCACCTCCCTCGCCTCCGTCTCCGGCTTCAGCCTCCTCGTCCGTACACCGCTTATCCCCCGCCCGCACCGCTCTTTTTCCTTTCCTTTCGCACATCCCATTCTGTTTATGCTCTTTTGTTTTTTCTCTTCTTTCATTTTATTTTGTCCGGTGAAGAACGTCTCGCCCGATTTCCCGGTGCTGCATGCCGTGCATTCCTCGGCTCTGGTCGCCTAGTTCGATTTGGCCACGGTCATGCTGTGTTCCTGGGTCTTGGCTCGTCCAGATTGTTCCCAGGAAAATACTTTTCCATCTTGAATTTTTTTTCTCGAAATGTTTCCATCTTGAAATACAGGCAAAGGCAAGAAAAAAACTAGAGTCTAGCTCACGAGTAGAGTAATTTATGCCGCTGGTTTTAGTACTTTAGGGTGGTTGAGTATCACTGTTGGATACTTGTATGGCCATGTGAGGTGGGAATTACGAGACGAGGCTAGTGGGTGCCACCAGATTTGTGATTGGTTTAAAGTAGTAATTTTCTTATGCCAACTCTGTCTGGTACCAAGGGCGTGACACCGCTGGAAAGGTACTACTCCGCAGCCATCCAGTAGTAGCCAGTTTTCAGGAACCATTCAAAGTATCCTTTTGTTTTCTGAAACGGGATTCACACACTTTTGTCAGGTTTGATTTCTTCCACCACTGCTTATTTTCCTTGAAAGAAAGTTTATCCTACCTACCTCCAAAGGACATTTTCGGCTGTGTGAATGTGTGATATGATATCACACAATTAACGGTACGACCCGACTATATGTGAGAGTTGATTTTGGGGCGAAGTCATCAGTGTCCTAGGAATTTTTTAGTCAGCCAATTGTCATCTTGAAAGATGAAGAAATTGACTTAGACGTCCCGCGATTGAGATATTAATATGTTGTCACACTGAGCATAACTTGGTAAATCATTTTTTTTTCACCAGATTGTATACACAAACTGAAATGAAACTATGGTCTTACTCATCTCCGTGCTCTTGTGCTGTCAAAATATTTTCCATTTGACCTGCTATATATCGCCCACTGTTTATGTACCCAGTAACTAACATCAAGTAGCACTGAATTAATTTGTGAAACAGATCGGCATGGCAAGTGCACTGGAGACTCTCTGCGGCCAAGCCTACGGTGCAAAGCAGTACCACACTCTCGGACTGCACACCTACAGAGCCATCGTCACCCTCCTGGTGGTGTGCATCCCTCTGTCACTGCTATGGGTGTTCATGGGCAAAATCCTGGTCCTGATCGGTCAGGACCCCCAGATCGCGCACGGAGCTGGGAGATACATCGTCTGGCTGATCCCAGGACTGTTCGCGAACGCTCTGATCCAGCCGATCACCAAGTTCCTGCAGTCTCAGAGCCTGATCGTACCGCTGCTCCTGTCGTCCGTCGCGACGCTGGCGATCCACCTCCCAATGTGCTGGGTGTTGGTGTTCTGGACCGGAATGGGGTACACTGGCGCCGCTCTGGCGATCAGCGTATCCTACTGGCTCAACGTGGCCATGCTCGTCGCATACATTGTGATGTCGAGCTCCTGCAAGGAGACGCGCACGCCGCCGACGATCAAAGCCTTTAGGGGAGTGGGTGTGTTCCTGCGCCTAGCTCTGCCCTCTGCACTGATGATATGGTAATTACCGGAAAGTAACTGGGAACTGAGTTACCTCTGCATTTGAGTTTTTAGTTATCTGTGGCTAATCATGTCATGTGTACATTTGTTTTGTTCAGTCTTGAATGGTGGTCATTTGAGCTCCTTGTTCTCATGTCGGGGCTTCTACCCAACCCGGAGCTTCAGACCTCAGTTCTATCAATTTGGTATGTATTATGTGGCATAAATCTGCTAAGCCTACAGTGTTGACCTTATGTTACATATTCTTTTTCTACAGCCTCACGAGTATAACATTACTCTTCACTATACCCTATGGGCTTGGAGCGGGTGGAAGGTATGAACAGCTTAACTACATGGGGGACGCATTTTATTTCCACTTGGAAATAATCTTTATTTGGTAATTGATTCTGTATATTTGTAATTTTATCTTATTAACGAGCAGCACGCGAGTAGCAAACGAATTGGGCGCTGGGAACCCTGAAGGAGCTCGATCGGCAGTTCGTGTCGTGATGTCGATTGCAGTGACAGAGGCAGTGATCGTCAGTGGAACACTTCTTCTGTCACGGCGCCTCTTGGGTAGTGCTTACAGCAGCGAGGAGCAGGTCGTATCTGCCGTTGCCGCGATGGTTCCATTGGTCTGCATCACGGTGATTACCGACGGTCTCCAAGGAGTTCTCTCAGGTCAGCTGACAGTAAACTATTTTCTATACTCTGTCCTGACATTTGCAACAAAGTGTAACATCTGTTTCCTCATCAGGCATCGCTCGAGGATGCGGATGGCAGCACGTGGGCGCGTACATCAACCTCGGTTCGTTCTACTTGCTCGGTATCCCGATGGCGTTGCTCCTCGGTTTTGTGCTGGACCTGGGAGCAAAAGGGCTCTGGGTAGGCGTCGTCTGTGGGTCGATCTCACAGACCGTGTGCCTCTCCGCAGTCACGTTTTTCACAAACTGGCAAAAGATGGTTCGTTCTTCATCTCCATCTGAACCCGCTTACACCTTAGGGCTCATGCACGATATCGAACAGTCCATTGCATCGTTGGAAGAGTTATACATATCTTTACTGTTCATTGCTTCTGCGTGCAGGCTGACAAAGCTAGGGAGAGATCGCTAAGTGAGAAGGCAACAGAGCCCGAGTCGAGATTTCTACTGGAATAGTAGTTACACTGCAATTTTGCAAGGGACGCATCTCATCGCTGTCGGGACTCGGAAGTGATCATGTAGATTGTAGAGGAGGGGGAGGCCGTGAGCCCGTGAACCACTACTTTGTGGCATCTTTACATCTGGGGAATCCGCGGCGGAATGGCCGGAATGATCTTTCCTGAATCCCCGGGTTGGCATTTCCACTTAGTTTTTGCTCGAGAGCTGAGACTTGAGTCTCCACGGCGTGTGTGGATCAGTTGGCTGTAGCGTCTGGATGTGTACAACACGAGTTTCTTGCTATTTCGAAATGAATCATCTCATGTCCTGAAGCCCACAGGAAAATTTATGTGCTATTTCTAAATGAACCATCTCATGTCCTCAAGGCCACATGAAAACTCAATGCCGAATCATCTGAAATCAAGGTCATGATGACTTGAGACTTAGCTGTAACACACGTGCGCACACAAAACTGCCGGAGATGATGGAAGAACTACGGTGGGGTGTGCCCACGTCACTTGGTACCAAATACGGGTGGCGTGTCACTCCCATGTCATTGATAGTATACTTTAGTGACATGCCAGAGTGCGTTCACACGCCACTAATGTATTTTTATGAATTTTCAAATGGATAATATTAATATATCCTAGAATACATGTAGCGATGACTATATATATCAATATGCACATTTTCCTATATATATTATATACATAGACACTCTATTCTGCACCCTGGGTGCAGAATACTTATTATGTGCCGACATTTTATGTTGTTATATAAAAATAAATTATGTTATCAGTGTAAATATTACGTTCATGTCAACACGTAACGTAAAAGTGAACATAAAAAATGTAAAATATGAGTCAAAGTAACGTAAAAATCATAAAACCATCATAAATATCTATATTTTAGTCTAATGTTTATAGCATCACATAAATAAATAAAAATTATGCCATTTATATATTTTCTTATGTTCTACATGACATAAATAATAAAATAAATTTTACGTGACGTAAAAATTATATATCGTTGCAAAGATGCAGGGTAGGTGTAGAATAACTATTCTACTCCCTTATGGTCAAATAGACACCCTATTCAGCACTCAGGGTGTTGAATACTTATTATGCACACATAACTTCTGCATCCTATTTTTTCAAAAAATCATGTTGCATATTTAAATATTTACGTCCATATTAACTCATGTAAAAATCAACATAAAAATGCAAAATATGAGTCATACTAATGTAAAAGTCACAAAAACAACATAAATATGTATATTTTAGTCGTATATTTTTGTTGCGTCACGAAAATAAAAAGTTTAAGTCATGTATATATAAAAAATAATATAAAATTTACGTACATAAAAGTCATGTACGTTCACAAAGATAGAGGATGAATGTAAAATAACGGAGTAAAATAGCACGACCATATATGTATATGGAGTAGCATGAATATGTCCTATAAACACTCTATTCAGCACCATGGATGCACAAAACTTATTTTGCACTCATAATTGTTTTATGCTATTAAGTCTATGTTACATATATAAATATTTACGTTTATTTTATCCCATAATAAAAAATTCAAAATAAAAAATGTGAAATATGAGCCATAGTAACGCAAAAGTCATATAAAATATAAAAATATGTATATTTTGTCATGTGTTTTTTGTGTCATGTATATATTTTCTTATGTTCTACTCGACATAAGGAATACTCAAAAATTTACATGACATAAAAAGGGAAACATTATTAATCAGCCATAGGATGGACCACACGCATCCTACGCCTCCATCATGCGACGTGACGTGGGGTACCCGAGAGACCCCCCACGATGGGCGTACCCGGTGCGGGCCATTAGGGGAATCCTTGACAAGACCCTCGAGTGACTGCATGAAGGACCACGAAGGAAGCCCACGCAGGAACATAATAAGGAAAAACTTGGACAACAGGGATAGGGAAAATAACATCAGACTTGGAAACGAGTCCAACTCATGTACGACTTCCTATATAAAGCAGGGGGGTTGATAAGTCATAAACGTAGCCTTAATTTTTGATGATCCATGTTGTTTTCATGTTGTTTCCCACATGTTTGTTATACACTTTATGTCATTTTTATCGATTTCCCGGGACTAATCTATTGACAAGATGTCACAGAGCTAGTTCCTGTTTTCTGCTGTTTTTAGTTTCTAGAAAAGTTGTTGTGGAAATATTCTCGGAATTGGACGATTCAAAAGCTAGAAGTCTTAGAAGTCCCGGAGGGTCAAGGAAGTCCCGAAGAGACCCAGAGGGGGGCCACAGGGCGGCCACACCAGAGGGTGGCGCGGGTCCCCCTGGCCGCACCACCAGGTGGTGTGGGCCCCCTGGCCACCCCCCGGCATCGCCCTTTCGCCTTTTCCACGAAAAGTTCCGTAGCTCCGCCGCCGCAGACGACAAGTTTCGGGGGACGAAAATCTCTGTTCTGGTACCCTGCCGGGACGGTGAAGTGCCCCCGGATCCATCTCCATCGACTCCACCCCCGTCTTCATCGCGGTTGATGTCTCCTATGATGAGGAGGGAGTAGTTCTCCCCCGGGGCCGAGGGCTCTACCGGTAGCTATGTGTTTCATCTCTCTCTCCCATGGTGTGATCTTTATGTGATCGTGAGCTTTGTAATCTAGTTGAATTAGTAGATGTTACTCTTCATCTGTTATGCTACTCGAGTGGTTTTGTTATGAGATCTCCGTAAACACTTTGATCACGGTGTAAAGGTGACAGTGTGTGCACCGTGTGGTTTAGCATCATATTTATATCTTGTGTTGGATGACCCTATGAAATTGTGGTGTTTGTATAGTACCTTCTAGAGCGCTCATAATGACAGCGTGGGTTTACTAGACATGGGAATGCGACTTTGAGGAGTGCTTTTTGCAGCCCTACGCAATGAATTGGTGTTTTTTATTCAACCAGAGAGTGGTTCAGAGTAGCATAGTGAAGAGAGATATTATGCATTCAATTATGTTATCATTGTTGAGAGTGTCCACTAGTTAAAGTAAGATCCCTATGCCTTGTTTCCAAGCATTGAAATACCGTTTACAATCAGTTCTGCTACATGTTTGCTTGCTGCCATTTTTATTTCAGATTGCTATTATCACTTATAATCATCCATATCACTTGTATTTTACTCTCTCTTCGCCGAACTAGTGCGCCTATACAACTGACAATTGTATTAGGTGTGTTGGGGACACAAGAGACTTCTTGTATTGTTATTGCAGGGTTGCTTGACAAGGATACCTTTGACCTCTTCCTCTCCGAGTTAGATAAACCTTGGGTAATCCACTTAAGGGAAACTTGCTGTTGTTCTACAAACTTCTGCACTTGGAGGCCTAACAGTGTCTACAAGAATAGAAGCGTGCGTAGACATCAAGCTCTTTTCTGGCGTCGTTGCCGGGGAGGTAAGGTAAAAGGTACTCACATCCTTTGTGAGTGCTCGAAGTTATTTCCTTTAGATTCTGCAGTTATATCTTTATGTTTCTTGTTTTCACTAGTTAGGCTTATTTTTACTTGTTGCCTGTTTTTATTTTTACTAGTTAGTCTTAATGGAAAACAACAAAAATATGAGAGAGCTCTATTTGCATGCCAGTAGCAATGTTATTAGCATTAATTATTTGGATACCATTATTTCTAATACTATGTAAAAGTCTAAGCTTGGGGAAAATTTGCTCATCTTTAGTGGAGAAAATTTGCTCTGATGATACTTTATCTCCCATATGTTATAAATATAATGATGCTTGTGATATTTGAAATCCTCCTGCTGAAAGTGCTCCTTTTAAAATACCTATGAAAATTGTTGAACGTGTCATGAATAACTGCTATTTTGGAGATGGAACTGTCCATCTTCGTGATCATTTACTCTTTATACATGAATTATGCGGGTTGTTCAAGTGTGCAGGTATTTCAATGGACAAAGTTAAGAGGAGGCTATTATATTTGTCACTTAAGGACAAAGCAAGGGAGTGGTATGAGCTACTAGATGATTCTCATCATTTGGAGTGGAAGGAGCTTGAATCTCTATTTTACTCTAAATTTTATTCTTCTCATGAACTGTATTTAGATAGGAATTACATTTATAATTTTTGGCCTCGTGATGGAGAAAGCATTGCTCAAGCTTGGGGAAGACTGAAAACATTAATACTTAAATGTCCCAACTATGAGCTTCCTAAGGAAATAATTGTTACTAATTTTTATGCAAGGCTTTGAGGACATTACAGGGATTATCTAGATGCATGTTCAGAGGGTTCTTTCTCAAGTAAGAAGGTTGAAGCTAAATGGGATCTTCTTGAAACAATTGAAACCAATAATGAAGGTTGGAATAACGAGAAAGGTAAAGAATCAGGTATAAACTATGAGTATGATTGCATGAAGTCTTTCACTGAAACTTCTGATTTTCAAGAGCTTAGTGCTAAATATGGTCTTGATCCTCAAACGATTGTTGGTTGGTATAGATCCTTTGCTTCTTATATTAATGTTCCTAAATCAAATGGGGACATACATCATGAACCTTTTAAACACACTTGCATGAAAAATGAAACTGTTATTAATGATTGCAATGACCATGCTCAAACTTCAAAAAGTACTATTTCTTATAAGCATGTTAATTTTTGTGGAGCACTTAGACCTTGTGAAAAAAAATCAAATCGAAGAAGACTATTGCATCCATCATAGGAATGAAAAAACTAGAAAGTGGGACATGGCTTTAGATGATCTTGGTAAAAAAAGTGTGGGCCTTCTATCCTTTTATTTGTGAACTTTGCTGTAAAGTGGGTCATTTCAATTTTCAATGCTTAGGCTGTAATAGCTATTTGAATACTGGAAGTTTGTATTGTGATGACATGATCACTCCTAATAATCATGATGAACTTACATTATTTTTGGGGTGTGAAGAGTTATCAAGAAAAACTTCTTTGGTAGATATGAGTGCTCTTGATATGAATAGTGTCCTGCATGGTTGTCATCTTTATTGTGTAAATAATTGCCACACAAATACTTACATACAAAATATTATAAAAGAGGATACTTTACCAAAATATGACATGGCTAATATTTGTTTTCATCTTATTAATGAACAGGAGGAATCCTCTAAGGTTTATTCTATTTTTTCTGACAATAAACCAGGGTATGTGGAAAAGCTTCCTTTCAAGCCTCTCCCTCCTATAGAGAAGAAGAAGAAGAAGAAGAGGAGGAGTAAAAGGAGAGAGATAACGGTATCTCCCCCTAATCATGTAGCTCCTATTATAGTTTTTGATGAGTCTGAACTCGATGATTTTCCTATGCCTGTTATTTATGAAAGTGGTCATGATTGGTTGAAACAGACTACTTTTGATATTGAAAATCTCTTTGGTACCAATTCTGAAAATGATGATAATTGTTGTACTATTAGTACCATCCATGTTCCTTCCAATGATGATATAGAAAGTTCTGAGCTTGTGGATGATGTGTTTGAAAATCCTTTTGCTACTGATGATTATATGCTTGATACATCTCTTTCTAGTAAAACTGATAACATGTTTACAAATGAATGCACTTTGGAAGATAACTATCCTAGTGCCTATGATGATACTATGCCTCCAGTCTTTGTGACTATTATAAAAGATGCTATAACATAGGCTTAACAATTATCTTTATGAAACTTGTCATAGTTATGGAGGGATTACCCAAAACCATCTCCCTAATATACAACTTTTCTATCATGTTGGAGTTCTTTATGATGATTACATATGATATTTTCAGTCCACCTACTATTGAGGAGAAAATTAATTATGATTACAATATGCCTCCTATATTTTATGATTATGGTGATGAGAATAATAATGATAGCTATTTTGTTGAATTTGCTCCCACTACTATTAATGAGAAGGACTTTGCTTATGTGGAGAGTAATAATTCTTTTATGCATATTGCTTATGATAAGAATGTTTCTTGTGATAGTTATTTTTTAAATTTTATTCATGATGCTACTGAAAGTTATTATGAGAGAGGGAAACATAGTCTTATGCATCTCAAAAATATCAAGTTTCCCCTCTTTATGTTGAATGTTATGAATTTTCTCTTATTTTGTCTTCCTATGCTAGCCACTCTGTGCTTTATTGACTTGTTTTTCTACAAAATTCTTTTTCATAGGAAGTGGATTAGACTTTAAAAAAAATTATGTTTGCTTCTTGATTATCTCTTTTTCTTAAATTAATATTTCTCATGTGAGCATCTTCTTAAATTATCATGCCTAGCTAAAAGGCTTTAAAGAAAAGCACTTCTTGGGAGATAACCCATGGTTTTATTTTTTTGCTTTGTTTTTTCTCAGTTTTCTTTGAGTCATGGGTTGTATACTTCTGTAGAAAATCCTTTGTATCTTTGTTTTCATGTTTTAGTAGTGCCAAGTAAGGTTTCTAACAAGAGTTGGAGTTGGTTTTCAGATCTCTACGCAGGAAATAGATTTCTGCTGTCCATCGTAAAAAATCATATAAATCACAGAAAGATCAGAATGACCTGATATTTTTTTGTGCTTATTCTCAGATAATTCCGCAACTTTTTTGTTTTTTAAGTTTTTCGATCTGAGCAAGTTAAGTGCCCCGAAAAAATTCGTCTTTACAGATTGTTCTGGTTTTGGCAGATTCTGCCATTTTTCTTGCATTTGCTCTTTTACGATGTCAAGTGGATTACTTTGCTTCACGAAACATCAGTGGATGTAGCTAATATCTAAAAGTATCAATAGAACTTGTTCTAATGCAGAACCCATGGATTTTTTTATTGTTGCAGTAACCCTTTAATGCGAATTACTCTTTGAGTGTGGTGTGAAGGAAGTTTTCAAGGTTCAAGAGAAGAGGGTGATATAATGTGATCAAGAAGAGTGCAAGATCAAAGATTAAGGATGCCCTCGTGGTTCATCCAATATTTTTAGAAGACTCAAGCATCTAAGCTTGGGTATGAGCAAGGCATCCCCTTCTTCCTCAACTATCTATGATGTCACTTCTAGTGAAACTATATTTTTATTCGGTCACATCATATGAAGTTTACTTGGAGCGTCTGTTTGTTTTTCTTTTGTTTTCTTTTGTTTTTCTTTGTTTTCCTTGCAGAAATAATATAGTTGGAGCCAAGCATTTATTTTTTGGGAGAGAGAAATGCTCCGCTTTTTCGTTTGAATACTTGTTATGCTAGTATTCTTAGTTTTTCTTCTAGCTGCTGCAAAATTCCTGTTTTGTTTTCTTGCATCTCTTGTTTAGAGCTGTTAGTTTTACTAGTGTTATGTGAGTGCTATCATGTTTGCTTGCTGTAGAATTTCAAGATTTTTGTTAAAGCATGTTTTGTATGGTGCTTGTTGGGAAAAGAAACCGGTGCTTGAGGTAGAATTTATAACGGTGCAAGTAGAACCTTGTATAGACTGTGGCTAGACTTTTTCATATCATGCTAGATGTTATTTTAATTCTAAATCCTAGTGGTTATTTTGTAGCATGATTATCCTCAAATAGTTGAGAGTGTTTAATGTGCCATTGAAAGAATCATGGGTTGTTCTTGACATATTGAAGCATAAATTTGTGGTGTTCTCCTTTGAATGTTTTATTTGGTTGACTTGGAGCATGCTCACACCATGTTTATGTCTATAAACCATTCACTAATAGCCTTATTTAGTTTTTGAACTTGTGGTACCACTTATGCTTTGATTAATGATGTTTATGTCTCTATGCATGATTATGGCTCTTATGCTCTGATGATTTGTCGCTCCCATTCTTTTGCTAGCCTCCACCTGTACTGAGTATTAGCTCTACTCGTGCATCAAACTCCCAAAAACAAAAGTTTTCAAATTATGTCCACCATACCTACCTACATGTGGTAATTAACCGCCACTCCAAAGTAAATTGCTCATGTGTTACCTTTAAAACTTTCAAAATTACTCATGTTTTGTGCTCCTGTTTTAGCTCATGAGGACGTAAATAGAGAATCTTTATATCACTTGTTGATTGGACTTTCACACCTTGGACTAGTGGCTCCATCCTCTTATCCAATGATAGAAGAGCTGGCAGCGGGGTGCCCAAACCCAAATTAATAACACAAATTCTCTTCACTATTTTTGCCCCTGATTTATCAGTCAAAGCATAATTGTGTAAACAAAAGAGAAAGATGGATGACCTTCTACCCAGATGCGTCCTTCTATGGGAGCCGCTCTTGTGAAGTCTAGTTGGCTTGTGACGTACTGTATTTTCTGTTTACCATTCATTGGCATAAGAATACACCTCTCTTAAAATATAGACACTCCTCCACAGTATCTGATTGTGGGTAGGCACCCAAGGATTCGGTTAGCCATGGTTTGTGAAAGATGGTTGGGAGGAGTGTCAAGTTTTATACCTCTATTTAATAAAATAAAAGCTCTAGCACATGAGTGATCCATGCTTCCCTCTACGAATGGCCTTTCTTTTATTTTTATGTTGAGTCTGCATCTTCTAAATTTATGCACGGTTGAGTGAGCATAGTTGCCATTCTGAGTTTTATGTGCATTTGTTCCAGAAACATTATTAATTGATTCATGATGTGTTATTGCTTGTTCTCTAATTATTTGTTCTAGTCTTCCTCATGAACTTTGAAGGTGTCCTGGCATTTATGTTTTGCCCCACTCTTAAGGACTAGCGAAATATCACTTTGACATGTTTTCTCTATACTTGAAACAAACGTATATCTTTCTTTGCATTGTTATTCATGATCTTTTATTTGAGTTGCTTCTCATGATGCAAGGTGATTGCTATGCTTTATTATTAAAGTTCTATTTATCATGCTTGTGTTTCTGCTGTTTTTAGTTTCAGAATTTTTTTTCTAGAAATATTCTTAAAATTGGACGATTGAAAAGCCAGAAGTCTTAGAAGTCCCGGGGGGTCAAGGAAGTTCCGAAGAGACCCGGAGGGGAGCCACGGGGTGGCCACACCATAGGGTGGCGCGGGTCCCCCTGGACGCGCCACCAGGTGGTGTGGGCCCCTTGGCCACCCCCCGGCATAGCCCTTTCGCCTATATATGCCCCCTGATGCATAAACCCTAAATCAATCAGCCTTTTTCCACAAAAATTTCCGTAGCTCTGCTGCCGCCGCAGAAATCTCTGTTCCGATACCCTGCCGGGACGAGGAAGTGCCCTCGGATCCATCTCCATCGACTCCACCGCCATCTTCATCGTGGTTGCTGTCTCCTATGATGAGGAGGGAGTAGTTCTCCTCCGGGGCCGAGGGCTCTACCGGTAGCTATGTGTTTCATCTGTCTCTCCCATAGTGTGATCTTTATGTGATCATGAGCTTTGTAATCTAGTTGAATTAGTAGATGTTACTCTTCATCTGTTATGCTACTCGAGTGGTTTTGTTATGAGATCTCCGTAAACACTTTGATCACGGTGTAAAGGTGACAGTGTGTGCACTGTGTGGTTTAGCATCATATTTATATCTTGTGTTGGATGACCCTATGAAATTGTGGTGTTTGTCTAGTACCTTCTAGGGCGCTCATAGTGACAGCGTGGGGTTAACTAGACATGGGAATGCGACTTTGAGGAGTGCTTTTTGCATCCCTACGCAATGAATTGGTGTTTGTTATTAAACCGGAGAGTGGTTCATAGTAGCGTAGTGAAGAAAGATATTATGTATTAAATTATGTTATCATTGTTGAGAGTGTCCACTAGTGAAATTGGATCCCTAGGCCTTGTTTCTAAGCATTGAAATACCGTTTACAATCAAATCTGCTACATGTTTGCTTGCTGCCATTTTTATTTCAGATTGCTATTATCACTTATAATCATCCATATCACTTGTATTGTACTCTCTCTTTGCCGAACTAGTGCACCTATACAGCTGAAAATTATATTAGGTGTGTTGGGGACACAAGAGACTTCTTGTATCGTGATTGCAGGGTTGCTTGACAGGGATACCTTTGACCTCTTCCACCCTGAGTTCGATAAACCTTGAGTAATCCACTTAAGGGAAACTTGCTGCTGTTCTACAAACCTCTGCACTTGGAGGCCCAACATTGTCTACAAGAATAGAAGCGTGCGTAGACATCAGGGGTCACAAATGAGACAGAAAACCCTAGATTCAGATCCACACAAGATTCAATCTGTAACAACACCCCGTGTAATTGATTCCTTTCATCTCGTCGAAATAAAATCCGGCGGGCAGCAACCCGTTGAGTCGAGTAGTCCACCAGTGCCTTTTCCTTTATGAAACCTCAGGTCCCTCGCCATGGGGATTGTTGAGCTCATACCTTCGATATTGGCGCCGTCTATGGGAATATAGGGCGCTCGATCCGAGGCTTCTTCGACTTCATTACCATCAGACTGTGACTTAGCGATCTGGGCAGCCCGGCGTTCGACTACATCGATGGATCAGTGACCTAAACTTCCGTGCAGGCCGCACGGGAGTATTGAGTCTAGAAGACTCCCCCCGGGTCCAGCCAAGGGAGCCAACCGTCTTGGAGATCTCGCTATCTTCGCTCGAGGAGGCGGGCTCCGGGTACTTCTACCCCGCCAACCTTGACGCCCACTTCGTCGTGATGGTGAGACGTACTGCGTAATCGTCCTTGGAAAGCAGCAAAGAGGATGAGGTAACTGATCCACCCAAAGAAACAGATGCAACTGACATCGGAGCAGCCAAAGAAGACGAGGAACTCGGCGAGGTCCCGCCAAATTCCCTGCCACCTAGAGACGAGGACCCGAACGGCGACGACGATGGATTTGACGGCTCTCATACGCCTATCAACTTCGGGTCTGATTGCGTGTGGACACACGTTTGTTGGGAGACCCCAAGAAGAAGCTATGAAGAGTGCAGCAACAAGTTTACCTTAGAAAGAAACCAAGGTTGAATCGACCAGTAGGAGAATGAAATCACTTATGAAGGTTGTTGACAACTGATGTTGGCAGGGTGCACTACCAGGATTAGCAACAACGTGGAATCTGCACACAACACAACCAAGATACTTTGCCCCAACGAAACGGTGAGGTTGTCAATCTCACCGGTTTTGCTGAAAACAAAGGATTAGACGTATAGTGTGGAAAATGGTGCTTGTTTGCAGTGAATGAAAAGAGAACAATGTTTGAGAAAAAAGAACAATGCATGCAGTAGGTTGTATTATCAGTGTAAAGGAATGGACCGGGGTCCACAATTCACTAGTGGTGTCTCTCCATAAAAGATAGATAACATGTTGGGTAAACAAATTAAAGCTGGGCAATTGACAGAAATAAAGACTTTACCGTAGTGCATATGCAAGACATGATGCTTACTATGAGATTCATGCGGGCATTACAACATAATTAATAGAATGTAATCCAACTGCATCTATGACTAATAATCCACCCTCAGAACGTAATCCAAGCAGACTTTTGGTATTAAGTTGCAAGCAACAAATTATTGCATTAAGTAAAGTGCGTAATGTAAACAATAAAATTATCCTTAGACAAAGCATTATTGTTTTCTCCCTAATGGAAACAACACATCCCCCATCTGTCACGTTTCTGTCACTCGAGCACAGATGAAAGGGAGGCACGAACACATTATCGAGCATAAATACTCCCGCTTTGAGTTACAAGCATCAACTTGGCCAGATCATCTACTAGTAATGAAGAGCATGCAAGATCATACATAACATAAACATGATAGATTGATAATCAACTTGACATAACAACCAATATTCATCGGATCCCAGCAAACACACCATGTAGCATTATAGATAGATTATCTTGATCATGTTAGGCAGCTCACAAGATCTAAACATGGTGGCATAAAGAGGAGAATACAGCCATCTAGCTACTGCAATGGACCCGTAGTCCAAGGATTAACTACTAATGCATCAATCCAGAGGTAGGCATGGTGACGTAGAGCCCTCCGGTGATGATTTCCCCTCCCGGCAGGGTGCCGAGGAGAGCTTCAGAACCCTCCCGAACTAGGGTTGACGATGACAGTTGCTACGGAACTTTTCGTGGATGGAGGCTGGGGTATTTAGGGTATTCCCGAGAATAAGTATAAATAGGCGAAAGGGCGATGTCGGTGGGTGCCCGAGGGGCCCACACCACATGGTGGCGCGGCCAAGGGGGACGCGCCGCCCTTTGGTGTGGCCACCTGGTGGCTGATGTTGTGTGTTGGGATACCCCAAGAGGAGGATGTGATGAGCACAGCGGTAGGAAATTACCCTTAGTTAAGAACCAAGGTTATCAATCCAGTAGGAGAAAGAGGACCTTCAGAAGGTTGATGCCACTGACGGTGGTGATGGCTCACCGGTGTCAGCAACAACGAAGAACCTGCACACAACACAACAAAAATACTTTGTCCCAACGGTACAGTGAGGTTGTCAATCTCACAGGTCTTGCTGAAAACAAATATTAGACGTATAGTGTGGAAAATGATGTATGCTAGCAGTAAGTAAAGGAAGCAGGAAATTGTGGTGATTTGTTTAACAGTATAAGAAAATGGACCGGGGTTCATAGGTTCACTAGTGGTGTCTCTCCATAAAAGATAGCATGCTGGGTGAACAAATTACAGCCGGACAATTGACAAATAGAGGTTGCACCGTAGTGCACACTCATGACATGATGACTACTATGATATTTAGTGCGAGCATTACAACAATATACATAGACCGTAATCCAACTGCATCTATGACTAATAATCCACCCTCAGGTTATCATCCGAACCCCCTTAGGTATTAAGTTGTAAGCAACAGATAACTGCATTAAACAAAGTGTGTAATGTAAGCAATGATTATGCACGCGGGCACTCTCACCGCTGTTTTCTCCCTAGTGGCAACAACACATCCTCCCCCTTCACGTTTCTGTCACTCGAGCAAGGCGAAGAGGAGGCACAAACCCACTATCAAGCATAAATACTCCCTCTTGGAGTCACTAGCAACTACTTGTCCAGAGCAACCACTAGCAACGGAAAGCATGCAAGATCACAAATAACATATGCAATAAAGACTATACTCAACTTGGCATAAGTTCAATATTCATCGGATCCCAGCAAACACATCACATAGATTTATATAAGATCAATCTCGATCATGTTAGGCAGCTCACGAGATCTAAACATGGAGGCATAAGAGGAGGAGACAATCATCTTGCTACTGCTATGGACCCGTAGTCCAATGATGAAGTACTCACGCATCACTCCGGAGGCGGGCATGGTGATGTAGAGGCCTCCGGTGATGATTTCCTCTCCGGCACAGTGCCGGAGAGAGATTCAGAACCCCCCTGGTCTAGGGTTGACGGTGACGGCGGCTGCGGAACTTTTCGGGGATATTTGATCAGGTGTTTAGGGTTTTCCATCCCGGGGGAATAAATAGGCGAAAGGGCAGAGGCGATGGAGCCCTAGGGGCCTCACACCACCCCCTGACGCGGCCAAGGGGGGGCGCGCCACCCCATGGTGTGGGCCCCCTGATGCCCCTCTTCGGTCTTCTGGATGCTTCCGGGGAAAATAGTCACTTCGGGCTTTGTGGGGTCCAATTCCGAGAATATTTCCAGAACAACTTTTCTGAAACCAAAAACAGCAGAAAACAGGGAGCTGGCACTTGACATCTTGTTAATAGGTTAGTCCCGGAAAAAGTGTAAAATGACATAAAGAAGGGAGAAAACATGTAGCAATTGGCATAATATCATCATGGAGCATCAGAAATTATAGATACGTTGGAGACGTATCAAGCATCCCCAAGCTTAGTTCCTACTCTTCCTCGAGTAGGTAAACTATAAAACAATAATTTCTGAGGTGACATGCTACTAACATAATCTTGATCATAAAAATGTAAAGGCATATGCAAGGTGAGATCATAGAACTTCAAACACAAATATGATAAATAGAAATTTAATAATAAAGCAAAGCAATAACTTTTCATCATGAAGAGTATCTCAAATAAAGGATCATGAGAAACAATGCAAAGAAAGATAAACGTCTATTTTAGGTATAGAGAAAGCATGGCAAAGTGATATTTCACTAGTCCTTAAGAGTTGGGCAAAACATAAATGCCAGGACACCTTCAAAGTTCATGAGGAAGACTAGAGCAAATAATTTAAGAACAAATGATATCACATCATGAAGTAATTATTGATGTTCATGGGACAATGCATGTAGAACTAAGAATGGCAAAAATGCTCTCTCAACTGTGCATAAAGTTAGAAGATGGAGACTCAACATAAAAGTAAAAGAAAGGCCCTTCGCGGAGGGAAGCAGTGATCACTCATGTGCTAGAGCTTTTTATTTTATTAAACAGAGGTATTAAAAGTTTGACACTCCTCCCATCCATCTTTCACAAACCATGTCTAGCCGAATCCTCGGGTGCCTGCCAACAATCACATACCGTGGAGGAGTGTCAATATTTTGGGAGATGTATGCTAAAGTCAACGAATGGTAAACAGAAAATACAGTACGTCACAAGCCAACTGGATTCACAAGAGCAGCTCCCATGTGAAGGACGCATCTGGGTAGAAGGTCATCCCTGTTTCTCTTTTGTTTACACAATTATGCTTTGACTCTTAAATCAGGGGAAAAAATAGTGAAGAGATTTTGTGTGTATTAATTTGGGGATAGGAACCCCGCTGCTAGCTCTTCTATCATTTGGATAAGCGGATGAAGCCACTAGTCCAGGGTGTGAAATCCAATCAACAAGTGAGATAAAGATTCTCTATTGACATCCTCATGAGCAAAAATAGGAACATAAAGCAGGAGTAATTTTGAAGGTTTTAAAGGTAACACATGAGCAATTTACTTGGAGTGGACGTTAAATAAAACTTGTAGGTAGGTATGGTGGACACAATGGGAAAAACTTTGGTTTAAGGGAGTTGGATGCACGAGTAGAGCTCATACTAAGTACAAGTGGAGGCTACCAAAAGACTGGGAGCGACAAATCAAGAGAGCATAAGAGCCATAATCATGCATAGGGACATAAGCATCATTAGTTAAAGCATAAGCACTATCATAGTTCAAAAACTAAGTGGTCATGGAGGCTGTTCGTGACTGGTTCATAGTCATAAACATGGTGTGAGAATGCGCCAAGTCAACCAAATAAAACATTTGAAAGAGAATACCAAAAATGTATGCTTCCTTATGACAAAAACAGCTCATGAATCTTTCAATGACATATTAAACACTCTCATCTATTTGAGGATATTCATGCTACTCAACATCACAAGGCTTTAGAACTAAAATAACATTTAGCATGGCATGAAAAAGTTCTAGCAACAGTCTATACAAGTTTCTACTTGCACCAGTATAAATTCTACTTTAAACAACAGTTTCTTTCTCCCAACAAGCACCATACACAATATGTTTTAACAAAAACTCTCTAAATGCTACAGAAAGCAAACATGAGATTACTCACATAATACTACTAAAACTAACAACTCTAATAAGAGATGCATGCAAAACAGGAGCTAAATAAATGCAGCAACCAGACAGAGATTAAGAATACAAAGTATTCTCATGAAAAAGCGGATCGTGTCACTCTCCAATAAAAGAATGATGGGGGTCCAACCAAGTTTATTGCAAAATTAAAAAAAACTTAAAGAAAAAAAAACTGAAAACAAAAATAAAAGACGCTCCCAGTAAAGCACATAAGATGTGACCGAATAAAAATATAGTTTCACTAGAAGTGACCTGATAATTTGTTGATGAAGAAGGGGATGCCTTGGGCATCCCCAAGCTTACAGGCTTCAGTCTTCTTGGAATTTGCTGGGATGTACCACCGGGGCATCCCCAATCTTAGGCTTTTCACTCTTCTTGATCACATCATATCATCCTCTTCTCTTGACCCTTGAAAACTTCCTTCACACCAAACTTCTCACAATCTTCATTAGCAACGTTAGTGCAATCGAAATAATAAATCCACATGGTTTAGTTTAAACACATGTCTAACACTCAAAAACACATTAGCTACTGTCACAACTTCTTTTAAAACTCTTTTTCTCAAAAGAACACCAGAAGAAAGCGATTAAGAAGCAAATGCAATTATTGGCAGAAATCTGTCAAAACAGGACAGCAGGTAAAGATGATTTTTTTTTCAAAAATCTTCTATCGCTCAAATCAAAAAGTGGTAAACTAAGAAAAGTTGCGTATACACCCTAGGATTACGCACAAAAAAACTCAGGTCATTTTGAATTTCCTGTAATTTTATACGAAATAAACAGTGGACAGCAGAAATCTGTTTCCTTCGCAGAAATCCGAAATATAGCCTCAACTTTCCACTAGAGGCTTTACTTGGCTCAACAAAAACTCAAAAGAAAAGATACAGCGGGGTTGCTAAGGAAATATAGAACACCCAGGTGTAAAGAACACCAAAGTAAACAAAATAAAACGGGTTGAAAACAGCGAAATAAAACGGGTTGTCTCCCGGTAGGGCTTTTCTTTAACACCTTTCAGCTAAGCATAGAAAGGAACTCAAGTATTTTCAAGTGAAGCATTCAAATCAAGATTTGGAAATTCTTTAATAATTCATTGTATTTTTATCTAAGTTAGTTTCATAGGTTCCTCTCTTAGTACTTTTAGGCTTACTATCTTGATCAAATAAATTCTCCGGAACAATCCAATCAAAATTCTCTTCTTGGGCTTCGTGCAGTGCCACTAATTTAAAGGGGATTGGTATTTTATCATTGTTTTCATTATTAGATTCAGTTTTTTCTAGAGCACCAACAATGTCTACACATGATCCAAGCATATTGAAACGATCAAAGACTTTTCTAGCTTCTATAGCAACATCTCCAAATTATCTAACCATAGTTTCTAAGATGAAGTTTCTTTTCTCAACATCTTCAATTTTATTCAAGTTGAGGAACATATGTTGTATTATGGGATGGAGGTTAACAAACCTAGCTTCTAGCATGTGAACTAAAGAAGTTGCAGCAGTCTCGTAATTGGGAGCAAGTTCTACTATGGATTTTTCCTCAAAGTTATCATGCTTACTAACATGATCAAAGAATTCTTTGATAGCGTCCTTTCCAAGTATAGAACCACTTCCTACCGGCAAATCTTTCAAGGTAAACTTAGGGAACAACATGATTAAAAATAACAACGTAGAGACAAAAATAACAACTAGAATGAGATTTTTTTTTGTGCTTTTAATAAAGAGAAGCAAAATAAGACAAAAATAAAAACAAGACAATAAACAAAATAAAGAGGTTTAGAGTGAGAGACTCCCCTTGCAAGAAGACTAACTTCTCCCCGGCAACAGCTCCAGAAATTTCCTTGATGTTGTGTGTTGGGATACCCCAAGAGGAGGGTGTGATGAGCACAACGGTAGGAAATTCCCCTTAGTTAAGAACCAAGGTTATCAATCCATTAGGAGAAAGAGGACCTTCGGAAGGTTGATGCCACTGACGGTGGTGATGGCTCACCGGTGTTAGCAACAACGCGGAACCTGCACACAACACAACCAAAATACTTTGTCCCAACGGTACAGTGAGGTTGTCAATCTCACCGGTCTTGCTGAAAACAGAGATTAGACGTATAGTGTGGAAAATAATGTATGCTTGCAGTAAGTAAAGAAAGCAGGAAATTGTGGTGGTTTGTTTAACAGTATAAGAAACTGGACCGGGGTTCATAGGTTCACTAGTGGTGTCTCTCCATAAAAGATAGCATGCTGGGTAAACAAATTACAGTTGGGCAATTGACAAATAAAGGTTGCACCGTAGTGCAAATTCATGACATGATGACTACTATGATATTTAGTGCAGGCATTACAACAATATACATAGACCGTAATCCAACTGCATCTATGACTAATAATCCACCCTCAGGTTATCATCCGAACCCCCTTAGGTATTAAGTTGTAAGCAACTGATAACTGCATTAAACAAAGTGTGTAATGTAAGCAATGATTATGCACGCGGGCACTCTCACCGTTGTTTTCTCCCTGATTGCAACATCACATCCTCTCCCTTCATGTTTCTGTCACTCGAGCAAGGCGAAGAGGAGGCATGAACCCATTATCAAGCATAAATACTCCCTCTTGGAGTCACTAGAAACTACTTGGCCAGAGCAACCACTAGCAACGGAAAGCATGCAAGATCACAAATAACATATGCAATAAAGACTATAATCAACTTGGCATAATTTCAATATTCATCGGATCCCAGCAAAGACAACACATAGAGTTACATAAGATCAATCTCGATCATGTTAGGCACCTCACGAGATCTAAACATGGAGGCATAAGAGGAGGAGACAACCATCTAGCTACTGCTATGGACCCATAGTCCAAGGATGAACTACTCACACATCACTCCGGAGGCGGGCATGGTGATGTAGAGGCCTCCGGAGATGATTTCCTCTCCGGCAGGGTGGCGGAGACAGCTTCAGAACCCCCTGGTCTAGGGTTGACGGTGACGGTGGATGCGAAACTTTTCGGGGATATTTGATCAGGTGTTTAGGGTTTTCCATCCGGTGGGAATAAATCGGCGAAATTGCAGAGGCGGTGGAGCCCTAGGGGCCCCACACCATCCCCTAGCGCGGCCAAGAGGGGCGCGCCACCCCATGGTGTGGGCCCCCTGATGCCCCTCTTCGTCTCCTCTTCGGTCTTCTCGATGCTTCCGGGGAAAATAGGCACTTCGGGCTTTGTGGGGTCCAAATCCGAGAATATTTCCAGAACAACTTTTCTGAAACCAAAAACAGCAGAAAACAGGGAACTAGCACTTGGTATCTTGTTAATAGGTTAGTCCCGGAAAACGTGTAAAAATGACATAAAGAAGGGAGAAAACACGTAGCAATTGGCATAATATCATCATGGAGCATCAGAAATTATAGATACGTTGGAGACGTATCAGTGACCCCCCTCCGGGTCTCCTTCGGAGTCCGTGTACACAGAAAAATAGGACCCTAGGTTTTTGTTTTGTCTAATTCCAAGAATATTTCCAGAACACTTTTTTTTAAACCAAAAACAGCAGAAAACAGAAACTGGTGCTGTAGCATCTTGTTAATAGGTTAGTCCCAGGAAATCCATAAAAATGCTATAAAGTGTATAGAAAACATGTAGCAATTGGCATCAAAACAACATGGAACATCAGAAATTACAGATACATTTGAGACGTATCAGGGTCCACAGCTAAAAACAAGAAGGGCAAAGCAGAGCGCCCCCAGGTCAGCTACCACAATGGATTTGGTCACCATGCTAGTCGATCAAGGCCTCCCGCTCCCACAAGATGCCAATTCGGAGGAGCGGGTAGCTTATCGCTGGATGTTTTCCAAGCAAAGGAAGAAACTAAACAAGATGTACAGGGGACTAGAAAGCACGGGTCCCCTAAGGATGGACTCAGCTGAGGCTTCAGGCAGCGGGAGGCAGAAACCACCCGCTCCTAAGCGACAATCCCGAACGGCGAACATGACAACCGAGTCTATGAAGGGAACTCGAAGGGCGTTGAATCTCGACCATGACCCAAGAGAACCCAATCCGTCAGCGAAGTTAGCACCTAACACGCCTCAGGAAAGTTATTACAAGTACAAACATACTTAATGTCCATAAAACCGACATCGGGTGGCCCCCGCGGAGAAGTTCATGATGAGATGCTACAAGGCTTCAACATGGCAAACACAGAACTAGGGAAACGATCCTTCCCGCAAGCGTCAGCACCCGTAGAGCCGGTAAAAATGAAAGCCAAACCGGCCCGAGTGCCACGCTACGAGGAGGACCTGCAAGATCTACGGAACCGGTTCACGCGGAATAAGGTGGATAGGTCGCACAAAGAAAGAGCAGCCGAAGAGACGCCGCTAAGGACAACTAGGATTCGAGCGGAGCACCCGAGGCACGACTTGACCGACCCGGGCGAGGAGGAACTCTGGAGGCCTCCTTGTTTCACTCGGGAGATTCGCCAAGCGAGGAAGCCGAGGCGATTCAAGCTAACAGCCGAGACAGACCTTCGAGCAACTTTTGCAGCACTCGATGAGTATCAGATCAAGCTAAATCCAAATAAGTGCACATTTGGAGTACATCAAGGATACTTACTCGGGTATCTTCTATCTGCCAGAGGTATAGAGGCCAACCCGGTGAAAATCAAGGCTATCCTTTCAATGAAGGACCAGTGAACGTCAAAGGAGTACAACAGCTAGCACGAAGAATTGCATCACTCGAGAGGTTTATAACAAAACTTGGAGAGAAAGAAATCCCCTTCTACAAACTACTAAAGAAGTCAGATAGGTTCGATTGGACACGCAAAGCTATGGAAGCTTTCCACACACTCAAGCGAACCCTTTCAACTCCGCCTGTCTTAGTGGCACCTCAGAAAAAGGAGCCAATGTACTTATACATTTCAGCAACAAGACATGTGGTCAGCACAGTATTGGTAGTAGAAAGACCTCAGGAAGGGTCCATTTACAGGGTGCAACGCCCAGTGTACTACCTCAGTGAAGTACTATCAACATCCAAGAAGTGATACCCACATTACCAGAACCTCCCACCCCTGGCGACTAATGGTTCAGGACTTGCACTCGTTGGGAGACCCCAAGAGAAAGGTTGTGAAGAGTGCAGCGACAAGTTTTCCCTCAGAAAAGAAACCAAGGTTGAATCGACCAGTACGAGCACAAGCAATTTCTAAAGGTTGATGCAGCTGAGGTGGCAGGTTGCAGTGTCGGTTCAGCAGCAATGTGGAACCTACACAACACAATCAATTCACTTTGCCCCAATGAAGCAGTGAGGTTGTCAATCTCACTGGTTTTGCTGAACACAAAGAGGTTAAACGTATGGTGTGGAAAATAGTATGAGAACAGTATGAGAACATCAGTAGCAGTGTGAAAACAGTGGAAGCAGTGTGTGTATTATCAGTATGAGAAAATGGACCGGGGTCCATAGTTCACTAGAGGTGTCTCTCCATAAAAGATAGCTAACATGTGTGGTGAACCAATTACAGCTGGGCAATTGATAGATAAAGAAACATGCATGACATAAACATTACTATGAGATTCATGCAAGCATTACAACAAAATACATAGATTGTCATCCAACTACATCTATGACTAATAATCAACCCTAGGAATATCATCCGAATAAACGTTGGGTATTAAGTTGCAAGCAATAGATTATCGTAGTAAGCAAAGTGTGTAATTTAAACAATGTAAACAAAGTAAACATCGTTGTTTTCAATGGCAACATCATATCCTCCATCCGTCATGTTTCGGTCACTCGAGCACAGATGCAAAGGAGGTATGAACCCACTATCGAGCATAACTACTCCCTCTTGGAGTCACTAGCATCTACTTGGCCAGAGCATCTCCTAACAACGGAGAGCATGCAAGATCATAAATAACATACACATGAAGACAACATGATAGATTTATAACCAAGAGACATAGCATTCAATAATCATCGGATCCCAGCAAACACGGCCTGTAGCATTACAATAAGATGATCTCGATCATGTGAGGCAGCTCACGAGATCTAAACAGGCATAAAGAGGAGAGAATAACCATCTAGATACTGCTATGGACCCGTAGTCCAAGGATGAACTACTCACGCATCACTCCGGAGGCGGGCATGGTGGTGTAGACCCCTCAGGTGATGATTTTCCCTCCCGGCAGCGTGCCGGGGAGAACTCCAGAACCCTCCCGATCTCGGGATGACGATGAAGGTGGCCTCAGGTTTTTTCGTGGAAAAGTGGTATACTTTAGGGTTCACGCATCAGGGAGAATATATAGGCGAAAGGGCGATGGCGGTGGGCGCCCTAGGGTCCCGCACCACCCCCAAGCGCGGCCAGGCGGCGCGTCGCCCTATGGTGTGGCCCCTTTCGGGCCTCTTCGGGACTCCATGGAACCTTCGGGAATTCTAAGATTTCTGGGCTTCGAATTTTCCAATTCCGAGAATATTTCCAGAACAACTTTTCTGAAACTAAAAATAGCACAAAACAGGAACTGGCTCTATGGCATCTTGTCAATAGGTTAGTCCCGGGAAATAGATAAAAATGACATAAAGTGCAAGGAAAACATGTAGCATATGGCATGAAAACAACATGGAACATCAGAAATTAAGGATACGTTTATGACGTATCAACATCCCCAAGCTTAGTTCCTACTCGTCCTCGAGTAGGTAAACGATAAAAACACATAATTTCTTAGGTGACATGCTACCAACATAAACTTGATCATCTAAATTGTAAAAGCATAAGCATAGCTGAGATCATAGAACTTTAACACAAGCATGATAAATATAATTTTAACAATAAAACATAACAATCACTTTGCATCATGAGAAGTAACACAAATAAAAGATCATGAATAATAATGCACTCGAAAGCTATATGTTTGTTTGAAGCATAGAGATAACATAGCAAAGTGATATTTCGCTTGTCCTTAAGAGTGGGAAAAAACATAAATGCCAGGACACCTTCAAAGTTTAAGAGGAAGACTAGAACAAATAATTTGAGAACAAACAATAACACATCATGAATCAATTAATAATGCTTCTCAGACTGATACGTCATAAACATATCTATAATTTCTAAAGTTCCATGTTGTTTTCATGCCTTATGCTACATGTTCTCCTTACACTTTATGCCATTTTTATCGATTTCCAAGGACTAACCTATTGAAAAGATGCCACAGAGCCAGTTCCCTGTTTTCTGTTGTTTTTAGTTTCAGAAAAGTTGTTCTAGAAATATTCTCGTAATTGGAAAATTTGAAGCCCGGAAGTCTTAGAATTCTCGAAGGTTCCACGGAGTCCCGAAGAGACCCGTAGGGGGCCACACCATAGGGCGGCGCGCCCCCTGGCCGCGCCTAGGGGTGGTATGGGCCCCTCGGGCATTCGCCGCCATCGCACTTTCGCCTATTTGTTCCCCCTGATACGTCAACCCTAAAAATATACCACTTCATCCCGAGAAACACAAGAGGCCGCCGTCATCGTCAACCCATGATTGGGAGGGTTCTGGAGCTTTTTCCGGCACCCTGTTGGGAGGGGAATTCATCACCGGAGGGGTCTACACCACCATGCCCGCCTCCTGAGTGATGCGTAAAGAGTTCACCCCTGGATTATGGGTCCATAGAAGTAGTTAGATGGTTGTACTCTCCACCTTTTGCCTCATGTTTAGATCTCATGAGCTGCCTCACATTATCGAGATCATCTATTTGTAATGCTACATGTTGTGTTTAATGGGATCCGATGATTATTGAATGCTATGTCTGTTGCTTATCAATCTATCATGTTATCTTCATGTGTATCTTATTTATGATCTTGCACGCTCTCCGTTGTTAGTAGATGCTCTGGCCAAGTAGATGCTAGTGACTCCAAGAGGGAGTGTTTATGCTCGATACTTGGTTCATGTCTCCTTTACATATGTGCTCGAGTGAAAGAAACATGACGAATGGAGGATGTGTTGTTGCCATTAGGGAGAAAACAATGATGTTACTTCTTTTACATTGTTTACATTACACACTTTGCTTACTGTGATTATCCATTGCTTGCAACTTAATACCCAACGTTTGTTCGGATGATATTCGAATGGTGGTTTATTAGTCATATATGCAGTTGGATGATGATCTATGTATCTTGTTGTAATGACCGCATGAATCTCATAGTAATCTTTATGTTATGCATGTTCTTTATTTGTCAATTGCCTAGCTGTAATTTGTTTACCACGCATGTTAGCTATATTTTATGGAGAGACACCTCTAGTGAATTGTTGACCCCGGTCTATTTTCTCATACTGATAAAACACACACTACTTCCACACTGCTTCCACAGTTTTCACACTGCTACTGCTGTTTTCATATTGTTCTCGTACTGTTTTCCACACCATACATTTAACCTCTTAGTTATCAGCAAAACCGGTGATATTGACAACCTCACTGCTACGTTGGGGCAAAGTGAATTAATTGTGTTTTGTAGGTTCCACGTTGTTTCTAAACCGGTAGTGCGCTCTGCCATCTCAACTGCATCAACCTTCAGAAATGCTTATTCCTCCTACTGGTCGATTCAACCTTGGTTTCTTTTCTGAGCGAAAACTTGTTGCTGCACTCTTCACACCTTGCGCTTGGGGTCTCCCAACGAGCGTGTGTCTACACTCCATCAAGATTTTCTAGCGCCGTTGCCGGGGAGGAAGAGAATTTCTGCAAGGGGAGGCTCTCACTTCCAATCTCTTTACTTTGTTTTTGATTTGCTTAGTTTATTTTATTTTGTCTTGTTTGCTTCTCTTTATAAAAACATAAAAAAATTAGTTCCTATTCTACCTGTAGTTTTTATCCTGTTTTTAGTTTTGCTAAGATGAGTGTTCCTTAAGTTGAGGTTCGTTCTTTTAGGCAACAAGGTGGAGAAAGTTTGCAAGATTCTTGGTATAGGATAAGTGATGCTCATCATAGATGCACTAAGAAATGTTCCACTTTAATCCTTCTGTCGGATATATACTGAATAGGGGTATATCAGATGGTAGTCAAAAGTGCCGGATTACCAGGGTGGCCCAACTGGTAGTGGGCTATGGTCCATTGGGCGGCCCAGTAGGCTGACGCACAGAAGACGGATTCTAGAAGGACCCGGATCATGGCCCACATGATCTGGCTTGGAGGAGAAGGCAGATTCCTTACCTTCCAAGTTAATAGCTACCGTAGTCTTCTAGGTTTCCTACTCTGTATGCCCTAACCCGGTTATTATATAAAGCCGGGTGGGAGATAAGATAACAGGAAGGAAGCTACAGGCTAACTCGCCGGGAAGTTGATCCTCAGCGAATAGCTAAACAGAACCTCACATTGTAATTGTATACACAGGCTTTAGTCCTGATTAGTGAGATTGCAGCAGTAGGAACGTCGTATTATTACGACGTACCGAACCTGGGTAAATTCTGTGTCTTTGTCTTCAACGCGATCCCGTTTCCCCACGTCTCTACCCGTAGTCTCATGGCACCCCCGTCTATGAAAACTACTACGATGTCTCGACAGTTGGCGCCCACCGTGGGGCAAACAACGTCAGGCGTTAAGTTCCGATCTGGGATACTCGGCGGGATCGGCAGTTCCATAACTGTCGGAAGCCTGGAGTTCGACGATGACGTCGGACGCTTCCTCGACAATGGATCCTACATACCGGCGCAAAATCATCTGGTAAGTGCCTGCGTGTTACCGATCGGATCTGCTAATATCTTTATCGGACTAACTGCAGAGGCCATGGGGTTTTGCGGTGGAAGCAAATTTATCCCACACGCCCTATACCCAGTCGAGGATGACTATGATCTCGGATTTTGCTTAGATCGCCGACATAAAAGTGATACACACTTTATCGGTATGGTGCAATCCGAAGTCGCCGAAAACACGGATGACGGAAATCCCGTGCAAGAGGCAGAAAATAGCAAACCCACTACTGAGGTGGAAGATCCGACACCCGCCAATCCAGCGATGAACTCGGAAGCTGACTCTGTGCTAGCCGCCATTGAGGCGAGATTAGAGTCAGAAACCGGATAAGATGATTTTGACTCCGAAGACGAAGACGTGGACGCCTTCGAAAGAAAAGTTAAATCTTTTCAAGAGGGATTCCATGAAGTACTAATGGCGAAACCGGCTGAAAACACGGACGCCGGCAGTCAGGAAAGCCCTAAAACCCCTCCGCTAGAGGAAGAGAGAGAAGACGGAGAAACTTCTCCGATATTTCCCAACGTCAAGGAATTGACAGAGGATGAACCTGCTAAAAAACCTCCCTCTTCCAAGAAAAAGAACAAGGCCGCTAAAAAACTCCAATACAAACTCCGGAAGAAGAAATTGGCTGATCCAGCTGATGAAAGCCCGGAAGTAGGAGATGCAAGCGGAACAAAACATGCGGAGAAGAAAACAAAAGAAATCCTTGTTCCGACAATGACAGAGAAAGAAGAACAGGAATTGTTACAAACACCAGTGGGATTGCATGAACCCCCTGAAGTGCTAGAAGCCAGGAGACAAGCTCTCCAACGGCAACAGCAACATCTATTCAGAACTCGTGAACACCTCCAAAAAACCCAGGATGACATTAAGCTCATGAAGGTAGAAATCGAGGAGTACGAGAAAAAGAATAGATCTGCCATAAAACCTACAAGGTTACCCGGAATCATAAGACCGGAAGTACTGCCGCCAAAGGAAAGGTTTCACAACCCATCTTGGCAAAAGCAAGTAAACGGCAAGGATGCCAGGGGCGAACCAATATACAAAACCGCAGCAGAAAATGCGGAAGCAGCGTTTGCCATCCTCAACAATGACATGTACTCCAACGGTGAAAAACTCCAAGGGGTGTATGCTTTCCTAGGAAAAGCATTGCAACAACAACAACGGGCCCAAGAGCGATCAGGGAAGTTGCACGACGACTCCTCCCTATGCAAAATAGATACTTGCGCCGCTGGAGCACCTGGACCGGAAGAACCTGGAGATTCCGACAATTCAAAGGATAAGAAAGCAGATCCGAGAAAAGATAAGAAAAATCCCGACAATAGGGATGAAGCGTCTAGAACCGGATCTCATCTCCCGAAAGGTGGACACAAACCCCACGATCGGGAAGAAAAACTCCGGAACGATGGCAAAGCAATGCCACCTCCGAGACACCCTGCTGAAAAAGCCGGAAGACATGATGTACCTCACAGGCATGAGAGATCTCGGACACCTCCCAAGGATAAAGAAAGGCACAGGAGTAGAACTCCGCCTCATCCAAAAGGGCGTGATCTTGAAAGAAATAGAAACGATCCCGGAAAAGCACGTCCGCACAACAATGGAAAAGAAAGGAGTAGATCCCCTTCTGTCCATTCAGCCGGCAGGTATTCCGCACACATGGATAGGGTGGAAAAGGATGATCTATACTTTGGACCTAAGTGTTTCACTGATAGGATCCGAAGGATAACCCTGCATTCTGGCTTCGCCAAGGTCGGTCCAACGTACCAGAAATACACCGGCAGTACAAACCCGGATACCTGGCTCTTAGACTACCATACAGCCGTCCAGATTAACAATGGGTCAGACCTGGAAGCTGTAAAGTTTCTCCCCTTAATGTTACTGGATGGAGCCAGAGATTGGATTAATGGATTGCCATCAAGAACTGTAGACAGCTGGGACGATATGGCTCGAGTATTCACTCAGCATTTCCGGGGAACTTACAAACGCCCGAACAGCATCAACCAGCTGAACCGTTGCACCCAGTTCGAGGATGAACCATACGTGGATTTCATCTCCAGATGGATTGCAATGAAGAATAGTTTCTCTGGAGTAACTGACGTACAAGCAATGCATGCTTTTGTCAATGGCCTAAAACCCGGTCTTGTACCGTTCATGGTTGGTTCCAAACAGCACAAAGATCTCGGATCTATGCTAACAACTGCCAATGAACACGCTGCAGCCGAAGACGATATCAGAGCAAGGGGCAGCAATATCGATGCACTGATACTGGCCAAGAAAAATCGCTCTGACAAAAAAGGAACTTCAGATGCAACACCAAAACCCAAAGAGGTTAACATAGCCTTTGGAAGTGAAAAAGGGAACAGATGGAAAGGACGCAGGGCGGAACCAATCAACTACACTAAAGAAGAGTGGGAGAAGATTAAGTCGGAACCCTGCGTCCACCATTCGCAATTCGGCAAACCCACCCATACGAACGCACAATGCAGGCTAAATAAGCACATGAAAGGCAGTGCAGGATCCGGAAACAAGGGGAAGAGTTCCAAAAGGAAATTCTCTAAGCAAAAGCCAGAAGCTGAGAAAGAAGACAGTGAATCGGACACTGACGAAAAAATCCAGGAACAACAGCGGAAAGGCGAACCCAAGTTTCCGAGAGTTGATGGAGAATGCGCCCTAACTTTCCTAGCAACTCCATCAGCAAAGGTGGTGAAAAGAACACTTCGAGAAATAAATGCGGTTGTTCCGGCAACCCCAAAATTCTTGAAGTATTCGAACACACCAATAACCTGGGATCAGTCTGATCATCCCGGGAATATCCCTGAACCCGGCACACAAGCTCTTATTGTAAGCCCTATTGTCCAGAACACTAGGCTAAAAAGAGTGATGATGGACGGAGGATCCAGCATCAACATAATGTACCTGGATACGTTGAGACATCTGAAAATCTCGGAGACCCAGCTCAATCACAGCAACATACGCTTCCATGGCATTGTTACCGGCAGGCAAGCACGATCCCTAGGAGAAATTTCCCTAGATGTCACTTTCGGAGAAAAAGATCACTTCCGTCAGGAAAAAGTATCCTTCGAGGTGGTGCCGTTCGAAAGCGTGTATCACGCAATTCTCGGACGTCCAGCTTTCGCCAAGTTTATGGCAAGATCATGTTATATCTATAACAAGCTGAAGATGCCTGTGACGCCCCGAGATCGGGCACTATGCAGATTTCAGCATTCCCGCCAAATCCGCATAATAACCGATTCCAGGTTGCCATTTATGATAACATTACAACAGTTCACGAATAATCCACAATTACAACAGAAACAGATAGATACAAGATGACTCACACGAGCCGGGGTTACACCTGATACAATACAAAGATCCAAATAACAGCGGAAGAAACAAACGTCCGTCTACGGACAAGATCCAACTTGGACTAAGAGTCCTGAAGATAACCGAAGGCGTCCAATCCCTGCCCAGGCCAAGCCGGAGGGATTCCCAAGCTAACGTCGTCAGACTTCAAACCTGTTGACTGCAATTTGGAATTTGCAGCCACGAAAGAGATTCGTGGGTCAGTACGGTTAAGTACTGGCAAGGGGGATAAAGCCCATACTCACAAGTTACCGGCGTAGCCAGTCATCACAAGATACAAATACTTTAGGATCAACGGAAAGGAAGGGGGTTATTGCAAATATGTGACAGCAGGATGCACTAACCAACTACAGAGAGAATACTACAACTTCCAACTAACAGAAAGGGGATAAGATCGAGGATTGTATCCAACTGAAAGTAAATCCAAACAAACCCATCCTGGACCTCGCCCCTTTAGCCAAAGAAGCAATCCGAGGATAACTCACACAGTTGTATTAAGATGAATCAAGTTATGGTGTGAATAAACCTATTACTAGTCAAGTTGTTATTCATTGGGTGTAACATGGTTAATCATTATGTTGAAGTTGTCCTGAGTACTTGTTAGCCAGTACTTTCACCAAGTAATCCATAACCGCGGAAAACACGGCTTCTCGAGAAGATTATCCCTGCAGGGTTGCACCAATTTAGCCGTACACTCATGAATGTCCCGCCAGATGGGATGCCTCCCACCAAGCGGGGCACTCAACACAATCCAACCCTTCTTCGCATCAAGCCCAAAGCACCTTGGGCGCACGGCTAATCGAGCCCAGAAGAAAATGGACCCTCATAGCACTCTAAGAACGTGTCCCCCTATATGCCGACTACGAAAGTTCCACCCGGGTACCAAGGGCTCGCAAGATCATGCATGCAGCAAATGGAAAACCCGAACTAAATGAGGCGATTTGGACGAGATGCGAATCGGGTCAAACTGAGGGGGAGCCCATACTCCCCAAATGCGGGTAGTGCGCTCATCATGGATCAGTAGACAAGACCCTTTTCCTATTAGGGTCGACACTAGCAGGCCTCAAAACCACAAAGGGCCTCCTGCCGGTGCCTTATCATCAAATTTATTATTAATAGCAACATTAGCATGATTGATTGATTAACATCGAGCCCCCCAGAACATAATAGAGTAATAACAGAAAGTAACGGATAACAGACTCGAGAAAAACAACCCTAAGCATGCTAGATAAGAACAGGCACAAACAAAGGCTGTAGGTATGGAGGTGAGGCAATATCAAGGTTAAGGGGTTCATGTGATGGGTTCGTAACAGAAACAACTACCACTAAGGCTAGCAGAAAAGAATCAACGGAAAGAATCGGTAACAAGTGATGAAAGGCAGCCATATGGCATGCAAGTGAGTATACTTGCCTGAGATCCCGCAAGGTAGCAGAACTTGTCGTTGCTCACATCATCTCAACGTCCTATCCGGGAAGAAGCAATGAACCTCGAACAAACACCGGATGCAACAATTACTACTACGGCAAAAGATCCAGCATGATCAAGATATGGATGCATGTCATGTTTAATAGATGCACCAAAGTAAACTAATGGATATGATACACAAGTTTAAATGGATTCCATATGCAAAGATTGCATATGGCAAACCCATGCCTTATAGTTGAATTAATTGTTCTAACACTAGCATCATGTGTAAGGGAGTTAGAATGATGCATGCATGATGAAGAAAAAGAAGGTAACAATATTAGATGCAATTGGAAGGATGGTTAACAAGTTTAGAAAACATTTATTAAGTTTGGAAATTTTGTTACTTAATGATGTTAGACAAGTAGTGATTGTTTTCAACAAGTTGAAGTGTGTAAACCAAATTACAAAGTTGATATTTGAAAAGGTTATCAAATTTTAGTTGGATTACGTGTTTCACATTTTGAAATTGGACTTTGGATTATTTTATTATGAATTAAACAATATTAAACAATTTTTAATTGAGTTAAACAAGATTTAAATGGTTTAGGCAATTTTAATTATTCAAAACAGAAAACAAAAATTATATTCGAAAAGGTGATTTAAAATGGTATGGAAAACATATTTTATTTGCATTTATTGGATTAACAAATAATTAGTTATGGATTTTAGAAATTAGCATTTGAAATAATTAAGTTTGAGTTTTAAATACATTTGAAGTTTCCAAATCAGAACACAAATTGGATATTTGGAAAGATTAGAAGATTTGGATCAGAATTCATATAAAGTTTGTATTTATTGAAATTACAGAACAAAAGATATTGAATTTTGAAGTTTGGTTTGAATTCGGCTATTAAAAGGATTTTGGAATTGTTGGAATTTCGCAGAAATCCCTTTTTTACCGAGCTGTTAGCTAACCACTGTCTCTGCCCCGTGGGCCTAGCCAGCGTGGCACGGGTTAGAGGGTGATGTGGCCTCCAGGGAAGCTGACGGGTGGGTCCAAGCGCGTGTGATGGGAAAAAATAGGAAAAAGGGGTTGCGCCCCTGGGATTCGATCCCAGGATCTGCATCGCGCGCAAGGGGAGCTGGACCAACTGGGCTGTGAATCGTTTCGTGACAGGTTCAGTGCAGGTGACCACTTGAGGTGCGATTCCCGTCAGTTTACCTGACTGACGAAACTGACGAGGGTGCTGTCGCTCGCCGGACAGGGACGGACGCGCGGCTCCTGCCGCGGCCGCGCTGGGCGCTGCCCGTGCGGTTGCTCGCCGGTGTGCGCTGCGT
This sequence comes from Alopecurus myosuroides, assembly GCA_028641055.1. Classification (NCBI taxonomy): domain Eukaryota; kingdom Viridiplantae; phylum Streptophyta; class Magnoliopsida; order Poales; family Poaceae; genus Alopecurus; species Alopecurus myosuroides. The sequence goes on from CM054058.1 coordinate 246,463,514, forward strand.
GGATGGGTGGTGGTTGCACGCGGAGGCGGACAGGGAGAGAGGGAAGGGGTAGAGGTAGCGCTCACCTCAGGCGGTCGTCAACGATCAGCGACAGCAGCAGAAACGGACGGGAAAAAACGGCGACGGCGCGGCCAACTCCGGGCCTCCCAGCGGGCGGCGAGGGGTCGGGGAGGCGCACCGCACCGCCGCGGTTCCATTCCCAGCGGAGGAAGCGCCTCGAGGTGGCCAGAGCACCGGCGGCGAGGGGGAGCAGTGGTGGTCTCGGGTGGGGTTCTGTTGATGGTTTCAGAAGATCAGAGAAAGGCTCGAGCAGAAAGGAGGGGGATGGCGGCGATGGAAGGGAATGTAGCTAGGGTTTCTAGGGTAGGCAGGGGGGTAGGGTGGTGGTGCTTTAAGGAGGAAGAGGCTAGGTACGGCAGTGATCTGGAGGGGGGGATGGAGAATCATGTGGTTCTGAACATGTTCGTACTGAAGGGGAAGACGACAAGCAGGGAGGAGGGGTTGGGCCAGGAGGAAAAGAGAGTGGGCCTGGGGGAGAGAAGGGAAAATGGGCTGCTGCCTCCATCTCCTCTTGTTATTATTATTTTTCGTTTTATTTTTTTTTTGTAGCAAAAGCAAATGGAATAAAAACATGGTTTTTTTTGGTTATAGAAAAATTTGAGAAAATTAGGATAAATTCTTTAGTTGAAATGCAACCACTTGGTAGTTTTTGTTTTAAAAAAAAATTAATTGTTTGCTTGCTGTTTAAAAAAAAATCAAACCAATTTGATTGAAATTCCAAATATTAATTAATAATGGAAAACGAAATATTTTTCAATAGGGTTTTCGTTAGGGTTTAAAAGTGAGTTAAGGAATTCAAATTAGTGGTGACTTCATGGATTCAAAAGTGTATTGAGTTGAGAGTTTGTTTGACTTTGGAACTGATTTGGAATTAATTGTTTAATTTGGTTAATTGATTTAAGCAACAATAGTTGATCCAATATGAAAAATAATTGGAAGCAATTGATGTTTTGCTTTGCAATTCTTTATTTGAAAGATTGTAACAGACAAGTTGATTAAAACAAATTCAATCATTGAAAAACAATGGAGGGGTTTTGGTTGCAAGTTGGAAATTGGAAATTTTTGAGCAAGGGGTGAAAGTTTAAATTGTTTTGAAATTTTCAGTTGTGATGCAACATGGTGCAATGCAAAATGATGCATATGATGCAAGCAAACAAACAGGTAACACCCCAGGTGTTACAATGCCGGGGCCGAAAGGAGGGGTAATCACCATAACTGGAGACTTCAAGCTGGCGAACAAGCTGGAAAAAGAAAACACCCTTTGTGCTGAAAAGATTATAGCAAAGGAAGAGCTGAAAGAGCTGGCTAAGGAGGTATCGCCGACAGAATTGCCGGCAGGAAAAGAAACCCGGAAGCCAGCAGATAGCTTCAAGGCATCCGAGAATACAAGACAGGTAATCCTAGATCCCAAAGATCCAAAAAAATTGTCGTAATAGGGACTGGGATGACCGACAAATAGGAAGGCGAGCTCATCAAGTTCCTCCGTGAGAACTGGGATATTTTCGCCTGGTGTCCGGCTGACATGCCAGGCGTGCCCAGGGAACTTGCTGAGCATCAACTCAAGGTAATTCCAGGCTCCAAACCCGTCAAACAAGGTCTCCGTCGATTTGACGGAAGAAGACGGAAGGCTATTGGCAAGGAAATTATCCGGCTTTTAGCAGCAGATGTCATTCAGGAAGTAATCCACACTGATTGTTCTGCAAATCCGGTATTAGTACCGAAGAAAGATACTACTGCTCTTAGAATGTGTATAGATTACACCGGCTTGAACAAATTGTGTCCAAAGGATAGGTTCGCGTTACCGCGAATCGATCAAATAATAGATGCCACCGCAGGTTCCGAGCTTTTATGCTTTTTGGATTCTTATTCCGGGTATCACCAAATACGCATGAAAAAGGAAAATCAAATTAAGACTTCTTTTATAACCCCGTACGGGACGTACTATTACGTAACCATGCCATTTGGCCTGAAGAACGCAGGTGCAACTTACCAGCGTTGCATGCAACGTTGTTTGCATAGTCAGATTGGCAAAAATGTCCACGTTTACGTGGACGATATTGCTGTCGTAACCAAGGAAAAAGACACACTCCTTGAGGATTTGCGAGAAACCTTCGAAAACTTGCGCACTTATAAGATGAAGTTAAATCCATCAAAGTGCGTATTCGGGGTTCCCTCAGGAAAACTTCTGGGTTTCATCGTTTCTCACAGAGGAATAGAAGTTAACCCGGAAAAGATCAAAGCAATCTTGAACATCTCCAAACCCACGTGTGTGAAAGATGTCCAAAGATTGACGGGTTCCTCCGCTGCCGTCAGCAGATATATTAGTCGGCTGGGGGATAAAGCCTTACCACTCTACAAGTTGCTGAAAAAATCCGACAAATTCGAGTGGACAGAAGAGGCCGATGCAGCGTTAACCCAGTTGAAGGAAACTTTGATGAAAGCTCCGATTTTGGCATCCCCAAAAGACGAAGAACCTATGCTATTGTACCTCACGGCTACAAACAGGGTTATTAGTGCGGTAATTGTTGTGGAACGGAAGAAAGACGAACAAAGCATACCAGATCAGCATCCGGTATATTACATAAGTGAAGTTTTCTCCGAGTCCAAGCAAAGGTACCCACACTACCAAAAACTGGCATATGGCGTATTTTTCGCATCTAGAAAGTTACGCCATTACTTCCAAGGACATTCCATAACAGTGGTATGTAAAGCACCACTAGGGGATATAATAAACAATGCGGAGGCAACTGGCCGAGTAGCCAAATGGGGCATCGAGCTAGCAGCCTTCGACATTAAGTATCATCCAAGGACGCCAATAAAATCTCAGGTTCTAGCAGATTTTGTCGCCGACTGGACGGAAGCAATGGAGAAAACACCAATGCCGGAGTCCGAGTACTAGATCATGCATTTTGACGGATCCAAGATGAAGGAGGGCGCTGGAGCTGGTGTAGTCTTAAAATCCCCTAAAGGAGACATAATGGAGTATGTATTACACATACACTTCAACGCCAACAATAACGTGGCAGAATACGAAGCTCTGCTTCATGGCTTGCACATTGCAAAAGAAATAGGGGTCAAACGCATCATGTGCTATGGCGACTCAGATTTGGTACAGCATCAGCTCAACCAAACCTGGGACGCAAAGAGCCCTATAATGGCCGAATATCGGAGAACGGTGGACGAGTTCGCCATTTGTGTCTTCGGATTCGAAGTACTCCACGTTAAAAAAGAGGAGAATTGGAACGCGGATGCGTTAGCCCGCATGGGGTCAGAAAGGGTAAAAATCCTACCACCAGGTGTGTTTGTCCAGCACTTGTACGAGCCATCCATAAAAGGTGGAGATATCGATTACCCCTTGGCTTCCGAGTCAATTGAAGTTATGCTCGTTAACCCGGACTGGACAATTCCATATTTAAACTTCTTAGTCAACCAGAAGCACCCGGAAGGAGCAGACGAAGTCTTGCAGAGGCAAATTTAGCGTCGATGCAAAGGATACACAGTAATTGACAATTGCCTGTACAAACGCAGTACTTCCGGAATTTTTCTGCGGTGTATTTCACCAGAAGAAGGACGAGAAATCCTGCAAGAAATCCACGCCGGAGATTGCGGACACCATGCTCAATCAAAAAGCATAGTTAAAAAAGCATTCCGTGCTGGGTTTTTCTGGCTAACAGCCAAGACAGATGCTGAGCACATAGTCAACACATGTGCAGGGTGTCAATATTACGCCAAGCAAACTAATATGCTGGCCCAAGCACTTAAAACTATCCCAATTACATGGCCGTTTGCGGTCTGGGGGCTAGATATGATGGGACCGTTCAAAACTGCGCGAGGCGGACTTACACATCTACTTGTAGCGGTGGATAAGTACACCAAATGGGTGGAGGCTAAACCCATCAAAAAGCTTGACGGTGTAACTGCCAGAAATTTCATCATTGACATAGTCATGAAATATGGCGTTCCACACAGCATAATAACCGATAACGGGACAAATTTCTCCATTGGAGAGTTGGCAAAATATTGCCTACAAACGGGAATTCGCCTCGATCTAGCATCTGTGGCACACCCGCAATCCAATGGACAGGTTGAAAGAATGAATAGCTCAATCCTGCAAAGAATACGCCCAAGACTCGAATCTCCTCTTCATAGAGCAGCTGGAGCATGGGTAGAAGAGTTACCTTCCGTGCTTTGGAGTATTCGAACAACGCCAAACAGGTCAACTGGGCAAACCCTGTTTTTTCTAGTTTATGGTGCGGAAGCGATCCTTCCAACGGACATGATCCATGCTAGCCCAAGAGTGCGGGATTTTGACGACTCGGATGCCAAAGAAGCACGACAGGATGCTGTCGATCTCTTAGAAGAGGAACGAGAACTTGTGCTTCAAAGATCCGCCATTTACCAGCAAGGTTTACGGCGTTATCATAGTCGGAAAATCAGGCATCGTTCTTTTAAAGAAGGTGACTTAGTGCTGAGATTGGTGCAGCAAAGAAAGCACAAATTGGCCCCAGTATGGGAAGGACCATTTGTAATCAGCAAAGCTATGAAAAATGGGTCATATTATCTTGTAGATATTCGGGACACGGAAGATGATCCCGAAAAGCCGAATCGCAAAAGAAAGAGAAAGATAGATGATGAACTAGGAGAGACAAAAAGTCCTTGGAGCATCCAGCAGTTACGTCCCTTCTATACTTAGTTCAATTTCTATGTAAACATCTTTGAGATCATGAAATAAAGTTGTCGGAATTCTTATATCCATGTTTTTACAAGTTTATTATAGTACAAAGCATGATTCCACCTTATCTATTTCCCAATGATCTTACAAAATACTCAATGTTAACCCGAATTGTGCCTGCGTGCTCGGTGTTTAAAAACTGAATGATTTTCAGCCTGCTAACGGCTAAAGGAAACTCGGATTGTGCCTGCGTGCCCAAGTTTCAAAAAATTCCTTACTTTTCTCTAAGTATTATCTGATTGTTTACGTGTTGGGTCACTGGAGCTAGTTAGTAAAAATGCCTTTAGTATGATCCATGTTTCCGAGTTTAAACTGATTGGTTATACCTAGTTACTCGGCATGATGATTCATAATACTATCGAGCCATTTCAAACACTAAGGACAGTTAAAACACATAAACCAGAGAACTTAGAAGACAAAGGAATATTAAAACCCGGAAACCTTGCAAAGAATTTCATAATTAAAACTGCAAAAGGCGGAGTTCTTGTTTATACAAAAGGAATAGAAGCATTACAATATAAATTACATTGTAAAAGTGCAGTAATGCTCCTATTGTCTACTTTCATCATCCAGGTTAAAGACAGCCCTTCAAGCATCCGAGTCTTCTTCGCTGCTATCATTCTCGGGGGCTTCGGGGATCTCCTCTTCTGGATCGGTGATGGAGATGTTCACCATGGAGGCGATCTTGGTGGCGTGGCCTTTGATTTCATCAAAGATGGTGGTTCGCTGAGTTTCCGTGTATCCTTGAGGGATACCGGACGCCACGCGCCAAGACTTTGCACCAGGGTAGTGCATACGCATAAGGCCGAGTGCCATGCGTGTACCACCCCGTGCAGCGGAGCGTAGGATGGATTCCCTGGACTCCGCCACCTCCAAGATGGCACCCGGAAGTTTCTCAACTTCCGAGAACTCCCCAGTCCTCGTGGGAAGGAACTTGTTGACCAGCTGCATGCCAGCAGCTCTGATCGCAGTCCACGTCTTCCCAAAGGCTCGGATTCTATAAATCCAAGTGAGATCTGGGTTATCTCCTGCTTTTTCAGACAAACGACCAAAAAAGTTAAGTGAAAAAGCAGAGAAAGAGAGAAAGACATGGAAAAATGGTAAATGAAGTAAAACTTACCATTGATCCTGTCGATTTCGGAGCCTTCCTCCAGGCGAAGATTTAAGGCATTTTCCAAGTCCTGGATGGTGGACTTATCCTTCTCCGCCTGTTCGGAAGCCTTGGAATGAGCAATTCCAAGGGCCAGATTGCTGGCTTCCAGATCCTTTTGGGCCTTCATAAGTTGCTTATGAAGGTCCAGATTCTCCTCACGGAGACTGGCAGCATTGTCGGCATCTTCAGCTATTTGCTGGGCCTTCACCAAAGCAGCTGGAAAGCAAGGAAAATTCCGAGTTTAGAAAAATCCCGGAAAAATACTTAGACAAAAAGCTGAATCAAAAACTTCAGAGGGAACAAGTTTACCTGTTGTTTCCTTCAGCTGCAGCTGAGACAATGCCAGCTCCACCTCTTTCACCTCAAGAATGGAAATAAGATTCCTAACTTCTTTATTCTTGACGGAAAGCTTATTGAAAACTTCCATGTTAATGGTTTCAGCGGTTTGCTGGAACACGCCAAGGAAAAGAGTAACTAAAAAGCATCAAGGCAAAAAGTATACATTTTGCTTAATGCTTGGGGGCTAGAGTTAAATACCCGGCTCATTCGCTGCAACCCCGCCAAGTTTTCATTGAACTCTTTTGCGTATTCCGCAAAAAGAATTCCGGCCGCGCTTAGGCCATCGTTGAGGTTCTTGAAGTCCTTGTCGAAGGTGGGAATCTCCTCATCAATTGTCCGAGAAGAATTTCCCACCTCTGGAGCCTCCCTTTCCCTCGTGTCCGTGTCCGACACAACGGGCTGGCTGGGCTCCAACGACTTGGTGGTGGGGGCTGTCGCATGCTCTTCCGCCATCGTGGACGGTGTGTCCGGTGCGCTGACGGGAGAAGGTTGAGAGCCTCTGTTGGTCACAGCCTTATGCCTTTTCAGCTTCTTTGGCTTTAAGGTAGAGGGAGGCAGGCTAAAGGCAAAAAACAAAAAAACCCGGAAAGAGTTAAAACTCCAAAGATGAAAGAAAACTTCGACAAAAGAAGATAGGCCGGACGTTCTAACCTGGAGGTGACGACGGGAATCCCGTCAAGATCGATGATTTCCTCAGAGGAGGAAATCTTCTTGCGCTTTCGCCCACCTGCAAAGGCGGCGTGCAACGCCTCCAGATCAGCGTCGGAGGCCAGCTCCGACTCAGGAAGGTCAGCAATCGGTCGAAAAGAAAAAGCAGAGTTAGAAGCGAAAAATCCGAGAAAGCATGGCAAAATTACACCGAAATGACGGAAAAAATACCTTGGGAGCCGGATTGTCGGCCGTACACATTGGCCGACTCGCTTCGTATTGGCCGCGTGATGCGACCAACTGGTTCACGCGCCGCCGCAGATCCTTCGCGGCCCAGTCTTTGCTGGTTGTCCGCATTTTGTCGTTGGCGCCCGTGTACTCGCAAAGGAGACGGCCGCCGTGGTTGGCTAACGGCTGGATCCGCCTATCCAACCAGCAAAGGACTGTGTCCATGCCGGTTAGGGGCGGATCAGAGGAAGTGAGCTTGGTGATGCGCCGCTTGATCCTTAGAAGATCAGGCGGCAGGACTTGGACGGCTTATGTTCCCCAATTTTCTTGGGGAACAGCAGCGGTGTTTGAGAAAGGTGGAACCCCGATGGCCTTTTTTGGGAAAGGAACATCGGGATGATAAAAGAAGGAACCCGTCCAGAATTTGACGGATTCCGAGGTTCTGATCTTGGGGAACCATTCCTCCCTAAATCTCCTAAGAGTGAAGGAGATGGTCCCGCAAGTCGGGAGTGCGCCCTCCGAAGAGTTCCGCTTAACCCCAAAACAGTATAACCAGAAGTCTAACCTAGGTTCTATGCCTAGGAAACCCTCAAAGAGGGCCTGAAAGCCGGCCGTATAAAGAATGGAATTGGGTGGCAGGTTATGAGGCTGGATGTTGTAATGGGAGAGAACTTGGAGGAAAAAGGCAGAAGGTGGCAATCCCATACCTCTTAGGAGATGGGAGGAGAGAAGAACCCGTTCGCCGTCGTTTGGCAGGGGTTCGTTCTCGTCCTCCGGGAGCCGCCATTTCCCTTTTCTTTACCTAATAATAAAGAGAGGAAGGTTTCTTCCGGTCCATCTATTATTACCCCTGAGTTTCAAACAAAATTACATGTCTTGCCACCGCATATATATACCTTCGCCCGGTTCGTTTCCTTCATCGACGTTTTCCTATGTTGTCTCTCCCGCACACTCGACGATGAGTTCGTATTCGTAAAGGACAAGTATTCCCAGGTAGTTTTGTCTACCGTAATCCATCTAAAAATTACAACCCTGCAGCTATCGAAGACCACGTCGTCATGATCGAGTTCCAAGTGATGAAGCTAATCTACTCCTTGGATGCAGGTCATGAACTACAGCACGCACAACCGGCGTGGAAACTCCTGGCCACGAGAAAAGCCGCCTCGATCCTCAAAAAAGAAAAAAGAAAGACGGTCGTCGCCGCCCTGTTGTCTCAAGCCCTTGGCATGCATGGGCACATGGCTAGATGGCCTCGGACCGTACCAAGCCGTTGCCGCCTTCCTGTTGACTCAGACTATCGGGAGCCATTGTCCCATGGACAAACCATAGGTCGGCTGATTATATAGCCCGACTATCCGCATCGTGCTCATCTCCGTGCATGCGGTTGCCGTTGCCATGGCCGTCGTGGCAAGCGGAGCCGCGGTTACCACAAAACCGTCCTGCCTTCTGCTGACATCCCGGCCTACGTCGATGGTGACCAAGGCATACCACTATACGAGTACCTGCGGCGGCCTTCCTGAAGAATCTGATGCTTATCCTGTGCAAGCTCTGCTCGGAGTGTAACGTGCTATTATTTGGTTGTTGATTCAAGTTGTAAGTACATATGAGACTTAGATGCAGACTTGCCGGGGTTCTTTGAGTAAATCTGGCAGTTAAGTCATAGAGAAAGAATCACGGCCTCAAAGAGGAAGCTAGGATGTGTTCTGATTAATAAGGACGTCGAACTGAAGGACGGCGATTAACGGCGAGAACGCCACCGCCGGGTACGCGGTCGTCGCGCTGGGCAAAAGCGGAGTCTGGAGGCTACAAACAAACGACATCATCCACTGCGTCATCGCACCGCCGGACGACCTCGCCGTCCTTCAGTTCGACGTCCAGGCGCACGATGCCGCGTTATGCGGTGTTCTCATCTCATGGATCGACATCTTGGTGGCCCGCTGGGTTTGAATCCGAGGAGGCACGGTGAAGCTTGCAGGCTGTCCTCCTGGCAGATTCTCGTCCTTATTAATCACGTTAGGCATGGATTAAGTGGGACATGCGGGCTTTGCGGGACAGTCCACTTATCCCACATGATTTTGGCGCTTACCCGTGGGCATCCACATAACAAATTAAGTGGGCTAATTACGCGGGTCCCGCGGGAGGCCCACTCCCACTTGCACCCTGAATCACCGGCATGAACTTGCCCTCAGTTGAAACTGATGATTCATAGCAGCGAAGTGATTAGTCCGGGGCGAACATGCTTTTGGCATTTTTTCAGAGCCAATTCATTTACCTTATTTTTTTTCTCTCACGAACATGTTACTCTGGCTTACATATATTTTGGCCACTGTGTTCGACATAATTAGATTTTTCTTGGTTAATTGCTCTCCATTGTTCTTCAATTTAAAGAACTCACGGTCTGGGCAATAGGTTCAATTGTTGCACGATGGGGTTAAATTGGAATACAAGCTCCTCTTGCTTCTATGTATGTGCGTGTATTTTAGGGTAGTCCCATGTGATTGGATCCTCTTCCCTATTTCCCTATGTATTAGCAGTATCTACACAACATCGAATGGCCAGTACACATTCAAAACATTTGAAGAAAAAAATGTGAGAAGGGGTTCAGTTAACTAAGCGATATTTGCATAAATATATTTTAGAGTATCAATAATCAAATCTACAAAAGGTAAATCTAACAAAAGGGTGTTCGAGCAGTAGTTTATGTTTGTCAACTGAAGCTTAAAAACTCCACACTAACCTGAGTTTATTATTTTGCTTTCCAAATGTTGTACACGCCTATCATTTACTTATATATGGGACGTAGGTATCCGGTAGTGATAAGCTTTGTCTACCGGCGCCAATTGAGGACATGAAGAAGCCGCCACCAGTTTGTTAGTGGTTGTGGAACTGGTTGCGGCGACCGGTTGTGGTGAGCCTTCGTCGGTCGATACTAGCCATGTAAGACAAGGACGCCACCCATGTCCGTGTATAGACATTAGTAATTGCTAGAGATACAACACCACTGACCACTATATTCAATAGAAGTCAACCGTAGCAACGCACGGGCAAATTTGCTAGTAGTACTAATCCCACCTTTTCCATGTTTGGAAGGAGGGATGGGGGAATGCTGCAGGCAACCCAGTTGCCGGCAGTCTCCAGTTCTTCGTCCGCTCCGGCGGCGGCGGACGCGGTGGCTTCTGCAGCGGCGAGCTCGTCGTCGAGGAGCGTGATCTTCTCCTCCGCCGTCTCTGGAGCGAACGGCGGAGAAGGCGCGGAGCTTGAGCCTGCAAGATCCGCGGCGGCGGAAGCGCTTCCCTCGCCCGCCGTGGTGCTCGTAATCTTCACCGGCTCATCGCCGGCGTGCGTCGGGGAATCCAGTTGAGGGTCCATCATGTTGATGATGTCCTCGATGTCCTGCGAGACGTTGCGGGCGGGCGAGGACGGCGGAGATGCCATTTGGTAGCGGCGCTGGCTCGCTTCCGGTGACGTTCTGGGCGCAGGGTGCGTTCGGTGCTCTCTCTCTCTCTGCTGGAAGCTTGGGCGCTGTAATGGCGTTTGAGTGGGAGCGGAAGATTTTCCGGGAGGACGAAGAAGGCTATTTATAGCCGGAAATTCATCACGATGCGTGCTAACGGCTCTTTTGACCGTTGGATGATTAACGCGTGTCACTCGCCGAGAAATCCGGGAAATGGATCGACAGGATGATTATGGTTATCTCCTCGTTTCCCGCGAGAATCTGTCAGAGATATGTTTCTGGGTTTCCCGCCTGGAACCCAAACGTCCCTTACGTCAGCAGGATTAAAGTGCTGACGTAGGAGATTCTTTCTCCGCGAAGGATCGTGTGAGAAAAGCCGGATTTTCGGAATTTCGAGTTTTACGTTACCATCTCTTTTCAAAGAAGAATAAGAAGAATCAAGACTGCTGGTCAATATTTCTCGGACAATATGTATTTGGCGAAAGACGGCGAATCAGAGTTTTAATCCTTCTTGGGGTCTACTGTCAGATATATACTAAATAGGGGTATATCAGATGGTAGTCAAAAGTGCCGGATTACCAGGGTGGCCCAACTGGTAGTGGGCTATGGTCCATTGGGCGGCCTAGTAGGCTGACACACAGAAGCCGGATTCTAGAAGGACCCGGATCACGGCCCACGTGATCTGGCTGGGAGGAGAAGGCGGATTCCTTACCTTCCAAGTTAATAGCTACCGTAGTCTTCTAGGTTTCCTACTCTGTATGCCCTAACCCGGTTATTATATAAAGCCGGGCGGGAGATAAGATAACAGGACATGAAGCTACAGGCTAACTCGCCGGGAAGTTGATCCTCAGCGAATAGCTAAACAGAACCTCACATTGTAATTGTATACACAGGCTTTAGTCCTGATTAGTGAGATTGCAGGAGTAGGAACGTCGTATTATTACGACGTACCGAACCTGGGTAAATTCTGTGTCTTTGTCTTCAACGTGATCCCGTTTCCCCACGTGTCTACCCGTAGTCTCATGGCACCCCCTTCTATGAAAACTACTACGATGCCTCGACACCTTCTTATGAATTTTTATGTTGGCATTACTAGCTGGTGTAGGTATGTTCTAGACACTCTTACATGCGGTAATTTTCTAGGAACACCTGCTTTGGAAGCCTGTAATTTAATTGAAAGTTTAGTTGGAACACCACCTACTAAGGTTGCTAAAACTGAGATAACTTTAGATGATGTTATTAAAAAGCTAAATCTATGGAGAAAAATTATCAAATTTCCTTGATGATGCTAGCAAAGTTAATGAATCAATAGTAAGTATCAACTAGAGAATTACTATTTTAGAAGCTAGGAATATCCATGATAGTCAAAATATGAGGATTGGTAAACTAGAGGAGGATATGGAAACTTTAGGCTCAACTTTTTCTTCTCTTAAGTTTAAGAGGGAGAAACCTTCTATGGGAAAATAGAAAAATATATGTATGTCCCCAAGGTGCCTAAACCAAAATCACCTAATGTGCTTAAAACTGATAAAACTTTTAGTGAAACTAAAAGAGATTTGCATGTTGAATCATCTTCAAGGGTGTATAAGGTACCCATTGCTACAATTGGTGTTTTGGAGGAAATTATTGATTTGGATGCTTCTTCACTTGAAAACACGTGAATCAACTATTCTGGGCCAAGCTAAAAGGCGTTAAAGAAAAGCACTTCTTGGGAGATAACCCATGGTTTTATTTTTGCTTTCTGTTTCTCTATTTTCTTTGAGTCAAGGAGTTGTATACTTCTGTACAAACTCCTTTGTATATGTATACTCATGTTTTAGTTGTGCCAAGTAAAGTTTCTGACGGCAGTTGGAGTTGGTTTTGGATTTCTGCGCACGAAACAGATTTCTGTTGTCCACCGTAAAAAATGGTATAAAATACAAAAAGATCAGAATGATCTGAAATTTTTTGTGCTTATTCCTCAGATAATTCCAAATTTTTTTTCATTCTTTAAGTTTTTTATCTGAGCAACTTAGGTTCCCTGAAAAAATTCGTCTTTACAGACTGTTCTGGTTTTGGAAGATTCTGCCATTTTTTCTTGCATTAGCTATTTTACGATGTCAAGTGGATTTCTTTGCTTCAAGAAACATCATTGGCTGTAGCTAATGTTTAAAAGTATGAAGAGAACTTGTGCCCATGCAAAACCCATGATTTTTTCATTGTTTCACTAACCATCTAATGTGAATTACTCTTTGAGTGTGGTGTGAAGGAAGTTTTCAAGGGTCAAGAGAAGAGGGTGATATAATGTGATCAAGAAGAGTGCAAGGTCAAAGCTTGGGGATGCCCCCGTGGTTCATCCCAGCAAATTCTAAGAAGACTCAAGAATCGAATCTTGGGTATGCCCAAGGCATCCCCTTCTTCATCAACAATTTATCATGTCACTTCTAGTGAAACTATATTTTTATTCGGTCACATCATATGAAGTTTACTTGGAGCGTCTGTTTGTTTTTCTTTTGTTTTCTTTTGCTTTCCTTGCTGCAATAATATAGTTGGACCCTATAATTCTTTGTGTTGGAGAGAGACATGCTCCACTTTTTCATTTGAACACTTGCTATGCTCGTATTCTTAGTTTTTCTTCTAGTTGTTGCAAAATTCCTGTTTAGCTCCAATTTTTCGTGCATCTCTTATTCAGAGCTGTTAGTTTTAGTAGAGTTGTGTTAGTACTCTATTTTTTCATTTATATATCTCTTGTAGATTTTTTGTTGTTTGGTGTTTGGTAGAAAATGCTACGTGTGGTAGATGGTATAACAAAAATGCTTGCATATTCTTGTAGATCATTAAACTGGTTCACTTGATTATTTGTTGTTGTTTTGAGATATTAATTTGCTTAATGGTAAACTTGAGGGTTTATTAGAGTAAAAACTATTAATGGTTGGTCTAGAAGCTTGAAGCTGTGTCACACTCAAATAACATGTTGATAGGATAATGGTATATGACTTCCTTTGCTGATAGAAATCGTAATGGCTTTTTGTTAGGCGCTACGGTCGGGGTAGCTAACAGCGACTTGTCACTGCCATGAACCCTCTTGGAGTGATTTTCTTTATGCCTTATGATATCTTGATTTTATTTGGAATATTTTAACTTGTGAGTTCTATGTTGAGGTTTTCTGGCACTTCCACCATCCATATCTGCTAGCCTCTTCGGTGTTGTGCATTGCTCATTCTCACACTGAGAGTTGGTGCAAACTTCACAAGTACATCCAAACCCCATGGGAGAACTTTGTTCTTCTACACATAAGCCGAAATTTGTCTTCCTCAAAACAGCCACCATACCTACCTACCATGGAATTTCCATAGCCATTCTGAGATATATTGCCATACAACATCCATCATCATCATGTTACTTGTCATGCTTCATTATTATTTTGCATACTGCTACACTAGCACAAGCATTTAGTTTTATACATCAGAGATATTTTAGTTTGAGTTATGAGTACTAAAAGTGTGTTGATTCATTGTAAAATAGAGTGTTGCCCCTACCAATGAGGTTATATATCAAAAAAAAGAGAAAAATCTCAAAAGAGAAAAAAAGAGACAAAAGAGAGAAAGTAAAGAGAGAGGTGGCAGCATTACTATTATTTATTCCACACTTGTGCTTTGTTTAGCATCATTACTTCACTTTAGAGAGAGTTTTCATATTATGACTTGCATAACCATGTGGGGAACTTACATTATAGAACTTGGCTTGTATATTCCAATGATGAGGCTCCTCAAAAGAGCTCTAGGTCTTCGTGAGAAAGCAGGTTGGATGCACCCCCACTAATTCCATTGGAGAGCTTTCATACACTTATAGCTCTATGTGCATCCGTTGTGTAGCAATCACTACTCCTTGCATAACTTTGATTATAAGACTTCCTCTTGTCTAATGATCACTTTCAGTTGTGTGAGACTTTCTCCCATTGACCATACAACCCTCCCCCCCCCATAATGTTCTTTTAGCCATAACATCCTGGTGCCAGGAACCAATACAGAACACTTGCTTGTTTTAAGTGCACAATTATTTGAATGATTTTCCTATGTGCATATTGTTGTCACTTGATTTGATCCTAACAGGAGTTGTTTGAGAGTTTGATGCCTTGGATGATTATATTGTTGTTCTTGAAGCTTAAATCATATTTAATATACTTTGCATAGTGGATTTCCTTTTAGTATTGATTCATTCAAAGTTTTTTACTTTGTTTTTCCTAATGGTATATACATTACTCTTTGGTGTCAACTATAAACCACAACCTTTATTTATTTGTTCCTAGTTTACATGCTTTCCATTACTATGATGATCAAGTTTATGTTGGTAGAATTTCACCTCAGAAATTATTTGTTTTGTCGTTTACCTACTCGAGGACGAGTAGGAACTAAGCTGGGATGTTGATACGTCATAAACGTATCAATAATTTTCGATGTTCCATGTTGTTTTCATGCCTTATGCTACATGTTTTACTTACACTTTATGTCATTTTTTATAGATTTCCCGGAACTAACCTATTGACAAGATGCCATAGAGCGAGTTCCCTATTTTCTGCTATTTTTAGTTTTAGAAAAGTTGTTCTGGAAATATTCTCGGAATTGGAAAATTCGAAGCCCGGAAGTCTTAGAATCCCCGAAGGTTCCACGGAGTCCCGAAGAGTCCCGGAGGGGGGGGGGGGCACACCATAAGACAGCGCTCCCTGATACGTAATAAATGTATCCTTAATTTCTGGTGTTCCATGTTGTTTTCTTAGTGTTTCCACATGTTTCCTATACACTTTATGTCATTTTTATTGATTTTCTGGACTAACCTGTTGAAAAGATGCCACAGAGCCAGTTCCCTGTTTTCTATTGTTTTTAGTTTTAGAAAAGTTGTTCTGGAAATATTCTCGAAATTGGAAAATTCGAAGCCTGGAAGTCTTAGAATTCCTGAAGGTTTGACATAGTCCCGAAGAGTCCTGCAGGGGGGCCTCACGGGGCCCACACCATAGGGAAGCGCGCCCCCTGGCCGCGCCATGGGGTGGTGTGGGCCCCCCCGGCCTCCACCGCCTTTGCCCTTTCGACTATTTATACCCCCCCGAGACGTAAACCCTAAATATATTCCACTTCGTCCCGAAAAACACCTAAGGCCGATGTCATCGTCATCCCGAGATCGGGAGGGTTCTGGGGCTCTCCCCGGCACCCTGCCGGGAGGGGAATTCATCACCGAAAGGGTCTACACCACCATGCCCTCCTCCGAATTGATGCGTGAGTAGTTCATCCCTGGACTACGGTTCCATAGAAGTAGTTAGATGGTTGTTCTCTCCACTTTGTACCTCATGTTTAGATCTTGTGAGCTGCCTAACATGATCAAGATCGTCTTTATGTAATGCTACATGTTGTGTTTGCTAGGATCTGAAGAATGTTGAATGCTTTGTCTTCTGATTATCAATATATCATGTTACCTTCATGCACATGTTATTTATGATCTTGCATGCTCTCCGTTATTAGTAGATGGTCTGCCCAAGTAGATGCTAGTAACTCCAAGAGGGAGTATTTATGCTCGATAGTGGGTTCATGCCTCCTTTGCATCTGTGCTCGAGTGACAGAAACGTGATGGATGAAGGATGTGATGTTTCCATTAGGGAGAAAACAACGGTGTTTACCTAGTTTACATTGTTTACATTACACACTTTGCTTACGGTGATAATCTGTTGCTTGCAACTTAATACACATCGTTTGTTTGGATGATACTCGGAGGGTGGATTATTAGACATAGATGAAGTTGGATGACGGTCTATGTATTTTGTTGTAATGCCCGCATGAATCACATAGTAATATTTATGTCCTGCATATGCACGACGGTCGGCCTAAATTTCTGTCAATTGCCCAGCTGTAATTTGTTCACCACGCATGTTATTTATCTTTCACGGAGACACACCACTAGTGAACTGTGGACCCCGGTCCTTTTTCCTCATACTGATAAAACACCTACTGCTTTGATACTGCTGCTACTGCTTTCATACTATTTTGCTACTATTTTCCACACCATACGTTTAACCTCTTTGTGTTCAGCAAAACCGGTGAGATTGACAACCTCACTGCTTCGTTGGGGCAAAGTGATTTGATTGTGTTGTGTAGGTTCCACGTTGCTTCTGAACCGGTAGTGCGCCCTGCCATCTCAGCTGCTTCAACCTTCTAAAGTTACTTCTTCCCCCTACTGGTCTATTAAACCTTGGTTTTTTCTAAGGAAAAACTGTTGCTGTGCTCATCATACCTTCCTCTTGGGGTTTCCCAACGAGTGCAAGACCTGCACCATCAAGCTATTTTCTGGCGTTGTTGCCGGGGAGGAAGAGAATTTCTGCAAGGGGAGTCTCTCACTTCCAAATTCTTTTCTTTGTTTTAGTTTTTCTTAGTTTATTTTATTTTATCTTGTTTTCTTCTATTTATCAAAAAAACAAAAAAAAAGCTCATATTCTAGCTATATTTTTATTCCTGTTTTTTAGTCTTGCTAAAATGAATGTTCCTGAGGTTGAAGTTTCTTCCTTTAAGAAACAAGGGGGAGAAAGTTTGAAAGATGCTTGGTATAGGATAAGTGATTCTCATCATAGATCCACTAAGAAATACTCCACCTTAATCCTTCTTAGGAATTTTTATGTTGGTATTACTAGCTGGTATAGGTATGTTCTAGACACTTTTACAGGCGGTAATTTTCTGGGAACAATTGCTTTGGAAGCCTGTAATTTAATTGAAAGTTTAGTTGGAACACCACCTACTAAGGTTGCTAAAACTGATATCACTTTAGATGATGTTATTAAAAATCTAAACTCTACGGAGAAAAATTTGCCAATGTTCCTTGATAATGTTAGCAAAGTTAATGAATCAATAGTAAGTATCAACAAGAAAATCACTGTTTTAGAAGCTAGCAATATCCATGATAGTCAAAATATGAGGATTGGTAAATTATAGGAGTCTATCGAAACTTTAAGCTCAACCTTTTTTGCTCTTAAGTTTAAAAGAGAGAAACCTTCTGTGGGAAAAGAGAAAAAAATTATGTATGTCCCCAAGGCACCTAGACAAAAATCCCCTAATATGCTTAAAATTAATAAAACTTTTAGTGAAACTAATAGTGATTTGCATGTTGAATCATCTTAAAGGGTGTCTAAGGTACCCATTTCTACAATTGGGGTTTTGGAGGAAATTATTGATTTGAATACCCTTCCATTTGAAAATACTTGATTCCACTTTTCTAGGCCTAGCTAAAAGGCGTTAAAGAGAAGCACATCTAGGAGATAACCCATGGTTTTATTTTTGCTTTGTTTTTATCTGTTTTCTTTGAGTAAAGGGGTTGTATAATTCTGTAGAAACTCCTTTGTATCTTTCTTTTCATGTTTTAGTAGTACCAAGTATGGTTTCTGACGAGAGTTGGAGTTGGTTTTGGATTTCTGCACAAGAAATAGATTTCTCCTGTCCATCGTAAAAAATCGTATAAATCATAGAAAAATCAGAATGACCTGAAATTTCTTATGCTTATTCCTCTGCTAATTTCACAACTTTTTCATTCTGTAAGTTTTTCTATCTGAGCAACGTAAGGTCCTCGAAAAAATTCGTCTTTACAGAATGTTCTGGTTTTGACAGATTCTGTCATTTTTCTTGCATTTGCTCTTTTGCGATGTCAAGTGCATTTCTTTGCTCCACGAAACATCAGTGGATGTAGATTATGTTTAAACGTATCAATAGAAATTGTACCATATAGAACCAATGTATTTTTAATTGTTGCACTAACCCTCTAGTGCCAATTACTGTTTGAGTGTGGTGTGAAAGAAGTTTTCAAGGATCAAGAGAAGAGGTGATATATGTGATCAAGAAGAGTGCATGGTCAAAGCTTGGGGATGCCACCGTGGTTCCAAGCATATTTTTATAAGACTCAAGCATCTAAGCTTGGGGATGCCCAAGACATCCCCTTGTTCATCAACTATCTATCAGGTCACTTCTCGTGAAACTATATTTTTATTCGGTCACATCATATGAAGTTTACTTGGAGCGTATGTTTGTTTTTCTCTCTCGTTTTCCTTTGTTTTATTTTGTTTTACTTGCTACAATAATATAGTTGGATCCTAGAATTCTTCGTTTGAATACTTGCTATGCTCGTATTCTTAGTTTTTCTTCTAGTTGCTGCAAAAATTCTTGTTTAGCTCTCGTTTTCATTGCATCTCTTGTTCAGAGCTATTAGTTTTAGTAGTGTTATATGATTCCTCTCATCTTTGCTTGCTGTATCATTTATAGAGTTTTTGTTAAACAATGTTTTGTATGGTGCTTGTTGGGAAAAGAAACTGCTGCTTGAGGTAGAATTTTTAACAGTGCAAGTAGAAGCTTGTATAGAGTGTGGCTAGACTTTTTCATATCATGCTAGATGTTATTTTAGTTCTAAATCCTTGTGGTTATTTAGTAGCATGATTAGCCTCAAATAGCTGAGAGTGTTTAATGTGCCATTGAAAGAATCATGAGTTGTTCTTGTCATATTGAAGCATAAATTTGTGGTGTTCTCCTTTGAATGTTTTATTTGCTTGACTTGGCGCACGCTCACACCATGTTTATGACTATGAAGCAGTCACGAATAGCCTGCATGACCATTTAGTTTTTGAACTTGTGGTACCACTTATGCTTTGATTAATGATGTTTATGTCCCTATGAATGATTATGGATCTTATGCTCTCTTGATTTGTCACTCCTAGACTTTTGCTAGCCTCCACCTATACTGAGTATGAGCTCTACTCGTGCATCCAACTCCCAAAAATCAAAGTTTTGCCATTGTGTCGACCATACCTACCTACATGTGGTATTTAACCGCCACTCCAAAGTAAATTTCTCACGTGTTACCTTTAAACTTTCAAAATTACTCATGTTTTGTGCTCCTGTTTTAACTCATGAGGACGTAAATAGAGAATCTTTATCTCAATTTTTAATTGGACTTTCACACCCTGGACTAGTGGCTTATCCAATGATAGAAGAGCTGGCAGCGGGGTGCCCAACCCCAAATTAATAACACAAATTCTCTTCACTATTTTTGCCCCTGATTTATCAGTCAAAGCATAATTGTGTAAACAAAAGAGAAAGAGGGATGACCTTCTACCCAGATGCGTCCTTCTATGGGAGACGATCTTGTGAAGTCTAGTTGGCTTGTGACGTACTGTATTTTCTTTTTACCATTTGTTGACATAATCATACACCTATCTTAAAATATAGACACTCCTCCACGGTATGTGATTGTTGGCAGACACCCGAGGATTCAGTTAGCCATGGTTTGTAAAAGATGGTTGGGAGGATTGTCAAGTTTTATACCTCTGTTTAATAAAATAAAAGCTCTAGCACATGAGTGGTCCATGCTTCCCTCTGCGAAGGGCCTTTCTTTTACTTTTATGTTGAGTCTCCATCTTCTAACTTTATGCACAGTTGAGAGAGCATAGTTGCCATTCTGATTTTTATGTGCATTTGTCCCAGAAACATTATATAATTGATTCATGATGTGTTATTGCTTGTTCTCTAATTATTTGTTCTAGTCTTCCTCATGAACTTTGAAGGTGTCCTGGCATTTATGTTTTGCCCCACTCTTGAGGACTAGCGAAATATTACTTTGTCATGTTTTCTCTATACTTGAAACAAACGTATATCTTTATTTGCATTGTTATTCATGATCTTTTATTTTCGTTACTTCTCATGATGCAAGGTGATTTCTATGCTTTATTATTAAAGTTATATTTATCATGCTTGTGTTAAAGTTCTATGATCTCAGCTTACTTATGCTTATACATTATTGATGATCAAGTTTATGTTGGTAGCATGTTGTAACACCTGGGGTGTTACCTGTTTGTTTTGTTTGCATCATATGCATCACATTGCATTGCACCATGTTTGCATCACAACTGGAAATTTCAAAACAATTTAAACTTTCACCCTTGCTCAAAATTCCCAATTTCAAACTTGCAAACTAAATCACTCAATTGTTTTTCAATAATTTGAAGTTGTTTTAATCCAATTGCTTGTTAATAAAACTTTCCCTGTTATCAGAACCCTAATGGCAAATTAAATTTCAAATCATTTTCAATCATAATGGGCATGATCCAATTATGGTTCAAACCACTAAAATTTTGCAAACAATTAAAATTCCATAATTGTTTTAATAAGTGTTGAGTTCATTGAATAAAAATTGATTGAAAATCAACTCCTTATGATTACTAATGGAAATTCAAATCCCAATTTAAAAAGTCCCATTAATAATTCAAAGTTGAACCACAATGCTAACATTTGCTTTTAATTATAGTTTGCAACTTAATAAAATCAGCTATCAAATAAATACCCCAAACCCTATTTGGAAATTTTCAACTAAACAACTTTAATTCAATTAAAACTTCCACCTTGTGAAAATAATGCTAACATTGCTTTCATTCCTGTTTTGGAAAAGTAATAAAATGATTTAATGAAATAAACCACCCCAAAACCCCCCAAATCCTTTCTCTCTCTCCCTTTCATTCTTTACAAAAAAAATCAACTAATAAGGAAAAATAAAATAAAAGAAATGAAGAGAGGGCAACAAGCCCATCCCTTTTCCCTTTCTTTTCCTCAGCCCACCACCACAAGCCCATTCCTTCCAGCCCACCAAGCCCTGGCGCTGTACCTCTTCCTCCTGTCGCTGTCGTGCTGTACGACTCCATCTCACCCCTCTGTTCCACCTCCTTCCCCACCGGATGGGCGCCGTACCATTGCTCCACCTCTCCATAAGTAGCCACCACCCTCCCCCTCTACTAGACCTAGCCTCATCTCTCCCAGCTAGCGCCGCCGTCGCTCCTCTCTCACCCTCCCCGTTTCCTTCCGTTTCTGAAAAAAACCCTGCATCCACACCTCCACTGAACCACCGAGACCACCACCTGCCTCCTCACCGCGGCGACAACCTGGGCACCTCGAGGAGCAGTTGTTGAGGGGAATGGAAACGTGGAGGTCCACTGAGGCTCGCCGTCCCCTCGCCCGCTGCCGGGAGCCCCCGGAGCGACCACGCCGTCGCCGGAGTTTCCTCCGCTTCTGCTCACCGTTCTGAACCACGACGTCCTGCAGCAGGTGATCATCCCTCGCCTCTTTCTCCTCTCCCCCACCGTGCCTCTCTCTGCATCACGGTCGTCCACACACGCACACGCCAACGGCCCGCGAGCACCCGCAAGCACCAGCGCGCAGCGGCATCCGGCCACCGCTGCAGCGACCGACGAGATCGTCTGAGTCTGTCGTCTGAATTTCTGTTGTCAAAATTCAGTTACGTGGCCAAAGTTCAGTACTTCCTGTTTCTGAATCCCTTACTGTCACAACCACACGACCAGCCGCAGTGGTTCGCTCCGTTCCGCGCAGCGCGACGCGTCCCGGGGTCGAATCCCGCGGGCGCAATTTCCCCCCTTTTTTGCAATTCCGCCGCGCGCGCGCGCAGGCCCACACGTCATAGACCTCTGTTGACACCTCACAGCTCACCCGCCCCGTTGGCACGCCACATTGGCAAGGGCCCGCACGGCAGCGACTCAGGCCAGGAGTGCACTGGGTGCACAACGCCCCAGGGGCCTCTCTGTGATTCTAAATCTTCCTTTAGGCCCCATGTTTTTACAGATTAGCCCCCAAACTTAAAATGAACCTAACTTTTATTTTCCAAACTCAAATAATAAAAATAAAATATGTTTTCTGGCCCAAATTTAATACTCTATCTAACTACATCATTTGTTTACTGTTTTGGATTTTCAAAATGCAATTCAAATTTGAATTCAAATAATTCAATTGTAATTTGCAACAATTCATAAATAATTCATACTAATTCCAAATAATGCAAATAAAATATGTTTTCCATGCCATTTGGAATAACCTTTTCAAATATAAATTTTGTTTCATGGTTTGAATAATTTAAATTGCCTAAATAATTTAATACTTGTTTAATTCATCTAAATTTGATAAAATCATAACTTGCTCAAAATAAAATAATTTTGAACATGTAAAATATGTTTTCAAACCATCAAAGTGTGAACTTTTCAAATGTGAATTTGAATTTATGCTTTGAACAAATAAAATTCAAATAATCTTTCACACTTGAATTAAATTCAATTAAAACTTGTTTAATATTGTTTAATTCATAATAAATTCATCCTAATTCAAATTTCAATATTTGAAACATGTAATCCAACTAAAATTTGATGTTCTTTTCAAATATAAACTTTGTTAATTGTTTTGAACACTTTAACTTGATGAAAACAACAACTGCTTGTGTGACATGTTTAAGTAACCAAACTTTCCACTCTTAACCAATAATTTCCAAACTTCTTAAACCTTATTTCAATTGGTTCTATTGTTGTTATTTTGCTGTTTTCCTCATCCATGCATCATGCTAATCCACCCTCACCTGTTGATTAGTTGGAAAACAAATCATCTAACCATAAAATTCATGGGCCTTTCATATGCAACTCAAATTTCATATAAGTCCATTTAAATATGTTTATCATGTCAACTAGTTTATTTCTATGCATCCATTAAATTGTCATGCATCCATATCTTGATCATGCTGGATCTTTTGCCGTAGTAGTAATTGTTGCATCCGGTGTTTGTTCGAGGTTCGTTGCTTCTTCCCGGATAGGACGTTGAGATGATGTGAGCAATGACAAGTTCTGCTACCTTGCGGGATCTCAGGCAAGTATACTCACTTGCTGCCATATGGCTGCCGTTCATCACTTGTCACCGATTCTTTCCGTTGATTCTTTTCTGCTATCCTTAGTAGTAGTTGTTTCTGTTACGAACCCATCACATGAATCCCTTAACCTTGATATTGCCTCACCTCCATACCTATAACCATTGCTTGTTGCCCGTGTCTTACTATCATGCTTAGGGTTGTTTTGCTCGAGTCTGTTACCCGTTACTTTCTGTTACCATTTCTATTATGTTCTGGGGGCTCGATGTGTAATCAACCAATCATGCTAATGTTATTGTTAAATAATAATTTGATGATAAGGCACCGGCAGGAGGCCCTTTGTGGTTTTCAGGCCTGCTAGTGTCGACCCTAATAGGAAAAGGGTCTTGTCTACTGATCCATGATGAGCGCACTACCCGCATGTGGGAAGCGAGTATGGGCGCCCCCCTCAATTTGACTCGATTCGCATCTCGTCCAAATCGCCTCATTTAGTTCGGGTTTTCCATTTGCTGCATGCATGATCTTGCGAGCCCTTGGTACCCGGGTGGAACTTTCGTAGTCGGCATATAGGGGGACACGTTCTTAGAGTGCTATGAGGGTCCATTTTCTTCTGGGCTCGATTAGCCGTGCGCCCAAGGTTCTTTGGGCTTGATGCGAAGAAGAGTTGAGTTGTGTAGAGTACCTCGCTTGGTGGGTTAGCTCCCCATCTGGCGGGTTATTCTTGCGTGTACGGCTAAATTGGTGCAACCCTGCAGGGATAATCTTCTCGAGAAGCCGTGTTTTCCGCGGTTATGGATTACTTGGTGAAAGTACTGGCTAACAAGTACTCAGGACAACTTAAACCTAATGATTAACAATCTTTCACCCCATGATTAATAACTTGACTAGTAATAGGCTTATTGACACAATAATCTGAACCATCATTAATCAAACTGTGTGAGTTATCCTCGGATTGCTTCTTCGGATAAGGGGCGAGATCCAGGATGGGTTTGTTTGGATTTACTTTCAGTTGGTTACACTACTCGATCTTATCTTCTTTCTGGTAGCCGGAAGTCGTAGTATCCCGTCTGTAGTTGGTTAGTGCAGCCTGCTGTCGTTTATTTGCAATAACCCCTTCCTTTCCGTTGATCCCAAAGTATTTGTATCTTGTGATGACTGGCTACGCCGGTATCTTGTGAGTATGGTTTATCCACTTGCCAGTACTTTACCGTACTGACCCACGAATCTCTTTCGTGGCTGCATATTCAACATTGCAGTCAACAGGTTTGAAGTCTGACGACGTTAGCTTGGGAATCCCTCCGGCTTGGCCTGGGCAGGGATTGGACGCTGTCGGTTATCTTCAGGACTCTTAGTCCAATTTGTATCTTGTCCGTAGACGGACGATATGTTGTTTCTTCCGCTGTTATTTGGATCTTTGTATTGTATCAGTTGTATCCCTGGCGCGTCTGAGTCATCTTGTATCTATCTGTTTCTGTTGTAATTGTGGAATATTCGTGAACTATTGTAATGTTATCATAAATGGCAACCTGGAATCGGTTATTATGCGGATTTGGCGGAAATGCTGAAATCTGCATAGTACCCGATCTCGGGGCGTCACAAATGGTATCAGAGCCTTGGTTCCGATTCCCGAGATTGTTTCGATACGAATGGTTATCGAAGCAACGGGTCCGCAAAGCCTGTAGGATAACCTCGCTAACGGTCGTTGTTTCTAGAGTGTCGAAAACTATTTCTGCTAAACTATTTTGGAAAACCTCTCAATAGGATTCTTGTTTTTCTCCTTATCCCTATTCTAATCCCCCTCCCATCTTATTTGTTTTGGAGTTTTCCCCCCTTGTCTATCTTTCAAAGTGTTAGGATCCTACGTGGGTGGACGTTTTCTGAGCCCTTAACCTAATAGGTTCGATCATCGGAAGATTCCTGGTGGAATAACATCATTGTCACTCCGAGCGAGAAGCCCTTGTTAGTGGTGTCGAGAATCCCTTGTTAGTGGTGTCGAGGAGATCAACTGGAAACACGAAGAATCGATAGTCGAACTTCTTTCCCCTCCCGGGTTAGCAGGTGGATTGCGAGGGCGCAATCCCTTGTTAGTGGTGTCGTGTGTAACACCTGGGGTGTTACCTGTTTGTTTTGTTTGCATCATATGCATCACATTGCATTGCACCATGTTTGCATCACAACTGGAAATTTCAAAACAATTTAAACTTTCACCCTTGCTCAAAATTCCCAATTTCAAACTTGCAAACTAAATCACTCAATTGTTTTTCAATAATTTGAAGTTGTTTTAATCCAATTGCTTGTTAATAAAACTTTCCCTGTTATCAAAACCCTAATGGAAAATTAAATTTCAAATCATTTTCAATCATAATGGGCATGATCCAATTATGGTTCAAACCACTAAAATTTTGCAAACAATTAAAATTCCATAATTGTTTTAATAAGTGTTGAGTTCATTGAATAAAAATTGATTGAAAATCAACTCCTTATGATTACTAATGGAAATTCAAATCCCAATTTAAAAAGTCCCATTAATAATTCAAAGTTGAACCACAATGCTAACATTTGCTTTTAATTATAGTTTGCAACTTAATAAAATCAGCTATCAAATAAATACCCCAAACCCTATTTGGAAATTTTCAACTAAACAACTTTAATTCAATTAAAACTTCCACCTTGTGAAAATAATGCTAACATTGCTTTCATTCCTGTTTTGGAAAAGTAATAAAATGATTTAATGAAATAAACCACCCCAAAACCCCCCAAATCCTTTCTCTCTCTCCCTTTCATTCTTTACAAAAAAAAATCAACTAATAAGGAAAAATAAAATAAAAGCAATGAAGAGAGGGCAACAAGCCCATCCCTTTTCCCTTTCTTTTCCTCAGCCCACCACCACAAGCCCATTCCTTCCAGCCCACCAAGCCCTGGCACTGTACCTCTTCCTCCTATCGCTGTCGTGCTGTACGACTCCATCTCACCCCTCTGTTCCACCTCCTTCCCCACCGGATGGGCGCCGTACCATTGCTCCACCTCTCCATAAGTAGCCACCACCCTCCCCCTCTACTAGACCTAGCCTCATCTCTCCCAGCTAGCGCCGCCGTCGCTCCTCTCTCACCCTCCCCGTTTCCTTCCGTTTCTGAAAAAAAACCCTGCATCCACACCTCCACTGAACCACCGAGACCACCACCTGCCTCCTCACCGCGGCGACAACCTGGGCACCTCGAGGAGCAGTTGTTGAGGGGAATGGAAACGTGGAGGTCCACTGAGGCTCGCCGTCCCCTCGCCCGCTGCCGGGAGCCCCCGGAGCGACCGCGCCGTCGCCGGAGTTTCCTCCGCTTCTGCTCACCGTTCTGAACCACGACGTCCTGCAGCAGGTGATCATCCCTCGCCTCTTTCTCCTCTCCCCCACCGTGCCTCTCTCTGCATCACGGTCGTCCACACACGCACACGCCAACGGCCCGCGAGCACCCGCAAGCACCAGCGCGCAGCGGCATCCGGCCACCGCTGCAGCGACCGACGAGATCGTCTGAGTCTGTCGTCTGAATTTCTGTTGTCAAAATTCAGTTACGTGGCCAAAGTTCAGTACTTCCTGTTTCTGAATCCCTTACTGTCACAACCACACGACCAGCCGCAGTGGTTCGCTCCGTTCCGCGCAGCGCGGCGCGTCCCGGGGTCGAATCCCGCGGGCGCAATTTCCCCCCTTTTTTTGCAATTCCACCGCGCGCGCGCAGGCCCACACGTCATAGACCTCTGTTGACACCTCACAGCTCACCCGCCCCGTTGGCACGCCACATTGGCAAGGGCCCGCACGGCAGCGACTCAGGCCAGGAGTGCACTGGGTGCACAACGCCCCAGGGGCCTCTCTGTGATTCTAAATCTTCCTTTAGGCCCCCTGTTTTTACAGATTAGCCCCCAAACTTAAAATGAACCTAACTTTTATTTTCCAAACTCAAATAATAAAAATAAAATATGTTTTCTGGCCCAAATTTAATACTCTATCTAACTACATCATTTGTTTACTGTTTTGGATTTTCAAAATGCAATTCAAATTTGAATTCAAATAATTCAATTGTAATTTGCAACAATTCATAAATAATTCATACTAATTCCAAATAATGCAAATAAAATATGTTTTCCATGCCATTTGGAATAACCTTTTCAAATATAAATTTTGTTTCATGGTTTGAATAATTTAAATTGCCTAAATAATTTAATACTTGTTTAATTCATCTAAATTTGATAAAATCATAACTTGCTCAAAATAAAATAATTTTGAACATGTAAAATATGTTTTCAAACCATCAAAGTGTGAACTTTTCAAATGTGAATTTGAATTTATGCTTTGAACAAATAAAATTCAAATAATCTTTCACACTTGAATTAAATTCAATTAAAACTTGTTTAATATTGTTTAATTCATAATAAATTCATCCTAATTCAAATTTCAATATTTGAAACATGTAATCCAACTAAAATTTGATGTTCTTTTCAAATATAAACTTTGTTAATTGTTTTGAACACTTTAACTTGATGAAAACAACAACTGCTTGTGTGACATGTTTAAGTAACCAAACTTTCCACTCTTAACCAATAATTTCCAAACTTGTTAAACCTTATTTCAATTGGTTCTATTGTTGTTATTTTGCTGTTTTCCTCATCCATGCATCATGCTAATCCACCCTCACCTGTTGATTAGTTGGAAAACAAATCATCTAACCATAAATTCATGGGCCTTTCATACGCAACTCAAATTGCATATGGGTCCATTTAAATCTGTTTATCATGTCAACTAGTTTATTTCTATGCATCCATTAAATTGTCATGCATCCATATCTTGATCATGCTGGATCTTTTGCCGTAGTAGTAATTGTTGCATCCGGTGTTTGTTCGAGGTTCGTTGCTTCTTCCCGGATAGGACGTTGAGATGATGTGAGCAACGACAAGTTCTGCTACCTTGCGGGATCTCAGGCAAGTATACTCACTTGCTGCCATATGGCTGCCTTTCATCACTTGTCACCGATTCTTTCCGTTGATTCTTTTCTGCTATCCTTAGTAGTAGTTGTTTCTGTTACGAACCCATCACATGAATCCCTTAACCTTGATATTGCCTCACCTCCATACCTATAACCATTGCTTGTTGCCCGTGTCTTACTATCATGCTTAGGGTTGTTTTGCTCGAGTCTGTTACCCGTTACTTTCTGTTACCATTTCTATTATGTTCTGGGGGCTCGATGTGTAATCAACCAATCATGCTAATGTTATTGTTAAATAATAATTTGATGATAAGGCACCGGCAGGAGGCCCTTTGTGGTTTTCAGGCCTGCTAGTGTCGACCCTAATAGGAAAAGGGTCTTGTCTACTGATCCATGATGAGCGCACTACCCGCATGTGGGAAGCGAGTATGGGCGCCCCCCTCAATTTGACTCGATTCACATCTCGTCCAAATCGCCTCATTTAGTTCGGGTTTTCCATTTGCTGCATGCATGATCTTGCGAGCCCTTAGTTCCCGGGTGGAACTTTCGTAGTCGGCATATAGGGGGACACGTTCTTAGAGTGCTATGAGGGTCCATTTTCTTCTGGGCTCGATTAGCCGTGCGCCCAAGGTTCTTTGGGCTTGATGCGAAGAAGAGTTGAGTTGTGTAGAGTACCTCGCTTGGTGGGTTAGCTCCCCATCTGGCGGGTTATTCTTGCGTGTACGGCTAAATTGGTGCAACCCTGCAGGGATAATCTTCTCGAGAAGCCGTGTTTTCCGCGGTTATGGATTACTTGGTGAAAGTACTGGCTAACAAGTACTCAGGACAACTTAAACCTAATGATTAACAATCTTTCACCCCATGATTAATAACTTGACTAGTAATAGGCTTATTGACACAATAATCTGAACCATCATTAATCAAACTGTGTGAGTTATCCTCGGATTGCTTCTTCGGATAAGGGGCGAGATCCAAGATGGGTTTGTTTGGATTTACTTTCAGTTGGTTACACTACTCGATCTTATCTTCTTTCTGGTAGCCGGAAGTCGTAGTATCCCGTCTGTAGTTGGTTAGTGCAGCCTGCTGTCGTTTATTTGCAATAACCCCTTCCTTTCCGTTGATCCCAAAGTATTTGTATCTTGTGATGACTGGCTACGCCGGTATCTTGTGAGTATGGTTTATCCACTTGCCAGTACTTTACCGTACTGACCCACGAATCTCTTTCGTGGCTGCATATTCAACATTGCAGTCAACAGGTTTGAAGTCTGACGACGTTAGCTTGGGAATCCCTCCGGCTTGGCCTGGGCAGGGATTGGACGCTCTCGGTTATCTTCAGGACTCTTAGTCCAATTTGTATCTTGTCCGTAGACGGACGATATGTTGTTTCTTCCGCTGTTATTTGGATCTTTGTATTGTATCAGTTGTATCCCTGGCTCGTCTGAGTCATCTTGTATCTATCTGTTTCTGTTGTAATTGTGGAATATTCGTGAACTATTGTAATGTTATCATAAATGGCAACCTGGAATCGATTATTATGCGGATTTGGCGGAAATGCTGAAATCTGCATAGTACCCGATCTCGGGGCGTCACACATGTCACCTCCGAAATTATGTGTTTTATCGTTTACCTACTCGAGGACGAGTAGGAACTAAGCTTGGGGACGTTGATACGTCATAAATGTATCCTTAATTTCTGGTGTTCCATGTTATTTTCTTATTTTTTACCACATGTTTGCTATACACTTTATGTCATTTTTATCGATTTTCCGGACTAACCTATTGAAAAGATGGCACACAGCAAGTTCCCTATTTTCTGCTGTTTTTAGTTTCAAAAAAGTTGTTCTGGAAATATTCTCGGAATTGGAAAATTCGAAGCCCGGAAGTCTTAGAATTCTCGAAGGTTCCACGGAGTCCCGAAGAGACCCGGACGGGGGCCTCAGGGGGCCCACACCATAGGGCGGCGTCCCCCCCGACCGTGCGATGGGGTGGTGTGGGCCCCCCCCACCGGCCTCCACCGCCTTTACCCTTTCTCCTATTTATACCCCCCGAGACGTAAACACTATATATATTCCACTTCATCCCGAAAAACACCCGAGGCCGCCATAGTCGTCATCCTGAGATCAGGAGGGTTCTAGAGCTCTCCCCGGCACCCTGTCGGGAGGGGAATTCATCACCGGAGAGGTCTACACCGTCATGCCCTCCTCCGAAGTGATGCGTGAGTAGTTCATCCCTGTACTACGGGTCCATAGAAGTAGCTAGATGGTTGTTCTCTCCACT
Organism: Alopecurus myosuroides; assembly: GCA_028641055.1. Classification (NCBI taxonomy): domain Eukaryota; kingdom Viridiplantae; phylum Streptophyta; class Magnoliopsida; order Poales; family Poaceae; genus Alopecurus; species Alopecurus myosuroides. The sequence continues at coordinate 246,494,058 of CM054058.1, forward strand.
TTGTACCTCATGTTTAGATCTTGTGAGCTGCCTAACATGATCAAGATCATCTTTATGTAATACTACATGTTGTGTTTGCTAGGATCTGATAAATGTTGAATGCTTTGTCTTCTCATTATCAATCTATCATGTCACCTTCATGCATATGTTACTTATGATCTTGCATGCTCTCTGTTATTAGTAGATGCTCTGGCCAAGTAGATGCTAGTAACTCCAAGAGGGAGTATTTATGCTCGATAGTGGGTTCATGCCTCCTTTGCATCTGTGCTCGAGTGACAGAAACGTGACAGATGGAGGAGTGTTGTTGCCATTAGGGAGAAAACAACGGTGTTCACCTATTTTACATTGTTTACATTACACAGTTTTCTTACGGCGATAATCTGTTGCTTGCAAGTTAATACCCAACATTTGTTCGGATGATACTCGGAGGGTGGATTATTAGACATGGATGCAGTTGGATGACGGTCTATGTATTTTGTTGTAATGCCCGCATGAATCACATAGTAATATTGATGTCTTGCATATGCACTACGGTGCAACCTTCATTTCTGTCAATTGCCCAGCTGTAATTTGTTCACCACACATGTTATTTATCTTTCACAGAGATACACCACTAGTGAACTGTGGACCCCGGTCCTTTTATCACATACTGATAAAACACCTACTGCTTTCATACTGCTGCTACTCCTTTCATACTATTTTCCTAGTGTTTATCACACCATACGTTTAACCTCTTTGTGTTCACCAACACCGGTGAGATTGACAACCTCACTGCTTCGTTGGGGCAAAGTGATTTTATTGTGTTGTGTAGGTTCCACGTTGCTTCAGAACCGGTAGTGTGCCCTGCAATCTCACCTGCTTCAACCTTCTGAAGTTACTCCTTCCTCCTACTGGTCGATTAAACCTTGTTTTCTTTCTGAGGGAAAACTGCTCCTGTGCTCATCATACCTTCCTCTTGGGGTTTCCCAACGAGTGCAAGACCTGCACCATCACGCCCCCTAGCCGCGCATGGGGCTGGTGTGGGCTCCTCGGACATCCACTGCCATCACCCTTTCGCCTATTTATTCCCCCTGATAAGTCAACCCTAAAAATATACCACTTTGTCCCGAGAAACACCCGAGGTCGCCGTCATCGTCAACCCGAGATCGGGAGGGTTCTGGAGCTCTCCCCGGCACCCTGCCGGGAGGGGAATTCATCACCGGAGGGGTCTACACCACCATGCCCGCCTCCGGAGTGATGCGTGAGTAGTTCACCCCTGGACTACGGGTCCATAGCAGTAGCTATATGGTTGTACTTTCCACCGTATGCCTCATGTTTAGATCTCGTGGGCTGCCTCACATGACTGAGATCATCTATTTGTAATGCTACATGTTGTGTTTGCTGGGATCCAATGATTATTGAATGCTATGTCTGTTGATTATCAATCTATGATGTTATCTTCATGTGTATGTTATTTATGATCTTGCATGCTCTCCATTGTTAGTAAATGCTCTGGCCAAGTAGATGCTAGTGACTCTAAGAGGGAGTATTTATGCTTGATAGTGGGTTCATGCCTCCTTTGCATCTGTGCTCGAGTGACAGAAACGTGACGGATGAAGGATGTGTTGTTGTCATTAGGGAGAAAACAACGGTGTTTACCTAGTTTAAACTGTTTACATTACACACTTTTCTTACGGCGATAATCTGTTGCTTGCAACTTAATACCCAACATTTGTTCGGATGATACTCGGAGGGTGGATTATTATACATGGGTGCAGTTGGATGACGGTCTATGTATTTTGTTGTAATGCCCGCATGAATCACATAGTAATCTTTATGTCTTCATATGCACTACGGTGCAGCCTTCATTTCTGTCAATTGCCCAACTATAATTTGTTCACCACGCATGTTATTTATCTTTCACAGAGAGACCCCACTTTCAGGCAGCAGGTTTCAGACGTGCTCTTTTCCTATCTAGGGTACCTACGGGGACTGGAGGGTTTTTAGTGAGGCGGACTGCTGACCTAACCTTTTCATATCAATAAAGAAATGGTTAAATCATGATAGTTATTATGCTCCTTAAATTTTTTTAGTTTCTTGCATATTTTTCTATAATTGATCACGCTTTGTATCTATTAGTATGTTGTGTCAGTCAAATATGTTTTCGAATAGTAATGCGTACGATTTAGTGGGTCTAAATTTGTGTATCTTTTCCTTTTTTTAGTGTTCAAGCTATCCGTAAGCCGGTAGAGCAGAAAGCCTACTGTTGCGTAATACACATATGTAGGTCTAGGGGGCTGATTGCTTGAATAGAACAGTTGTATACTCAGACCTGGCCACGATGCCATTAGGTTGTGAGGACTGATTACTTCCAATAAGTACAGTTGCAATCTCGTAACCCGGACAATAGAGCCAATTTTTTTCTTGACCTTTTTGGTTTAAGCTTGATGTGACTCGCAATAAAATGGCGTGTTTGCTAACCTATAAATCCATTCAGTCATGATGCCCATTGGGACTTGCCTGACCCTGTTTTTATTAGAGTTATAGCAACATTGAAAATCCATGCGAAAACCGGCTTATAGCTTCAGAAGGGTCGAAAGGGTCATCTAAACCATAAGATATGCGGAGCAAAGGCGACAGAAACTCATTACGTATCACGCATAACTTCAAAATATACAAGCGTACATAGATATCAGGAATTTGTAAGGGGTGATGATGCACAGATTAAACCTTCACCTTCATGTCAATGAAAGTTTGGGACTTGGGGACTTGAGAAAACAAAATTTCTCAAGTCAAGAATCCTCAAACCCGGAGTCCGGGTCTTGGGGGACTTGTGAGCAAATTTTTTCACAATCCTAAGACCAAGACTCGGCACCTTTATCACAAAGCATATATGTCGACCCCGGACCCAGAGATATACATAGTGTTATGTGCTCCTAGCCATGGACTCACAAGGGCTTCAGGGTTACCAGCCCCGGCCTTACTCCTAGGGTTGGCAAGTACGGAACGAACAACCACTTCCCAAGTGGCCTTCCGTCCAAGCCTTAGTCAAGTTAACCACACGGTGCTCATCTTACTACGTCATCATATCATACTAGGTTATCGCAGCTTTGATTCATCAACCGGATGGAGCAGAGGTAAACAAGCATGTAAAGCTAAGCGAAGCAGGTATGAGGCTCTGGCGATGCGCACAAGAAAATATATGGCGGCTAGTAGCACTGGATCAGGATATTGAGGCAATGCAGTATATAGGTGAACTATGTCTACTAGCATCAAATACTTTGGAATCGAATGCAAAGTACGAGATCAAATGTTGTTCGAAAGCATATATGAGAAGATAAGAGGTTATGCTTGCCTTGGTTATAAGAAAACCACATAAAGTCTTCAGGAATAAGTGCTTGACTTGTCGGTTAAGATCAAGTATTCGTCATTGGACTGCTGGCCTTCTCTTCGTAGTCACTTTCTACCAAGGGGGAACAAACACCGAAAAGAAGAATAACAATCAACCATGGCATCAATGCAATGTGCAATATGTATTCATGAGCAAGTTAATGCAATGTAATAAAACCCTAAACATGTTCGATGGGTTTCTAGGGTTCGTATGTCAGTTAAACATTTTTACTGAAATTATCCCGAAATAGACCCCAGAGGGGGTTTCGGGCGATTCTGAAATTTAGTGCAATTTTAATAGCTCAAATAGGTTTAAAAACATCATAACTAGAATGCATTTGTCATTTTGAGCAATTTGGTATATAACTTGTAATTTTCTAATTTTATTGAATAAAAACTTATTTTTCTATTTTAAATGAATAAACAACAATAATGGCCATTTTTCAACTTTCTCAAACACGATTGAAAATGACATATTTGGAAAGAGTACATTTTTCTGATCAACGCCATACTTTTATTTTATTTTTCTGAGTATTATTTTAATAGTTATTCAATTTACAAAATTAATCATTTTCTGGAATTTCCTGAATTTACTAAAAAGGGAATTTATGACATCACTGTGACGCAATGATGACCTCATCTTCCTCTGTTCTTCACAGAGAGATCAAATTCGAATGAATTCGTGTGCACTTGAAGAAATGAACTATACAGCAACGGAGAGGAGCTCAAGGGGAGTTGAGGGGTGCCGACGGTTGACCGAATGGTCACCGGAATCCTCGCCGGCGGCGAGCATCCGCAGCGGCACTCGGTGGCGCATGGTGCCGAGGCGAATCAGAGGGGTAGGGAGTGAGTCGAGGGGACGGGTATGCTCACCACGACGCTGGGAATCTCGTGGATTGGTCGGGGTAGACATGGGAGGTCGTAGTCGGCCGCATCGAGCCCAGCGGCCGGCGGCCGGACTGCGGCGATTTCGGCCTCCTCGGCTCGCAGGAATTTTGGAGGAGGGAGAAGAGACCATGGCGGATGCGCGGGGATGCTCATTGGGACTCAGAAGTGGCCAAGAAGACGGCGGCGAGCGGCGGCCCGGGAGCTAGGGTATCGGCCGGACAGAGCGAGATACAAAGAGGAGGAGGAACAGGGAAGTGAGTGGGGAGGGAAAAGGATGACGGCGATGACCTCGGTAGCCCTATCCTCAAGAGATGGCTAGCAAGGAGGAGGTGGCAATCGACGAGGGTGGCGGTCCCACGCAGCTGTTGCTTTCTGTCCCAAGGTAGAAGAAAGCAAAAATAAAAGGAAAATACGATAACCCCCTAGGAAACAGTGAAATTCCATTGAGGTCCTTTTCTACTTCAAAACAACATAGAAACAGATGTTTTGGGGGCCTTTTTAAAAACAGAAAATTTAGCAAAAATCATTTTTGGAAAGCTCACAAAATCTCCAACCTTGCCATGTTTTTCTTTGGTGAAATTGAATTATTTTCCAACACAAAATTTTGGGGACCAAAATAAGTACTATTTGTGGTATTTTCTTAAACCATTTAAATTCACAATTTAAATTGTTTCAACATGGTTTAAATTTGTGGTTTCATGCATGTATGATATGTACACAACACGACAACCCTTTGGTAGCAAAATTTGGGATGTTACAATATAACAGCAAAATTGTGCAAAAATAGGTTTGCATACCAAAGCGACAACCGGAAGGGTCCTCGAAACCACAGAAGTTTAAAGTATTACAATCCTTAGAAAGAATATCAAAAATTGCACAGACGCACTATCGAATAGTAGTGTTTAAAAGGCATATTACAATGCCCATTGGCCGAATGATTGTTTTACTGGTAAAAGGGAGTAGCATTACTCGGCTGCTGCAGCCGAGCCATCGTGCGTGGTCTTGGTGGCCGGGTCTTCAGTAGTCCCCTCTGGCGATTTCTCCGTGTCCGCGTCCGGCTCACCTGTGGAGGGAGCACGAGATGGAGGAGGAACTAACGGAGTTGACGAAGTTGGTTCAGTACCGGCCTCGGCCTTCTCCTTGGCAAGCTCCGCCTTGAAGCGAGATATCATGTCAAAGGGCTTGGGAGCGTGGAAGGGAGCTGGCTTATCCTCATCGTTGTACGACGCGGTAAGCTTGTTTACGTCAAGGTGCTCGGCGATCAAACTAGCCGAGTGTCGGATCTGGGTATTGATGGCCTTGAGGTCTTTGCCCAGAACTTGGTGCCGTCGGGCTTGAACTCAGGAAACTCGTCAACAAGCTTTGACGGTTCAATCTTGGAGTAATAGGCTTTAGCCAAAGCAAGGCCGCGTATCACACCAACCCGGCATGCTGAGCGCTTCCAGGCATCAATCCAGACAGGGACTGTCGAGTATGCTTCAAGCATGTGGGTTACGCCAGTATAATCACCGGCCAACTTCACAACTTCGAGAGTCCATTTTGTCCCTGCCTCAAATTGTCGGATGACATTCTTGAGAATCTTAAGCTTCTGGAGGTCGTCATGTTCGCCAGCAACTTCATCCGGACCTGCAATACAAAAAGGGGAGTAAGATAGTGCGATCCGGGTTAAAACCTCGTAAAATAGGGAAATCCGATTAACACAAAGTGATAGTCGGAAAATAGCTGTGCCTTACCTATGATGGAGTCATAGGTCTTGGCTATGAAAGTTTTGAGCTTCTGGACGAACTCCTCAGTGTGCTTGAGTTTCCTTTTCTGCTTCTTGTATTGCTTGGAGAGATCCTTGAGATTGGCCTCCAGTTCCTCACGGAGTTTTACTTCAGCTTGCAGGAGTTCATTAGTTTTTGCAAGTACTTCATCCGTACGAGCTACATAAGCCTGAAAATGGCAAAGCAATATCAGTCGGCAAAGCAATATTAGTCGGCAATGTACAGATTTTTTTTTCTGCCGGTTCTCACTTGTATTTGCAAGTACCGAGTGACTGTGGACAGTTTACTCGGAACTTGGGGACTAGGGTATTCTGAAGTTTGTATAAGAAGGACTGTGTATTTGCAAGTACCGAGTGACTGTGGACAGTTTACTCGGAACTTGGGGACTAGGATAAGCATATAAGTAACATTAGTTAAACAAACCTGGTGCTCAGCGGCCAAAGACTCGACAATCTCGTCTTCAGTCGCTTTCAAGGCGCGATACTCCTTCAGTAGATTTTCAAACTCCAGGTCACTAAGAGTCGGCCTCGAGGAGCTAGCGTCCCGGTCAGCCGGTGGTGGTGTTGCCTTCTGCTTCCCCGCGTCAAATCTGGCAGCGGTGGTCTGAGGAGTAGCAGTTGCCCTTTGTGTCCCAAGGTATTCAACCTCGGGATCAGTCGGCTGAGGGGCAGGAGGAGAAGACTCGGCTCCTAGGTTGGCCGCATTAGCCGACTCTTGCTCTTCGACGGGCGGGGGATTAGCGCCGCTTTCCAGGTCAACCGCCATCGGGTCGTCGACGGGGGTTTCAACCGGATCGCTGAGCGTGACCTTTGCTCTGAGGGAAGAAAAACAATGTGTTTCGTGGTTGATAAAGGTGAAACATGCAAATTATATGGGATATAGTCAAGAAAGTTATGAAACTTACCCGGTATTCACAATGAAATAAATGGGAAGATCGTTGCTTGACCCAGAAGACACTGACAGAGAATTGGAAATTGAGACTCGGAGTTTTCCGGCTAAGGGGTGACTCGGAGTTGGATATTTTCGAGGAACATAATTGTGATAAGATGAAGGAGTACCGGCTCGGCGAGTGGGCGATTGAAGAGGAATTCCGGGGTTGAGGGGTTCGTCACCCGGTGAAGACCGAGTTGCCCGTCGCTTGGGTGGAGGATATGCAACCTTCTGTGATGATACAGTGGTTAGATATTCATTAAGTTTGCACATAACAACATATGAGTACGGCTCTATGGTCATGGAGGAGTATGGCACCTTGAACGTGACTCCCCTGGGTTTCCTTTTATTGCTTAACCAGGCTTCAGGTTGCTCGGGTTCGCTCTCTTCAGATTGAGAGTCGACCTTTTAAACCGGTGCTGGTGATTGTGGCGTAATGTCAGGAATGGTGGGAGGAGAGTTTTGGTCTAGTAAGTCGACAAAATATTTGTTCAGTAACTCGGAATCACCTTCTTCACTGTCACTCGGCTCTTCGTCTTCCGAGTTTTCAGAAGGAGGAGGGGTTACAATCTTCCACCAATCATCAGATTCCTGAGTAAAGAACAGCAAATATAAAAGTTAGTATACGCGTGTTTGAAAAATTAACGGGTACATAGGAGATCAGTCGGCTCTTACTGGTGGAGCCGGGTTTGAGCGGGTGAAGAAGGGAGAGCCCAGAGATGCTCTTGATGACCTCCACCTTCTCAGCCACAAAGTTCTTCATGGCCTTGTTGACGTCAGCAGCCGGATACGACTTCTCCGAGTATCGGAGAGAGTCGGTTAAGTGGCCCGAGTATTCGCAAAGAAGTTTCTTGCGAATACTATTGGGCGGGATCTTACAGATGATCCAGGTCTTGGTCAGATTCAACCCACAAAGACCGTGGGCTGCTAAGACGAATACTTTGTGAAGGAGGGGTTGGATGGCCTGTCTATCGGCCTCTGGAGCAAAGGCGCTCAGGTTGTCACTAAGAGAAAGGGTTTTAACAGAAAAACCCGGCAGAGGCTTCTCGTCGGGTGTGGAAGTGTTTTTGTAGTAAAAGAAGGTTTTTTTGCCAATGCTTCACATGGGAGTGAAGATTGAGAGTCGGCATCAAAGAATTTTTGCGTCTTTGGATGGCCACGCCTCCATAGACAAGGATGGGACCATCCGTATTTTCGCGGGAAGGTTTGCACTGGAAAAGTTCAAGGAATAATGCGAGATTGGGGCGATGCAGAGGTAAGATTCGCAAAGGACGATAAAATGGCAAATGTTGAGAATCGAATTTGGGCCTATGTCAAAGACCCGAAGTTTGTAATGGTGAAGAACCTCACGAAAGAAAGGATGACCCGGGGGACAGAAACCCCGAGTCACATGCTCAAGAAAGACTATAACTTCACCTTCTTTAGGTGAATGCCGACTCTCCTCTTCAGGAGCCCTCCAGGAGATTTCCGATTGAGGAGCGAGGACTCCAGACTCGGCCAGCTCGTCCAGCTTGTCCTGCGTGACAGTCGATCTGGCCCAGTTGGCCGAGATGGTCTGACTCGGCTTTTGCTTCACAGTCGTGGCCTTGGCCTTAGACTTGGGATCAACCTTGGGAGCCATGGGCAAAGATCTAGCGGAGAACGAAAAGAAGAAATCAAATGAGAAAAGGGGCGAATGTGATGAACACGAAGAACGCGAGTTCAAGATCTAGAAATGAAATCTTAGATCTAGGAATGCATACCGGGAATCGGCGGCGGAAGTGGAGTTCGTTGAACGCGGCGCGGCGGCGCGGGTCGGTGGGCCGGTTCTTGTGGGCAACGGCGGCGTGCGCGTGAGGTCCGGCGTCCGAGCTCCAAGCTTCGGTCTCGAGCTCCAATGGCGCTCCTGGAGGTTGAAGACGAAGTGGAGGAAGATGGCGTTTTGTAATTAGGGTTTCACTGGGCCCTGTATTTATAGGCGCGATGAAAACCCTAGAATGCAAACGGTAAAATGGAGAAAATCACGAGATAAGATACTCGGCCCGTTGATTACGGAAACAAGATCGTGGAAGTTATTCTTATGCAGCCGAGGTATAAATGACCGCCAAAAGAGCCGGTCTCGGAATTATTACTCGGACTAGCCTATGAGGGATATGAAAGTCGGGTTATGAGATGGTCACTATGAAGAGTCGATTTGAGAATTGATACTCGAATTAATACAATGGTTGGGTTATTATGTGGACCTCCGAAAGAGCCGGCCTAGCTATAGTTAAAGCAATCTAACCTATAACACTATTGTATGTAAATGTTTATTGTTTTGCAGGGAATAGCATGCGCTTCGTGGTTGGCTCAAAGTTTGAAGCTACAAGAAAGACGCGCCAACCAAGATGCCCAAGCTATTCTGGGGACTACGTACTGTTGGGGGGATAATAACCCGGTAGGCCCGTGCGGAGGATTAAAGACTCGGCTGGAGGAAGTTCACGCGAGACCTTGTAATATGATAATGGGCCGGGTGTCATTGATGGGCCAGCAGTCATATTGGTAACTCGGCTTATGGAAAGGAAGGTTCTAGAAGACCTAAAAGGCGGTGCAAACCACGGAGTCCAAGACTTGGAGGGCACGAAGAGTAATTTAGGGTTACGTGTAGACCCCAAGTAGGACTCTGGCCGTATCTTGTAAGGAAAGCCAGGAAACCGGGTGTTATATAAACCGGCCCCTATGGCGTAGACAGGGGATTTGAGAGATTTCGAGAGATTCGAGCTATTCTAGTTATACGAGAGCAAGTACTTGTAACCCTAGATTGGAGTCTCGGCGACATTGCAGCCCGAGCCTCTAGATCGCCAATCAATATGATCCTAGATGGAAGTAATCTATCATCTCCAATGGAGAGGTTGAACCAGGATAAATCTTGTGTCCCGTCTGAGCTAAACCCTCTCCCAAACACCAGAGTCGATTTACCCCAACCTAAGTTACCTCCGGTAACGTCTGCCTTGAATTTTCCACGACACCACTAGTGAACTGTGGACCCCGGTCCTTTTTCCTCATACTGATAAAACACCTACTGCTTTCATACTGCTTCTACTCCTTTCATACTGTTTTCCTACTGTTTCCCACACCATAAGTTTAACCTCTTTGTGTTCAGCAAAACCGGTGAGATTGACAACCTCATTGCTTCGTTGGGGCAAAGTGATTTGATTGTGTTGTGTAGGTTCCACGTTGCTTCTTAATCGGTAGTGCGCCCTGCCATCTCAGCTGCTTCAACCTTCTGAAGTTACTCCTTCCTCCTACTGGTCGATTAAACCTTGGTTTCTTTCTGAGGGAAAACTGCTGTTGTGCTCATCATACCTTCCTCTCGGGGTTTCCCAACGAGTGCAAGACCTGCACCATCACACCCTCTGGCCGCGCCTAGGGCTGGTGTGGGCTCCTCAGACATCCACTGCCATCGCCGTTTCGCCTATTTATTCCCCCGATACGTCAACCCTAAAAATATACCACTTTGTCCCGAGAAACACCCGAGGCCTCCGTCATCGTCAACCCGAGATCGGGAGGGTTCTGGAGGTCTCCTGGGGACCCTGCCGGGAGGGGAATTCATCACCGGAGGGGTCTACACCACCATGCCCGCCTCCGGAGTGATGCGTGACTAGTTCACCCCCTGGACTACGGCTCCATAGCAGTATCTAGATGGTTGTACTCTCCACCTTATGCCTCATGTTTAGATCTCGTGAGCTGCCTCACATGATTGAGATCATCTATTTGTAATGCTACATGTTGTGTTTGCTGGGATATGATGATTACTGAATGCTATGTCTGTTGATTATCAATCTATTATGTTATATTCATGTGTATGTTATTTATGATCTTGCATGCTCTCCGTTGTTAGTAGATGCTCTGGCCAAGTAGATGCTAGTGACTCCAAGAGGGAATATTTATGCTTCATAGTGGGTTCATGCCTCCTTTGCATCTATGCTCGAGTGACAGAAATGTGACAGATGGAGGATGTGATGTTGCCATTAGGGATAAAACAACGATGTTTACTTGGTTTACATTACACACTTTTCTTACTACGATTATCCGTTGCTTGCACTTAATCCCCAACGTTTGCTTGGATTATATAGTCATAGATGCAGTTGGATGATGATCTATGTATCTTGTTGTAATGCCCACATGAATCTCGTAGTAATCTTTAAGTCATGCATGTTCTTTATCTGTCAATTCCCAGCTGTAATTTGTTCACCACGCATGTTATCTATGTTTTATGGAGATACACCTCTAGTGAACTGTGGACCCTGGTCTATTTTCTCATACTGATAATACACACACTGCTTCCACTGTTTTCACACTGCTACAGCTGTTTTCATATTGTTTTTGTACTGTTTTCCACACCATACATTTAACCTCTTTGTTATCAGAAAAACCGGTGAGATTGACAACCTCACTGCTACGTTGGGGCAAAGTGAATTGTGTTGTGTAGGTTCCACGTTGCTGCCGAACCGGTAGTGCGATATGCCATCTCAATTGCATCAACCTTCAGAAGTGCTTCTTCCTCCTACTGGTCGATTCAACCTTGGTTTCTTTTCCGAGGGAAAACTTTCTGTGCACTCTTCACACCTTGCACTTGGGGTCTCCCAACGAGCGTGTTTCTACACTCCATCAAGGACAAATGCACATTAAACTCAGAATGGCAACCATGCTATCTCAACTGTGCATAAAGTTAGAAGATGGAGACTCAACATAAAATTAAAAGAAAGGCCCTTTGCACAAGGAAGCAGGGATCAGTCATGTGCTAGAGCTTTTTATTGTGTTAAACAGAGGTATTGAAAACATTTTTTAGAGAGGTGTATGCTTATGTCAACAAATAGTAAACAGAAAATACAGTATGTCACAAGCCAACTAGACTTCACAAGAGCGTCTCCCATAGAAGGACGCATCTGGGTAGAAGGTCATCCATGTTTCTCTTTTGTTTACACAATTATGCTTTGACTAATAAATCAGGGGCAAAAATAGTGAAGACAATTTGTTGTATTAATTTGGGGCTGGGCACCCCGCTGCCAGCTCTTCTATCAATTGGATAAGCGGATGAAGTCACTAGTCGAGGGTGTGAAAGTCCAATAAATAGGTGAGATAAAGATTATCTATTTACCAAGTGCATGGTGTGAAGAGTGTAGAGGCAAGTTTTCCCTCAGAAAAGAAACCAAGGTTGAATCGACCAGTAGGTGGACAAGAAATTTCCGAAGGTTGATACAACTGAGGTGGAAGGGCGCACTACCGGTTCAGCAGCAACGTGGAACCTACACAACACAATCAATTCACTTTTTCCCAAGGAAGCAGCGAGGTTGTCAATCTCACCGGTTTGTTGTACACAAAGAGGTTAAACGTGTGGTGTGGAAAATAGTATGAGAACACCAGTAGCAGTATGAAAATAGTGGAAGCAGTGTGTGTATTATCAATATGAGAAAATGGACCGGGGTCCACAGTTCACTAGAGGTGTCTCTCCATAAAAGATAGCTAACATGCGTGGTGAACAAATTACAGCTGGGCAATTGATAGATAAATAAACATGCATGCCATAAATATTAGTATGAGATTCATGCGGTCATTACAACAAAATACATAGATCGTCATCCAACTTCATCTATGACTAATAATCCACCCTCCGAATAGCATCCGAACAAATGTTGGGTATTAAGTTGCAAGCAACAGATTATCACAGTAAGCAAAGTGTGTAATGTAAACAATGTAAAAAAAGTAAACATCGTTGTTTTCTCCCTAATGGCAACATCACATCCTCCATCCGTCACGTTTTTGTCACTCGAGCACAGATGCAAAGGAGGCATGAACCCACTATTGAGCATAAATAATCCCTCTTGGAGTCACTAGAATCTACTTGGCCAGAGCATCTACTAACACCAGAGAGCATGCAAGATCATAAATAACATACACATGAAGACGACATGATAGATTAATAATCAAGAGACATAACATTCAATAATCATCGGGTCCCAGCAAACACAACATGTAGCATTACAATAAGATGATCTCGATCATGTGAGGCAGCTCACGAGATCTAAACATGAGGCATAAATAGGAGATAACATCCATCTAGCTACTGCTATGGACCCGTAGTCCAAGGATGAACTACTCACGCATCACTCCGGAGGCATGCATGGTGACGTAGAGCCCTCGAGGTTGATTTCCCCTCCCGCAGGGTGTCGGGGAGAGCTTCAGAACCCGCCGATGTCGGGTTGACGATGACGAAGGCCTCGGGTGTTTTTCGTGGAAAAGTGGTATGTCTTTAGGGTTCACGCATCGGGGAGAATATATAAGCGAAAGGGTGATGGCTGTGGGCACCCAAGGGGCCCGCACCACCCCCAGGCGCGGCCAGGGGGCGCGCCACCCTATGGTGTGGCCCCCCCTCCGGGCCTCTTAGGGACTCCGTGGAACCTTCGGGAATTCTAAGACTTTCGGGCTTCGAATTTTCCAATTCCGAGAATATTTGTAGAACAACTTTTTCTGAAACTAAAAACAGCAGAAAACAGGAACTGGCTCTGTGGCATCTTGTCAAGAGGTTAGTCCCGGGAAATCGATATAAATGACATAAAGTGTAAGGAAAACATGTAGCATATGGCATGAAAACAACATGGAACATTAGAAATTAAGGATACGTTTATGACGTATCAACGACTCCCCTGGCGATCCATGGCGCCCACCAATGATCTCTCCTGTGGACCTCTCCACCTTCAAGGGATCTCTAGATCCCTCTCCTGGCAAGGCTCTTCTCCTCAAGGTTTGGTCTTGTTTCTCTACCATAGTCCACCCCTCCTCTCCTGATCTATGTTTCTTCCTTGTGGTCTCCTTTGGTGGATCCATTTTCAAACTTGGTGTTGGTCATGTTTTTCATGCATTACATGCATGTTTCGGTGGCGATCCGCTTCTTATAGATGTTTTCCATCTACATGATCGCACCTTTAGATTTTTGGTCCACTCCAAGGCCGTGGGATTCATGATCTTTAAATTTATGTCTTACTCCTGTCCACAATTGGAATGTTTCTTCCATCCCTGGAGTAATAGTGGTCCTAATTGGACATGTGAATTATGTGCATGGCTCTATGAGCAAGCATCTGCATGGACTGTTGTTTCCCATCGTAAAAATCAGATCAAACCTGATGTTGATCATCGTCCTAGGAGATCCTGCCAGATCTACGTTCCCATTCATCGTTCATCGTCATGCTCTCCTCCGATTTCCTCTGATCACGCTGTTCCGATTACATCGGATCACGTGCCCATTTCCCGCTCACCTTCCATTTCCAAATTTAAACATGTCTCCACTCCAGCCCATAACACCCATCCCACATCACGTGTCGATGATCAGTCACCACCTTCTTCAGCCCATCTCAATCTGGCCTCCTATATGCAGCCCACTTGTGGTAGATGCCTGGCTTCAAGCCATTGGGACGATTCCTGCACCTCCCAAATTCATTGCAAAGAATGTTATGCTTATGGCCACATTGCTAAGCAATGTATTGATCGATGGTACAAAAGATCCCAACAATATCACATTAAACAGAAGGCACCTGAACCCTTGACATATTTATCACCTGTCGTTTTGTCTACTTCCCATGTTTCCTCGCCCGCTACGCCTCCCCCAAACCCTTGCTACAATTATCGTCTAGGAATTTCAATGGTGACCTATCCTTGTGACCCTCAGCCCCACCTTCCCCCGGTACCGAGATCATCCCACCTTGCATTCATCACCGAAGAAGAGATTATCATGTCTTCGGAGGATCACAGCTGCTGGACTGCGACGACCACACCATTTTCATCCTCGAGCCGCCTACAGATCCAAACCAGTTTGATGTTGACGCTTCTCCCATTGTCGATTTCATCCAGCATCAAGGCTACATTGTCTAAGATATCTCGCTCTGCTATGGGAACTATATGGTTTAGTTTTCCAATACCTGTTCTAGGGACACAGTAATAAGGCATAGCCCATATCATGTTGGAGACACTATTCTGCACATTATTTCTCATGATCGTGGTATTAACCATAGAGATTGCACCTTTACACATGATGTATGATTATGATGGTTAATTACCCCCTCTAAGGCTTGGTTAGTGGAGAAGATTAGGGAATATGTAAGCGAGTTTCGAAAAGTCCTTGTCTGGAACAGAGATGACTCTAAAAAGGCTAGGATTATTGTTAAGATTCATGTTCCTGACATGCTAGAGATCCCTATTAGCCTTGTTCTCTGTGAAAACACTAGTGATAATGGTACTGGTCATTCATGGATTGTGGCTAATTATATTTTGCATGCTAAGCTGATTGGTGAGCATGGTGGTGATGAAGAACCACTGCCACCTGATGGTGTTAACCCGCACCCATTACTTGCATTGAAATTTGGTGGTATTTGGGAAGATCAAGTGTTACCAGATAATGATGAACACAATCAGGCAGAACAAGATCACAATGATGATGTTGGCCATGCAGCACCTACAACTGATGAACCTGTCATTCATACCCCACCACAGAGCCCCCATGGCGAGCATGTTAACATTCAGCCTATGATTGAGGCTACTGATGCATTTGTTGCTCTGCATAAGCTATTCTCTAAGGTACTTAATGGGCCCCCTAAAATCATCAATGACATCAATCTGAATGAGATTTCTTGTGCTCAAGTAATCACTTTGGATGTGCCTAGTCTAGATGGTACTGAGAAAAAAAAAGTGTTCTTAAAATTCACTCTGTTATCAAGGATGCCCTCCTTGCCAGTTCTGTCACTTTATCTGAAATTCTAGATCATAAGTGCATGGATATCGATTTTCCTAACAAGCCAAAAACAATACAAAATTTCCTGCCTTATGGCCCTACTAAAGATGTTTAGGTCAATGACAACAAAAGACTTGCTGGATTAAGTGCTGGATATAAGAACTAGGAAGCCTAGAGAAGAGTCCATGAAGAAGCTCTTCTCCAAGAAACTTAAGAAAAATCTTGCACATGATTTTGAGGTGGAAATTATTAATGACATGGCACCTCCTCCACCTATCCTTCCCCTAGATACTATCCAATCCATGGGTGTGAAGCAATGTCAGATTCCTCCTAGTGAAGTGTCTGAGGAGATCCTGAACAAGATGGTGGAATAATGTATCAAGACCAGTTATTATGGTTCTGCCATTTTTAGCAGATGGTCTTTTATATGTTTTATGCGTGCAAGACTATGTCTGTTATTTTACCATGGTCTGTGATAATTATTACACTTGTTATGAGTGGAATTATCTGTGTTTGGACCTCTGGAATATTTTGGAGATGCTTAATGACATATCTTTCTTGGGATTACTACTTAATTTCTCCAGTATAGGATATTTCTCTTGATTATATTATATGGCACATAATCACTCATGTCAGCAACTCAAAATTTTCCCCACAAATGAAATACTTCTTCCACGAGTCTATATACTACTATCAATACCTTCATAGCTATGCTAAGATTGATGTTGTTACATTACCCAATTGGTTTATTAATGAGTAGATTCTGGAATATTCTTGATTGGAATTTAAGGGGGATTAATTCTCAGGAAACATGTGATGAAACTAAAGAAAAGGTTGATGCGATCAATTGTGCTATTATGTGCTTCCATGAGACTAAAAGAGAAAATTTTGATCATTCCTCCTCAGAAAATTCTGCCCTAAGCGATTTAATAATTTTGCCTATACACTATCTGTGGGAAATTCTGGAGTCATTATCATTGTTTGGAATGGAAACCTATTTAAGGGGACTGTCATTGATAATTCTAAATTTCACGTCACTATTGAGTTCATATGCAATTTCTCTGGCTTCATATGGACTTTGACAAATATCTATGGGCCTTCTCATAATGATCAAAGGAATGAATTTTCAATTGTTTTTGGATATTAATTCCTCGGCATACCCCTTCTGGATATAATAATGGGGGATTTAAATCTCATAAGAGGCCCTGAAGACAGGAGCAGAGGTGATGTAATTCCAATAATATCCTGCTTTCAATTCTGCCCTTCAAGCTCATCATCTTCTACAAATCCATTAAAAGGAGAAATTATACTTGGAGTAATATGCAAGGTATCCCCCCTTTTGGAGAAGCTGGACTGGATATTTACTTCTCATGGATGGACCAGTAAATTCCCCAATACAATGGCTTCCCTCTGGCGAAAACTGGATCTGATCACATTCCAATTAACATCAAAATTGGTACTCATATTCCCGAAGCTAGCCTTTTTAAGTTTGAGAATTATTGATGTGATTTTGATGGCTTTATGGATACTGTTACTAGTTGCTGGAACACTATGTTATATCACAAGAAGAACTCTGCTACCACTCTCAATGCAAAATTAAAAAAATTAAGGTCATGATTAAAGAAGTGGATTAAGCAACTATCTAAACTCAATGTGACCATTGATAATTGTTATTACATTCTTGCTCTGCTTGATGGAATTGAGGACCAGAGACCATTGGCTCTTCATGAGAGTAATTTCAGGAATATACTTCAATCTCGCACCAAGAAACTTATTGAGGCCAAGAGAATATATTGGCAGAGTAGAGCCAAGATTAGATGGGCCAAATTTGGTGATGAAAATAGTAAATTGTTTCACTTTGTGGCTACTGATGTCTACGCATGCTTCTATTCTTGTAGATGGTGTTGGGCCTCCAAGTGCAGAGGTTTGTAGAACAACAACAAGTTTCCCTTAAGTGGATCACACAAGGTTTATCGAACTCAGGGAGGAAGATGTCAAAGTTATCCCTCTCAAGCAACCCTACAATTACGATACAAGAAGTCTCTTGTGTCCCCAACACGCCTAATACAATAGTCAGTTGTATAGGTGCACTAGTTCGGTGAAGAGAGAGTGAAATACAAGTAATATGGATGTTTATAAGTGATAATAGCAATCTGAAATAAAAATGGCAGCAAGCAAACATGTAGCAGAACTGAATGTAAACGGTGTTTCAATGCTTAGAAACAAGGCCTAGGGATCCTACTTTCACTAGTGGACACTCTCAACATTGATAACATAATTGAATGCGTAAATATCTCTCTTCACTATGCTACTCCAAACCACTCTCCGGTTGAATAACAAACACCAATTCATTTCATAGGGCTGCAAAACGCACTCCTCAAAGTCGCATGCCCATGTCTAGTTAACCCCACGCTGCCACTATGAGTGCCCTAGAAGGTACTAGAAAAACACCACAATTTTATAGGGTCATCCAACACAAAATATAAATATCATGCTAAACCATACGGTATACACTGTCACCTTTACACCGTGATCAAAGTGTTTACGGAGATCTCATAACAAAACTACTTGAGTCGCATAACGGATGAAGAGTAACATCTACTTATTCAACTAGATTACAAAGCTCATGATCACACAAATATCACACCACGAGAGAGAGAGAGAGAGAGAGAGAGAGAGAGAGAGAGAGATGAAACACATAGCTACCGGTAGAGCCCTCAGCCTCGGGGTAGAACTAGTCCCTCCTCATCATAGGAGAGAGCAACGGCGATGAAGATGGCGGCAGAGTCGATGGAGATGGATCCGGGGGCACTTCCCCGTCCCGGCATGGTGCCGGAACAGAGATTTCTGTCCCCCGAAACTTGTCGGCGACAGCGGCGGATATTCGCATGTTTTTGGTGGAAAAGGCCGATTGATCTAGGGTTGATGCATCGGGGGCGTATATCGGATAAAGCGCGATTCCGGGGGGTAGCCAGGGGGGCCACACCACCTGGTGGCGCGACCAGGGTGACCCGCTCCACCCTACAGTGTGGCCACCATGTGCCCCCCTTCCAAGTCTCTTTGGGACTTCCATGACCCTACGCGAATTCTAAGACTTCTGGCTTTTGAATTGTCCAATTCCGATAATATTTCCAGAACAACTTTTCTGAAACTAAAAACAGCAGAAAACATGAACTTGCTATGTGGCGTCTTGTCAATAGGTTAGTCCCGGGAAATCGATAAAAATTACATAAAGTGTATAGCAAACATGTGGGAAACAACATGAAAACAACATGGAACATTAGAAATTAAGGATATGTTCATGACGTATCAACATCCCCAAGCTTAGTTCCTACTCGTCCTCGAGTAGGTAAACGATAAAAACACATAATTTCTGAGGTGACATACTACCAACATAAACTGCATAAGTAAGCTGAGATCATAGAACTTAAACACGGGCATGATAAATAGAATTTTAATAATAAAGCATAGCCATCACCTTGCATCATGAGAAGTAACACAAATAAAACTTCATGAATAACAATGCAATGAAAGATATATGTTTGTTTCAAGTATAGATAAAACATGGCAAAGTGATATATCGCTCGTCCTTAAGAGTGGGGCAAAATATAAATGCCAGGACACATTCAAAGTTCATGAGGAAGACCAGAACAAATAATTTTAGAACAAGCAATAACACATCATGAATCAATTAATAATGTTTCTGGGACAAATGCACATAAAACTCAGAATGGCAACTATGCTATCTCAACCATGCATAAAGTTAGAAGATGGAGACTCAACATAAAAGTAAAAGAAAGGCCCTTCTCAGAGGGAAGCATGGATCACTCATGTGCTAGAGATTTTTATTTTATTAAACAGAGGTATTGAAAACATTTTTAAGAGAGGTGTATGCTTATGTCAATGAATGGTAAACAGAAAATACGGTACGTCACAAGCTAACTAGACTTCACAAGAGAGGCTCCCATAGAAGGATGCATCTGGGTAGAAGGTCATCCATTTTTCTCTTTTGTTTACACAATTATGCTTTGACTAATAAATCAGGGGCAAAAATAGTGAAGAGAATTTGTTGTTATTAATTTGGGGCTGGGCACCCCGCTGCCATCTCTTCTATCATTGGATAAGAAGATGAAGCCACTAGTCCAGGGTGTGAAAGTCCAATCAACAAGTGAGATAAAGATTCTCTATTTACGTCCTCATGAGCTAACACGGGAGCAAAAAACAGGAGTAATTTTGAAAGTTTTAAAGGTAACATGATGCAACACACCCTATTCCACCAAGCCTATCACCAAGTGGACCAATGAAAAGATCACGAGCAAAGGCAATACATGATAAGGTGAACTCACTCCTCTCTCTTCATGCTTTCGGTGACTTGGTGAATGGTGCGCTACCTCATGGAAATGCCCTATGTGTGCTCAGATCTGCCCCTATCATGGACCCCCGAGACAATTCCCAAGATTCCCAAGAACGTGCTCAATATGATGCCCAAGAAGCCATGGAAGATGACCAAGAAGAACCAGCGCAAGAAGACGAAGGAAAGAAGCCCCAGGTGGCGGAGCCTCCGGTGAAAGCACCGGAGCTTCGACACTTCTCCAGGAAGCGGAGCTTCCGGTGCCGCCTCCGCCAAAATACTCTTCTGTGTGCACATAGCGGAGCCTGCACCGGAACCTCTGGTGGCCCGTACCAGGAGGCGGAGCTTCCGGTGCTACCTCCGCCAAACTTTGGTGTATCTCCTCCTCCTACCTACCCCTTGACCACCGGAACGTCCGTTCGAGCACGGCGTGCGAGCCAGTTTTCGGGCCATTGACCCGTGTATCTCCTCCTCCCACCTACCCCTTGGTACTAGGCTATAAATAGACTTCCCCATCTCAGATCTAGGGTTAGAGATGAATTAAGAACTTCGAGCTTTGCTCTTGTATCCCTCTTGTGAGGTGACTCCTCTTGTGAGGCTACTCCTATGACGTGTATCTAGGACCGTATCAGGATTCACCTCAATTACCTATCCCTTCCCCTTTGTATTCATTTAGGGATTGCCCAATCTTCCTCAACTAACCCTTGAGGTTCTATTGGCGTGGTGGACCGGCCACGGGTGTGAAGAGCTTTCCGATAAGGTGAGTTCAGTTGGATCGATCGTCCCGTAGGCGGCCCTCGGGGTTTAGTTGACGGGAGATTTGGGGTTCTTTGGTTCTTACTAGTTATCTCCCCTCGATTTCCCACGTTTCCCGTTGATTTCAGCCGATTTCCCCTCTCGTGTTCATCGTTCATTCTTCGTGTTCTTGGTCGATTCGTGAAGATCGGGACACCCTAGAGGTTTACCCTCCATATCATCTGGTATCAAGAGCTAGATTGACATGAATTAGACCCCCACTACCCTCCTTTCCACCCAATTTTTCTTCTACCACCATAAATTCAAAATTTTCACCAAAAATAGCCAAAAAGGGATTTCAACCGATCTGTGGATTTTTTGAGTTTTTCTTGGATTTGTTCCGTGGATTAGTTGCTTGAGACCATTCCCCACCTTTCTATTCAGCCACTTTCCCCGAATTTGTCCAAAATTTTCTTAGATTTGGAAGCTATTTTGAAATTGAGCAAAAATCACAGAAAAATCCTGCTCTTCGATTCATTGATAGATTTTCAAACGTGTTTTTCTTTGTCGTTGTTGGTCCGATTTGAGTGATTCAAGTTTCAACGCGAAGCCCAAAATATCATCTACGCATCTACACCAACGGATCGACACGACATCGACAACCACTGGCTGCAAGTCCGAGACCATCCAGAAGATAGGTATAACTTGCTTCCGCTTGAACTAACCCATTGTTTGCGTACCTTTCCCATTCAGACTAGCTCTTTTACATCGCTTGGCATCGCATTAGTGGCACCGAGAGTGCGTGTTGGCACTTGTGAGAGAATATTTTCGAGTAGGCATTGGTTTTTTGGAATCATCAAAAAGAGAAAATAAAAAAAAAAGAGCAAAATAGAAAAAGATGCAAAAGATCGATGCCAATTGCTATCACTTGTAGGAACGTGTATCTTCGTGTCGCAAAAGAGAAGAGGGTGACCGGTTGCCACGGTGCGAATCTTGTTGCCTCTTATAGTTTGCGGTTTGAGCTAGTGTCCTCCTTGCGTTGGTGTGGCATTGATCTTAGTCTTCAATAGGAACATTTCGTCTCCGCTCGTCCATTGGCCGCACTAACCCCATTTATCCCTTGTGTGTGCGTGTTCCATTTTTGTTTCCTCCACTAGGTTTGGTTCTCGTGTTAACATTTCTTTTCGGTTCTTCTCCACGTTTTACAACAAACTTTTCCTTGGATTTGTTGTTTTTCCTCACCACTTTTCTCGCCCATTTTCCTTCCACATAAAGTGTGTGTGTCGCCGTTTGCAGTTTTCTTTCGATCTTTTTGGACTCACTTTTGACATACTTCCCTACACCTAGGCTCGTCCACTAGCCTCAATACGACGAAAAAAAGGTAACGTTGGGTAAGTGAGACATCCATTTCTTCATATCACCCTTGTGTGTTTTTGAGATGGCTAGGGAAGGAGTGTTCACAGATCCGAGCTTGGAAGATGAAGGAAACCCATTCTTCAATGACAACGACAATGACTACCACAACTTCGTCACCCACAAAGACCATTTCCAACTCTGCCAACTTGTGAAGGACGGATTGGAGCGCTATGAACGTCGACTCCAAGCGCAAGAGCCTCGATTGAATGATCAAATGACGCGCATCAACATGAACTTGGCAAACCTTGCCAACTGTCATGGATCATCATCGTCCTCAAGGTCTATACACTCAAGGCACCACAATCAAGATCATCACCAAGCTCGTCGCCATGGTCACAACCCCAACATGGAGGATGGTGGACAACCACAACAAGGACCTCAACAACAACCACCACCATCACCTCCTTCGACACAAGCTCCTCGATGACATTGGTATGACGATAGCTCGCCATAACCACCACCTCGACATCGCCAAGGCCGTGGTGACCCTCTTCAACGTCAACCTCAACGACTGGACCTTCGACAACATCGTCCACCACCTCCACAAGGCCACGACAATGACTATGGTCACAATGACTTCGTGGAAGGTGCTCGTAAACATCGAAGGCCACCTAGGCACAATGAGCGTCCCAACCACAATGACCGCCAAGACCAAGAGCATCCTCAACAACCACAAAAATAACTTCCGCAATTCCCTCACCCAGAACAAGAACGTCCTCAACAACAACACCATGACAATGATGCTAGTGAACACCGAGAAGCACGACTACCTCACTGCCAACAACCACCTCCTAATGACCACCGGCGTCATCCTCGCCAGCATGACCGGGAATGCCAAGACAATGAGGATGACCCATATGATCTTTCACATCCTATCTATGATGAATACCCACATGAGCGACCTCATCGACAACATGAAGACAATAACATGAGTGCCCTTCGCTTCCACGTCCCAAAGTACAATGGTGAAAATGCTCCCTAAGAATATCTTTCTTGGGCTCTCAAGGTAGACAAGATCTTCGGCATCCACAACTATAGTGACAAGAAGATGGTTGCTATGGCTTCTTTGGAGTTCGAAGGTTATGCACTCTTATGGTGGATCGTCTCCAAGAGGAAAGAGTTCGAACCGGATTTCTCCTATTGACACTTGGAACAAAATGAAGCAATTCATGCATGCTCGTTTTGTTCCTCCACACTACAAGCGTGACCTCTTCAAGAAGCTTCAAGAACTTTGACAAGGTTTGAAGTCGGTTGATGAGTACTACAAGGAGATGGAGACCGCATTGATTCGAGCTCACGTGATAGAATCTCAAGAACAAACAATGGCCCGCTTCCTCAATGGCCTCAACTATCCTATAAGGAAGATTATTGAGTACCAACCGTATGACAACATCGTTGCCCTTGTCCATCAAGCTCTCGAGGCCGAACGCCAAATTGCGGAAGACCTCAAGTACAACAAGCAAAAGGCCTTCTTTGCCTCAAGGCCTCCCTCTTCTTCGTCTTCAATGACACAAGTGACTACACCAACCAACTCCAAGACCGCCCCTCAAGCTTCTCATGCTACCAACAAGTCTCCGCAACTGTTCAAGAAACAAGTGCATACCACCACCACTTCGAATGCTCCTCAAGTCAAGTCGAGCACTATCACTTGCTTCAAATGTGGTGGAAGTGGACACAAGTCCTTCGAGTGTTCCAACAAGATGATCATGATTGTCAACCAAGATGGTGAATGTGATTCCATGAGTGAAGGCGAATACTATGCCTTGCACCAAGTTGCTCTAAATTCCTTGGACATGCACAATGATGATGAAGAAAGTTTCTATTGCGATGAGAACAAGAATCCATCGCTAGTGGTGACAAGAGTCCTTACTACTTCTCCTCAAGATGAGCGTGACCAACGTTGCAATCTCTTCCAAACTCGAGCCGACATCAATGGAAAATCAATCAAGGTTACCATCTATGGCGGTAGTTGCCACAACTTGGCTAAAAAAGAGCTTTGCGACAAACTCCAATTGACTTACAAGCAACATCCGCATCCATACCATGCCCAATGGATTAGTGACTCCGACACCTTCAAGATTCAACATATGGTCTCTGTACAATTCAAGATTGGCCCTTATGAAGACACGGTTGAATGTGACGTTGTGCCTATGACCGTGTGTCAGCTTCTTCTTGGACGACCTTGGCAATATGACAAGAGTGCCATTCATGATGGGCGTACCAACCACTATAGCTTCAAGTGGAATAACAAGACGTTTGTGCTTCTCCCCATGTATCCTAGCCAAGTGATCACCGACAACGCCAAGACTCTTGCACGTAAACAAGAAGAGCTCAAATTTCGTGAGATGAGTGGTGAGAGATTGATCCACCTCAAAGAGAGTGAGAGCCACAAGCCAAACATGAGTGGAAAAAGTTTGAGTGCTCCAAAAGGCCTTGCCTTACTTGCCACCAAAAGAGAGATGCGAGAGTTACGAGATGATCCATCCATCCTTCACTTTGTCCTCGTGTGCAAAGGAGAATCACTTCAAACTAACGACATAACAAGCTTCCCTCCATCTTTGTTTCCTTTGTTATAGGAATACCAAGACGTGTTTCCCGACGAACTACCACCGTGTCTACCTCCCCTACGTGGAATCGAGCACCGCATCAACCTCATTCCGGGTGCTCCACTTCTGAACCGTGCTCCCTACCGCACCAACCTCGAGGAGACTAAGAGGATCGAGCGGCAAATACATGAACTATTTGACAAAGGTTTCATTCGTGAATCTCTTAGCCCTTGTGACGTTCCGGTTATCCTTGTCCCTAAGAAATATGCTACTTCCCACATGTGCATGGATTGTCTTCCTATCAATGATATCACCGTTAGATATCGACATCCCATTCCTAGGCTAGATGACATGCTTGATGAATTGAGTGGTGCTACTATATTTTCCAAAATTGATCTTAAAAGTGGATATCACCAAATTCGCATGAGTGTAGGTGATGAATGGAAAACAACTTTCAAAACAAAACTTTGTTTGCATGAATGGCTTGTCATGCCCTTTGGTTTTTCGAATGCCCCTTCCACTTTTATGCAACTTATGAATGAAGTCTTGCGTCCTTTCATTAGAAAATTTGTCGTGGTTTACTTTGATGACATCCTCATTTATAGAAAGTCTTTGGAGGATCACCTTGATCATATCTCGCAAGTATTGTTGTCTCTTCGCAAAGCAAAACTTTTTGCCAATCTTTCCAAATGCAATTTTTGCACCAACAGGCTTGTTTTCTTGGGATTTGTGATTTCTTCAAATGGAATTGAAGTCGATGACAAGAAAGTCGAGGCAATTAAAAATTTGCCAAACCCTTCTTACGTGGGTGAGATAAGGCGCTTTCATGGACTTGCCGGTTTCTATCGCCGTTTCGTGAAGGATTTTTCCATAATTGCTTGCCCTTTGAATGAACTTACAAAGAAAAATGTACCTTTTATTTGGGGCAATGCGCAACAAAAAGATTTTGACACCCTCAAGAAATGTTTAACCGAAGCTCCTTTGCTTGTCTTGCCGGATTTTGAGAAAACCTTTGAGATTGAATGTGATGCTAGTGGAATAGGCATTGGTGGCGTTCTTATGCAAAATGGACGTCCCGTTGCTTATCATAGTGAGAAATTATACGGTGCTAGACTTAGTTACCCAATATATGATAAGAACTATTTGCTTTGGTTAGAGTCTTAGAAGTTTGGCAACACTATCTTTGGCCTAAGGAATTTTTCATTCATTCCGATCATGAATCTTTGAATTATTTGAAAAGTCAAGCTAATTTGAACAAGAGACATGCTAAATGGGTAGAATTCATTGAATCTTTTCCTTATGTCATTAAGTACAAGCACGGTAAAGTGTAATGTCCCAGTGTTTGGGAGGTTATAAGGATCTAAATATAATACGTGCAATTGCATAGCATGCATCTAAAAATACGGGAAATTTTGGCGCGAAAGTTTAAACGAAGCAAAGTGACCAATGTTTCACTTGACATGATGAAATAGGTTTAGATCATCTGGTCGGGAGTACATTTGGAGTGATCTTTATAACAAGTATCTTAGGAAACCAAATCACCTGATAAGACAAACCAGAATTGGTGATGACCAATACTAACTCTCAACAAGCCTAACATCAAGTCTATAAGTGACTTGAGATAATTCACTAGGTATCTAGAACTCAAAGAAGGGTGAGTATCCAAAACACATAGCTGATGATCACACTTCCACAATATAGTAAGGCACAAGTGAACCATCTCATCAGAAGAGACATTATGTCCTCTAAAACATGAAATATTTAAGTTATAAACCATCCACACAAAATAATTCTAAATTATCCAATAACTATTAAGTGAACCTTCACAAGTACATCCCAAAGGTTCAACAGAAACCAAATGTTCAAGCAAGTGTTAACTCAAAAACCACAAGTGGGAAATGACATAATTCTTATTATTAACATATTTATGGAATATGTACATATCTCACCAAGCCTAAAAGAAGTACCTAAAAGAAGAATTAAATCTTCTTAAACTACTGTTAAACCTTAACCATTACATATGATCTTTCCAAATCTCTATGTCTACAATATGCATGACAAAGATTACAAAGGAAGAATATAAAGTAAAATCATGACACCAGAGAAAACAAATAACAACTATGACATAAGTCATTAAACGTCAATAATCTTCACATGCTCATTGTCTCATTCATATTATACAAGTGAGCATATGAAATCTCAACACATCAATGAATCATTTGATCAACTTACTATTAAGTCATCATTCCATAAACACTCCACATTTCTATCCAAATCAACAATCAACAACTAAGATATCTATGGATACAACTAATGGATAACAACAAATACAACCTCTATTAGAGGAATTGAATTGATAGCTAAGTAAAACCAATCATAAGGAAACAAATACATAACTTATGGGAAATAAAATAATAAGTATATGAAAGGAGAATAAAAGCATGAAGTAACTCTTAATCTAGATCTTGTTATTTTGGCTAGACCATTATATCTTGTTTCTCAATGTTCTTGAAGTCATTCTGCAAGAGAAGCAACCCACAAGAAAGAAAGAACTACCACAAGAAGATCTTCAAGAAGATTATTTAGAGTATTCTAGAAGTGCTACTTCAATCTACTATAAGAGTATTTGAAAACTCTTATACCCTGATCTGATCTTATTAACTCCTCATGAAAGAGTGTGATATTCCAATGTTAGTGTTATATAGAAGTAGTTTGGTAACAAGCTTGTACGCCTTGTTAATAGATCACTTTTGTATACTCAAACAATTGAGTGTCATACACAAATAAACAGAAGGTTGAATAACCTAGTATATCTTTGCCATTTGGATATGAAAATTAATTTGGGGCAAGCCTTGCAAACTTGTTCACAGATTCTTCTTATATGTATCTGGCAAATTGATTTCTTAAAGTACACCTATATTTCTTTATAATCATCTAAGTAAAATCTTTACTTGGAGTAATTGGTTGTCTTCACCACAAGGGTGAGAAAGTGAAAGTTGGAATCCAAGAGATGATCTTATTTGCAAGTGACAAAGGCAATCTAAAGACAAGTGGCAATTAGAGACAAGTACATCAGGGAACAGAAGACCACAAGAAACATCACTGCCTTAGTAAGGGAGCATAAGAAATTATCCAATGAAGCATTAGCAAATATTAGAGATACTACAACCTCTGTCAAGCTCATGAGAGAGGAGGAAATCATAATAATATGTTTAAAGGAATCAAGTGTCAAGTATGAAATGATAGCAAGTCATTTCATCCACATGCCTTGTGATATGTGGAGGTTAATGGGAACAAGCTTAATACCTTGTTTTTTATATCCTTCTCATCCATAATACAAATGGATAATAACAAGAATTCATCCATATACCCACATGTAAATGATTACATGTTCTGAAAACAACATGGAATAATATCCATACTTGGAACCTGGTGGAAAACAAACCAACAAGATTCCAAAGCCACACATGTTTCCATTTAATCAAGTACTATGAAAACAACAAAGCTACATAAAGGAAAAAAAGTTTGTTCACACACTAAAATCATTTGGCATGATCTAGAATAAAATTCCCTACATGGTGATTTTGTGAACAATGCATAAAAGAAAAACACTACTAAGTAATTTACCAAACTCTTCCTTAAGTGAATATCAATAAAAATTGTGAAGAGTTTAAATTATGAAAATTACAAAGTATTAGAAAAGAAAACAAGTACATTTACTAACCAAAGTATCTCGTAAGACTTGGAAGAATATTCCATAATTGGTGATTTTTCCATAACACATAAAAACACTACTAAGTAGTGTTACCAAATTATTTTCTAAAAGGAATTGTATCTAAAATTGTCCAATTAGGTTATGTCACTTTGTTAAACCACATGTTTGTTGTGTGTTCATGATAATCATGCCTATGGTAATTTTAAAGCCATTAAATAAATTAAATGGAGAATATAACCAAAAAAACCACTTAAAGTGATCACCCAAGTTTAAAATTAAATCTCCTTCAATTCCACCAAAACAAAACATGGTGAGGTGAACAATTTGATAAGGATTTAAAAAGTGATTTTTAATAATTTTTAGGTTTACAATTTGGACCTGAAAACATTAATTTCTTCTCAATTTTAGTAACAGAAGGACTAGAATGCAATTTAGAGAAACTTTAGCGGGTTATCGAAAGATGGCGATTCTTTTTTCCTTTCTTCTTCCTCTGCCAGACGACAGAGGAAAGCGTCGCCGTGGCCTTGTCGATGCCACCTCATGTTGCCGCCGGTTCGCAAGGATAAGAATCCCAAGGAGCCGTCTGCATCGAGCCCTCTCTCACTCTCTCGCCTCGTTGCCTCTCTCTCTCTGTACCGAACACAAACCCTAACCCTAGCCGCTCCCTGCCACCGCTCGTCGCCGTCGTCTCCGGCCGTCCCCGGAGAATCTGAGACCACCCCGAGCTCCGCGTTGACGTCCTCTACCTCTCCGTTGTAACTCGTTTGCCGGGAAGCCCTGAAGCCACCGGATTTCTCTTCCCTTCCAACTCCGGCCGCCCCAGAGTATTGCTCATCGCCGCTGATAGCCGCCTCGCTGAGCATCGTTGTTTGCTTCTCTGCAATCAGGGTGAGCTGAGGAACCTCTGAGTATTTTTCATTCGAATTATCATGCCCAAATCAAGATGTCACCATGGACCGCCGTTCCGGTGGTCCCCGGGACCCTTCCGATGACCATTTGGTCGAGGCGATGCCACCCCTAGCCTCCTCTTGTTCCCCTCTAGCTATTGGAGGGATTCAATCGAATCAATTCGGGACGAATCACCCGATTGGGAATCTATAGAAGAAATACTCTCTGTGGCTGATGCAGCTATGACGTCAGCATGACTTCGTGGCTATTTTTCTTTTTCTTTTCCTTTTATTTTTGTTTTAAAATTGATTATGCTAGGTGGGTCCCATCTATCAATTTAAATTTGGCAGAAAACGAAATAAATTTAATAAATCAATAACTTTAATTCTATTAATCAGAAAAATATAAATAATATACCAAATTAATCAGAAAAATGTGATTTAAATGTTTATGAACTTTTCAAAAATGTTTGATAAAGCTTAGAAATTAAATATTTTAAATTTAAATTAAATCATTTAAAAATAGACAAAATAGTAAATAATTCATAAAATCAGAAAAATACAAGTTATATATCAAAATGCTCCAAATGACAAATGCAACCCATCTATGATGATTTCAAAGTCATTTGACCAAGTTTTCATGTGTGCAATATTTTGCCTAGTCATTTAATTCATTTCAAATTAGCATAAAATGTTATATCAAGCTAAAGAGAAATACATTTCCAAATCAAATATGTCAAACATAAAACATTTTGTTTAACTTATAAAATTGCTTCTAAAGTTATAATGAAATTATATAATATTCCATTATAACCAAAAAGAACTGCCATAACATTATTTTCCTTATTAATAAAACCCTCATGTTTTCACACCTACTAAACCTATCATCACAAGTCATAGCAAGTATTGTGATGATAGAGTTAGCTGTACTAGTCCCTCATTTTCAATTAAACTCTTTGTCATTAGCTCTACACCTTTGAGCATAAAATAAAATGTGTTTGTTATCTTCTCAATAGTTGTGTTCCATGTGTTATCATCTTATTGCCTAACCATAAGTTGTCTACTTATAACTTAAAAATGATAACAAGTATTTTTTTTATATAAAAGTGAAACACACATAAGTCTAAAAGTAATAACCACATTACCGCAAGTAATGAAACAACTCACCTAAAACTTGTGTGATTGAGATATCGTATCAAACATAGGTTACACTTTTAAGCTTGGGAAATTTCCAGGGTATTTTGCGATGCGTCACATTACTATGCATGTATCATCTTACCAATGCTTTCTGTAGTCCTTACTGGGACTACTTTGCTATCTTTCAGATGTCGGGATTTTCTCTACGCGAACCTCGAACCCCGAAGACATGGATTATTATTGTTATTTCAATCTCAGGCAAGTTCATCACTTGCTCATATCCTTTGCAGTATTTCATAACAAACTATTTGCAAAACCCTATCGTATTACCACCTATGATCAAAAGAATGCATGATCCTATTTTTATAATAATATGACTAATTGAATGACTACCCGAGTGGTAGTGTTCTGTTTGGTGGGCGGATGGGACCATGGTAAGGTGAATAGGTCAAAGGAAGGTTCCATCTGCATGGGAAAGTATTACCTAGGAATTAATCACAAATGCCGTCAGAACTCGGTGCGCCATAAATACCGCGTTAACCATGGGTATTGTATGGGGCGAGTAAGTAAGCTCTGATCTTCTCTCGTTCGCATGTCAACGGGCTTCCAGAGACG
This sequence comes from Alopecurus myosuroides, assembly GCA_028641055.1. NCBI lineage: Eukaryota > Viridiplantae > Streptophyta > Magnoliopsida > Poales > Poaceae > Alopecurus > Alopecurus myosuroides. The sequence continues at coordinate 246,525,156 of CM054058.1, forward strand.
TACGCTGTAGGTCTTGCAGGACTACATGCACATGGGTGGGAGCCCTTACGTCCCACAGACTCTGGGGTCTATGAGTGTCTGCCAGGGGTGCCTAGATCTCCACCGTGAGGGGTGGACTCAGGGGTTCAACCTGTTGGTGGAAATGGGTGGGCATGCGTTGTGCGGAGAAGCATGGATTGGCTTGGACCAACAACCGGGCCCCACACCTATGTGGGCGTGGACAAGATCTCGAGCCTGGTTGTGCAACATGGTCTTGGTCGCCCATGGGTAAAGTAACGCATCTATGCAGAGTGTAAAAGGATGTGGCATGTTACCCCATGTTCTGGGAAGGAACTGCAAATGCTACAGGAAAGGAAACTCCATGAAGTTCTAGTCCTGTGATGGTCTGGCGGGCATAGTTTTCATAATTAAAAGCAACCTCTTGAAGAAAGATTTACAAAACCTTGCATTAGCTTATGAATCTTTCGAGTCTAAAGTTGTAGTTAGTGCATCAAACTAGCCACTATATATCATGAACTTGTTGAGTAATGCTCGTTACTCATTCGTTCCCGTTTGACCCCCTGCTTAGAGTTGAAGCCTTATGGAGGTCGTCATCGTGAAGCCATCGCTACCTCATGAAGCTAGGAGGGGTCATATATTACTTAGTCGATGAATCATCGTCATCACAACGTCGGTGGTGGAGAAGCTATCAAGGTGTAGGTGGATTCCATTGTTGGGATTAGTTGTTTACAAGCCATAGATTAGGGCTGACATCAGCCGTAGTAGATTTAGTTCTGATCTAGAGTTCTTCTCCATCTTGGATCTTCAAATTGCTTCTTCCGATGTTTCATTTGCATGAGATCTTCTTGATTCATCAAGGAGATTCTCAAGATTGTGTAATGAAGTTTGTCTCCTATAGCTTTGCTTGGACCTGTTATGTTTCTGTTGTACTACTCTGAGGGATGTAATATTCACAGATAAGTCCTTCTGTGAGTATTATGTCAACGACTTGCGCACTACATATGAAGTGGTGTGCTCGGTCACCACATAAAGAGAATGTTGTAGCGGATGCTTTTTCTAGAAAAGAGTGTCTTCTTACCCGCCTTGACATCAATGTGATTGGTTTGGATGAGATCAAAGACTTATATTCTTTCGATGCTTTCTTTGGTCCCATTTTTGACAAATTATTGCCCAACCGAGGTTTTGATGACTATTATCATCACAAAGGTTTCTTGTTTAAGGCTAACAAATTGTGTATTCTCGAGTCCTCTCTTCGTTTGTTGTTATTGAAGGAATCACATGAAGGAGGTCTCATGGGACACTTTAGCCGGGACAAGACCTATGCCATGCTCTCCAACCACTATTGGCCCAAGATGAGGCATCAAGTTGAAAGACTCGTCAAGCGATGTCCGGCATGTCTTAAAGCTAAGTCTACTTCCAACCCTCCTGGTCTTTATTTTCCATTACCTATACCACATGCACCTTTGAGTGACATTAGCATGGACTTTTTGTTAGGACTCCCACGCACTAAAACCAACATGGACTCAATCTTTGTCGTTGTTGACCGTTTCTCTAAGATGGCACATTTCACTCCATGCAATCGAACGGACAATGCGTCACATGTTGCCACCTTGTTTATTTGGGAAATTGTGCGTCTACATGGTGTGCCCACGTCAATTGTGTCGGAACGAGATGTCAAGTTCACATCATACTTTTGGAAGACAGTGATGGCCAAGCTCGACGTCAAGCTACTATTCTCCACCGCCTACCACCCACAAACGGATGGCCAAACCGAAGTGGTGAATCGCACGCTCTCTTCACTCCTACGGGCATTGATCAATTCCAACCTCAAGAATTGGGAGGAATGCATCCCACATGCCGAGTTCGCCTACAATCACGCCCTACACCGAGCTACCAAGAAAAGCCCCTTAGAGATCGTCTACGGCTTCAACCCCAACACCGCTCTCGACATCCTACCATTGCCTCTACGCGAGCAAGCGAACATGGACATCAACAAGTGCACCGACTACATCAAGAAGCTACATGAATCAATAAGAGCTACACTCGAGAAGCATTCCGAGCACTACGCATCTATCATGAACAAGAACAAGAAGGCCATGGTGTTACAAGAAGGTGACATCGTTTGGCTACACTTGCGCAAGGACCGCTTCCAACAAGAGCGCAACTCCAAACTCAAGCCAAGAGGCGACGGACCTTTCAAGATCATCAAGCGCATCAACAACCACGCGTACAAGCTAGACTTACCACAATCCAAATACCTCTTCCACAAATCCTTCAACGTCAAGGATATCTCTCCCTTCCATGGGTACCCAAGTGATGAGGAAGATCACGAGTCGAGGTCGACTCTTTTCCAAGGGGGGAGGAGCCCTATTCCACCAAGCCCATCGCCAAGTGGACCAATGACAAGATCATGAGCAAAGGCAATACATGATAAGGTGAACTCACTCCTCTCTCTTCATGCTTTCGGTGACTTGGTGAATGGTGCGCTACCTCATGGAAATGCCCTATGTGTGCTCAGGTTTGCCCCAACCATGGACCCCCGAGACGATGCCCAAGATTCCCAAGAACGTTCTCAAGATGATGCCCAAGAATCCATGGAAGATGACCAAGAAGAACCAGCACAAGAAGATGAAGGAAAGAAGCCCATGGTGGCGGAGCCTCCGGTGAAAGCACCAGAGCTTCCGCCCTTCTCCAGGAAGCGGAGCTTCCGGTGCCGCCTCCGCCAAAAACCTCTTCTGTGTGCACATAGAGGAGCCTGCACCGGAACATCCGGTGGCCCGTACCAGGAGGCGGAGCTTCCGGTGCTACCTCCGCTGAAAACCCCTTCGGTGTGCACGTAGCGGAGCCTCCACCGGAACCTCCGGTTGGACCACCGGAACCTCTGTTCGAGCGCGGCCTGCGAGCCAGTTTTCGGGCCATTGACCCATGTATCTCCTCCCCCCACCTACCCCTTGGCAGTAGGCTATAAATAGACTTCCCCATCTCAGATCTAGGGTTAGAGATGAATTAAGAACTTCGAGCTTTGCTCTTGTATCCCTCTTGTGAGGCTACTCCTATGATGTGTACCTAGGACCATATCAAGATTCACCTCAATTACCTATCCTTTCCCCTTGGGATTCAGTTAGGGATTGCCCAATCTTCCTTAACTAACCCTTGAGGTTCTATTGGCGTGGTGGACCGGCCACGGGTGTGAAGCGGATTCCGGTAAGGTGAGTTCAGTTGGATCGATCGTCACGTAGGAGGCCCTCGGGGTTTAGTTGACGGGAGATTTGGGGTTCTTCGGTTCTTACTGCTTATATCCCCTCGATTTCTCACGTTTCCCCCTTGATTTCACCCGATTTCCCCTCTCGTGTTCATCGTGTCCATCGTTCGTTCTTCGTGTTCTTGGTTGATTCGTGAAGATCGGGCCACCCTAGAGGTTTACCCTCCATATCATAACACATGAGCAATTTACTTTGGAGTGGTGGTTAAATACCACATGTAGGTAAGTATGGTGGACACAATGGGAAAACTTTGGTTTTTGGGAGTTGGATGCACGAGTAGAGCTCATACTCAGTACAGGTGGAGGATAGCAAAAGACCGGGAGCGACAAATCAAGAGAGCATAAGAGCCATAATCATGCATAGCGAGATAAACATCATTAATAAAAGCATAAGTGGTACCACAAGTTCAAAAACTAAATGATCATGGAGGATATTAGTGACTGGTTCATAGTCATAAACATGGTGTGAGCATGCGCCCAAGTCAACCAAATAAAACATTCAAAGGAGAACACCACAAATTTATGCTTCAATATGACAAGAACAACTCATGATTATTTCAATGGAACATTAAACACTCTCAGCTATTTGAGGCTAATAATTATACTAAATAACCACTAGGCTTTAGAACTAAAATAACATCTAGCATTATATGAAAAAGTCTAGCCACGGTCTATACCTTCTACTTGCATCGTTATAAATTCTACCTCAAGCATCAATTTCTTTTCCCAACAAGCACCATACAAAACATGCTTTAACAAAAACTCTCTAAATTCTACAGAAAGCAAACACGAGAGTACTCACATAACACTACTAAAACTAACAGCTCTGAACAAGAGATGCAATGAAAACAAGAGCTAAACGGGAAATTTGCAGCAACTAGAAGAAAAACTAAGAATACTAGCATATCAAGTATTCAAACGAAAAAGCGGAGAGTGTTTCTCTCCCAAACAAAGAATGCTAGGATACAGCTATATTATTGTAGCAAGAAAAACAAAAGAAAACAAAGGAAAACAAAATAAAAACGAATAGACGCTCCAAGTAAACTTCATATGATGTGACCGAATAAAAATATAGTTTCACGAGAAGTGACCTGATAGATTTTTGATGAAGAAGGGGATGCCTTGGGAATCCCCAAGCTTATATGCTTTATTCTTCTAAAAATATGCTTGGATGGACCATGGGGCATCCCCAAGCTTTGACCTTGCACTCTTCTTGATCACATATATCACCTCTACTCTTGACCCTTGAAAACTTCCTTCACACCACACTCAAACAGTAATTCGCATTAGAGGGTTAGTGCAACAATTAAAAATCCATTGGTTATGTATGGCACAAGTGCTACTGATACTTCTAAACATTATCTACATCCACAGATGTTTCGTGAAGCAATAAAATCCACTTGACATCGCAAAAGAGCAAATGCAAGAAAAATGGCAGAATCTGTCAAAACCAGAACAGTCTGTAAAGACGGATTTTTTCAAGACACTTATGTTGCTCGGATCGAAAAAAATAAAAATGAGAAATTTGCGGAATTATACAAGGAATAATCACAAGAAATTTCAGGTCATTCTGTTTTTTCTATGATTTATACGTTTTTTACGGTGGACAACAGAAATCTGTTTCCTGCGTTGAAATCCGAAAACCAACTCCAACTCTCGTCAGAAACCTTACTTGGCACTAATAAAACATGAAAAGAAAGATACAAAGGAGTTTCTACAGAAGTATACAACCCCTTGATCCAAAGAAAATAGAGAAAAACAAAGAAAAAATAAACCATGGGTTATCTCTCAACAAGTGCTTTTTTTACGCCTTTTAGCTAGGCATGATAATTTAAGAAGATGATCACATGAGAAATATTAATTGAAGCAAAATAGAGCATCAAGAAGAAAATGTGAAACAAATTTAAGTTTAACCCACTTCCTATAAAAAATAATCTTTCAAAAAAAACAAGTCAATAAAGCAGAAAGTGGCCATCATAGGAAAACAAAATAAGTGCAAATTTAGAACATTCAACATAAAGAGGGGAAACTTGATATTGTTGAGATGTATAAGAATATGTTTCCCTCTCTCATAATAACTTCCAGTAGCATCATGAATGAAATTAACAATATAAGTATCACAAGAAACATTCTTATCATGAGCCACATGCATAAAAGAATTATTACTCTCCACGTAAGCATAGTCATTCTCATTAATAGTAGTGGGAGAAAATTCAACAAAATAGCTATCGTTATAATTCTCATCACCATAATCATCAAATATAGGAGGCATATTATAATCATAATTAACTTTCTCCTCGATAGTAGGTGGACTGAAAATATCATATTCATCATTGTAATCATCATATATTGGATGCAAAGTATCATCAAAGAAAATTTCCTCCTCAAAACATGGGGGACTAAAAATATCACATTCATCAAAACCAGCTTCCCCAAGCTTAGACTTTTTCCATAGCATTATCAATAATGGTGTTCAAAGAATTCATACTAATAACATTGCTACTAGCATGAAAATAAAGCTCCATAGGCTTTTTAATTTTCTCTTCAAACACTTCATGTCCTAACTCAAGATAAATATTATAAAGCTCTCTCATATTTTTGTTGTTTTCCATTAAGCCTAACTAGTAAAAATAAAAACAAGAAACAAAAAGATATAATTGCAGAATCTAAAGGAAATAACTTCGAGCACTCATAGAGGATGTGAGTACATTTTACCTTACCGAACTCAGGGAGGAAGAGGTCTATCCCTCTCAAGCAACCCTGCAATTATGATACAAGAAGTCTCTTGTGTCCCCAACACACCTAATACAATTGTCAGTTGTATAGGTGCACTAGTTCGGCGAAGAGAGAGTGAAATACAAGTAATATGGATGTTTATAACTGATAATAGCAATCTGAAATAAAAATGGAAGCAAGCAAACATGTAGCAGAACTGAATGTAAACGGTGTTTCAATGCTTAGAAACAAGGCCAAGGGATCCTACTTTCACTAGTGGACACTCTCAACAATGATAACATAATTGAATGCATAAATATCTTTCTTCACTATGCTACTATGAACCACTCTCCGGTTGAACAACAAACACCAATTCATTGCGTAGGGCTGCAAAAAGCACTCCTGGAAGTCGCATTCCCATGTCTAATTAACCCCACGCTGTCACTATGAGCGCCCTAGAAGGTACTAGACAAACACCACAATTTCATAGGGTCATCCAACACAAGATATAAATATCATGCTAAACCACACGGTGCACACACTGTCACCTTTACACCGTGATCAAAGTGTTTACGGAGATCTCATCACAAAACCACTTGAGTAGCATAACAGCTGAAGAGTAACTCTACTTATTCAACTAGATTACAAAGCTCATGATCACACAAAGATCACACCATGAGAAAGAGATGAAACACATAGCTACCGGTAGAGCCCTCAGCCCCGGGGGAGAACTACTCCCTCCGCGTCATAGGAGACAACAACAGCGATGAAGATGGCGGTGGAGTCGATGGAGATGGATCCGGGGGTACTTCCCCGTCCCGGCAGGGTGCCGGAACAGAGATTTCTGTCCTTTGAAACTTGTCGGCGGCGGCGGTGGAGCTACGGATGTTTTTGTCTAGAAAAGGCCGATTGATCTAGGGTTGATGCATCAGGGGGCATATATAGGCGAAATGGCGATGCCGGGGGGTCGCCAGGGGGCCCACACCAACTGGTGGCGCGGCCAGGGGGACCCGCGCCACCCTATGGTGTGGCCACCCTGTGGCCCCCCTGCGGGTCCCTTCGGGACTTCCTTGACCCTCCGGGACTTGACTTCTGGCTTTTGAATCATCCAATTCCGAGAATATTTCCAGAACAACTTTTCTGAAACTAAAAACAACAGAAAATAGGAACTGGCTCTGTGGCATCTTGTCAATAGGTTAGTCCCAGGAAATCGATAAAAATGACGTAAAGTGTATAGCAAACATGTGGGAAACAACATGGAACATCAGAAATTAAGGATACATTTCTGATGTATCAGCTACAATTAATTATAGAAGGAATTATATCACTTCTATTAAAGACTCTGATGGCAATGATATTATTGATCATGATCACAAAGCTGCAATTATATGGGCATCTTATAAAGACGGATGGGTCATCTGTGATAATCCCACTATTGCATATAATCTTCATGAATTGATTCAATCACATGACCTCTCCCATTTGGATAATCCTTTTTCCATTAAGGAAATTGAGAGGGTGATTAAGGATATTCCTACTGACGGAGCTCCTAGCCCTGATGGATTCAATGGTTATTTTCTCAAGAAATGCTAAATCCATATTAAACAATATTTTATTCAGCTGGTTAATGATTTCTATGAGGGAACTGTGAGCATAAGTGCAATCAACACTGCAATTATTACTCTAATTCCCAAAATACAAGATCCTAAGACTATGAATGATTTTAGACCAATCTCTCTTGTCAGTCTACCTCTCAAGTTTGTCACCAAATTGATGGCGAAGAGAATGCAGGACATTATCATCCCTATTCTTCAGAAAAACCAGTATGGATTTATTAATTGGAAGACTATACAGGACTGTCTTGAATGGACATATGAATACTTGCATATCTGCCACCTATCCAAGAAACCCATTGTCATTCTTAAAATTGAATTTGAAAAGGCATTTGACAAAATTGAAATTAATGCTATCATTGCAATTCTTAATGCTAAAGGCTTTGGACCTAAATGGATATCACTTATTAAGAATATTTTATACTCTGCTTCTACATCAGTCCTTCTCAATGGTGTACCTGGAAAAATTATCTTATGTAAAAGAGGAGTTAGACAAGGGGATCCACATTCCCCTTTGTTATTTGTCAACACTGCTGACCTTCTTCAATCTGTGATTAATAATGCATGGCAGAATGGAGACATATCACTACAAGTGGATAATGATTTTGGTCAGAAATATCCCATAATACAATATGTTGATGACATTCTTCTTATCATGCCAGCAGACTGTTCCCAACTGGAAATATTAAAGATCATATTACTAGAATTCATTTAGTATACTGGACTCAGAAATCAATTTCAATGAGACTACAATTGCCCCAATTAATGTTGTGGATGTGGACATTCAAAACCTTGTTGATAGTTTTGGATGTAAAATTGAATGCCTCCTATTCACATATCTTGGTCTTCCACTTGGAACTACTAGACCATCTATGGAATGTCTTATGCCCATGGTGTCTAGACTAGACAGAAGATTATCTGGTATTTCATCTCTACTATAATAGACTAGCGGACTCACTTTACTCAATTCTGTAATTGCATCCCTCCCTATGTTTGCTATGTGGTCTCGCAAGATCCATATTACTATTATGGTTCTCTTTGAAAAAAGTGGGAGACCATTATTATGGAGTGGTAATGACATTCATAACAATGGTAAATTCCTAGCCAGCTGGGATATGGTGTGTAGACCCAGAGATAGAGGGGGACTTGGAGTATTGAATCTCAGAACACAGAACAAACATCTCCTTATGAAGAATGTTCACAAATTCTATAACCATATAAACATTCCATGGGTTAACCTGATATGGAATGCATACTACAGTGATGTGGTCCCACACTCTGTTAACCCTAAAGGATCATTTTGGTGGAAAGATTGTCTATCTCTTTTTGATCAGTAGAGAGAACTGACTTCATGCAAAGTTGGAAATGGTAGCACTCTGACACTATGGTATGATAAATGGAAGCCACATATTGCTGAAGAAAAATATCCTCACCTTCATTCATTTTCCAAGAACAGCTTGGTCAGTCTTAAACATGCCAAGAATATTTCCAGTTTTAACATTTATGGCGTGTTTGATTCCCCTCTATCAAGAATTGCACAACAACAACTTCAAGTTCTACAATTGGAATTAGCGTCTACGGGTATTAATGACTCCCCTGATTCATGGTGTTTCAAATGGGGTAGCGACAATTCACAAACTAAAAAGATTTATAATGCCCTGATGGTTGATCATCATGTGGATAAATCTATTCTGGACATATGGAAAACATGCAACATCCCTAGCCAAAGATTCTTTGTCTGGCTGTTATTCAACTCAAGACTTAACACCCAAGTCCTTATGAATCACAAGAACTTCTATGTGGAATTTTAGTACCGCATCCTTTCTGATACTTGCCCCTATGAGACCCTTCTCCATCTTTTCTTTGAATGCAGTTTCAGTCAAAGTTTTTGGTGGGCACTTGGTTTCAAATGGAATACTGATCTGCCCCTCAATGACATGATTCAAGAAGCCAAATCAAGATACAACATCCAATTTTTCATGGACACCATCATTATGGGATGCTAGAGCACATGGGACCAGAGAAATTGTTACATTTTTTTCAATATTTATCCTACCTTGCCTAGATGCCTATCTCATTTCGAAGCTGGTTTTTCTAACAATCTCAACAGAGCTAAACCTAGCCTTAAGGAGGGTATGCAATCATGGTTGGATAGTCTATGATATTATGACTCTGTTGTAATTCTTTGTCAGTTCTTGATCCTAAAAAATCTATAAAATTGACGCAGTAGGGATTTTCCCTACTATTTTTGTGTAAAAAAACATTACCAGAACCTGGCCTATGGAGTTTATATGACGGCTAGAAAACTGAGGCACTATTTCCAGGAGCATCCAATCACTGTGATGTCCAATGCACCACTGTCAGAAATACTCAATAACTACAACACAACAGGACGAGTGGCCAAGTGGGGTATCGAGCTTGGTCCACTAGATATAACTTATGAGACACGGAAGGCGATTAAGTCATAGGTACTCCCATATTTCGTCTTAGAATGGCTCGAGCTGGAACAACCCAAGCTGTTGGACATGACGAGTAGCTAGACAATGTATTTGATGGAGCCAAGCGAGCATCTGGAGCAGGAGCAGGAGTAATACTCACATCCCCTAGAGGTGATAGACTACTATACGTACTTTGGATGAACTTCAGGAACACATCAAACAATGAAGCTGAGTATGAAGCACTCATTCACGGTGTGAAAATGACAAAAACATGTGGAGCCACTCGACTCGTCATTTATGGTGACTCGAACCACGTGGTACAACAAACCATGACGGAGTGTGACGCCCCAGCAGAAATTATGGCTGTATACCAAGAAATCTACAACAAACTTGAAGTTGAATTTGACGGATGCGAACTACAACACATTGGCAGAGGGAGCAATTCATAGGCAGATGCCCTAGCAACAATCGGGTCTACATGTGCACCGATACCACCCGATGTTTTCTATGAAGAAATTGATCATCCCTCCATCAAGCGTAAAGTACTATCTATAGAAATAGCTAAAGACTCGAAAGCCAGCAATGCAGAGCAGTCAGAGGAAGAAGCAGGACCCACACCTATGGACATACGAGAACAAGTAAACCGGGTAGAAACCACCTGGATGCAACCATTGATCAACTACATGACGCGAAACGAACTCCCTGAGGACCAGGAAGAAGCACGCCGAGTGATGCACAGGTCTAAGGCGTTTACAATATATGATAGGCAACTCATAACCGCAGCGTATCGGACATACTACAGATGTGAATCATTCTAGAAGAAGGAAGAGAGGTATTGTTGGATAAACATCGAGGAACCTGTGGGCACCATGTAGGGAGCAGAAACTTAGTTCAAAAAGCCTTTCGAGCTAGATTCTATTGGCCAACAGAAGAACATGATGCCAAGGCCAACGTACAACACTGCGAGGCATGTCAAATGTTCATCACTAGGCTTAATGTCCTAGCCACAGAACTTTACATGATACCACTCGCATGGCCTTTTGCCCAATGGGGACTCGACATGGTCGGACCACTCAGTCGGTCATCCAATGGTGGGTACGCTTGACTGTTTGTGGCAATCGATAAATTTTTACCAAATGGATCGAAGCAATGCCCGTCACATCACAGGACGCATATTCAGCAATAAAATTCATCAGATCCATGGTGAACAGATTGGGAGTGCCACACAGCATCATCACAGATAATGGAACAAACTTTACATCAGTAGAATTTGAGGACTATTGCAAGGAGCTAGGGATCAACATCAGGTACACATCAGTCGCACACCCGCAAACCAATGGGAAGGAAGAGCGCTCGAATGGGTTAATTACAGCAGGACTAAAGAAACGGCTACTGACACCACTAAAACGAGCAACTCGAGCATGGGCAGAGGAATTGCCCTCAGTACTTTGGAGCCAAAAAACAATGCCAAACAGATCTCTAGGGTACATGTCATTCTTCATGGTATACGGGGCTGACGCAGTATTACCAGCAGAAGTACGGCACAATGCCTCTCGGGTTACCTCCTACAAAGAGGAGGACTCAAATGAAGCACTTGTAGATGCACTAGACTTGGTAGACGAGACTCGGGATACAACACTCACGCGCACAGCCGTATATCAGCAAGGTTTGTGCAACTATCACACCCTTTGAGTGTATAGCAGAACCTTCAACGTGGGAGACATGGTGCTGCGGCTAAAACAAGTAAGCCACGACAAGTTGACATTCCTGTGGGAAGGACCCTATGTCATAGGGGAAGTACTCGGGAATGGTGCGTACAAGCTCAAGCATAAAAAGACTGGGAACTTCTACAAAAATCCATGGAATGTCTCGCAGCTACGTCGTTTTTATGCTTAGTTTTCTTTATATTAGGTACAATTAGAATAAGACTATTTTAGCCATCTTTGTGTATTGCTTGAACAAATCAAACAATATTACCGCTCTGCTGCGAGGCCTTTTCTCCTGTCTGTTTTACAGTTACAATCAAGAACCAATTGTAGCCCCACCCGAGTGAAGGAAAAAGCTTATATACTTGCCATAGTCGAGGGCTGCATAGGAAAAGGTTCAAATAGGAAAAGGGGTGACCCCCAGCCGCGGTCGCACTCGAAACACTCTAGGGCTGCGCAACAATCAGTTGAAACAGAAAAAGGGGTGACTCCCAGCCGTGGTCGCACTCAAAACACTCGAAGGCTGTACAACAATGAGTTCAAACAGGAAAAAATGGGTGACTCACAACCGTGGTCGCACTCGAAACACTCAGGAGCTATGGAGCAATTAGTTCAAACAGGAAAAAGGGGTGACTCCCAGCCGCGATCGCACTCAAAACACTCGGGGGTTGCAGAGCAATAAGTTAAAATAGAAAAAGGGGGTGACTCTCAGCCGTAGTCGCACTCAAAACACTCGCGGGATGCACAACATTAAGTTAAAACAGAAAAAGGGGGTGACTCCCAGCCGTAGTCGCACTCGAAACACTCGAGTTGTGCAACAATCGGTTCAAACGGGAAAAAAGGGGTGACTCCTAGCCGCGGTCGCACTTGAAACACTCGGGGGCTACATAGCAATAAGTTTAAACAGAAAAAAGGGGTGACTCCCAGCCGTAGTTGCACTCGAAACACTCAGGGGCTACGCAACAATAATTGAGGATTCCAACCACTTGCAAGTTGCACATTTGTCTCCTCTTCTGCCAAGCGCATGAGTGTGACTGCTACAGGACTGGCTGCTTCATATTGGGCACTCATGTTGACACGTTCGCGACCTTGAGGAGCAAGAGCACCCCTAGCAATTTTGATAAAACTCATATGTGGGTAGTGAGTTTTGGCAACCGCTAAAACAACCTTGGCTCCACCAACCAGCTGACGACGGACAAGTGCTTTGGCATGATTATAGCTACTAAATTAACACATCAAGTTGAAGAGTCCTTCTTGCAGCTTGTTGAGTGGAAACAAGGCCCCATATATATATTGAGAAAGCGGCGTGATAGGAGCCAATCACCCCCACCAACTTGTTGGGCCGAGTACGCAGCGTCAAGAGTACTCGAGATTTTTCAGCATCAGTTCAGAAAGAAGAAGAGCTAAAAGTAGCAAGCTTTTGGCACTCCTCCTGGATGTATCGAGTCTCCTCAACAGAGTTGTCCTAGACACCTATAGAAAAAAATTGTCACCCAGATCAGATGGAGTAAATTGACTCGGGGCAAGTCAAAATCTACCACATGAAAACTTACATGCTAGAACTGTGGCTATAGAAGTTAACTCAGCCACAAGGAAATCCTCACGGTCCATGGCAACCTGTTCTTTGGAATTTGAAACATCTAGTTGATCCCTCAAGGCTTTGATTTCATCTTATTTGCTCAAAAGTTTAGCACGCAGTAACTGCACCAAGTATTTCAGGGTATTCACTTCCTGAAAAATGAGAAAAAGAAGGTTTCGAAGTTGATCCTGCCACTGCGTTTGAATATTATCACTGGCAGGAGTCGCAGAGCTAGTAGCCCCGGGTGCCTGATACGTCTCCAACGTATCTATAATTTCTGATCTTCCATGTTGATATTATGCCAATTGCTACATGTTTTCTCCCTTCTTTATAGCATTTTTACACGTTTTTTGGGACTAACCTATTAACAAGATGCCAAGTGCCAGTTCCCTGTTTTCTGCTGTTTTTTATTTCAGAAAAGTTGTTCTGGAAATATTCTCGGAATTGGACCCCACGAATCCCGAAGTTCCTATTTTCCCCAGAAGCATCCAGAAGTCCGAAGAGGAGTCGAAGACGGGCACCAGGGGGGCCTCACCATAGCCAGGCGCGGGCCCCCCTTGGCCGCGCCTGGGGGTGGTGAGGCCACCCTGGTGGCCCACCGACGTCGCCCTTTCGCCTATTTATTCCCCTCTGAAGGAAACCCCTAGGCACCTGATCAAAAATCCCCGAAAATTTCCGCAGCCCCTGTCATCGTCAACCCTAGATTGGGGGGTTCTGAAGCTGTCTCCCGGCACCCTGCCGAAGAGGAGATCATCACCGTAGGCCTCTTCATCACCATGCCTGCCTTCGGAGTGGTGCGTGCGTAGTTCATCCTTGGACTACGGGTCCATGGCAGTAGTTAGATGGTTGTCGTCTCCTCCTATGCCTCAATGTTTAGATCTCGTGAGATGCCTAACATGATCGAGATTGTTCTTATGTAATTCTATGTGCTGTGTTTGCTGGGATCAGATGAATATTGAACTTATGCCAAGTTGATTATAGTCTTTATTGCATATGTTATTTGTGATCTTGCATAATTTCCGTTACTAGTGGTTGCTCTAGCCAAGTAGTTGCTAGTGACTCCAAGAGGGAGTATTTATGCTCGATAGTTGGGTTCATGCCTCCTTTTTTCCTCTGCTCGAGTGACAGAAACGTGACGGGGGAGGATGTGTTGTTGCCACTAGGGAGAAAACAGCGGTGTGAGTGCCCGCGTGCACAAGCATTGCTTACATTACACACATTGCTTAATGCGATTATCTGTTGCTTGCAACTTAATACCTAAGGGGGTTCAGATGATAACCTGTGGGTGGATTATCAGTCATAGATGCAGTTGGATTACGGTCTATGTATATTCTTGTAATGCCCGCACTAAATATAATAGTAGTCATCATGTCATGAATGTGCACTATGGTGCAACCTCTATTTGTCAATTGCCCAGCTGTAATTTGTTCACCCAGCATGCTATCTTTTATGGAGAGACACCACTAGTGAACCTATGAACCCCGGCCCATTTTCTTACATTGTCAAACAAACCACTACAATTCCCTTCTTTCTTTACTTACTGCAAGCATACACCATTTTCCATAGTATACGTCTAATCTTTGTTTTCAGCAAGACCGGTGAGATTGACAACCTCACTGTACCGTTGGGACAAAGTATTTTGGCTGTGTTGTGTGCAGGTTCCGCGTTGTTTCTAACACCGGTGAGGCGCCATCACCACCGTCAGTGGCATCAACCTTCCGAAGATCCTCTTTCTCCTACTGGATTGATAACCTTGGTTCTTAACTGAGGGAAATTCTTACCGATGTACTCATCACACCCTCCTCTTGGGGTTCCCAACACGCCATCCATAACAACAAGAATTTCTGGTGCCGTTGTCGGGGACTTAAAATTCATCATCATCAAGAAGTCTCCCCATCAAGGCACCATCAAGGTGTAGCAAAGAAATTCTGGCGCTGTTGCCAGGGAGAAAGAAGTCTTCTGGCAAGGGGAGTCTCTCACTCTCAACCTCTTTATTTTGTTTATTGTCTTTTTTTATTTTTTGTCTTGTCTTGCTTCTTTATATCAAAAACACACAAAAAAATAGTTTACTTTATAGCTGTTATTTATTTGCTTGCTTTTATTTTGCTAAAATGAGTTCCTCTGAGAATACTAAGTTGTGTGACTTCACTAGCACAAACAAAAATGATTTTGTTTGCACACCTATTGCTCCACCTGCTCCTATAGCTTCTTTCTATGAAATTAAACCTGCTTTATTAAATCTTGTTATGAAAGAGCAATTTTCTGGTGTTAGTACCGATGATGCTGCTGCTCACCTTAATAATTTTTTTGAACTATGTGAGATGCAAAAATATAAAGATGTGGATGGAGATATTTTTAAACTGAAATTGTTTCCTTTCTCTTTGAGAGGAAGAGCAAAATAATGGTTGCTATCTTTGCCTAGAAATAGTATTGATTCATGGACTAAGTGTAAAGATGCTTTCATTGGAAAATATTATCCTCCTGCTAAGATTATATCCCTCGGAAGTGACATATTGAATTTTAAACAATTTGATAATGAACATGTTGTTAAAGCTTGGGAAAGAATGAAAACTATGGTGAAGAATTGTCCCACTCATAGACTGACTACTTGGATGATTATACATACCTTTTATGCAGGACTGAATTTCTCCTCAAGAAACCTATTGGATTCAGCTGCTGGAGGTACCTTTATATCCATCACTTTGGGCAATGCAACAAAGCTTCTTGATGATATGATGATAAATTATTCAAAGTGGCACACTGAAAGAGCTTCACAAGGTAAGAAGGTAAATTCTGTTGAGGAAACCTCCTCTTTGAGTGAAAGGCTTGATGCTATTATGTCTATGCTTGTTAATGGTAAAGCTCAACTTGATCCAAATAATTTTCCTTTAGCCTCTTTGGTTGCTCAAGAAGAGCATGTTGATGTGAACTTTATTAGAAATAATAATTTTAACAACAATGCTTATAGAAATAATTTTGGTGGAAACAATTATAAGCCTTATCCTCCTAATAATCATTATGGTAATTATTATGGCAATTCCTACAATAATAATAAAATCTCTACCTCTGATCTTGAAAACATGCTTAGAGAATTTATTAGCACACAAACTGCTTTTAATAAATCCGTTGAGGAAAAGCTTGGTAAAATAGATGTTCTTGCCTCTAAAGTAGATAGCCTAGCTATTCATGCTGATTTTCTAAAACTGAAGGTTTTGACACATGATGTTGAAGAAAGTAAAACTTTGAATTCCATCCAAGTTCGAATTGATAATAATGTTAGGTTGATGGCTGAATTACGTCCTAGGTGGGAAAGAGAAGATGAATTGGCTAGAAAGAATAATATTGCTAGAGTTTGCACTATCACCACCACTAGTAAAACTGAAGCTCCAAGTGCTAGTAAACCTCCTACTATCAATGGTAAAGTAGTTGGTGCTAAATTGCCTCAAATTGCTGAAATTGCTTCTGATAAAAGTGCTGAAATTTTTAGAGATGTGGGAGATAATGGTCCCATTACTTTTGATGATAATAATTTTGTTTTTTATGATTGCAATATCTCTGACGTTATTATGTTTCTACAAAGGCTT
Source organism: Alopecurus myosuroides (assembly GCA_028641055.1). Taxonomy (NCBI): domain Eukaryota; kingdom Viridiplantae; phylum Streptophyta; class Magnoliopsida; order Poales; family Poaceae; genus Alopecurus; species Alopecurus myosuroides. The sequence goes on from CM054058.1 coordinate 246,542,053, forward strand.
GATAGAAGTCCCAATGCTAGTGCCATGAATATGGAATTTACTAAACATATTACCAATGCTCTCATGAAAGTTAGAGAAGAAAAGCTGAAACTTGAAACATCTATCCCTAGGAAATTAGATGATGGTTGGGAGCCCATCATTAAGATAAAAGTAAATGATTTTTATTGCAATGCTTTGTGTGATCTTGGTGCTAGTATCTCTGTTATGCCTCAAAAGCTTTATGATATGCTTGATCTACCACCGTTGGAACACTGTTATTTGGATGTTCATCTTGCTGATAATGCTAAGAAGAAATCTTTTGGTAGAATTGATGATGTTCTTATTATGGTTAACAATAACCTTGTCCCTGTTGATTTTTTTTTGTTATGAATATTGAATGCAATGCTTCTTGTCCTCTTTTATTGGGAAGACCTTTTCTTAGAACTGTTGGTGCTATTATTGATATGAAAGAGGGGAGTATTAAATATCAATTCTCACTCAAGAAAGGTATGGAACAGTTTCCTAGAAAGAGAATGAAGCTACCTTTTGACTCTATGTCACACCCCAGTTTTTGGAATCTTGTACTGTGTTCAAGAAGACAAAAATTAGGGCCAAATTTTTTTTAACAACATGATTGTTTGAACTAACATGTGTTCATGATCTTAGTCATGTTTGCAATACAATTTTTGTTTCTTGATAAAACCCATTTCAATTTTTCTAAAAGCACTTGTATAATATTTTCCTTGTTGTTTTCTCTGTTGATTACTTGAGTGAATTTTATTCCAAGACTTGGATCATTCTTGTTTGAATCTTAAAATAAAATTTTAACCTTGTGGGATCCAAGAAAACAAAATTTCAAAATTATTTATGGAAGTTTTCTATAAAAACTATTCCCTGGAAATATAGTCTAGTACCTGTTTTCCACCTTTGTTTTCACTAGGCTATAAAATGTTATTTTATGTTTTCTTGGCTTTTATTTGTTCCTTGATACATGTACTACAAATCCATAAGCTTGGTTTTATTTTTGGATTAATAAAAATGATGTTTTGCTTGATGTCTTTGTGGAATAAAAATAAGGCAGAAAAAGGCAATTTTGGAAAACAGAGAAAAATAGAAAGTACACCTTTTTCACATTGTTTTCATGGCCTTAAACTATTTCAAATTTATTTTAAAAATATTTTTCTGAAAGTTTATAACATGTTTAACAAACTCCAACTTGGGAAAGAAAAATCGGAACCCATTTGCTCTCTGTAAACGTTCCAAACTTTTTGCCCATTTCTTCTGTTTTCCAACACTTAGAAAATTTCGTGTTAACTGAATTTTCTGAATTTTTGCAACAGTGCTGGATACGATTTTGGGCAGATGTTTTCTCTATCTTTTCTTGCAAGTTTTGAAGTGTGACTTTGTCTAGTGTGTTGACTAAGCTGTAGACTCGACGTCGAATGTTTTTATTAGCTTCTAGAAGCCTTGTGTGTGAAGAAATCTTGGGAGGAAAGAGAAGGGAGACATGATGAGGTGGAGGAGTATGGGTCTCCATACTTTGACTTCTTGGACTTGACCTTGGCTCTCCTTGCTCCCAAAACCAGTATTTACTTGCCCTTTATGGTCTTGACCTCTGGCCACATTTTTCTTTGCTTGAGCTTGTCCAAAGTACCCCCATGCCACACACACACACCCGAGACCACCCCTTGCCATTTTGCCCTTGCCCTTGGCTATAAGCCACCTCTTCCTAGTTCCTTGCTCCACTGCCCTCCTTCACATCCCTTCACGAACCCACTCCCTCCCCAAGCTTAGAATAAGTCTTGAGATTGCCCCTGTGAGATCCTTGAGCTCCAAAGTCGCCGCCGGCCATTTTTGAACCCGAAGTGAGGAACCTCAAATCCCCACTGATTTTTTGCTTGTTGTTTTGAGCTTGTGAAAAATGGTTTTCATGCAAATTAACTTCTACGAAAATTCACAACACTAGGTATATGTTTTCCTAAGCATGTACCATTGGTAGATCCAAGTTTGCACTTTTATGTTGGTCACAACAAATGTTTTACCACAGAGTGTCTATGAAAGGGTTTTTGTCATAACTTTTGGAATCTGTATAAATTTTGGTCAAATCAAAGTTTATTTAGTATCTTATGAGTAGATCTATCCATAGGACTTTGCCTCGCATCAACGTCAGTTATCAAATGGAAATGCCATCCATTTTGGTAAATGACCAGTAGGCTTTTCTAGGATTTTTAGAAGGAGTTTAAAAAGGACTTTTGAGGTGAATCCTATTGTATGAGTTTGCATAGGACTATATCTATCTAATACTAGCTTTTTTTAATTTTTGGAGCCCTATATTAATTTTGGTGAGCAAAACTAGAAACAGCAGCTTTTCTGTTTCCATTATTACTTGTGTATTTGTTTGTTAAGTAATGTGTGATTGTTTGAATCTTGTTTCCTAGCATGTCTAGATGGGTTGAGCCTTGTTATTAGGATGTTTTCTTGCAATATGTCTACCTTAGAAAGTGTGTGCATGTTTGGAAAATCTTTTGGCTATAGAAATAGCATTTGTTATATTTCTAGTCCTCTTATTTGGATATTGTGTGAACCAAATCTTTGTATGTTTGTTTTACCTAAGTTGTGCTATGCTTGAGTGGAGTCCAGTACCATTTTGGTACTGTTATTTCTATGCTATTATCTCGGTTAACTTGCATGTTATCTTATAGCAAAGCATGAGTAACATTTGTTATTTTCCTAGTTTTATTATTTGGATTATTGTGTGGACCAATCTTGGTAGATTTGTTTTACCTAAGTTGTGTTGTCTTTAAGTTGATTACAGTACCATTTTGGTACTGATATTAGGATGGTAGTATCTCTGTTAGGTTGCACTTGATTTTATGGAGATGCATGTGTAGCATTTGTTGGCTTGTTTGCACTTTATTGTTTTCACTAGTATGAATAGCCATGTGTTAATTGCCTTGTTATATTGATTTTGTTAGGTGTGACCAGAGGCTTTGTTACCTCTTAATGCCTTGGTATTAGAGGGCCCATAACCCACTGGTCCCATTTCATCTTTGGTTAGGGATCCAAATCCTCTACCGTGCACTTGTGTAAAAATAGCATGTAGTACTATATGATTGATTATTATTTTCCACCAAGGAAAATAAATTGTTTGTTTCACTTATGTAAGTGAGGTGTTTAGTTTTCTTTGTCAATACTAGTATTTTTAGGTGTGATTCATTTGTTAACATAATATTCCTTTAGGAATATCATGTTAAGAGGTGTTTCACTATTGCTTTGTTTAAATAGAATATTGTTTGCAAATAGAATGTTTTCCTAGTGATTGGTAAATTATTTGTGAACGATTTTCATTGAGTGTTTGGATTTTTGAAAGTGTTTAGTTGGTCTTGTGTTGAGTGCATAGCTACTGGTTGTGTAGTTCATACTTTGATTGCTTACTAGTTAATGGATTAGAAAAGCATGTATTGCTAGAATGGGTTGATGCTTGCTTAGTAGATGTTTTCATAGAATTATTTAGTGTTTATGCTTACTAGCATGTGCAAGGTGTATGTGCTGTTAGTAGGTATTTACATCCATGTATTTCTTGTTTAGTAAAATGCATCCTTGTAGTGGTGTTTGCTTCTCTAGTGATGCACTTATGCCACCACTAGATATATTGAGTTTGCTCTAGTTTTGTTGTTTGTTATTTTAAAAGGGTATGATTTATTCTAGCATTTTTAGGAGGTTATTACTTCTGTTATTATGCCATGACTTCTTGGGTTGCTTGTTGCTATAGTGTAGAATACAATTATTTCTTATAGCATGCTTGTGTAGAATTCCCATACTAGAATGCCATTAGTGCACTCCTGTTATCATGTTATTTGTAGGAGTGTTATCTTTTGTGATGATTGTGTTTTAAATTATGTTTTATGACTTGTTACCATTAATTGAGCTACTGGTTTGTTTTGTTTATTTTCATGATTGATGGATTCCATTACTTTGGGTGGACATTAGCATGGTCTATAACTAGCCTATTCATCTGTGGTGTGTTTGCTTGTTGTTTGGAGACTGTCTGAGTGTTTGCCTTAGCATGAGTATTATGTTTATGCTGTTGCTATGCTAGTGTTGTTGCTGTGCTTAGTAGTACCTTTTTATCCATGCATTAGTTTAGTCATGAACTTGTTTGGTGATGATTGCTTATGTGTTGTTAATACCCACTGTCATGGGTATTGTTTTGATTGATTGTTATTATTTTAGTAGCCTCACCTTCTGTTCCCACAAGCTATATTTTTAGATTCTTGAATATCTTATTATGAGAGTGCTACACCCACTCCATATAGGGTATGTAAGATGTGGGATATGGTTTTTCAACCATATGTTTGTTTGGCGATAGTTTTGTATCATGAGAGTTTGTGAGATAGTTTCCGCGATAACTTTTGAGTGCTTGCGCTAGTATAAGTTTGCTTGTTGTATGTATTGTCTTGTTTAGTTGTTTGGCCTTTAGTTCTGAGTGTGTGTCTTTTATTCTTTAACGACGCTAGAAAACGAAGGAGAAGAAGCAGCAGTTGTGGAACTGTGTGTCAAGTTCAAGCTACTTCAAGCCCAGGGACATTCAGAGTGTTAAGGCAAGCCATCCTGATGCTTGCTGTTATAATACACTTATCATTACCTATCATGCATGTTTTACTTCTGAAAGTTTTGCAAAAACTTTGATTTCCAAAAAAATTATTTTTGAGTGACTACTACTATTATATACTTTTACTATGCCAGTAGTTGATACTTGGTGTTACCAAGCCCATAGCCACCATATGGTATTTATTACCATCACAAGTATTAGTCCCTAAGTGGACACCCTAAAAATATGTTTTTTGTAAAACAAAGGCTTTATGGAAAACCCGGTGGAAAGGCGAAGCCTTATCCACCGGAGAAATGTTGAAGTGGTCATTTTTGGGAAAAAGATGTTTTACAAAAATGACACATAACCTAGTCTTCGCCGGACAACCTTTACCGTATTGCCACTTTACCCCAACATGGGCACGGGGCTTAACTTGAAGTTTGTTCTAGTTAGTGTGTGTTCTATCTCAACTTGCTATAAGGGTCGTCGAGCCCTCGAACCGATTGTCGCTAGGTGGTATATACGGGACATACAAAGTGAGGGATTAAGTTACCCCCGGTCGCATCAATTGAGTCTCCTGTCTTGGCGGGGTGGGACCTGCTGCCAGGGAGATTACACTCAACTCAAGAGATGGACATATACTAGCTTGAGCATAGTGGATGGTTAGGATCAGTTATCTGATCTTCACATACTGTTGTTACAGTCCGTGGTTGTTCACGGCGGATGTACTGGATCTGGTGGATGTGTACACCTCTGCAGAGTCAAACTATTCGGAATAGCCGCGTCCTCGGATATGGACAGTTGAATGGCCATGTAGCTAGCATTGTGTCAATGTTTTAGAAAAAGAGTTTTCAAAAAGGTGTTGGACTTATGAAGTACTGAAAGGAGGGAATCTTGTACCGTGGAGGTACCGTTGATGAAAAGCCAGAAGTTGTTTTACTGGAAGTTTTGCAAAGAAAACTTTTCTTTTCTAAACAAAAACTGGAAGTTGATTCCAAGAAGTTTTGAAAAGAGAAAACTTTCTTTTAACAAAGTTTTTACAAAACCTCTTGTACATGTGATATCTACAAGAGAAAGAAAACTATATTATTTTCTTTTGAAATATCTTCTTCAAGAAAGATACAGAGATTTTCAAAATCAACTATGATATGTCTTACATATATCGTTGATAGTGAACCCTATGTATAGCCTACCTATTCCACTATATAAGCATACTTGCATTTTGGTAAGCTACATGATGGGTGTCTTGCTGAGTACATTCAAATGTACTCATATTGGTTTCCTCCCTGGTATTTACTTGCCAGACATCGAGAAGGAGTCTCAGAAGGAGATCTACGAAGAGGAGTACGAAGCTGATGGCTTTGCGAACTAGGATCGTCTCCCGGTCAGGAGCCTAAAGGTTAAGGCGTGACTTGGGCTCTACTACGTTTATGTGTGTTAGTGTTCCGCTGTGTGTGTTGTGTGGTTGCCCTGCGCGGCAGTTGTGTTAGACTTGGTCATGTGACCATGTCTCTTTTGTAAGTGTTTTGTGCAATCGTGTAATGGATATTGTATCTATGTACCAACTTGATATGTTGTTTACGACTGGTGTGATCTAGGATCGTGAATGTATGCATATCGGAGGTGTCTTTGAACAGTGGTTCTCGGGGATCTTACAGAATTGGTATCAGAGCTATCCTGACCTTTGGAGACCTTAGTTAGCATGGACGTTAGCTAGTACCCTAACAATAAAAGTAAATAAAACCAGGTCACTAAGATGATTATTTACCAAAATATTCTATATTTTCCATCCCCTCTGTGTTTTTTAAAAAACTCTACTTATACTAAGTTACCTTTGAGCATCTTAAAACTTTGCACACTGTTACCCAACTTAAACTATACCTAAAAATTTGGTATAGATGGCAGTTGTCTTCACCGAATCCTTCCGGTTAGGTACGCATGCACCTTGCTACCGCCTCTTTGAGGAGGATTTGATCAAGATGACTCGCCTTATCGGTCGTCCCCTACCTGAGTTGAAGGGAGCCCAGATTCACCATATGGATGTCGTGGTGTGGAGAAGACAGATGCCATGGGATGGCTGAAGTTGGGGCCGATGGACGCTGGAGGTATCGAGGGAGGGATCGCACGGCGAATAGCCGCGCGTAAGTAACACTGCAAACAACAAGATCTACCCAGGTTCAGGACCCTCGTGTGGAGGTAACACCCCTACTCCTGCCTATCTCTCTGTATGTATGTTTTCCGAGTAGCCACAGTACAATGTTTGCCTCTTGGCCGAGTAGCCACTCGGTTGTTCTCTCTACCTCTAGTGTTGGCTCTTGCAATAGATGCGATCTGAGGCAACGTCCCTCGCGCAGGAGGGGGTAGGGCACCTTATATACTGGTGCCCAGCCGAATAAAGAAAGACTATAAGGTACAACTTGATGGGACATGCCCACTGCAGGACAGCGCACGCCTCCGGCTTCTCGCTGACGCGGGTGCGGGAAGCCGCCGCGCCATTCGGCAGATGGGACCTGTCCACCCTGTCAGTGACATAGAGTAGGCCCCTAGGCACGTCCTGTCCCCTCTATCAGTGACAGGACTTGACAGGCGCCTACCTCACTGTAGCCACGCCGTAGCGCGGATAATCACACGCTCCGTAAGTTGAACCGCACGCCTGTACGGCTACATGATACGCGGGATCCTGTCAGAACGGCTCCATTGACTTCTTGCCCGAGTAGGAACGCAGCCCATCTACTCAGACCACTTGACCGCTATCCGGACGAATACAAACTTTCTCCTTATCGCCTCTTGGCCTTCAATACATATGACCGGATAGAGACTACCGGGTAGAGGGTACCCGGGTAGCCACCAACCCGGCCAACAGTACTCTGATCTTCGTCTTTATCACTTGCCTTACCCCTACTCGGGGGTAGCCCCCCGACATTAGTCCCCGAAGCTGGTAGAGTCCAGCAAACTTGTTTGCAGGGCCCTGCCAGCTTAAACCAACTTGTCTTCTTGAAGCAGCAATGCCGAGTTGCACCTCAACTTGAACCAATAACTCCTTCTCAAAACTCTCCAACTATAGTTACGAGATAACCTTCCTGGTAGCCGAGTAGAGCACTCTCTCCACTGCACGGCCGAGTAAAATGACTTAATGAAATTTTGAACGCGATCCCGCTGGATCGGACCAAATCCACCTCTCCGTGTTGCTATTGGGCACGTGTCAAGCCCCCGTGCCCCCGACGCCTCGATGCCAGGGACACAGTAGGCCACGCGCCAGTCTCTGCAACCAGGGCCCACAGCCCGTTAGGTCATGTCGCACTGGTACTTGAGAGCCCACAATCTGGAACGTGGGATTAACTGCGCCCGTTACGAGCGCGTTTCGCGCTGTGTGCGTTTCTAACGGGCAGTTAACCCATGCCGCACGATCAATGCCCACGATCAATCCGGTGGTAACTGCAACGCGCGGGGTGAGACAAATACCCCCGCGCCACCCACTTCTTCTTCCTTCGCATTTCCAATCTCACGCTACCCTCGCCTCTGTCGCCGCCGTCAAGCACATCGCCACTGCGAGCACCTCAACGCGCCGCCACCCCACGCACCGCGAGAGAGAGAGAGAAGCGCATCTCCGCGCAACTCCGACGAGCTCTTCCTCTCCAACTGCTAGCCCGCTTCCATGGCGCACGGAGATGATGTTGTTTCCGCCCGAGCCGGTTGGGAAGGCTCGGACGTCACCGCGGAGGATTGCCAGTGGCTGGTTAATACCCGCCGCATCCCTCCCGGCGTCGTCTGCCGGCATCGAGGTACCGAACTCGTCCCTAAACCAGATAAGGACGAGTATGTTGTTTTCCTCTCACACTTCAAACGCGGCTTCGGCCTTCCAATCTCCAAGTTTTTCTCTGATTTTCTTCGCCATTTCGGAATTCAACCTCACCATCTCCCACCAAACGCCATAGTCATGCTCTCCACACATGCTACCGTGTGTGAAGCTTTCCTAGGTGTCCAACCCACCATCCACGCCTGGGCGAGATATTTCTTTCTCCGCAAACAAAAGATTCCTGATCCCGGCAACACTTCCGGCCCCCGCGTGATGACCCAGACGGGTAGCGCAATGATGCTGCAATGCCGCACCGTACACCACCCGAGAGTTCTCGGGCTGGATACCGTGCGCAAGTGGCAGCGCGGGTTCCTGTATGTGAAGAATGTACCCGCCGAGGAAGGGAAGCCCATAGAAGACCGGATAGGGCTCCCGAAGTTCAAGAACGCGCTGCCCACCGGGCAGAACTGGGGATATCACCCAAAGAAGACCGTGCCAGACGTCCTCGAAGTAGAAAGGCGCCTGACCGAGTTGGTGGGAGAACGACTGATTCAAGACGATCTAATTGCGTGCTGGATTTCGCGCCGGGTACTCCCGCTCCAGCACCGAGTGCACAAGATGTGCTACATGGGAGGCCCCCGTGATTGCACCAGAACGACAACTTTCGAGCTCACCAAGGCCGAGGTGGCCATCTGGGCCAGATCCATCATGTCGACCTCGCTCACCGAGAATTGGGCTTACAGCTTCATGCCGTATAGCCGCACCAAGAAGATCACTCAGGTTAGTGCTCTTCTCTGCACCCTTATTCTTTGTAGTTGTCACCGAGTAGAACTCCTCTTAGCCTCATATGCTTTGTATTTGCATGTTGTTCCGAGTAGAAACACTTAGCTTTATGTGCTTAGTGTTGGCACACTATCCCGAGTAGAACTCCTTAGCTGAATATGCTTTGTGTTTGCATGCTAACCCGAGTAGAATTCCTTAGCTGAATATGCTTTGTGTTTGCATGCTAACCCGAGTAGAATTCCTTAGCCGAGAACTCAACTCACTGTGCTATATGTTTGCCCCAACAGCACATTGATCGCCAGCGAGAAGAGGATAATGAAATCTTCAAAGCCAACTGGACGAAGGACCGAGAAGAGGATGACACGACCGCATATGATACTCAGGATACCTTGTGTATCCCCAAATCTACTCACCCGGTAAGTCCCGAGCAGATGCCTCTATTCGGGATTGGTCCGAAAATGACGAAGGTGATTGAGTTCACCTCTCTGTTTGCTAGCAATAAACTTTGACTCTCTTTCCTTGCTTGTTTTAACTCCTTTCTTCTTCTACTCTGCAGAGGACCCTGAGTTGGACGACGAGGAGGAAGTCCTGGTCGTTGATCCGCTATCGGTGGTCGCTCCCAATACTCGGAAGAGAGTTGGCAGCGGTGCCCAGGCACCTGCCCCCAACAAGGCCAAGAAGACAGTCGTGCCCAAGACCGGCGCTTCCAAGAAGAGGAAAGCCCCCACCCGCAAAGGGTAAGTGTTCCTCCGAGTACATCTTAACTTATTGCCGCTTCCTTTTGCACCATTCCCTTGGTTCCCTTCTCTGCTTTCTGATCTTGCACTACTCTTTCTTCCAGCGCGGCTCTTGACACCGACGCCACCATTGCGTCAGCTTCTCAGACGCAGACGACCCCGCCCCGAGAGACTGTTGAGCTATCGGATGACGACGAGAATCAAAGGCCACGGGGAAGGGCGCGTGCATCCTCCCCAATTGACGAAGAACAAGACACTGGCGCCGCGAACGATGGCGCCAGGATTGAAGTAGATCTCACCTCCGAGCAGTCGCCACCTGACGCGCGGCCAATTGCTCGGGATGCTGATAACATTGAGAAGCCGCCTACTCCTCCTGCCGCATCCGCGGAGGAGAACATTGATCGTGCTGCCGAGTAGCAGCAAGAAGATGCAGCCCTCGAGCGGCCAGACGCCACCCCCGAGCAGCAGAAAGACACCCATGCTGCAGAACAAGATGATCCTGCGGCCGGACCGCGGGTAGAAGACAGCCAGACGCTGTACCGAGTAGCCGGCCTCCTGTGCCGCCAACTCCGCAGGTGACTCCACCCAGCGCACCTGTTCCTCCACCAACTCAATCAGCACCAACACCTCCTCAACCTACTCTGCAAGTGCCACCACCCTCTCGGCCAGCCGCTACTCCAAGCACCAAGAAGATCACCAAGACGGGAGCCGAGGCAACCCGGATACAGCCAAAGCGCAGTGCTTCGCAGGCTGGGCAGCAGATGCCGCCTCCCAAGCCACGAGGTGAACAGTCCGGGAAGCAGGTGAAGAGCACCCAGCTTATACTTGCTCCGTCTGCTTCAAACGCCAACCCGGCTACCTCCGGGGCCACCACTGGCCCCGTCGAGAAGCAGAGTGATGATGCTAGCGGCAGCGCGTCGCGCACCTACCCCGAGTACATGATGACCCTGTCGTAGCGCCACCAGATCCCGCTATCCAAGGGAGAGAAGCGACTAGCCGCTCTCAAGGAAGGCCAAGCCGTGGGAACCTCCAAGTCCAAAGGGAAGAAGGCGACTCCCGAGCTCCTTTCTCGTGGCGAAGAAGATGAAGATATTGAAGAAGAAGGCCTTACTTCCATCTTGGACCGAGTAGGCTATGTTGATAAGGCCTGGAACAGCAAGGCGCATGGTAACCCCACTTGGAACGGTACCGAGTTGGGTCAGCTCGATCACTACCGCACCGACTGGAACAAGGCTTATGTAGGCTCTGTCGCCATGATGGTTGCCAGCCCTTCCTGCACCTTGGCCGGAAAGCTGTTCGTCATCCGCAAGAACATCGAGGACATCGAGCAGAGCTACGTGGTAAGTATTTCTTCTCCTTGTTGCATTTTCCGAGTTGCTGGTTTCTTCTTTCTCTTCACTTTTTCTCTTTTCCTCTTAGTCATTCCCCCAGTCCCCGAGATTCAAGCCGAGTGAGTGAAGACTTAACCGAGTTGACATTTACTCGGGCCAAATCTTTCAAACCACTTACACTTTCTCCCTTCTTCTCTGCAGGATAGCGTCCAGAAGAGGACCAGGGTTTTCCGTCGGCTACTCTGGAACCACCGCATCGCCAAAGATCGTATCCAGGCTCTGGAAGCCGACAAGAAAGATAGTGAGGCGATGGAGCAGATGGCCCTGGAACGCACTCTCCAGATCTCTGAGGTCGAAGGTAAGCTTTTAGCATCTCGGTTTGTGCGTTTTGTGTTTACGCCCGTTTTTTGCATTTTGCTTCATCGATGTCTTCTCTGCAGGCAAGCTCAAGGACTTGGTGGAAAAACACCGAGACTGCGAAGTTTTCGCCGCCTCCGCCCAGAGCAAGATCTCTACTCTGGAAGGTGAGCCTTCCTCTCTCTTTTCTGCAATTGTATCTTCCTACTTGGCTGCTTTGCTGATAATGGTGTTTTTCTCGCATAAGAGTATAAAAAATTCCGAGAGCAACACTTGCAGTGCCTCACGCCCGCTGAGGTGCAACAGCAAATGTTGGCCCGGGAATTGGAGATTGAGAAGGAGCGCAAGACCGAGAGAGATGAATACGAGAAGCTCCAACTCGATCTCCAATCCGCACTCCAAACTGCCATGAACCATGTCAGCGAGAAGAAGGAGCTCGAGAGGACATCCAAGACTGAGAAGCAGGCACTTGAGCTGGAGATCCAGGTGCTGAAGGATCGGAACTCGGCTCTCGAGACCCAGATCACGGAATCGCGCCGCATCCATGCGAAGCATGTCTCAAACGAGACCGACTGGCATAGGAAACTAGGAGCAATTGTCCTTGAGATGGAATGTAAGTTGTCATTATCCGCTATCATGTTTGCCTTTTTCCTCTCTGCATTCTTCTATCCTGTTTTTCTTCTTCTCGGTTTCTGTTTCTGACCTAACTTTAGGCCCTGCTAATTTAGATGTCTTCCCGGAACTCCTGCCGCTGGTGCAACTGTTGCGAACAAGCAAGGAAAGCCAGGGCAACAGCTGGTCTTGGCCTTGATGATGGATCCACCATCTCGGACCTTCTCGCCAATCTGAAGACACAGGTACATTCCCTCAAGGGCCTGGGCACCTCCATGGTGGCCACAACAATCAACTTGCACACCCTATTCTGGCCAGAAAAGGAGGTCCCAGAAACATTTCAAGGAATTGCCGAGAACCTGCACGGAGTCAAGGCTGAACTCAAGAAGTGGCGCGCCTCCGTAGCTCGGGCAGGAGCTAACGAGTTGCTGCACTTCATCCTGAGCTGGTATGAGAACTTGGACCTCCAGAGGATCCGTGAGCGCCGCGAAGACTCCAAATGGTCCAAGGACCCTGATTGCATCACTCTCCGAAAGGAGTTGGCCTACGAGAACGCCTCCTACGCCGAGACCAGCGTCTACATCGACGACCTCACCGAGCCGGACACTGACGTTGGAGAAGACGATGATGACGAGGACGATGACAAGGACAAGGACTTGGCTGCGTTCGAGGAGGGTGCCGGAGAGGAGGGAGCCGAGCAGGAGGAGACCAAGGAGACTGAGGAATCCGAGCAGCAGGGCAACACAGAGGGATCCGAGTTGGCCACCAATGCCGATGCCGAGCAGCCGCAGCCTACCGCGCAGGAGGCCACCATCGCCACCGAGATGGTGATCCAGGAGCCAGCTCCCGAGTTGGGCGTGACTGCTGCTGCTACGGATGGTCTCTACCCGCTAGCCTCCGACTCGACAACGGATCCCATCTCCGTGGCTACGGCAACCTCCGATCAAGCTGCTTCGGCCAACACTGACGCGGACAACACTGCTTGCACTATCGTGTAATTCCTGCAAGTTTTATCTCAAACACTTATCAGATCCCCGGGATGCCGGGTGCATATGTAACTGATACACTTAAGTCCTTTGCTACTCAGTTTTAATTCAGTTATCAGTTTAGCAACTCTGGCTCAATGTCGGGTTGTGTTTCTATGCAAGTCCCCGAGTTGCATTTTTTATCCACTCATTCTCTTTGTCTCATCTCTTACCTGCCACTTGTGGCTTTTTTGGTAGTCGAGTCACAAGATTTCAAAATTTGAGTTTCAAATACTTAGCCGCTTAGAAAAATGCATAGTAACGTTACCCACCACTTGGCCGAAAAGAGACAACAGAAATAGAAAAGAACACCCTACTCGGTTGCTACACCTTTCTTCTCCTTAGCAAATTTTCGTGTGCTCATTGACCTTTGGCTTGTTCTCTTGCTTGCCATGAAGCCAGGTTGCGGACAACAACAGAGTCAAAGAGTTGGCCCTTAGGTTTAAACACATTACTAGATATGCTTATGAAATTCTAGGTAGAGCAACCGAGTAGACAAAGGTAAAACAGAGTAGAACAACACAGAACAAATTTGGACAAGGGCAGTCCCCGAGTTTGAATTCGGACTGCCTACTAGAATTTTAACTCGGTTGAGGAGATACATACAACTTTCTGCTCATGAATGAAAACGGCGGAGTAGAGCTACTTTCCAGGGGCGCTTAGATTCCTCTCGAGCTCTATCCGGCCTGTTCTTTTGGGGTGCCTGTGCGTCAACCAGATAGTAGGCATCATTGTGCAGAGACTTGCTCACAATGAAAGGCCCTTCCCACGGAGGGGATAGCTTGTGCATCCCGGCCCTGCGCTGCACGAGCCTAACGACCATGTCTCCTTCTCGGAAAACCCTTGGGTTTACTTTCCGGCTGTGATAACGCCTCAAGTTTTGCTGATAGACAGCTGCACGTGACAGAGTTAGCTCTCTTGCTTCTTCTAGCAGGTAAACGTCATTTTCTCGAGCTTCTCTCGCCTCCGCCTCAGTATAGAGGGTTACTCGGGGCGAGTCATGCTCTAGGTCAGTGGGCAACACGGGCTCAGCTCCATATACCAGGAAGAATGGTGTGTATCCGGTTGATCGGTTAGGGGTAGTCCTTAGACTCCACAACACCGCCGGCAACTCGTTCAGCCAACAACCAGGGGTTCGCTGTAATGGCTCCATCAGCCTTGGCTTTATGCCGGATAGCACCATGCCATTTGCTCTCTCAACTTGCCCATTGGAGGCCAGATGCGCAACAGATGCAACATCTAGCCGGATCCGCTTCTCTTTGCAGAATCTCGCGAAAGCACCCTTAGCAAAGTTAGTGCCATTATCAGTGATGATGCCTAGCGGGTAGCCGTATCTCAGGATCACATCCTTCAGGAAGCTCACAGCTGTGACTCCATCACACTTCCGAATAGGCTTGACCTCAATCCACTTGGTGAACTTGTCAACCATGACCAAGATGTGAGTCATGTTGCCTCTAGCTGGCTTGAAAGGCCCCACCATATCCAAACACCAAACTGCAAATGGCCAAGTAATGGGAATGGTCTTCAACTCGAAAGCTGGCATATGAATCTTACTTGCAAATCTCTGGCAGACATTGCACTTTCTCACTATATCTTCAGCTTGCTTCAAGGCAGTGAGCCAAAAGAAACCATGCCGGAAAGCCTTGTTGACCAGAGCCCGAGATGAGGCATGATGCCCGCATTCCCCCTGGTGTATCTCCACAAGAATTTCTTCTCCTTCTTCCGGCTCAACGCAGCGTTGCAGCACGCCAGTAGGACTCCTTATATGCAGTACCTTGTTGAGGATAGTGTAGCCCTTGGATCTTCTCTGTATCTGCCTGGCTGTGACCTCGTCATCTGGCAAGGTGCCATCTGTTAGAAAGGATAATATGGGCAGATCCCAACTCGGTGTCTCCCGTGTGGGAAACACTGGTTCGTCCACTTCCATTGGATCAGCCACCAAGACCTCTTCTGAGTCGGAGGCGAGTCCCCGAGTACTCGGAAAGGACCCCTTCGATGAATGCGACAGTCCCCGGGTTGAATGGAGCAGTCCCCGGGTTGCAGGTGTCAGTCCCCGGGTTGGAGACGACAGTCCCCGGGTTCTCTTTTGCAGCCTCCCAGTCAATCTCCATTGGAACAGCTTCCTCTCCTGGCAGAGAAGGAACGAATATAGACTCCGAGTTGGGGGATGGCTTGATAGATGGCTTTCTCAAATGCTCCAAGGCAATCCCAGCCGGGATGAACTGCCGAGAAGACCCTAACTTGGACAGCTCATCAGCTACATTATTTTCAGCTCGGTGTATATGCTGGAACTCACATCCTTCAAAGAAACCAGTCATGGTTTGCACAAGAAACCAGTAGGACGCCATGTTGGCATCCAGAGCATCCCAGGTGCCGGATACCTGCTGCACCACCAAATCCGAGTCGCCAAAGCAGATGATACGATGCACACCAATCTCCTTGGCTACCTTCAGGCCGTGCACCACGACCTCATACTCGGCCACATTGTTGGATGCCTTAAAATGAATCTGCAGCACGTACTTGAGTTGATCTCGCTTGGATGATGTAAGCACTACGCCAGCACCAAGGCCTTCCTTCACTTTGGAGCCATCAAAATGCATCTTCCACTAGTTGGTTCCGGCAAGGGAGGCTCATACTGCACCTCAGCCCAATCCACTAGAAAATCTGCCAGAATTTGTGACTTGATGGCTTCTCTTCTCGCGTACAGAGGAGCGTACGCGGCTAGCTCGATTGCCCACTTGGCTACTCGGCCGCTTGCTTCCTTGTTGCCCATGATGTCCGGGATGGGAGCAGAACTCACCACTGTGATGGGATGCTCTTGGAAATAGTGTTTCAGCTTCTTGGCGCCCAGGTACCGGCCGTAGTCATCTTCTGGTAATGCGGGTAGTTCTGTTTGGAATTGGATAGCACCTCACTGATATAGTACACTGGCCGCTGCACAGTCTTGCCTTCCTCTTCTCTCTCCACCACTATCACCACACTGACTACCCGGTTGGTTGCCGCAATGTACATCAACATTGGCTCTTTGGGTAGCGGACTAGCCAAGATGGGAGCGCTACCCAGCATGGCCTTCAGCTCCTTGAATGCCACATCAGCTTGTGGTGTCCATACAAACTTGTCACTCTTCTTCATCAACTGATAAAGAGGCAAGGCCTTCCCGCCCATTCTGCCCAGGAAGCGGCTCAGAGAAGCCAAGCACCCGGTGAATTTCTGCACATCCTTCAGTGATCTCGGCAAAGACATGCTCTCTATAGCTTTTATCTTTGAAGGATTGGCTTCAATGCCCCGACTGGATACCAAGAAGCCGAGTAGCTTGGCAGCCGGGACGCCAAAGGTGCATTTAGTCGGATTCAACTTCATCCTGTACTTGCGCAAGCTGGCAAAGGTTTCCTCAATATCACTAAGCAGAGTATGTGTTTTATTCGTTTTGATGACAATGTCATCTACGTACACCTGCACATTTTTGCCAATTTGATCATGCAAGCATTTCTGCATGCATCTCTGATAGGTAGCCCCAGCATTCCGCAACCCAAAGCACATGACACGATAGCAATAAGCCCCGTACGGGGTAATAAAGGCAGTTTTTATTTGATCATCCGGGTTGAGAGCTATCTGATGGAAGCCAGAGTAGGCATCAATGAAAGAAAAAAGTTCACATCCAGCAGTGGAATCGATCACCTGATCTATGCGGGGTAGCGGGAATGAATCCTTGGGGCAGGCCTTGTTCAGGACGGTGTAGTCCACGCACATGCGCCATGCGGTATCGGCCTTGGGGTCCTCCTTCTTCTTCTCAACCATGACCGGGTTGGCTAGCCAATCCGGATGCAGTACCTCCATGATAAATCCACTGATCAACAACTTGGTGATCTGGTCACCGATGGCTTTCCTCCTCTCATCACCAAAGCGGCGCATAGCTTGCTTAACCGGCTTGGCGTCATGCCGCACATGAAGCGAGTGCTCAACCAACTCCCTCGGGACACCCGGCAGATCCTCATTGGACCATGCAAAGACATCCCGATTCTCATGGAGGAAGTGGATGAGCTCGCTTTCCTATTTCTCTCCCAACCCGGCGCCAATGATGGCAACACGATCTGGGAACTCAGGATCAACCTGGACCTTCTTTGTCTCCTGGGACGCCTGGAAAGCCGTCCCGTACCAGGAACCCGGCATGCCAGGCGCACCACCTTGCGCCGCTTGAGCCATAGCAACCACCTCGTGTATCTTCTTCTTCTCGGCAGCAATCACCATGGACTCCGCCAGCTGAGAACTTGCAGACGCGCATTCCAAGGAACGCTTGTAATCACCCGAGATGGTGATGACACCATTGGGACCAGGTATCTTCATCTTCAGGTTGGCTGCATGGGTAGAGGCCATGAACTTGCTGAGTGCATGCCTACCGAGTAGAGCATGGTAGGGGCTCTGAAGATCAACTACTTCAAACTGCAGGCACTCAGTGCGGCAGTTCTCCCTGGTACCGAATAGGACATCCACCCAGATGCAGTTGATTGGAGCACAAGATACTCCCGGCACAATGCCATGGAAGGTGGTCCTGCTGGGTAGCAGCATGTTCTCGGCAAGGCCAAGCTTCTCCAGTGTATCTCCGTACATGATGTTGATGATGCTGCCGTTATCTATCAGCACCTTGCTGAACCTGACATTCTTCTGGGTTCTCAATAAAGTGGGATCCACCACCAGAGCATAGCTACCCAGATTGGGCATCACCCTGGGATGATCAGCTCTGGACCAAGTAACCTCTTGGTCGCACCAGTGCAGGTAGTGAGGCACAGCCGGGATCACTGCATTTACCTCCATCGCACGCCTGTGCAATGACTGCTTGTCGTCTGGCTCGGTGGTGAAGATCATGTAGCTCTCATGGTGTTCCTGGTACTGGTTGCGGTCTCCACCACCATTGTTGCCGTTGTTGTTGTTGTTGTTCCTGTTGTTGTTGTTGTTGAAGTTGCGGTTGCCGTTGTTGTTGTTGTAGTTGCGGTTGTAGTTGTTGTTGTAGTTGCGGTTGGCTCCCTGAGCCACTTGGTTCACATTCTCCCTTCTCGGATTCACTGCAGGCCTAGGAGCAGCTGCCCGAATAGGCTGCACATTGGCATTCGCAGGCGGCAGAGGAGGAGGAGGGGGCAGCTGACCAGCGTCTTCCTCCTTGATACGGTCCCACCAGCTGCACTGCCGGGTAGTGTGGTTGGCTGGCCTACTCGGATGCCGAGTATGGAAGCTGCATGGCCCAACCTTCATGTTCTCAAAGATAAAACTCGGAGCTGGATCCGGGTTGCCGCTACCCTGCTGGGGAGCATTGTATGGCTTCTTGATGCCTTGGCCCTGAATCTGGTTCTGCCCGTATTGGGCTCCAGCAGTCTTTTGCCTTTGGCTACTCCCAGCAGCCGCAAGGCCTTGAATCACAGCGTTCACCTCCTCGGGATCATACCGAGTATCAACGCGGTCACCTCTGCGTTTGTTGCGGAAGTCATTGCGTGTGATGATGTCATGGTGCTTCCTTCTCGGCTCAACATCGAGCAGAGGCTGAGTAGGGTCTCCGAGTGCATACATATCAGCAATCTTGATTGTCTCGGCGAGCATACTCGGCATCTCTCTCTGCAGCTTCTGCCACAGCATGCTGCCATGCCTACAGCCTTGCGCGAACCAGGCGATTGCCTATGACTCATTCACACCCTCGCAGGTGTTCCTCAGTGTGCTCCACCGAGTAAGGTACTCGCGGTCAGTTTCCTCTTCTCGCTGCTTGCAAGCAGACAGTTGATGCGGCCTATTCGGCCTCTTGTACGTGCTGGTGAAGTTGCTGACGAAGGCTTCCGAGAAGTCTAGCCAGCAGTTGATGCTATCTCTTGGCAAGTTGTTGAGCCAAATCCGAGCAGGGCCCTCCAACATCTGCGGAACATACCGCACAGCCCATCTCCTGTTGCCGCCTGCAATGTGCACAGCGGTAACATAGTCACTCAGCCAGTCTTCCGGCTTGGTGCTGCCATCATAGCACTTGGTCCCCCTAGGCAGCTGAAACTGTTTCACGGAGGGCTCCTCCATGATGCGGCGACCAAAGCAATCTGGGCCAGGTGGCCCCTTGTTCTCGAGCTGTGCAGACCGATTGATCCGGTCCAGCTTGTATCTTGCATCACTGGGCTCCAGCATGCGGTCACCCAGGCGATCAGTGACATCTCTTGGGTCAGCATACCCGGCTAGCCCCATCGCCGAGTACCCATCATCGTAGCGGTCTTCATGCACAGCTGCGGGTTGCACAACCGGATTGGCTGCTGGCATAGCTGCATGCGGCTGTGCTGCTGCTGGCTGCCGCACTCTTGGCTGAGCCGGGTTGGCAGCATGATGCCGCGATGGTCCTGCACGGTCTCCTCCTTGCCTCTTGCTGTGAGCTTTATTGGCTTGATAGCCTGCTCCTGCAGTGTTGTGTTTCTGACCGGGCTGCCGCGACACAGCGTGCTATTTTGCGGCGACAGTCGGGTCGTACACCTGCATCTGTTTGTTCTTCCCAGAGTTCACACTCTGGTCCCTCTCATTGCCAGGAAGCGGCGATGAGGCCTGATCCGTAGATCTGACCGCATGCGAGTGCACAACCTGAGAAGTGCCAGCACCCGGATTGGCTTTCCGGAACTCCTCGTTCTGCCTGGCAGCCTCTAGTACTAGCTCATTGAGTCTATCTGCTCCCTAGCGCGCGTGTCGCCAGCGAGATGCGGCAACTCAGCAGCTACTGCCTCTGCAGCCCTGAGAGTTTTGGCGGGGGTGCTGTATCTCGGCCTACCAACAGTGTTCAAACTAGCAGATTGGCTAGCAGCCCTACCATCTCTAGCCAGCTCAGCGCCTAAGTTGCGACGAGTAGTGCCTAGCTTGCTAGGCAGCCTAGAAACAGGAGTAAAGCCATGCGCTACTTTGTACTCGTTTTGAGCTAGGTTAAGCTCAAGCCTAACCTTCTCTAGCTCCTGGGACTCCGCGAGTAGCGCTTGACGCTGCTGCTCGAGTTGCGCCTTCGTGGCGGCGAGTTCCGCCTCGTTGGCTCGTGGCATGCCCAGCTGCACGGTAGCATCACCGCGAGCAGCTGGTATCGCCGTAGACGTGGAAGGATCCACGTAACCCGAAATGTTGTGGGGCGCGTCGTAGGGCTTGTGAACCCTGGCGCCAGTAGGTTCCTCGATGACTCCCGCGGTAGCGGCCGCGCCTTTCCCGGCATCGATAGTCGGGTGTTTCATCATCACCTCCACGCTGTCCGCAGAGCAGCCAGAAGGCTTCCCGTGGGCAGCGAGTATAGCAGGAGGATCGTCCGCGACGAGCACCTCCTCCGGGAACTCGCGGATGACGGTGGTGGCGACGTAGACCAGATGCATGCCGAAGGAGAGCACCGAGCCGCCTGCCGGCACGGGCCTACCGCCGAAATCTTCGGCGTTGTCGGTGACGAAGTCAAAGGAGACGAATCTATGGACAAGGCCACAAACCACGCGCTCCCCCGTAGCAGAAACGGGTCCCATCTGAACATGAACTCCAGCCAGTGCCGCTGCTGGCCCCATAGTGGGCGCCAACTGTCGTGGTGTGGAGAAGACAGATGCCATGGGATGGCTGAAGTTGGGGCCGATGGACGCTGGAGGTATCCGGGGAGGGATCGCACGGCGAGTAGCCGCGCGTAAGTAACACTGCAAACAACAAGATCTACCCAGGTTCAGGGCCCTCGTGTGGAGGTAACACCCCTACTCCTGCCTACCTCTCTGTATGTATGTTTTCCGAGTAGCCACAGTACAATGTTTGCCTCTTGGCCGAGTAGCCACTCGGCTGTTCTCTCTAGCTCTAGTGTTGGCTCTTGCAATAAATGCGATCTGAGGCAACGTCCCTCGCGCAGGAGGGGGCAGGGCACCTTATATACTGGTGCCCAGCCAAATAAAGAAAGACTATAAGGTACACTTGATGGGACATGCCCACTGCAGGACAGCGCACGCCTCCGGCTTCTCGCTGACGCGGGTGCGGGAAGTCGCCGCGCCGTTCGGCAGATGGGACCTGTCCACCCTGTCAGTGACATAGAGTAGGCCCCTAGGCATGTCTTGTCCCCTCTGTCAGTGACAGGACTTGACAGGCGCCTACCTCACTGTAGCCACGCCGTAGCGCGGATAATCACGCGCTCCGTAAGTTGAACCGCACGCCTGTACGGCTACAGGATACGCGGGATCCTGTCAGAACGGCTCCATTGACTTCTTGCCCGAGTAGGAACGCAGCCCATCTACTCGGACCACTTGACCGCTATCCGGACGAATACAAACTTTCTCCTTATCGCCTCTTGGCCTTCAATACTTATGACCGGATAGAGACTACCGGGTAGAGGGTACCCGGGTAGCCACCAACCCGGCCAACAGTACTCTGATCTTCGTCTTTATCACTTGCCTTACCCCTACTCGGGGGTAGCCCCCCGACAATGCACGAGAATTGTCCTGGTTGGTGGTCTGTACCAGTCGTGCTCTTTTTCTAGCACCATCGACCCCAAAGATCACTTGACAAGCCCATAGATGTCACTGAAGACTTTGTGTTTGCTCGTCACTTCCAGCACATGGAGGGACAGGTGTACAATACCCAGATCTCCCTTGATATGCTCAGAGGAGAGTTTGACACCCGAGGAAGAGAGATAGACCAGTTGGAGAAACACCTGAGTGTTTCTTCTGCTACAGAGCGTCGTCTCAAGGTCCTGAAGAAAACCATGAAGTACACTAACTCCCAGCACCGTGCACAAGTGAGAGCCCTTCAGCTTCAGCTTGCAACTAGCAAGACCAGAGTTGAAGAGTTGGAGGAACAACTACGTGCTTCCTCGAGCACTTAGGATTGTCGCAGGATATTAGGAGTTGTGTTGCTTCCACCCCAGACGCTTGTTTGTGTTTGTGTTGTGTGAACTCTGATAAAGAGCTTTGTGTGTGTTAGCTGTGTTGTAAGCCTTATGCTATTACCATGTGAACCTTAAAGCTTATGTTATGCTTGTTGAGACACTGTCTCATGTATGTGCTAGTCTTTGTTTGTGGTTTCTTCTTAGGTGCTTGTTTGTTGGTGTGTTACCTACCGTTCTCATCTCTGTTATGAGCCAGTATGTTTCGCATGTTTTGAAAACAAAACACCCTTTTGTTCTCTCTCGTCTTACCGTTCTTTTTCTTCAGCATGGCCAGCGATCTACCTCCACCACCGGAGCCGACAGTTGCTCAACTGTTTGCTCTGCTGAAGGAAAAACGTGAAGCCGCTCGTGCTGAACACATAGCCACCCATGCTGCCCTGGAGCATTTGACTCAGCTTGTCACCACCAATTCTAAGAACAAAATGCTATACTTATGAGAGAGTACCAGCGTCAGCTTGCTGGAGAGAGTCGCAAAAGGAAGATAGTGACGCTAGGATGACCTAGTTCATATGTGACTCGCAGTGCTTGCCTGCAATGCCCCAACCTCCAAGGAAGCGTGTTAATGTCAGGCCCAAAACCACAACTTTTTATTTGTGGAAGGGACAGACATTTCGCTCGTTATTGTTCCTAGAGGAATTATGATCTCGCTTGTCCTGATGAAACCCACGAGACCCGGCTTCCAACCCGGAAGAAGCGCAAGAGTGTGATGAGTGGACCTCGAGACCTAGATAGTGTTACAGAAGCCCCCGCGACTCATGCCATAGTTAATGGTACGTTTTCGAACCAAACCTGTGAACCCCATAGTTTTGTTTGACTTCGTACCCTGAGAAATCCGACGTAAACGGAACACTAACAATACTAACGTAACTTCATCTAACTTTAGCTTCACATCTAACACCAGTTTTAAAATTTTCTAACCAGCTTTTCCAAAAGCCAAAGAGAAAGGTGCCTTAGGATGTTCTATAGCTGTTTGGAAGGGAGATGAAAGGTTGGAAAAAAATATTGGATTGATAAACTATGATTGTTGCTAGGCAATAAGGTCTTTCGTGTATCCTTTGGAGGAACCATATTTTAGAATATGAGATGGTGGAAACTCATTTGAGGTTTAGCTTAGGAAGGAAAGATTGAGGATCATATGATTTTAGTTGAGATGAATTATAGTACATATACACCGGGGATAACCAGTTGTGGACCCCAAAACTTTGGAAGTTATCAGTAACTAAGATTTGTAGCCTTGAAGAAATGATTGGAGGTTTAGAAAGATTGGTGGAAACTGTTGGATTTTAGGAAGCACTTGATATATCAGGAGATTGGATTGATTAGGACTATTATGTTGAGAAAAGATTGGGATATTGGGATGATCATGATAATGTTTTTCCTAGATGATTCTTATACTAGATTTTAGCAAAAAGGCTGATTGTAGTAAAAGGATCATGTTGGATTGGAATGGACATTCGATTATGATTAAAGATGGATGGGAGGAATATTGGATTTGGTATAGGAAGTAATTGGTGGATGTAAAAGGATGGTTTTGGATTTTAAGAAAAATCAATATGACTTGGATTTGGTAGATGATTATTCTTGATGATATATTCTCGGAGCTTGTCACGCTCTATTGAGATTGTTTTGGGAAAATGATTTAGCATTGATCATGAGATAGGAGTTTGGAGAATTTGAAAGGATTTATAGAAGTAGTGCAAAGATTGGTATATGCTTGTTGAATTTGATGGTTTAGCCTTAGCAATATGATCTTGATGAAACACTTTTGAGGGAGACAAATGATTTGAGACTTGATTCTTCTAGGAGGATATTAGATTAAGAGGAGATAGTGGATTTCATGGATTGTTAGAAAATGAGCAATGGAACGCTCATGCTTAATAGAGATTTGGTGGATGTCCCATAGATTGATCTATATCATGATGAGAGAGTGTATGCCCCAAAGGAGAAATAGTGGTATGATAATCTTATTAGAATGGAAACAGGTAGATCTTTGTCTAAAGGATAACCCCTGGATTGATATCATGGTTTTGAGGAACAATAAATTCTAGGTTTAAAACATGTCACCCAGACCTTTGGAAAACTAACATGTCGGTGGATTTTGGTAAGATTAATCAAAGGGCGGAAGCACCTGTGTTTAATGTTACCAACCACCAGCTCTTGTGTTTGTAAACAAATGATCTAACATTGTTGTTTTGACCATACCCTCTTTTCGCTTGCCTGCGAATCTCGGGACGAGATTCTTTTAAGGGGGGAAGGTCTGTCACACCCCAGTTTTTGGAATCTTGTACTGTGTTCAAGAAGACAAAAATTAGGGCCAACAATTTTTTTAAACAACATGATTTTTTGAACTAACATGTGTTCATGATCTTAGTCATGTTTTCAATACAAGTTTTGTTTCTTGATAAAACCCATTTCAATTTTTCTGGAAGCACTTGTATAATATTTTCCCTGTTGTTTTCTCTGTTGATTACTTGAGTGAATTTTATTCCAAGACATGGATCATTATTGTTTTAATCTTAAAATAAACTTTTAACCTTGTGGGATCCAAGAAAAGAGAATTTCAAAAATGATTTATGGAAGTTTTCTTTTAAGTTTTCTATAAAAACTATTCCCTGAAAATATAGTCAAGTACATGTTTTCCACCTTTGTTTTCACTAGGCTATAAAATGTTATTTTATGTTTTCTTGGCTTTTATTTGTTCCTTGATACATGTACTAGAAATCCATAAGCTTGGTTTTATTTTTGGATTAATAAAAATGATGTTTTGCTTGATGTCTTTGTGGAATAAAAATAAGGTAGAAAAAGACAATTTTGGAAAACTGAGAAAAATAGAAACTACACCTTTTCTCACATTGTTTTCATGGACTTAAACTATTTAAAATTTGTTTAAAAAGATGTTTCTAAAAGTTTATAACATGTTTAACAAACTCCAACTTGGTAAACAAAAATTGGAACCCATTTGGTCTCTGAAAACATTCCAAACTTTTTGCTCATTTCTTCTGTTTTCCAACACTTAGAAAATTTTCTAAGTGAACTGAATTTTCTAAATTTTTGCAACAGTGTTGGATACGATTTTGGGAAGATATTTTCTCTATCTTTTCTTGCAAGTTTTGAAGTGTGACTTTGTCTAGTGTGTTGACTAAGCTGTGGACTCGACCTATAATGTTTTTATTAGCTTCTAGAAGCCTTGTGTGTGAAGAAATATTGGGAGGAAAGAGAAGGGAGACATGATGAGGTGGAGGAGTATGGTTCTCCATACTTTGACTCCTTGGACTTGACCTTGTCTCTCCTTGCTCCCAAAAGCCAGTATTGACTTGCCCTTTGTGGTCTTAACCTCTGGCCACATTTTTCTTTGCTTGAGCTTGTCCAAAGTACCCCCATGCCACACATGCCACACACACGCGAGACCACCCCTTGCCATTTTGCCCTTGCCCTTGGCTATAAGCCACCTCTTTCTAGTTCCTTGCTCCACTCCCCTCCTTCACATCCCCTCACGACCACACTCCCTCCCCAAGATTATAATAAGTCTTGAGTTTGCCCATGTGAGCTCCTCGAGCTCCAAAGTCTCCGTCGGCCATTTTTGAACCCGAGGTGAGGAACCTCAAATCCCTGCAGATTTTTGCTTATTGTTTTGAGCTTGTGAAAAATGCTTTTCGTGCAAATTAATTTCTATGAAAATTCACAGCACTAGCTATATGTTTTCCTAACTATGTACCGTTGGTAGATCCAAGTTTGCACTTTTATGTTGGTGACAACAAATGTTTTGCCACAGAGTGTCTGTGAAAATGTTTTTTTCATAACTTTTGGAATATGTATCCACTTTGGTCAAATTAAATTTTTTTGAGTAGCCTATGAGTAGATCTATCCATAGGACTTGGCCTCACATCAACTCAGTACCAAATGGAAATGCCATCCATTTTGGTAAATGACCAGTAGGCTTTTCTAGGATTTTTAGAAGGAGTTTAAAAAGGATTTTTGAGGTGAATCCAATTGTATGAGTTTTAATATGACTATATCTATCTAATCCTAGCTTGGATTAATTTTTGGAGCCCTATATTAAGTTTGGTGAGCAAAACTAGAAACAACAGCTTTTCTGTTTTCATTATTACTTGTGTATTTGTTTGTTAAGTAATGTGTGATTGTTTGAATCTTGTTTCCTAGCATGTGTAGATGGGTTGAGCCTTGTTATTAGGATGTTTTCTTGCAATATGTCTACCTTAGAAAGTGTGTGCATGTTTGGAAAATCTTTTGGCTATAGAAATAGCATTTGTTATATTTCTAGTTCTATTATTTGGATATTGTGTGAACAAAATCTTTGTATGTTTTTTTACCTAAGTTTTGCTATGCTTGAGTGGAGTCCAGTACCATTTTGGTACTTTTATTTCTATGCTATTATCTCTATTAACTTGCATGTTATCTTATAGCAAAGCATGAGTAACATTTGTTATTTTCCTAGTTTTATTATTTGGATTATTGTGTGGACCAATCTTGGTAGATTTTTTTTACCTAAGTTGTGTTGTCTTTAGGTTGATTACAGTACGATTTTGGTACTGATATTAGTATGGTAGTATCTCTGTTAGGTTGCACTTGATTTTATGGAGATGCATGTGTAGCATTTGTTGGCTTGTTTGCACTTTATTGTTTTCACTAGTATGAATAGCCATGTGTTAATTGCCTTTTATATTAATTTTGTTATGTGTGACCAGAGGCTTTGTTACCTCTTAATGCCTTGGTATTAGAGGTCCCATAACCTACTGGTCCCATTGTATCTTTGGTTAGGGATACAAATCCCCTACCATGCACTTGTGTAAAAATAGCATGTAGTACTATATGATTGATTATTATTTTCCACCAAGGAAAATAGATTGTTTGTTTCACTTATGTAAGTGAGGTGTTTAGTCTTCTTTGTAAATACTAGTATGTTTAGGTGTGATTCATTTGTAAACATAGTATTGCTTTAGGAATATCATGTTAAGAGGTGTTTCACTATTGCTTTGTTTAAATAGAGTATTGTTTGCAAATAGAAAGTTTTCCTAGTGATTGGTAAATAATTTGTGAATGATTTTCATTGAGTGTTTGGATTTTTGAAAGTGTTTAGTTGGTATTGTGTTTAGTGCATAGCTACTGGTTGTGTAGTTCATACTTTGATTGCTTACTAGTTAATGGATTAGAAAAGCATGTATTGCTAGAATGGGTCGATGCTTGCTTAGTAGATGTTTTCATAGAATTATTTTAGTGTTTATGCTTACAAGAATGTGTAAGGTGTATGTGATGTTAGTAGGTATTTACATACATGTATTGCTTGTTTAGTAAAATGCATCCTTGTAGTGGTGTTTGCTTCTCTAGTGATGCACTTGTGCCACCACTAGATATATTGAGTTTGCTCTAGTTTTGTTGTCTGTTATTTTAAAAGGGTATGATTTATTCTAGAATGTTTAGGAGGTTATTACTTCTGTTATTATGCCATGACTTCTTGTTTTCTTGTTTCTATAGTGTATAATACAATAATTTCTTATAGCATGCTTGTGTAGAATTCTCATACTAGAATGCCATTAGTGCACTCCTGTTATCATGTTATTTGTAGGAGTGTTATCTGTTGTGATGATTGTGATTTAAATTATGTTTTATGACTTGTTACCATTAATGGAGATACTGGTTTGTTTTGTTTATTTTCATCATTGATGGATTCCATTACGTTGGGTGGACATTAGCATGGTCTATAACTAGCCTATTCATCTGTGGTGTGTTTGCTTGTTGTTTGGAGACTGTCTGAGTGTTTGCCTTAGCATGAGTATTATGCTTATGCTATTGATGTGCTAGTGTTTTTTCTGTGCTTAGTAGTACCTTGTTATCCATGCATTAGTTTAGTCATGAACTTGTTTGGTGATGATTGCTTATGTGTTGTTAATACCCACTGTCATGGGTATTGTTTTGATTGATTGTTATTATTTTAATAGCCTCACCTTTTGTGCCCACAAGCTATATTTTTAGATTCTTGAATATATTATTATGAGAGTGGTACACCCACTCCATATAGGGTATGTAAGATGTGGGATATGGTTTTTCAACCATATGTTTGTTTGGCGATAGTTTTGTATCATGAGAGTTTGTGAGATAGTTTCCTCGATAACTTTTGAGTGCTTGCGCTAGTATAAGTTTGCTTGATGTATGTATTGTCTTGTTTACTGTTTGGCCTCTAGTTTTGAGTGTGTGTCTTTGATTATTTTACGACGCTAGAAAACGAAGGAGAAGAAGCAGCAGTTGTGGAACTGTGTATCAAGTTCAAGCTACTTCAAGGCCAGGGACATTCAGAGTTTTAAGGCAAGCCATCCTGATGCTTGCTGTTATAATACACTTATCATTATCTATCATGCATGTTTTACTTCTGAAAGTTTTACAAAAACTTTGATTTCCAAAAAAACTATTTTTGAGTGACTACTACTATCATATACTATTACTATGCTAGTAGTTGATACTTGGTGTTACCAAGCCCATAGCCACCATATGGTATTTATTACCATCACAAGTATTTGTCCCTAAGTGGACACCCTAAAAATATGTTTTTTGCGAAACAAAGGCTTTATGGAAAACCCGGTGGAAAGGCGAAGCCTTATCCACCGGAGAAATGTTGAAGTGGTCATTTTTGGGAAAAAGATGTTTTAAAAAAATGACACATAACCTAGTCTTCGCCAGACAACCTTTACCGTACTGCCACTTTAACCAAACATGGGCACGGGGCTTAACTTGAAGTTTGTTCTTGTTAGTGTGTGTTCTATCTCAACTTGCTATAAGGGTCGTCGAGCCCTCGGACCGATTGTCGCTAGGTCGTATATACGGGACATACAAAGTGAGGGATTAAGTTACCCCCCGGCCGCAGCAATTGAGTCTCCTGTCTTGGCGGGGTGGAACCTGCTGCCGGGGAGATTACACTCAACTGAAGAGATGGACATTTACTAGCTTGAGCATAGTGGATGGTTAGGATCAGTTATCTGATGTTCACATACTGTTGTTACAGTCCGTGGTTGTTCATGGCGGATGTACTGGATCTGGTGGATGTGTACACCTCTGCAGAGTCAAACTATTCGGAATAGCCGCGTCCTCGGATATGGACAGTTGAATGGCCATGTAGCTAGCATTGTGTCAATGTTTTCAAAAAGGAGTTTTCAAAAAGGTGTTGGACTTATGAAGTACTGAAAGGAGGGAATCTTGTACCGTGGAGGTACCGTTGATGAAAAGCCAGAAGTTGTTTTACTAGAAGTTTTGCAAAGAAAACTTTTCTTTTCTAAACAAAAACTGGAAGTTGATTCCAAGAAGTTTTGCAAAGAGAAAACTTTATTTTAACAAAGTTTTTACAAAACCTCTTGTACATGTGATATATACAGGAGAAATAAAACTATATTATTTTCTTTTGAAATATCTTCTTCAACAAAGATACAGAGATTTTCAAAATCAACTATGATATGTCTTACATATATCATTGATAGTGAACCCTATGTATAGCCTACCTATTCCACTATATAAGCATACTTGCATTTTGGTAAGCTACATGATGGGTGTCTTGCTGAGTACATTGAAATGTACTCATATTGGTTTCCTCCCTGGTATTTACTTGCCAGACATCAAGATGGAGTCTCATAAGGAGATCTACGAAGAGGAGTACGGAGCTGATGGCTTTGCGAACTAGGATCGTCTCCCGGTCAGGAGCCTAAAGGTTAAGGCATGACTTGGTCTCTACTACGTTTGTGTGTGTTAGTCTTCCATTGTGTGTGTTGTGTGGTTGCCCTGCGCGGCAGTTGTGTTATACTTGGTCATGTGACCATGTCTCTTTTGTAAGTGTTTTGTGCAATCGTGTAATGGATATTGTATCTGTGTACCAACTTGATATGTTGTTCACGACTGGTGTGATCTAGGATCGTGAATGTATGCATATCGGAGGTGTCTTTGAACAGTGGTTCTGGGGGATCTTGCACTCTATTATTAGAGCAAGTTATGATGTTGATGCTTCCTCACTTGAAAATACTTGAGTTGCTTTCTATGCCTAGCTGAAAGGCGTTAAAGAAAAGCGCTACCGGGAGACAACCCGTTTTATTTCGCCGTTTTCAACCCGTTTTCCGTCGTTTGTTTCTGTGTGCTTTGCACCTGGGTGTTGTCTATTTCCTTAGAAACCCTGCTGTATGTTTTCTTTTGTGTCTTTGTTGAGCCAAATAAAGCCTCTAGTGGAAAGTTGAGACTATATTTCGGATTTCCGCTGTCCACTGTTAAATACATATAAAATCACAGAAAATTTAAAATGACCTGAGTTTTTTTGTGCATAATCCTGGGCTATATACGCAACCTTTCTTAGTTTAACACTTTTTAATTTGAGCTACAGAAGATTTTCGAAAAAAATCATCTTTGCCTGTTGTCCTGTTTTGACAGATTTGTGCCAATAATTGCATTTGCATCTTAATCTCTTTCTTTTGGTGTTCTTTTGAGAAAAAGAGTTTTAAAATAAGTTGTGACATTATATAATGTATTTATGAGTGTTAGGCTTGTGTTGAAACTGAACCATGTGAATTTATTATTTCGATTGCACTAACGTTGCTAATGAAGATTGTGAGAAGTTTGGTGTGAAGAAAGTTTTCAAGGGTTAAGAGAACAGGATGATATGACGTGATCAAGAAGAGTGAAGAGCCTAAGCTTGTGGATGCCCCGGTGATACACCCCAGCAAATTCCAAGAAGACTCAAGCGTCCAAGCTTGGGGATGCCCAAAGCATCCCCTTCTTCATCGACAAATTATCAGGTCACTTCTAGTGAAACTATATTTTTATTCGGTCACATCTTATGTGCTTTACTTGGAGCGTCTTTTATTTTTGCTTTAAGTTTGTATTTATTTTTGAAATAATCTTGGTTGGAACCCAGCATTCTTTTATTTGAGAGTGACACGCTCCGCTTTTTCATGGGAATACATGTTATTCTTAATCCTTGTCTGGCTGCTGCATTTATTTAGCTCCTGTTTTGAATTCATCTCTTATTTAGAGCTGTTAGTACTCTCTAGTTTTCATTGATATATGTTTTGAGAGAGTTTTTGTTTTCATATATATGTGCTTGGTTGAGAATAGAAATGCTTCTGTGGTAGTTGGTATAGTGGAAAAATTCGCATAGTCTTTTAGATCAATAAACTGCTTCACTTGAATCAGTGTTGTTGTTTTGAGATATTAATTTGCTTAATGGATAAACGGGAAGGACTAGTAAGTAGAAAATTTTAATGGTTTGTCTAAGAAACTTGAAACTGTTCCACACTTAAAATTACCAGCTGATAGAAACAATGGTATATGATTGCTACGAGCGATACATTTATGATCTGCCTTTTGTTACGCGCTACGTTCGGGGTAGCTAACAGTGACTTGTCACTGCCACGGACCCTCTTGGAGTGATTTGCATTGTGCCTTGTAAAGATGATTTTCTTGTTGCAACCTTTTAACTCGTGAGTCTATGTTGCGGTTCATGGCACTTCCACCATCCATATTTGCTAGCCTCTTCGATACTGTGCAATGCCCTTTCTCACATTGAGAGTTGGTGCAAACTTCGCCAGTGCATCCAAATCCCGTGGGAGGAATTTGTTCTCCTACACATAATCCCATATATTCTTCCTCAAAACAGCCACCATACCTACCTATCATGGCATTTCCATAGCCATTCTAAGATATATTGCTGCACAACATCCACCTCCATTATGTTACTTGATGATGAGCTTCATGGTTATTTATGCATACTGCTACACTGACAGGAGCATGCAGTTGGATACATCAGAGATATTCCATTATGAGTTATGCATACTAAAAGTGTGATGATTCATTGTAATATAGGATGTTTCCCCTACCGATGAGGATATATAAAATAAAAAAATAAAAAAAATGAAAAAGCCCAAAAAGAAAAACAAAGGGGCCAAAGAGAGAATAAAGAGAGAGGGGGCACATCACTATCCTTTATACCACACTTGTGCTTCATGTTTAGCACCAATACTTTAGTTTGGAGACTTTGTGAGACTTTCTTCCATTGACCTTCCAAACCCCCCATAATGTTCTCTTTCCCATAACATCCTGGTGCCAGGGACCAACGTAGAACACTTACTTGTTTTTAGTGCGCAAATAGTTTAAGATTCAAGCATTGCATCGTGTGGAAAGCTTGACTTGATCCTAACAGGGGGTTGTGAAGATCGTTTGACGTGCATGATATTTTTGTTCTTGAAAGCTTAAATCATCTCTAATAAACTTTGTACGGTGGATAGTCTTTTAGTATTGATTCATTAAAAGTTTTGCTTCTTTCTTCTTATTTGTTTATGCATTACTTGTTGATATCAAATATAGATCACAGCTTTAGTTCATTTGATCGTAGTTTACATGCTCTGCTTTACATATTATGATCAAGATTGTGTGGTAGCATGTCAACTCAGAAATTGTTTTTGTTTATCGTTTACCTACTCGAGGACGAGTAGGAACTAAGCTTGGGGATGCTTGATACGTCTCCAACGTATCTATAATTTCTGATGTTCCATGTTGATATTATGCCAATTGCTACATGTTTTCTTCCTTCTTTATAGCATTTTTACACCTTTTCCGGGACTAACCTATTAACAAGATGCCAAGTGCCAGTTCTCTATTTTCTGCTGTTTTTTTATTTCAGAAAAGTTGTTCTGGAAATATTCTCGGAATTTGACCCCACGAATCCCGAAGTTCCTATTTCCCCCGGAAGCATCCAGAAGTCCGAAGAGGAGTCGAAGACGTCCACCAGGGGGCCCTCACCATAGCCAGGCGCCCCCCTTATCCGCGCCTGGGGGTGGTGAGGCCACCCTAGTGACCCACCGACGTCGCCCTTTTGCCTATTTATTCTCCTCTGAAGGAAAACCCTAGGTACCTGATCAAAAATCCCCAAAAAGTTCCACAGCCGCCGTCGTCGTCAACCCTAGATCAGGGGGTTCTGAAGTTGTCTCCCGGCACCCTGCCGGAGAGGAGATCATCACCGGAGGCCTCTTCATCACCATGCCTGCCTCTGGAGTGATCCGTGAGTAGTTCATCTTTGGACTACGGGTCCATAGCAGTAGCTAGATGGTTCTCTTCTCCTCCTATGCCTCAATGTTTAGATCTCGTGATCTGCCTAACATGATCGAGATTATTCTTAGTAATTCTGTGTGATGTGTTTGCTGGGATCCGATGAATATTGAACTTATGCCAAGTTGATTATAGTCTTTATTGAATATGTTATTTGTGATCTTGCATGCTTTCCGTTTCTAGTGGTTGATTGGTACATCTCCAAAGTATCTATAATTTTTCATGTTCCATGTTGATATTATGCCAATTGCTACATGTTTTCTCCCTTCTTTATAGCATTTTTACACATCTTTCGGGACTAACCTATTAACAAGATGCAAAGTGCCAGTTCCCTGTTTTCTGCTGTTTTTTATTTCAGAAAAGTTGTTCTGGAAATATTCTCGAAATTGGACCCCACGAATCTTGAAGTTCCTATTTCCTCGGAAGCATCCAGAAGTCCGAAGAGGAGTCGAAGACGGGCACCAGGGGGCCTCACCATAGCCAGGCGTGGCCCCCTTGGCCACGCCTGGGGGTGGTGAGGCCACCCTAGTGGCCCACCGACATTGCCCTTTCGCCTATATAATCCCCCCGATGCAAAACCCTACGAGAATCGGCAAAATTCCACGAAACCTTCCGCAGCCGCCATCATCGTCAACCCAAGTTTCGGGGGACAGATCTCTGTTCTGGCACCCTGCCGGGATGGGGAAGTGCCCCCGGAAGCCATCTCCATCGACTCCACCGCTATCTCCATCGCCGTTGTTGTCCCCTATGATGAGTTGGGAGTAGTTCTCCCCCGAGGCTGCTATTGTTTCATCTCTCTCTCTCCCATGGTGTGATCTATATGTGATCGTGAGCTTTGTAATCTAGTTGAATAAGTAGATGCTACTCTTCATCTATTGTGCTAATCAAGTGTTTTATTAATATGAACTTTGGATTCACCTTGTCTTGCGGTGTGAAGTTGACAGTGTGCACATCGTGTGTGTCTCCTCTATGAATTGTGGTGTTTGTCTAGTACCTTCCAGGGCGCTCAAGTTGACAGTGTGGGGCTAACTATACATGGGAATGCTTACTTTAAGGAATGCTTTTTGCAGCCCTACGTACTGATTAGTGTTTGTTATCCAACCAGAGAGGGTTAATAGTAGCATAGTGAAGAGAAGATATTTAGTTATTCAATTATGTGATCATTGTTGAGAGTGTCCACTAGTGAAAGTAGGACCCCTAGGCCTTGTTTCCAAGCATTGAAACACCGTTTTCCGCCTGTTCTGCTACATGTTTGCTTGCTACCATATTATTTCAGATTGCTATTATTACTTACAACCATCCATATTACTTGCATTTCACTATCTCTTCGCCGAACTAGTGCACCTATATACCTAACAAGTATATTGTGTGTGTTGGGGACACAAGAGACTTCTTGTATCTTAATTGCAGGGTTCCTTGAGAGGGATATCTTTGACCTCTACCTCCCTGAGTTCGATAAACCTTGGGTGATCCACTTAAGGGAAACTTCCTGCTGTTCTACAAACCTCTGCACTTGGAGGCCCAACACTGTCTACAAGAACAGAAGCGTGCGTAGACATCAAGCTCTTTTCTGGCGCCGTTGCCAGGGAGGTAAGGTAAAAGGTACTCACATCCCCGGATGTGAGTGCTCGGAGTTATTTCCTTTAGATTCTGCAATTTTATCTTTTTGTTTCTTTTTTCACTAGTTAGGCTTATTTTTACTCGCTTCTTGTTTTTATTTTTTACTAGTTAGGCTTAATGGAAAACAACAAAAATATGAGAGAGCTTTATAATCTTTATCTTGAGTTAGGACATGAAGTGTTTGAAGAGAAAATTAAAAAACCTATGAAGCTTTATTTGCATGCTAGTAGCAATGTTATTAGTATGAATTCTTTGAACACCATTATTGCTAATGCTATGGAAAATTCTAAGCTTGGGGAAGCTAGTTTTGATGAATATGATATTTTTTAGTCCCTCAAGTTTTGAGGAGGAAATTTTCTTTGATGATACCTTGCCTCCAATATATGATGATTATAATGATTGTGGTATTCTAGTTCCACCTGTTTACAATGATGAATATGATATTTTCAGTCCACCTACTATTGAGGAAAAAATTAATTATGATTACAATATGCCTCCTATATTTAATGATTATGGTGATGAGAATAATAATGATAGCTATTTTGTTGAATTTGCTCCCACTACTATTAATAAGAATGACTATGCTTATGTGGAGAGTATTAATTCTTTTATGCATGTGGCTCATGATAAGAACGTTTTATGTGATTGTTATATTGTTAATTTTATTCATGATGCTACTGAAATTTATTATGAGAGAGGGAAACATGGTTTTATGCATCTCAACAATATTAAGTTTCCCCAAATTTTTGAAGTTGCACTTATTTTGTCTTCCTATGCTAGCCACTTTGTGCTTTATTGAATTGTTCTTATACAAGATTCTTTTTCATAGGAAGTGGGTTAGACTTAAATTTATTTTACATTTGCTTCTTGGTGCTCTCTTTTGCTTCAATTAATATTTCTCATGTGAGCATCTTCTCAAATTATCGTGCCTAGCTGAAAAGGCTTTAAAGAAAAGCGCTTCCGGGAGACAACCCGTTTTATTTCTCCATTTTCAACCCGTTTTCCGTTGTTTATTATTATTTTATTTGCACCTGGGTGTTGTCTATTTCCTTAGAAATCCCGATGTATCTTTTTTTTTGTGTCTTTGTTGAGCCAAGTAAAGCCTCTAGTGGAAAGTTGAGACTATATTTCGGATTTCTGCGCAGGAAACAGATTTCTGTTGTCCACTGTTAAAATCGTATAAAATCACAGAAAATTCAAAATGACCTGAGTTTTTTTGTGCGTCATCCTGGGATATATACGCAACTTTTCTTAGTTGACCACTTATTGATTTGAGCAACAGAAGATTTTCGAACAATATCATCTTTACCTGTTGTTCTGTTTTGACAGATTTCTGCTAATAATTGCATTTGCCACTTAATCTCTTTATTTTGGTGTTCTTTTGAGAAAAATAGTTTTAAAAGAAGTTGTGAAAGTAGCTAATGTGTTTATGAGTGTTAGGCTTGTGTTGAAACTGAACCATGTGAATTTATTATTTCGATTTGCACTAACGTTGCTAATGAAGATTGTGAGAAGTTTGGTGTGAAGGAAGTTTTCAAAGGTCAAGAGAAGAGAATGATATGATGTGATCAAGAAGAGTGAAAATCCTAAGCTTGGGGATGCCCCGGTGGTACATTTCAGCAAATTCCAAGAAGACTCAAGCATCTAAGCTTGGGGATGCCCAAGGCATCCCCTTCTTCATCAACAATTTATGAGGTCACTTCTAGTGAAACTATATTTTTATTCAGTCACATCTTATGTGCTTTACTTGGAGCGTCTTTTATTTTTGTTTTCAGTTTGTTTGGTTTTATTTGCTGTAATAAATAGTTGTATCCTAGTATATTTTTTTGGGAGAGAGACACGCTCCTCTTTTTCGTTAGAATACTCTTGTGCTTCACTTATATTTGTTGAGTATTCATGCTTAGATATTTTAGTGCTTCCAGCTCTTGTTTTGCATGCATCATTTGTTCAGAGTTGTTAGCTTTTGTAGTTAGGTGGTTCTCATATGTGAGTTTGCATGGAAATAGGTATTCTATTGTGATAGTTGGTATAGTGGAAAAGATTGCATGGTCTTATAGATCACTAAACTGCTTCACTTGAATCATTGTTGTTGTTTTGAGATATTAATTTGCTTAATGGATAAACGGAAAGGACTAGTAAGTATAAACTTTTAATGGTTGGTCTAAGAAACTTGAAACTGTGCCACACTTAAATTACTAGCTGATAGAAACAATGGTATATGATTGCTACGAGGGATACGTTTCTGATCGGCCTTTTGGTACGCGCTACGGTCGGGGTAGCTAACAGTGACTTGTCACTGCCATAGACCCTCTTGGAGTGATTTGCATTGTGGCTTGTAAAGATGATTTGCTTGCTGCAACCTTTTAACTCGTGAGTCTATGTTGCGATTCCTGGCACTTCCACCATCCATATTTGCTAGCTTCTTCGGTACTATGCATTGCCCTTTCTCACATTGAGAGTTGGTGCAAACTTCGCCAGTGCATCCAAATCCCGTGCGAGGACTTTGTTCTCCTACACATAAGCCCATATATTCTTCCTCAAAACAGCCACCATACCTATCTATCATGGCATTTCCATAGCCATTCCGAGATATATTGCTTCACAACATCCACCTCCATTATGTTACTTGATGATGAGCTTCATGGTTATTTATGCATACTGCTACACTGGCAGGAGCATGCAGTTGGATACATCAAATATATTCCATTATGAGTTTTGAGTACTAAAGGTGTGATTATTCATTGTAATATAGGATGTTGCCCCTACCGTGGAGGATATATAAAATAAAAAAAATGAAAAAGCTCAAAAAGAAAAGGGAAATAAGAAAGGGCCAAAGAGAGAATAAAGAGAGAGGGGGCGCATCACTATCCTTTATATGCCACACTTGTGCTTCATGTTTAGCACCATTACTTTAGTTTGGAGAAAGTTTTCATATTATCATTCATTCATAACTATGTGGGGAACTTTACATTATAGAACTTGGCTTGTATATTCCAATGATGAGCCTTCTCAAATAAGCTCTAGGTCTTCGTGAGCAAGCAAGTTGGATGCACCCCCAATAGTTCCATTGGAGAGCTTTCATACACTTATAGCTCCATGTGCATCCGTTGTGTGGCAATCCCTACTCCTTGCATAGCTTTGGTTGTAAGACTTTCTCTTGTCTAATGACCACTTTCAGCTTTGTGAGCCTTTCTTCCATTGACCTTCCAAACCCCACATAATGTTCTCTTTGTAATAACATCCCGGTGCCAGGTACCAACGCAGAACACTTACCTATTTTTAGTGCCCAAATAGTTTAAGATTCAAGCATTGCATCGTGTGGAAAGCTTGAATTGATCCTAACAGGGGTTGTGAAGATCGTTTGACGTGCATGATATGGTTGTTGTTGAAAGCTTAAATCATCTCTAATAAAATTTGCACAGTTGATAGTCTTTTAGTATTGATTCATTAAAAGTTTTGCTTCTTTCTTCTTATTTGTTTATGCATTACTTGTTGATATCAAATATAGATCATAGGTTTAGTTCATTTGATCCTAGTTTACATGCTCTACTTTACATATTATGATCAAGATTGTGTGGTAGCATGTCACCTCAGAAATTATTTGGTTTTATCGTTTACCTACTCGAGGACGAGTAGGAACTAAGCTTGGGGATGCTTGATACGTCTCCAACGTATCTAGAATTTCTGATGTTCCATGTTGATATTATGCCAATTGCTACATGTTTTCTCCCTTCTTTATAGCATTTTTACACATTTTCCGGGACTAACCTATTAACAAGATGCCAAGTGCCAGTTCCCCGTTTTCTGTTGTTTTTTATTTCAGAAAAGTTGTTCTGGAAATATTCTCGGAATTGGACCCCACGAATCCTGAAGTTCCATTTTTCCCCCGAAGCATCCAGAAGTCCGAAGAGGAGTCGAAGACGGGCACCAGGGAGCCCTCACCATAGCCAGGCGCGGCCCCCCTTGGCTGATCCTAGGGGTGGTGAGGCCACCCTAGTGGACCACCGACGTTGCCCTTTCGCCTATATTCCCCCCGATGCAAAAAAAACCCTAGGAGAATCGGCGAAATTCCTTGAAACCTTCCGCAGCCGCCGTCATCGTCAACCCAAGTTTCGGGGGACATATCTCTGTTCTGGCACCCTGTCGGGACGGTGAAGTGCCCCCGGAAGCCATCTCCATCAACTCCACCTCCATCTCCATCGCCGTTGTTGTCTCCTATGATGAGGAGGGAGTATTTGTCCCCCGAGGCTGAGGGCTCTACCGGTAGCTATGTGGTTCATCTCTCTCTCCCATGGTGTGATCTATATGTGATCGTGAGCTTTGTAATCTAGTTGTATAAGTAGATGTTACTCTTGATTTATTGTGCTACTCAAGTGTTTTATTAATATGAACGTTGGAGTCACCTTGTCACGCGGTGTGAAGGTGACAGTGTGCACACATCGTGTTTGTCTCCTCTATGAATTGTGGTGTTTGTCTAGTACCTTCTAGGGCGCTCAAGTTGACAGTGTGGGGCTAACTAGACATGGGAATGCTTACTTTAAGGAATGCTTTTTGCAGCCCTACGCAATGATTAGTGTTCGTTATCCAACCGGAGAGGGTTAAGAGTAGCATAGTGAAGAGAAGATATTTAGTTATTCAATTATGTGATCATTGTTGAGAGTGTCCATTAGTGAAAGTAGGATCCCTAGGCGTTGTTTCCAAGCATTGAAACACTGTTTTCCGCCCATTCTGCTACATGTTTGCTTGCTTCCATATTTATTTCAGATTGCTATTATTAATTATAAGTTCTAACCATCCATATTACTCGCATTTCACTATCTCTTCGCCGAACTAGTGTGCCTATATACCTGACAAGTATATTGGGTGTGTTGGGGACACAAGAGACTTCTTGTATCTTAATTGCAGGGTTGCTTGAGAGGGATATCTTTGACCTCTACCTCCCTGAGTGCGATAAACCTTGGGTGATCCACTTAAGGGAAACTTGCTGCTGTTCTACAAACCTCTGCACTTGGAGGCCCAACACTGTCTACAAGAACAGAAGTGTGCGTAGACATCATTGCTCTGGCCAAGTAGTTGCTAGTGACTCCAAGAGGGAGTATTTATGCTCGATAGTTGGGTTCATGCCTCCTTTTCGCCTGTGCTCAAGTGACAGAAACGTGACGGGGGAGGATGTGTTTTTTCCACTAGGGAGAAAATAGCGGTGTGAGTGCCCGCGTGCACAATCATTGCTTACATTACACACATTGCTTAATGCGACTATCTGTTGCTTGCAACTTAATTCCTAAGGGGGGTCGGATGATAACCTGAGGGTGGATTATTAGTCATAGATGCAGTTGGATTACGGTTTATGTATATTGTTGTAATGCCCGCACTAAATATCATAGTAGTCATCATGTCATGAATGTGCACTACGGTGAAACCTCTATTTGTCAATTGCCTAGCTGTAATTTTTTCACCCAGCATGCTATATTTTATGGAGAGACACCACTAGTGAACCTATGAACCCCGGTCCATTTTCCTACACTGTCAAACAAACCACTACAATTCCCTGCTTTCTTTACTTACTACAAGCATACACCATTTTCCACACTATACGTCTAATCTTTGATTTCAGCAAGACCCGTGAGATTGACAACCTCACTGTACCGTTGAAACAAAGTATTTTGGTTGTGTTGTGTGCAGGTTCCGCGCTGTTGCTGACACCGGTGAGGCGCCATCACCACCATCAGTGGCATCAACCTTCCGAAGATCCTCTTTCTCCTACTGGACTGATAACCTTGGT
This sequence comes from Alopecurus myosuroides, assembly GCA_028641055.1. Taxonomy (NCBI): domain Eukaryota; kingdom Viridiplantae; phylum Streptophyta; class Magnoliopsida; order Poales; family Poaceae; genus Alopecurus; species Alopecurus myosuroides. The sequence goes on from CM054058.1 coordinate 246,582,650, forward strand.
TCTTAACTGAGGGAAATTCTTACTGTTGTACTCATCACACCCTCCTCTTAGGGTTCCCAACACGCCATCCATAGAACCAACAATTTCGGGCGCCGTTGCCGGGGACTTAAAATTCATCATCATCAAGAAGTCTCCCCGTCAAGGCACCATCAAGGCATAGTAGTGCCTAAACAAGAGAGAAGAAGGTTGTTAAGATTCGGTGTGCTATTTTTGTTCGAGTGCTCGATAGCATTTTTACTACCTTACAATCAGGGGCTACTCCCATAGGGAGGAGTTAGCTAAAAGAAATTCGAGCCACGCAAGAGAAGTAGAAGATATTTCATTCATCATCAGGAGAACAAAGTTCATTACACGCAAAAGGCGGGTTTACTGCCTCAGACACCGCTCCAACAGAAACTACTAAAAGAAATAAAACTAGCTCTCAGCAGCTGCTTTGAGAGCATCTTCGGGGGCCTGAGCAGCTTTGGCTCGAGCTTCAAGCATCCCCACAAGTTTCTCAGCTAACTTAATGGAATCTTATGTGAAGGGGTTGAGGTATACCTCTTTCCCGCTCGAGTCCTTTGGAATCCCACTCGGCGTAGCTTCAAAATCCCCCTCGATGTCGTGCACCCGTGGGAGAGTGAGCACTGTCTCATCTCCGGAGAGGGTCTGCTCCCGACTGAATTCAGCTAAAATGTTCGTGTTATGAAACACGCCCATCAGAGCATTCAGAGTGGACGACACTTCATGTCCTAGGAACAAGCACTCGTGGAACGAAGTGAGTACACCCTGGAGCTTCTCGAGCGTCTCCTTAGCCTTGGACACTTTCTCCTCTGAGGAAGTGACAACATCTAAGAGTGGGCCTTCCCGAAGTCAAGCAATAAGTTCAGGCGGTCTACCCAGGACAACTGTAGCAGTAAAGGAAAACCATCAGCAGGGTACACGAAATGCCAAAGCAGAGTACAAGCAAGAAGATGAAATGCACATACCTGCCAGAGCATCTGTCAAGACATGGAGTCGAGGGGTTATCGCCTCCTCCAAATCTTCAAACTTCTTGAGAGCTTTGGTCTCCTTCTGCTTGGACTCGTCTGCTTTCTAGATAGCAGCCTCAGTCCTCTTCTTAGCAGTTGTAGCTTCTATGCAAAGATCAGCATTCTGAGCCTCGAGTTCTTTCACTCGAGTGAGCGCAGAATCTTTCTCCGCGGAGGTAGCATCAAAAGCTCTAAGGCAGATAAAGAAAACAAATTAGAGGAGTAAGTCAAAACGAAGGATGTATTGGACACTAAAGAAAAAGGGTACCTTTTGCTTTGGCGAAGTTGGACTGAGCAATGTCCCTCTCCCTCCCAATGTTAAGGAAGCGAGTGCTCAGGTCCTGCATACTAGCTATGAAAGGCTGCAAAAAAGTACTCGAGTCAATGAAAAAACGTAGAGTTTGAGTCTACGCTTGCCTGCAAGCAGCCAAACATAGACTTGGGAGCTACTCCCATCGTGAGCGCTGATCGCGCACCTAACAGAATAACCAAGAAAAATATAGGTAAATAAAAGAACTCGCGTGATTTATAACCTAGAGCAGTCCATGCCCCTAGACTAGAAGGTGCGGGTTGCCTTAGTTCGGCTTCAGGAATAGTCGAGCCCCTAGGGGCATCCTCCTGAACGACTGCCTTGTCCCTCGTGTTACGAGAAGAAGTCGAAACAAAAGGAGTTTGGACGTCAGGGGAAACACCCGAGTCATTTCCTCTTTTAGGAGGAGGAGTCGGGGTAACACCCAAACTAGCCCCTCCTTGAGGAGGAGTTGGGTCTTTAGGAGGGTTACTGAATAAAAAGGCAAGCAGCAAAAAGGCAAGAGTTAAATCAAAGTTAAGACTCAAAGAGATCGAAGGAAGAAGAGGAAAAACTTACTCGCTAAAGGCTCCAGGCCGAACATACGGCAAGGCTTTTTGGAAGCAGGTGGTTGTGAAGGTGTAGCCACGGGCCGAGGAACGAGTGGAGGCATCGAAGAGATTGGAACGACGAGGATCGGGTTCCTTAGCTCGTCACCTCGATTGTTGCTCGAAGAACTCAAATCCTTCGAGGTAGCTTCCTCGTGTCCACTATCAGCTTGGGTGCGCTTTGGGGGAATACCCATTCATTAGTAGTTTCCTCAGCGCCTTCTTCCATGTCCTCAGGCGTCTTGTGAGAGTGAGTCGTAGCAGCAGAAGAAATTGAGTCCAAATATGTGGGCAGAACCACATTCAAGCCCTCTATGAAAGGGATGGTGCCAGCCTTGGGTGGTTCGCTAGGGAGAACATCCTGTTTCTGAAAGAAGTCAAAATCAAGAATCAACAACAAAGATAGAAAAATTCACTCGAGTGTAAGAATCAGGAAGCAAGACAAAAATTGAAGTCAAGAACGGGACTCGAAAGATATAACAAAGGAATAGTTTGATAATCGGGAAGCAGAACGAGAGACAAACTTACCATGGTCCGTTCAGTCGTGGAAGAGAAAGGAGGAATAGGTGGAACCGAGTCAACCGGGTGTTTCCTTGACCTGGGTGATTCCCTATAGGCAACTCTTGAGTTCGTTACTCAATAGTTCTTCTCAATGCAGTCGATGAGACGATTCAGCACTCGAGTACGCCCACATAGGCTGAGCTCAGTCCCGGAGTGGTTGCACTAGACGCTTCAGAAATACTGCAGTGAGGTGGCTCCCTGTGAGCCCACTGGCTTTCAAAGTAGCAATCTGGGACACCAAGTCCTCAGTTTTCCCCTTCTCTTATTCAGTCAGTCGGTTCTTCCAGGAGCTTCTCTGCACCACCTTATTCTCTAGATCAACTAGAGGGGTGTTGTCAGCATTGGGTGAGTCCTTCGCATAAAACCACCGAGTCATCCACAGGGTGACTAAGTCGACAAAGCCCATCGTGAAGTAACCCTCCTTTGAGTTAATTTGGATGATGTAGCCTTCAACTTCGTGAGGATCGTTGCTGCTCGGTTGGGCCTTGACGTTGAAGAAACGCTTGAAAAGCGCAGTGTGGTGCTATCCCGAGATAGCACTCGTACAGAACGATGAAGCAAGCGATGTGTTAGATAGATTTGGGCGGTACATCATGTAGATGCACGTTTTACACGGCCAGGAGAGCGAGAAGAAAGGGGTGCATAGAAAAAGAAACTCCCCTGGCAACATGGTCTGTAAAAACTACTCGTTATTCGTTCGTTGGAGCGGGCCGGCTCCTTCTGCCCCGGGCGCCTCCATGATCCGGCGCGGAGGAGGCCCTCAGGCTCAGCGGCGGGGAGGAACTTGGCGATTCTAGCGGACTTCGTCCATTTCCCTCCCTTCCTTTTCTGTCCCTCGGTGCCGCCGGCAGCGGGGGCGCCTCCATTCTTGTGGGTGTTCACCATGGCGGAAAGGTAATGAAGCTTGAGGAGCTTGACAATGGGGATCTGGTTTTTCTTTGCTGGAGGAAGAAAGAGCTGCGGACACGAGGAAGAAGAAGGGGGAAATTACTCCCCCCCTACAGTATTTATAGAGGGGTAAAAGTACACCCATTGTTGTTCCGCAGAAGCAGACTTAGCCCTACACATGGCACAGGGAGGCTATCTGTTGCGCCTCCATGCCGCCCACTACGCTCGGGATCTAGGCATTTACTGAGATATCCCTAGATTACCGTGCATGGAATGGTCAAGAGGTGGTAAAACCCCACTCACGCAAGTTATCTTCTCACAATATAAGTTCGGCTCAGAAACGTCTAGTCCCCTGACGTCAAAGACAGGATGGTGCGTCACTTGTTGACGTGGGCACTCGAACGGAAAAGTACTCGAGTGATCAGAAATATCACTCGAATCCCGCGAGCATTTTCACGAGATAAAAAGTTCTTCAAAAAAGTATACAATTTGAGATTTCCTCCTTTGTCACTCAAAAAACTTACTCGAATGAATTATGCCAGAGGACTCTATCTCCCCATACCGCACAACTGCATTAGAACTCTAGATGTCGTACTCATTGTACGAAGGTAAGACCCGCAGATCAGTTCCAACGGCCTTGGAGTTCCACCACTGTTGTGCTACCTAGTAATTTTCCATGCCAACAGGTATGATGAAAATCCTGATGGACGCGGGGTAAAATAACAGGCAACTGGAATTCGAATCGGTTAGACTTCAGCAGCGCAAGTCGAGTTACCCCAGGTTTTTTCGGGTTCGAGCCTAAGGACTCGAAGCCTGAGTAGGCCAATGGTGCTTTCTCCCGAGTGAGATTAATCGGCCTCGACCAGTCGAGTAGATCGATCCTATTGAGTCATATCTTTCAGAAACTAATCATGGAAAAGAACCCGAGTCAATCCATCCCGGGGTTTGAATCTTTTGATCGAGTCATTGACTCCATCATGCACTCTGGGGCTACTGACGTGGGGGTACCCGAAGGACCCCCCATGATGGGCGTACCAGGTGCGGCCCATTAGGGGGTACCTTGACAAGACACTCGAGTGACTACATGAAGGCCCACGGAGAAAGCCCAGGAAGGAACAGAATAATGAAAGATTTGGACATCAAGGATAGGAAAAAATAGCAATCGACTCGGAAACGAGTCCAACTCATGTACGTCCCCTAGACCCGGCTACCTATATAAATCACGGGAGTGGGTCACAAACGGAACAGACAACCCTAGATTCAGAGCCGCGCCAGATTCAGTGTGTAACAGCACCCCCTGTAAATGAGAAATTGAAACATTTCGTTGAAATTGTTCGTTTGGAAATTTCCCAAAAAGCTAATTATAGGTTCTTCTCTCCATCGAAACAATAGGGCCATTGTGCTTTTTACTAGACTTGTTGAAGAGATGAAATAGAACCAAGGTCTATCTTTTTTATCAGAGGTTGAATCGATCATAAGAAGAAGAATTAGGCCAAAAATAGGATACATTCTAGGAAAATGAATCTTCCATTGAAGAGAAGCAAATGAAACACTTTCATAAAAATTCTCGTAGAATCGAGAATGAAGTTTTCATTCTTTACATGCCAGATCATGAATTAGTAACTGCATCCAATCTCTAAAAAGTCTTGATTGTTTTGGTTTTTTCCTTTCACCTCATCGGAATAAAATCCGGCGAGTAGCAGCCTGTCGAGTCGAGTACTCCACCAGCGCCTTCTCCTTTACGAAATACCGGGTCCCTCACCATGGGGATTGTTGAGTTCACACCCTCGACACGAGGCGTGGCTCTTATTGGGACCACACGACCACTTTCCTACCCTTATCCTTTAAGATTATTTTCTAGTCGCGCGAACAATTTCATATCCGGCTCCCGTCTACCTCCTCCTCGAGCTGCGCGCCTACTTCTCCGCAGCTACCTCCTCCCGCACCAGTCGTCACTGCCATTCCGTCCCCACTGTTCTTTTCAGCTTCCCCGGTATATGGAGTTAAGGATACAGATAGGCTACTAGGGCGGCGGCGGCGCGCCACTGTGCTTCCACCGTGCGCAGCGGTGCTTCCATGGGGAGGGCGGCGCCATCAGCGTCACCGACGGCGCTGCCATGGCGGATAGAGGTGATCCCATAGGTCGGTATTGGTGCCGCTAGGGCAATACTTTTCGCTGATTTTGTGCTTTTTCTCATCTTTGTGGTGAAATTTTTTCAAAGCTTTGTAGCACAATTTTCTTTCTTTCGGCGCAAATGCACAAATCAGTTGTAGCAAAATTTGTTTTTTGATACTTTTTTTTCTTTATTTGGCACAGATGTTTGCAAGTTTTGCAGCAAATATTTTTCCTGTTTTTATGCAAATCCTTGTAGCCTTTGTAACAATTTCTTTTTATGTCGACGAAGAAGCACGAGGTTGCTACCAATGGCGCGCGCCGATGCTCCTGACGGCGAGAGGCGATGCTCCCGACGCAGTGGGGCTTTTGCAACCAACGGCGCGCCGATGCTCCCGACGGAGTGGAGCGTTGCTACCAATGGCGCGCGCCGATGCTCCCGTCGGCGAGCAGCAATGCTCCCAACGGAGCGGGGCGTTGCTGCCAATGGTGCGCCGCTAGGTTACCGACGGTAGCCCGCGACACTCCTGATGGTGCGCGGCATTTCTACCGACATTAGTAGGAGGAGCTGCGGTGGCGTATTTCTTCGGCGATGGGCAAGTTCATCTAGGAGCGACCGGGACGCGGTGTTGCAAGGAGATGATGGTGAGAAGAGGACATAGTGATGGCGCCTGACTTCTTTCTTTAGCATGGGGATTTTTGTCATTTTCGTGTGCACGAGCAGTTCCGCGGTGTGTTGGTTCCATTTGTGTGGTCCCGTGGACATGTTTCGAGCGTAGGAGGCGGGGGATCAGAGGTTTCGATCCCCCGGGGGACGCCCAACACGACACACATAAAAATAATCATGTATGGTTGCAAAGATAGAGGGTGCAGGAGGCAAGTAGAAGCTGGACAAAATCAATGAAATTCGAGGATCGGAGGATGGCGACTCTCTCCCACCTAGCACCTTGACCTAGCCGCCGGCGATCTCCCATCTCCGGCGTCCACCTCTCTTCTCTAGCCGGACACTTTGTTCCTACTCCATCCCCACGTCCTATGGCTCCTCCTAGACCCCCTGCATGGATCTGGAAGGTAACTTATTCTACCTCCAAAGATCTAGATCGGGGACGTGTCAAGTCCTATGATGGATCACTTCATCTTTGGATCAAGGAGCCCTACCGCGATTGGATCTGCCTCAAGGATGCAAAGGGCAAATCTTTGGTTGGGAGACACGTGATTATTGATGAAAAAATTGATCTGGGGTTTAAGGTACGCTTTCCAGATCACTGTGCCCTAGTAGGCAAATGCATGGTTTCTCCTATTGCTCAGGTACCTGTCGGAGCCCCTACGACCATGGATCTAGTCAATGAGTCAACCTCACCTGAAAAGGGATCGGTTTCTCAAGACATTATTACTTCTGTTGATGATTGCTCCGACACGTCTACCATGGATAATTGTGCATCGGCTGTTTTTGATTCTATTTCAATGGGACTGGATTTTTCCCACGGATATAAATTTGCTAAAGAGATCGATCGTCTCTTCTCTTCAACAGTTCACCCAACATATTATTCTGGACATTTTATTATGGTGGTATCTTTTGCACGCTCGTGCTTCCGTCTTAATGAAGATTCTGTTGCTATTGCCCTAGAGGCGGTTATTGGAGGGTTTTGTGGCAGCCTAAAAGTTTCTCATCTTAATGATAGAACCTATTCTTTCAATGTCTCCAATAAACTTGTTGGGTTTCATATTTATAAGCTCAAGTCTTTCTCTTGCGACAAATTCAAGTGTGCCTTTAACCTTTGGGGTAGAGGGGGACCTCATTGGATAAGTGAATTCAAATATTGGCAAGAGGAATGTAATAAAGAGTGGATTCTGGTTAGTCCAACCAAAAAGAAGATTCAACTTGGCTTGGATGCTCTGAAGTTACCAGTTCCTCGATCTAGCATCAAATCCAAAAATTCAGTAAGCAAAAAACTGGTCTTCTCGGAAGCACTTAGTTATGATGCTTGCAAAGGATATTCTGATTTATCGTCAAACTCTTCGGGTATCACTTTTGGTTCTTTCACAAATATTGAAACCCCTACTCCCATCGTGTCAGCTCCATCCTCTCAGGACCTTTTGGCTCCTTCTGAAGACACGGGACAGCTTGGGCTGCAATCTGTCATTGACGACATTGCATTTCGTTTCTGGAAATGTGCTAGATGTCTATCTATGCAACATGATAAAAATAGCTGTAATAATGATATCCGATGTCGTAAATGCTTTTACTATGGGCACATTGAGAAGAACTGTTTTAGTAAACGAACCTCTTCTAGTATTTGGGTTCCAAAAAAAAAGTCTCCGTGTCCTTCCGTGAGTTCCCAAGCGTCAGCCGAGGCCGTTACGTATTCCACTCCACCTCTCCCTGACAAAGCCACCACCACCTGTCGGTTAACCCCTGCCCCTGTCCTCGACGAGCACTCCCCGATTGCCCCAATGGCGACCTTCGAGCTCAATCCGGCGAGGTGGGTGCCGCAGGGTTTCCAGATCGTAGACGGCGGACCTTCACGGCTCCCCCGCTCCTTCTACACGCCCACTGCTCCCCCGTCAAGAGACCATGAAGCCTACTGAGTCGCCATTGTGGAACCAGAGCAGTTGCCAGAGGAGGAACAATTCTGGCGGCTACAGGTTCGTGATTACATTGAGCAAACTCTCCAGCGTGTTGTTGAGGATGCGCAGCCATGTCTTTTTGGTACTGGTCTCTTCAAAATGCATAGCCCTGCTGCGCGTACTGCTTTGGTTCAGAACGGACCCTATGAACTGCAGGAGAATATCTTTGTGCGGTTTGTTAATCATGATAATCGTACTCAACTGCATAAATCAGCTTTTGGCTCTCGAACTGGATGGATTATGTTGTTGGGAGTTCCATATGACTTCCGTAATGAGAGGGATTTAGCAAATGCAGTTGCCCCCTTTGGGAGATTTCATCATTGGCACCACCTTGATGGGATTCTGGACAGAACTCTGGTTTATGTTACCTTCATCTCTCCCCAGCTTGTTCCGAGAGATATAGTCTTTGGGAACTTCAGTTCTCTGGGTGCAGTGAGGGAGTCCTGGACTGCCCCTTGCTATCTTTTATCTGCAGAGTTCGATGAAGTGATGCCGCCTGATGAAGACCCGATGCCTTTTGATGGGAATCCGCACCCTCTGCCTGGGCACCTTCAACAAGATCTTGGTCACTTCGTGCTGCCCCAATACCCTGAACTTGGGTGGAATATGCCACCACCTGCTGCAGATTTCCCCAATCAGCAACCTCAAGATGATGTAATGGAGGAGCAAGATCCTGCAGATGGGCAAGTTGGAGGGTGGGACCACCACCTTCCTCAGCATGAATCCAACTCAACAGTCAGCTCTGATTCTGACAACTCTGTTAACCAGAATGTGTTGATGGTTAATATGCTGCAGGTTCACACTGCCAATGCTGCACCACCTGCCCCTGGTCTCTTTGCTTGGCCATGGGTTCAGACAAACTCCCACATGTATGGGCCTGTCCTGCCCCCTTCAATGCAGTGGGAGAAAGTGTTAAAGAAGTTGGTGCCTTTTATGTGCTTGTCTTATGCCAGGCCCAGTGGACTTTCTCCAAGCCCATTCTCTATGATTTCTGCTGCCACAGTTCCTTTTAAAGGAACTACTTTTCAGTTTACTGCCAAGAGAAGATTTTTTAAAGCACAGAGAGCAGCTAGAAGTCTGTGCTTTGAGGGCTCCACTAGCTCCTCTGGCCCATTGCCCACTGCTTCTATTAAGGAAATTGACTCCCTCCCTTCACCTGCTTCTGATATCCTTTCTAGGAAAAGAAGGAAGAGCAAAATGGGAACTCCTTCTGTGGAATCTTCTGTCAGAAGAAGCACTAGGCAGGCTGCTATGCATAATGGGTTCAAATTGGTGGCCATGCAGGATAACCCACAGCCCAGGAAAAAACCAAGGTCTGCTAGACCTGCTGATGACAATGCCACTGTCACTCCACACACCCCAATTGTGGTCCTTCAGCAGGTTGGGAGAGCTCTGGAGATTGCAGATGAAGAGCTCACTGAGGACAAGCTTGATGCTGTCCCTGATTCTCCAAAAGACAAGAGGAAGTAATAATGTTAGAAAGACTATTTTGTAATGTCTTTTGTCCTTGGTTTTCCATGTACTCTCTGGTTATCTCTTGGGATCTTTATTGTGTAATGGATCTGCTACCTATGAGCCTCTCTGTGGATTTATCAGTAAACTATTACTATGTTTTATCAATGGTGCCTTGTGTCCCTATGGTAGCTGGCTGGTCCAGCTATTTTGCTCTTTTATTCATTCTTTTCAATGGATAATACACCACACTTATTTTTGGATTGGAAAGTACTGGATTGGAATGTCAGGGGACTTAATGATAAAAATAAAAGAATTCTGGTTTATAACAAAATTGAGGAGAGCCAATGTGCCATTATCTGTCTGCAAGAAACAAAATGTGAAAGTTTTGATCACAGTTTCATTAGATCCTTTTGTCCTAAGAGATTTGATAAATTTGTTTTCTCTCCTTCTGTGGGAGCCTCTGGAGGTATTATTGTTCTATGGAATAGTGCTATTTTTGATGGAGAATTGATTGATTGTTTCAAGTCTGCCATTAAAATTAGCTTTACTTCAAAGCATAATCTCTCTTCCTGGACCCTGGTTACTGTTTATGGTCCCTGCAGTGGGTTAGACAGAGATATCTTTGTTCAATGGCTTTTTGATCTAATAATTCCTACATATGAAAATTGGTTACTGGTGGGTGACTTCAATTTTATCAGATCAGTGGACAACAGGAATAAACCTGGAGCAGATATGAATGATATTTTCATTTTTAATGAAATCATTAGTCATCTTGGGCTAATTGAGTTACCTTTAAAAGGAAGATCCTTTACTTGGTCTAATATGCAAGATCAACCTCTGCTTGAACAGCTTGATTGGTTTTTTACTAGCACTTGGTGGACCTTAAACTATCCCAACACTTTGGTAAGGCCTCTTGCTAAGTCCACCTCTGATCATGTACCATGTGTCATCTCAATCTCCACCAACATTCCAAAAGCTCAGATCTTCAGATTTGAAAACCATTGGATCCATCAGCCAGGATTCATGGATCTTATTGATAGAGTTTGGAAATGGCCTGTTAGGAAAAATAACATGGCTGCCACAATTACTGCTAAACTTAAAAACATCAGACATGAACTCAAAAGGTGGGGTAGAAACCTTTCTAATCTGAAGTTATTAATTGCCAAATGCAATAAGGTTATTTTGATATTGGATACTCTGGAGGAAGAAAGGAACCTGAGTAGACCTGAATTTAATTTCAGAAATATTGTTAAAATTCATCTGCATAAGCTGCTCCTTTCTCAGTCTGCCTATTGGAAGAATAGATGCACTATCAGATGGGTACAACTTGGTGGTGAAAATACTAAATTTTTCCATGCCAAAGCTACAGAAAGGTATAGAATTAATACTATTGCTGAGATTAAAAATGAGGAAGGGGTCTCACTGATAGACCATCATCACAAGGCAGCTGCTTTTTGGAATTGTTTCAAAAATAGAATGGGGGTATCCTCTGTCACTTCCCAGCTTTTAGATCTTTCCACTGTTATACAGCCAACTGTTAATTTGGAATGTCTTGTTGAGCCCTTCACTACAGAGGAAATTACAAATGTTATGAAATCTCTTAAGACTGATAGAGCCCCAGGACCTGATGGGTTCAATGGTCTTTTTGTGAAGAAATGTTGGGCTGTGCTAAAAGATGATTTCACTCAACTATGCCATGATTTTCACTCAGGGAATTTATCATTGCAGAGTATAAATGATTCCTATATCACTCTCATTCCAAAATCAAACTCCCCTGAAACTGTCAATGATTTCAGACCAATTTCATTGACTAATACCTGTCTCAAATTTGTCACCAAGCTTATTGCTAATAGAATGCAAAATGTTATATGTGATACAATTCATGATAACCAATATGGTTTTATAAAGGGTAGAACAATCCAAGACTGCCTTGCCTGGTCTTTTGAGTTCCTGTTCCAATGCCAGCAGTCAAAAAAGAAAATAGTGGTTCTCAAGATTGATTTTGAAAAGGCCTTTGATACACTGGATCATGAAGCTATTATACAAGTCTTGAGAATTAAAGGTTTTCCAGATTTGTTTATCAATTGGGTCAGAGAAATTTTAGCCTCTGGATTCTCTTCTGTTCTCCTTAATGGGATACCTGGAAAAAAAATTCACTGCAAAAGAGGAGTTAGGCAGGGAGATCCTTTGTCTCCACTCTTATTTGTTGAAGGAGCTGATTTATTGCAAAGCTTAGTCAATAAGGCTTATTCTGATGGTCTGCTTTCCTCTCCTATCCCAGTCAGAAAAGAATTCCCTATTATTCAGTATGCTGATGATACCATAGTGGTGCTACCAGCATGTAAAAAAGACCTGGAGGTCTTCAAGGATATTCTAAATACATATGCTGCCTTTACAGGATTGAAAATCAACTTTCACAAATCATCTATGATTCCTATCAATCTGGACTCTGCTGAAACTAGTGCTCTGGCTGAATTTTTTCAGTGTAAAACTGGGTCTATGCCTTTCACTTATCTTGGATTGCCTATGGGTACTACTAGACCTACTATCAAGGATTTTTCACCTTTAATTGATAGAGTTGAGAGAAGGCTTTCTGCCACTTCCTCTTTTCTGTCCTATGGTGATAGGCTGGTGTTGGTGAATTCTGTTTTATCCTCATTGCCAACCTATTACATGCTCTCTTTAGTTATTCCTGCTGGTGTTATTGAAGTTATTGACAGAGCAAGAAGACACTGCCTGTGGAGCAAGAGAGGGAAAGAAAAAGCTAATTCCCTTGCAGCTTGGCCTATGGTGTGTAAACCCAAAAAGAAGGGAGGACTGGGGATCATAAACTTGAAAATACAAAACTCTGCTCTTCTTCTTAAACATCTAGATAAATTCTATAATCAGGAGGACTTGCCTTGGGTTCAGCTCATTACTGATGCTTACTATCATAAGGCTGTTCCTCATGCTGTGGTAGAATCTGGTTCTTTTTGGTGGAGAAATATCTTGGCATTATCTGAGGATTTCAGAAATTTCACTACATGCTCTGTAGGAAATGGTTTCACTGCATTGTTTTGGGAGGACAATTGGCAGCCACAACTACTTAAGATAACCTTTCCAAGGTTATACTCTTTTGCAAAAGATAAGCTTCAATCTGTTAATGAGTTCTTGCTATGCACAGATTGCATTCAAAATTTTGCTTTGCCATTGACTATCCAAGCAAATGAAGAACTAAGGTTGTTGAAATGCATGATTGGTAATTTTACAATCCAATTAAGTATTAAAGATCAATGGAAGAGTCCACACTCAACTGGCAGATTACATCCTAGTTCTTTTTATAAACACCATTTTAATGGTGCCCCTGATGATTCACTTTCTTATGGAATATGGAAGAGCAAATGTCAATCTAAGCACAGATTCTTTGCTTGGCTATTACTGCATGATAGAATTAACACCAAGGATATGTTGCTTAGAAGGCACTGGAACATTAATGATTCTTCTGATTGCATCCTATGTCCTGGCCATGTTCATGAAGACTGGAGGCATTTGTTCTTCAATTGCACATTCAGTACAAGGATTTGGAACTATCTACAAATCCCTTGGTACCCAGGTTCCTCCTCCTTTACTATCATGTCTGCCAAGAAACATTTTTCTGGTCCCTGTTTTGTGGAGATTGTGATCCTGGCCTGCTGGTGCATCTGGAAGCAGAGGAATGGTTGGATTTTCAAGAACATCAAACCAAGTTTTAGAGGATGGAAGGCCCTGTTTATACAGGAAGTCACCCTGCTTAAGTACAGGGTGAAGAGAGAGCTCTCTGTTTTTTTGACATCATGGATTAATTCACTCCCCTAATCCCCTTGTATATAGTGTAATTTTTTGTAAATAACCTTTTTACTTTATTAATAAATGGGGGGCTATGGGGGATTCCCCCACAGTAATGGTGTCAAAAAAAAGATAGAGGGTGCATGCAAAATAACTATTATATTCCCTCGGTGTCAAATAGTGCGACCCATATGTCCTATATGTATATATTAACTCGATGGGTAGAGGCAAGTTTTGAACAATGTTTATACACGCAACGTCAAAATATAATTAACTGAGTAGTGAAAAGTCATAGCATAAAGCCACTCTGCTATTACAACGATAAGTTTGGAGCTATGCTTTTATTGAACTAAATATAGGGATGAATGCAATCAATTGTGAAACCCAAGTTGTCACCCTATGCGCTTTCGCATTTCTTGATATCTTCTGTACTTGTTGGTGCGCCTCTATTGAACCTCTTGGTATCGATGACATCATGGTTGATGAGATCGACAGACTTATTCTCGACATGTCCCCATATATTTCTCATAACTCAATTTATGTCTTTAATTTGCTTATTCAACCTATCTTTCTCCCGTACCTACTACCACATATGGTAGAGGACGTAGTATCCCTCCATCGTATCTTTTCCCGGCTGCTGCAAATACCAGAATTCAGTTTTGTGAGAGAAGCGAATCATTTTCGCTTGGTTTGTCTTTCTGGAAGTTTTCCAATGATTCCTCCCTTGCATTCGTAGAGGAAGAGATCCTGATGGAGAACCTACTTTATTAAGTTGTAATCTTTCTTTTTTCTCTTCGCCGAATCGATAACTAAAGTTTCGACGCGGGCCGGGTTGATAATTATGAGGACGGAGTGATCGCTGCGCGAAATAGATCAACCAATCAATCATGCTCAAATTAATCTTGGTATGTGCAAGCATAATGCACATATGCAAAAAAAAGTGTATGACCAACGAATAACTTACTAGGGACTATATAGGACAAGAAGGGATGTCTTATCCTGATTTTCAAACATGAAGTCTCCGGTGTAGATCTCTATAGCTCGATGGCCACTAGTGCTTTTCAAGTTTCCCTCGTGCATTAGGTAGGGGTCCACTCAGCGATGCCCTCTACCTTGTTGATTGTGGTAGAAGATATTAGGTGGAGCACCCATAAGAGGACTAAGGATGAATCGAGGCGGTGTGCGTGGAACATGTTTAAGATAACGCAGATAGAACATTTCCGTTGGGTATTCATTGACCTAGTTCTCATAATCCTCAGCTGCCATCACCATTACGACCGAAAACTGGTCTCGGAATTGTAACGGGAGTAGATGTGTTTTCTTGAGATAGTTTAATAGTGTAGATACTCCATTTTGCTTGACACGTCCTTTAACATATCCAACACTAACATGGGTGACCCATGATTCGGAACACTCGTCATTATGTTTTGTTAGATATTGAGGATTTTCTTTTATGAACCGGCAGGGTCGGCTCAATCACTGGCAACTGTTTGGCGTGTATTTTTGTATTCTTATGTCAACTCCTCTTCTCTTTTCCCTGAATAACTAGCTGCATGTATAACCGGTACTGCTCTTTACCACCTCGGTGGCCACCATCGTGGTTGTGATCACACTAAAGACTGTTCTTCCGTGTGTTTAGTGGTCTTGGATTTCGGTTGGCGGCATGTCAAAGGATCAGATAGGTTGACTAAAGAGGGGGTGAATAGTGAACTAAAACTTTTTACTTTTCTTTACTCAATTTAGATTTAGGGATTGCTAAAATATAAGTTCTCTAAATTATACAACTAGATGAACAACCTATATAATGATAAAGATGCAAGCTAGCAAAGGATAACTAAACAATTAATACTAGCAACAATTAGTAAAGGTAAGTTGAGTAATAAACAACAAAGTGATATGGAGATTTATCCTGAAGTTCACTTTTTAATGGAAGCTACGTCTTCGTTGGAGCGGTGAGAAGCCACAAATTAAACTTCGAATATCCATCAAATGACACACCATATCTCCTTCGTGTCATCTACCAATATGGAGAGGCACGAACCACTAAGTTTCCCTTGATGTCGACAACAAAATCTTCACAAGGGTGATGCACACTCCACAACTTGGAGGCTATCACCAATTCTCGCGAGCCGTCAAGACTTCAAGATGCTTCAAGGTTGGATCACACTCCGCAACTCAATTGGAGGCTCCCAACATAGTCCATGAGCTCTCAAAACTTCGGGGACACCAAATTACTCCTCCAATGTACCCAGGAGTAACAAGATCCACGAGGGATTAGAGCGATGGTGTTGAATCGGTTCACTGGAGTTGTAGATCTAGATCTTCTCTTCCAATCCCCAAGATATCACGGAGTTTGGGTGGATGGGAGAGAGATCTATGTGGTTGTAGGTGGTCGAAAATGATGGAGAGAGAAATCTTAAATCGACACCTTACAAAGGAGAAAGAAAGCCTATTTATAGTGGAGATGGAAAAGTGGCCGTTGGGCATCTCAGTCCATGTCCGGTCACACCGGCCAAGGGCCCGGACATGACCGGGCACCCGGTCTAGTTCCGCGGTCAGACTATCTTGGCTTAACAAGACCGGGGCAAGCACCCGAGCCGCCCTGTATGAGGCCCTGTCTGACCGGCCTTGATGAATAAGACTGGGGCGTCCAATCGAGACGCTCGTTCTAGTACCCGGCCTAGTGAGGATAAGACTATGCACCAAACCAAAGCTCCGGTATGAGAATGCCTTGGCCCGGTTTGTTTTTGGCCAAGACCGGGCCCCGATATGGTTGCACAGTCAGACCGGCCAACCAGACCGGCCTTATTATTTTCACTTTTCTAGCCACCTTTTTTTTACAGGGAACAACTAGGTTTTATGTGGGAAATCTATAATGGTATGTATGGTTATATTAACCTGATTCAAACACCACGGTAATAGTCCGAGAATCTCTCTTAATATTACGGGATTTAGCTACAAACTGAAATGAAAAAAAGCTAGAATCTACTTTCTCCTTTTGCAAATTGAGGGGTTCTCTTATCTATTTTTTTCTTTGATATACCTAAATAATTTAAGAAAACGGTTAAACATCCCTATGTTGTAATTAAACATGAAAAATATGATTAAGGGATCAATGCCTTTCGGCGTGTCACAACAAAATAGACTATGTTGCCTTGATCCTTCGGGCATCTACCCCATGCTATCTCCATACTAATTTATGTACGTACTGACTCCCCCTCTTCATCACCAACCACCACATTAATTTTAGGACGATCGTGACCCAAAGGATATGGACTTGTGTGTTGGTCGTTCCATGGATCGCCAGCGGCGAGCGTGTTGTGTGTGGTGTGCTCCCGAACAAATGAATTTGTGTCTTGGTGTGCTCCCGAACAAATGAATTTATGTCTTCATACACAAGATGAAACACCCCTTGCACCCTTCTAGGTTTAAATGATCGTCTGCCCCAATTGGTTGATATGGAGGATCCAAAACCTCATGATCATAACAATTTGAACTCTAGTTGTGTCGCTTGGCATCTACACGGTGTGCAACACTAGTTTAAATATTCTCTTAATTTTTCTAATCTGTGTGTACTCAAGTAGTAGATGAACGTTTATTCTCTGTCAAATCAGAACTTCTTTAGATTGTAGTAATCCATAAAAATTGTAAAATAATTCTTGTGTAAATTATTCAAATTGAAAATGCATCATACACACAAAACAATGTATATACAAGATACTGCTTCACTTTTCTTTATCCCCTCAATCCCCCTTCTCGTATAAGAGCCAAGGTATGTGCAATTAGCTCAGTCGTGCAAGATAGAGCGAAAGGTACCATTGCTCACGTTTGCATGTGTTCTTTATTCATGCGGGAGATTTTGTAGGATATTCCTCCTCCTTGTTTCATAACCTTAAGCAATGGAGTGTCAAGGAGCTTCTAGCTAGCTTGTCGACCTCCTAGTTCTAATACTCTTGTTCCACAACTTCTATACATTTCTTGATGTTTTTAGGTGCTCTGCAATTTGTGAGAGACTAGAACTGAAAAGACACATGTCTAGGACATTCAAGTACGGACTGTTTTGAGGTTGCTGCATGTGTTACGGCCTATAGAAAAGCCTCATCATTAGCCAAAACATGTGTTCTTGCATTGTCTTGTTGGATAAAGATGATTCTTCCTTCATCTTCATCGGGCCATAGGTCCTAGAGTATGATAGAAGGTGACTGGAGAGGCGAAAGCGAAATTTGGCCTCCCATTGCTTCCCGTTCCAAAATGTATCTTATGGATATATAAGTGTAACTCCCTACTGGTCCTAGTAGATCGAAATAGTTTTCGAAAGATTTTGTCAAGACGCAAGCTGGAACCGAGCAAAGCACATATGTAAATAGTGTTTGTGGTGTAAGGAGTACGAGCTATACTTATAGTTGGATTGGTAACATCCCCAGTGCCAAGTTTTCTTCACACTACCTATGTTACCGAAGTCTTGAATATTTATAGATGGCTAGACATTAGCTTTGATAAAGGCTTCAACCACCGGTCTTGGATTCAGCATGCGGGAGAGATGGAGAGAGAGTAAATTCAATTCAACCAACGGGCAACATTTAGCAAAGTACATACGCTACAACTTGTCACATATATAGTCCGAGACAACAGAAATCTGAATGATCAATGCTATCATATATAGAAGATTTGATTCACAGAGGTGCCCATAAAGGGGAATCGAAGGCCCTTCGTATTGTTGGGACACACTGAGTGCAAAAATTATGCAGCGAGTTTTTTCTACTGTGCATCAGGATATATGATTATAAGTTATATCACGAGTTTACCACTATGCTTAGAAAATTTGCTCTCTAACCTAAAAAGTGAAGTGAAAGTGCAATTGAAAAAAAGCAATATTAAAAAAAACACCGGCTTCATAGAAGTAACTGAAGCTACAAAAAGTAATTGAAGCTAAGCTAAACAAAAACTAGTAAGAACAAAAGGAGGCATTTTTGCTCATGGGTGCATATGCACCCGATATTTTAAAGGCAAATGTTAAGCGCATGTCGGTTGTAACAAAATATTTGCTATAGCCGTCTTCTGCACCATCTATCCGTTTAAGTGGATTGCTCCCATGCGTCCGATCTATGTATATGTTTGGCGTGTTTTGAAAAAAAAAATTGGGTCCGATCAGTGAGAAAAAGTCCCAACAAAAACAATTTCTTTGTCCACATGTAGCATGTATAGCAAAAAAATGTAAATATGTAAAAAAAAACTTTGTAACATTTTATACATATCAATGTAGTAGAAGTCAACAATATATGCAACAAGTCCCATTGACCGCACAAAAAAGACGGGAAAAGTTGTCGTGGTTTGCAGAAAAAACCCAACATATTTAACATCTGTAACCAACTTATCAAGCACTGCATAAACCTGTGTGTAACAATGATGCGATCTCGCCATATCATATGCACACAAGTCATTGTAGCATCTTTTCGCACTTACACGACAAAAATGGTGCGCGCATGTAGCAAAACACAAAACAGTATGCAACATCGACAACAAATTTGCGAAAAGCTGACCTTCAACAACAACCATGGAGACACCAGACACAAATCCACCACACCATAGACTCCTCGAAGCTATATTGGGTCAATCCACTCGTGGGCGTGCTCTTTCCCTGCTTGGAGTGCACGTACTACTACGGTTTAGATCTTCATATGTGAGCAACCATGGCAGGCGGTGATCAGCCCATGGGACAAACAGCGTAGCCTACGGGAGGAGCCACACCGAGACAATGGGCTCGACCTACAGAGGAGGTGTAGTTGGATCATGCGGATCTCTTCTTCTCCGGTCTGGTGGTTCATGTGGAGGTCCCTGACCAGACTTTCATGCCTTGTGGCTACACGTGCGTTTGAGAGAGAAAAAGCAGCGGCGCATCTCCATTCCTCATCACGTTTGAGAGAAAAGGCAAGAAAGCGTGTTCACGATAGCTCACGAAAAAAAAACAATATTCTTTGTGGCCTATATAAAAAGAGAAAATTTGGTTTAAAATAACACTTTTCGCAATATTCTTTTAACCTCTTTTATGTAGATCACAAAAGTATCTTTTTTCATGAACAATTTTATGGACACATAGCATGAAGATGTATCCATGAAAATTTATTTCAGAATTTTTTGGTACTTTAAAATATGTTTCTTAAATACCAGGTACATATGCACCGAGTGTCATAGTGAATTTCACAAAAACTTATCGATACATGGAAGAAAATCATGCACATGCAATTTTAAAAATTCTACTTTGTATTAAAAATTTCATGGTAGCTGTGATTTTTCTAAAAAACTACTATATTATTTATTTAGACTTGCTCATAAACCATTTCTCTCATTTACACACTAGGTCAAAATTCCGGACACGTTGAGATATTAAAGTTGTATTTGGTAGCCTGTATGACCTAAGATATTCCCAACCCATACGGTGTTCAACTGTCTGCTTGCCGTTTCTAGCGTTAATCTGCTCAGCCCGGTTGGTCTCTCCTTTCCCCGCATGTCACCGAAGCCCCGCTATCACCCTACACAAACTTCCCTCACCTCCCGAGTCTCTATCCTCTCGTCTCCCTATTCAATTGATCGTTTCCAGGCAGTGCATGGTGGAAAGGAAGGCCGGAGTCCCAGCTTGTCGTAGCTCCTCCGCCATCCTCGTCCGCTTGCAACTTCTTTCCGTCCTCTAGCTCGTCGCTATCGCCGGCCTTTCCCTAACCTCCAGCTCCCGGCTTTTTCCCATCCCGCGAGGCCCGTGTTGCTCTCTCTGTCCTTGTACTCCAGCTCCACGCCATCGTTGACCGGTTCCCCGACCTCCAACTCCACGCGGCCACCAATTGGTTCCCTGGCCTCCAGCTCCATGCTGCCTAGCTCCGCGTAGGCACGTGCAGCTGGCTCAGCTTTGCGCCATCAACAGCTTTCCCTGATCTCCAGCCGTGCACCGATAGGCTGCAGAGCAATGTTAGCTCTATTTCTATTAACTCTCTCCGTCCACGTTTATAAGGAACACTTCTTACCATTGAAATGCTAAGAAGTGTGTCTTATAAAAATGGACGGAGGGAGTAGCAAATTTAGGCTAGCAATTTTCTCAGTTTGTGTACTCTACTGGGAATAGGTTAGAAAATTTCTATTAGCAGTTTTCCACTATTTTTCGGTTAGCAATTCTTACTCTACTGTTGTACAATATTTAGGGTTATAAATTTATATTCGGTTACATCTAAACTCAATATAAGGGGAAAAAAATAGCGGACAAATATTAGTTGAATCTTATACATTATTAGATTTCTTCTTACTAACTTTTTTAATTAGATAATTTATCTTGAACATGTTTGTAAATTGTTCAAACTTTGTTCCAGGTGGCGGCGGTATCTTTACCATTTAAGAGAGAAAGTAACCACATCTGACTGGATACAAACCTCTTTGATGAAATGCCGTGGAAATGTCAGCCTCGTACTAGGGGCGCGACTGGGAAGAGACGGAAAAAAGATACCCCCATAGCGCCCATGTCGTCCGGACACTCCCAAAAGCTAAAAAAAATACAAATCCAGACGGGAATTGGGGACTGCGAGTGGAGATGATGTGAACAACATCTCAACTTAGCATGTCCCAATAAACAAAGGCTAAAAGAAAAATACTTGTATGCATGCACTTGGGTTGAAGCCAGCATGTATCAATGAAGATAGACGTTGCTAAGGTTGCACACGCTACCAAACATACCATAGGCGTGTTACAAATCGTAGGCGCATAGTCGATCTACCGAGGACAAACAATCACAGCAAAACACGACACCGAGATTTGGTAACGCAGTTCGGCGAACTCGCCTACATCTGCGGGGCATGACTACGGGCGCTCCTCCCCATTGATACTGCTGCACCGGCCGCCTTGGTCGCCGGCACAAGCCGCCGGCTTCCCTTGCGCGCCTGCTGCTATCAAGTCGTCATCGACGACAAGCCCGCCGAGGCAATACAGACGCACCAGATCTCAACGCCACGCCGGTCCGGCCGCCCCTGCCACGGGCGCCGGACCGTCCCCTCGTGATCTTGTGTCTAGCCTACTAGCTTTCGTCGTGTCTATTTGGGCTACTCCCGGTGCCTTTATATATTAGGCCAGGTTACACGTGTCCGACTCAAACACCTAACCTTCCGTTTAATTACAATTCCTAGCGTAGCCCTACTCGTACACATATTCGACATATATTCCAACAAACTCCACCTTGGCGAATATGCCCTTCGCCATCTTGAAGCCGTCATGCCGAATCTTTGTATACCTGGACTTGAACCATTAATCATGATCTCAGCTGCTACTCTCTTGACTCCATATGACTCCACCTGCAACCGTACTTACTTCCTTGTTTCACCACAGTCAATGCTCCCACGAAAATTAAGTTCTTCCTCACTCTTGTCATGTGCTCCCAACTCTCCGGAGTATCCGTCCACCGCCATCACACAACGATCATAAAGTCACCATATCGACAACGCCGTTGCATCGTCACCTTGGTAGCCTCGTCCTTGATCCATGTGAAAGTGAACAACTCACATATTAGGTGTCACAAATAAGAGTTACCTGAACTCATCATTCTCGCTATTGTTGACTGCATCTCTGAAACCTTGAAGAAATTTCGCCGTTGTCTTAAGTCATCTCCAGTCAAATTCACAACTGTCTCATCACCGCTTTCGCAGATTCTCCATGGCCGACTCATGTCCATCACTTGATGTCAATCCCGATAGACCCAGTCACCAACTCGAACCTGGTACTTGCCAACACTGCTTCAGAACCCCTGCACACATGTCAAACCTCATGTCCGACCGTCCGTGCCTCGTCCCGTCGCCGTGTCCCGTGCTTACCACACGCCTCGCCGCTATTACCGCGTCGAGCATCCGCAATCTTGGCCAAGATCTGCCAGGTAGCTAACCCACACCATCTCAGGCCCCACTGCAGATAACCATCAGTCGTACCCGACCGATGCCGAGTTCCACGTATCTCTCGAACCCTGACGTCCAGTCCGACCAACGTGCTTCTCGCCTTCCCGCTGACTAGGCTTCGACTCTCCGCGCTTACGCCGTAGCCCTCCATCAGCTGAGTGGAATCGTCAGACTCCAGCTCCACCTTCAACATGACTCCATGGTAGATGATCAGTCCACCCCGCGCCACGTCGACCTCAAGATCTCATGCGTACGACATCTTGAATCAACCCCGCGCTATTACATGTTGAAGAACGCACCCCTCAGGCATGCGCCACGTGTTTCCACGCCACAGAATCCGGACACCATCAGCCGTCACGCTCCTACGTCGTCATCGCCGATCTTCACCGTATTCTGTCCCATCAGACTGTCCAGTCCAACTCAGCCGAAACGCATCCGACTGCAACCATGCTCCACCTTGCGCCTAGTACACCCGGCAAATTGTCGTGCACTGTCCGGCGCCCGTATATGCATGATCATCCGCGATGTACTCCAGACTGCTCCCAGCCTTATACGCACATCGCCAATCTGCTAACCTTTCTGTAGAAACCCGCGCAAACTGAGCAATAAACCTAAAAGAAACTTGCTTCCTGGTAGCTTCTTGGGTACACGTACCATGTCCCACAACTCCCAATGCACCTTTTTCTTTTCCTGCATGTTGCTTCTCCATGCACCGTATCTATCCATGGTACAGATTTTTTTTTCACAAACAAATCTCACGTTTCCTTGCATAGCTTGGTGCATGCTCCTTGGACCAGCATCACACGCGCACAGCTCCTTGGACCACCTGTCCTCGCGCGCCTTGACCTGTACCTGGACCTGCTAGCTGCTCTTGTGCCCGCGCCTTGCATATGCCCAAATCCAGGAACCGTCCACCTGAGCCTCCGCCAGGTAAACGAGCCGTACGTTCCGATCGAGTTACCAGCCGTCCTCCATCAGCCGTGGGGCCACACATGCAACGAGGCGCTGCAACTCCAAACGCTGTGCATGCTGCCTCTGCGCGTGCTGTCGCGTCGAGTCCAACTTGAACACGCGCCTTGCTAGGGCGCTATCGCTAGGAATACGCCGCTGCCGATTGCATCTTTCGAGTTTCATCTCGCTGCTACCGCGGATTCACCGCAGCCGTCCCGCGAACAATCCAACTCGATCGACGATGCATCTCCTTCCTCTAGATCAATTTATGTGGCCTTCGAACCTCGCTCTGATACCACTTGTTACAAATCGTAGGCGCATAGTCGATCTACCGAGGACAAACAATCACAGCAAAACACGACACCGAGATTTGGTAACGCAGTTCGGCGAACTCGCCTACATCTGCGGGGCATGACTACGGGCGCTCCTCCCCATTGATACTGCTGCACCGGCCGCCTTGGTCGCCGGCACAAGCCGCCGGCTTCCCTTGCGCGCCTGCTGCTATCAAGTCGTCATCGACGACAAGCCCGCCGAGGCAATACAGACGCACCAGATCTCAACGCCACGCCGGTCCGGCCGCCCCTGCCACGGGCGCCGGACCGTCCCCTCGTGATCTTGTGTCTAGCCTACTAGCTTTCGTCGTGTCTATTTGGGCTACTCCCGGTGCCTTTATATATTAGGCCAGGTTACACGTGTCCGACTCAAACACCTAACCTTCCGTTTAATTACAATTCCTAGCGTAGCCCTACTCGTACACATATTCGACATATATTCCAACAAGGCGAAGCTTACTGCAGTTCAGGAGGGGCGCCTTCCCTCCCCAGATGTGCACAAATGTTAAAGAATATTGTTTTTTTTTTCCTCCTAGGGAGTTGTCGCAAGCTCGTTTGCAAGGCTGACGTTGAAACGTTTTATGGTGTAATTTTCTGGCCCAATTTAATATATGCTGAAACACTCCGCAGCCGTTTGGTACGCTGGTTTTGGAAAGACCAAGCCACGTCGATCTGTTGAATGCTCATCGGTGGAAGTGGAACGGAAACACTTCAAGCCCCTAACGTTTTTTAACGTTTGACGCCACTCCAGCAGTGCAGACAACTCATCAAGTTTCTTATCAAAGCGAATGATGTTTCTCAAAAGAAATTATGGGGGGTTATTATTAGGATAAAAGAGAATTTTAGAGGATTAGTTTTTTTTCTTTAAATGGGAGCAATGCTCCAGCCTCCGCATCGTGATGATGCACGCAACCATTTATACTGCAAAAGTAAAAAATACAAAATATTGTATCACATGTATTACAACTCAAGGATCAGTCAAAGTGACGACATGAATCAACCAACGGCACACCAAAATAGACTAAGATTACACATAACAGGGAGTCGCCTAGTGTGGTGCCAGCCACGCCGATTGAATATAGCTCAAACGATCGTCATCAAGTGAGAGCATCCGATATCCATAAGAGTCTATTCTGTCGGGAGAAGAAATGACCACATATATAGCGTAATGAACCACCTAAAAAAAGCATATGTGACCTTATTAAGCACCACATCATTTCGTTAGTTTCATATAGCTCTTACGAGATTTAGTTTGTTTATCTACCCATCAAGGCAATGACCAAACATATTAGCCACACTAATTGGTGGAGAAATATTAGAGGTGAAGTATACTAATCTCCAAATATGCCTCGTAAAATTACAAGATATAAACAAATACTCCACGCTCTCATTCGAGTGGTAAAAAAACACATCGTTTACATCCAGACCAGTTTCTTTTCACCAAAAGACTCTGGACAATACTCTGAAATTCGCTATAAACCATGGCTGCCTGGGAAGAGAAAATACCTTTGTTTCTACTAATATCTGGATGAATTGAGCAAGAGGAACATCAGCCGCTTACGATAACGAAAGTCACACGGTGCTATCTTTTTGTGCGTTCTTCTCACGGTGTATGTGGTGTATCCCCTTGGCATAGTCTCTGGTGGTGTCAAGGAAGTAAAGCAATATGCACATGAGGACGCTGCAGGCGAGCATCGGGATGGGTCCGAACGTCCACATGAACAGCGCGAGCGACACGTAGAAGGCGCGGAGCCCCAGCGACCAGGCGTGGCTGCCGCGGTTCACCGTGCGCGCCACGTACGCCCCGAACTCCTCCGCCGGCCCTTCCTCGTCGCCTCCCGGCGGCAGGCCCAGGAGGAAGCTGGCGTGCGCGTACAGACGGATGGCCTGCACGTTGCACACGAAGGCGAGCATGAAGCAGAGCGAGATGGTCAGGTACTTGACCGCGAACACCTGCCCCGTCTTGCTCCCGTACACCAGCAGCGGCGACGACGAGGAGGATGAGGAGGGCGACGCCGGCGAGCGGCCCGCCGTGGCGCCGATGAAGACGCTGATGACGGAGACGAGCGTGATGGCCGTCGTGGCCAGCACCGTCGACGCCATGATGTTGTTCCGCAGCGTCTGCACGGCCAGGACCCCGTTCTTCTCCGTGTTCTGCTCCATCCCTCCGATGGAGTTAGAATTTACTCTGAGAGTTAGTATTAATCAAGGAGAGATGGACTATTTTTGGTGGTACCGACGGCCATGATGACGGCGACCCAGCGCTTCCGGGCGAGGCCGTTGAGGCCGACGACGGTGCTGGTCGGGTGGCGCAGGATGGCGTAGAGGAGCCACAGGTGGTAGCCGGCCACCACCGCCAGCCCCAGGGGCACCAGCACCAGATCAAGATCCTCTTCCCGAAGCATGGCTCGATCCTCCGGTTCCTCTCTACGCCGCTGGGATCACAACACAATCTCTCTGTTTCTTTTGAGCTGGAATCGAAACACAAACTGCCACGGGAAGCAACCTCACCAGGGGTAGCGATCCCACGGCGATTGTTGCGGCGCACGCATCAGGATTCCTGGATGGTTATGAGTAGTTTAGTTGCTCTTGACTTGGAACCTTGAACAGATGCCAGTGCCGGATAGACCCACGTACATACATTTCCTGGCAGCACAGTGCTGGTTGAACTTGAACTCTTCGTCAGCACGCACCTAGCTAGCAGGGTGGTGACTTCGGAATAAATTCCAGCACGCACCAAGCAGTGGCGGTCACTTCGGAATAAATTCGACATTTACTTTACGATCAAGTTTGTTGTAAAAAGTACTAGGTTTCATGATCATCGTGTGATCTCAGAAATATGGTAGGTCGTAGCACATGACCCCGTGTATAAAGTGATGGATAAAACAATAGCTGTTTCCTAAGGGCATTTTCGGTCGTTGCGCCCCGAGGGCCCAAAACGCCGCCGTTTTGGGACCGTCGCGGCACTAATCTGGAACCTGGGGGGCAGCCTTCCCAGTCGCTCCCCGAGCCCAAGATTCGGCCCAAAAAAAACAAGATTTAAAACTAGACGCATTTTATTGAATTTAGGCAAAGTTCGTACAATTTCGACGCCAATTTAAACTAAAACATCGAGAAGTAAACTAAAACTGTGCGACGACTATCCTAGGCGTCGTCGTCTTCATCGTCGTCCTCCTCGCGGTCCCCCTTCGCCACCATGGCGAGCCGGTTGGAGGGACCAGCTTCGTCGTCATCCTTCGCCGCGGCGAGCCGGTGCCGCTCCGCCCGGCCTTGCACCCGCAGCCGGTGCAGCTGCGCCTGCTCGGAGGGCTGGCGGTTGCGCCGCTCGCTCTGCAGCGCCACCTGCCGCAGGTCGGCCTCGTACAGCGTGATGATGGCCTGCTGCTCGGCCGATGCAGCGTTTTCGGCCAGCTGCCGGCGCACCTCACGCTCCGCCTCTTCCCTCTGGTGCGTCTCCAGAGATGCCCGAACGGCGGCAGCCTCCGCCGCCGCCGCCGCCTGCTCGAGGCCGCCGAGGACCTGGCGGTACGCCCCCTCATTCTGCGTGGTCTTGATGGAGTACAAGGCGGCGTGCTGCTCCGGCCATATTGGCTGCCGCCTTCGCTCCCTCCTCCAGCGCCGGGCAGCCTGCGCCGCCTCCTGCTCGGGCGCCAGCTCTTCCTGGACAGGCGGCTGCTCGGGCGCCGCTGCTCCCTGCACCGGCTGCTGCTCCGGCGCCACTTCCTGTTGTCCCTCGTCGTCGCTCTCGGGCCACACATCCCAGAGGCGATCCATCGTTGCTAGGCGCGGCGAGGGGGCGAGGAGGAGGAGGCTAGAATCGGGGAACGGCGAGGAGGAGGAGGCGAGAATGGACGGACGGCGAGGGGCGAGCACCCTTTTTATAGCCTGGCGGGCCAGTCGCTGGGCCGCGCGTGTCACCGCTGCCGCCGCCCCCGCCCCCCATTAATCCGACAGACTTTGACTGGGGCGCATGCACTGACCGGCCGCCACGTCATTACTCCGGCAGCCTTTGACGGCGCGGGCGCCGAGAAGAAGGTCACAGGCGGTGGATTATGTTCCTGCGTTTTTTCTGCACGTCACTGACAGAGCTGGCCCGCGCGTGCTGCCGCGCAGTTTCGTCCCCCAGGCCGAACCCAGCGGGCTGGGTTTGGCCTGGGTGCCGCGGCGCGAAATAGCGCCGAAACGGCGCTCTTTGGGCTCCTGGGGGGCCGAGTGGTGAGGAAACGGCGCTATTCGCCGCTTCCGGCGCTAAAAAGACCGCCTGGGGGCGGCTGGAGATGCCCTAACATATTTTAGGCCGGTAACATCACAAAATAGATGATGTGATACATAATTAATGAAGAAAGTGTAGACTCGTAACATATTATATGAATCTACACAATAATAAATAAAAGGTTGCATGACAGTATATGGATGTTACTATCCACTATAGAGTTGGTAACATAGGCTATTAACATGTCCATGTTACTAGTTGAAGTTACTCTTCACTATGACCAGTCATAGAGTAAGTACAGTAAGTTATAGTAGCAAGCTATAAGAATAAAAATGTATTTTTTTATGACATGCAAGAGAGAACGGGAGTAGCCTTTCATGTAAAAGACAGCTCCAGCATGTGCTTCTAGACATCTTATGAGAATGGGAGGTGGGTCATATCTTGATAAAGTAACATAGATTTATTGCTAATTATTGTACATGTTGACTATAGATGACATGACACTTGCTATAGTCGATGCTTACTCTACTATTAAACTTGCTCTTATATGTTCACATGCCATCATCGCTAGCGGTACCAATCGCCCGGATGTAAACTCGAGACAGAGGTCGGGTTTTTATGCTTTTTAAGGTTGAAACATCACGGCACAGAACAAAGACGATAAACTGAACTCAACTTTTTAAATTTTGATTGAAGCACGCGGAACATTCAGATGAATATTTCATTAGGCATTTGTTGTTGGAACATTTGGAAATATATGATCAAGACACGGCTCACCGGGGCCGCTGTTGCGACGACGATCTAACCCTACTAAATGCGGCTCACCAGAGCCACGGTTGGGGCGGAGAGACGGCGGTGGAGCTTTCACTACGCGTCGGAGCCGAGGGCGGCAAAGACCTCGTTCTGCTTGGCGGCGATGTGCTCCCACTCCGCCTCCTTCTCCTTGTGTGCGTGCTCCTGGGCGATCCCCTGCTCGAGGAGCTTGGCGTCGAGGGCCTCCTCCACGCGGTGACGCTTCTCGAGCTCCTCTTCCTCGCGCCGAGTGCACGCGTAGATCATGGTGACGACGACATTGATGTCTTCGTCTACGATTAGTCTTTGGGGCCAATCAAGTCGGCGAACGCGACGGCGTCGTAGCCCTCAAGTTGGCCCTCTTTCGGCGCCTCCCTCTGCGTCGTGCCATCCTCGCGTCAGACGAGTTGCCCTCAGCGGCACGCCGTCCGCCTGGGGTCGAACTCCTCTACGGTGTGGTAGACGAGGGCACGCGGCGGCTCGAGGCCGGCGTATTTGTAATTTTGTGTCACGCGCCTTCGGGCTTCGTCGGAGGCGACGAGCTTCTTGCGCTCTTCATTGGATTTGCCGCCCGAGGTAGGAGAACAGCACCCGCGCCTACTTGAGCGACTTCCAGGACACATGGCAATGCGGCGGTGCCGAATAGCTCGCACGGTGGATTTCTCGTAGGCGACATTGGATGGCTCGGTGGATTTCTCGTCGGCGGCAGCTCAGTGACTCAGGTTTTGACCTGATTACACGACCGCACGTGATACAAGTAGGTGTCATGGGGTGACATTTGCGGGCCATTGAAAATGGTATTTAGGCTGGACCGGTTATACGGGCTCTACTCTAGCCCAAAAAAAATAGGCCGAGCCCCGTATACTCGCCGTAATTTTTCCGCTCCGTGCGATTGCGGTTTCCCGTCTCTGTTAAAGATGCTCTAATGCCTACTTGTCCACTGCCTCACATGAGCCCATATTTGCAAACAATGGGAGAAACCATCGTTGCATCTGTCAATTCATCAGTGTATCCTTTTGCTGGTTTCCAAATCATTATAGGGTTCTACTGATCCACTTAACGTGGAGCGTCGACGGTAGTCTCAAGAATATAGTCCCCATACTTGTGGAAATTCAATTCGGCACATGGGAGCATATGCTTCTGCCACCAAAAAACAATATTTTAAAATGTTAAAAAATCCGAAACAAAAATACATCTCGACATTCTACGTAGCCATGCCAAATTTTAGGAAAAAACGATATTTTTTATGGTTTGTGTAGAAAAGACAAAAAAAAACACGCGAAAAGCCTTTTTTACACCAATTTTTTTATTTTTACATATGACACAAAAAACATCGGTTTTCCGTAAGAAAACTTTGTGAGCACGTAGAACAACGATATGCGCACGCATAATTTTCTATCCAAACCTCTAACATTTCAAATGTGTTTAAAAATTTGGTGAATCTTTTTTCGCGAGTACGCGAAAAGCGTACCATACTTTTATAGAAGGGTAGAGAATAGTTACAAAGGAACAAGCCACCCACAGAAGGGCAACCCAAACTCCGGAACTCAAAAACTACTAAACTCCGGAACTCCGAAACTATCTAAGATCGACTACTCGCAGAATCAACGCTCCCTCCTCTAAACGCCACACGCCAGTTGTTGAAGAGCAAAAGACTTGCAGTCACAAGCTGGTCGACCGAAGATTGCTTCCTAGTGTTACCAAAGACCCATGCATTCCTATTCTTCCAAAGACTCCAAGTGATCAGGATTACTAGGGCGTCGAAGAACGGTTTCTCCCTCTTGCGCACGCTCGCTCTCCTTAGCTCCCACCAACCTTCCAACGTGTCCTCCGCAGTTGGCGCCACCACCGTTGGCACAAGAGCCGTGAGCATCGCATGCCAGACTTCCCTCGCGAAAACGCACTGGATGGTAATGTGCTCCACTGTGTCGGTCTCCTGCAAACACACGAAGCACACCGATGCGTGTTCTTGCAGCCCGTGGCGCTGTCTCCTATCCGAGGTCCACAACCTGTGCTGGATTGCAAGCCATGCGAAAATCTTCCCTTTGAGCGGAGCTTTTGCACTCCAAATCCACTCATGGCCATTGAGACTCGTTCTCCCCTGACATAGCCGCTCGTAGGTATCCTTAGCCGAGTACACCCCGGAGCGAGAGCAAGGCCAAGAAAACCTATCCCGAACCGTGGCGTCTCGAGTAGTGCGAGTCACCTCCAGCCAAAGCGAGACCAGTTGTCTCCTGGCCTCCTGGGAGTCCAGAACGCCAGCAAGCGCTACGTCGGACACCCAAGCATTGTCCACCAAGCCTTTTTGCACCGTCCTGGAGTTCTTCCTCCTCGTGCCAACCAGCTCAAAGACCACCGGGGCAATATCCTTCGCAGACCTCCCTCTGATCCATCGATCTTTCCAAAACCAAGTATCCGCACCATCCCCCACCTCAATGCTTACAAGGCTATGGAAGATTTCCTCGGCGTCACGATCCAAGAACTTGGGTAGACCCTGCCAAGGCCTATTCTTATCTGTACGCGCAAGCCAGACCCACCTAGTACGCATGGCTGCACCTTGGAGACGCAAGTTTTTTACTCCGAGACCACCAAGACAGGTTGGTTGGCATATCTTCTCCCAGGCAACGAGGCACTCACCCCCATTGGCCTTATCCTTCCCCTTCCAGAAGAAAGCTCGCATCCACTTATCAAGCTCATCGAGGAGCCAAACTGGCGCCTCAGAAACCAGCAGATGGTGCACCGGCCTTGCCGCAACAACAGCCCGAATCAACACCAGCCTGCCCGAACGATCCATCATGTTTCTCTGCCACGCAGGAACAAATGCGATAGCTCTGTCCAACATCGGTTGCCACTCCGTTTTGGTTAGCGGCCTGAGTGCCAACTGCAGCCCCAGATAGGTGATCGGGAACGGCGCTATGCTGCAGTTAAGCGCGGCCTGAACTCTACTCTCATCCTCCTCTGAACCTCTGATTAGGGTAGCTGTCGATTTCTGCAGGTTAATGCGCAGGCCCGACGATTCTCCAAACAAACCCAGAATATCTCTAATCGTCCATAAGTCCTCCTCACGTGGTTTGCAAAATAGGACAATATCGTCTGCAAAAGCGGACACACGCTGTAGAGGTGTGATCCCCGGTAGCCGCTCCAAGAGACCCTCGCTGCATGCCTTCGTGATCAAGGCCGTCAGTACTTCCATCGCGAGAACGAAGAAGCCTGGCGAGCTTGGGTCCCCCTGTCTGAGCCCACGCGCATGAACGAACTTGTTTCCGGGCACCCCATTGACCACGACCCTCGTGCTCGAGGTATAAAGCAAGATAGCTAGCCTCCTTCTCCAACCACAGCTGAATCCCATGTGGCTCAGGACCTCGAACAGAAATCCCCACGAAATGGAATCGAAAGCCCTCGAAATATCTAACTTGAGTAGGACTCCTGGCTCACGGCGCATGTTGATCTTCCTGGCCACTTGACGTACTAGAAGAAAATTGTCATGCAGGCTCCGCGAGTGTATAAAGGCCGATTGGTTAGGGCTCACCAACGTACCCAGCACACTCCTCAACCGGTTTGCCAACACTTTGGAGCACAGCTTGGAGAAGCTGTGTACAAGGCTAATTGGCCTGAAATCACCGACTCTGCATGCGTCCGCTCTCTTCGGAATAAGTGTAATTAGCGCCGTGTTTAGCTTCCCGAAACCTCTTCCATCTCCATGAAACCATTTCTGCATCGCCGCCATGATGTCCAACTTGATCACCTGCCAAGCATGCTTATAGAAGGCGCCAATGAATCCGTCCGGCCCAGGCGCACGGTCCCCAGGTAGGTCCTTGATCACACACCAAACCTCTTCCTCTGTTAGCATGGCGTCCAGGGCAAGCAGCTCCCTCCTCGGTAGCCCCAACGCCTCAAGATTAAGCGTGTGCTCGCGTTCCTGTATCGTCCCCAGGAGATTCTTGAAGGCATTCGAGAAGACCTCCTCCTTACCCTTCTGATCCGTAAATGTGATTCCATTATGGGTGATAGCAGGGATGAAATTCTTCGTTCTCCTCCCGTTGGCTACGGCGTGAAAAAGCTTTGTGTTTGCGTCTCCTTCTTTGAGCCACCGAATCCTTGATCTCTGTCGGGCAATGGTACGCTCAAGCGAAGAGAGCCCTAGTACCAACAGCTTCAGCGCACGACCTCCCAGCTCTAGCATCACCTTACACACTCGGTAGGAGGCACCATAGTGGAACAAAGCAAAGAAATCATGCACAAGTGAAACCCTAAGATAACAAAGCAAGATAATGCTCTACAAAATTACATAGGGGAGCACAAAGAGATTACCAGCACTAAAAGCAAAAGAAATCATCTAACTAAATATTACAACACATGGGATCAAATAATGGTCCTAGAAGCTATTCCAGGATAACAAGATTCAAATTACAACTACTGGAGTGAAAAACAGCCCTGAGCTGAGGAGTGCTCCGCGCGCCCGCACGCCACTCCGGCGGCGGCGTCCACCCTCCGGCGCCCGACCTCCGCTTCGGCGCCTCCCTCTCCCTCGATGGCCTCCCCCAGCGCCCCAGCTGGGCCGACTTCTCCGATGACGACGGCGACGAGGAGGTGAGCTCCGGCTCGGTGCGTTCTGGCTCGGTGCGCTCGTACTGCGAGGTCCTTAGGAGTGGGTCTCCCTCACCGGCCCGTGCTCCCTCGCCTCCCATGGCTGCGCGTCCTTCGCCGCCGTCCTCCCCCTCGCACCCTCGCCAGGCGCCCGCCCCGCACAGGTTCCCGGCGGCTCAGGACTCGCGTCCTCCCGCGGTGGCGGGCCACGGGCCGGGTCCGTAGCTGCAAGCCGGAGGCCGCAAGCGTCGTCGCCAGGAGGCGCGGAGGGCTCGCCGGCAGCGCCGCGCTCCCCTGCCCGCCATGTACATCCGGCCGGACTTGCCCCCGGACCTCGCCGGGGTGTGCTTCAACTGAACTGAGCCTGGACACGTCGCCGGCATGTGCGAGAACGAGACTGTTCGTCTCCGGTGCAAGGATGTCGGGCACCATGCACGACGCCGCGGCCGCCGCCGGCTGGCGCTCCGGCTCGCCGCTCCCCACCGGCGGTCGTGAACCGCATCCCCGCTCACCAGCGCCTTGGTGTGCGCGTGGCGCCCGCGCTGGATGTGGCTCGCGGCGAGGGCGGTCGGGACACGGCCCGTCGTGGACTTGGTGCGCAGACCGACGCGGGGTTGCAGGTCGGGGGCGCCGCACGTCGTGGGCCTGGTGCGCCTGCTGACATGGCCTCGCAGGGCGTGGGCGTGGCGTTGCTGGCGCCGGGGCGTGGCGGTGCCGCTCCGGCCGTTGCGGCGCGCGCGGTGGAGGGCGCGACCCGTGTGGAGCGCGCTGCGCGTGGGTTCGTGGCGTCCGGTTCGAGACGGCCGGAGCGCCATGACGCGAGGGGCGCGGAACGTGACCGCGACGGCCCTGGCCCGGATGCGGCGCGGTGGAGGCCGGAGGAGGTTGTCGACTCTTCGCCCCCATTGCCTTCGTCACCCCTGAGTACGGCGCGCGTCGCGTTGGCTCCTCCCGCCGGAAACGGTGAGCGCCCGGTTGTGGAGACGGTCATCGTTGCTCGGACGCCGGAGATTGACGCGGCGGAGGAGGAGCTTAGGTGGGCACTGGTTTCCTTTGTCTCCAGCGCTCGGTCAAGGGTGTCCATCGCGGAGGCCGTCGACGCCATCTCGAGGAGGGTGCCACGCGCTGCCGGTAACTTCTCGGCGCACCACGCGTGGCCGGCGGACTTCTTGTTCGTCTGCTCGAGTCATCGAGTACGCGACGAGATTATGGGCGCCGGGGTGGTGGACGGACGCGGTTTTGGGCTCCGCTTCTCGCCGTGGAATCGGCAACTGCAGGCGGTGAGAAGGTCAATGCGTTATCGTGCCCATGTCGAGCTCATCGGCGTGCCGTCGCACGCGTGGAACAAGGCGGTGGTCGCAGCGCTTCTCGGTTCGGGCGCGTGGGTCGAGCGGCTGGGAACTACCACCGCGAGCCGTGAGGATTTGGGGTGTTTCAACGTCGTGGTGTGGACGGAGGACCTTGAGTCGATCCCGGCGGAGAAGTTGCTGCTCATCGAGGAGCCGGCCGGGGTGGACGCCATGGAAACCGACGAGGGTCTGGTGCTCCCCGGCGACGCACTCATTCCACTCGAGAAGCACATGCTCAAGTACAAAATTACCGCGCATGTCGCGCGCGCTGAGGACATGACCGATGCCGCTCGCCGGGATGGTGGTGGCGGTGACGGAGGAAAGGGTGGCAGCGGGTCGAGCCGCGGCAAGGGTGTAGACCGTGGTGACGCCGCATCACAAGCGCGCCCTCCGCGGGGCGGCCTCGAGGGTGGCCGGGATGCGTCTGCCGGCGGCGGCGGTCCGCTTTGCCGCCTTCCGCGTGTCGGCTGGAGCGGCGGTCGGTGTTCTGGCGTTCCGGCACTAGGCGACGAAGAGGTGGAGGAGAGCTGCATGCGGTCAACCGGTCAGCCTGGGCTTGATTCTCTTAGTGGTGGGCCCATGCCGCTTTTGGAATAGGACCCCTGGCATTTTTTAGCCTTGTCGTTGCGGAGACTGGCCTAGGGACCCCGCATGGGAGGATCCCATGCTCCTTGAGGCGGCCCTGGCCTCTGCGCAGGTGCCGCGTGGCGGGCAGGTACGGGGGGGAGGGCCAGAGGCGGGCCAGCTCGTCTCCTTCTCTGCGCAGGCGCCAGGCGACGTGGCCCCGTCCGCTCCACCTTTCGCGCACCGGACATGCGGTGTGGACCAGGTAGATTTGGCTGGATCTGGGGAGATCGATGGTGCGGCTACTTTTCACCAGCAAAAAGCGGTTCCGGTGGATGCTTTGGCCCACTCACACATGTTTCCGTGCCCATCTGTACCGTTGGAGGCTGGCGGGTTGGCGTGTGGTGGGGAGGCGGCTGTTTCTCGAACTCCAGAGCGGGAACCGGGTGATTCGCCCGCTGCATGCTGGGATCCGTGCTCTCCAGCAGTTGTGGTTGGGCCAGGTAGTGGGGGCCACCAGCTGGATTCAGCTGGGCTGCTTTCTGACCCGGGATCCTATGTGGCTGGCTCCGCAGGCGGCTGGTCGTTGCATCTGTCGGTTGGGCAAGGTGGGGACTCGGTTTCCCAGATGAGCATGTTCCCAGTCTCTCTCTCCCCGGCACACTCATCGACTGTGGAGGTCCACTGCACGGCCTAGAGTCCGGATGCTTCCGAGGGAATTGCAGGGGGAGATGGCCTTGCTCTTTTCCGTGGATCCTATAGACGCCCTATCTCCCCGGTCCTGCCAAGGCCTAAGGGAAGGCGAAACCGGGCCAAGTGGTCCCAAGCTGGCCCGGTTTGTCGCAGCAGGCGCATTCGTGGGCAGTTGGCAGAGCCTACCCCGGTCAAGAAGCAACAGCGGACCCTCATCTTCAAGTTGGGGATCGCGCACGAGGGTGGTGTGATCGGCGATGAGGCTCTCCAGGCTTACCAGGAGCTCTTCGCACGTCCTCTTTGCCAGGAGCACATCAATGCGATCCTTGGCCTTTTCGGTTGGCAGCCGGACGCTCTCCCTCTGGTGGATGATATCCCATCGCTCATCGTGCAGTGATTGTCTAGGTTTTCATCCTCATTTCTGTAGCGCCTTTGTTGTAATCTTCGCACTCATGGATTTCTGTATTGAGATTTGGAACGCACGTGGGCTTAACTCTCTCGCCTGTCGTTTGGCGATCTTTCAAGTGGTCTCAGCCGCTAGGCCGGCTTTGGTGTGTCTCCAAGAAACTAAGATGGAGGTTATAACTGACGTGGTAGTTAGGGAGTGCCTCGGCCCCGGGTTTGACTTCTTCTTCTTACCCGCTGTTGGCACTCGTGGTGGCATCCTGCTCGCATGGCGGACCTCCTCGATTACCGTCTCAAACCCTCACCTCACTGCCAATACGATTACCGCCAGCGTGGCGGTGGGTGATGGGCCGGGCTGGTGGTTCACCGGGGTGTACGGGCCTCAGGACGATGAGGCAAAGAGGAACTTCCTCGTTGAACTCCGGGAGGTTAGGGACCTCCACGCCAGTCCGTGGATGGTGGTCGGTGATTTCAACATGATCACCGACCCGGAGGACAAGAGCCAAGGAACCCTCCATAGGGGCTTGATGGGAGGGTTCAAAAGCGCCTTAGCGGAACTGGAACTCAAGGATATCTATCTTAATGGACGCAGATTTACCTGGTCCAATGAGAGGAGGCACGCTACGATGGTACGACTAGATAGGGTCTTTTCGACCGTGGACTAGGACGCCGCCTTCCCAGAAGCCTTCCTGTCGGCGATGTCCTCGGGGTCGTCTGATCACTGCCCGCTTCTGTTAGACCTTGACCCAGGCCACCTTCGGGGGCGTAGGTTCCAGTTTCAAGCCTTCTGGCCCAAAGTAGATGGGTTTCAGGAGGTGGTCAAAGAGGCATGGGCGTGCGCGACGGTGGTGCGGAACCCTTTTAAGAGGCTAAATGCGAGGTTGCAGGAGACTGCCCGTCGCCTCTCCCAGTGGAGTAGCCACTTAATTGGTAATATCAAGCATCAGATTTTGATTGCCAATGAAGTTATCCTCAGGCTGGACGTGGCCATGGAAGATCGCAGCCTGTCAGCGGAGGAGCACGCCCTGCGCAAGTTGCTCAAGAAAAAACTTCTTGGCCTGGCCTCGCTTGAGAGATCAATGGCGAGACAGGGATCCCGTCTGCTGTGGCTGAGGGAGGACGAGGCTTGCACCCGGTTCTTTAACGCCGCGGCTAGCCACCGCAGGCGTAGGAACTTCGTGGGTCACCTCATGGTTGGCGGCACCCGTGTCTCGTATCATGAGGGGAAAGCTGCGGCCGTGGATGAGTTCTTCGTGGAGCTCTTGGGTTCGGCACCTGGCAGGCCGTTCTCTTTTGACCTCGACTTTCTTGGCATTCCATCGGTGGACCTCCACTCCCTCGAGGAGGAGTTTTCGGAGTAGGAGGTGTGGAAGGTCATCAGGGCAATTCCGCTGGACAAGTGCCCTGGGCCGGATGGTTTCACGACACGTTTCTACGTGGCTTGTTGGGATACCATCAAAGGAGACGTTCTCGAGGCTTTTAGGGCCCTCTCTCGCCTTGATCATCGAGGGTTCGGGGCGGTGAACCATGCCTTCATCACGCTTCTGCCCAAGAAGCCGGATGCGGTGCTGGTAGGGGACTTCTATCCCATTAGCCTGATCCATGGGTTCGCGAAGCTCGTGGCTAAGGTCCTCGCCACGCGGGTGGCACCTTTTATTCCCCAGCTAGTGGGGGTCCATCAGAGCGCCTTCATCCGAGGACGCTGCCTCCACGATAATTTCATGCTGGTACAGGGCACGGCCAGGCAGCTCCACAGCGCTGCCACACCAGCCGTTCTCCTAAAGTTGGACATCAGGAAGGCCTTTGATACGGTGGATTGGGCCTTCTTGTTCGAGATCCTCCGTAAGATGGGGTTTGGTGAGCGCTGGCTCGCGTGGATTTGCGCACTCTTCTCCACCGCTTCCACCAGGGTGTTAACCAACGGCATTCCGGGCTGCTGGATTGCCA
The DNA here is from genome assembly GCA_028641055.1 of Alopecurus myosuroides. Classification (NCBI taxonomy): domain Eukaryota; kingdom Viridiplantae; phylum Streptophyta; class Magnoliopsida; order Poales; family Poaceae; genus Alopecurus; species Alopecurus myosuroides. Next base: position 246,620,760 of record CM054058.1, read on the forward strand.
ACATGCGGGGACTCTGCCAAGGGGACCCCCTTTCTCGCTTGCTCTTCATCCTGGTTATGGAAGTGCTCTACCTATTGATTCAGAAGGCATCCGAGGTGGGGCTCCTATCACGCCTCTCGGCAAGGGAGCTACGTCACCGCACCTCCATGTACGCTGATGATGTCGTCACCTTCCTCAAACCGTCGTTAGGGGATTTCCGCGTTTTCGCGACGCTCTTAGAGGATTTTGGTGGAGCCTCCGGCCTCCACACAAACTTCAGCAAGAGCTCGGCACACCTTATCCGGGGGACGGTGGAAATGGCACAGCAGGTGACTCAAGGGCTCGGTTGTGCGGTGGAGGCTTTCCCCATGCGTTACCTTGGTCTTCCTCTGACGCTGAGGAAGCCCTCGGTGGCACAACTCTATACCTGGTAGATCACATGGCTGGACGACTCCCCAGCTGGGGAGCTCCTTTGATTAATCGGGGAGGGCGTATTTCGTTAATCCGATCCACCCTCTCGGCGATAACGATCTTTGCCATGATGTCTCTGGACCTCCCGGTGAAGACCTTCACTGCCATCGAGAAGATTCTTCGAGGCTTTTTGTGGAAGGGGCGTGAGAGCGTCCAGGGAGGCCACTGCCTCGTTGCTTGGGACCGAGTGTGTATGCCCCGGGAGTTTGGCGGTCTTGGAATCCTCAATCTGAGGATGATGAACCTTGCCTTGCGGGCAAGATGGTTGTGGCTGGGCAGAGTGGACTGCACCAAGCCGTGGAGGGAACTCAACATCCAAGTTCCCAGGTTGGTTCGGCAACTCTTCGATGCGGCCACTCGCTCCACGCTTGGTGACGGTGCATCTACCTTGTTTTGGACGGATTGCTGGCTGCCCTTTGGTCGAATAAGGGATTTCGCCCCTAACCTTTTTAGGACGGTCTCTCGTGGTGCCGCCAAGCGCCGCTCTGTGCGCGAGGGCTTGGCAGGGGGCTGGCTTGAGGATGTTTCCCCCGACCTGCCAGCACCAGGACTGGCTGAGCTCCTGGATCTGGCGGACCGTGTTGCGGGAGTAGAGCTCAGGCCTGGGGTAGGTGACACCTTCAGGTGGTGCTGGGATGCGAGTGGTGTGTACTCCTCGAGGTCGTGCTACGCTGCCCTGTTTGCAGGTTCCGAGCTGATGCCGGGCGCCCGACAGATTTGGCAATCTAGGGCCCCGCTCAGGTGTCGCATGTTTCTTTGGCTTGCCCTCCGGGATCGTTGTTGGACCGCCGACCGGTTGGCTCGGCGTGGGTTACCACGCCCAGACACCTGCCCCTTCTGCGATCAGCACGACGAGTCCATCGACCACCTCCTCATGGGCTGCGTGCTGGCACGGACAGTGTGGGTGGCTTGCCTCCATGGCTGGGGCAGGGAGGGGTGGATCCCCGATTTGGCCACGCCACTAGTGGAGTGGGTTAGCTCGAGACAGGGGGCGGCACGAAAGACGGGAGATTTGGACGGCGGTTACACTCGTCTGTTGGACCCTGTGGTGCCACAGGAACGACGTTGTCTTCAAGAACGCCACCCCTTCGCCGACGGTGGTGTTGGCTGCTATCAGTGCAGAATCTGAGACCTGGAGAGCGGCCGGGCTGTTCAGGGGGTGCCTTTCAGAGGCGGAGCGGTGGAGGTTTCGCGAGTAGTAGATGTTGAGTTGTAGCTGCCTTGGCAGCGTGGGTGCGCGCTCGGCGTCTGTGCCAGCCCGCAATGTATCTTTGGCCGCTTGGCCTTTCTTCTATGATTCTGATATGCCTCCCAGGGCATATCCTTGAAAAAAAAAGCTATTCCAGGCAGTCGTGAAGATCACGAAAGATCTAGTGATGCTAGATCCACACCATTCACCTGCACACCGCATTGATAACTGAAGAATTACTTCAATAGACAATGCAGATAAAGGAAAATGACCATCCAGTATCTTTACTGCAGCCCTATAACATAACTAGGAGCCCTAGTTCATGGGCTAGCTCATTGAAGTAACCTAGGCTATAAGAGAGATCGATTCAACTTAACAATGAAATAAAACCTAGCAAGGGAAACAAAGAGCAGAGGGGAATAGTCTATATCATGCGCCATTGATTTTAGCTCCGAGGCGAAATGGCATGGCATGTGCTACCTACCGAGGGGGATAAAAGGGGCGAGATCGACCACCACAAGCACCAATGGCCATGACGACATGAGAAGCAGCAACCGTGACCCGTGCCTTCCATGGAGGACATTGCAGAGGTCACTAGCCCCAACAAAACAACCATGAGCTTGTGATTTCACCCAAGCGCACAACACAACACATATCCATGCCATCACGAGAAACCCTAGGACCTAGGGGAAATGTGTGTGGCTAAACTCATGGGGGAGGGGGACCAAATCGAGCTCGACATGATGGTGGGAAATCACACAGGCATTCGATCGCGTTCGGAGGAAACAAGTGAGACGGCCAGAGCAGAGCGACGGAGGTGTGGTGACCACGGGGGCACTCATGTGAGAGAGTGAGAGAGAGAGAGATGGGGATCGAGCGAGACAGAGAGGAAGGAGAGAGTGGCCAGGCCAGAGTGCGACCCCTTTGCCTATTTGGGTTCAACCCAATTGGTTGGGTCTAACCCACTCGGGTCAGTTGACCTAGTGGCATTTTGTAAATAGCCCAAATTCAAATCCATTCAAATTTCACATAATTATTAATCAATCAAATAGATTCCAATTTTTTAAATGAAATTAAGTTTATACTTCTAAATATTTTAAAGTTTCCTAAAGTAATTTTTACCATATTTTTTATATGTTTTAACTCATGATAAAAATTGAGTGGTTATTATTTCAAATTAAAAAATTAGGGCCGGCCTAAATTCCAATTTGAGATAATACCAAAATTGAATAAATCATTAGAAATAAGGATTTAGTTTTCAAATTTTAAAAAGAAGCTTGCAAAACACTTTTGAGGAATAATCTCAAAAGAAGATCCTTTTCAAAAAGCTATTTTCAAATAAAATGATATGATCCAGTATTTTCTTAAAATACCAAAAATCTTAGTATCCTTTCAATTTAAACTAATATTTCTGAAACATTCTTTATATATATTTTTTTTTGCTAAAAGTCACCAAATACTCAAAATTAATAAGAAAATATCCAAAATCCTAAAACACTAACACTTGGGAATTCAAAACTCAAAAGCATATCATGAGGCGCACTCAAAAGCATATCATGAGGCGCTCCGCTACAGAGTTCCTGAGTTTCCTCAGGATTCCCGACCACATCTACTTTCATGGCAAGAAGTTTTATGATATCGTCACCCTCGACACTCTTGGTGGTGCGTCCCATCTTCAGATCTGGATAGTCGAAGAGAAATTTTACATTGTGACATGCTCAGTAACCCGAATTTTGGTAAAATCTCTCCATCGTTTAGTCGTCGCACCTCCAGATGTTGCACAAATCGCTAAAGCGAGATTTTACCGCACGAAAATTGATCTCGAGCAAGCGTTGAGTGGAGTCAAAGTACAACTGAATTTTGCCGCCGCTGCCAAGCATCTAACAAGCAACACCACCGATGCAAACCGGCCGAAATAGGTTTTCGCCCCGCTATATTAATATAGCAACCACACCGATACAATAGTTTGAACCAAAACCGAATGCTGTGTCAACAGCAACATAAGTCCAAAGAGGAAAGAGAGAGAGAAAAAATGAAAGTCGAGGCGAGGTGCCCAAGCAAGATGACCCGCCACCGCTGCGCCCTCACTCTTCATCCCACCGTGTACCAGGTACCCCAACGCACCTCGTGCCAAGCAGCCCCTCCAAGGAGGGAAGCACTGTCGACACAACGCTGCTACCCGGACCAGAGGTCCTAAGGTTTCCCCCGACACGGGTAGTAGTGGGCAGGGATTCCGACGGCGCCCTCCATGAAGGACTGGTGCCACACGACGGCGGCACCGCGCACGGGTCAGACTAGCTGTCAGGGATTTCTCCCAACCCCTACTCACAAAACAACCCGGCGCGAGGGGTACCACCACCGAGCATCTCCAGCCACCGATACACGCCACGACGATCTTGAGCCATCTTCATAGGTCACTTCGTGACCCCGGTAGACGGCGTGGAAGATGGCGACACCAGACATAGTCCGGACGAAAGACAACAGCTCCGCAGCCCGCGGGAGGTACCCGCCTCCACCGCCAAAAGGCAGTCATCGGCCGGACAGAGTAGCGGGGGCACACCAAGCCCCGTCGGGCTCGGCCGAACCCGGATGGGCTCGTAAAGCCCCGGCAGCCCTGCTGCGATAAGCAGGCCGCAGTGCCGTCCCCGTCGACCCAGACCAGCCGCTGCCACCGCCTCCAGGGTGATCCACCGCTGCAAACCTAAGTGAGCAGAGAGGATTCGACGGGAGATCCCAACTCTCTGGCCCTCAAATTCTAATTCGCTACAAGGATGGTCTAGTCGCTGATATCAATGTCCCATCCTCAAAATAGGAGGGGGTCTAGCTAAATCGTGATGAACAATGTGTAATTTGGTAACAATGGAGGAGACCCGATGTAGTATTCAATATAATTGGAACATTGTCCTTAATAATGATCGATGCCCAGCCATGGCACAAAGCGCTAGCTAATAAAGTGGTACAGCCTACAGGTTTTAACCGGAGAGGTAAACGACAGGTAAACTTCTTTTTTTTGCAGTCTAATTTGGGAGATTTATTGAATCAAAGATACACGTTTACAATCAGCCCGAAAGCTGCTAGCAAGGAAAGGCGGGCATTCCCCGAGCCAGCATTCTGAACCCGGAAGGGTACAAGCATGCTTAGCACAGCGATCCGCACAAGTATTAGCCTCTCTCTTAACATGAACAACCGAAAAGGATAAAAAAAACTAGCAGAGAACTCCCCAATATCATCTGGGATAGGCGCCACTATGGAACGAGACCCATGGCGCGATTTCCAGAGGTTTACAACCTCGACGCAATCCACTTCAGCAATCACCTTCGAAAATCCTCTTAGCTGAGCGAAGATAACTCCCTCCCTTAGCGCTAGAGCCTCGGCAATTAGTGGATCCGTCACACCTGTAAAAAGTTTGCACCAGGCCCCTAAGAAAGCATTGTGTGAGCGAGCCACACCACCTCCTCCGCCATTGTGCAGTTCAATATTTAGCGCGCCATCTGTATTAATTTTGATCCATCCTTGATCAGGTGGCCGCCAACACTGCAGAACCTTCAAAGGTTTGCTTGGACGAGGAAATTCGAGTAGCAAGAGATCCTCTCGTACCTTCTGTATAATTGAGCCTGCGTCCATGCTCACTTGATCGTGAGTCCATCTATTTCTTGCATTCCATATAGCATGCATAATTGTGGTTATCTTGCTCCTCTCCTCTCCCGTAAACATTGGATCAAGGATAATATCTTTGGCCCAAGTCAGGGGATGCAATGAAGGTAGCTTCAGATCAAGAATCTCTTTAGCTAGTCTCCAGTATTGTTGAGCATGGGAACATGAGATCAAAGCGTGGCGGAGATCCTCCTCCGCAGCTTGACATAAGTCACATCTTGCCGAGCGTCTGATGTGCCTGTTGTGAAGAGTGGCATAATCAGGAAGAATTCCTGAAACAACTCGCCACCAAAAAACTCGAACTCTTGGAATCACCTTGAGTTTCCATAAGGCAGCCCATTTCTGTGTGTCTGAAGATGAGGCACTCGCTACTGGCCCTTCCTCTAGAGCGACATGCTCGTTGTGAGTCACCAAAGCACGGTAGCCTGACTTTATAGAGTATAGACCATTCTTCTCGAGAGACCAAGCCAGGAAATCTTCACCACCACCAACACGAAGAGGAATATTGAGAATTGCATCTGCGCCTGGAGCGAAGAAGTTATCCCGAATGAGATTACTTTTCTATGTGCGATTGTAGCCATCAATCAGGTCTGACATGACTGAGAGGGGCTCATTGCCTATCTGTCCCATCGGCACATGTGATATGGAGGAAGGTATCCATCGGTCTCTCCATATAGCAATGTCATTGCCGGATCCGACACGCTTTATAATACCTCTCTCTAACGAAGTTCTCCCTGCCACGATCGCCTTCCAAGTGGATGAAGCTGACGTTGGAACTGTGGCTTCCATGAAGGAGCAATTGTGAAAGTATTTCCCTTTGAGTACCCGGGCACACAGGGACTCTGGATTCATCAGAAGGCGCCAGCCATGTTTGCCAAGGAGAGCAAGGTTGGAAAACTCGAGATCCTTGAACCCCATGCCGCCCTTAAGCTTAGGAGTAGCTAGTTTTTTCCAGGACAACCAATGCATTGCCCTTTTGTCGATGGAGCTACTCCAGAAGAATTTCGCCATATATGAGGTCAGTTGCTTGCAAACTTTCTTCAATAATAGAAAGCAACTCATGCTGTAGACAGGAATAGATTGGATTACTGACTTAAGCAACATCTCCCGACCTGCACAGGCTAGGTTCCTCTCCGACCACCCTTGCATTTTTCCTCGGCACCTCTCCCCAATATGAGCAAATGTGTCACTTGTGATTCTTCCAACTGCAGTGGGTAAACCGAGATATCTTTCGGAGAAAGCCTTCACATGAATACCAAGTGTCTGTTTTAATGTAACACGACACTGTAACGGTGTGTTAGGGCTGAAGAAAACAGCGCTCTTCTCCCTGTTAACTGCTTGTCCAGAGCACTCGCAATAAATTTGAAGGATCTCATTCAACCGGTGTGCGCTGGCCAGCTTAGCTTGCATGAAGATCAAGCTATCGTCCGCAAATAATAAGTGGCTCACCCATGGCGATATGTAACTCACCCGGATACCACGATCAATGTATGTGCCCCCATAACGATTTAATAGTGATGTAAAACCTTGGGCACAACATAAAATAAGAAGGGTGACATCGGATCACCCTGTCTTAAGCCGCGAGAGGGAGTGAAAAATGGTAGGAGTGACCCATTAACCCTGACGGCAAATCTGACTGAAGAAACACACTTCATGATCAATCGAACGAATTTAGCTCCGAAGCCCAATTTCAGTAACATAGCCTCGAGATAATGCCACTCAACCCTGTCATAGGCCTTGAGCATATCTAATTTCACCGCACACGCAAAATTTTGCCCTTTTTTCTCCTTTTCATCGTGTGCACACTTTCATAGGCGACAAGCACATTGTCCATAATTAACCGACCTGGGACGAAAGCGCTCTGTTCAACTCCTATGATCTCATCCATCATGCTCCTCAATCTGTTAGTGCATGCCTTGGCAGCGATCTTGTACAGAATAGGACAAAGAGCAATAGGCCGGTATTGAGTAATTTTTAATGGGTTGCGTACCTTGGGTATAAGAGTAATAGCAGTGTCGTTCAACCCCATCGGTAATTCACCTCCATTGAGAAACCCCATCACAGCTTGCTCAATATCAATACCAAGAATGTCCCAGTGCCGTTGAAAGAAGCCAGCCGTGAAACCGTCAATACCGGGAGCTTTTGACGGAGCCATCTGAAATAATGCATGTTTGACTTCCCCAGCCGAAAATTCCTTCTCAAGGTCACCATTCATACTATCAGTGACTTTTGGCTCAACCATGTTGAGAAGAATATCCATATTATTATATCCCTGAGAGTGATAGAGATTCTGATAGAAAGTTTGAATTTCCTCTCTAACCTCCTCCGTAGATTCACATACAACCCCATCTTCTCTCTGAAGTGAGCTAATACGGTTGATCCTTTTGCGGTGAGCTGCTTGTGCATGGTAGTATTTCGTGTTTCTATCCCCTGAGCGCAGCCACAGAACCCTGGACCTTTGTTGCATCCAAATCTCCTCCTGTCGAAGAGCATCCCGAAGCTGGGCCGCAATCACCTTCTCCTCCTCCGATGGGCCTCGGCCCATCGAGGCTGATCTTAGCTTCTCATATTTCTTTTGCAATTTCCGAACTTTCATATTCAAATTTCCAAACTCGCGTTCACCCCATGAACCGAGATTTTCTTGAACTACATTCAGGGCTTCGATCACACCTGTAAGACCGTTTTCTCCTGCTCCTGTAGTCCACATGCTTTTAACAAGATCATCATAGTGATTATGAGTCTGCCATACATCTTCGTACCGAAAACTGCATTGTCCTCTTGGCCAATTATTCTGCGGTTTGGATCTCAACTCAGCCAGAACATAGCAGTGATCAGAAACCATCGAGCTTATATGCTTTACACTCGAGTGAGCAAACAGGCTAAGGAAAGACGCATTTGCTAAAGCTCTATCTAGTCTAGCTTTTATATTAGCATCTCCATCATGTTTATTATCCCATGTGAAGGGAATCCCTCTCCATCCCAGATCCTGGAATGAGCAAAAATCCACCACCTCCCGGAACGCACTCATCTGGTGCTCCCGACGTGCACGAGCACTAAAGTGTTCCTCAGCATGCAAAGTCTCGTTGAAGTCCCCCATGCATAACCAGCCATCATGTTGTATACCATGTAATGTACGGAGAAAGGTCCAACTATGGTGCCTATCTTCCGCCCTAGGCGCACCGTAGAAACCGGTGAACCGCCACTCTGGTAGGTCAAGATCCTTGCACCTAACCCTTGCATCAATGTGCGCACTGCTGAAGTTTTTCACATGAACATCCACATCACTGCTCCAAAACAAGCCAATGCCACCACTTAAACCATTACTATCAACTGCAAAGCATCCTGCAAACCCCAAGGACGTTCGCAATGCTTCCACACGATTCCCTTTGATCTTGGTCTCCATGACAAAGAGAAGGGAGGGTCCTTCTTGCTTCACGATTTTGCAAAGCTCGCACACTGTCGACTGGTTCCCAAGCCCTCGACAGTTGAAACCGAGAGCACTCATTGAGACGGGCAGTGCTGCGAAGCAGCCACTGCCGAGTTGGAACTCTCAGATCCCGATGGGGTAGAACATGTCTTCTTGCTAGTTCTCAATGCGCTCAGATCATCCTCTCCTGTCACCGGAGTGGTATCCTTTGCTCCCAAAACATCCACATCCTTGTGATTATGATCGTCGCACTGCGGAGAATTAGTGAGCATCAATGGTTTAGTAACCTGCCTGTAGATTTTGGGGGGCGTCTCCACCTTCCTCTTGTTTCTATTATTCTTCACCGGTGAGTTAACTTCTATCCCTTTTTCCACAGCGGTAGTTGTTGCTTTAAAATTCCTCTTGCTTTGTTGCGTAGAGGCCTGCCCCTTGGCCGAGCTGCCACTCGAAGATGGACCTGGCGTCATCTTCTTTCTTTCTTCAGCTGGCCTTAGCTCCGGGCCGAACGGCCAATTTCCGTTGGCATCCTTGGACCCGGGATTCGGACATAGCATATCTGCATGCCCCAAACGGCCGCAAGAGAAGCAGAAGTGCGGTAAATGCTCGTAATGGACATCATAAAGATCCGTGCTCTGTCTCTTGGCCGAATTAATTAGCACCCACCTTCGTATTGGCTTAGTAACATCAATAGTAACCCTTGTACGGAGGTATCCTCCCGCATGATCAAACGATCCAGTAGCCTGCTTGTCAATCTGTTTCGCAATAGCTGAACACCAATCATCTGTCCTCAGATTGAATGGGAGGTTAATGACCCTAGCCCAAATCTTGAGCCGGTCAAATTTCAGTTCCGACGGCCTCATACAATCGTTGAACTCAGCTAAGATCACAGCGTTCTTGTTAATATGCCAAGGCGATCCGTCCCAGACTCGATCGCGATCGCGCTGGTTTTCAAACTCTGCCACAAAAACGTTGTCTCCGAAAGATCTAAAGATCAGACCTCGAGGATTTCCCCACGCTGGCCGGAGAGCACTCGAAATCATTTGTATGTGAAAATTGGTGCGATGGAGTACCTTCCCTGCCAACATCCACTTCTGCGTGGCGCCTTCATCTGTATCATCAACCACAAGAGGAGTAGCCTCCTCCTCCGTGATGTCCAGCTTCCCCATGGCGTCCGTCAGAAACGTTTTGACCTCTTCCTGCGTCTTGGCACCACTGCCAAGCCGCCTGCCTGCATCCAAGGATGGATCCATCCTCCGATCAGGCCTCCCCTCGCCCCGCCGAAGATCTGTGGGCGCCGCCTATCCAACCGTAACCCTAATCGACTTACGAATCGCCTCGCGAGTCGCCTAACAGCGAAGGGGTACGTGGAATTCTCTCGTGGCAGCTGACTAGTGGAGCAGCGTACTGAGTTAACGACAGGTAAACTAGGAAGTATACTCCGTAGTAAAACAACGGCGGTGGACAGTATATACAGTAGTTTCACTTGTTGTCTCGTCTCATCTGGACCGTTGATTAGAGAGAATGTAGACCGCACGATAACTGAATATGTTGTCGATATTGCCTGTCAGTTAACACTTGTAACTTCAGGTACTGAAGGGATCTGAAACCTGCCCTGCCCTCACGAACCGGACCAACGCCACCACCCTAACGTGGCCGCCGCCGCCGCCGCCGCTTAGGGTTAAGTCCTTCGCTTCGCTGCCGCCGTCGTCGGGGTCGTCGCTGGTCGCGGCCGCCGTCGCCGGAGTCCGCCGCTGTCTGACCTCTGACGGGAGTCTGCTGTGGTCGACCTCGACTCACCATCGATAGATTCCAAGCTTCTGCTTGAAGAGGTACTTGACGCCATCTGATAGTTGTATTTCGTTTCGTTCGTGGAGGCTTTCCAGGGCATGTGCAAATTCCTTTGCTAGAACTAGCAGCTCCCCTTGTTGTAGTAGCAATAGGGTGGTCGTTTGGGTGAATCAATCAGCTAAGCTATGTTGGTTTTGGTTTTGGTTTTGGTGCGGTGCGGTGATGTTGTGCTTCGGCTAATAACCAGGTGAGGGCAGTGCTACGTGTGTTGGACTCTTTACTAGTACAGATAAAGATCAAATTATATTTTCAATCTGAAAATAATACAAATGTTTTTCCTAACGAGAGCCGATCTTGGTGCTCTACGCTGGTTCCCAGTAAAGTAATTAGCTTTGCCATTTGTATCAGAATTGGGCCCTCTAATTAGTTACTGGCTGCATCAAACTACAAGGGCACATACGATTAGTTACATAAATATAGTTCTGCTAGTTCGCTTAGTACAAAGTATTAGAATCTGGTTGAACTGGCTTAAGGGGATGGAAACAGCCGTACTTGGTGGTGGCTGTTGCTGTACTAATTTATGCCAGTATCTATCCATGTATTATTTTGGTACAACATTTCTGAGAGTAGTTAATCCACAGATTCAGGGGGTTCATGTCCGAAGGTTGATTTTCTGGTTGACCATCAGCCGTAAGGCAATTGCATATCGGCCTTTTTGTATGGTTCGCCCGTTGTTGGATTTCTTTCCATGTTTTCCGTTCTTGGTGTTGTTCGGTTCCCATGTTGGACTCCGGTGTTTTTGAATATTCTTAGCCTGGTGCGTTGAGAACCGTCCAACATGCAGTAGTCCATTTTGGCCAGTGAATTCTGTCGCATGTGTGGACTACTCTGTTATTCTAGAGCCATGTCGGTGATAACCTTCACACATGATCAGTCAACGTCATATGCGAATATTCCAGAGTGCTCACTTGATCTTTGTTGGGTTCCGTTGTGTTACATTTTAAGAATTGGTAACATGTGACTATGTACTTGACAAACTGGCTATTGTTCTGAAGGCTGTGTATTGTACTTGGGCACTTGGCTGAGCATTGTACTCACGCTTGTTATCTGTTTGTGGTTTTTATTTGGTTTTTCAGGTACTTAGAATAGCGACATGCATGGCGGGGGTAGCACACCTTAATATCAATATGTCACATCACACGGACCATTTGGCTATATATACCCATATGTACTGTTTGTTCAGTGCAGTGTGTGTGTGTGTGCGCGTACACACACACACAATCATCTATTGGTAGTTAAATCAATTCCACCAGGGAGGGGTAGGGGACCTTCACAAGTTATGGGTGTGCCTGGTGCACCACATTCTCTAGGACACTAAGATTGCTATGCACTAATAGCAAGTTTCTTGCTTTCTAGCACTGTGTAGGATTGAAGGGTTTGCTCTCCATCTTGTGCAGGAAAAATGGCTGAGCATCTCTTTGAGGATATCTTCATTGTGACCAGGATCGATCCTGATGGGAAGAAGTTCGACAGGGGTAACTTTCTCTGGCTCTTTTGAATGATGTATTTTAAATCCTACTACGCGGCATGCCGGCATTTTAGTCTGCCAAATGGTGCAGCTCATGTATGTCTCTTGGAGTGCTGTTAGCAATGACTTTGTGACAATTTACATGCAGCCATTTTACAGTGCACACTAAGCAAATGTTTAGATCTGGTGGTGTTCACATCATAGCTATACTTATTGAACCTCATAGCTGCAGCTACTTATTGAACTAACCATTTTCCTTTCTATATTGGTGTGCAGTTAATCGCATTGAGGCTAAAAGCGAGCAGTTTGATATGTACATGCAATTAGATGTTGCTACCGATATCTATCCAATGAGTACTGGTGACAAGTTCACCATGGTTTTAGCTCCTACGCTGAATCTGGATGGAACTCCAGACACTGGCTACTATACACAGGTAAGGGTGACTTAATTCTTCTTTGCAAGTAGTTCACCGAATAATTTGGCAACTCAATGATGCAAATGTGCTCATTTTTTGTAACAGTTGCCTAAATGTTGTTCTTGCTTCACATGGACTTGTGTTCATGGAGGAAACATGTTTAGGAGCTGAAATATTTTGCACGTTATATGGTTTCTTTCCTTCTTCAGGCTGGTAGGAAAACACTTGCTGACAAGTACGACTATGTCATGCATGGAAAGCTTTACAAGATTTCAGAGGAGACTAAGGCTGGTCAACTTCCTAAAGTGTATGACTTCTCTGAACTTTAGATCAGTGAATTTGTATGGGTTTTTAATCTAGTAGTAGGATTTGATTATGTGATATATTCTGTTTCATGCTACGATTTAGTGTGAGATTGATTTTTAACCTTCATATAGCTGATGAAGAATCTGTTCTATAACCATGTTGCTGAAGTACATGAGTTTGAGAGTACATAGTAGTTATCTTGTTTGCTTCATTTGAGTGTTACTGAGTAACCTGATACAAAGCTCTTGAAACTTTACGTGCTCGTTAATTTTAGAAGCGAGCATAGAGTTCCTTCTTTTGTGAACTCTCAAGGTAGTTGCAAGAGACAACTAAGATGCTGAATTTTTTGTAAAACCTTTTTGATTTCTTAATCACTCTGATAGCGCTTATACCTTGTGAAGAGAGGTAACACTTGTGGAAATACAAAGGAATCTCTTGAGCAAATATTAGCATTACTTCTGGAACCTGCTTCTTCCCATGTGGTGATGTAAAGATGTTGGTGTAGCTTGAACAAAAAACAAAGTTCCATCTGTTGTATGGCTGATTGAAGGGTTTTGGTTTTACATGTTTGATATTCCGAGTTTATAGTTGGTAATTACTAAGAGAGGTCTTGAATCCTTGCAAGAGCAGTCCATTTCTTACGAAACAGATGGATTGATATTATGTTGTTGGTCTTATCTCGTTTTTTTAAACATAATTATGCTGGGCTAATGATGCTATGTGAATCACACTGTGCCGTACAAGCACAGTTAATTTTCTAAGAACGTTTTTTCACAATGCTTATTTGGATATCTGCAGCTGACTTGTACATACTGGCTACTTGTCAACCAAGTGATTTGACCAACTTCCTTGCACAACTATTCTAATGATTTTACCCCCTCTCATCCAGGGAGATCTATGCATCTTTTGGTGGCCTCCTGATGTTGCTCAAAGGCGATCCTTCAACCGCTGCTAACCTCGAGCTGGATCAAAGGCTGTTCCTCCTCATGCGCAAGGTGTAAACGCGTCATCTACTGGGTCACCAGTGCTTCTAGTTCACTCTAGGCTATACCGAGCCTGTGATCCTTTGAATGCTAATCGTCCTCCCCCTGTTATGTACTCCTGCGGGTAATATAACTCTAGATCGGTACAATGGCTTATCTAGTCATTTATTCTTGTTCCCCTGGAGCATAATATTAATCGTACGGTATCGACTTGGCTTGCATTACAGTGCTGCACGAATGTTATCTTGGGTAAATTATTACTATGGTGTGGTGCTGGTAGTCTGGTGCTAGTGCTACATGTCAGGAACCATCCTCTGTCTTACCTCTTAGCTCCACCTAAGGCTCAGATGCTACGGTACCTCCTTGCCAAATCCAACAGCTGTACTCCAATTGCCAACGTGTAAGAATTACCAAACTATTCTTGTATTGCGGCTCCTCTGGGAACTCCATATAACCAGGGAGAGTGGGTGGCTGGGTGGCGCAATCAATGAGAAAACCCTTATTTCGAGTTATCTACTTTCAGCACTTTCCTTTTCTGCAACTTTCCCTTCTTGCACTTTCCCTTTCAGCAATTTATCTTCCTGTTATTGGTTCCAATTCTTGATCGATCCATGTCTGTGGCCATCCCTAACCCGTGGCCCTGACAATTGGTATCTAGAGCCAATTTTTCCCCCGAGCGATTCCAACCCACTCCACCCTCAAGGTTACCACAGATCAACAAGATCTGGGGAAGTAAAATCCCTTCTGGAATCGATCTGAGGAGATCATCATCGCTCCGCGGAAGAAATCCCGCCGCCTTCAGCCTGCTATGACGATTCACCGCACACGATCTCAAGAACGGCTCGCCGCCGCCGCAGAGGAAGCAGAAATTCTGGCCGCGGCTCAAGAGCAGGCCAGGGAGGAGGAGGAAATAGGGACTCGCCTTCCACGCGAAGTCCTCAACCTCTGTCGCCGTCTGGAGCACCAGCAGGACTCCATCGACACGCTCCAAGGTAACATGTCAACCCTAACAGCCATGGTCTCTCAAATCGCGCTGAGCATCAAAGTCTTGGAAAAGGCAGCACCTTCCACCCCACCCATGACTGTACCACCGGGATTCACCACGCCGCCACCGCTGAAACCCAATTTGAGTCCAATTCTGGAGGAAGCAGCGCAGTCATCAGACTCGCAGAAGCAGCCAGCAGGCCATGGACCTATACCAACCACTTCACAGCCTCATATCGGCATATCCATTCCCAGCACCGCCGCTGAAGCCACACCCTACCCACAAGCCACAAATTCCACAAATTTGTCTCCCACCGTGCCACCAAAACCAACTCCCCAACCCACTCCTGTTTATTCATATACCACAACCGCACCACCTACACAATCTTACCCACCAAACAATCCAGTAACCACACAGCTATATGCCACCAGCCAACTCCCACCACAAACCAATTACACCTCACAAAATTCCACTCATTATCCACCTCCACCACCACACTACCAGTACCACCCACAAAGCCAAGGATATTATCACTATCCTCCCCAATCTCCTATGTTTTCCCCACAATACACATATGCTCAGCCCCAGCCAACAGTAATTTATACACAGCAACACCACACCTACACCCAGCAGCCACAACCTATGCAGAGCCAAACATATGGTCAGCAAAACAACAGTCAAGACCCTTATATCAGAACACCCAGTGTGGAGCTACCATTATTTTTCGGTGATAATGCTCAAGGATGGATACATGAATGTGAGTCCATTTTCACTCTCAGTGGCATAACAAATGAGAACAAGGTGAAATGGGCTAATGCCCACATCAGAGGGAAGGCCAAGACCTGGCTTGCTAGCAGCAACATCAATTTATACCTGTGCAATTGGCAACACTTTTGTCAACTCATATGTGAGCGGTTTCCAGCACCTGGAGAACATGAAGCAATGGAACAGTTTCAGTACTTGAAGCAAACCACTACTGTTAACCAGTATATTGATGTCTTCGAAGAGTATATGATCAATATGCAGAGAAGCCACCCATACCTCACTGACAACTTCTTCCTGTTGCGTTTCATCACTGGTCTCAAGGATACAGTAAAGCATACAGTGAGAAGCCACAATCCATCCACTCTGAAGTCTGCATACTGGCATGCTAGACAACAAGAAATGGCATATCTAGCAGCAAACAAAAGACCACTGACACAGCTGGCAAGCACCAGGAACAACTTACAGGGTACCTTCAGACAAACCACTCAAGCAAGAGGCGAAAAACCAAAGTTCCAAGCAGACAAACCCAGGGAGAGAGGCAAATGTTGGTATTGCCCTGAGCAATGGTCATTTGGACACAAATGTGCTAACATGAAGAGCATTGTCCATGCCATCCAATGTCAAGGCCATAGTGACACAGAAGAAGATCCTGACAGCTTGGATACATTTCATGATGCTGCAGCAACACTGCTTGAGACAATTCAGCCTGCACAACCTCAAGAACCAGCAGAACAACCACCTGATAAGAACACAGAAAATTGTATGCAAATCTCAGCTGAAGCAATGCATGGAATCCCTGGAGATATAACACTCTCTGTACTGGTGCAAATTGGAGGTCACCAGGCTACAGCTCTCATTGACACATGCAGCACAAATACTTTTATAGATAGTGAGTTCATTAAAAGAACAAAACTCACACCACAACCTACTGCAGTCCATAAAGTTCTGGTAGCAGGAGGAGGAGAACTTATCTCACGGGGTCATTTACCCAGCTGCAAATTCAAAATACAAAGCAAAACCTTTACACAGGACTGCAAACTGCTTCCATTAAAGGGATATGACATGATATTGGGGGCCAATTGGCTTAAAAGGCACAGCCCCAATTATTATGACTGGGACAAGAGGAGTATTTCCATCACAGTGGAAGGACAGTGGTGCACATTCATGGATAAGACAGTACCAATACACAACAGCACCATCACAGCAAAAGCTTGTGCAAAATTGCTCAACTCTGGTGCCCAAGCCTATCTCATCAGACTACAGGATAAACACGACTTGCATACAACCCCAATGACCACTGATTGTAGCAGCAACAACACTCAAGTGCAGGATATCCTGAACCAATACCAAGACATATTCAAGGAACCTGAAGGCTTGCCTCCACACAGAGACTGTGATCACACTATTCCCATTAAGGAGGGATCTAACCCACCTAATGTGAGACCTTATCGTATGCCTCACAAACAGAAAAACATTGTGGAAGAGCTAGTACAGAACATGTTGAAGAACTCTGAAATCAGACTGAGCAACAACCCATATTCATCCCCTGCTATATTAGTCAGAATGAAAGACATGACCTGGCGACTTTGTGTCGATTATCGACAACTCAATGCTCTTACCATCAAGAATAAGTACCCAATTCCAGTCATAGAAGACCTCTTGGATGAATTACAGGGAGCCACTATATTCACTAAATTAGACTTGCGCTCTGGATATCACCAAATCCGTATGCATCCAGATGACATCGCCAAAACTGCATTCAGTACGCATCTGGGTCACTATGAGTACTTGGTGATGCCCTTTGGGCTAACAAATGCACCAGCCACATTCCAGCAGCTAATGAACAACATTTTCTCCCCTCATCTGAGAAAGTTTGTCTTGGTCTTCTTCGACGACATACTTGTCTACAGCAAAACTCTACCACTCCATCGACAACACTTGAAACTGGTGTTCCAATTACTGAGATTACACAAACTCAAAGCAAAAGCAAGTAAATGTTCCTTTGCAACTGCTACTGTCGAGTACTTGGGCCATATAATATCAGGTGAAGGAGTTGCTACAGACCCAACCAAGATAAAGGATATTGTTCAATGGAAGGCTCCCAACACAATCAAAGAATTACGCCAATTCTTGGGCTTAACTGGTTATTACCGAAGGTTTATCAAGGGATATGCCACAATATGCAGACCATTGCATGATGCCCTCAAGAAAGATTCTTTTACATGGGCAGAACCTCAGAATCAAGCTTTCCAACAGTTGAAGTTGATAATGTCCACACCCCCAGTTCTGGTACTTCCAAAATTCTCACTCCCCTTCACCCTTGAGACAGATGCATCTGGAACAGGCCTGGGAGCAGTATTAATGCAACAGGGCAAACCCATAGCATACTTCAGCAAGGCTATAGGCCCTAAATCACAAGCCCTGTCCATCTATGAAAAAGAGGCTCTTGCAATATTGGAAGCATTGCGCAAATGGAGGCATTACCTAATGGGCAACAAACTTCTAATCGAGACAGATCAAAAAAGTTTGAAATATCTGTCTAGTCAAAGATTACTTGAGGGGATACAACACAAATTGATGTTGAAGTTACTGGAATTCGATTACACCATTGAATACAAAAAAGGCAGTGAAAACACAGTAGCAGATGCAATATCCAGGAAGCATTCACCTGAAGAAAAATGTGCAGCTATCTCGGCAGCAGTACCTACCTGGATGCAAGATATAAAAAACATCTTACACTAATGATGAGAAATGCACCAAACTGCTTCAAGAGTTAGCAGTCAATGCTACTGGCACTCCTCACTATTCCCTGTCAGCTGGAATTCTCAGATACAAAAATAGGATATTTCTGGGGAGCTCCACAGATTTAAAAGACAAAGTGTTCAACTCTTTTCATAACTCCATTTTTGGTGGGCATTCTGGCAGCAGGGTTACATACCACAGACTCAAAAAATTATTCTACTGGCCAAACATGAAGTCTGACATTGCAACAAGAATTGCACAATGCCCAGTACGCCAAATTTCAAAAACTGAAAGAGTACACTACCCTGGCCTTCTGGAACCACTGAATATTCCCAAAACAAAATGGGCTGAGATAAGCATGGACTTTGTGGAAGGATTGCCAAAATCCAAGGGCAAGGATGTTATACTGGTGGTGGTCGACAGGCTGACCAAGTATGCCCACTTCCTCACCCTGTCTCACCCATTCACTGCCTCACAAGTGGCCACATTATTCATTGACAATGTCTTCAAACTACATGGCCCACCTAAGATCATAGTAAGTGACAGAGACCGGATATTCACATCCAAATTGTGGCAAGAACTATTTACTGCCATGAAAATCGAGTTACACTTGAGCACAGCATACCATCCTGAATCTGATGGCCAAACCGAACGCGTGAACCAATGTTTGGAGCAGTACTTGAGGAGTATGGCTTTCAAAGAACCTAAGAAATGGGCTAACTGGATTCCTGCAGCAGAATGGTGGTACAACACATCATACCACACTTCCTTAAAAACATCTCCTTTTGAAGCACTCTATGGGTATGCCCCTCCTCACATGCATGATATCTCTGTTCCCTGCGATGTTTCCCCCGAAGTGGCAGTAACATTACAGGAGAAGGAGCAGATGCTCAAATCCCTACAGCATAACCTACTCCAAGCTCAAAATAGGATGAAGAAGTATGCTGATTTGAAAAGGACTGAGCGCCACTTTGATGTTGGTGACATGGTCTACTTGAAAATGCAGCCATACAGAGAAACAACATTGGGATTACGCAATTCTCTGAAACTTTCCTCCAAATATTATGGCCCATTCAGAGTCCTCCAAAAGGTGGGCACTGTATCTTACAAGCTACAGCTACCAGCAGGCACACTATTGCACGATGTGTTTCATGTCAATCAATTGAAGAAGCATTTGGGTCCTAAAGCAGTTCCCAACCCTACACTTCCTCTAATCACACATGAAGGTAAGATTAAGGTAGCTCCCCTCTCTGTACTTCAATACCGTCAAGTTCCTCGTAGTGCAGGTGATTATGATGTTGCAGTGCCACAGTGGTTAATCCATTGGAAAAATCTCACACCGGAGGAAGCGACTTGGGAAGACGCCCAATTCATCAGGGCAACATTTCCTACATTTCAGCCTTGAAGTCTGAAGTTCGCGAGGGAGTATTGTCAGGAACCATCCTCTGTCTTACCTCTTAGCTCCACCTAAGGCTCAGATGCTACGGTACCTCCTTGCCAAATCCAACGGCTGTACTCCAATTGCCAACGTGTAAGAATTACCAAACTATCCTTGTATTGCGGCTCCTCTGGGAACTCCATATAACCAGGGAGAGTGGGTGGCTGGGTGGCGCAATCAATGAGAAAACCCTTATTTCGAGTTATCTACTTTCAACACTTTCCTTTTCTGCAACTTTCCCTTCTTGCACTTTCCCTTTCAGCAATTTATCTTCCTGTTATTGGTTCCAATTCTTGATCGATCCATGTCTGTGGCCATCCCTAACCCGTGGCCCTGACACTACATCTTGCTTGTGTGAACTTTACATACCCTCATAAGATAGCTGTAGCCAGGCTTGGATTTGTTACAAAGTTCACGTGCCGTTTTCCTTGCTGACCTTGGTGTGAGGACAGGAATAGGGCTCTGGGTCAAGAGTAATACTCCCTCCGTTCCATAATATAAGATGTTTTAGGTGTTTCACATGTTTGTCTAGATTCACACTAGTTAGTAATGTGTCTAGATACATGTGTATGTATGTGAATGTGGAAAAAATCTAAAACATCTTATATTGTGGAACAGAGAGGAGTACATGAAACACACAGCCTCCTACTGATTGTACCTAGGAGCAATCACTTGCTCTCACAATATATACTGCCACTGCCATCTTTTTCGTCCCTGGGATCGTATCTCCAGAAGATACACATGATTAGCATCCGGTGGCCTCTTTATCTTTGTAGCAACTGCTGCCGCTAAGTTTTTGATCGGCATAGAGGTTTACTATGAATTCAAGCATCAAATGCATGTGCTGATTAACAGCGTTGGACAGGCAGAGGGGTACGAGAGCATTTATACACGCTGCTGATCATCCAAGCAAGCATAGTATTGTTCAGTAAGATGAGATTGCCTCAAAAACTAATGTTCAGTTAGGATCCTGAGGTGAAGCCATCCTAATCCTGGCATGCAGCTGCAGGCCATACATCTAGATGTATGTATGTATGTGTATGTAAAGACTTGCAGCTTTCTACGCAGATATGAAATGTTTTAGGCCTCACAGGATCATGTAATGTTTTAGGCCCCTTCGGTATGTTTCAATAGGTCTGTCTCTTATCCTTGCATCAAAGAAAAAATCTTACAAAGAAATACTGTACATCCATAGGCTGGTCTAGGCGATAACTTGCTACACCTCACTCGACACCACTGTGCAGGGCCAGCTCCAGACACGTGTAGCCTGTCTTGGTTGGCAGTAGTGGAACTCGTTTTTCTGGTGGTCTGATTCCATATTTCCTGTTAGCCATGGTAGCTTGAGACGGCTTGTCTGGTCCCTAAGGGCTTATCCTGGGTCCAGTATCTAAAACGGATTATCCTGGGTCCAGTATCTAAAATGTGCTACTGATTGTGTTGTCAGTTAGGTTTTGAGTAACAAAATGTGGGGCGATGAGCTCCTTTCGCAAAATTGAAAACCCATGACAGAACACAAGAAGAAAGTATCAGAGCGGAGATTGGCCTCTCAGAGAAAAAAGACAACATCACAAGACCACTTAGGGTGTGTTCGGTTTGAGAATGCCATGGAATGGGATGGAACGGTGAGGAATGTCACGGTTCCATTCCATTCCGGTGTTCGGTTTACACAAAATATGATGGAATGGGATCGGGGTAAATCAATTCATAATATATGCAATCAGACATAATTTTGGACATTTAGCACTAATTTCGCATTAGCACTAATCTAGCCACGCCGACGGGGTCGCACCGCGAGCCGCCGCTGGTCGCCGCCGCTGGCATGGCTTGCTGCCGCCTACCGCACCAGGCCGCCACACGCCGGTGGGGAACGCGAGCTCGCCGCCGCGCACGGAGGGGAGGATGGGACGAGGGCCTTGGGCTGGCTGGCCGCCGCGCCTCGGGCCGGTGCGCCTCGAGCAGGCTAGCCGCCGCCGGGCAACGAGTCACCGCGCCTCGGGCCGGCGTGCCGTCGCCGCGGGCCGGTGCGCCTCGAGCCGGCTGGCCGTTGCCGCGCCTGGCTTGCGCTGGAGGAAGGCGGTGGTGGCGACGGAGAAGGACCTCGCGAGGGAGGCTGCGCGCAGCGGTCTCTGGTGAGTGGATAGGGTTTGGGGTCGGGTGAGAGGTGAGCTTTTCCCTTTTTTTTTTTTCATCGGGGGTGATTAGCTAGGGCCGTTCCGCCCCGTCCGGCCGAATCGGCCGGACGCCTCCATTCCGCATCTTATACGAATATTCGCTTTCTAGGCACCGATCGGTTCCGTTCTATGCTAATACCGAACACGGGAATGCTACTTAGGTGTGGAATCGTTACATCCCGTTCCAGCAGATTCTCAAACCGAACACACCCTTAATGATGAAACATCCAAACCAGAGGATGTCAGGTTCCGTCATGAAGTCTACAAACACCTGACAACAAATTTGCCCAGGTGAAACAAGCACGCCAGCAACACTGAAACTGTACCATGATTTCAGCAAACGCGTACGATCGAACTTCTACATGTATCTTTCATGGTCAAGCAGCTTCTGCAGTACAGCCTGAGAAGCAAAAAAGAATGAAAATAACATCATTCAGTAAGGTAACAACCCATCAATCTCTTCATACTGAGAGGTAAATAGAGCCAGACAGAATAGAGAAAAATTATTGCAGTCGAATCACATGGACAGTGACTCACAGGGCAGGTAGTGTTTATCTTGAGGGCTTGTGCGAGCTCGCGAGAAGATATCAGAAGTTTGACAGGCCGATATTCAAGCGCCACATTTCTCCCTTTGGCGTCTGCAAAGGTAATCAACTCGCGATCCAAGAGATGTTCGAAAGCCTGCACCAATAAAGGATGTAAATTCTTTGGACATTAAATTACAGTACAGGTATTTATAGTTTCTTGTTAATGTGCATGCTTACCCTAAAGCAAACAGTGGTTGCATACTTATCGGATGTTTTGTAGGCATCCTGTATAGATCTGTATTCTGACAGACAACCAGTTCATCAACCGTCAGTTTTTTGTCTAAGGGGGTGATTATAAAGGGGGAAGAGCAAATCATACCTTTCATTATAGAGTTGAAGTTGTATGAATTTTGCTCCTTATCTTCTAGTCTATTCATGCATACAAGTATGTACAGCTCCAAAATCGACAGATCTGCAATCAAAATGTGGAGGGCTGGACGTGATGCTATTGCACTATGGCAATGTAAAATACTGAATACGAAAATAAGAAATAAACTGAATGTGAAATGTAATATAATGAATACAAAATGAACTGAACACGAAATGACCAAAATGAGAACGAGCTCAGACAGTATAAAATGTTTGTTGATTTTTCTTTTGCTGCAGCAAGGGAAGCATGGCTTCTTTGTTGATATTTTTCTTAGCTTGTTAGCAGTTGGTTTCTCTTTCGAGCTAGCTTCTTTTCTGGTCTGTTTTGTTACCAGCTGTCTGTTTGAGAAAAAAAATTGTGCTGTTTGAAATATTCTTAGGAAAAAGCTGCATTTGGCTTTGTACTTTTGCAATGTTCATCATTAGTTCTGGCCAATTAAGAAAGTAAACCTTGCAAACTGTCCATCTTGGGTTGCCTCTGCATGGAGGAAAGCGCATTCATAAAGCATTCCGTCGACAGAAGTCCAGATTTCATGTCCATATATGACACCACTCTGAAACTGAACAATTTCGTTTCCACATTTAGTAAAAACCAAAATCTTGAAACTGCCAAGAGGAAAAGGACCAAGGAAACTACTGAAAAAACTTACAGAAATCTCAGGATGTTGCTGGTTGTTGCATCCGCATCCGTGAGAGAGTTGAGAATTCCTTTAAATTTCTTATTGTCGAAAATGGTCTACAGCATATAGGATAATAGAAGAACAACACAATTTGTTTTGGCACAATGGAACAACAGAAATATGCCTTAAGACAACTGTTTGCAATAATACCATTACCATATACAATTATTTTCAGTCTAAGTACAAATTCCACAGTCCCCATCATGTCTTCTTTAGTTCTTTTAGCAAGATCATATATCAAAGGGAAAAAAAACGTTGTCCAACGGGGGAAGGATCCCTCCCTTGGCTCTACGTTATTAGGTAGATGGGGAAGGATCCATATATCAAAGATATAACTTTCTCTAAAGAGAGAAGATTTTTTATTATTTTCTAAGGTGATCATGTGCTGTTACTAGTTCAGTATTACCAAGTAAGACGAGAAACGTACTTTAAAACAATGACAAGTAGGTCTTGCAAGCATATATGGTGAATGGTTACATTGATAAAAAGGATACAGTAAGCCTCGAATTGTACTCCGTAACATAGTTTATTGGTAAGCTTGAGCCTTTGTCTAGCATTAGCAGATGTTCCATTAACCTGTAGCACTTCAACTATTAAGAAGTCGTTTCAAGAAGAGAACTGGATGAACAGTGCATCTTATCGCTGTAAGTAGAGAAAAAACGAGAAAGAACAAGACAGACCTCTGTATATCATCCAATGAAGAAGGAACAAATAGAAGCTTCCTGTGAGAGAAGCGAGATCGAACTCTTTTTTCGAGCAGTTGATCCGCATCCTACAATAAAACGCAATTACAACATATGCATGTTTCAATAAATATTCCGACTGATTTGTTTCCAATATGTTGCTGATAAAAGAAACTTGGAGGTTTCCTACGGAACTACAAAATTCTGAGTCAAGTTATGAGTGACTTCAATCCTTCTTCAATGTATCAAACACGTCCTTATTTGCTAGTGTAATATTGTCAAACTGCATGTGAAGTATGCTGCTGCATTGCTGCATAATGGCTGCTATACTATATCTTTTATTCTTACAAGGTAAGAATTTGACACTAACTTTCCTATCATCGTGTATTCATTCATACACATAACAAGAGCTTAACTCACTAGAAATAAGTCCCCAACTTGCTTGGTGAACATGCGACAAAAGCATGAGAAAGGCTGGTCCATACCAATCGGCAACTCATACCAATGACAACAGCTTGTGATGTAAGAGTCTGCATCGCATCAAGTAAGCTGTAGAGTAACCGCTGCTTCCCCTGTAATAGGACATCATGAACATTAGCCATCCTCTCATGTGAAAATGCATGTAGCAGTAAAAGAAGTCATGTTATGACTTTTGATGTTTATTTACAATTAGAGAACTCATGAGGAATGTTCGTTTCAAAAAGTTATGCAGCTGATATTCAATTAAGTGAACAGGGGTTAAGAATTAAATGCGGCATAAGAGCAGAAGGCATGTATCCATTTCAACCTGGGCAAAGAGGTCAAATTCTTCCAGGACAAAAATTACTGTCTTGTGAGCTAGTCCACACTCCCTATAGAAAAGAAACATATAAGAGCATGCATAAATTACACACGAACTGAAAGTCTATCGCCTTATACTGAAAAGTGTTCATCATTTTAATGCACTACTGACCGTAATATGTCAATCATGAATTCAGTGTTGTCATCTGAAGAAGCCTAAATAAGAAGACTGTCAGTCTACCTTTAGCCCATTTGGAATGGCAGAAGGAAAAAATAATTGAGTACCATTTTGGAAAATGACAATTGATGCTCCAGACAAAGCTGCCTAGCAATTTCCTTTAAAAAAAAAATCATCATGGGTCAATGGAAGCGAAGAATGCAAAGTAAGAGATACAGAAGTGAGTAAATCGGTAATGATTGGGAGTTGAGAAGGTGTCAGATAAAATTTCGAAGAGTGTGAGGAAGAGCTGAAACGAGCTTTGCAATAGTGAGCGGAAGTGCTACCTTCGTAGCACAGTTGTCATCACTATGTAACATCCCATTCAGCCTGATCTGAAATAGAAAAATGACATAATTATACGTCTGAAGAGCAAGTTTAATGGAACTAAACAAACTACGACATTACTGCCCTCCTAGCTACCACTCTTGATAAGAGGCAACAGTGATTGGAGAACATATAACATAAATATTGAGCTGTGAGGGAATTCTGCATTTCTTTAACTATTTTTTTTTTCCGAATCATTCCCTAAAGCTTCATAAGACGAACTTCCTTTTTTCGGGTTCTCTGTGAGATGCAACTAAAGCATCACCCAGATTTCACGTAATGGTTAATCAGTCACATTTGTAGCAACAGATTGGAGCCATACCACGGATATAGCATCAGGATGTTCCTTCTTCAGGTCCTCCAGAACCATGTCAAGCACCTGTAAAGAAATGAAACCTGAGTTCCCCAGCTGAGAACAAACAAATTAGACACATAACAATTCGAAAGGTAGGGGAAGCCCTGGCCTGTGGCCTCTACATCGACAAAATTGACACATGGTGCCAATTGCGCACATGCACATTTCATCAAACACCCTGCATTCCGGAAAGCCGCAGAAGGGGAGAAGAGAAAGGGGAACCTCACCGCTCCTTTTCCGCAGCCACGGGGTCCAAGGAGGAGGACGGAGTTGTTGCAGGCCTCGGAGACGGAGCTGGCCACAAGGTACTTCAGCTTACTGCGACATAATACCAAGAGCAGCAGTTACAGATGAGTTCGATGGTATTTCCCGCGAGGCGTGGTGGAGCGGACCGAATTCGGTTCACCTGTAATTGGTGTCAGACGAGGATCTGAGAGGGGAATGGACGAAAGCCGGGTCGCAGAGACGGCTGCGGAGCACGGCCTGCGCTTGATTCGCCGCCGCCGCCGCCATGGGTATTGGAGGCTTGGAGGAGTCGGAGGGCAGAGTACACGCGGGAAAAATGACTTGGCGGTTTACTTTTGGCGCGGTTGAGCTGAAAAGAAGCATCCACCGCAGTGGCGGATTCAGGATTGGAGCAAACTCCGGGCTAAAAACTTAGTGCCAAAAAGAAAAACTCCTCTAATAGAAAAAAAATGGTACGATTGCAGAGATGGACATATTTTTGGTACGATTGCAAAGATGCATAAAAAGTCCTTATTCTTTGCGGGGAACAAAAAAAATCCAATGTTAACTGTGCGGAAACTCGTAAGTAAGAGCTTTTTCGGTTTGGTAATTGCCATTTGTTGATTGATTGGTTCGTTTAGATGGATACAATATCTTCATCTTTTGTTCCTATATAAAACATGAAGTCGAAACAATTGTGAATCAACGATTCAGTACCTGCTTCATGCCACAGCCGCGAGAAATCGATTCGGTTCAAGGATAATACCTGAGTTCTAGCAACAGAGAAGTGAGGAGCAATCAGAGGCGGCGGCGGCCTGCCAGGCAAGGGTCGACGCCGTGGAGGACAGGCGGTGGTGGGAGGGCGGAGCCAGGATTTGGTCACGCCCCGGGCCAAGCTCTTGGCTCAAGAAAACTTGCAAAAAAAATTCTTCCAATGACACACAAATTTGCTATGATTGCAAAGATAAGCATATGGTTTTCAATACCAATTACAATCGGTCCAACCATCTAAGAAAGTGCATAAGCGAGGACAAAAACTAAAAATAGTAGTAGTACCAAGATACAAAAGATAGTACCAAATTATTTGTTTAGTTCATTCGAGCCTCCTATGACCTCATCAATGGTAGAAGAAGGACCGATATACCTTAAAAACAAGAATTAGATGTCATAAGTAAAAGCACAAACATGAAGTAAAATAGTTAATCATGGATACAGATATACAAACTTACCAAAACGACGAGGTCAGTTCCTAAAAACATCAATCAGTTCAAATGTTCCTAAAAACTGCTTGCAAACAAATGAAAATCATCAATCAGTTCAAATGTTCAGTCAGCTACGACCTAACTGCAAATTTAATGGAAGCACAGGGACGCTAATCGACCTGAATGCGCAGGGACGGCGTCGGGCCGCCGGCCGCCGGGGATGGGAGACGGTTGCCAGGGAAAGGATGCCGGGCTAACCAACTCAGGCGGCGCCGGAGGCGGTCACTGCTGTCGCCGACCGCAGGGAGGCCGGCCGGAGGGCGGAGGCGGGCGTACGCTCGACTGGATCCTAGAGGCGACGTTGGGCGGAGGATGTGCCGGCGAGCAGCGAGGCAGGGACTGCAGCAGCAGCGAGGTCGCCAGGTCGGGGAGTGGCGGCGGCGCGGCCCTGCCCTGCGCGATGCGGGAGTGAGGAGGACGAAACGGGGAGCCTGAATCGAGCGTTAGTTTCCTTTTTTTTCCCAGTCCAACGAAAGCCAGGCCAGCCTCTAGATGGGCCAAACTTGGGCTGCGATCCGGGCCAACATTTTCTTTTAACATATAGCAGGCCGGATTTTTTGCTACGTCCCGGCCATGGCCCTGGTTGCCCGGGGCCCAGCTCCGCCCCTGGCGTGAGGGCAGGGGCGCAAGTCGAGAAGGCATCCAGGAAGGCAGGAGCGGATGGGGCCGTGGGGCTCGGCTTACCGGTGTGGCGGCGTTGCCTGGCACTGGTTGTGAGCAAGGCAGTAGATGCCCGGGGGGATTTGAGAGGAGAGCCACAAAACGGGACGAACGAAGCGAGCGGGTTTTGGGGGCTCCTATTTGCCACCCTTGACGGCAGTAGATCGCTGGCCGCCTGCAAAGCAAGGTATAATGGGTCGCATCAAAGCGGCCCAATAAAGAAGTACTGAATAAGAACATAAAATTACAAAAAATAATTTTTACAAAAATTATTCTAAACAAAATTAAATTTGAACATAAAATAAATTTGAACATAAAAGAAGAAAAATAAACACAGAAGAAAAACAAAAAATGTTTTGAACGAAAAAAAGTATTGAACAAAAAAACACAGAAAAGTAAAACAGAAAAACAAAAACAAGATTTGCTCCCGCAAATGGGCCAGACCACAACGCCGCGCCTTCAGGCGGCGCTCCAGTTTACCGCCGCTAAATAGGAAACGCCCGGGTTTGGCTGGTTCGGTTGCGTGACGACGTGAGGCCAGCGAGTTGGGCCAGACTAGGTCATTGGGCTGCAGACTGGGCCGATTTTTTCTTAGTAGATTTTTTAATACTTGCATGGCTTTATTCATGACTAAGTCACGCTTAAATCCACGTGGTTTATATATGCCTCTTCCTGTTTCTAGTGTGTCTTGAGAGTATATTTCTGTGGACTTTGTTTTGGAATTGTCTCACACACAGAAGGGGAGGGATAACATTTGTGTTGTTGTTATGGATAGATTTTCAAAGATGACACACTTTATTATCTATCACAAGAGTGGTGATGCTACACATGTTGCTGATTTTTTTTCTTTCGTGAAATTGTTCGTTTGCATAATGTGTCAAATACTATAGTTTCTGACCGTGACACTAGATTTCTTAGCCACGTTTAGAGATGTTTATAAGTTAAGTTAGGGACTAATTTGTTGTTTAATACTACATGTTGATGCAGCACACCCCATTCCACTAAGCCCAGCACCAAGTGGACCAATGACAAGATCACGAGCAAAGTCAATGCATGATAAGATGAACTCAATCCTCTCTCTCTCTCTCTATGCCTTCGATGACTTGGTGAATGGTGCGCTACCTCATGGATCCACCATATGTGTGCTCATGTTTGACCTCAGGTTGGGTCCCCAAGACGATGCCCAAGAAGCTCAAGAACATGCCCAAGACAGTGCCCAAGAAGCTAGCAAGGAAGATCAAGAAGGGTGCACCGAGGAAGAAGGATGGAAGAAGGAAGAAGAAGAGGTGCAGGAAACCCGGCCTAGGCCGGCCTCCAGGCCTGCTCCCTAACAGGACCAGCCGGCCTCTAGCCCGGCCTAGGCCGGCCACCCTCAGCTCTAGGCCGGCGCCCTCCCAGAGCAGCCCGGCCTCGACCCCGGCCTCCAGCCCGGCCTAGGTCGGCCTTCCAGTGCACCAGGCCGGCGACCAAACCGAAGGACCCGACCTCCAGGCCGGCTCCCCTGCGTGGGAAAGGGGCCAAGTGCCTTATAACAACCTACCTACCCCCACCCCCTTTTACCCCCCTAGACTATAAATAGACCCCCTTGGCTTCAGATCTAGGTTAGAGATGAATTGAGACTTGTGAGCTTAGCTCCTTACACCCTCTTGTGAGGCTACTCCTATGATTTGTGTCTAGTACTGTATCAAGGCTACTCCTATGATATGTATCGAGGATCGTATAAAGATTCATCGAGTTAGCTATCCTTTCCCCTTGGGATTCAGTTAGGGACTTCCTAATCTTCCTCAACTAATCCTTGAGGTTCTATTGGCGTGGTGGACCGGCCACGGGTGTGAAGCGGTTTCCGAAAAGGTGAGTTCGGTTGGATCGATCGTCCTGTAGGCGACAGGTGCGGCTTAGTTGACAGGAGATTTGGGTTCTTCAGTTCATACTAGTTATCTCCCCTCGATTTACCACGATTTTCCCTCGATTCCCCTCTCGTGTTCATCGTTCGTTCGCCGTGTTCTTGATCGAATCGTAAAGATCGGGCCACCCAAGAGGTTAAACCGTCCATCCTATGGTATCAGCAGCTACATTGACACGAATTTGACCCCACAATACCCCTCTCCACCCCAATTTTTCTTCCTCCACCTTAAATTCAAAAATTTCACCAAAAATAGCCAAAAAGGGATTTCGACCGATCTGTTGATTTGTTGAGTTTTTCGTGGATTTGATCCGTGGAGTTGTTGCCAAAGACCATTCCCCACCTTTCTATTTTTCTCAAATTTTTCCAAAAAAATTCTTGGATTTGAAGGAATTTCGAAATTGGGCAAATATCCTGCTCTTCGATTCCTGGACAGATTTTCGAACGTGTTTTTCTTTGTCGTTGTTGCTCCGATTTGAGTGATTTAAGTTTCCACATGAAGCCAACAACATCATCTACGCAACTACATCATCGGATCGACACGACATCGACAACCCTCGGACGCAAGTCCGTGATCATCCACAAGATAGGTATAACTTGCTTCCAAATGTACTCTTAACTAGATGAACTAGACCTATTTCATCATGTCAAGTGAAACTGTGGTCACTTTGATTCGTTTAAAACTTTCGCGCCAAAATTTCCCGTACTTTTAGATGCATGCTTTGCAAATGCACATATTAAATTTAGATCCTTATAACTTCCCAAACACTGGGATGTTACAGTATCTCCCCCTTAACAAGAACTTCGTCCCGAAGTTCAGCCTCTCTCACGTAAAGATAGGTAGAGAGAACTTCTGTAGACCGTTGAATCTTCACATCTGTTTTCTTGTGTTGTCCTTGGTATGTGTAGCCTCTGATCTTGATTGTTCACCTTCTACTGTCTTGCATAATAATCTAATACTAAGCATGTTGCTATAACAACTCTGTTTTGTTACTAGGCCTTCCTAATAGTCTCACGAAGAACACATGGTATTTCCACCATATAGTGGATATCAAGTCTCATTCTCCGATGAATAGATATGGTTTCCTACCTCTCACAACTTTCTGAAGAACATTTGGTATATCCACCAGGTGATGAATAACCCATAAGATTCTTCTGATACACTGGATATTGTCTATGGTTTGGACTCCATTTGGTTCAGTCTAATGGTCTCAAGATAAATATTTTTCAAAGAAACTTGTACAAAGTAGTGTACACTCACTTAGACTCAATTATTAGTGAAAATATCTTCGAGTTTCCTCGAGTTTTAACTCTTTCCTATAGGTGACTATAACCTATTCCACTGGTTACTTCCTATGATCCTTCTATATCTTTGGGTTTTGACTTCTATGGAATGACCCTATAAGTTTATTTATCAAACTTCTACATGTTTCCTTATAGGATATAACTATTCATGTGATTTTCTTCTTATCACTTGTAGTATATCTCCATGTGTTGATGAAGTATATCCCCAACTCCAAACAAGATGTGGAATGTGGTCCATTCCCATCAGTAGCTTTATTGACTTATGCCTTCTTGACTTCCTGGTCTTCCAGAACTTTTGTGATGGTTTCCATCTGCTGATTACTCAGACCGCTCTCATTCTAATCCTATACCCTCTAGACCAGTAACATCAAGATAGAAATCAATGTTTGCACATGCATATGCACATCAAATTCAATCCTCATGTACAGATCTAGTCACTCAAAGATCCAAATAAGAAGCAATAAATCCCAAATGCAGTTATCACTCATGCATCAAAAGCCTGTGAAATAAAAGTACTTAGAGTAAAACATCTCTAGTACCAAGGCTCTTAAATGCTATACACTACAAGTAGGTATATAATACCTTGTAACCCTATTCTACACAACCACTCTTTGCCTAGGTAATTACTCCAATTGCATGCCTTACTGCAATGGAATAAACCAAGACAAAATGATCCTATAGTAGTTGTTGTCTAACTTAGTTCCATATAGGACTAAATATCATGTCAATTGGAATACTACATTCTGATTATGATAAGCTTCTCATGGCATCTGTTGATCCTTCATATTGTTGATCACATCGTAGGATTAGTAATGTAGCTTCCATCAATGCTTATGACTTCTCCTAATACTATACTATAGTAGCTCAACTCTAGACTTGATAACTGAGGATATGGTATATACCCCATAGTTACCATTGTCTAATGAATCTCCATGATTATCAATCATCCCTTCTTGATAACTCCTATACTTACTCTATATCATGTTCTACTCCATCCTATTAATTCATAGAATGGGGTAATCATAACTGTGACTTAATCATCTCTGACCATGTCAGAACTCTTCTTTTCACAATAGCTCTAATACATGCTAGACTTCTAATTGTTCCTACCTAGGTATAAAGATAATAGATAAGTAGATTTACTCAGGTGGAGTAAGAATAATTCTATACAAGTATGATTATATCATTCTCAAGTGAATGATCATCATAGTTGTAGGAAATATGGTTTAGATAAGACGGCTTCCTATAGTCTTTACCAACCTACAGATCTCCTAAAAGGTTTTAAACCTAAGGTCGCTTCGCTCTGATACCACCTGTGGTGACCCAGCACACCACCGCATGTGTAGTGCGCAAGTCGGTGACATAATACTCACAGAAGGACTTATCCGTGAATATTACATCTCTCAGAGTGGTACAACAGAAACACAGCGGGACCAGGCAAAACTAAGGATACAAACCTCATTACAAAATCTTGAGAATCTCCTTAATGAATCAAGAAGATCTCCTGCAAAAGAAACATCAGAAGAAGCAATTCGAAGCTCCAGGCCGGAGAAGAACTCTAGCTCAGAACTAATCCACTACGGCTGATGTCAGCCCTAAAATATGGCTTGTAATTGCTAAGTCCAAGAATGGACCCTACCTACACCTTGATAGCTTCTCCTCCCTCAGCGTTGCTGGTGATGATGCTTTACTAGCTAAGTAGTATAAGACTCCACCTGGCTTCATAAGGTAAAGATGGCTTCACGATGACGACTTCCATAGGCTTCAACTCTAAGCAAGGGGTCAAACGGGATAGAATGAGTAACGAGCGTTACTCAGCAAGTTCATGATATATAGTGGGTGGTTGATGCACTAACTATAGCTTTAGACTCGAAAGAGTCATAAGCTAATGCAAGGTTTTGTAAAACTTTCTTCAAGAGGTTGCTTTTAATTCTGAAAACTATGCCCGCCAGATCTTCACAGGATTAGAACTTTCATGGAGTTGCCTTTCCTGCGGCGTTCGCAGCTCCTTCCCGGAACAAGGGGTAACATGTCACATCCTTTTACACTCTGCAGAGGTGCGTTACTTTACCCATGGACGACCAAGACCATGTTGCACAACCAGGCTCGAGATCCTGTCCACTCCCACTCAGGTGTGGGGCCCGGTAGTTGGTCCAAGCCAAACCGTGCTTCTCCGCACAACGCATGCCCACCCATTTCTGCCAGCAGGTTGAACGCCTGATTCCACCCCTCACGATGGAGATCTACGCGCCCCTGGCAGACACTCATAGACCCCAGAGTCCGTGGGACGTAAGGGCTCCCACCCATGTGCATGTAGTCCCGCAAGACCTACAGCGTACGTCTCTGGCGCATCCGTTGACATGCGAACGAGAGAAGTATCACGGCTGACTTACTCCCCCCACAAAAGATCCATGGTCAACACGAATTTACGGCGCAAGAATCCTGACGGCAGTTGTTGTTAATTCCTAGGTAATACTTTCCCATGCAGATGGAACCTTCCTTTGACCTATTCATCTTACCATGGTTCCATCCGCCCACCATACAGAACACTACCACTCGGGTAGTCATTCAATTAGTCATATTATTATAAAAATAGGATCATGCATTCTTTTGAGAGTAAGTGATAAGACGATAGTGTTTTTGTAATTAGTTTGTTATGAAGTACTGCAAAGGATATGAGCAAGTGATGAACTTGCCTGAGATTGAAATAACCATAATAATCCAGGTCTTCAGGGTTCGGGGTCGCGTAGAGAAATCCAAACATTTGGAAGATAGCAAAGTAGTCCCGGTAAGGACTACAGAAAACACTGGCAAGATGACACATGTATAGTAATGAGATGCATCGTGAAATACCCCGGAAAACACCCCAGCTTACAAGTGTAAGCCACGTTTGATACGATAACTTAATCACACAGGTTTTAGGTGAATTGTTTCATTACTTGAGGTGATGTGGTTATTACTTCTTTTAGAGTTACATGTGTTTCACTTTTACTTGGCAAACAATTGTTATTATGTTTAAGTAGAAGTGTTTATTACTTCTCTCAAAAAGAAGTGTTTATTACTTGGTTAGATGACAAAACAATAATACCTGGGAAATAATTATTGAATAGATAACAGACACATTCTATTTTATGTTCAGAAGTGTAGAGCTAATGAAAAAGGGTTTAGTTTAAAATGATGAACTTATACAACTAACTCTTTCATCACAATACTTGCTAATAACTGGTGATGATAGATTTTAGTAGGTGTGAAAACATGAGAGTTTTATTAATAAGGAAAATAATGAGGTGATAGTCATCTCTGGTTTTTAATAGACATTATAGACTTTCAGTAGACTTATAAAATTAAGTTTAGAAGTTAAGTAAAATGTTTTACAATTAACATATTGGAATTGGTAATGTTTTTCTCTTTAATTTGATATATTATTCAATGCCTTTGGAAAATATTTGAATAAATGATTCATTTATTAATTTTAAATGAATTAAATGACTAGGCAAATATTGCACTCATGAAATCTTGGTCAATTGGCTTTGAAAACATCATAGATGAGTTGCATTAGTCATTTTAAGAATTTTGGTATATAACTTGTATTTTTCTGATTTTATGAATTATTTATTATTTTTCTTTATTTTAAATGATTTAATTAATTAAAGAAAATATTAATTTTTAAACTTTATCAAATTTATTTGAAAATGTCATAATCAAATAGATTTTATTTTTCTGATTAATATGGTATGTTATTTGTATTTTTCTTGTTTACAGAATTAAAGTTATTGAATTATAAAGTTTTAATTAATTTCTGCCAATATTCAAATTGACAGGTGGGTCCCACCTGTCATATACGTTTTTAAAACAAAATTAAAAGGAAAAGGTCTAATGACATCACGATGACGTCGGTCTGATGTCACCACTTGAGGGAATGGTTGCTGTGGAGTTTCAATCGATGGATTGGATGCGAATTGGCCCAATTTGTTTCCTCTACTGGCTTAAGGAGCTCAAGGGGATTGTGTGGGTGGCGGCGCTTCGACCTAAAGGTCACCGGCGGCTCGCCGGCGTGCAGTTGCGCGGCGGCCGGCGATGGAGCACGGCGGCAGTACTAATTACTCGATGAAAACAAGAATCGGAAGGACACGGAGACTCCTCAGCTCACCCATAAGCTCGTGGAAGAGTCGATGATGCGGGAAGAGGCATAATTCGCCGGCGGCGTCGAGTTTCATCCGACGGCCGGAGTTGAAAGAGATGGCTCGATTCGGCCACATTTTGGCTTCCCTGCAAACGAAACTCGTCACCGAGGAAGAGACGAGGACGAAGAATCCAGTGGTGACCTCGGAATGGCTTCCCGTGGACGGAAACGACGGCAACGACCGGCGGCTGAGAGCACTAGGGTTAGGGTTTGCATTCGGGTTCAGGGAGAGAGAGAGAGCGTGAGCGAGGCGAGAAAGAGAGTGAGAGGGTACGGCTCTCCTCCTTGGCCTTATCCACGCGAAGGAAGGGATAGGAGGCGACACGTCGACGGTGATTCGACAACGGCCGCTTCGGCCTTCTGGCCGGAAACGAAGAAGAAAGGGAGAAGAAAATGTCACTTTTCGATAACCCCCTAGAGTTTCGGAATTTTACAACTAAGTCCTTCTGTTCTTTAAAACTGAGAAGAAAACACTGTTTTCAGGGATTTTCTGTGAACAGAAAAATTAATAAAAAATATTTTTGAATTCCTTATCAAATTCTCCACCTCACCATGTTTTGTTTTGGTGTATTTGAAGAATATTTGTAATTTTTATTTAGGATGCTAGATTAAGTGATATTTCTGTTTTCACTCTATTTAATTAATTAAATGTCTTAAAATTTCTTTTATGCATGAGGATTACATTTTCACAACACACATCTGGTTCCCATGTGGTGTGTTATAAGTGAACCATATTGTATACAATTTCTTATAGAAAATAATTTAGTAAAACTATTTGGTACTAGTTCTATGCACTGTCATGAAAATCATTTAACATGGAATTTTATTCCATGTCACACCATATGATTTTAATGGGTGAAGGAACTTGTTTTCCTTTTATAATACTATGTTATTTTCATAGTTACAACTCTTAGCAATTTTGGTTGGCATCTAACTGAGGTGTGTGTACTCTATGTTTGCTGTTTTCAGTACTTGATAAAATGGAAAACATGTGTGGTTGTGGAACCTCATTTGTCTGTTTTCCACATAGGTTCCACTATGGATATTATCCTTTGTTGATTTTATAACATGTAATAAATCGTATAATTATGCATGGATAGATTTTTGGTTATTATACATTGGTCTTATGGATGAGGTTGATCTGGAAAACAAGGTGTTAAACTTGTTTCCATTAACCTCCACATATCATAAGACATGTGGATGCAATGGTTGGTTATCATTTTATACTTGATAATTATTTCCATTAAAGATATCATTATGAGTTCCTCATCTCTGATGAGCTTGATAGAGGTTAATGATTCTCTATTATATCCAAATGACTCACTGGATAAATTCTTATGCTCCCTTACTGATGCAGTGTTGATTCATGTGGTCTTCTGTTGCTTCATGTTCTTCTCTCTAGTTTCCACTAGCCTTCTGTTCTCACCTGGTGTCAATTTGCAAATGATATCATCTCTTGGATTCAATCTTCAACTGTCTCACCCTTGTGGTGAGAACAAACAGTTATTCCAAGCAAAGATTTTACTTAGATGATTATATTGTGGTTTCTTG
This sequence comes from Alopecurus myosuroides, assembly GCA_028641055.1. Classification (NCBI taxonomy): domain Eukaryota; kingdom Viridiplantae; phylum Streptophyta; class Magnoliopsida; order Poales; family Poaceae; genus Alopecurus; species Alopecurus myosuroides. Next base: position 246,657,689 of record CM054058.1, read on the forward strand.
TTTCCTTAGTGTTATTCTTTCTATTGGTTGATGATGAAAGGAATGTAGGTGTAGTTTATGACATCAGTTAGCCTTATGCATACAAGAAGAATCTGTTAACAAGTGGATCAGACTTGCCTCCAAATTACTAATCATATACAATAGGCTGAGATGTTCTAGGTGATTCAATATTCTGTTTGTTTGTGTATGACACTCAATTGTTTGAGTATACAAAAGTGATCTGTTAACAAGGTCTAGAAACTTGTTACCAAACTACTTCTATATAACACTAACATTGGAGTATCATACTCTTTCAAGAGTGTTAATAAGATCAGATTAATATATAAGAGCTTCCAAGTACTCTTATAGTAGGTTAGAGTAGCACTTCTAGCACACTCCAAGTAATCTTCTTGAAGATCTTCATGTGATAGTTCCTTCTGTCTTGTGGTTTCTTCTCTTGCAACATAACTTGGAGAAAATTGGAAGATAACAAGATAAATTGATCTAGATAAAATAACAAGATCTAGATTAAAAGTTAGTTCATACTTTTATCATCCTTATATACTTCTTATTTTATTTCCCAAAGGATAGATACTTATTTCATTCATGATTGGTTTTACTTAGATATCAATTCAATTCTTCTAACAGAGATTATAACTTGTTGTTATCCATGGGTTGTATCCACAGATACTTTAGTTGTTGATTATTGATGTGGATAGAAATATAGAGTGTTTGTGGGATGATGACTTAAGGTAGTAAGTTGATCAAGTAGTTACTTGATGTGTTTAGATTTCATATGTTCACTTGTATAAAATGAATGAGGCAGTGAGCATGTAAAGCTTATTGGGTTTTAATGACTTATGTCCTAATTGTCATTTGTTTTCTCTAGTGTCATGATATTACTTTATATTCTTATCTTTTTTACCTTTGTCATTCATAATGCAGATATAAATATTTGGAAAGACCATATGTAATGATCAAGGTTTAACAGTTGGTTAAGAAGATTTACTTCTTCTTTAAGGTACTTCTTTTATGATTGAGGAGATATGTACATATTCGATAAATGTGTTAATACAATTATTATATCACTTCCCACTTGTGAGGTTTAAGTTAATACTTATTTGTATCACTTGTGTTCTATTGAACCTTTATTATTTACTTGTGAAGGTTCACTTAGTAGTTACTTAATAATTTGGACAGATGTGGTGTGGATGGTTTATAACTTAAGATTTATTGTTTGAGAGAACATAACACCTCTGTTGATGAGATGGTTCAGTTATGCATTACTCATTATTGAAAGTGTGATCATCATTTATGAGATTTGGATTCTCACCCCTCTTTGAGTTCTAGATACCTAGTGAATTATCCTGAGTCACTTATAGACTTGAGGTTTAGGTGGTTGAGAATTTGTGTTGGTCACAACCAATTATGGTTTGTGTAACCAGATGATTTGTTTTCTTAAGATGCTTGTTATAAAGATCATTCCAAATGTACTCTTAACTAGATGAACTAGACCTATTTCATCATGTCAAGTGAAACTGTGGTCACTTTGATTCGTTTAAAACTTTCGCGCCAAAATTTCCCGTACTTTTAGATGCATGCTTTGCAAATGCACATATTAAATTTAGATCCTTATAACTTCCCAAACACTGGGATGTTACAAGCTTGGTCTTCGATAGGTACATTTCGTCTCCGCTCGTCCATTGGCCACACTAACCCCATTAATCATTTGTGTGCGTGTGTTCCATTTTTGTTTCCTCCACTAGGGTTGGTTCTTGTGCTAACATTTCATTTCGGTTCTTTTCCACATTTTACAACAAACTTTTCTTTGGATTTGTTTTTTTTTCCCTTGCCACTTTCCTCGCCCATTTGCCTTCCACATAAAACGTGTGTGTTGTTGTTTGAAGTTTTATTTTGATCTTTTTGGACTCATTTTGGACATACCACCCTACACCTAGGCTCGTCCACTAGCCTCGATACGACCGAAAAAAGGTAATGTTGGTAAGTGAGGCATCCATTTATTCATATCACACTTGTGTCTTTTTTAGATGGCTAGGGAAGGGGTGTTCACAAGTCCGAGCTCGGAAGAAGACGGAAATCCGTTCTCCAACGACAACTACCATAACTTCGTCACCCACAACGACCACTTCCAACTCTGACAACTCGTGAAAGACGAATTGCAGCGCTATGAGCGTCGACTACAAGAGCAAGAGGCTCGATTGAATGATCAAATGACACGCGTCAACATCAACTTGGCAAACCTTGCCAACCGTCATGGATCATCATCGTCCCCAAGGTCGCAACGTTCAAGCCACCACACTCAAGATCATCACCAAGCTCGTCGCCATGATCGCAACCCCAACATGGAGGATGGTGGACAACCACAACAACAACCACCACCACCTCCTCAACCACAAGCTCCTTGACGACATTGGCATGAAGATAGCTCGCCATCACCACCTCCTTGACACCGACAAGGCCGTGGTGACCCTCTTCAACATCAACCTCAACAACCGGACCTTCGACAACATCATACACCACTTCCACAAGGCCACGATAATGACTATGGTCACAATGACTTCGTGGAAGGTGATCGTCAACATCGAAGGCCACCAAGGCGCAATGCGCGTCCCCACCACAATGACCGCCAAGAAAAAGAACTTCAACACCCTCGCCGTGAACAAGAGCGTCCTCAACACCAAGATCGTGACCATGATGACAGTGAACGCCGAGAAGCACGACTACGTCACCATCAAAAACCACCTCCTAATGACCACCGCGTCACCCTCCTCATCATGACCGCCAACGCCAAGACAATAAGGATGACCCATATGATCTTTAACCTCCTATTTATGATGAAGACCAACATGAGCGACCCCATCGACAACATGAAGACAACAACATGAGTGCCCTTCACTTCAATGTCCCAAAGTTCAATGCTGAAAATGATCCCGGAGAAAATCTTGCTTGGGCCCTCAAGGTGGACAAGATCTTCGGCATCCACAACTTTAGCGACAAGAAGATTGTCGCTATGGCTTCTTTGGAGTTCGAAGGCTATGCACTCTTATGGTGGGACCGTCTCCAAGCGGAAAGAGTCTGGAACCGGATTGCTCCCATTGACACTTGGAACGATATGAAGCAATTCATGAATGCACGCTTTGTTCCTCCACACTACAAGCGTGGCCTCTTCAAAAAGCTTCAAGAGCTTCGACAAGGTTTGAAGTCAGTTGATGAATACTACAAGGAGATGGAGACCGCTTTGATAAGAGCTCATGTGATGGGATCTCAAGAGAAAACAATGGCCCGCTTCCACAATGGCCTCAACTATCCCATAAGGAAGATTGTCGAGTATCAACCCTATGACAACATCGTTGCACTTGTCCATCAAGCTCTCAAGTCCGAACATCAAATCGCGGAAGACCTCAAGTACAACAAGCAAAAGGCTTACTTCTCCTCAAGGCCTTTTTCTTCGTCTCCAATGACACAAGTGACTGTACCAACCAACACCAAGAGCACCTCTAGAGTTTCCAATACTACCAACAAATCTCTGCAACCGTTCAAGAAACAAGCGTCTCCTCCCACCACATCTAATGCCCCTCAAGTCAAGTCAAGCACTATCACTTGCTTCAAATGTGGCGGAAGTGGACACAAGTCCTTCGAGTGTTCCAACAAGATGATCATGATTGTCAACCAAGATGGTGAACGTGATTCCATGAGCGAAGGCGAATACTATGCCTTGCACCAAGTTGCTCTCAATTCCTTGGGCGTGCAAAATGATGGTGAAGAAAGTGTCTATTGCGATGAAGACAAGAATCCATCGTTAGTGCTGACAAGAGTCCTTACTAATTCCCCTCAAGATGAGCATGACCAACGTTGCAATCTCTTCCAAACTCGTGCCGGCATCAATGGAAAATCAATCAAGGTTATCATCGATGGCGGTAGTTGCCACAATTTGGCTAGCGAATAGTTTTGCGACAAACTTCAATTGACTTACAAGCAACACCCGCATCCCTACCATGTCCAATGGCTTAGTGACTCCGACACCTTCAAGATTCAATACATGGTCTCCGTACACTTCAAGATTGGCCCCTATGAAGACACGGTTGAGTGCGACGTTGTGCCTATGACCGTGTGCCATCTTCTTCTTGGACGACCTTGGCAATATGACAAGAGTGTTATTCATGACAGGCGTACCAACCACTATAGCTTTAAGTGGAATAACAAGACATTTTTGCTCCGCCCCATGTCTCCTAGCCAAGTGATCGCCAACAATGCCAAAACCCTTGCACGCAAACAAGACGAGATCAAATCTCGTGAGATGAGTGGTGAGAGAATGATCCACCTCAAAGAGAGTAGGAGCCACAAGCCAAACATGAGTGGAAAAACTTTGAGTGCTCCCAAAGGCCTTGCCTTACTTGCCACCAAAAGAGAGACGCGAGAGTTACGAGATGACCCATCCATCCTTCACTTTGTCCTCGTGTGCAAAGAGAAGTACTTGAAACTAACTCTATAACAAGCTTTCCTCCGTATTTGTTGCCTTTGTTGCAGGAATTTGAGGACGTGTTTCCCGAAGAACTACCACTGGGTCTACCTCCCCTATGTGGCATCGAGCACCGCATTGACCTCATTATGGGTGCCCCACTCCCAAACCGCGCTCCCTACCGCACCAACCCCGAGGAGACTAAGGAGATCAAGCGGAAAATCCAAGAACTACTTGAGAAAGGTTTCATCCATGTATCTCTTATGCCTTGTGTTGTTTCGGTTATCCTTGTCCCTGAGCAAGATGATACTTCTCGCATGTGCATGGATTTTGGCCCTATCAATGCTATCACCGTCAGATATCGACATCCCATCCCTAGGCTCGATGATATGCTTGATGAATTAAGTGGTGCTACTATCTTTTTCAAAATTGACCTTAAAAGTGGATATCACCAAATTCGCATGAGCATAGGAGATGAATGGAAAACAGATTTCAAAACAAAACTTGGTTTGTATGAATGGCTTGTCATGCCCTTTGGTCTTTCGAATGCTCCTTCAACTTTCATGCGTCTTATGAATGAAGTCTTGCGCCCTTTCATTGGAAAATTTGTCGTGGTTTATTTTGACGACATCCTTATCTATAGCAAATATTTAGAGGATCACCTTGATCATATTTCTCAAGTCTTGTTGGATCTTCGCAAAGAATTTTTTTTTGCCAATCTTTCCAAATGCAATTTTTGCACCAACAAGCTTGTCCACTTCGTGAAGGATTTTTCCACAATAGCTTGCCCTTTAAACGAGCTTACAAAAAAATGTACCATTTGTTTGGGGCAAGGCGTAACAAAAAGGTTTTGACACCCTCAAGAAATGTTTGACCGAGGTACCTTTGCTTGTTTTGCCAGATTTTGAGAAAACTTTTGAGATTGAATGTGATGCTAGTGGAATAGGCATTGGTGGCGTTCTTATGCAAAATGGACATCCCGTTTCTTATCATAGTGAAAAATTAGATGGTGCTAGACTCAATTACCCAATCTATGGCAATGAACTATTTGCTTTGGTTAGAGTATTGGAAGTTTGGCAACACTATCTTTGGCCCAAATAATTTGTTATTCATTCTGATCATGAATCTTTGAAATACTTGATAAGCCAAGCCAATTTGAACAAAAGACATGCTAAATGGGTAGAATTCATTGAATCTTTTCCTTATATCATTAAGTACAAGAAAGGTAAATAAAATGTTGTAGAGGATGATTTATCTAGAAAAGAGTGTATTCTTACCCGCATTGACATGAATGTGATTGGTTTGGATGAAATCAAAGACTTGTATTCTTCCGATGTTTTCTTTGGTCCCATCTTTAAGAAATGCTTGCCCAATCGAGGTTTTGATGACTGCTATCTCCATAAAGGATTCTTGTTTAAAGCTAACAAATTGGGTATTCCGAAGTCCTCTCTTCGTTTGTTGTTATTAAAGGAATCACATGAAGGAGGACTCATGGGACATTTTGGAAGAGACAAGACCTATGCCATGCTTTCCAACCACTACTATTGCACTAGGATGAGGAACCAAGTTGAAAGACTCGTCAATCGATGTCCTACATGTCTCCGAGCTAAGTCCACTTCCAATCCTCATGGTCTTTACTTACCATTTCCTACACCACACGCACCTTGGATTGAAATTAGCATGGACTTTGTGTTAGGACTACCACACACTAAAACAAACATGGACTCAATCTTTGTCGTTGTTGATCGTTTCTCTAAGATGGCACATTTCATTCCATGCAATCGAACGGACGATGCTTCACATGTTGCCACCTTATTTTCCAGGGAAATTGTGCGTCTACATGGTGTGCCCACGTCAATTGTGTCAGATCGAGACGTAAAGTTCACCTCTTACTTTTGGAAGACTTTGATGGACAAGCTCGGCGTCAAGCTACTATTCTCCACCGCCTACCACCCACAAACGGATGGCCAAACCGAAGTGGTGAATCGGATTCTCTCTTCACTCCTACGGGCGTTGATCAAGCCCAACCTCAAGAATTGGGAGGAATGTATACCACATGCCGAGTTTGCCTACAATCGAGCCCTAAACCAAGCTACTAAGAGAAGCCCCTTCGAGATTGTCTACGGCTTCAACCCCAACACCGCTCTCGACATCCTACCATTGCCTCTCCGCGAGCAAGTTAACATGGACATTGACAAGCGCACCAACTACATCAAGAAGCTCCATGAATCCACAAGAGCTACACTTCAGAAGCATTCCGAGAAACGCGCATCCATAATGAACAAGAACAAGAAGCCCATGGTGTTCCAAGAAGGTGACCATGTTTGGCTACACTTGCGCAAGGACCGTTTCCCACAAGAGCGCAACTCCAAGCTCAAGCCAAGAGGTGACAGGCCTTTCAAGATCATCAAGCACATCAACAAAAACGACTACAAGCTCAACTTACCGCAATCCAAGTACCTCGTCCACAACTCCTTCAACTTCAAGGATCTCTATCCCTTCCATGGATATCCAAGTGATAAGGAAGACCACGAGTCGAGGTCGACTTTTTTTCAAGGGGGGGAGATGATGCAGCACACCCCATTCCACCAAGCCCAACACCAAGTGGACCAATGACAAGATCATGAGAAAAGGCAATGCATGATAAGGTGAACTCAATCCTCTCTCTTTCTATGCCTTCGATGACTTGGTTAATGGTGCGCTACCTCATGGATCCACCCTATGCGTGCTCAGGTTTGACCCCACGTTGGATCCCCATGACGATGCCCAAGAAGCTCAAGAACATGCCCAAGACGGTGCGGAAGAAGCTAGCAACGAAGATCAAGAAGGGTGCACCGAGGAAGAAGGAGGGAAGAAGGAAGAAGAAGAGGTGCAGGAAACCAGGCCTAGGCCGGCCCTAGGCCGGCTCCCTAACAGAACCATCCGGCCTCTGCGCAGGAAACCAGGCCTAGGCCAGCCACCCTCAGCGCCGAGCTGGCGCCCTCCCAGAGCAGCCCGACCTCGACCCCGGCCTCGACCTGGCCTCCCAATACGTCCTCCAACCCGGCCTAGGCCAGCGACCCCGAAGGACCCAGCCTCCAGGTCGGCTCCCCTGCGTGGGAAAGGGGCCAAGCACCGTGTAACAGCCTACCTACCCCTCCTTTTACCCCCTATACTATAAATAGACCCCCTTGGCTTCAGATCTAGGTTAGAGATGAATTGAGACTTGTGATCTTAGCCCCTTACCCCCTCTTGTGAGGCTACTCCTATGATTTGTATCTAGGACCGTATCAAGGCTAATCATATGATGTGTATCTAGGATCGTATCAAGATTCACCGAGTTGCCTATCCGTTCCCCTTGGGATTCAGTTAGGGACTTCTCAATCTTCCTCAACTAATCCTTGAGGTTCTATTGGTGTGGTGGACCGGCCACGGGTGTGAAGCGGTTTCCGAAAAGGTGAGTTCGGTTGGATCGATCGCCCCGTAGGCGGCCGTTGCGGCTTTGTTGACGGGAGATTTGGGTTCTTCGGTTCTTGCTAGTTATCTCCCCTCGATTTCCGACGAATTCCCCTCGATTCCCCTCTCGTGTTCATTGTTCTTTCTTCGTGTTCTTGGTCGAATCGTGAAGATCGGGACACCCAAGAGGTTAACCCCTCCATCACATGTCATCTCCAAACTGATGGACAAACTGAAATAGTTAATAGAAATTTGTCTACCGTGCTAAGGGTTGTTTTAAAATAGAATTTTTAAAAGTGGGAAGAATGCTTGCCTCATATTGAATTTGCTTATAACCGTTCGCTGCATTCTACTACTAAAGTATGCCCTTTTGAGATTGTGTATGGTTTATTCCTCGTGCACGTATTGATTTATTGCCTCTTCCATCGTCGGTGCATAATCATCTAGATGCTACACGACATGCTGATTTGATCTTAAAATTGCATGCCACTATTAAACAAAATATTGAACACATGAATGCTAAATCTAAAATGTATGGTGATAAGCGAAGGAAGCAACTTGTATTTGAACCTGAAGATCTTGTTTGGTTGCATTTGCGCAAATACCGTTTACCTGAGTTGCGCATATATGAATTAATGCCACGTGTTGATGATACTTTTAAGGTCTTAGAGAAGATAAATGATAGTGCATATAAACTTGAGTTGCCTGCGGATTTTGGGGTTAATCTCGCATTTAACATTGCATATTTGAAGCCATATTTGGGAGACAATAATGAGATGGCGTTGAGGATGGCTTCAATTCAAGAAGGGAAGGATGATGAGGACATCCCTACTAGAGATGCAACCGTAGCCACTACACCACCACACATACAAATACCTATGACTAGAGCTCGTGCACGTCAACTAAATCATAAGGTACTTTCGTTCTTACGAGATGTTTCTAATATACATGAGAATATGATGTTGCCTAAATCAAATGTGTTTATGCCTCTCAGGAATGATGGACCAAACATGGATGAGAAGAACAAGCTTTGGAGCATGCTCGTAGATGGAGATGGCAACACGAGTGCAAGAGATGGAGGTGATGCTTCCACAGATGGAGATGACCGCAACATGAGGCCACCATGAGGCCACCATAATGATGCATGAAGCTTTGGACGAAATATTCATACTGATAATTTAGAAATTTGTCCATAGCCTTATATGATGTTGTGCCACCTTTATTTTTGGGTCAGACCCATATATTTTCTCCATACCCTTTTATGGGCAGTTTTTAGAGTCTGTTTTGATAGGGAAAAGGAAGTTAGACTAAAATTCGTGGACCCACCCATGAGTGCACGAATTTCCCCTCTGTCCCCCCATAAATACCGCCACTAGGGCTTCATTTAGACTCAAATTTTGTTTAGTTAAAAAGTACTCAACCATTGCTTGTTTTCGTCATAGCCACGAGTGTGGGCTAGACCTTTTGTACTACGCACTTGCAAAATCCCGTCATTTCAATAACGCTCATTTTTCATCCGCAATTCCGATTGCAATATCGGTTCTTACTTGTTCCTTGATTGCAGGTAGAACTAGACCGATTGGTCATGCTGATCGTGCTTCTGTAGCATCGGTAACTCACGAAGATTGGTTTAGCGATTTCATTGGCGCTACGTACGTGTGCATAGTAGTCGGATAGCCAAGGTCGAACTCCACCATAATCGACGTATCTTCATCTCATCTAAAGATTGGACTACTTTTGCCCTATCACTCCGAGTTTGCCATGACGGGCCTAGGGGCTCTGTCGTTCTTTCTCGGCATTTCAGTCACACAGACATCGTCTGACATGAGCTCTCTCAGCGTCAGTACCCCCTCGAGTTACTTGAGCGGGATGGTATGGCAGAATGTAACCTATGTGCTACTCCCATCGACGATGCAAGCTCTCCGCAAATGATGGTACTCTCCTTGCTGACCCCATGGAGTATCGCAACTATGCTCGTGCTCTGCAGTACCTGCCACTCACACGTCTTGACCTTGCACACGCTGTTCAGCAGGCATGTCTCTACATGCACTCTCCACAGGAGTCCCATTTCAACTTGGTGAAACAGACTCTCCGCTACATCAAAGGAACTCTTGATCTCAGCATGCATATCTCGTGCTCTTCAACGTCGTCACTCACTGCGTATTCGGATGCTGATTTGGTTGGTTGTCCCGACACTCGATGTTCTACATCCGGCTATTGCATATATCTCGGTGACAACCTTGTCTCGTGGTCTTCTAAGCGGCAAACCACTGTGTCTTGGTCAAGCGCCGAGGCGGAGTATAGGGGTGTTGCCATGCCGTTGCCGAATGTTGTCGGATACATCAACTTCTTGGCGAATTGCATCTACCCTTGGCGGCTGCCACCATGGTTTTATGTGACAACGCCGGTACAGTCTACATGGCGTCTAATCCAGTGCACCATCGAGGCACAAAATATACTGATATCGACATCCACTTTGTATCGCTGCGTGAGGTCCGCGTTCTCCATGTGCCTTCTACGTATCAATATGCCGACATCATGACTAAAGGGATGTCTTCACAGATGTTCGCTGAATTTCGGTCCAGTTTATGGTTCATTTCGTAGACGCACGAACTGAGGGAGGATGTTAACGTATGTATTTGGTATACATGTTTCTTGTACAGAAAGTACCTAGGCTATCTACCGAATCCCTTTAGACTACTTTCGGTATTCATTTTCTAAAGATCTACTTGATCTACAAGCCTTGTGCCATATATATATATATATATATATATACATATACATACATACAGAGTATGGATTACCTCCGTCGGGGAGCCTAGCTCTGGCTCCTGCTCCGTGAAGATGGAGGACAATCAATGTGTTTTGTCGCCGAGGGTTCTGAAAGAGCATGGTTCCCCCATGTGTGGTTTTGGTAATTGATGACAATCACTATGGACTAATGGTTACATTGAACTATACTTGTAGAGTTTGTCCATAGGCAATGTTTGATGTCCATGTGTTGGATTCAAGATAATCAAGTGGTGACCAAGGTGCTATTCATGTGAATATCCCAAGTTTGGTCATGAGAGAGTTGAGCATATTGCAAGTATGTCTTGAAGAAGAATATTGTGTGAACATTCATCTTTACCTTCAATACATTATTATTATGAAGAGAGAAGAAAAGATAAAAGGTTGATCAAGGAAAAGTGTTAAGCGATGGTTAATATTGATCAACTCACAAAGCAAGAAGATGTAACATGTGGTATCATGGTATCGTAAGTAATTGTTCATATAGCTTTGTGTTCTAACCCATTATATGTGTGTGTGGTATATCTATGTGGGGTTAGGTATCTTTCCGGAAGATTTCATATAGTCCATGGTGGATGACGTCAAGTTGTGGTTGTCATCAAGTTCGAGAAGTGCAAGTTCAAGGGGAGCATATCAAAGAGATCATATTCTCGAAGCTTGCCACTCTTTTGGAGATAATGTTCAAGTAAAGATGTACTTAAAAGAGCCACTCCCATAGTTGCATATGGGGGATAAATCTTTGTGTCTTCACCAAGCAAAGCGAAATAAAGAAAGATGTTCCATCTTGAGGAGGTCAAGATCTTCATAATCTAGCTCAAGTGGAATGCTCAAGGCAAAGGTATGATCTTTATAGGTTTTCTATTTTACTGGTCTCATCGCATTAGGAGGGAGATCGGGTTATAGGATACATAACCGTACTATCAAGAGGGGCTCTCATATTAGCAACTTGATCGCATCACTCGGAGAGAGCTCAAACCTTTGCATACTTGGCATAATATTTCTTGGTTCTTATTTGTTTTTTCTCCATGTGTGGTTTTAGAGCTTATCATGTGCTTCAATACAAGCTCAATTTCATCAAAAACGGGTTTCGCATGAAAAACTTATTGCGTTTTTGATATTGGAGTTTTTACCGATTGTTCCTTTATAGAGAGGTAAAAACTTTCATCATTTGGTTTTATCATCCAATGATGGAATATTATCTTTCTTTGCATAATATTTTAGTGCTCGTTATTTCGATTTCAACGAGCCCAAGATCTTCGAAAACGGAGTCCGTATGCAAAAGATATCGCGTTTTTAGTGAAGGAGATTTTCTGGAAACTCGGAGGCGGGCCTCAGGCCGGGGTGGGCTCCCTAGGCCGGACACCTAACAGAACAGGCCGGCCTGGGAGACCGGGGTGGCGCAGAATGCCCCCAACGGGCTGATTTTGGGGGCCTATAAAAGGGGTCTTCTTCCCCATTGGTTACCTACCTTTTGATCAAGTTTTCCCCCACCATTGTTGACCTTTTGGAGCTTGCTCTTTCTCTATTCCTCCATGATTCTTGCCTCCAATTAGTGGGAAAAGAGAGACGAGATCTAGATCTACTATTCCACCAATCCATATCTCCTCTTAGTGAGGGGAAAGTCTTTGGATCTAGATCTTGTGGATTCATTTGTTGAGTTCTTCCTTGTTCTTCCTCTCTTCTCCCCCCATAGCACTTGTTGCTTTGGTGGGATTTGAGAGTGAAGGATTTGATCACTTATTGTGTTCTTGCCATTGCATAGGTTGCATCGGTTTGAGTTCTCTACGAGGATTTGTTCGAGTGAAAGGTTGAGAAGCTTGTTACTCTTGGGTTCTTGGAGTGCCCTTGAGCTTGTCCTCTTGGGTACTTGGAGTGCCCTAGACGGTTGTTGTTGTCTCGGAGTTTTGGTAGCTCCGGACCTTGTTGTCCCGGAGTTTTTGTGGCTCGGGACCTTGTTGCTATCTCGGAGTTTTGGTGGCTCGCGGGATATTGTTGGGAGCCTCCAATTGAGTTGTGGAGATTGTCCCAACCTTGTACGGGATCGGTGACCGCCCTCAAAGGTCCCATAGTGGATCGTGGCACTCCGCATTGGTGGAGGCACGAGGAGAATAAGGTGAGCCATTGGGCGCTTGGAGTCATTGTGACTCCACACCTCTCCAACGGAGATTAGCTTCCATTGGGAAGTGAACTTCGGGATCAATCGTCGTCTCCTCGTCTCTCGTTTATTTCTATACCCTATCTCTTTACTTACGCAATTTACTTTGTGATAGCCATCGAGTTTGAAGTAACATATCTTGTTATCACATAGTTGCTTGAATTGTTTAGCATAACTTGTTGGTGCACATAGGTGAACCTAGTTTGTTTAGGTTTTGGCTTGATAAATTAAACGCTAGTTTTATTCCGCATTTATTCAAGCCTTAACCGTAATTATTTTTAAATGCCTATTCACCCCCCTCTAGGCGACATCCGTGTCCTTTCAGGTTCACCAGATGTGCCAAAACCAGTTGCTGGAGGCCCGATGAGGCAAGGCTACAAATACGGTGAGGGGACGCCAGATCCGATGGGGTGGAGATACGGTGGTGGTGGCTTACACGAAGGAGAGAGATGTAGAGAACATGACGAACAAATTGTTTTTCTTTGGTGTAGAGAAACAGATAAAGGCTCCACGAAGAGGGAGAGAGTAAAACAGAACTTAAAAAATCACGGGTCAGATATGAAAAGCGACCACAAGCCGTGTCTCCCGACCCACCTTGTCGTCAATCATATAGAAGGCGTCTGACACGCGTCGATCGAGCAAGACGTGCGTAGTTACCCTCCTTTGCAGGAGGCAATTTCCCATATATATATATAGGAAAATGGTTTGGTACCCCTAGGGGTACATACTCCTCTTGCAATCCACACTCTATTTGGAACGTGGCATACCAAATTACTCACGGGCCTGCTGAACAGAATCCTATTTTGTAACATGCACCGGTGACATCCCAATGTAAACACCCAAAACAAAATCAACCGTCCCTCCCCATAGTATCTCGTTGCCTCTCTCACACCGAAAGCCTCCGCCTTTCCGATCTCATCTAGCTCCTCCGCCAGAACGAATATGCTGCCGGTCATTCCATCTCATCTAGAGTGGCCGTTGCGCCATCGACTTTTGTTACTGCGTATATGCTGTCCAATTGTAACATCCCAAATTTGCTAAATTAGGGTGTGTGGTGTTGTGTCCATCTCATACATGCATTAAACAAAAAATTAAGCATGTTTGAACCAATTTAAATTGTGAATTTAAATGGTTTGATAAAAATACCACAAATGCTACTTAATGAGGGTTTCAAAATTTCGCACTGAAAAATATTTCAGTTTCACCAAACAAAAACATGGTGTGGTTGAAAATTTGATAAGGTTTTCAAATCTTATTTTTGCCAAATTTTGTTCTTGCAAGAAGGCCCTGAAAACATGGGTTTATGTCTGTTTTTCTAAAGAAAAGGGCTCCTTTGTAAAATTTCCAAACCCAGGGGGTTTTGTGGAAAATCTTCCTTGTCTTCTACCTCCGGACAGTAGGAGCAACTACGTGTCGACGCCACCGCTGCCCTTTGCCACCTCCTGCCTGGGTGTGTGCCGCTGTGGATGTCCACCTCGACGCCGTGCTCTTCCACCCCTCTCCCCACTCGCTCGTTGTGCTCTCTCTCTCACTGTGAACCCGAAACCCTAACCCTACTGTCCCGCCGCCGCACACCGTCGTCACCGGCCTTCCCCGACGAATCGAAGACCACCCTAGGCTCCGACTTGGCCTCATGGTGCTCGTACACTAACCCTCGTGAGCGGGGATGGCCGAAATCGGTCGCGCCGTCATCATCTTCTCCACAGCCGGCAGACGGCCACCGGCGAAGTCCTCCGCCTTCCGTCCTTCCCCTGCCCCTACGGTTGTCTCTCCACGCTTAGGGTGAGCCACTGGTCCTCCTGGACCCCTCCATCCTCTTCCTCCCCTCTGTACCGTGCCGCCGTCGAAGCCGAGCGCCGCCGCCGTGATTCTTGCTCTCCGGCGAGGTTCCGGCAACCCCTTTCGGGCGGCGCCGCCACTACTGTGTTCCCCTCCACCTCCTGCACCACGTGGTGCAACTCGATTTGTGAATCGAACGCGCCAATGCGCGATTGCACAGAGGCAGAGCCATCCCGGGATCGGCTGACGTCATCATGACGTCAACATGGTGTCATAATCCTGTTTTCTAGTTTTTTTAGAATTGTTTATTAATTACAGAAAATGATTAATTCTAATAATTCAATAACTAATGTTTTACACCTCAGAAAAATAGAATAAAAATATGGTTATGTTCAGAAAAATATAATCTAGCTGTTTATATCATTTTCACATATGTTTGAAAAATTTCAAAAATGAGCATTTATTTATTGTTATTTAAATCATTTAAAATAAAGAAAATAAGTTTTTATTCAATAAAATTAGAAAATTAAAAGTGATATACCAAATTGTTCAAAATGACAAATGCAATCCAATTATGGTGTTTTCAAACCCATCCAAGCAACTAAAATTGTACTCACTTCCAGAATTGCTCGAAGTGCCCCTCCGGGGTCTATTTCGGGATTAAAATTGCGTAACCGACATACGAACCCTAGCAACCCATCAAACATGTTTAGGGCTTTACTTAAGTGCATTAACTTGCTCATGCATACATATTGCGCATTGCATCGATGCCATGTGTTGATTGTTGTTTTTCTTGTTTCGGTGTTTGTTCACCCTCGGTAGAACATGACTCCGAAGATAAGGTTAACAACTCCAATGGCGAATACTTGATCTTAACCGACAAGTCAAGCACTTATTCTTGAAGAGTTTCTATGGTTTTCTTGAAGCAAGGCAAGCATAACCTCTTATCTGCCCATATATGATTTCGAAAGACTTTTGATTCTCGTACAAATGCATTCCATTCCAATGTATCTTGTGTCAGTAGTTAGAGTTATCCTATATTATGCATAGCCTAGTTATCCTGATCAACTACTCCTAGCAGCCATAGGTTTTCTTGTGTTTATAGCCAAAGCCTTAAATATGCCTTGTTTAGTCATACATGCTTGTTAGCTCTGCTCCATCCGGTTGATGAATCAGAGTTGCGAATGAATCTAGTATGGCAGGAAGTAGTGGTAAATTAAGAGATATTTGATTAAGATGACTTAACAGGTGTGGATGATGAGACCATAGAGGGTCTGTGGTTTTTGTCTCGTTCATGCCCCTAGGAGCGAGTTCTCGTCTTCGAGCCAAGACTGAGCGTGCATCCACACGAGGCTTAGATTCCCCTCGGTCTCAACTTGCCTAGTTTGTTCCATGAGTCGCCTAGTTCGGGCTTTCCATTTGGATTTGCGGGGATGTTAAAAACCTTTTTAAAACTAGGACGTGGGGATGTATCGGCGCCCTGCGGGTAGGTAACCGTCGAGCATTGCACACAACGATAGAGACCCGGCAGGAGATGGCCACTCCCTATTGGCGGACCATCTCTACTCGGAGCGACTCGTGGAATAGGCGAAGTAAGGGAAAGTTCGTGGTCAACCTCCATCTGCCGGCACTTCCCGGAATAGTGCTAATGATCTGGCATTAAGAGTTGGTTCGTACGTGTGGTTAAAGTTGTACACCCCTCTAGGGTTAAATCTTTTCGAAAAGCCGTGTCTGCGGTTAAGGACGACTAGGTGACGGATTCTGTGATCATAGAAAACTTGAACGGAATGGCTAAAACTTGTTGATAAGGAATGAAGGATGCCTCCTCAGAGATGCCGAGAGGGGTTGCCTTGTAGAATGAGGTACCGGAACAACTTGAGGTGGTGATCTTTGAAGCACGAGGTGCTGAAATGATATTGGTGGTTTAAAAAGATGATGATATCAGTAGTTGAGTATCTTTCTCATCTGTTTTCAAAATACTCCATGAGACGTGCTACTCCTTCCTCAATTTGGAAAACAAAGATGGCTTTACGCAAAATAACCTTCATAAATCCTTCTAAAATAAGGAGATATATAATAGGTTACTAAGTCTTGTTGAGTACCTCCCGTACTCATGTTTGCTTCAACTTGGTTCAGGTGGAGTTCCTCAATTCGGTGGTGATTCAACGTGGACATCGACGAGTAGTTTGGGGTTCCCAGGTAGCAGCCTGGAATCTATGGGCTGGGACCTCGCCTTATGTTGCGGCCTCTTAGGCCTTTTTGGTTCTTATTGGTTAGCAACATAATTTGCCTTCCGTTGTCTGATGTAATGTTGGGTCGTGTGACCTCTGCTTGTAAGCTATACTCCAGTAACACCTGTTTAATACAACTTCCATGTCTAGAGTGTTGCTTTGATCGGTTGTTGGTTTCGAGCTCAATGTTATACAGTTTTGGCTATGCCTACATAGTTGTCGCAGTCGAGGGGTTGTGGAGCCGATGATCCATGTCCGAGCCCGCCTGCCGATTTGATTCGGCCTAGGGCGAGGTAACCCCAGTAACCCTTGATTGTTGTTGCACTTTGTGGACACATAGCAGCTATGTATAGCTTTGGTCCCGTTCCTTCAGTTTCATCCGACTCGTGGACACTTGGTTATGCATAATTGGTTATGAGTAGCATGGATACAAGGAGTAGTAGACCGTGGTGATCCGGCCTGCGTGCCGATGAATCCGGTCTGCCTGCCGTTGTTTGTTGCGGCCGGGGCTGGTAACCCTGAAGCCCTTGTGGGTCCATGACTAGGAGCACATAACAGTATGTATATCCCTGGGTCCGGGGTATGACAAGTCATGGTATCAGAGCAGGAATGCCTGTAGGAAAACCTTATTGCTTGGTCGATGTTGAGTCTAGAGTTTGTGAAAACTATTTTGAAACTTAAAATGATTGTGAAAACCTTCTTAGGATTCTTTTTACTCCTTATCTGGTATCGCTCTAACTCTGGGTCACCTTACCTGTTTTGATTTGAAAAGATTTTGCTATCTCTTCTAGTCATTCAAAATTCAGGTGCCTTCTTTGGCAAGGACGTCTTTTACCCAAGGTTACCTAGTGTTAAAGTTTCTAGAGTCGTGTGTGTTCCATATTCGGTTATCTCTTAAACTGGGAGATTTCCTTTCCATCATAGTCTCTCAGAGTTGTGTGGATTCCACATTATCCTGTTCTAAAGTCTGAAATCCTGAACCTCGAGATTTCCTTTTCATCTCGAATGTATTCCTTTACTTTTGATCGGATGCTTTCGGATCTACGTATGGTTTCTGGAAGATACTTCGTGACTCCTATTTATAGTGTCCTTTAAGACACTAGGAGAGTAGTTACTCCTTTCTCTTGGTTTTTAACCTTTGGACTTGAACCGAAGGTCCCGGAATGTGCTGAATGGCGGTGTGCTGAATCATGTGGTTTTATAACCATGTGATGCTCACTCTATCAGTACAGGATGCTGACCTTTAACCCAAGATCCATTCCGTTGGCCCTGAGGAACATCTTCTACCTCAAGATGGCTAGGTAATATCTACTCCAACAGCCATAGGCTTTCTTTTGGGAACAAAAAGTGATCACAACAAGAGTGGTCATTATGAATTCCACATCTTCGTTCTTGATTCAGCTACACCTCTCTTTCTTGGCATGGGTTCTACAAATGAGTATTAACCTGTGCAATCAACGTGATCCTAGGATCTCCCCGGAGCATGATTCTACCCTTCAGTTGCTCTCAAGTCTCCATCCTTTGTTTTCGACATCAAGTTGCATATGTGTGTTGGATATTCCCATGCATTACTCTTGTTTCCCTTCAGAACGTTCCACCTTGGGATGAAAGGATAAAAAAACTCCAGCATCCCGTTCATCTCTAGGACGAGGTCAAAGTTTTGTAATTCGCAGATTAAAGAAGTTTCATCAACTTCCAATCTGTTCTACCTTCGAGTATAACACTCTTTTATATCAAGAGGTTGTGTTAAGTTTCATGTCCTCAATGATGAAGTGATGCTTTTACACATCATCACCCCCTTCCTGCAAGCTTGAATGCTTGAGAATGATGGGTCTGTGCATTGATGTGTGTATAAGATATTCCTAGAAATTCTTTTTGCTTTGAAAAATCTAAGAACCATCTGTATCCTTCTTAGCACTATTGGTTACCCGGTCTCTAATTAAAGTAGACTGTGTTACCAAATCCCTTCATTCTGTTGCACATTCTTGGTCAGAGAGTTAGGTTCATACCAAAGCTCTCAAGACCATATCAGTTGCTTTGAAAAGCAAGACTTCTTTCGAACTCTGAGACATACCGGTAGGTTGTGATATTCTGGTTGTCTTTCTAGAAGTATCACCAGGTTGTTACCTGGCCGTGATGTCTAAACAAAGGGTAGTTTGAACCACTCCTTTCTCCAAGGAACCCCGCTGGATATCCTGGACTAGTTGGTTGAGCTTAACCACTAACTTGGAGAGTTGAAAGACAAGATCTCTTCTTAACTTGTTCCTTCTCAATGGGATTTCCTTGTTTAAGCATGATAGTCTTTTCTTAGTGGACATGCTATCATCCTACCTTGATTTGATTTGGGCTATCGATAGATCAAGTTCAGCTCCAAGGACTATCTTGATGGTGTTTTCACTCATGGCGTTCCACCTAAGTACACCTTCACGTCCTTCAACCTGACCAATATTTTGCCTTGTTTTTGTATCATATGAGTTCCTCTGCTTGGAGTATCTTGATAAGCATGTTGTCGAGCCCATCGATGACATTCCTATTTCTCCAAGTTGCAAGAGGTTCATGTTGAACAATTGGCATTAATGTTGGAAACTTTTGAGAACCATCTTTGTGTCCTTACGAAGTTTGTGTTCTAGATGTCCGAAGTAACTTTCTCCGGTTCATGTGTTTATGGTGAAAGTTGTCGCCATGGATCTAAGTAGAGTTTTCTTGTTCCCCCGGGAATAATCCCAAGTCAGTCATGCATGTGTGGACTATTCTTGAGATGGTAGGTTGTTACCTCCATTTATTTTAAGAAGTTTGAATCCACACCCAGCCACTGACTAATCATTCGTGAAAGAGAAGAAGTCCGAGAACTTCGCTATCTTTGTAATCGTCTTCCCAACAAGGACTCCGATGTGTTACGTTGTAAGTAAACCATGTAGGTGCAACCGTCTTCCACAAGTTGCTAATACATGAGTTCTGCAACCTCGTTCATCTTCTTGAGTGTGACATCGTAGTCTATATCTTGAGAATCTAGCATATGTATCTCGTTGGTAACCGGTGCAACCTATTCGATCACACATATCGAGTCTGAGTTACCAACCCACTAACCAGAGCTGAAGCTCAAGCAACAACGATGGTTGGTGTTTCCTCAAGGGTATTGAATTAGGTCTTTTCAAAATACGGCATGGTTGATGTTGTGGTTGACACAATTAGCCGGAAGGCCTAATGTCATATCTCTTTGAATCTGTAAGAACAACCACCCTCCGTGAGAATTCTTGTGGCTTTCTGAACAAGTTTTCCTCCCCGTTCTTCCAAACCGGAGTTCTACATTCACTTGATGACCTATGGAAGGCTTGTCGTTAGCCTGCTGCTAGTATCTAGAACATTCAGGAGAACTTGGAAGTTTATTCTTTCAAAGTCTCTTTGTCAATCCTTCGAACCTTTCTTTTAGTGGAAACAAGTTCAACATGAAAACATCTCGTGGTGTTTTGTAACCACCATTGACCAGTTCCCTATTTCCAGTTTTTTTGTACCTGAGGTTCTATTCATCTCACACATCGTGTGAATTTGTCAGTTACTTCAGCCCATGGAGTCTTAACCATGTGGTAAACGTATTGCTACATAAAACCCACAATAGGAAAGAGATTCCTTATTCCTATCGATGTTCCAATCCCCGTTGGTTACCCATCCTTATGGTGTGACCAAGAATTCCTCCTTAGTTACGGTGTTCCAACATTCCGTGGTTACTCATCTTCTGTCATGAAGTAACATTCCGATCTTTGACAAAGTTTTCGACAAACTTTAACGGAATGAAAGTTCCTTCATCTTCCGTGTCCACTCCGAAGAGTGAACATGATCATGTATCAAATTTTCTCTGACACACGATTACAGTGTTTTCTCGTGTTTTCCCTCGTCCGTGGATATTATGTTTTGGTATCCAAGACCATCCTCTCCATCTTGGTATTCTATTTGAAGAAACCTCGATGTCAAAAGTTGTTCAACCTTTCTTTTCCAAAAGGATTTAAAGTCTTGCGCAAAGCTCATATTCTAAATCCTTTCAAGAACATTCTTCCATAAACTTGAAACCTTCCCCTATTCCCTCCGTTACCTTGATGTGTTTCATGCACGATAACTCGATAGTTCTTTATGAACATTCCTGTCATGAGTTATCCATGAGATACTCAATCTTCGTGAAGATAAAATCCTACGAGTTTTTTACTCTTACCTAAGGTGTATCCGTTCAATAATACACGATGCTACGGATCAACCTCTTCAAGAAGAGAACCGTAAGGTTCGAGAAGATCGTTCAAAACCGGTGTTCCTTCCTTCTTCTCCTTCGGGAATCTCGGAACGAGATTCTTGTAAGGGGGGTAGATTTGTAACATCCCAAATTTGCTAAATTAGGGTGTGTGGTGTTGTGTCCATCTCATACATGCATGAAATAAAAATTTAAGCATGTTTGAACCAATTTAAATTGTGAATTTAAATGGTTTGAGAAAAATACCACAAATGCTACTTAATGAGGGTTTCAAAATTTCGCACTGAAAAATATTTCAATTTCACCAAACAAAAACATGGTGTGGTTGAAAATTTGATAAGGTTTTCAAATCTTATTTTTGCCAAATTTTGTTCTTGCAAGAAGGCCCTGAAAACATGAGTTTATGTCTGTTTTTTCTAAAGAAAAGGGCTCCTTTGTAAAATTTCCAAATCTAGGGGGTTTTGTGGAAAATATTGCTTGTCTTCTACCTCCGGACAGTAGGAGCAGCTAAGTGTCGACGCCGTCGCTGCCCTTTGCCACCTCCTGCCTGGGTGTGTGCCGTTGTGGATGTCCACCTCGACGTCGTGCTCTTCCACCCCTCTCCCCACTCGCTCGCTGTGCTCTCTCTCACTGTGAACCCGAAACCCTAACCCTACTGTCCCGCTGGCCGCCGCCACGCACCGTCGTCTCCGGCCTTCCCCGACGAATCGAAGACAACCCTCGGCTCCGCCTTGGCCTCCAGGTGCTCGTACACTAACCCTCGTGAGCGGGGATGGACGAAATCGGCCACGCCATCATGATCTTCTCCACGGCCGGCAGACGGCAACCGGCGAAGTCCTCCGCCTTCTGTCCTTCCCCTGCCCCGACGGTTGTCTCTCCACGCTCAGGGTGAGCCACTGGTCCTCCCGGACCCCTCCATCCTATTCCTCCCCCTCTGTACCGTGCCGCCGTCGAAGCCGAGCGCCGCCGCCGTGATTCTTGCTCGCCGGCGAGGTTCCGGCGACCCCTTTCGGGCGGCGCCGCCACTGCTGTGTTCCCCTCCACCTCCTGCACCTCATGGTGCAACTCGATTTGTGAATCCAGCGCGCCAACGCGCGGTTGCCCAGAGGCAGAGCCATCCGGGCTCGACTGACGTCATCATGATGTCAACATGGTGTCATAACCCTGTTTTTTATATTTTTTCAGAAATGTTTATTAATTACACAAAATGATTAATTCTAATAATTCACTAATTAATGTTTTACACCTCAGAAAAATAGAAGAAAAACATGATTATGTTTAGAAAATTATAATCTAGCAGTTTATATAATTTTCACATATGTTTGACAAAGTTCAAAAATGAGCATTTATTTAATGTTATTTAAATCATTTAAAATAAAGAAAACAAGTTTTTAGTCAATAAAATTAGAAAATTAAAAGTTATATACCAAATTGTTCAAAATGACAAATGCAATCCATTTATGGTGCTTTCAAACCCATCTGAGCAGCTAAAATTGTACTCACTTCCAGAATTGCCCGAAGTGCCCCTCCGGGGTCTATTTTGGGATAATTTCAATAAAATTGCATAACTGACATACGAACCCTAGCAACCCATCAAACATGTTTAGGGCTTTATTTAAGTGCATTAACTTGCTCATGCATACATATTGCGCATTGCATCGATGCCATGTGTTGATTGCTGTTTTTCTTGTTTCGGTGTTTGTTCCCCCTCGGTAGAATGTGACTCCGAAGAGAAGGTTAACAAATCCAATGGCGAATACTTGATCTTAACCGACAAGTCAAGCACTTATTCTTGAAGACTTTCTCTGGTTTTCGTGAAGCAAGGCAAGCATAACCTCTTATATTCCCATATATGATTTCGGAAGACTTTTGATTCTCGTACAAATGAATTCGATTCCAATGTATCTTGTGTCAGTACTTAGAGTTATCCTATATTATGCATAGCCTAGTTATCTTGATCCACTAGTCCTAGCAGCCATAAGTTTGCTTGTGTTTATCGCCGAAGTCTTAAATATGCTATGCTTAGTCACACATGCTTGTTAGCTCTGCTCCATCCGGTTGATCATTCAGAGTTGCGAATGAATCTAGTATGGCAGTAAGTAGTGGTAGATTAAGAGATACTTGATTAAGATGAATTAACAGGTGTGGATGATGAGACCACAGAGGGTCTGTGGTTTTTGTCTCGTTCATGCCCCTAGGAGCGAGTTCTTGTCTTCGAGCCAAGACTGAGCGTGCATCCACACGAGGCTTAGATTCCCCTCGGTCTCAACTTGCCTAGTTTGTTCCATGAGTCGCCTAGTTCGGGCTTTCCATTTGGATTTGTGGTGATGTTAAAACCTTTTCAAAACTAGGACGTGGGGATGTATCCGCGCTCTGAGGGTAGGTAACCGTCGAGCATTACGCACAACGACAGGGACCCGGCAGGAGATGGCCACTCCCTATTGGCGGACCATCTCTACTCGGAGCGACTCATGGAATAGGCGAAGTAAGGGAAAGGTCGTGGTCAACCTCCATGTGCCGACACTTCCCGGAATAGTGCTAATGATCTGGCATTAAGAGTTGGTTGGTACGTGTGGTTAAAGTTGTACACCCCTGCAGGGTTAAATCTTTTCGAAAAGCCGTGTCCGCGGTTAATGAAGACTTGGTGACGGATTCTGTGATCATAGAAAAATTGAACGGAATGGCTAAAACTTGTTGATAACGAATGAAGGATGCCTCCTCGGAGATGCCGAGAGGGGTTACCTTGTAGCATGAGGTACCAGAACAACTTGAGGTGGTGATCTTTGAAGCACGAGGTGCTGAAATGATATTGGTGGTTTAAAAAGATGATGATATCGGTAGTTGAGTATCTTTCTCATATGTTTTCAAAATACTCCATGAGACGTGCTACTCCTTCCTCAATTTGGAAAACAAAGATGGCTTTACGCAAAATAACCTTCATAACCACTTCTAAAATAAGCAGATATATAATAGGTTAACTAAGTCTTGTTGAGTAACTCCCGTACTCATGCTTGCTTCAACTTGGTTCAGGTGGAGTTCCTCAGTTCGGTGGTGATTCAACGTGGACATCGACGAGTAGTTTGGGGTTCCCAGGTAGCAGCCTGGAATCTATGGGCTGGGACGTCGCCTTATGTTGCGGCCTCTTAGGCTTTTTGGTTCTTGTTGGTTAGCAACATAATTTTCCTTCTGTTGTCTCATGTAATGTTGGGTCGTGTGACCTCTGCTTGTAAGCTATACTCTAGTAACACCTGTTTAATACAACTTCCATGTCTAGGGTGTTGCTTTGATTGGTTGTTGGTTTCGAGCTCATTGTTATACAGTTTTGGCTATGCCTGCATAGTTGTCGCAGTCGAGGGGTTGTGGAGCCGATGATCCATGTCTGAGCCCGCCTGCCGATGTGATTCGGCCTGGGGCGAGGTAACCCTAGTAACCCTCGATTGTTGTTGCACTTTCTGGACACATAGCAGCTCTGTATAGCTTTGGTCCCGTTCCTTCAGTTTCATCCGACTCGTGGACGCTTGGTTATGCATAATTGGTTATGACTAGCATTGATACAAGGAGTAGTAGACCGTGGTGATCCGGCTTCCGTGCCGATGAATCCGGTCTGACTGCCGTTGTTTGTTGCGGTATGGTGTGCGGCGTTTTACCAAACATATCTATTCTCTTTGAGTATTCAAGCTATTCAACTCCTCGATATGCGAGTTCACAGATCTCCTCGTGTATTGTTTTTTTTGTCCAAATATCTCATAGAGTGACCATCATTCTCGTAAATTCTCCCAAACTCAGTGTTTCGTGCATGGTAAACATCCATTGATTTGCATTAGGATCTGTGCTTGATACTAAATGGTCGACTAGCTCATCATCACTTAATTCCGATACACACACCGGGACATCCGACACTCCAACAACGAGTGACGCCAGGAATCCGAAGATCCGCGGATTGTGCGAGTGAATGTCCATAAATCATGAGAATTTCGAAGAGGCATGATTGACTTAATAACTACTCCCCCCTAATCAAAATAGATGAATTCCATTTGTCCAAACATGTATTTATGTAGACATGTTTTAGTGTCTGCATACATGCATGTTTAGACAAATGTAAATCATCTATTTTAGAATGGAGAGTACATGGTTCATAAATTTGAAAAACACAATAGTAGCATGAGAATTGGGAGATAATTTTTTTTCTTCCTCTTAAGGTGGATTTTCGGGATCCTTTGGAGGATAAAAACCCATTTATAAAATTCGCATCATATATGGGTCTATGACTCGAATTTTTTTTATCATGTGAAATTTCCAAACAACACAATTTGTGTCATCAAATATAAAAGTGGGACGATGCACTAATTCAGTAAGCGACATCTTTACTATCTATACGGTGAAGCATAACAAAGAGAGACCTTACTCTGATACCAATTCACAATAAAACTATGACGCCTAGAGGGGATGAATAGGCACTTTAAAATAATTACGGTTAGGCTTAAATAAATGCAAAATAAAAGTAGCATTTAATTTAGCAAGCATAGAACCTAAACACACTATGTTCACATATATGCACCAACAATTTATGCTAATAAAGATACAATACTAAGTTATATCAAGATAGATAACTTCAAAAACAATGACTATCACAAAGGTAAATGCATAAGTAACAAGACGTGGGGATGCCCAATGGGTCCCCACGATGAGTATATTGGTGGCAACCCAACTACAGGGCCTTTGGTAATGCCCGTGGAGCCTATTGTCCGGATCCCAATTGAGTATGCCGATGCGGAACCGATCCGGAGAACTTACCTTGCGGCTCAAGGAGTAGACTAGGAAACCGACTAGAAAGGGAATCCTATTCATATACAAACTTCTGAGACACAGCCTCCAATATAAAGGCTGGGAGGGGTCATAGCAGAGGACATATCCAGAGAGAGAGCGAGAGAACTTTGCACCAGACCATATTCTGAACTGCAACCCTTGTAACCAAAACTCGCCAGAATAAAAGGACAAACATGAAGTAGGGATTTTTAATAAAGAGGCTGTATAGTTCAAAATTAATTTGCACTATTTAATTCTATAAAACTGAAATTAAGATATGCTCCCACTGAAACTGATATTTCTCAAGATCAACTTTCAGTGCGACGAGATCCCTATAGATTTTGATTAGAAGAATGTATCCACCTAAACCAACCATAACCTAGAGAGTAGGTCACCATACCAATTACCCATGTGATTCTCGCTCACCTTTCGATGTGTGTGTTTCGAGATCATGACTTTCATGCCTGAACGACAACACAACCAACTGACTCCGTCATATAGAATGCACCTTATAACCAAGTAAGCAAACTATAATCCGCCTACCGGCAAGAAGAGGCTCGTTGACCCTCGTATCCAAGTGATGAACGCGTGGTTCTACAATTGGGAGAATACAAACTATCTTGATATTTTTAAGTGGGAAATCACCCTAATAAATGGCTACCGTGCAATCAAGGTGCAATCAACAAAGGATAAATACCATAGAAAATTAATAATTCATGTGATTCGGTATAGCTGTTATTCTACATTGCACAATCAGGAGAGCTTTCTAATATAATTGCACAAGTTTATGCAATATTAGAGAGTTTTATAATATACTTGCACAATCTTATGCAATACCCGCACAAAATTGTGCTATAGATCCAATCGTATCTATGCATAGTACGCTCTAATACCACTGTTGTTCTACAATGTGGAATTTAAAAAATTCACATACGTAGTCCGCTAAGATCGCTATGCAGATAACGAGGCATGCCCATACACTCGGATTAGAAACACGACTCACTGCGCAATGGATTCGATGTAGTCATAGAAGAGATCTGAAAAATTGTGGATCCTCACAACTAGGCCTAGTTGCAAGAATATCGCTAAGTCTTCCTTATCGTGTGCACGCAAACGCTCGTGCCAACCCGTCAGCGCTCCGCTCTCTAGGACTTGGCACCGACGAAGAGAGACAACCTTTAGGCGTTGCTAATTGGTATCTCTAATCAATCGTGTTTAGAGCTATTATGAATTTGAAAGTTCTGAACACATGAGAGAGAATATTTAATTAGAGCCAGGTCTAATCGGGGGAGTAGAACTCTAAAAACAATTATAAGAGGCTCTAATTTATTTAGAGGGGCTCTAATTAGACCCTCTAATTCTACTAGAGAGAGATCCTTGAGAGCCAATTGTGTCTATTTCTTTGCTCCTTGGCATGCTTTATATAGTGGGAGAGAGGATGAGACTTGCCAAAGGGAGAGGGGAGTCCTATTTCAACTAGGATGAGGTGGACACACTCCCCCTTCCTAGCCCAACTTGGATTGGGTGGTAGAGTCCAACTCCACCTCCCTCGACCTTCCTTTTTTTTCCTTTTTCTCCTTTTTTTCTCTCTTTCTCTCCAATAATTTCAGAAGAAACACCGGGATGACGAGTACCCACTTGTGAACACTACTACGATACCCACAATCTCAGCCAGTTCTCGTACGTAGGCCTGCGCCAGTTTCCCTGACCGGCTCAGAGCATAATGTGCTAATAATCGGGCCCATCAGAGTCGGTTCCACGGGTTGTCTGGGAAGCGGCATCCCTCAAACGATTGTTCTGATGCCCTATCTGGCGGAAGCGGTCCAAATGAAAGCCCGCCACGTAAAGTAGAGGCATTCCTTTTCAACAGACGGCTCTACAAGGTTCAAGGTGTCCGAAGTTGTTCAGATGGCCTGGATAAAAAACAGAGAGACGGTTTTAACAAAAAACAGGCTCGGTCCGAGGAGGAGCGGTTTTGATTTGCACCCGGCCGGGAAACTATTGGACCCTCCGAAGAAATACAGAAGGGAGCATACGTGATGAGGACATACCTAGTACATCTGTTATTCCTCCCATTGATGATGATGTTGTTGTTCAAGAGAAACATGATGAAGTGAGGATTGGACCAATGACTAGATTAAGAACCAAACTAATAGAATAGCAGGTGAACTCACTCCTATTAAATTATGATGTTTGTTGTTATGAGAATTTTATACTACCTAAATCCCCGCATTTATGTATGATTCAGGTTATTGATAACACAAGCATTATGGGAGGAGAGGAGAGGAGCATGGAGCCATGGAGCAATGCATGGTAGAACACATGGAGAGAGATGATCATGGCAGCACACACACACCAGGAGCTATGCATGAGGGAGATGGGAGCACCAAGGACATGTCTTAGGGTGTTTTCACCAATATTTATGTGTGATGCACATTAGGCTTATGCGGGAACCAAGGACATGTCCTAGGGTGTCCCAATGCGTGTAGAATAAAGGCTTGCATGCCTCTTAGCCGCACCCCCCTCATGGGTCGGTTTGTATCCCTTAGTCCGAGTCCAAACCCCTTAAGGGTTGAGTCCTAGTCGAGTTAGGCTGGTGCTTGCACAACCCCCTTGTGGCCGCACCCCCTCCTCTCATATATACCTGTTCACATGCGTGTGAAAGGTTAGACTACCTTTAAACATAAACCCTAGACTCCATTGTTGATTGCTTGAAGCATTCATCAGGAATTGATCATACTGCAAATTTTGCGTGTTATCTGCTATTCCAGTGGGAATTAGTTGATACAGGACCACTAGTAGTCAGTGTCTGCTCCTGCAAGTGCGTGGATTTGCGAATATCCAAGGATTGGTTGCTGCTGTAATTGGCATTAGGGATTAGCCGGAGAGTTTGTCGAGAGACACAAGTTATCATATCCTTGTTATCGTGTGAGTTCATCGAGAAGATCGGCCAACCCCTTATCATCTTGGTATCATATTTACAGGTTAACTTGGTGAGCTATTGTGTTCTAGTAGATTAGTTTGTTTTTCATTGCCTATCCACCGAAAAAGCCACAAAAAACGGAAGTAATTTTTGCCTAGCCGTAGATCATCACCGATTTCATCCACTAGTTGTTGCTTTGTGTTGATTTCGTGTCTCTTTTCTTCTTTTTATTGGGAATATGCCCTAGAGGCAATCATGTATGATGTAATTCCCAATGTATTCATAAAGTTATTAAGTTGTCCTTGTTTTGAACATATGATACATGTCATTGAATATGTGATTCGATTGTGGAACTATGTATTCATGTTGTTCATACTAGATTGTCCTTGGTCATTTAGGTTGTGCTGGACACACACCCTAGACTAATGTGAGTGTTGGCTGATGACACGGTTCCACTTGTCATGGGCATGGTGATGCCATTCCAATGATCACGGACTTGGCTAAAGAGTTTAGCAAGTCGGACTGACCCACATTGAGATGCAACGAGCAAGTCGTCATTTGCATGTCTCAATCAATGTAATCCTTAGACCTGAGGTTGTCGCACAATCCGAGTTGTGGATCACCGACTTAGGTTGTGTTAAACGCTGCTCTGTGACAAGACAGTTATAAAGGCAAGTTCGGGTCGAATGAGAAACAAGCTGCGTGATGTGGATAATCAAGATGGGATTTTCCCCCTCCGAATGTAGAGATATTCTCTGGGCCCTCTCGGGTGATATGATTCAGGAAGCATGGCCATGCGCGACTCAGTTACGTGTTAACTGTGTCTGTTGACTAAGAGTTAGTCAGATGAATCACATACCACAGATCGAGAAGAGAGTCGAACTATTTAAGGGATGACGATAAATCGCCTATAGTTCGACAAGGTATATCGTGAGGCAAAAGGGACTAAGATGAATATCACATTGAAAGGTATGTCGTCATGACTCAATGGGACTTGGGAGTCGGCACGTTCTGCTAGGAGCCGCTACCAATTGATCGATTGGGAGTTGGACTCCAATCGTGTCCAAGTCGCCATGAGCCTGCAGGGTCGCACACTTAAGAGCGGGAGCAAATGTATTGGTTGGGTTGGACCCGAACCGCAAATGGACTGAGTTGTGAGTCAGACTCACAGAGGGAATGGGCCACAAGTGTTATGAAGCCCACTACCATTCGCTATATAAAGAGGGGCGCAGGTTGCCCAGCAGGCACGTTAGTCCACTCCCATGCGTTGGGAACCCTAGCCCCATTCAGTCCAGCCGTCGCACCGGACCTAGCAGTCCGCCGTCGGAGCTCCTCCTCGTACGTGTGGATACCGGCAGAGGTGTTGTACGTTCAGCACTTCGACGTTCGCGGGATCGGACTGGCTGGATCGGATTGTGGACTGCACTGCCCCGACGCGCTTCATCGATAATCCGCAACCGCACGTCTAGTGGTAATCATCGTGGCCTTCTACCACGGCTAGATCTTGGAAGTACCGCGTAGGAAAAAGTTTTGTTTATCTCTACGCGTTCCAACAGTGGTATCAGAGCGGTAGCTTCTGGTATTAGGCCCGAGATCCGTACATATGTGATATGTAGTTAGCGTTAGATGTGATCTAATTGCTGTTTTGGTGGTCGGTCTATGAGATAGATCGGTTTTGTACAAGGTTGATTGGATCAATCGTACTTGGGGTTAATGGATGATCTGGTTTCCGTGATCATACTGTTAAGGTCGTGAAACAACTTACCCCTACCGGTCGGTTTCCGCCATCGGGGTATACCGTGACACATAAATCCAGTTGCGATGATCGAAGATCAAAGAGTTTGATCGAATCGGAATACGGATCAGATTTGGGTAAAATCGTTTTATCCGATGAAGAAATCCATGATCGGAATGCAGATGAGATCTGCGTTTTCCAAGAGTTGGCACGAGTCGACTTACAAGCTTCGTGGAGATGGAGATCACCATGAAGAGAGCCATACCATTTCACATTATAATTGTTTTATTTGTGTTATTGTTATGTCTCTTTTTACCTCTATTTAGATAGTTGGTAGATTTTAATCCCTCAAAGAAGGTCTAGTCGGTCGCACCGCTAGTGCTGCACCATCACAAGTCGGACATTCTTGGTAGTGGGCTCATGAAATTGAGGTGCTACCAATTCTTTCCGGTTAGGTGGGTTTGAGTCGGACTCTTACAAGCAGAAGCACTTGGTAATCTAGACGAGTCCATCACAACGGTTGTGGGGCTCGGGGTGAGGTA
This sequence comes from Alopecurus myosuroides, assembly GCA_028641055.1. NCBI lineage: Eukaryota > Viridiplantae > Streptophyta > Magnoliopsida > Poales > Poaceae > Alopecurus > Alopecurus myosuroides. Next base: position 246,688,781 of record CM054058.1, read on the forward strand.
GGTTGGGAGCCGGGGCATGTGATGCCACCCAACTAACAAGAGTCGTATTGGATATGATTGGCAAGGTGTTGCCTACCTAGATCACTTGACGGCTAGCGGTGATGCTAAAGCTCACTAGTCGGCTTGCTTATTTAGGATCTTGAATCACTTAGCAACCATCGGAGGGGTGTTGGTTCTAGTGGGAGCATAAGTATTAAAGCGTTTAATATGCCTGCTCTTTTATGAATACATGTCTTAAGTGTTTTGCATATTTTCTGTTGTAGATCAATGGCACCTAGCAACCTTCCTCAGTTGTCCACTTTTGCGTTGAGGTCAATCCTAGAGAAAGATAAGCTTAATGGAACTAATTTCACCAACTGGTACCGTAATCTGAGGATAGTCCTCAAGCATGAAAAGAAAGAACATGTTCTAGAAACTCCACTTCCAGAAGAGCCAGATGACGATGCGACTGTCGCTGTCATGAATGCCTACTGTAAGACTAGAGACGAGTCTACGGAAATTAGCTGTCTTATGCTTGCACACATGGAACCGGACTTGCAGCAGCAGTTCGAAAATGTTGAGGCCTACGATATGATCGAAAGCCTCAAAAGTATGTTCCAGGATCAAGCAAAGACTGAGAGGTATAAAGTCTCTCAAGCTTTGCTGGGCTGTAAGCTGAAAGACGGCGATCCACTAAGTCCGCATGTAATCAAGATGATTGGTTACATACAGTCTCTGGATCGGATGGGCTTCCCAATTAACGAAGAGTTCGCTACTGATATAATTCTGAACTCTCTTCCTAGTGCGTATGGTCCGTTCATCTCGAACTACCATATGCATGGTATGGATAAGAGTATCACTGAATTACATGGGATGCTCAAAACGGCAGAGGCTGATCTCAAGAAAGGCGCCAGTCAAGTGTTGATGGTGCAGAATAAGGCTAAGTTCAAGAAGAGTTCTTGGACTAAGAAGAAGAAGGATAAGTCAGGAGGTAGCGCCCATGGCCCTGTCCAGAGTGCTTCCTCAAAGACTAAGCCATCTCCTACAGCCGGAGCCAATTGCTTCTATTGCAAGCAGGATGGCCACTGGAAGAGGAACTGCACCAAGTATTTGGCTGACAGAGCCAAGAGTGGAGGTGTGACTTCTAACTCAGGTACGCTTGTGTGCAATGTTATAGACATTTATCTTGCTGATGCGCCTAATAGTTCTTGGGTATATGATACCGGATCAGTTATTCACATATGCAACTCGTTGCAGGGACTGGTAATAACTAGGAGCGTGGCAAGAGGAGAGGTTGACATTCGGGTCGGCAACAAGGCGAGAGTCGCTGCGTTGGAAGTCGGCACGATGCAACTTCATTTACCTTCAGGATTTTTAATGGAATTGAATAATTGTTATTATGTTCTAGTGCTTAGTCGAAACATTATTTCCGCCTCATGTTTGATGAGACAAGGTTATGAGTCGAATATTAAGAATAATGGTTGTTCTTTATATTTGAAAGATATGTTTCATGGCTTTGCACCCGTTCAGAACGGGTTATTTATTTTGAATCTTGATAGTGAATCGGTTTATAACATAAATGTTAAAAGGTTGAAACCAAATGATCTAAATATGACTTACTTTTGGCACTGTCGGCTTGGTCATATAAGTTGGAAGCGCATGAAGAAGCTCCATGATGATGGACTTCTAACTTCGTTTGACTTAGAGTCATTCGAGACATGCGAATCATGCCTACTAGGCAAAATGACCAAGACACCTTTTGCAAGGAGTTGTGAGAGGGCGTCCGACTTGTTGGAACTAATACATAGTGATGTATGTGGTCCAATGAGCACGATAGCCAGAGGTGGTTATGAGTACTTCATTACCTTAACTGATGATTTGAGTAGGTATGGATATATCTATTTAATGAAACACAAGTCGGAAGCCTTTGAAAAGTTCAAGGAATTCTAGAGTGAGGTACAAAATCAACTCGGCAAGAAAATAAAGTTTCTACGGTCGGACCGTGGAGGCGAGTACATGAGCCATGCGTTTGATGACCATCTAAAGAGTTGTGGAATAGTTCCTCAACTCACTCCGCCGGGTACACCGCAGAGAAACGGTGTATCGGAATGGAGAAATCAAACCTTGTTGGACATGGTACGATCAATGATGAGTCAAACGTATCTACCTTTATCATTTTGGGGTTATTGTCTAGAAACTGCAGCGTTCACACTAAACAGAGTACCATCAAAGTCAGTAGAGAAGACATCGCATGAGATGTGGACTGGCAAAAGGCCAAGTTTTCCTTTTCTTAAGATTTGGGGTTGTGAAGCATTTGTCAAGCGACTTCAGTCGGACAAGCTCACGCCCAAGTCGGATAAGTGTATTTTCGTGGGGTATCCGAGGGAAACCTTGGGGTACTACTTCTACAACCGAGAAGAGGGCAAAGTGTTTGTCGCTCGGAATGGTGTCTTCCTTGAGAAAGAGTTTCTCATTCGGGGAGTCAGTGGGAGCACAGTGCAACTCGAAGAAATTCGAGAGGAACCAGCTAGGGGCAAGTCGGCAATGGCCTTGGAGGCTGAGCCAGTCGTGGTACCTACACCGGTAACATCACCTGAACCACGGAGATCTGCCAGATTACAAAATGCTCGTGATGTTTTACTGTTAGACAGTAATGAGCCGGCAACTTATTCGGAAGCGATGGTGGGATCTGATTCCGAGTCATGGCTTCGAGCCATGAAATCCGAGTTAAAGTCCATGGATGAAAATCAAGTTTGGAATTTGGTTGATCTGCCTGACGGTGCAAGATCCGTCGAGTGCAAATAGGTCTTTGAGAAGAAAACTGACATGGATGGAAATATTTCCGTCTATAAAGCACGACTTGTCGCGAAGGGGTTCCGATAGGTTCAAGGAGTTGACTACGACGAGACTTTCTCGCCCGTAGCGATGCTTAAATCAGTTCGGATCATGTTAGCCATAGCAGCCTATTTCGACTATGAGATATGGCAGATGGATGTCAAGTTGGCTTTCCTTAATGGAAATTTAACTGAGGACGTGTATATGATACAGCCCGAAGATTTTGTCGATCCAGCTAACGCTGACAAGGTATGCAAACTTCAGAAATCCATTTATGGGTTGAATCAAGCATCTCGGAGTTGGAACATTCGCTTTGATGAGGTAGTCAAATCGTTTGGCTTCATCAAGAGCGATCATGATTCTTGTTTATACAAGAAGTTTAGTGGGAGCAAACTAAATTTTCTAATCTTATATGTGGACGACATATTACTGATTGGAAATGATGTCATGATGTTGCAAGAAACCAAAGAGTCATTGGAAAGGAGTTTCTCAATGAAGGATTTGGGTGAGGCGACTTACATATTAGGAATCAGGATCTATAGAGATAGATCAAGACGGCTCATTGAATTGAGTCAGAGTACATATCTGGACAAAGTTTTGAAGAAATTCAAAATGGAAGAGTCCAAGAAGGGATTCTTACCGATGTCCCATGGTATAAAACTTAGCAAGACTCAGTGTCCTTCGACGACTGACGAGAGAAGTCGGATGAGTGTGATTCCGTATGCTTCGGCAATCGAATCTATCATGTATGCCATGATTTGTACTAGGCCATATGTTTCCTATGCTCTAAGTGTTACGAGCAGATACCAGGCTGACCCTGGCGAAGCCCACGGGGTAGCGGTTAAAAGCATCCTTAAGTACTTGAGAAGGACTAAGGAAATGTTCCTAGTTTATGGAGGTGATGAGGAATTCAGTGTAAAGGGTTACACGGATGCGAGTTATCTCACCGACTCAGATGATTTTTGTTCGCAATCTGGATACGTGTTCGTAATGAACGGAGGAGCTGTGAGCTGGAAGAGTTCCAAGCAAGATACGGTGTCTGCATCTACAACAGAGGCTGAGTATATTGCTGCCTCAGAGGCGGCAAAGGAAGCTGTTTGGATCAGAAACCTCCTGATAGATCTTGGTGTGGTTCAGGGCGCGTACAGTCCTTTGGACGTATATTGTGACAACAATGGTGCTATCGCACAAGCTAAGGAACCTAGACAACACCAGAAGAACAAACATATACTCATGCGGTACCACCTCATTCGCCAGTTTGTCGAACAATGTGATATCAAGCTATGCAAAGTACACACGGATGCAAACATTGCAGATCCGTTGACAAAGGCGCTACCACAGCCTAAGCATGAGGCGCACACGAGAGGTATGGGCATTCGATGCCTAGGCATATGATGCCAAGATGATTGACTCTAGTGCAAGTGGGAGACTGTTGGGAATATGCCCTAGAGGCAATCATGTATGATGTAATTCCCAATGTATTCATAAAGTTATTAAGTTGTCCTTGTTTTGAACATCTGATACATGTCATTGAATATGTGATTCGATTGTGGAACTATGTATTCATGTTGTTCATACTAGATTGTCCTTGGTCATTTAGGTTGTGCTGGACACACACCCTAGACTAATGTGAGTGTTGGCTGATGACACGGTTCCACTTGTCATGGGCATGGTGATGCCATTCCAACGATCACGGACTTGGCTAAAGAGTTTAGCAAGTCGGACTGACCCACATTGAGATGCAACGAGCAAGTCTTCATTTGCATGTATCAATCAATGTAATCCTTAGACCTGAGGTTGTCGCACAATCCGAGTTGTGGATCACCGACTTAGGTTCTGTTAAACGCTGCTTTGTGACAAGACAGTTATAAAGGCAGAGTTCGGGTCGAATGAGAAACAAACCGCGTGATGTGGATAATCAAGATGGGATTTTGCCCCTCCGAATGTAGAGATATTCTCTGGGCCCTCTCGAGTGATATGATTCAGGAAGCATGGCCATGCGCGACTCAGTTAAGTGTTAACTGTGTCTGTTGACTAAGAGTTAGTCAGATGAATCACATACCACGGATCGAGAAGAGAGTCGAACTATTTAAGGGATGATGATAAATCGCCTATAGTTCGACAAGGTATATCGTGAGGCAAAAGGGACTAAGATGAATATCACATTGAAAGGTATGTCGTCAGGACTCAATGGGACTTGACAGTCGGCACGTTCTGCTAGGAGCCGCTACCAATTGATAGATTGGGAGTTGGACTCCAATCGTGTCCAAGTCGCCATGAGCCTGCAGAGTCGCACACTTAAGAGCGGGAGCAAATGTATTGGTTGGGTTAGACCCGAACCGCAAATGGACTGAGTTGTGAGTCGGACTCACAGAGGGAATGGGCCACAAGTGTTGTGAAGCCCACTACCATTCGCTATATAAAGAGGGGCGCAGGTTGCCCAGCGGGCACGTTAGTCCACTCCCATGCGTTGGGAACCCTAGCCCCATTCAGTCCAGCCGTCGCACCGGACCTAGCAGTCCGTCGTCGGAGCTCCTCCTCGTACGTGTGGATACCGGCAGAGGTGCTGTACGTTCAGCACTTCGACATTCGCGGGATCGGATCGGCTGGATCGGATTGTGGACTGCACTGCCCCGACGCGCTTCATCGATAATCCGCAACCGCGCGTCTAGTGGTAATCATCGTGGCCTTCTACCTCGGCTAGATCTTGGAAGTACCGCGTAGGAAAAAGTTTTGTTTATCTCTACGCGTTCCAACACTTTTGTGTCTTTTAGTTTTCGGTCTAGTTTTAGGGTTCTAGGTGTTCTTCGAGTCATCCCTGTCGTGTCCACAAAAATTCACCCAAAAATTCCAATCCGATCGGAAGTTCTACTCCAATTCGAGTTGGATTCGTGTTCTGCCATGGCACAACTTCTCGCAGAATCGTTGTCGCGCTCGTATCCTTGCCGCAGTTGGATTCGGCCCTGCTGCGCGTTACAAAACCGTGTGTTACCCGCAACACGTCCGTGCACTGCCGCGCGCTCGAATCGATGCCGCGCCCTACTGCTGCTGCCGTGTGCTACTCCGCGCGGTCACTTCACACGCACAAACCACCTCCGCGCGCGCCCCTCGCTGTGCTACGCGCGCTGCCGCGACAGAAGTTTGCCACAAATCGCTGCCGCGCCGCGTTTTCTCTGTTGTGCGTTCTGCACTGCTGCCGCCCACCGCACGACCCCACCGCAACGCCAAAATCCCTTACGCGCGCTGTGTTTTGCCCGGTTAGCTGCTGAGCCGCGCTGCCGTGGCACGAAATTTCTCAGTTCCTCTGTCGTGGGTACTGCTAGTGGTTGTAGTTCATTTTCTTTAGGAGTTCAATTCCAATCTTTGTGAGCCCTAGCTACTGCCTGTCTACATCAATTTTTAGGTACCTTTTACCCTAAAGAATAGCTATTTCTTGCTCGCTCCAGGCTGCTCATTTTCACATACATTGTGTCACATTGATCATATTGTGCTTATTTTTGCTCATAGTTGTTTTTGGCCAGTTATAGAAGTATATAAAAAAGAGAAAAAACAGAAAATAGAAAAAGAGAAAAACAGAATTGAGAGAAGAGAAAAAGGTCTTGAGATACATTGCTATATTGTTATTGGAGTTGTTTTCACCACTACTATTTTGACACTTTCCATTGAGCAATCTTGTGCCTGTGATATCTTTGAGCATAGCTAGTGTCTTTCGAGTGCATTGCAATAATTCCATCCATATAACTGCATTGCCACATTTGTCTCCACTTTGGTGTGTGTTTCCCTAGGTGTTATTTTCTGTCACCACATACAGCAAATAGGACTTGTTATTGGTGTTGTTAGGTATCCATACCAAGCCCCACTATATATCCTATTTTGCCTTGTGTTAGCTAAAATCCCTGGGTCTTCTCTTATTCACACCAAGTCATAGTAGTGTTGTTTACTCGTGGAAAGTATTGCTATTCACTTTGGAACAGTAAGTTAACCTCATTGCTTTGCTGTTTTGAGTGACTTGAGAGAGAACACCACATCCCATATTTTTGTTTTCACTCATGGAGTATGTGGCTAGTGATGTGCAGGTGGATAATATTGTTGGAAAATCTGCTGAGGCTACTTCTAAGAAGACGGTTGATGATGTGCTCACATGGGGAGATATCTCCAAATTTCGAGACATGATCAGTTCCATAATTGATAAGAAACTTGATGATTATGATGAAGTGGTAGCCACACGAATTGATAAGAAGCTTGATGCTTGTGATGAGAGCTTAAGGAGGGATTTACAACAGATGGATATTAAAATTGAGAAAGTTGCTTCTCAGGAATCTGTTGATATTACACAAGAATCTCTCACAAATTTGACTAGACAAATTGCTCAATTGTCTACTCAATTAGAACAAAGAGGTAATCAAGTGCACAATGATGATGACTGGGAGCCAGGCCGAGCCCATGCTCATAATGGCAGTGGAGGATTTGTTGCTAGGAGAATACAAGATCATGATAATCATAGAGATGATGATGGTTTCGTGGCTCTGGTGAGCCGCATTTAGTTAGGGTTAGATCGTCGTCGCAACAGTGGCTCCGGTGAGCCGTGTCCTGATCATATACTTCTGAATGTTCCAACAACAAATGCTTAATGAAATATTCATCTGAATGTTCCGCGTGCTTCAATCAAATTTTAAAAAGTTGAGTTCAGTTTATCGTCTTTGTTCTGTGCCGTGATGTTTCAACCTTAAAAAGCATAAAAACCTGACCTTTGTCTCGATTTTACATTCAGGCGATTGGTACCTCTAGCGATGATGGCGTGTGAACATATAAGAGCAATTTCAATAGTAGAGTAAGCATCCGACTATAGCAAGGTATCATGTCATCTATAGTCAACATCTTATATCTTATATTTACTAATTGGAGGCACCGTAAAAGCCTCCACGTTAATCCTTGAGTAAACACAATAACATCCGTCTGATGCGACCGTAAAAGCCTCCACGTTAATCCTTGAGTAAACACAATAACATCCGTCTGATGCGATTAAGGAACAATTATATCCATTGGATAGAATAGCACCCTCGCCGGTATCCCACGCGCACGACTCATCCCCTCGATGGCTTTCCTTGAACAATCTAGCCTCCTGTTTCTCTCATGCCGAGATCCTCATCCTAGCTTCAATATTCTTCAATCCCGTGTCTGCAGAGGAGCGGCATGGCATGCATAGGGCAATGTCCTACGTATAAGTAGTACCCTTGCACGCATAGGCCCCCGTGATACAATCCAATTGAAGCTGCTCACATCCGCGGAAGCATCAAAGGTTAGTATGTTAGAATTCCCCACAGATCGAATCACATCACACAAATCTTTTTGCCAAGGGCACTTATCACGCCCATTGTTTTCCTCTTTATTTCTGGTAATATCTCGGTATAAATTCTGATACAAAACTCAGACGCAACTCGTGCATATATACACGAGTAGCTAACCCAATCATATTCCTACCCGGACTACTACTCCTAACCAGACTAGTACTACTTGATTAAACTTCCTTCTTTAGCATAACTAGCCATACTATATAACTCTAGACTAACTTGACGTTTCCATGCGAACTACCACGTGAATGCATAGAAACTTTCCTAGCTCACGTATAGAAATCTTGCCTAATTAACTCAACCTTTATTTGACAAGTTAGATTATTTCCAACATTCTCCCCTTAATCTAAACTTGTTGTCTCTTTGTCCTTCTTCCAGTCTTGACTCCGATGCAGCTTCACAACTCGATAACTCAATACAACGCGTTTTCCGGATTACCAGCCCACGCTGCCGCATCTTAGCGTGCCACATGTAGACTAAACGCATAGCCTCATGCAGGTAACTCATCTTAACCGGTTCGCATCCCTCTTCACGTTGGACTTCGTCTTCTCGTTGAGACACGGAGATAGCCACCCGCCATCTTGTCTTCACGCATGTCTTCGCTCCTTGGAGATGCGTCTCACTGGAGCACCTCGACCGTGACGTCTCACGCCTTCGCCCCTTGGAGATATACTTCGTTGGAGTACCTCGACCGTGACGCGCTTCCACTGCAACAGACATCCCGCAGACCAGCACTTGGACACAACATCACACCTGATCCTCGACCGGTCCAGCGGCGACACAACTCGCCGTATACGCGCAACACAACTTCTCGTATACGAACTCGCTGGAACTTCAGTCACCTCTTATCTTCGTTGTCGGTGACGCATCTTACCGAACAACACTTCACGTCCGGTGGCAACACAACTTGTCATGTACGCGCAACACATCTTTCCGTACATGAACTCACCAGAACTCCCCGATCACGAGCAGAAACGCAAGAACGCAATTTCCTTCATCCGCTCGCTCTCGCACACAACTTTCTCCGCCAGTAACACAACTGCCGCAGAAAACTCACATCAACAAGTTCTTGGACGCATCTAGCAAGAACCCATGAGCACACCTTGACGAATTCCTTCATACTCCCCCGGAGATCTTGATGAGATTTTCCGGTACCGCACCTCGGCTCCACCGCTCCCATTAACGATCATCCACCACATCTCCTTGACTTTGGCAGCCTCCCGCCGTATCGCCCACGCCAGCCTGCCCGCCGCCTTCATCCTCCTTGTCGATGACAACTCGTTGTTGTCACCTTCGTGTCGCTCCGACGAACGACGATCGCCCGCCGTCTTCCTCCCTGTCGCTTCGACAAACGACGATCGCCCGCCGTCTTCTTCCTTGTCGCTTCGACGAACGACAATCGCCCGCCCCGAGGCGCTAGTACGGGGCGCCTCCCCGGGGCAAGCGCGGCCTCAAATCTTCGACCTCGCTCTGATACCAATTGTTAGAATTCCCCACAGATCGAATCACATCAAACTAGACAACACACGCACACAAATCTTTTTGTCAAGGGCACTTATCACGCCCATTGTTTTCCTCTTTATTTCTGGTAATATCTCGGTACAAATTCTGATACAAAACTCAGACGCAACTCGTGCATATATACACGAGTAGCTAACCCAATCATATTCCTACCCGGACTACTACTCCTAACCAGACTAGTACTACTTGATTAAACTTCCTTCTTTAGCATAACTAGCCATACTATATAACTCTAGACTAACTTGACGTTTCCATGCGAACTACCACGTGAATGCATAGAAACTTTCCTAGCTCACGTATAGAAATCTTGCCTAATTAACTCAACCTTTATTTGACAAGTTAGATTATTTCCAACATAGTAAACATATCTCGCTGAATCTAAACTACGATGCCGGCGGCCGGCTGCTCATTTATGTAGGAATCAAGATGGATGCATGCCGGCAATGGGTTAACAAACCAGTGTATCTAACGATGATTCTAAACTACGATACGACGCCGCCCGGCCGCCGGTAATATTGCAGAAGCCAAGATACACGCATGCCGGCTATATAGCTGATGGCGGAAGGTACATTATCCATGAAGAACTTCAATTTTCATGTTCAGAACCAATCGATTAGATGGAGGCCTGTAATACGTACCGAACTACTTATGCAAGAAATTAGCAGGCGATGTCATCAGATTGCATCTACGGTACAAACTTCACTATTTCTTATCGCTGTCTTTGGTTGATCATTGGTGTAAAGATGTTATACACCCTCCATCCCAAATTAATCGTAATGAATTTATTAAAATATGAATGTATTAATATACTAACACTAGTGTACAATAATTAGCAATAAATCTATGTTACTTTATCAAGATATGACCCGCCTTCCACTCTCACAAGATGTTTAGAAGCACATGCTGGAGCCGTCTTTTACATGAAAGGCTACTCCCGTTCTCTCTTGCATGTCATAACAAAACGACATTTTTATTCTTATAGCTTGCTACTGTAACTTATTGTACTTACTCTATGACTGGTCATAGTGAAGAGTAACTTCAACTAGTAACATGGACATGTTAATAGCCTATGTTACCAACTCTATAGTGGATAGTAACATCCATATACTGGCATGCAACCTTTTATTTATTATTGTGTAGATTCATATAACTTTGGTAAATGTGATATTACAGTAACATGATATGTTACGAGTTTTTTTTTTGAAATGGGAGCCTAGCCCCAGCCTCTGCATCGTGAGGATGCACACAGCTGATGCTTTTTATATTAAAAAATAATAAAGGTTGCCATCCAAGGTTTACAAACTACGCATCATCCAAAATAGACAACATGATCAACCAGAGGAACTCTCGCAACAGATCATAACAACTCATTGAATCCTATTAGTTTGCAGCCAACCACCCTGGTTGTAGATAGCCTGAACGACCACCATCAAACGAGTATCCATAAGATCCCGCTGCTCCGACGGCAGCAGGAAGGACCACATGTGAATTCAGTATGCGGCCTTGTGAATCACCTGCAAAAAATGAGCACCTCTTGCTTTGTTAAAAACAACATCATTTCTACAATTCCAAAGAGCCCAGACGAAAGCACAAGTTCCAATTTGAATGCGCGCTTTAGTTTTCATATCCACCCCATGTAGCCAATTTCCAAACATATGATCAACACTCACCGGTTGAGCTATGCTAAACGTGAAATGAAGCAACCTCCAAATATGCTTAGCAAAAATACAATGAATAAAGAGATGATCAACGGTCTCATCATTGTCACAAAACACACATTTGTTAGACCCAACCCAATTCCTTTTAATCAAATTATCCTTCGTTAGAACCACTTTACGCTGCAGAAACCACATAAACACTTTGATTTTCAAAGGAACTTTCAATTTCCAAAGGTATTTATGAAGAAAAGGGGTATGACCATACATAAAATCAGTGTACATAGATTTAACAGAGAACACACCGGAAACAGAAAGACCCCAAACAAAGTTATCATCATCATTGTTCAGATGTATTCTCATAAGTCTACGTACTAGACGCATCCAAGCGTCCCATCTCTCCCCAACCAGATTTCTTCGAAACATAATATTAAGAGGAGTATGTGACAACACATCTGACACTACACATTTTTATCCCTCACAATATTATATAAACCGGGGTAATGAATTGCCAAGGGGGTATTTCCTAACCAAATATCTTCTCAAAAACGAGTTAATAGGACATTACCTATCTTAAAACATCCTCGCTGGAAGAAATCCTTTTTCACCGACATAATTCCCTACCAAAAAGGGGAATGGGTAGGTTTTATCTCCACTTGAGACAAGGATTTATCAAATAAATATTTGTTACATAATAGCTCCTGCCAAACCCTTTTTCATGCAATATCTTAAACAACCATTTGGATAATAAGCATTTGTTCTTAACATCAAGAACCTCAATACCTAATCCTCCTTGATCCTTAGGTCTAACAAATGATATTCCACTTGGAGAGACGATATTTTATTTTGTGTAGATCATTTTGCCAAAAGAATCTACTGCGAAAGAAATCCGACCGCTTTCTAACCCCAACAGGTATTGGAAAAAAAGAGAGTAAACACATAGGTATACTAGTAAGGACTGAGTTAATGAGAACAAGTCTATCACCATAAGAAAAAATCTTCCCAGCCCAAGACTCTAATTTACTTTCAAAACGATCCTCTACAGGTTTTCATTCTTTATTAAAGAGCTTCCTATAATGGATAGGAATACCAAGATACTTAAACGGTAGAGAGCCAATCTCACATCCGAATAAGGTCTTATAATCATTTCCCTTCTCTATGGCATTTCCAAAGCAATATAACCCACTCTTACGAAAATTAATTTTTAACCCAGACATTTGTTCAAACAGAGCTAAAATCAATTTCATGTTGGCTGCCTTATCAAGATCATCTTCTAGGAACAAAATCGTATCATCCGCATATTGTAGAATAGAGATTCTCCCATCCACCAAATGGGGTATTAAGGATCCTATCTGTCCATCATCTCTCACTCGTGCAATGAGGATAGACAACATATCCACAACAATATTAAAAGCACATGCGACAGTGGGTCCCCTTGACGAAGCCCTTTTAGGGTTTGAAAGTAGTGACCAATGTCATCGTTCACCCTCACTCCAACGCTCCCTCCTTGAACAAAACGACTAACCCACTCGCACCACTTAGGATCAAAACCCTTCATTCTAAGGGCCTGCTGCAAGAAAGACCACTTCACTTTATCGTATGCTTTTTCAAAATCAATTTTGAAAATAACACCATCCAACTTTTTTGTTTTCAACTCGTGTATAGTTTCATGCAGGACAACTACCCCCTCTAAGATATTACGACCCGGAATAAACGCGGATTGGGTGGGTTTGATCACTTTGTGAGCAATAGATGAAACACGATTCGTTCCCACTTTGGTAAATATTTTAAAACTCATGTTAAGTAAGCAAGTAGGCCTATACTGCTCAATACGAGACGCGAGTCCTCTTTTTTGGGCAGCAGAGTGATTACCCCAAAGTTCAACTTATAAAGAGGTAATTCACCATGCTGCAATTGGCAGAACAAAGCCATCAAATCGGCCTTGATGACCTCCCAAAAGGTCTGGTAGAATTCAGCTGGGAACCCATCAGGACCAAGAGCCTTATGATATGTTACGAGTCTACTCTTTCTTCATTAATTATTATGTATCACATCGTCTATTTTGTGATGTTACCGGCCTAAAATATGTTCGGAAATAGCTATTGTTTTATCCATCAATTTATACACGTGGGTCATGTCCTACGATCTACGTATTTCTGAGATCACATGATGATCATGAAACCCAGTACTTTTTTTTACAACAAACTTGATCGTAAAGAAAATGTCGAATTTATTCCGAACTGACAACCACTGCTTGGTGCGTGCTGGAATTTATTCCGAAGTCACCACTGCTAGCTAGGTGCGTGCTGACGAAGAGTTCAAATTCAACCAGCACTGTGCTGCCAGGAAATGTATGTACGTGGGTCTATCCGGCATTGGCACCTGTTCAAGGTTCCAAGTCAAGAGCAACTAAACTACTCATAACCATCCAGGAATCCTGATGCGTGCGCCCCAACAATCGCCGTGGGATCGCTACCCCTGGTGAGGTTTGCATCCCGTGGCAGTTTGTGTTTCGATTCCAACTCAAAAGAAACAGAGAGATTGTGTTGTGATCCCAGCGGCGTAGAGAGGAACCGGAGGATCGAGCCATGCTTCGGGAAGAGGATATTGATCTGGTGCTGGTGCCCCTGTGTTACACTCAATAGCAAATCAACGATGAAATTAAGCAACATCGAACCAACGGGGACATGAGATTTGAACGTGGAAACCCTTCCAACAAGGAAGAGAAAAAACCACGGGCGCCAGCCAACAATACTTCACTATTTCGGGTGAGGTTACAATCGCGCCGGGATTTACAATATGTGGCTTATCCCGTGCGGCGGCTTACAAGAGGTAGTGTCCTGACTTAGCTAGGTCGGTAACTGTGAATCCAACTCCGACTCGGTAACAACTCGTATCGTACGGGCCTCGCGTAGCGGAGGCCGAACTTTTCTTTATCTTCATATGAATTTGGATCACCATAAAACAACAGTCCACCTTGAGACAAATTCTCTCTTGTAGCATGAATGAGAACCTTCACCTGAAACACACAAAGAAAAAACACCTTCGGCGCCAAACAACCTCTTGGGCTAAGCAGTGATACCAACTAAGCTTGAGCAAAGCTCAAACTTAGCAATAGGAACTGGCTTTGTCATCATATCAGCAGGATTATCATCAGTACTAATATTGCATACCTTTAGCTTACCTTGTGCAACAACATCACGCACATAATGGTAGTTGACATCAATGTGCTTTGTTCTCTCATGGAACATCTGATCCTTAGTAAGGTAAATAACACTCCGACTTTCACAAAATAGGTTAATGCAAATATCATCTCCACAAAGCTCAGCAAACAGACCTTTCAACCAAACTGACTCTTTGCATGCTTCAGCAATAGCCATATACTCAGCCTCAGTAGTAGATTGTGCAACAACACCCTGCAAGGTAGCCTTCCAGCTAAAAGCACATCCACTAACTGTAAACACATAACCTGTGAGGGATCTCCTCTTATCCAAGTCGGCAGCATAATCTGAATCCACATAGCCTGCGAGTCCCTCACCAGTCTTGCCAAACTTCAAGCAAGCTTTGGATGTGCCGCGATGGTACCTGAAAATCCACTGAATAACTTTCCAATGTTCTTTACCAGGATTAGCCATGTATCGACTGACCCAACTCATAGCATAAGATAAATCAGGCCGAGAACACACCATGGCATACATTAAGAAACCAACAGCACTAGCATAGGGAACTCGTGACATATACTCAATATATTTGTCAGTAGTAGGACATTGCAATGCTGACAACTTGAAGTGTGAGGCAATTGGAGTACTAACATACTTTGCATCATGCATATTAAAACGATGAAGGACTTTATTAATATAATTCTCCTGACTAAGAAATAGCAATCTAGATTTTCTGTCTCTTGAAATTTCCATACCTAGAATTTTCTTAGCAGGACCAAGATCCTTCATCTCAAACTCACTACTCAACTGTTTCTTCAATATAGTGATTTCTTTCATGCTCTTGGCAGCAATTAACATATCATCAACATATAGAAGCAAGTATATAGGTGATTCATAAACAAATTTAATGTACACACAGCTATCATATTCATACCTCTTAAAGCCATGTGCCATCATAAAAGAATCAAACCTTTTATACCACTGTCGAGGAGACTGTTTCAAACCGTAAAGGGACTTCTTTAGCTTGCACACGAAATCCACTTTACCAGACACTATGAACCCATAAGGTTGGTCCATGTATATCTCCTCCTCAAGTTCTCCATGCAAAAACGCAGTCTTCACATCTAACTGCTCAAGCTCAAGATCATGCATAGCAACAATACTAAAGAAAGTACGGATAGAACTATGCTTGACAACAGGTGAGAACACATCATTATAATCCACTCCTGAAATCTGGCTGAAACCTTTTGCTACTAACCTTGCCTTAAACCTTGGATGCTCACTTGGAGATAAACCCTCCTTTCTGTTGAAGATCCACTTACAGCGTACGGTCTTCTTTTGTTTAGGCAAGCGCACGACATCCCACGTGCCATTTTTCTCAAGTGATTGCATCTCCTCGTGCATTGCACCAATCCACTTGTCACGATCAACCGAAGCAATAGCTTCATTGTATGTAGCCGGTTCAGCATCATTTTCCAGCTGTTCTGCACAACTTAGAGCAAAATAAACAACGTCACATTCCTCAATTAAACGAGTACGGGGCCCTTTATTCCTCTTCTCTCTACGCTCTGAAATAGACAAATTTTCTTGCTGCACAATAGGAGGTGAGAGTGGAACAATATCCTCCCCATCAATTTCAGTTTCCTCCTCATCCAGGTGTTCTAGCTCCACCTGCAAACGAACTCGTGGTTCGTCCTCATCAGAAGAATCTGGCACAACATCAGTCGACAAACTGTCCTCGTACATAACAGATTCATTAAACACAACACTCCTGCTAAAGAAAGTCTTTTTGGTTTCCGGGTTCCACAACTTATATCCTTTTACTCCAGAACCATAACCAAGAAATAAACACTTAATAGCTCTAGGCTCTAACTTTCCATTATCAACATGAGCATAGGCAGTGCAACCAAAAACTTTCAGTTGTGAGTAATCAGCTGACTCACCAGACCATACCTCAATAGGAGTTTTCTTGTCAAGAGGGATGGATGGTGACCTGTTGATCAAGTAGCAGGCAGTGTTGGCAGCCTCAGCCCAAAAACGCTTATTCATGCGGGCGTTAGACAACATGCAGCGAGCTTTGGAGATGATCGTCCTGTTCATCCGCTCGGCTACACCATTCTGCTGAGGTGTGTACGGGATGGTGTGATGCCTGATAATGCCTTCCTGCACACAATAATCATCGAAAGCATGCGAACAAAATTCGCCACCATTGTCAGTACGAAGCAACTTCACCTTTCTCTCAGTTTGCTTTTCAATCATAACTTTCCACTCTTTAAAAGCAGCAAAAGTATCATCCTTAGTTTTCAGTAAATAAGGCCAAACTCTTCTAGAGTAATCATCAATAATAGTAAGCATATAAAAAGCACCACCATAAGAGGGCTTACGTGAAGGCCCCCATAAATCAGCATGTACATAATCCAATGTACCTTTAGTGGTATGAACGGAAGCATTGAACTTAACTCTCTTATGCTTACCAAACACGCAGTGTTCATAGAACGGTAACTTACTCATATTGCAATTCTTCAGAAGTTCTCTCTTCACCAATTCTGTCATACCATGTTCACTCACGTGTCCAAATCGCTTATGCCAGAGGTTAGTTGTACTTGGATCATCATTAGTAATAACAGCAGCAGTACCAGACAAAGTGCTACCTCTAAGGATATATAACTTGGCAGAATTCATATCACCAATCATAACAATGAGAGAACCTTTTGATACCTTCAGGCGTTTATCCCCTCCAGCATATTTGTACCCGTCACAATCAAGGGTACTCAGCGAGATCAAATTTCTCGCCATGGATGGTATGTGTTTCACTCCCGTCAATGTACGTGTCATCCCACCATGGGTCTTGATCTGAACAGATCCAACGCCAACAATGTGACATTTGTTGTCGTTCCCCACACACACAAAATCTCCAGTCTGCACAGCCTCATAAGAACTGAACCAATCTTTGTTACAACAAATATTAAACGAACAAGCAGTATCAAGAATCCATTCATCATCACGGGTAACACATGCAGCAAAAACAGCTAAGCATTCACCATCCGAACTATTATCACCAGCAACAACAGCAGGCTTAGCAGTACCATTACCATTACCGTCAGATTTATTTTTCGGTTGGTATGTGCCGTTCCTTTTCTCCTTGTTCTGTACCTTCCAGCAATCCTCAATGGTGTGATTGGTTTTCTTACAGTACCTGCAGAACTTGTCACGTCCTTTGGACTTGGAACGGTCCATGCTCTTATCTCTGTTGTTGTTGTTGTAGTTGTTATCTCGCTGCTCAGTTTTGCCTCAAACCTGCAAAGCATCGCCTTTGGAGGACGATGCGTTAGACTGCACCATAATTTTCATATTTTCCCTGGTTTGCAGGGCCTCACAAACTTCCGCGAGGGTTAGTTCATCGCGGCTTAACAGTATGGTATCATGCAGGTTTGTAAAAGAACTAGGCAGCGAGCATAACAGCAGAAGAGCTAAATCTTCATCCTCATATTTTACCTTCATCGACACTAGGTCAGACACGATCTCCTTAAAGATCGACAAGTGATTTATCACAGAACCACCATCTTGCATCTTGAGCGAGAACAACTTGATCTTAACATGCATCTTGCTGGTTAGATCCTTTGACATGCAGATCGATTTCAGCTTGAGCCACAACGCTGCCGCGGATTTCTCCTGCAGCACTTCTGGCAAGATATCATTAGATAGATGAAGTTGAATCAACGACAAAGCCTTACGATCTTAGCGCTTCTCCTCAGGAGTCCACTCCCTCGCTTCCTTATTCTCAAAAGAATCCAGCGCCTCATCAAGATCCGATGCTTGCGACAGAACCGCACGCATCTTTACTTGCCACAGAGAAAACCTCGTCTTGTAGTCCAGCAACGGTAGATCAAACTTCATCGATGCCATCGCGAATCCCTAATCTGAAACAGGGCTCTGATACCACTTGTTACACACAATAGCAAATCAACGATGAAATTAAGCAAGATCGAACCAACGGGGACACCAGATTTTAACGTGGAAAACTCTTCCAATAAGGAAGAGAAAAAACCACGGGCGCCAGCCAGCAATACTTCACTATTTCGGGTGAGGTTACAATCGCGTCGGGGTTTACAATGTGTGGCTTATCCCGTGTGGCGGCTTACAAGAGGTATATAAAGGCGGTCCTAACCTAACTAGGTCGGTAACTGTGAATCCAACTACGACTCGGTAACAACTCGTACCGTACGGGCCTCGCGTAGCGGAGGCTGAAATTTCCTTTATCTTCATATGAATTTGGATCACCATAAAAACAACACCCTCGGGCTGGCGGTGGTGGCCGGTTACCACCTTTGGCTCCTCTACGCCATCCTGCGCCACCCGACCCGCACCGTGGTCGGCCTCAACGGCCTCGCCAGGAAGCGCTGGGTCGCCGTCATCATGGCCGTCGGTACCACCAAAAATAGTCCATCTCTCCTTAATACTCCTAACTCTCAGAGTAAATTCTAACTCCATCGGAGGATGGAGCAGAACACGGAGAAGAACGGGGTCCTGGCCGTCCAGACGCTGCGGAACAACATCATGGCGTGGACGGTGCTGGCCACGACGGCCATCACGCTCGTCTCCGTCATCAGTGTCTTCATCGGCGCCACGGCGGGCCGCTCGTTGGCGTCTCCCTCCTCCTCCTCGCCGTCGCCGCTGCTGGTGTACGGGAGCAAGACGGGGCAGGTTTTCGCGGTCACGTACCTGACCATCTCGCTCTGCTTCATGCTCGCCTTCGTGTGCATCGTGCAGGCCATCCGTCTGTACGCGCACGCCAGCTTCCTCCTGGGCCTGCCGCCGGGAGGCGATGAGGAAGGACCGGCGGAGGAGTTCGGGGCGTACGTGGCGCGCACGGTGAACCGCGGCAGCCACGCCTGGTCGCTGGGGCTCCGCGCCTTCTACGTGTCGCTCGCGCTATTCATGTGGACGTTCGGACCCATCCCGATGCTCGCCTGCAGCGTCCTCATGTGCGTACTGCTTTACTTCCTTGACACCACCAGAGACTATGCCAAGGGGATACACCACATACACCGTGAGAATAACGCACAAAAAGATAGCACCATGTGACTTTCGTTATCGTAAGCGGCTGATGTTCCTCTTGCTCAATTCATCCAGATATTAGTAGAAACACATGTATTTTCTCTTCCCGGGCAGCCATGGTTTATAGCGTGTATTTCAGAGTATTATCCAGAGTCTTTTGGTGAAAAGAAACAGGTCTGGATGTAAACGCACGTATTATTTGCTAATCCGATGAGAGTGTGGAGTATTTGTTTATATCCTATACTTTTACAAGGCATATTTGAAGATTAGACCAAGCACACTTTGTCTATAAAGCGGTTCAAACTGGAGATTGAATCGACTCATCACACTGCAGAGCACCGGTTCCAGCTTTCCGACAAGAGAAGCGGTTCAACAAATTGAGTCGATTACTTGCATGTTTTTGTGGGCCATCGCGTGAGATGTGAGAGAGAGAGAGAGGGGTTAAAAAGGGTACGGCATGACCATGCATGCCTTGTTGTTTATTCTACCACGGGATCCACAACCCATTCATCACACTGCAGGAACTACAAGGCGATTCCTAAACCTGACATATTTTTTGTTGAGTCGAACCCACAGTGTGGCCGGTCTTAGTACACTTCACGTTTAATATTTCTCAGCAAATTAGTGTGGCTAATATGTTTGGTCATTGGTTTAATGGGTAGATAAACAAACTAAACCTTGTAAGGGCTATTTGAAACTAACAAAATCATGTGGTGTTTAATAAGGTCACATATGCTCATTTTTTGCAGGTGGTTCATTACGCTACATATGGTCTCTTATGGACATCGAATGTTCTCACTTGATGACGATCGTTTGAGCTATATTCAATCGGCGTTGCTAGAACCACACTAGGCGACTCCTCGTTATGTGTAGTTTTAGTCTACTTTTGGTGTGTTGTTGGTTGATTCACGTGATCCTTGAGTTGTAATAACCTGTGATATGATATTTTGTAATTTTTTTTCAATATAAATGGTTGCATGCATCGTCACGAGGCAGGATGGGGTATTACTCCCATTTATAAAAAAGATCAATCCTCTAAAATTCTCTTTTATCCTAATTCTAATCCCCTATAACTTCTTTTGAGAAATCGTCATTCAGTTTGATAAAAAACAAGATGATCCCCTGTAGCTTCTTTTGAGAAACGTCATTCGGTTTGATAAGAAACAAGATGAGTTTATACTTGAGGACCAGGTCTTCCTGGTACTCATGCAATTTATCCCGAGGATCAGGCTTGATTTATAATCAAGATAAATATCATGATACTCATGCATATATGGCCGTGTGTATCCCTAGTTGATGCAGAGGCCGGGAAGTGAAATTCTCCCCCATTTAAGACACGGTTTGTTTCCCACCATAGCAGCCGTAACAGCGAAACCCTAGCCGCCTCCCTCCCGGGCGGCTCCGGAGCCGCCGCCTCCCACAAGCACACAAGCCCCTCCCGCCCACCTTCTCTTGCCGCTGCTGCTGCCGATTCCGACGGCGGCGGCGGCGCCCCTCCCTTCGCGGGGGTGGCGAGGTGAGATCCCTTGACAGCGCCGCACGGGAGGAGGTGGGGCACGGCATGAGGACAGGGTGGCGCGGCCGTCTTAGCTGGGGCCTGAGGCTCTCCGGCAGCGGATGGTGTTGAGGAGGAGGTGGGGTGCCGCTGGCTCTTGGCGTGCATCTGGTCGCGGATGCTCCGGTTAGGGCTGAGGCCCCGATCTGGGCTTTTGGGGGCCGGCCGGGACA
Organism: Alopecurus myosuroides; assembly: GCA_028641055.1. Lineage (NCBI taxonomy): Eukaryota > Viridiplantae > Streptophyta > Magnoliopsida > Poales > Poaceae > Alopecurus > Alopecurus myosuroides. Next base: position 246,710,069 of record CM054058.1, read on the forward strand.
GCTACGGGAAGATCTGGTCGTCAAGACGGAGATGTCCTGCAGCTGCGTCCCGGATTATCTTCTCTTCTGCTGCCATTCATGCTGGGAGATGACTCGCGGCGAGGGGGCTTGCGAGGATTCAGAATAATGGCGGTGGTCCTACGGTTTCCCATCACGTGAAGATGAAGATCCTGATGTAGGTTCTCTTTGATCAAGACGGGGTGTCGACCGAAAGGCTCCGCCGACGAACTCCCATGGGCGAAGCCTGGAGATTGCTGGATCGGTGGAATTCGGTCGCAATGCTCAGTCATCGAAGGTGAGATTGGAGGACTAGAAACGGTGGTCGGAGTCTTTGCATCGATGGGGAACAGGCTTGGAGTTACAAGATTCGTGCCAGCCGTATGTCAGAGGGGGCGACAATATGCGTGAAGTCCAAATTCCTACCTTTCAGGGTGGGTCTGGCCTTAATTGTTTGTGCCTGGCATTGGTCTTCTTGGAGCCGTTGTTTTGAGAGCGAGGATTATCTTCGGGGTGAAAATCCAAGGTCTGGCCTCAATTGGTTGTGCCTGGCACCGTTCTTCTTGGAGACATTGCTTTCGAAGAGATGGACATCAGCTGTTGCTTAGGTGGTGGTTGTGCGGATACCGCGAGGACTGTAACTCTGTAGCGGGACTTTTATTTTTTATTTCTTCTTTTTATTATCTTTCGGCTGTGTGCATCCATTGCGTTGTTGTAGAGTCCGGGTGTAATTTGTATCTCCGCGATATTAATATACTTCCCTTTATAAAAAAAGAAACAAGATGAGTTGTATGCACTGCTGGAGCGCGTCCAACGATAAAAAACGCGAGGGGCTCGGAGTGTTTCCGACGAGCATTCAGCGGATCGACGTGGCTTGGCCTGTCCAAAACCAGCGTACCGAACTGTTGAGTGTTTCAGCATGTATTTTTTTGAAACTGGTTAGGTAATAAGTCGCTATCACTTCAATACCCTTCTCTATATAATGTGGTGACTAATAAAAATGTCATGGTGTCTCATGTGCTAATGGGTGATCATCTTAATATTACCTTTAGGAGACCGTTATTAGGTGATAAGTGGGAGCGATGGTTAAATTTAGTACAAAGATTGATGGATGTATCTCTTGAGGATACCCCAGATAGGTTTAATTGGAAGTTAACACAGTCATGAGTGTTTTCGGTTAAATCTTACTATGAGCACCAAATGAATGGAAATACACGATTTCTACACAAATATCTCTAGAGGTTAAAAGTCCCACTAAAGATTAAAAATTTCATGTGGTTTTTTTTACCGTAAGGAACTGTTGACTAAGGATAATCTAGTTAGAAGGAGGTGGACGGGGTGTACGAAATGTGTGTTATGTGCGGAGGATGAGACTGCTGATCATTTCTTTCTTTCTTGTGAGTTTGCTCGAAAAATATGGAGACTAGTGCACTTTACTTTTTCTATCACACCACCTGTATCTGTTTCCAATTTATTTGGGACTTGGTTAAATGGAGTGGATAAATGTACCAAAGCAAGCATACACATAGGTGTATGTGCTTTTATTTGGGCAATTTGAAATTACAGAAATGATGTTATTTTTAACAATTTGAAATCTCCTAATTTTTTTTCTACGGGTGGTTCACCGCGCTACGTATTGGATTCAACAATGGGTGCTCCTGTTACCAGAGGATCAGCGAGGACGTTTGACTTCTGGATGCACCCAGATCGTGGCGGTTGTCCGGGCTATCTTCAACCAGGGTGGCTGGTTGCACACTAGGAGATTACATCATGCGTAATTTACATGTGTGGATGATTTTTCGGTGGCTCGTGTTTTCAACAATGCTGCGTTATCGTTGATTTGTAATATGAGATTTTTGCTACGCTGAATAATTGCGATTAATAAAATAAGCTGTGTGCATCGACTAGATGCAGAGGCTGGGTTTACCGTTTCAAAAAAAAAGCAAAACCTTTGCCTTTTATATTGATATAGGAAAAGCATACATGATACGACCAAGGCCAAATTAAGAAAAAGATAATTGCTAGAAATCTAGCGACCCAAAAGGAGGGCCAGATCACCCTACTCCCTCTAACCTATCTGCAAGAAAGATCGTCATTATGTAATCTTTAACCTTCTAAAACGATGGGCCGAAACGGCGAGCCGATGCGGCAGGTTTCAGCCGGGATCCAACGTTGTCGGAGGCGGGAAATCACCCCCCCTCCGGGCCAGCGAGAGAAATCAAAGCTTCATTCTATGCCGTCATGACCGGCAAGTTCAGCCTGAAGAGGGTCGTCAATGCGTGGATTGCCGACCCTGAGAGTGGCGGAGTCTTCAAGGAGGTCGCAAATTCTTTCCTAGCCTTCTCTAGGGGCATATCACCGACTTCTAGCCCCATCTTCTTGTGGAGTACTCATATCGCTTTGTCAACCGCTGGGAGGAGAGGCTTCGTCGCAAGCCTGCTGCTGCGACGAATAGGGGTGGGCGGTTCACGTGGAGCTCGTGGCAACGACGAAAGAGGTGTGGGCAGCACCGACACAGCCGCCGGGCGAAAAGTGGCAGCGACATCGTGCAACGCGATGTGCGATGTGGCGAGGAGACCATCATCATCACCAGCGTCATTGACAACGGCTGAGAGGAGGCATCCGAGCGCAGCGGCCTCCGTGTCGACGTCGAGGATGTCCGCTCCCGAGTCGAAGATGACGACCTCGGTGGCAACGGCAAGAGTGGCGAGCGCTGCCATGTGCCATGCTTCATCAGTCACCATCATTTCCTGATCCGGCTCCTCCACCTGTTGCCCACTGATCGGCCCCTGGCTTGGCCGCACTTCTCCTGCCACCTCTGGAGGCTGCGGCTCGTGCCAGCGTGACTCCACTTCATCGCAGTGATCGTCCTCTCCGGGCTCCGTCAGCAGCAGCGGCGACACGCCCCGCTTGTTCTCTTCAACAAGCGTTCCATCCACGCCCTCCCGCAGTGGCCGCGGCGTACCCAAATGTCAAACTCGTGGCGAAGGGCGTCAGCCACATGGTGCGGCGCCATGCGTAGCCGAGCTTAGGAAGCGTGAGCGGGCGGAGGCGCGACACCCGTAGGAACAGCAGACCAGGAGCTGCAGTCTCCCTCGCGGCGCAAACCGGAAGAAGTGACAGCGGAACGGGGCTCAGAAGGCGCGGGTAGAGATGCGGTGCAGTTCTTTTCCTTGTGGCGAGATAGTTGGCATCGATGGCACCGGATAGGATTAGTGCACGCAGCGACGAAGTGCCCCTTCCTAAGGCAGTTGAAGCACAACCCATGCATGTGCAGAGGGATTGAAGGCCGGGGATGAGTATGTATCAAACTAGCAAACATTTGCGACGGGAGAAAAAATACGTGTTGTGGAAACACGCACTAAGTTATTATTGGCACAGCCGAATATACGTTAGATGACGTTAAGCATGATGATGATGTGTGAATTTATCTTATTCAGTTTGTACTTTAAGAAATTATCTAAGACAAGTAAGTCCGACCCCCCGCCAGCCATCTGCGCCTATCCACGTGGCGGGAGGGGGCTGGTTGTGGCGTGCAGTTTTGTCTCGTTACTCTTCGCTAATTTGTCCTCGTCTCGGGCCAGAACGACACAGGATTGGGCAGGGAAGAGCATGCACGCAACCCCCACTTCCTCGTGATTTCCTCGACTCCTCGCACAAACTTAACTTTTTTCTCGCGACCTCGCGGCGGCGGCCGCCGCCACTCCCTCTAATTCGCCTGCCTCCTCCCCTCTTCTCTCCCAAGTGTAGCGAAGCTCTACAAGCTCTCCTGCTAGAGGCAACACGAGACTGCAGAACCGGATCGGGGCGGAGGTTCCCTTGCGGGCGGCCTTCACGGCATAGTGACAGGTCGCTCTCAAATCCCTTCTTCCTGGTGTGATTCCTCCTATCTGCCCTGATTTCTTCTCGTTTCTTGGCTGCAGATGACGCCTTGTAGGAGAGGGCCAAAACAACACTTACAACAAAAGTTTCTCTTACCAATTCTACTTACCAATAGCGCTTCACTCCCCGGCAACGACGCCAGAAAATAGTCTTGATGACCCACAAGTATAGGGGCTGTATCGTAGTACTTTCGACAAATAAGAGTGTCAAACCCAACAAGGAGCAAAAGGTGTTGACAAGTAGGTGGATAGAGGATTCACTGTAAACATTAGCAAACATGTTTTTGGTGGTTTTTGATATAGCAGAGAAATAAAGTGTGAGTAAATAAAAGATAGTAAATATAATTGCAGCGAGTGGCTCAGTCCTTTTGAGAGCAAAGGATAAGCCGGTTGTTCTACTTATGATTACCAAACGTTCTCGAGGACACATGGGAACTTCGTCAAGCGTTTTTGTTTTATACAGCTGATTGATATGTATTGTTTTGATAGGTGTTGTGTGGTTGAAACTATGCCAATGCACCGCCCAACTAGTACTAATACATACTTGTGATTAAACCCCTTGCAAGCATCCTCAACTACAAGAAAGTAATTAAGATAAATCTAACCACAACCTTAAACTCTGGGATCCTACACTCTCTCGTGCATCGGTTTCCTAACGGGGGTTTAGGTTTCTATCACTCCAGTAACCCCAAAATTTGTAGCCAAATACACAATGCATCCCTATAGGCCCATAAAGTTGAAGTGTCATGTAGTCGACGTTCACATGACACCACTAAAAGAATAACACCACAACTTAAATATCAAACCACTAGATATTACTTCAACATAACTCAACTACTAACATCTTGACTTCTCCCATGTCCTCAAGAACTAAACGAACTACTCGCAATACATCATATGGATCATGATCAGAGGTTATATAACGATGAATAACAATCTGGTCATAAAGTGCAAACATCGATAAATCTCACAAGTATCAACTACTAACAAGTAATCCACACCAGGAGAGAGATCTAGTGAAGAACAATGATATAGAACCCTAATTGTTACAGCGGGACGAATATGGATGGTGAGGGTGATTGTGCTGGTGATGATGATGATGACAATGACGATCTTGATGATGCCCGGAGCGATGGCGGTGATGATGGCGAGGGGAGGAATTTCCCGGCAGATTTCTCCCTGCCGGAGAGCTTTTCTCTCTTTGTTGTTTTCTGCCCCGAGGAGGCGGCGGAATATTTCCTCGATGGTTCTCTGTGGCTTAGGGTTCCTTGGGGATCAAGTAAGCGAATGGAGGCGGTCATAGGTGGGCCAGTGTGGCTACACCACCCCCAGGCGCGGCCAAGGGGGGCGCCCCTAGTGGTGTGGGCCCCTGGTGCCCCCCCTCCGGGTCTCCTCGTGGCTGGCTCCCTCTTATGGACTTCTAAGACTTCTCTGATGTCCCCTTCTTCTTCTGATATTCTAAAATAGGGTATCTTGACGGTGCTTTTTTCCATCAGATTTCTCGTCCTGATTTTTATTCTCCAATTATTATTAAACATGCAAAATAGGATGAAATAACATAAGTAATGCATCATAATATGAAATATATCGATAAATAATAGAAAATCACAATATAAAACAGTGATGCAAAATGGACGTATCAAGGTCTCAAACCCGCCACTTGCGACACCGTGTAGCATCTCTTGGCGTTGGTCGAAGGCCTGCAACTGTGCATACAGAAATGCGAGAGAGATCGGAGTGGTCACCAACCCAAGCGAAGCGCCGAGGGCATCATATCCGCCCCCCGAGTCCAGCGAGGATGAACGAGACGTGTTCCCCGTCTGTAATTGGACACCCGGCAGCAGCAAGTTCATCAACAATCCCTTGCATCTTGGTGAGGGTAGGCCGGTGTAGAAAGCTGCAATTTCTTCGTGTTTGCGAGGGAAATGCGTAGGTTAGTGACCTTGGCTTGACTCTGGGACGCAAACATCTCCTTGATTGCCTGCCAGACTTCGGCGGTGTGCTCAAACCGGTGAACATGAGGAAGGACCTCAGGGGAGAGTGATTGGAGGAGGTAGCCGAGCACGATCTGGTCCCTGGATATCCATGCATTGTACGCGGGATTTGGCACCGTCTTTGTTGTCTTATCAGTCTCCTTTTCTGTTCCTTCGATGATCAGCGTCTCCGGCGGTGCGGCATCGGTTCCATTGATGAGACGGATGAGACGAGCACCACGGATGGGAGGCAGGACTTGCGCGCGCCATAGGGAGTAGTTGGCACGGGTAAGCTTGTTCGTCAGCGGATTCCCTAGGTTAATCGCTGGGATCGTCAATGAAGACGCCATGGCGGCAACGGTCGATGGGGACGGAGGGTAGGGTTTTTTCTTTGTCGCTACGATTAGGTAGACGAGGCGGAAGAGCCTGCTCTCGATACCATGTCAAAGATTAGACGTGGGTTCTACTCGATGCAATACCGAGCCCCATCACGGTATATTTATAGATGTCACGTTGTGGTGCTAGACGTGTACAGGGAGGAGTCAGACTCTAGTCCGTTACATATAGGTTCAAGGAACCGATACTAAGTCTAACACGGACAAGGACCTCCGCATGCACCACCGGACCGGAAAAGAAGACATCCGGGTGATCTAAGACTACTCACAATGGGAGTAACATAGATGGTAACATAAGTGTCACGTAGGCAAAAAAAAGATGTGTCACTTATTTAATGAGGAGAAAGGTGCTAGTGGTATCATAGGTAGATACCGTAACATAACGAATTCCAAAACAAGATGTGTCTATAGCCTAATAAATATATTAGTTAATGATACTACAAATATGTTACTACCCATTGTGGGAGTAGTAACATAGACTAGTATCATATGCGTGATACTAGTGTATGATACTCCCCATTGTGACTAGTCTAAGTATAGCTCATTTGTAACTCGAACCCACTATCGCTCGGAGTGGCTCCTCCCATAGGTCGTCGTTGTTTGTCCCATGGGCTGAGGACCGCCTGCCATGGTTGCTCACATATGGAGATCTAAACCGGAGTATTACGTGTGCACTCCAAGCAGGAAAATACCACACCCACGAGTGGATTGACCCGATATAGCTCCGAAGAGTGGTGTGGTGGATTTGTGTCGAACGATCTCTAATCAGCCATGGCGGTGTCTCCGTGGTTGTCGGTGAAGGTCAACTTTTTGATGTTGCATATTGTTTTGTGTTTTGCTACATGCGCGCACCATTTTTGTCGTGTAAGTGCAAAAAACATACTATAATGACTTGTGTGCATATGATATGGCTACATACATGTTTATGCGGTTCTTGATGAGTTGGATACAAATGTTGAATATGTTGAGTTTTTTTCTACAAACCATGACAACTCTTTCAGTCTTTTTTATGCGGTCAATGGAATTTATTGCATACATTGTTGACTTTTACTACATTGATATGCATAAAATGTTACGTAGTTTTCTGCTCGCAAGTTCTGTTGGGATTTTTCCTCATTGATCGGACCCAATTTTTTTTCAAAACACGTGAAACGTTTCAAGACATAGATCAGACACACGGGTGCAGTCCACTTAAATGGACGGATGGTGCAGAAGGAGGCTCTAGCAAATATTTGTATGGAAGGAGTTCGTACCAGTCTACCACAGGTAAAGGGAGCCCCCAACGGTTTCCCGCCAAGGTCGGCCCCTTGGAGAGGAGTCTTCCCCGAGAACTCCATCGCACATCATTGGGGAGGATCCCTGATCCACCCCCGCTCCTTCCCGGAAGGAACCTCACCCGTTGGGAGACAGCCCATGTGAGGGTGACGTTCTGGACCCTGCGCGGATGAAGAAGGCGCCGCAGGGGACAAAGCGACTTTGGCCACAATTGCCATTCTCGTGTATAAAGTGCGGAGCGCCACTGCATGCACCAAAGCCCGGTCTGAGGCTTTCCTCTTTGGTGCAAGAAGACCAAGTCCGCGCTACAAGACAGAGGCGGCGTCACCGAGCTCCCCCATCGTGACGCCATGGACAATGGAGATGTCCCCCATCGACGAGGACTGCGCAGGAGGCGCAAACGTACGAGACGCTCCACCCTTTGGCACCTTGTGGTAGCCCTTTTCCCGCCCAATGAGCGGGAAAGAGGTCCAAACGCCGGTATAAGAAGGACACCACTAGCCCTTGTAGAAGGGAGGAAACCATCATAGAGCTCGAACCATCATAGATCCCAAGTAGTTTGTTTCGACCACAAGCTCGCATCTGTATTGTAACTACCACGGTGTAATCCATCAGACAAGCAGGAATAGGTTTTTACACCATCACTGTGGCCTGAACCTGGGTAAACTCTTCGTGTCTCCATTGTTCCGTTCGAGAGCTCCCCTCCCGAAGCCTTCCGAGGTGCGATATAATGTGGTTAGCAGCCGTCGTTCGACATTTAGGGGCTACTATGTCTTTGACAGAACAGCCTCTCCGGCATTTGGCACGCTAGGTAGGGGGTTAAGGTGTTTTCTCGCCTCTCCGTCGCCGTAGTTACTATTAGATCGCATTGGTTGACATAAGGAGTAGTGTCCGATCCTGTCACGTTTAACCAAAGGAGTTGTACATTGATCCTATCTGTAAACCTAACCGACTTGTAACCCTAATGTTTTTATATAAATAAAGAGATATGGCCGGCCCTAGAGGTGCACGACACAATCCAATCTTCTTCAGGTTTATTTACGTTTACATGGTATCAGAGAAAACCGCTCCATAGCTCAACCATGGCTCCGCCGTCATCATCACCCTCGATCAACATCACCCAAGACCTTGCCACTGCCATCACAATCAAGCTAGACCAATATAACTATCTGCTATGGAGGGCACAGGCTCTCCATGCTCTCTACAACCATGATCTGTATGGCTTCATAGATGGAACCGTGGCGGCTCCATTGAAGAAAGTCCGTACGGCCGTTGGAGGGACCACAACGGTGGACAACCCTGTGTATGCATCTTGGTTTTGTCAATATCACCAGATCCTTAGTGACCTGCTAGGCTCCCTGACTCCTTCAGGCTCTGGACATGCTTGTGAGGACATCAGCACAGGTCTGAGAGATCCTTGACCGGATGTTCTCATCTCGGTCTAAAGCAAAGACCGTGTAGCTTCGCTCAGCGCTGGTCAAGCCGAAGAAACGGGACATGTCGATGTCCGACTACTACAACCATGTGAAAAAGATAGCCGACACCATGGCGACGGTCGGCAGCCCACTCAGCGACTCAGAGATTATCTCCTATATGCTCGCCGGCCTTGGCGAGGACTACGACAGCTTCACAACATCAATCTCGGTGCTAGCATCAAAGGGTGATGAAGAATTCACCCTCAGCGACATGTATGGGCACATGGCCGCATACGAGGTATGCAACGTTGATCGCTTGTCCCATGGATCCTCTCAGTTTCAGCACTCTACTAACAATGCATCGCGCGTTGGTCGTAGTGGTTGTGGACGTGGCAGCGGTGGCCGGGGCCGTTACAATGGAGGTGGTCGCGAATATGGAGGAGGCCGCAATAACAACAATAATGTCTATGGTGGTGGCCACGGAGGCGGCCACGGAAGTGGATATGGTGGCCGCGGTAGTGGTGACCGCGGTGGTGGTGACCGTGGCAACTACGTCGGGCGTGGCAATGGCCAAGGAGGAGGACGTGGACGCGGTGGTACGAAGTCTACATGCCAGATTTGTGGCATCTATGGCCATGATGCACTCCGGTGCTACTCTAGGTTCAACCATGCTATTCAACCAGAGACGTCGAATAGAGTGGTCGCCTACTCCAACTCCAGTAAGACCGGCGAACCCTCCTGGATCATGGATTCTGGAGCAACATATCATATGACCAACGACATTGATCGTCTCCATACTCAAGACATGGAAGCGGGCACCGATCAAATCCATGTAGCTAACGGTACGCACATCCCTATTCTACATGTTGGTGATTCCTCTATACCTGGTTCAAATCAATCTTTACATCTAAAATACGTTCTTCATGCTCCTCGACTCGGTAAAAATCTTGTATCTGCTAGTAAACTTGCCTCTGATAATGATTGTTTTGTTGAACTTCAGCCTGATTCCTTTTTTGTTAAGGATTGCACTACGAGAGCAATTCTGCTTTACGGTAGATCTCGAGACGGCCTCTACCCCGTGCCACATCTACGTCCTCGTCAAGCTTTCCTCACCATCCCATCTAAGGAGTCGTGGCACAAGCGTCTCGGTCATACATGGTCAGTCATTGTTCAAGTTGTCATCTCCACCAATAAATTAGTGTCAGTTCATCAGCTTCCCTATAAGTTGTCTAGCAGAATTTCCAATTTCCCTCTTGAGTTGGTTCACACGGATGTGTGGGGACAGCCGTCAGATCTGCTAAAGGTTTTAGTTATTATGTAAGTTTCTTGGATATACGTGGGTCTATTTGCTCAAACATAAGTCTGATGCTGAACATGTTTTCTATCAATTTCAAAAACGTGTTGAAAGGTCTCTTGGCACTAAAATTCTTTCTGTTCAATCCGATTGGGGAGGTGAATATCACAAGTTGAATCACTATTTCAAAGACACAAGAATCACACATCGTCTCTCTTGCCCACACACACATCGTCTTGCTCAAGCTTCTGTTCCCATCCTCTTTTGGGATGATGCCCTTCTTACCGCATGTTATCTCATTAATAGAATGCCGAGTCGAGTTATTCAGAATCTCACCCCTGTTACTAAACTCTTCAAAACACTAGTCAAATACGACATTCTTCGTGTCTTCAGGTGTGCATGTTGGCCTAATCTACGACCTTACAATAATTGCAAGCTTGCTTTCCGGTCCGTTCGTTGTGTTTTTCTTGGTTACAGTCCGGATCACCTTGGTTTTCGGTGTCTTGATCGTTCTAGTGGTCGCATCTATGCATCACGGCATGTTGTTTTTGACGAACACGTCTATCCCTTCTCCGCCGAGTCCCCGAAATATTCTTCTCCCACCTAAGATCTTCTTCTTCTTCCCGAACCAGTTGTAGATTCATCAACGCGTAGTAATATGGCCCATGCTACTGATTCTGCTTCTGGTTTTGATGTTACAGGTCAACAGGGACACGTCGATCACGCCATGCCTGGATTGAATGCACCCTCATACATCGATGCCGATCCTCCAGAGGAGGAGGTCCACGAGGAGGCCCATAACGCGTATCCCGCCTCACCGCTTAGCCTTGGGCCGCCTCCGACTTTGCCCTATGGGTCGGTCCACGTTATGGCCGATGAGTCGCCTGTGTCGTTGACTGCTGTTCGCTCGCCGTCTCCACCTCGTGCTATGCATCAGATGCGTACTCGCCGACAGAACAATGTCATCAAGCCAGTTCGCTTGCTTGAGGGTATTGTTCGCAATGATCCTACAAAGTGTGCATTTGCTGCTGAACATGTTGATACGTCATAAACGTATCCCTAATTTCTGATGTTCCATGTTGTTTCCCACATGTTTTCCTTACACTTTTTGTCATTTTTATCGATTTTCCAGACTAACCTATTGACAAGATGTCATAGAGCCGGTTCCCTATTTTCTGATGTTTTTAGTTTTAGAAAAGTTGTTCTGGAAATATTCCCGGAATTGGAAAATTCGAAAGCCAGAAGTCTTAGAAGTCCCGGATGCTTCCAGAACTCCCTAAGTGCCCCGGAGGGGGACCACAGAGTGGCCACACCATGGGGTGGCGCGGGTCCCCCTGGCCGCGCCACCTAGGGGTGTGGGCCCCCTGGCCATCCTCCGGCATCGCCCTTTCGCCCATATATACTCCCTGATGCATAAACCCTAGGGGAATCGTCCTTTTCCACAAAATACATCCGTAGCTGCGCCGCCGCCACCGACAAGTTTCAGGGGACAGATCTCTGTTCTGGCACCCTGTCGGGACAGGGAAGTGCCCCCGGAAGCCACCTCCTTTGACTCCACCGCCATCTCCATCGCCGTTGCTATCTCCTATGATTAGGAGGGAGTAGTTCTCCCCCGGGGCTGAGGGCTCTACCAGTAAGTATGTGGTTCATCTCTCTGTCCCATGGTGTGATCTATATGTGATCATGAGCTTTGTAATCTATTTGAATCCGTAGATGTTACTCTTCATATTTTGCTACTCAAGTGCTTTATTAATATGAACTATGGAGTCACCTTGTATCGCGGCGTGAAGGTGATAGTGTGCACATCCTGTGTGTGTCCTCTATGAATCGTGGTGTTTGCGTGGAACCATCTGGGTCCCATGGTGATAGCATGGGGGTTACTTGGTTGGGAAAGTTCTTACTCCGAGGAGTGCTGTTAAATCCCTACGCAATGATTAGTGTTCGTTATCCAACCGGAGAGGGTTAAGAGTGGAATAGTGAGAGAAGATATCTAGTTATTCATTTATGTGATCATTGTTGAGAGTGTCCTGTAGTGAAAGTAGGAGCCCTAGGCCTTATTTCCAAGCATTGAAACACCGTTTTCCGCCTGTTCTGCTACATGTTTTCTTGCTGCCATTTTTATTTCAGATTTCTATTATCACTTATTATCATCCATATTACTCGCATTTTACTCTCTCTCTTCGCCAAACTAGTGCACCTATATACCTGACAAGTATATTGGGTGTGTTGGGGGACACAAGAGACTTCTTGTATCTTGATTGCAGGGTTGCTTGAGAGGGACATCTTTGACCTCTACCTCCCTGAGTTCGATAAACCTTGGGTGATCCACTTAAGGGAAACTTGTTGCTGTTCTACGAACCTCTGCACTTGGAGGCCCAACACTGTCTACAAGAATAGAAGCGTGCGTAGACATCACCTGTGTCTCATCATGATGTTCTTGTCGTTCCTGCGTGGAAGGCTGCTATGGACATCGAATATGCTTCCCTTCTTCACAGTAAAACTTGGCGACTAGTGGATTTACCTCCTGGATTACACATTGTAGGCTGCAAATGGGTCTATAAATTGAAACAAAAGACATATGGCACGGTTGATTGGTACAAGGCGAGACTAGTTGCCAAGGGGTTCACACAATGGCATGGTATTGACTATACTGACACATTTTCTCCGGTTGTCAAGCCTACTACGGTGCGTCTGATTTTGTCTATCGCTGTGTCTCGTGGCTGGGTTCTTCAGCAAGTTTATGTTCAGAATGCGTTCCTCCACGGAGATATCCAGGAGGAGGTATACATGTGTCAGCCGACCGGCTATGTTGATCTTGATCGTCCTCATCATGTGTGTCGGCTTCAGAAATCTCTATATGGCCTGAAACAGGCACCGAGAGTGTGGTACTCGAAGCTCAGTGTCAAGTTGCAATCCTTGGGTTTTACTCCTTCCAAGGCTGACACTTCGCTTTTCGTTTGTCAGCCCAAAGGTTACCATCTACATGTTGATTTATGTCGATGATATGATCGTTACAGGTTCTTGTCGTCAGGAAATTGAGAAGTTACTTGGACAACTTCATGTTGCATTTGCTGTCAAAGATCTTGGAGAACTCTCTTATTTTCTCGGCATTGAAGTAACACGTCGGGAAGGAGGTATTGCACTCACATAGTCTAAGTAGGCAGCTGATCTTCTTCGGAAGGAAAATATGCATCTATGTAAAGGGAGCACGACAATGATGGCAGGGAAAGATAAGTTAAGAAAAGTGATTGATACACTACTGAAAGAAGCTTACGCATTTGAGTACAAGAGCACAGTGGGTGCACTTTAATACTTGTGCTTGACTCGGCCAGATATCTTCTTTGCGGTAAATAAAGTTTGTCAGTTTTTATCTTCTCCAGCTGATGTACACTAGTCTGCTGTTAAACGAATTTTGCGATATGTAAAAGGAACATTGCATGCTAGACTCAATATATGTCAATATGCATCAACAGAGTTAAGTGTATACACTGACGCCGACTGCGCGTGATGTCCTGATGATCGGCGTTCAACTGGTGGATATGCAGTATTTTATGGACCCAATTTGATTTCGTGTAGCTCTAGAAAACAACCAACGGTGAGCAGGTCCAGCACCGAGGCTGAGTACAAAGCTATTGCAAATGGTACAACAGAAGTCAGTTGGTTGCAGTCTGTACTCCGAGAGTGAGGAGTTTTTCAGTCTCAAGCCCCGGTTTTGTGGTGTGATAACCTGGGAGCTACGTTTCTCACAGCACACCCTGTTTTCCATGCTCCAACGAAACATATAGAAATCAACTTTCACTTCATACGAGAGAAAGTTTCAGCTGGACCTTTGAAGGTTCAGTTCATATCGATACGAGATCAGATAGCTGATATATTCACTAAGGCTCTTGGGAAAGAGATATTTGAAAGATTGAAGTATGGACTGAATTTGGTTAGCACTCGTTCGAATCGAGGGGGGCTATTAGATGACATTGGTTGTCATAAGGAGTGGTGTCCGATCCTGTCACGTTTAACCAAAGGAGTTGTAGATTGATTCTATCCGTAAACCTAACCGACTTGTAACCCTAATGTTTTGATATAAATAAAGAGCAATGGTCGGCCCTAGAGGTGCACGGCACAATCCAATCTTCTTCATGTCTATTTACTTTTACAGTCACCTCCCGCACCGACCGGACCGGCCGCAGGGCGCAGCCCTGGAAGCGGAACGACATCGGCGGCCTCGTCACCAGCTTCTCCAACATCGGAATCTACAACTCTCGCTCCTCCGCGCCGCGATGCAGGCGTGACACGATGCTCGTCAGTGAGTCCCTCGCGGACCCGACGCGGTTCCTGCAGTCTCCTCCGCAGGCGACGTCCGCCCTGCACCCATCAGCTGTGCACGCACACGGCCGACAGTGCTCGCAGGAAGCCCTGCCTGGAGCACATGGACCATCGCGCTGTCCGTTCGAGCCCGGCGCTGGTTATTATCGGTTGGTGCACACCGCCGAGGTCACCCCAACGCGTTCAGCTGACTGGGAGCAGTCCGGCTCCATCGCGGCGGCCACGCCTGTGGCCGGGCCGGCGGAGCCCTACGCGCTCAGGTGATATCCCACAAGTATAGGGGATCGTGTTTAGCCTTTTCGATAAGTAAGAGTGTCGAACCCAATGAGGAGCTAAAGGTAGGATAAGTATTATCTCAAGTTTTATCAACCACTGATACAACTCTACGCACACTAAACGTTTACTTTACCTAGGAAATAATACTAGAGCAACAATACAGGTAAACAAAATAGTTTTGCAGGATAATAAATACATGAAAGTAAAGTTAGTTGCTGCGGCAATAAAGTACACTAAATGATTATAAACTAACAATACCATGAGTGTGGGAAAGTGGTGGTAATTGTGATGTATTTCCTATGATCAAATAGTCAAATACATGGTTGCTACTCCTCTTTAATGTGGGAGAGGCAAAGCTAACAAGTTCTCACTATCCAATGATTGCAAGTATTATGATTGAAAATCTAGCAAATCTATCCTATAAAGGCTCAGTGCCAAAACGGCCACCAGAATGGCTTCGCGAGGCACACTCCCTCCGATTTTGCAGTTTTCTACCCGCCATTTTCCTACCCGTCTTGCTAACCAGTGGGACCAGATCCGTGTGGGTCCATTCAAGCTCCAGAGTCACCCGCTCCCAATCTCCGTCCCCGCACGGGGGAGAAAATATCCGCGCGTCCTCACTCTCCTTCCCCAATCGCCTGTCCTGTTTCTCTCGGATGCGCCGGCGACCTTTGGGCTAGGACGACAGCGGGGGTCGCGGGAGGAGAAGGCACATGGCAGCGGCGGCTCTCGGCGTGGGCGAAGAGGAGGCAGGGGAGGACCCTTCCGCCTCCTTTTGATGCTCTTCATCGGCTGCGGTATCGTGGTCCTGGTCCACAGGATGCAAGCCACCTAGGGAGGAGATGACCACTGCCGCCTCCTATCATTCCTCTCCGCGACAACATCGCTGGAGATTTTGTTGGATCTCGAGGTGGAGAGGTCCTCGATGCCAACCTCCTCTTCATCTATTCATCCACGCGTTGCTCAACGACTGATCTCTGTGAGGTCTGTTTCTTTACTCTTGTCACTCTGATTTTTTGAGAGCCCAGCACCCTGATTCGTTTCTAAACACTCGTGCCCTCGCAGGCTCCGACGTTGGCCCTCACCGCCGCCAGGCTCCCAATCCCCGCCCCCTCTCCCTCTCCCCCAAGCAGCGGTGGTAGGAGCCGGGATCCTAGGCGGCGCAATGGTAGGAGGCGGCGGGATCCCGAGCGGCACCGCGCTAGGAGGCGAGCTGCGGCGGCGCCGGAGCCGGGGAGTCACGGTGGAGCGTGTCCTTTCCTCTACTCCAGCCCACTGCTTTCTCGCTGCCGACCCCTGCTCCATCCCCTCCCTCCATGCTCTTCTCCTGCAGCGGCGGAAGCGGCGTTCAAGGCCATGGTCACGGCTTGTGAGAGCCTTCTGGTTGCTCCTGATATTTTGTTTTTATGGGCAAATTCTTGTGGCTAGGGATTTGATGTACCATCATTCGTCCAAGAGGAAATACTGCTTCATTTGGATTGAACCACCAGGCATAAAGCTAGGAGAAGCTGCTGTAACATATGAACATGCACCATACTGTCGTTTATTGTTCTCCGTTCAAAGCTTGAATGTCAATAACTATCCTGGTTTATTTTTGGAGCTCATCCTGGTAGTGCTTCATACTCAGTTTGAGTGGAATTCAAGATGTAGGCATACAGTTAGATACCAAATTTGTTCCCATATATGTTCACTGTCCATTTTTTTATAGCTAATTTTAAGCTCTGGATCATACATTTTTGTATGATGTTGTATGGAGAGAGCAGCAGTTTTTTTTTTCATGGTTTAAATGAAACTGAAAAAATAGAGACATGTTGATACCTCAACTTGTATTTTTTCTGTTGACATGGATTGCTGATATTCCTAGAAAAAATAGACCGCTTTGTTTTATTAGTTGGGTCAGCTGAAGCATGCTAAAAGGAAGGCATGATAGTGCTCATTGGGCTATAAACTTTGGAAAGTTCACACATGTCAGTTAGCTCCTGTTATGGAGTTCTTGATTTCTACCATTTATCTTCATAGCTTTTGGAGTAGTATATGTGAAGTGATAATACCCTCATTCTCCTGAAAAGTTCAAGCAGCTGCAGTAGCTTCAGAGCAATAGAAGTTAGTGACAATTTATATTTGGTTTATTCGTTTGAGAGCAATTAATAAGAGTAGTTTGGTTCAAGCAGCTGCAGTAGCTTCAGAGCAATTTTTTTGGTTGATGCTTTTCTCAATTGCTTATTTCTTCTAAGAAATTTGCAATGATGTAGTTTCAGAGCTTCAGAGCAATATATCTTATTTATTGACTGCAAGCTTCCCTCTCCATTATGACATGAGGATGGTGGCCGACGAGCTGAGGAGATAATCGCCGAGGTGCGGACCGATGACAACCTGCTCTCTCCAGGCTCCAGCAGCAACATGAGGCGAGCCAATGACATCGTCGGTACCAGCATCGATGTGCTCCCAATGCATTAAGATGGTTTTCATCGGCTGAAGGCTGACGGTATTGGAGGAATCGCTTTGGATGTTTGGATTTTGGTCATGTTTCTTTATGCTATGCTTCCTGGCTGTTCGTGGGCCTATTCGCATCTGAGTTTTTGGGTTTCTGGCTGGTACATGGGACGGGTTATCTCATTCCTGGACTACCTGTTTGCTATACTGTACATTTCTTTTGGCCGAGAGTGTACTAGCTAATCGATGCGTGCTTATTGCCCTACAAACCAATACCGCAGGTAGTTAAATTTTCTTGGTATGTCACTATCACTCCTCCAGTGTAGTTATTTTCTTGAAGATGGATTTCGGGGTATGCTTTCCATGATCGCCTACTGCGTTGCCTGCAGCCATTAGTAGGTACTTCTGCTCTCAGTCTTAGTTGATGTGTGAGTCAATATCCACCACAAAATTATACAGGTGTAGTTTTTCTATGTTACGCAATGCAAATATGTGTTCTGGGAGTCAAATCGTGTGGAGCTGCCCCTTACCAGTCAGAGTAGGGCATTGACGCTGGCAAACTCCGCTTTGTTAGCTACCTGAGTTCAGATGTAAAACTTGTTTGCTACTTTTAGTGTAAATTATACTCATTCATGTTCGATTTTTGGAGTAGTGTTCTAACTATGATAGATAATTGTGTCGTTATTGGTACTTTAAATTCTGACCTCATGTGCATCGGCCTGAAGCAAGCCCCATAGCTTACTATTCTCTAAGTAATTTTTAGACACGTTTCACCTCACTTCAAATTTCAATTTAGTGTTTACATTGTGCTTATGGCTTAAACCCTATATAATTGCAACATTGTCATGCAGTTCATGATTTATGACCAGTACCACTGTCGGACGACTCTTTGTCGCCTTGCTCTGGTCTGTGCCCACTAGCCTTCACTTTTATCCGACAGCTACCGTCAACACCGTGTACACGTGGTGCTGCCGTGCTACTCCCAGTTATTTGCATGGTATGATTCTTTTGAACTTTCCTTTGTGCCTACCGGAATGTTCTTTTCCCTTTTCGTATCATCTTATGTGTTTGGAGATGAAGTTTTATTTCTTCTGTCAAAGATAAGACATGTTCTTATTTGGCGTGATTTTTTTGGTTTCAGGAGAGTGGCAAAATCGGTTGCAAGGATCATTGCTCTTGCTTTGGACCTTGATACGGACTTATTTGATACACCTGAAATGCTTGGTGATCCTATAGCCACATTAAGGCTTCGTGCACTATGAATATGGGCAGGAAACATGTCATGCCTTTGCATCAAATAAAATTTATTCAGCAAGAATCATGACGAGTTCTTACATTTGATGTTATTTTGGTTATCAGGTAAAGTGTCAAATCTTTCAAAGGGAGTGTATGGAGAGGTGCACATTCGGATTATGGCCTAATCACTCTCTTAGCAACAGATTTTATGCAAGGGCATTGAGTATATTTTGAATCCGTTATTTTTATTTTTCTGCACTTCAATTTAAATTCCTTACTGATTTTTTTCTTCTCTTCCGGTATGTTGGTTTTCCTCTTTAGTTGTCCGGGTACTGTCAAACTTTAGAAGCTGAGGCAAGAAGATGTTCCAAGAAAAGATTATGTCGACCAGTTCAAATCTGATGTGATGGCGTACTATGGATACAATGAGTTTCTCATTGAAGCATTTGTCGAGGTGAGCTTCCTATCTCAAGCAGCTATTGTGTGAAATCTTCACTGTGTTGTTTCTTCCGGTTGAGTTACGGTGATCCAGCTTGCTTAGATCAGTAGTTGCAAATTGTCTTTGGCATGCTTGTTAAGAAAGTTGTCGCAATGTATTGATGTTCTCGTTAACATTCTTTTGTGCTATAGTTGTGCAGATGTTCCCAGCTGTTGAGGTTGTTGAGTTACTTGAATAATTTGAGAAAAGACCACCTGAGTGCAGATGTTCCCAGCTGTTGAGGTTGTTTTATTCATCTGTCGTACATGAATAATATATGCAAATGAGCTCAATGAGAAAAGGCTCCACGGACTATTGGGAAACGTACATCGCCTGGGTGTTACAAATACCATAGTTCGTAACTATGATGATATTGCTGACCATAGAATAGATGAAATGTAGACACATAACTGTACATCAGGAGATTGCGCCAGGAGAATCAAAGATGGATATCAAGTTCCCAGTGTGAATGGGAACATGTGTGATCGTCTGAATGGTGCGGCAAAGTGAAATTTTAAGTTCCTAACATGATCTCAGCGTGTTCTATTTGTTTGTTTCTGAATCTAAAAATGTGTGTTCCCACTTTGAATTAGAATGTTGTTCCTGCTTTGAATTCGGGCAACACTTGTTGTATTGGTCATCTGGAAAACTGCGAGTTGTCAATTCTCGCTTTTCAGACATTCGTTGTATATGGTCTTTATAGTTAATATAATGTCGATCTATTATACATTTTCCGAATGTAATGCCTTTAGTTAATATAACGTCGATCTATTATACATTTTCCGAATGTAATGAAGGAAATTGGCCTTCGGTACTCGTGTTTGTAGCTACCAAACTATATCGTAGATTACGCTTTCATCGAGTTTTGATGCAATATAATTTACAAGTTTTTTCCATTTCGTATCCAATCTGGAACAAATCGGACTTCTTGCGCCATTTGGCGCAACGGGTCATCTAGTATCCATAACTATTAGAAGATACATTAAGGTAAAAATACCCAACCATAGCATTAAGATAAAAAAGTCCTCTTTATCCCATATACTTCAATCCTTAGATTGGGTCTCATGTTTCTGTCACTCAAGCAACCTTCCCTCTAGCTTTCTACACATACTACAAACCCTATGATATGATCAATGCGCGCATAAACATATGATGGCACCATAGACCGTAACAAATTCAATATATAGCTCAAACCATCCATAAAGATTCAACAATCAATCATATGACAAAAGGAATCTACACAAACATGACATAGATGCAATAGATCATCTGCAAATAATTTATAATGTAAAACACCATGTTTAAATAGGGCGGTACAGAGGTATGTGGGAGAATGAACCACTGTAGATAAGGAGGAATTAGAGATAGAGTTGGCGGTGAAGACGACGGAGAGGACATCGCAGGGCGGCGCCGATGGTGGCGCAGGGACTCCTTCCCTGGGCCGGTGGCATCATGGGGGAGCGCCGCCCCTTAGCCCTCTTCCTTCATGGTCTTGGGAGCCCTCCCCATGGAGATGAGATCCATGGGGAGGCTAAAACGTGGCTTTGCTGGCTGGAAATTCGTGGTATGGGGTGTCTCCCACGACCTAGGTTTCCTCCCTTTATATAGTCTCACAGATTTCCGTCATCCCATCTAGGGCTGCGGTAAATCAGGCAAAGTTTGACTCTGGAACGTACGCCGTGAAATTCCCCAAAACTTTGTCTTCTGTGAGATTTCCGTTTGACGCTGTCTTCGACCCATAACGTGGCAATCTTTAAAAAGTGTTTTCAGACAGATAACAGGAAAGTCCCAATTCGACTCCAACAAGTTTTCTTCTTGTATTTTTGACAATTCCTACACATCAAAGTGTAAAACAAGAACATTGTGCACTTCTGCAACTATTAGTAGGTTAGTCCAAATAAATCATAAACTTAATATAAAACAAATATGAAAAGCATTAAAGTAGCATGAAACCATAAAAAATTATAGATAAGTTTTGAACGTATCAACATCCCCAAGCTTAGTTCCTACTCGTCCCGGAGTAGGTAAAACGATAAAAACAAAATAATATTTGAGGTTACATGCTACCAACATAATATTGATCATCATAATGTAAAAGCATATGTAAGCTGAGATCATAGAACTTTAACACAAGCATGATAAATAGAACTTTAATAATAAAGCATAGCAATCACCTTGTATCATGAGAAGTAACACAAATAAAACATCATGAATAACAATTCATCAAAAGTTATACGTTTGTTGCAAGTATAGAGAAAGCATGGCAAAATGATATTTCGCTAGTCCTTAAGACTGGGGCAAAACATAAATGTCAGGACACCTTCAAAGTTTAATTGGAAGACTACAACAAATAATTTTAGAACAAGCAATAACACATCATGAATCAATTAATAATGTTTCTGAGACAAATGCACATTAAACTGAGAATGGAAACTATTCTCTCTCAACTGTTCATCAAGTTAGAAGATGTAGACTCAACATAAAAGTTAAAAGACATGCCCTTCGTAGAGGGAAGCATGGATCACTCACGTGCTAGACCTTTTATTTTATTAAATATAGGTATAAAATGTTTGACGCTCCTCCCATCCATCTTACACTAACCATGGCTAACCGAATCCTCGAGTGCGTGCCAACAATCACATACCGTGGAGGAGTGTCTATTTTTAGGAAGGTGTATGCTAATGTCAACGAATGGTAAACAGAAAATACAATATGTCACAAGCCAACTAGATTTCACAAGAGAGGCTCCCATATGAAGGACGCAACTTGTGTGGAAGGTCATCCTTTTTTCTCTTTTGTTTACAAAATTATGCTTTGACTGATAAATCATGGGCAAAAATAGTGAAGATAATTTGTTTGTATTAATTTGGGGCTGGGCACCCCGCTGCCAGCTCTTATATCAATTGATAAGAGGATGAAGCCACTAGTCCAGGGTGTGAAATCCAATCAATAAGTGAGATACAGATTCTCTATTTACGTCCTCATGAGCAAAAATAGGAACACAAAACCGGAGTAATATTGAAAGTTTTAAAGGTAGCACATGAGCAATTTACTTGGAGTGGCAGTTAAATACCACATATAGGTAGGTATGGTGGACATATTTGGCATACTTTGGTTTTTGGTAGTTGGATTGCACGAGTAGAGCTCATACTCAGTACAGGTGGAGGCTAGCAAAAGACTGGGAGCGACAAATCAAGAGAGCAATAATGGCCATAATCATGCATAGCGGCATAAACATCATTAATCAAAGCATAAGTGGTACCAAAATTTCAAAAACTAAATGATCATGGAGGATATTAGTGACTGGTTCGTAGTCATAAACATGGTGTGAGCATGCGCCAAGTCAACCAAATAAAACATTCACAGGAGAACACCACAAATTTATGCTTCAATATGACAAGAACAACTCATGATTCTTTCAATGGCACATTAAACATTCTCAGCTATTTGAAACAAATCATGCTACTCAATAACAACTAGGCTTTAGAATTAAAATAACATCTATCATGATATGAAAAAGTCTAGCCACAGTCCACACAAGCTTCTATCTGCATCGTTTATAATGTTTACCCAATGTAGCAGTTTCTTTTCCCAACAAGCTCCATACAAAATATGTTTTAACAAAAACTCTCTAAATGATACAGAAAGAAAACATGAGAGTAATCACATAACACTACTAAAACTAATAGCTCTGAATAAGAGATGCAATAAAAATAAGAGCTAAACAAGAATTTTCGCAGCAACTAGAAGAAAAACTAATAATACGAGCATAACGAGTATTCAAACGAAAAATGGAGCGTGTCTCTCTACCAAAAAAGGATTCTAGGTTATATTATTGCATCAAGGAAAACAAATAAAACAAAGGAAAAGAAAACAAAATAAAAACAAACAGACGATCCAAGTAAACTTCATATGATGTGACCGAATAAAAATATAGTTTCACTAGAAGTGACCTGATAAATTGTTGATGAAGAAGGGGATGCCTTGGGAATCCCCAATCTTAGATGGTTGAGTCTTCTTAGAATTTTCTAGGATGAACCACGGTGGCATCCCCAATATTTTACCTTGCACTCTTCTTGATCACATTATATCACCCTCTTCTTTTGACCCTTGAAAACTTCCTTCGCACCACACTCAAAGAGTAATTCGCATTAGAGGGTTAGTGCAACAATCAAAAAATTCATGGGTTATGAAAGTTCACAAGTGCTATTTATACTTATAAACATTATCTACAGCCACTGATGTTTCGTGAATCAAATAAATCCACTTGATATCGTAAAAGAGCAAATGCAAGAAAAATGGCAAAATCTGCCAAAACTAGAATAGTTTGTACAAACGGATATTTTCGGGGTAATTATGTTGCTCAAATCTAAAAACTTAAAGAACAAAAAAGTTTCGGAATTAAGCCGAGGAAAGAGCACAAAAAGTTTCAGGTTATTTCGATCTTTCTGTGAATTATACGTTTTTTATGGCAGACAACAGAAATCCGTTTCCTGCGCAGAAATCCAAAACCAACTCCAACTTCCGTTAGAAACTTTACTTGGCAAAACTAATACATGAAAATAAAGATAAAAAGGAGTTTCTACATAAGTATATAACCCCTTGACTCAAAGAAAATAGATAAAAAAAAAGTAAAAATAAAACCATGGGTTATCTCCCAAGAAGTGCTTTTCTTTAACGCATTTTAGCTAGGCATGGAAAAAGAAGGGATGCCTTAGGCATCCCCAAGCTTTGATGATTGAAAATTCTTGAATACTTAATTGAGGTTCAATTGGGAGTCCCCAAGACTGAGCTTTTCTCTTCTCAATCATCTCGTATCACCATCTCCATTGGATCTTAAATACTACATTCACATAAACTTGACAAAAACTCATTAGTAGTGTTAGTACTCTTTAAATAAAATCTACTAATGTTCAAGTATTGACAAGTTTCATAATATTTACTCAACATTAGCCACCGTATATACCGAGGTTTCTTACAAAATTTCCGTTGTCCATCGGAAAACTAAGGAAACTAAGAACACTAAGTACAATATTGAATAAATAACAAAATCCGCGAAAACTGAACAACCTGTAAAGATGGCACTCAATGAGATGGTTACTTAGATAAAATCAAAAAACTTAAACCTAATGAAAGACATATCATAATCTCAGGTTTATGCACAAAAAATTTCAGATCAAAATAATATTTTGAGATTTATCACGATTTTTTACACTGAAGCACAGGAATTCTGTCTAAACAGAATCAGTCAGTAAAGATAGAATTATTAGACCTATCTACGTACCTCAAATCAGAAAACGTTAGTCTAATGAAAGAAAGATAATAAGCATTACTTTTCACTCAAGAAATTTCAGATCAATATCACTGTCTGGTGATTTTAAACATTTTATACGGTGAAGCACATCAAATTTGTTTCTGGACAGCAAAGCAAAACTATCAACTTCCAAGTAACTAGAAACTATAATTATCAATATAGTTTTATGGTACAGAGGAATATGTACAATATATACAATATAAACAAGTTTTTTTTACCGAAAATCTTCCACGGAATGATTTGTTTTGGTTTCATAGGCATGAACACAAGTGTTCATGGTCGACCCCCACATAACCATTACCCATCTTTCCAATCACTTTCCTTTTTGAAAACGTTTTTAGACAACAAGTACAACAATTTTTTTTGTAATTCGTGTTCCCTATCCATAACAAAAGATAGCAACAACTTAAAACTAAAAATAAAACTACTTAGAGACAAAGCAAACAAGTGCACACAAGAACATTCACCCCGCGTTATTGCTCCCCGGCAACGGCGCCAGAAAAGGTCTTGATATCCCACAAGTAGGGGATCGTGTGTAGCCTTTTCGGTAAGTAAGAGTGTCGAAATCAACGAGGAGCTAAAGGTAGGATAAGTATTCTCTCAAGTTCTATCAACCACTGATACAACTCTACGCACACTAAACGTTTACTTTACCTAGGAAATAATACTAGAGCAACAATACGGGTAAACAAGATAGTTTTGCCGGATAATAAATAAATGAAAGTAAAGTTAGTTGCTGCAGAAATAAATTACACTAAATAACTATAAACTAATATTACCATTAGTGTGGGAAAGTGGTGGTAATTGTGATGGATTTGTCTATGATAAAATAGTCAAATACATGGTTGATATTCCTCTTTAATGTGGGAGAGGCAAAGCTAACAAGTTCTCACTATCCAATGATTGCAAGTACTTATGATTGGAACTCTAACAAACATCCATAACTACTAGAAGATAGATTAAGGTAAAATACCCAACCATAGCATTAAGATCAAAAGGTCCTTTTTATCCCATATGCTTCAATCACTAGATTGGGGCTCATGTTTCTGTCACTCAAGCAGCCCTCCCTCTAGCTTTCTACACATACTACAAACCCTATGATGTGATCCATGCGCCCATAAAAATATGATGACACCATAGGACTGTAACAAATCTATACCTCTTATAAAGCAAAACCCCACTACAAGTCATTTATGATTTTTCTATCTATGCAACCAACCTATCCACGTCACTTTTTAATCAGGACCGTCAATTTTTGATCGATGTCCGTTCGTCAGTCGAAGCCCCCGACCGTGCATGTGCCTTCCCAAACAATTGTGCAGTACATGCTAGGTACGAGTTGGCCTCCCCATCCATCTCAAAAAAAAAGGAGTTGGCCTTTCAATCTCACGTGAGGCCACCTCACAGACCAATCTGTCCGCGTGTCCGGTTCTTTTTTTTTTTCCTGCACAACGGTTCCCCAATCCTCTTCCATGGGAGATGGGACACGTAAACAGAAAAAAAGAATCGCTTCGATGCCATCCATGGCCGCGCCGCCGGCCAGATTTCACCATCGACCTTAACCATGCCATGGATTTCACCTCCGCTCCCGTTGGCTGCAATCTTCCTGTCCCCTCGGACTCAAACATGGCAGCCTCATCCTACCCCGGCGACCTCAGCCCGGCCCGCCGCCACCATGGGCGCTGCTCGCCCTCGACCTTACCAGGTGTATTCCCTCGGCCCACCTCAGCCCGACCTCTCCGCCACCATCCTCACTACTCCCATGCCCCCCAGCTTCCTACATGTTGTTTGCATGTCAGTTTCGTCTCCATACTGAACGCCCACTCATCTTTTGTGGCTGCGCCGGTGAGTACCAATTAATCTCTTAAATTTATTTTTGTAACTGCTCCTAATTAATCCATGATTATTTTTGCTCTAATTGCTTCCGCCTTTTAGTTTCTAGGTGCACTATACATATTCCCTCTCCCCTGCTTCGGCTCTTCAAAATTGATCTTCTCCCCACCCTCGCATCCTCAATTTGAGCTGAATCATCTCTAAGGTAAATTTTAGATCGACCTGCCGCCTGCTTCTTATAATTTTTACCCACTGAAATTGTTCGGTGTTGTGGTAACAGGCCTCATGGTGGCTACCTTATTCAGCCACAAACTTCCCCTCTTCATTTCGTAAGGATTTGACAGAGGCAAATTTGGTGAGCAGCAACTTGATGAAACCACATATCTATTGTTCTGATTTTATTTGCTTTCCGTACATCGATACAAATAAAGGATACTTTCGTGTAGTATATGACCTGCTTCATTTTTTAGGTACAGGTTTTCCGCACCTTTGTCCTAGCAAACATAGTCCGTAAGCTAACATTCTTTTTCCCTATGCATATTGTATCGTTCTACATTTTCCTTTTGTTTCACTTTCACATCTTAGTTTGCCTACCAATTTTATCTTACGCATTGTACGGTTCATGCTTCCCACACAGAGAATTTCTGAAATTGGATACCCCCTCTTCAAGTGGGCTCCTCATATTGTGTTACAACATTCCCTACAAACCCTCTTCGCCGCTCTCTCCGTTCCAATTATTACTTCTTTCCTTCACGAATCAGGTACGCGTCCAAACATGTATTAGATGTTCATCACTTTTCGTGTCATTACCTCTGTTCAGTCAACCAGATTGTTGTCCAGTTATTTTTTTTTCTTATACGTCTCAAAGACATCTATCACCTGCTCATAATTGTCATGTAATACTCTGTCTTCAGATTTACCAAATTCATGTGCCATTATCTTTTTTTTTCTTACTTCTCCTGTTTGTCATGGCATTCCCCATCATTCTGTTATTTTCTTATACATCATGTACTAACTATACATAGTTATCATGTCATGTCGTCCCCTTTGTTCAGCTATACCATTTTGTTCTGTTTATTTTTTTCCTTATTACCCACACTTGACATCTATAGTTGTTAATTTATTATTAATCCTTAAGTTCAAACAACATGGACAATGGACACAATTCATCATATTCTCCACGTGGCCGTGGGAGGCCACGGGGCAGTGGTCGTGGTCGTGGCCGTGGTCGCATGCGTCGCGCGCCTGAACAATTGTCCATACCAGAACCAAGTAATACAACTGAAAATCGTCGAGCGCGTAGACAACGTATCGATTCCAAAAGTCCCACAGGTTGGTTCATAAAAAACTAAACATACATTGCTACATATAGAGATTTTTAATTGTACAATAAGAACATACTCATCCATAAACGGTAAACTCTTATGCCAGTAAATTCTTCTACTACCATTGGTGCTGATGAAATCTCACAGCCAACACAAAATCATCCGGTCCATGAACAAGTAGGTGGATCATTCTCTACTTCTTCTTCATCTACTCCACAACAGACATCACGACTATCTTCCCGGAAACATATAATTGGAGAAACTTCCACGGCAAATGATTCTTCATCAGCTCAAACCTATAGACATAGACGTAAGATCCAGTAATATCTTTCCATATATACTTTAGTTAGTGGGATCCTGAACGCATAAGATCAATACCTTACTAGATGTACACTCATTTCAGGAACATGTTTTGAGCCCTTAAACCTTGGTGGCCCTCAGCATAATTGCACACACTGTGGTGCTTTCTTCTGGTACCAAGAGCGTATTCGGAGAGATAGAAATACATCTAATCCTATATATAATTTATGTTGCAAAGGTGGCAGAATATCCCTTCCACACTACCTTCCGCCGCCTCAGCCACTCTTGGGATTATTTACCACGCATAATAGCTCTCTTGCAAAACATTTCTTTGACAATATCCGACGGTACAACACAATGTTTGCAATTACTTCAATGGGGGCCAAAGTTAACGAATCAATAAATGATGGCCATGGTCCTTATGTTTTCAAAATTAGCGGACAGCCATGCCATCGAGTTGGTTCTTTGGTCCCCACAAGAGGCCAGCGCCCAGAATATGCACATCTCTACATATTTGATACTGCCAATGAGATTGCCAATAGAACAAAAATTGTATCCTCCCCGACTGAAACGTTTTGCCTTAATGAAGGCATAGTTGATTCCCTCATAAAGATGTTCAATGTTCATAATCCAATTGTCCAGCTCTTTAGAACTGCAAGTGAAAGACTAAGACTACATGGTGGTGATTCATCTGACCGTTTCTCAATAAGATTGTACGGTACTCCTGATGCACATGGGGATATATATAGTGCACCCGTGGCATCTGAAGTTGTTGGGCTGGTAGTTGGTGATATAGGAATGACTGATGTTGGCAGGGACCTTATAATAGAGGATCATGCATCAAACCTACAACAAATAAGCGAAGACCACTGCAAGTTTATGGCCATGCAGTATCCTATCTTATTCCCTTATGGAGAAGTCGGTTACCATGATGAGTTATTCTATCGTACAACAGCACGATCTGAATCTATGCAACGTAAAAAAGCAACAATCTTAGAGTATTATGCATACAGGTTACATGACAGACCTGGTGATTTTAATACTCCTTTACGAGGTAAAAGATTAACACAAGCTTATGAAGTGGATGCTTATTGCTGTGTTGAAGGAAAGAGAATCAGACATTATAGAAAGGCTAGCTTCCAAAACAAATATAGATCAGCCCCATACAAGTCTTTAACAGATTCTGTCTCAAGGGGTATAACATCAGGATCTTCAGCTGGCCAGCGGATTATTTTGCCTTCATCCTTTACTGATGGCCCTCGCTATTTATACCAAAATTATCAAGACTGTATTGCCATATGCAGAAAACATGGGTGCCCAGATTTATTTATAACCTTCACGGCGAATTCAGCTTGGCCTGAAATCATGGAAGCATTAGCACCCTTTCCTGGCTTGCATCCACCAGACCGCCCTGACATTATTGATCGGGTTTTCAAAATGAAATTAAATCTTCTAATGGATGACATAGAGAAACATGAATTCTTTGGCCTTATAAATGCAGGTAATAATTCGTCCATACATAGTTCCCATGAAACATTTAGTGCAATAGATTACATATTGTCAACTAAAACATAAGCCTCCTGCCTGCAGCTGTTTACACAATTGAATTCCAGAAACGGGGTTTGCCCCATGCCCATATCATCCTATGGTTGAAAAAAGATGGGGCTCTAGATGCTGAAAAGATAGATTGGTACATATCTGCTCAGCTGCCTGATCCGGTAATCGATCCAGTAGGATATGCCGCTGTGGCTTCTTTTATGATACATGGCCCTTGTGGACCTCTAAACTCCTCTTCAGTCTGCATGATACAAGGAAAATGCTCAAAGTCCTATCCAAAGGAATTCTGCGAGCATACAACTATAATGGAAAATGGTTTTACAAAATATGCCCGTCCGAATAATGGACGTACAGTCCGTAAGAATCATGTGAACATCGATAATGCATTTGTTGTCCCTCACAATGTTGACTTAGTGGTGAAGTATCAGGCTCATATTAATGTGGAGAAGGTAAATCATGACGGGATGCATAAATACCTGTTTAAATATGTAACAAAGGGATTTGATTGTGCTAAGATTGGGTTACATTCAAAACCTTCGGCAGCGGGTTCATCGGATCAGGTTATCAATGAAATAAACAATTTTCTTGAGTGTCGTTGTATTACTCCACATGAAGCTTCTTGGCGCTTACTTCAGTATGACATCCATCATACAGACCCTTCAGTTGAAAGGCTCCCTGTCCATCTGCCATTTGAAAATAATGTTATCTACACAAAGGATGATGACTTAGAAGAAGTTATTGAAAACCCAAACAGTGCCAAAACAAAGCTAACTGCATGGTTAATGGCAAATGCACAAATCCTTAATGCTCGGCTATATACCTATATTGATTTCCCCGAACATTTTTACATGGCATGCAAATGAAAAATCTTGGAGTACCCGCCAAGGGTACTATAAAAGAATTGGTCGGATAGCCCATGTCAGCCCTGCCCAAGGAGAACTCTATTATCTGAGAATGATGTTGCATATTGTGAAAGGCCCTAAGTCTTTCTCTGAAATTCGTACTATAGCAGGCCATGAGTATACCTCCTATCGAGCAGCGTGCGAAGCCTTAGGTCTCCTTGGTGATGACCAGGAATGGTCTAATGCTCTAAATGATGCAGCTCAGTGAGCCTTGCCTTACCAACTACGACAACTTTTTGTCACACTCTTGCTATTTTGTGAGGTCTCAAATCCTACCAAACTGTTCGAGGATCACACATCAAATATGAGTGAGGATATTAGGCACCGAACTCAGCGTACAAGTACACAAATTAACAATTCATCTACAGATCTGTTGATTGAATTGGACAAATTACTACGGGATGCTGGATATTGTTTATCTCATTTTAATTTGCCTCTCCCTCAAGGTGGAGAAAGTGCTTCAGAAAATAGGCTTCTACTAGATGAACTAAACTATGACATTCAAGCCATGGAAGCCACTATCGCTAATGATATTCCAAGGCTCAATGATAACCAAACAAAAGTTTTCAACGCTATTTATAATTCTGTAGTAAACAATGAAGGCCGCACGTTCTTTGTCTATGGATATGGTGGAACTGGAAAGACTTTTTTATGGACAACTTTGTTAAATTATGTAAGGTGCCAAGGGAACGTTGCACTGGCTGTTGCATCATCTGGAATTGCATCTCTTTTGCTTCCCGGGGGACGGACCCCTCATTCCCGCTTTAAAATTCCTTTGGACATCCGACCAAATTCTATGTGTAACATTAAAAAGAATACAGACTTAGCAGCATTGATTCAGAAAACATCTCTTATTATTTGGGACGAAGCACCAGTTAACCATAAGTACTGTTTTGAAGCACTTGACCGCACTCTTAGGGACATAATGTCCGAGATTACACCAACTTCTAAGGAGAAGCAATTTGGTGGGATAACTGTTGTACTCGGGGGAGACTTCCGTCAAACTCTGCCGGTTATGCAGAATGCAACTAAGCAACAAATATTGAAAGCTTGCATTGTCAATTCTTATTTGTGGGCAAACTGTAGAGTCCTCGAGCTGACTGAGAATATGAGACTTAAGTCGCCATCTCTTTCAGAACATGCTAAAGAGGAATTGAGTTTATTTGCAGACTGGCTTTTGAGAGTTGGAAATGGGACAAAACCTTTTCTTGAAATCCCCGATGAACCAAGTCACACATTCATACAAATTCCTCAAACACTACTGCTGCAGGAATCGCACAGAAATCTAGATGGTCTGATTTCATTTGTTTATGACTCAGGGTGTCAACCACCGAATATAGCATCATACCTATGTGATCGTGCCATTTTAGCTCCGACAAATGAGATTGTTTCAGCAATCAACACTAGAATGATTGAGCAGTTACATACAGGTCAGATGTCATACTATAGTTCGGATTCAATTGATGATAGTTGTGCTAACCATTCCACCCTTGAGGCATTGTATCCAACTGAGTTTTTGAACAAAATTCCAATGAATGGGCTTCCAGAACATGAATTGCATCTCAAAATTGGTGTTCCTATTATGCTTCTGCGCAATCTAGATCCATCAAGAGGCCTTTGTAATGGAACTAGGCTCATAGTAACACAACTAACAAATCGTGTCATAGAAGCACAGATAATCACAGGAAAAGCAAAAGGGTCAAAAGCATACATCCCACGCATTGTCACAACTTCGGCTCAGTCGAAATGGCCCTTCAAACTAAGACGTCGACAGTTCCCCGTCAGATTTTCTTATGCCATGACAATAAATAAGAGTCAAGGACAGACTCTTGGCAGGGTTGGTGTCTATTTGCCATCCCCCGTCTTCTCTCATGGCTTACTTTATGTTGCATGTTCTAGAGTCACATCGCCCAACGGTTTGCGAATTCTTATTGAAAACAGCCCAACTGCATATGAAAACTGCACACACAATGTAGTTTATACTCAGATTTTCTCTCAGCTTTGCAACAACATTTAGTTTACTGAGGTGCTACTTATTACCATATTCATTTCAATTCTTCTTTCATATGTAATATAGTACCATCATAACTTCTAACTAGATATTACGTAATTTATACAGGCTCCTTTCCACCATGAGCCAAACTACGAAACTCAAAGACGTTGTTGCCGGGCAGGATAATTGCAAGGTTTTGGGTAGACTTATAAGGTTATGGGATGCAAAATATGTCACCACCAACTCATTGATCAGCATTGATGGAGTGCTTCTTGATGAAGATGTATGTATGCTATCTCAGTATTTCCAATCTTCATTCATATAACTAAAACCATTCACTGCGTTGTATGCTTTTACAGGGAACTATGGCTCAGATCAGTGTTCCAAGAAGTTTGGAAAAGGCTTTCAGGCCACTGCTTGCTCAAGATCATGTCTACATTCTGTCTGCTCTTAAGGCTGTTCCTCTAAGGAATAAAAGCCACACTTATCATTACCAAGATTACATCCTTCACTTTACATCTATCACTAAAGTTAATCATCTCGACTCAAGAGGAGCAAACATCCCACACTATTCATTCAACTTCTGCTCCTTTGACGAATTGCCTGCCAAAAGCATTAGTTCCAAACCACTTATAGGTACTCCTATATTTGTTCACTCTCTTTATATCTTTTAATAATGAAACTCATACATTCATTTCTTCTACTTGCACCAGATTTAATTGGAGTCATCAGCGATGTCGGCCCATTTGATTTTGCAGGACCTACGTCAAAGAAAAAAAACAGAAAAATTCAAATCCGCAACTTAGAGTATGTACTGGTCCATTTTTATAACCAAACTTTCCTCAATTAACATAATAAAATTTCCCTGTTTTCCTTTTCTCATTACTATGTATTATTATGTAGAGAACAAACTCAACAAATAGTTCTTTGGGACCAAGAAGGTGAAAAATTTGATGAAAAAACAATCCTTGAAAAATCTAAACAAGGAATTGTTGTAGGAATATTCGCCGGCCTAACTTCTGGAAAGTTCTTAGGCAAGATATATAACTTTTCTCTGAAACAAATGTTGTTATGCATTAAACTAACATATCTCTGAACCTACTCAGGGAACTACGAAGCATCCTCCAGTTCTGCAACTCAAATATACATAGACGTCGATTCACCTGAAGTTGCCACATATCGCACCAGGTAACTAAGCATGCTTCTTCTATACACTACAAATAAATCCCAACTTCCTATTTTCTATGCAATTAACATTTCATTATACAACAGCTATAAATGGGACACACCTTCTCTACACCAAAAACTACCCAATGTTATCCAAATGAGCCCTCTCGAGGCAGCGGGAAAATTACATACCATTGAAGATATATCAACACTACCCATGGAATCATTCCAGGTATGAATTACCTTCATCTAGTCAGAATTATCCAGTAGGAACAACCATTTTTTCCCCTGAAACTAACAACTCATATATCTCATTCAACTTATGATAGGGAGGAAAAACCTATAGCTGCATAGCAAAAGTAACATCTATCGTAGAATCAAAGAATTGGTACTACAAGGCATGCAAAAAATGCAAAACAGGCTATAATAACATCTCCGACACTCCACGATGTGCATGTCCTTTCCCTGTTCAATCAGCAGAGTAATCTACTGCAGAACCTTCTATTTAATGCAGAAATTACTTGACATTTTATCTCTCACATTCATTCCATTTTGTAGGTATAAGCTCCCTCTGACGATTACAGATAGTTCATCCACTATGGACGCAATTGCTTTCTATTCAGTGGCTGAAGAATTAGTTGAAAGTTCAGCTTTACAAGCTTCACAAAACATGCAAATCGATCCAGACAACCAACCAGCAGTTCTGAACATGGCCATTGGGAAAACAAGATTATTTAACATAGGGATGAGTAAGGACTTTTCATCAAGATACCCTATCAGATATGTCCTTAAGAAATCTTTCAAAATAGATGATCATGACAAATCTATCGTGGTTTCAACTACAAAGGTAAGCAGCACATCACACAACTATTATCCAACTACAGTTCATAGCCTTCATTTTGTCATACTAGCTTCAACTACAACTTCAGGAAATTGAAAACGCAAAAGGAAACTCTCAACCAGCCAACGTTCCCAGTCCAACTTCGAGTAACTTGGAGGGGTTGCACAATGATATAACTCCTGCCACTACTGATGTACAAGAGAATGAAACCAGGTATTGCTTACAATTTTCAGCCTTCTTACCTAAGATGGAAAAATCATTAGGCTACCATGCATTTTACAGAAATACTTATCACCATCCACCACATGCTTCTTTCGAAACATCTACTCCTCTATACCCCAAAAACTATATAAAAATTTACGAAACTAGGTAATTCTAGAGAAACATCCATCATTACTTAATCACTTTCTTCGTTTCCTTTTCTTTTAACAATGTACAGTCAAACCAGAACCGGAGCAAAAAGAAGTCTTGATTTTAGCCAGCATGATTCCAACCAATCAATCAGGTATCAGAACACTTTACTACCAAAAAAGTCTTGATTTCTGCCACTGTGATACTAACAATAAAAAACACAAAACTTACAAGCCTTATAAGATGTCATCTATTTAATAGAATTCTGTTTATACAGGTCAATGGATGAAATGAATAGTAACAAACCAGACAGCATCCCCGGTGAGAATTCAACAAATCCAATTCCTATGAGGTAAATCTACCATTTCCACAAATATAATTAACACAAAACTTACTACATACTGACTAAATACAAACTTTATTCCCATACCATTTTCTCAAGCATAGCTCAAGAGAACATGATTTGGATCCTATGAAAAGACACAAGCAAGGGTGCGTACCTACTCCTCACATCATGTTTTAATAACCGTCATATACTAATAATTTATGATCTAGCAGGGATGAAAATGGTATCACTGTCTTAAATAACAACTAGCGACAGGGGTAAGCCAACATAGAAGCAACATATCATCGGTAATTTTCTATGAAAAGCTTCAACTATTTCATTCCGGCAGCTATTAATTTTCTTGCTTGCGTTACTTACATTCTTTTACCATGCATGTTATGTTTTGCAAAACATGCAGGACAACTTCCATTATGATTCCACCAATTCTAAACTTCACGGCATGCGACTGCGACAAGACAATATACCTTGGATTGATTAAAAGAAACATACTTACGAGCAACTACTGTAATCACATTTTTCGCATACACCAATGCTTCCTGTTATACATAAGGCTTATGTCGCTCACTGCAACCACATGCGGGACCATGGAAATATTATATGGCAGTAAAAGTTCAAGCTTTTTTTCCTTTCGTACGTACAATATTATCCGCTCTGTTGTCGCCATGTGTTACCTGACTGTTGTTATGTCCAATAAAAAATTTCTATGATTGCTGCGAGTATGATTCTATCATTTTTGTTATGTCCTATTTCGGGTCTATATTTCGATTGATTTTGTCGCATTTTGTTCAGCCTTTCCGCCTGGATCAACAA
Organism: Alopecurus myosuroides; assembly: GCA_028641055.1. Classification (NCBI taxonomy): domain Eukaryota; kingdom Viridiplantae; phylum Streptophyta; class Magnoliopsida; order Poales; family Poaceae; genus Alopecurus; species Alopecurus myosuroides. Next base: position 246,745,781 of record CM054058.1, read on the forward strand.
TAACCCTGCCGTATCTATACTTCTGTTGGTTCAGTTAGGAACTTTAAAATGCCATTAGTATGACAATGGATGCAAAATATCTGTATGTATATATTCCCATTGAATGTCCGATTAAAGTTAAGATATTCTTTTCAATTGGCAGTTTATATCCATTCACTTAATGTAATTAATTACGCATTAACCCTTTCTTAAATGTGCCCAATGCAACCCACCTATATAAGACCAGCCCTCACAAGTATCCTCCATACAAACTCATCGTTCATTCCACAATTTTTTTTTCTGTTACCAAAGGCATGGACACTCAGCAGGATGGCAATAGGTACGTACACTAACTCATTGTTCTTTTCTCAACTCTCCATGCATATGTTACTTACGAAAGGTACACCTATTTTCTACAGGAACCTACCTCACACACCTAAAATTATTCTACCGCCATTCAATCATCCATCAAAAGAAGCTCATAAAAAGTACATACAGGTTCTTGTAAATATGAAGAGTACTACGATGCCAATCACAATTTCCACTTCCAGTGGCAGCGTCACACATATAGAAACAACCACACAATCATCCAAGGATCATCCATTCAAAGGTGCCAAGTATATCTTCGAGTACATAAAAAGTGGAACTCCACATGTCAAAATTGTTCTTGCTGAACAAGCTACCAGCGCGGACAACTGAAAATTAGTTAACACATGTTTTGCTTATAACCAATAAATACTATGTACTACTATAATAATTATATAATAAAATCATATGTACCTCCCTATTTAATATTCATACGATCTAAAATTTCTGTTACTATTCCATAAGTCTGAATATAATATAAGTATAATTCAACAAATACCCGCGGCAACGCGCGGGGTATTCCTCTAGTTCAATATATAGCTCAAACCATCCATAGAGATTCAACAATCAATCATATGACAACAGGGATCTACACAAACATGACATAGATGCAATAGATCATCTTCAAATAATTTATAACGTCAAACAACATGTTTATATAGGGCGGTACAGAGGTGTGTGAGAGAATGAAAAACTATAGACAAGGAGGAATTGGCGATGGAGATGGCGGTGAAGACGGCGGAGAGGACAGCGCAGGTCGCAGGGCGGTGGCGCAGGGACTCCTTCCCTGCGCCGCCGGCATCATGGGGGAGTGCCGCCCTTAGCCCTCTTCCTTCGTGGTCTTGGGAGCCCTCCCCCATGGAGATGAGATCCGTGGGGAGGCTAAAACTTGGCTTTGGTGGCTGCAAATTCGTGGTATGGGTGTCTCCCACGACCTAGGTTTCCTCCCTATATATAGTCTCACGGATTTCCGTCATCCCATCTAGGGCTGCGGTAAATCGGGCGTATCTCGACCGTCCAGACTCAGAATCAGAAGAATTTATATCTAAAATGTACGCCGCAAAATTCCCCACAACTTTGTCTTCTGTGAGATTTCCGTTTGACGCTGTCTTCGACCCGTAACATGGCAATCTTTAAAAAGTGTTTTCAGACAGATTTCAGGAAAGTCCCAATTCGACTCCAACAAGGTTTCTTCTTGTATTTTTGGTAATTCCTACACATCAAAGTGTAAAACAAGAACATTGTGCACTTTTGCAACTATTAGTAGGTTATTCCAAATAAATCAAAAACTTAATATAAACAATTATGAAAAGTATTAAAGTAGCATGAAACCATTAAAAATTATAGATACGTTTTGAACGTATCATCAGGGCTCGACGCCCTCGAGCGCATGACACGACATCCTTCGTCCCGGGAAACGCTACCACCAACTCAGAGTGGCCTAGGTACCGAGAGTGGCGGGCGAGCGCCCGGCCAGGGTGCTGCTACGCGTTCAACATGACCTGTGGGAGGCAAGGTGGCCTTCAACATTACAGCCTCGCCTCCGGCCTCGCTACACCGGCGACATTCCCTCGCTGGACTTCCTGCGGAGGTATGAGGTGAGAGTTAAGGCTGCCGGGGGAGGCGACCGGTGCCTCTTGAGGTACTTCCCCCTGGGTCTCCGCGGCCCCGCGCTCGCGTGGCTACTAAATCTCCTCGACTACTCTGTGAACTCGTGGGAGGACCTGCGTGCGCAGTTCCTCCAACGCTTCCGTCACTGCGGCTTTCTTCCATGCGGCGAGCTTGAGGGTCACGTGACTCTCTGGCGCTTTGCCTTGGGACGCGGCGGTCGCAGATTGTCGGAGGCGCACGACAAAGATTAGATGTATAGTGTGGAAAATAGTGTACGCTTGCAGTAAGTAAAGAAAGTAGCGAATTGTAGTGGTTTGTTTAACGGTCTAGGAAAATGGACCGGGGTTCACACGTTCACTAGTGGTGTCTCTCCATAAAGATAGCATGCTGGATGAACAAATTACAGCTGGGCAATTGACAAATAGAGGTTGCACCGTAGTGCAGATTCATGACATGATGTCTACTATGATATTTAGTGCAGACATTACAACAATATACATAGACCGTAATCTAACTGCATCTATGAATAATAATGCACCCTCAGGTTATCATCCAAACCCCCTTAGGTATTAAGTTGCAAGCAACAGATAATCGCATTATGCAATGCGTGTAATGTAAGCAATGATTGTGCACGCGGGCACTCACACCGCTGTTTTCTCCCTAGTGGCAACAACACATCCTCCCCCGTCACGTTTCTGTCACTCGAGCACATGCGAAGAGGAGGCATGAACCCAACTATCGAGCATAAATACTCCCTCTTGGAGTCACTAGCAACTACTTGGCCAGAGCAACCACTAGCATTAGAAAGCTTGCAAGATCACAAATAACATATGAAATAAAGACTATAATCAACTTGGCACAAGTTCAATATTCATCGGCTCCCAGCAAACGCAGCACATAGAATTACATAAGAACAATCTCGATCATGTTAGGCAGCTCACGAGATCTAAACATTGAGGCATAGGAGGAGATGAACCATCTAGCTACTGCTATGGACCCGTAGTCCTAGGATGAACTACTCACACATCACTCCAGAGGCAGGCATGGTGATGAGGAGGCCTCCGGTGATGATCTCCTCTCCGGCAGGGTGCCGGGAGACAGCTTCAGAACCCCCCTGATCTAGGGTTGACGACGACGGCGGCTGCAGAACTTTTCGAGGATTTTTGATCAGTTGCTTAGGGTTTTCCTTTGGAGGGGAATAAATAGACGAAAGGGCGGAGTCCGTGGGCCACCAGGGTGGCCTCACCACCCCAGGCGCGGCCAAGGGGGGCCCCACGCCTGGCTATGGTGAGGGCCCCCCTGGTGCCCGTCTTCAACTCCTCTTCGGACTTCTAGATGCTTCCGGGGAAAATTGTAACTTCGGGATTCGTGGGGTCCAATTCCGAGAATATTTTAAGAACAATTTTTCTGAAATAAAAAACAACAGAAAACAGGGAACTGGCACTTGGCATCTTGTTAATAGGTTAGTCCCGGAAAACGTGTAAAAATGCTATAAAAAGGGAGAAAACATGTAGCAATTGGCATAATATCATCATGGAACATCAGAAATTATAGATACATTGGAGACGTATCAAGCATCCCCAAGCTTAGTTCCTACTCGTCCTCGAGTAGGTAAACGATAAAACAAAATAATTTCTAAGGTGACATACTACCAACATAACTTGATCATCAATAATGTAAAAGCGTATGTGAGATGAGATCATAGAACTTAAACACAAGCATGGTAAATATAACTTTAATAATAAAGCATAGTAATCACTTTGCATCATGAGAAGTAACTTAAATAAAAGATCATGAATAACAATGCAAAGAAAGATATACGTTTTTTTCAAGTATAAAGAAAGCATGGGAAAGTGGTATTTCACAAGTCCTTAAGAGTGGGACAAAACATAAATGCCAGGACACCTTCAAAGTTCATGAGGAAGACTAGAAAAAATAGTTGGAGAACAAGCAATAACACATCATGAATCAATTAATAATGTTTCTGGGACAAATGCACATAAAACTCAGAATGGCAAAAATGCTCTCTCAAATGTGCATAAAGTTAGAAGATGGAGACTCAACATAAAAGTAAAAGAAATGCCCTTCGCGGAGGGAAGCAGAGATCAACTCATGTGCTAGAGATTTTATTTTATTAAACAGAGGTATTAAAAGTTTGACACTCCTCCCATCCATCTTACGCAAACCATGGCTAACCGAATCCTCGGGTGCCTGCCAACAATCACATACCGTGGATGAGTGTCTATATTTTGGGAGATGTATGCTAATGTCAACGAATGGTAAACAGAAAATATAGTACGTCACAAGACAACTAGATTTCACAAGAGCGGCTCCCATATGAAGGATGCATCTGGGTAGAAGGTCATCCCTCTTTATCTTTTGTTTACATAATTATGCTTTGACTGATAAATCAGGAGCAAAAATAGTGAAGAGAATTGGTTTGCATTAATTCGGGGCTGGGCACCCTGCCGCCAGCTCTTCTATCAATTGGATAAGAGGATGAAGCCACTAGTCCAGGGTGTGAAATCCAATCAACAAGTGAGATAAAGATTCTCTATTTACGTCCTCATGAGCAAAAACAGGAACACAAAACAAGAGTAATTTTGAAAGTTTTAAAGGTAGCACATGAGCAATTTACTTGGAGTGCCAGTGAAATACCACATGTAAGTAGGTAGGGTGGACACAATGGAAAAAATTTGGTTTTAGGGAGTTGGATGCACGAGTAGAGCTCATACTCGGTACAAGTAGAGGCTAGCAAAAGACTGGGAGCGACAAATCAAGAGAGCATAAGAGACATAATCATGCATATCGACATAAACATCATTAATAAAAGCATAAGTGGTACCACAAGTTCAAAAACTAAATGATCATCGAGGCTATTCATGAATGGTTCATAGTCATAAACATGGTGTGAGCATGCGCCAAGTCAACCAAATAAAACATTCAAAGGAGAACACCACAAATTTATGCTTCAGTATGACAAGAACAACTCATGATTATTTCAATGGAATATTACACACTCTCAGCTACTTAAGGATAATCATGCTACTCAATAACCACAAGGATTTAAAACTAAAGTAACATCTAGCATGACATGAAAAAGTTCTAGCCACAGTCTATACAAGCTTCTACATGCACAGTTATAAATTCTACCTAAAGGAGAAGTTTCTTTTCCCAACAAGCACCATACAAAACATGCTTTAACAAAAACTCTCCAAATGCTACAGCAAGCAAACATGAGAGTACTCACATAACACTACTAAAACTAACAGAACTAAATAGGAGATGCAATGAAAACAAGAGCTAAAGATGAATTTTTGCAGCAACTAGAAGAAAAACTAAGAATACTAAGTATTCCCACGAAAAGCGGAGCGTGTCACTCTCCAATAAAAGAATTATGGGGTCCAACCAAGCTTATTTCAAAAAAAAAAAAAAAGCAAAAATAAAAGATGCTCCAAGTAAAACACATAAGATATGACCGAATACAAATATAGTTTCACTAGAAGTGACCTGATAATTTATCGATGAAGAAGGGAATACCTTGGGCATCCCCAAGCTTAGATACTTGAGTCTTCTTGGAATTTGCTGGGATGTACCACCGGGGCATCCTCAAGCTTAGGCTCTTCACTTTTCTTGATCACGTCATATCATCCTCTTCTCTTGACCCTTGAAAACTTCCTTCACACCAAACTTCTCACAATCTTCATTAGCAACGTTAGTGAAATCAAAATAATAAATTCACATGGTTCAGTTTCAACACAAGCCTAACACTCATAAACACATTAGCTACTGTCAGAAGTTCTTTTAAAACTCTTTTTCTCAAAAGAAGACCAAAAAAAAGAGATTAAGATGCAAATGCAATTATTGGCAGAAATCTGCCAAAACAGGACATCAGGTAAAGATGATTTTTTTTAGAAAATCGTATGTTGCTCAAATCAAAAAGTTTTCAACTAAGAAAAGTTGCGTATATAGCCCGGGATCACGCACAAAAAAACTCAGGTCATTTTGAATTTTCTGTGATTTAATACGAATTTAATAGTGGACAAGAGAAATTTGTTTCCTGCGTAGAAATCCGAAATATAGTCTTAAATTTCCACTAGAGGCTTTAGTTGGCTCAACAAAGACACACAAAAAAAATATACAGACGGGTTGCTAAGGAAATAGACAACACCCAGGTGCAAAGCACATAGAAAGAAATGACAGAATACGGGCTGAAAACGGAGAAATAAAACGGGTTGTCTCTCGGTAGCGCTTTTCTTTAACACCTTTTAGCTAGGCCCGAAAAAATGGATTCAGGTGTTTTCGAGTCAAGAAGATGCTCACATAAGAAATATGCATTAAGAAAAACAGAGCATCAAGAAGCAAGTATAAAACAAATTTAAGTCTAACCCACTTCCTATGCATAGGAATCTTGTAAAGAGATAAATTAAAGAAGCTCAAAATAGAAATCATGGGAAGGTAGAACAAGAGCAACTTCAAAACTTTCAACAAAAAGAGAGGTGTTTTAGTAACATGAAAATTCCTACAACCATATTTTCCTCTCTCACAATAATTTCCAGTAGCATCATGAATAAACTCAACGACATAATTATTACATAAAGCATGTTTTTCATGGTCTAAAAGCACAAAATTCATATCAAGCTCCAAAACAGTGGGATCAAAATTTAAAATAAGCTCCTCTTTTTCCCCACTTTTAGCAATAGAAAAACAACATGATTGATCACTCATAAAAGTTATAGGACACATTATAGCAATCATATTTTCAGTAACATTATGATTTATAACATCAAGTAACTTAGGACCATCATCAAGAGCATTATCATATAAATTTTCTAAACAAACTACCTCATTATCATGCATACCAATAGTTGGAATAAATAGAGGATTCTCATAGGATTTATCAAAGTAGCATGGATTATCATAAAAAACAGTAGCAATATCATTCTCACAAGTTTCATTCATAGTAGTATCAAGGTCACAAGTATAGCAAGTATCAACTTCATCAAAAAGGGATATTCCAAAAGAATCAATAGGATCATCACAATTATGAGTCAAAGAGTTACTATCATTTGGACGTAGACATGGGTTCCATTCTTCCTCCTCTTGATCATCACTCTCCTCCTCTTTTTCATCCAATGAGCTTCCAGTTTCAGCAATTTCTTGTTCCATAGGTTCATGTAAGGCATTAGTCCCTTCCTTAGGTTGAGAGCATTTATTAAGATATTCCATTATGTAGTAATTACAATCCTTGTAATTATCAAAGCAATATTCAATTATAGCATAAATGTCATATGTATAAGGTGCATCATCAAAACTTTCAAGTAAATAGGCTATTTTGAATGCACCCTTCCAAGCAATAAATTTCTCAATTTGTTCCACATCATAAAATTCATAATTTCCCTTAACATAAGAAGATATGGTAACATCATCATTATACTCACATTGAAAAGGGAGGTGTTTATACGTCCTACAACAACGAGATTTATCAAATCAATAAGTAACATTATAAGTAGAGCACAAGTTTCTAGCATAGTCATGCAATTTATTAATTTGTTCCCATAAGTGTTTCTCTTTTTGTGACAAGCGGTGTTCATTATAATATTTTTGTTGTTCATCCGTGAACCCACCTTGCCTAGTAGATCTAGTTTCAAAGACATCAAACATTGATAGCAAGCATGATAAAGCAAAAAAATAACAACTAGAATAAGAACTTATTTTTTTTGTTTTTTATAAAACGAAGCAAACAAGACAAAAAATAAAAACAAGACAATACACAAAATAAAGAGGTTGAGAGTGAGAGACTCCCCTTGCCAGAAGACTTCTTTCTCCTCGGCAACGGCGCCAGAAATTCTTTGATACGCCTTGATGGTGCCAGGAATTCTTGTTGCTATGGATGACGTGTTGGGAACCCCAAGAGGAGAGTGTGATGAGTGCAGCGGTAAGAATTTCCCTCAGTTAAGAACCAATGTTATCAATCCAGTAGGAGAAAGAGGATCTTCGGAAGGGTGATGCCACTGGCGTTGCTGATGACGCCTCACCGATGTGAGCAACAACACGGAACCTGCACACAACACAACCAAAATACTTTGTCCCAACGGTACAGTGAGGTTGTCAATCTCACTGGTCTTGCTGAAAACAAAGATTAGACGTATAGTGTGGAAAATAGTGTATGCTTGGAGTAAGTAAAGAAAGCAGGGAATTGTAGTGGTTTGTTTAACAGTGTAGGAAAATGGACCGGGGTTCATAGGTTCACTAGTGGTGTCTCTACATAAAAGATAGCATGCTGGGTGAACAAATTACAACTGGGCAATTGACAACAAGAGGTTGCACCGTAGTGCACATTCATGACATGATGACTACTATGATATTTAGTGCGGGCATTACAACAATATACATACCATAATCTAACTGCACCTATGACTAATAATGCACCCTCAGGTTATCATCCGAACCCCCTTAGGTATTAAGTTGCAAGCAACAGATACTCGCGTTAAGCAATGTGTGTAATGTAAGCAATGATTGTGCACGCGGGCACTCACACATCTGTTTTCTCCCTAGTGGCAACATCACATCCTCCCCCGTCATGTTTATGTCACTCGAGCACAGGCGAAAAGGAGGCATGAACCTCACTATCGAGCATAAATACTCCCTCTTGGAGTCACTAGGGACTACTTGGCCAGAGCAACCACTAGCAATGGAAAGCATGCAAGATCACAAATAACGTATGCAGTAAAGACTATAATCAACTTGGCATAAGTTCAATATTCATCGGATCCCAGCAAACACAGCACATAGAATAACATAAGATTTTTTTTGATCATGTTAGGCAGCTCACGAGATCTAAACATTGAGGCATAGGAGGAGAAGACAACCATCTAGCTACTGCTACGGACCCGTAGTCCAAGGATGAACTACTCACGCATCACTCCGAAGGCAGGCATGGTGATGAAGAGGCCTCCTGTGATGATCTCCTCTCCGGCAGGGTTCCGGAAGACAGCTTCAGAACCCCCCTGATCTAGGGTTGACGACGACAGCGGCCGCAGAACTTTTTGGGGATTTTTGATCAAGTGCTTAGGGTTTTCCTTCGGAAGGGAATAAATAGGCGAAAGGGCAGCGTCGGTGGGACACCAGGGTGGCCTCACCACCCCCAGGCGTGGCCAAGGGGGGACCCACGCCTGGCTATGGTGAGGGCCCCTGGTGCACGTCTTCGACTCGTCTTCGGACTTCTGGAAGCTTCCGGGGAAAATAGGTACTTCGGGATTCGTGGGGTCCAATTCCAGGAATATTTTAAGAACAACTTTTCTGAAATAAAAAACAGCAGAAAACAGGGAACTGGCACTTGACATCTTGTTAATAGGTTAGTCCCGGAAAACGTGTAAAAATGCTATAAAGAAGGGAGAAACATGTAGCAATTGGCATAATATCAACATGGAACATCAAAAATTATAGATACGTTGGAGACGTATCAACTCTCCCAGAGCCATGGCCTTTAGCGAGTACATGCAGGGAATCCGCATGGCAAACCTTTGCACCTGAACTCGCGCGAGTCTCAACCCCATGACGATGGGAGTCCTGTGTCCGCACGGGGCGTCAAGTGCTTTTTGGGGGACCGCATGGTTGAGATTCCTAAGCATGTAATGTAGAGCCTCACCCTAGCAGTAAAGATCCTTTTTGCTAACAACACTTGTCTCTCGGCAAGCCCTTCTTCCTTTCTTCGGGAGCACTGATACGTCATAAACATATCCTTAATTTATGATGTTCATGGTTGTTTCCCACATGTTTGCTATACACTATATGTCATTTTTATCGATTTTCCCGACTAACCTATTGACAAGATGCCACAGAGCCAGTTCCCTGTTTTCTGCTGTTTTTAGTTTAAGAAAACTTGTTCTAGAAATATTCTCGGAATTGGAAAATTCGAAGCCCGGATGTCTTAGAATTCCCGAAGGTTCCACGGAGTGCCGAAGAGACCCGGAGGGGGGCCTCAGGGAGCCCACACCATAGGGCGGCGCCCCTGGATGCGCCATGGGGTGGTGTGGCCCCCCCGACCTCTACCGCCTTTGACCTTTCTCCTATTTTATCCCCCCGAGGCTTAAACCCTAAAGATATCCAACTTCATCCCGAAAAGCACCCGAGGCTGCCGTCATCGTCATGCCGAGATCGGGAGGGTTCTGGAGCTCTCCCCGGCACCCTGCTGGGAGGGGAAATCCTCACCGGAGGGGTCTAGACCACCATGCCCTCCCCCGGAGTGATGCGTGAGTAGTTCATCCCTGGACTACGGGTCCATAGCAGTAGCTAGATGGTTGTTCTCTCCACTTTGTGACTCATGTTTAGATCTTGTGAGCTACCTAACATGATCAAGATCATCTTTATGTAATGCTACATGTTGTGTTTGCTGGGATCTGATGAATGTTGAATGATATGTCTTCTGATTATCAATCTATCATGTTATCTTCATGCATATGTTATTTATGATCTTTCATGCTCTCCGTTATTACTATATGCTTTGGACAAGTAGATGCTAGTAACTATAAGAGGGAGTATTTATGCTTGATAGTGGGTTAATGCCTCCTTTGCATCTGTGCTCGAGTGAAAGAAACATGACGGATGGAGGATGTGCTGTTGCCATTAGGGTGAAAAAAACAATGCTTTGTCTAAGGATGATGTTATTTTTTATGTTACACACTTTGCTTACTGCAATTATCCGTTGCTTGCAACTTAATAACCAACGTTTGTTCGGATGATATTCGGAGGGTGGATTATTAGTCATAGATGTAGTTGGATGACGGTCTATGTATTTTTTTTGTAATGCCCGCATGAATCACATAGTATTCTTTATGTCTTGCATATGCACTACGGTGCAGCCTACATTTCTGTCAATTGCCCAACTATAATTTGTTCACCACACATGTTATTTATCTTTCACGGAGAGACACCACTAGTGAACTGTGTACCCAGGTCCTTTTTCCTCATACTGATAAACACCTACTACTTTCATACCATTCTTACTGTTTTCCACACCATACGTTTAACCTCTTTGTGTTCAGCAAAACCGGTGAGATTGACAACCTCACTGCTTCATTGGGGCAAAGTTATTTGATTGTGTTGTGTAGGTTCCACGTTGCTGCTGAACCGGTAGTGCACCCTTCCACCTCAGCTGCATCAACCTTCAGAGATTTCTTGTCCTCCGACTGGTCGATTCAACCTTGGTTTCTTTTCTGAGGGAAAACTTGCTGCTGCAATCTTCACAACCTTTCTCTTGGGGTTTACCAACGTCAACCATCAACATGTTTTCTGGCACCGTTGCCGGGTAGGATGAGAATTTCTGCAAGGGGAGTCTCTCACTTCCAATCTCTATACTTTGTTTCCGTTTTGATATTTCTAAAATTTATTATTCTAGCTGTTATTTTTTGCTTTATCATGCTTGCTATCAATGTTTGATGTCTTTGATACTAGAACTTATAGGCAAGGTGGGTTCACGGATGAACAACAAAATTATTATAAGGAACACCGCTTGTCACAAAAAGGGATACACTTATGGGAGCAAATTAATAAATTGCATGACTATGCTAAAAACTTGTGCTCTACATATAATCTTACTTATTGCTTTGATAAATATTGTTACTATAGGAGGTATAAACACCTACCTTTTCAATGTGAGTATAATTATAATGTTACCATATCTTCTTATATCAAGGGAAATTCTGACTTTGATGATGTGGAACAAATTGAGGAAATTATTGCTTGGAAGGGTGCATTTGAAATTGCCTATTTGGTTGAAAGTATTGATGATGCACCTTATAAATATGTGATTTATGATATACTTGAATATTGCTTTGATAATTACAAGGATTGTAATTACTACATATTTCAATATCTTAATAAATCCTCTCCCCCAAAGGGAGAGACTAATGACTTGCAGGAACCTATGGAGGAAGAAATTGCTGAATCTGGAATCTCATTGGATGAAAAAGAGGAGGAGAGTGATGATCAAGAGGAGGAACAATGGAGCTACCCATGTCTACCTCCCAATGATAGTAACTCTTTAACTCATAATTGTGACAATCCTATCGATTCTTTTGAAAGATCCCTTTTTGATGAAATTGATTCTGGCTATACTTGTGATCTTAATACTACTATGAATGAAACTTGTGAGAATGATATTGCTACTGTTATTTATGGTAATCCATGCTACTCTGATAAATCCTATGAGAATCCTCTATTTGTGACAAATATTGATATGCATGATAATGAGGAAGTTTGTTTAGAAAATTTATATCATAATGCTCTAGATGATGGTCCTATGTTACTTGATATTATAAATCATAATAATACTAAAAATAGGATTGGTATAATGTGTCCTATACCTTTTTATGAGTGATCAATCATCCCGGTTTGATATTTCTAAAATTGGTAAAATAGAGGAGCTGATTTTAAATTTTGATCCCACTGTTTTGAAGCTTGATATGAATTGTGTGATTTTTAGAACATGACAAATATGCTTTATGTGATAATTATTTTGTTGAGTTTGTTCATGATGCTACTGTAAATTATTATGAGAGAGGACCATATGGTTGTAGGAATTTTCATGTAACTAAAACGCCTCTCCTTTTGTTGAAAGTTTTGAAGTTGCTTTTGTTCTAGTTTCCCATGATTTCTAGTTTGAGCTTCTTTAATTTATTTATTTACAAGATTCCTATGCATAGGAAGTGGGTTAGACTTAAGTTTGTTTTCTATTTCCTTCTTGATGCTCTCTTTTGCTTTAATTCATATTTCTTATTAGAGCGTCTTCTTCACTTGAAAACACGTGAATCCACTTTTCTGGGCCTAGCTAAAAGGCGTTAAAGAAAAGCACTTCTTGGGAGATAACCCATGGTTTTATTTTTTTCTTTGTTTTTATCTATTTTCTTTGAGTAAAGGGGTTGTATAACTTTGTAGCAACTCCTTTATATCTTTATTTTCATGTTTTAGTTGTGCCAAGTAAGGTTTCTGACGAGAGTTGGAGTTGGTTTTCAGATTTCTGCGCAGGAAACAGATTTCTGCTGTTCACCGTAAATAATCGTATAATTCGCAGAAAAATCAGAATGACCTGAATTTTTTTTGCGCTTATCCTTCAGCTAATTCCTCAACTTTTTTGTTCTTTAATTTTTTCGATCTGAGAAATGTAAGTGCCTCAATTTTTTTTGTCTTTGCAGACTGTTCTGGTTTTGACAGATTCTGCCATTTTTCTTGCATTTGCTCTTTTATGATGTCAAGTGGATTTCTTTGCTTCACGAAATATCAGTGGTTGTATCTAATGTTTAAAAGTATCAATAGAACTTGTTCCATACATAACCCATGGATTTTTTTTATTGTTTCGCTAACCCTCTAATGCGAATTACTGTTTGAGTATGGTGTGAAGGAAATTTTCAAGGTTCAAGAGAAGAGGTGATATATGTGATCAAGAAGAGTGCAAGGTCAAAGCTTGGGGATGCCCCCGTGGTTCATCCCAGAATATTTTTAGAAGACTCAAGTATCTAAGCTTGGGTATTACCAAGGCATCCTCTTCTTCATCAACTATTTATCAAGTCACTTCTCGTGAAACTATATTTTTATTCGGTCACATCATATGAAGTTTACTTGGAGCGTCTATTTGTCTTTCTTTTGTTTTTCTTTTGTTTTCCATTGTTTTATTTTTTTTTCCTTGATTCAATAATATCATTGGACCTAGCATCCTTGTTTGGTAGAGTGACACGCTCCGCTTTTTTGTTTGAATACTTCTTATGCTAGTATTCTTAGTTTTTCTTCTAGTTACTGCAAAAATTCGTGTTTAGATCTTGTTTTCATTGCATATCTTATTCAGAGCTGTTAGTTTTAGTAGTGTTATGTGATTACTCTCATGTTTGCTTGCTTTATCATGTAGATAATATTTTGTTAAAGCATGTTTTGTATGGTGCTTATTGGGAAACGAAACTGCTCCTTGAAGTAGAATTTTTAACAGTGCAAGTAGAAGCTTGTATAGACTGTGGCTAGAATTTTTCATATCATGCTAGATGTTATTTTAGTTCTAAAGCCTTGGGGTTATTGAGTAGCATTATTATCCTCAAATATATGATAGTGTTTAATGTGCCATGGAAAGAATCATGAGTTGTTCTTGTCATATTGATGCATAAATTTGTGGTATTCTCCTTTGAATGTTTTATTTGGTTGACTTGGCGCATGCTCACACCATGTTTATGACTATGAACCAGTCACTTATAGACTCCATGATCATTTAGTTTCTGAACTTGTGGTACCACTTATGCTTTGATTAATGATTTTTATGTCTCTATGCATGATTATGGCTCTTGTGGTCTCTTGATTTGTTGATCCTAGTCTTTTGCTAGCCTCCACCTGTACTGAGTGAGCTCTACTCATGCATCCAAGTACCCAAACCAAAATTTTCCCATTGTGTTCACCATACCTACCTACATGTGGTATTTAACTTCCACTCCAAGTAAATTGCTCATGTGCCACCTTTAAAACTTTCAAAATTACTCCTATTTTGTGTTCCTATTTTGGCTCACGAGGACGTAAATAGAGAATCTTTATATCACTTGTTGATTTGATTTCACACCCTGGACTAGTGGCTTAATCCGCTTATCTAATTGATAGAAGAGCTGGCAGCGGTGTGCCCAGCCCCAAATTAATACAAACAAACTTTCTTCACTAATTTTAATACCTCTGTTTTATAAAATAAAAGGTCTAGCACGTGAGTGATCCATGCTTCACTCTGCGAAGGGCCTTTCTTTTACTTTTATGTTGAGTCTCCATATTCTAACTTTATGCACAGTTGAGAGAGCATAGTTGCCATTCTGAGTTTTATGTGCATTTGTCCCAGAAACATTATTAATTGATTCATGGTGTGTTATTGCTAGTTCTCTAATTATCTTTTCTAGACTTCTTCATGAACTTTAAAGGTGTCCTCGCATTTATGGTTTGTCCCACTCTTAAGGACTAGCGAAATATCACTTTGCCATGCTTTCTCTATACTTGAAGCAAACTTATATCTTTTGTTGCATTGTTCTCCATGATCTTTTATTTGTGTTACTTCTCATGATGCAAGATGATTTCTATGCTTTATTATTAAAGTTTTATTTATCGTGCTTATGTTGAAATTCTATGATCTCAGCTTACATATGCTTTTTACATTATTAATGATCAAGTTTATGTTGGTAGCATGTCACCTTAGAAATTATGTGTTTTTTATCGTTTACCTACTCGAGGACGAGTAGGAACTAAGCCTGGGGATGTTGATACGTCATAAACGTATCGTTAATTTCTGATGTTCCATGTTGTTTCCCACATGTTTGCTATACACTTGATGTCATTTTTATCGATTTTCCGGACTAACCTATTGACAAGATGCCACAGAGCCAGTTCCCTGTTTTCTAATGTTTTTAGTTTCAGAAAAGTTGTTCTAGAAATATTCTCGCAATTAGAAAATTCGAAGCCCGGAAGTCTTAGAATTCCCGAAGGTTCCACGAAGTCCCGAAGAGACCTGGAGGGGGGGCTCAGGGGGGCCACACCATAGGGAGGCGCCCCCGTCCACGCCATGGGGTGGTGTGGGGCCTCGAGCCTCCACCTCCTTTGCCATTTCGCCTATTTAACCCCCCCGAGACGTAAACCCTAAATATATCCCACTTCATTCCGAAAAACACCCGAGGCCACCGTCATCGTCATCCCAAGATCGGGAGGGTTCTGGAGCTCTCCCCGGCACCCTGCCGGGAGGGGACATCATAACCGGAGGGGTCTACACCACCATGCCCTCCTCTGAAGAGATGCGTGAGTAGTTCAAGCCTAGACTACGGGTCCATAAAAGTAGCTAGATGGTTGTTCTCTCCACTTTGTGCCTCATGTTTAGATCTTCTGAGCTGCCTAACATGATCAAGATCATCTTTATGTAATGCTGCATGTTGTGTTTGTTGGGATCTGATGAATGTTGAATGCTATGTCTTCTGATTGTCAATCTATCATGTTATCTTCATGCATATGTTATTTATGATCTTGCATGCTCTCTGTTATTAGTAGATTCTTTGTCCAAGTAGATGCTAGTAACTCCAAGAGGGAGTATTTATGTTCGATAATGGGTTCATGCCTCCTTTGCATCTGTGCTCGAGTGACAGAAACGTGACGGATGGAGGATGTGCTGTTGCCATTAGGGAGAAAAACAATGTTTTTTATAACGATGATGTTATTGTTTACATTACAAACTTTTCTTACTGCGATTATGTGTTGCTTGGAACTTAATACCCAATGTTTGTTCGGATGATATTCAGAGGGTGGATTATTAGCCATAGATGTAGTTGGATGACGGTCTATGTATTTTGTTGTAATGCCCGCATGAATCACATAGTAATCTCTCTATTTTGCATATGCACTAAGGTGCAACCTTCATTTATGTCAATCGCCCAGCTGTAATTTGTTCACCACACATGTTATTTATCTTTCACGGAGAGGCACCACTAGTGAACTGTGGATCCCGGTCCTTTTTCTCATACTGATAAACACCTACTGCTTTCATACTGTTCCTACTATTTTCCAAACCATATGTTTAACCTCTTTGTGTTGAGCAAAACTAGTGAGATTGACAACCTCACTGCTTCATTGGGGCAAAGTGATTTGATTGTGTTGTGTAGGTTCCACGTTGCTGCTGAATCGGTAGTGCGCCCTACCGCCTCAGCTGCATCAGCCTTCATAGATTGCTTGTCCTCCTACTGGTCGATTCAACCTTGGTTTCTTTTCTGAGGGAAAACTTGCCGTTGCACTCTTCAGAACCTTTCTCTTGGGGTTTACCAACGTCAGCCATCAAGCATGCATCTGTTACTCCTTCTCGAGGACACCTCGCGAGCGGGGTCTGGGATCTGTACCCGTCCACGGGTGAGACCCAATTAGAATAAACCCAAGTGGTAGAGCTCTGTTTAAACGGGTCACCACCATGCACGACACCCCACCTAAGTCCTTGGCGCTGACTTCCTCCCGAGGTATCCATGAGAAGAGCACCAGACACGTACTTTCGCTCACTCCAGAGACACACACCTGCCTCCCGAAGCAATAAGGAATGGATTCGCACAAGGAAGGGAGAATGCCTCGAGAAGGGCAACAACAAGGACACTCACAGGCGCAACTCACCGCGTCAAGATCGCCAAAACTCCCAGAGCTAAGTCTAAACTCCTCCTCGCTGGTTCTCCAAAGAATTCATTCGCGAAATGATAGGAAAAAGAACACATTTCCTTCATATTTCATGCATGAGATACATACAAGTACATGGAAATGCCGCAGATCCATCACGAAGACAAAAATGAGCTATGTCCCAGAAGGAGCTATCGCCCTTCCGCGGCTATCAAAGAAAGAAGAACTGCAACCAACCTCGGCCGAATCTGTCTTCGCCACAGCTACAAGTCAAGATCGATCGAAGAAGAGGGATGGAGGCGCCAAGGAGAAGGAGGAAGAAGAGGAGTCCAGACGGAGGCTGACTGATCAGGATCGTCAGGCCCTTCATCTGGACGAAGGCACCCAAGGGCCCTTAGTCGTCCGCCGATTTCAGCTTGTCACTCTCCTCCTCGACGGCCGACGGATCTTCCTAGTCCTCCTCTTAAGCAACATCATCTTCATCATCGTCATCTCTTTCGTCGCTGCTCCCGCTCTTGATGCAACAATCCACACGCTCACCGCGACGCCCGAAAATCTTCACGATGAGGCGGCCCACTCCATCAAAGCGGAAGTGGAGGACCTGGCTCTCCTCCAGCCTCTGGGCGTGGGCGAAGGTCTTCCACCCCCTCGCCAACGACAAGTGGCCGGCGGAGCAAAACTCCGCCGACGCCCACCAAGGCCCGTTGATGCAGCCCATCACCTGAAGCGAGAATCTGCGGGGCGTATTGCGACCGACGGATCCGGCGAAGACGTCAGGGAGCCTCAGGCGGCCGCGGAGGCGACCGCAGAGGGACACCAGGAACTCATGCTCCGGCACGTGAGTGTCCTCTTCCCAGCGGAGGAGGGAGTTCCCCGTCACGCCACGACCACGAGGAGCACGGCCGCCCCGGCCGCGCTGGCTCCGCGCGTTTGCTCCAGCCCGAGTAGAGGACCCCTCCGGCTCGACCACGGCGCGCCTCGCGCTCCGCCGAGGAGCAATGCCGGAGCCCAGAGACGAACTTCTGCCTCGCCCTCCACGAGCCATCCTCTGTTTTCTCTCTCTCTCTCTCTCTCTCTCTCTCTCTCTCTCTCTCTCTCTCTCTCTGCAGGTCTAGAACATGAAGAAGAAGAAGGCGAAGGTGGCGTTGGAATGGGAGAAGGGTCACCCCCTCCTATTTATGTTGAGCCGAAGAGATGGCACCGCGCCCTTCAGTCTCCCCGCTGTCTCGGGCACTGAGGCAGAAGGGGCCACATCCTGAGGGGGGACGTGACCAGACGCCAAGGCACTTGCTGCTCTGCACCCCCTGACAAGAGCAGTAATTCCAACAAGACGTTTCCTCCACGCGAAAATATCGTGGGTCCTCCCATGAACCGTCGCGTCACGTGGAGAGGCTGGCCCCGCATCTGGTGGGCCCAGGCCGCTTTGCCTCTCCTCAACGCGCGCGTGTCCTGGGCCCGAGGGCTGCTGTCAGACGCATGGATACCAGGGTATCCTGGGCCATCTTCTGCTGGCCCAGCCCATTAGGTATGGAAGGAGTCCGTACCAGTCTACTACAGGTAAAGGTAGACCCCAACAGTTTCCCGCCAAGGTCAGCCCCTTGGAGAGGAGTCTTCCCCGAGAACTCCATCGCGCATCACTGGGGAGGAACCCTGCTCCGCCCCCGCTCCTCACCCGTTGGGAGACAACCCATGTGAGGGTGACGTTCTGGCCCCTGCGTGATGACGAAGGCACCGCAGGGGACAGAGCGTCTTTGGCCACAGTTGCCATTCTCGTGTATAAAGTATGGAGCACCGTTGCGTGCACAAAAGCCCGGTCCTAGGCTTTCCTCTTTGGTGCAAGAAGACCAAGTCCGTGCTACAAGATGGAGGAGGAATCACCGAGATCCCCCACCGTGACGCCATGGACGGTGGAGCTGTCCCCCGGCGACCAGGACCGCGCATGAGGCGCAGAAGTACGGGATGCTCCACCCAATGAGCGGGAAAGAGGTCCAAACACCGGTATAAGAAGGACACCACTAGCCCTTGTAGAAGGGGGGAACCATCATAGAGCTTGAACAATCATAGAGTCCAAGTAGTCTGTTTCGAGCACAAGCTCGCATATGTACTATAACTACAACTGTGCAATCCATCAGACAAGCAGGAGTAGGGTTTTACACCATCACGGTGGTTTGGACTAATCCTGGCAATCGGGTCGGGTTTGGTCGGGTTGACCTCTTCCAAAGCCATGCCCATTTGTTAAACGGGCAAGGATCTCTGCCCACGACTCTGCCCATGGGCGCTGGGACATGCCCATGCCCATGCCCATCGGGTCGTCGACTCTATCGGGTAACCCATCGGGTCAAAGTTTTTCTTTTCCGTAAATGGAATGCGATAAAATAAAGTTAGCAAATAATTATTCGAGTTAGTTTATATGTACAATAATGGGCCAAACCAGATGGTTATTGCTGCTAGTGGTGTACAAGAGTTGAGTTGGCTAGCTGCTAGGTTTAGATATGTTACTTGTAGTGTATTTACACAAAATATATCAACTATAATGTATATTTAAATTTTTTATGATCATTAATAATAATCGGGCGACCCACCGGGTTGCCCAATGGTATAACCTTGTACCCATACCCTACCCACGACTAATCGGGTCACCCATGGGTCTTACCCATGGGCGAAGTTAGCGACCCATACCCTACCTATTCGGGTCGGGTGCCCATGGGCGGACGTACCCATGGGTCGAATTGCCGGGCTTAGTCTGGACCTGGGTAAACTCTCCGTGTCTCCACTATTTCCCTTCGAGAGCTCCCCTCCCGAAGCCTTCCGAGGTGCGATAAAACGTGGTTATCCCCCAGTGTTCGAACCTTTAGGGGCTACCCTGTCATTGACAGAACAGCCTCTCCGGCAATATTTTATTACAACCGACGGGCTCTTAACACTTGCTTTTAAAATATAGGGTGCATATGCACCCATGAGCCAAAATGTCTTTCTTTTTTCTTACTAGTTTTTGTTCAACCGAGGTTCAACCATTTTCTATAGTTTCAGTTACTTCTATGAAGCCTGTGTTGTTTTTATAAATATCGCTTTTTTGCAATTGCACTTTCACTTCACTTTTTTGGTGACTAAAGTTATTTTTTCTAGGCCTGAACTTCACGGACGTGGTTGGCAATCCGTCCACGACAGCACGAGTAGTTTTCGCTCACATGGCCAAATCGACTCGTTGTACACTGCATTATGATTTCGTGAACACGTGACGAAGTACTTTGTATAGCATAAGGGGAGACATGTGCCTCATGCGATGTCTCCCGGTGGTCCAAGGCGACGCCCGCGGCGATAGGGTCATCCCCGCGTCGCCGTCGCGCGCTAGGGCCAAGCTACGCGGGAGGGCCGGCCATAGGGGGAGAGCGGTTCTCGTGGAGATAGCAGCGATGCGTTCCCCGTGCGTGGCCTCACCGGTGTCCCTCGCGGATGAGGATGGATCTGCTTCCGTTCCCGTGGAACCACGCGGGGTGGCCTCCATTGGGGAGTTTCTTGAGGCAACACTGGGTTCTTCCCCTCTCTCTTCAGTGCCTGGGGATCCGGCGGCACGCTGCTTGCCCTCGTCTTCCCCTTCTTGGCGCGGGGCGGTGGTGGGGGCGCGGAGCCCTCCATGGTCGACACCGGACTTCCCCTCGTTGGGGCTGGTGGGGCTGGATCCAGGGTGGCTCTCCTCCGTAGATCTGAGCGCGTAGGAGGTGATGGTGGGCTCGTTGAGGGTGTCGACGTCGCCGCTGGGCTCGCGGGCGGTGCCATTGCCGGCCGGTGCAGCGGCGGTCGGTGCAGAAGACCTAGGGCGTGTGGGAGACGAGTCTGAAGGAGGGTGGACGCTGGTTGGGCCGAGGCCCAAGGCGCACGCTGGCGCTGGGGGCTCTCGCGGGCTGGGCCCATCAGGGGGTCTCAGGCGGACGTTTTTCAATAAGAACCTATCTTACTGGTTGGTGGGATGGTGGGGTCTCGTGCAGTCTCAATTGCTGGTGCGGCCCGGCCCACGGCCGCAAAGGGATATATATGGAGGTGGTTGCAGCCCGAAACCCTAAATCCCGCACTCGGTTTCCCTGCTTCTACCTTCAAAGTGCGGCGCCACCGTTTGAGAGCAGAACGCCTCATCCCTCTCCTCTCCCCTCGGGCGTTCAGTCCTTCCGTCTGGTGCGCATGGAGCGCGACCGGCGTGCGGGCGAGCCGAGGGGCCAGCGTACCCTAGAGGACCGAGACCTTGGCTGTGGTAGGGGCCGTGGCCATGAGGTAGATTTTCGACAGCTGCTGGAGCAGGAGCGCGAACACGATGCCTCTCGACGGGCTCAGCGGGAGCGGGAGGAGGAGGCCCGGCGCCAAGAGGCGGACATGCTTGAAGAAGGGCGCAGATCCAGACCCCTCCGGCGCGGGGCCGCGACGTGGGGCGAGCGGGGGCTCCCCTCCTCCGAGATGTCCGGGCTCGAAAAACACGTCGGTGGGGGGGGGGGGGGCGCCGGTGCCGCAAGATGCCTCGAAGTCCATCTGTTTCAAGTGTGGCCAGCAAGGGCACTTCCAAGCGTCATGCCATGGTGATCCATTTTGTGTGAAGTGTGAAGTCAAAGGGCACTGGTTCACGACGTGCCCGGGTGCGGCACAATGCAAGCTGAATTGGGTGGGTTCTGGCTCGGGTGGACGTGGCTTCTTCCACCTCTCCATTCCGTCTGAGAAGATTCCCAAGGCAACGCCTAACGCTGCTGCTGTTGTCATTGATAAAGGTAATTTTTCTGTCGAAGAGTTTGAAGACGAATTCAAAGAGCTCGCCGATGAACACTGGAATTGGATAGTGCGGCAGTTGAGCCAGATGGAGTTCTCCCTTGTCTTTCCTTTGCGCGAGCTGCTGCGCATGGCCACTCGTGGGGGCGGATTCGTACTGCCGTTCACCGAGTTCCGCGATGTGGTCTCCGAGGCGGTGGGGGACCCGAGGGCCTCGAAGTATTTGACACCGATCCGAGTTCGGTTGCTGGACGTCCCCCCTCCGTTCCGCGATGAAGCCTATCTGATGGGGGCTACGCTGGAGACTGGGGTGCCTATGGAGGTGGACCGTTCGACCTTGGCTAGGGGGTGCTTATGGGGGTGAAACCCTCGATCCGCATGCTTTTGAGTTGCCTCCCTCGATCACGCTTTTCGTGAACCTTCAAGGGTACTACATCACAGTGGAGCGGGAGGCGGACAAGGCCAAGTCCCCGCCTCGTCCCCCCATCCATCCTAGGGCAGATGATGATGACCACGCGGATGAAGACTCGCAGTCCTCGGATGATGACGGGGAGGACTAGGACAGCAGGAAATCTCGGAAACGTGAGCGTGCTAGGGCCAACTCTCTGCCCTCCAAGAGCTCCAAGCCGGGCCCCAAGGATGGGGTGGGCTGCGATCCCCCCGGGGGGCTACGGTCTCCTCTGTGCTACCGTCGGCTGCTCCGACTCTTCCCAAGACGACCTTCTCGCAGTACGGATCTAACCTGACAGAGGATGGGGATATGTTCAAGTCTCTGGGTGCTATTGTGTTCGCAGCGCAGCTGGAGCTCTCTTCCAAAGCCCCTGCGTACTCGGTGGCTAGTGATGCCACGCTGCCGTCCCCGTCTGCAACCATCGACGTCTCCTCGTCCAGGGCGGACAGGACGAACCTCGCCCAGCCCAAGGTCCGGCGTCTTGACTTCTCGCCGGCGCCGGCTGCGGGCACTGCTGGGTCGGCCGGGGCCATCGCCAGGGAGCGCCGCAGCAAGGCTAATCAAGACCGCCCCTCTCGGTTTTGCCCTCCCTTAGCGTCCTCGGACGTGGTGGCAGTAGTGGTGGACTCGCAGGACGAAGGGCGCCCAGCGCCGAGCCCGGAGGTGATGTTGGGTCCACTGCGGGAGTCCTCAACGGTGCCCTCCCTGACTGCTCCAGTGGCACGGGGCCTCAGGTCGAAGGCTATAGCGGTGGAGTTTGTCAAGCTGAGCTCGCGCTCGGGCGGCTCTGCGGCAGATGCGGTGCTGTACAAGGCTGTGCGGCGTTGTAACATCCCAATTTTGCTAACAAAAGGGTGTGTGGTGTTGTGTCATCTCATACATGCATAAAAACATTGGTTAAAATTTTGCATTTGAAAATAACAAATGAAATGACCAAAAATCACTTAAAGTGATCACCCAAATTTTGTTCTAAAAATAATTTCAATTTCACCAAAGCAATACATGGTGAGGTTGGAAATTTTATAAGCTTTCCAAAAAGTATTTTTGCCAATTTTTCTGTTTCCAAAAAGGCCCTCGAAACAGTTGTTTTCAGTGCTGTTTAATAAAGGAAAGGACCTCTTCGCAAAAATCAGGAATTTCAGGGGGTTTTCGCAAAACGTGCTTTGTCTTCTTCCTTGCGACAAGGAAGCAGCTGCGTGGCTGCCTCCGCCACGTCCTCCTGCCTGCTTCACCGCGGGGGATAAGGGAGAAGGGCGATGGCGTGCACCTCCTTGCCTCTCCTCCTCGCCTTGCCCTACTCTCTCTGGCTCCCTGTGTCATGGAAACCAACTCGAACCTCTGAAACCCTAGCCGCCGGAAACCATCACATGGCGCCGTCGAACCGAGCATCACCGCCACCATTGGAGCATCCCACGAGGTCCGCCATGCCACCTTGCATCTCCCCGTCGAGTACCGCTTCCTGGGATGGCCTCTGAAGCGGGAATCGGGCCGCCGTTTCATCCATGGCCGCCGGCCGTCGAGGTCGATTCCGGCCGCCTCCGGCCGGCCCTACTCCCTCCGACCCCTCCAGTAGCTTCACCGCGACGAGGTGACCCTTCCCATGCCCTCCCCTCCCTCTATCGCCCCCTAGTTCTCTGTCACGTCGAGCTCCGCCGCCGTCCGTCCATGGAGCTCGTCGCCAGCGAGCAATCCGGTGACCATATGGTCAACCGGCGCCACCCCTGGGCTTCCCTCGAACCCCTCTCCCTCGTGGTGTGCTCGGGTTCGCGAATTGCGCGCGAATTCGACCGAATTCGATTGAATCTGTGAAGAACAGGGTAGAGGTGATGTCATGGTGACATCAGCCTGATGTCATAATCTCATATTTAAGTAATTCCAGAAAATGCCTTAAACTTGAATAATTAATATCTTTTAATCTGTTGCTCAGAAAAATAAAATAAAAATATGGGAGAGATCAGAAAAATGTAAGCTATCCAAAAATGTCACTTTCATACATGTTTGACACATTTCATTTTTGGACATTAATTAATGCTATTTAATCATTTAAAAATGGAAAAATAAGTTTTTATTCACTAAAATTAGAAAATTAAAAGTTATATACCAAATTGCTCAAAATGACAAATGCAACTTGTTTATGATGTTTTCAACCTCATTTGAGTTTTTAAAATGGTACTCACGTTCAGAATCGCCCGAAACCCCCTCCGGGGTCTATTTCGGGACTTTTTCACTAAAACTGCTTTTCTGACATACGAACTGACAAGGGGATGCTAACCCGGTATGCCAAGCTCTGAGGAATAACCCGGCCCGAAGGACGATGTACAGGATTCGGCTAAGAATAAAGAAGCTTGCGGAGGCCCAAGCCTGTGGGCCCAATGACCCGGATTATGGGTTACTGTAAAGGAAAGTTATGGTTAGTGCGTCGTATCCGGGTAGGATCCGAGATGTGTCTTGCCGAATAAGCTAGGGGGTACGGGTGCTTTATAAACCGACCCCCAGGTATAGTTTTAGGTAGAGATCTAAGAACCCTAGCAATATCGGGTGATATCGAGCATCCAGTGTAAACCCTAATCGAGTTATCATATCGAGAATAGAGATCCGGCGACTTCGATTGCCGGCTATCAGATCAAATTGCACCATGTCTTCCCTTGAGCTAAACCCTCTCCCAAACGCCTGTGTCGACTTGCCCCAAGATCAGTTACCCCTGGTAACATCTGCCGTGATTATCCCACGACAGTTGGCGCCCACCGTGGGGCCTGCGTCCAAAGGTGTTTACATCACGGGAGAAGCTCGGAAGGGCATGGAAAATCTTGTCATTGGCGAAATCTACATCGACCACGAAGGAGAAAGGATGGTGGACGATTCCGGCTGGGGGCCAGAATCGGATCACCTCGAGTCTGGATCTATATTGACGATCGGCCGGATCAACATCTTCATCGGCACGGTACGAACGACTAATTTAAAAGGACAATATCATGTGCATACTACAGGAACTTCCAGCAGGAACGAGAAGACATTAAAGCAAGCGGCAAACTCGATTTTGTTGGCCGCGCCGGAACATCTCAGATGGGCGGAACAAGAGGTAACATGGAGTAGAAAAGACCATCCGGAGAAAATAGAGCGTCCAGGAGTCTTGGCATTGGTGGTTGCTCCACAGGTTAATGGTTACGAATTGAAGAAGGTCCTGATGGACGGTGGAAGCAGCATCAACATCCTTTATTGGGAAACCTTCTTACGGATGAGTCTCAAAGAGTCTCAGTTACAAAAAAGTTCGACAATCTTTCATGGGATCGTGCCAGGTCACTCGGCGAGCCCCGAGGGAAGGATCACCTTGGAAGTTGCTTTTGGAGAATCGACGGATAATTATCGAGTTGAGTGGCTCACGTTCGAGGTGGTCAAATTGCGCAGTCCTTACCATGCACTGTTTGGGAGGCCGGCTTACGCCCAATTCATGGCTAGGTCGTGCTACGTGTATTTGCAGCTGAAAATCCCGGGTCCTAAACGGACCATCACTATACATGGGAACCGGGATGTAGCGGCCGAGTGCGACGAAGGAGATTCAGTTATGGCCGAGCAGGCATGCAGGAAGGAAGAGCTCGAATATTACCGGTCTCAAGTAAATCCGGACGATAGAACAGCCTTGAAAAAGCCTAATACTGAGGATGAGAGAGCAAAATTCAAGGCAGCGCAAGACACCAAGAAGATAGATTTTGTCGAAGGGGATTCTACTAAGCAGTTTACCATAGGGTCTAACCTGGGAAAAGAGCAGGAGGGAGCGCTCGTGGAGTTTATTCGCTCGAATGCAGATGTGTTTGCCTGGACACCTAGCGACATGCCGGGTATCCCTACAGAATTGGCTGAGCACAGTTTGCATGTGGATCCCAAGTCCAGGCCCGTGAAACAAGGTTTGAGGAAAATGAATGAGGAAAGAAGGAAGGCTATAGGCGAAGAGATCGCTCGGCTATTGACAGCCGGCTTTATCATGGAAGTATTTCACCCGGATTGGTTGGCTAACCCGGTTCTGGTGATGAAAAAGACCAACGAGTGGAGGATGTGCATTGACTTCACGAGTCTCAACAAACATTGCCCAAAGGATCCGTTCGCGCTGCCAAGGATAGATCAGATTATAGACGCAGTAGCTGGAAGCGACCTGTTATGCTTCCTGGACGCATATTCCGGGTATCATCAGATTAAGCTCAAAAGGGAGGATTGGGAGAAAACATCGTTCATAACCCCTTTTGGGGCCTTTTGTTATAAAACTATGACGTTTGGATTGAAGAACGCTGGCGCAACTTACCAACGGTGTATTCAAAAGTGCTTTGAGGACCAAATCGGACGTAACGTCCATGCCTATGTGGATGACGTGGTCATCAAGACCAGGAAGGCGGAGACATTTATCGATGATCTAAAGGAGACGTTCAAAAACTTGAGGAGGTACCAGATGAAGCTTAACCCGACAAAGTGCGTGTTTGGAGTTCCAGCTGGGAAATTACTCGGCTTCATAGTTTCCGAGAGAGGAATCGAGGCAAATCCGGATAAAATCAAGGCCATCCAGAGTCTGAAAAAACCGGAAAATTTGAAGCATGTTCAAAAGCTCACGGGCTGCATAGCAGCCTTGAGCCGATTCATATCCAGACTCGGAGAAAAAGCAATACCATTGTACCGGCTCTTGCGGAAATCAGATAAGTTCGTGTGGGATCAAGAAGCAGACGAGGCATTTGAGGCACTAAAGAAGCAGTTATCTGAAGCACCAGTACTAGCGGCGCCGGGTCCTAAAGAACCTATGTTACTATATGTGGCAGCTGGCCCCCGAGCAGTCAGTGCAGTAGTTGTCGTGGAACGCCAAGAGGATGGGAAAGGATACCCGGTTCAGAGGCCGGTTTATTACGTCAGCGAGGTATTATCAGAAGCAAAGCAGCGCTATCCACATTGGCAAAAGTTGGTGTTCGGGGTCTTTATGGCCAGCCGGAAGTTGAAGCCGTATTTCCAAGAACATCCCATAACAGTGGTTAGTTCAATACCAATGTCGGATATCATCAGAAACTCGGACGCGACGGGAAGAATAGCCAAATGGGCGATAGAGATGGGGGATTATCATATCAACTACGAACCCAGGTCAGCAATCAAATCTCAAGCTTTAATTGATTTCGTTAACGACTGGACACATACAGGCATGACTGCAACGGTTCCAAATTCCGAGTCATGGATCATGCACTTCGACGGATCAAAGCAGTACGAGGGATCAGGAGCTGGGGTGGTGCTGACATCACCCAAAGGAGACAAATTGAGTTACGTGCTACAAATTCACTTCGACTGTTCCAACAACGTGGCAGAGTATGAGGCCCTATTGCATGGCTTAAAGGTAGCCAAAGAGATGAACATTAAGAGGATACGATGCTTCGGAGATTCGGACCTTGTGGTACAGCAGGTGTCAGGAACGTGGGATAGAAAGGACGCAACTATGGCAGCATACCGCAGGGAAGTTGATAGGGTTGCAGGATGTTTTTCCGGGTATGAGGTGGAGCATATAGACAGAAGAAAGAATGAGGCAGCCGACGCCCTCGCCAGACTCGGCTCGCGCAGAGAGCCGGTTCCACCTAACGTTTTCCTGGACGAACTATGGCGACCATCAGTTAAAATCGAGTCAGAGGAGGAATTGGCAAATCAAGACCCGGATTCAGGACTCGTAGCCACTGTACGTACTATTCCCGAGTGGACAGAACCGTTTTTGGCCTACCTATCACGAGGCGAGTTACCACAACAGGAGGTATTAGCAAGGCAAATTTTGAGGCGAGCAAAGGGATATTCTATCATCAATAGGGAATTGTACAAGAGAAGTGCAGCAGGAGTCTTTTTGCGCTGCATAGCGCCGGAAGAAGGCAGACAGATTCTTAAGGAAATCCACGAAGGCGACTGTGGACATCATGCGTCCACAAGGTCTCTTGTGGCTAAAGCTTATCGACACGGGTTTTTCTGGCTCACGGCCCTAGCGGATGCGGAACGATTGGTAGCAAGGAGTGACGGATGTCAAAGGTACGCTCGCCAAACCCATGTGCCGGCTATGGAGTTGCGGACTATCCCGTTAACTTGGCCGTTTGCCGTCTGGGGTATGGACATGGTTGGTCCCTTTCATATGTCACCATGCAAGAAGACACATCTGTTGGTGGCTATTGATAAGTTTACCAAGTGGGTTGAGGTTATGCCAGTTACTAATTGCGAAGCAGCTACAGCAGTCAAGTTCCTGAAAAGGATTATCTACCGGTTCGGGTACCCCCACAGCATAATTACCGACAATGGAACCAACATGTCCCTTGGTGAGATGGAGAAGTTTTGTGGCAATAATGGAATCCGGCTCGATGTGGCATCGGTGGCTCATCCCCAGGCCAATGGACAAGTGGAGAGGGCAAACCAAGAATTGCTTCGCGGATTAAAACCACGATTGCGAGTTCCCTGTGTCAGGGCTGCTGGTGCATGGGTCGAAGAACTTCCTTCTGTGGTTTGGGGTATCAACACTACACCTAACAGATCCACTCAGATGACACCCTTCTTCATGGTCTATGGTGCGGAAGCAGTGTTACCGAGTGACATTATTCACGATTCGCCTAGAGTATCAGCTTACGTCGAAGTAGAGAACGAAAAAACCCGGCAAGACGCCGTAGATATGTTAGAAGAGCAAAGAGAACAAGCCCTGGAAAGATCAGCCATATATCAGCAAGATCTACGGAGGTATCATAGCCGGCGTGTGAAGACCCGGGTATTCCAGGAAGGAGACTTGGTTCTGCGCCTGGTACAGTCAAACGAAGGAAAACACAAATTATCACCACCATGGGAAGGACCATTTATCATAAGCCGGAATCTGCATAACGGATCATATTATTTGATAGATGCAAGGGAAGAGTCGGCTACAGTCAACGACACCGCACACACCACTTCATCTATGCAAGAAAGAGATAGACCATGGAACGTGGCTCAGCTACGTCCGTATTATACTTAGTAAAGACTATATTGGCAAGTGGAATTGCACGATGTAATAGGCAGCAGGTTTTCTGACGTACTCTTTTCCTATCCAGGGTACCTTTGGGGACTGGACGGGTTTTTAATGGGGCGGCTTGCTGACCTACATTTTTTCATATCAAGTAAAGAGATGGTTATCAAGAAAAGAGATGGTTATCAAGAAAAGAGATGGTTATCAAGAAAAGAGATGGTTGTTATCAGGTTATGTATTCTCAGTACGATGCGTATATCTAGGTCTTGGGGGCTGGTCGCTTAAATAGCACAGTTACAAACTCAAAGACCCGGCCATGATGCCTATGAGTTATAGGGGCCGATTACTTGCAAACGAGTACGGCTACAATCTTATAACCGGACAAAGAAGTCCAAATTTCTTGGCTATTCTTACTTAAGCTCGATGTGACTCGCATTAAAGTGGCATGATTTGTTCGCTTACGATGGCAGTTAGTCATGAAACCCGACGGGGATTGGCTGGCTACGTCTTCGTATTGATGTAACAACATGGTATCCACGCGAAAGCCGGCTTACAGTACAAGACAGTCAAAAGGGTCATCTAAACCACAAGTTATGCAGAGTACAAGGCTGAATAGCTGGAAACTCAACGACTATTAAGCATAACTTCAAAACCTATGTGAAACAACTCGTGGATCTTTGTGAAAATAGAAATAAGCATTTTGTCCCCTTTTCAAGATCAAGTGTCCTAGACTCGGCAATCCGGGCCCGGTAGCTTGAAAACTTGAAAAGAGAAAAACTGGCTTACTTGTATAGTTGCAAAAATCCAAATATCCGAGTCTTGGGGACTTGGGGACTTCGAAGCAAAATCCGCTTGTCAATACCCATGAGACCCGGAAATTGAGTTCTCACAAAAGGAACAATAAATAAAACCAGATATCGAGAACAGATGAGCTTAAACTTAAAAAGGCCGGAACAGGCATCAAGTATATCAAGGCCTTAGCGTGCATTACAAAATCCTGGTGAAAAAATATCAAAGGTGCACAGGCGCACCGCCCAAAATATGACTGTTTCAAAAAGTATGTCGACCGACTGGCGCTTAAGAAGAGGCATTGGAAACCATATATCACTCGGCGTCCATCTTGGCCTTACCCTTGCCATCATTGGTGGTAGCAGCAGCGCCCGGATCGGCGGTACCAGCCCCTGCAGGGGGCGGAACGACTGGTGTTGACGCAGCAGGAGCAGAGCCGGCTTCAGCTTGCCTCTTGGCAGCCTCCGCCCTTATCGCAGCAGCTTCCTCCTTCCACCGAGTCAGCATGTCATACGGCTCAGGAAGATCCGACTTAATTACTTTATCGGCGGAATCATACGCTGGAACAAGTATGTTAACATCCAGTTCATCAGCAATTACGCTGGCCGGGTAACGGACCTCCTTCTGGACGGCCTGAAAATCCTTTACTGAAAACTTGGATCCGTCAAGCTTGAACTCTGGGAAGCCGCCCATAAGCCTCGCTAGCTCGAGCTTGGGGAGATAAGCTTTCGCAAGTGCAAGCCCCCGGGTCACTCCAACCCGGCAAGATGAGCGCTTCCAGTGCCGAATCCACTCGGGAACATAGGATAGGGCGTCCAACAGCCTTTTCAGATCAACATGTCCTCTGCCCGGCCACCGCAACTCATCAAGGATCCATCTGGTTCCGGCACATAGCTGCCGGATAGCACTCTTTATGGTTTTCAGCTTGGCAATGTCATCTTCATCCGGCATGGCTTCGTCCGGGCCTGAAGTAAAATGAAGATATAAGTTGGAAAATTTTTGCTGTTTGTCAAAAGGATAAACCCGGAGAAGGAAGCGTACCAAGCAAAGAATGATAGGTATTAGATATTTCGACGGAAAGGCTTGTCAGGTCATCTTCGGCTTGGTGAGCCCTTCTTCGGTACTTCTTCATTAATTGCCTATTCCTCCTGGCTTCAGCCTCGGCTGCTTCACGTAAAGATATCTCCTTTTCAATGAGCTTGGCGGCGTCCGCAAGTTTCTCCTCGTATTGAGTCACGAAAGACTGCACGGATGTTAAAAAAGCATTAGTCAGGTAGAAGAGCACAGTTATCAGTCGTTGGTATAATAAAAGTCCCGAGCAAGTCATGAATGAACTCACTCGGAACTTGGGGACTGGACAAAGGTACAAGCAATATTAATCGAATTTACCTCGTGTTTGGTTATTAAAGACCCCAAGATGTTTTCCTCGTTAGCCCTTAAGGTGCGCAGAGTTTCCAGCATCTGGGCAAAAGTTAACTCCTCGGAGCGAGTCCCGGAAGAGCCGGCAGCTTGATCATCTGGTAGGGGGGTTCTCCTCGCATTTGGAGTGGAGACTCGGACAGTCTGAGTGTCCGGGTTGGGAGAGCTCATCCTTGTATCTAGAATTTCTATCTCTTCGTCTACTGGTTCCGATAAGGAAGGAGATCCGACGGTTTGGGAAAGTGGATTGTTCAGAGGGCCTTGTTCCCGGTTAGTTGTCGCATCAACACCAGTTGCGGCGTCTGCGTCGTCCGTCGGCTTCTCCACCTGGAGGTTATCCGTTTCTGTGTTTTTCGGGTCACTGACGGTGACTTGAGCGCTGAAGCAAAAATGAGAAAAGGCAGTTATTAATGATGACGGCGGCTCGAATGAAAGTTCGTCAGGTGCAAAAAGAAATAGTATAGCAAAAACTTACCCGGCATTTACAGTGTAATCCGGTGGAAGCTCGCCACTGGAAGCAGATGAGGTCTTCGCAGGAACCACTAGTGGAACCCGGAATTTCCCGGCACGTGGGTGGTTAGGAGAAGGGTGGCGCTGAGGAGAGTTGGAAGAACGAGATGGAGGAGCATTGCCACGAGGGACCGAGGGGGCGGAGATGCCCGGGTTAAGGGGATCTTCACCTGGGGAGCTCCGAGTTACTCTGCGCTTGGCTGGGAAAGAATCCTTCAAGCATGACGAATTTGATAATTGATGGTTAAGTCGTCGCATGACGTCAAAGGAGTAAGGTTCAGAGGATAATGAGGAAAAAGGAACCTTGGACACTGTCCCCCTGCCTTTCCTCTTGGCCCCGACTGTTGCCTCTGGGTCAGACTCGGTTCTCTCCGGGTCGTCTTCATTGTTTCCACCCTCGTCCTCTAGCCCTGCGAACCAGGTGTGTACTCATGGGAAAAAAGGCAGACGAGAGGAAAGTAATGCAAGTAAAAATATGCAGATCCTGAGTGAGTACCTTCACTATCGTCAGCCGCCTCGTCCTCCTCTTCCGGGTCTCTGGAGGGGCGGAGTGGTTCAACTCTCCAGAAAGGGTCATCAGCCTGAGGTAAAAAGATAAGATTAAGGCTTAGAAGCAGTATCGAGTTGAAATGTGGAAACAAGTGATGAGCGCCGGGTATTACCGCTGGAGCTGGGTTTTCCCGGGTAAACGGGGGTAACCCGGTGAAGCCCTTTATCACCTCCAGTTTCTCCGCCAAGAAGCCCTTGATGGTCTTTATAGTATCACCGGTCGCAAAGCTCTTGGTGGAGTAGCGGAGTGCGTCTGTGGTGTGCCCCGAATACTCGCACATCAATTTGGTGCGAACGGAATTAGGTTGGATTCGGAAATCGACCCAAGTTTTTATTAAATTGAGCCCTAGGAGGCCTTGGGCTGAGAGAATGGCTATCTTGGCTAGCGAAGGAAGGATTGCCTCCCTGTCTGAGTCTGATGCGAAGGCATTGAAAGACTCGGAGGGCTTGAGGGGGGTCTCTGAGTAACCCGGCAGTTTCTTTTCGCTGTCGGGGGAGGTATCGTGGCAGTAAAAGAAAGATAGCTGCCAATGTTTAACGTGGGAGTGCAGGTTGAGGGTTGGCATCAAAGAATTCTTACGGCGTTGGATGGATACCCCGCCGCAAGTGAGAAGCGCTCCGTCGCCGCTTTCGCGGCACGGCTTGCACTGGAATAACTCAATGAAAAGAGTCAGACTCGGTGGCATGCACAAATACGACTCGGATAGAACAATGAAGTGGGTAATGTTCAACATGGAGTTAGGCCCTATGTCGAACACCCGGAGTCCATAATGATCTAAGACCTCCCTAAAGAAAGGATGACCCGGAGGACGAAATCCTCGGGTCACATGTTCAACGAAGCAGATTACCTCGTTTTCTTCGGGGGTGGGACGAGTCTCATTACCCGGTACCCTCCAGTGGATGTCTTTTTGAGAAGGGAGGGTTCCTAACTCGGCTAGCTCGTCCAATTTGGCTTTCGTGGTTGTGGAACGCCCCCAATTGGCGGATATGGTTTGGGTGGTTCTCGCTGGAGCCGGTTGTTTTCCTTGTCGCTTGGGAGCCATGGGGCCAGCCTGCAAAACACAAAGAGAAGAGGCGTGTGAAATAAGACCCGGGAATGCCGAAATATCCGAGTATAAAGGTATCAAGAAGGTACGAAGCTGAGAACTGTCCGGGTATTGAGCACACTTGTGGAAATTGTTGGTCACTTACGTAGGGAAAGGTATTTGGGGATGACGGATGGTTGCCCATATTTATACCGCAAATGGAATAGCTGGAAAAGGAGGGTTTTTCCGGGTGTTAATGCAATAAGCGGAAAATCGAGGAGGAACGGATCTAGATGGAAACGTTTGCGGATGGTTTTTAAGTAAAATTGGCAATCAATGATGGTTGGGGGATCATTTGTGACTATAGGGCAGATGATTGAAGGAGTTGGTAAGCGTCGAATCGGTCTAATTTGGTGCAATCGGACAAATGACTTGCGGGTTGACCTAGATCCGATCTTGGATAAACTGAAAGTTGTGAGGCTGAATTAACTGGTTGCGAGAAGCTTACCGGGGAGATTGGAGTCTAATACGATGGCGACGAGCGGCGTGGCTTGAATGAGAGAAATGGAGGAGCAGCGGTGACACTTGACGGTGGCGCAAGGCGACTCAAGGGCGGGCGCGGCCGCTGGCGATCTTGCGTTGGTAGCAGGCACGAGCTCCTCACGGTGGTGCTGCGAGGGTGTTAGGAGCAAGGAAGAAGAGGGGAAGTTGTGGCGTGGTGAGGGGCTTAGGGTTACCCATTAAGTGCTATTTATAAGGCAAGGGTGAGTCTATCCTAACGGCCAGAAGCCGGAAGCCGCGGGGTAATGGTTATCAGCGAAGATTTCGCGAGATATGCGTCAAGTATTGGGCAAGGCATTGGGATAGAAGAAGGAAGGGATTTGCTCCGTAATGACGGGAATGATTATCGAGCATGAGATCTTGGCATTTTTATTGTAGTCTGGACCTGGGAATTTGAATCTAAGTGTTTGGAGGACAAGTCCGGGTTATTACATGGCCACCATGGAGTGAGGCCTAGCAGAATATCAAAACATCTTAACTCGGTTTTCATATGCCCGTATGTTCGACATCTTTGCGGGGAATAGCAAGCGCTTCAAGGAGGATCCATGAAGCCCAGGCTATTCTGGGGATTACTGACAGGGGGATGCTAACCCGGTATGCCAAGCTCTGAGGAATAACCCGGCCCGAAGGACGATGTACAGGATTCGGCTAAGAATAAAGAAGCTTGCGGAGGCCCAAGCCTGTGGGCCCAATGACCCGGATTATGGGTTACTGTAAAGGAAAGTTATGGTTAGTGCGTCGTATCCGGGTAGGATCCGAGATGTGTCTTGCCGAATAAGCTAGGGGTACGGGTGCTTTATAAACCGACCCCCAGGTATAGTTTTAGGTAGAGATCTAAGAACCCTAGCAATATCGCGTGATATCGAGCATCCAGTGTAAACCCTAATCGAGTTATCATATCGAGAATAGAGATCCGGCGACTTCGATTGCCGGCTATCAGATCAAATTGCACCATGTCTTCCCTTGAGCTAAACCCTCTCCCAAACGCCTGTGTCGACTTGCCCCAAGATCAGTTACCCCTGGTAACATCTGCCGTGATTATCCCACGACACGAACCCTAGCAACCCATTGAACCTGTTTAGGGCTTTATTTCAGTGCATTAACCTGCTCATTCATACATGTTGTGCATTGCATCGATGCCATGATTGATTGTTGTTTTTCTCTTTTGGTGTTTGTTTCCCCCTCGGTAGAACGTGACTCCGAAGAGAAGGCCAGCAATCCAACGACGAATACTTGATCTTAACCGACAAGTCAAGCACTTATCCCAGAAGACTTTATCTGGTTTTCTTATAACCAAGGCAAGCATAACCTCTTATCTGCTCATATATGATTTCAAAGTGATTTGAATCTCGTACTTTGCATTCGATTCCAAACTAATTGATGCTAGCAGACATAGTTCACCTATATACTGCATTGCCTCAATATCCTGATCCACTACTCCTAGCTGCCATAGAATTGCTTGTGCGCATCGCCAGAGCCTCATATCTGCTTCGCTTAATCATACATGTTTGTTTACCTCTGCTCCATCCGGTTGATGAATCAGAGCTGCGATAACCTAGTATGATATGATGACGTGGTGAGATGAGGACTGTGTGGTTAACTTGACTAAGGCGAGGACGGGAGGCCACTTGGGAAGTGGTTCTTGGTCCCGTACTTGCCAACCCTAGGAGTAAGGTCTCGCCGTGGAAACCAAGACTGAGCGTGCAACCACACGCGAGGCCTAACAGACCGCGCTCGACTAACTAACTTGTTTGGTTCTATCCGTGAGTCACGTAGTTTGGGATTTCCATCTGCGTGTGAGTCAAAAACCTTTTGGAGGTGTTTAGGGCGTGACCGGGACAAGTGATGGACGTACACGGATCTTGTTCCCGACTCACAGAACAGGTGCCGTCAGGAGGTGGCCAACTCCCTGTTGACGGGGTGGCCCTGTTTGGGTTGACTCGTGGATAGGGCTCGACAAGGTAAAGGTCGTGGCCAACCACCCTCTGCCGCGCTCCATGGACGAGCGTACATGTGGCGTTAAGAGTCGGATGGTACGTGTGGGTAAAGTGTACCACCCTGCAGGGATAAATCTTTCGGAAAGCCGTGTCCACGGTTAAGGACGACTTGGTGAAAGCCACGAGGTCATAGATAACTTGAACGTGACGTAAAAGATGTTGACAAGGCATGGAGGCAATAGATGAAGGGTGCCTCCCCGGAGATGCCGGGAGGGGTGATCCTTGTAGCGTGTGAGGTGCTGGTAATGATGTTGGTGGATTCAAAAGATGATGATTACTGTAGTGAGTTTCTCATCTGTTTTGAAAACCTTCTATGAGACATGCTATTCCTCCTCTATTTGGAAAATAAAGATTGCTTTACGCAAAACATCCTTCATAAAACCCTTTCTGAAGTTAGCAGATATATAATAGGTTAACTAAGTCTTGTGAGTACCTCCCGTACTCAGGTTTGCTTAATTTTGGTTCAGGTGAAGATCTCACTTCGGTGATGAGTCAACGTGGACATCGACGAGTAGTTCGGGGTTCCCAGGTAGCAGCCTGGAATCTATGGGCTGGGACGTCGCCTTATGTTGCGGCCTCTTAGGCCTTTTGGTTCTTGTTGGTTAGCAACATATTCTGCCTTCCGTTGTCTGATGTAATGTTGGGTCGTGTGACCTCTGTTTGTAAGCTATACTCTAGTAACATCTGTTTAATAAAGCTTCATGTTTAGAGTACTGGTTTGATCGGTTGTTGGTTTCGAGCTCATTGTTATACAGTTTTGGCTATGCCTGCATAGTTGTCGCAGTCGAGGGGTTGTGGAGCCGATGATCCATGTCCGAGCCCGCCTGTCGATTTGATCGGCCTGGGGCGAGGTAACCCCAGTAACCCTCGATTGTTGTTGCACTTTCTGGACACATAGCAGCTCTGTATAACTTTGGTCCCGTTCCGTCAGTTTCATTCGACTCGTGGGCGCTTGGGTATGCATAGTTGGTTATGACTAGCATGGATACAAGGAGTAGTAGACTGGGGATCCGTACTACGTGCCGATGAATCCGGTCTGCCTGCCGTTGTTTGTTGCGGCCGGGGCTGGTAACCCTGAAGCCCTTGTGAGTCCATGGCTAGGAGCACATAACAGTATGTATATCTCTGGGTCCGGGGTCGTGACAGGTCATGGTATCAGAGCAGGACCGCCTGTAGGAAAACCTTACTGCTTGGTCGATGTCGAGTTTAGTGTTTGTGAAAACTACTTGAAACTTCAAATGGATTGTGAAAAAACCTTCTTAGGATTCTTTTTACTTCTTACCTGGTATCGCTCTAACTCTGGGTCTCCTTATCTGTTTTGGATTTGAAAAGGTTTTGCTATCTCTTCTAGTCATTCAAAACCTAGGTGCCTTCTCTGGCAAGGACGTTTTTACCCAAGTCGACCTAGTGTTAAAGTTTCTAGAGCCGTGTGAGTTCCATCCTCCGTTACCTCTTAAAATGGGAGATTTCCTTCCATTCCTAATCTCTCAAAGCTGTATGGATTCCACATTCCTACATGTTTCCAAGTTCTAAATCCTGAACCTCGAGATCTGCTTGCCATCTTGAATATATCTGTTATCCTCTGCTCAAGTTCTTCCGGAGTTATGTTTGGCTTTTGAAATATACTCCGGGATTGCTATTCATAGTGTCCTTCAAGGCACTAAGATAGTAGTTAATCCTTTTCAACATTTTTAACCTTGGACTTGAACTGAAGGTCCCGGAATGTGCTGAGTAGTGGTGAGTTGAGTCATGTGGTTTCATAACCAGGTGATGCTCATGCCATCAGTACAGGATGCTGACCTTTAACCCAAGTTCTGTTTCTTTGGATCCTGAGGAATCTGTTCTACCTCAGGACGGCTAGGTAATCTCAGCACCAATAGCCATAGGTTTCCTCTAGGAATCAGAAGGATCGCAACAAGAGTGTTCTTTATGATTTCCATATCTTTGTTCTTGACTCAGCTATATCAACCTTTTGGCATGGGTTCTACACATGAGTATTACCCTGTGCATCCAACGTGATCTCAGGATTTTCCAGAGCACGTTCCTACTCTTAGCTGCTTCCCGAACTCCGTCCGTTGTCTTGAAACCAAGTTGCTTAGCTGTGTTGGAGTCTTCCAATGCATTGCTCTTGTTTTCCGTCAGAACGTTCCACCTTGGGATGTCAGGAGAAACAAACTCCAGTACCTCGTTCATCTCCAGGACCAGGTCAAAGTTTTGTAATCCGCAGATTAAAGAAGTTTCAACAGCTTCTGTTCTGTTCCACCTTCGAGTATCACATTCTTACATATCAAGAGGCTATGTTTAACTTCATGGCCTTAATGATGAAGTGATGTTCTTACACGTTTTCACTCACCCTTTCTACAAGCCTGAAATGCTCGAGAAGGTTGAGTGAGTACCGATGTGTGCATCAGATATTCCTAGCATTTCCTAATGCTTTGAAAAATCTAAGAAACATCTGTATCCTTCTTTGCACGATTGGTCACCCGGTCTCTGTTTGAACTAGACTGTGTTACCAAATCCGTTCATTCCGGTGCACATCCTCGGTCAGAGAGTTAGGTTCATGCCAAAGCTCTCCAGACCATATCAGTTGCTATGAAAAGCATGCCTCCTTTCTAACTCCAAGACATACCGGTAGGTTGTGATATTCTGGTTGTCTTTCTAGAAGTATCACCAGGTTTGTCACCTGACCGTGATGTCTAAACAAGGGGTACTTTGAACTACTCCTTTCTCCAAGGAACTCCGCTGGATATCCTGAATTAGTTGGTTGAGCTTAAAACAATAACTTGGATAGTTGAAAGACATAAGCTCATCCTAACTTGTTCCTTTGGAATGGGATGTCTAGTTCTCATCGTGTTGAAGCAGGATAGTATCTCCTTTGTAGAAATGCTGTCATTCTCCCTTGATTTGATTTGGGCTATCGTCAGATCAAGTCCAGATTCAAGGACTATCCTGATGGTGTTTTCACTCATGGTGTTTGGCCCGAGTACACCTCATGTCCTTTGGTCTGACCAATGTTCTGCCTTGTTCATACATCATATGAAACCCCTCTTCTTGGAGTGTTTTGATAAGCATGTTGTCGAGCCCATCGATGACATTCCTATTTTCTCCAAGTTGCAAGAGGCTCATGTTGAACAATTGGCCACAATGTTGGAAACTTTCAAGAAATAACTTTGTGTTATCACGAAGTTGTGTTCTCGATGTTCGAAGTGACTTTCTCGGGTTCGTGTGCTTTTGGTGAAAGTTGTTGCCATGGACGCGAGTAGAGTTCTCTTGTTCCCTCAGGAATAATCCCAGTCGGTCATGCACGTGTGGGGTATTCTTGAGATGGTTGGTTGTTACCTCCATTTACTTGAATAAGTTTGCATCCACACTAAGCCCCTGACTGATTGTTCGTAAAAGAGAAGAAGTCTAAGAACTTCGTTATCTTTGTTATCATCTTCCCAACCAGGACTCCGATGTATTCTTTTGCAATTAGTCCATGTAGGTGCAACCGTCTTTCGCAAGTTGCTAATACATGAGTTCTGCAATCTCTCTCATCTTTTTGAGCTTGACATCGTAGTCCATATCTTGAGAATCTAGTAAATGTATCGCGTTGGTAACCGGTGCAATTTCTTCACTCAAACATATCGAGTCTAAGTTATCAACCCTCTAACCAGAGCTGAATCTCAAGCAGCAATGATGGTTGGTGTTTTCTCAAGGGTATTGAACTAGGTCCATTTGAAAATACGGCATGGTTGATGTAGTGGTTGACCCAACTAGCCGGAAGGCCTAATGTCATATCCCCTTGAGTCCGTAAGAACAACCACTCTCCGTGAGAATTCCCGTGTGGCTTATTCTAACAAGTTTCCTCCCCGTTCTTCCAAACCGGAGTTTTACATTGACTTGATGACCTATAGAAGGCTTGTCATGAGCCTGATATTGGTATCTAGAACATCCAGGGGAACCTGGAAGTTGTTTCCTCCAATGTCCCTTTGTCAATCCTCGAAACGTTTGTTCGGGTGGAAACAAGTTCATCGTGAGACCATCTCGTGGTATTCTGTAACCGCCCTTGATCAGTTCCCTTTCTCAAGTTGTTTGTACCTGGAGTTCTGTTCATCTCACACATTGTGTGAATTTGTCAGTTAATTCAGCCATGGGATCTTAACCATGTGGTAAACGTATTGCTACGGATAACCCACAATAGAAAAGAGATTTCTATTCCTTCTGATGTTTCAACCCTCGTTGGTTACCCATCCTCATGGTGTGACCAAGAATTCCTCCTTCACTATGGTGTTCCAACATTCCGTGGTTACTCGTCTTCCGTCATGAAGTAACATTCCGATCTTTGATAAAGTTTTCGACAAACTTTGACGGAATGAAAGTTCCGTTATCTTTCGTGTCCACGCCGAAGAGTGAACATGATCCTGTATCAAATTCTCTCCGACGCACGATTACAGTGTTTTCTCCTGTTTTCCCTCGTCCAAGGATATCACTCCAGGATATTCAAGACAATCCTTTCCATTTTGGTTATCTGTTTGAAGAAACCTCGGTTTCATAAGTTGTCCAACCTTTCTTTTGCAAAAGGATTTAAAGTCTTGTGCAAAGCTCATATTCTAAATCCTTTCAAGAACCATCGTCCGCAAACTTGAAACCATCTTCTATTCACTCCGTTACCTTGATGTGTTTCATGTCTGTTAACTCAAAAGTTCGTTATGAACGTTCCTGTCGTGAGTTAGCCATGAGATACTCGATCTTCGTGAAGATCATTTCCTAAGAGTTTCCCTCTTACCTAAGGTGTAGCCTCTGGAGATCTTCGCAAGTGCTATGGATCAATCTCTTCGAGAAGAGAACCGTAAGGTTCGAGAAGATCGTTCAAAACCGGTGTTCCTTCTTTCTTCTCCTTCGAGAATCTCGGGACGAGATTCTTGTAAGGGGGTAGATTTGTACCCAATTTTGCTAACAAAAGGGTGTGTGGTGTTGTGTCATCTCATACATGCATAAAAACATTGGTTAAAATTTTGCATTTGAAAATAACAAATTAAATGACCAAAAATCACTTAAAGTGATCACCCAAATTTTGTTCTAAAAATAATTTCAATTTCACCAAAGCAATACATGGTGAGGTTGGAAATTTTATAAGCTTTCCAAAAAGTATTTTTGCCAATTTTTCTGTTTCCAAAAAGGCCCTCGAAACAGTTGTTTTCAGTGCTGTTTAATAAAGGAAAGGACCTCTTCGCAAAAATCAGGAATTTCAGGGGGTTTTCGCAAAACGTGCTTTGTCTTCTTCCTTGCGACAAGGAAGCAGCTGCGTGGCTGCCTCCGCCACGTCCTCCTGCCTGCTTCACCGCGGGGGATAAGGGAGAAGGGCGATGGCGTGCACCTCCTTGCCTCTCCTCCTCGCCTTGCCCTACTCTCTCTGGCTCCCTGTGTCATGGAAACCAACTCGAACCTCTGAAACCCTAGCCGCCGGAAACCATCACATGGAGCCGTCGAATCGAGCATCACCGCCACCATTGGAGCATCCCACGAGGTCCGCCATGCCACCTTGCATCTCCCCGTCGAGTACCGCTTCCTGGGATGGCCTCTGAAGCGGGAATCGGGCCGCCGTTTCATCCATGGCCGCCGGCCGTCGAGGTCGATTCCGGCCGCCTCCGGCCGGCCCTGCTCCCTCCGACCCCTCCAGTAGCTTCACCGCGACGAGGTGACCCTTCCCATGCCCTCCCCTCCCTCTATCGCCCCCTGGTTCTCTGTCACGTCGAGCTCCGCCGCCGTCCGTCCATGGAGCTCGTCGCGGGCGAGCAATCCGGTGACCATATGGTCAACCGGCGCCACCCCTGGGCTTCCCTCGAACCCCTCTCCCTCGTGGTGTGCTCGGGTTCGCGAATTGCGCGCGAATTCGACCGAATTCGATTGAATCTGTGAAGAACAGGGTAGAGGTGATGTCATGGTGACATCAGCCTGATGTCATAATCTCATATTTAAGTAATTCCAGAAAATGCCTTAAACTTGAATAATTAATATCTTTTAATCTGTTGCTCAGAAAAATAAAATAAAAATATGGGAGAGATCAGAAAAATGTAAGCTATCCAAAAATGTCACTTTCATACATGTTTGACACATTTCATTTTTGGACATTAATTAATGCTATTTAATCATTTAAAAATGGAAAAATAAGTTTTTATTCACTAAAATTAGAAAATTAAAAGTTATATACCAAATTGCTCAAAATGACAAATGCAACTTGTTTATGATGTTTTCAACCTCATTTGAGTTTTTAAAATGGTACTCACGTTCAGAATCGCCCGAAACCCCCTCCGGGGTCTATTTCGGGACTTTTTCACTAAAACTGCTTTTCTGACATACGAACCCTAGCAACCCATTGAACCTGTTTAGGGCTTTATTTCAGTGCATTAACCTGCTCATTCATACATGTTGTGCATTGCATCGATGCCATGATTGATTGTTGTTTTTCTCTTTCGGTGTTTGTTTCCCCCTCGGTAGAACGTGACTCCGAAGAGAAGGCCAGCAATCCAACGACGAATACTTGATCTTAACCGACAAGTCAAGCACTTATCCCAGAAGACTTTATCTGGTTTTCTTATAACCAAGGCAAGCATAACCTCTTATCTGCTCATATATGATTTCAAAGTGATTTGAATCTCGTACTTTGCATTCGATTCCAAACTAATTGATGCTAGCAGACATAGTTCACCTATATACTGCATTGCCTCAATATCCTGATCCACTGCTCCTAGCTGCCATAGAATTGCTTGTGCGCATCGCCAGAGCCTCATATCTGCTTCTCTTAATCATACATGTTTGTTTACCTCTGCTCCATCCGGTTGATGAATCAGAGCTGCGATAACCTAGTATGATATGATGACGTGGTGAGATGAGGACTGTGTGGTTAACTTGACTAAGGCGAGGACGGGAGGCCACTTGGGAAGTGGTTCTTGGTCCCGTACTTGCCAACCCTAGGAGTAAGGTCTCGCCGTGGAAACCAAGACTGAGCGTGCAACCACACGCGAGGCCTAACAGACCGCGCTCGACTAACTAACTTGTTTGGTTCTATCCGTGAGTCACGTAGTTTGGGATTTCCATCTGCGTGTGAGTCAAAAACCTTTTGGAGGTGTTTAGGGCGTGACCGGGACAAGTGATGGACGTACACGGATCTTGTTCCCGACTCACAGAACAGGTGCCGTCAGGAGGTGGCCAACTCCCTGTTGACGGGGTGGCCCTGTTTGGGTTGACTCATGGATAGGGCTCGACAAGGTAAAGGTCGTGGCCAACCACCCTCTGCCGCGCTCCATGGACGAGCGTACATGTGGCGTTAAGAGTCGGATGGTACGTGTGGGTAAAGTGTACCACCCTGCAGGGATAAATCTTTCGGAAAGCCGTGTCCACGGTTAAGGACGACTTGGTGAAAGCCACGAGGTCATAGATAACTTGAACGTGACGTAAAAGATGTTGACAAGGCATGGAGGCAATAGATGAAGGGTGCCTCCTCGGAGATGCCGGGAGGGGTGTTCCTTGTAGCGTGTGAGGTGCTGGTAATGATGTTGGTGGATTCAAAAGATGATGATTACTGTAGTGAGTTTCTCATCTGTTTTGAAAACCTTCTATGAGACATGCTATTCCTCCTCTATTTGGAAAATAAAGATTGCTTTACGCAAAACATCCTTCATAAAACCCTTTCTGAAGTTAGCAGATATATAATAGGTTAACTAAGTCTTGTTGAGTACCTCCCGTACTCAGGTTTGCTTAATTTTGGTTCAGGTGAAGATCTCACTTCGGTGATGAGTCAACATGGACATCGACGAGTAGTTCGGGGTTCCCAGGTAGCAGCCTGGAATCTATGGGCTGGGACGTCGCCTTATGTTGCGGCCTCTTAGGCCTTTTGGTTCTTGTTGGTTAGCAACATATTCTGCCTTCCGTTGTCTGATGTAATGTTGGGTCGTGTGACCTCTGTTTGTAAGCTATACTCTAGTAACATCTGTTTAATAAAGCTTCATGTTTAGAGTACTGCTTTGATCGGTTGTTGGTTTCGAGCTCATTGTTATACAGTTTTGGCTATGCCTGCATAGTTGTCGCAGTCGAGGGGTTGTGGAGCCGATGATCCATGTCCGAGCCCGCCTGTCGATTTGATCGGCCTGGGGCGAGGTAACCCCAGTAACCCTCGATTGTTGTTGCACTTTCTGAACACATAGCAGCTCTGTATAACTTTGGTCCCGTTCCGTCAGTTTCATTCGACTCGTGGGCGCTTGGGTATGCATAGTTGGTTATGACTAG
Organism: Alopecurus myosuroides; assembly: GCA_028641055.1. Taxonomy (NCBI): domain Eukaryota; kingdom Viridiplantae; phylum Streptophyta; class Magnoliopsida; order Poales; family Poaceae; genus Alopecurus; species Alopecurus myosuroides. Next base: position 246,790,187 of record CM054058.1, read on the forward strand.
CATGGATACAAGGAGTAGTAGACTGGGGATCCGGACTACGTGCCGATGAATCCGGTCTGCCTGCCGTTGTTTGTTGCGGCCGGGGCTGGTAACCCTGAAGCCCTTGTGAGTCCATGGCTAGGAGCACATAACAGTATGTATATATCTGGGTCCGGGGTCGTGACAGGCGTGCTGCTGACAAGAATGCCGAGGTCATCCCCAAGAAACTCTCAGGTATGGTTGCGGATCCTATCTTCTCCATCTTGCAAAATCTCTCAGATGGGCATCTGCTTACAGTAGCTTCTGAGTGTGGAGTGGAGTTTCAATCGGCGAGTGGCCCTCCTGCTGAAACGCTTTCGGTTATTCACGCCAATGAGCTGGCCCAGGCGAATCTTGCTAGTGTTCGGTCGGCGTCGGTGTTGGCTTTGGCGGCGGCTGAGTCTGGGGAACCGACTTCCAATCCCACGGCAGGGTCCGGGGAGGCTTCGGCACCGGTGCCCTCTCCTTTGGTGCCTGAAGTTAGCACGGACCTGTACATGCAGTGGCTTCCATTGCGGCGGCAATCGCGACGACCCATGATTCCCCCAGGGAGGGGGTATCAAGGCCTCAGCCCGAGTTTAGGGTGGCTAGTGTTGTGGGATCGCCTTCGGGGTGCCCGGGTGCGGTTGAGGTTACAGCCCACCCCCCGTCCAGGAAACGCTCCAAATCTGCGGCGCGCTAGGTCGGTGCCCAGTGACCCGCCAAGCACGGGCCACTGGGATGAAGTTATAATGCGGATATTATTCTGGAATATGAGAGGGTTTGGTCGCAAGGGGCACCGAACCCTGATTAGGTACTTGCTCCGCAATCATAGGATATACATTCTAGTTCTCCAAGAGACCATGAAACAGAACTTTTCCGATCTCGAACTCCAGGGCTTGGAGGTTGGCGAGAAATTTTTCTGGTGCTGGTTGCCTGCCATGGGCCGCTCAGGGGGGTATCTTGTTGGGACTTCGGGAAAGTGCCTTTGAGGTTGAAATCATTGACAGGGGTCATTCTGTCATTAGTGTTAACTGTCTAGTTCACGCTCAGAACAAAATCATGACGTTTACCAGGGTGTACGGACCAGCCAGACATGCTGATTCCCCCGCATTTCTGGCCGAGATCTCTGCTAAAGTGGAGGCGTCTCTTTTACCTGTACTCATGGGAGGCGACTTCACCCTCATTAGGGGGTGGAGGACAAGAATAACGATAACATCAACTAGCAGCGCATCGAGACGTTCAACAACCACATCGCCGACTGGGCCACTACTGAGGTCCCACGCTCGGGGGCGAGATACACGTGGACGAACTGCCGGCAGGACCCGCTGCGGTGTGTGCTAGATAGAGTGTTGATCGACCCTGAACTTCACGCCCTCTTTCCCTTATCGTCTCTCGCCGCAGACCCGATCCTTGGGTCGGACCACTGCCCTCTTATCTCGGACTTGAGAGGGGGCCCTCCCATTCGATCCAATCACTTCTTCTTTGAACGGGATGGTTTGATGTACCGGGATTTAAGGAACTTCTTCAGTCCCAATGGACCAACCTCATGTCGCGGACGGGAGGCCGAGACATCCTAGACTGGTGGAAGCACATGGCTGGGGGCCTGCGCCAATACTTGCGCGGGTGGAGCCGTAATCAGGGTAGGGAGGCCCGACTCTGCAAGCTCAACCTCCTCATCCAAATAGAAGCACCGGATGAAAAAGCGGATTCTGTTGGCATCGACGAAGATGAGTGGGCTTTCAGATACAACCTGGAAGACCAACTCCTCGAGATTTATCAACATGAGGAAGAGTATTGGCGGCATCACAGACGGGTTAGGTGGGATTTGCAAGGGGATGCAAACACGACCTACTTTTATGCCGTAGAAAATGGGAGAAGGAGGAAATGCGACATCACAACGCTCCTCGCTGCGGAGGGACCAATCAGCAACCCTGCCCACATTCAAGAACACGTTTACGAATTTTATTGTGAACTCCTAGGCACGGAAGCTCCTCGTCGCCTTGGTCTTGCAACTAACATTTGGAACACGGAGGGCCTTGTTTCGAGGGCAGAGAATGAGGGGCTCCTACTTACCTTCTCTGAGGCGGAACTGGAAGCTGTAGTGTTGGACATGAAGGAGAACACGGCTCCTGGCCCGAATGGGTTTCCGGTGGCCTTATTCATGCGTTGCTCGGGGTGCTTCATATGCTTAACGACTTCATGCTGGGACGGGTGGATGTCTCTCGCCTGAACTTTGGGGTAATTTCGTTGATTCCTAAAGTTCAAAGGGCAGACCAGATTTCACAATTTAGACCCATCGCCTTGATCAACGTCATTTTCAAGATCGTCTCTAAAGAAGTGGCCTCTCGTCTTGACCCAATCGCTAACAGAGTGATCAGCTGGAACCAGACAGCGTTTCTCAAAGGACGGTTCATCCTTGACGGTGCCCTAGCCCTGCACGAGGTAGTCCATGAGCTGAGGGTGAAAAAACTGGGCGACAGCCTTCTCAAGTTAGATTTTGAAAAAGCCTACAACCGCGTTAATTGGTCCTTCCTCCTAGAGGTCCTTCGTCGAAAAGGGTTCGACCAAGACTTCATTCATAGAATTGAGCAGCTAACCACCCGGGGGCTAATGGCGATCTCAATCAATGGGCAGATTGACCCTTATTTTCGCAACAAAAGAGGGGTGCGCCAGGGGACCCCCTTTCCCCCCTTTTGTTTAACTTTATTGCCGAAGCCCTTTCGGCCATCTTATCCGCAGCTTGTTCTGCGGGACACATTAGTGGAGTGGTCCCTCACTTAATCCTCGGGGGGGGGGGGCTCTCACATCTGCAGTATGTAGATTGATACCATCATTTTGATCCAGAACAAAGAGCTCGACATTGCCAACCTAAAATTCCTGCTGCTGTGCTTTGAGGAGATGTCTGGGCTGCGTATCAACTTCCACAAGTCTGAAGTCATTGTACTTGGGGAGTCCCTGGTCGAACAGACTCGCATAGCCAACATGCTCAACTGCAAACTCGGCTCCTTCCCTTTCCTCTACCTCGGCCTCCCTATCTCGGACAGAAAGCTGACTATCGACCAATGGAATTTCTTGGTAAAAAATTAGGTGCTAGGGTCGAGGTTTGGATGGGTAGACTACTTTTCTCGGGGGGAAGGTTGATCCTTTCCAACGCCTGTCTAGAGGCGCTACCTACCTACCTACGCCATGGGTCTCTTCTTGCTGCAGGACGGAGTGCACGAGAAATTCGACTCCATTCACGCTAGATTTTTCTGGGAAGGCTCGAGCACCAAGTGTAAAGGACACATGGTCAACTGGCCAGCGGTTTGTCGGCCCAAAGACCGCGGGAGTCTTGGGCTGACCAACACCAAGCTCATGAATAAAGCACTGTTACTCAAGTGGGTATGGAAATTATTTCAGGATGACACCTCGCTTTGGCATGCGATTGTCTTCGCCAAATACCCCGAGGTGTCTAACATATTTGCCGCGGACCCTAGGGGGGATCCCAATTTTGGAATAGCCTCCACAAGATTAAGCACATATTTAAGCTGGGAGCAAGGTTCGCGGTATGGGACGGACGACGGACACTCTTCTGGTCGGACTGGTGGACAGGGGATGGCCCTCTAAAGAACATATTCGCCTTGTTATTCGAGATCTGTGAGGTTCCCTCCATCTCTGTTGCTTCGGCCTTCGACCCCGAGGGGCTTCGTTTTAGACGCAATTTCTCTCCCCCCCTGTGTATGGATCAATGGCGTGGGATGAATGCAGAGCTGGCCGAGGTGGGTCTCTCAGCGGGGACAAACTCCATCTCCTGGGCTTTGAAACCCTCGGGGCGTTTCTCGGTGGCCTCGATGTACAAGAAACTTGCCCAAGGGGCAACGATCGTCATGTGTCGAGACATTTGGTCCGCGCACATCCCGCTCAAAGTGAAAATCTTCACTTGGCATCTCGCGCTTGATAGGCTCCCGTCTCGTAATAGACTCTTTGGGCATTCTTCTCCGGCGCGTCGGTTCTGCACCCTTTGTGGTGCGGTGGAAGATTTTGCGCACATCGTCTTTCAGTGTTCCCTGGCCAAACTCGGCTGGAGTGTGATCAGGCAGCTGCTTGGGTGCAGCTGGAGCCCGGCCACCTCCCCCCAGTTCTTCGCCATTCAGCAATCTCTGTTAGGTTGTCAATGCCGCACCAGTTGGGTGCTGTTCGCGGCGCTAGGATGGGCTCTTTGGCTAACTCGCAACAAACTTGCTATCGAATCGGTTTCCCCAAAGCGTCCGGCTGACGTTATTTTCAAGATGTCGATCTTTGTGCAGGTTTGGACAAATCTCGCTAAGGAAACTGACAAGTTGGCGCTCCTCCAGCTGGCGTCCGGGCTCAATACCATCTTCCCGCTCCTTGCTGCCGTCGCCGCAGCCCCCGTAGTTTCCTTCCGGCTTGTTTTGGGAAGGCCGGCCCCCCTTTGTTGCATTACTTTTGGCGAAGTTGTAGGCCATCAGCATGTTTTAAGTCCCACCCCTGTTAAACTGAATTGCTTGGTTTATTAATTTAAAGTAGGGCATAAGTGATGCCTTTTATCTAAAAAACTTCACTTTTTTTGGTTAGAGAGGAAATTTTCTAACCATAGCGGTGAAATCGTTACATAACTTCTAATCATATATCCTGATGCACAGTAGGAAAAAATCGTTACATGATTTTTGTACCGGGTGTGTCTCAGGGTATTCTATTCCCCTTTATGGTCACCTTTGTGAATCAAATCTTCTATACATGATAGCATTGATCATTTAGATTTCTCGTCTCAGACTATATGTTGACAAGCTGTAGCGTATGTACTTTGTTGCTTGTTGGTTGGATTGAATTTAATCTCACTCCATCTCTCTCGCGCGCACGCTAAATCAAAGACTGGTGGTTGAAGCCTTTATAAAAGCTAATGCCTAGCCATCTATAAATATTCAAGACTTCGGCAACATTGGTAGTGTGAAGCAAACTTGGCACTAGGGCTGTTACCAATCCAACTATCAATATAGCTCGTACTTCTTGCACCACAAACACTATTTTAGATATGTGAGTTGCTTGGTTCGAGCTTGTGTCTTGACAAAATCTTTCAAAAAGTATTTCGATCTATTAGGATCAGTAGGGAGTTACACTTATACTACATCCATAAGATACCTTTTGGAATGGGAAGCAATAGGATGCAAAGTTTGGCTTTCACCTCTATTGACACGTTCTATCATACTATAGGACCTACGGCCTAGTAAAGATGAAGGAAGAATCATCATTATCCAACAAGACAACACAAGAACTCATGTTTTGGCTCATGATGAGGATTTTCTATAGGCCGCAGCACATGCAGCAACCTCCAAGTAGCCCGTACTTATCTGCTAGACCTGTGTCTTTTCAGTTCTATCCAGTCTCTGACTACTTACAGAGCACCTACAAATATGAAGAAACATATAGAAGCTGTGGAACAGGAATATCAGTATTACGAGGTCGACAAGCTAGCTGGAAGCTCCTTGACATGAGCTACTGATTGTGAGGATCAGTATAGAGGTATTTTTGGGTGTGACATCGGTGTTCTACCTTTTAAGTACCTGGGTATTCCCATTCACCACCGTAAGCTACTCAATAGAGAGTGGAAACCGGTGGAAGATCGGTTTGAGCAGAAGCTGAGTGCATGGATAGGAAAATTGCTATCATACGGGGATCGCTTGATTCTTATCAATTTAGTTCTCTCAAGTTTACCGATGTTTCTTCTATCCTTTTTCGTACTGCCCATTGGGGTTCGAAAGAGAATGGATTATTATAGATCTCGCTTCTTTTGGCAATCCGATCAAACAAAAAAGAAATATAGGTTGAGCAAGTGGAACATTGTTTGTCGCCCCAAAGATCAGGGTGGTTTGGGTATTGAGTGCCTAGACATCAAAAATAAATGTTTACTAAGCAAATGGCTTTTTAAACTTTTAACAGAGGAGGGCATCTGGCACGAATTACTGCATAATAAGTACATTAAGGGAAAACCCCTAACACAGGTGGAAGCTAAACCCACTGATTCACCTTTTTAGAAAGGTATTATGAGTGTTAATCAAGGATTTTTTAGGAATATTGTTTGCACCCTAGGAGATGGGAAAATCGTTAGATTTTGGGAAGATCCGTGGCTGGCGGGAATACCATTGTCTAGGCAGTATCCGACCCTTTATAATATTGTGCGTAATAAACATGTGCTAGTTAGTAATGTTCTGGGTCAGAAAAATCTCAATATTACATTTAGACGCTCCTTGATTGAAGATAATTGGGTTAACTGGCTACATCTGGTGGAGCGACCGATGGCAGTCTCCTTATCAGAAGACCAAGATTCTTTTTCTTGAAAGTTGACAACGTCGGGTTGTTTTTCATTTAAATCCTTTTATGAGGAGCTAATGAATGGCAATACGAGATTTTTGCATAAGTATCTGTGGAAGCTAAAAGTGCCTTTGAAAATAAAAATCTTTATGTGGTTTGTTTTTCGGAATGAGATTCTCACAAAGGATAATTTGATTAAAAAACGATGGGTTAGTTGTAAAAAGTGTGTGTTTTGTGGTGCTGATGAGACGGTTGAACATCTGTTTGTTAATTGTAATCTAGCTAAGAGAATTTGGAGAGTAGTCCATTTTACTTTTAGTATAACTCCACCACTGGATATTAATAATTTGTTTGGACCTTGGCTTAATGGGATAGACAGATCTACGAAAGGTAGTATACGTATTGGTGTATGTGTTTTTATTTGGGCAATTTGGAATTGTCGCAATGATATTATTTTTAACAATTTGGTGGTTGATAATTTTTTGCAGGTGGTTCACCGGGCTACATACTAGATCCAGCAGTGGGCTCTCCTACTATCAGATGATCAGCGTGGACGTTTGGTTGCAGGATGTACACGGCTCCTGGCGGTCGTACGGGCTATTTTCAGCCAGGATGGATGGTTGCATGATAGGAGGATTCGATGGAATCCAGATTAGTCATGTTGATGTCTTTGGTGGCTTGTCTTTTAGGTTACCGAATTGGACCGTTGAACTTTTATTTTTCGCTCTTTGTATTGACTGAGACTATGATACTTAATAAATAGCCGTCTGCATCTATCCGATGCAGAGGCTGGGTTTCCATTTCAAAAAAAAAAAAGCTCCTTGACACTCCATTGCTTGAGGTTATGAAACATGGAGGAGGAATATGCTACAAAATCTCCCACGTGAATAAAGAACACATGCAGACGTACGCAATGCTGCCTCTCGCTCTATCTTGTACGACTGAGCTACTTGCACATGCCTTGGCCCTTATACGATCGATAAGGAAAATTGAGGGGATAAAGAAAAGTGAAGGAGTGTCTTGTATACTAGACGGAAATGACACCCCCTCTGGCCTCTGGTCCTCTTCCTCTTTCTTCTTATACGAGTGTGGGGTTTGCCCGGATCCCAGGCAAGATGGAGGAGATCGAGATGGGGTGGATGAATCGATCGCTTGCACCCCACTCCACAGATCCATATGGATATTTGCCCTGGCCCCTGCAGCAAGCTCCCTCTGCTACTTCTTTCCTCACGATGGAACCTACTGTAAAGGGACCGGTTGTTGCCTCCAGTCCGAATTCATTCTCTCGTACGTGCTGCGCAGCCGACACCTTCATCCACCGCCGATTCCGCCTGGCTGACAACTAGTCTGTTTCAGTTATCATGTTAGGTGGTGTTCAGTAAACTATGAGTCTATGAGTACTTGGAAGGTATGGCGCTAAGATGATATCGATGGTTGTAAGGGACTAGAGGCTAGGGCGCCTCTTCACCGGTCATGTGCGCGCCCTAGTTCGAGCGCATACACATGATGATAGTCGTCCTATGCGGTTGTACAGTGTGTTGTTTGACTTCTGTATCATGGTTTGTCAATTTCTATCATGGCTTGTGTTAAACATATCTTCTCTATCCCAAATATGAGTAGCATGCAAAGTGGGAAAAATTCTTAACAGATATATTGTACCGAGCTAAACAGAACTTCACATTTTAGTAGGCAAAGCAAATGACACAACACAAGCACGTTTTAACTTTTAATAGAAGCCGGCAGGACTCACACCAAATCCAAATAGCAACCAGTAATTCTACAACCTACCTTGTCATGTTTTCCCGTGACATTGCACACCTTCAGCCAATGAAAATCAGCAACATTGGAGGGTTTTAAGTCCGTGGCACTCTCGAGCACGCCAACAACACTAATCAAACTATTCGATTCTCTCGATTTCCATGGGCTTGAGATGGAACTTGTAAGTTAGCAACAATACCGGGACCTAGTCAAGAAAAGCTGTTGCATACTCTATTGAGAAACTCCAACGAGGTCAGCTGACGAAAAGTCTTTAGTGATTAATGAAAAAAAATCATACTGACAATGAATACATAACCTGCATAAAGTGGAGAGACAAGTATAAAAATGCTCTAATTCCTACCTGATGAACATGCGCGCTTCGCCGCGCCACTTGCATGGCATTCTCGCGTAGCATGGACGATCCAGTACACTCGGCGGGCGTTTTATTTCGTGACAACCATCAGGATAAAAATATTTGTGTTTCATATACAATGGTTGATAAAAATTCATTTTTATGTCAGGCATGTCATTTAGATTAAACATATAAGCATGTTATACAATGGATTACATCTTTGTGTCATCTCTAACACGTTTGCATGCTCTTAAAACTATGATGCGCTTAGCTAAGTAAGGGATGACATATTAAGAGTTATGCTAAAGCGAGAATGTTTCTAGGAATTAGACACAACGGGGCTGCTGTGAAATTATAGAAGAAGCAACCGGAACAACAAGTGTCATCGTCATGGGTCCCACAGATCAACCACATAGAAGAATGGAAGTGGACCAAAAGATCTTATTAAGGGGCCTCTTTGATTTGTAGGATAGGCAAATCAAAGGAATAGGAAATAGATAGGGATAGGAAAGGATAGCAGGTGCAATCCTTTGCTCGTTCCTTGTGCACGAGAATTGAAAAATGAGCTCAAAGTGATTTTTTGTTTCCTCCATGTTTTGCCTTGAAACTGGGATGGGAAGGAAAATTTCCTATAGTTCCCCTCTCCATATTTCCCGTGGACCAAACGGATGAACAGTGCCATTTCCTGAAAACTTCCTATTCCCTTGCCGTTCCTTCATATTTCCTCCAAATCAAAGGAACCCTTAGTCATCGCTTCCACCAAAGTAAAAGAGTAGAATAATGAGTCGGATGCGGGGTGTGAAAGTGCGGAACAGACTGACACGCGGCGGCCGTGGCATGCGCGACAACAGTGCCATGTGTAGCGGCAAGCAAGGACCAAGCCTCCGCATCATGCCATTCCGGCGGTGGGGAATTGGGCCCGCAAGTACGCAGCCAAACCCAGTTTGTCATCCTGCAGCAGGCGCGGCAGTGGCCCAAGTCTGAGAGGTGGCGCTGCTCCTCATCTTCGACGCCCGGAGGTTTACCCATCGCCACGACCACGCCCGGACGCGTATGACATGGGGAGGCGAGAAAAAAGAGGCGTTGGAGAAATATCGAGGGGGGAGGAAGAAATGCGTCTATGAACGAAAACCACCGAGAATGTGTAACTAATATGGAATACCGCGAAAAGCGAATATGGACCCACCCAATGGCCTGACTTGTCAATACGGTCAAATGATGTTTTTTGTGCAGGATTTTCTTCGTGAAGGAGGTACCACGAATAAGTTTGCAAAGAGCCAACCAGGTCGCAAAATCGGCGGACTCGCGGATCGACCTTAAAAGAATCTATCCAAATCGTCCATGCAAGGAGATCTAGCAGAAAACAAGGATGCATGGTTAGGGTCAGGCTTTTGAGGTTCTTTTTCTTATTTTTCTCAGCCATTTATTTGTGTCAATCAAAATATATCAACTAGCGCATTCAACGGTCGCTCGGAATACTACACGGTATCAAATGTGCAAAACTCAAGAAATCATAGCGAGCTATCCAAAATATGTAAGGTAATCACAAGGAGTTTAGCTAACAAAGGAATGCAAATGGAAGAAGATTCAGGAAGATTATACCTTATTCCGGCGAACAAAAGATATAGTCAAAACCGTTTTTGCAAAAGTTCTAATTTTTGGGTCCGCTGGACATATGCGAAAAATTTCTACCGGCCTATGCGATGAACTAACCGTAGGTCGCGACACACACCGGTAATGAACGGTAAGATATCTGTGGTGCCAGACAGTCCGGTAAATTTTTGTCGGACAGTCCGTTGACCCAGAAATCATATCTCAGATCTGAAATTGGTTCATGGTCTCGATTTTGGGCGGAAAACTTCGATTTTAAACACAAAAACGGAGATACAATAGGTGGAATTTAGCCATGGGAATGAAAATTGAGGTCGATCAACAAGTACATCAATGAGTATATGGATCGCTATCTACCAAAACGCACAAGAATCGCTGAATCGAACCAAAAGCACATGAGACTGTTTTTTGTGGAACTTTTTGAATTTTTTCAACAACAACAACATTTTTCTTGGGGAAATAGGGTGTGAAATCTGTGGTAACCTTGCTCTTGATACCATATGATAAGGTGCCAACCTCTAGGGTGGCCCGATTTTCAGATATTAATGAACGAGACGTGAGGAGATTGCAAATAACACGAAGAGCACATGCAAAATGGGGATAATTCGTGTAGCATACAAGGGAGAAACACTCGGCAACACAGACACAAAGGAGTACCATCCGGATCTCAAAACCCAAGTCAATAACATGTTTAATGAAAATTATTTCCATTACCGGCCGGTCTACCGATCCAATAGAGTCCGGAAGGGAAAGATTGGCAAGCGCTATAAAGATTAGCTACATGAAGAGGTTTTTTGATACCAGTAGGTCAACACATCGACCCACATGTGGTCTAGGGATTCATCGCTAATCTATAATCTATAATAATAATAATAATATCTAAATTAGAGCAACCCACTAACTCATTTCTTTAAGCATGCAGCCTAGCCACCTCAGCTGGCCCCATCTGTTCATGGTCATCCACGTCAGCAACCATTAATCATGCAAACCAATCGTGAATGCGTAGATTGTCTCAGCTATTCTCGAATAAAATAGCGGCCCACACAGCTTAAGCCCATAGTAGCCCATCATTGTTCATGTTCTTCCAATTACTATAGCAGCGAAGGGACGTCACGCCCTCATCGTCTCCCCGACGATCTGAGCAGCGCCCATTGAATCACCCCGCCATAATGGTGGAAACAAATCGTCTGAGCAAGTAACTGGCGAGGCAAGCGAGCGACCACCGGATTGACTTTTTATTCTCTCACTAGCTAAATGCCCGTGCGTTGCCACGGATTAGGAAAAAAATGTAACGGGTTTCCATTCATACGGCGATAATCCGCTTTCTTGCTTCTTTGCAGTTGTTGTCTGTCCTTCACCAAACAGCTTGCAAGATGGTATAGACGGTGTTGAAAATCAAGTAGGCGATTTGGCCATGGGAATTTCATTCACCACCTATAAAGAAAATTAACCTCTATCTAGGAGCATTTTAATTTTAGCTACGAACAATCGAAGTTCGGATATACGACAAATCTCATGAAACGGGCTGGACGAAATCGGATTGTGGCAGGCTTTGTTCTTCCTTGCCACAACACTTGCCGTGCCGCGAAGTTTCGATGTGGCTTCACCGATGCGAAGACTCGATGTCACATCACTGAGCATGGATGTAGGTGGCCCTAGACACACATGCAAATTCGTTCTTGAATCACTTTTCAACAAACTACAATTTAACCAATAACTTCTTTTCTCTACATAATTATCCCGAATGGTTCTCCTGTTTTTCGTTGCCACCTCACAATACAGAGAACGAACCACAATGCCTACAGTTCATTTTGACATGACATTTTTTTCTGCAGCCAGAAATAATCCATAGTTCTTTTGCACGTGTAATCAGTGGAGGCAAGAATCTTCACGAGGAAAAAATCTATTGTGAATCTATTCTTTAGAAGAAAAGGCTAGAGATGTAAATAAAGCAAGATACAGGGAGAAAATAATATTTGGAGGAACCAAGAATTTTTGTATAAATACTACAGATTATGCCTTCTTATAATCGAGTGTGTAAGTGATATTCGGTCCTAAGCAAACTATACACGGTATTTTAACAAAAAATTAGAGCCCTCCACATTATGATCATTCCAGACAAGCAATAAATGAGAAACTTGCAATGCTTTCATTGCATAAAATAAGGAGTCATACTGAATAATGTGCACCTGCTGCTTAATTCCTCTTCCATCATAAAACATGGTTCGTATAAGTAATTAGTAGCTTCATTGGGTGAATCGAAGAACAAAATCAGGAATATGTAAAGGAAGCTCTACACTCCTCTCACTAATCACTGAAAAAATACCACATCACTTCAACAATCAATTGCAGAAACCCACGAATCATGAATGTGTTTTCTCACAGCTTAGACATATGTCCCGGGTGAGATGACAGCTGATCCCGACATGCCGACGAGATCGGACCGGAGCTCCCAAGACATGGGCGGCGGAGAGCCCCTGCATGAGGACATTGGCCTGGCCCCTCTCAATGGTGGAGCTGCTACACGAATGAGCACCTTGAGGCTTCAGCGAAGACAGCAGCAGCAACTCGAGAGGATTGAGCCCTCCAGCAGCAACCCAATAGCTAGCGTGGTTCACGTCCAGAGAATCAAGCAAGCTGCTTCACTTTTGCTAGCTAGCTAGTGTTCTACTGAGAAGACAGCAGCTGCAGCAACTCGAGAGGATTGAAAGAGTGGGTGCGGAATACTGAGAAAGGATGAAGAGAAGTACATTATAAGAAAATTTGTACCAATGCTTCCTTGTATTCTGTTATCTATTTAACATGTATTATTATTTACCATAAGATGGAACTTCAGAATTACGAATCATATCCAGGTGTCTTCTGATTAATGGTTTAACATCCAACATTCATAAAGGCTGAGTGGCTTACAAAGACATAGATGTGAGAGGTTTTCATGCAAAGAAAAAAAGAAACATAATGCAATTGATCCAACAGAAGATGCAACATGCCAGATCAACAGAAAAAATTCTTAGGTGTTTGTCTGCAGTTACGGACTATGGCATATCAGAATACATACAAATCTGATATTCAATGAAAAGATTCATTTGTACAAGATATTATGCATGACAACCAGAAAGAAAATTTTAGAAGCCAACATTAACCAACAGCTTATAGATTCACAGTGCACATCTAACAAAAAGATGGACTTATACAATTTTCTTTCTTACCTGAAAATTTAGTTGGGTAGACCACTGTTTCTTTGGGTACGCACCACTGCCTCGTGTTGGGAATCGATTAATCACGGATTATATTGAACCAACTGGAGGAGGGGATGGCGCCCGGCTGGTGGAGGAGGTCGATGGCAAAGCTGCAGAACAAACTAACTTGAGAATTAGTGACCAAAATCCAGTGCATCAGTTAAATATTACAATTATATGAAAGAACAAATAATACCTCCAGAAATCTACGACCAATAAATAAAAACGATATTTTAAAAAGATTGCGCTTTACTAAATAAACTATTTGATACATTCTTCGGAAAGGACAATAACCTGACACATTCATCTTGATACATCTGTGGCACACAGTTTCCCTTGTTCTGCATTGATCCTCCGACAACTACGCCTGAACTGTTTCCTCTAGCAGCTGAAATCATGAAGCACACAAAGGAAAATCAATACTGAACAACCGTGTAAAATCTAAAAAATATATTTTCATGAACAAAATTGTAAGGGATTATAACCATCACGATACAAATCCAATATCCTCTTCACCGAGAAATGAGAAAATTCAGAAACAGTAATATCAACAATTCACCTTCCATTCCGGCATTGAGTCCGTGTGCGGGTATTGGGTGTTGCTGCGCGGCCGAAATCAGGGACCTGTCTTCGAGCAGGGGACGTGACGGCGATGGCCGACTCTCGTGTGCAGGACTTGTGGAGTGTCGGCGACCTCGCGCGCGTGCTGGTTGGCGGTGAACAGATGATTCTACTTGATAACTTCAGAAAGAAAACTAAAAAAAAAAGAAAAGTTCAGAAAGAGATGATCGACCATTAACACGTGAAAACAAAAAACAAAAGGAAAAAAATAAATATAGCCACAGATAGCAGTAGCACGATGCACCTAAACTCAAGCCATCGGAAATTATACTCCAGGCTGGGAAAAACTATGTTGTACTGCTTAATTCAGAAGTAATAGCCAGGTGTGAAGGGTGAAGAAATTACATGAGGTGTGCCATCAGACTCCCCTTCGTCACAGAGCAGAGATAAGTCAATCCAGGTCTACGGGTGCCAGCAATTCGCCATCTTCCATGAAATTGGAAGCGAGATCTCGGTCCTGAACCTCCCGCGGATCCCGGTCTCTATAATCGCCCATACTCTGATCTAGAATCCGATGCGGTGGTAGATTTGACTGGTCAGTGTCATGGATAGCTCGGTGAGGTCCTCCTTGACGCCCTCCGTTGCGGGTGGGGGAGGCAGTGATGGCGGCGGGATGCGCGGGGAAGGAGAGAAGGCAGCAGCCTCAGCGAGGAGGGTGCCAGGGTCATCGTCAACATCCAGTGGGGAGAGCGAGGGGACGACGTGCCGTCCACCCGGTGGCGGCGCGGGACCTGCAGCCTAAGGTTTGACTAAGAGGTGCGTTTTAATTTTCGGATGCGATTTCATAAGACACGACGAAGGAGGAAAGGCGTGGACGAAGGGAGTAGGACGGACGGGATGATTGATTAGGCGTAATTAATCTGGTGATTTCCGTGGAATTAGCGAAAGGATGTACCGGGTACCGGATGCTTGACGACAGGATTCGGTGCTGGACGGTTGAAGGAACCAAACTTTTCTTTTAGATAGGAGAGATTATCAACCAGACCCACCTCAATTGTGTCTGTCGTCCTCAGTCCCCTTCCCTCGGTTTTTCCTGCCATAGGTCACACGGAGCCTCCATCGGCCTGCACTCCCACGGACCTCTCTGCTGATACTTCGGACGAGTCTAGCCGTTGACGCATGACCAAAGGTTTCTTCGCTCGCAGTGGCATGTGCAGCTGTTTTTTACCTCCAGTTGATGTGCATAATGTTGGGTGGATTTGACACATCATGCTCCTAATCCGCTATTTCTCCTTGCAGTTTGGATTTGTTTAGGCAATCGTTTTCCCTACACACAATCTGATACGCCATAGCAACAATAAAAGGTCAGGATCTCCCCCTCAGATCCACTTGAGACTGTTCCTTATGTTTCTTAATCCATTCCCCTCTGTTAAATTTGTTTGAATACGTGTGATGTGTGCAATACGGTGCCCGCTACTCACTAGATGTTGTGCCCGAATCTTCTATACTATTTTATTTCAGATTCTCTCCATATAGGACCTTTATGTAGTGTGACTGATTTGAACACTTCTTCAGGCTTATGTGTAATTTGCAGGATTCAAGCTGAATCTACATCTTTCTCTCCATCTTATTTCACGGAAGCTCTCAATCTAATCAGTACTTATGTTTTTCTGATGGGTGGCCTTCATACCGCACACACATACTTGACCCTCTGCTCGCAGTACCCCCTTCTCAACAATCGGCAAGGCCATTGTTATCGTGCATAATTCCATCAAAACTCTCTTGAAGCAACCCACTCTTTATGATCAGTTCAGCAGTTCATCATGCCAGGTACAATTGTTTATATTTTTTTATTTTACTATCAGGGGCTGCCCTATTAACCTTGAACACATTTAATCAGATTTCTAAGGAACCAAGCCTGTTGAATTTACTAAGTTCAGAAGTTCATCATGTTGAGCTACAACCGTTTCCTGACTTCTTGGTTTTACTACTGCACTTTGAATTCTATAATTAGGACCGTTTAGTACAGCTTGTGAGTCGAGCCATGCATTTTTTTTTCCTTCCCTTGCTTTCTGTCGTTGAGAGCAATTAGTTATCCTTATCTGATCATGGGAACAAATTTCCTTACATAGTGCAATTTTTAACCAATGCCGATAATACAAACAGCTGATTTCTTACAGATTACGAACGCCAACAATTCATATTTCTATTTTCATTGCAATTGTTATGTCTTCAACTACTCTAATCTCATTGCAGTAAAAACTGGAATCAAGAACTATTTTTCATTAGTGACTCGGTTTGTTCTTTATACCATTGGTACAATTATCTGAATATCGTGCTAAGTTATTTTCTCAGTACCAGGTAGCTCCAGAGTTGATGGCTAGCACGTGCTCACATTTCTGTAATTAAATGGGGTTTACCTATAACAAGCACTTATATAGCTCTGACCTCTACTAAATTTGTTTGGTGCAGATTAGAATCATTTACGTATGATGCTACAAAATATGCTATTGGAGCATGGGGTTTACCTTAATAAGCACTTCCCATGACCTCTGACCGCTACTCATTTTGTTTTATGTAGATTAGAATCAACTTCGTATGATGCTACACATTATGCTATTGGAGCATCGTATTTACCTTACAACAACACTTCCTCCTAAGTTCTGGTATCTACTCATTTTGTTTTGTGTATTTTATAATCCTTTTCGTATGATGCTACACACTGTAAAGTATGATGCTACACACTGTAAAATTGGAGTGGTTATGCCCTCGGTTGCGTATTGATCGAGTTTTCAAGGTCTGGTTGACGTTACAGCAGGTAACCAAGGATTTTCGGCGTCAATTCGAATCCAACTATGATGACAGAGGAATGCAGATTGCATTGGATTTTAGAGTACCCGCTTGGGTAGCCGGCTGAGTTGGAAAACCTACAACACCTCTTGCTTTTTCTTCCCTTCCATGTCATATCATCCCGAAGGATAAACTGATGAGCTATTGGTGAATAAATGACATGTTTTACATAGAGTTGTAAATTTATGATGAATTAATGAATCTGATTCTCTTGGGAAGATCAATATGAGCCCAGTTTGATTCTTTTATTTGTATTGTTGGTCATTTTTTTCTCCATCGATATATCTCATAACAAATAACGAACACTAATCATTGCGTAGGGCTGCAAAAAAGCAATCCTTAAAGTAAGCATTCCCAAATCTAGTTAACCCCACGTTGTCACTATGAGCGCCCTAGATGGTTATAGACAAACACCACAATTCATAGAGGAGACACACACGATGTGCACACTGTCACCTTCACACCGTGATCAAAGTGACTCCACAGTTCATATTAATAAAGCACTTTAGTAGCAAAAGATGAAAAGTAACATCTACGAATTCAACTAGATTACAAAGCTCACGATCACATATCGCCGCCACCCCAGGGCGCCACCGGGGGGAACCAACCGCACCGCCGACTAGCCCCTCCCTCAACCGGTCAAGACTGCCGCCGTTGCCGCCAGCCAGGGCCGCGGTGGCGGCGGCACCCGGCACCATGCGTGCTCAGGGCGGGAGGATGTGGCGGCGGCCCCCGGACGCGGCTGGGGCGCATCGGGCAGGGCGCTGCGCACGGCGGCCAGGGCGGTTTCTTGGCTGTGAGAAGGCGAGCGGCGGCACCTTGATGACCGGCGGCGTCAGCCTGGCTGCGGCGGCTGTTCCAGATGGGCGGTGGCGCTCAGCCCGAGATCTTTCGGCGGACGAGCGTGAGGAGACATGGTGGTGGCAGTTGGGGCTTCCATCTGGTCCTAGTGGACTCAGATCTGGACTGACCCAACCGGGCTGCTATCTCCTCCGATGCCATCCCGCCGGAGGACAACCGGGGCGGCGAGTTGGAGGTGGAAGGGAGGTTGTTCACGGAGTGGCTTCTTCGACCGTCTCCTTTGCTGATCCGACCGACGGCGTGGGGGCCTCCCGGTATGCTCAATAATGGCGGAGGTCCTAGGGTTCCAACTCGCGCGAGGACGATGATCTGCCTATTGTATGTCCTCTTTGATCAAACCGGGGTGTCGACCCGGAAGGCTCCGCCGGCGAACTCCCATGGGCAATGCCTGGAGATGGCTGGATCGGTGGTATTCGGTCGCAATGCACGGTCATCGAAGGTGAGATTGGAGGACTAGAAGTGGTGTTCAGAGTCTTTGCATCGATGGGGAACTGGCTTGGAGTTACAAGATGCGTGGCAGCGGTATGTAAGAGGGGGTGACAGCAGGCGTGAAGTCCAAAGTCCTACCTTTCAGGGTGAAAACCCAAGGCCTGGCCTTAATTGGTTGTGCCTGGCAGTGGTCTTGTTGGAGACATTGTTTTGAGAGCGAGGATTATCTTCAGGGTGAAAACCCAAGGTCTGGCCTTAATTGGTTGTGCCTGGCACCGTTCTTCTTGGAGACGTTGTTTTCGAAGAGCCGGACATCAGCTGTTGTTTAGGTGGTGGTTGTGCGGCTGCTGCAAGGACTGTAAATCTGTAGCGGGACTTTTTCTTTTTAGTTCTTCTTTTTATTGTCTTTCGGCTGTGTGCATCCATAATGACTATGGTTATTGCGTTGTTGCAGAGCCGGGTGTAATTAGTATCTCCGCGATATTAATATACTTCCCTTTATCAAAAAGATCACATCATGGGAGAGAGAGATGAACCACATAGCTACCGATAGAGCCCTCAGCCTCGGGGGAGAACTACTCCCTCCTCATCATAGGAGACAACAACGACGATGGAGATGGCGGTGGAATCGATGGAGATAGGTTTCGGGGGCACTTCCCCGTCCCGACAGGGTGCCAAAACAGAGATCCGTCCCCCGAAACTTGTCAGTGGCGGCGGCGGAGCTATGGATGTATTTTGTGGAAAAGGTCATTGTGGTTAGGGTTATCCCTCGAGGGAGTATATATAGGCGAAAGGGTGATGCCGGGGGGTGTCCAAGGGGCCTACACCCCTAGGTGGAGCGGCCAGGGGGCCCGCGCCATCCCATGCTGTGTCCCCCCTCTGGGGCTCTTCGGCACTTCTGGAAGCTTCCAGGACTTTTAAGACTTCTGGCTTTCGAATTTTCCAATTCCGAGAATATTTCGAGAACAACTTTTCTGAAACTAAAAACAACAGAAAACAGGGAACTGGCTCTGTGGCATCTTGTTAACAGGTTAGTCCCGGAAAACGTGTAAAAATTCTATAACTAAGGGAGAAAACATGTAGCAATTGGCATAATATCATCATGGAGCATGAGAAATTATAGATACGTTGGAGACGTTTCAAGCATCCCCAAGCTTAGTTCCTACTCGTCCTCAAGTAGGTAAACGATAAATCACAATAATTTTTTAGGTGACATGCTACTTATCATAAACTTGATCATTATAATGTAAAAGTATATGTATGCTGAGATCATAGAGCTTTAAACACAAACATGATAAATAGAACTTTAATAATAAAGAATAGCAATCACTTTGCATCGTGAAGAGTATCTTAAATAAAGAATCATGGATAATAATGCAAAGAAAGATAAACGTTTGTTTCAAGTATAGAGAAAGCATGGCAAAGTGGTATTTTGATAGTCCTTAAGAGTGGGACAAAACATAATTGCCAGGACACCTTCAAAGTTCATGAGGAAGACTAGAGAAAATAATTTAAGAACAAACAATATCACATTGTGAATCTATTATTCATGTTTATGGGGAAAATGCACATAAAACTCAGAATGACAAAAATTCTCTCTCAACTGTGCATAAATTTAGAAGATGGAGACACAACATAAAAGTAAAAGAAAGACCCTTCGCGGAGGGAAGTAGAGATCACTCATGTGCTAGAGCTTTTATTTTATTAAACAAAGGTATTAAAAGTTTGACACTCCTCCCATCCATCTTACACAAACCATGGCTAACCGAATCCTCGGGTGCTTGCCAACAATCACATACCATGGAGGAGTGTCTATATTTTGGGAGATGTATGCTAATGTCAACAAATGGTAAACAGAAAATACCAGTACGTCACAAGCCAACTAGATTTCACAAGAGCGGCTCCCATATGAAGGACGCATCTGGGTAGAAGGTCATCCCTCTTTCTATTTTTTTTACACAATTATGCTTTTACTGATAAATCAGGGGCAAAAATAGTGAAGAGAATTTGTTTGCATTAATTTGGGGCTGGGCACCTCGCTGCCAGCTCTTCTATCATTCGGATAAGCGGATGAAGCCACTAGTCCAAGATGTGAAATCCAATCAACAAATGAGATGAAGATTCTCTATTTATGTCCTCATGAGCAAAAACAGGATCACAAAACATGAGTAATTTTGAAAGTTTTAAAGGTAGCACATGAGCAATTTACTTGGAGTGACAATGAAATACCACATGTAGGTAGGTTTGGTGGACAAAATGAGAAAACTTTGGTTTTAGGGAGTTGGATGCACGAGTAGAATTCCATACTCAGTACAGGTGGAGGCTAGCAGAAGATGAAGGGAATATGCTCGAGAGGCAATAATAAAATGGTTTTTATCTTATTCCTTGTTTATGATGAATATTTATTTCTCATGCTAGAATTGTATTAACCGGAAACGTTGATACATGTGTGCTTAATAAACAAACAATGGTTCCTAGTAAATCCTCTCTTTTAACTAGCTCGTTGATTAATAGATGATCAAGGTTTCCTGATCATGAACATTGGATGTTGTTAATAACGGGGTCATGTCATTAGAAGAATGATGTGATGAACATATACCCAAAGTGTATATAGCAATGCGATCAAGTCATTTAGTTTACATTGTTATATCAAACATACGAAGTAACTTATTCCTTAGACCAGGAGATCATGTCAATCACTGATACCGGAAGGGTGCTTTGATGTCATCAAACATCAAACCGTAATAGGGTGACTATAAAGGTGTCGTTAAGTATTCGGAAAGTATTAGTTGAGGATCATGGATCAAAAGTGGGATTTGTCCACCCAAATGACGGAGAAATATACTCTCGGCCCTCTCGGTGATATCACATCGAAACCGCTTGCAAGCACGTGATATGATCACAAATGATGTTATATCACGGGAACGAGAAAAAGAGTACTTATCGGTAACGAGATTGAACAAGGTATGGTTGATACCAATGATCGAATCTCGGACAAGTAAAATATCGCGAGACAATGGGAATAGTTCACGACGTTGTTGGTTCACACGATCACGAGAGTCATCGTTGAATATATAGGAGTCATCACGGATCTCCAGATCCCGCTGTTGATTATTGATCGGAGAGGAGTCTCGATCATGTCTATATTATTCATGAATCGTAGGGTGACACACTTAAGGTTCGATGACGCGTTTGAGAGGATACGGAATATCGAAGAATTCTTTGGGCATCTTTTTTGGGGAAAATTGAAATAGTTCAAGGGGTTTTTCGTTGAATGGTTGTTAATAGAATTAACAAATGATTCGAGGTGCTCTATGCAAGTGTTTGTTAATAGAATTAACAAATGCTGAAATAAAGAAATAAAAAATGTTTTATTTATTTATTAAAGAAAAACTCTTGGATTTTCTAAGTGGGGTTTTAAAGGAAAATGAGTGGGTGTGAGTGCAGTGTCCACTCACATCATGAGGGAAGAGGTGGGGGCACACCATGGGGCTGGCCGCACCCTCCTTGGTATGCCTTCCCCTCTCCTATAAAAGGAGGGTGAGAGCTCTCCCTCCTCCACACACTTGCCCACTAGCTTTTCCCTCCACCCGCTGCTCCATTCCATGGTCTCCGGCTTGGCGAAGCCCTGACCGTGGAATTCTTCTTCACCACCACGCCGTCGTGCTGCTGGAGTTCCGAGGGATCCTCTACTTCCGCCTCCCCGCTGGATCGAGGGAACGGAGGTCGTCATCAACCGTACGTGTGACCGATCACGGAGGCACCGCCGGATTGCAGTGCACATCTTCTCGCTATCGGGATCGGTGTGAGTACGACTACGACAACAACGAGATTTGATCTCGTAACGCTTTGTGTCTTCGAGGGTATGTGTTCTTCTTAACCCCTCTCTTTGCTCGTTGCACTTCGTCTCCTAGATTAGATCTTGGCCTTTCGGGTGTCTCTCGCGTAGGAAATTTTTGTTTTCTATGCAACGACCCCGTAAAAAGACTGGGAGCGACAAATCAAGAGAGCATAAGAGCCATAATTATGCATAGCGACATAAACATCATTAATTAAAGCATAAGCAGTATCAAAATTTCAAAAACTAAGTGGTCATGGAGGCTATTTGTGACTGGTTCATAGTCATAAACATGGTGTGAGCATGCGCCAAGTCAACCAAATAAAACATTTAAATTTATGCTTTACTATGACAAGAACAACTCATGAATATTTCAATCGCATATTAAACAATCTTAGCTATTTGAGGCTATTCATGTTATCCCATAACCACAAGGCTTTAAAACTAAAATAAGATAGCATGGCATGAAAAAGTTCTAGCCACAGTCTATACAAGCTTCTACTTGCACCGTTAAGAAATTCTACCTCAAGCAGCAGTTTCTTTTCCCAACAAGCACCATACAAGACATGCTTTAACAAAAATTCTCTACATGTTATAGAAATAAAACATGAGAGTACTCACATAACACTACTAAAACTAACATATCTGAATAAGAGATGCATGAAAACAAAGGCTAAACGCAGTACTAGCCAAAAGTGAACACTCACATAACAATAAGAATGAAAACTAGAGTGTTCTAAGCAATGAAAACGGAGTGTGTCTCTCTCCCACACAAGTATGATAAGATCCAACCATAAACTACAACAAAGAAAAATAAACAAACTGAAAGAAAAGAATAAAAGACGCTCCAAGTATAGCACATATGATGTGACCGAATAGAAATATAGTTTCACTAGAAGTGACCTGATAATTTGTCGATGAAGAAGGGGATGCCTTGCGCATCCCCAAGCTTAGACGCTTGAGACTTCTTGAAATTTTCTGGGATGTACCACCGGGGCATCGACAAGCTTAAGCTCTTCACTCTTTTTTTATCACGTCATATCATCCTCTTCTCTTGACCCTTGAAAACTTTCTTCACACCAAACTTCTCACAATCTTCATTAGCAACGTTAGTGCAATCTAAATAATAAATTCACATGGTTCAGTTTCAACACAAGACTAACACTCATAAACACATTTTCTACTGTCGTAACTTCTTTTAAAACTCTTTTTATCAAAAGAACACAAAAAGAAAGAGATTAACATGCAAATGCAATTATTAGCAGAAATCTATCAAAACAGGTCAGCAGGTAAAGATGATTTTTTTAGAAACTATTATGTTGCTCAAATCAAATAGTGGTAAACTAAGAAAAGTTGCTGAATTAGCTGAGGAATAAGCACAAAAAATTTCAGATCATTCAAATCTTCCAGGATTTTATATGATGTTTTACGGTGGACAGCAGAAATCCGAAAACCAACTCTAACTTTCGTCAGAAACTTTACTTGGAACTACTAAAACATGAAACAAAGATACAAATGAGTTTCTACAGAAGTACACAACCCCTTGACTCAAAGAAAACAGAGAAAAACAATGCAAAAATAAAAACATGGGTTATCTCCCAAGAAGTGCTTTTCTTTAAAGCCTTTTAGCTAGGCATGATAATTTGAGAAGATGCTCACATGAGAAATATGAATTGAAGCAAAAGAGAGCATCAAGAAGCAAATGTAAAACAAATTTAAGTCTAACCCACTTTTCTATGAAAAATAATCTTGTAGACAAACAAGTCATGAAAACACAAAGCAACAAGCATAGGAAAGCAAAATAAGTGCAACTTCAAAATTTTAAACATAAAGAGGGGAAACTTGATATCATTGAGATGCATAAAATTATGTTTCCCTCTCTCATAATAACTTTCAGTAGCATAATGAATAAAATTAACAATGTAACTATCACATATAGCATTCTTATCATGAGCCACATGCATAAAAGAATTAATACTCTCCACATAAGCAAAGTCATTCTTATTAATAGTAGTGGGAGCAAATTCAACAAAATAGCTATCATTATTATTATTCTCATCACCATAATCATTAAATATAGGAGGCATATTGTAATCATAATTAATATTTTCCTCTATTGTAGGTGGACTAAAAATATCATATTCATGATTGTAAATAGGTGGAACTTGAATACCACAATCATTATAGTCATCATATATTAGAGGCAAAGTATCATCAAAGTAAATTTGTTCCTCCATGCTTGGGGGACTAAAAATATCATATTCATCAAGACTAGATTCCCCAAGCTTAGAATTTTCCATAGCATTAGAAATAATAGTGTTCAAAGCATTCATACTAATAACATTTATATTAGCATGCAAATAAAGTTCCATAGGTTTTTTAATTTTATTTTCAAACACTTCATGTCCTAACTCAAGATAAATATTATAGAGCTCTCTCATATTTTTGTTGTTTTCCATTAAGTCTAACTAGTGAAAACAAGAAACAAAAATATTTAATTGCAGAATCTAAAGGAAATAACTTCGAGCACTCACACCCGAGGATGTGAGAACCTTTTACCTTACCTCCCCAACAACGACGCCAGAAAAGAGCTTGATGTCTACGCACGCTTCTATTCTTGTAGACAATGTTGGGCCTACAAGTGCATAGGTTTGTAGAACAACAAAAAATTTCCCTTAAGTGGATCACCCAAGGTTTATCGAACTCAGGAAGGTAGAGGTCAAAGATATCCCTCTCAAGCAACCATGCAATCACGATACAAGAAGTCTCTTGTGTCCCCAACACACCTAATTCAATTGTCAGTTGTATAGGTGCACTAGTTCGATGAAGAGAGAGTAAAATGCAAGTAATATGGATGATAATAAGTGATAATAGCAATCTGAAATAAAAAAAGGCAGCAAGCAAATATGTAGCAGAACATGCAGAAAATGGTGTTTCAATGCTTGGAAATAAGGCCTAGGGATCCTACTTTCACTAGAGGACACTCTCAACAATGATCACATAATTGAATAACTAGATATCTTCTCTTCACTATGCTACTCTTAACCACTCTCTGGTCGAATAACAACACCAATCCATGCGTAGGGCTTTAACATCACTCCTCAGAGTAAGCACTTTCCCAACCAAGTAACCCACATGCTATCACCATGGGACCCAGATGGTTCCACGCAAACACCACAATTTCATAGGGTCATCCAACACAAAATATAAATATAATGCTAACCACACGGTGCACACACTGTCACCTTTACACCGTGATCAAAGCATTTACGGAGATCTCATAACAAATAACGAACACTAATCATTGCGTAGGGCTGCAAAAAAGCAATCCTTAAAGTAAGCATTCCCAAATCTAGTTAACCCCACGCTGACACTATGAGCGCCCTAGATGGTACTAGACAAACACCACAATTCATAGAGGAGACACACATGATGTGCACACTATCACCTTCACACCGTGATCAAAGTGACTCCAAAGTTCATATTAATAAAGCACTTGAGTAGCAAAAGATGAAGAGTAACATCTACGAATTCAACTAGATTACAAAGCTCACGATCACATATAGATCACATCATGGGAGAGAGAGATGAACCACATAGCTACCGGTAGAGCCCCGAGCCTCGGGGGAGAACTACTCCCTCCTAATCATAGGAGATGGCGGTGAAATCAATGGAGATGGGTTTCGGGGGCACTTCCCCGTCCCGGCAAGGTGCCAGAACAGAGATCCCTCCCCCGAAACTTGTCGGTGGCGGTGACGGAGCTACGGATGTATTTTGTGGAAAAGGTCGATGTCTTTAGGGTTTTCCCTTGGGGGAGTATATATAGGCGAAAGGGCGATGCCGGGGGGTGGCCAGGGGGCCCACACCCTTAGGTGGCGCGACTAGGGGGACCCGCACAACCCCATGGTGTGGCCACCCTGTGGCCCCCCTCCTGGGCTCTTCGGGACTTCTGTAAGCTTCCAGGACTTCTAAGACTTTTGGCTTTCGAATTTTCCAATTCCGAGAATATTTGCAAAACAACTTTTCTGAAACTAAAAACAGCAGAAAACAGGGAACTAGCTCTGTGGCATCTTGTTAATAGGTTAGTCCCGGAAAACGTGTAAAAAATGCTACGACTAAGGGAGAAAACATGTAGCAATTGGCATAATATCATTATGGAGCATCAGAAATTATAGATACGTTGGAGACGTATCAATGATAGTTCAACAGTACTTGTGGAACAAGAACATTCCTATGTATCACAGTATTATATAACTAGCAAACGTGCCCGTGCGTTGCAACGGGAGAAAAAAACTGTCTCGCAAAAACGCAAGTTCATGTTACCATGATAGGGACGCCGAGTTAGATGACAGTGAGCACAATGATTTTGTGAATTTCTCTTAAATTGTTTGCATAATGATTTTGTATATTTACGTTAGATTAACTTTGTGGTTCATACGAGTGCTATTATATCATCATAACAGGGGATTATTATGAAGATACAAATGAATTGAGGTTTTCTTCTCCTGACATCTATATCTCATTCCGGGAACAAAGTTGTCTTGCAACTACTGATTACACAATGCAACGAAATTTGATTAGTACACTCAGGCAACCGGAAAATGCAAAATATATCTCACATTTTTAGTTGGATCCAACATCCATCATCCATCGGAGCATAAAATAACGAGGAGAAAATGATACAAATGAGAGACCTTTTCAATAAATGTAGAGCCAGCCTAAATCAGAAAGAAGAAAAGAAAGTGGAACAAATTCCACCTCTATAAACAGTTGGCCGATTGGTTTATACGCACATTTTTAGTAAAACAATAGTAAGTGAGTGAATTCATAAACTTCATGAAATTAAGAATACACCAACAAAAACAAAATTATTCATTTAGTATGGATTAGTCATTATATCAAAAGACAACAAACATTTAATGTGTCCCAAATAATAGCAAGATGACTTTTCAATAAACAGATGTGTCATGTGTGAGCAGGCAAACAACTGAAAGACACAGCTATTAAATTGCTAACTCTTGTTGCACCGTAGTGAGTAGTGACGTAATGATAGTTGTCAATCCTTGCTCCTGTCAATTGTTCTGCAATGCAAATAAAGTCGCGCGACACCCCACCATTTTACAGGCTACCGTAGCCTGGCTATGTAAGTTAGCGAATCACACAGGAAGCTAATTCATTTAGCCCAAATATCGCAGCTGAAACTGAAACTCAACAGACGTCCTCCAGAATGAGTAGGCAGGCAACATGACAGTAGTTCAGAGAGATTCAGGGGAGCAGACCATGCACGCTCCTTCCCCGTGCATGCTCAATACACGACCATGGCGACCGCCTCCGGACACTCGTAGGCAGGAGAAGAGATGACCGTGTCTGCGGCTCGCTCTCAGTGTTGCTCCCGTGCCATGCAAAGTTCGCGAGCTTGGAGCAGAAAGGGAGGTCGCAAGCAGGAAGATGGCATACCTATGGTTGTCCGGCGACACGAGCAGGGATTTTGGAGATGTAGCAAAATCGCAAGCGCCCGTGGTCGCTGGCGCTGAAGAACAGTGAGGGCAGGGGCGGATCAGGGAGCAACGTCGCTTAGCTTATTAATGTGAAAATAACCAATCGACTCTGGGATATGATTTAGAGCGCCAAACAAACATCAGACTCGAAGTAATCGTAACCAAATCAATGAATCAAGAGGGGGCGACAAGGCCAATCCAGGAAAAAACTATCCCGTTCAACAATCCCAATCCTGTCATCCTGTGCCACATGCCGGCGGGATGAACCGAGCGGGCATGCTGATATGGCAAGAAGATGCGGGGTTGGTGGATGTGCAATTGATGGAGTCACTGCGGGTCTCGGGGTTGCGTCGCCCTTCCTTCCGGCTGTTCGCCGCCGTCCTCCAGGCCGGTCGCCCGCCCGGGCACTGCCTACTTTTCCATCTGCCCCAATTTTTCGTCGGCGGCTCGCATTGACTTGTCGGAGGAGAACAGAGGGGATTCGATGGTTTATTTTTCACGAACAGAAGGTGGGTCCTAAAAGAAAAGCAAAAACAGATAAAACACGAACCGGTACATGGCAGTTTTGATGTATTATGTGATTTGGTGGGAGGGCAAATCGGTAATATCTTGTTGGACGAATATTTTGGCAGAAACCTTAATGCTTTTATTAGTAGGTATAGATATAGATAAAGGATATTGGGCTGGTAACGGGGATTCTTGTAACCAAGTGTCCTCAAAATAAAACGCTTTGACCATCCCCTAGCGTTCATGAAATATGTTAAAAGAACCCAACTTTCATCCTCATAACTTCTTTCCAGAAAGGAGAATCCGTGGTGTCGGATATATGCCAATTAGGGGTATATCCGGCATTGGCCGAAGGACGGGTTATCAGGGTGGCCCACATGCAATGGAGCGGAGTCCATTGGGCGACCTAGTAAGCTAACGCGCAGGAAGCCGGATTCTAGAAGAACCCGGACCACGGCCCAATCTTGGTTTGGCTTGGATAAGAAGTGGGATGCCTTACTTTCCAAGATAGTTACTTATAGTAGTCTTCTAGGTTTCCTTCCTGTAAGCCCTAATTCGGATATCTATATAAAGCCGGACGGGAGCGACAAACAAACAAGATCACAACTTAGCTAGAGGCCAACTCGCCAAGAAGTTCATCCTCGCCGAGTTAGCAAAACCATACTCGCGATTGTACTCTGTATACTTCAGGCTTCAGCCCTGATTTAGTGAGATCGCAGGAGTAGGAACGCCGCCTAATTGCGACGTACCGAACCTGGGTAAACTCGGTGTTCTTGTTTACAATACTTCCACGTCCCCCCGCAATTCTACCGGCAGGCTTATGGCACCCCCATCCATGAACCTTACTACGATGTCTCGACATGTGGGCTTAGCTTCCACTTATGGTAATGGTATCCCTTTAATATATTTGTTGTGTAGCAACTCATGACATACCCCTTCTTCTGTTAAGAGTTTAAATAACCATTTGATAAGTAAAGATCTACTCTTAACGTCAAGAACCTCAATCACACCCCCCCCCCCGCGATCTTTAGGCCGGCAGACAATGTTCTACTTGGTTAGGCGATACTTCTTCTTCAAACTATCAATCTGCCCAAATAAGAGATCTAAAAAAATATAATATTTTTCTTACTCCAAGAAGTATTTCAAAGAAAGATAAAAAGAACATAGGCAAGCTAGATAAGACCGAATTAATAAGAACTAGTAGATCTCCATATGAAAGCAACTTTCCAATCCATGAATTGGTTGAAGCGATCCTCAATCGGTTTCCATTCTTTACTTAAAAGCTTGCGATAATGAATTGGGGAATGAGCCGAGCCGATGACTTTATTTTGGCAGTCGGAAACGGAGAGTCAATAGACACGCCAGTAATATGAGACATCATATTGATTGTTTTCTGTAACTGCGTCACATTTATTTTGATAACAACCGCACTAAACGCGACATTTATCATGTGGTAACGGCTGTAGTAAACGTCAATTGATTTCGTGAGTTGACCGTTCTCCTACCCGACCATGCCTATATATTGGAGGCTCAGGCACACACAGAAACACACACCTCATACGCTCTGCCTCTTTGCGCCCATTGTCGTTCCCCTCCTTGTTGCTGCCGCCGGTGATCTCATCTCATCTACCGTGTACACGGCCGACGGGAGAGTAGGTCTCCGAAACCCCGCCTCTCCAGATCTTGTACGGGAGAGGGCTGATTAGGTTTTTGGGGGGGGGGGGGGGGCGTCTCGTACGCAACTGCTCGCTGCCGTACAGCTTCTTCGACTTCTACTGCGTCGCCCTCATCGTCAACATTTCCATCAAAGCCGAACGCGCTGCTGCAGCCGCCACCACTACTGCAACCGCTCCCGACACCGCCAAGTTGTTGCAGCTGCCACGGCTGCTGCAACCGCTGCCGACGTCGCCAAGCTACTGCAGTCGCCACTGCTGCTGCAACCGCCGCCGCCTCTGATGCGGCTACTGACAACTGTCAACTGCAGGGTATTAGTAGTTTGCGTAGATGTGTCTAACATCAATCTAGTATGTAAGAAAATGGTCAATTATCAGTATGTTTACGTCATGCTCATGATTTATACTTGGATTAATTTAATCTGTAAATTGCCTAAATTCTCATCCAAAAACCTAATATGTGAAGGCAATTTTCGATCCATGGTTTTGCTACTGCACTGAAACCGGACCCGTTTACGGGGACATGCTTTAAGCGTCGCAGAAAAAAATAATCTTATTCGTCACGACTATGAACGTGTTCTGGGTCGCCGGTATCACTCCCATGGGAACAATTAATCCTCAACAGGAGAAGGCGTTTAGGGATGCCACCGTCGTCTTTGTTGGGTGCGTTCTAAACGCGATCGGAGATAAGTTTGTTGACGCATATTTACATATGCGGGTTGCCAAGGACTTGTGGGTGGTGCTCGAATCCAAATTCGGCGCAACCGATGCTGGCTGTGAGATGTACACTACAGAGCAGTTCAATGATTATAGAATGGTCGAAAACCGTTCTGTATTAGAGAAGACTCATGAGATATAGTGCATCGCTAATGAGTTTGAAATTCTCAAATGCGTGTTATCGGGCAAGTTTGTCGCGAGATGCATAATCGCCAAACTGCGTAATTACTCGAGGAGCTTTTCCACTACTCTGGAACATCGGACACATGAATTCTCAGTAGAGGATGCCATCTGCCATCTGAGTGTTGAGCAGAATTCGAGGGCAAATCACTCGTATGGAAAAGGGAATAAATAGACTTCTTAGGCCAATCTGGTACAGAAGAACTACAACTCCCACAAGAATAAGGCGAGGACTGGTGTCCAACAGAATACCGACTACAAGAAGAAGGCTAAAAAGACCTTTGATGTCTACACACGCTTCTATTCTTGTAGAAAGTGTTGGGCCTCCAAGTGCAGAGGTGTGTAGAACAGCAGCAAGTTTCCCTTAAGTGGACCACCCAAGGTTTATCGAACTCAGGGAGGTAGAGGTCAAAGATATCCCTCTCAAGCAACCCTGCAATTAAGATACAAGAAGTCTCTTGTGTCCCCAACACACCTAATACAATTGTCAGTTGTATAGGTGCACTAGTTTGGCAAAGAGAGAGTAAAATGCAAGTAATATGGATGATAATAAGTGATAATAGCAATCTGAAATAAAAATGGCAGCAAGCAAACATGTAGCAGAGCAGGCGGAAAACGGTGTTTCAATGCTTGGAAATAAGGCCTAGGTCTTCTACTTTCACTAGTGGACACTCTCAACAATGAAAACATATTTGAATGCATAAATATCATTTCTTCACTATGCTACTCCGAACCACTCTCCGGTCGAATAACAAACACCAGCCATTGCGTAGGGCTGTAACAGCACTACTCAAGTCTATATTCCCTCTCTAGGGCACCCCATGCTATCACTATGAGCGCCCTAAATTAGTACTAAACAAACGCCACAATTTCATAGGTTCATCTTCCAACACAAGATATAAATATCATGCTAAACCACACGGTGCACACACTATCACCTTTACACCACGATCAAAGTGTTTACGGAGATAACAAAACCACTTGAGTAGCATAACAATGAAGATCACATCTACATATTCAACTAGATTACAAAGCTCATGATCACATCAAGATCACACCATGGGAGAGATATGAACCACATAGCTACCGGTAGAGCCCTCGGCCTCAGGGGATAACTACTCCCTCCTCATCATAGGAGACCGCAACGGCGATGGAGATAGCGGTGGAGTTGATGGATATGGCTTTTGGGGGCACTTCCCCGTCCCGACAGGGGCCAGAATAGAAATATGTCCCCCGAAACATGTCCCCTAGGGTTTTACCTCGGGGGAGAATATATAGGAGAAAGGGTGATGCCGGCGGGTGGCCACGGGGCCCACACCCCTAGGTGGCTGCTATGTGTTGTTTGGATACCCCAAGAGGAGGGTGTGATGAGCACAGCGGTAGGAGTTTTCCCCTTAGTTAAGAACCAGGGTTATCAATCCAGTAGGAGAAAGAGGATCTTTGAAAGGTTGAAGCCACTAACGGTGGTGCTGGCGCTTCACCGGTATCAGCAACAACGTGGAACCTGCACACAACACAAACAAAATACTTTGCCCCCACGGTACAGTGAGGTTGTCAATCTCACCGGTCTTGCTGAAAACAAAGATTAGACGTATAGTGTGGAAAATAGTTGTATGCTTGCAGAAAGTAGAGAGAGCATGGAATTGTTGTGGTTTGTTTAACAGTGTGGAAAAATGGACCGGGGTTCATAGGTTCACTAGTGGTGTCTCTCCATAGAAGATAGCATGTTGGGCGAACAAATTACAGCTGGGCATTGACAAATAAAGGTTGCACCGTAGTGCACATTATAACATGATGATTACTATGATATTTAGTGCGGGCATTACAACAAGATACATAGACCGACATCCATCTGCATCTATGACTAATAATCCACCCTCAGGTTATCATCCGAACCCCCTTAGGTATTAAGTTGCAAGCAACCGATAATTGCATTAAACAAATTGTGTAATGTAAGCAATGATTATACACACGGGTAATATCACCGTTGTTTTCTCCCTAATGGCAACATCACATCCCCCCTTCACGTTTCTGTCAGTCGAGCAAGGCAAGAAGGAGGCATGAACCCACTATCAAGCATAAATACTCCCTCTTGGAGTCACTAGCAACTACTTGGCCAGAGCAACCACTAGCAACGAAAAGCATGCAAGATCACAAATAACATATGCAATAAAGACTATAATCAACTTGGCATAAGTTCAATATTCATCGGATCCCAGCAAACACAACATATAGAATTACATAAGATCAATCTCGATTATGATAGGCAGCTCACGAGATCTAAACATGGAGGCATATGAGGAGGAGACAACCATCTAGCTACTGCTATGGACCCGTAGTCCAGGGTTGAACTACTCACGCATCACTCCGGAGGCAGGCATGGTGATGTAGAAGCCTCCTGTGATGATTTCCTCTCCGGCAGGGTGCCGGAAAACAGCTCCAGAACCCTCCTGGTCTAGGGTTGACGGTGACGGCGGCTGCGGAACTTTTTCGGGGATTTTTATCAGGTACTTCGGGTTTTCCATCCGGGAGGCTTAAATAGGCGAAAAGGCAAAGGCGGTGGAGCTCCAGAGGTCCCACACCCCTAGCTGGCGCGGCCAGGGGGACCCACGCCAGCCCATGGTGTGGGGCCCCTGCTGCCCCTCTTCGAATCCTCTTCGGTCTTCTGGATGCTTCCGGGGAAAATAGGACTTCCGGGCTTCGAATTTTCCAATTCCGAGAATATTTCCAGAACAACTTTTCTGAAACTAAAAAACAGCAGAAAACAGGGAACTGGCTCTGGGCATCTTGTTACTAGGTAAGTCCCGGAAAACGTATGAAAATGCTATAAATAAGGGAGAAAACATGTAGCAAATGGCATAATATGATCATGGAGCATCATAAATTAGGGATACGTTTATGACGTATAAAGCATCCCCAAGCTTAGTTCCTACTCGTCTTCGAGTAGGTAAACGATAAAATAATAATTTCTGAGGTGACATGCTACTAACATAAACTTGATCAATCTTATGTAAAAGCATATGCACACTTAGATCATAAAACTTTAAACACATGCATGAAAAAGGAAATTTTAATAATAAAACATAGCAATTACTTTGAATCACGAAGAGTAACTCAAATAAAGGATCAAGAATAATAATGCAAGGAAAGGTAAACGTTTGTTTCACGTATAAAGGAAGCATGGAAAATTGGTATTTCGCTAGTCCTTAAGAGTGGGACAAAACATAAATGCCAGGACACTTTCAAAGTTCAAGAGGAAGACTAGAACAAATAATTTAAGAACAAATGATATCACATAATGAAGTAATTATTGATGTTTATGGGACAAATGCACATAAAACTCGGAATGGCAAAAATGCTCTCTCAACTGTGCATAAAGTTAGAAGATGGAGACTCAACATAAAAGTAAAAGAAAGGCCCTTCGCAGAGGGAAGCCGGGATCACTCATGTGCTAGAGCTTTTTTATTTATTTTATTAAACAACGGTATTAAAAGTTTGACATTTGTGGAGGAATGTCTATATTTTAGGAGAGGTGTATGCTAGTGTCAACGAATGGTAAACAGACAATACAGTACGTCACAAGACAACTGTATTCACAAGAGCGGTTCCCATGGTGAAAGACGCAACTGGTGTAGAAGGTCATCCCTCTTTCTCTTTTGTTTACACAATTATGTTTTGACTGATATGATCAGGGGCAAAAATATTAAAGATAATTTGTTTGTATTAATTTGGGGCTGGACACCCTGCTGCCAGCTCTTCTATCATTTGGATAAGCGGATGAAGCCACTAGTCCATGGTGTGAAATCTAATCAACAAGTGATATAAATATTCTCTATTGACGTCCTCATGAGGAAAAACAAGAACACAAAGCGGGAATAATTTTGAATGTTTTAAAGGTAACACATGAGCAATTTACTTTGGAATGGCAGTTAAATACCACATGTAGGTAGGTATGGTGGACACAATGGGAAAAACTTTGGTTTAAGGGAGTTTGGATGCACGAGTAGAGCTCATACTCAGTACAGGTGGAGGCTAGCAAAAGACTGGGAGCGACAACTCAAGAGATCATAAGAGCCATATTCATGCATAGCGACATAAGCATCATTAACTAAAACATAAGAAGTATCACAAGTTCAAAAACTAAGTGGTCATGGAGGCTATTTGTGACTGATTTGTATTCATAAACATGGTGTGAGCATGCGCCAAGTCAACCAAATAAATCATTCGAAAGAGAATACCATATATTGATGCTTTACTATGACAAGAACAACTCATTAATCTTTCAGTACACATTGAACACTCTCAGATATTTTAGGCTAATCATGCTACTTAATAACCAAAAGGATTTAAAACTAAAATAACATTTAGCACGGCATGAGAAAGTTCTGGCCACAGTCTATACAAGCTTCTACAAGTACTGTTATAAATTCTACTTCAAGCAGCAGTTTTCTTTCTCCCAACAAGAACCATACAAAACATGCTTTAACAAAAATACTCTTTATGATACAGAAAGAAAACATGAGAGTACTCAAACAATACTACTAAAACTAATAGCTCTGATAAGAGATGCATGCAAAACAGGAACTAAATAAATGCAGCAGCCAAACAGAGACTAAGAATACAACGTATTCTCAAGAAAAAGCGGAGCGTGTCACTCTCCAATAAAAGAATGCTGGGGTCCAACCAAGCTTATTATGAAAGTAAAAACAAACTGAAAGGAAAAGAAAAATCAAACTGAAAACAAAAATAAAAGACGCTCCAAGTAAAGCACATAAGATGCGAACGAATAAAAATATAGTTTCACTAGAAGTTACCTGATAATTTGTTCATGAAGAAGGGGATGCCTTGGACATCCCCAAGCTTAGACGCTTGAGTCTTCTTGGAATTTGCTGGGATGTACGGGGCATCCCCAAGCTTAACATTTTCACTCTTCTTGATCACATCATATCATCCTCTTCTCTTGACTCTTGAATACTTCCTTCACGTCAAAATTCTCACAATCTTCATTAGCAACGTTAGTGCAATCGAAATAATAAAAACACATGGTTCATTTTCAACACAAGACTAGAAATCAAAAACACATTAGATACTATAACAACTTATTTTTAAACTCTTTTTCTCAAAAGAACACCAAAAGAAAGAGATAAAGATGCAAATGCGATAAATGGCAGAAATCTATCAAAACATAACATCAGGCAGAGATCGATTTTTTTTCAAAAAATCTTATGTTGCTCAAATAAAAAAGTGGTAAACTAAGAAAAGTTGCTTATATAACTCGGTATTAAGCACAAAAAAGCTGAGGTCATTTAGAATTTTCTGTGATTTTTAACGGAATTAACAGTGGACAGCAGAAATCTGTTTTCTGCGCAGAAATCCGAAATATAGTGTCAACTTTCCACTGGAGGCTTCACTTAGCTCAACAAAAACACAAAAGAAAAGATACAGAGGGGTTGCTAAGGAAATAGACAACACTCAGGTGCAAAGCACACCAAAGAAAACAAACGAAAACTGAATGAAAACAGAGAAATAAAACGGGTTGTCTCCCGGTAGCGCTTTTCTTTAACGCCTTTCAGCTAGGCATAAAAGGGCAACTAAAGTATTTTCAAGTGAAGAAGCATCAACATCATTACGAGGCTTACGTTTAACTTTCTTACCCTTATTATTTTTAGGGAACTTATGGTCCAAGCATGATTTGGGAGTGAAAGTCATGTTACCTTTTCCCATATCAATAGTTGCTCCTAAGAGCTTCAGCAGAGATCTTCCAAGGGTAATTTGTCCTCCTTGTGCACATTCAATAACAAGATAATCAGTGGATATTGTTTTTCCTAGGAGTTCCATAAACACTCCCTCAGCTATCCCAACGGGAAATATAGTGGTGTTATTAATGAGAGAAATTTCTTCTCCTCCATCAGCTAGCCCCAAAAGGTTCAAAGATTCATAAATTTCCTTTGGCATAAGACAAGATTCAGACATGATATCACAACGAGCATGAAATGTTTCACCATTTATAACAACTTTAACCAAAGGGATCATATTTATTGACTCAAAATTTATTGACACATGATCAAGATGTTCACGAATTTGGCTATATCCCTCTTTTAAGATAGCAATATGTGACTCAAGAGTTTTTAATCTAGCATAAATATCTGCAAAGGATTTATCAGAACTACTAGTTAAGCTATAGGTTACAATTAATTTTCTAATAGCATTGGAAGCTTGATCATTATCACAATTAAGGAAATCAGCTCCTACCATAGTATCCAAAGCATATCTATGACAAAGAACAAGACCAAAGTAAAAGATACGAAGAAACATATTTAGAGTCACTTTAGGTTCAACTTTGCAATGGGAATCAAAAGCTCTAGACCAAGCTTCTTTCAAGTTCTCATCATTCCCTTGTTTGAAAGTAAAGATTGTTTCTTCTGGTGACATAATAACAGGAACAACACTAGACATAAAAGGAAGCAAATAAATAACACATATGAAGTGAACTATTTTTTTGTGTGTTTTTAATAAAGAGAAGAAAAACAAGAAAATAATAAACACAAGACAATAAACAAAACAAAGAGGTTGAGAGTGAGAGATTCCCCTTGCCAGAAGACTTCCTTCTCCCCGGCAACGGCGCCAGAAAAATCCAGGTGCCAAAGTTGACGAGGGAGTGGTTGCTTCTTGATGAGTTTGAGATTCCCCGGCAACGGTGCTAGAAAAGTCCTTGCTATGTGTTGTTGGGATACCCCAATAGGAGGGTGTGATGAGCACAGCGATAGGAGTTTTCCCCTTAGTTAAGAACCAGGGTTATCAATCCAGTAGGAGAAAGAGGATCTTTGGAAGGTTGATGCCACGGACGGTGGTGCTGGCGCTTCACCAGTGTCAGCCACAACGTGGAACCTGCACACAACACAACCAAAATACTTATCCCCAACAGTATAGTGAGGTTGTCAATCTCACCGGTCTTGCTGAAAACAAAGATTAGACGTATAGTGTGGAAAAAAGTTGCATGCTTGCAGAAAGTAGAGAGAGCAAGAAATAGTTGTGGTTGTGTTTAAAAGTGTGGAAAAATGGACCAGGGTTCATAGGTTCACTAGTGGTGTCCCTCCATAAAAAATAGCACGCTGGGTGAACAAATGACAACTGGGAAATTGACAAATAAAGGTTGCACAGTAGTGCACATTATAACATGATGATTACTATGATATTTAGTGCGGGCATTACAACAAGATACATAGACCGATATCCATCTGCATCTATGACTAATAATCCACCCTCAGGCTATCATCCGAACTCCCTTAGGTATTAAGTTACAAGAAACAGATAATTGCATTAAACAAAGTGTGTAATGTAAGCAATGATTACACACGCCGGTACTCTCACCGCTGTTTTCTCCCTAATGGCAACATCACATCCTCCCCCTTCACGTTTCTGTCACTCGAGCAAGGCAACAAGGAGGCATGAACCCACTATCAAGCATAAATACTCACTCTTGGAGTCACTAGCAACTACTTGGCCAGAGCAACCACTAGCAATGGAAAGCATGCAAGATCACAAATACATATGCAATAAAGACTATAATCAACTTGGCATATGTTCAATATTCATCGGATCCCAGCAAACACAGCATATAGAAATACATAAGATCGATCTCGATCATGATAGGCAGCTCACGAGATCTAAACAAGGAGGCATATGAGGAGGAGACAACCATCTAGCTACTGCTATGGACCCGTAGTCTAGGGATGAACTACTCACGCATCACTCCGGAGGCAGGCATGGTGATGTAGAAGCCTCCGGTGATGATTTCCTCTTCGGCAGGGTGCCGGAAAACAGCTCCAGAACCCTCCTGATCTAGGGATGATGGTGACAGCGACTACAGAACCTTTTTGGGGATTTGATCAGGTACTTAGGGTTTTCCATCCGGGGGGCTTAAATAGGCGAAGGGGAAAAGGAAGTGGATCTCCAGGGGCCCCACACCCCTAGCTGGCGCGGCCAGGGGGACCTGCGCCAGCCCATGGTGTGGGCCCCCTGCTACCCCTCTTCGACTCCTCTTCGGTCTTCTCGATGCTTCCGTGGAAAATAGAACTTCCGGGCTTTGAATTTTCCAATTCCGAGAATATTTCCAGAACAACTTTTCTGAAACTAAAAAACAGCAGAAAATAGGGAACTGGCTCTGGGCATCTTGTTAATAGGTTAGTCCCGGAAAACGTATGAAAATGCTATAAATAAGGGAGAAAACATGTAGCAAATGGCATAATATGATCATGGAGCGTCATAAATTAGGGAAACGTTTATGACGTATTAGTGGCGCGGCCAGGTGGACCCGCGCTACCCCATGGTGTGGACACTCTGTGGCCCCCCTCCGGGGCTCTTCGGGGCTTCTGGAAGCATCCGGGACTTCTAAGACTTCTAGCTTTTGAATTTTCCAATTCCGAGAATATTTCTAGAACAACTTTTCTGACACTAAAAACAACAGAAAACGGGGAACTCGCTATATGGCATCTTGTTAATAGGTTAACGTAGATGTGTCTATCATCAATCTAGTAAGCAAGAAAATGGTCAATTATCAGTATGTTGACGTCATGCTCATGATTTATATTTGAATTAATTTAATCTGTAAATTGCCTAAATTCTCAACAATTAGGACTATCAACATATCAGCTACCAAGTTGAAAAGTATAGGAGACAACGGATCACCCTGTCTTAATCCTTTCAAGGTCTCAAAATAATGACCAATGTCATCGTTTTACCTTGATACAAAACACTTCGTCCGTGCACAAATCTCGCCACCCATTCACACCACTCAGGTGAGAATTCTTTCATACGAAGTGTTTGTTGTAGGAAGGACCAATTAACCTTATCGTATGCTTTTTCAAAGTCAATTTTTAACAGTAACCCATCCCGCTTCTTTTGCTTTAGCTCATGAATCGATTCATGAAGTACAACAACACCTTCCAAAATATTTCTCCACGGGAGATATGAAGATTTGGTTGGTCTAATAATACGTTGTGCAATGGAAGTTGTCGTGGGAAAGTCACGGCAGATGTTACCGGAGGTAACTTAGGTTGGGGTAAATCGACTCTGCTGTTTGGGAGAGGGTTTAGCTCAGATCGGACACAAGATTTATCCTGGTTCAGCCTCTCCATTGGAGATGATAGCTTACTTCCAGCTAAGATTATACTGATTGGCGATCTAGAGGCTCGGGCTGCAATGTCGCCGAGACTCCAATCTAGGGTTACAAGTACTTGCTCTTGTATAACTAGAATAACTCGAATCCTTCTGGTCTCTCTCTACGCCCTAGAAACCGATCTATATATAATACCCAGTTTCCTGGCTTTCCTTACAAGATACCACTAGTGCCCTACTCGGAGTCTACACGTAACCCTAATTATTTTTCGTGACCTCCAAGCCTTGGACTCCATGGTTTGCACCGCCTTTCGGGCCTTCTAGAACCTTCCTTTCCACAAGCTGAGTTACCAATACGACCGCTGGCCCATCAGTGACACCCGACCCATTATCATATCACAAGGTCTCATGTAAACTTCTTCCGGCCGGGTCTTTGTTCCTCTGCATGGTCCTGCCGGGTTATTATCCCCCCAACAGTAGTCCCCAGAATAGCTTGGGCATCTTGGTTGGCGCGCTCTTCTTGTAGCTTCAAACTGTAAGTGTAAGACAAACCTCCAAGCATGAAGCGCATGCTATTCATTGCAAAACTATAAACATTTACATACAATAGTGTTATAGGTTAGATTGCTTTAACTATAGTTAGGCTGGCTCTTTCGGAGGTCCATATAATAACCCATCCATTTTACTAATTCGAATATCAATTCTCAAATCAACTCTTCATAGTGAACATTTCATAACCCGACTTTCATATTCCTCATAAGCTAGTCCGAGTAATAATTCCAAGACCGGCTCTTTTGGCGGTCATTTGTAACTCGGCTGCATGAAAATAACTCCCAAGAACTTGTTTCCGTAATCAACGGACCGAGTATCATATCCCGCGATTTTCTCCATTTTACCGTTTGCATTCTAGGGTTTTCACCGCGCCTATAAATACAGGACACAGTGAAACTCTAATCACAAAACGCCATCTCCCCTAGCATCATCTTCAACCTCAAGCCGCGCCATTGGAGCTCAAGACTGCAACTCGGAGCTCCACCACCAAGCTTCACGTACACCGCCGCCGCTCGCCAGAGTCGCCCCGCCGGTCCGCGCCGCGTTCAACGAACCTCATCTCCGCCGTCGATTCCTGGTACATCTGCTTAGATCTAAAATTTCATTTCTAGATCTTGAACTTGCGTTCTTCGCGTTCATCGCGTTCGTCCCTTTGCTCATTTTGTTTTTCCTTTTCGGTTTTCTCTAGATCTTCTCCGATGGCTCCCAAGGCTGCTCCCAAGTCCAAGGCCAAGGCCACGACTCTGAAGCAAAAGCCAAGTCAGACCATCATGGCCAACTGGGCCAGGTCGACTGTCACGCAGGTCAAGCTGGAAGAGCTGGCCGAGTCTGGAGTCCTCCCTCCTCAATCGGAAATCTCATGGAGGGCTCCCGAAGAGGAGAGTCGGCCTTCACCTTAAGAAGGTGAAGTTGTAATCTTTCTCGAGCACGTGACTCGGGGCTTCCGTCCCCCGGGTCATCCTTTCTTTCGTGAGGTTCTTCACCACTACAAACTCAAGGTCTTTGATATAGGCCCAAATTCGATTCTGAATATTTGCCATTTCATTGTTCTTTGCGAATCGTACCTCTGCATCGCCCCCAATCTCGCTTTATTCCTTGAGCTTTTCCAGTGCAAACCTTGCCGAGAAAGTACGGATGGTCCCCTCCTTGTCTGTGGAGGCGTGGCCATCCAAAGAAGCAAAAAATCTTTGATGTCGACTCTTAATCTTCACACCCATGTGAATCATTGGCAGAAAACTTTCTTTTACCGCAAAGACACTTCCTCACCCGGCGAGAAGCCTCTGCCGGGTTTTTCCATTGAAACCCTTTCCCTTAGTGACAATCTGAGCGCCTTTGCTCCAGAAGCAGAGAGACAGGCCATCCAACCCCTCCTTCTCAAACTTTCTGTCTTGACAGCCCATGGTCTTTGTGGGTTGAATCTAATCAAGACCTGGATCAGTTGTAGGATCCAGCCCAATAGTATTCTCAAGAAACTTCTTTGCGAATACTCGGGCCATTTGACCGACTCTCTCTGATACTCGGAGAAGTCATATCCGGTCGTCGATGTTAACAAGGCCATGAAGAACTTTCTGGCCGAGAAGGTGGAGGTCATCAGGAGCATCTCTGGGCTCTCCCCCTTCACCCGCTCAAACCCGGCTCCACCAGTAAGAACCGACTAATCTTCTTTGTACCCATTAATTTTTCAAACATGCGTATACTAATTTTACCTTTGCTGTTCTTACTCAGGAATCTGATGATTGGTGGAAGATTGAATCCCCTCCTCCTTCAGGAAACTCGAACGACGAAGAGCCGTGTGACAACGGTGAAGGTGATTCCGAGTTACTAAACAACTTTTTTGTTGACTTACTAGATCAGGACTCTCCTCCCACCTTCATTCCTGCCATTCCCACCTTCATTCCTGACGAAAAAGCCGGCTCTCAATCTGAAGGGAGCGAGGCCGAGCCTGAGGCCGAGTTAGGTAAGAAGAGGAAGGCCAGGGGAGTTACATTCTAGGTACAAAACTCCTCCATGTCCACAGAGTTGTACTCATATGCTAGTATGTGCAAACGTAACGAATATCTAACTATTGTATCATCACAGAAAGTTGCATATCCTCCACCCAAGCGACGGGCAACTAGGTCTTCACCGGGTGACGAGGGCCTCAACCCCGGAATTCCTCTTCAATCGCCCGCTCGCCGAGCCGGTACTCCTTCATCTTATCATGATTGCGTTCCTCAAAAATATCCATCTCCGAATCACCCTTTAGCCGGAAAACTCCGAGTCTCAATTTCCAATTCTCTGTCAGTGTCTTCCGGGTCAAGCAACGATCTCCCCAGTGATTTCGTCGTGAATACCGGGTAAATTTCATAACTTTTTTGACTATATCCCATATACTTTGCATGTTTCACCTTTATCAACCACTAAACACATTGTTTTTCTTCCCTCAGATCCAAGGTCACGCTCAGCGATCCGGTTGAAACCCCCGCCGAAGACTTGAAGGCGGATGACCCGGAAAGTGGCGTTAATCCCCCGCCCACCGAAGAGCCGGTTGATGAGGGAAACCCGACGGCCAAGTCTCCT
Source organism: Alopecurus myosuroides (assembly GCA_028641055.1). Lineage (NCBI taxonomy): Eukaryota > Viridiplantae > Streptophyta > Magnoliopsida > Poales > Poaceae > Alopecurus > Alopecurus myosuroides. The sequence continues at coordinate 246,832,798 of CM054058.1, forward strand.
CCTCCTGCCCCCCAGCCGACTGATCCCGAGGTTGAATACCTTGGGACCAAAAAGGGTGTTGCTGCTCCAAAGACCGCTGCTGCCAGATTTGACGCGGGGGAACAGAAGGCAACACCACCGCCGGCTGACCGGGATGCTAGTTCTTCCAGGCCGACTCTAAATGGCCATGAGTTTGAAAAGCTACTGAAGGAGTATCGCGCCTTGAAAGCAACTGAAGACGAGATTGTCGAGTCTTTGGCGGCTGAGCACCAGGTTCGTTTAACTGATGTTATTTATATGCTTATCCTAGTCCCCAAGTTCCGAGTAAACTGTGCACAGTCAGTCGGTACTTACAAATATATTTGAGAACCGGTAGAACTTGTTTTCTGTGCATTAAACTGAACAGCCAAATCCAGTCCCCATGTAACCCTTGAAGCTCATTGCCGACTAATATTGCTTTGCCCTTTTCAGGCTTATGTAACTTGGACTGACGAAGTGCTGGCAAAAACAAATGAACTCCTACAAGCTGAAGTGAAGCTCCGTGAAGAACTGGAGGCCAACATCAAGGATCTCTCCAAGAAGCACAACAAGCAGAGGAAGAAACTCCGGAACGCTGAGGAGCTCGTCAAAAAGCTCACAACTTTCATAGCCGAGACATATGACTCCATCATAGGTAAGGCACGGCTATTTTCCCACTGTCACTTTGTATTAGTCGGATTTTCTTATTTTACGAGGTTTTGACCCGGATCGCACTATCTTATTCCCCTTTTTGTACTACAGGTCCGAATGAAGTTGTTGGGGAACATGACGACCTCCACAAGCTTAAAATACTCAAGACTGTCATCCGGCAATTTTCGGCAGGGACAAAATGGACACTCGAAGCTGTGAAGTTAACCGATGACTACACCGGTGTAACACACATGCTTGAGGCATACTGGACAGTCTCTGCTTGGATTGATGCCTGGAAGCGCTCAGCATGCCGGGTTGGCGTGATACGCTGCCTTGCCTTGGCTAAGGCGTACTACCCCAAGATCGAGCCGGCAAAGCTTGTAAACGGGTTTCCCGAGTTTAAGACCGATGGTACCAAATTCTCGGGAAAAGACCTCAAGTCCATCAACACCCAGATTCGACACTCGGCTAGCTAGATCGCAGAAAAACTCGACGTGAACAAGCTTACCGCCCCATACGACGATGAGGATAAGCCTGTGCCCTTCCAAGCTCCTGCGCCCTTTGACATGTTATCTCGCTTCAAGGCGGAGCTTGCCAAGAAAAAGGCCGAGGCCAGTTCTGCACCAACTTCATATACTCCGGTAGTTCCTCCTCCATCTCGTGCTCCCTCCGCGGGTGACCCGGACATTGAAACGGAAAAGGCATTAGAGGAGACTACCGAAGACCCGGACGCCAAGACCACGCAGGATGACTCGGCTGCAACATCCGAGTAATGTACTCCCTTTTATCAGTAAACAATCATTCGGCCAATAGGCATTGTAATATGCCTTTTACACACTGCTATTTGATAGTGCATCTGTGCACTTTTTGACATTATTCCTAAGTCTTGTAATACATTAAACTTCTGCGGTTTCGATGACCCTTCTGGTTGTTGCTTTGATATGCACTTTACAAACCCATTTTTGCACAACTTTACTGTTATATGCTTTGTGAGAAAGATGCCGAGTCTTGGTCTTAGGATTGTGAAAAATTTTACTCACAAGTCCCCAAGACCCGGACTCTGGGTCTGAGGATTCTTGACTTGAGAAATTTTGTTTTCCCAAGTCCCCAACTTTCATGGATATGAAGGTGAAGGCTTAATATGTGCAACATCACCCCTTATAAATTCCTGATATCTATATACGCTTGTATGTTTTGAAGTTATGCGTAATATGTAATGAGTTTCCGGCTGTCGCCTTTGCTCTGCATAACTTATGGTTTAGATGACCCTTTTGACCCTTCTGAAGTTATAAGCCGGCTTTCGCATGGGTTTCCAATGTTGCTATAACTCTAATAAAAACAGGGTCATGCAAGTCCCAGTGGGCGTCATGACTAATTGGATTTATAGGTTAGCAAACACGCCATTTTGTTGCGAGTCACATCAAGCTTAAATCAAAGAGGTCAAGAAATTTTTTGGCTCTGTTGTCCGGGTTACGAGATTGCAAGTGTACTTATTGCAAGTAATCAGTCCTCACAACCGAGTGACATCGTGGCCGGGTCTGAGTATGCAACTGTGCTATTCAAGCAATCAGCCCCCAAGACCTAGATATATGTACTACACAACAGTAGGCTTTCTGCTCTACCAGCTTACAGATAGCTTGAATACTAAAAAAGGAAAAGATGGCAAATTTAGACCCACTAAATTATACGCCTTACTATTGGATAACATATTTGACTGAAATAAAACACTAGTAAATACAAAACATGATCAATTATAGAAAAATATGCAAGAAATTGACAAAATTTAAGGAACATAATAACTATCATGATTTAACCATTTCTTTATTGATATGAAAAGGTTAGGTCAGCAGGCCGCATCACTAAAAACCCTCCAGTCCCCGTAGGTATCCTGGATAGGAAAAGAGCACGTCTGAAACCTGCTGCCTGTTACATCGTGTAATACAATTTGCAAACCGAGTCTATGCTAAGTGTAGTAAGGGCGCAACTAGGCCACATTCCATGGTCGTTCGCGCTCTTGCATGGAGAAGGTGGAATGAGCAGTGTCATTCACACGGTCCAACTCTTTCCTTGCATCCACCGGGTAATACGACCCCTTGTGCAGATTCCGGCTTATAATGAACGGACCCTCCCATGGGGGAGATAACTTGTGTTTTCCCTCTTTGGATTGCACCAAACGCAGCACCAGGTCTCCTTCTTGAAAAACACGCGTTTTGACCCGGCGGCTATGGTATCGCCGTAAATCCTGCTGATATATTGCGGACCATTCCAATGCTTGCTCCATGTGTTCTTCTAACACGTCCACAGCGTCCTGTCGGGTCTTCTCGTTTTCCACCTCAACATAGGCCGCCACTCGTGGCGAGTCATGGATAATATCACTTGGGAGGACCGCCTCTGCACCATAACCCATAAAAAACGGGGTCATTTGAGTATACCTGTTAGGTGTAGTATTGATTCCCCAAACCACAGAGGGTAACTCCTCAACCCATGCTCCAGCAGCTCGGAGACACGGAACTCGTAATCGTGGTTTTAACCCACGAAGTAGCTCTTGGTTTGCTCTCTCCACCTGACCATTGGCTTGTGGGTGGGCCACCGAGGCTACATCAAGTCGAATGCCATTGTTTCCACAGAATTTCTCCATCTCTCCTAAGGACATATTGGTTCCATTGTCTGTGATTATGCTGTGGGGGTATCCAAACCGATATATGATCTTCTTTAAGAATTGCACAGCTGTGGCCGCTTCACAGTTCGTAACTGGCATGACCTCAACCCACTTTGTGAACTTATCGACGACCACCAATAAATGAGTCTTTTTGCACGTAGATATGTGGAAAGGGCCTACCATATCCGTACCCCAAACAGAGAATGGCCAAGTCAATGGAATTGTCCGCAGCTCCATAGCCGGCACATGGGTTTGCCGGGCATACCTCTGACATCCATCACATCTTGCCACCAAGCGTTCTGCGTCTGCTAAAGCCGTAAGCCAAAAGAACCGTGCCGATACGCTTTGGCCACAAGGGATCTTGTGGAGGCATGGTGTCCACAATCACCTTCATGGATTTCTTTCAATATTTGTCGGCCTTCTTATGGAGCTACGCAGCGTAAAAAGACACATGTAGCACTTCTCTTGTAAAGCTCACCGCCAATGATAGAGTAACCTTTTGCCCGTCTCTGGATTTGCCGGGCTACGACTTCCTACTGTGGTAACTCGCCCCGTAGCAGAAATGCCAGGAACGGCTCAGTCCATTCTGGAATAGCGCGCACCGCGGCTACAAATTCCGAGTCTGGATCCCGGTGAGCTATCTCTTCTTCTGACTCGGTTTCAACGGAAGGCCGCCACAATTCATCCAAGAAAACATTAGGCGGGACCGGCTCTCGTTGGGAGCCGAGTCTCGACAGTGCATCCGCAGCATCGTTCTTACGTCGGTCAATGTGCTCCACCTGATACCCCGAGAAGGACCTGGCTACTTTGTTCACCTCTCTGCGGTATGCTGACATTGTTGCATCCTTCCTGACCCACGTTCCTGAGACCTGCTGTACCACAAGATCCAAGTCTCCGTAGCACCATATACGCTTAATGCTCATCTCCTTTGCTATATGCAATCCATGCAACAAGGCCTCGTACTCGGCTACATTGTTAGAGCAATCAAAATGAATTTGCAAAACGTAGCGCAACTTATCTCCTTTTGGCGATGCGAGCACAACACCGACTCCCGATCCTTCGTACTACTTGGAACCATCGAAATACATAACCCAAGATTCTGAACTTGGCACTAACAAGGGCACGCTTGTCTGAGTCCAATCATTGACAAAATCAACCAGCGCCTGAGACTTAATCGCAGACCGGGGCTCATAATTGATGTGATAATCACCCATCTCGATGGCCCATTTGGCTACCCTACCTGTAGCATCTAAATTTCTTATGATATCTGCCATGGGTATGGAACTTACCACTGTTATGGGGTGTTCTTGAAAATACGGCTTCAACTTCCGACTGGCCATGAATACCCCAAACACTAGCTTCTGCCAATGCGGATACCGCTGCTTCGCCTCTGATAAGACCTCGCTCACGTAATAAACTGGAGGGTTGCACCGGGTAATCCTTTCCATCCTCTTTACGCTCGATTACGACTACTGCACTGACCGCTCGAGGCCCGGCCGCAACATACAGCAACATGGGCTCTTTGGGACCCGGCGCTGCCAAAACCGGGGCTTCAGATAGTTGCTTCTTCAGAGCTTCAAACGCCTCATCCGTCTCTTGATCCCAGAAGAAATTGTCTGTTTTCTTCAATAGTCGGCATAAGGGTATTGCCTTTTCTCCGAGCCGAGATATGAACCGGCTCAGCGCTGCTACGCATCCTGTAAGTTTCTGAACATGTTTCAATTCCTATGGCTTTTTTAGGCTCTGAATAGCTTTGATCTTCTACGGGTTAGCCTCGATCCCTCGCTCAAAAACGATTAAACCAAGTAGTTTCCCTGCAGGAACTCCGAACACACATTTTGTTGGGTTGAGCTTCATTTTGTATCTCCTCAGGTTCTTGAAGGTCTCTTTTAGGTAATCAATGAACGTTTCCGCGTTCCTTGTTTTGATCACTACGTCATCAACATAAGCATGGACGTTGCGCCCAATCTGATCCTCAAAGCACTTCTGAATGCACCGTTGGTATGTTGCACCGGCATTTTTCAATCCAAAGGTCATGGTTTTGTAACAAAAAGCTCCAAAGGGGGTTATGAACGACGTCTTCTCCCAATCCTCCTCTTTGAGCTTTATCTGATGATACCCGGAATAGGCATCCAGAAAGCATAACAAGTCACTTCCCGCTACCGCATCTATGATCTGGTCTATCCTTGGAAGGGCGAACGGATCTTTTGGACAATGCATGTTGAGACTCGTGTAATCTATGCACATTCTCCACTCGTTATTCTTTTTCAACACTAAGACCGGGTTAGCCAACCACTGGGGGTGGAAAACCTCCATGATAAAGCCGGCTGCTAAGAGCCGAGCTACCTCTGCTCCTATAGCCTTTCTTCTTTCTTCATTCATTTTCCTCAGGCTCTGCTTCACTGGCCGGGACTTGGGGTCAACATGTAAGCTGTGCTCAGCGAGTTCAGTCGGGATACCCGGCATGTCGCTAGGCGTCCATGCAAAAACATCCTGATTCTCACGGATAAACTCGATGAGCGCGCCTTCCTCCTTGTTATCCAGGTTGGTCCCTATGGCGAACTGCTTGGAAGAGTCGCCCTCAATGAAAGCCACCATCTTTGTGTCTTGGGCTGGTTTAAACTTAGCTCTCTCATCATCAGTATTTTGGTTTTTTCAAAGCGGTTCTATCTTCCGGGTCTACCTGGGACCTGTAATACATGAGCTCTTCATTTGCACAGGCTTGTTCTGCAAGTGCCGCATCTCCCTCATCACACTCTGCTGCCACACCCCTGTTCCCATGAACAGTGATGGTCCGTTTAGGGCCCGAAATTTTCAACTGTAGGTAAACGTAACACGGTCTTGCCATGAACTTGGCGTAAGCCGGCCTTCCAAACAGTGTGTGATAAGGACTGCGCAATTTCACCACCTCGAATGTGAGCCACTCTACTCTGTAATTATCCTTGGATTCTCCAAAAGCAACCTCCAGCGATATCTTTCCCTCAGGGCGGGCCGAATGTCCTGGTACAATTCCATGAAAAATTGTGGAGCTTTTCTGTAGATGAGACTCTTTGAGCCCCATACGTAAAAAAGTCTCCCAGTATAGGATATTGATACTGCTCCCACCATCCATCAAAACCTTCTTTAACTCATAGCCATTGACCTGCGGCGCTACTACCAAAGCTAGCAAACCCGGATGTTCTATTGCTTCCGGGTGATCCCTTCTACTCCATGTTAATTCCTGATCTGACCACCTCAGGTATTTTGGAACACCCGAAGAAACCGAGTTTACAGCTCTTTTGAGTATCTTCCTTTCCCTCTTGGTGGTCCCGGTGGTGTGAACATGATACTGTCCTAGCTGCTTAGGGTTACTCTGGAAACCCCCTGCACCACCTTGGTTGTTACCCGCGTTGCCAGCTCCTGCATTGCCTGCGGGGGGTGGGTCGTTGCCCTGGTTTCCACCAAGACCCGGCCCTCCTCCTCGGCCTGCACCTTGCAGGGCCTTCTGTATTTCCTCATTTTTCCACAATAGGTTAAATTTGACTCGGTAAGACCTCCACGGCCCAGTCGCAATGATCACCTCATGGGGTTCGAGTCGGAGGTCTCGAATCTGTGTAGGCCAGAACTGTTTTTTCCCTAGATGCAATTAATTGGCCCTGATCTTTCGGGAGAGCCAAGCTGCTGAGCCATATCCTTCTGCGAAAATAGCCAAAAACACAGGCACTTTCATCGCTCGATACCCGGGTATAAAAAACTCATCACACAGGGTATACGCCCTCCAATCGGAAAACGACTAAAACGATCATCCGAAGGAAATCAAGACGAAACTTTGAGTGTCTACCCGACTGGGAAATCCCAATCGAGCAAACGCTCGGGGGCTACTGACGAAGGGATGGACCTTAGACCTGTCGAGTAAGGATACCCAGTCCTAGGCCCAGGACTGGATCCCAAGAGGAGATGCCTTATACTATTCTAGAAGGCCCAGTTGAAGCCCACCCGCAAAGCCTTGCGGGTCAAGATAGGAAACTTGTAACCGACTTAGGGTTAGAATTCGAGTCCTTCCCGGGTGAGATTTGAGACATGGCCACCTATATAAGGTCAGGAGAACCACCAGGAGAGGACAAGCAATACCGCACCACCAAGCCTTGAGCTCGAGATCATACTCTCGACTTGAGCAACCCCTCATTGTAACCGATCTACTCTGGAATACAGATCGACAGAGGCAGGATTAAGGGTTTTACCTCTACGAGGGTCCCGAACCTGGGTAAATCGTGCCCCCTGTCTAGCCGACGATTGTCACCAGCGTCCACAGGTTCTCCTAATCGAAACCCTATGGGTTCATCCGAGGGACTTGTTGAGATGCAGATTCGACAACATCCCAAATAATGTTTTATAATATTTAGATATATAGACCCTAAGATTCTCTTACCCAATAATCATCCCCTCGTTTTGTTCTAACTGAAAAAAAAATCTTTCAATGTTTTTCATTAGCCATTAGATGAAAATAGAGGGTACTATTAAACCCAAGATCGCAAACTTGGAGAATCTGGAAATGGATCCCAAGTGCACTTGTACTATTAAACCCAAGATTACGATAAGAATTACAGAGTTTCTAAGGAGACAACAGGAAAAAACACGCACAACAGAAACACGAGCTCCTTGTAAGTGTTGTCTACAACATTAACCATGTTCTGTCTTCGCAGTCTTCATGCTCGTTTTCCTCTTGAAACATCTTCAGAGTGAAACGTTTCATGCTCTACCGAAGAAGGTACCCATGTGTAGCTGGACAAGGGTAAACATTATGGGGCATGTAAGCTCGCCTTAGAAGAAACTGGAACAAGGCTTTCCGTGTAAGGAAGTAGGTCGAACCAACATAAATCTTCCCATGCATGCCCCAAGGTGTCTTCATTGGGCCCAAGAAACCTTAGGCCATCGATATCTAATACGTCGTCTTCGCTTACACCGTACGTGTCCTTGTAATAACGGAAGAGACGATTACTTTCTCGTATGAGAATCCCGCCATTGCTAAGTGAGGCCATTGGAGAGCATCGATTTGAGATATTGATTATGTAACAACGGTGCCACTCTGGATCAAGGACATCTCTTGTCATACAGATCAATACTCGTTGCAGAGACTTGCAAAAGAAAGTAGCGCACAATTCACCATCAAGCTCATGGAGAACGATATCTTCATCTTCAACTATCGGAAACACATTGTTAAGCAATGGAGTGATACCAAATGTTTCGTCTTCAAGGCTGAAACGGATCAGACCCCGTGGGGGAGCTCGCTGATTTTCCTTGTCGATGAAATAGAATAGGCACCCCTTGCAGTGAACGGCAGTCTGCGGACACCGGATTAGGCATGGTGGATGCATCAGGGTTTCCGTCCAAGAGCTATCTTGGCCATTAATGGTGAAGACCTCCATCCCCATTGCAATAGAATCATAATCAAAAGAACGGTAGAAAGAGCGTGCAACCTTATACTTGCCAGTGGAAGTATCAAGGCCAAAACCAATCGGAAGGCAGGTGAGATGTTGCAAAACGTTGCGCTGGCTCTCGGGCAAAGCAATGGCATCTCTAGTGGCTGGGTTGAAAACGTAAGTATTGGTGTTGGTGGGCAGCAACACCAAGCCATCGCAATGTGCCATTTGGGACACCACCGCAAACTCGCTAGCCGGGAAGTGCCTCCCGTAAAGCAACGTCGCGATACTACTAGTCGTCCTCCTCCTTCTCCTCCTCATCCTCATGTCGACTTGTTGTAAAGACCACTGGTAGATGCGGATGTTGGTAGAAAAGGTGATTGAAGGATTTGGCCCAACATAAACTTGGGGGACGATGAGGAAGGAAGATGGGTTGTTATTTTGTTTCTGTTTGGAGCACTGGAGGTGCGCACAAACAAAAACAGGGTCAGAGATGATGGCGTGCCAGGCCTTGCTGACCAACTTGAATCTGGCCAGGGACTTCACAGGCAGCCTGATTAAGATCTCCCACTCCATCTCGCCCAACAACTCATAGATAGGCTGCAAAATCCTCGCCCTTTGCTTCTTTCGTGACACCCTCCCCGTCATTTGCTTCATTTGGTGCCGAGTACTTTCCGACTGATAGTTTGATTGCTTCCGAGCTATTCCGATGAGACGCACACATAGCAAGAACAAGTCAACCAGACGCTCAAGTAGAATCTAAGATAGGACACATGTTGATGGATCCGCACGGAACACAAAATCGCTGGAAGTAAAACTAGTTGCACGGAGTACGTATCGGCTAGCTTATATACACACGCGTCAAAGCGAGACCGGCTAACCTAGCCGATGTAGATTTCTAACCCTATTCGGATACCACGTCCGTGGATAAACCAATAGGCATAGCCGCCGCCATGGGCCGATGGGTGGACCCAGCGCGTAGGCCGGGTGAGCACCAAGAATTCTACTCATCAGTGCCTTTAGTTTCAAAAACTAAGAATACCCTCTCCCGATCCAGATCGGGATCGCTCGCCTCCGCCCGCCCGCCCGCCTGCTCGCCTGCCCTCCAGCAGCACTTGCAGCTCCAGGTCGCCTCTCCTGGACGTCGAGCTAGACCTTGGCCGCCCCAGTCTTGGCCGTAGGAGCCACGCCTCTGATTCCTCCTATGCTTCTGGGCCTCCGTGCCCGGTGATGGATGCGTCAAGTGACGCAACGGGATCTTCCTCCTCCGGCCAGGACTTGATGGATGCATGCTCCAGGTGCACTTTTTCTGCCGACCAAGAGGTGTAACTCTGCAATGTTTCCCTTCTCAAATCCATTTACTGCCTGTTCATAAGAAGTAGAAGTCAGGATATTTGTTTATAGCGTGGCGTTTAGCATGAAAGACCATCTCTTTTTGAATTCAAAGCAGCATAATAACCAAAGGGCACGTGGCACATTCGGCAAATTGATTTACCTTAGGCTTCTGAGGCATGTTGCCGAAGTGGCTGGTGCTCGTTGTTCTCCCTGTCGAGCAGCATGTACTGGGACATGATAGCCATTATATCTGAGTCCATTTACGATTGCGAGAGGAAATACTCTTAGATTGATCTCCCGAGAGTGGCCCAACGGCCACATCTCGTCCCTAGTCTCACGCACCCTGATCGGGGGCGCCTAACCCTATTATGGTTGGTGGGCCCCTGTGCCAGCGCTATATAAACAGTGGTGGAGCCGGGACACGACTTACGAAGTTGATCGCTGTCACAAACCCCACCAACAACCCACATCCGATCTAGGGTTTGCGCTAGGTACAGGAAGCTCCACTGCCACTCCTCCTCGCCACCATGGACTCCTCAACGCCGTCATCCTCCAAGGGAAGTGAAGGTGATGCCCCTCTCTCTGCTCTCTCTCCCTCTCGGTATCTCTCTCAATTCAGATTCGTGTTTAGACCATAGTCATCTAGACCTACTGATCTTGGCAGTTTAACATTGGTATCAGAGCCATGCTTAGGCTCTAGTATGATTCGGTGAAAGAACAAGTAACAGAGAAAAGGAAACCCCAAATAGAAACCCTAACCCTAACAGAGAGAAGGGGAAGGGAAAATATCTGCTCACCGGCAACAGTGCGCCTAAGGATGGCAATTTTAACCGTGGGTATGGGTATTCGCGGGTATTCGACCCGTATGGGACGGGTATGGGTAGAGTTTTCTACCCGTTGACTAAACAGGTATGGGTATGGTATTGCTCTACCCGCCCCATACCCTACCCATTGCCATCCTTAAGTGCGCCGCCACCACGGCCGCGCCGTTCCTCTCGATTTCGGGCGCGCATCGGCAAGCCGAGGCGCCCGGGCCGAAGAACCGCCGGGGAGGAAAGGAGCACCGTAACCTCTCCGTTCGACGGCGACGTGCTCACCGTGAGGGAACGCGCCACCGGCGAAAAGAGAGGCAACGGCACAGCGAGCGCATTGGATAGGCTCTCTCTCTCTCTCTGCTGGTTGACAGTGGGGAGGGAAAGGCGGCGACAGAAACGCGCGCGACGGTGGAGAGGCCTGCGGGCGCTCGGTTAAGAAAGAATGGAGGAGGGGAATAGAGAAAAGACGGGCGCGGCGGCGCTGGTCGCCGTCGTCGGCCTTGCACGCATGGCGCGCGCTGCGAAAGAAACGGGAAGAGAAAAGGGAGGCAGAGGAGGGCGCAGACCAGCGGCCCTCCCGCTCATAGAGACGCTGGCGCGGAGCGCCGGCGGCGTGCGCGCACGGCGTGAACGGCCGGCGGCGGGTGCTGTTTTTCCGCCATGGGTGCGGGGCGCTCGGGAACAGAGACGGGGGAGTCGGGGGCGAATGGATGGCTAGGGTTTGACCAGGTCTCTCCCCTGCCGGTTTTGTCCCAGCGAGATCGGCGCGTGGCCGTCCGATCGAAATCAACGGATGAGATAGAAACCCTAACACACCCCGGGCCAGCAGGCCGAAAGCGGTTAGGCGAGCGGGCCAGATGGGCCGTTTTTCGCCAGAACAGAGGAGACTGGGGGGGCGCGCGCGTGCGACGGTTACGCCGCGTTGCCCTAGCAGGCCGTGGGCCGTTTTCGCCTGCGCAAAGGCGCTGGGCGCCAGATAGCGAACTGTCGCGCGTGCGCGCTATACGAAGAGCAGGCAGTGGGTCGGGCACAGAAAAAGGCCGGCCAGGCCGGTTTTTTCACAGTTTTTCATATTGTTTTTTTTCTGTTTAGTTTTATTTTTACAGAAGCAGAATTAATTGTTTTTGTCCAATTTTTTTTTGGGAAAATTGATCTAGTTTTTTCCTACTCAATTATTTCCAACGAAATTATTGTTTAGGGAATACAAAATTGAATGAAATATTCGTATAAAGTATAAAGAGTACGAATTATGCATTCATGTTTTCCGCTGCAAATTGAATAAAAGTGCTCTTAAATAAAGAAAATAGGATTAAAGTGAGAATTATTTTTAAGAGCATGTTAAAGTGATAGTTATGATTTATGTTATTAAATAACCAACGTTGTTAATAGCATTATCATGATTAATTGTTATAGTGTCATATATGCTTTTAGTGCTATTTTCTGCCCAACGGTGATATAGTCATAATTGCATAAACAGTTGTGTGTTATAATTTTAACCAACGTTGGATTATTACATGCAATTGTTGTTATTTTTCTCACTTCATTGTGGTTTTCAGGAGGGTTCTACTTGATGACATGCATCAAGGACATCCCGACGCTGAGAGGCGACAACTACAGTGAGTGGAGGAAGAAGGTGGAATTTGCCTTCATCTGTGCAGAGGTTGACTGGGTTGTGGACACTCCACAGCCTGTCAAGCCAAAAGAGCCTGTTAAAGAGGCAACTGATGATGATGCTGCATGGGAAAAGAAGAAAAGAGACCATGCTCCTTTGGAGTTGGCATATTCTATTGAAAACAGAAAGTGGCAAACAGCCAATAAAAAGTGCATGACATTTATAAAGAATACAATTGAGAACGCAATCGTGGGCTCAATTGCAGAGTGTGCTTCTGTTACGGAGTACTTAGAAAATATAAAGAGCCAGTTCACTGGCTCTTCAAAGGTTTATGCCACCTAGTTGATCAAACAGCTGGTAACTGAAAAGTACACCGGAGGTGCACATGGCATCCGGGAGAACATACTGAGGATGAGCAACATGGCTGCGAAACTTAAGCCCATGGATGCTGATCTTGAGCTCAAGCCAGCACTGCTTGTCCATCTGATCATGGCTTCACTGCCAAGTCAGTTTGACAACTTTGTGATAAACTACAACATGGCCCCTGAAAAGTGGGATGTTGAAAAGACTATTGCTATGTGTGTTCAAGAGGAGGACAGACTCAAAGCCTCACATAGTGGTTCTGTGAACTATGTGAGGGATAATAAGAAAAGAAACTATAGTCAAAGTCATATTGGTTCTCCTTCAAAACCACATGGGAAAGGTCCCCAGCAGCAGCAGCATCAGTACCCACAGAGGTTTTTTCCAGTGGACAAAGACACTTGTCTCCACTGCAAAAAGACTGGCCATTACAAGCAAGATTGCCCAGACTATTTAAAGTACATAATGGCAAAGAAAGGTAACAATGTTGTTTCCATTGTAAATGAATCCCTGTATACACAGTTTTCCAAATCTACATGGTGGATTGACTCACGTGCAACTGTTCATGTTGCAAATTCTTTACAGGGATTCAGTTCGACCCGGAGCACGCTAAGAAGCGAAAGATGCATTCAGGTCGCTAATGGAGTTCAAGCAGACGTAGAAGCTGTTGGCAACATCTCCTTGGAGCTTGCTGATGGTTTCACTATTCTGCTTAGAGATGTTTTGTTTGTTCCTTCACTACACAGGAACCTTATCAGTGTATCACGCTTAGACAAAGACAATTATGAGTGTTATTTTGGACATGGCAAATGTGCCTTATGGTGTAATAATATTCATGTGGGGGTTTCTTACCTCCACAATGAGCTTTATTTATTATCTTTGCGTGAAAAAGTTTATTCTGTGTGTAAAGTGAATGAGCATGTTTCTGGGTCGAATAACGAACAAAAGAAAAGAAAGAGAACTGATGACTCATCAAAATTATGGCACTGTCGCTTGGGCCATATTTCAAGGGGGAGAATAGAAAGACTAATCAAAAATGATATTCTTCCTCCGCTAGAGTTCTCAGAAACAGAGCAATGCATATATTGCATTAAAGGAAAGTATGTAAAACAAATTAAAAAGGGTGCAAACCGAAGTACAGCAACACTAGAAATTATTAACACCGATATTTGTGGACCATTTCCTGTGAAAAGTGTGGATGGTTATGACTCGTTTATAACGTTCACAGATGATTACTCCCGATATGGATACATATATCCAATTAAAGAAGGATCTGAAGCGTTGGATAAATTTAAGATATTCAAGGCTGAAGTTGAAAATCAACATGATAAAAGAATAAAGATAGTGAGATCTGACCGTGGGGGGGAGTACTACGGCAGACACACTCCATATGGCCAAGTCCCTGGACCTTTTGCAAGGTTCTTACAGGAGAATGGCATAGTAGCCCAGTATTCAATGCCGGGCGAACCTCAGCAAAATGGAGTAGCTGAAAGGCGTAACCGTACTCTTATGGATATGGTACGCAGTATGATGAGTTATTCCACTTTGCCATTGGGATTATGGATGGAGACACTTAAAACCGCCATTCACATTCTCAACAGAGTACCAAGCAAGTCGGTGCCCAAAACACCGTACGAGCTGTGGACAGGAAAAGTTCCATCCCTACAGCACCTCAGGGTGTGGGGGAGCCCAGCTGAGGCAAAAGTGTTTAATCCAAACATTGCAAAGTTAGATACCAAAACAGTGAGTTGCCATTTCATTGGCTATCCTGATAGATCAAAAGGTTATCGTTTCTACTGTCCAGACAGATACACAAAGTTTGTAGAAACGAGACATACGGTCTTCCTAGAGGACGAAATGATGAGGGGGAGCATGGTAACTCGGAAAATTGATCTTGAGGAGAAGAGGGTGCGTGCACCTAATCCGATGATTCAAGAGCCGTTTTTCTCGCTACCTGTTGTACCTGCATCGTCAACCCCTGAGGTTGCGGTGCAAGCACCTGTTGTGACTCCAACCATGAAAACTAGAGGTGAAGATTCGGAACCTGCTCGTCAGGAGCCGACTGAACCCGAAGTTGAGCATGAAAGGGAGGAGCAGCAGTCTTCTCAAGAGGATGTGCCAGAAGTTGAGGCACGACATGAGCAAGAAAATGAAGGCCTTAGAAGGTCCACGAGACGTAAAAAGTCAGCTATTTCTAGTGATTATAAAGTGTATAACACAGAAACGGCTCATAAGGAAGGTGATCCCACCTCATATGAAGAAGCCATGAGAAGCCGTCACTCATCTAGATGGGTGGAGGCTATGGAAGATGAAATGAAATCGATGAGTTCCAACGATGTTTGGGACTTAGAGGATATTCCCAAAGGAGCCAAAACAGTAGGCTGTAAATGGGTCTACAAAATAAAGTATGACTCTAATGGGAATGTAGAAAAGTATAAAGCACGTCTTGTGGCAAAAGGCTTTACACAAAGAGAAGGGGTAGATTACAATGAGACATTTTCTCCGGTCTCATGTAAGGATTCCTTCAGAATCATAATGGCACTAGTTGCACATTTTGATTTAGAGCTACATCAAATGGATGTAAAGACGGCATTTTTGAATGGAGATCTAAAAGAAAAAGTCTACATGAAACAACCCAAGGGGTTTATCGTGGAAGGCAAGGAAGATAAAGGATGCCGTCTAAAGAAATCCATCTATGGATTAAAGCAGGCTTCTAGACAGTGGTATCTAAAATTCAATGATACAATAAAGAGTTTTGGATTTAAAGAGAATGTTGAGGATAACTGCATTTATGCAAAGTTCAAAAGTGGGAAATACATTTTCCTAATCTTGTATGTGGATGATATCTTGCTTGCTAGCAGTGATGTCAGTCTTCTACGAGAAACAAAGAAGTTCTTATCCTCGAACTTTGATATGAAGGATCTTGGTGAAGCCTCATATGTTTTGGGCATAGAGATTCACCGAGATAGAACGAATGGAGTCTTAGGACTATCGCAAAAGGCATATTTTGAGAAAGTTCTCAAAAGGTTTAATATGCATGCTAGTTCTGCCACACCTGCTCCTATAGTCAAGGGCGATAGTTTTGGGAAATTCCAATGTCCCAAGAACCAATATGAGATCGATCAAATGAAATCAGTACCATATGCTTCGGCTGTTGGAAGCTTACAGTATGCACAAGTGTGCACTCGCCCTGACTTAGCTTTTATCACCGGGGTACTCGGTAGATATCAAGAGAATCCAGGCACAGAACACTGGAAAATGGTAAAGAAAGCATTGCGTTATGCGCAAGGCACCAAGGGCCTCATGCTAACATACAGAAGGTCTGATTCCCTAGAGATAAGAGGGTATTCAGATGCTGATTTTGCGGGAGACAAAGATGATAGAAAATCCACTTCAGGATACGTGTTTACTCTCGCAGGAGGAGCTATTTCGTGGAGAAGCTCCAAACAGTCAATAGTTGCATCATCCATGATGTATGCAGAGTTTATAGCATGTTATGAGGCCACAGGGCAGGCGATATGGCTAAAGAAATTTATACCCGACTTGAAAGTGGTAGATTGCATTAGCAAACCACTAAAGATGTACTGTGACAACCAGCCCGCAGTATTCTATGCTCACAACAACAAGTCGAGTAATGCTACAAAGCCAATAGAAATAAAATATTATGTTGTGAAGGATAAAATCCAGGATCAAACTATAAGTCTCGAGCATATAAAGACAAAGGATATGCTTGCGGATCCGCTAACGAAAGGCTTACCACCCAGTGTGTTCAAAGATCACATAGCCGGCATGGGTTTAATGGAAAGCCTATGATTCCTGGATTGAGAGAGGCCCGAAAAGGATTAGTTTTTGTTTCAAAACAGAAAGGTATATTGTGGCTGTCTGATTCTATCGGCAATTGAGCTGTGACGATGAAACATGCTTTATGTACCAATATGTGATGAAACGAGTAAAAGTAAAATGAATAAAGTTAAAAGTAAAAGTTGAGATGAAGGGGGAGAATGTTAGATTGATCTCCCGAGAGTGGCCCAACTGAAGGATCGAGAGGTTAACTAGAGGGGGGGGGTGAATAGGTTAACTACAAATTTTAACTTCTTTTTCAAGTTAACAAGGCAAAGCTCAAATATAGATTATCTAGAGTATGCAACTAGATGGACAATCCTATATGTTGAGCAATTACGACTAGCACAAGGTGAACAAAATGACTAAGCTAGTAGTAACAAGTAAAGGTAAGTTGAGGAATAACCGAACACAATGACGCGGAGATTTATCCCGAAGTTCACTTCCCAATGGAAGCTAATCTCCGTTGGAGCGGTGCGGTGCCACCAAAGTGGAACACCGAGTAGGCCTCAAATGCCACACCGTATCTCCTTCGAGATCTTCCACCGATGTGGATAGACTCGAATCACTATGTTGCCGTTGAGGTTGACAACTAGAACCTTTACAAGGATGAGGCACACTCCACAAGATTGGAGGGTCCTCACCAAATCCCAAGAGCCGCCAAGACTCCGAGAAGCAAGATCCACGGGCACAAAAGCACCGGGGATGTCAACAAGGCTCCGAGCTCCGATGAACTAAGAGCAACAAGATTCCTAGCTCCAATGAACTAAGAATGACAAGATCCCTATGGGATGAGTGGGTGGATTTCTAATCGGCTCGGTGGAGTTGTAGATCGGGGGTGTCTCCTTCAAATCCCAAAGTATCACAAGCTTTGGTTGGGGATTTGTGGAGATCTTGTTCTTGAGCTTGAGCTTGGTCAATCAATGGTGGTGAGAGAGAGAGTGAGTGGGATTGACAAAGAGCAAAGGTAGGTGAAGACCCCGAATATATACTCGTGTCGAAATATGGCCGTTTTAGGGGGTCTTCCCCTTTCCTGCGTCCCACCCCGGCCTGGGGGCCGGCCTGGCCGGCCTGGGAGCAGCCAGGGCCGGGCCAGAACCCACCCCGGCCTGGGGGCCGGCCTGGGGCCGGCGTGGGCTCAGGGGGAGGCCGGCGTGGGCGCTCCCGACCCGGCCTGGGGCCGGCGTGGGACAGGGGGGAGGCCGGACCCCCACCCGGGCGCCCCGGCCTGGAGGCCGTCCTGGGGCCGGCGGGGCGAGGGGGTGAGGCCGGACCCCCACCCGAACGCACCAGCCTGGGGGCCGGTCTGGGGCCGGCGTGGGGCCGGCCAGGAGCTGTGCCAGCCCGGCCAGGCCGGCCTGGAGGCCGGCCACCCTGCTTCTTTCTTCCTTTTCTCCTTTCTTTTCGCCGTTTCTTTTCACTTCTTCCTTGTATTTTCCCGTAGCATTTTCTCACTTATTGCTGAACTTTGTAAGACATTTACGGGACTATGTTTTCTGAGTACACTTAGCAAACCACATTAGTCCATCTATATGTTGTAATCAAACACTCAAAACAGGATTTAGAACCTATGTTCTTTCAATCTCCCCCTTTTTGATGTTTGATGACAACATACGGATTTGCATAATAGATAATATTGCATGGCTATTTGTGAGAGAAATAACATGTATTCGTACTCCCCCTATTTGTGTGCTCATAACAATTGACATGTATATTTGATAATCATGATGATGATGAGACTATAACATATTTATGTGAAGTGCAAGAGATTAGTTCAACCATGATTTCTACCATTGAAGATACACATGTATGAATAATAATGTTTACTAATTGCAAGATCTTACCATAGCATTCTTCTTATAAATAATAACTTCCCTCAATATGGCTTCAACACATTCAATATAGTGAGTGGAGAAATAGCTTGATAATCTTGCTATGATCTTCAATAACCATTGTCACACACATAATAGAGAGTACGATAGATAATTAAGGACATAGTCTTACAATAACACCAAGGTTCACAAACCACACAAATAGCACAAATAGTTTCAACTAAAAAGCAAATCACGAAGATAAGACGCAAATGAATGCATGAGATGCAATGCTATGCGTGAGTGTTTCTCCCCCTTGGCATCACACACCAAAAAGGGAGAAAAATGCAACCGATCACTCGTCGCCCATCTCATCCTCATCCTCGTCCTCATGGAGGTCCTCTGGTGGAGCCTGACTGGAGCTAGCATCAGCGGTGGTGTATGGCCCCGCAAAAGAGCCGAGAGAGGAAGCATCATCTCCACACCAATATGTATGCTTAGACATCCACTTTGCCTCGGAGATCTCTTCGGAGCTGGAAGGGCTAAGAGGAATCTTGAGTGCAGTTTGGATGGCGCGCTGACGGCGACTAGATGCTTTCCCTTTGCGATACGCCTCATAATCTTGATGTTGCTTATCAATGAAGAAACAATTCATCTTCTGAAGAATCCTCTTAAGATTAAATGTCTCAGGAGCAGGAGAAGGTGAAGGAGAGCGGCGAGTAACTGACTCGGTGCGGGTGCGCTTAGGCCTTGGCTCATTAGTAGTCTCAACTGGAGCATCATACATGAGAATGTTCTTCTTTGGAGTCACTTTGGCATAATTGTTGAAGAGACCTTCGGGAATGCGGGTCTCAATAAGACGCTGAATGTATGAGCCATAGATGGGGACCCTCTTCTCCTTAACCACACTCTGCATCTCATTCCACATATAGTCTAGTACATCCAACTGCTTCCTTGCTTGCATCCGAGACTCAATGTGGAAGAGGAGGTTGATCATCCACTTGCGTACCTCGCCCTTCTCACCGTATTTGGCGGCGATGGTGTTGCGAAGAAAGGCATGTATCATGTACCAATGCTCAGAGAAGAACTTGATCCTAGGAATATGCATGGAACCGGTACCTTCGGGATAGCAATGATGAATCCCATCCTTGGCCTTCATAATCTTGGAGGGCTCCCCATGAACACGGAAGTAGAATGTATAGTCAAACCGGTATTCGGGGATACCCAATATAGCACCAAACTCATCCATGGTAGCCTCACACTTGGTGCCACCGCTCATCCATATCAAAGTAGGTGGGAGACGCGTGGGACCACCAGAGGCGAAGTGAACGGTGGAGTAGAACTCCCTGAGCAACTCTGGAGAGAACGGATGAGCCAGTGTGTCACCCATGAGAGGAGTGAGGTTGTGGTAGTCCATGATGGTCATCACTTCAGGCCACTTGTTGCGAGCATACTCAATGTCAAAGAAGTGTTGATCCACATGAGTGTGCTGTAGCTTGCCAAGAATGAATTCATGCATTACTTGATGCATGTTGCAATAAAACCGATTATCCGAGCATGTCCTTTCACCAAAGTCATATGGGTTAAACTTCAGCCTAGCTTCCTCAAAATCAGCAGTACTAAGGCCACCCCAGTTCCTGATCACGGGTTCCTTTGGATTGATAGGAAGGGCGGATCTCCGTGAGGGAGTAGAGCCAGCAACATCTTGAGCACTCTTCTTGCGAGGGATGCGAGGACGGAGAGAGCGAGAGGCATCCTCTTGAGGAGGAGAGTCACCTGAAATATATGATGCATATAGATGGAATATGATAATGAGTGCACATGGTCGTTTGTTTTATGTGTGAGAAACAAAAATTTAAAAAACATGAATCTATGGGACAATGACATGGTAAACGAAGTACTAGCCCAATAGTGTTTGCATATTATCATATCATGTGGATAGTAGTGTTTGATGTGAACCAAAATATGTGGTATTTAAGCATACAAACAACCATGAGAATGTAAAAAAAATATTTAAGTGATATCATACACATTAGGTCTTAATGATAGAACAATTGGATCAAGTAATGGAAATTTTTTTGAATATGTATTCATGGTCATAGTCATGATATCGAGGGCTAGGTGAGCATCAACATGGCATAAACATAAGAATATGTGGCACATATGTCATGAGAAAAAAATATAATAGAGCATAGTGGAGGAACCCGAGCATTAATCGATGATGAGGATCATGGCATATCATACGAATAGATGGAACTCATGTGATGAACAAAACATGATAGAACATAGTGGTATGAACCCTAGTATGAACCCTAGCATATGAATCCTAGTACAAGCATATCCATGGATAGGATTGAAACGAGTGACATAGGTGTGGCATGAACCCTAATCTTGAATAGATGGAAGTAAAAAAAATGAGCACAAAAACACTAGTATAAGCACACACATGGATGGCACTAACATACATATAACACATAGAAAAGCCCATAGAAAAATTACCCGAGTTCGAAGCCATGGCAACCAAAAAGTACTAGAAAATCAAGTGTCCCGATCTCCTCCAATAAGAGTGTAGTGAGAAATCCGTGTGGAGGAGAGGGAGGAGAAGGCCGAGGGCTTCCGGATCCGTGATTTTGGGCGGAGGGGATGGGCTAGGGAGGTGGGGGGGAGGGGGGTTGGCAAGAACACCAAGGTGCTCTAATGGTGGGAGGGGAGGAGGAAGAAGGGTGGTTGGTGGAGGGGGTGGAGGGGGGGCTGCGTGCGTGTGTTTTGTGTGCGTGTGTGGGTGGGGCGCCCACCCCGGCCTGGGGCTGGGCGGGTGGCCGGCCTGGCCGGCCGGGTGCGCGCGAGGGCAGGGGCCCCGGCCTGGGGCCGGGGCGGGGGGGGGGGGCGGGGCCGGGCGGGAGGCCGGTAGGGCGGCCGAAGGAGCCGGCCTGGCCCCCGGCCTGGGGCCGGCTCGGCGGTGGAGGCGAGGCCGGCAGGGAGCCCGAAGCCCCCGGCCTGACCCCCGGCCTGGGGTCGGCTCGGCGACGGCAGGGGCCGGGGTGGGGACTTGGGGGCTCGTTTTTTTTTTTTTTTTTTTTGTTGCAAATTTTGATTGGGCTGTCTATAATTTTTTTTTTTGCTGTTGGGGAGGGCAGTGTGTGTTTGTTTTTTTTTTCTTCACAAAAAAAACGATTAACCTACCCAACCTATCAACTCACAACACACAAACAAATGAACAATATTGCAATTCAAGAATTTTTCATGAAATATAATCTAACAACATTTTCTTGAAATTGTTTCGTAGAGCATTTTTATTTGACCATGTGCACGGATGATATGAGAATGATGACATGCATAAGATGTTTTCATTTGTATCCAATGGAAAAAAAATTAGAAAACTAAATGAGCAACATTGGATACTAATGAAATATGAACTCAAAGAGAGAAGCAATTGAGTGAACACTCGAACACAAATGTTGGATGGAGAAATGGGCGGTGGCCGTAGCCACCATGTATGAGTATGTTCGATATGACACCGCGAAGATATATCTTGGGTGCATTGTCGAGACTCATCATTTAAGCACATGATGTCATTAAAAATGATCATTTAGGCATGATTTGTTTATTTATGCATAATAGAGGTAGTGTTGGCTCATTGATTGAGCTACACTCCCCCTATGTCTATGCGTGCATCTAAATCCAAATAAGAGTCTAGTAGGGGTGTGTATGAGAGATTTCCAATCAACTAAAATTGCTTGCACATATGATGTTGAGCTCACTCCTTAATTCCTTGAATCTCTTCACATCTAGAGGCTTGGTAAGGATGTCGGCAAGTTGATCTTTAGTGTTGACATAAGAGAGTGAGATATCACCATTGGCCACATGATCCCGAATAAAATGATACCGAATCTCAATATGCTTGGTCTTGCCATGAAGTACCGGATTGTGACCAATTTTAATGGCACTCTCATTATCACATAAAAGAGGCATTGTCTTAATCTTAATTCCAAAATCCTTAAGACATTGCCTCATCCATAAGAGTTGAGAACAACAACTTGCGGCGGAAATATACTCCGCTTCCGTGGAGGAGGTGGCAATACAATTTTGTTTCTTGGAAGACCAACACACGAGAGACCTACCAAGAAATTGGCAAGCACCCGAGGTTGATTTTCTATCCACTTTGTCACCTCCCCAATCCGCATCCGAGTATCCCACAAGATCAAAAGTTGTGTTTGATGGATACCAAAGACCATGAGTTGGAGTGTCAACCAAGTACCTAAGAATTCTCTTGACCGCAATCATATGGCTTTCCTTGGGGTTAGATTGAAATCTTGCACACAAACCCACACTAAACATAATATCCGGTCTAGATGCACAAAGGTAAAGCAAAGATCCAATGATGGATCTATAAAGTTTGGGGTCTACCGGTATACCTTCATGATCCAAAGAGAGATTTGTGGTAGTTGGCATTGGATAGGGTAATGGTTTGGCATTAATCATATCGAATTTCTTGAGCATGTCTTGAATATATTTGGCTTGACAAATAAAAGTCCCTTCATGATATTGCTTGATCTCAAAACCTAGAAAGAACTTTAATTCTCCCATCATAGACATCTCAAATTCACTTGTCATTAGTTTGGCAAATTGATCTACAAAACTCACGCTAGATGATCCAAATATAATATCATCAACATATACTTGGCATACAAAGAAATGTCCATCTACACTTTTGGTAAAGAGTGTGGGATCAATTACCCCAAGCACGAAACCACGATCCACTAAGAACTCCTTTAAGTGATCATACCAAGCACGTGGGGCTTGTTTGAGGCCATACAAAGCCTTATGGAGGTAGTAGACATGGTTAGGATACTTGGGATCTTCGAATCCCGGAGGTTGTTTAACATATACCATTTCATTTAAAGGTCCATTTAGAAAGGCACTTTTAACATCCATTTGATGCAAGATGAAGTTATGACTAGTGGCAAATGCAAGTAATATACGAATGGATTCAAGCCTAGCTACGGGAGCGAAAGTTTCACCGTAGTCAAGTCCTTCGACTTGAGAGTAGCCTTGAGCAACCAATCGTGCTTTGTTGCGAATCACTTGCCCATGAGAATCTTGCTTGTTCTTGAACACCCATTTAGTTCCAATGATATTGTGATCCTTGGGTCTTTCCACTAGAGACCATACTTTGTTCCTTTCAAAATTATGGAGCTCTTCATGCATAGCTTGAACCCAATCTTCATCTTCAAGAGCATCATATACTTTGATGGGTTCAACATGAGAGACATATGAATGAATGCCACAAAACTTGAGCACTTGTCCACGAGTGGAGACACTTCTTCCCAAGCCACCAATTATATTCTTTTGATATAGTGACTTTTGTTGCAATCTTGATGCTTGACGAGACTTGATACGAACTAGAGCATCATCGGGATGTTCATTTGGTGGGACATCCTCATCATTTCCTTCATCAAGACCATTGTCCACCCTTATTGGAGTTCTTGGAGAAGTATCACCAAGACCACTTCCACCATTATCATTGGGTGGATCTTGATCACTTTCTTGATGGGAGATATCCACATTAAGATCTTCTTCTTGTTCTTGGTTTACCATTTGATTGGTGGTTGATGTAGAGGGCTCCACTTGCGTAGAGCTAGTTCCATCTTCATTTGCCACAAGGTGTCCCTCAATGGGTATAAGTGGACCTACACCCATTCTTCCTATGGCTATGGAGGATGGTTCATCACCTACATCATCACAATCAATTTGCTCCACTTGGGAGCCATTATCCTCATGAAATTCCACATTCATAGATTCTTCAACACACCCGGTGGATATGTTGTAGACTCTATAAGTGTGGGAGTTCGTGGCATAACCAACAAAAATACCTTCAAATGTTCTAGCATCAAATTTAGACAATCTAGTTCCTTTTATGTATACTTGGCATTTGCACCCAAAAACTCGAAGATATGAGAGGTTGGGTTTGTTACCGGTTAGAAGCTCATATGGAGTCATACCAATCATCGGACGAAGGAAGAGTCGGTTAGATAGATGACAAGCGGTGTTGATAGCTTCGGCCCAAAAGTTATATGGGGATTTGAACTCGGCCATCATAGTTCTTGCCATATCAATAAGTGTGCGATTCTTCCTCTCCGCAACACCATTTTGTTGAGGGGTGTACGCGGCGGAATATTGATGTCTTATCCCCTCATTACCCAAGAATTCATCCATGGTGTAGTTCTTGAACTCGGAACCATTGTCACTCCTAATGGATAAGATCTTGGTGTCATATTGGCGTTGCACTTCGGTAGCCCAAGTAATGAATCTTTCTTGAGTTTCACTCTTCTTCTTGATATAGAAAACCCAAGTGTATCTTGTATAATCATCAACAATAACCAAACAATACTTCTTGCCACCAAGACTATCATATGTGGGAGGACCAAATAGGTCCATGTGAATGCGCTCAAAAGGTCTTGTTGTGGCGATGATAGATGTTTTAGGATGATTCTTCTCATGCATCTTTCCGGCAATACAAGAGCTACAAGGACGATCTTTGGAAAAATTCACACTTGTTAGTCCTACCACGTGCTCACCCTTCACAAGAGTTTGTAGATTTCTCATACCGACATGGCCTAGGCGACGATGCCAAAGCCACCCCACGTCGGATTTAGCCATTAGAGTTGTGGCAATATGTGTAGTTTCTTTCGAGAAATCCACTACATACATACCGTTTTCCACAAATCCAACAAAGTCTACTTTAAGAGAAATAGTGTGAAGGACAAGCACATGGTGACGCCCAAATACACATGTAAAATTGCATTCACAAAGTTGCAAGACGGAAAGAAGATTATAGCCAAGGGACTCAACAAGGAGGACTTTCTCAATGGATGAATCCGGAGAAATGACCACCTTGCCATGTCCCAATACCTTAAGTTGTGAGCGATCACCAATAGTTACATGAGCAAACTTGAGAAGTTGGAGTTTCAAGTCTTCTAATACTTCTTTGCTTCCGGTCATGTGTGCGGAACAACCGCTATCAATCATCCATGATGTTCCACCGGAAATGCAACCCTACAATAAATCAACTTCTTGTCTTAGGTACCCATTTTTGGATGGGTCCTTTTTTGTTAGTCACAAGGGTCTTGGGAACCCAAATAGCATGCTTGTAATCATCACCATATGAGGTGCCTACATAATTTGCATAAACATGACCATTAGGAGATTTTAGAAGCACATAGGATGGGTTATACTTTCCCGCAAAGTTGTTGTGAGAAGTAGTGTTCCTAGAAACAATACTTTTAGCAATAATATCAAACTCATCTTCCTCATTAGCCAACTCCCCCTCCTTCACAAAAACAATAGAGTTAGTGGAGGGAGTTGACTTCTTCTTGTAGGCCACCTCCGATGAGGAACCAAAACCAAGACCTTCTTTACCAACAACTCTCTTATGATTACTCAAAAGATCATTGAGGTTCTTTTGGCCTTGGATGCATGTGGCAAGGCCCTTGTTGAGTTGTGCCTTCAACCTATTGTTCTCCTCAATGAGAGTTGCCTTGACACACAAAGGGTTAGTAGCACAAGAGTTTTCATTCATAATTCTAACTCCTTTTAAGGTTTTGAGCTCATTTGAGATAGTACGATGATCAATTTTAAGCTTATCAAAATCCTTAATGAGTTCATTATACCCTTGGTTAGTTGCATCATTTAAACTCATGAATTCCGTTACCTTAGCAAAAGCATGTTGACAATCAAGTTTAACTTTAGCTATGTCAATTGCAAAGGTTTCCTCAATGCTTTCTTTAAGGCAATGTGATTCATCTAGAGCTTTCTCAAGCTCCTCAATTTTATTAGCATCATCACGAGCAAACTTTTCAAGCAACATTATTCTCTCCTCATGTTCATCAATGAGGCC
Organism: Alopecurus myosuroides; assembly: GCA_028641055.1. Taxonomy (NCBI): domain Eukaryota; kingdom Viridiplantae; phylum Streptophyta; class Magnoliopsida; order Poales; family Poaceae; genus Alopecurus; species Alopecurus myosuroides. The sequence goes on from CM054058.1 coordinate 246,859,174, forward strand.
ATGTGCCTCACTTAATTGATCCATGAGAGAGACAAAGATGGATTTAGTTTCTCCTTCTAGTTTTTCAACAAAGTTTGTCAAGGGATCTTCCTCGACACAATTGAGTAGTGAAGGAATAGAGGAGTTAGCAAGTTTAAGTGTAGGAGTCACCTTTGCGGGTATACCCTTGGCCATGAAGCACTTGTGAATCGAGGGGCCCTTGTTGTCATTTGGGTTGGAGAAGAGAGAGCTTAAGTTAGGAGGTATGACGCCCCTAGCCATGGCCGCCATACCTACTTGTTCGCCTTCACCATCATCCTCTTCACCACCGGATGTGTACTCGACTTCGTTAGCAATCATTGCCCTAGGAGGGCCTCTCTTGATGAAGTTCTTGGACTTGGGAATGAAGGTGGATTTCTTGATAAGTCTTCCTCCATTCTCAATTCTACTCTTGAAGGGACACTCGGCAACGAAGTGCTCGGAATCTCCACAATTGAAGCAAGTTCTTGCTTTCTTCGTGCTAGAGGATTCCTTTCCTTTGTTCTTGGTGGCATTGGATCTAAAGTCTCCTTTCTTCCACCACTTGTGTTGAGCAAGAGCCAAGCATTCTTCATGTGATGTCCTCATTTCTCTCTCGGAGACCTCATGCATAGAGCCACCATCATCACTCGAGTCATTATCTTCATGGGGAATGACCTTGGCCTTTAAGGCAAGAGATGCTTTCTTTGCTCCGTTCACACGGGCCATGACATCATCGGAGGTTTGTTTCATGACCTTGAGAGTGATAAAAAGACCTAGGACATCATTGGGGGATAGGTCCAAATAGTCGGCCCTTGCTTGTACATTCATCACCATGTTTTCATTGTATGGCATCAAGGTGAGAAGGAATTTCTCCTTGACCCAATTCTCCGTGCAATCCGTGAATCCACTATCTCTCATATCATTTACAAGAGCCTTGAGCCTTCTAAACATGTCTTCTATGTTCTCTCCATCGCCCAAGTGAAAGTGTTCAACTTTTCTTTGAATGATTGACCTCTTGGACCTTTGGAGGTTGACATTGCCGTCAAACATATCAACAAGACCATCATAAGCTTTCTTTGCACTTGTGAAGGACCGGATGTGCTCAACTCCTTCCTTCTCCATTGCCCTTTCCAACATGTGCAAGGCATGAGCGTTGAGTTGCTCATCAATGATTTCACTTGAGCTTAGATTAGCGGGATCCTTTGGCTCATATCCTTTTTCAACAATTCTCCATATTTGCATTGAAGAGCTGCACATGTAAGACTTCATGGAAGCTTTCCAATTAGTAAAACGATGCCGATCCACCAAAGGAGGTGGACCAAGATTGGAAACATGCGGATGTTGAACATTAGGAGCATTGTTGTATGCATAGCCAAAAGAATTGCCACCGCTACCATTTGATGGTGCACCATTATTTAAAGGTGAAGTTGTATCACTTCCTTCTTTAATTGGCAAGGGGTTTCCATGTTCATCTAAGATAATCTTTTCACTAGGTTGCTTAGATGGAGATGTCAATTCTTTTATTAGTCCCTCCATCTTCTTCTCGGAAGATTCAATCATAGCTTGGATTAGCTTTTGAATCCCATCCATGGTGACGGGATCATCGGCCATCCTCACCTCCTCTTTAGGCGGTAAAGCCTTTTATAAAGAGACGAGGCTCTGATACCAATTGAAGGATCGAGAGGTTAACTAGAGGGGGGGTGAATAGGTTAACTACAAATTTTAACTTCTTTTTCAAGTTAACAAGGCAAAGCTCAAATATAGATTATCTAGAGTATGCAACTAGATGGACAATCCTATATGTTGAGCAATTATGACTAGCACAAGGTGAACAAAATGACTAAGCTAGTAGTAACAAGTAAAGGTAAGTTGAGTAATAACCGAACACAATGACGCGGAGATTTATCCCGAAGTTCACTTCCCAATGGAAGCTAATCTCCGTTGGAGCGGTGCGGTGCCACCAAAGTGGAACACCGAGTAGGCCTCAAATGCCACACCGTATCTCCTTCGAGATCTTCCACCGATGTGGATAGACTCGAATCACTATGTTTCCGTTGAGGTTGACAACTAGAACCTTTACAAGGATGAGGCACACTCCACAAGATTGGAGGGTCCTCACCAAATCCCAAGAGCCGCCAAGACTCCGAGAAGCAAGATCCACGGGCACAAAAGCACCGGGGATGTCAACAAGGCTCCGAGCTCCGATGAACTAAGAGCAACAAGATTCCTAGCTCCAATGAACTAAGAATGACAAGATCCCTATGGGATGAGTGGGTGGATTTCTAATCGGCTCGGTGGAGTTGTAGATCGGGGGTGTCTCCTTCAAATCCCAAAGTATCACAAGCTTTGGTTGGGGATTTGTGGAGATCTTGTTCTTGAGCTTGAGCTTGGTAAATCAATGGTGGTGAGAGAGAGAGTGAGTGGGATTGACAAAGAGCAAAGGTAGGTGAAGACCCCGAATATATACTCGTGTCGAAATATGGCCGTTTTAGGGGGTCTTCCCCTTTCCTGCGTCCCACCCCGGCCTGGGGGCCGGCCTGGCCGGCCTGGGAGCAGCCAGGGCCGGGCCAGAACCCACCCCGGCCTGGGGGCCGGCCTGGGGCCGGCGTGGGCTCAGGGGGAGGCCGGCGTGGGCGCTCCCGACCCGGCCTGGGGCCGGCGTGGGACAGGGGGGAGGCCGGACCCCCACCCGGGCGCCCCGGCCTGGAGGCCGGCCTGGGGCCGGCGGGGCGAGGGGGTGAGGCCGGACCCCCACCCGAACGCACCAGCCTGGGGGCCGGCCTGGGGCCGGCGTGGGGCCGGCCAGGAGCTGTCCCAGCCCGGCCTGGAGCCCGGCCAGGCTGGCCTGGAGGCCGGCCACCCTGCTTCTTTCTTCCTTTTCTCCTTTCTTTTCGCCGTTTCTTTTCACTTCTTCCTTGTATTTTCCCGTAGCATTTTCTCACTTATTGCTGAACTTTGTAAGACATTTATGGGACTATGTTTTCTGAGTACACTTAGCAAACCACATTAGTCCATCTATATGTTGTAATCAAACACTCAAAACAGGATTTAGAACCTATGTTCTTTCACCAACAGCCACATCTCGTCCCTAGTCTCACGCGCCCTGATCGGGGGCACCCAACCCTATTATGGCTGGTGAGCCCCTGTGCCAGCGCTATATAAACAGTGGTGGGGGCCGGGGCACGACTTACGAAGTTGATCGCTGCCACAAACCCCACCAACAACCCACATCCGATCTAGGGTTTGCGCTCGGTACAGGAAGCTCCACTGCCACTCCTCCTCGCCACCATGGACTCCTCAACTCCGTCATCCTCAAAGGGAAGTGAAGGTGATGCCCCCTCTCTCTGCTCTCTCTCCCTCTCGGTATCTCTCTCAATTCATTCACAGAGATTCGTGTTTAGACCGTAGTCATCTAGACCTACTGATCTTGGCAGTTTAACAAATACAGCAAACATTTTTTAGCGTACATGTCTCCGTACTGTTATCAAGAAATGTTTGCGCGGCAAGACAGACATACATACCCTGAACCTATACTTGTAGAAGACGCAGCCAGCGACCCCTAGGCCGACGGCGCAGGACACGACCAGCATGGCGACGAGCCAACCGAACCTCGACATGATGTTAGCTGCATCCGTCAACACAGAGACAATGAGACAAGCATTTGAAGCATTGCTAAGCATCTGAACCTCGACATTCTGTTAGCTGCATCCTTGCACTCATCCAAATCTGAGGCAGCACCCATGAACACAAGAACTAGTCGCCAGAAACTCTATTCTGTTGCTTGCAGTATCAGTTTCAGAAAAAAAAAATCTCGGAAATTTTACCTTACCATCTGTGGTCGTCGCCTTGGAACGCTGGAGAGCACCGGCACCCGGTGAGTGCGTCGTTCTGATACGGTTCATGGATTAGCACTTAGCCGAGATCATGGATCAAAGATGATGAGGCTATGCAAGTGCAACTGTGTGAGAGGGAGAAGAGAAGTGGTAAACTAAGCAGGGAGAGAAGGTGCGCTCCCCTTTGGAGTTACTCCATGAGTACCAAAAACTTATGATTTGCTACTCCATTTTGCAATTATTTGCATCATGGAGTGCAAGCACTGATACTCCATGAGCAAAAAATTCTTATGATTCGCTACTCCAATAAGTTTATACATGTACATAGCCTATTGAAATTTACAGTGTCAGACTAGCACTCATGTTGTGCTGCTAGTAAACTTTATACATGTACATTGCCTATTGAAAATTACAGTGTGAGACTTCCAGTGGTAGTAGATGCAAATACAAGCAGTACACTATAAGAAAACCTGAGGAAGCAACCATACTAAACTGGAAGGAGTACAACTTGATCTTATTCAGTTTAGTTGTATTACTCAAGTGATTACTCCCAAGTTAAGCAAGTGATTGCAATATTACTTGAAACATCATAGGTATATATTCAGTTCAGATTACTCAAGTGATTGCATATTCAGTTCAGAAATTTATGGCCTAATTTTACTCAAGTTAGTGATTGCATATTGCAATGTGAATAGCACGAAGGAGATTTTCAAATTTTGCGCCTTCAAATCAGCAGGGACCAGCATCCATGCACTGCTATTAGAGTTATGAACAAATCCAAGAAACCTAGTGAAGCATCTAAGCTATCGAAGCAACCAAATAATGCATATGATTGCTAAAGTCACACCGTCAATAAGAGTGAACAAACAAAATTTAGTCACCAAATTTAACACCTATTGAAAATTACAGTGTGAGACTTCCAGTGGTAGTAGATGCAAATACATGGAGTACACTATAAGAACATCTCAGGAAGCAACCATACTAAACTGGAAGGAGTACAAGTTGATCTTATTCAGTTTAGTTCGTATTACTCAAGTGATTACTCCCAAGTTAAGCAAGTGATTGCAATATTACTTGAAACATTATAGGTATATATTCAGTTCAGATTAATCAAGTGATTGCATATTCGGTTCAGAAATTTATGGCCTAACTTTACTCAAGTTAGTGATTGCATATTGCAATGTGAATAGCATGAAGGAGATTTTCAAATTTTGCGCCTTCAAATCAGCAAGGACCAGCATCCATGCACTGCTAGTAGAGTTATGAACAAATCCAAGAAACCTAGTGAAGCATCTAAGCTATCGAAGCAACCAAATAATGCATATGATTGCTAAAGTCACACTGTCAATAGGAGTGAACAAACACAATTTAGTCACCAAATTTAACAATTTAGCCAAAACCCTCTCGGATCACGTTGATCCGTAAGCAATCAAAACCAGCATAAATACGCAAACAACATCCCATCGTGGGAGGAGCCTAGTCGATAACTTTACTCTCAAATTATTGTCTACCCTAAAACGCTAGGCGCCACTCCTTTATAGGAGGCCACAAAGGGTTCAGTTGGACAAGCCCAAACCGAACACACAACTGACTCAAACCTAACACACGCGATACAAACCATCCTATTAAAAGGCTCGGCCAAACAATAAAGCACACATGCCTCTAATAAATCGTGCACATACTTAGAAAAATGTCATCTAATCGCTGGTCATCATGTATGCAACATGCTTCGCTTAACGCCGCCAACACTAACAATGCTTGGCCTCACGACGTGGACCAAACTGTAACATCAACGGTGGTGTTCTGAAGTTGGGTTTCACCTCATCTAGCGGAGGGATTGCAAAACTGAAAGCTCCAACTGTCAACATATATGGCGGTGGTGGCGCAATGATAGGAGTAGGTATCCTCCCCTAATCACCCACTCTCGGATATAACTTTCCTCGAATGACTCTTGGGGATCCAAGGGTCCTCCCAGATCTTAATATTTTCTCCATCGCCCACTCTCTAGATACATCCCTTCTTGAAAGTTTGTATCCCTGCTCATATGCTTTGCCATGTAAACGATGATCCTTTCTTCAGACTTGCATTTAACAGATCGCCCGTGGGATAATATTTGTCTTGCAAAACCCTAGCACAAAGAGACACCGGTTCACAGACTAATCTCCAAACTTGGCGGGCCAGCATAGCGAGATTAAAAAAATATAGATCTCTAAACCCCATACCACCTCTCTTCTTTGGGATGCACAATTTCCACCCAGCAAACCAGTGCATATGTTTCTGTCCATCCTCATCTCCCCACTAGTAATGAGTCATAGCATCTGTGATCCCTTTAATTACGAGTTTAGGAAGTCTCAAAACTGACATAGCATATGTTGGAATGGCCTATGCCACTGCCTTAAGAAGAACCTCTTTTCCACCATATGATAGGAATTTCTCTTTATACCCTCTCAGTCTTTGTAGAACTCTATCAATGACTCATCTCCCCACTAGTAATGGGTCATAGCATCTGTGATCCCTTTAATTACGAGTTTAGGAAGTCTGAAAACTAACATAGCATATGTTGGAATGGCCTATGCCATTGCCTTAAGAAGAACCTCTTTTCCACCATATGATAGGAATTTCTCTTTATACCCTCTCAGTCTTTGTAGAACTCTATCAATGATGTGAGCCAAACAATCAGAACGATCTATACCTACCTGGGTAGGCAACCCAAGGTAATTATCAGTAATGGCCTCAGTCAAAATATTGAGTTCAAGGCAAATCGCCTCTCTCATCTCCACAATGGTACAAGGGCTGAAAAATATACTCGATTTGGCTTCACTAACCAGTTGTCCCGATGATTCATAATAATCATTTAGAATTGCCCTCAGAGTTCTCGCATTAGCCAAATATGCCTTCATAAGAATAAGAGAGTCGTCCGCAAATAGGAGGTGAGAAACAGCTGGGGCATTACGGCAAACCTTGACTCCCACAAGATTACCCGACTCCTCTGCATCATGTAAGAGGCTTGTCATGCCTTCAGCACATAATAGAAATAGGTGTGGGGATAAACGATCACCCTGCCGCAACCCTCTAGAGGGTGAAAACACATATGTTTCCATCCCATTGAACCAAACCTGGTATTTAACAAATTTAACATATGCCATAACCAGCTTAATCCACTCAAGATCAAAACCCAATTTCTCGAGAATTTTTTCCAAGAAGGTGCACTCAACTCTGTCATAGGCCTTATGTATATCCAATTTTATAGCACACCAACCGAATTTTCCTGTTCTCTTCTTCTTGATAGCATGGTAGGACTCATAAGCAACAAGATCATTATCAATAATAAGCCGGCCCGGGACAAATGCATTTTGAGATGGTGAAATAATCTGTGGGAGGATGTCCTTCAATCTAGCTGCAATAACCTTAGAAATCACCTTGTAAGTAACATTACGAAGACTTATAGGACTTATAGTCCAGATGGACTATCAATTTTCAGAATATGCACAATGGTAGTATCATTCCACCCCTCTGTAGTTGTAGCTGTGTTGATAGCTAAAAGAATTTCATCCGTAAGATCTTCCCCAAAAATCCCCCCAATACTTCTTAAAACATATTGCATGAAGACCATCTGGACCTTTGAACATTAGCCAGCTTGCTTCAAATATTTTTCGATTCCCCTTGGTGGGCCTTTGGACATTAGCACGAAATTCTGTGTCAACAGTGATTGGACGATGCTCAGATTTATAAAACTCCTCATGTATCACACCTAACAGTTGAAATTTGTCAATCCATTCTTGATTAGCCACATCCCCGTCTCGTCTTTCCGTAATTCTCCCTCTTGTCCAAGTATAAATGTCACCCTGAAAACCAAGATCAATGAGATCACAGTCGAAAAGGGCGTCTCTAAAACCCTGCATACATCTTTGGGGTCTAAGTATGCCTCCCTCTTTTTTAGTATTGGAAAGAATTTCGTTGAAATCTCCTATGACCACCCACAGAAGGTTATGCATCACATGTAGATTTCTGATATAATCCCATGTAAAGTGTTTTCTGTCACCACTTGGTTCCCCATATATGCCCGTAATACGCCAAGCATCTCCTGTACCTTCATTAATTCGAATATCCAAAAAGTTAGTATGTTCAGTAAAGGAAGTAACATGTAGACTATTGTTCCAAAAGAGGATTAAAACCCCACTACAACCATCACTCTCTGGAAGAATCGTTCTATAAAAACCGAGTCTTCTTTTTAGATTTTCCACCTTTGCCCTAGAAAGGTGAGTCTCGAAAAGAAGGACATTTTATTTTACTCGTTGTTGGACACCCAACAGCGAGCTAACTGTCGTGGTTTTCTGGAGACCATGGCAGTTTGATCCACAGAGTTTCATTGCGACGGGTTCCTTGCGAGAACCCGCTGATCCTAGTTATGGGGAGTTAGCTCCAGCCATCTTAGCCTTCTTCAAATGAAAAGAGCCCGCCGAGTTGGATTTATGAAACTCCTCTTCTACCTCGTATGACATCATACTATTACCCAGTATTAATTTGTCCTTGTTTAGCTCTTCCCCATCCTTCTCATAAGTCAACCTTTTCCTGGCCGATCCATCCTCCTCCTTATCCTTCATCTCGTTGTATGTTGGTTTCAACGGACTAGTAGCTGTATCATTTAGAGGCTCATCCTTTGAATCAGTTGCCGATTTGAAAGGAACCATAACATTATGGCGACAGCTTACTGCCTTGCCATCCGTGGGGATTGGAAGGTTTCCATGGCCCCCTGGATCTTTACCTCGAGCACGTTGAAAGCTACCTCGGCCCCCTCTTGATCCACTAAAATCTATCATTCTTCTACCATGCCAGGTATCCTAGTCCGCTTTAAATAAGTCTCCCCACTTCATATTTGAGATGTCATGCTCGCCTGTTCCACACTCCAGGCGGGTATGTACGAAACAGCCACAAGCAGCACATAATTTGTTTATTTTTCCGTACTTGATTTGAAAAGCCTCTCGCTGACCCCGCACGAGAAAGTGACACAATCCAGGGAAGGGTTTTACGGACGTCAAGCTTGACTCGCACTCTAACGAAATTGCCCACACCATCAACCTTAGTTTCAACTTTGAGTACCTTACCACATTTTTTCTCAACAAGATTTTTTATCAGATTCTCACGGTACCCAACATGAACTTATGGATTTGGAGCCAGACATCAATGTGGTTAAGGTCAATAGATTCAACTGGGGCTAAGCCATCATAGTCCTTGATGATCACAACATTCTGTTTGAACTGCCATGGTCCCCCCTCCTTCACCTTGATCCAATCCCCAAGACAGAAACATTGGACAGTGAAAAGATTAGGCTCTAGGGACGTGAATATCACCTCTTTAGTAGGGCTCCATGCTATCCTCATATGCTTCTCAAAAGCTTGGCGGCTGAAGATATTGTCGCTATGGACCCGTGCGAGAGCCAGCCACTTCATCTCCTGTACCGGATTTTCGAGGACATCCCCAAGCACAAGATCATCGAGTTCCTCTTCATCGATACCAAGACGCATCAGTAGGTCATCAATGTGTTCAGGGCCTCTATTGATCGGTCCATCAGTCCTGCTAGACTTGCTTGACATTGCCATGCCAACCACAATCTGCACCAAAGGCTCCCAAAGCAAAACTCGCCGGATCCTTTAATCGATCTAGGGTTTAAGGAGAAAAGCGCAACAAGGGCAACATGTTTTGACGTATTATTTTCTTTACAATGATACTTAAGGGGACTGGAAGGTTTTTAATGAAACGGCTTTCTTGCTTAATATAGTGATTTGACCTCAAAAAAACTAGAGTGCGGGTGGTGCTCCACCCCGTAACCGCCCCGCGCTGCCCCGATGGCGGCCATCACGGCCCGCCCTATGCCCCTTCCCGGCCTTCCTATCCTCCCCTCATATCCCGTTGTCGAGCTTTGCTCGAGCGGGGCTGATGGAGGCGAATCTCTTCTCCCCGCGCTCAGATGGAGCCTCGTGCGGCGGTCTTCTCCAGCGCCGGTTCTCTCAGGGAGGCGCTGGCCCGACGCAAGTCGGGTGATGACGGCCATGGCGCATCCCTTGTGTTGCAGGGCGGTGCTAGGATGCAGATGGCGGCACGCTTCAGGCGGAGCCTGCTAGGCCCCTCAGCCCGGTGGCGTACTCTGAAGACGGCGGTGTCATAGATCGTGCAGGAGGTAGCGTCATGATACCGTCCATTTTGCGTCACTATTATATATCATAATTTTATGTTATTCATCGATATATTTCATGTTATGATGCATCCCTTATGTTATTTTATCTTATTTTGCATGTTTTATAATTTTTGGAGACTAAACACCGGGACCAAGAATCTGATGGAAAAAGCACCGCCGGGATACCATATTTCAGAAGATCAGAAGAAGAAGTGGGACACCGGGGGTGTCCTAGAAGTTCACAGGAGGAACCCAGCCAGAAGGAGAGCCAGAGGGGGACCACCAGGGGCCCACACCATGAGGTGGCGCCCCCCTTGGCCGCGCCACGTAGGGGTGTGGCCACCATCGCCCACCTCTGAGGGATATCTTTTGCGTGCCTATCCCCCACGAAACCCTAAGCCTCATTCCATCGTCGAAGAATTATTCCGCCGCCGCCTCGGGGCGGAAAATACCCGAGAGAGAAAATCTTTCTCGCAGGAAGAAATCTGTCAGGGAAATTCCTCTCCAGAGAGGGGAAATCACCGCCATCATCACCGTCATCACTCTGGGCATCATCAAGATCGTGATCATCATCATCATCACCACCAGCACCATCACCCTCATCATCCACCGTCATCCAGCTGTAACAATTAGGGGCCTCTATCGTTGTTTTGCATTAGATCTCTCTCCCAGTGTGGATTACTTGTTAGTAGTTTATGCTTGTGAGACTTATCGGTGTTTGCACTCTATGACCATATTGCTATCATTCATTATATCACCTCTGATCATGATCCATATGATGTCTTGTGAGTAGTTCGTGTTGTTCTTGAGGACATGGGAGAAGTCAAGTTGTTAGTAGTGAAGTAATGTTGAGTAATATTTAATGTCTGATATTTAAGTTGTGGTGTTATTTTTCTAGTGGTGTCATGTGAACGTCAACTACATGATACTTAACCATTTATGGGCCTAGGGGAATGCATCGTGTATTTTGTTAAGAATAATTAGACTAGATTTAATTAGGGTTAATCCCCGCTCTCTTTCTCTCTCATGTAACCCCACAATGTGGAAACTGTAGCGGTTTCTCCCTGGAGCGCCGCCTCCTGGAAACCGACGTTGGAACCGTCGCATCACTTCATATGCGTCCGTTCCCCTGTATATAAGGATTCTGTAACCATCAAATAAAGGGTTGATTCATTTGTTCATTCTCTCGCTTTTACATCTCGAATCTTCACACGTTATCAGCACGAGCTCTACCGAGAGAGCAAATTGGTCGGACATCACCGGCCGGAATCGCCGGAAAAGACGAACAAGAGAGGAAACGGGCAAAAGGTTAGAAGAAAAACATGCCTCGGAACCTCCTATCATTGTTTCTTCGCCTGAGTCGTGACGACGGCCGTAGCCGTCGCCGCCGTCCCCATGGTGCCGGCGGACACCGTCGTGCCTACCTTCGGATGCACGACCTTCACCGCTTCGGTGGTGGATGGAACGGACGCCACCACGACGTCTGTCGCACCCGGACTTCTAAAGGATACTCACAGCCCGCTAAACAGTAGATAATTGGCTTACGGGGCTTACCGGCACACCCGCATCTCAATATGAGTAGGCCAACACGTAAACGTGTGACAACCAACCCCTACCATTCATCGTCTGCGTAAACCATCCCATAGAAATCCGACTACTTCCATTGACGTACTTCATAACATACACACATGGTACGTCAACGGCATTTGAACAAGTGATATCACAACAAATCTCTAAGACACAAAGAAATAGAAATAAGTTGCAAATAGCTCTCACTAGAGCAGAGATAGCAAATACAATCATCCAGAGGACACATGTCCCAACAAGTCATCATTACATCACATCGGAAGCATCCAAAGTGTCTGAGTACAGACAAGATCCAAATAGGTCTAAGAGGCCGGAAACGAAAAGACGGAGCCCATCCACGATGTCTCGGATCCTGCCCGGGTCCGCTATCTACTCGTCAGCAGCCTCGTCATACTCCACGTAGTAGCCACCATGGGGATCCTCGGAAACGTAGTCTGCAGAACACGCAACCCCAAAGGGGTCAGTACAGACGAGTACTGGCAAGCAAGACGCACAAGATACCAAAGTGTACCTGGCAACACCAAGTACAGATGCTTTGGGTTCAACGGAAGATAGGTGATACAAAAGTGCGGCAGCGGGCTGCCTAACCAACTACAGAGACGCGCTACAACATCCTGCTAAAAGAAAGGGATAAGATAGCGTAGCGGAACCAACTACCAACAACCTCAAACAAACCCATCCTGGATCTCGCCCCTTATCCAAAGAAGCAATCCGAGGATAACCCACACAGTTTGATTAGTGAAGGTTCAAGTTATTGTGTCAATAAGCCTATTACTAGTCAACATCAGTATTAATTAGGTTTAAGTTGTCTAATCCTTGTTAGCCAGCCCTATCACCAAGTCATCCATAACCGCGGACAACACGGCTTCTCGAGAATATTTAACCCTGCAGGGATGCACCAATTTGGCTGTACACGTAAGAATATCCCGCCAGACGGGGATCAAACCCACCAAGCGAGACACTCAACACAACCCAACTCCTCTTCGCATCAAGCCCAAAGAACCCCGTGCAATTGAGCGCACGGCTAATCAAGCCCCACGAAGAAAAGGGGACCCTCATAGCACTCTAAGAACGTGTCTCCCTAAATGACGACTACAAAAGTTACCACCCTGGCCTCGGGTTCGCACCTGCATATGCATGCGGCAAATGGAAAACGCGAACTAAATGAGGCGATTTGGACGAGATGCGAATCGAATCAAAGTTGAGGGGGGGCGCCCATACACGCTTCCCACATGCGGTTAGCGCGCTCATCATGGATCTAGAGGACAAGAACTTTTCCTGAGTTCGACACTAGCAGGCCTCAAAACCATACCCGGCCTCTTGCCGGTGCCTTATCATCAATTTAGCATTACCTCATACATTAACAGGTTATTGTTTAACATCGAGCCCCAGAACATAATAAATATGATAAAAGTAACAACGGACCTCGGACTCGAGCATAAACAACCCTAAGCATGCTAGTAAGACACATGCAACAAGCAACAGGGTTATAGGTGTGGAGGATAGGCCATATCAGGGTTACAGGATAACATGTGATAGGATCGGAACACAAGCAACGAATCTTAAGGCTAGCAGATTGGACAACGGAAAGTATCGGTATCCGGTGTGGAAAGGACACAATGGTTCATGTGAGTGAATACTTGCCTGCAAACTCAGTAGCCTGGTACTGGGCTAACTCCTCAGAAGTAGTGTCGTAAACCTCGTCTGTCTCAATGTCGTCGTCTATTCGAGAAGAAGCAAACAAACAACGCAGAGAGACAAACAATCAATAACATGGCATAATGCACAAACATGGGATGATGCATGACAATTTAATTGATGCATCAAAGATAAGCTAGTTGACATGGTAACACAATTAAATGGGCCTATATGCACTTTGGATTGCATATGGAAAAACCCATGAATTAAGGTTGAATTTAATGATCTACAAATAACCATTATGTGACAGTTGATTAGAATGATGCATGGGTGAGGAAAACAACAAGAAAACAACAATAACTACAATTTGATATGTTGTCTACCAAGTTTGGAAATGTATTTATTAAGTTATGAAATTTGGCTTCTTAAATGTGTTACACAAGCATTTGTTGTTTTTACCAATTTTAATTGTTCAAATTAGATAACAAAATTCATATTTGGAAAGAACACAAAATTTTAGGTGGATTACATGTTTCATTTGTTGACACTGGATTTATAATGAATTAATTATGAATTAAACAAGTTTAAACAAGTTTTAAATGAAGTTAATTCAAGTATGAAATTCTTTGAATTTTTATTTGTTCAAAACATTAAATAAAATTCATATTTGAAAAGATTATACTTTTCTGGTTTGAAAACATATTTTATATGTTCAAAAAGAATTTAGTTTGACCAAGTTATGAATTTAGCAATTTTAAATGATTTAAACAAGGTTTGAATTATTTAACCAATTTTAATTATTCAAAACAGGGAACAAAGTTTATATTTGGAAAGCTTGTTCAATTTTGAATGGAAAACATATTTTATAAGTGCCATTCGAATTAAATTTGAATTAGTTATGAATTTGACCAAATTTGAAATAGTTGTTTGGATTTTAATTTTTGAAAACATTTGAAATGTTCAAAACAGTACACAAGTGGTTTAAACATGTATAGAATTAAATTTGGTATGGAAAACATATTTTATTTATTCAATTTGGATTTGAAATGTAAAAGTTATTTGAATTTGAATTTACAGGGGCTATTTTGTGAATTTAAAAGTTTCAGATTGGTCCAAGGGCTTGGATGCGAAAATAAACTTCAGAAAAGGTCCCTGGAAGTTTCCTACGCGGGGCAGCTCAGCCCTAGGTCACTGGCCAGTGGGCCAGCGCCTAGCTGGCGCCTGCGTGGCCGCGGGTGGAAGCTGGCGTGGCTTCCACCATCGCTGACAGGAGGGCCCCCCTTGGCGCGCGTGGCAGCGAGCAAAAAGTGGGGGATTTATTCCGCGGCGGGGAGGGATCGAACCCGCGCCGCGGGCGTGCGTGCGCAGCGCGTTGCCACTGCGCTGCTGAAACGTTTCGTGACAGAGAGGAGGACTTGGGGGTTTTGAGGTTCAGATTCGTCAGTTAACTGAACTGCACACGTTCAGTTAACTAAACCTTGGCGTCGAGGGGACGGTGATCGCCGGCGGCCTGCGCTGTGCTGCTGCGGCTGTGCGTGCGTGTTGCGCATCGTGCGAGTGCGTGGGACTCGGGGTGCAAAGGGGACCAGAGGAGAGAGGAGGGAGAGGTGGTGCTCACCACCTCTGTAGTCGTGGCAGCGGCTCGGTGAAGAGGACGGTGGCGACGGCGACAGACAGAGACGGTGGCGGCGATCTGGACGCTCCCAGTCCCTGCTGCGGTGTCGAGGAGGTAGACGGAGGCACGGGGAAACGGTTCCCGCGCTCAGTCTGCGCAGAGGAGAGCCATGGCGACGGCGATCGCCGGCTGCTGTCGTGGTGGTGTGCGGTGGTGGAGAAACAGGGAACCAGCGAGAGAGAGAGAGAAGAAAAGGAGGAGGAGAAAGATGGCGGCGGCGGCAGAGAGATGGAGGAGGGAGAGAGGAAGCTAGGGCACGGCCTAGGGAGGTACATATAGGGGAGGAGGGAGCAGGTGAGCTCCTGCTCGGTGGGGAACCCCCTCCTCTCTCTGTCTCCGTACAGAGGAGGACGAAGGGGTACGCAGGCCGTGGGGGCTGGGCCTGGGGGCTGGTGGGTTCAGCCCACTTGGCTGGCCTGCCCCCTTCTCTTTTTTTTCTGTTTTCTGATTCTGTTTTTTTTTGCAGAAAAAGAAAAGGGAATAAAAGAGAGAAATAGAAGGGCTCTTGGGGTTTTAAAATTTGGTGATAATTTTATAGTTTGTTATTTACAAAAGCCCAGCTGTGCCATTGTTTGTTTATCAAAATTTAAGTTTTGTTCCTGTTTGAAAATTCAAATGAATTTGAGTGAATTTGGTATTAATTGAATAATTGAAACTTAAGCAAGTTAAAAGTTTTTAATTTCAAGTTTGATGGAAACAAAAGATTGGTTTGCTTTGTAATTTTCATTTGAAAAATTGTAACAGAACAAGTATGAAACAAGGATTTGAATTTTTGGTTTGAAATTCAAATGGAAAAACATATGAAAACAAATGCAATGCTTATGATGACATGATGCAAAACATAAATTAACAAGGGGCAAACATTCTAGGGTTGTTTTTCATACTTGGGATGTTACAAAACGCCCCCCCTGAAGGAATCGCGCCCCGAGATTCCTACTGAGAAGAGAAAAGGTCCGGATACTTCTTGCGAAGATCCTCTTCGGTCTCCCACGTTGCCTCTTTATCGGAATGATGAGACCACTGCACTTTTAAAAACTTGGTGCTCTTGTTGCGATTTTTGCGCTCGGTCTCATCGAGAATTCGAATAGGGTGCTCTTCATAAGAGAGATCTTCTTGCAGATCAATGGAATCATGATCAACTGCACGACCTGGATCTTTGAAGCACCTCTTGAGCTGTGACACGTGAAACACATCGTGCACCTTGGATAGCTTTTCTGGAAGTTCAAGACGATAGGCATTTTCTGCACGCCTTGAGAGAATGTTGAAAGGACCAATGTATCTTGGTGCAAGCTTTCCTTTGACACCAAAACGATGAGTGCCTCTGAGGGGAGTTACACGGAGATATGCTTTGTCACCAGCTGCATAGACCATGTCCCTGTGTTTGCTGTCATAGTAGCTTTTCTGACGAGACTGAGCAATCTTGAGATTGTCACGAATGATGCGAACTTTCTCTTCGGCCTCGTTAACAATGTCAGGGCCTAAGAGTGAACGTTCACCAGCTCCAGACCAATTGATTGGACTCCTGCATCTGCGGCCATAGAGAGCCTCAAATGGTGCCATGCCCAGGCTTGCCTGGAAGCTGTTATTGTAGGAGAATTCAGCATATGGAAGACATTCCTCCCATTTCATGCCAAAGGAGAGACCACATGCTCTGAGCATATCCTCGAGAATCTGATTGACTCTTTCGACTTGCCCTTGAGACTGAGGGTGATAGGCTGTGCTGAACAGAAGCTTGGTGCCCAATGCTTCTTGAAAGCTTTTCCAGAAATGAGAAGTGAAAATGCTTCCACAGTCTGAGCTTATTTCCAATGGAACACCATGAAGAGGAACAATCTTTGTTGTGTAGAGCTCTGCTAACTGGCTAGCTGAGATTGTTTCTTTGACAGGAAAGAAGTGAGCGACTTTAGTGAGTCGATCAATGACAACGAAGATTGCATCGTTGCCCCTCTTGGACTTTGGAAAACCAGTGACGAAGTCCATTTCAATCATGTCCCACTTCCACTCAAGGATTTTCAGAGGTTGTAGAAGACCGGCTGTTTTCTGATGAACTGCCTTAACACGTTGACAAACGTCGCATTCAGAAACGTATTGAGCAATTTCACGTTTCATGCCAGGCCACCAATACAGTGTCTTGAGATCCTGGTACATCTTTGTACTTCCAGGGTGTATGGAGAGAGGAGTTTCATGAGCCTCCTTGAGAATGACATCTTGGAGATTTTGAATTTGAGGAACTGCAATGCGTCCTTCGAAGAACACAGTTCCCTTGTCATAAATTGAGAAGGACTTAAATTTCTCCTTGCCTTCTTTGATGTGCTCTACAATCTTCTTGATTTCAGCATCACGAAGTTGTTCAGAACGAATCTTGTCCTCGAGAGTTGGACTGGCTGTCAAGTTTGCAAGATAGCCTTGAGGAACAAGAGCAAGATTCAGCTTCTGGAATTCTTCATGAAGTGGAGGTTGGCTTTCCATGATCATGAGATTATTGCAATACGACTTGCGACTGAGAGCATCGGCCATAACATTAGCCTTCCTGGAGTGTAAGAAATGGTAAGATCAAAGTCCTTAATCTTTTCAATCCATCTCCTTTGTCTGAGGTTTAGATCTGGTTGAGTGAAGATGTACTTCAGACTCTTATGATCGGAAAAGATTTCAGTGAGATTACCCAACAAGTATTGTCTCCATTTCTTGAGGGCAAACGCAACTGCTGCAAGTTCAAGGTCATGAGTGGGATAGTTGAGCTCATGTGTGTTCAGCTGACGTGAAGCATAAGCCACAACTTGACGTTCTTGCATATGAACTGCACCTAAACCTTGGAGAGAAGCATCACAGAATATTTGGAAAGGTTTGGATGGATCTGGGCCAACCAGAACTGGTGTAGAAGTGAGTTTAGTCTTCAGGAGATTAAAGCTCTCATCACATTGTGGAGACCAGACGAACTTCTTGTCCTTCTTTGTGAGGTCAGTGAGAGGTTTGGCAATCTTGGAGAAGTTTTGGACGAAACAACGGCAATAGCTAGCCAAGCCAAGAAAACTTCTTACTTGCTTCACCGTCTTTGGAGGTTTCCAATCAACAATTGCTTTAACCTTTTCTGGATCAATGGCTATGCCCTTGGCAGAGATGACATGACTAAGGTAAGCAACTTCTGAAATCCATAACTCACATTTGGAGAATTTGGCATAAAGACGATGCTCGCGAAGCTTCATGAGAGTGAGACGAAGGTGTTCTTCATGCTCTTCCTTGGATTTTGAGTAGACAAGAATGCCATCAAGATATACCACAACGAACTTGTCGAGGTAGTCATGGAAGAGGGAATTCATGAGTCGAGAGAAGGTCGCCGGTGCATTGGTGAGACCAAAGGACATGACGGTGAATTCATATAGACCGTAGCGAGTGGTGAAGGTTGTCTTTGGAATATCCTCTTTTCTGATCTTTATTTGATGGTAACCCATTCTCAATTCCAACTTGGAGAATATTGAGGCTCCAGCAAGTTGATGGAAAAGATCATCAATACGAGGAATTGGATACTTGTTTTTTATGGTTTTCTCGTTA
This sequence comes from Alopecurus myosuroides, assembly GCA_028641055.1. Taxonomy (NCBI): domain Eukaryota; kingdom Viridiplantae; phylum Streptophyta; class Magnoliopsida; order Poales; family Poaceae; genus Alopecurus; species Alopecurus myosuroides. The sequence goes on from CM054058.1 coordinate 246,877,631, forward strand.
AGAGGACGATAGTCAACAACGAGTCTCTTTGTGTGATCCTTCTTCGCAACGAACAGAGTTGGGCAACCCCAAGCCGAGGAACTAGGTTGAATGTAACCTTTTTCCATGTACATATCAATTTGTTCCTTCAACAACTTCAGGTCGGGAGTTCCTATCTTGTAGGGATGCTTAGAGATTGGAGCAGTACCTGGTTCAAGTTCGATCACGAACTCAACTGCTCTATCCGGAGGCATTCCTGGCAACTCTTCTAGAAAGATGTCAGGGAAGTCGCAAACCACCGGAACATTTTCAAGTGAAGGTAGAGGTTTTGCATCGAGGGTGCATAGCTGAATGGAACTTGATTCATGTGGAGAATAGATTATCTGGCCAGAAGGGTGGGACAGGGTTATTGACTTTTGAGCATAGTCAATCCTTACTTTATTGGCCTTCAGCCAATCCATACCAAGAATGACATCGATGTCAGAACTTCCCAGCAACATGAGAGAAGCAAGGAATATGTGGCCTCCAATTATGATTTGATTGTCCTTACTTATCTTGGAAGTCAACATTTGAGATCCCGGGGAGTGAACAGTGATTTGATTGCTTAGTGGAACCACAATTAGGTTGTTTGTTGTGGCAAAGGTCTTTGACACAAAAGAATGTGATGCTCCGGTATCAAACAACACTTTAGCTGGAATAGAGTTTATGGGAAATGTACCGAGAACGACGTCAGGAGCTTCCTCAGCTTTGTCGATCTTGACATGATTCACCCTTGCGGTCCTCTCGACAGGCCTGTTGTTGGGGTTGAAGGCCTTAGGCGGGGGAGCGCGCACCATTGCCTGGTTTGTGTTAAGACGAGGTGGTGGTGGAGGTAGCTGCCTCTGCGTGCACTTGTCGGCGTAGTGCCCCGTCTGCTTGCACTTGTAGCATGTGACGACACGAGGAGGCCCTGGCCTTGGCTGCCCCATCGAAGCCCTTTGATCATGTAGCTGAGCAGGGTTGGGTGGGCGGGGAGCGAAGCCTGGAGAAGTTTGGGCGTATGGAGCCCGAGTGACAGCACCATTTGGCACCCAGATGCGGCGCTTCTGCGGAGGGGTGGTCATGTTGGAGGAGGAACCACCCTCACACGAGTGCTTGCGAGACTCCTCGAACGCCTTGCGCCCATTTTCTTCATTGAGCGCGGTGTTAACGAGATCCTCGAAACTGTTGGCCTTGACATTGGTTAGGGCATACTTGAGTTCCGGGTTAAAACCTCTGCGGAACCTTGCCATCTTCTTAGCTTCAGTGGACACCTCATCTCCAGCGTACCGAGCGAGGCGATTGAACTCACTCTGATACCCGATGACGTCCAACTTGCCCTGCTTGAGAGAGCAAAACTCTTCACGCATTCTTTCCATGAGACCATCTGGAATGTGGTGCTTCAGGAAGGCTTCCTTGAAACAATCCCACGTGACTGGCATCCCAGTTCTCATGGCCTGGAAGTTCTCCCACCAAGTAGCTGCCTGACCCTTCAGCAGATAGGAGGCATACTTGACCTTGTCTTCTTCAGCCACGTGAGCAATCTCCAGAGCCTTAGCTATCTCACGGATCCAGTCATCAGCGTCCAGAGGCTCGCGTGTGGCCACGAAAGCTCTTGGGCCCAGACTGAGAAACTCCTTGATGCTGACTCGTGGAGCTGTCTGATTGATGTGCTGATTAGTCTGAAACTGGGCCATCTGCGTCATGACTTGGGTCATCTGAGTCAACAGCTCCGCGATTGGTGGTGGCTCAGGCGTGTTGTTCCTTGTTGGCGGCATCCTGAATGGAAATGCATTTTAGCACAACAATAGAAAGGATAGACTTGGCACCGAAAGAGAGATTATTCCGACGCATGAATAGATAACCAACAGGTACATCATCACATGTTCAAATACATCAGAATATCAAACACACCATAAATGGTTCGAATGCCAAAGGATAACTAAACATAGCTAAAAATGGATACATCGGTACTCCCATGCTCATCACGCAGGACGGCGACTAGGAGTACGGCGAGAGGTACGGTGAGGAGCACACCCACGAAAGTAGGTAGAACGACGATCCACGTAGATCTGACGTGGTCTGAGAGCGACTCTAGGTGTGGTGAAGTACATAGCGTCGACTCCCTGTGCTCCAAAGCGTGGAATCCCAGTGTAACCAGCACCAAGGTTAAGGAGTGGACCTCTGATCGGCTCGTAACCTCCAGCATCTGGCAGACGACGACCAACTGGCTGATCGAAACGTGCAAAGCGCTCGTCTCCAACAAAGTCTGTGGTGTAAGTCGCCAGACGAGTAAAGCAAGGTAGAGCTTCTCTTTGACTGAAGCCAACTCATGAGATAGTGTGCGGGCAACTGCGTCACTGTGCCTCACAAACTGAGGGGTGGTGTGCAGCCTGGAGCTATCATGCTCATAAACATCCAAGTTGTCGTAGAGAGTGAAGTGAGCTCCCTCCGAAGTGATGTAACCACGGGGGATGTGGCGATAGATAGAATCGTCAAATCCCCAGTAGTCAGCACGAAGGACGGTGAGGCTCACATAAGCTGCCTGCTGCACAGCCATATCCACTGTGGAACCCACTGCCTCGTAGCGGTGGACTACGCTCATGCCATCATCTGACAGAATGTAGACGATAGCCTGGTAGTAGGTCTGGTCAAACTCTCGCTGCTGCTCGTAGACCTAGTACTCTGGTGCCCAACGGAACCCCAGAAAAGTGACATGTCTCTCAGCATCTCCGGATAACCGGCAGTGCTCTCGCAACGAGTCATACGAACCACCTGCGGGTAGAACCTGAGATCCATCTGCAGATGATCGGGGAAGTTTTGATTAGACGCCGGTAGAAGAACTGAAGTGGCAAGCAACAACAAGGTTTCAACGGACGAAAAGGATGTTGAGAAGAACAGGATATCGAAGCAACATCGGGAAACACAAGACCAAACACTCCTGAGGTACTACGGAAACCCATCCGGGCTTCTAAAGGATCAATATCTACTGCTTAAGGAATAGAGGATCTGCTTCCGGGGCTTATGTGCCTCCGTTCTCAATCGTGAGTAGGCAACATGATAAATCATGTCACAACCACCTCCATTCCTATGGTCTAGTAGATATAACCATCCTAGAGAAACCAGGATACGTGAAATCCTAACTTGAAAGTTTAGATGAGAATAGAAAACAACGTTGCACTTCCTTACCAGAAAAAGGGAGGGTGGGTGGGGAAAGAAATAAAAGAACAGAATTCCTACTCTCACGTTTTATTTTTCCTATCTAGCTACAAAATAGTTTCTAGACTCAACTGCGACCAGTAAAAGGGATCCTACAGGCAGACAGGCTCTGATACCATTTGTCGCACCCGGGCTTCTAAAGGATACTCATAGCCCGCTAAACAGTAGATAATTGGCTTACGGGGCTTACCGGCACCCGCATCTCAATATGAGTAGGCCAACACGTAAACATGTGACAACCAACCCCTACCATTCATCGTCTGCGTAAACCATCCTATAGAAATCCGACTACTTCCATTGACGTACTTCATAACATACACACATGGTATGTCAACGGCATTTGAACAAGTGATATCACAACAAATCTCTAAGACACAAAGAAATAGAAATAAGTTGCAAATAGCTCTCACTAGAGCAGAGATAGCAAATACAATCATCCAGAGGACACATGTCCCAACAAGTCATCATTACATCACAGCGGAAGCATCCAAAGTGTCTGAGTACAGACAAGATCCAAATAGGCCTAAGAGGCCAGAAACGAAAAGACGGAGCCCATCCACGATGTCTCGGATCCTGCCCGGGTCCGCTATCTACTCGTCAGCAGGCTCGTCATACTCCACGTAGTAGCCACCATGGGGATCCTCGGAAACGTAGTCTGCAGAACACGCAGCCCCAAAGGGGTCAGTACAGACGAGTACTGGCAAGCAAGACGCACAAGATGCCAAAGTGTACCCGGCAACACCAAGTACATATGCTTTGGGTTCAACGGAAGATAGGTGATACAAAAGTGCGGCAGCGGGCTGCCTAACCAACTACAGAGACGCGCTACAACATCCGGCTAAAAGAAAGGGATAAGATAGCGTAGCGGAACCAACTACCAACAACCTCAAACAAACCCATCCTGGATCTCGCCCCTTATCCAAAGAAGCAATCCGAGGATAACCCACACAGTTTGATTAGTGAAGGTTCAAGTTATTGTGTCAATAAGCCTATTACTAGTCAACGTTAGTATTAATTAGGTTTAAGTTGTCTAATCCTTGTTAGCCAGCCCTATCACCAAGTCATCCATAACCGCGGACAACACGGCTTCTCGAGAAGATTTAACCCTGCAGGGATGCACCAATTTGGCCGTACACGTAAGAATATCCCGCCAGACGGGGATCAAACCCACCAAGCGAGACACTCAACACAACCCAACTCCTCTTCGCATCAAGCCCAAAGAACCCCGTGCAATTGAGCGCACGGCTAATCAAGCCCCACGAAGAAAAGGGGACCCTCATAGCACTCTAAGAACGTGTCTCCCTAAATGCCGACTACAAAAGTTACCACCCTGGCCTCGGGTTCGCACCTGCATATGCATGCGGCAAATGGAAAACCCGAACTAAATGAGGCGATTTGGACGAGATGCGAATCGAATCAAAGTTGAGGGGGGCGCCCATACACGCTTCCCACATGCGGTTAGCGCGCTCATCATGGATCTAGAGGACAAGAACTTTTCCTGAGTTCGACACTAGCAGGCCTCAAAACCATACCCGGCCTCCTGCCGGTGCCTTATCATCAAATTAGCATTACCTCATACATTAACAGGTTATTGTTTAACGTCGAGCCCCAGAACATAATAAATATGGTAAAAGTAACAACGGACCTCAGACTCGAGCATAAACAACCCTAAGCATGCTAGTAAGACACAGCCAACAAGCAACAGGGTTATAGGTGTTGAGGATAGGCCATATCAGGGTTACAGGATAACATGTGATAGGATCGGAACACAAGCAACGAATCTTAAGGCTAGCAGATTAGACAACGGAAAGTATCGGTATCCGGTGTGGAAAGGACACAATGGTTCATGTGAGTGAATACTTGCCTGCAAACTCAGTAGCCTGGTACTGGGCTAACTCCTCAGAAGTAGTGTCGTAAACCTCGTCTGTCTCAACGTCGTCGTCTATTCGAGAAGAAGCAAACAAACAACGCAGAGAGACAAACAATCAATAACATGGCATAATGCACAAACATGGGATGATGCATGACAATTTAATTGATGCATCAAAGATAAGCTAGTTGACATGGTAACACAATTAAATGGACCTATATGCAATTTGGATTGCATATGGAAAAACCCATGAATTAAGGTTGAATTTAATGATCTACAAATAACCATTATGTGACAGTTGGTTAGAATGATGCATGGGTGAGGAAAACAACAAGAAAACAACAATAGCTACAATTTGATATGTTGTCTACCAAGTTTGGAAATTTATTTATTAAGTTATGAAATTTGGCTTCTTAAATGTGTTACACAAGCATTTGTTGTTTTCACCAATTTTAATTGTTCAAATTAGATAACAAAATTCATATTTGGAAATAACACAAAATTTTAGGTGGATTACATGTTTCATTTGTTGACACTGGATTTATAATGAATTAATTATGAATTAAACAAGTTTAAACAAGTTTTAAATGAAGTTAATTCAAGTATGAAATTCTTTGAATTTTTATTTGTTCAAAACATTGAATAAAATTCATATTTGAAAAGATTATACTTTTCTGGTTTGAAAACATATTTTATATGTTCAAAAAGAATTTAGTTTGACCAAGTTATGAACTTAGCAATTTTAAATGATTTAAACAAGGTTTGAATTATTTAACCAATTTTAATTATTCAAAACAGGGAACAAAGTTTATATTTGGAAAGCTTGTTCAATTTTGCATGGAAAACATATTTTATAAGTGCCATTTGAATTAAATTTGAATTAGTTATGAATTTGACCAAATTTGAAATAGTTGTTTGGATTTGAATTTTTGAAAACATTTGAAATGTTCAAAACAGTACACAAGTGGTTTAAACATGTAGAGAATTAAATTTGGTATGGAAAACATATTTTATTTATTCAATTTGGATTTGAAATGCAAAAGTTATTTGAATTTGAATTTACATGGGTTATTTTGTGAATTTAAAAGTTTCAGATAGGTCCAGGGGCTTGGATGCGAAAATAAACTTCAGAAAAGGTCCCTGGAAGTTTCCTACGCGGGGCAGCTCAGCCCTAGGTCACTGGCCAGTGGGCCAGCGCCTAGCTGGCGCCTGCGTGGCCGCGGGTGGAACCTGGCGTGGCTTCCACCATCGCTGACAGGAGGGCCCCCCTTGGCGCGCGTGGCAGCGAGCAAAAAGTCGGGGATTTATTCTGCGGCGGGGAGGGATCGAACCCGCGCCGCGGGCGTGTGTGCGCAGCGCGTTGCCACTGCGCTGCTGAAACGTTTCGTGACAGAGAGGAGGACTTGGGGGTTTTGAGGTTCAGATTCGTCAGTTAACTGAACTGCACACGTTCAGTTAACTGAACCTTGGCGTCGAGGGGACGGTGATCGCCGGCAGCCTGCACTGTGCTGCTGCGGCTGTGCGTGCGTGGGACTCGCGGGTGCAAAGTGGACCAGAGGAGAGAGGAGGGAGAGGTGGTGCTCACCACCTCTGTAGTCGTGGCAGCGGCTCGGTGAAGAGGACGGTGGCGACGGCGACAGACGGAGACGACGGCGGCGATCTGGACGCTCCCAGTCCCTGCTGCGGTGTCGAGGAGGTAGACGGAGGCACGGGGAAACGGTTCCCGCGCTCAGCCTGCGCAGAGGAGAGCCATGGCGACGGCGATCGCCGGCTGCCGTCGCGGTGGTGTGCGGTGGTGGAGAAACAGGGAACCAGCGAGAGAGAGAGAGAGAAGAAAAGGAGGAGGAGAAAGATGGCGGCGGCGGCAGAGAGATGGAGGAGGGAGAGAGGAAGCTAGGGCACGGCCTAGGGAGGTACATATAGGGGAGGAGGGAGCAGGTGAGCTCCTGCTCGGTGGGGAGCCCCCTCCTCTCTCTGTCTCCGTACAGAGGAGGACGAAGGGGTACGCAGGCCGTGGGGGCTGGGCCTCGGGGCTGGTGGGTTCAGCCCACTTGGCTGGCCTGCCCCCTTCTCTCTTTTTTTCTGTTTTCTGATTCTGTTTTTTTTTTGCAGAAAAAGAAAAGGGAAGAAAAGAGAGAAATAGAAGGGCTCTTGGGGTTTTAAAATTTAGTGATAATTTTTATAGTTTGTTATTTACAAAAGCCCAACTGTGCCATTGTTTGTTTATCAAAATTTAAGTTTTGTTCCTGTTTGAAAATTCAAATGAATTTGAGTGAATTTGGTATTAATTGAATAATTGAAACTTAAGCAAGTGAAAAGTTTTTAATTTCAAGTTTAATGGAAACAAAAGATTGGTTTGCTTTGTAATTTTCATTTGAAAAATTGTAACAGAACAAGTATGAAACAACGATTTGAATTTTTGGTTTGAAATTCAAATGGAAAAACAGATGAAAACAAATGCAATGCTTATGATGACATGATGCAAAACATAAATTAACAAGGAGCAAACATTCTAGGGTTGTTTTTCATACTTGGGATGTTACAACGTCGTGGGCTCCCAGGGTCCTCATAGCGACCATGGGGGCACTGCCATGAAGCCGGCGGCGCAGCAGCCCGTCGCGCCGATGCCGGTGCAGACCCTTGTGCCGGTCGTGCAGCGTCTAGACACATCGCCGTCGTCCCCGACAAGTGTGCTCGTGGAACTGCCGTCCCTGACCCCAGGGATTGTCGAGGTGGATGGAGACACCCGCGCGAACGTGTCCGCGCTCGGCTCCGGCGTGTGCCGCTTCTCCATTGCCGCAGTCGTCGACGCCGTAGCGCTCTCGCGCCCGCCGTCCCCAACGCCTGACTCGGCACCAACCTCACCGCGCGCGAGCGCTCGCAGACGTCTCCTCGCCTTAGGCGTCCCGCTGCGAAGCTTGCCGTCGAGCAGCCGCGCCCCACGCGCCGGGTCTTGGAGCCCGGCCGCCCTTGGGCTTGCAAACGGGGCGGCTGACGGCGTCGCACCGGGCGCCCTGCTCCCTGGAGGCTTCTCAGATGAGGACGTGCGCGGGGGCAGCTCCTCTTGCCGCCGGTGAACGCAGTTGCGAAGGCATGCATGAGGTGGTGCCGGCCGGCCATGTGCTCTCCGCCATTTTCAGATCGGGAGGATTGGGGATTTTTTTTCCTAGCTTTCCTTATCTGTTCGGTGGTTATCCGGTGGACCAGGAATAAAAGCACTAGCCTTCGTCTCTCCGAACGTGGCCGCGTACGCTCTGCCTTGCGTGGCCTCATGGATGCGGCAGGGAATCAATACACTGACAGACTAGTTGTATTGTTTATTTCTAGTTGCTTGACTGTTCCACTAGTACTAGTACTATGTGTTTGTTAGCGGATCAACATCTAACACCAGTTTCTAGCAATTTTAAGTCTGTTTTAGTTAGATGTTAAATGGTTCTGTTTCAGTACTATTTGTCTGTCGAGTACAATATATTTCAGGCTATATTAAGATATAAATATGTTTCCATGTTTCATACATGTCGAGATTATTACATCTATTTGCAATAGAGATTTTAAATTTCTTGCAAATATAAATGCAAAGTTAAAAGTGTTGTTCGTCAAACTGATGTTTTGGGATCATGAGGTAGTGTGTAGATTTATCTCACCTACTGTTTAAGCCTATATTTTTTCAGTTGACATTATGATTGCCAATGTGCTCTCCCGGACATTTAATTAAGTTATGACATAAGGCATTCGAAGCCTGAGTACTACTCCGCTAATGCTGCTAGATCTACTCCAAAAAAATTCTTTTGGTGATTATCTACAATGTGTCATGCTTAACAATTTGAGGTCCACACTAATGAATTCAAGCCCACTACTTGAATCTTCATTTATTTTGCATAGTTCATTACGACATAACCATGATGGATCTTAATTTACCAAATGTAAATTAATATTCTCTGGTTTACCATGTGTCGCACCCGGACTTCTAGAGGATACTCGTAGTTCCGTTGAACAGTAGTGAATTGGATTACGGGGCTTACCGGCACCCGCATCTCTTACGAGTAGGCCAACACACGTATGTGTGACAACCAACCCCTATCTGTTCAGCGTCTACGTAAACCATCCCATAGAAATCAGGATACTACCATTGACGTACTTCATACCATACACACATGGTACGTCAACGGCGTTGAACAAAATGATAACACAACATATCTCTAAGACACAAAAGAGGAAATAAGTTGCAAATGGCTCTCACTAGAGCAGAGATAGCAAATACAATCATCCAGAGGACACATGTCCCAACATAACATCATTACATCTCAGCGGAAGCATTCAAAGGGTCTGAGTACAGACAAATCCAAATAGGCTTAAAAATCCGGGAATGAAAAGAAAACGGAGCCCATCCACGATGTCTCGGATCCTGCCCGGGTCCGCTATCTACTCGTCAGCAGCCTCGTCAAACTCCACGTAGTAGCCGTCACGGGGATCCTCGTAAGCGTAGTCTGCGGAAAACCACAGCCCCAAAGGGGTCAGTACATAAACGTACTGGCAAGCAAGACTCACAGTTCACCAAAGTGTAGCCCGTCAACACCAAGCACAGATGCCTTGGGTTCAACGGAAGAAAGGGATATAAAAGATGCTGCAACTGGCTGCACTAACCAACTACAGAACATACTACAACTTCCGGCTATCAGAAAGGGGGATAAGATAGCGTATCGTAACCAACTACAACTAACAACCACACAAACCCATCCTGGACCTCGCCCCTTATCCAAAGAAGCAATCCGAGGATAACTCACACAGTTGGATTAATGATGGTTCAAATTGTTGTGTCAATAAGCTTATTACTAGTTAGGTTATCATTAGTTAGGTGTAAGTTGTTCTGAGTACTTGTTAGCCAGTACTTTCACCAAGTCAACCATAACCGCGGAAAACACGGCTTCTCGAGAAGACCAATTTGTCCGTACACGTAAGAATAACCCGCCAGATGGGAAGGCCTTTCCCACCAAGCGGGGCACTCGACACAACTCAACTCTTCTTCGCATCAAGCCCAAAGCACCTCGTGCTGTGTGTGCGCGGCTAATCGAGCCCCACGAAGAAAAGGGGACCCTCATAGCACTGGAAGACCACGCCGCCCTAAATGTCGACTACAAAAGTTCCACCCTGGCCTCGGGTTCGTACCTGCATATGCGTGCATCAAATGGAAAGCCCGAACTAGGTGTGGTGATTTGGACGGGATGCGAATCGAATCAAATTGAGGGGGGCGCCCATACACGCTTCCCACATGCGGATAGTGCGCTCATCATGGATCAGTAGACAAGACCCTTTTCCTAATTAGGGTCGACACTAGCAGGCCTCAAAACCACGCCGGGCCTCCTGCCGGTGCCTTATCAGCAATTTATTATTACCTCAAATTAACAGGTTGTTGTTTAACATCGAGCCCCAGCATATAATCAAATATGATAACAGAAAGTAACTGATAACAGACTCGAGCAAAAACAACCCTAAGCATGCTAGTAAGACACGGGCCCAAGCAACGGGGTTATAGGACTGGAGGTGAGGCAATATCAGGGTTCAGGGTATCATGTGATAGGTTCGTAACAGAAGCAACGATACATATGGCTAGCAGAAATAGACAACGGAAAGTATCGGTTACCAATGTTGAAAGGAACACAATGGTTCATGTGAGTGATAACTTGCCTGCAAACTCAGTAGCCTGGTACTGGGCTAGATCCTCAGAAGGAGTGTCGTAAGTATCGTCTGTCTCAACGTCGTCGTCTATCCGAGAAGAAGCAAACAAACAATACAGGAAGATAAACAATCAATATCATGGCATAGTGCACAATCATGGGATGATGCATGACAATTTAATGGATGCATCAAAATAAAACTAGTTGACATGGTAACACAATTTAAATGGACACATATGCAATTTTGAGTTGCATATGAAAAGCCCATGAATTTTGGTTAGATTAGTTGTTTTTCAACTAATCAACAGGTGAAGGTGGATTAGTATGATGCATGGATGAGGAAAACAACAAAATAACAACAATAGAACCAGGTTAAAATAGGGTTTGCCAAGTTTAGAAATTTATTTATTAAGTTAAGGGATTTTTGGTTCCTTAAAGGGATTACACAAATAGTTGTTGTTTTCACCAATTTAAAGTGTGCAAAACAAATAACAATATTCATATTTGAAAAGATCATAAAAGTTTGGGTGGATTACATGTTTCAAATATTGAAAAAGGAATTAGGATGAATTTATTATGACTTAAACAAAATTAAACAAGTTTTAAATGAATTTAAAACAAGTTTGAATATTATTTGAATTTTATTTGTTCCAAACATAAATTCAAGTTCATATTTGAAAAGCTTATATTTTTCTAGCTTGAAAACATATTTTACATGTTCAAAAATAATTTAATTTGAGCAAGTTATGAATTTAGCAAATTTAAATGATTTAAACAAGGTTTAAATTATTTAAGCAATTTTAATTATTCAAACCATGAAACAAAATTTATATTTGAATAGGTGGTTTGAAATAGCATGGAAAACATATTTTATTTGCATTATTTGGATTAAGTATGAATTAGTTATGGATTTTATCAAATTACAAATGAATTGTTTGAATTCAAATTTGAAATGCATTTGGAAAATTGAAAATAGAAAACAAATGTCATAAATAGTTAGATAATTTAATTTGGATCAACACACATATTTTACTTTTATTATTTGGAGTTATAATTTAAAAGTTATTAGCTTTTAAAGTTTAAGGACCAATCTGTAATTTAAAAGGGCTTAAGTTGAAAAGAAAAGGCTGGAATTCTTTTTATACTCAGCAGTGGCTGGACACAGCCACTGACAGAGGGCCCAGGGCACCACGGTGGCCCGCGTGTGCTTGCGTGGCAGCACAGCCCACTGACAGAGGGGGCCTGCCTGTCAGTGGCTCGCGCAAAAACTTGGTTTTATTCCGCGGGCGCGAGGGCTCCAACCCGCGGCCATGCGCGAGCGAGGGAGGCAGTGCTACCACTGCGGTACGCTGTCAGTTTTGACAGATACAACGACGCTGTGAGGTTATGATTCAACTGCGCGTTAACTGAATTTTCGAGCGCGCTAACTGAACATCTGACAGAGAAACAACGACGGCGGACGGCGGCGTGCCGTGGACGGCGTGATTGTGCTGCTGCTGGGTGGTGCGTGCTGGAGTGGTGTGTGTGCGCGCAAGCAGAGCGAGAACAGAGAGGAGGGAAAGGTGGAAGCGTGCTCACCGCGATGTCGCCGTTGCAGAGGTGAGCTCGACGGCGGTGGCGACAGCGACGTGCTCGGCGGCGTGGTTCCAGCAGGCCTCCGGGGGAGTTAGGGTGTCCAATCAGTAGAGGGAGAGGTGGTGGGTTGGTTCCAGGAGCTAGCTAGGGTGGTGGCGCAACGAGGTGACGGTGTTCATCGGAGGTTCAGAGAGGCGCTTCTCCGGTGAGGTTGCAGAGGGAAGGGAGGTGGCAGCGAGAGGGGAAAACGGCGGCGGAGCTCGAGGGGATAGGGTGGCCTAGGTGGTCTAGGGCTAGCAGGGCTCGGGGGTAGGGTTTTTATAGACGCTCGGGGCGAACGGTGGCCGTCGGAGCGCTTCTGTGCCGCCGTGGCACCACGGATGGGCGGCCGTACCGCGAGAAGAAGGGAAAAGGAGGAGCGAAGCGGTATCGGGCCCGCGCGGGGAAGGAAAGGGCTGGGCCGCGCGGGAGAGAAAGGAAAAGGGGTGGGCTGGCGCAGCCCACTGCCCCTGCGGCCGTTTTTATTTTTAAAAATTTCCTCCTTCTGTTTTTTTTTTGCAGAAATAAGAATAGGAAGAAAAAGGAGGGTTTTAAGTTAGGAAAAATTTTGGAAAAAATTGTGTGGGTTAATTAGATCAACAACAACCCTTTGCCAACTTCTGTTTTCAAAAGTTTTAAAAAATAACTTGCTGTTTGTTTTCAACTCCAATTTGAATTAATTTAGTTATTGATTGAATTATTTGAAACAAGAATTTAATTATTTTGAACCTTATTTGTTTAATTAGAAACAAATGATTTGAATTGGGTTGGTAATTTTATAATTTGAAATTGGGTGCTGTTTGATGTTTCTGATTTGAATTTGAAATACCAATTGAATTAAATTTGGATTAATTAACTTATGAAAGCCATAATTTTATTGGTTGAACCTTATGGAATAAAATGAAAACAATTTGGTTGTTTTTATTTGAACTCTTTATTTAAAAGGTGGTAACAGAGCAAGTATGAAATAAATGTTTGAATAAAGTTTGAATTTCAACTGTGAAAACAGAGTAAAACAGAAGCAAACAAATGGAAAACAAAGTAAAACAAATGCAAACAATTCAAATAATATGATGACATGATGCAAAACTTTAATAAAACAAGAAATCAAACATGCTAGGGGTGGTTTTTCACACTTGGGATGTTACAAAACGCCCCCCCCCTGAAGGAATCGCGCCCCGAGATTCCTACTGAGAAAGGAAAAGGTCCGGATAATTCTTTCGAAGATCCTCTTTGGTCTCCCACGTTGCCTCTTTATCGGAATGATGCGACCACTGCACTTTCAAGAACTTGGTGCTCTTGTTGCGAGTCTTACGCTCGGTCTCATCGATAATACGAACAGGGTGCTCCTCATAAGATAGATCATCTTGCAGTTCAATGGAATCATGATCAACTGCACGATCTGGATCTTTGAAACACTTCTTGAGCTGTGACACGTGGAACACATCGTGCACCTTGGATAGTTTTTCTGGAAGTTCAAGACGATAAGCATTTTGTGCACGCCTTGAGAGAATGTTGAAAGGACCAATGTATCTTGGTTCAAGCTTTCCTTTCACACCGAAACGATGAGTGCCTCTGAGGGGAGTTACACGGAGATATGCCTTGTCACCAGGTGCATAGATCATATCCCTGTGCTTGCTGTCATAGTAGCTTTTCTGACAAGACTGAGCAATCTTGAGATTGTCACGAATGATACGAACTTTCTCCTCGGCTTCCTTAACAATGTCAGGGCCTAAGAGTGAACGTTCACCAGCTCCAGACCAATTGATTGGACTCCTGCATCTGCGGCCATAGAGTGCTTCAAATGGTGCCATGCCTAGGCTTGCCTGGTAGCTGTTGTTGTAGGAGAATTCAGCATATGGAAGGCAATCCTCCCATTTCATGCCAAAGGAGAGACCACATGCTCTGAGCATATCCTCGAGAATCTGATTGACTCTTTCGACTTGCCCCTGAGACTGAGGGTGATAAGCTGTGCTAAACAGAAGTTTGGTGCCCAATGCTTCTTGAAAGCTTTTCCAGAAATGAGAAGTGAAGATACTTCCACGGTCTGAGCTTATTTCCAATGGAACACCATGAAGAGGAACAATCTTTGCTGTGTAGAGCTCTGCTAACTGGCTAGCTGAGATTGTTTCTTTGACAGCAAAGAAGTGAGCTACTTTAGTGAGACGATCAATAACAACGAAGATTGCATCGTTGCCCTTCTTGGACTTTGGAAAACCAGTGACGAAGTCCATTTCAATAATGTCCCACTTCCACTCAGGAATTTTCAGAGGTTGGAGTAGACCGGCTGTTTTCTGATGGACTGCCTTAACACGTTGACAAACGTCACATTCAGAAACGTATTGAGCAATTTCACGTTTCATGCCAGGACACCAATACAGTGTCTTAAGATCCTGGTACATCTTTGTACTTCCAGGGTGAATGGAAAGAGGAGTTTCATGAGCCTCCTTGAGAATAACATCTTTGAGATTTTGAACTCGAGGAACTGCAATGCGTCCTTCGAAGAACACAGTTCCTTTGTCATCAATTGAGAAGGACTTAAATTTCTCCTTTCCTTGTTTGATGTGTTCTACCATCTTCTTGATTTCAGCATCACGAAGTTGTTCAGAACGAATCTTGTCCTCGAGAGTTGGACTGGCTGTCAAACTAGCAAGATAGCCTTGAGGAACAAGACCAAGGTTCAGCTTCTGAAATTCTTCATGAAGTGGAGGTTGGCTTTCCATGATCATGAGATTATTGCAATATGACTTGCGACTGAGAGCATCGGCCATAACATTAGCCTTGCCTGGAGTGTAAGAAATGGTGAGATCAAAGTCTTTAATCTTTTCAATCCATCTCCTTTGCCTGAGGTTTAGATCTGGCTGAGTGAAGATGTATTTCAGACTCTTGTGATCGGAAAAGATTTCAGTGCGATTACCCAACAAGTATTGCCTCCATTTCTTGAGGGCAAACACAATTGCTGCAAGTTCTAGGTCATGTGTGGGATAGTTTTGCTTATGTGCATTCAACTGACGTGAAGCATAAGCCACAACTTGACGTTCTTGCATAAGAACTGCACCTAGACCTTGGAGAGATGCATCGCAGAATATCTGGAAAGGTTTGGTAGTATCTGGGCCAACCAGAACTGGGGTTGAAGTGAGTTTAGTCTTCAGGAGATTGAAACTTTCATCACACTGTGGAGACCAAACGAACTTCTTGTCCTTCTTTGTGAGATCAGTGAGAGGTTTGGCAATCTTGGAAAAGTTTTGGACGAAACGACGGCAATAGCTAGCCAAGCCAAGAAAACTTCTGACTTGCTTCACCGTCTTAGGAGGTTTCCAATCAACAATTGCTTTAACCTTTTCTGGATCAATGGCTATGCCCTTGGCAGAGATGACATGACCAAGGTAAGCAACTTCTGGAATCCAGAACTCACATTTGGAGAATTTGGCATATAGACGATGCTCGCGAAGTTTCATGAGAGTGAGACGAAGATGTTCTCCATGCTCTTTCTCAGATTTTGAGTAGACCAGAATGTCATCAAGATATACCACAACGAACTTATCGAGGTATTCATGGAAGACAGAATTCATGAGTCTAGAGAATGTCACCGGTGCATTGGTGAGACCAAAAGACATGACGGTGTATTCATATAGACCGTACCGAGTGGTGAAAGCTGTTTTTGGAATGTCTTCCTTTCTGATCTTTATTTGATGGTAACCCATCCTCAAGTCCAACTTTGAGAATATTGAGGCTCCAGCAAGTTGATCAAAAAGATCATCGATACGAGGAATTGGATACTTGTTTTTTATGGTTTTCTCGTTAAGAGGACGATAGTCAACCACGAGTCTCTTTGTTTGATCCTTCTTTGCAACGAACAGAGTTGGGCAACCCCAAGCGGAGGAACTAGGTTGAATGTAACCTTTCTCCATGTACATATCTATTTGCTCCTTTAACAATTTCAGTTCAGGAGGAGCTATCTTGTATGGATGCTTAGAGATTGGAGCAGTACCTGGTTCAAGCTCGATCACGAACTCAACTGCTCTGTCCGGAGGCATCCCTGGCAACTCTTCTGGAAAGGCGTCAGGGAATTCACAAACCACCGGAACATTTTCGAGTAGAGGTAGAGGTTTTGCACCGAGGGTGTAAAGCTGAACAGAACTTGATTCATTTGGAGAATAGACTATCTGGCCAAAAGGGTGGAACAGAGTTATTGACTTCTGAGCACAATCAATCGTAGCTTTATTGGCCTTCAACCAATCCATGCCAAGAATGACATCAATGTCAGAATTGCCAAGAAGAATGAGGGAAGCAAGGAATATGTGACCTCCAATTAGGATCTGATTCTCGTGACTGATCTTGGAAGTTTGCATAGTTGCTCCAGGGGAGTTTACTACTAGCGAGGAACCCAAACCAACAAAAGGTAGTTTAAGTGCTGTCGCAAAGATCTTTGACACGAAAGAATGCGATGCTCCGGTATCAAACAACACTTTAGCTGGGTTAGAGTTTACGGGGAATGTACCGAGAACGACGTCAGCAGCTTCCTCAGCTTTGTCGACCTTGACATGATTCACCCTCGTGGTCCTCCCGACAGGCCTGTTGTTGGAGTTGAAGGCTTTAGCCGGGGGAGCACGCACCATTGCCTGGTTGGTGTTGGGGCGAGGTGGTGGTGGAGGTAGCTGCCTCTGAGTGCACTTGTCAGCATAGTGCCATGTCTGCTTGCATTTGTAGCAAGTGACGACACGAGGTGCATATGGCCTTGGCTGCCCCATTGAGAACCTCTGAGCCTGCATCTGAGATGGGTTGGGTGGGCGGGAAGCGAAGCCTGGAGAAGCTTGGGCATATGGAGCCCTAGTGACAGCACCATTTGGCACCCAGATGCGGCGCTTCTGCGGAGGGGTGGTCATGTTGGAGGAGGAACCACCCTCACGCGAGTGCTTTCGAGACTCCTCGAACGCCTTGCGCCCATTTTCTTCATTGAGCGCGGTGTTCACGAGCTCCTCGAAGTCTTTGGCCTTGATGTTGGTGAGGGCGTACTTGAGTTCCGGGTTAAAACCTCGGCGGAACCTTGCCATCTTCTTAGCCTCAGTGGACACCTCATCACCAGCGTAATAGCCAATGACGTCCAGCTTGCCCTGCTTGAGAGAGCTAAACTCCTCACGTATCCTTTCCATGAGACCATCTGGAATGTGATGCTTCAGGAAGGCATCCTTATAACAACCCCAGGTGATTGGGTATCCAGCTCTCATGGTCTGGTAGTTCTCCCACCAGGTAGCTGCCTGACCCGTCAGTAGGTAGGTGGCATACTTGACTTTGTCTTCCTCAGCAACGTGAGCAATGTCCAGAGCTCTGGCCATCTCACGGATCCAGTCATCAGCATCCAGAGGCTCGCGTGTTGCCACGAAAGCTCTCGGCCCCAGACTAAGAAACTCCTTGATGCTGACTCGTGGAGCATTCTGGTTGTTGTGCTGATTAGCCTGGAACTGGGCCATCTGCGTCACGACCTGAGTCATCTAAGTCAACAGCTCCGTGATTGGCGGTGGCTCAGGCGGGTTGTTCCTTGTTGGCGGCATCCTAAATAGACATGCATTTTAGCACAACCACAGAAACAGATAGACTTGGAAACCGAAAGAGAGATTATTCCGACGCATGAATAGATAACTAACAGGTACATCATCACATGTTCAAATACATCAGAATATCCAACACACCAATACATGGTTCGAAAGCCAAAGGATAACTAAACATAGCTAAGAATGGATACATCGGTACTCCCATGCTCATCACGCAGGACAGCGGTTAGTAGTACGACGAGGGGTACGGTGAGGAGCACGCCCACGAAAGTAGGTAGAACGACGATCCACATAGATCTGACGTGGTCTGAGAGCGACTCTAGGTGTGGTGAAGTACATAGCGTCGACTCCCTGTGCTCTAAAGCGTTGAATCCCAGTGTAACCAGCACCGAGGTTGAGGAGTGGACCTCTGATCGGCTCGTAACCTCCAGCATCTGGCAGACGACGACCAACTGGCTGATCGAAACGTGCAAAGCGCTCATCTCCAACAAAGTCTGGGGTGTACGTCGCCAGACGAGTCAAAGCAAGGTAGAGCTGCTCTCTGACTGAGGCCAACTCCTGAGAAAGTGTGGTGGCAACTGCATCACTGTGCCTCACAAACTGAGCGGTGGTGTGCAGCCTGGTGTTATCATGCTCGTAGACATCCAGGTTGTCGTAGAGAGTGAAGTGAGCTCCCTCCGAAGTGATGTAACCACGAGGGATGTGGCGATAGATAGAATCGTCAAATCCCCAGTAGTCAGCACGAAGGACGGTGAGACTCACATAAGCTGCCTGCTGCACAGCCATATCCACTGTGGAACCTACTGCCTTGTAGCGGTGGACAACGCTCATGCCATCATCTGACAGAATGTAGACGATAGCCTGGTAGTAGGTCTGGTCAAACTCTCGCTGCTGCTCGTAGACCTGGTACTCTGGTGCCCAACGGAACCCCAGATAAGTGACCATGTCTCTCAGCATCTCCGGATAACCGGCGGTGCTCTCACAACGAGTCATCCGAACCACCTGCGGGTAGAACCTGAGATCCATCTACAGATGATCGGGGAAGTTTTGATTAGACGCCGGTAGAGAACTGAAGTGGAAAGCAACAACAAGGTTTCAACGGACGAAAAGGATGTTGAGAAGAACAGGATATCGAAGCAACAACGGGAAACACGAGACCAAAACTCCTGAGGTACTACGGAAAACCCATCCGGGCTTCTAAAGGATCGATATCTACTGCTTAAGGAATAGAGGATTTGCTTCCGGGGCTTACACGCCTCCGTTCTCAATCATGAGTAGGCAACATGATAAATCATGTCACAACCACCTCCATTCCTATGGTCTAGTAGATATAACTATCCCAGGGAAACCAGGATTCGTGAAATCCTAACTTGAAAGTTTAGGTGAGAAGAGAAAACAACGTTGCACTCCCTTACCAGAAATGGGTGGGTGGGTGGGGAAAGAAGAAAAATGGCAGAATTCCTACTCTCACGTTTCATTTTTCCTATATAGCTACAAAAATAGTTTCTAGACTCAACTGCGACCAGTAAAAGGGATCCTACAGGCAGACAGGCTCTGATACCATTTGTCGCACCCGGACTTCTAGAGGATACTCGCAGTTCCGTTGAACAGTAGTGAATTGGATTACGGGGCTTACCGGCACCCGCATCTCTTACGAGTAGGCCAACACACGTATGTGTGACAACCAACCCCTATCTGTTCAGCGTCTACGTAAACCATCCCATAGAAATCAGGATACTACCATTGACGTACTTCATACCATACACACATGGTACGTCAACGGCGTTGAACAAAATGATAACACAACAGATCTCTAAGACACAAAAAAGGAAATAAGTTGCAAATGGCTCTCACTAGAGCAGAGATAGCAAATACAATCATCCAGAGGACACATGTCCCAACATAACATCATTACATCTCAGCGGAAGCATTCAAAGGGTCTGAGTACAGACAAATCCAAATAGGCTTAAGAAGCCGGGAATGAAAAGAAAACGGAGCCCATCCACGATGTCTCGGATCCTGCCCGGGTCCGCTATCTACTCGTCAGCAGCCTCGTCAAACTCCACGTAGTAGCCGTCACGGGGATCCTCGTAAGCGTAGTCTGCGGAAAACCACAGCCCCAAAGGGGTCAGTACATAAACGTACTGGCAAGCAAGACTCACAGTTCACCAAAGTGTAGCCCGTCAACACCAAGCACAGATGCCTTGGGTTCAACGGAAGAAAGGGATATAAAAGATGCTGCAACTGGCTGCACTAACCAACTACAGAACATACTACAACTTCCGGCTATCAGAAAGGGGGATAAGATAGCGTATCGTAACCAACTACAACTAACCACCACACAAACCCATCCTGGACCTCGCCCCTTATCCAAAGAAGCAATCCGAGGATAACTCACACAGTTGGATTAATGATGGTTCAAATTGTTGTGTCAATAAGCTTATTACTAGTCAGGTTATCATTAGTTAGGTGTAAGTTGTTCTGAGTACTTGTTAGCCAGTACTTTCACCAAGTCAACCATAACCGTGGAAAACACGGCTTCTCGAGAAGATTTATCCCTGCAGGGGTGCACCAATTTGGCCGTACACGTAAGAATAACCCGCCAGATGGGAAGGCCTTTCCCACCAAGCGGGGCACTCAGCACAACTCAACTCTTCTTCGCATCAAGCCCAAAGCACCTCGTGTTGTGCGTGCGCGGCTAATCGAGCCCCACGAAGAAAAGGGGACCCTCATAGCACTGGAAGACCACGCCGCCCTAAATGCCGACTACAAAAGTTCCACCCTGGCCTCAGGTTCGTACCTGCATATGCGTGCATCAAATGGAAAGCCCGAACTAGGTGTGGTGATTTGGACGAGATGCGAATCGAATCAAATTGAGGGGAGCGCCCATACACGCTTCCCACATGCGGATAGTGCGCTCATCATGGATCAGTAGACAAGACCCTTTTCCTAATTAGGGTCGACACTAGCAGGCCTCAAAACCACGCCGGGCCTCCTGCCGGTGCCTTATCAGCAATTTATTATTACCTCAAATTAACAGGTTGTTGTTTAACATCGAGCCCCAGAATATAATCAAATATGATAACAGAAAGTAACTGATAACAGACTCGAGCAAAAACAACCCTAAGCATGCTAGAAAGACACGGGCCCAAGCAACGGGGTTATAGGACTGGAGGTGAGGCAATATCAGGGTTCAGGGTATCATGTGATAGGTTCGTAACAGAAGCAACGATACATATGGCTAGCAGAAATAGACAACGGAAAGTATCGGTAACCAATGTTGAAAGGAACACAATGGTTCATGTGAGTGATAACTTGCCTGCAAACTCAGTAGCCTGGTACTGGGCTAGATCCTCAGAAGGGGTGTCGTAAGTATCGTCTGTCTCAACGTCGTCGTCTATCCGAGAAGAAGCAAATAAACAATACAGGGAGATAAACAATCAATATCATGGCATAGTGCACAATCATGGGATGATGCATGACAATTTAATGGATGCATCAAAATAAAACTAGTTGACATGGTAACACAATTTAAATGGACACATATGCAATTTTGAGTTGCATATGAAAAGCCCATGAATTTTGGTTAGATTAGTTGTTTTTCAACTAATCAACAGGTGAAGGTGGATTAGTATGATGCATGGATGAGGAAAACAACAAAATAACAACAATAGAACCAGGTTAAAATAGGGTTTGCCAAGTTTAGAAATTTATTTATTAAGTTAAGGGATTTTTGGTTCCTTAAAGGGATTACACAAATAGTTGTTGTTTTCACCAATTTAAAGTGTGCAAAACAAATAACAAAATTCATAGTTGAAAAGATCATAAAAGTTTGGGTGGATTACATGTTTCAAATATTGAAAAAGGAATTAGGATGAATTTATTATGACTTAAACAAAATTAAACAAGTTTTAAATGAATTTAAAACAAGTTTGAATATTATTTGAATTTTATTTGTTCCAAACATAAATTCAAGTTCATATTTGAAAAGCTTATATTTTTCTAGCTTGAAAACATATTTTACATGTTAAAAAATAATTTAATTTGAGCAAGTTATGAATTTAGCAAATTTAAATGATTTAAACAAGGTTTAAATTATTTAAGCAATTTTAATTATTCAAACCATGAAACAAAATTTATATTTGAATAGGTGGTTTTAAATAGCATGGAAAACATATTTTATTTGCATTATTTGGATTAAGTATGAATTAGTTATGGATTTTATCAAATTACAAATGAATTGTTTGAATTCAAATTTGAAATGCATTTGGAAAATTCAAAACAGAAAATAAATGTCATAAATAGTTAGATAATTTAATTTGGATCAACACACATATTTTACTTTTATTATTTGGAGTTATAATTTAAAAGTTATTAGCTTTTAAAGTTTAAGGACCAATCTGTAATTTAAAAGGGCTTAAGTTGAAAAGAAAAAGCTGGAATTCTTTTTATACTCAGCAGTGGCTGGACACAGCCACTGACAGAGGGCCCAGGGCACCACGGTGGCCCGCGTGTGCTTGCGTGGCAGCACAGCCCACTGACAGAGGGGGCCTGCCTGTCAGTGGCTCGCGCAAAAACTTGGTTTTATTCCGCGGGCGCGAGGGCTCGAACTCGCGGCCGTGCGCGAGCGAGGGAGGCAGTGCTACCACTGCGGTACGCTGTCAGTTTTGACAGATACAACGACGCTGTGAGGTTATGATTCAACTGCGCGTTAACTGAATTTTCGAGCGCGCTAACTGAACATCTGACAGAGAAACAACAACGGCGGACGGCGGCGTGCCGTGGACGGCGTGATTGTGCTGCTGCTGGGTGGTGTGTGCTGGAGTGGTGTGTGTGCGCGCAAGCAGAGCGAGAACAGAGAGGAGGGAAAGGTGGAAGCGTGCTCACCGCGATGTCGTCGTTGCAGAGGTGAGCTCGACGGCGGTGGCGACAGCGACGTGCTCGGCGGCGTGGTTCCAGCAGGCCTCCGGGGGAGTTAGGGTGTCCAATCGGTAGAGGGAGAGGTGGTGGGTTGGTTCCAGGAGCTAGCTAGGGTGGTGGCGCAACGAGGTGACGGTGTTCATCGGAGGTTCAGAGAGGCGCTTCTCCGGTGAGGTTGCAGAGGGAAGGGAGGTGGCAGCGAGAGGGGAAAACGGCGGCGGAGCTCGAGGGGATAGGGTGGCCTAGGTGGTCTAGGGCTAGCAGGGCTCGGGGGTAGGGTTTTTATAGACGCTCGGGGCGAACGGTGGCCGTCGGAGCGCTTCTGTGCCGCCGTGGCACCACGGATGGGCGGCCGTACCGCGAGAAGAAGGGAAAAGGAGGAGCGAAGCGGTATCGGGCCCGCGCGGGGAAGGAAAGGGCTGGGCCGCGCGGGAGAGGAAGGAAAAGGGGTGGGCTGGCGCAGCCCACTGCCCCTGCGGCCGTTTTTATTTTTAAAAATTTCCTCCTTCTGTTTTTTTTTTTGCAGAAATAAGAATAGGAAGAAAAAGGAGGGTTTTAAGTTAGGAAAAATTTTGGAAAAAATTGTGTGGGTTAATTAGATCAACAACAACCCTTTGCCAACTTCTGTTTTCAAAAGTTTTAAAAAATAACTTGCTGTTTGTTTTCAACTCCAATTTGAATTAATTTAGTTATTGATTGAATTATTTGAAACAAGAATTTAATTATTTTGAACCTTATTTGTTTAATTAGAAACAAATGATTTGAATTGGGTTGGTAATTTCATAATTTGAAATTGGGTGCTGTTTGATGTTTCTGATTTGAATTTGAAATACCAATTGAATTAAATTTGGATTAATTAACTTATGAAAGCCATAATTTTATTGGTTGAACCTTATGGAATAAAATGAAAACAATTTGGTTGTTTTTATTTGAACTCTTTATTTAAAAGGTGGTAACAGAGCAAGTATGAAATAAATGTTTGAATAAAGTTTGAATTTCAACTGTGAAAACAGAGTAAAACAGAAGCAAACAAATGGAAAACAAAGTAAAACAAATGCAAACAATTCAAGGAATATGATGACATGATGCAAAACTTTAATAAAACAAGAAAACAAACATGCTAGGGGTGGTTTTTCATACTTGGGATGTTACACCATTTATGTAAACAATGGCTCGAGAGTTTGATGCACTCGCTCTCAACGGCCATAACTACCCTATATGGGCCATGGACATCAAGATATCCCTTGCGTCCCGTGGATTAGTGTGTGCAAAATCCAGCCCCCGGTGAATCCACCCCCGGTTGGAGTGACGCCGCTGACAGACGAGCAAAAATATGCTGCCTTATACATAATAAGGCACCATATTCACCCAGATCTCAAGTCTGAGTACTTGGAGGAAGAATCCCCTAGTACCCTGTTTCAGGCTCTCAAGACGAGGTATGAACAGCAGAAGGCAGTTGACGAAGATATGGACTCTGGACCCTGCGGGTAAGGACACCCCCTCTCAGGCCCAAGGCCAAGGCCCAAGAAGAGGCGCCCTTGGAGTACTCCAGAAGGCCCACGTGAAGCCCACCCGCAATGACTTGCGGATTAAGCTAGGAAACTTGTAACCGACCTAGATAGAGTTCGAGTCCTCTCCGGGTAGAACTCGAGACCTGGCCATCTATATAAGGCCAGGAGAGCCCCCAGGAGAGGACCAAGCAGTTACTGCACGACCTAAAAGCCTTGAACTCGAGACCTACTCTCGACTCGAGCACACCATTGTAACCGATCTAATCTTCAATACAGATCGACAAGAGGCAGGAGTAAGGGTTTTACCTCTACGAGGGCCCCGAACCTGGGTAAATCTCGCCCCCTGTCTAGCCGACGATTTCACCAGCGCTCATGACTTCTCCTAGTCGAAACCCGACAGGGTCACCTAAGGGATTTGTAGAGTCAGAGATTCGACAATTGGCGCCAACCGTGGGGATCGCGGGCGCTGGATCACCGGCATCTTCGGCTTCATCGACGTCCAACTCCCGTTGGAAACCATCGACTACGGCTCCGAGCAATCCTATACGGATCGGATCTGTCGTGGTCACACCTCACTCGCCGGAATCATGCCCGGTATTCGAGGATCTGGAGAAGAGTGTCACCCTGACGTTCGGGAGCTTCAACTTCGTGACGAACCGAGACGGAATCCTCCACTTCACGGATGAATCTGACAACGAATCTGGAGCCGTCAACTCGCGCTTTCCTGTGGAGAAAAGCGGCGAATCCATCTGATTCAACGCAGCGGACTACCACGCCCTCTCAACAGAGGAACCATCTCGGGTACGGGAAGCTTTCCAATCTACGCCTAGGACGCACGGGCCGCGATTGGCCCAAGTCTGCATGGCCGGATCGGAACCACCCCCGGAAACCGAATTCAGCGCAACCGAGCGCAATATAATCAGCGTCTCGCGGGAGGCCTGGAACAGAGCCAAAGAAGCCATGCGAAAGAGTCAGCCACCCGCGGCAGGAGCGCCACAGGAGGATCTAACCGCCTACCACTACCATCTAGTGAGAGCGGCCTCGACCATCAAAGACGCCCGAGCAGATCTAGCCCGTCGCAGAAGAGCAGCGGACGAGTCAAGCCTTCGACGAGCCGAGCAGTCCCTTGCGCCTTCGGTCGGTACCCAGCACGCAAGGAAGGGACATGCTGCATCATCCAGGGACTACGAGTCCATGGCTGGGACCAGCAGGTCGACCACATCCTCCTTCATGAGGGTCGACGACGACGGCAACGTCTACCCGCAAACCCCCGCTGCTGCAGTCCTAGCCGCAGCAACTTACATGCAGATGAACCAACCGACGGAAAGCGATCCTCGAGCAGAACAGTACAAGAAAATTCGCAAGGGGCTAGGATTGGCGGCTGCAAGGCTCGCCTCTCACGATCGCAAGAAGACTGAAGAACAATTGGAGAAGGAGCGACAGGAGAAGGACAAAGACAAGGAAACGCCCCGAAGGCACAGAAGCTCCTCCCCGAGAAAAGACAAATCGCCACGTCGTGGTCGAGGAAAAGAAGCCCGCCGCCGCGGTGACAGTCGAAGCAGCAGCAACGATAGTCCGAGAGAGAAAAGCTCACGACACCACAGCAGCTGCTCGCGAAAACGAAGCAAGGAGCCACGGAAGGACGCTGACCGCGATCGGCCCGGACGCGACGCGCGATCCGACATCGCGCAGAACAAGGTGGACAGGGCAAGGGCGTCAAGATATCGCGACCGATCATCATCCGGCTCTTCGGATGACGAAACCTGCGGCGCACTCTGTTTCGCCCGCAGCATTCGCGAAGCACCCCTACCCAAACGGTTCAAACTCAGCACGGAAGTGACAAAGTACGACGGCTCGCTCGAGCCTTCTCAATGGTTAAGCGACTACCTCACGGCAGTAAAGTGCCAACGTGGGAACAAGAACACGGCTATGCAATACCTCAATTTGCATCTAGTTGGAGCAGCCCGCAGTTGGCTGGAGAGGAGACCAAGATCTTGCTACGCATCATGGGATGACTTGCACCGCGATTTCTGCAAAAACTTCCAGTCGACGTACAAGAGGCCAGCTACAATCGAGGAACTACGAGCCTGTAAACAGAAAAGCGGCGAGTCTACCCGAGAATACATCCAGCGGTGGACCACACTTAGGAACACCGCGGGAACCATCTCGGAAGAGGTGGCGATCGAGGCTTTCGCTAAAGGCGCGAGAAGAACTGCCTTTCGGGAAGAACTAGGCAGAGCAGCGCCTAAAACTATCGGGGAGCTAATGATCATAGCCGAAAAATGGGCTAATGGAGAAGACGCAGTGCGCAACGAAAGAGGGTCATCACCCGCACACGAAGACGACCGCCATGGGCGAAGAAAAAGAAGGAAATACTATGACCACGAGGATAGAGAGGAATTAGTGGCGGCAGAATTCACGCGAAGTCGCGACTCTGGTCGCCGCGGAAGCCGCGAGTGGAAACCTAAGGCAGAAGAAAAATCCCCCGAGGAAGATCTTGATGCATACTGCTCGCTACATCTATTTACAGATAAGCGCACGGGCAAAACTAAGGCAACACACCTTCTTAAGGACTGCCGAAAGTTTCACGACATCTCGGAGGCACTCGCCAGGAAAAGATTCGCATCCACCCAAAACTACCCGCCGCTGCCAGGAGGAGGACAACAATTCCAGCCACCACCACCACCTCCACCAGCAAATCCAAACATGGCGCTAGCCGCACTACCTGCACCACCACCACAAAACAATGGAGCCAATGCATACCCGAACCCGGCAGGACAACTCGCGATGATACAGAAGGTATGCCCCTCTCGCAGAGCTCAAAAGACTAACACGAGGCAATTGTGCATGGCAGTGCAGACACCACCGACAAAAACCGAGTACCTGAAGATGGCGGATCAACCAATCACGTTTTCGATGAAAGACCATCCGCCACGAGTCTATCGACCAGGACACGCCGCCCTTGTCATCCAAGCTCAAATTGGTAATTATGACCTGGCCCGCGTATTCATGGACGGTGGCAGTGGCATTAACATCATCTACGCGGATACACTCCGTCGAATGAACAAGAATCTGGACGGCCTAACGGAATCAGAAACATCCTTCCACGGGATAGTTCCGGGCAAGGCAATCCGTCCACTCGGAACAATCAACCTAGAAGTCGTATTGGGCTCTCCAAGCAACTACAGAAGGGAATTCCTGGACTTCGAAGTCGTCGACTGGCCCTCACAGTACCACGCCATTCTCGGTCGAACAGCGTTCGCCAGATTCATGGCCGTACCACATTACGCGTATTTGAAGCTCAAGCTACCCGGCGAATACGGTGTGATCACCATCGACGGAGACTTCCAGAAATCGGACAAGTGCGACATAGAATTTAATGAGATCGCAAAATCTTTCGGGATGCAAGAAGAACTTCAAGAATTGGCAAAAACCACGGATCACTCCGTTATGCCCCTCACGAAGAAAAACGCGCCTGAACTGGAATTCAGCGCCAACAGCGACACTCGCAAGCATCAAGTGCACCCGACGGATTCTGCAAAGACAGCGATGGTTTCAACAACCCTCTCGCCAGCATAGGAAGACGCGCTCGTCAAACTCCTCCGTGAGTACTGGGAGATTTTCGCCTGGCAGCCCTCAGATATGCCGGGAATACCCAGGGAGTTTGCCGAGCACTCACTCGAAGTTTTTCCTGACGCCAAACCCATCAAACAGACGACTCGACGATTTTCAGAACCCAAGCAGAAGGCGCTTGGAGAGGAAGTAAACAGATTGCTAGCCGCAAATTTCATTAGGGAGATCAAGATATCCACCTGGTTAGCAAACCCGGTGTTGGTCCCCAAGAAGAACACGGATATCCTTCGGGTGTGCATCGACTACACGTCATTGAATAAGCACTGCCCCAAGGACAATTTTCCTTTACCACGGATCGACCAGATCGTGGATTCTACGGCAGGCTGCCAACGCCTCTCCTTCCTGGACGCCTATTCGGGATATAATCAGATCCGAATGAAAAGGGAAGACGAAGAGAAGACAGCATTCATCACACCCCACGGTGTCTACTGCTACACGACAATGCCCTTCGGGCTGAAGAACGCAGGCGCAACATATCAGCGCTGCATGCAAAAATGCCTCGCCAATCTCATTGGCAAGAACGTGCAGGTGTACGTTGACGACATTGTCATCAAAACTCGAGTAGAGGACACACTCCTCGAGGACATCAGAGAAACTTTCGACGCCCTTAATGCATATCGGATTAAGCTCAATCCGACCAAATGCGTTTTCGGCGTCCCTGCAGGAAAACTACTCGGGTACCTGGTATCCGCCAGAGGCATTGAAGCCAACCCGGAGAAAATACAAGCCATCCTGACTATGAAGGAGCCAACCAATCTACGCGGAGTCCAGCAGCTCGCAGGACGACTAGCCGCCCTAAGCAGGTTCATCGCACGATTGGGAGAGCAAGCGTTACCCTTCTACAAATTACTGAAGAAGACGGACAAATTCGAGTGGACACCGGAAGCTAAACAAGCGTTCGCAGACTTGAAACGATCGTTGCAAAGCAGGCGCGTCCTTGCAACACCGCAAGAAAGAGAGCCACTTTTCCTATACTTAGCCGCTACAAACCAGGTCATCAGCACAGCAATCGTAGTCGAACGACCTGAAGACGGCAAAGCATACGGAGTCCAACGACCAGTATATTACATCAGCGAAGTCCTCTCGCCATGCAAGCAACGATACCCTCATTACCAGAAGCTCGCATATGGAGTTGTTCTCACGGCCCGAAAGCTCAAGCATTATTTCCAGGAACACGCCATCACAGTGGTTAATGATGCGTCACTCGGGACAATCATGAACAACCCTATGGCATCCGGAAGAATAGCAAAATGGAGCATCGAGTTGGGCGCCTGGGACATCACCTATGCAGGACGCAACGCAGTAAAATCTCAAGTACTCGTGGAATTCCTCAGCGAATGGACAGAGCTACAAACGCCCGGGCCGCCTGAGTACACGAGCAATTGGATAATGTACTTCGACGGATCCAAGAGAAACGAAGGAGCAGGAGCCGGAATCGTTCTTATTTCTCCTCATGGAGACAAGCTGCAATACGTCCTGCGATTGGATTTTCCACGAGATGATCCAGCATCAAATAACGACGCAGAATATGAAGCCCTGCTGCACGGGATGAAGATGGCAATCGCCTGCGGAGCTACCCGATTAATGATCTACGGCGATTCCAATCTCATAGTGCAGCAGACAATGAAAGAATGTGACGCAATTGCTGAAAACATGGTCGCATATCGTGACATGTACAATCTACTCGAAGGAAGCTTTAAAGGGTGCGAACTGAGGCACATTGCGAGATCCAGCAACGAAGAAGCAGATAGACTGGCAAACATGGGTTCCACGAACACACCCATACCGCCAGGAATATACTTCGAACGGATGGTCAAGCGATCGGTCAAATTGAAGAAAGCTGAAGAAACACCAGCAGCGCCAGAAATAGAGGTCAGCCCGCAGGTCGCGCTTATCGAGCTTATTCATAATATATCACGACAGGTCTTTCTGGTCGAGCCAGTCTGGACGCAGAAATATCTCGACTACCTGCTCAATAAACAGCTCCCGGCCGATCCACGAGAAGCTCGACAGATACTCAGGCGCAGCAAGTCCTTTCGAGTGGTCAATGGAGAATTATACAAGCAAAGCATCTCGGGAATACTTCAGCGATGCATCGCACCCGAAGATGGCAAGGAATTACTCCAGGACATACACCAAGGAGATTGCGGACATCATGCTAGCTGGAAAACAATAATGGGAAAAGCTTTTCGAGCAGGATTTTACTGGCTAACAGCAGCTAGCGATGCAAAAAGCCTGGTCGAACGATGCGACGCCTGCCAGCGATTCGCACCAAGACCACACACACCTGCCACAGAATTTCACATGATACCAATAGCCTGGCCCTTTGCACAATGGGGGCTAGACATGGTTGGACCACTACGCAAGTCCACACCAGGTGGATACACACACTTGCTGGTCGCAGTCGACAAATTTACCAAATGGATCGAAGCTACGCCTGTAACTTCGGCTAGCGCCCAATGCGCCGTCAAGTTCCTCGACTCCATTGTATGCAGATTTGGTGTGCCACATGACATCATTACAGCCAATGGTACAAACTTCACAGCAAAGGAAACGCAACAGTTCTGCGAGGAAAAAGGCATCAATTTCAAGTTTGCTTCAGTTGCTCACCCGCAAATGAACGGACAAGTCGAAAGATCCAACGGCTTAGTTTCGGCTGGCATCAAGAAGCGATTACTCGATCGTCTACACCCCGCTGCAGGACATTGGGCAGAAGAGCTACCCTCCGTACTTTGGAGCCTACGCACCACTCCTAATCGATCGACGAAGTACACGCCATTCTTCATGGTATACGGGGCAGAAGCAGTCCTTCCCGAGGACGTTCGATTCTGCGCCCCACGAGTTGTAGCCTACAACGAAGAAACTTCCAACAGGGCGCTCGCTGAAGATATGGATGCACTCGACGAAATGCGTGACATCGCACTCGCAAGATCCGCAGTATATCAGCAATCCTTGCGCAACTATCATAGTCGCCGAATACGCCACAGAGCATTCACGGTTGGGGACCTGGTGCTGCGGCTCAAACAGAAGGAAGGACACAAGCTCGAACCACCTTGGGAAGGACCCTTCATCATACACGAAGTCATCCCAGGTGGAGCCTACAGGCTAAAGAATCCGGCGACGGGAGGAATCTACTCCAATCCGTGGAACATCGCACACCTCCGCAAATTTTATCCATAGGTTTACTTGTTATCGCAACAAAATAAGGCTATACTAGCCAGTCCTGTAGCTCGAATACATGGCTTCTCAGTCATTGCAATAAAGACATGATTCCTTCATCATATTCACTCGAAGCTTCTCGTTATTTACATGCTAAAAGTTACAGGTACACACCCCATAAAACACACGGGGACTACACCTACAACTAAGCATCAGAGAAAAACATCATACAAACAAGGTTGTATCTTACAACAGTTCTTACAAACTATAAACAGATTACAGGATATTTACATCCGACAATCAATCAAAGCGCTGAGCATTCTCAGTCGCTAAAACTCTATCCACCTCTTCAGAGGTCAATCGGATAATTTTCTCCGCTGCAGGACGTACAGCATCATAGTACGGCGAAATATCCTCGATTGCATAATCTGGGCGCCGAGCAACAGAGTTAACGTCTATCTCAGGATGCCATATTCGGACAAAAGAGAGAGCTACAACCGCGCCGCACGTCATCTGATTGCGCACACACGCGCGAACTTCTCCTTCACGTCCAAACAACCTGAGAAGATAGCTCCAGTCTTCGGGACCTTTCTCGAGTGGGTAAAATGCAGCGTTCATCGCAACCAAGACCTCGTGAAAAGAACTCACGAGAATTCTCGCCTGGAGGACTCGGAATTTCAAGGTGGCCATCACAAAACCTCGACTGCGATCAGACCAAAAATTGTTTGCATGAGGTTTTGAGCTGCTAGCCTCTTGAAGGATGTGGTTTTCTACCCACTGCTTTTCTTCCCTGTCATCCGGATTAACGACTGAAGAGCAAAAACATACTCAGTCAGCTAAGGAAACGAGGAAGAAAAAGGCACGGGGGCTGCACTACTTACAAAGCAAATCCCTTGCGACTACAGCCAACTCATCCATCAGAAATTGTTCGCGTTCAGCCGCCAACTTCTGCTTGGACTTCGCCACATCGGCTATCCCGCGCATAGCTTTTAGCTTGCGCTCACCCTCCTGGACCTTATCACGAAGGCCCGCAAAAGTACCAACAGCGGCAACAAGTGGATTTACTGGAGTACCACGTCCACCCGAAGTTTCCGCGGCAAACCCAGTAGCCTGGAAGAATACAACGAAAGAAGTAAGACGCCCTACTCGAGTCATTTCTAGTCGCACATCTGACAAACGCTCGGGGGCTACTCCCATCGGGAGCCAACGCACAAACAAGGGGAATAAATTGCAAGACGAATTCTTCAATTAAAGACAACAAAAGTACGGGAATACATCCCAAGGTTCATTACATTCAAGGAAGAAAAAAGAAAAACTATGAGGCTACATTGGTGCTTCCGCTAGCGGTAGTCGCCCCTCCTCGCAGTCGAGCAAAAATCTCAGACAGCTTCCGAGCAAGAATAGCGGCTTGCTCGCCAAAACGAGAGAGCCGTACCTTTTTGCCCGTGGAGGGGTCGACCGGAAGAGATGAGTAGGCCTCTTCCAAACCTTCGACTCCGTGCGCCAAAGCAAATTGGATCGCGGTCTTCGCACCGGACTCCGACTGAGCGACCGCGAAGGCATCCAGAAGTTTGCCTTCTGAGAAGACCTTCAACAGATCATCTAGCGCGGGTGCAGGAGTGGCGTTGGCGATGAGGCGACCATGCAGTTGCACCAGCACTTGAGTAGCATCACTAATCAAGGAGAAAACTCCATCAGCGTGCCTTTTAAGCTGGGCAAGTGTGTCGGTTACCACATCTACCCGCTGGAGTCCAGGGATCTCTAGAGGAACATCCAGAAGACCTACAAAGAAGAAAATAATACTTAGCAAAGTTCAGCAAAATGAAGGATCAAAGTCGCAAAAATCTAAAGCACTTACCCGCGAAACGCTCAGCGAGGGGACGGAGGAACCCGACAACGTCGTTATCGGCCTTACTGCCAGCTTCCTCTAACTCCTTCAAGGCCTTCCGCGCATCCGCAAGCTGTCGACTAAAATCTTCCGATTGCATGCGGGAAGCCTCCAGCTCTTGTCGAATGGCCGTCAGGTCAGCCTCCCGAGCAGTTACCTGCTCAGAGAGTTTAACCTTTTCGGATTCCGAAAATTCAAGTCGAGCTGCAAAGAGATGCTTATCAAAAATCAAGAATGCACGGAATACTGAAGACAGGGAGATGACAAAACTTACCCTTGAGAAGGTCGTTTTCAGTTTGAAGTCGGCTACGGTCCGTTCGAAGTGACTCGCAATCCGACTCGGCGAGAACGACGCGGCGACCAATCGCCGCAAGAGAATCAATAAGCGACTGCAAAAGCACGAAGACGGAAGAGTTAAAAGGATTAAATTGGAGTCTGTACCCGATTATTTACAATCGACTACAGCCTCGGGGGCTACTCCCATCGGGAGCACTGCCGTGCACCCGATAAAAATGGAATCGTGAAGAAGAAGTAAACCAGACTTTGAGCCTGTAGCCGACCGCATGCGGTCGACTACAGCCTCGGGGGCTACTCCCATCGGGAGCACTGTCGTGCACCCGATAAAAATTTGAAGACAGAAGACGAAGTTTTACCTGGCCGGTGGCGCGAAAGAGCGGATCCGCGGAGCTGTCCGTCACCTCCTTAGAAGTTGAAGTCCTGGCGGCAAAGCTGGGGGCTTCACGTTCCGCAGTCGCAGCTTCGGGGGCTGCTCTGGGAGAGTTTTGGACGGTACCCGCAGTGGGAGTTTCACCCGCGTCCTTTGCCTTGTTCCTCTTTTCGGGAGGAATGGAAGAAGCGTACCTGCGAGGACTAATAGTCTGCAGTCTGCAACAAAAGATAAAAGCATCAGGATGAAAGCTCAAAGAATGTTCGACTACGAACAAGGAAAAAAGCTTACTCGTCATCTTCGTCCTCATCCAACAAGTCCGCGTTCCAAGCGGTGTTCATCACTGGAAACGAAGGCGAAGGGGCGAGTGAACGAAGTGGAGTCACAAGGACGGGGGCCTGACTGGGCGATGCTCCCAAGGAATTATCCTTGGAAGTAGCCTCGTCATTATCCACCCGACGACGTTTGGGGGGGACACCATTCGAGTCTTCCGTGTCATCCGAAGACTCACGCTCAGTACTCGACGAAGCGTTGGCAACACTGGTGTCAACCGCACCATCCTGGTGACTCGACGGTAGCTCTGAAGCCTCCTCTCCCGTAATTGGCGGGTAGCAATCTGCCATAGCCAAGCTCTACAAAGACAGAGAAGACGAGAAAAAACTTATCGGCTAGGACTCAGAACAAAAAGGGAAAAACTCAAAGACAAGAAGCAAGAAACTAACCTCGGCTGGAGGAGGATTTGAAGCGGCAAAGGCTTCAACTGAACAATCGGGGAATTTTTCCCCCACCTTCAGTCGAGTGATACCTGCGATTTTCTTCTCGAATTCCACATTCGAAAGTTCCTCGCGGCTTACTCGGCTGGGGTCCTCTGAGCCTTGATACTCCCACATAGCGGAGGGCCTTTGCTGAAGAGGCTGGATCCTGCGCTTCAAGAAGATGCTCGCCAAATGCATCCCATTGAGCACGACTCCCGCAGTCTGATCCCGGAGAGCAGCTACTCTTGCGAGTAAGGGCGCGACGGTCTGATTCTCCTCGGCTGACATCCTGTGCCCCCAGGACTTTCGCCTTGTCAGAACAGCGAACGGGTGGAACTCCACGATCCCACCCGAGCTGTTGTCGATGACGTAGAACCACCTCTTCCGCCAGCTTTGGGCGGAGTCGACAAAATGCATGTTGAAGTAGCTGCCTTCCTGTCGAGCTTGGATCCCGAAGCCGCCCGTACGAAGTGGTTCGCCGGGCTCAGATTCCACCCGCGATCTCTCGCGGAAGATCCGGACTTTGAAGAGCGCCTTCCAAAGCGCCCAGTGCGGGCGAATGCCGAGAAAGCACTCGCAGAACACGATGAAGCACGATATGTGCTGCACCGCGTTCGGAGGAAGATCGTGAAGCTGTATGCCATAGACATACAGCAACCCGAGGAGGAAAGGGTGGAGAGGAAAGGAGAGACCCCGAGACACGTGGTCAACAAAGACCACGCGCTCGTTCGATTGCGGGTTAGGTACCTCTTCCTTTTTTCCGAGGCGAACCCGCTTCTCCGTCTCCGCCGGCAGCAATCCCTCCCGCTGCATCTCCCTGATGCTTTTCGCAGTGGTGTTGGGGGAGCGCCAGTCGCCGGCGCGGGGCGCGGGTTGCGCAGAGGGTTCCCCGGACGCGGAAGTGACAGCACCACGCCTTTTTCCGCCAGCCATTGCTTGCAGCACGAGCTCGAGCGCGAGGAAGAAGGAGATGGGCGCGAGGAAGAAGATGAAGGCAAGGAGCTGGGAAAATTTCACCGTAGCGCTAAGACCCGTACTTATACACGGAGCGAGACGATCTCAGCCGTACGATGCGCTACGTGGCGCTTATCACGGCCGCCACGCGTGAGGATGAAACGAAGCGGCGGCCAGCGCTGTTTCGTGCCACGATCTTAACAAAAGATCGTGCGCATTTACTGCGCGTCTCGCGTAAAAACCGGGAACGACGTCTCGTTTCCCGGTCAAAAAGCTGACCAGGTGGGCCACCATCTGCTGCCACTCTGTCACGTCCCATCGGGAGAAGAGGAGTGCGCCATGACGTCATGGCATACATCATTCAAAATCAAGATCTCTCGATTGGAAGTTCAAACGCGAAAATATCTTCGTACGAACAACATTTCCTTCGAATAAAGGCAACTTTTTTCTGAACAACTCATGAAGCAAAACCTCTTCGAACAAGAGAAAAATACCCCGTACACGAAAACTCTTTCGTATGGGCACAGCGCTCCAAGCATGAAAACTCTTTCATATGGACTTAATTTCTCTTCCGGCACGAAATTTCTTTCGTGTGGAACTCAAACAAATCGATCGGGTAGGAAGAGCCTACCTCTTCTACACATGATAATTTTACATCATAAAAACCTGGATTGTTCAGCCGACTAGGCACATCCGGATGCCATATTCTTCGAATATGAAGGTAAGACCCAAAAAGATCTCTCTTTTGGGCCTGGAATCGCACTCGAAAGCTGCGTCCTCCGGTATAATTCCGTGTCAACAACACGAAGAAAAATCCTAGCGGACGCGCCGGGTACCCCCATAGGTTAAGTTCGACTCGATAAGTCCACAACGGCCCAGTCGCAACAATCACCTCATCGGATTCGAGTCGGAGGTCTCGAATCTGAGTAGGCCAGGAATGTTTTTGCCCTAGTCGCAATTAATTGGCCCTGATCTTTCGGGAGAGCCAAGCTACTGTGCCACATCCTTCTGTGAAAAAAGCCGTATAAAACAGGCACTTGTGTTGCTCGATACGCGAGCATGATGACTCATGATACAGGGAACACACCCTTTAGAAAACAATAACAGTCGAGCTGGTCCTCCAAACGAAGATCAAGAAAGGTTTGACCGTCTACTCGACTGGAAAAATCTCAATCGAGCAGACGCTCGGGGGCTACTGACGAAGATATGGACTCTGGACCCTGCGGGTAAGGACACCCCCTCTCAGGCCCAAGGCCAAGGCCCAAGAAGAGGCGCCCTTGGAGTACTCCAGAAGGCCCACGTGAAGCCCACCCGCAATGACTTGCGGATTAAGCTAGGAAACTTGTAACCGACCTAGCTAGAGTTCGAGTCCTCTCCGGGTAGAACTCGAGACCTGGCCATCTATATAAGGCCAGGAGAGCCCCCAGGAGAGGACCAAGCAATTACCGCACGACCTAAAAGCCTTGAACTCGAGACCTACTCTCGACTCGAGCACACCATTGTAACCGATCTAATCTTCAATACAGATCGACAAGAGGCAGGAGTAAGGGTTTTACCTCTACGAGGGCCCCGAACCTGGGTAAATCTCGCCCCCTGTCTAGCCGACGATTTCACCAGCGCTCATGACTTCTCCTAGTCGAAACCCGACAGGGTCACCTAAGGGATTTGTAGAGCCAGAGATTCGACAGCAGTTATCATGCCAGAAGCACTCCATGATTGGACACACCTCCGACCTCAGGACTTTAAGTCCGTCGGGGAGTGCAATCACGAGGTTCATAAGATTAGTTCCAAACTGCGCTTTTGCGAGAATGAACCTACTGACGTGGAGAAGATAGAGAAAACTTTGTCTACTATGCTCCCATCGGACAGGATCCTCCAGCAGCAGTACCGTGCTCGCAACTACCAAGTCTATTCCGATCTTATTCATATTTTACTTCAGGCTGAAAAGCATGATGAGCTACTCGCTAAGAATGGCTCTCAGCGTCCGGTTGGTTCCCAACCTCTACCTGAAGTTCATATGAATGTCGCGAACGGGCGAAAGTTTGATAGTGGCTTCAACCGCAAGCCTTCAAACTTCAATGGCAAGCGAAAGCGCAACCGGAACAGAAAGCCCAGAAACTCAGACCGTGGGAAAGGCACTGCAAAGCCCAAGTTTGAAAAATCTAAACTTTGCGACAAGTGTGGATGCTACACGCACCCCACTGAAAAGTGCAAGACCCTAAAGCATCTGGTCATTCTATACCAGCAATCCCATGGACGCAACGCACCTCGAGGGAAAAGGTTTGAAGCCAACTTCAACTTTCATCCAGATGGCAGCGATGGAGCTGGTTGTTCGCAAGACGTTCCCCCGGGACCTAGCAACGCCGTTGCTCCCCTTCCATCAGTGGACCCTACAGGAACGGAGGACATGATGGTTGAGTACGCCTCAACCGACGTGTTTGGAGACTTCGAGTAGTCCCGCTACCTCCTTAGTGATTGATATATTCATGTCCATTTGTGATGTTGTAATAGAACATAAGTATTGTTGTCATTTATATTGTATCAGCACTTTGATATAATAAGATTGTAATCTATGTATTTAAATAAAGGATTCTTATTGAAAATTCTTCATTTTTATATATAGTTCTCTACGGGGACAATCCGATGGAAGAGGAATTATGCCTTGTGGACAGTGCTACCACAAACTCCATACCGAGTGAGTTGAAATATTTCCAAACTCTGAAAAGGATGAATGGTGATATCTTAACAATCGCTGGACGCGATACGGTAATTGTTGGCACCGGCCGTGCCATATTTACCCTCCCAGGTGGTACACAAGTGACAATTGAGGATGCATTACTATATCCCGATTCTTCACGTACCCTAATCAGCTATCGAGATACCCGTAAGAATGGTTTTCACATTGAAACCCATGAAGACAACAAATAGGAATATTTACTCTTCACAAAAGATCACGAATATGGCAAGCAAGTACTTGAAAAAATTCCCTCTCTGTCGTCCGGACTGTACTATACGTACATTAAGCCCGTAGAAAATGTTGCTTACAAGGTAATTTTCCAAAATGTTAACGCATTTCAAACCTGGCATGATCGCCTAGGCCATCCCGGTATCGGGATGATGAGGAAGATTACTAGCAATTCCATTGGTCACAATTTGCTTGAGTCCAAATTTCCTCAGTCATCGGATTTTGTGTGCACATCATGTGCCACAGGAAAGCTTATTCTGAGGCCTTCACCCCTCAAGATTCAAGCTGAACCACTTCAATTTCTTGAACGAATTCAAGGAGATATTTGTGGTCCGATCCAACCATTGTCTGGACCGTTTAGGTATTTCATGGTTCTTATTGACGCATCTACACGATGGTCACATGTGTGCCTTCTTTCCACACAGAACCATGCATTTGCCAAGATAATGAGGGAAGTAATTAAGTTACAGGCCCATTATCCAGAAAGTCGAATTAAAACAATTCGCATGGACAATGCTGCAGAATTCTCCTCACGTGCTTTCAATGACTATTGCATGGCCCTAGGGATTGAAGTTCAGCACTCTGTTCCATACGTCCACACTCAAAATGGTTTGGCTGAATCCCTAATTAAGAGGATCAAACTCATTGCAAGACCTTTGTTGATGAATTGCAGCTTGCCAACATTGTGTTGGGGTCATGCACTTTTACACACTGCTGACTTAATACAATTGTGACCTACTGCATATCACAGTACTTCCCCTCTGCAATTGGTACGTGGAAATCCACCTAGCATTTCCCATCTGCGTAAGTTCGGATGTGCTACATACATCCCGATCTCACCACCTCAGCGGACATCCATGGGCCCACACAGAAAACTGGGGATCTATGTGGGGTACAAATCGCCGTCGATTATTAAGTACCTGGAACCTCTTACTGGGGATCTATTCACAGCCCATCACGCTGATTGTATATTTGACGAGGAACATTTCCCGACATTAGGGGGAGATTTCAAGTACCAGAAAGAATGCC
Source organism: Alopecurus myosuroides (assembly GCA_028641055.1). NCBI lineage: Eukaryota > Viridiplantae > Streptophyta > Magnoliopsida > Poales > Poaceae > Alopecurus > Alopecurus myosuroides. Next base: position 246,917,039 of record CM054058.1, read on the forward strand.
CGGAAATTGATTGGAATGCTGTTGCCATTTCAGCCTCCGATCCACGTACCCAAGAAACTGAACTCCAAGTTCAAAAAATAATAAATTTGCAACATCTTGCAAATAATCTGCCAGATTCATTTACTGATCTAAAAGGTGTCACAAAATCCTTGAATCCCGCCAGAAATGCGCCCGAAAGAGTGGAGGTACCAACTAAAACCACTCAACTCCCCATTCCTAGAAAGAGGGGAGTAGTACGGCATCTGACCCGAATCCTGCTTCCCGCAAGCAACAAAGGAGAGCGAGGAAAAACTCCTTGAAGTCAGTAAATGCAAGTCAACTCAACATTCACAAACACCTTATGGGTAGTATACACCCAGTGGAAGGGCAACCTCCACAACCCAGCTCCAGCTTGCGCACACTGGCTGGGACATCGGAACACCTAGACTCACGCGTATTGGGAAATCACGAAGAGTCATCAAGGGTGCACGAGATATCCATCAACTATATCGATTCTGGAGAATCATATGACCGTAAGTCTACGATTGTCGACACTTATTTTTCTGCTACAATTGCAAATACCCTTCTTAATGATCATGATCCAAGGACTATCGTTGAGTGTGAAAAACGCTCCGACTGGCCTCAATGGAAGGATGCAATACAAGCAGAATTAGCCTCGCTCAATAAAAGGAAGGTATTCACAGAAGCAATACCTACACCTCCCAGAGTTTTCCCCGTGGGATTCAAATGGGTTTTCCTCCGGAAACGGAATGAGAACAATGAGGTGGTGAGATACAAAGCAAGGCTCGTAGCACAGGGTTTCACGCAGAGACCCGTCATTGATTTCAATGAAACATATTCTCCAGTGATGAGTGGTATCACTTTCCGATATCTAATATCTTTGGCAGTGCAAAATCGTCTATCTATGCAGTTGATGGATGTCGTGACCGCATATCTTTACGGGTCACTAGATTCGGACATTTACATGAAGGTTCCTGACGGAATCTCTGTCCCGGATGCAAGCACAAAACGCAACATGTACTTTGTAAAATTGAACAAGTCTTTATACGGCTTGAAACAGTCGGGGCGGATGTGGTACAACCGACTTAGTGAGTTCCTTCTTCAAAAAGGTTACTCCAACAGTGATGACTGCCCATGTGTCTTCATCAAGAAGTCCTCTTCAGGATTTTGCATCATTTCTATGTACGTCGATGATCTCAACATCATTGGCAACGCACAAGACATTGATGAAGCACGCAATCATCTAATGATGGAATTTGAGATGAAGGATTTGGGTAAAACCAAATTTTGCTTGGGTCTTCAACTCGAGCACCTTCCCTCGGGAATAATGGTACACCAAGCTGCCTATATCCAGAAAATATTGGAGAAATTCAATATGGACAAAAATCCTACCCATCTAAAACTCCCATGGTGGTTCGATCTCTAGATGTAGAGAAAGATCCGTTCAGGCCGATCGATGATGGAGAAGAGATGTTGGGACCAGAGGTTCCATATCTCAGTGCCATCGGAGCGCTTATGTATCTTGCAAATTGTACGAGACCTGATCTCGCATTTGCAGTGAATCTACTTGCTAGACACAGCGCAGCTCCCACCAAACGCCATTGGGCGGGAGTCAAGAATGTCTTTCGATATCTCCAAGGCACAAATGATCTTGGTCTATTCTTTCAGTTCCAGAGAAATCTGGATTCCAATATGATTGGATACACTGATGCTGGCTAATTATCTGATCCCCATAATGCCAGATCACAAACTGGCTTTGTGTTCCTACATGGTGGAACCGCTATATCATGGAAGTCTTCGAAACAGACCCTGGTCGCAACATCCACCAATCATTCTGAAATAATTGCATTATATGAGGCATCACGCGAATGTGTGTGGCTTCGCAGAATGATAAACCATATACAACAGTCATGTGGAATTGGTTCTATCGAATCACCTACCATTATATATGAAGATAATGCGGCTTGTGTTGCACAGATGCAAACAGGATACATAAAGAGCAATTTAACCAAGCATATTGCTCCTAAATTGTTTTATCCCCATGAACTCCAGAAGAGTGGGGAAATCAATGTCTTTCAAGTCAAATCATGTGATAACCTCGCTGATCTTTTCACGAAGTCTCTACCAACTTCAACATTCCAGAAATACATTCATGGGATTGGTATGCGACGGCTTCCGGATTTGCAAGAGTCAGGGGGGTATCTTCCTGAACTATTCTTGTTCAAAGCATCATATTACACTCTTTTTACCTTTATGAGTTTACTTTTTAGGTTCTCATTAAGGTTTTTAATGAGGTAATATCAACATAAGATTATATGTCATACTTTCTGTTTTCCCCACCGGGGTTTTTAAGGAAGTATACACGACATACTTATTACTCTCTAAATTCTATGGAGATACTTCATATCGAGTTAACAGAGGCAATAATGTTTATATGTTGGATCATTTTCTCCTTATTTTCCCACAGGGTTTGAAGGAGTTTTACCAGCATATCCTACTCTACTCCTCATATTTTTCCCACAGGGTTTTTGGAGGAGACTTTATTAAAGATGATGGATCCTTATGTAGTCAAGTGGTGATTAGGGGGAGTGTTAAGAATAATTAGACTAGATTTAATTAGGGTTAATCCCCGCTCTCTCTCTCTCTCTCTCATGTAACCCCACAATGTGGAAACTGTAGCGTTTTCTCCCTGGAGCGCCGCCTCCTGGAAACCGACGTTGGAACCGTCGCATCACTTCATATGCGTCCGTTCCCCTGTATATAAGGATTCTGTAACCATCAAATAAAGGGTTGATTCATTTGTTCATTCTCTCGCTTTAAAATCTCGAATCTTCACATATTTGGCTACTAATATTGGGGTTGCCGGAGTGACAGAAACCTAAACCCCCTTTAGGAGACCATTACACGAGGGAGCGTAGGATCCCGGAGTTTAAGGCTGTGGTTAGATTTATTTCTTAATTACTTTCTTGTAGTTGCCGATGCTTGCAAGGGGTATAATCACAAGTATGTATTAGTCTTGGATGGGATGGTACATTAGCATAGGTTCACCTACACAACACTTATCAAAACACCAAAATTATTCAGCTGCATGGAACAAAAGCACTTGACAGAAACCTCCCATGTGTCCTCGAGAACATTTGTTAATCATAAATAAACCCACCGGTTTGTCCTTTGTTGAAGAAAGGATTGGGCCAGTCTGAAATTATTACTACTGCAGTTTATTTACTCGCACTTTATTTATCTGCAATATCAAAAATCCCTACAAATCTATTTTCCAGTATTGAAAGTTATTCCTTCATCGAAACTGCTTGTCAACACCTTCTGCTCCTCGTTGGGTTCGACACTCTTATTTATCGAAAGTACTACGATACACCCCCTATACTTGTGGGTCATCAAGACTATTTTCTGGCGCCGTTGCCGGGGAGTGAAGCGCTATTGGGAAGTGGAATTAATAAAGGAAGCTTATGCTGTAAGTGTTGTTTTTATTACCGTCTACTGCTTTACTACACTATGTTTGGATCTCCTTTTGAGTCCTTATTTGCGGGCACTGCTACCACTGCTAGGGTAGTAAGTGACCCACCGCCTGATGATTTGGATCCTTATAAAATACCTATAAAGATTACTAAACATGTTAGGGATAACTGCTATTCAAGTGATGGAACTGTCCATCCTGGTGATCATTTGCCCTTTTTACATGAATTATGCGAGTTGTTCAAGTGTGTAGGTATTACAATGAGTCAAGTGAAGAGGAAATTATTCTCTATATCATTGACAGACCGAGCCGCTGAATGGTTCAAACTGCTGAAAAATAGCCAGACTATTGGATGGGAGGAAATTGTACCTCTCTTTTATTCTAAATTCTATCATCCTAGTGAAATTCATAGAGATCGGAATTATATATATAAGTTTTTACCTCATGACGGAGAGAGTGTTGCCTAAGCATGGGGGAGATTGAAGTTTCCAATTCTCAAATGCCCCATTCATGAGCTCCCCAGTAATTTGTTATTAATAATTTCTATGCAAGGCTTCCTCTTCATGATAAGGATTTATTGGATGCTTGTTGTTCTGGATCATTTACACGTATGAAGGATGAAGCTAAATGGGATATTCTTGACCGTATTAAGGAAAACACTGAAGGATAGGAGAATGAAAAAGGTAGAAACTGAGGTATAAATTATGACTATGAATGCATTAAAACTTTTATGTCATCCGAGGATTTTCATAATATTAGTGTTGTTTATGGTCTTGATTCTCAAGTTGCTGCAAACTTATATAAGGCTTTTGCTTCTTACGTTGACATTCCTAAAAAGGAATGGGATAAGTGATACGTCATAAACATATCCCTAATTTCTGATTCTCCATGATCATAATATGCCAATTGCTACATGTTTTCTCCCTTATTTATAGCATTTTCATACGTTTTCCGGGACTAACCTATTAACAAGATGCCAAGTGCCAGTTCCCTGTTTTGTGTTGTTTTTGGTTTTAGAAAAGTTGTTCTGGAAAAATCCTCGGAAATGGACCCCACAAAGCCCGAAGTGCCTATTTTCCCCGGAAGCATCTAGAATACCGAAGAGGAGTCGAAGAGGGGCCAACAAGGGGGCCACACCATGGGCTGGCGTGGGTCCCCCCCGACCGCGCCAGCTATGGGTGTGGGGCCCCCTGGCCTCCACCTCCTCTGCCCTTTCGCCTATTTATTCCCCCCGGATGGAAACCCTGGGCACCTGATAAAAAATCCCGAAAAAGTTCCGTAGCCGCCATTGTCATCAACCCTAGATCAGGAGGGTTCTGGAGCTGTTTTCCGGCACCCTGCCGGAGAGGAAATCATCACCGGAGGCTTCTACATCACCATGCCTGCGTCCGGAGTGATGCGTGAGTAGTTCATCCCTGGACTACTAGTCCATAGCAGTAGCTAGATGGTTGTCTCCTCCGCATATGCCTCCATGTTTACATCTCGTGAGCTTCCTACCATGATCGAGATTGATCTTATTTAATTCTATATGCTATGGTTGTAGGGATCCGATGAATAATGACCTTATGCCAAGTTGAGTATAGTCTTTATTGCATATGTTATTTGTGATCTTGCATGATTTCCGTTGCTAGTGGTTGCTCTAGCCAAGTAGTTGCTAGTGACTTCAAGAGGGAGTACTTATGCTTGATAGTGGGTTCATGGCTCCTCGCTGCCTTGCTCGAATGACAGAAACGTGAAGGGGGAGGATGTGTTGTTGCCATTAGGGAGAAAACAGCGGTGAGAGTACCCGCGTGTATAATCATTGCTTACATTACACACATTGCTTAATGCGATTATTTGTTGCTTGCAACTTAATACCTAAGGGGGTTCGGATGATAACCTGAGGGTGGATTGCTAGTTATACATGCAGATGGATTTCAGTCTATGTATTTTGTTGTAATGCCCACACTAAATATCATAGTAGTCATCATGTTATATTGTGCACTACGGTGCAACCTCTATATGTCAATTGCCCAGCTGTAATTTGTTCACCCAGTATGTTATTTTTATGGAGAGACACCACTAATGAACCTATGAACCCCAGTCCATTTTCCACACTGTTAAACAAACCACAACAATTTCTTGCTCTCTTTACTTACTGCAAGCATACACAGTTTTCCACACTATACGTCTAATCTTTGTTTTCAGCAAGACCGGTGAGATTGACAACCTCATTGTACCATTGGGGCAAAGTACTTTGGTTGTGTTATGTGCAGGTTCCATGTTGTTGCTAACACCGGTGAAGCGCCAACACCACCGTCAGTGACATCAACCTTCTGAAGGTCACGTTTCTCCTACTGGATTGATAACCCCGGTTCTTAACTAAGGGGAAAATTCCTACCGCTGTGCTCATCACACCCTCCTCTTGGGGTATCCCAACGCAAGCATCAAGACATTTTCTGGCGCCGTTGCCGGGGACCAAACAAACATATATAAGAAGACTTCCTCCCGCCACGGTCACCGTCACAAGCAGCAAGGTTTTTCTGGCGTTGTTGCTAGGAGAAGGAAGTCTTCTGGCAAGGGGAGTCTCTCACTCTCAACCTCTTTATTATTTTTATTGTCTTGTTATTATTTTTGTCTTGTTCGCTTCTCTTTATCAAAAATACAAAAAAATTAGTTCTTATTCTAGTTGTTAATTTTCCTTTATCATGCTTGCTATCAATGTTTGATGTCTCTGAAACTAGATCTTATAGACAAGGTGGTTGACGGATGAACAACAAAAATATTATAATGAACACCGCTTGTCAGAAAAAGGGATACACTTATGGGATCAAATTAATAAATTGCATGACTATGCTAAAAACTTGTGCTCTACTTATAATGTTACTTATTGCTTTGATAAATCTTGCTGCTGTAGGAGGTATAAACACCTCCCTTTTCAATGTGAGTGTAATGATGATATTACCATATCTTCTTATGTTAAGGGAAATTATGAATTATATGATGTGGAACAAATTGAAGAATTTATTGCTTGGAAGGGTGCATTTGAAATTGCTTGTTTACTTGAAAGTATTGATGATGCACCTTATAAATACGAGATTTATGCTATATTTGAATATTGCTTTGATAATTACAAGGATTGTAATTACTACATAATGGAATATATTAATAAATTCTCTCCCCCAAAGGGAGAGACTAATGCCTTGCAGAAACCTATGGAAGAAGAAACTCCTGAATCTGGAAGCTCATTAGATGAAAAAGAGGATAAGAGTGATGATCAAGAGGAGGAAGAATGTCTACCTCCCAATTATAGTAACTCTTTAATTCATAATTGTGATGATCCTATTGATTCTTTTGAAATATCTCTTTTTGATGAAGTTGATATTTGCTATACTTGTGACCTTGATACTACTATGAATGAAACTTGTGAGAATAATATTGCTACTGTTATTTATGATAATCCATGCTACTTTGATAAATCCTTTGAGAATCCTCTATTTTTTCCAACTATTGATATGCATGATAATGAGAAAGTTTGTTTAGAAAATTTATATGATAATGCTCTTGATGATGGTCCTATGTTACTTGATGTTATAAATCATAATGATATTGAAATTAGGATTGCTATAATATGTCCTATAACTTTTATGAGTGGTCAATCATCTTGTTTTTCTAAAAGTGGGGAAAAAAGGAGCTAATTTTAAATTTGTATCCCACTATTTTTGAGCTTGATGTGAATTGTGTGCTTCCATACCATGATAAAAATGCTTTATGTGATAATTATGTTGTTGAGTTTGATCATGATGCTACTGGAAATTATTATGAGAGGAAAATATTTTTGTAGGGATGTTCATGTTACTAAAACACCTCTCTTTTTGTTGAAAGTTTTGAAGTTTCTCTTGTTCTACCTTCCCATGACTTCTATTTTGAGCTTCTTTAATTTATTTATTTACAAGATTCCTATGCATAGAAAGTGGGTTAGAGTTAAATTTGTTTTATACTTGCATCTTGATGCTCTCTTTTTCTTAACTCATATTTCTTACGTGGGCATTTTCTTGCTCTTTATGCCTAGCGGAAAGGCGTTAAAGAAAAGCGCTACCGGGAGACACCCCGTTTTATTTCTCTGTTTTCCTTTGTTTTATTTGGTGTGCTTTGCACCTGGGTGTTTTCCATTTCCTTAGCAACCCCTCTGTATCTTTTCTTTTGTATTTTTGTTAAGCCAAGTAAAGCCTCTAGTGGAAAGTTGACACTATATTTCGGATTTCTGCGCAGGAAACAGATTTCTGCTGTCCACTGTTAATTACGTATAAAATCACAGAAAATTCAAAATTACCTGAGCTTTTTTGTGATTAATACTGGGATATATACGCCACTTTTCTTAGTTGAACACTTTTTTATTGGAGCAACAGAAGATTTTCGAAAAAATTGATCTCTGCATGTTGTTCTGTTTTGACAGATTTCTGCCAATTATTGCATTTGCATCTTAATCTCTTTCTTTTGGTGTTATTTTGAGAAAAAGAGTTTTAAAAGAAGTTATGAAAGTAGATAATGTGTTTTTTTAGTGCTAGTCTGGTGTTGAAATTGAACCATGTGATTTTATTATTTTGATTGCACTAACGTTGCTAATGAAGATTGTGAGAATTTTGGTGTGAAGGAAGTTTTCAAGGGTCAAGAGAAGAGGATGATATGATGTGATCAAGAAGAGGGAAAAGCCTAATCTTGGGGATGTCCCGGTGGTACATCCCAGAAAATTCCAAGAAGACTCAAGCGTCTAAGCTTGGGGATGCCCAAGGCATCCCCTTCTGCATCAACAAATTATCAGGTCACTTCTAATGAAACTATATTTTTATTCGGTCACACCTTATGTGCTTTACTTGGAACGTCTTTTATTTTTCTTTTAAGTTTTCTTTAATTTTGTTTTTATTTTCATAATAATCCTTGTTGGACCAGCATTCTTTTATTGGAGAGTGACTGTATTGTTAGTCTCTTGGCTGCTGCATTTATTTAGCTCCTGTTTTGCATGCATCTCTTATCAGAGTTGTTAGTTTTAATAGTATTATTTGAGTACTCTCATGTTTTCTTGCTGTATCATAAAGAGTATTTTTGTTAACATTTCTTGTATGATGCTTGTTGGGAAAAGAAAAATGTTGCTTGATGTAGAATTTATAACAGTAATAGTAGAAGCTTGTATAGACTGTGGCTAGGACTTTTTCATGCCATGCTAAATGTTATTTTAGTTTTAAAGCCTTGTGGTTATTGAGTAGCATGAATAGTATTAAATATATGAGAGCATTTAATATGTTTTGAAAGATTCATGAGTTGTTCTTGTCATAGTAAAGCATCAATATATGGTATTCTCTTTTATGACTACAAACCAGTCACGAATAGCCTCCATGACTACTTAGTTTTTGAACTCTTGATACCGCTTATGCTTTAATTAATGATCCTTATGTCGTTATGCATGATTATGGCTCTTATGCTCTCTTGATTTGTCGTTTCCAGTCTTTTGCTAAGACTCCACATGTACTGAGTATGGAATTCTACTCGTGCATCCAACCTCCTTAAACCAAAGTTTTCCCATTGCGTACCATACCTACCTACATGTGGTACTTAACTGCCACTCCAAGTAAATTGCTCATGTTTTACCTTTAAAACCTTCAAAATTACTCCTGTTTTGTGTTCTTGTTTTTCCTCACGAGGACGTCAATAGAGAATTTTTATCTCACTTGTTGCTTGGATTTCAAACCTTGGACTAGTGGCCTCGTCCGCTTATCCAAATCATAGAAGAGCTGGCAGCGGGGTGCCCAACGCCAAATTAATACAAACAAACTCGCTTCACTATTTTTGCCCCTGATTTATCAGTCAAAGCATAATTGTGTAAACAAAAGAGAAAGAGGGATGACCTTCTACACCAGTTGCATCCTTCACCATGGGAGCCGCTCTTGTGAATCCAGTTGTCTTGTGACGTATTGTATTGTCTGTTTACCATTCGGTGACATTAGCATACACCTCTTGTCGAATAGTCATCTCAAAAAGTCCCTCAGATGAACCGGTAGGGTTTCGATTAAGAGAACGTGTAGGCGCTGGTGACGATCATCGGCTAACAGGGGGCACGATTTACCGAGGTTCGGGGCCCTCATAGAGGTAAAACCCTTACTCCTGCTCTTGTCGATCTGTATTATCAATAGATCGGTTATAATGGGGGGGTGCTGGAGTCGAGAGTATGATCTCGTGCTCAGGGCTTTGGTGGTGCGAAATTGCTTGGATCCCCCTCTCGGTGGTTCTCCTGGCCTTATATAGATGGCCAGGTCTCAAACCGTCCCCTGGGGGGTTACAAACCCTAGCTCTAGGTCGGGTTAATGTTTCCTTCTTGACCCGCAAGGCTTTGCGGGTGGGCTTCAATTGGGCCTTCTAGAACTGTAGGTGGCACCTCCCTCTAGGCTTAGGTGTTGGGCCTTGGACCGGGTAGCCTCACCCGATAGGTCCATGATTCATCCCCAAGTCAGTAGCCCCCGAGTGTTTACTCCATTGAGAATCTGTCGGGTGGACACTCAAAGTTCGTCTTGATTTCCTTCAATTGATCGTTTCAATCGCTTAATTTTGGAGGGTGCGTACCCTGTGCGCCATGCGCTTCTGTACCAGAGTATCGAGTGATAAATGTGCATGTGTACTGGCTGTTTTCGCAGAAGGATGTGGCTCAGTCGTTTGGCTCTCCCGAAAGTTCAGGGCCAATTAATTGCAACTAGGGAAAAAACGGTTCTGGCCTACACAGACTCGAGACCTCCGACTCGAATCTGGTGAGGTGATCGTTGCGACTGGGCCGTGGAGGTCTTACCGAGTCGAACTTAACCTATAAGGGTACCTGGCGCGTCCGCTAGGATTTTTCTTCGTGTTGTTGACATGGAATTTTACCGGACGACGCAGCTTGAGTGCGATTCCAGGCCCACAAGAGAGATCTTTGGGTCTTACCTTCATACCCGAAGGAATATGGCATCCGGATGTGCCTAGTCGGCCAAACGGTCCAGGGTAGAGATGTGTAAATACATCGTGTGATAGAGTAGCAGGGGCCGCATACTCGCGATTTTACCTTTGATTATCTCTTTGAGAATCTTTGAGTGAAGGGATCTCTTTTCTTTGTCAAACTTATGCAAAAGAGATTTTTGCGTTGTGATAAATTTGTCTTTGTCTTTCCCATATGAAAGAGTTTTCGTGTCGAGTTGTTTTTATGCGAAAGAGATTTCGCGCCTTGATATGCCCATACGAAAGAGATTTCGTGTCAGGGAGCTAATGCGAAAGAAATTTCGCGCTTTGATATACCCATACGGAAGAATTTTCGTATTAGGGACCTTATGCGAAAGAGATTTCGTGTCTCGAGATTCCCATACGAAAGAATTTTCGTGTTAGGGATCTTATGTGAAAGAGATTTCGCGCTTTGATATACCCATACGAAAGAAATTTCGTGTTAGGGAGCTTATGCGAAAGAGTTTTCGCGCGTTGATGAGGTATGCAGTGATGTCACTGCGCACCCGTCTGTTCTGACTCCTCCCGATGGGACGTGACGGAGCAAAGCAGGGCACGCATGCCCACCTTGTCAGCTTTTGACCGGAAACGATAGGTCGCATCCAGTTATTCCGCGAGCCACGCGCTGTAAATGTGCACGATCTTTTGTAAAGATCGTTCTAGAGTAACCGTTCGCCGCCGCTTTGTTTCCACTTCACACGTGGCAGCCGCGATGGGTTCCACGTTGCCAAATCCACGGTTTGGATCAGCCTGGCCTGTGTATAAATAATAACCCTTAGGAGATGGGTAAATCTTCCGGCCATTTGTTCGTCTTCTTCCTCCTCGCGCGCACCTCCTGTTCTGCAAGCACCAGAGAGCTCCAATGGCCGGAGGAAAGAAGCACAGCGCCGCCGCATCATCCCCGAAGGAAGTGGCAGGCACTTCCGCGCCGCCTCCCGTGAGAACGGGCGATTGGCGCGCCGCCATCACCACCAAGAAAAGCATCGCCGAGATGCAGCGGGAAGGACTGCTCCCGCCTGACGCTGACAAGCGTGTGCGCTTGTCCAAGAAGGAGGAGGTGCCCAACCCGCACGCGAACGAGCACATGTTCTTCTCCGAGCACGTATCGCGCAGTCTGTCTCTTACTCTCCACCCTTTTCTTCTCGGGTTGATGTATGTCTATGGAATACAGCTGCACGACCTGGCTCCAAACGTGATTCAACACATATCGTTCTTTATCGTGCTTTGCAAGTGCTTCCTGGGTATCCGCCCGCACTGGGGCCTATGGAAGGCCCTCTTCAAGGTGCGGATCTTCCGGGAGAAGGCGCGACCAGGCGAGAAGCTGGGGGAGCCACTGCGTATCGGAGGCTTCGGGATCCAGGCGAGAACGGACATCCCCTACATGGAGATGTATTTCGTCGACTCGGTGCAAGGGTGGCGGAAGAAATGGTTCTACGTCACCGAAAATAGCGCGGGTGGAGCCCCTGAATCCCACCCATTCGCCATTCTGAAGTGGAGGAAGTCCTGGCTACATAAGCTGACCGCTGAAGACAGGAAAATTGTTTCCCCCTACTCGTGAAGGTGGCGAGCTTCCGCGACAAGGCGTTGGGGACTCCGTTGAATCGAATTCACTTGTCGAGTGTGTTTCTTTGACGAAGGATCCAGGCCCTTCAGGAGAGGCCATGCACCATGTGGGAGTACCAAGGCACCCAGGACACGAGCCGTGCCTGCGAAGATATTCTTTCGAATGCTGAGTTCGAGAGAAAGATCGCGGCCATCACCAAGCTGAAGAAAGGAGAAGCCTACTCGGCCTGTTCTCTCGAGCCATTCGAGGCTTCGAAACCTCCCCTGCTGAGGTGAGTTTCTTCTTGTTCTTCTTTTGTTTCTTTCTAGTCTAAATTCTTGTCGGTTGAGAATCGTTTTCTTCTTTTTCTTCTCTATCTCCGTAGAGCTTGAATGTGGCGACGTGCTACCCGCTAATTACCGCAGAAGAGGCCTCTGATCTTCTAGCGAGTAATGTCGAAGCCCCTCTCGAGACTAGTGTCGCAGAAGCTGATTCAAGCTCCGAGAGCAACTATATGGACAACGAAAAGGAGTCGGGTAGCGACCAACTTTGTCATCGTAAGCGCCACAAGCATGATGACGATGAGGTCACTTCCAAGGATAGTTCCTTGGGTGACGGGTCCACCAAGGTGGCTGAGCCTCTCTTGGTGCCTCCCCTCCATGCGCTTCCACCTCTTAGTCGTCCACCGAAGGTTTCTACCGCTTGGAACCCGGACGTTCTTGATGATGATGACGAGGACGAGTAAGTCTTGCATGTTCCACTCTTAGTCGCGAATTCCTTCTTTTCGTTCTTGTTCTTTATTTTAATTTTTCTTTCCACAGCAGTCTCACGACCATCAGCCTAGGCCGGTATGATTCTTCGATTGGATCTGTGAAGAGAAAAGAGGCAACCGTGAATGAAGCTCCAGCTGCTCAGGCTGCCCGAAGATCTCCAAGTCCTGCAAGAGCGACCACAACTTCGGAGTACGAGCTGCCCAGCTTTGCGGGTGGAGCGTTTGCGAGTAAGGAGGTTTGGAGAAGCTCATCGGACCCTCTGTCCACTGCTCAGGGCAAAGTAAGTCCACTCGTTTCCTTTTATCTTGCTTTGCTTGTTTGGAATTTTTATCGGGTGCACGGCAGTGCTCCCGATGGGAGTAGCCCCGAGTCTGTGGTTAATTTCTTGCAGTTGGCCATAGGCTCAAGTCGAACTCTTCTCCTTTTATCTTTTTTGCCTTGAATTCTATCGGGTGCACCACAGTGCTCCCGATGGGAGTAGCCCCCGAGGCTACACTCGACTATGTATAGTCGGATGTAGGCTCAAATGACTCTCTTTTTTACTTAAACTTTTGCTTTGGGTTTTTGCATGCTCTCCTTGATTCTCTTCCCGCCTTCAGGCGTCGAGTGCTTTCGGCTGAGGCGGAATACGTTTCCCTTCAGGTGGATCGCGACCGGCTCGTCCAGGACTGCCGCTCCCTTCAAAGTAAGTCATTGCACCGTCGTTGTATTCTTATTTTCTTCTTGATTCTAGTCATTGCTCCAACCGCGTTTTTTCCATTGCAGATGAGGTTAACCGCCTGAAGTCTGAGAAAGCGGAGGTTGTCTCTCGAGCGAAAATTCTTGAGACAGAGCTGGAATCCTCTCGTAAGGAGTTGGAGTCCGCCCGCAAGCACGCATCCGATCTTGAGGGGAGTATCACGGGAGCACAGGGGGCCCTGAAGCAGCTGAAGGAGGCGGGTGCAAAGCGCGACACTGACCTTGTCGACTTCATCCTCCATTTGGCTAAGAAACTTGCGGGTAAGTTGTGTTTTGCATTTTCTTCGACTGCGGATTTTATTTACCCTTCTTCGCTGATGATTATTTTATCTTGTCTTATATGCTCTTGGGATTGGGCTGGAGCTTGCCGGGTATCAGCGGGTGGATGCCCTTACTGACGCGTGCACCTAGCTCCAAGAACATGCGAGCGAGATCTGCTCCCATGTAGGCGACGCCACTCGAGTGCTGACGGAGTTCCACGAGCGCCTGTTCGCGGACGCGGCGGTTCCTCCTAACCTGGGCGGCCTTCTGCAAGTCTTCCTGGGCGATGGAGACCTTCTCCACAAGTTTGCGCTTGCGCAGACTGAGTGCGGGGCCAAGACAGCAATCCAATTTGCCTTGGCGCATGGAGTTTCGGGCGACCTGGAAAAGGTGTACTCGGACATTCCTCGCGGCTCTACTGGCAAGAAGGTCGGAATCCGTCCTTTTGGCGCTCGTGCCAAAGTCCTCGCGAAGATGCTTTCTGGAGTGCTTTCTCGTGCTGGTCGCAAGGGACAGTCTTCCGCGAGTGGCACCACTTCTGCAGCCCCGTAGGATAGTTTTTTGTTTTTCTTGTGCTTGTCGAATGTAATGAACCTTGGGATGTATTCCCGTACTTTGTGCTGCGTAATCGAAATATTTTCTGAAATTTTCAGCGTTTTATTCTTGTGCTTTACTTTGTATGCTCCCGATGCGAGTAGCCCCCGAGCACCCGAGTAATGGGTGGTATATTCTCGAGTGGGGTCTTGTAACGTTTCTGAAATTTCTTTCCTCCCTTCCAGGTGGTGGATCCCAGCATAGAATCTTTCGCAGGTTAATCCCCTTGTGGCTGCTGCCAGCACGTTTGCATCACTCCGTGACCGTGTTGCGGATGGCGAGCGCAAGCTGAAAACTCTGCGAGGTGTGGCTGTTGTTGCCAAATTGAAGCAGAGACTTGTGGCTGAGCGTGAGCAGTTTGTGATGGAAGAGCTGGTGGCTGTTGCGAAGGAGATGCTTTGTAAGTTTGCGAGCCCCCGAGTACTTCGATGCCTGCTTCCTTCTCTGTTTTGACTTTTTCGCTGATTTTGTAGTTGTCGAACCTGACGAACTTTGTGAAACCCACTGGGTGGATAACCACATTTCTTATGAGCCGGGTTGTCGTGGGATAATCACGGCAGATGTTACCAGGGGTAACTGATCTTGGGGCAAGTCGACACAGGCGTTCGGGAGAGAGTTTAGCTCAAGGGAAGACATGGTATAACTTGATCTGACAGCCGGCAATCGAAGTCGCCGGATCTCTATTCTCGATACAATAACTCGATTAGGGTTTACACTGGATACTCGATACCACACGATCTTGCTAGGGTTCTTAGATCTCTCTCTCAATCTATACCCGGGGGTCGGTTTATATAGCTCCCGTACCCCCTAACTTACTTTACAAGGCACACCCGGGTCCTACCCAGACACGGCGTGCTAACCCTAACTTTCCTTTACAACACCCACAATCCGGGTCACTAGGCCCACGAGCTTGGGCCTCCACAAACATCTTTATCCCTAGCCGTATCCTTCTCACTGTCTCTGGGCCGGGTTATTCCTCGGATCTTGACATACCGGGTTAGCATCCCCCCATCAGTAGTCCCCAGAATAGCCTGGGCTTCACGGACCTCCTTGAAGCGCTTGCTATTCCCTGAGAAGATATCGATCATGCGGGCACATGGAAACCGAGTTAAGATGCTTTGATATTCTGCTAGGCCTTACTCCATGGAGGCCATGTAATAACCCGGACCTTTCTTCCAAACACTTAAGTTCAAATCCCCAGGCCCAGACCGCAATAAGAAATGCCAAGATCTCACACTTGACAACCAGTCCTGTCATCACGGGCGAACCCCTTCCTTCTTCTAACCCAATGCTTTGCCCAATGTTCTACGCATATCTTGCGAAATCTTTGTAGATAACCATTACCCCGCGATTTCCGGTTTCGGGCCGTTGAGATAAGCTCACCCTTGCCTTATAAATAGCGCTTAGAGGGCAACCCTAAGCCCATCACCACGCCACAACTCCCCCTTTTCTTCCTTGCTCCTAACACCTTCACAGCACCACCGTGAGGAACTCGCGCCTGCTACCAACGCAGGATCAACAGCGGCCGCGCTCGTCCTCGAATCGTTTCGTGCCGCCGCCAAGCGCCACCTTTATACCTCTATTCCTCCCATTCGTGCCACGCCGCTCGTCGCCATCACACTTGGCCCCAATCTCCTCGGTAAGCTCTTCGCAGCCAATTAATTCAGCTTCGCAATTTTCAGTTCATCCAAGATCAGATCTAGGTCAACCCGCAAGCTATTTGTCCGATTGCCTCGAATTAGATTGATTCGGTGCTTGCCAAACACTTTAATCACCTGCCTGATAGTCACAAATGATCCTCCAATCATTATTGATCACCAATTTTGCTTAAAAATTATCCGCGAACTTTTCCATCTAGATCCGTTCCTCCGCCGTTTTCCGCTTATTGCATTAACACCCGGAAAAACCCTCCTTTTCCAGCTATTTCATTTGCGATATAAATATGGGCAACCATCCGTCGTCCCCAAATACCTTTTCCTACGTAAGTGAGCAACAATTTCCATAAGTGTGCTCAATACCCGGACAGCTCTCAACTTCGTACCTTCTTGGTACCTTATACTCGGATATTCCAACATTCCCGGGTCTTATTTCATACATCTTTTTCTTTTTGTGTTTCGCAGGCTGACCCCATGGCTCCCAAGCGACAAGGAAAACATCCGGCTCAAGCGAGGACCACCCAAGCCATATCCGCCAATTGGGGGCGCTCCACAACCACTAAGGCCAAGTTGGACGAACTAACCGAGTTAGGCACCCTCCCCTCTCAGAAAGACATCCACTGGAGGGTGCCGGGTAACGAAACTCATCCCACTCCCGCAGAAGACGAGGTAATCTGCTTTGTAGAGCACGTGACCCGAGGATTTCGCCCTCCGGGTCACCCTTTCTTTAGGGAGGTCTTAGATCACTACGGACTCCGGGTGTTCGACATAGGGCCTAACTCTATGTTGAACATCACCCACTTCATAGTTCTATCTGAGTCGTATTTGTGCATGCCACCAAACCTGACTCTTTTCACTGAGTTATTCCAATGCAAACCGTGCCGCGAAAGCGGCGACGGGGCGCTTCTCACTTGCGGCGGGGTATCCATCCAACGCCGTAGGAATTCTTTAATGCCAACCCTCAACCTGCAATCCTGTGCCAAACATTGGCAGTTATCCTTTTTTTATTGCCGCGATACCTCCTCCGACAGCGAAAAGAAGCTGCCGGGTTACTCAGAGACCCCCCTCAAACCCTCCGAGTCTTTCAGTGCCTTCGCACCAGACTCGGACAGGGAAGCAATCCTTCCTGCACTAGCCAAAATAGCCATTCTCTCGGCCCAAGGCCTCCTAGGGCTCAATTTGATAAAGACATGGGTCGACTTCCGAATCCAACCTAATTCCATCCGCACCAAATTGATGTGCGAGTATTCGGGTCACACTACAGATGCACTTCGCTATTCCTCCAAAAGCTTTGCGACCGGTGACACTATCAAGACCATCAAGAGCCTCTTGGCAGAGAAGCTGGAGGTGATAAAGGGCATCTCCGGGTTACCTCCGTTCACTCGGGAAAATCCAGCTCCAACGGTAATACCCGGCACTCATAACTTGTTTCCACATTTCAACTCGATACTGCTTCTAAACCTTAACTTTATCTTTTTACTTTAGGCTGATGACCCCTTCTGGAGAGTGGACCCACTCCCCCCCTCCAGAGACCCGGAAGAGGAGGACGAGACGACTGACGACAGCGAAGGTACTCACCCAGGATCTGCATACTTTTGCTTGTATTACTTTCCTTTCGTCTGTCTTTTTCCCAATGAATACACATCTGGTTCGCAGGGCTGGAGGACGAAGGTGGAAACAACGAGGATGACCCGGAGAGAACCGAGTCTGACCCAGAGGCAACAGCCGGGGCCAAGAGGAAAAGCAGGGGGACAGTATCCAAGGTTCCTTTTTCCTCACTATCTTCTGAATCTTACTCCTTTGACGCCATGCGAAGACTTAACCATCAATTATCAAATTCGCCGTGCTTGAAGGAATCTTTCCCCGCCAATCGCAGGGTAACTCGGAGCTCCCCAGGCGAAGATCCACTTAACCCGGGCATTTCCGCCCCCTCGGTCCCTCGTGGCAGTGCTCCTCCATCTCGCTCTTCCAACTCTCCTCAGCGCCACCCTTCTCCTAACCACCCACGTGCCGGGCAATTCCGGGTTCCATTAGTGGTTCCTGCGAATACCTCATCTACTTCAAGTGGCGAGCTCCCATCGGATTACACCGTAAATGCCGGGTAAGTTTTTGCCTTACTATTTCTTTTTGCCTCTAGCGAACTTTCATCCGAGCCACCGTCATCATTAATAACTGCCTTTTTTCGTCTTTCTTTCAGTGCTCAGGTCACCGTCAGTGACCCGGAAAACACAGAAACGGATAACCTCCAGGTGGAGAAGCCGACTGATGACGCAGACGCCGCAACTGGTGGTGATGCGGCCACTAACCGGGAACAAGGCCCTCTGAACAATCCACTTTCCCAAACCGTCGGATCTCCTTCCTTATCGGAACCAGTAGACGAAGAGATAGAAATTCTAGATACAAAGATGAGCCCTCCCAACCCGGACACTCAGACTGTCCGGGTCTCCACTCCAAATGCAAGGGGAACCCCCCTACCAGATGATCAAGCTGCCGGCTCTTCCGGGACTCGCTCCGAGGAGTTAACTTTTGCCCAGATGCTAGAGACCCTGCGCGCCTTAAGGGCTAACGAGGAAAATATCTTGGGGTCTTTGATAACCAAACACGAGGTAAGTTTGATTAATGTTGCTTGTACCTTTGTCCAGTCCCCAAGTTCCGAGGGAGTTCATTCATGACTTGCTCGGTACTTTTATTATGCCAATGACTGATAACTGTGCTCTTCTACCTGACCAATGCTTTCTTAACATCCATGCAGTCTTACGCGACTCAGTACGAGGAGAAACTTGCGGACGCCGCCAAGCTCGTTGAAAAGGAGATATCTTTACGTGAAGCAGCAGAGGCTGAAGCCAGGAGGAACAGGCAATTAATGAAGAAGTACCGAAGAAGGGCTCACCAAGCCGAAGATGACCTGACAAGCCTTTCCGTCGAAATATCTGACACCTATCGTTCTTTGCTTGGTATGCTTCCTTCTCCGGTTTTATCCTTTTGACAAACAGCAAAAGTTGTCCGACTTATATCTTCATTTTACTTCAGGCCCGGACGAAGCCATGCCGGACGAAGATGACATTGCCAAGCTGAAAACCATAAAGAGTACTATCCGGCAGCTATGTGCCGGAACCAGATGGATCCTTGACGAGTTACGGTGTCCGGGTAGAGGACATGTTGACCTGAGGAGGCTGTTGGACGCCCTATCCACTGTTCCCGAGTGGATTCGGCACTGGAAGCGCTCATCTTGCCGGGTTGGAGTGACCCGGGGGCTTGCGCTTGCGAAAGCTTATCTCCCCAAGCTCGAGTTAGCGAAGCTTATGGGCGGCTTCCCAGAGTTCAAGCTTGACGGATCCAAGTTTTCAGTAAAGGATTTCCAGGCCGTCCAGAAGGAGGTCCGTTACCCGGCCAGCGTAATTGCTGATGAACTGGATGTTAACATACTTGTTCCAGCATATGATTCTGCCGACAAAGCAATTAAGTCGGATCTTCCTGAGCCTTATGACATGCTGGCCCGATGGAAGGAGGAAGCTGCTGCGATAAGGGCGGAGGCTGCCAAGAAACAAGCTGAAGCCGGCTCTGCTCCTGCTGCCTCAACATCAGTCGTTCCGCCCCCTGCAGGGGCTGGCGCCGCCGATCCGGGTGTTGCTGCTACCACCAATGATGGCAAGGGTAAGGCCAAGATGGGCGCCGAGTGATATATGGTTTCCGATGCCTCTTCTTAAGCGTCAGTCGGTCGACATACTTTTTGAAACAGTCATTTTTTAGGCGGTGCGCCTGTGCACCTTTGATATTTTTTCACCAGTATTTTGTAATGCACACTAAGGCCTTGATATACTCGATGCCTGTTCCGACCTTTGTAAGTTTAAGCTCATCTGTTCTCGATATCTGGTTTTATTTATTGCTCCTTTTGTGAAAACTCAATTTCCGGGTCTCATGGGTATTGACAAGCGGATTTTGCTTCGAAGTCCCCAAGTCCCCAAGACTCGGATATTTGGATTTTTGCAACTATACAAGTAAGCCAGTTCTTTTCAAGATTTCAAGCTACCGGGCCCGGATTGCCGAGCCTAGGACACTTGATCTTGAAAAGGAAACAAAATGCTTATTGCTATTTTCACAAAGATCCATGAGTTGTTTCACATCGGTTTTGAAGTTAGGCTTAATAGTCATTGAGTTTCCAGCTATTCAGCCTTGTACTCTGCATAACTTGTGGTTTAGATGACCCTTTTGACTGTCTTGTACTGTAAGTCGGCTTTCGCGTGGATACCATGTTGTTACATCAATACGAAGACGTAGCCAGCCAATTCCCGTCGGGTTTCATGACTAACTGCCATCGTAAGCGAACAAATCATGCCACTTTAATGCGAGTCACATCGAGCTTAAGTAAGAGTAGCCAAGAAATTTGGACTTCTTTGTCCGGTTATAAGATTGTAGCCGTACTCGTTTGCGAGTAATCGGCCCTTATAACTCATAGGCATCATGGCCGGGTCTTTGAGTTTGTAACTGTGCTATTTAAGCGATCAGCCCCCAAGACCTAGATATACGCATCGTACTGAGAATACATAACCTGATAACAACCATCTCTTTTCTTGATAACC
Source organism: Alopecurus myosuroides (assembly GCA_028641055.1). NCBI lineage: Eukaryota > Viridiplantae > Streptophyta > Magnoliopsida > Poales > Poaceae > Alopecurus > Alopecurus myosuroides. The sequence goes on from CM054058.1 coordinate 246,937,654, forward strand.
ATCTCTTTACTTGATATGAAAAACTGATAACAACCATCTCTTTTCTTGATAACCATCTCTTTACTTGATATGAAAAATGTAGGTCAGCAAGCCGCCTCATTAAAAACCCGTCCAGTCCCCAAAGGTGCCCTGGATAGGAAAAGAGTACGTCAGAAAACCTGCTGCCTATTACATCGTGCAATTCCACTTGCCAATATAGTCTTTACTAAGTATAATACGGACGCAGCTGAGCCACGTTCCATGGTCTATCTCTTTCTTGCATAGATGAAGTGGTGTGTGCGGTGTCATTGACTGTAGCCGACTCTTCCCTTGAATCTATCAAATAATATGATCCGTTATGTAGGCTCCGGCTTATGATAAATGGTCCTTCCCATGGTGGTGATAATTTGTGTTTTCCTTCGTTTGACTGTACCAGACGCAGAACCAAATCTCCTTCCTGGAATACCCGGGTCTTCACACGCTGGCTATGATACCTCCGTAGATCTTGCTGATATATGGCTGATCTTTCCAGGGCTTGTTCTCTTTGTTCTTCTAACATATCTACGGCGTCCTGCCGGGTTTTTTCGTTCTCTACTTCGACGTAAGCTGATATTCTGGGCGAATCGTGAATAATATCACTTGGTAACACTGCTTCCGCACCATAGACCATGAAGAAGGGTGTCATCTGAGTGGATCTGTTAGGTGTAGTGTTGATACCCCAAACCACAGACGGAAGTTCCTCAACCCATGCGCCAGCAGCCCTAACACAGGGGACTCGCAACCGTGGTTTTAACCCACGAAGCAATTCTTGGTTTGCTCTCTCCACTTGCCCATTGGCCTGCGGGTGAGACACTGATGCAACATCAAGCCGGATGCCATTGTTGCCACAGAATTTCTCCATCTCGCCAAGAGACATGTTAGTTCCGTTGTCGGTGATTATGCTGTGGGGATACCCAAACCGGTAGATAATCCTTTTCAGGAACTTGACTGCTGTAGCCGCTTCGCAATTAGTAACTGGCATAACCTCAACCCACTTGGTAAACTTGTCAATAGCCACCAAAAGATGTGTCTTCTTGCATGGTGACATATGGAAGGGACCAACCATGTCCATACCCCAGACGGCGAACGGCCAAGTTAATGGGATGGTCCGTAATTCCATAGCCGGTACGTGTGTTTGGCGAGCGTACCTTTGACATCCGTCACATCTTGCTACCAAACGTTCTGCATCCGCTAGAGCCGTAAGCCAGAAAAATCCGTGTCGATAAGCTTTAGCCACCAGAGACCTTGTAGATGCATGATGCCCACAGTCGCCTTCGTGTATTTCCTTGAGAATCTGTCGGCCTTCTTCTGGCGCTACGCAGCGCAAGAAGACTCCTGTTGCGCTTCTCTTGTATAATTCTCCATTGATGATAGAATACCCCTTTGCTCGCCTCAGAATTTGTCTTGCTAATACCTCATGTTCTGGTAACTCGCCCCGTGATAGGTAGGCCAGGTATGGCTCTGTCCACTCGGGGATGGCATGTACTGTGGCCACGTACTCCAAATCCGGGTCTTGATTTGCCAGTTCTTCCTCAGACTCGGTTTTAACTGATGGTCGCCACAACTCGTCCAGGAACACATTAGGTGGAACCGGCTCTCTACGCGAGCCGAGTCTGGCGAGTGCGTCTGCTGCCTCGTTTTTTCTTCTGTCTATGTGCTCCACCTCATACCCGGAAAAGCACCCGGCAACCCTGTCGACCTCCCTGCGATATGCTGCCATAGTTGCATCCTTTCTGTCCCAAGTTCCCGATACCTGTTGTACCACAAGATCCGAATCTCCGAAGCATCGTATCCTTTTAATGTTCATTTCCTTGGCTACCTTTAAACCATGCAACAGGGCCTCATACTCGGCCACGTTGTTTGAGCAATCAAAGTGAATTTGCAGTACGTAACTCAATTTGTCTCCCTTGGGCGATGTCAGCACTACTCCAGCTCCTGATCCCTCATATTGCTTTGACCCATCGAAGTGCATGGTCCATGACTCGGATTTTGGAACTGTGGTAGCCATACCTGTATGTGTCCAGTCGTTAACGAAATCAATTAAAGCTTGGGACTTGATTGCTGACCTGGGTTCGTAGTTTATGTGATAATCTCCCATCTCTATTGCCCACTTGGCTATTCTTCCCGTCGCGTCCGAGTTTCTGATAATATCCGACATTGGTATTGAGCTGACCACCGTTATAGGATGTTCTTGGAAATACGGCTTCAACTTCCTGCTGGCCATGAAGACTCCGAACACCAACTTTTGCCAATGTGGATAGCGCTGCTTTGCTTCTGATAATACTTCACTGACGTAATAAACCGGCCTCTGAACCGGGTGATCTTTTCCATCCTCTTTGCGTTCCACGACAACCACTGCGCTAACGGCTCGGGGGCCAGCCGCTACGTATAGCAACATAGGCTCCTTAGGACCCGGCGCCGCTAGTACTGGTGCCTCAGACAACTGCTTCTTCAATGCCTCGAGCGCTTCATCCGCCTCTTGATCCCACACGAATTTATCTGATTTCCGCAAGAGCCTGTACAAGGGTATTGCTTTTTCTCCAAGTCTGGATATGAACCGACTCAAGGCTGCTACGCAGCCCGTGAGCTTTTGGACATGCTTCAAGTTCTCCGGCTTTTTCAAACTCTGGATTGCCTTGATTTTATCTGGATTTGCCTCAATTCCTCTCTCGGAAACTATGAAGCCGAGTAATTTCCCAGCCGGAACTCCGAACACGCACTTCGTTGGATTAAGCTTCATCTGGTACCTCCTCAGGTTTTTGAATGTCTCCTTTAGATCATCGATAAATGTCTCCGCCTTCCTGGTCTTAATGACCACGTCATCCACATAAGCATGGACGTTACGTCCGATTTGGTCCTCAAAGCACTTTTGAATACACCGTTGGTAAGTTGCGCCAGCGTTCTTCAACCCAAATGTCATAGTTTTATAACAAAAGGCCCCAAACGGGGTTATGAATGATGTTTTCTCCCAATCCTCCCTTTTGAGCTTAATCTGATGATACCCGGAATATGCATCCAGGAAGCATAACAGATCGCTTCCAGCTACTGCGTCTATAATCTGATCTATCCTTGGGAGCGCGAACGGATCCTTTGGGCAATGCTTGTTAAGACTAGTGAAGTCAATGCACATCCTCCACTCGTTGGTCTTTTTCATCACCAGAACCGGGTTAGCCAACCAATCCGGGTGAAATACTTCCATGATAAAGCCGGCTGCCAGTAGCCGAGCGATCTCTTCGCCTATAGCTTTCCTTCTTTCCTCATTCATTTTCCTCAAACCTTGTTTCACGGGCCTGGACTTGGGATCCACATGCAAACTGTGCTCAGCCAATTCTGTAGGGATACCCGGCATGTCGCTGGGTGTCCAGGCAAACACATCTGCATTCGAGCGAATGAACTCCACGAGCGCTCCCTCCTGCTCTTTTCCCAGGTTAGACCCTACGGTAAACTGCTTAGTAGAATCCCCTTCGACAAAATCTATCTTCTTGGTGTCTTGCGCTGCCTTGAATTTTGCTCTCTCATCCTCAGTATTCGGCTTTTTCAAGGCTGTTCTATCGTCCGGGTTTACTTGAGACCGGTAATATTCGAGCTCTTCCTTCCTGCATGCCTGCTCGGCCATAACTGAATCTCCTTCGTCGCACTCGGCCGCTATATCCCGGTTCCCATGTATAGTGATGGTCCATTTAGGACCCGGGATTTTCAGCTGCAAATACACGTAGCACGGCCTAGCCATGAATTGGGCGTAAGCCGGCCTCCCCAACAGCGCGTGGTAAGGACTGCGCAACTTGACCACCTCGAACGTGAGCCACTCCACTCGATAATTATCCGTCGATTCCCCAAAAGCAACTTCCAAGGTGATCCTTCCCTCGGGGCTCGCCGAGTGACCCGGTACGATCCCGTGAAAGATTGTTGAACTTTTCTGCAGCTGGGACTCTTTGAGACTCATCCGTAAGAAGGTCTCCCAATAAAGGATGTTGATGCTACTTCCACCGTCCATCAGGACCTTCTTCAGCTCGTAACCATTAACCTGTGGAGCGACCACCAACGCCAAGACTCCTGGACGCTCCACCTTTTCCGGATGATCTCTTCTACTCCACGTTATCTCTTGTTCTGCCCATCTAAGATATCCCGGCGCGGCTGATGAAACCGAATTTGCCGCTTGCTTTGATGTCTCTTTGTTCCTACTAGAAGTTCCTGTAGTATGCACATGATATTGTCCTTTTAAGTTAGTCGTTCGTACCGTGTCGACGAAGATATTGATCCGGCCGATCGTCAATATAAATCCGGACTCGAGGTGATCCGATTCTGGCCCCCAGCCGGGATCGTCCATCGACTTTTCTTCTTCGTGGTCGATGTAGATTTCGCCAATGACAAGATCCTCCATGCCCTTCCGAGCTTCTCCCGTGATGTAAACACCTTTGGACGCAGGCCCCACGGTGGGCGCCAACTGTCGTGGGATAATCACGGCAGATGTTACCAGGGGTAACTGATCTTGGGGCAAGTCGACACAGGCGTTCGGGAGAGAGTTTAGCTCAAGGGAAGACATGGTATAACTTGATCTGACAGCCGGCAATCGAAGTCGCCGGATCTCTATTCTCGATACAATAACTCGATTAGGGTTTACACTGGATACTCGATACCACACGATCTTGCTAGGGTTCTTAGATCTCTCTCTCAATCTATACCCGGGGGTCGGTTTATATAGCTCCCGTACCCCCTAACTTACTTTACAAGGCACACCCGGGTCCTACCCAGACACGGCGTGCTAACCCTAACTTTCCTTTACAACACCCACAATCCGGGTCACTAGGCCCACGAGCTTGGGCCTCCACAAACATCTTTATCCCTAGCCGTATCCTGCTCACTGTCTCTGGGCCGGGTTATTCCTCGGATCTTGACATACCGGGTTAGCATCCCCCCATCACGGGTAGCTCGAAGCCTCATGCGAACAACTTCTGGTCTGACCGTAGCCAAGGTTTTGTTATGGCTACCCTAAAGTATCGGGCAAGTCAGGCGAAAATACTCGTTGAATCATGTCGCGAGGCTCTGTCTTCTGTGCATCGTGCGTTTTATCCCTTGGGTGCTGTTCCAGAAGATTTGAGCGGTTTGCTAAGGATTTTTCGTTGAGTAGGGGAAGTTCAAGAGTGTGTACGCCAGCAGCTTATCAGCGGATCTCAAGTACCCCTTGCCTTTGTTCGGCTGTGGCATCCTGAGGTCAACTTTAGCTCGGTGGCGCGGCTTCCTGACTCGAGAGGTCCTTCAGTTGATCTTTCTCCTCATTATGCTGTCGTGCATCCTGCAGCGGAGCAGATTGTTCGACTGACCTCCGAGGAGATTGATCAATTGCTTGCGGATGCGACTGCTCATCGTCAGTTGTAATTGTAATATGTAAATATCCTGTATTTTGTTGTAAGGTGTTAGAAGGCGTAAGCCTTCTGACCTTGTATAGTTCACTCGATATATTTAAGGTGTTTATAAGGTGTGTACCTTGTTGTACCTTGTGTTTGCAGTACTCGAAGGAGTTTTATTATGCTAGTTAGGCGTAGCCCCCGTGTGTTTGGGATGTATACCTGTCGTTTTTAGCATGTAAGATAGAAAATGCGATATCTATGGTTGAGAAACCATGTGTTTATTGATATGGCTGAGAAGCCATGTGTTTGATCGAGCTACAAAGTGGCTGGTACAGCCTTATTTCTTACGAGTAGAATAATCCTAGAGGTAGAACTTGCGGAGATGCGCAACATTCCATGGGTTGGAGTAGATACCACCGGTCTTCGGGTTCTTCAATAGATAGGTGCCTCATGTGATAACTTCATGTATTATGAAGGGTCCTTGCCATGGTGGCTCGATCTTGTGTCCTTCCTTTTGTTTGAGTCGCAGTACCAGGTCTCCAACCACAAAAGATTTGTGGTGTATACGGCGACTGTGATAGTTGCGCAGTGATTGTTGGTAGACAGCGGATATTGCGAGTGCAATGTCCCGGATCTCGTCCAGTGCGTCCACGTCTTATGCGAGTGCCTTGTTTGAGGTTTCTTCGCTGTATGCGACAACTCGTGGGGTACTGAATTTGACATCTTCGGGAAGGACAGCTTCAGCTCCGTATACCATGAAAAATGGCGTGTAGTTTGTTGGCCAATTTGGTGTTGTGCGTAGGCTCCACAGTACTGATGGTAGTTCTTCGGCCCAGTTCCCTGCCGCTGAGTGCAGTCGATCAAGCAGCCGCTTCTTTAAGCCAGCCGAAACTAATCCGTTGGATCGTTCGACTTGGCCGTTAGTTTGCGGGTGAGCCACCGAGGCGAAGCTGAGGGTGATTCCTTTCTCTTCGCAGAAGTCATGTGTTTCCTTGGCTGTGAAGTTGCTTCCATTATCCGTGATGATATTGTGTGGTATGCCAAATCTGCACACGATGGAGTCGAGGAATCTCACGGCGCACTCGGCGTGCGCGGAGGTGACTGGCGTAGCCTCTATCCACTTTGTGAACTTGTCGACTGCCACGAGCAGGTGGGTGTATCCTCCAGGTGTTGACTTGCGCAGGGGTCCCACCATATCAAGCCCCCATTGAGCAAAGGGCCAGGCGATATGGATCATGTGGAGTTCTGTGGCAGGGGCGTGTGGCTTGGGCGCGAACCTCTGGCAAGCATTACATCTATCGACTAGGTCTTTGGCATCTCTGGCTGCCATGAGCCAGTAGAATCCTGCCCTGAAAGCCTTGCCTACGATTGTCTTACAACTGGCGTGGTGCCCGCAATCTCCTTGGTGCATGTCTCGTAGCTGCTCCTTGCCGTCTTCGGGTGCTATGCATCTCTGCAATATTCCTGATATGCTTTGTTTGTATAGTTCTCCGTTGATCACCCGAAAGGATTTGCTGCGTCGTACTATTTGTCAGGCCTCGCATATGTCTGCTGGGAGTTGTTTGTTGGACAAGTAGTCAAGGTATTTGCGCATCCAGACTGGCTCGACCAGAAAAACTTGCCTTGAAATGTTGTGGATGAGCTCGATAATAGCAATTTGCGGGCTGGTGCCCGTCTCCACTGTTGCGGGTGTTCCCGCTGGCTTTTTGACCTTGACTGATCGCTTGATCATTCTTTCGAAGTAGATTCCGCGCGGTATAGGTGTGTTTGTGGACCCCATGTTTGCCAGATTATCTGCCCCCTTATTGCTTGATTGCGATATGTGCTTCAGTTTGCACCCTTTGAAACTTCCTTCGAGCAGATTGTACATGTCACGATAGGTGACCATGCTATCCGTGATAGCATCGCATCCTTCATTGTCTGCTGCACGATGAGGTTTGAGTCTCCATATATCATCAATCGGGTGGCTCCGCAGGCGATCGCCATTTTCATGTCGTGGAGGAGGGCCTCGTATTCTGCGTCGTTGTTGGATGATGGATCATCGGGTGGGAAGTCCAATCTTAAGACGTACTACAGCTTATCACCTCTGGGAGAGATGAGGATGACCCCGGCTCCAGCTCCTTCATTTCTTTTCGACCCGTCGAAATACATGATCCAGTTTCTCGTGTATTCTGGTGGTCCTGGTGTTTGCAGCTCCGTCCACTCGCTTAGGAATTCCACGACTACCTGGGACTTTACAGAGTTGCGTCCTGCGTATATTATGTCCCAGCTGCCTAGCTCGATGCTCCACTTTGCGATTCGTCCGGATGCCATGGGGTTTTTCATGATAGTACCGAGTGATGCGTCATTTAGCACCGTGATGGTATGTTTCTGGAAGTAATGCTTGAGCTTTCGGGCGGTGAGCACCACGCCACACGCGAGTTTCTGATAGTGAGGGTATCGTTGTTTGCATGGCGAAAGCACCTCGCTGATGTAATATATTGGTCGCTGAACGCCGTATGCCTTTCCCTCCTCTAGCCGCTCGACTATGATAACCGTGCCGACGACTTGGTTTGTTGCGGCTAGGTATAGGTACAGGGGTTCTTTCTCCCGTGGTGTTGCCTGGACGCGTTTGCTCTGCAGTACTTTCTTCAGATCGAGGAACGCCTTTTTTGCTTCGGGTGTCCACTCGAACTTATCTGTTTTCTTCAGCAGCTTGTAGAAGGGCAATGCTTGCTCGCGTAATCTTGCGATGAATCTGCTCAGAGCGGCTAGCCGCCCTGCGAGCTGCTGCACGCCGCGAAGATTGGTTGGCTTCTTCATTGTCAAGATTGCTTGAATTTTCTCCGGATTGGCTTCGATTCCTCGAGCGGACACCAAATACCCGAGAAGTTGTCCTGCAAGCACGCCAAAGACGAATTTTGTCGGGTTGAGTTTGATCCTGTACACGTTGAGAGCGTTGAATGTCTCCCTGATGTCCTCGAGAAGCGTGTCCTCCACTCGAGTTTTTATGACGATGTCGTCAACGTACACTTGCACGTTCTTGCCAATGAGCTTGGCGAGGCATTTTTGCATGCAACGCTGATATGTAGCGCCTGTGTTTTTTAGCCCGAAGGGCATTGTCGTGTAGCAGTATACACCGTGAGGTGTGATGAACATTGTCTTCTCCTCATCCTCCTTTTTTATCCTGATCTGATTATAGCCCGAGTAGGCATCCAAGAAGGAGAGGCGCTGGAAGCCTACGGTGGAGTCCACGATCTGGTCGATCCGTGGCAAGGGGAAGTTATCCTTAGGGAAGTTTTTGTTCAACAACATGTAGTCGATGCACACGCGAAGGATGTCGGTGTTTTTCTTCGGGACCATTACCGGGTTTGCTAACCAGGTGGATATTTTTTATCTCTCTGATGAATTTTGCGGCGAGTAGTCGATTCACCTCTTCTCCGAGTGCCTTCTGTTTTGGCTCGGAGAACCGTCGGGTCGTTTGCTTGATAGGTTTGGCATCTTTGAAAACTTCGAGTGAGTGCTCGGAGAACTCAGTGGGTATCCCTGGCATATCTGAAGGCTGCCAGGCGAATATTTCCTAGTACTCACGGAGGAGTTCGACGAGCGAGCCTTCCTATGCAGGAGAGAGGGTGGTGGACACCACCCACGTCTTCGCGGATTCTGTCGGGTGCACTTGATGCTTTCGAGTGTTGTTGTTTGCACTGAACTTGAGTTTTGGAGCGTTCTTTTTGGTGAGTGGCATCACGGAGTGGTCCGTGGTCTTAGCCAATTCTTCCAACTCCTCCTGCATCCCGAAAGATTTCGTGATCTCATTGAACTCAATGTCGCACTTATCGGATTTTCGGAAGTCGCCATCTATGGTGATGGTGCCGTATTTTCCTAGGATTTGAGCTTCAAGTAGGCGTAGTGGGGTACTGCCATGAATCTCGCGAACGCTGTTCGGCCGAGAATGGCGTGGTACAGTGAGGGCCAGTCGACTACCTCGAAGTCGAGGAATTCTAGCCTGTAGTTTCTTGGTCCTCCGAGCACCACCTCCAAGTTGATTGTTTCGAGTGGTCGGACTGCTTTGCCTGGTACTATCCCGTGAAATGATGTTTCTGACTCTGCGAGTCCGTCCAGCTTCCTGTTCATCTTACGGAGTGTGTCCGCATAAATGATGTTGATCCCGTTGCCGCCGTCCATGAACACTCGCACGAGTTCGTAGTTGCCTATCTGTGCCTGAATGATGAGCGCGGCGTGTCCTGGTCGGTATACCCGAGGGAGATTCCCATCTTTGGAGAAAGTTATCGACTGATCTGCCATCTTCAAGTATTCGGGTGTGCACGGTGGAGCTTGTACTGCCATGACCACTTGGCGTGTGTTTATTTTCTGGACCCTACGGGAGGGGCAGATTTTCTGTATCATCCCGAGGAGTCCTCTTGGGTTCGGGTACCCGTTGCCTCCCTGGTTTGCGGCGGGTGGTGCTGGTAGCGTGGCTAACACCACGTTTTTGATGTCCTGGTGGAGGTAGGGGTTGTGGCGAGTGGAATCCCTGATGTACTCCTCCTGGGAGCTGTGGGTAGCCCTGATTGACTGCGGCTCTGTTTTTCTTCGTGTAGGCCTTGCGGAAGTCCTGAAACTTTCGACAGTCCTTGTGGAGGTGGGTTGCCTTGGTCTTTCCTGTGCGCTTATCTGTGAATAGATGTAGCGTGCAATAACCGTCAAGGTCCTCCTCGGGAGTTTATCCTCTGGCTTTGCCTTCCAGTCGCGACTTCCACAAGGTCCGCTGTCGCAATTTCTTGTAAACTCTGCCGCAACCTGTTCTTCTCGATCATCGTGATCATAGTGTTTTCTCTTTCTCTTTCAACCATGGCGGTCGTCCTCAGGGGCTGGCAAAGATGCCTTCTCGTTGTGCACAGAGTCTTCACCATTGGCCCATCTGTCGGCTGTGGCCATCAGCTCCCCGATGGTTTTGGGTGCGGCTCGCCCCAACTTTTCTCTGAAGGCGGCTCGTCGATCTCCTTTGGTGAAAGCTTCGACTGCAACTTCCTTCGATATGTTTCCCGCTGTATTTTTGAGCGTGGTCCACCGCTGAATGTACTCGCGAGTAGACTCACCACTCTTCTGCTTACAAGCCCGCAACTCCTCAATGGACGCGAGTCTTTTGTATGTTGCTTGGAAGTTCTTTCAGAAGTCGTAAGTTAGATCGTCCCATGATCCGTAGCATGCCCTCTGTCTTCCTTCGAGCCAGCTGCGTGCAGCGCCTACAAGATGTAGGTTGAGGTACTGCATAGCCGTTTTCTTGTTCCCACGTTGGCATTTGACTGCCGTGAGGTAATCTGATAGCCTTGATTTGGGTTCTAGCGAGCCGTCGTACTTTGGGATCTCCGTAGTAAGCTTAAATCTTTTAGGCATCCGTGCCTCGTGGATGTCGCGGGTGAAGCACAGCGCACCACAGGCTTCTTCGTCGGAAGAGGTGGATAGGGACCATGCGCGGTTCCTTATCGCTCGGGCTTTGTTGACCTTGTTTTGCGCGATGTGAGATCTCACATTGTGTTCGGTCTGGTCGCGATCGTCCTCCTTCCGCGGCTCCTTGCTGCAGTGTCGCGAGCGGCTGCTATGATGCCACGGACTGCGATCACGATCTCTTGGGCTGTCGTCGCTGCTACTCGGGCTATCACCGCGGCGCCGGGCTTCCTTTCCTCGGGCGCGACGAGGTGATTCCTTCCTTCTAGGTGATGTACTCCCGCGTCTGCGAGGTGTTTCTTTGTCTTTCCGAGGGGTCTTCTCAGTCTCTTGTGTTGTCGCGTGCTTGCGGCCTTGGGCGGAGAGTCTCGCGGCTGTCATGCCTAGCCCCTTCTGGACTTGTCGATATTGTTCCGCGCGGGGGTCATTCTCTCCTGGCTGCTTCGCCTGCAGGTACGTGGCTGCTGCCAGGACCACGGCAGTGGGAGTCGTCGAGTGCATGTTGCCGTCGTCGTCGACGTGCATAAGGGATGTCTCGAATGTTTTACTGATTTCGCTAAGGGATTCGCGATCCAAGGCTGCGGTATTCGAGACGTATCTTTTCTTCGGGGGATATTTCCCTACCGAGTGAGTTTTGGAGAGTTCCGCACGGTGTAGACTTGATTCGTCCGCCAATTTCTTCCGCTCGTCCAGATTCTTGCGGGCCTCCTTGATCAGCTCTGCTGCTTTCACCAGATGATAGTGGTAGGCAGTTAGATCTTCTTGGGGGGCTCCTTCTTCAATCGGCTGGCCTAGACGGACAGCCGTTTTTGCCTTGAGCCAGGCGTCTCGCGATACTTTGTTGTGCTCTCGCTCCTTCAGGCTGTTTTCAGTTTCTTCGGGTGGCTCAGTCGATCCTGCCATGCAGACCTGGGCCAGATATGACCCGCGAGTCCTAGGCGTAGGTTGACAGGTTTTACCGACCCAAGAAGGTTCCTCAACCGTGATAGTGTGGAAGTTGCGAGTGCTGGGGAGGATGGATCCGCCGCTGGGCGCTGAGTCGCGACCAGCGTCGCTGGACAGCGAGTCGAAGATCGCCGGGCTCGAGACGGACTCAGAGTCCGAGTCGCCGAGATCGATCTGCTCGGGGAAGTGCAGGATTCCTGCTTTGTTGGCGTGGAAGCGGAGGCTCCCGAACGTCAGGCTGAGGCTTTTCTCCAACCCGCTGAACGCCGGGCGTGATTCCGTCGAGTGGGGCGCGATGCTGATAGACCCGAATCGGATCGAATCTGCCGAAGTCGAGGTTCCGGGGCTCCAGCTGAAGGTTGGCGATGATGAGGCTGAAGACGCCGTAGACCCAACACCCGCTGTTCCCACAGACGGCGCCAATTGTCGAATAGTCATCTCAACAAGTCCCTCGGATGAACCGGTGGGGTTTCGATTAAGAGAAGGTGTAGGCGCTGGTCATAATCGTTGGCTAACAGGGGGCACGATTTACCCAAGTTTGGGGCCCTCGTAGAGGTAAAACCCTTACTCCTGCTTTTGTCGATCTGTATTATCAATAGATCGGTTACAATGGGGGCGTGCTCGAGTCGAGAGTATGATCTCGAACTCAAGGCTTTGGTGGTGCAAAATTGCTTGGATCCCCCTCTCGGTGGTTCTCCTGGCCTTATATAGATGGCCAGGTCTCAAACCGTCCCCGGGGGGGGGTTACAAACCCTAGCTCTAGGTCGGTTTAATGTTTCCTTCTTGACCCGCAAGACTTTGCGGGTGGGCTTCAATTGGGCCTTCTAGAACTGTAGGTGGCACTTCCCTCTGGGCCTAGGTGTTGGGCCTTGGAGCGGGTAGCCTCACCCGATAGGTCCAGGATTCATCCCCATGTCACCTCTCCTAAAAAATAGACATTCCTCCACAATGTCAAATTTTAATACCTTTGTTTAATAGAATAAAAAGCTCTAGCACATGAGTAATCCCTGCTTCCCTCTACGAAGGGCCTTTCTTTTACTTTTATGTTGAGTCTCCATCTTCTAACTTTATGCACAATTGAGAGAGCATTTTTGGCATTCTGGGTTCTATGTGCATTTGTCCCATAAACATCAATAATTACTTCATGATGTGATATTATTTGTTCTTAAATTATTTGTTCTAGTCTTCCTCTTGAACTTTGAAACTGTCCTGGTATTTATGTTTTGTCCCACTCTTAAGGACTAGCGAAATACCACTTTGCCATGCTTTGTCTATGCTTGAAACAAACGTTTATCTTTCTTTGCATTATTATCCATGATCCTTTATTTAAGATACTCTTCGTGATCCAAAGTAATTGCTATGCTTTATTATTAAAGTTCTATTTATCATGTTTGTGTTGAAGTTTTATGATCTCAGCATACATATGCTTTTACATTTTAATGATCAAGATTATGATAAGTAGCATGTCACCTCTGAAATTATTGTTTTATCATTTACCTACTCGAGGACGAGTAGGAACTAAGCTTGGGGATGCTTGATACGTCATAAACGTATCCCTAATTTCTTATGCTCCATGATCATATTATGCCAATTTCTACATGTTTTCTCCCTTATTTATAGCATTTTCATACATTTTCTAACCTATTAACAAGATGCCAAGTGATAGTTCCCCGTTTTCTGTTGTTTTTGGTTTCAGAAAAGTTGTTCTGGAAACTTCTTCGGAATTGGACCCCACAAAGCCCGAAGTGCCCATTTCCCCCGGAAGCATCCAGAAGACCGAAGAGGAGTCGAAGAGGGGCCACACCATGGGCTGGCACGGGGCCCCTGGCCGCGCCAGCTATGGGTGTGGGGCCCCCTGGCCTCCACCGCCTCTGCCCTTTCTCCTATTTATTCCCCCCGGATGGAAAACCCTAGGCACCTGATCAAAAATCCCGAAAAAGTTCCGCAGCCGCCGTCGTCGTCAACCCTAGATCAGGAGGGTTCTGGAGTTGTTTTCCGGCACCCTGGCGGAGAGGAAATCATCACTGGAGGCTTCTACATCACCATGCCTGCCTCGGAGTGATGCATGAGTAGTTCATCCCTGGACTACGGGTCCATAGCAGTAGCTAGATGGTTGTCTCCTCCTTATATGCCTCCATGTTTAGATCTCGTGAGCTTCCTATCATGATCGAGATTGATCTTATGTAATTCTATATGATGTGTTTGCTGGGATCCGATGAATATTGACCTTATGCCACGTTGATTATAGTCTTTATTCCATATGTTATTTGTGATCTTGCATGCTTTCCGTTGCTAGTGGTTGCTCTAGCCAAGTAGTTGCTAGTGACTCCAAGAGGGAGTATTTATGCTTGATAGTGGGTTCATGCCTCCTCGTTGCCTTGCTCGAGTGACAGAAACGTGAATGGGGAAGATGTGTTGTTGCCATTAGGGAGAAAACAACGGTGAGAGTACCCGTGTGTATAATCATTGCTTATATTACACACACTGCTTAATGCGATTATCTGTTGCTTGCAACTTAATGCCTAAGGGGGTTCGAATGATAACCTGAGGGTGGATTATTAGTCATAGATGCAGATGGATTTCGTTCTACGTATTTAGTTGTAATGCCCGCACTAAATATCATAGTAGTAATCATGTTATATTGTGCACTATGGTGTAACCTCTATTTGTCAATTGCCCAGCTGTAATTTGTTCACCCAACATGTTATTTTTATGGAGAGACAGCACTAGTGAACCTATGAACCCCGTTCCATTTTCCACACTATTAAACAAACCACAATAATGTCCTGCTCTCTTTACTTACTGGAAGCATACAATGTTTTCCACACTATACGTCTAATCTTTGTTTTCAGCAAGACCGGTGAGATTTACAACCTCACTGTACTGTTGCGGCAAAGTACTTTGGTTGTGTTGTGTGCAGGTTCCACTTTGTTGTTGACACCGGTGAAGCGCCAGCACCACCATCAGTGGCATCAACCTTCCGAAGGTCCTCTTTCTCCTACTGGATTGATAACCCTGGTTCGTAACTAAGGGGGATATTCCTACCGCTGTGCTCATCACACCCTCCTCTTGGGGTATCCCAACGCAAGCATCAATAAGTACCATGCACCTTATAAAGATACTATTAATTGTGTTCCTTCTAGAGATATAGAAGTTCATACTATTGATTCTATTGTGCCTGAACCTTATATTGAGAAAATGCCTTTCCCTACTAAGGTAAAAGAACATTCCATGTTAGCTAGTGTGGTTAATAAAAGTTCAAGGAAAGTTGTAGAACCTGAGGAACAAATAACTGTAGAACCTACAATAGAAATAGTAGATGACCTTGTTTCTGAAAATGTAGAAGAGGGACACATTATATTTTGTGAAGATGCTTCTAATATTGTCTCTCATCCTAGTAAATCTAGGAAACCTAGTGTTCCTGTGCTATATGTTAGGATAGGTTCTCATTGCTATTATGGTTTGTGTGAT
Source organism: Alopecurus myosuroides (assembly GCA_028641055.1). Classification (NCBI taxonomy): domain Eukaryota; kingdom Viridiplantae; phylum Streptophyta; class Magnoliopsida; order Poales; family Poaceae; genus Alopecurus; species Alopecurus myosuroides. Next base: position 246,952,863 of record CM054058.1, read on the forward strand.
ATTGGTGCTAGTTCTAGTGTTATTCCTTGAGCTTTATAAAGAAATCATGCATGAAATTGGTTCTTGTGAACTTGAAGGCATTGATGTGATTATTCAGCTTGCTAATAGGGAAACTATTTCTCCGATTGGTATTGTTAGAGATGTGGAGGTCTTGTGTGGTAAAACTAAATATCCTGCTTATTTTCTAGTACTAGGCACTTCTGCTAGTGATACTTTTCCTATTATATTTGGTAGACCTTTCTTAAACACTTGTGGTGCTGTTATAGATTGTAAAAAGGAGAAAATCCTTACAAAGTATGATGGAGAGTCTTATGAATTTAATTTCTCCAAATTTGCTAAAACACCTTATGAAGCTAAATTACCTAATGAGAATTATAGAGTTGAACAATTGGCTGTTATTGCTCTTGCTCCTAACAATCCTTTGCAGCAATACACGGAAGATCATGAAAGTGATGTCTTTATGGAAGAAAGGAATGAAATTGACGAGATTTTCTTACATCAGCCAGCGATGCTGAAACATAATTTACCTATAGAAGACTTGGGTACCACATTACCACCCTAGGAGGATCCTGTTTTTGATTTAAAGCATTTGCCTGATAATCTTAAATATGCTCATATTGATGATAAGAAATTATATCCTGTTATTATTAGTTCTCAACTTTCTGATAAAGAAGAGGAGATATTATTGGGAATATTGAAGAAACATAGAGGTGCTATTGGTTATACTATTGATGATCTGAAGGGGATTTCTCCTACTATATGTCAGCATGCTATTAATATTGAACCTGATGCAAAGCCAGTTGTTGAACATCAGCGGCGTTTAAATACTAAGATGAAGGATGTGGTAAGAAATGAGGCATTAAAACTCCTTGATGCTGGTATTATTTATCCTATTGATGATAGTAGATGGGTTAGTCCTGTGCATTGTGTCCCTAAGAAAGGAGGGATGACTGTTGTGCCAAATGAAAATAATGAACTTATTCCTCAAAGAGTAGTGGTTGGTTATAGGATGTGTATTGATTTTAGGAAAGTTAACAAAGTCACTAAGAAAGATCATTATCCTTTGCCTTTTATTGATCAAATGTTAGAAAGGTTGTCTAAAAAAACTCATTTCTTCTTTCTTGATGGTTATTCTGGGTTCTCTCAAATTGCTGTTAGAAAGCTTGATCAAGAGAAAACAACTTTCACTTGTCCTTATGGAACCTATGCTTATAGACGTATGTATTTTGGTTTATGTAATGCTCCTGCTACTTTTCAAAGATGCATGTCTGCTATCTTTCATGTTTTTTGTGAACAAATTGTGGAAGTCTTCATGGATGATTTCTTCGTCTATGGAACTTCTTTTGATAATTGTTTGAAGAATCTTGATAAAGATTTGCAGAGATGTGAGGAGACTAATCTTGTTCTTAACTGGGAGAAATGCCATTTTATGGTTAATGAAGGAATTTTTCTTGGACATAAAATCTCTGAAAGAGGTATTGAAGTTGATAGAGCTAAAGTTGAAGCCATTGAGAAAATGCCCTGTCCCAGGGATGTCAAAAGTATTCATAGTATTCTTGGTCATGCTGGTTTCTATAGAAGGTTTATTAAAGATTTCTCTAAAATATCAAAGCCTCTTACTAACCTTCTTCAAAAGGATGTACCTTTCGTTTTTTTATGAAGATTGTAGAGAAGCTTTTGAAATTTTAAAGAAGGCTTTAATATCTGCCCTATTGTCCAACCACCTGATTGGAATTTGCCATTTGAAATTATGTGTGATGCTAGTGATTATGTTGTAGGTGCTGTTCTTGGATAATGGATAAATAAGAAGTTAAATGTTATTCATTATGCTAGTAAAACTCTTGATGCTGCTCAAAGGAATTATGCTACCACTAAAAAAGAATTCCTAGCTGTAGTTTTTGCTTGTGATAAATTTAGGCAGTATATTGTTGATTCTAAAGTTACTATTCATACTGATCATGCTTCTATTAAGTACCTAATGGAAAAGAAAGATGCTAAGCCTATGCGTATTAGATGGGTGCTTCTTTTACAAGAATTTGATTTACATATTGTGGATAGGAAGGGTGCTGAAAATCATGTTGCTGATAATTTGTCTAGATTAGAAAATATCCCTGATGACCCTATTCCTGTTAATGATAGTTTTCCTAATGAACAGTTAGCTGCAATAAAAGTGAGCTCTCAAGAGAGTCCATGGTATGTTGATTATGCTAACTTTATTGTTTCCAAGTATTTGCCTCCTACCTTTACAGCTCAGCAAAGAAGAAAATTCATCTATGATTTGAGGCATTATTTTTGGGATGACCCACACTTATATAAATAAGGTTTTGATGGTATTATGAGAAGATGTGTTCCTGAAATGAACAACGTGAGATATTGAGAAAATGTCATAGTAGTGCTTATGGAGGACATCACGCTGGAGATAGAACTGCACACAAGGTTCTAAAATCAGGTTTTTATTGGCCTACTCTCTTTAAATATGCTAGAAAGTTTATTTTATCTTGTGATCAATGTCAAAGGGTTGGTAATATTTCTATACATAATGAAATTCCTATGAATTTTTCTCTAGTTATTGAACTATTTGATTGTTGGGGTTTTGACTTTATGGGTCCCTTCCCTCCTTCACAAGGCTACACTCGTATTCTTGTTGCTGTTGATTATGTTACTAAATGGGTAGAAGTTATACCTACTAAAAGTGATGATGGTGAAACCTCATTAAAAATACTTAAACACATTATTTTCCCTATGTTTGGTGTACCTAGATATCTTATGACAGACGGGGGTTCTCATTTTATTCGTGGTGGTTTTAGAAAAAACCCTTGCTAAATATGATGTTAATCATAGAATTTCCTCACCATATCATCCTCAAACTAGTGGGAAATTAGAGTTATCAAATAGAGAAATCAAATCTATCTTGCAAAAAGATTGTTAACAAATCTAGAAAAAATTGGACTAAGAAATTAAATGATGCTCTGTGGGCTTATAGAACTGCTTATAAAAATCCCATGGGCATGTCCCCTTATAAGATGGTTTATGGAAAAGCTTGTCACGTGCCTCTAGAATTAGAACACAAATCTTATTGGGCAGTGAAAGACCTAAATATAGATTTTAAACTTGCTGGTGAGAAAAGATTGCTTGACTTAAGTTCTTTAGATGAATGGAGGAGTGAAGCATATGAAAATGCTAAGCTCTATAAAGAGAAAGTTAAAAGGTGGCATGATAAGATAATTATTAAAAGACAATTTCATGTTGGTGAGAAAGTGCTATTGTATAGGTCTCGTCTCAGATTTTTTGCAGGAAAAATTACTCTTGGGATGGGAAGGACCTTTTGTTATCGAAGAGGTATATCGTCCGGGGGAAATTAAAATTGTTTCCCTTGAAGAAAAAACTTCACAAGTGGTGAATGGCCAAAGACTCAAGCATTATATTTCTGGAGATCCTTATAATGAAAATGTTGATTGTATTCAAGACATGACCCCGGAGGAATTTATTAAGAAGCATATTTCAGAACCTGCAGAGTCAGTTTTCGAATAGGTATCAGTTTTGGTAAGAAAAAGTTCACAAAACATCTTCCAACTTTTATTTTTACTGTATTTGGAAAATATGAAAAATTATGAACCGGAAACGAGGCGAAGACGGAGCCCGGAGCCTCCACACCATAGGGTGGCACGGGCCCACTCCTGTCCGCGCCAGCCCATGGTATGGGCGCCCCGGAGCCCCTCTCCGACTCGTTTTTTACCTGGACTTCCCTTTCGTTATGAAACTTTTTGCTATATAATCCCCCGGACCTCCCGAGGTCCATATATTGCTTTCTCGTCATGTTTCTGTTTCGAGCTATTTCTGCCAAGTTACATCTTCAGATCTAGAGCCACAATGTCCTCTCCTGGATCTCCCAAAGACAGTTTCTTTGAGAACGTCGTCAACGCGTAGATGAACGAGTTGAAGATGCATCCCAAGGAATTGCTGCTTAATGACGGGAAGGTGCAGATTGAAGATGTTCAGGGACCTAAAGGAGAAGGCAGTCTGGAGGCTAGGATGAAAGAGCAGGAGCAAGAAGTCTTTAGGTACAAGAAGATGGCAGAGAGTGAAGTTGAGATCATTCACAGGATAAAGGCAGAACAGATCGCTGAATACAAGAGGTTGAATTTGAAGCTTTGGGAGGAGATATTCTCACTCACCAAGACCACCAATGATTTGCAAGCATAACTCTATGATGTGCATAACCAGAACTGTGAGTATGAGAACAGGTTTAAACGTATAAGCTCTGCTGCTAGTTTCAGGATGTTGAAGAGCAAGACATCATTTGTGTATGGAGAACCTTTACCTTGGAAGGCCGAGGCTGAGAAGGATTCACCACCACCACTGAAGAATTGATTCGTCGTTGGTTTTGGCATCCCCTCGGCTTGTTCCAAGCTTGGGGGGAGTGCCACGATATCACATCACTATGTTTCATCTTTTTACTTTTTAAGTAGAGTCATATCATGAGTAGAGAGGTTATCAAATATGATGCTTTGCAGTATGGAAGTATCTCTCCTTAGTTGGTTATCGTTGTATCCGTTGGTGTGAATTGCCGTTTTGAAATACTAATGAGAAGTTTCATCATTTACTATATGCACACATCATTTTAGTTTTCAATTTTTGTCATATGGTTGAGCTTGTTGTTAGTATTTGGTATCACTCTAGAGATCATCAAGTTAATCTAGTTGGTTTTGGCAAACTTAGCTTGGGTCAGCAGAAATAATAATTTGAGATGCTAGCATAAGAAAGAGGAATTTTCCTATTAGCTCGTAAACTTAGTATTCACAAGTTAAGATCGCTTGGTCCTTCAATGAAGATTGCATGATTGGTTTCATTATATGTATATTTGTTTGTTTTCCTTCAACTCTTATGCTTGCTACCCAGCCTTGCTACCCAAAAACCTTGTACTGAGAGGGAATGCTTCTCGTTCATCCAAACCTTGAGCCCCAAAACCTTGCCATTTGTGTCGACTATACCTACCTACATGTGGTATTTCACCGCCACTCTAGGTAAATTGCTCATGTGCTACCTTTAAAACTTTCAAAATTACTCATGTTTTGTGTTCCTGTTTTTGCTCATGAGGATGTCGGTAGAGAATCTTTATCTCACTTGTTCATTGGACTTCAACCACCTGGACTAGTGGCTTCATCCTCTTATCCAAATGCTATAAGAGCTGGCAGCGGGGTGCCCAGCCCCAAACTAATACACAAATTCTCTTCACTATTTTTGCCCCTGATTTGTCAGTCAAAGCATAATCGTGTAAACAAAAGAGAATGATGGATGACCTTCTACACCAGTTGCGTCCCTCATATGGGAGCCGCTCTTATGAAGTCTAGTTGGCTTGTGACTTACTGTATTTTCTATTTACCATTCGTTGACAATAGCATACACCTCTCCTAAAATATAGACACTTCTACATGGTATGTCATTGTTGGCAGGCACCCGAGGATTCGGTTAGCCATGGTTTGTGTAAGATGGATGGGAGGAGTGTCAAACTTTTATACCTCTGTTTTATTAAATAAAAGCTCTAGCACATGAGTGATCCATGCTTCCCTCTACAAAAGGCCTACCTTTTACATTTATGTTGAATCAGTAAACACATTTCTTTTTTGTCTCCAGCAAGCATTTGAGTTGTTGTGATCTCACCATCTATATATTGATTTATTCATTCATGTTTTCTATTCTTCTTTGTTTAGCACATGCTCTATTATCTGAATGAATATTACTTTGAAAAGCTATGAATCACTGTAAAAGAATTGTTATAATTAAACATGTTAAGATCTACAAGATAAACCTTGTTATAAAGACTTCACCTAAGGTAAACAGGATATCACTAAATGTTCTCTGACCAAGAATGAAGTTTTCCATTACCAATTTTGATTCTCTCTTTTGCATCTTGGTTTGTGACTCCCATTACTCGTTTCAAGTTAGGTTATATGAGAGGAAGTTGCTGTCTATAATGATTGGTGCATAGATAGATGTGATGCTTCTTGTCTGTATTTTATTCATAGACTCTTCACTCCATAAAACTGTGGTCATGTTTACTAAGTTCAGTTTCTCTTGGGGACAAGCAAGGTCTAAGCTTGGGGGAGTTGATACGTCCATTTTGCATCACTATTTTATATCATAATTTTCTGTTATTCATCGATATATTTCATGTTATGATGCATCCCTTATGTTATTTTATCTTATTTTGCATGTTTTATAATTTTTGGAGAATAAACACCGGGACCAGGAATCTGATGGAAAAAGTGTTGTAACGCGTAGAGATAAACTAAACTTTTTCCTAAACGGTACTTCCAAGATCTAGCCGAGGTAGAAGGCCACAATGATTACCACTAGACGCGCGGTTGCGGATTATCGATGAAGCGCGTCGGGGCAGTGCAGTCCCACGATCCGATCCAGCCGATCCTCGAAGTGCTGAACGTACAGCACCTCTGCCGGTATCCACACGTACGAGGAGGAGCTCCGACGGCAGACTGCTAGGTCTGGTGCGACGGCTGGACTGAGTGGGGCTAGGGTTCCCAACGCATGGGAGTGGACTAACGTGCCCGCTGGGCAACCTGCGCCCCTCTTTATATAGCGAATGGTATTGGGCTTCACAACACTTGTGGCCGATTCCCTCTGTGAGTCCGACTCACAAACTCAGTCCATTTACGGTTCGGGTCCAACCCGATCAATACATGCTCCCGCTCTTAAGTGTGCGACCCTGCAGGCTCATGGCGACTTGGACACGATTGGAGTCCGACTCTCAATCGATCAATCGGTAGCGGCTCCTAGCAGAACGTGCCGACTTCCAAGTCCCATTGAGTCATGACGACATACCTTTCAATGTGATATTCATCTTAGTCCCTTTTGCCTAACGATATACCTTGTCGAACTATAGGCGATTTATCGTCATCCCTTAAATAGTTCAACTCTCTTCTCGATCCGTGATATGTGATTCATGTGACTAACTCTTAGTCAACAGACACAGCTAACACTTAACTGGGTCGCGCATGGCCATGCTTCCTGAATCATATCACTCGAGAGGGCCCAGAGAATATCTCTCCATTCGGAGGGGCAAAATCCCATCTTGATTATCCATATCACGCAGCTTGCTTCTCATTCGACCCTAACTCTGCCTTTATAGCTGCCTTCTCACAAAACAACGTTTGACAGAACCTAAGTCGGTGATCCACAACTCGGATTGTGCGACAACCTCAGGTCTAAGGATTACATTGATTGAGACATGCAAATGACGACTTGCTCGTTGCATCTCAAAATGGGTCAGCCCGACTTGCTAAACTCTTTAGTCAAGTCCGTGAACGTTGGAATGGCATCACCATGCCCATGACAAGTGGAACCGTGTCATCAGCCAACACTCACATTAGTCTAGGGTGTGTGTCCAGCACAACCTTAACGAGCAAGGACAATTAGTATGAACAACATGAATATATAGTTCCACAATCGAATCACATATTCAATGACATATATCAGATGTTCAAACCAAAGGACAACTTAATAACTTTATGAATACATTGGGAATTACATCATACATGATTGCCTCTAGGGCATATTCCCAACAGTCTCCCACTTGCACTAGAGTCAATCATCATGGCATCATATGCCTAGGCATCTAATGCCCATACCTCTCGTGTGCGCCTCATGCTTAGGCTATGGTAGCGCCTTTGTCAACGGATCTGCAATGTTTGCATCCGTGTGTACTTTGCATAACTTGATATCACCTTGTTCGACAAACTGGCGAATGAGGTGGTACCGCATGAGTATATGTTTGTTCTTCTGGTGTTGTCTAGGTTCCTTGGCTTGTGCGATAGCACCATTGTTGTCACAATATACGTCCAAAGGATTGGACGCGCCCTGAACCACACCAAGATCTATCAGGAGGTTCCTGATCCAAACAGCTTCCTTTGCCGCCTCCGAGGCAGCAATATACTCAGCCTCTGTTATGGATGCGGACACCGTATCTTGCTTGGAACTCTTCCAGCTCACAGCTCCTCCGTTCATTACGAACACGTATCCAGATTGCGAACGAGAATCATCTGAGTCGGTGAGATAACTCGCATCCGTGTAACCCTTTACACTGAATTCCTCATCACCTCCATAAACTAGGAACATTTCCTTAGTCCTTCTCAAGTACTTAAGGATGTTTTTAGCCGCTGCCCAGTGGGCTTCGCCAGGGTCAGCCTGGTATCTGCTCGTAACACTTAGAGCATAGGAAACATCTGGCCTAGTACAAATCATGGCATACATGATGGATCCGATTGCCGAAGCATACGGGATCACACTCATCCTACTTCGCTCATCAATCGTCAAAGGACACTGAGTCTTGCTAAGTTTTATGCCATGGTACATCGGCAAGAATCCCTTCTTGGACTCTTCCATTTTGAATTTGTTCAAAACTTTGTCCAGATATGTACTCTGACTCAATCCAATGAGCCGCCTTGATCTATCTCTATAGATCTTGATTCCTAATATGTAAGTCGCCTCACCCAAATCCTTCATTGAGAAACTCCTTTCCAATGACTCTTTGGTTTCTTGCAACATCATGACATCATTTCCAATCAGTAATATGTCGTCCACATATAAGATTAGAAAATTTACTTTGCTCCCACTAAACTTCTTGTATAAAGAAGAATCATGATCGCTCTTGATGAAGCCAAACGATTTGACTACCTCATCAAAGTGAATGTTCCAACTCCGAGATGCTTGCTTCAACCCATAAATGGATTTTTGAAGTTTGCATACCTTGTCAGCGTTAGCTGGATCGACAAAACCTTCGGGCTGTATCATATACACGTCCTCAGTTAAATTTCCATTAAGGAAAGCCGTCGTGACATCCATCTGCCATATATCATAGTCGAAATAGGCTGCTATGGCTAACATGATCCGAATTGATTTAAGCATCGCTACGGGCGAGAAGGTCTCGTCGTAGTCAACTCCTTGAACCTGTCGGAACCCCTTCGCGACAAGTCGTGCTTTATAGACGGAAATATTTCCATCCATATCAATTTTCTTCTTAAAGACCCATTTGCACTCGACGGGTCTTGCACCGTCAGGCAGATCAACCAAATTCCAAACTTGGCTTTCATAAATGGACTTTAACTCGGATCTCATGGCTCCAAGCCATGACTCGGAATCAGATCCCACAATCGCTTCCAAATATGTTGCCGGCTCATTACTGTCTAACAGTAAAACATCACGAGCACTTTGTAATATGGCAGATCTACGTGGTTCAGGTGCTATTACCGGCGTAGGTACCACGACTGGCTCAGCCTCCAAGGCCATTGCCGACTCGCCCCTAGCTGGTTCCTCTCGAATTTCTTCGAGTTGCATTGTGCTCCCATTGACTCCCCGACTGAGAAACTCTTTCTCAAGGAAGACACCATTCCGAGCGACAAACACTTTGCCCTCTTCCCGGTTGTAGAAGTAGTACCCCAATGTTTCCCTCGGATACCCCACGAAAATACACTTATCCGACTTGGGCGTGAGCTTGTCCGACTGAAGTCGCTTGACAAATGCTTCACAACCCCAAATATTAAGAAAAGACAAACTTGGCTTTTTACCAGTCCACATCTCATGTGGTGTCTTCTCCACTGACTTTGATGGTACTCTGTTTAGTGTGAAAGCTGCAGTTTCTAGACAATAACCCCAAAATGATAAAGGTAGATCTGTCCGACTCATCATTGATCGTACCATGTCCAACAAGGTCCGATTTCTCCGTTCTGATACACCGTTTCTCTGCGGTGTACCCGGCGGAGTGAGTTGAGGAACTATTCCAAAATTCTTTAGATGGTCATCAAACTCATGGCTCATGTACTCGCCTCCACGGTCCGACCGTAGAAACTTTATTTTCTTGCCGAGTTGATTTTGTACCTCATTCTGGAATTCCTTGAACTTTTCAAAGGCTTCCGACTTGTGTTTCATTAAGTAGATATATCCATACCTACTCAAATCATCAGTGAAGGTAATGAAGTACTCATAACCACCTCTGGCTGTCGTGCTCATTGGACCACATACATCACTATGTATTAGCTCCAACAAGTCGGACGCCCTTTCACAACTCTTTGCAAAAGGTGTCTTGGTCATTTTGCCTAGTAGGCATGATTCACATGTCTCGAACGACTCTAAGTTGTTCCACGACCTTAGCAGTATGATCACGGAAACCTGATCATCCATTAACCCCGAGTACGATTGATCCAATCAATCTTGTACAAAACCGATCTATCTCATAGAACGACCACCAAAACAGCAATTAGATCACATCTAACGCTAACTACAATCACATATGTACGGATCTCGGGCCTAATACCAGAAGCTACCGCTCTGATACCACTATTGTAACGCGTAGAGATAAACAAAACTTTTTCCTACGCGGCACTTCCAAGATCTAGCCGAGGTAGAAGGCCATGATGATTACCACTAGACGCGCGGTTGCGGATTATCGATGAAGCGCGTCGGGGCAGTGCAGTCCCACGATCCGATCCAGCCGATCCTCGAAGTGCTGAATGTACAGCACCTCTGCCGGTATCCACACGTACGAGGAGGAGCTCCGACGGCAGACTGCTAGGTCTGGTGCGACGGCTGGACTGAGTGGGGCTAGGGTTCCCAACGCATGGGAGTGGACTAACGTGCCCGCTGGGCAACCTGCGCCCCTCTTTATATAGCGAATGGTATTGGGCTTCACAACACTTGTGGCCCATTCTCTCTGTGAGTCCGACTCACAAACTCAGTCCATTTCCGGTTCGGGTCCAACCCGATCAATACATGCTCCCGCTCTTAAGTGTGCGACCCTGCAGGCTCATGGCGACTTGGACACGATTGGAGTCCGACTCTCAATCGATCAATCGGTAGCGGCTCCTAGCAGAACGTGCCGACTCCCAAGTCCCATTGAGTCATGACGACATACCTTTCAATGTGATATTCATCTTAGTCCCTTTTGCCTCACGATATACCTTGTCGAACTATAGGCGATTTATCGTCATCCCTTAAATAGTTCAACTCTCTTCTCGATCCATGATATGTGATTCATCTGACTAACTCTTAGTCAACAGACACAGGTAACACTTAACTGAGTCGCGCATGGCCATGCTTCCTGAATCATATCACTCGAGAGGGCCCATAGAATATCTCTCCATTCGGAGGGGCAAAATCCCATCTTGATTATCCATATCACGCAGCTTGCTTCTCATTCGACCCGAACTCTGCCTTTATAGCTGCCTTGTCACCGAACATCGTTTGACAGAACCTAAGTCGGTGATCCACAACTCGGATTGTGCGACAACCTCAGGTCTAAGGATTACATTGATTGAGACATGCAAATGACGACTTGCTTGTTGCATCTCAAAATGGGCCAGTCCGACTTGCTAAACTCTTTAGTCAAGTCCGTGAACGTTGGAATGGCATCACCATGACCATGACAAGTGGAACCGTGTCATCAGCCAACACTCACATTAGTCTAGGGTGTGTGTCCTGCATAACCTTAACGACCAAGGACAATTAGTATGAACAACATGAATACATAGTTCCACAATCGAATCACATATTCAATGACATATATCAGATGTTCAAAGCAAAGGACAACTTAATAACTTTATGAATACATTGGGAATTACATCATACATGATTGCCTCTAGGGCATATTCCCAACAAAAAGCACCGCCGGGATACCATATTTTAGAAGATCATAAGAAGAAGTGGGACACCGGGGGTGTCCTAGAAGTTCAGAGGAGGAACCCAGCCAGAAGGAGAGCTAGAGGGGGGCCACCAGGGGCCCACACCATGAGGTGGCGCGCCCCCCCTTGGCCGCGCCACCTAGGGGTGTGGCCAACCTGGCCCACCTCTGGGGGATATCTTTTGCGTGTCTGTCCCCCAGGAAACCCTAAGCCCCATTCCATCGTCAAAGAATTATTCCTCCGCCGCCTCGGGGCGCACCCGAGAGAGAAAAGCTCTCTGGCAGGGAGAAATTTGTCGGGGAAATTCCTCTCTGGAGAGGGGAAATCACCGCATCGTCATCGTCATCACTCCGGGCATCGTCATCATCACCACCAGCACCATGACCCTCATCATCCACCGTCATCCCGATGTAACAATTAGGGGCCTCTATCGTTGTTTTGCATTAGGTCTCTCTCCCGGTGTGGATTACTTGTTAGCAGTTGATGCTTGTGAGACTTATCGGTGTATGCACTTTATGACCAGATTGTTATCATTCATTATATCACCTCTGATCATGATCCATATGATGTCTTGTGAGTAGTTCGTGTTTTTCTTGAGGACATGGAGAAGTCAAGTTGTTAGTAGTGAAGTAATGTTGAGTAATATTTAATATTTGATATTTAAGTTGTGGTGTTATTCTTCTAGTGGTGTCATCTGAACGTCGACTACATGATACTTAACCATTTATGGGCATAGGGGAATGCATCGTGTATTTGGCTACTAATTGTGGGGTTACCGGAGTGACAGAAATCTAAACCCCCTTTAGGGAACCATTACACGAGTGAGCGTAGGATCCCGAAGTTTAAGGCTGTGGTTAGATTTATTTCTTAATTACTTTCTTGTAGTTGCGGATGCTTCCGAGGGGTATAATCACAAGTATGTATTAGTCTTGGATGGGACGATACATTAGCATAGGTTGACCCACACAACACTTATCAAAACACCAAAATTATTCAGCTTCATAGAACAAAAGCACTTGACAAAACCTCCCGTGTGTCCTCGAAAATGTTTGTTAATCATAAGTAAACCCACCGTCTTGTCCGTTGCTGAAGAAAGGATTGGGCCATTTGCTGCAATTATTACTACTCCATTTTATTTACTCGCACTTTATTTATCTACAATATAAAAAATCCCTACAAATCTATTTTCCAGTATTTACAGTTATTCCTTCATCGAAACTGTTTGTCAACACCTTCTGCTCCTCGTTGGGTTCGACACTCTTATTTATCGAAAGTACTACGATATATCCCCTATACTTGTGGGTCATCACGCCATCACGGCCGACTTGTTGTGGCGTAGCGGCAGGCTTTACAGGCCTAATCTAGGCCTGGCTGGACCCTATGAGGACTGATGTGCCCATGTGCCCACGAGGCCCAGCCGTACCTGACACGGGCTGTTGTGTTGTACGATCGTGTTCAGTCGACTACCGCCCATGGAGGTGGAGGTAGTTTCCTTCCGCGGCCGTGGTGTCGCTGACCCCGTGTCGGTCTGCTCTTCACCTCCATCTTGCAAATCTCGTGGTGGTTGCTTTGGTGAGATGGCGATGGGGGCTTCATGATCGTAGTAACACAAGTTGGTGGACGGAGAGTATGGGGATGGCGAGGCTTTGTCCTTGTGGGTCTGTAGTGTTATGGATCGCTTGTGGTGCTGGATAGGGTTTTTATGGAATAAATCCTTGTCGGCTCTCCGACACCAACGCGGTGTCACCTTCAGGGTCACATCATTCCTTCGTGAAGGGCGTCGTGGCTACCCTCCTTCCACTTACTTCTGTGTGCCGGGGGAACCCTAGGACCAGTGTGTTGATCCCGGGAGCAGCAATTGATCTCCTCTTAAATGTGCTGCTTGGCACTCGACGATCGGGTGCTATGTGAGTGGTGGTAGTTCTGCGCGCGGAACGGTTACAGTTCACCTTCATGTAGTCCTCCCGCCTATTTTTTTTTTGAAATGGGGGGTGGGGCGGTGTGACCCCAACTTCTGCATCGATTGATGCACACGGTTTTTTATTGTAATATTCGAGAGAGTATCAATAAAGGTTGAGACATTAAACAACCGACGGAACAATGGCACCATCCTTGACCTACGCATCTCGTAATCGATTAGTATGCTTCCACGAAGCCCGGCTGAAAAAAAATCCTAAGTGACCATCAGGAGCCGAGAACACCCGGTAACCATAAGTACTCGCTGGTCCACGGGGAGAATCAACGGCCACTGCAGAATCTAGTGAACCGCCAAAGAGATAACCCGCAAAACATTAACATTTTGGATCGATTAAACCCAATATTATTTCGACAATTCCAGACTGACCAGCACAACGCCGAGGCACCAATTCGGATTCTAGCTTTTGTCTTTTTTATCAACACCATTCAGCCAATGACCAAACATATTAGATACTCCCCCCGTCTCAAATTAATTGTCACAAACTTGGAGGGAGTATATTAATAGATAGCGTTATATTATAGGAGGAAAAAACAACTCTCCATATAAGCTTAGAAAAAGTACAAGATATAAACAAATGTTCTAAAGTCTCTTCCGAGTCACGAAAAGAACATTTGGTACATCCCTGCCATTTTCGTTTAAAGAAGTTATATTTAGTAAGCAAGACTTTATTATTAAGGAACCACATAAACACTTTAATTTTTAGTGGAATTTTTAGTTTTTAAATGTGCTTTCGAAGATATCTAGTATGACCATTCATTAAGTCTTCATACATGGACTTAACGGTAAATACACCAATGATAGTTAATTTCCAAACAAATGAGTCAGAATACTATGTCCTCGTGACCCCATTAGTTTTTGGCAAAGTCGGGACCATGAATCCCATAAAGGACCAATGATATTCCTCTTAAACCTCATGCCAATAGGGGGCGCATTTGACATAACATTCCGAATGGAAGCGTTCTTCCTTCTAACAATGTTGTATAAAGATGAAAATTGATTTTTAAAACGTGTATCGCCTGACCAAATATTTTCCCAAAAGCTTACAGCAGACCCAGTACCAAGCTTAAAGTAACCCCTACTAGAAAAAATCATCATTAACTCGCAGCAAGCCTTTTCAAAAGGGAATCAGTTGGTTTGGCCACTACTTGAGCTAAAGGTGAATTTTGTAAGTACTTATTGGTTAAAACCTCTTGCCACACGCCCCCTTCGTTTAACAATTTAAACAACCATTTGCTAAGAAAGCATTTATTCTTAATTTCAAGTACCTCAATATCTAGACCCCTGTCTTTTGGGACAGCATATCATATTCAATTTAGTCAACCTATACTTGCGTTTATTGTCATCATTTTCCGAGAAAAAACGTGACCGATAGAAATCTAATCTCTTCTTTACCCCCAATGGGTCCTCCCGCCTACTTCTTTGTTTGTTTCTTCTTTTCGTTCTTTTGGGCGTGTGTTTGCTGCCGCGTTTCTTTCGGTTCGTGAATCTCCTTGCTTGTATTGGCTTATTGCTATATTAATATAGCAGAGCGAAAGCCTTGTTTTAAGTTAATTGTTACGATAAAAACGAACAGATCAACACGACATGACGAGAATTCTTCTAAGCTGTACGCTCCGTGAATGACACGCCTCCTGAGGCACCTCCGCGCGCCGGTTACAGTTAGGGCCACAATTGAGAGAGACTGAGAGGCTACGTCTACAACGGAGTAGAGTGAAAAAAGCCCTCGCACCGCTCACAATCACACGACGCACCCTCAAACCCCGCAAGGCTCAACAAACAGGTAGCCTGCGGCCGCGTCTTCTTCCTAGGCTTTGGACTGGATATCCTGGATTGCTCACCGCCCGGCATCCTTCCCGTGGTGCTCGCCCCCTAATCCCTAGATCCGCCCCTGCCCTCTACTCTCTGCTCATCATGCCACCCTCCTATCCCCATGTGAGGCCTACAGGAGACACATCTTGCTGACCTCCAATCGGTTGACTTTCTTCTCGGCGCCGCACCCCGGACGAGGAGGCCGTCCTCAGCTATCTGAATAGATCAGCCTTCTCCACTTGCTGCTACGGACATGTTCACCAGCGGCCAGAGGGCGAGGCCGAGCGAGCGAGCACATCTGGAGAAGGAGCACTTGGGGAAGTTGAAGAAGGAGATGATACCGTGTCGTGAGGTGGAGGATGTTGCAAACTGTAGGCTAGGACCAAGATCTATGCCATCGTTGCTGGTAGAAGGATGGGCGGACTTCTGGGAGAAGCTGAACATGATCTGCAGCCTGCAACCCTCTTGCCGTTGTTGCCGTATGTGCAGCTTTCGTTGTTCGATGATAGGTACTACCATGACACACAAGAGATTTTATGCTCACTTGCTTAGATGGTGTTTATAAACCTTACTTTTTCATTGTTCAGGCTGAAAGTATTGGGGTAACACCATTGAATTCTTCTTTAGGTGCTACTATCCTTACCCTCCTAAATTGTAATTTTGGTGTTTAGAAGTCAGAGGAAGAGGAAATTGGAGCGTTTTGTTGTGGATGGTAAGTCGGTACCTTGATATGATGACCTATTGGTATCTTTTGAGAAAAATGTGTGAAATTGAAAGATGATCCATGAAGTATTATTTTAGTCATTTATCTATCATACAGACTTGAAGAAAAATTAGTGTTATAGAAATATGAAAATTTTGAAGCCATCCTCTTGCAAATTGCAGTGATATTTGGTGATAAATGACAAAGTGGATGGAGGAGACTATTGTAGATGAATCGTAAAAAAATAGATATCGATCTACGCATGAAGGTCACCACTAGGTCATGTAGCTCTCAAGTTCTAGGAGCAAGATACCAAAACCTTCACTATATATCCGTCAATTTAGGCGTTTCTTGGTTTTATAGGTATCATTATGTGACTCTTGGGTGATTCAACTGGCATATGAATATCCAGCTGCATACTTATTTCTTACTGCTCTTTTGAAGTATACTTTTATCATAAATAAAATATCACATAGATAAAAAGTTGTTGTCAGTCCAAATTTTAATCCCACATGCGGTGACATGACAAGAGTTTTAGGATTTTCTATTTTCGCAACAAGTCCCTCATCTGTGCTTTATATTTTCTCATTAATATTCATAAAATTGGAATTGGGCACCAAAAATACGTGCATTGTTTTTTTCTTGTGAAAATCTCGAGAAACAATCAATTATGGTAAAAATTGCCGCGCTATTCTTGGATACTACTCGGTACAGAATCCCAATGGTGGTATGCTTACGAAGTAGGTTCTTAGGAATATAAAATTAGCAAATTATTGAAAAACATATTACATTGATTCCTTACGGACCACTATATGTTGTAACTCCTCCTGGCGTGCCCTCCGCCCTCCTAGGGTTTGGACTTGGTGACCTCGACCCCGGCCATGGGTGAGTTACCGAGGTGCAGCACGAGGCCTTTCCCTACATCGTACATTATTTATTTGGTTCTTGCTCATGATCATGGTTGCTTCTTGGGATAGTTCATGTTCATTGTCAGGATTTGGTTTCACTCCCTGCTCACTTATGAGACTCGGTTTTCAGTCCATGTTATAATTGTTGAATTGATGTTGTAGCTTGATAGATTAAGTGCGGTTGTTGGGTTCCTCACATTAGTGTAAGCTTGCATTGTAGATCCAGATCTGCTTTCCTTTTTATTGTTTATTTTAGAAAAATAAGATCTGAAGCCACTTGTTCCATTGTAACTCCAGGTTCGCTTTCCGTTAGATAAAGTTAAGCGGTTGAATTAGGAAAGTAAAATTGTGTCCATATTTTCATTTTGCAAATGATAGACACTAATTCTTATATGTATACAATCTATTGAGACCCATATGCCATTCAGCGACTTTGTGGGAAAACAGTGATCCATGTCCATTAGAAATTTGTTGGAAAAAAATGGGGCCAACTAGGTGACCTGACCAAAATGCACTTGCATAGGCATACATGGGTTATTTGAAGATGATTAGCGAGATATTTAGCAACCAATATAATAGGGAGAAGGAGGTTTAATAAATGATGTAGCACTACCTATTAATTTTACATTAAGTAAATGAGCTTGCTGAAAAAATTATATTACCACTAGATTTATATCATACATTTCCATTAAAATGGTTATGTTTTTTACTAAAGGAAATGACTAATTGGTTCATTTCTTCTTCTTTCTACACTTATTCTTGCTTTGGTTGCCAGAATTAAAGTATCCGACGGTCTAAATACACATGCAGAAAGTTAGTTGGTCTATAGTTGTTCTCTGATAATTGTAACCTGCTAGGCCGTCTAATCATTGTTACATGTTCATACTAATATTATGTTCACTTATAAAGCATTCATTTTCTATTTCAGGTTCTTCTTTTATTTGTCTTGAGGATTTTTTTTTGATTTTCCAATCCAATGAAGTTAAACATAAAACATTAGCATAAACAGAGATTTTGGTGTTGAATTTTTCTTTGGAAAGAAAAGAAGCTTCGAGAGTATGCCTACTCTGGGGTCTGGTGAATCTGGTCCACTGTGAGCTTTAGTGAAGAAGAGAGTACGAGGATACTATAAGTTATAGAGATGTCATCTATAAAAAGTTTATCCCGCTGGACTAATTTTATCAATGCTCAGTAGACAACAAGGTTTGCAATTATTTTACCCTCTCTTAGAAAATTGAATTACATATGTATGTTATATGTTTGGATGATGTGCTGCTGAAGGTGGGCGTCGGGTCTCTCAGGTCACCGGGTGGACTAGGCGGCGACAATCAATGGCAATTCGCATGAAGCTCTTGATGGACGTCATTGTCGACAACAAGATAAAGCTCGACGGGCCAAATCTGCAGGTTCCTATCCTTTGGTGCTTCCCTACATGTATTGTTGCCTTTCCGAGGTTACTATGATCTGGTTACTTTACCACTAGGTGTTCTATCATTTGATGGTTCCTTTGCCACTAAATAACCATGGTAGTTGTGTAGTCGAGCTCATTGCTCTCCTTCCTAACCAGATGCCTTGTGCTTCAAACATTTTTTTTGTTTGGTTCATGATCTATAAACCATGAAAATTTGTAATGGCCATCCCAAACTTTAATTGATACCATAATTGGTGGAAAGGAGAGATTGATTGTAAGGAGGACATTGAGAATTGTTGCCTGTAGAAGGTAATATGTAACTCATCCTGTCCACCTGATAGGCAATTGTTAGTTTTATTCCTCTGCTTTCTGAAGTTTCTATAGTTACAAAACTTCTTGATGTCTCATCATGAACGGAGTCATGGAGGATTGTGTGCTAGACTAATACCATCATAGGTAGTAAGGAGAATTTTGGGCTTCCATCGTTGTACACCTGCTCATATGTTCTTTTTGCTAATTAATATAGTTTTTTATCCCTATCATTTATGCATCTATGAAATTTTGTGCATGCCTCTCTTCCTCCTTGCCTGGATAGGTTGTGGCTTCTCTGGTTCAGAGTAACGCAATACGAGCTGGTACAGTTGCTGGCTGTGTGTGCCTCGGTAGAGGCCATGACAGGAGCGACATACATAAGGAGAGAGGACATGGTCGCCGGCGGTGCGCCCAAGCCGAAGACGCTCCGGGACCCTCATCTCATATCCATTTCCATATGCAGGAGTAAGTGCTTTCCTGATATGATAAATTATTTTTTGTGCCCCGGAGCATATATAAAAGATAAGTTGATCAACACTCTTATCTAATATTTCGCATATGATTAATTGTTGTGGAAATGCTTATATTCACAACGGATGCTCAGATGCTTCATTGCATTATTTAGATTTTTATTTCCTTGATGGATTTTGCGGCACATAATTTTTATGGCAATAGCTTGAAAGTTCAATCCTTCCTTATATTACCAACACCAGATAGTACGTTAATAGATGGACAAATATACTGCAGTAGTTTTATTCTCACACCCCGATTAAATTTTTAAAGAACCAAAGTCTATTGGATAATTTATTTAATATGTAATCAGCTCAACGTAAGAACTACTCCAATCCGGTGGCTTTAGACATTCTAATTGACAATTACATATTTTCCTACACAATTCATACTATTAGTGACTTTGCCATTGGTTTTCTTATCATGAACTCTATTTTTTTCTAGATAAAATTTCAAGTCATCTTTTCTTAAAGGAACATGATAAGGTAATTTCTGAACCTCTACGTAATTAAATATGATTTCAACTTTTAAAAAACATGTTTGTTGCCTGCTCTTTCGTCGGCAATGGAGGTTGAATCTTTGGTTGTGATGGATGCGGGAAGACGGTGAGCTAATTCAGTGAGTCACCTCTTTAGTGTAAAGTATTGATTTGTGTGTCTCTCTCAACGGAGCCACACCCATGAATATATACAGGGCTATACAAGACAGTACACGGAGTCCTACTTGGGACAAACACGGAGTCCTATGCACGGAGTCCTAAACCGGATACAACACGTTTAATACCCTCCCTCAATCATAACTTATCTAAGTTAAGATTGCGACGAAAACTAATTAACTGTCTTATAGCAAGCGACTTTGTAAATCCATCCGCTACTTGATCTCCTGAAGGAATAAATCGGATGTCTAAAAGCTTCTTAGCTACTCTCTCTCTCGAACAAAATGATAATCCACCTCGATGTGTTTTGTCCTCGCATGAAACACCGGATTAGCAGAGAGATATGTGGCTCCAATATTATCACACCACATACATGCTGCTTGGGACTGTGACACTCCTAACTCTGTAAGCAGTGTCTGTACCCATATAATTTCAGCTGTAGCATTGGCTAGAGCTTTGTACTCAGCTTCTGTACTAGACCTGGAAACTGTGTCCTGTTTCCGTGCACTCCAAGAAATTAAATTTGATCCAAAGAACACTGCAAATCCCCCGGTAGACCTCCTGTCATCTGGACACCCTGCCCAGTCAGCATCAGAAAATGCGCTGACTATTGTAGAGGAAGACTTGCTCAATCGCAGCCCAAGGGAGATTGTGCCTTGTAAATATCTTAAAATTCTCTTGACAGCTGTCCAATGGACAGAGGTAGGTGCATGCAGAAATTGACAAACTTTGTTTACCGAGAATGAAATATCGGGCCTAGTCAATGTAATATACTGCAAAGCTCCAACAATACTTCTGTAGCGAGTAGAATCTTCAGTACTCAAAACTTCACCATCAGCTAGTGACAGCTTATCAGAAACTGACAAAGGAGTGTCAACGGGTTTGCAGTTTGTCATGTTTACTCGTCTAAGCAAATCATTGGCATATTTTTCCTGTGAGAGAAGTAAACCATCATGTACCTTCTTCACCTCAATCCCAAGGAAGTAATGCAGCGAACCCAAGTCCTTCAGAGCAAAATCCAGCCCGAGATCATGAAGTAGAGCATCAACATCATTCTCTGATGAGCTAGCAACAACAATATCATCAACGTAGATAAGCATGAAGATGGAAACATCCCCTTTGTTGTAGAAAAACAGAGAAGTATCAGCTTTAGATGCAGAAAATCCAATTGTTTGCAGTTTGGAGCTCAATCTGGAATACCATGCCCTTGGTGCTTGCTTTAACCCATAGAGAGCTTTCTCAAGTTTACAAACATGTCCCAATTTAGAGTAGTCCTCATATCCAGGAGGCTGCTTCATATAGACCTCTTCCTCCAGAACACCATGCAAAAACGCGTTCTTCACATGTAGTTGACGAAGATGCCATCCTCTAGAGACAGCAATCGATAGCACCAAACGAATAGTCGCCGCTTTTACCACGGGGCTAAAAGTATCCTCATAATCAATGCCATATCGTTGCTTGAAACCCTTAGCAACCAAGCGAGCTTTATAACGATCAACAGACCCATCGGCTTTGCGCTTCACCTTGTAGACCCATTTGCAATCAATAACGTTATGATGGCCACTAAGCGAAACCAATTTCCAAGTATTATTCTTCATCAAAGCAGAATATTCGTCATCCATGGCTGTTTTCCACTTCGGATCAGCAAGAGCTTCCCGAATATTACTGGGCTCCCCAGTACTGCATAGATTAGCAAACCGAACACGATCATATTTGACACGGCCATCGGTAATAGTTTTTGGTCGAAACACACCACTCTGACTATGAGTGTGTGCACGTTCCATAGCAGGCACAGATGAAGCAACAGGCATATATTCTGCAGAGGACCCCGTGGAAATAAACGGTACTGTCGTCGCATCAGACTGCGCCACACACGATCCAGTAGCCAGCTGTGTGGAGTCTATATTGGGTATAGAAGATCCGGAGGCAGACAAACCTCCTGCCGCTTCGTCGTCCGTGGCCATGTGTGCCACGTCAACCGCGCGCGATGAGAGAGAACGACCAGCTCTTGGTGTGGTCGGATGCTTGGAGTCACATGCAGAAGATGCCAGGCGACTCCCATGCGGAAAAGTCCCATGCGCAACAGGCACAAAGGTGGGTCCTGAGGAATCTGACACACGCGCGAAATTACGCGCTCCCGATGCTGGTGAAGCGCTGCTGCTATCAGTTTGGAGCAGAATTTTCAACTGATTCCTGGACAAACAACTCAGCAGAAGAATCATTAGCAGGATTAGCAGCAGGATTAACATCAGAATCAAAACGTAAATCATCCCCCATATGATCATGCAAATTAAGTGGTTGCAGTGATGAAGGAAGAAGGAGAATTTCTGCTCTAAGTTGAGCGCCTGCATTGGAATGAAGTGAAGCAAACGGAAACACCGACTCATCAAAGACAAGATCACGCGAAATATAAACACGGCCAGTAGAAATATCAAGGCATTTATAACCTTTGTGAAGATTGCTATACCCAATGAACACACATTGTTTAGATCGAAACTTTAACTTGCGTTTATTAGATGGACGAAGATTTGGCCAACACGCGCAACCAAAAATTCTTAAGAGGGAATAATCACCCTTATCACCAAAAAGACGTTCAATGGGAGTTTGAGAGTCAATAACCCTACTAGGGAGGCGGTTAATTAAATAGACCGCGGTAAGAAAAGCCTCATCCCAGAATTTCAAAGGCATAGATGCATAGGCTAAAAGAGATAGTCCGACCTCAACAATGTGTCGATGTTTACGTTCAGCGGGGCCGTTTTGCTGATGCGCATGTGGACAAGAGACAAGGTGAGATATGCCAACTTTCTGAAAAAAGGAATTTAGCTTTTGATATTCACTCCCCCAGTCAGTTTGCATAGAAATGATCTTTTTATCAAAGAGTCTCTCAACTAGATGTTGAAAGTCCTGAAACTTCTGAAACACATCGGATTTATTTTTCAAGAGATATATCCATGTGAATTTGCTAAAATCATCAATAAAACTAACATAATATTTATATCTTCCAACCGAGGCTGGAGCAGGACCCCACACATCAGAGAAAACTAGCTCAAGAGGAAAGGTGGAAACACTTGACGACTTAGGATATGGAAGTTGATGACTCTTGGCCTTTTGACAAGCATCACAAACAGACTCTTTATTGGACTCACTAAACACAATATTATTGTCTCGAAGAACTTGATGGACAATTCCCAAAGATGGATGACCTAGACGCCTATGCCAATGCGAAGAGGAGGACTTGACGACACCATGAGCTTGTCGATCAAAGGAAGATGTAGAAGATGACGGAATAGGATAGAGACCCTCCACACATCTACCTTGAAGAAGAATTTCCCTCGTGTCCTGATCCTTAATAAAGAATGAATTAGGCCAATATTCTACAAAGGCATGATTATCTCTAGCTAGTCGACTAGTAGATATGAGACTTTTAGAAGCATTAGGAACATGTAGAATATTTTTAAGATGCAAATCATGATTAGGGGTATGAATTACGGATTGACCAACATGATGTATATCCATACCTGCACCACTAGCTGTGTGGATTTGCTCGTTCCCATGATAGCGATCCCTTATGTGTAACTTCTCTAGCTCACCTGTAACATGATCTGTTGCTCCTGAATCACTATACCAATTTGTGTCAACACCATATGATGATCCAACAGCAGCACCCGCCGACTTTTCAGGACCACGATAATTCTTTTGGAATCTTTTCCAACAATTGAGCACAACATGACCCTCCTTGCCACATAGCTGACAAATAGGACGAGGACCTTGCCTATCTTCACCGCCATAATTTTGACGATTTCCTTGGTTGTTATAGCGACCTCCACCACTGCCGCCTCCAAAATTTCTCTGACCGTTGCCGCGGGTTTCATAGTAACCTCCACGCTGATCATGTTGCTGCTCCTGGTAGCCTCCACGACCACCCCCACGATGATAGCCACGACCGCCGCGAGTTGCCACATTAACTGAAGAGCCACCACTATGATTCCTAGACTCCAACCGAGCCTCATAGGACATGAACTGTGAATAGACATCACTTATACTAACATGTTGTTCCGCTTTAATCAAGGCGGTAATAGCAGCGACAAACCCATCATACTCATCATCAAGACCAGCAAGGATATAGGAGATCACATCCTCGGTGTCCAGGGGCTTTCCAGCAGCCGCCATCTCATCAGCTAGGGTCTTGATTTGACCGAAGTAGACCGCTCCGGTCTTATCCTCCTTGCGAGTTTGATTCAATTTTGTGCGAAGATGCACAACGCGAGATTTGGACTGCGACGAGAACATCTCCATCACAGCTTTCCACACTGCCGCAGACGTGTTAAGTCCAACCATCTGAGTAAGTACCTTCCTTGACATGTTCCGAACCAGGAATCCTAGAACAGTCTGATCTTGCGCCACCCATCGGGCGTGCTTTGGATTGGGAATCTTCACATCTTTCCCATCTTTGTCCTTGGCCTCCAACTCTTTTCCTGGCTCTGCTGCCGATCCGTCCAGGAACCCAAACAACTGTGCTCCACGGATCTCAGGAAGGACTTGAGTCTGCCACAGCAAAAAGTTTTCTCGAGTAAGTTTTTCCGACAGCGTCACGTTGAGAGAGGACGAGGAGCCTGAGGAGGCGCTGGCACCAAACGACATTGAGCCTGACTGCGCCTGTTCCTGACTTTACGCACGTGATGCAATCGCGGGCCGGAACTCGATGGATTTTGCTCCGGGTCTTGTGCTGTGCGAGAATCCGCGATAGCTGACTGCGCCTGGAGACTTGACGGCTTCGGAAATAAAAGCGATTGCTGCGACTCGAAAACTAGACGTGATCGAAGGAACTGGCTCTGATACCATGTAAAGTATTGATTTGTGTGTCTCTCTCAACGGAGCCACACCCATGAATATATACAGGGCTATACAAGACAGTACACGGAGTCCTACTTGGGACAAACACGGAGTCCTATGCACGGAGTCCTAAACCGGATACAACACGTTTAATATTTAGAACGATGGGATCTGGCACTAGAGCATAGCTTAGTTTTAGTCGATGCAAGAACTGACAACTTTTCTCTCTCTGAATTTTACTACTGTAAGAACTCCAGTGTGATGGCCGGGTGCGCCGCTTTTGCTCTCTGAACTGTACCACTGTGTTAGACTCGTGTCTGATAGCACCACGAGTCACTGAACTAGGTGTCCTGATCGTGTTATCGGGTCAGGATGCATGCTTATATTAGAAATGTTAATGTTAGATTTCGTGCTGTAATAAATTCAGTCGAACTCTATATTCGCCTCTATAATGAAAACGTCCTGCGTTGATCTCATCCTACTTACTATGTAAAGCTCTAACGTTTGAAGTTTATGCCCTTTTTTCTATCATCAAGCTCTAGCTGTAAACCTTCTAAATCGTGAGCACCTTGTGCAGTACGACATGAACTCTTGCTTATCCAGTTGTACATGGTTCCTTTTCTTATCGGTTTATTTTACTGATAGGGGTCATGTAGACATTAGTTTTGCTGATAAGGGCCCTGTAATGAAAATATATGTAGGGGCAATCCATGGCAGTTTGATATTGTTTCGCTTAGATTAGCTGCTTGCTCTCTGACGTTGTGGTGTGATGGTTTGCAGGCCCATAACAGCACTACAAGATTGCATGCCCATAACAGCACTAGATATATGGCAGGCAACCACGATTCTGTAAAATGGAGCAGAAGAAGACAGTCATACGACGCAACAGACTCTTAAGTGGCCCCTCCAGCAACATGCAGACTGAAAGCCATAGGTACATGTGCAAAACCGCCATGCTCATACTACTCGGGGCATGTACAGAGGTGTCCAGTCAGCAGTCTATAATGGATGACAACAAGGATATTTTGTACGCTGGAAGAGAGAGGAGAAGAAAAGAGAGAGCTCGTCTGTAGATTTATAGACGATCTATTCCCACGAATTACGCGCGGTAGCGACGCATTTTCTCCCGTTGTATAGCTTAGCGTCTGTACTCGGTGGCCCAGAAAAAATCCGATTGGCTACATCCCACGAATCATGCTAACCGCTTCAGCATACTATAGACCGGTTAAAAAACAAATCCCTCGTGAAGGTGTCTGTAGAGATGACGTTGTAGACAACGGCCGTTGAAACCAATGAACAATTGAACATGCCCTCAAGGCCGCAACGACCGCCCACCCATGACCTCTCCCAAAAATCGGCCTCGGCAGAACATACGACCCATCATTTTGCGCAAATACGTGCTTCGATAAAATGCACGGTTGGAAACGTGTTATATCAAGATCAGACCACTGATAAATATGTCGCACCAGCCGTGCCATGTGACAACGCCTGGCAGGCGGCGCAGAGCGCGCATTTCGTCTAGTTAAGTTAACAGGTCCATGTTTTGTGACAAGCTAGCTGATACTTTAAGAGCCATTCATCCATGTGTGCAGTTGATGTCAATCAAAGCTCAAATATCATCTCAACCGAGGAACTCTTCCGTGTCAAGCAAAGGCCCTTCCTGTCCATCGTGCCCGTGCGTCTGAGTATCGACGTGGTTTGCTCCGGCTCACGGAGGAGAAGAGTGACAGCTCCATCGCTGTCCACAACAACGGCGATGGCGAGGTGAGCCCGTGTTCTGGCCAGCTCGCACTGCACGGCGCGCCGTCGTGTAGCCTGCTGATGATCCCGGTGGAGCCGTACACCGGGTCCTGCACCCGCCACCGCGCCTCCATTGACCATCAGCCGCGCGCTTGGCCTCGCTCCTGCACCGGCATGCTCTGCAACCTGAACCCACAAAAATACGACTTATTTGAGTACTCAACTTTAGCTTTTCACCAAATCTGAGCCTTAACCAACTACTAGTAATAGCATAGCAGTTGATCAATGGTGAGCATTACCTGCAGCAGTGTCGTGACGTTGCTGGCCCCGAAGTCCATGTGCACGCAGGGCGTACCTGTCGGGCTGCGATGCCGGGAAGTAGGCGGCGAGGACGCAGTCGTGTGCGCATCTCCGCCGTAGGTAATGCTTTCGGTGAAGCTTAGAGATTGTGTAGATTTAAGGGTGATTTTGTGGCGGCTTTTATTTGCTGGAAAATTGAAAATTGGAGTACATAGTAGAGTAGGCAGGGCAAGCGCCAGGAACGGTAACAACAGCGACTACATTCGGAGCCGGAGGAGAGCATGCACTCTGCAAGCATGGAAATCTTAACGGTCCTGCATGTTGCTTCTAATGTGCGCAGGGCGCGCAACTGAAATTGTTTGAATAACCAGCGGGTGTCATTCGAAAGCCTGTTGTTTAGCTCCGGAGTCGAGGCACGACTGGCTGGAAAGCTAGTACGTAGCGGCCCCTGCGCGCTGTTGCCTGTTGGCAATTTGATCAGCGATGGGAGAAAGGCGACGGAGGCGAGGCGCACGCGCGCCTACCAAAACCGGAAGGGAAAAGGAGGGGAAACAAGAAAAGGCCAGCTCATCTGCTCATGGCTCCGCCTCCGCCTCCGCGTGCGTGCGGGCTTCCTCGTGGGGCGGGCCCCGGCGGCCGCACGCGCCGCTCGTGTGTCGCGGGACGGCCCGGCAGCGCACGCCCGCCGTGTCGAGGAGCCATTGGGCAGGTCAAAGTGTTGAGTGCCCAATGATTGATGACTTGTTAATCACCACTAATATAAAAAGACCCAGAGGGTCAGATCCAACTAATCTGGGCCCTTAAGCAAAACGATCAAACGACTATCACCGGTTCCGTGTTTGACGCTAATCAAAGCGGCAGACAACCCGACGGCAGACAACCAGAACCAGGCGCTAATCTCTTCTCTACTAGGAAAACTAGGGAAAAAAAACTGCCCAATCCCCAATCCCTGTCCACGGGCGAGCAGAATTTTCCCACCGCCGCCGCACGCACGCGCCCTCCACGCGCCGCCCTCCACGCTCACCGCACCGGCACACCGGCAGGCCGGCCGCCCTTCACGCTCGACGCGTCCGCCACGCCGGCCGCCCTCGACGCCGACCGAACCGGCACGCCGCCGCCCTTCACGCTCACCGCACCGGCACGCCGGCCGCCCTCCACGCAACGCCATTCATCCGCCACGCCGGTCGCCCTCACCGCACCAGCACGCCGGCCGCCCTCCACGCGTACGCCGGCCGTCCTCACCGCACCAGCACGCCGGCCGCCCTCCACGCGTACGCCGGCCGCCCTCCACCGGCCGCCCTCACCTCAACGTCGTTCGTCCGCCACGCCGGCCGCCCAGCCGCCCTCACCGACGAACGGTTCGTCCTCCACTGCGACCGGGCCTTCACGCCGGACGGACGCACACGAATTCTTCAATTTCTCCAGGTTCGTCAAAGACGCCTTCCCTCTGCTCTTATAATCAGAAGATTAGGTAAAAATTGCTATGCTCAGAGTAGGCCAACTCCACAATGCTCAGGTTCTGAACGGGTACTGTATTTTGGAGCGAGTACTGTATTTTGCTCCAGGTCTCTCTAAGCATTCATCTTCCAACTGTGTGCATATGTAAGGATTCAAACTACAATTATGCTGATTCAAATTCTACAATTTACAAACAAATTCTACATTTTTTGCAGTGAGCCGGTATTGTTTAATACCGGATAATTCCCCTGAAGTCAAATCAATATGTCGTCTTCCAACCGTACTCCTTTTCAGGATATAACCAACGAGCAAAAGCAAGGTAGTTACCAACGACCAATGCCAACGTAATTCTTATGACAAATACTAAATGTGTTCTTTACGCAGATCCTAAAGAGGTCAAACGGCAGAGGGAGAGGGAGCGATATGCAAAAAATAAAGACGAGATTGCCAAACGACGGCGCCAATTGCGTGAGCTCAAAAAGAATGCAACTGCCCCTATGAATGATGAAAACACATTATGTCATACACAGCCAATTGGACAACCTGGCAGCACCCAAATACAGTACATGGATATTGGAAAAGGTCATTAGTTATGTACTCTATAATATATACTTGCAATATAATATAGCTACTTTGTTTATGTATTGCGGTTAAATACATGCTGATTTTGTGCCTGCAATATTTTTAGGTATCGCCCCAGATGACCAGCAATCGCCTGAACCACATTCCTCTTATCACCACTAATATAAAAAGACCCAGAGGGTCAGATCCAACTAATCTGGGCCCTTAAGCAAAACGATCAAACGACTATCACCGGTTCCGTGTTTGACGCTAATCAAAGCGGCAGACAACCCGACGGCAGACAACCAGAACCAGGCGCTAATCTCTTCTCTACTAGGAAAACTAGGGAAAAAAAACTGCCCAATCCCCAATCCCTGTCCACGGGCGAGCAGAATTTTCCCACCGCCGCCGCACGCACGCGCCCTCCACGCGCCGCCCTCCACGCTCACCGCACCGGCACACCGGCAGGCCGGCCGCCCTTCACGCTCGACGCGTCCGCCACGCCGGCCGCCCTCGACGCCGACCGAACCGGCACGCCGCCGCCCTTCACGCTCACCGCACCGGCACGCCGGCCGCCCTCCACGCAACGCCATTCATCCGCCACGCCGGTCGCCCTCACCGCACCAGCACGCCGGCCGCCCTCCACGCGTACGCCGGCCGTCCTCACCGCACCAGCACGCCGGCCGCCCTCCACGCGTACGCCGGCCGCCCTCCACCGGCCGCCCTCACCTCAACGTCGTTCGTCCGCCACGCCGGCCGCCCAGCCGCCCTCACCGACGAACGGTTCGTCCTCCACTGCGACCGGGCCTTCACGCCGGACGGACGCACACGAATTCTTCAATTTCTCCAGGTTCGTCAAAGACGCCTTCCCTCTGCTCTTATAATCAGAAGATTAGGTAAAAATTGCTATGCTCAGAGTAGGCCAACTCCACAATGCTCAGGTTCTGAACGGGTACTGTATTTTGGAGCGAGTACTGTATTTTGCTCCAGGTCTCTCTAAGCATTCATCTTCCAACTGTGTGCATATGTAAGGATTCAAACTACAATTATGCTGATTCAAATTCTACAATTTACAAACAAATTCTACATTTTTGCAGTGAGCCGGTATTGTTTAATACCGGATAATTCCCCTGGAGTCAAATCAATATGTCGTCTTCCAACCGTACTCCTTTTCAGGATATAACCAACGAGCAAAAGCAAGGTAGTTACCAACGACCAATGCCAACGTAATTCTTATGACAAATACTAAATGTGTTCTTTACGCAGATCCTAAAGAGGTCAAACGGCAGAGGGAGAGGGAGCGATATGCAAAAAATAAAGACGAGATTGCCAAACGACGGCGCCAATTGCGTGAGCTTAAAAAGAATGCAACTGCCCCTATGAATGATGAAAACACATTATGTCATACACAGCCAATTGGACAATCTGGCAGCACCCAAATACAATACATGGATATTGGAAAACGTCATTTGTTATGTACTATATAATATATACTTGCAATACAATATAGCTACTTTGTTTATGTATTGCGGTTAAATACATGCTGATTTTGTGCCTGCAATATTTTTAGGTATCGCCCCAGATGACCAGCAATCGCCTGAACCACATTCCTCTTATCATGTTAGCATACCTTTCATGGGCGGGGACAATGAGACCGAATGGTTGCATAGAAATTATGCATATCAGATGAAGGCAACACCTAAAGGGATGAGACCAGTTATTGTAAACCAAACCAGTTTACTACAAACAGGTTCGCTCCTCCATTTAACTGGTCCATGACATGCATCATTCTCTCATTTTCTCCATAATATATATGCAGGTGTTGATGATACCATGGGCTGCCAAATGCCTGAGCTACAAAATGATGCATCTGTTTCATGTACTGCTATATGTAGCCCAGTGTCAGACCTAACAAACATTCAGAAACCGTCAAGTTGTCGCGGTAAAAAACAACAGACTGGTCAAGGGTGGTATGCTCGACTGTCTGACGACAAGAAAGCAGAGTATCTACAGAGGCTACGTATAGCCCGTCAGCAAAAGAGAGCTGCAACAAGGAGTGGTGCGAGCGTGTCTCAAACATCAGTTGTTTCTTTACAGTGTTCACCGCGTACCCCTTTGGCCAACTTGACCAACACACATGCAAATGGTAATTAGACCAACACAATGTAATAAATTAGTTATTGCTCAACTATGGTTTAATTTTTGCAATTTTTGCTTTTAGGGACATGTGCAAGTGCAAGCTTGCTGATTACTGATCAACACACAACAGGAATTGTTGAAGATGACCTCCAAATAAGTGGCCTCATGAACATGCGGATGTCGTCGCAACAAAGGAAAGCTACAGAACTTGGTGTATGTACCATGGTACCTCAGACATTATCCTCTCAATATAAATCAGGTAATGACCTAAACCAGGAAATCCTCAAGCTACTTTTTGGTGATTATCATAAGCTCAAAGTGATTATACTTAATTTGTGTAGGGGAAATTGGATCTACATATTCCACCATGAACAATTATCCTCAGACGCCAGCTATGGAACAATCGCCCACATCTGCAAACTCGCATGGGCAAGAGAGCTTCATAACAAAATCAGCATACTCATCTGAGAAGAGACGACATCATGCCAGGGAAATGTACTCAATAATGACGGATGAACAGAGGGAAGTATGTTTGCGCAGGAACCGCAACTATAAGAAATGTAGATGGGAAACAAAAAATTCTTTTGACAATGTCAACACTGTAGCTGCGACGGATGGCGAATTGGTTACACCACGAGACACACCTGCCATCCAAGCACAATCATCCAAAAGGCAGCCAACAGGTTTTGACTGCCCCTGGTTTATGTTTTATTTGATGATTAAATGTTAGTTCTAGCCTGCTATAATTGAGCAGAGCCATATGGTATTCATCTTATAATATTAAAGCAATTTGTGCCCTCTGCAATTGATGCATAAACCAGGTGACACACACAGTGATGATGAATCTGATCCTGCTGGGATTTTTGAGCCATCTGAACCAGGAGCGGGTATGGAAGGTAATTGAGGAATTTGTTTACATTTTCTATTAGCTCTCCATGTATAAAAATGTTGTCTGAGTCAACATGTTCTTCTCATAGATAACTTGGACACCATACAAGAGGAAACAATGAATGATGATGACGACGAGTGCAGGATTTTTAGTGGTCTAGGTAAATTACAGCACTAATGATTAAATTTCATGTTTGCATTATGATATCCAATTGGTCAAGTTGTCTGATTCCTATTTATTACTATGTCTAGGAGATGTGTTCGATTCGTACAGAGTGGCAAGTGGTGTTGCTCCAATTACCCAAAATGATGATCCTTATGATAGCATCTACCATAATTTACCATCCAAGCACCATGTTTTGAAGCCCGTAAAAGACTGTGTCCATTGTGGAGCAATGAGATTCCAGTATGAGGGTCCCGCTTTCTGTTGTAGAAAAGGAAAGGTGAATATAGCTATCCCTGATGTTCCTCAAGAGTTGCGCCGATTGTTCACCAGTCAGAACGATGATGATGCAAAATATTTCAGAAAGCACATACGATATTTTAATAGCCATTTCTCCTTCACGAGCCTTGGAGTCACACTTGATCAAAGAGTCAGCAATCCTGCAGGAAGTGGTGTATATACTTTTCGTGCACAAGGGGCGCTGTATTATAAGATGGACAATCTGGTGCCTGGTGGTCAAGGACCCAGACATCTGCAGCTCTACATATATGATACAGATGAAACCATGGAACATAGATTGAAACGGTCTCCAGATCTTGACATTAATCTCATACGAAAGGTTCTAGATATAATAAAGGACAATCCGTATGTGCAGATTTTTAAGAGCATTGGCTCTGTACCAAACCTAGAAGAATATAGGATTTCATTGAACACAGATATAAGACTCGACCAGCGAAGGTACAATGCCCCCACGACTTCACAGGTGGCTGCGCTATGGGTTGAAGGGAGCGACCCAGAGAACACATTTGATAGGCAAGTTGTTGTGTATGGCAAAGGGGATCGTCCGATATTTATTAGAGCGTACTATGGCTGCTATGATCCTTTGGCGTATCCATTATTCTTCCCAGGAGGGGAGACGGGATGGAATCGTTGGATGCCATATGACATACCAACACCGGTGGTTGAAGCCAACAACCAAAATGGCGAACTCGGCGAAGACGCACAAGATCTCGATGGTACTACAAGTGTGCATGTGGAACAAAACAGAAACGAAGTAGATGATGTAGCAGGTAATCGGCCCGCTGCTTCTAATATGTTTAATATTACTATTTATTTTAGGTTAAGTTCATTATTAGTTCACTGATTAACCATTCCTACAAAAATTGCTCCAGAAGATGAAGAAAACGAGGAGGATGATGAAGTTGGAGAGTCCAGGAAATTTGTCAGCGCAAGGGAGTACTACTGCTTCAAGATACAAGTTAGGAAAAAACTTTTTAACATTATATTGTTCGGTGGACGTGCATTCCAACAGTGGGCTGTTGACATGTATATCAAGATGGAGACTATGAGACTTGATTTCTACTCCAAGCCTAAGAATCAGAAACTCATTCGTGCTGATCTATACCAGGTATCAAATATTCTCCGGATATTTAAATTGCAACATACGAACCAGATTCATCTAATGGAGAATGATCTTTACATTCATTCATTTGTTTCTTAGGGTGTTGTTGATGTCATCTATGCTGGCGAGACACGTGGTTCTCAGGCTGGAAAGAGAATTGTGTTACCGCGGAGTTTTCCTGGAGGTGATCGAGACATGCAGAGAAGATTCCTAGATGCGATGGCGGTAGTCCAGCGGTTTGGGAAGCCTGATTACTTCATTACAATGACTTGCAACCCACATTGGGAGGAGATTACATCAAGACTTGAACCCGGTCAGACACCACAAGACCGTCCAGACCTTGTGGCGAGAGTATACAGGGCCAAGTTGCGGAGTATGAAAGATCTTTTGATCAAGAAAAAATATTTTGGTGAGGTTGCTGCATATGTCCATGTCACCGAGTTCCAAAAGAGGGGGCTGCCACATGAGCACATGCTTTTGATCATGCACTCAGATAGTAAGCTAACAAATCCAGACGGGTACGACAAGGTGATATCAGCAGAAATTCCCGACAAGGATAGGTACCCTGTATTGCATGCTCTGGTCATCAAACATATGCTTCACGGACCATGTGGTGCTCTTAAGAAAAATTGTCCTTGCATGATAGATGGAGAATGTCGATTTCGCTATCCGCGACAGTTCTGTGATGCTACACAACAAGGAAATGACTCCTATCCTATCTACAGGAGGAGGCGTGATGGTCGTCAAGTCAAAGTCAGAGGAGCCGAACTCGATAATAGATGGGTTGTCCCATACAACCCTGGTCTGCTAATGCGGTATAACTGTCACATAAATGTCGAGGCTTGCTCGAGCATCAAGGCGGTTAAATATTTATTCAAGTATATCTATAAAGGACATGATCGAGCATCATTCTCAGTTGACCCAGAAGTAGATAAGGATGGTGGAGTAATAAATGAGATTAAACAATACAGAGATGCTAGGTTCGTTTCACCACCGGAGTCTATCTACAGAATTTGTGCTTTTCCAATGTACAGTGTATCTCCCTCTGTTCTCCAATTACAGCTTCACTTGGAAAATATGCATAGTGTCGCATTCAAAGATTGTGATGATCTAGAGGATGTCCTCAAGAAGCCCTCATCTTCTCGGACAATGCTCACTGAATATTTCAAGATGAACCAGAGGGATCCCTATGCTAGGAACTTCTTGTACAAAGAGTTCCCAGAATTCTATCGGTGGATTAAGGGTCAAAAAAGATGGCAGAGAAGAAAATTAAAGGGGCGGGGACAAGTTGGAAGAATTGTTTATGCGCATCCTGCTGAAGGTGAGAGGTACTTCCTGAGAGTTCTAATGAATCATGTCAGAGGTGCAACTTCATATGAGGACTTGAAAAGAGTACATGGAAATTTGTGCTCAAACTTTAGAGAAGCATGTGAGCGAAGAGGTCTCATAGAAACCGACAAGTCTCTTGATGACTGCTTGACTGAGGCTGCTACTTTCCAGATGCCATGTGCTTTGAGAAGGCTTTTCGCAACTATTCTGGTGTTCTGTGAGGCAACGAACATCCGAGAAATGTGGAACAAGCACCTCGAGTCAATGTCTGAGGACTACCGTCGTAGCCAGTCCAACCAGAACGCAATAGAGCAGATGGTTCTTAGAGACATTAGGGATCTAATGCATTCTATGGGGAAGGATATAAAAAGTTATGGGCTACCGGAACTGGATCCTAGTTATGATGATTTTGCTAGCGATCAAGCAAGAGAGGTTCAAGAAGAGTTGTCGCTAACGGTGGACAAAGATGACATAAATATGTTTACATCTCTTAACACTGAGCAACGTGCTGGTTTTGATGAAATCCTCTCTTATGTCGTCAACAACAAGAGTCAGATTTTCTTTGTCGATGGTCCGGGTGGCACGGGAAAGACGTATTTGTACAAGGCACTCCTTGCTAAGGTTCGTTCTATGGGAAAAATAGCTATTGCAACTGCAACATCTGGTATAGCAGCATCTATCATGCCGGGTGGACGCACCGCCCACTCCAGGTTCAAAATTCCAATTAGACTCACGAGCACCAGCATGTGCAATTTCACCAAGGAAAGTGGTACCGCAGAGCTGCTCAGTAGGGCATCTTTGATAATCTGGGACGAAGTTGCCATGACAAAGCGTCAGACCGTTGAGACACTTGATAGGTCCCTACAGGACGTCATGGCATGTGATTTGCCTTTTGGGGGTAAAGTCATGGTGTTCGGAGGAGACTTTAGGCAGGTCCTGCCTGTGGTGACACGTGGGACAAGAGCACAGATCACCGACGCTACACTACAGAGGTCTTATTTATGGGATAAGATTAGGAAGATACGCCTCACGCGTAATATGAGGGCACAAACTGATCAGTGGTTCTCCAAGTACCTGCTGAGAATTGGTGATGGGAAGGAAGAGACAATCGGTGGCGATTACGTTCGTCTTCCGGATGACATTGTTATTCCTTACACTACCGGTGAAGAACCAGTGAACAAGCTTATTGAAGATATCTTCCCATCGCTTCATGAGAACGCCGCATCTGGATCTTACATGAGCTCACGTGCTATTCTTTCAACAAAGAATGAACATGTGGATGATCTAAATATAAAAATGATTGGCAGGTTTCCTGGCCAAGAAAAGATATATTATAGTTTTGACTCTGTAGAGGATGATGCGCGCAACAACTACCCAATTGACTATCTAAACTCCATCACTCCAAATGGCTTGCCCCCGCATGTTTTGAAGCTGAAAGTAAATTGTCCTGTCATTCTTCTCCGAAACCTAGATCCTCACAATGGGTTGTGCAATGGAACAAGGTTGATGATTAGAGCATTCCAAGATAATGCAATCGATGCGGAGATTGTTGGTGGACAGCATGCTGGAAACAGAGTGTTCATACCGAGGATACCTTTGTCGCCCTCGGAGGATATTTCACTTCCTTTCAGATTTAAGAGGAAACAGTTTCCAATTCGGCTCAGTTTTGCAATGACCATCAATAAAGCCCAGGGTCAAACCATTCCCACAGTTGGTATTTACCTTCCAGAGCCTGTATTCTCGCATGGCCAACTTTATGTTGCACTATCAAGGGGTGTCTCAAGGCAGACCACTCGAATTTTGGCTAAGCCAAATAAAGATATTGATCCTACAGGAAAAAGCACAAAGAACATTGTTTACATGGATGTCTTGGAAGGATGAGAAAGGTTTGCTCTCCATTAATAAATTTGTTTTCCTACTATAGTTTCTGCATGTGCAATATTGGTTATAAATAGCATCATGTGTTCTCAATTACAGCCTTTTGTTATGCACCACTTCTCGGTTACTGTGACCTCATATTTGATTATGAAGACTGAGACCTCATCTTTGTATGCAGAAATTGCACTTGGCTGTGATGAAGGAACCCTTCAAGTATGCAGATAAATACATCTATCCGATTGGTATTATTAATAATAATGTAAACAACCCTTTTTACTGTTCAGTTGTGTGACCACAAGTTTCATTGATTGATTAGCTGTACATAATTATTTATATAAGTAATGTTCATTGTTCATTTTTCTGCAGGTCGAATCTACGATGGTGGTTTTCTGTAAAGAGAATTATTGTCAAGATAAATTCAGTCCACAACTTAGCTTACTGGAAGTGGGAATCGATGTCGAATATTTTTTTGCATCTGGTACTCCTGTACATGGTGGTTTGAACTTCAGGCAACATGTTAGATGAACAATGAATTTTGCTTATTTATGATCTAATGTATACATTGAAGTCAGATATGTGTCGATTGCACATTCTCTGTACATTTCGAGTTAGCCAAGTTTGATACTTCTCATGGGAACACCTGCTGTGATGAGGGGACCCTTCAAGCATGCAGATAAATACATCTATTCGATTGGTATTATTAATAATAATGTAAACACCCCTTTTTACTGTTCAGTTGTGTGACCACAAGTTTCATTGATTGATTAGCTGTACATAATTATTTATATAAGTAATGTTCATTGTTCATTTTTCTGCAGGTCGATTCTACGATGGTGGTTTTCTGTAAAGAGAATGGTTGTCAAGATAAATTCAGGCCACAACTTAGCTTACTGGAAGTGGGAATCAATGTCGAATATATTTTTGCATCTGGTACTCCTGTACATGGTGGTTCGAACTTGAGGCATCATGTTAGATGAACAATGAATTTTGCTTATTTATGGTCTAATGTATGTATACATTGAAGTCAGATATGTGTCGATTGCACATTCTCTGTACATTTCGAGTTAGCCAAGTTTGATACTTCTCATCGGAACACCTGCATGTTCATATCTAACAATCCATAAGTTGATCTGAAGAATTTGTACAGGTCAGTTTGTGCTAAGTAAAGAAAGCAGTTCATATTCTGGAAGACGTTGTATACACATTTGCATTCTTTATTATTTTTCCAACCTTAGCTTATTTCCTTAAGATGAATGAAGAGATAAGCAAGTTGTGATTAGTATTATTTTCGTAATTGAAGCTGGAGATTTCTTCATTTTTCTCATATATATAAATGAAGAGATCTTTCTTATTTACTATTTATTTAATAGGAGGTAATCTGGGCGGCTGCTACAGAACCTGGAATGCATCCAAATATTCTTTACTGATTGTGCCAATCTTGTACGTGCAGTACAGAGCACCGAGATCGAGTTTGATCAATTACCTGATGGTGTCATCTACAAGGACATACGGTTCTTGTCCAGATTCAGTTTTTTTTTTTGCTTTTATAGCGGTCATTGGTACAAGCTTGGTAATTATCTCCTGCTGCGGCCGGAATCATTAGCAGATTGTAACTTTCCTTTTCATAATGAGATCGCCATACTGTAAACTTATGATCGCGTCAATCAATTTCCATGGAAAGCTCCTTTTGTTTAGCAGGCAACGGGATCATCTCCTTTTGTTTAGCGGCCATTTCAATTAATTCCTCTTATAAGCTGTAACGGGGATATAAATGATCAGAATTTTTTTCCCGGGATTTGCTTTACGATGAAAATATACCTTACCATATTCATTAGCTTCCGTCGCTCCACAAAATCACGAGATTCTTGCACGAGATTGGCTCCATTTTCATTAGCTTGCTGACGCTCTACCCGCAGAATCAATTACAGACGCAATCAGAG
Organism: Alopecurus myosuroides; assembly: GCA_028641055.1. Lineage (NCBI taxonomy): Eukaryota > Viridiplantae > Streptophyta > Magnoliopsida > Poales > Poaceae > Alopecurus > Alopecurus myosuroides. The sequence goes on from CM054058.1 coordinate 246,991,470, forward strand.
GGATTGCTTGCCTTCCAGCGAGGGAGCTCGCAGGGATGCACGCCCTACCCAGTCCATATAAGGCTTCCTGGATGCGCATGATAGATGCACATCCGTATCCCATCAACACATCCATCGTCTAGAACAAGTCAGATTCGTCTTCTCCAAATACCTGTGGTACGGCCTGCTTCTCTCAACGAAATACATCCATGCTATTTTGTTTATTTCCATTGAACTGATATTTGATTTTCTCCATGGCGATTACGGTTGCCGAACTTTCATTCTTTTCTCATATTACGCCGAGAGTATATAGAAATTATATATATTTACTATCTCGATTAGGTGTATATTTCTTATATAAAATTTTCTTTCATCATATTACGCGGAGAGTATAATACAGAAATTATATAAATTTACTATCTCGATTAGTGTTTATTTCTGATATGAAATTCTCTCATGTGATTTATATGCATAGATCTGTATCTAATTTAATAGATGCAAGGCTTTACTCTACCAATGTATTAGTTAAACTGAAAATGTAAATGTCTTTTCCTAATTAATCTGATGTGCCTTTTATCTTTACATGAACAGATATGGCTGACGTGTTCAGTTTCCCAAATGGCTCAACAACTGGTATAGTAGTATTAATCTCATGCATAATTGTACCATACTGTCAGGTTTCAATTCAACATTTTACGTAATTTATAACATATTTTATCCTTTGTAGATGTCGCTGGCGTTATAATGTATGTTGGTCCACTTGATCACGATACATATTTCCCCGTAGGCATGAGGGAGGTAGCAGTGGTTGATGCAAACAATCAAATTGTGTTTTTCCGTATTTTTGATGAACTTGTTGAGCGATATAGAGAACAACTATTAGTTGGTGAAATGCAAGCTTCATTCATCTTGGCTACCTCTATGGAGGTTGACAAAGCATCAAGTAAGTCTGAGCATATAATTAAAGTGTCTTAACAGATCCGTTAATTTACTTACATGATCTCTTTGATAAACAGAAAGTCTTCTAAGTACGGAAGCAACAACACTCACTTTTCACCGGTGCTCGGCATGTCATCAGTTTGACAATCTTGAAGGTAACTATAGTTCATTTTTGCATACAAATTTCACCATCCTTCATTCTCGGAAAAAAATGTATTTCACCATCCTAATCGACTACATGTACTATATGTTCACCGTGTAGGTGTGCGTCAACAAATTCATCATGACTTGTCTTACCGCGATACGGTAAAAAATGTAGTACTTCTTAGGAGGGATGCTCACAAGCTGGAAAACGAGGCCATTCAATATCCTGCCCCAAAAAAACTCAAGACGGAAGATGGCTCAATCTCTTTCCAAGATTTCTCAAGGAAACACTTCTTCAACTATCTGCTGCATAGTACGCCCCCTAGAGCGGAGATGATATATGGGTCGTCCTCCCGAGAGCGAGTTAACAAAATGGACCTACTTGATTAGAATGGAAGTCCAGAATAATAAATAATAAGTTGAGCGGTCCGCAATAAATTAGAACATTTTTTTGTGTCGTGCCAAACATCATTTATTTTGTCTGATATATTTTGAGAATTAATATATTGCATGTTTTTGTGTCGTGCCATCTTTGGAGTTAAAAACTAAGGAAGTACAATGAGTGAAACAGTGACTACTAACCTCATAATATTACACGTGCATTGCACGTGCACATTTACTAGTTAGAGAGATGTAAAACTTGGATCGTTCAGGTTTTAGCGAACGGCCACTAGTCTACCTAGCCTACCTAGCCTTAGAGCAAGTACAATAAGAGCAAGTACAATAAGCTTATGTAAGCGGGCTATAAGGATTAGAATAATATTTTTGTGATGACATGGAAGAGAGAGAAGAGGAGAGAAGGGGAGTGGGCTCTCATGCAAGAGCTAGTTGTAGCACGTGCTCCTAGGCACCTTGTGAGAGTGAGAGGTGGGCCATGTATCAATAAAATAACCCATGTTTATAGCTCACTATTATACATGTTGGCTGTATAGTTGGCTATAGGTGACGTGGCAATTTCTTATAGCCAGCTGTTAGCTCTACTATTGAACTTGCTATTAGTGGTGGTATCATAGGTAGTATCATGAAACTTGGTCCCACAAAAAAGATGATGTGACATGCAATTAATGAAGAGAGAGGAGATTAGAGTAACATAGGTAGATACCGTATCATGACACGCAAACTAAGAATTAATGAACAACACAAATCTTGTAACATATTTGCATTGAGATTCTACAAAATAATAAATATAAGTTAATTATGATACTCCTATATGATACTATTCATTAGAGACGTAGTATCATACTGTAACGCCCGGGGGTTTTCTCCAAATAGAATTGTCTGTTGTTTTTCTTTTTTCATGGCATGCCATCATGCATGCATCATGTTTAACTACTTACACTTGTTAATCAAATGTAGATCATTGCTTCAACCTAAACCATTTGCATCCATATGCAATTCACCTTGCATATGGGTCCAATTAAAATTGTGTTACCTTGTCAAGTAGTTTACTTTGCGCATCTATTATCATGACATGCATCATCACATGGTTGTGCATCCTATGCCATGTATTGATTGTTCGTCTCTTTCGATTGTGTGTTGCTTCTTCTCGCTTTAGACGACGACGTTGAGAACCGAAGGGACGTACGGTACCCCTTCTAAGGATTTTTTGCTCAGTACCAGGCTACTGGGTTTGCAGGCAAGTTTATCACTCACACTGAATCATCGAGTTCCCTTCCACACTTGTTGTCGATACTATCTTTTGTCTATTATGCTAGCCCTATGTATCGTTGCTTGTTCTCCGAACCTATCACATGATACCCTGAACCAATGATATTGCCTCACCTCCATACCTACAGCCATTGCTTGTGCCTGTTCTCATCTAGCATGCTTAGGGTTGCTTTTGCTCGAGTCTGTTGTCGGTTACTTCTTTTACTATTTTTATTGTACCGGGGGCTCGAATTTAATCAACCAATCCTGTTAATTGCTAATGGTAATAATAATTTGATGATAAGGCACCGGCAGGAGGCCCTAAGTGGTTTTTGAGGCCTGCTAGTGTCGACCCTAATAGGAAAAGGGTCTTGTCTACTGATCCATGATGAGCGTGCTCACCGCATCCCGGGTGGTAGTATGGGACCCCCCTCGACTTAGACCTGATCTGCAGTTTGTCCGAAGAGCCACACTTAGTTCGGGTGTTCCATTTGCTCCTTGCATAATGGGTGGATCCCCCATGGTTACTTATGATGATGTTGATGCATATAGGGCGAGGCCTGTGGTGCCGGGGGGTGTGGTTTTCACCCTTGCGCTTAGGTTAGGCGGACTGGCCGGGACCTTATAGCTCCGTGGCTCCGAGGATGGGTTGTAGAGATGGTTTGGGTCGTGTCAAGTCAACCTGAGTTTTAGTTGGTGGCTTGAGTGTGTACGGGTACTGGAGCACACCCTGCAGGGATAAATCTTCTCGAGAAGCCGTGTTGTCCGCGGTTATGTGACGACTTGGTGAAAGTACTGGCTAACAAGTACTCAGACAACTTACACCTAATGATAATAACTTGACTAGTAATAGTCTTATTGACACAACAACCTGATCCATTATTCATTAATCCAACTGTGTGAGTTATCCTCGGATTGCTTCTTTGGATAAGGGGCGAGATCCAGGATGGGTTTGTTTGGAGTTACTTTCAGTTGGTTACTATCCTCGATCTTATCTTCTTTCTGTTAGCCGGAAGTGGTAGAATTTTTCTGTAGTTGGTTAGTGCAGCCCGCTGTCGCTTACTTGCAACAACCCCTTCCTTCCCGTTGATCCTAAAGTATTTGTATCTTGTGATGACTGGCTACGCCGGTAACTTGTGAGTATGGGTTTTATCCCCCTTGCCAGTACTTAACCGTACTGACCCACGAATCTCTTTCGTGGCTGCAAATTCCAACTTGCAGTCAACAGGTTTGAAGTCTGACGACGTTAGCTTGGGAATCCCTCCGGCTTGGCCTGGGCAGGGATTGGACGCTCTCGGTTATCTTCAGGACTCTTAGTCCAATTTGTATCTTGTCCGTAGCCGGACGTTTGTTTCTTCCGCTGTTATTTGGATCTTTGTATTTGTATCAGTTGTATCCTTGACTCGTTTGAGTCCTCTTGTATAAATCTATTCTGTCGTTGTTGTGGATTATTCGTGAACTGTTGTAATGATTATCACAAGTGGCAACCTGGAATCGGTTATTATGTGGGTTTTGGCGGGAATGCTGAAATCTGCATAGTGCCCGATCACGGGGCATCACAAATGGTATCAGAGCCTTGGTTCCGATTCCCGAGATTGTTTCGATACGAATGGTTATCGAAGCAACGGGTCCGCAAAGCCTGTAGGATAACCTCGCTAACGGTCGTTGTTTCTAGAATGTCAAAAACTATTTCTGCTAAACTATTTTGAAAAAACATCTCAATAGGATTCTTGTTTTCTCCTTATCCCTATTCTATTTCCCCTCCCATCTTATTTGTTTTGGAGTCTTCCCCCTTGTCCATCTTTCAAAGTGTTAGGATCCTACGTGGGTGGACGTTTTCTGAGCCTTTAACCTAATAGGTTCGATCATCGGAAGATTCCTGGTGGAAGCACATCGTCATCAACCCGAGCAAGGATCCCTTGTTAGTGGTGTCGAGAAACCCTTGTTAGTGGTGTCGAGAAGATCAGCTGGAAGCATGAAGAATCGATAGTCGAACTTCTTTCCCCTCCCGGGTTAGCAGGTGGATTGCGAGGGCGCAATCCCTTGTTAGTGGTGTCGTCTGTAACGCCCGGGGGTTTTCTCCAAATAGAATTGTCTGTTGTTTTTCTTTTTTCATGGCATGCCTATCATGCATGCATCATGTTTAACTACTTACACTTGTTAATCAAATGTAGATCATTGCTTCAACCTAAACCATTTGCATCCATATGCAATTCACATTGCATATGGGTCCAATTAAATTGTGTTACCTTGTCAAGTAGTTTACTTTGCTGCATCTATTAACATGACATGCATCATCCCATGGTTGTGCATCCTATGCCATGTATTGATTGTTCGTCTCTTTCGATTGTGTGTTTGCTTCTTCTCGCTTTAGACGACGACGTTGAGACCGAAGGGACGTACGGTACCCCTTCTAAGGATTTTTTGCTCAGTACCAGGCTACTGGGTTTGCAGGCAAGTTATCACTCACATGAATCATCGAGTTCCCTTCCACACTTGTTGTCGATACTATCCTTTTGTCTATTATTGCTAGCCCTATGTATCGTTGCTTGTTCTCCGAACCTATCACATGATACCCTGAACCAATGATATTGCCTCACCTCCATACCTACAGCCATTGCTTGTGCCTGTTCTCATCTAGCATGCTTAGGGTTGCTTTTGCTCGAGTCTGTTGTCGGTTACTTCTTTTACTATTATTATTGTACTGGGGGCTCGAATTTAATCAATCAATCCTGTTAATTGCTAATGGTAATAATAATTTGATGATAAGGCACCGGCAGGAGGCCCTAAGTGGTTTTGAGGCCTGCTAGTGTCGACCCTAATAGGAAAAGGGTCTTGTCTACTGATCCATGATGAGCGTGCTCACCGCATCCGGGTGGTAGTATGGGACCCCCCTCGACTTAGACCTGATCTGCAGTTTGTCCGAAGAGCCACACTTAGTTCGGGTGTTCCATTTGCTCCTTGCATAATGGGTGGATCCCCCATGGTTACTTATGATGATGTTGATGCATATAGGGCGAGGCCTGTGGTGCCGGGGGGTGTGGTTTTCACCCTTGCGCTTAGGTTAGGCGGACTGGCCGGGACCTTATAGCTCCGTGGCTCCGAGGATGGGTTGTAGAGATGGTTTGGGTCGTGTCAAGTCAACCTGAGTTTTAGTTGGTGGCTTGAGTGTGTACGGGTACTGGAGCACACCCTGCAGGGATAAATCTTCTCGAGAAGCCGTGTTGTCCGCGGTTATGTGACGACTTGGTGAAAGTACTGGCTAACAAGTACTCAGACAACTTACACCTAATGATAATAACTTGACTAGTAATAGTCTTATTGACACAACAACCTGATCCATTATTCATTAATCCAACTGTGTGAGTTATCCTCGGATTGCTTCTTTGGATAAGGGGCGAGATCCAGGATGGGTTTGTTTGGAGTTACTTTCAGTTGGTTACTATCCTCGATCTTATCTTCTTTCTGTTAGCCGGAAGTGGTAGAATTTTTCTGTAGTTGGTTAGTGCAGCCCGCTGTCGCTTACTTGCAACAACCCCTTCCTTCCCGTTGATCCTAAAGTATTTGTATCTTGTGATGACTGGCTACGCCGGTAACTTGTGAGTATGGGTTTTATCCCCCTTGCCAGTACTTAACCGTACTGACCCACGAATCTCTTTCGTGGCTGCAAATTCCAACTTGCAGTCAACAGGTTTGAAGTCTGACGACGTTAGCTTGGGAATCCCTCCGGCTTGGCCTGGGCAGGGATTGGACGCTCTCGGTTATCTTCAGGACTCTTAGTCCAATTTGTATCTTGTCCGTAGCCGGACGTTTGTTTCTTCCGCTGTTATTTGGATCTTTGTATTTGTATCAGTTGTATCCTTGACTCGTTTGAGTCCTCTTGTATAAATCTATTCTGTCGTTGTTGTGGATTATTCGTGAACTGTTGTAATGATTATCACAAGTGGCAACCTGGAATCGGTTATTATGTGGGTTTTGGCGGGAATGCTGAAATCTGCATAGTGCCCGATCACGGGGCATCACACATACAATAGTATCATATGCATGATACTTTTGTATGATACTCCCCACTATGGCTAGTCTAACCATGTCTGCGCGCGATGTTCCGTAGCCTCTGCATCAAATTGATACATACAGTCGGACTTTATTAAAATAAATATCAAAAAACATCCAGAATTCAAAGCATTACGGTTCACGGATCTAACAATGTGGCCACAAAAATCAGCCACACAAACAAGGACAAGTTATGCATCAATACGCCGCGAATTAATCCACCCAGCTTGGTTGTAGATAGCCCGAACGACCGCATCAATCGAGCACAGCCTGTATCCATAAGTCCTCGCTGGTCCACACGAAGAAGAAATGACCACATCTGGATAGAATATACCGCCTTGTTTACAACCTGTAAAAAGTGAGGGTTTGTTTGTTTGTTTGTTAAACACCACTTCATTTCTACTATTCCAAATTGTCCATAAGAAAGCAGCCACACCAATTTGAATTCATGCTTTTGTTTTCTTATCAATGCCATTTAGCCAAGAACCAAACATATTTGTAATGCTAGTCGGTGGATAAATGCTAAAAGTAAAATGTATCAGACACCAAATATGTCGCACCCTGACTTCTAGGGGATACTCACCGTACGAACTGGATAGCAGATGCTTGGATTATGGGGCATAACTGCTCCCACGTCCCAGCTTCCTGGTAGGCCTGCGCTTATGCGCGACAACACAAGCCCTGCTATTCCATCGTCGATGTAAACTATCCACTAGAGATCAAAGGCACTTCCGTCGACGTACTTCAAACCATACACACATGGTACGTCAACGGCGTTTAACAAGTGATATCACAACAGATCTCTACGACACAAAAGATTGAAATAAGTTGCAAATGGCTCTCATTAGAGCAGAGATAGCAAATACAATCATTCAGAGGACACATGTCCCAACAATACATCATTACAATACAGCGGAAGCATTCAACATGTCTGAGTACAGACAAGAACCAAATAGGCCTAAGAGGCCGGAAACGAAAAGACGGAGCCCATCCACGAAGTCTCGGATCCTGCCCGGGTCCGCTATCTACTCGTCAGCAGTCTCGTCGTCATACTCCACGTAGTAGCCACCATGTAGATCCTCGGAAACGTCGTCTGCGTAAACCACAGCCCCAAAGGGGTCAGTACACCAACGTACTGGCAAGCAAGACTCACAGTTCACCAAAGTGTAACCCGTCAACACCAAGCACAGATGCCTTGGGTTCAACGGAAGAAAAGGGGTATGAAAGATGCTGCAACTGGCTGCGCTAACCAACTACAGAAATTCTACCACTTCCGGCTAACAGAAAGGAGATAAGATCGAGGATTGTAACCAACTGAAAGATGACTTCAAACAAACCCATCCTGGATCTCGCCCCTTATCCAAAGAAGCGATCCGAGGATAACTCACACAGTTGTAATAATGATGGTTCAAATTATTGTGTCAATAAGCCTATTACTAGTCAAATTATTACTCATGGGGTGTAACATGTTTGATCATTATGTTTAAGTTGTCCTGAGTACTTGTTAGCCAGTACTTTCACCAAGTAATCCATAACCGCGGAAAACACGGCTTCTCGAGAAGATTATCCCTGCAGGGTTGCACCAATTTGGCCGTACACTCATGAATAACCCGCCAGATGGAAAGGCCCTTCCACCAAGCGGGGTACTCAACACAACCAACCATTCCTCGCATCAAGCCCAAAGCACCTTGGGCGCACGGCTAATCGAGCCCAGAAGAAAATGGACCCTCATAGCACTCTAAGAACGTGTCCCCCTATATGCCGACTACGAAAGTTCCACCCTGGCCTGGGCTCGCAAAAACATGATGCGGCAAATGGAAAACACGAACTAAATGAGGCGATTTGGACGAGATGCGAATCAGGTCAAGTTGAGGGGGGCGCCCATACTCGCTTCCCAAATGCGGGTAGTGCGCTCATCATGGATCAGTAGACAAGACCCTTTTCCTATTAGGGTCGACACTAGCAGGCTTCAAAACCTCTCATGGGCCTCCTACCGGTGCCTTATCATCAAATTATTATTTGTAGTAACATTGGCATGATTGATTGATTAAACATCGAGCCCCCAGAACATAATAGATATAGTAACAGAAAGTAACGGATAACAGACTCGAGCAAAACAACCTAAGCATGCTAGATAAGACTAAGGCAACAAGCAAGGGGTTTTAGGTATGGAGGTGAGGCAATATCAAGGTTAAGGGATTCATGTGATGGGTTCGTAACAGAAACAACTACTACTAAGGCTTAGCAGAAAAGAACAACGGAAAGTATCGGTAACCAATGTTGAAAGGAACACAGTGGTTCATGTGAGTGATAACTTGCCTGCAAAACCCAGTAGCCTGGTACTGAGCTAAATCCTTAGAAGGGATGTCGTAAGTATCGTCGGTCTCAACGTCATCGTATATCAGGGAAGAAGCAAACAGACAATGCAGAAAGATAAACAATCAATATCATGGCATAGGTGCACAAACATGGGATGATGCATGTCATGTTAATAGATGCATCAGAATAAACTACTTGACAATATAACACAATTTAATTGGACCCATATGCACTGTGAATTGCATATGGATGCAAATGGTTTAGGTTGAAGCAATGAGCTACATTTGATTAACAAGTGTAAGTAGTTAAACATGATGTATGCATGATGATGACAAGAAGTAAACAAGTTAGATGCAATTGGAAAAGGAGTAAAACAAGTGTGGGATTTTTATTTGTTATGTTAGGAATTTTGGTTCCTTATTGATGTCACACAAGTAATTGTTGTTTTCAACAAGTTAAAGTGTTCAAAACAAATAACAAAGTTGATATTTGAAAAGGTTATCAAATTTTAGTTGGTTTACATGTTTCACATTTTAAAATTGGACTTTGGATTAATTAATTATGAATTAAACAATAATAAACAATTTTTAATTGCATTAAACAAGAATTAAATGGTTTAGGCAATTTTAATTATTCAAAACATGAAACAAATTTTATATTTGGAAAGAGGGTTTAATTTTGCATGGAAAACATATTTCATTTGTGGAAATTGGATTTAAAATGAGCAAGTTATTATTTTGGCAATTTTAAATGCAATAAACAAGAAACAGTTGTTTTCAGCAATTTAAATTATTCAAAACAGCAAACAAAATTTATATTTGGAAAGTACATGAAAAATTGATGGGAAAACATATTTGGTTTGTGAAATTTGGAATTTTTATGAGCAAGTTATGAATTTTGCAAATTTAAGTGAATTTGACAAGTTTTCAAATATTGCACCAATTTAAAATATTCAAAACAGTAAACAAATTTTATATTTGAAAAGAACATTTAATTTGGTATTGAAAACATATAAAAAATGTTGGAATTGGAGTTAAAATGAATTTATTATGCCATTTACAAGAAATAGTGCAAATCTGCCATTTTTTATGATCTAGGGACTTAGGAAATATTTTCCAGGGCTAGATTTTAAGTGCCAGGGGCCTATTGGTGATTTCTGGTAAATTTCTGTACCAAAACATTGCAAAGAAAAATAAAAGATTTATTGGTGGGAGGTGGGATTCGAACCCACCCCCTTTGGCTTGCGCTGGAGAACCAAACCAGTGGGCTGGTGCTCTTGTGTGTTGAAACGAAGGGGTTCTCGGTGGGGTTAAGTTGTGATTGCGGGATAGATCTGAAACTAACTGAACACGCACACGTACAGACCTCGACAGAAACCATGCCAGCGATGGTTGCTGCCCTCGCCGGAGGGGGCGCCGCGGAGGAGGGGCTCGGGGGGGTGCGGCCCTAGGGAGAGGAGGGAGGAGGCGAGTGGGGGAGAGGAGGAGGAGGTGCGGCCTCACCTTGGTGGCGATTGGAGGCGGACATGGAGCAGCAGGCAGGGGCGAGGCAGTGGAGGTGGCCGGCGTTGGAGGAGATGGCGCCGGCGACTCGGGCCTCCTCGGCCGGTGGCGTCTACACCGAAGTGGGAGAGGGCAGGGAGCCGTTTCCATTCCCGCCATGGGGAGCTCCCGACAACCACTCCTGCGACCACGCCAACCTTCTCAAAATTCGGCCATGGTGGGGTTCAGTCAAAGTTCAGAAGAACAGAAGGATTTGGATGAGGAGGGAGAGAGGGTGGCGGCTAGAGGAGGAAGGAGAGGGAAAAGGGAAGGGAGTGGTTAGGGTTTGGGGCCTCCTTGGCATCTTCTTGTAGAGGGGGAAAAGGGGCAGGTGGGGATGGGGAGCTCGGTGGTGGGGTGACGTTCCCCTCGTGCCTCTGTACGGAAGGAAGAAGAGAGGCAGGAGGTGGGCTCGATGGGGGGGAGATGGGCTGGGCCTCTCTCTCTCGGTTAGTTGTTTTATTTTATTTTTTTCTTCTATTATTTTTTTTTGCTGAAATGGAATAAGAGGAAAAAGGAGATGTATTTGGGGTAGAACACTTTTAGGGAAAAAAATTTGTTATAGTTATTTAGGTTGACATCAACCACTTGCCAATTTTATTTTACAAAAGTTCAAATATCAATACCATTTGTAATTTGATTGAGATTTGAAATAACTTGAGATTAAGTGAGTTATTATTAAGAAGAAACATATAATTGGTTTTTTTTTGGGCCCTCAAGTTATTTTGAAGCAAAATGGTTGGAGTGTTTTGTTTCATTGATTCAAAGGGTTGTTGTTTGGAAAATTAAATGAATTGGAATGCAATTTAAATGAATTTTGGGTATTAAGTGAAATATTGAAAGCAACAATTTAAAATAGTTTGAACCTCAGATTAATGGAAACAAATCATTGATTTGTTTTGCAATTTTCATAGCTTTCAAAAGGGTTGTTGTTTTGGAAGGAAAACATAATTGAATTTGAGAAGGGTTTGATATTAAATGAATTTTTGATAGAACAAAACAACAGTTTTGAAATCACACTTTAATGGAAACAATTGGTTGTTTTTATTTGAAATATCATTTTGGAAATTGTAACATCACAAGGATGAAACAAAAGGTTTGAAATTTGAGTTGAAATTCAAATAGAAAACAAAGGAAAACAGTTGGAAAACAACTGGAAACAGAGGAAAACAAATGGAAAACAAACAAAACAAATGCAATCAACATGATGCCATGATGCAAAACATAAAATAACAGAGAGCAAACATTCTAAAGGCTATTTTTCAGACTTGGGATGTTACAAAACGCCCCCCCTTGAAGGAATCGCGCCCCGAGATTCCTACTGAGAAAAGAAAAGGTCCGGAAACTTCTTGGGAAGATCCTCTTGAGCTATGTCACGTGAAACACATCGTGCACATTGGATAGACGTCAGGGAATTTGGAAACCACCGGAACATTTTCAAGTAAAGGGAGAGGTTTTGTACCAAGGGTGTATAGCTGAATGGAATTTGATTCATTTGGAGAATAGATTATCTGGCTAGAATGGTGGAACAGAGTTATTGACATCAATGCAACACCAAGAATAACATCAATGTCAGAATCACCAACATGAGAGTGACGAGGAATATGTGGCCTCTCATTAGAATTGGATTGTTCTTACTTATGTTGGAGTCAACACTTGAGATTCCGGAGAGTGAACGATGATTTGATTGCTTAGTGGAACCAGAATTGGGTTGTATGTTGTGGAAAAGATTGTTGACACAAAGGAATGTGATGCTCCGGTATGAAATAACACTTTAACTGGATAAGAGTTTAAGAAGAAGTTTTGATTATACGCCGGTAGAAGATTTGAAGTGGAAAACAACAACAAGATTTCAACGGACGAAAAGGATGTTGAGAAGAACAGGATATCAACATCGGGGAAAACGAGAACAAAACTCCTGAGGTACTATGGAAAACCCATCCGGGCTTCTAAAGGATCAATATCTACTGCTTAAGGAATAGAGGATCTGCTTCCGGGGCCTATTTGCCACCGTTCTCAATCGTGAGTAGGCAACATGATAAATCATGTCACAACCACCTCCATTCCTATGGTCTAGTAGATATAACCATCCTAGAGAAACCAGAATTCGTGAAATACTAACTTGAAAGTTTAGATGAGAAGGGAGAAATCAACGTTGCACTTCCTTACCAGAAAAGGGAGGGTGGGTGGGGAAAGAAGAAAAAGAACAGAATTCCTACTCTCACGTTTCATTTTTCCTAAATAGCTACAAAATAGTTTCTAGACTCAACTGCGACCAGTAAAAAGGGATCCTACAGGCAGACAGGCTCTGATACCATTTGTCGCACCCTGACTTCTAGGGGATACTCACCGTACGAACTGGATAGCAGATGCTTGGATTATGGGGCATAACTGCTCCCACGTCCCAGCTTCCTGGTAGGCCTGCGCTTATGCGCGACAACACAAGCCCTGCTATTCCATCGTCGATGTAAACTATCCACTAGAGATCAAAGGCACTTCCGTCGACGTACTTCAAACCATACACACATGGTACGTCAACGGCGTTTAACAAGTGATATCACAACAGATCTCTACGACACAAAAGATTGAAATAAGTTGCAAATGGCTCTCATTAGAGCAGAGATAGCAAATACAATCATTCAGAGGACACATGTCCCAACAATACATCATTACAATACAGCGGAAGCATTCAACATGTCTGAGTACAGACAAGAACCAAATAGGCCTAAGAGGCCGGAAACGAAAAGACGGAGCCCATCCACGAAGTCTCGGATCCTGCCCGGGTCCGCTATCTACTCGTCAGCAGTCTCGTCGTCATACTCCACGTAGTAGCCACCATGTAGATCCTCGGAAACGTCGTCTGCGTAAACCACAGCCCCAAAGGGGTCAGTACACCAACGTACTGGCAAGCAAGACTCACAGTTCACCAAAGTGTAACCCGTCAACACCAAGCACAGATGCCTTGGGTTCAACGGAAGAAAAGGGGTATGAAAGATGCTGCAACTGGCTGCGCTAACCAACTACAGAAATTCTACCACTTCCGGCTAACAGAAAGGAGATAAGATCGAGGATTGTAACCAACTGAAAGATGACTTCAAACAAACCCATCCTGGATCTCGCCCCTTATCCAAAGAAGCGATCCGAGGATAACTCACACAGTTGTAATAATGATGGTTCAAATTATTGTGTCAATAAGCCTATTACTAGTCAAATTATTACTCATGGGGTGTAACATGTTTGATCATTATGTTTAAGTTGTCCTGAGTACTTGTTAGCCAGTACTTTCACCAAGTAATCCATAACCGCGGAAAACACGGCTTCTCGAGAAGATTATCCCTGCAGGGTTGCACCAATTTGGCCGTACACTCATGAATAACCCGCCAGATGGAAAGGCCCTTCCACCAAGCGGGGTACTCAACACAACCAACCATTCCTCGCATCAAGCCCAAAGCACCTTGGGCGCACGGCTAATCGAGCCCAGAAGAAAATGGACCCTCATAGCACTCTAAGAACGTGTCCCCCTATATGCCGACTACGAAAGTTCCACCCTGGCCTGGGCTCGCAAAAACATGATGCGGCAAATGGAAAACACGAACTAAATGAGGCGATTTGGACGAGATGCGAATCAGGTCAAGTTGAGGGGGGCGCCCATACTCGCTTCCCAAATGCGGGTAGTGCGCTCATCATGGATCAGTAGACAAGACCCTTTTCCTATTAGGGTCGACACTAGCAGGCTTCAAAACCTCTCATGGGCCTCCTGCCGGTGCCTTATCATCAAATTATTATTTGTAGTAACATTGGCATGATTGATTGATTAAACATCGAGCCCCCAGAACATAATAGATATAGTAACAGAAAGTAACGGATAACAGACTCGAGCAAAACAACCTAAGCATGCTAGATAAGACTAAGGCAACAAGCAAGGGGTTTTAGGTATGGAGGTGAGGCAATATCAAGGTTAAGGGATTCATGTGATGGGTTCGTAACAGAAACAACTACTACTAAGGCTTAGCAGAAAAGAACAACGGAAAGTATCGGTAACCAATGTTGAAAGGAACACAGTGGTTCATGTGAGTGATAACTTGCCTGCAAAACCCAGTAGCCTGGTACTGAGCTAAATCCTTAGAAGGGATGTCGTAAGTATCGTCGGTCTCAACGTCATCGTATATCAGGGAAGAAGCAAACAGACAATGCAGAAAGATAAACAATCAATATCATGGCATAGGTGCACAAACATGGGATGATGCATGTCATGTTAATAGATGCATCAGAATAAACTACTTGACAATATAACACAATTTAATTGGACCCATATGCACTGTGAATTGCATATGGATGCAAATGGTTTAGGTTGAAGCAATGAGCTACATTTGATTAACAAGTGTAAGTAGTTAAACATGATGTATGCATGATGATGACAAGAAGTAAACAAGTTAGATGCAATTGGAAAAGGAGTAAAACAAGTGTGGGATTTTTATTTGTTATGTTAGGAATTTTGGTTCCTTATTGATGTCACACAAGTAATTGTTGTTTTCAACAAGTTAAAGTGTTCAAAACAAATAACAAAGTTGATATTTGAAAAGGTTATCAAATTTTAGTTGGTTTACATGTTTCACATTTTAAAATTGGACTTTGGATTAATTAATTATGAATTAAACAATAATAAACAATTTTTAATTGCATTAAACAAGAATTAAATGTTTTAGGCAATTTTAATTATTCAAAACATGAAACAAATTTTATATTTGGAAAGAGGGTTTAATTTTGCATGGAAAACATATTTCATTTGTGGAAATTGGATTTAAAATGAGCAAGTTATTATTTTGGCAATTTTAAATGCAATAAACAAGAAACAGTTGTTTTCAGCAATTTAAATTATTCAAAACAGCAAACAAAATTTATATTTGGAAAGTACATGAAAAATTGATGGGAAAACATATTTGGTTTGTGAAATTTGGAATTTTTATGAGCAAGTTATGAATTTTGCAAATTTAAGTGAATTTGACAAGTTTTCAAATATTGCACCAATTTAAAATATTCAAAACAGTAAACAAATTTTATATTTGAAAAGAACATTTAATTTGGTATTGAAAACATATAAAAAATGTTGGAATTGGAGTTAAAATGAATTTATTATGCCATTTACAAGAAATAGTGCAAATCTGCCATTTTTTATGATCTAGGGACTTAGGAAATATTTTCCAGGGCTAGATTTTAAGTGCCAGGGGCCTATTGGTGATTTTTGGTAAATTTCTGTACCAAAACATTGCAAAGAAAAATAAAAGATTTATTGGTGGGAGGTGGGATTCGAACCCACCCCCTCTGGCTTGCGCTGGGGAACCAAACCAGTGGGCTGGTGCTCTTGTGTGTTGAAACGAAGGGGTTCTCGGTGGGGTTAAGTTGTGATTGCGGGATAGATCTGAAACTAACTGAACACGCACACGTACAGACCTCGACAGAAACCATGCCAGCGATGGTTGCTGCCCTCGCCGGAGGGGGCGCCGCGGAGGAGGGGCTCGGGGGGTGCGGCCCTAGGGAGAGGAGGGAGGAGGCGAGTGGGGGAGAGGAGGAGGAGGTGCGGCCTCACCTTGGTGGCGATTGGAGGCGGACATGGAGCAGCAGGCAGGGGCGAGGCAGTGGAGGTGGCCGGCGTTGGAGGAGATGGCGCCGGCGACTCGGGCCTCCTCGGCCGGTGGCGTCTACACCGAAGTGGGAGAGGGCAGGGAGCCGTTTCCATTCCCGCCATGGGGAGCTCCCGACAACCACTCCTGCGACCACGCCAACCTTCTCAAAATTCGGCCATGGTGGGGTTCAGTCAAAGTTCAGAAGAACAGAAGGATTTGGATGAGGAGGGAGAGAGGGTGGCGGCTAGAGGAGGAAGGAGAGGGAAAAGGGAAGGGAGTGGTTAGGGTTTGGGGCCTCCTTGGCATCTTCTTGTAGAGGGGGAAAAGGGGCAGGTGGGGATGGGGAGCTCGGTGGTGGGGTGACGTCCCCCTCGTGCCTCTGTACGGAAGGAAGAAGAGAGGCAGGAGGTGGGCTCGATGGGGGGGAGATGGGCTGGGCCTCTCTCTCTCGGTTAGTTGTTTTATTTTATTTTTTTCTTCTATTATTTTTTTTTGCTGAAATGGAATAAGAGGAAAAAGGAGATGTATTTGGGGTAGAACACTTTTAGGGAAAAAAATTTGTTATAGTTATTTAGGTTGACATCAACCACTTGCCAATTTTATTTTACAAAAGTTCAAATATCAATACCATTTGTAATTTGATTGAGATTTGAAATAACTTGAGATTAAGTGAGTTATTATTAAGAAGAAACATATAATTGGTTTTTTTTTGGGCCCTCAAGTTATTTTGAAGCAAAATGGTTGGAGTGTTTTGTTTCATTGATTCAAAGGGTTGTTGTTTGGAAAATTAAATGAATTGGAATGCAATTTAAATGAATTTTGGGTATTAAGTGAAATATTGAAAGCAACAATTTAAAATAGTTTGAACCTCAGATTAATGGAAACAAATCATTGATTTGTTTTGCAATTTTCATAGCTTTCAAAAGGGTTGTTGTTTTGGAAGGAAAACATAATTGAATTTGAGAAGGGTTTGATATTAAATGAATTTTTGATAGAACAAAACAACAGTTTTGAAATCACACTTTAATGGAAACAATTGGTTGTTTTTATTTGAAATATCATTTTGGAAATTGTAACATCACAAGGATGAAACAAAAGGTTTGAAATTTGAGTTGAAATTCAAATAGAAAACAAAGGAAAACAGTTGGAAAACAACTGGAAACAGAGGAAAACAAATGGAAAACAAACAAAACAAATGCAATCAACATGATGCCATGATGCAAAACATAAAATAACAGAGAGCAAACATTCTAAAGGCTATTTTTCAGACTTGGGATGTTACAAAACGCCCCCCCTTGAAGGAATCGCGCCCCGAGATTCCTACTGAGAAAAGAAAAGGTCCGGAAACTTCTTGGGAAGATCCTCTTGAGCTATGTCACGTGAAACACATCGTGCACATTGGATAGACGTCAGGGAATTTGGAAACCACCGGAACATTTTCAAGTAAAGGGAGAGGTTTTGTACCAAGGGTGTATAGCTGAATGGAATTTGATTCATTTGGAGAATAGATTATCTGGCTAGAATGGTGGAACAGAGTTATTGACATCAATGCAACACCAAGAATAACATCAATGTCAGAATCACCAACATGAGAGTGACGAGGAATATGTGGCCTCTCATTAGAATTGGATTGTTCTTACTTATGTTGGAGTCAACACTTGAGATTCCGGAGAGTGAACGATGATTTGATTGCTTAGTGGAACCAGAATTGGGTTGTATGTTGTGGAAAAGATTGTTGACACAAAGGAATGTGATGCTCCGGTATGAAATAACACTTTAACTGGATAAGAGTTTAAGAAGAAGTTTTGATTATACGCCGGTAGAAGATTTGAAGTGGAAAACAACAACAAGATTTCAACGGACGAAAAGGATGTTGAGAAGAACAGGATATCAACATCGGGGAAAACGAGAACAAAACTCCTGAGGTACTATGGAAAACCCATCCGGGCTTCTAAAGGATCAATATCTACTGCTTAAGGAATAGAGGATCTGCTTCCGGGGCCTATTTGCCACCGTTCTCAATCGTGAGTAGGCAACATGATAAATCATGTCACAACCACCTCCATTCCTATGGTCTAGTAGATATAACCATCCTAGAGAAACCAGAATTCGTGAAATACTAACTTGAAAGTTTAGATGAGAAGGGAGAAATCAACGTTGCACTTCCTTACCAGAAAAGGGAGGGTGGGTGGGGAAAGAAGAAAAAGAACAGAATTCCTACTCTCACGTTTCATTTTTCCTAAATAGCTACAAAATAGTTTCTAGACTCAACTGCGACCAGTAAAAAGGGATCCTACAGGCAGACAGGCTCTGATACCATTTGTCGCACCCTGACTTCTAGGGGATACTCACCGTACGAACTGGATAGCAGATGCTTGGATTATGGGGCATAACTGCTCCCACGTCCCAGCTTCCTGGTAGGCCTGCGCTTATGCGCGACAACACAAGCCCTGCTATTCCATCGTCGATGTAAACTATCCACTAGAGATCAAAGGCACTTCCGTCGACGTACTTCAAACCATACACACATGGTACGTCAACGGCGTTTAACAAGTGATATCACAACAGATCTCTACGACACAAAAGATTGAAATAAGTTGCAAATGGCTCTCATTAGAGCAGAGATAGCAAATACAATCATTCAGAGGACACATGTCCCAACAATACATCATTACAATACAGCGGAAGCATTCAACATGTCTGAGTACAGACAAGAACCAAATAGGCCTAAGAGGCCGGAAACGAAAAGACGGAGCCCATCCACGAAGTCTCGGATCCTGCCCGGGTCCGCTATCTACTCGTCAGCAGTCTCGTCGTCATACTCCACGTAGTAGCCACCATGTAGATCCTCGGAAACGTCGTCTGCGTAAACCACAGCCCCAAAGGGGTCAGTACACCAACGTACTGGCAAGCAAGACTCACAGTTCACCAAAGTGTAACCCGTCAACACCAAGCACAGATGCCTTGGGTTCAACGGAAGAAAAGGGGTATGAAAGATGCTGCAACTGGCTGCGCTAACCAACTACAGAAATTCTACCACTTCCGGCTAACAGAAAGGAGATAAGATCGAGGATTGTAACCAACTGAAAGATGACTTCAAACAAACCCATCCTGGATCTCGCCCCTTATCCAAAGAAGCGATCCGAGGATAACTCACACAGTTGTAATAATGATGGTTCAAATTATTGTGTCAATAAGCCTATTACTAGTCAAATTATTACTCATGGGGTGTAACATGTTTGATCATTATGTTTAAGTTGTCCTGAGTACTTGTTAGCCAGTACTTTCACCAAGTAATCCATAACCGCGGAAAACACGGCTTCTCGAGAAGATTATCCCTGCAGGGTTGCACCAATTTGGCCGTACACTCATGAATAACCCGCCAGATGGAAAGGCCCTTCCACCAAGCGGGGTACTCAACACAACCAACCATTCCTCGCATCAAGCCCAAAGCACCTTGGGCGCACGGCTAATCGAGCCCAGAAGAAAATGGACCCTCATAGCACTCTAAGAACGTGTCCCCCTATATGCCGACTACGAAAGTTCCACCCTGGCCTGGGCTCGCAAAAACATGATGCGGCAAATGGAAAACACGAACTAAATGAGGCGATTTGGACGAGATGCGAATCAGGTCAAGTTGAGGGGGGCGCCCATACTCGCTTCCCAAATGCGGGTAGTGCGCTCATCATGGATCAGTAGACAAGACCCTTTTCCTATTAGGGTCGACACTAGCAGGCTTCAAAACCTCTCATGGGCCTCCTGCCGGTGCCTTATCATCAAATTATTATTTGTAGTAACATTGGCATGATTGATTGATTAAACATCGAGCCCCCAGAACATAATAGATATAGTAACAGAAAGTAACGGATAACAGACTCGAGCAAAACAACCTAAGCATGCTAGATAAGACTAAGGCAACAAGCAAGGGGTTTTAGGTATGGAGGTGAGGCAATATCAAGGTTAAGGGATTCATGTGATGGGTTCGTAACAGAAACAACTACTACTAAGGCTTAGCAGAAAAGAACAACGGAAAGTATCGGTAACCAATGTTGAAAGGAACACAGTGGTTCATGTGAGTGATAACTTGCCTGCAAAACCCAGTAGCCTGGTACTGAGCTAAATCCTTAGAAGGGATGTCGTAAGTATCGTCGGTCTCAACGTCATCGTATATCCGGGAAGAAGCAAACAGACAATGCAGAAAGATAAACAATCAATATCATGGCATAGGTGCACAAACATGGGATGATGCATGTCATGTTAATAGATGCATCAGAATAAACTACTTGACAATATAACACAATTTAATTGGACCCATATGCACTGTGAATTGCACATGGATGCAAATGGTTTAGGTTGAAGCAATGAGCTACATTTGATTAACAAGTGTAAGTAGTTAAACATGATGTATGCATGATGATGACAAGAAGTAAACAAGTTAGATGCAATTGGAAAAGGAGTAAAACAAGTGTGGGATTTTTATTTGTTATGTTAGGAATTTTGGTTCCTTATTGATGTCACACAAGTAATTGTTGTTTTCAACAAGTTAAAGTGTTCAAAACAAATAACAAAGTTGATATTTGAAAAGGTTATCAAATTTTAGTTGGTTTACATGTTTCACATTTTAAAATTGGACTTTGGATTAATTAATTATGAATTAAACAATAATAAACAATTTTTAATTGCATTAAACAAGAATTAAATGGTTTAGGCAATTTTAATTATTCAAAACATGAAACAAATTTTATATTTGGAAAGAGGGTTTAATTTTGCATGGAAAACATATTTCATTTGTGGAAATTGGATTTAAAATGAGCAAGTTATTATTTTGGCAATTTTAAATGCAATAAACAAGAAACAGTTGTTTTCAGCAATTTAAATTATTCAAAACAGCAAACAAAATTTATATTTGGAAAGTACATGAAAAATTGATGGGAAAACATATTTGGTTTGTGAAATTTGGAATTTTTATGAGCAAGTTATGAATTTTGCAAATTTAAGTGAATTTGACAAGTTTTCAAATATTGCACCAATTTAAAATATTCAAAACAGTAAACAAATTTTATATTTGAAAAGAACATTTAATTTGGTATTGAAAACATATAAAAAATGTTGGAATTGGAGTTAAAATGAATTTATTATGCCATTTACAAGAAATAGTGCAAATCTGCCATTTTTTATGATCTAGGGACTTAGGAAATATTTTCCAGGGCTAGATTTTAAGTGCCAGGGGCCTATTGGTGATTTTTGGTAAATTTCTGTACCAAAACATTGCAAAGAAAAATAAAAGATTTATTGGTGGGAGGTGGGATTCGAACCCACCCCCTCTGGCTTGCGCTGGGGAACCAAACCAGTGGGCTGGTGCTCTTGTGTGTTGAAACGAAGGGGTTCTCGGTGGGGTTAAGTTGTGATTGCGGGATAGATCTGAAACTAACTGAACACGCACACGTACAGACCTCGACAGAAACCATGCCAGCGATGGTTGCTGCCCTCGCCGGAGGGGGCGCCGCGGAGGAGGGGCTCGGGGGGTGCGGCCCTAGGGAGAGGAGGGAGGAGGCGAGTGGGGGAGAGGAGGAGGAGGTGCGGCCTCACCTTGGTGGCGATTGGAGGCGGACATGGAGCAGCAGGCAGGGGCGAGGCAGTGGAGGTGGCCGGCGTTGGAGGAGATGGCGCCGGCGACTCGGGCCTCCTCGGCCGGTGGCGTCTACACCGAAGTGGGAGAGGGCAGGGAGCCGTTTCCATTCCCGCCATGGGGAGCTCCCGACAACCACTCCTGCGACCACGCCAACCTTCTCAAAATTCGGCCATGGTGGGGTTCAGTCAAAGTTCAGAAGAACAGAAGGATTTGGATGAGGAGGGAGAGAGGGTGGCGGCTAGAGGAGGAAGGAGAGGGAAAAGGGAAGGGAGTGGTTAGGGTTTGGGGCCTCCTTGGCATCTTCTTGTAGAGGGGGAAAAGGGGCAGGTGGGGATGGGGAGCTCGGTGGTGGGGTGACGTCCCCCTCGTGCCTCTGTACGGAAGGAAGAAGAGAGGCAGGAGGTGGGCTCGATGGGGGGGAGATGGGCTGGGCCTCTCTCTCTCGGTTAGTTGTTTTATTTTATTTTTTTCTTCTATTATTTTTTTTTTGCTGAAATGGAATAAGAGGAAAAAGGAGATGTATTTGGGGTAGAACACTTTTAGGGAAAAAAAATTTGTTATAGTTATTTAGGTTGACATCAACCACTTGCCAATTTTATTTTACAAAAGTTCAAATATCAATACCATTTGTAATTTGATTGAGATTTGAAATAACTTGAGATTAAGTGAGTTATTATTAAGAAGAAACATATAATTGGTTTTTTTTTGGGCCCTCAAGTTATTTTGAAGCAAAATGGTTGGAGTGTTTTGTTTCATTGATTCAAAGGGTTGTTGTTTGGAAAATTAAATGAATTGGAATGCAATTTAAATGAATTTTGGGTATTAAGTGAAATATTGAAAGCAACAATTTAAAATAGTTTGAACCTCAGATTAATGGAAACAAATCATTGATTTGTTTTGCAATTTTCATAGCTTTCAAAAGGGTTGTTGTTTTGGAAGGAAAACATAATTGAATTTGAGAAGGGTTTGATATTAAATGAATTTTTGATAGAACAAAACAACAGTTTTGAAATCACACTTCTCTCCTATCTAAAAAGAACGGAGCGTTCCGTCTTCGCCCCCTATGCGATACGTTCGTCGTGCATTCGCTCGAGAGCGCACAGGCTCACATGGGCCAAACCCAAAAGCCACAATAGACAGCCCACGTCTCTCTAGACTCACGCAAAAACCTACATCTCTATAGCCGCTGTTCCGCCGCCGTCGTCCAAGACCTCTAGGCTGCCAAGCTCTTCCCCTCCCCCATCGCCTCTCCCTACTCCGCCTCGAGATCAATGTCGCCGCCTGGAGGTTAGCGCCCCCGCACCCGCCTCCGACGATATCCCCGCTCGGTGATGCTGCCTCGGTCCATCCCTAACCAGCGAATCAGCAGGGGCTCGCCGTTGGTTGGGACCCGCCTGTAGCCCGGCTGACACGATCTGCCGCAAATCAGGTAGATAAACGCCGGCAAGATCTCTAGCAGCGCCATGCTTTTCCACGCCGGCACCCACTCTCCCTCTCGCGTCGCCTGTCCGGCCTTGCACGGCGACCGCATCTCCTCGCTTCACAAAAGCCCATCCACCCGAGCAGTCCCTGTCCAGGAGATCCGCCTTCGTCACACCATCCTCCTTTCCCCTTAATCATCTGGTCAACGACGCAACCCAGAAGGTCGCGGCACAACACGCACCTGAGGTCGCCGACCAGCACGCGCGCGAGGTCTCCGACCAGCCTGCACGCGAGGTCTCCGACCAGCCTGCACGCGAGGTCGCTGGCGCTCCACCCGGCCTGCACGCGAGCGCCGGCCATCGCCGTCATGTCCCCTGCTCGAAGACGGGCCCCTCATTTCCGCCGCGCAGCAACACCCAATACCTGCACACGGACCCAGCGCCGGAATGGAAGGTAAATTGCTGAAATTAGTGTTTCTGAATTTTATGTTAAGTGCACAATACAATCATGTAGTTGTCCTATTTACCACTTGCTTCCTGAATGCCATGTAAGTGTATTAAGACCAGCCACACTGTGTGTGAAAAGCGGTTCAAATGGGTTGTTGAATCCATTCCACACTGTGTAGGACATCGGTTCATTGTTTCCGACAAGAAAAGCGGCTCATGTTTATGGTTCGCTTTTTTCTGCATGCAGCACACCAGCACACGCGAGTCTCTCTTCTAGCTGCTGATGATGTACGCACTATTGGTTTGTGAAAAATCATATTTTATTTAAGCTAGGCCCAGTTGCTACATTATGATGCGGTTCCATACAGTACAACAAAATGGCTAGCGATTCAACCCTGACAGCATTTTCTCTTGAAACGGCGCTACATAGTGTCTGGTCTAAGAACATATACAATTAGGGCATCATGGATCCCCTAGGAACCTAATTCGAGTTTGTATCAGCCTGTTTTGTAGTACTACTATCCGAGCTCCTCTACTAGGGCTGGACCTGAAGCTCGAGGCTCGAGGCTCGGCTCGGGCTCGACAAGGCTCGGCTCGGGCTCGCCTCGGCTCGAAGGTGGTGCAAGCCAAGCCTAAACCTTCCGGACAAGGCTCGAGGCTCGACGAGCCTGCTCGGTGAAGCTCGCAAGCCGGCTCGAAGGCTCGATAAAATAACAAAAATATAGCAAATATGACTCATTTACACTTTTGTGTTTCATTTTTTTGGTTGTATAAAGGTTCCAACAAGTATATCAAGTAAATAAGTACCATTGAAATTATTTTTCTTCAATTATTTGGCTGTAAAAAAAAATTCAGCAAGCAAATATATCAAATAAGACTCATTTACACTATTCTGTACACGAAAAAAAAAAATGCTGCGGCTCGCGAGCCAGCCGAGCCGAGCCTCAAGCTCGATGAGCCGAGCCGCGAGCCCACTTTCCAGCAAATTTTTAGAGGCAAGCCAAGCCTGGCTCGGCTCGACTTTTCCCGAGCCTATCTGAGCCGAGCCTCGAGCCGGCTCGGCTCGGCTCGATTCCAGCCCTATCCTCTACAGGTTTTAGTTTAATTGCCCCCCACTGTGCGAACATTGCTAAGTGTTTATTAATGTACGGGTGCTGATAAAAATATCAGGGTTTTTGTCAATTCATTTGGAAAACTATGTTTCACTGCCGCTGCAACCCTCCTCAAGGAGTGCCTGCTGCTGCCGGGCAACGTGCGTACTTCCATACCCAGTCCTCCTCTACAATAATCACCCCAGCGATGTATAGGTCTGTCAAAATCAGACCAGTATACTGACCATGGATATTGTGTGGATGAGTTCTCAGTCAGTATTCTCACAGGTGGCTGCATTGGAATAATTTGATCACTTATAGTTCAGCCTCTGCATTGTTCTATTTTTTTTTTCTTAAGAGCTTTTTACGTTTGAGAGTGTCATGATTTATCTTTTGTTCCATCGTGCCTACATATATGTTGATGTTTGACTAACGTCGTGTATATTAGAGTCGCTTTGGAAAAATTAAGATGAATGTCTCGATATGTAAGTATTAAGATGTGTGCAAAGGAGCATCAAAATGATTGTGATAACGAAGTTTCTAGGGACATGGCACTATTGTTAATATTTTAGTCGCCGATTTGCTGCATGACATGGACTATCTAAAACTTATTTGAATTGCCTTCTTAAGGTTTTGTGAGTTATCAACTTCAAATTTCGATTCTAAACTATTGTTTAGTTGTTGCCTGTACCTGAGGCTATATGCAATGAAAAACTGAAAGAGTAGTGCATCAATTGGAGTATTTCTCTACCGTATATCCGTTGCCATATGTTATAGATGTATTCATGTTTTGTCCAGATGTTGACGCCACCATACCCCTGCCCCCGGTCGTCGGAGCTAGCTCGCTGCAGCCTGATGAAAACACTGTTGAGAAGTGCATGCAATGCAGACATGCCAACAGGGCATCCTGCATGCTGTCGCTGCTCGTCTTGTCCTCTTCCCAGCGGTGCCCACTAAAGACCCCGCAAGGCTGCAACCCCAGTTACCACCGCCACCTTTACCATCTGGCATCTCCACCGATGCAAGGGGCTGGCTAAGGAGGCTTCAATTTTAACAATTTAACTTCGGCTGACGAGTGCTATACAGAGGTACATCCATGCATTGTTAACCTGATGAGTGCCATACAGAGGTATTTGCACTTCAATTCATAATGATTTGGTTTCAGCTTAGTCTTCAGATTCTTGAAACTAATCTTCCAGTCCTGCTACCATGATTTTACGTGTCCATTGTCTTTTTTGGTGTTCTAAGAGTTTGGTTTCACTATTATCGTAGCGGATGAGAGTAAGACTTTTGTAATTCAACTTGCTACCTTCTCGAAAACACGTGGTATTTCCATTGGTGTACTCTCGAAAGAAAAGGAGTAGTCGGAGTTTATGTGTCTTTGGTATTCTCTAAACTATGTTTAGATCTTATTTGGCGAGGTTCTGAATTGCAATTAACTATCCTTGTAGACTTGTGGTGTCTTGTAGTTTTAAGAAGACGCCTTACTTCTTTCTCTGTTGACAAGACATCAGTTTGTCCATTCATATATTTATCTGAAACTAAACAAAGAGATATGAGATGAATGAATTCTGGAAGATTTATTTACTGCACCTGAGGCTACAGTGTTTGCACAAACTTAAATATCCTCTTATTTTTGAAGCATTGTCTTCCTTGGTTTATTACAGTTAAGCCACTTCATTCATTGTATGCAAACTTTGAATAGAGAAGATTGAATAGAATAAATTCACTGATGTGTGACTTAACTGTTGTCAATCCTCAACAGTTTATAGTGAATGAAATGGATTAACTGTTGTCAACAGGCACATATGCGGTCTTGGAGAGCACGTGAAGGTTGACTAAATCTGTGGCGGCCCATCCCCTCCCAGTCCTGGTACTCATCCTTGTCCTCCGGTAATATTTCTTCCTTTGCAGTTCTCACCATTTTTACCTGATTAGTGGTGTAGTGTTTTCTTCTGAGCCAGAAAAATGTGCATGGCATGTTACAGAAACTATATTTTTCTTCCCTCGTATGTTTTTTCCGTTACCATAAATTTACCGATGTTGCATACTATTGATAGGGAAACTACATGAGGTTACTTTAATAAGGGGCAAAAAGAAGGAGACAATAAAGAAAGAACAAGAAGAAAGTGGTATTGAAAAAGGTGGGTAACACAAAGCTTATTACTGAATTTACAAAGAGGAAGAGGAAGAAGCAGACCTTATGGTAGATGGCTCTAAGAATTTCTTTTGATGAAGCAAAGTTTGTGATAGGAGCATACGTAAATGATGTTTATGAAGAACTGTTTCGCCTTTTCATCTGTTATATTCCACATTAGTTGAAATATTCCCGCCTTCCTTTGTTTCTGAATTTCTTATAACAAGCAAATTTTGTGAAAAGAGCACCCTTGATTATTTTAGTTACCACATGTGATCTAATTAGTTAGATAAGAGTTGCTGAGTCAGACATCTAAACATGCATTTGTGGTTCTGCACTCTCAAATTATTACCCTTCCTATGCAAACTTCAAATCTTGGACCAATTCTTATGCCGATGGTATGTTTTTTCTGCTCTTATCGCCATGATATCATAAGTGGACATGCGAGATCTATATATAGATTACAATGATTATATTTTTTTTAATTATGCTCATGTCATCCTAAAATCACTAGGTTTTCTAAGTTGCTCACTATATTTACTAGGTTCTTTGCTGCTTACTGTAACTACTAAATGCTAATGATGGTGTGGTGCAAGATTTTTTTCTTGTCCATTAGTTTAAAGAAAATAAAATTTTGTGTCAGTCTTTTCTTGTTTTTTGGTTGGAGCTTTTACATGTAATATGTAATTCATGGAGATCTATCTGTCTATTCTTTATCCGTGGATAGTATGACAGGGGAGATAGAGGTGAAAATGCTTTGATAAGAATAATAGTTATCAGTGGAGAAGAAAAAAGGATACGGCTGTAACTGGGGGGTGAGAGGATGAGAAGGGAGATATGGAGGAAGGAGCGGAAAGAGGGAGGGCTGGCAGGCGACGAGGCTGCACGTGGAGCCAAACAGAGATGTGATGAGTTTCAGAACCCGTGGTATTTGTGACTGGCCATTTTTTTGTTATATGCGTTTTGATGTTACTGGTATTTGCATTGGAAGGCAAAATGATCGGAACATGACAAAGCCAGTTTTATGATTATGAACAAGCAATGTTATTTTTTCTGCCTTTGATACACAGATGGATTAAACCTTGGTTTGTCGCACAACAATCAGATTATTTGGTTCAAAATATATATCTGAATCCTTATTTTCTTGACATGGCAAGTTATGGAATGATCGGACAAAGAGATGCAGTCAAAGATTGGAGCAAGAATTGTTTAGTTTATCCAAAACTCCCTCATAAGAGATCCATATGCCATCACTCTCTTTATGGATTGATTATAAGAATGCGAACATGTTATTTTTACTGCCTTGTAATTGTTTGATCTAGAAAAGAACTGATATTGTAATTGTGCTTGTAGCTTTTAACTGAATATATTAATGTCTCGTCACCGAGTGCACCTCAAACTTAATTTTTTTTTGCATTCATAAAATAAGAGAAGCATAGATATATTTGTATATTTGTCTGTCCGTAGCAACGCACGGGCATTCAACTAGTTAATGGAAACAATTGGTTGTTTTTATTTGAAATATCATTTTGGAAATTGTAACATCACAAGGATGAAACAAAAGGTTTGAAATTTGAGTTGAAATTCAAATAGAAAACAAAGGAAAACAGTTGGAAAACAACTGGAAACAGATGAAAACAAATGGAAAACAAACAAAACAAATGCAATCAACATGATGCCATGATGCAAAACATAAAATAACAGAGAGCAAACATTCTAAAGGCTATTTTTCAGACTTGGGATGTTACAAAATATCACGAGAAAACGGACATGCTATAAACAAATGTTCTACAGACTCATCAGTATCGCAAAAAACACATGTTTTACAGCCATGCCAGTTTCCCTTAATCAGATTATCCTTAGTAAGAATGACTTTTCGATTCAGGAATCATAAAAAGATTCGAATCTTTAATGGCACCTTCAGTTTCCACAAGTATTTTCGCAAAAATCTTGTGGATCCGTGCAGCAAGTTCGCATAATACGATTTTACGGAGAATGAACCATCCATCGTTAACTTCCAACGAAACACGTCTGTTTCGTTTGTGAGGGCAACCCCATCAATCTTTCAACCAAATGCAACCAGCATTCTCTCCTATGAACCGACATACTCCTACGAAACCGAATATTTAGAGGGTTATGTGCTAGCACGTTTTCTACGGTCACATGCTTGTGTAAGGTCACATTATATAAGGATGGATATGATTGTGATAACGGCTCATCACCTAACCGTGTGTCCTCCCAAAACCGCACCTGCTGCCCGTTCCCTAAGGAAAACTTGCCGCGAGAAAAGAAATCATTCTTGACTCTCATAATCCCTTTCCAGAAAGGTGAGTCTGAAGGGTTAGCCTCTACTTGAGATAACGTTTTGTCCCCGAGATACTTATTAGAGATTAGTTCATGCCAAACCCCATCTTTTGTTAATATTTTGTATAACCACTTACTAAGCAAGCACTTGTTTTTCAGTTGTAAGACTTCAATCCCTAGACCACCCTGATCCTTTGGGCGGCACACTATATTCCATTTCGTGAGTCGATATTTTGTCTTTTTCACATCACTCTGTCAAAAGAATCTTGATCTGTAGAAGTCCAATCGCTTCCTAACCCCGACAGGTATTTCAAAGAATGATAAAAGAAACATAGGTAGACTTGATAGGACCGAGTTAATCAAAATGAGGCGATCCCCATATGATAACAATTTTCCTACCCAGGAGCTAAGTTTTTTATCAAACCTGTCCTCAACTGGTTTCCACTCCTTATTGAAAAGTTTCCTATGATGAATTGGTATACCGAGGTATTTAAAAGGCAGACTTTCTACCTCACATCCGAAAATATTGCGGTATTCATCTTGAGCCTCAATTGCCTTACCAAAACAAAAAATCTCACTTTTATGGAAATTTATTTTAAGACCTGATAGTAACTCAAAAATCGCAAGAATGAGTTTCATATTTAAGGCCTTTTGCACATCATGTTCCATAAAGATAATCGTATCATCGACATATTGAAGTATCGATACCCCTCCTTCGACAAGGTGTGGTATCAATCCTCCTAGTTGACCATCCTCTTTAGCACGATCAATAAGAATCGCCAACATATCCGCTACAAGGTTAAAAAGAATAGGGGACAACGGATCACCCTGTCTAAGACCTTTTAGCGTTTGAAAATAATGACCGATGTCATCATTAACTTTAATACCAACATTCCCTCCCTGAACGAAACGAGCAATCCACTCACACCAAATGGGTGAAAAACCTTTCATTCTCAACACGTGTTGCAAAAAGGACCAATTCACCTTGTCATAAACCTTTTCAAAATCTATTTTAACAGAACCCCATCCAAATTTTTCCTTTTCAATTCATGGATCGTTTCATGTAGGACCACAGCCCCCTCGAGAATATTTCTACCCGATAAAAAAGCTGATTGGGTTGGTCGAATAACTCTACTCGCAATAGATGTTACCCTATTAGTTCCTACCTTGGTAAAAATCTTGAAGCTAACATTGAGAAGGCAAATAGGTCTATATTGCTCGATGCGACTCGCATCCTCCTTCTTTGGAAGTAACGTAATAATCCCAAAGTTGAGCTTATATAAAGGTAAATCACCCTCATATAACTGAGCAAACATAGCCATCAAATATCTTTTAATCACATCCCAAAACTTTTGGTAAAACTCTGCAGGAAACCCGTCTGGTCCTGGAGATTAGGGTCCTGGAGATTAGGGAGGTTGTTGAAAAACTTCTTTCAGCGATCATCTCCTCCAAACCGAACGAATTTTGACCGAGAGAGCCCGGGACGCAGGCACGCCAAAGAGCATCTCCAAGTCGCGGTGGTCCCCAATAGCCGCCCGGATGGCGCCCGGGAAGGCCTTGTTCGGATCACTAGGCGCGGCTGCCCACTCGGCGCCCCCGAACTAAAACCCTCGAAGCAAGATTTTGCCTATTTTCGTTATTTTGGAGTCTAAAAAATACTTAAAAATACTTATGTTCTAGGTTTAAGTTATTACATATATAGTTCACGAATGACTACAAATAAAAATAAAATATTCATACAACTAAAAATAAATTCGAAATTCACTATGTCGCCGCCATTTCTTTGCAAGCCCACAAATGCTCCACTAGATCATTTTGGAGCTGATCATGAGTTGCCCCGTCTCGAATCTCCATGTGCATAGCGATGTACTCGGTCCGATCCGTTGGCTCATTGTGATCCACATTGGCGAGAGGACCCTGAAACTCATACGGAAGGTGATCATGCACTGGATTTTCACGCTCATCCTCAAATCATGTTGTGCATGATCACACAAGCATTCATTATCTCTCCCAGCTGCTCGACCGACCAAGAGAGAGCAGGATACCGCACAATGGCAAACCTCTGCTGGAGCACTCCAAATGCACGCACGGCATCTTTTCTTGTGCTCTTTTGTACCGAGACAAATGATGCACTTTGTTGGGAACCCCAAGAGAAGGGTGTGATGAGAACAACGGTAGGAGTTTTCCCCTTAGTTAAGAACCAGAGTTATCAATCCAGTAGAAGAAAGAGAATCTTCGGAAGGTTGATGCCACTGACGGTGGTGCTGGCGCTTCACCGGTGTCAGCAACAACGTGGAAGCTGCACACAACACAATCAAAATACTTTGCCCCAACGGTACAGTGAGGTTGTCAATCTCATCGGTTGCTGAAAACAAAGATTAGACGTATAGTGTGGAAAAACAGTGTATGCTTGCAGAAAGTAAAGAGAGCGGGAAATTGTTGTGATTTGTTTAACAGTGTGGAAAATGGACCGGGGTTCGTAGTTTCACTAGTGGTGTCTCTCCATAAAAGATAGCATGCTGGGTGAACAAATACAGCTGGGCAATTGACAAATAGAGGTTGCACCGTAGTGCACAATATGACATGAACATTACTATGCTATTTAGTGCGGGCATTACAACAAGATACATAGACCGACATCCATCTGCATCTATGACTAATAATCCACCGTTGTTTTCTCCCTAATGGAAACAACACATCCTCCCGCTTCACGTTTCTGTCACTCGAGCAAGGCAACAAGGAGGCATGAACTCACTATCGAGCATAAATACTCTCTCTTAGAGTCACTAACAATTACTTGACCAGAATAACCACTAGCAACGGAGAGCATGCAAGATCACAAATAACATATGCAAATAAAGACTATAATCAACTTGGCATAAGATCAATATCCATCGGATCCCAGCAAACACAACACTGAGAATTACATAAGATCAATCTCGATCATGATTGGCAGCTCACGAGATTTAAACATGGAGGCATATGAGAAGAAGACAACCATCTAGCTACAACTACGAACCCGTAGTCCAAGAATGAACTACTAACGCATCACTACGGAGGTAGGCATGGTGATGAAGAGGCCTCCGGTGATGATCTCCTCTCCGGCAGGGTGCCGGAAACAGCTTCATAACCCCATGATCTGGGGTTGACGGTGACGGCGGCTGCGAAACTTTTTCGGGGATTTTGATCAGGTGTTTAGGGTTTTCCATCCGGGGGCTTAAATAGGCGAAAGGGCGAAGGCGGTGGCGCTCCAGGGGGCCCACACCCCTAGCTGGCGCGGTCAGGGGGACGCCTGGCCGCGCCACCCTATGGTGTGGCCCCCTGCTGCCCCTCTCCGACTCCTCTTCTGTCTTCTGGATGCTTCTAGGGAAAATAGGACTTTCGGGATTCGAATTTTCCAATTTTTTGAATATTTTCAGAACAACTTTTCTAAAACAAAAAAATAGCAGAAAAAAGGGAACTGGCTCTGTGGCATCTTGTTAATAGGTTAGTCCGGAAAACGTATAAAAATGCTATAAATAAGGGAGAAAACATGTAGCAATTGGCATAATATAATCATGGAGCATCAGAAATTAGGGATACGTTTATGACGTATCAGCAAACCAGCATTTCTTGTTGCCTAGAGGATTAGAAATTGTCTTCACAAATGTTGAACATCTTGGATAGATACCATCCGCAAGGTAGTACTCCTTGTTGTACTCGTGGCCATTGACAACATAGTTCACTAGCGGAGCATGTCTTTCAACAAGTTTCGCGAACACAGGGGAATGCTGCAACACGTTGATGTCATTGTGAGATCCTGCCATGCCGAAGAACGCATGCCAAATCCAAGTCTCGTGATCTGCCACTGCCTCAAGAACCATGCTGCAAACTCCATGATGGACCCCTTTGTACAATCCTTGCCATCCAAATGGACAGTTCTTCTAGCTCTAGTGCATGCAGTCAATGCTTCCAAGCATATCAGGAAAACCTCTTCCTTCATTTGTTGGCAGGATCCAAGCAATTTCCTCCTTATTTGGTCCTCTCAAGTAGTTTGGGCCAAACACTTCCACTATCGCAGTGCAGAACATGTACAAGGATTTGATAGCCGACGACTCAGACATGCGGAGATAGTCGTCCTGGCCATCTGCAGGGACTCCATATGCAAGCATTCTCATAGCAGCAGTGCACTTCTGAATTGCGAAGAAACCTACCATCCCCACGGCGTGTTTCTTCATCTTGAACCAGGGGTCATGCTCCCTCGCACTCTGCACCAATGTGTTGAACAACCTTCGTCTCATCCGAAATCTCCGTTGAAAATCGTTTGCATCGAATCTTGACTCTTCGGCAAAATAGTCGGCAAAAAGCATGTAGTGGCCCTCCATTCTCATCCTCGGTTTCGTCCTCCTCCTCCCAAACTTGGATCCTCCTCGCTTTGGTTCGCGATTGGCTTCATCATCGGCGAGGAGTTGTGTCAAACAAACTAGAACAAGCAAGTTCTCATCTTCCTCCTCGTCGATATCGGCTTCTTCCTCTAAGACAAAGTTCACCATCATCTCGTCGTCGATGTCCATTTGTACAAATGAAAATGGCTTCAAAATATGACAAAAACAACGGCCGCGGCACCCAACCGGGCAAATCGACGAACAACTTGGGGGCGAGGTGGTTACCTCTGGTCGCCGGAGGTGGCGCCTGAGGCGGCGCCGGTGGGTCGGAGGCGCGGCGGTGGAAGGGACGAGGGCGGACGCGCGGCCGGAGGCGCCGGTGGGGTGGAGGCGCGGCGGAAGAGAGCGGCGGCGCTGCGAGGCCGAGGGAGACGGCAGGGGGCGAGGCGGCGCGTGCGGGACGCAGATGGGCGAGGCACAAGGGGACGTGGTGCAAACGGACGCTTTGTGTCGCTGACAGGACAAGTCCGCGGCACGGAACGACTCGTCCAGCGTCCCCACGGGAGCCCCTAGGAGTAGGGGTTGGACTGAGTTTGCCGGACGGGAAAAGGGGGCGTCCAGACGGGAAGACTCAATGAAGGGCGCGAGTGGGCGCGCTCGGGACCCGTCCGGACGGGAAGGAGCCGTGGGGGCTTGTTTGGGGGCGCGACCGGAGATGCTTGAAGAAGAAAAGGAAGAAGAGGTAACCCTGGAGCTGGACATGAAGTACGCATATATTCCGAAACGTGGGCCTTTGGCCGCACGCAAAAGCGGCAGCGTCTTTTGGACTCCTCTCTCCGTCGTCCTAAAGCGGCCATCATTCTGATCGACCTGTCCGACTGTCGAGTGACTCGCCTCGTACACACGCTGCGCCACCTTCACGGCCACCCACCAGTGTGGCGCGCGGCACCACGGATGGAGCAAATGTAGCCTGTTGCCTGCAGTACGTCGCGTCTTCCTAAAAAGGAAGGCCCCTCCGCGCGCGCGCGAGAGAGAGAATCTGGCCGTCTTGCCGCTAGCTGCCCGCGCGCTGGTGGCCGGAGGCTCGTCCTTCTCTTCCCATGCTTGTTCCATGCTCTGGCGCTCCGGCTCACCATGCCCGTGACTCGTGGATCGTGAGATGCATCCATATGTACATACATGTGCTGCGCTGCGTGCTGAAAGAGGGGTCCTAGGATAGCCCGGACACTGTTTCGATCGAGTCCAAACCATATATACATCCATCGGGCCGTACGCCGCTGTGTGTGTATAGGACAGTGGTACACAGCGCAATCTGTCTAGCTGCATGCATAACAACCAGTAGTGATTCTAACCACCGGTATGGAACATGGATCAGTAGCTCGGCATGCTTTGTGGGGATGGATCGATCGATCGTTGCTTCATCGCGTTCAGGTCACATCTGCTTGTGGAGCATGGATTCCGAGACGCAGGCAAGAGAGGGAATCCCTGCGACCTCTCCGGCCGTATGCATGCAGCACAGCACGGCGATCGATCGGTCGACATGCATGCACAACACAAGAGCATCGGTGTGCGCGCGCATGCATGCTACGGTGTTTGCATCGTTCTCTTCCCCTGATCGCTGCTAGAGGTGACATGGCCTTGCTGAATCTCCACTACCTCCTGCCTTCGCTTTTCCTCAGCATGTAACATTGTCTTTCATAATATTCTCCTGTCCTCGACTCCTGACGATCATCGACCGTCGCTCGGGGTCCGCCTTGCATGCATGCCAGCGAATTCTTCTCCTTTATTTCTGCTCATTACCGATATCATTTGGAACAAAGGTAGTACTAAATACACATATTCTTCATGCGGAGTAGCTTGAAACGGTCAACTAACCAATACTAAATACACACACACACTAACCCATTCCTTTTGTAGCATAGGGGCCTGCATGGCGTTAGATATAAGGGGGAGGAGCTGCAATGCAGTGTTCGATGCATGTTATCTTTTCCGTCTCTATGCACCCTGTGTGTATACTGTACATCCTCTCCAATCCAATGATAACATCATCATTTGAAACCACGGGCAATAAACAAATCCTCTGGTTGCCCTCCTGTCTCATGCATGGCGTGAATCATATTCTTCATGCGCCAAACCGTGCAGCTTTAGGAAAGCAAGTAGGCAAGGTCTTGTAAAGTATACTACTCCCCTGAAGCCATGGGCATGCAGCAGCAGCAAACGCGACATGTTCTACATAGAGTATTACTATTGCCCCTACTCTGCAAGTGTGTGCGAGCAGAGAGTACAGAGTAAAAGAGAGAGAGAGAGAGACAGGGGGCTGGTGAGGGTGAAGCTTCCGCCCACGTTCCCCGAGTGAGTGACCGAGAGTGCACATGGAAAGCATTTTTCTATCCCAATCCTATACGTAAACACGCTCGAATCGCAGTTCATCGCACTAAGCCTTAAAGCTGATATCCAAGTCCAACTCCTGCCTCAGCAACCGTTCTTACAACGAGTAGAATACTAGTAGTGTTAGTTGCGCTTTACATAGACCAGGCCCATGATTAATTACTTATTGTTAACTACATCCATCTAGGCAGTTTGTTTGTCGAGATCAGAAAGCTGAGTTCGCAGGCTAGTCATGGTTAAATTACTCACTAGCCTAGTACATGAGTGACTTTAAATCTTGGTTATAGATGACATGATAGACGTTTATAGCCAGAAGCCGGCTATACGGGTTACAATGGGAGTAACATACACATGTTATTAGTCTATGTTACTACCTCCCACTGACGGAGCTCATGGAAAAAAACTGGGCGGGCCAGGCATAAAGTAGCACAAAAATCATGGGCTATATGTGGTAGTTTTAGTGGGCTGGGCTGTCAATCCCTAGTTTTATACCTTGTGCCAAAAATATCTGGGCGGGCCAGGGCTCAGGTCGGGCCTTGCCTGAGCTCCGCCACGGCTACCTCCACAATGCATAATAACATAATGCTGGTCATAGTGGAAGTATCATCAGTAGTAACTTGAGTGCCACATAGAAAAAAAAAAAGACGATGTGCCATTTTTTTTCAAGGATATGTCCTGTGAGACATTTTTCTATATAAAGAATGTGTATTAATATCGAGGAGATACAAATTACACAAGGCTCTGCAACAACGTAATAACTGCACACAGCCGAAAGACAATAAAAAGAAGTAATAAAAAAAGAAAAGTCCCGCTGGAGAGCCGCACAACCACCACCAAAACAACACCTAATGTCCAATTCTTCAAAAGCAACGGCTTCAAGAAGAACAGTGCCAGGCACAACCAATTAAGCTCCGACCTTGGGTTTTCACCCTGAAGATAATCCTCGCTCTCAAAACAATGTCTCCAATAAGACCACTGTCAGGCACAACCAATTAAGGCCAGACCTTGGATTTTCACACTGAAAGGTAGGACTTTGAACTTTACATGTGTTACCGCCGCCGCTTACATATTGCTGCCACGATTCCTGAAACTCCAAGTCAATTCCTCATCGACGCAAAGGCTCCAATCACGATTGCTAGTCCTCCAATCTTAGTTTTCATGTCATTCTTCGCCTCTGACTTCACCATGGATTTGCCCATGATGGCAATAGAAGCAGAGCGACCTCGCATGGAAGATCTCCGACGGAGCCTTCCGAAACCCAACACTCTGGCCAGATCAAAGAGGACAAGCGTGAGGTAGTTCTTCGTCTTGGCGTCGGAGGAACCCTAGGACCACCGTCATTATTTTACAACCTCGCAGGCCCGGACGCCGCGAGGCCACTCCCAGCAGTACCGACAATGGGAGGAGGGGGTAAACCATCTCAGCACATGGTCGACACCGGCATGGCAAGGTCACAACCAGCCACCATTAGCACCCTGGCCGGACCCCATCGCCCAGATCGCAGACAAAAGGACCAGATCGGGGACCGAGGGCCCAGAACGCCGTGCGTTTCCACTCAAGGACATAAGATCCAGATGTGGAATACACCCCACCCGCTTCTCCACGCTGCTCCGCTGGGAGGCCCTCCTCAGCCAATCCCCATCGCCATCGGAACCTGCCAGAGGCCGCCAGCCGCTCCGGAGGTCAGCACCCCTCCACCCCACCTCCAAGGCTGCCGCACCCCGATCCAGTTCTTCCGCCCCGCTCATAGAGGATATGGCCGAACCTCCCACCAGCCCTCCGTCGTTCGACAGGAAGGGCGCCGCCGCCGTTGCCGGCTCACGGTCGGGATTCTTTACTAGGGTTTGGGGGAGACCTCCGGAGCCTCTCGAGGGGGAAGTATCGGTTTGATAGAAGAAGCAGCCAAGCGGCCGAGTTACAACGCGTCTAACACAAAGGCACAGGACGCTACCTATCTCTTACATCATGATCGATCACTCGCGAACCCTCCATCTGACGGAGACTACCCCTAAACAGACCGGCTGCACGCCAAAGCTCCGCCTCGACCTCAATGAGCGAGGAGACCCTCTCCGTCGAGGGTTGAGCCCCGTCGAAGACCACCCCATTCCGGTGCCTCCAGAGGCACCAACAAATCAGATTGATGGCCGTCCACACATCCTTCTTGTTCGGGCCTCCCATCATCCTAGCCGGTAGCCACTCCACCAGGCGGTCATCTGCCATAGGGGTCCAGTCCGCCCCGCCCCATTTGCTGAAAAACGTGTTCCACACTTCCCTCGCTAGGTCACATCCGAGAAGAAGGTGGTGAATGGTCTATTCTTGTTGATCGTAGAAGGGGCACGCCGCGGGATGTGGCAGCCCCCTACGACCCAATGTGTCTGACGTCCAACATCCGTTGCGCAACTCTAGCAAAAGAAAGACCTTGCACTTGTTTGGCGCTCGATACCTCCAAACCTGATGCGCCCCAGCAAGCTCCACCGAGCCCACAAACAACGCCCCGTAGGCAGACCGTGCGGAGTAAATATGATTGGCCTCCAGGTTCCAACTGAACACGTCCTCCACGCCATCGGTGAGGGTGATCTCTGCCACGTGATCAACTAGCTCGAGTAGCTCGTGGAGCTCCCGAGCATTGGGATCGGTGGGTATATCCTCCAGCCACCCCCTGCAAGACCTTCTCGGACTCGCCAGGTAGCTCGGGCTCGCTTGGGTACCTTCAACCACTGATTCGGTGCCAAGTCCGCAATCCGCCCGCCCATGAGCCACCTATCCCTGTGGGCACGCCATCTCCTAGCACAGAGGTGGCGGCCGCTGTAACATCCCAAGTATGAAAAACAACCCTAGAATGTTTGCTTTTTTGTTTAAATTTAGTTTGCATCATTCCATCATGAGTTTTGCATTTGTTTTCACTTGTTTTCCGTTTGAATTTCAAACCAAAATTCAAATCCTTGTTTCATACTTGTTCTGTTACAATTTTTTTTCAAATCAAACCATTCAATTGTTTCCAATAAACTAGAATTTCCAAACTATTAACTTGCTTAAATCTTTCAATAATTCAATTATTGCAAATTTCACTGAAATCCATTTGAATTACAAACAGCAACAAAATTTAAAATTTTGGAAAACAAAAAGTTGCACAACTGGGCTTTTGTAATAAATAACTTATAAAATTTATCACCAACAATTTTCAACCCCAAAACCCTATTTGAATTTTAAATAGCAATTTCAAATCGTTTGGCAATTTCAAAATTTTGAAAATAAGTATACATACTTTTGAATCTTACTGTTTTGTAAATCAATAAAAATTGTTATTAAAATAAAAACCCCAAAAATCCTATTCTATTTTATCTCTTTTCCTTTCCTACAAAAAAAAAGCAAACAGAAAAAAAAATAGAAACAGAAAACAAAAAACAAAAAAAAGGGGGGAGGACAGGCCAGCCAAGTGGGTTGAGCCCACCACACCCCCACGAGGCCCAGCCCATCCCACCTTGCCTTCGTCATCCTCCGTACGGAGGCGCACATGGGAGGAGTCGGAGCTCCCGTGGAGGAGCTTGCTCCACGTCTCCCCCTCTCCTGCTTTAAAGCCAGGGCCGTGCCTCTCCCCGCGTGCCCTAGCTCCCCTTCCTCCTCCCTGCCGCCGACATTCTTCTCCCACCGCCGCGATCCCCTCTGTTCTTCCCCTCCACCGCAGCCATGGCGTGTTCTTGAACCTCGCCTCGTCGCCGTTCTAGTCACCACCGTAGCGGGTCGAGCACGGGAACGGGGCCGCCCCACGTCCCTCTTCCTCGCCGTTTCATCGGCTTACCACGAGGAGCTTCACCGCGCCGCCGACGAGCTCGACATCGCCTCGGTCTGCACCACTGCTTCCGCCGTCGCGAGCCGTCCTCTACTCCCCCCCGGGTGAGCACCCCCCTCCTTCTATTTCCCTCTGCTCCACGGTGCATCGCGCACAGCTGGAAGCCCTCCGTTCCTCGCACGCACGGCAGTAGCGTCAGATCATCACCGACGATCACCGTTCGTCCCCTTGTCGTCAGGTTCAGTTAACTGAACCTGTTCGGTTTCAGTTAAGCAGGCCAGATGCGCCTCAAAACCCCACACCACCCAGTCCTGTCACGAATCGAGCCGTAGCCCAGTGGCCAGAGCCTCACGCGCGCACGCCGCGGTCACGGGTTCGATCCTCCGTCTCGCGGGATTAAATCCCACCTTTTTTCTTCGGTTTGCCACGCGCGCGCGAGAGGGACCCCCCTGTCAGCGACCCTGGCACGCCACGCAAGCGCCACAGTGGCCCAGGGCCCTCTGTAAGTGGCTCAGGCTGGGCCACTGCGAGGTGAAAACCATTTCTGGCCTTTTCTTTTACTTTCAAGCACCTGTATTTTTACAAAATGGTCCCTGGATTTCAAACTCTCATAGATCCCTCATTTTAAATTCAAATTCAACATGTTAAATATGTTTTCCATACCAAATTAAATTCTCTACATGTTTAAACCATTTGTATACTGTTTTGAACATTTTAAATGGTTTCAAAAATTCAAATTCAAACAACTCTCTCAAATTTGGTCAAATTCATAACTAATTCAAATGGCACATGTAAAATATGTTTTCCATGCAAAATTGAACAAGCTTTCCAAATATAAACTTTGTTTCCTGTTTTGAATAATTAAAATTGGTTTAATAATTTAAATCTTGTTTAAATCATTTAAAATTGCTAAAATTAATAACTTGGTCAAACTAAATTCTTTTTTAACATATAAAATATGTTTTCCATTCAATTTTTCATGAATTTTGCAAATATCAACTTTGTGTTCTGTTTTAAATAAATTAAATTGCTGAAAACAACTGTTTCTTATTTAATGCATTTAAATTGTCAAATTAATAACTTGTTCATTTTAAATCCTTTTTCAACAAATGAAATATGTTTTCAAACCAGAAAAATATAATATTTTCAAATATGAATTTTATTTAATGTTTGGAACAAATAAAATTCAGAAAATTTTAATACTTGAATTTAAATCCATTTAAATCTTGTTCACACTTGTTTAATTCATAACTAATTCATTTAAATTCCTTTTTCAACAAATGACACATGTATTCCATCTAAAATTTTGTGTTCTTTCCAAATATGAATCTTGTTGTCTATTTGTGAACAACTAAAATTGGTGAAAACAACAAATGCTTGTGTAACTCATTTAAGAAGCCAAATATCATAACTTAATAAATAAAATTCCAAACTTGGTAAACAACATTTCAAAGTGAAGCTATTGTTGT
Organism: Alopecurus myosuroides; assembly: GCA_028641055.1. NCBI lineage: Eukaryota > Viridiplantae > Streptophyta > Magnoliopsida > Poales > Poaceae > Alopecurus > Alopecurus myosuroides. The sequence goes on from CM054058.1 coordinate 247,032,759, forward strand.
TTTCTTATTGTTTTCATCATCCATGCATCATTCTAATCAACTTGCACATGATGGTTATTTGTAGATCACTTAATTCAACCTTATTTCATGGGTCCTTCCATATGCAATCCAAGTGGCATATGGGCCCATCTAATTATGTTACCATGTCAACTAGCTTATATTTGATGCACCAATTAAATTGCCATGCATCATCCCATGTTTGTGCATCATGCCATGTTATTGATTGTTCGTCTTCCTTCGTTGTTTGTTTGCTTCTTCCCGTATAGACGACGACGTTGAGACAGACGAGGCTTACGACACTACTTCAGAGGAGTTAGCCCAGTACCAGGCTACTGAGTTTGCAGGCAAGTATTCACTCACATGAACCATTGTGTCCTTTCCACACTGGATATCGATACTTTCCGTTGTCTATCCTGCTAGCCGTAAGATTCATTGCTTGTGTTCCGATCCTATCACATGTTATCCTCTAACCCTGATATAGCCTATCCTCCACACCTATAACCACGTTGCTTGTTGCCTGTGTCTTACTAGCATGCTTAGGGTTGTTTATGCTCGAGTCTGATGTCCGTTATTTCTTTTACCATATTTATTATGTTCTGGGGGCTCGATGTTTAAACAACAACCTGTTAATGTTTGAGGTAATGCTAATTTGATGATAAGGCACCGGCAGGAGGCCGGGTATGGTTTTGAGGCCTGCTAGTGTCGAACTCAGGAAAAGTTCTTGTCCTCTGGATCCATGTTGAGCGCACTAACCGCATGTGGGAAGCGTGTATGGGCGCCCCCCTCAACTTTGATTTGATCCGCATCTCGTCCGAATCGCCTCATTTAGTTCGGGTTTTCCATTTGCCGCATGCATATGCAGGTGCGAACCCTTGGCGCCAGGGTGGTAACTTTTGTAGTCGGCATTTAGGGAGACACGTTCTTAGAGTGCTATGAGGGTCCCCTTTTCTTCGTGGGGCTTGATTAGCCGTGCGCTCAACTGCACGGGGTTCTTTGGTCTTGATGCGAAGAAGAGTTGGGTTGTGTTGAGTACCTCGCTTGGTGGGTTGATCCCCCGTCTGGCGGGATATTCTTACGTGTACGGCCAAATTGGTGCATCCCTGCAGGGTTAAATCTTCTCGAGAAGCCGTGTTGTCCGCGGTTATGGATGACTTGGTGATATGGCTGGCTAACAAGGATTAGACAACTTACACCTAATTGATAATAATTTGACTAGTAATAGGCTTATTGACACAATAACTTGAACCTTCATTAATCCAACTGTGTGGGTTATCCTCGGGTTGCTTCTTTGGATAAGGGGCGAGATCCAGGATGGGTTTGTTTGAGGTTAGTGGTAGTTGGTTCCGATACGCTATCTTATCCCTTTCTTTTAGCCGGATGTTATAGCATGTCTCTGTAGTGGGTTAGAGCAGCCCGTTGCCGCATCTTTGTATCACCTATCTTCCGTTGAACCCAAAGCATCTGTACTTGGTGTTGCCGGGTACACTTTGGTATCTTGTGCGTCTTGCTTGCCAGTACTCGTCTGTACTGACCCCTTTGGGGCTGCGTGTTCTGCAGACTACGTTTCCGAGGATCCCCATGGTGGCTACTACGTGGAGTATGACGAGGCTGCTGACGAGTAGATAGCGGACCCGGGCAGGATCCGAGACTTCGTGGATGGGCTCCGTTCTTTCGTTTCCAGCCTCTTAGGCCTATTTGGATCTTGTCTGTACTCAGACACTTTGGATGCTTCCGCTATTGTCGGATATATACCAAATAGGGGTATAGGAGATGGTAGGCCAAGTGCCGGATTACCAGGGTGGCCTAAGTGGTAGTGGGCTTAGGTCCATTAGGTGGCCCAGTAATCTGACGCGCAGAAGCCGGATTCTAGAAGAACCCGGATCACAGCCCATGTGATCTGGCTTGGAGGAGAAGACGGATTCCTTGCTTTCCAAGTTACAAGTTACCGTAGTTTTCTAGGTTTCCTATTCTGTAAGCCCTAATCCGGCTATTATATAAAGCCGGACGGGAGATAAACAAAACGACCAACGAAGGAGAGATAACAGAGAAGCTCTACGCCAACTCGCCGAGAAGCTCATCCTCGTCGAGTAGCTTAGATCTAGAACCCTCACATTGTAACCCTGTTTACGGGCTTTAGTCCCGATTAGTGAGAAGTGCAGTAGTAGGCACGTCGTACTGTCGCGACGTACCGAAACTGGGTAAAATCCTGTGTTCTGTGTTACTACGCTATCCCGTTACCCCACGTCTCTACCGTAGTCTCATGGCACCCCCGTCTATGAAAACTACTACGATGTCTCGACAGTTGGCGCCCACCGTGGGGCAAACGACGTCAGGCGTAAGATTCCGATCTGGGATACTTGGCGGAATCGGAAGATCAATCACTGTCGGAAGCTTGGAGTTCGACAACGACGTCGGGCGCTTCCTCGACAACGGATCCTACATACCGGCGCAAAACCACCTGGTAAGTGCCTGCCTGTTACCGATAGGATCTGCTAACATCTTTATCGGGCTAACTGCAGAAACAATGGGGTTTTGCGGTGGAAGCAAATTTATCCCACCCGCCCTATACCCAGTCGAAGATGACTACGATGCCGGATTCTGCTCAGATCGCAGACAAAAAAGTGATACACACTTTATCGGCATGGTGCAATCCGAAATCGCCGAAAACATGGATGACGGAAATCCCGTGCAAGAGGCAGACAACAACGCACCCGTCACAGAGACGGAAGATCAAACACCCGTCACAGAGGCGGAAGATCCGACATCCGTCAACAAGACGATGAACTCGGAAGCAGAATCCGTGCTTGCCGCCATTGAGGCGATATTGGAGTCGGAAACCGGATCGGATAACTTCGACTCCGAAGATGAAGATGAGGACGCCTTTGTAAGAAAGGTTAAGTCCTTTCAAGAGGGATTCCACGAAGTTCTAATGGCGAAACCGGCTGATACCACGGACGCCGGCAGCCAGGAAAGCCCTAAAACTCCTCCGCCAGAGGAAGAGAGAGAAGACGGAGAAACTTCTCCGATATTCCCCAGTGTCAAGGAGATGACAGAAGATGAGCCTGTCAAAAAACCTCCCTCTTCCAAGAAAAAGCACCGTGCTGCTAAAAAACTCCAATATAAAATCCGGAAGAAAAAATCAGCCGATCTCGCTGATGAAAAACTGGAAGTTGGAGATGTTAGCGGAACAAAGACTGCGGAGAAGAAATCCAAAGAAATCACTGCTCCGCCAATGACGGAACAGGAAGAGCAAGAGCTATTGCAAACACCAGTGGGACCAGACGAACCCCCTGAGATGCTGGAAGCCAGGAGACAAGCTTTCCAACGGCAACAGCAACATCTACTCAGATCTCGGCAACATCTCCAACAAACCCATAATGACATCAAGGTCATTAAGGAAGAAATAGAGGAGTACGAGAGAAAGAATAGATCCGCGTTAAAACCTACTAGGTTACCCGGAATCGCAAGACCGGAAGAACTGCCGCCAAAAGAAAGGTTCCATAACCCGTCTTGGCAAAAGCAGGTAAACGGCAAAGATGCCAAGGGTGAACCAATATACAAGACCGCAGCAGAAAACGCGGAAGCAGCGTTCGCGATTCTTAACAACGATCTGTATTCCAACGGGGAAAAACTCCAAGGGGTGTATGCTTTCCTAGGAAAAGCATTGCAACAACAACAGCGCGCCCAAGAGCGATCAGGGAGGGTGCACGATAACTCCGCCCTATGTAAGACAGCTACTTGCGCTGCTGGAGCACCTGGACCGGAAGAACCTGGTGATTCAGACAACCCAAAAGATAAAAAAGGGGATCCGAGAAAAGACAAGAAAAACCCCGACAACCGGGATGCAGCGTCTAGGACCGGATCCCATCTCCCGAAAGATGGGTATAAACCCCATGATCGGGAAGACAAACACCGGAAGGACGGCAAAATAATGCCACCTCCGAGAAACCCAGCTGAGAAAGCTGGAAGATACGATATACCTCACAGGCGTGAGAGATCCCGGACACCGCCTAAGGACAAAGAAAGGCACAGGAGTAGAACTCCGCCTAATCCAAAAGGGCGTGATCACGGAAGAGATAGAAACAATCCCGGAAAAGCGCGTTCGCGCAGCAATGGAAGAGAAAGGAGCAGGTCCCCTTCTGTTCATTCAGCCGGAAGATATTCTGCACACATTGACAGAGCAGAAAAAGATGATCTATACTTTGGTCCTAAATGTTTTACCGACAGGATCCGAAGAATAACGCTGCATTCTGGCTTTGCCAAGGTCGGTCCAACGTACCAGAAATACACCGACAGCACAAACCCGGATACCTGGCTCTCGGATTATTATACAGCCGTCCAGATCAACAATGGGACAGACTTGGAAGCTATCAAGTTCCTTCCCCTAATGCTGCTGGACGGAGCCAGAGATTGGATCAATGGATTACCGTCACGAACAGTCGACAGCTGGGATGATATGGCTAGAGTATTTACTCAGCATTTCCGGGGAACATACAAACGCCCGAATAGCATCAACCAGCTAAACCGTTGCACGCAATTTGAGGATGAACCATACGTGGATTTCATCTCCAGATGGACAGCAATGAAGAATAGTTGCTCTGGAGTAACTGACGTACAAGCAATGCATGCTTTCGTCAATGGCCTAAAACCCGGACTCGTACCGTTCATGGTTGGTTCCAAAAAGCACAAGGATCTCGGATCCATGCTTACAACCGCCAATGAGCATGCCGCAGCCGAGGATGACATCAGAGCAAGAGGAGGCAATATTGAATCATTGATACTTGCCAAGAAAACCCCTCGTTCTGACAAAAAAGCCACTCCAGAAACAACGACGAAGCCCAAAGAGGTGAACATAGCCTTTGGAGGAGAAAAGGGAAACAAGTGGAAAGGACGCAACCCAGATCCAATCAATTACACTCCAGAGGAGTGGGAAAGGATTAAGTCGGAACCTTGCGTTCACCACTCGCAATTTGGGAAACCCACCCATACAAACGCGCAATGCCGGCTGAATAAGCACATGAAAGGCAGTGCAGGAGCCGGAGGCAAGGGGAAGGGTTCCAAAAGGAAACCCGCCAAACAAAAGCCAGAAGCTGACAAAGAAGACAGTGAATCGGACACTGACGAAAAAATCCAGGAACAACAGCGTAAAGGCGAACCCAAGTTTCCGAGAGTTGATGGAGAAGCAATGCTAACTTTCTTAGCAACCCCGTCAGCAAAGGTGGCAAAAAGAACACTTCGAGAAATAAACGCGGTTGTTCCGGCAACCCCGGAATTCTTGAAGTACTCCAACACACCGATAATCTGGGATCAGTCTGATCATCCCGGAAATATCCCTGAACCCGGCACACAAGCCCTTATTGTAAGTCCTATTGTTCAAAATACTAGGCTAAGAAGAGTGCTGATGGATGGAGGATCCAGCATTAACATAATGTACCTGGATACACTGAAGCATCTGAAGATTTCCGAGTCTCAGCCTAACTACAGCAACATACGCTTCCATGGTATCGTCCCTGGCAGGCAAGCACGATCCCTAGGAGAAATTTCCCTAGATGTCACCTTCGGAGATAAAAATCACTTCCGGCAGGAAAAAGTATCCTTCGAAGTAGTGCCGTTCGAAAGCGTGTATCACCCAATACTCGGACGTCCAGCTTTCGCCAAGTTCATGGCAAGATCCTGTTATATTTATAACAAGCTGAAGATGCCAGGACCCAAAGGAGGAGTAATCACTATAGCTGGTGATTTCAAGCTGGCAAATGAGTTGGAGAAAGAAAACGCCCTTTGCGCTCAGAGAGTCATAGCAAAGGAAGAACTGAAGGAATTAGCCAAGGAAGTATCACCGTCAGAAATGCCGGCAGGAAAAGAAACTCGGAAGCCAACAGACAGCTTCAAGGCATCCGAGAATACAAGACAGGTAATCCTAGATCCCAAAGATCCGACAAAATTTGTCGTCGTAGGGACTGGGATGACTGACAAATAGGAAGGCGAGCTCATCAAGTTCCTCCGTGAGAACTGGGATATTTTTGCCTTGTGTCCAGCTGACATGCCAGGTGTACCCAGGGAACTTGCTGAGCACCAACTTAAGGTTATTCCTGGATCAAAACCCGTCAAACAAGGTCTCCGTCGATTTGACGGAAGAAGACGGAAGGCTATTGGCAAGGAAATTATCCGGCTTTTAGCAGCGGATTTCATCAAGGAAGTGATCCATACTGACTGGTCCGCAAATCCGGTATTAGTACCGAAGAAAGACACTACTGCTCTTAGAATGTGTATAGATTACACAGGCTTGAACAAATTGTGTCCGAAAGATAGGTTCGCATTACCGCAAATCGATCAAATAATAGACGCCACAGCAGGCTCTGAGCTTTTGTGCTTTTTGGATGCATACTCCGGGTACCACCAAATACGCATGAAAAAGGAAGATCAAATTAAGACTTCTTTCATAACCCCATACGGGACGTATTATTACGTAACCATGCCGTTTGGTCTGAAGAACGCAGGTGCAACCTACCAGCGTTGCATGCAACGTTGTTTGCATAGTCAGATTGGAAAAAATGTCCATGTTTATGTGGACGATATTGCTGTCGTAACCAAGGAAAAAGATACACTCATTGAGGATTTGCGAGAAACTTTCGAAAACTTACGCACCTACAAGATGAAGTTGAATCCATCTAAGTGCGTATTCGGGGTTCCCTCAGGAAAACTTCTGGGTTTCATCGTTTCTCACAGAGGAATAGAAGTTAACCCGGAAAAGATCAAGGCAATCTTGAACATCACAAAACCTACCTGCGTCAAAGATGTCCAAAGATTGACGGGTTCCGCAGCCGCCGTTAGTAGATTTATTAGTCGGCTGGGGGATAAAGCATTACCACTCTACAAGCTGCTGAAAAAATCCGACAAGTTCGAATGGACAGAAGAGGCCGATGCGGCGCTGACTCAGTTGAAGGAAACTTTGATGAAAGCTCCGATTTTGGCATCCCCAAAAGACGAAGAGCCCATGTTATTGTACCTTACGGCTACAAATCGGGTTATTAGTGCGGTAATCGTTGTGGAACGGTTAAAGGAAGAACAAAGCATACCAGACCAACATCCGGTATATTACATAAGCGAAGTTTTTTCCGAGTCAAAACAAAGGTACCCACATTACCAGAAACTAGCGTATGGTGTATTTTTCGCATCTAGAAAACTACGCCATTACTTCCAAGGGCATTCCATAACAGTGGTTAGTAAAGCACCACTAGGAGACATTATAAACAATGCAGAGGCAACCGGCCGAGTATCCAAATGGGGCATTGAGCTGGCAGCCTTCGACATTAAGTACCAGCCAAGGACGGCCATAAAATCCCAGGTTTTGGCAGATTTCGTTGCCGACTGGACAGAAGCAATGGAAAAAACACCAATGCCGGAGTCCGAGTACTGGATCATGCACTTTGACGGATCCAAGATGAAGGAAGGAGCTGGGGCTGGCGTAGTCCTAAAATCTCCTAAGGGAGACACAATGGAGTACGTGTTGCAAATACACTTCAACGCCAGTAATAACATGGCAGAATACGAAGCTCTGCTTCACGGCTTGCATATTGCAAAAGAAATAGGAGTAAAGCGCATCCTGTGCTATGGCGACTCGGATTTGGTGCAGCATCAGCTCAACCAAACCTGGGACGCAAAAAGCCCTATAATGGCCGAATATCGGAGAACGGTAGACGAGTTCGCCATCTGTTTCTTTGGATTCGAGGTCCTTCACATCAAAAGGGAGGAAAACTGGAACGCGGATGCTCTAGCCCGCATGGGATCAGAAAGGGTAAAAACCTTACCGCCAGGAGTATTCGTTCAGCACTTACATGAGCCATCCATAAAAGGTGGAGACGTTGATTACCCTCTGGCGTCTGAATCGATTGAAGTCATGATCGTTAAACCGGACTGGACAATTCCGTACTTAAACTTCTTAGTCAATCAGAAGTACCCGGAAGGAGCAGACGAAGTCTTGCAAAGACAAATACAGCGTCGATGCAAAGGATACACAGTAATCGACGGCTGCTTATATAAACGCAGTATTTCTGGAATTTTTTAACGGTGCATCTCACCAGAAGAAGGAAGAGAAATACTGGAAGAAATCCATGCCGGCGATTGCGGACATCATGCTCAATCAAAAAGCATAGTCAAAAAAGCATTTCGCGCGGGTTTTTTCTGGCTAACAGCCAAGACAGATGCTGAGCATATAGTTAACACATGTGCAGGATGTCAATATTACGCTAAGCAGACCAATTTGCCGGCCAAGCACTTAAAACTATCCCCATTACGTGGCCGTTTGCGGTCTGGGGGCTAGATATGATGGGACCGTTCAAAACTGCAAGAGGTGGACTTACTCATTTGCTAGTAGCAGTGGATAAGTACACCAAATGGGTGGAGGCCAAACCCATCAAAAAGCTGGATGGTGCAACTGCTAGAAATTTCATCATCGACTTGGTGATGAGATACGGTGTGCCACACAGCATAATAACCGACAACGGGACAAATTTCTCCATCGGAGAGTTGGCAAGATATTGCCGACAAACGGGAATTCGCCTAGATCTAGCATCTGTGGCACACCCGCAATCCAATGGACAGGTTGAGCGAATGAATAGCTCAATCCTGCAAGGAATACGCCCAAGACTCGAAACTCCTCTTCACAGAGCGGCCGGAGCATGGGTAGAAGAGCTACCTTCCGTGATTTGGAGTATAAGAACGACGCCAAATAGGTCAACCGGGCAAACCCCGTTTTTCCTAGTTTACGGCGCGGAAGCTATTCTCCCAACAGATATGATCCATGATAGTCCAAGAGTGCAAGATTTTGACGAATTAGACGCCGAAGAGGCACGACAGAATGCCGTTGATCTCCTAGAAGAGGAACGAGAGCTTGTGCTTCAAAGATCCGCCATTTATCAGCAGGGTTTGAGACGTTACCATAGTCGGAAAATCAGGCATCGCTCTTTTAAAGAAGGTGACCTAGTGCTGAGGTTGGTGCAGCAAAGGAAGCACAAATTAGCCCCAGTATGGGAAGGGCCATTTGTCATAAGTAAAGCCATGAAAAATGGATCATACTATCTTGTTGACATTCGAGATACGGAAGACGATCCCGAGAAACCGAATCGCAAAAGAAAGAGAAAGATAGATGATGAGCTAGGAGAGACAAAGAGGCCTTGGAGCATCCAGCACTTACGTCCCTTCTATACTTAGTTCAATATCTATGTAAACATCTTTTGAGATCATGAAATAAAGTCATTGGAATTATGATATCCATGTTTTTTAAAGTTTTGCTATAGTAAAAGCATGTTTCCACCTTTTCTATTTCCCAATGATCTTACAAAATACTCAATGTTAACCCGAATTGTGCCTGCGTGCTCGGCGTTAAAAAACTGATTGATTTCAGCCTGTTAATGGCTAAAGGAAACTCGAATTGTGCCTGCGTGCCCAAGTTTCAAGAAAGTTCCTTACAAATCTTTAAGCATTACCTGATCGAATGTATGTTGGGTCACTGGATCTGGTTAGTAAAAATGCCTTTAGTATGGTCCATGTTTCCGAGTTTTAACTGATTGGTTGTACCCAGTTACTCGTCTTGACGATCATAATGCTATCGAGTCATTTCAAACACTAAAGACAGTCAAAACACATATGCCAGAGAACTTAGTAGATAAAGGAGTAATTCAACCCGACAAACTTGCAAGGAATTTCATAATTCAAAGCTGCAAAAGGCGGAGTTCTTGTTTCGACAAATGAAATAGAAGCGTTACAGTATGAATTACAGTGTAAATAGCGCTCCTATTATACAAATCCATCATCCAGGTTAAAGGCAGTCCTTCAAGCATCCGAGTCTTCCTCGCTGCTTTCATCTTCGGGGACTGTGGGAACCTCTTCTTCTGGATAAGTGATAGAAATGTTAACCATGGAAGCAATCTTGGTGGCGTGGCCTTTGACTTCATCAAATATGGCGGTTCGCTGATTCTCTGTATACCCTTGAGGGACACCAGAGGCCACGCGCCAAGATATCGCATCAGGATAGTGCAGGCGCATAAGGCCTAGTGCCATGCGCGCACCACCTCGTGCAGCGGAGCGTAGGATGAATTCCTTTGATCCCGCAACTTCCATGATGGCACCCGGGAGTTTGTAAACTTTCGAGAAATCTATAGTACTTGCGGGAAGGAATTTATTAATCAATTGCATTCCTGCATTTCTGATTGCGTTCCATACCTCTCCAAAAGCTCGGATTTTCTCAATCCGGGAAATGCCTGGAATATTCCCTGTTTTGATGGCAGAAACGGGTTTAGGCCACAAAATAAAGGAAAGTAAGACATGGAGAAATTGGTAAAAGGGACTAACTTACCAAGAACCTTATCAATTTCGGTGCCTTCTTTCATGCGCGGGAATAGCATACTTTCAAAATCATGGATAATAGATTTATTTTCCGCCGCTTTCAAAGAAGCCTGGGATTGAGCAATCCCAAGGGCCAGATTACTGGCTTCCAGGTATTTTTGAACTTTCATAAGTTCCTTGCGAAGGCTCGAGTTTTCTGCACGGAGCCGAGATGCATTGCTAGCGTCCTTGGCTACTTTGTTGGCTTTTGCTAAAGCAGCTAGGGGACACAAAACATTTCGAGCTTATGAAAATTCGGGAAAAATGTTATCCGGATAAAAACTGCAGAGAATACACACCTGTTGTTTAGATAATTGTAGCTGAGATGACGCCAGCTCGTTGCTTTTCAACTCAATCATAGATTGAAGGGTTTTTACTTCTCTACTTTTGAGATTAAGCTTCTTAAAAACTTCCAAGTTTATGGCATCTGCGGAATGCTGAATACGGAAATGAAAGCCAAATGCTTAAGTATGAACAAGCATATGATGAAACATTAAGAAGAATTCAGGTTTTCAACTTAATGCTTGGGGGCTAGAGGTGTCACCTGGCTCATTTCTCGCAAGTCGGCCAAGTTCTCGTTGAATTCTTTGGCATATTCAGCAAAAAGAATCCCAACGTGATGAAGGCCATCTTGTAAGACCTGGCGAGGGGGAAAATATAATATCATTGCGAACAACTAATCCGCCCTGTGGCCAAGGACGAATTAGAGGGGCAGGAGCGAAGAATTTTTTAGCCTCCGGACGAATATATCCAAGATCGTCGAACGGTTCTTCTTTTATCCGGATGTTACTGTCCAAATTGGAGACGGGTTCGTTTCTAGCAGAGGTCCGGAGATTTCCACCTGTCTGTGCTTCCGTTCTATTCCTCGGGCCCATGGCTGCGGAAGAAGATTCTTCTTTGATAGCAGTCTTATGTTTCTTCAGCTTCTTTGTTTTCAAAGGAGTTGGGGCAAGACTGAAAGAAGAATATCCGAGAGTTAAAATCTCGAAGAACTGAAGGAGGATGGTAGCTAGGAAAACCCCGGTAAAATACCTGGATGTGGCGACAGGAATTCCGTCAACAGTTACCATTTTCTCGAAAGTCACCTGCCTTTTGCGCTTCCGGTCGTTGTAAAACCTAGCATGTAGTTCGCTGAGTTCGGCATCGGAAGCAAGATCATTTCCTCCGAGTTCGTCGAACTGGGAAAGAATTAGCAACATGATTAAAAGGCGGAGATACAAGTTAATCTGAGGAAAACTCGGAAACAAGGAAAGTATAAATACCTTAGGAACTCGATTTTCCACGTGATAAATGGCTAGGTTTTCTTCGATTTGGGCGCTGGAGGCAACCAGCTGATGAAGCCGCTTTATAAAATCTTTCTTGGTATAGGCTTTATCTGTTCCCCTCATGCTATCTTCTAGCCCTTGGTATTCGCAAAGAAGCCGAGAACGAAATGAAAGGGGCTGAATGCGACGTCTGAACCAGCATAAAACAGTGTCTTTCCCAGTTAAGGAAGGTTTGGAAGAAGTAAGCTTGGCAATACGGCGCTTTATCTTCATTAAATTTTCCGGCAATGTCTCAACTGCTTCAACTGTCCAACTCTCTCGAGGAATGGCGGCGGAATTAACGAATGAAGGAACCCCGATTTCCTTGCCAGGGAATGGGATGTCCTGATGATAAAAGAAAGAACCCAGCCAGGATTTTGTGGGTTCTGGTATTTGTATTCTCGGGAACCCATCCTCTCTATTTTTCCGAAGAATGAAAGATATAGTTCCACAGATAGGGGAAATACCTTCTGTGATGTTATGTTTTACTTCAAAACAGTATTGCCAAAAATCTAGACTAGGAGTTATTCCGAGATATCCCTCAAAAAGGGCTTGGAAGCTAGCTAGATAGAGGATGGAGTTTGGAGAGAGGTTATGCGGTTGGACGCCGTAATAGTTAAGGATGTCTATGAAGAAGGCAGAAGGAGGTAAACCCATACCTCGCGTAATGTGAGATGTAAGGAGGACACATTCTCCGTCTTTTGGTCTGGGCTCGAGCTCACCATCTGATTTTCGCCATTTGCCTTTAACTATTAATCCCTCTTTTGACATTTGTCGAAGGAGGACGAGGGAAGAGTTACTCGGATTCCAGTCGCCGACAAATTCTACTTCTTCAGTCGCAGTGTGTTCGTTGACTTGAAACTGGATCTTCTCCTCCGCCGTTTCAGGGGCGAACGGCGGGGAGGCGGCGGAGCTAGCGCCCGCAATGTCCGCAGCGGCAGAAAGATTTTCTCCGCCCGCCGCAGAGGCCGCGGATTTCTCCGGCTCGTCGTCGGCGTGCTTGGGTGACCCAACTTGGGGATCTAGGTCGCTGATGATGTCGTTGATGGCGGCGCGAGTGGGCGAAGACAGTGAGCCTGCCATTTTCGGGCGGCGCGGTTCGTTTCCGGGGCTTGGAGGTGAGGAGTGCTCGGGACAGTGCGTCGCTTGGGAGCTTGTGTGCGCCAATGGCGAGAGCGGTGAGAGTGCGGAAGGTTTTCGTTGAGGACGAGGATGGCTATTTATAGCTAGAAATCCGTCAAGATACGCGCCAACGGCTATTTTGACCGTTGGATGTGTGCCGCGTGTCACTCGCCGGAAAATCCGGGAAATGAAACGACGGGGTAATGATGGTTATCTCCTCGTTTCCCGCGAGAATCTGTCAGAGATATGTTTCTGGGTTTTTCCGAGTAAAACTCAAACGTCACTTACGTCAGCATGGTTGAGTGCGCTGACGTAAGAAGTTTCTTCTCCACGAAGGATTGTGAGAGAAAAGCCGGATTTTCAGGATTCCGAGTTTCATGCCACCATCTTTTTTCAAAAAGAAGAATAAGAAGAATCAAGACTGCTGAATCAATATTACTCGGGCAAAGAATATTTGGCGAACGGCGGAGAATCAGAGTTTTGATCCTTCTTGGGGGCTACTGTCGGATATATACCAAATAGGGGTATAGGAGATGGTAGGCCAAGTGCCGGATTACCAGGGTGGCCTAAGTGGTAGTGGTCTTAGGTCCATTAGGTGGCCCAGTAATCCGACGCGCAGAAGCCGGATTCTAGAAGAACCCGGATCACAGCCCATGTGATCTGGCTTGGAGGAGAAGACGGATTCCTTGCTTTCCAAGTTACAAGTTACCGTAGTTTTCTAGGTTTCCTATTCTGTAAGCCCTAATCCGGCTATTATATAAAGTCGGACGGGAGATAAACAAAACGACCAACGAAGGAGAGATAACAGAGAAGCTCTACGCCAACTCACCGAGAAGCTCATCCTCGTCGAGTAGCTTAGATCTAGAACCCTCACATTGTAACCCTGTTTACGGGCTTTAGTCCCGATTAGTGAGAAGTGCAGGAGTAGGCACGTCGTACTGTCGCGACGTACCGAACCTGGGTAAAATCCTGTGTTCTGTGTTACTACGCTATCCCGTTACCCCACGTCTCTACCGTAGTCTCATGGCATCCCCGTCTATGAAAACTACTACGATGTCTCGACAGCTGTGATGTAATGATGACTTGTTGGGACATGTGTCCTCAGCATGATTGTATTTGCTATCTCTGCTCTAGTGAGAGCTATTTGCCACTTATTTCTATTTCTTTGTGTCTTAGAGATTTGTTGTGATATCACTTGTTCAAATGCCGTTGACGTACCATGTGTGTATGTTATGAAGTACGTCAATGGAAGTAGTCGGATTTCTATGGGATGGTTTACGCAGACGATGAATAGTAGAGGTTGGTTGTCACACGTTTACGTGTTGGCCTACTCATATTGAGATGCGGGTGCCGGTAAGCCCCGTAAGCCATTTATCTATTGTTTAGCGGGCTGTGAGTATCCTCTAGAAGTCCGGGTGCGACAGCCGCCTCAAATAGTCACGTGGGACCTGAATGTTGAACTCCTTCCATGGCCTGGAGTCATGTGTTCTACTCAACCACAGCCACCACGCCCGAAGGGCCAGGTTCATTAGACGTAGGTTTGGCACCCCCAAACCACCAAGGAGCTTGGGCATGCAAACCCTATCCCAAGCTATGAGACCGTGTCCTCCACGAGCGTCCTTACCACCCCTCCACGGGAAAGCTCTGAGAATTTTATTAATGTCCTCCAGGGTCTGCATCGGCAGGTCGAGAGACATCATGGGAAAGATTGACACCGCTGTGAGTTTTGTATTGATCAACTCTAACCGACCCCCACGGTTAAGCAGTCCTGCTTTCCAAACGGGAAGGTAACCCGCAATGCTATCCACCAGGTATGTAGTTGTTTGGCCGTAGGCTTCCTGAGGGATAGAGGGATCCCTAGGTATCGCAGTGGAAAATTTAATATCGGGCAGTGCAATGCCCTCATCACCAATTCGGCCTCCGCCTCTCCACAGAGAATTAGGTGCACCGAGCATTTCGCCAGGTTGGTGCACAAGCTAGAGACAGCTCCGAAGTCTTCCACAATCATGGCAAACATTCTCAGGTCTCGGGGAGTGGGTCGTAGGGAAGTTACCACGTCATCAGCGTAGATCGACGTGCGATTGGTTAGATCCGTCCTGGCCAAGCGGCCCAACAGTCCACAGGACGTAGCCCTCTCAATCAACAAGTGGAGCATCTCCATCACTAGAATAGAGAGTTGTGGTGATAGAGGGTCTCCCTGCCTCAGTCCACGCCTATTGAAAATCTTGGAGCCTAGCCGACCATTGAGTAGAATCTTCGTGGATGCAGTGGAGAGTAAGGCACATATTGTACCATGCTCAAGCGGCCCCCAAAACCAAGTCTCCTCGAAACCTCAAGCAGGAAAGCTCAACTGACTGTGTCAAAAGCCTTAGTGATGTCAAGTTTTATCAGCACAGCAGCGGTGGCTGAACTATGTAGCCGACGAGCGATACTCTAGACAATCATGAAATTATCGTGTAGGCATCGTCCACGTACAAAGGCACTCTGGTGCGGACCCACCAACTGTGGAAGGACCAGGTCACCCTTCTAGACATCACCTGAATAAAAAGTTGAGATCAAAGAAATTCAATTCAAGAAATAAAGGGTTGGATAAAATTATAACATGTTGACGAAAGAAAGTTTTTTTAGTCAATTTACCCCTGATTAATTTTGGGAGACTCAAAATTATCATGATAATGAAATCTTCGTGAGACAAGGATTTAGGCAATGTTATAATAAGACTGCCAAAATGTTTTGGTGTGATGTGTGAAGCGTGAAACGAAATAATTTTCAGCCGACTATGTAAAATTATTTTGTTTGTAAAGGTTGGAAATTTTTTATTAATTAACTTAGAGTTATTTTAATGAAATTTCCATGTAATCAATCTTGGTCAAGTATGATGCATAATTGATTAAGTGGTTTTTGCATAAAGCCAATATGAATATTGGCACTAAATTTCCATTTTATTTCAAGTGTCTAGCATATGAAAGGTATTAAGGGGAAAAGTGTCTTATCGTGATAGAGAGGTGGAAATTACATTAAGTTAAGATTGCGAATCTTTGGAGTAAGGGTAGAATAAAAGTGGTAACATGCAAATGTTTCCAATTCATCACTGTGTCCAGTAATTTATGTATGAGATATATAACGTTCAAACTCAATATTATAAAAGTTCATATGAGGAATTTATGTATTAGATACATAAAACTCGTTCCGGTATCGTTCTCTTTTCTCATCCATATTTCCGATGTCTTTGTCATAAATCACACTATGTCTGGACAGACGATTGGTTGACATCAGTGATACCGAGAGGGGCCCAGAGCATGTGTCTCTCTATCGCCTAGAGGAGTTAAGTACTAATTTTGAACAATCTTGGTTCCTTTACATGCTCTAGGTTATACCTAGATGTCAATGTTATGATCCCTTATTATGGTGGACGGTTGAAGAAGATGCTCCATGGTGCCCATACTCCTGTACAAAATACTGTTCAATTTGTACAGGTGTACATTATGGTACCTTGAATACATAGAATTTGGGTTTGTATGACGTATATATATACTTAGGCATACATACCCAAGGTATCTACATAGCTTACATACCTAGAATACGTATACACAAGTGTACGCATACCTGTCAGGTATGTATATATACGTATAAGTATATATACTTTTTACGTATTTATACCCTACTATGTGCATACCTAGGGGAATATACACTTACTACATACCCAAGGTATACATACCCGAGGTATTCATGATGTCTATATACCTAAAATGGCTTCCTATATATATATATAATTTAGCAGAAATACATTTCATCACGTCATGACTACATTAAAAGAAGGACTTGTTAACATGATGGATAACTTAATATATACTACTAGTCGAGATATCTCGGAGGACTGATATGAACACTTCTCCAGAGTAGTCGAAAATACATATGGATGTCACCATTGAACCTCGTGACGCAGAGAATGATGACTGATCCGATCTGAATGCCGACCTCGCTAGAAAATTAATTTCATATTTCCTTCTGCACAGAAAATCTGCCTCTTACATTTTCATACCATTTTCCAAAGACAGAGTTCATCGGTTCCATCAATAAAACAGAGTTGACCTGATGAGGGAATGTTGTAGTGTTTATGAAACCCACTTCTAATCTTCTACAAAATGAAGCAAGAGAATTAGTACTGACGTTTATTGCACATAGCATTTTAATCTGTGAAATGTCAGTTGAACTTGTTGTAGGTTTATTACTTACAAGTGTACTACGCCCAATGTTCTTATCCGTGAGCTTATGGATAACAAGAGAGCCAATTCGTTCTTAGTGTTCTCTAGCAAAAGCAACAACTCTACCACATGATGTTTTTTCAAAGAATTAAGGATGTCAGCACGTCCTACAAATTTAGCGTCGAGCCACCACATCTTCAGTTAATAGCATGCTACTAATATATATGAGGCTCTAAAGATTACAGATCAGGTATAGAGATGGTTAGTGATGTTACCTTGTATGGCTAGGGATAACGAATCACGTTGACTTGGTCCTCTCCAATGTACGTTTACAGTTAGTACAATATATATGTCAGCATATATAAGAAAATTTGTAGATAGAGGCGCTACATTTTAACATTAGTATGACCTGGCTCATCGAACATAATCTTCATTTTATTGTTGGCGTCAAATATAGTAGGCCTAAAAATTTCATGGTCACCATCCCAATTCAGCACAATCTGGTCATCTTTGTTCAAACGGTAGTGCTCGATAATGTCATCCCACTCTCCACCTGTTATAAGTGTTCTTTTCTCTCCTTTGTTGGGATCAAGTTCATACAGAAAGCCATGTTGAGTCACAACTTTGAGCTCGACAACAGTAGTCATTTTATTAAACTGTTGCCTGACATAGCAAGGAACTAACTACAACAAATGTTCATGTGAGCAATATTCTTTATCTTAGAAACTTGAACTATAAAATCAAGTACATTGCACGTGTGTTGAATTATTCTTGAACAATGATGCAATATTAAGGGACATACGCATTTATAAAAACTGTATAAATAAATATTTGTACATACACCATGTGATCCACAGAGACCTAGTTATGTACAAAAAACATAAATGATTGTTTTATGATCTAGGGACATGAACAAATTAAGACAATAGGTACACGCACAAAATTACTTGTAATTAATGCATTACTTTAAAGGCATTTTATTGCAATTAGCAAGACCATGAAGGATATAATACTAAACGCACATACCATGTCATCTCGGAACCCCGTATGCATGGTTAGCAACAAAAACGGTGTTTGTCTGTTCGTCATTCTGCACCGGCCTTCAGTGTTGAGGCACAGTCGGCAAGGAACACAAAATAATAACACATTGAAATACATTACAAATCGAGCCACACAAATGTAGTGCAAAAAATGCCCGTATCCCTTCTTGTAGAGAAAAAGGGACGCCGGCCAGGGGCAGATGGGGAGTTCATGGAGCTGGAGGGGGACAAAATATGGGGTTGGGGGTTGGAGTGATGGGGGTGGAAGGGGATGGTGGGCGCGTGGGTTGGATGCAGAGAGCTTCGGGGAGGATGAGCAGGCTGGAGGGTGGGGGCAGAGCACGCCGGAGCTTCGGCGGTCGGGCGTCGGGGCTGCGTTGCGGATGTGGGGAGGGGTGGTGGGAGTGGTTGTCGGTGGAGCTGGATGAGGTCGGGGTGGAAATTAGAAATATGTGACTGGCGAATTCGAGTGGGAAATACAAATTGTGGTTCAAAAATGGTCGGGAATGAAATTCCCCCGCCAAAACAAAAAATAGTTTAGTTGGACCATCCGAGCAAAACTTCGAACGGTCCAGGCCTACTCCAACAAGTGGATTAAACCAATTTTTGTGCAGATTGGAAAGATGAAAAATAACAGAGACCATATTAAACTAGAATATGAGTAGAGATTTAACTTAAACTATGTCATGAATTTGACTAAACTTGAACATGTACCAAAGTAAAGGCAATTCCTTTGACTGATTAATCGAGCACTCTGGATCATGAGTAGAAAATTACAAACTTTCAAACATAACTTAGATTAAACTAAGGGTAATCTTTGTTCGTCTAGTCGATGACGATCAGGACGTCCTCCACGAACCTGCGCAAGGCAGCCTAGGTGCCCGGCCAAAACGGATCGTCGCCAGCCTCGGCCTGAGAAGGCGCAGGCGGCTGCTGCTGCTGGATATCCTCCATCTCATCTATTTCCTCCTCGATAGAGGACCAATTGACTTAGCTTTAGTTGTCGGATCCCTGGGGCTCTGGCTTGACGGCAAGCTGAAGCGACACGCGCGTGAGTGATATCCCACAAGTATAGGGGCATGTGTAGCCTTTTCGATAAGTAAGAGTGTCGAACCCAACGAGGAGGTAAAGTTAAGATAAGTATTCTCTTAAGTTCTATCAACCACTGATACAACTCTACGCAAACTAAACGTTTTGCAATATTTAGGAAATAAAACTAGAGTAACAATACGGGTAAACAAGATAGTTATGTGGGATAATAAATACATGAAAGTAAGGTTAGTTGCTCCAGCAATAAAGTATACTAAACTACTATAAACTAACAGTAACATGAGTGTGGAAAGTGGTGAAAAGTGTGATGGATTTGTCCATGATCAAATAGTCAAATATAAGGTTGATATTCTTTTTTTATGTGGGAGAGGCAAAGCTAACAAACTCTCACTATCCAATGATTGCAAGTACTTATGATTGGAACTCTAGCAAACATCCGTAACTACTAGAAGATACATTAAGGTAAAAATACCCAACCATAGCATTAAGATTAAAAGGTCCTCTTTATCTCATATGCTTTAATCTCTAGATTGGTGCTCATGTTTCTGCCACTCAAGCAACCCTCCCTCTAGCTTTTTCCACATACTACAAACACTATGATGTGATCCATGCGCGCATAAACATATGATTGTACCATAAGACTGTAACAAATTCAATATATAGCTCAAACCATCCATAGAGATTCAACAATCAATCATATGATAAAAGGGATCTACACAAACATGATATAGATGCAATAGATCATCTGCAAATAATTTATAACGTCAAACACCATGTTTACATAGGGCGGTACAGAGGTGTGTGGGAAGATGAATCATTGTATACAAGGAGGAATTGGCGATGGAGATGGCGGTGAAGATGGTGGAGAGGATGTAGAAGGGCAACACGTGAGGCGCAGGGCGGCGCCGGCGGCCGTCGGCGCAGGGGGCTCCTCCTTCGCCGGCCGGCCATCATGGAGGAGCGCCGGCCGTTAGCTCGCTTCCTCCGTTGCTTATTGGTGCTGTAGATGATCCCTCCCCCATGAAGATGAGGCCATGGGGGAGGCAAAATTCGTGGTTTTTGGTGGCTGCCCAAGAATTAGGGTTTTCCGCTCCTTATATGTGATGGGACAATGCTCCCCGGCCCTCCGATGGATGGCCCCTTAATTCAAGGGATCTTAGGGACCTCTAGAACCTTCCTAGGGACCCTTCTCAGCCCTAATGATGCCCCAAAGTCGTGTCTTGGCCGAATCCATAAAATATGGTAAGACTTGGACTCAATCACGTCACCGATGTCCGTAATCCCGTAATCAGATAGTTGTCCAACAGTAAAACGGGTCCACAGTTTGCATACGAACTCGGATTGGGATTTTCTTGGGCTTAAACGAAAGCTATATAAATGGCCAACAACTTTGTAGGAAATTTCATCTTCAATTGATTTTGTCTTCGGGGGTAAAACTAACAATCTCTAAAAATGTTGGTGGACAGATTTCAGAAAAGTCAGAGTCCTTCTCCAACAAGTCTTTTTTTGTGTTTTCTTGTTAATTCGTACACGTCAAAGTGTAAAATAAGAACTTGTGCACTTTTCAAACATTAGTAGGTTAGTCCAATAAATAGTATAAAACCATAGAAAATGCATAGGACAATTGGTAGAAAACAAGCATGGAGCATCAAAAATTATAGATACGTTTGAGATGTATCAGCATCCCCAAGCTTAACTCCTGCTCGTCCTCGAGTAGGTAAGTGATAACAAACTAATTTTTGAGATGAAATGCAGACAACACGAACTTGATCAAAATTATTGTAAAAAACTTGCAAACTGAGGTCAAAGTACTCTAATCATAGGCATGATAGATATAATTCCGACAATGTAACTTAGCAACTATGTTGCAACATGGAAAGTAACACAAATAAAAGATCATGAATAATAATGCACTTGAAAGCTATACGTTTGTTTCAAGCATAAGGTAAACATAGGAAATTGATACTTCGCTTGTCCTTAAGATTGGGGCAAAACATAAATGTCAGGACACCTTCAAATTTCAAGTGGATGAATACAACAGATAGTTTGAGAGCAAGTAATAACACCAATGAATCGATTAATAATTTTTTGGGACAGATGCACATTAAACTTAGAATGGCAACTACGCTCTCTTAACTGTGAATAAAGTTAGAATATGGAGACTCGGCATAAAAGTAAAAGAAAGGCCCTTCGCAGAGCGAAGCATGGATTAACTCATGTGCTAGAGCTTTTTATTTTATTAAAACAGAGGTATTGAAAAAAAAAATTAGAGAGGTGTACGCTGATACGTCATAAATGTATCCTTAGTTTCTGATGTTCCATGTTGTTTTAATTTTATTTCCCACATGTTTTCTATACACTTTATGTCATTTTTATCGATTTCCGGGACTAACCTATTAACAAGATGCCACAGAGCCAGTTTCCTGTTTTCTATTGCTTTTAGTTTCAAAAAAGTTGTTCTGAAAATATTCTTGGAATTGGAAAATTTGAAGCCCGAAAGTCTTAGAATTCCCGAAGGTTCCACGGAGTCCCGAAGAGACCCGGAGAGGAGCCACCGGGGGTGCACACCATAGGGCGGCTCCCCTGGCCGCACCTGGGGGTGGTCTGGGCCGCCCAGATGCCTCTATCATCGCTCTTTTGCCTATATAATCCTTCCGACATATTAACCCTAAAAATATACCACTTTTCCCGAGAAATACCCGAGGCTACCGAGATCGTCATCCCGAGATCGGGAGGGTTCTGGAGCTCTCCCCGACACCCTGCCGGGAGGGGAATTCATCACCGGAGGGGTCTACACCACCATGCCCTCCTCGTGATGCGTGAGTAGTTCATCCCTGGACTACGGGTCCATAGCAGTAGCTAGATGGTTGTCTCCTCCACTTTATGCCTCATGTTTAGATCTCGTGAGCTGCCTCACATGATCGAGATCATCTTTATGTAATGCTACATATTGTGTTTGCTGGGATCCGATGAATGTTGAATGCTATGTCTTCTGATTATTAATCTGTCATGTTATCTTCATGCATATGTTATTTATGATCTTTCATGCTATCATGTTATCTTCATGCATATTTGCTTGAAAGTATTGATGATGCACCTTATAAATATGAGATTTATGATATACTTGAATATTGCTTTGATAATTACAAGGATTTTAATTACTACATACTTCAATATCTTAATGAATTCTCTCCCCAAAGGGAGAGAATAATACCTTGCAGGAACCTATGGAAGAAGAAACTGCTGAATCTGGAAGCTCATTGGATGAAAAAGAGGAGGAGAGTGATGATCAATAGGAGGAATAAGGGAGCTACCCATGTCTACCTCCAAATTAGAGTAACTCTTTAACTCATAATTGTGATGATCCTATTGATTGTTTTGAAATATCCATTTTTGATGAAATTGATACTTGCTATACTTGTGATCTTGATACTACTATGAATGAAACTTGTGAGAATGATATTGCTACTCTTATTTATGATAATCCATGCTACTTTGATAAATCCTATGAGAATCTTCTATTTATTCCAACTATTGATATGCATGATAATGAGGAAGTTTGTTTAGAAAATTTATATGAGCATGCTCTAGATGATGGTCCTATGTTACTTAATGTTATAAATTATAATGATACTATAAAATAGGATTGCTATAATGTGTCCTATACCTTTTATGAGTGATAAATCATCTCGTTTTGATATTGCTAAAAGTGGGAAAAAAGTGGAGCCGATTTTAAATTTTGATCCCACTGTTTTGGAGCTTTATATGAATTGTGTGCTTTTAGACCTTGATAAACATGCTTTATGTGATAATTACGTTGTTGAGTTTGTTCATGATGCTACTGGAAATTATTATGAGATAGAAAAATATGGTTGTAGGAATTTTCATGTTACTAAAACATCTCTCTTTTTGTTGAAAGTTTTGAAGTTGCTCTTGTTCTACCTTTCCATGATTTCTAATTTGAGCTTCTTTGATTTATTTCTTTACGAGTTTCAAATGCATAGGAAGTGGGTTAGACTTAAATTTGTTGTATACTTGCTTTTTGACGCTTTCTGTTGATTAATGCATATTTCTTATGTGAGCATCTTCTTAACTTGAAAATACTTGAATCTACTTTTCTGGGCCTAGCTAAAAGGCGTTAAAGAAAAGCACTTCATGGGAGATAACCCATGGTTTTATTTTTTGCTTTGTTTTTCTCTATTTTCTTTAAGTCAATGGTTTGTATACTTCTGTAGTAACTCCTTTCTATCTTTATTTTTATGTATTATTTGTGCCAAGTAAAATTTCAGACGAAAGTTGGAGTTGGTTTTGGGATTTCTGCGCAGGAAACATATTTCTTTTGTCCACCGTAAAAAATCGTGAAAAATCCAGAAAGATCAGAATGACCTGAAATGTTTTGTGATTATTCCTCAGATAATTCCTCAACATTTTAATTCTTTAAGTTTTTTTATTTGAGCAGTGTAAGTTCCCCGAAAAAAATCGTCTTTATAGACTGTTCTGGTTTTGGCAGATTCTGCCATTTTTCTTGAATTTGCTCTTTTACGATGTCAAGTGCATTTCTTTGCTTCAAGAAACATCAGTGGATGTCGCTAATGTTTAAAAGTATCCATAGCACTTATTACCATACTAAACCCATGGATTTTTGATTGTTGCACTAACCCTCTAATGCGAACTACTCTTTGAGTATGGTGTTAAGTAAGTTTTCAAGGGTCAAGAGAAGAGGGTGACATATGTGATCGAGAAGAGTGCAAGTTCAAAGATTGGGGATTCCCCCGTGGTTCATCCCAGCAAGTTCTAAGAATAATCAAGCATTTAAGCTTGGGGATGCCCAAGGCATCCCCTTCTCCATCAACCATTTATCAGGTCACTTCTAATGAAACTATATTTTTATTCTGTCACATCATATGAAATTTACTTGGAGCGTCTGTTATTTTTCTTTTTGTTTTATTTTGTTTTCCTTGCTGCAATAATATCATTGGAACCTATCATCCTTTTTTGGGAAAGAGAAACGGTCCGCTTTTTCGTTTGAGTTCTCGTTATGCTCATATTCTTAGTTTTTCTTCTAGCTGCTTTGAAAATTCCTGTTTAGCTCTTGTTTTCATTGCATCCCTTATTCGGATTTGTTTGTTTTAGTATTGTTATGTGAGTACTCTCATGCTTTCTTTCTGTATCATTTAGAGAGTTTTTGTTAAAACATATTTTGTATGGTGCTTGTTGGGAAAAGAAATTGCTGCAGTTGGTAGAATTTGTAACGATGCAAATAGAAGCTTGTATAGACTATGGCTAGACTTCTTCATATCATGATAGATGTTGTTTTAATTCTAAAGCCTAGTGGTAATTTAGTATCATGATTTGTCTCAAATAGCTAAGAGTGTTTAATGTGTCATTGAAAGAATCATGAGTTGTTCTTGTCATATTGAAGCATAAATTGTGGTATTCTCCTTTGAATATTTTATTTGGTTGACTTGAAGCATGCTCACACCATGTTTATGACTATGAAACAGTCACTAATAGCCTCTATAATCATTTAGTTTTTGAACTTGTGGTACCACTTATGCTTTTATTAATGATGTTTATGTCGCTATGCATGATTATGGCCATTATTGCTCTCTTTATTTGTCGCTCCCAGTCTTTTGCTAGCCTCCACCTATAGTGAGTATGAGCTATACTCGTGCATCCAACTCCCAAAAACCAAAGTATGCCAAATGTGTCCACCATACCTACCTACATGTGGTACTTAACCACCACGCCAAAGTAAATTGCTCATGTGTTACCTTTAAAACTTTGAAAATTACTCCTGATTTGTGTTCCCGTTTCAGCTCATGAGAATGTAAATAGAGAATCTTTACCTCACTTGTTGATTGCACTTTCACACCCTGGACTAGTGGCTTCATCCGCTTATCCAATTGATAGAAGAGCTGGCAGCAGGGTGCCCAGCCCCAAATTAATACAAAAAAATTATCTTCACTATTTTTGCCCCTGATTTATCACTCAAAGCATAATTGTGTAAACAAAAGAGAAAGAGGGATGACCTTCTACACCAGTTGCGTCCTTCAAATGGGATCCGCTCTTGTGAAGTCTAGTTGTCTTGTGACGTACTGTATTTTCTGTTTACCATTCGTTGACATAAGCATACACCTCCCTAAAAATAGACACTCCTCCATGGTATGTGATTATTGGCAGACACCCGAGGATTCGGGTAGCCATGGTTTGTGTAAGATGGATGGGAGGAGTCTCAAACATTTTATACCTCTATTTAATAAAATAAAAGCTCTAGCACATGAGTGATCCATGCTTCCCTCTGGGAAGGGCCTTTCTTTTAATTTTATGTTGAGTCTCCATTTTCTAACTTTATGCACAATTGAGAGAACATAGTTGCCATTCTGAGTTTAATGTGCATTTGTCCCAGAAAAATTATTAATTGATTCATTATGTGTTATTGCTCTCAAATTATTTGTTCTAGTCTTCCTCATAAACTTGAAGGTGTCCTGGCATTTATGTTTTGCCCCACTCTTAAGGACTGGCGAAATGTCACTTTGCCATGCTTTCTCTATACTTGAAACAAACGTATAACTTTCAATGCATTATTATTCATGATCTTTTATTTGTGTTACTTCTCATGATGCAAGGTGATTGCTATGCTTTATTACTAAAATTTTATTTATCATGGTTTTGTTGAAGTTCTATGATCTCAGCTTACATATGCTTTTACATTATTGATGATCAAGTTCATGTTGGTAGCATGTCACCTCAGAAATTATGTGTTTTTATTGTTTACCTACTCGAGGACGAGTAGCAACTAAGCTTGCGGATGTTGATACGTCATAAACGTATCCTTAATTTCTGATGTTCCATGTTGTTTTTGTGTTATTTTCCACATGTTTTCTATACACTTTATGTCATTTTTATCGGTTTCGGGACTAACCTATTAACGAGATGCCACAGAGCATGTTTCATGTTTTATGTTGTTTTTAGTTTCAGAAACGTTGTTCTGGAAATATTCTCGGAATTGCAAAATTCGAAGCCTGGAAGTTTTAGAATTCCCGAAGGTTCCACGGAGTCCCAAAGAGACCCGGAGAGGGGCCATAGGGGCGCACACCATAGGGCGGCGCCCCCTGGCTGCGCCTGGGGGTGGTCTGGGCCCCCCAGGTGCCCTCTGCCATCGTTGTTTCGCCTATATACCCCCCCCGACATATTAACCCTAAAAATATACCACTTTTTTCCAAGAAACACCCGAGGCCGCCTTCATCGTCATCCCGAAATCGGGAGGGTTCTGGAGCTCTCCATGGCACCCTGCCGGGTGGGGAATTCATCACCGGAGGGGTTTACACCACCATGCCCTCCTCCGAAGTGATGCGTGAGTAGTTCATCCCTGGACTACGGGCCCATAACAGTAGCTACATGGTTGTCTCCTCCACTTTATGTCTCATGTTTAGATCTCGTGAGCTGCCTCAGATGATCGAGATCGTCTTTATGTAATCCTACATGTTGTGTTTGCTGGGATCCGATGAATGTTGAATACTATGTATTCTGATTATCAATCTGTCATGTTATCTTCATGCATATGTTATTTATGATCTTGCATGCTCTCCATTATTAGTAGATCCTCTAGCCAAGTAGATGCTAGTAACCCCAAGAGGAAGTATTTATGCTCGATAGTGGGTTCGTGCCTCCTTTGCATCTGTGCTCGAGTGACAGAAACGTGACGGATGAGGATGTGTTGTTGCCATTAGGGAGAAAACAAAAATGCTTTGTCTAAGGATGATTCTATTGTTTACATTACACACTTTGCTTAATGCAATTATCTGTTGTTTGCAACTTAATACCCAACGTTTGTTCGGATGATATTCGGAGGGTGGATTATTAGTCATAGATGGAGTTGGATGACGGTATATGTATCTTGTTAAAATGCCCGCATGAATCACATAGTAATCTTTATGTCTTGCATATGCACTACGGTGCAGCCTTCATTTCTGTCAATTTCCCAGCTGTAATTTGTTCACAACACATGTTATTTATTTTTCACGGAGAGACACCACTAGTGAACTGTGGACCCCGGTCCATTTTCTCATACTGATAATACAGCCACTGCTTCCACTGTTTTCACACTGCTGCTACAGTTTTCATACTATTTTCCGCACCATACGTTTAACCTCTTTGTGTTCAGCAAAACCGGTGAGATTGAAAACCTCACTGGTTCCTTGGGGCAAAGTGATTTGATTGTGTTGTGTCGGTTCCACGTTGCTGCTGAACCGTAGTGCGACCTGCCATCTCAGGGACATCAACCTTCTGAAGTTACTCCTTCCTCCTACTAGTCGATTCAACCTTGGTTTCTTTCCGAGGGAAACTTGCTACTGTGCTCTTCATACCGTCCTCTTGGGGTCTCCCAACGAACGTGTGTTACACGCGCATCATATGTTTATGTCAACGAATGGTAATAGAGTTCTTGTTATCTTACATACTAAACAAGTTGAGAGCGGTTCTGAGTTATTTATATTAAGAATTTATAGCATGATCTTTATATAGTATGACACTCCTCCCCACATTGCTTTCGCAAACCATGGCTAACCGAATCCTCGGGTGCATGCCAACAATCTCATACCATGGAGGAGCGCCTATTTATTTGTTTAGCTTTTTATGTTATAATGGTCTAACCAGCTCTTTGCAAAATTAATGACGAGCAGATGAAGCATGCAAGTCAGGGTACTTAAATAGTATGGAAGACGACAAACCCAACTACTACTTCCTCATGAGCTAAAATAGGGGCACAAAATAAGAATAATTTTGAAAGTTGAAAGGTAGCACATGAGAAATTTACTTGGAGTGGCGGTTAAATACCACATGTAGGTAGGTATAGGGACACCTTTGGCAAAATTTGGCTTTTGGGAGTTGGATGCACGAGTATAACTCATACTCAGTACATGTGGAGGCTACTAAGAGTCTAGGAGGGACAAATTAAGAGAGCAATAATGATCATAATCATGCATAGCGACAAAAACATTATTAATCAAAGCATAAATGGTATTACAGGTCAAAAACTAAATTATCATAGAGGCTATAAGTTTCTGGTTTGTATTCATAAACATGGTGTAAGCATGCGCCAAGACAACCAAATAAAGCATTCGAAGGAGAACACCAAAAATTTATGCTTCAATGTGATAAAAACAACTCATGATTCTTTCAATGGCACATTAAGCACTCTCTGCTATTTGATACAAGTCATGCTACAATAATAACTAATAAGCATAGAATTAAAATAACATCCAACATGACATGATAAAGTCTATCCATAGTCTAAGCAAGCTTCTATTTGTACCGTTATAAGCATGAAATATTTTACTCTTCTCCAACGCCAATTAACTTGTTTGAAACAACTCTCATAGATAATATTCATCAATGACCAGAGAGATAATCATATATAAATGAAGAAAACTAACAAGCTCTGGAAAAAAATACGAGTGGAAAACAAGGGCTAAACGCAGTACTAGCTAAAAGTGAACACTCACAGAACAGTATGAATGAAAACTAGAGTGCTCTAAGCAATGGAAACAGAGTGTGTCGCTCTCCCACACAAGAATGATAGGTTACAACTAAGTTTATTCCAGCAAGTAAAATAAAAGAAAACAAAAAAAAGCTCCAAGTAAAATTCATATGATGTGACCGAATAAAAATATAATTTCACTATAAGTGACCTGACAAATTGTTGATGAACATGGGGATGCCTTGGGCATCCCCAAGCTGAGACGCTTGAGTATTCTTAGAATTTGCTGGCATGAACCGCGGGGGGCATCCCCAAGCTTTGACTTTACACTCTTCTTGATCACATTATATCATCCTCTTCTCTTGACCCTTGAAAACTTCCTTCACACCACACTCAAAGTAATTCGTATTATAGACTTAGTGCACAATCAAAAATTCACGTGTTCTGCATGGGCACAAGTGTTAATAATAAATTTAAATGCTAGCTACAGCCAATGATGTTTCGTGAACCAAATAAATCCACTCGACATAGTAAAAGAGAGAATGCAAGTAAAAAGGCAGAATCTGCCAAAACCAGAACTGTCTGTAATGACGAATTTGTTCGGGGCACTTAAGTTGATCAAATCGAAAAACGCAAAGAACGAAAAAGTTTCGGAATAGCTGAGGAATAAGCACCGAAATTTGCAGATCATTTTTTATCTTTCTGTGAATTATGAGATTTTATACGGTGAACAACAGAAATCTGTTTCCTGCGCAGAAATCCAAAACTAACACCAACTTTCGCTAGAAACTTTCCTTGGCACAACTAATACATGAAAATAAAGATACAAAGGAGTTGCTACAGAAGTATACAACACCTTGACTCAAAGAAAACAGAGAAACACAATGCAAAAATAAAACCAAGGGCTATCTTCTAAGAAGTGCTTTTCTTTAACGCCTTTTAGCTATGCATGAAAAAATAAGGGATGCCTTGGGTATCCCCAAGCTTTGGTGATTGAATATTCTTGAATACTTAACTGAGGTGCACTTGGGAGTTCCCAAGATTGAGCTTTTCTCTTCTCATTCATCTCGTATCACCATCTCCATTGGATCTTAAATACTACATTCACATAAAACTTGACAAAAAAACTCATTAGTAGTGTTAGTACTCATTAAATAAAATCCACACATTGAAAAGTTTCATTATATTTACTCAACATTAGCCACCGTATATACTATGGTGTTCATGACTTCCGTTGTCCGTCGAAAAACTAATGAAATTAATAACACCAAGTACAATATTGTATAAACTAAGAAATATGTCAAAACTAAACAGTCTGTAAAGGTGACACTCAACTAGATAGGTAGGTAGCTCAAATCGAAAAAATCAAACCTAATGAAAGAATTATCATAATCTCAGGCTTATGCACAAAAAATTTAAGATTAAAATACTATTCTGAGATTTATCACAATTTTGTACAGTGAAGTACATAAATTCTGTATAAACAGAATCAGTAAAGATGGAATTATTAGACCTATGTACGTACCTCAAATCAGAAAAAGTTATTCTAACGAAAGAAAGATAATAAGCATTACTTCACACTCAAGAAATTTCAGATCAATATCACATTTTGGTGATTTAAACATTTTATACGGTGAAGCACATAAAATCTGTTTCTGGACAGTAAAGCAAAACTATCAACTTCCAAATAACTAGAAACTACAATTATCAATGTACTTTTATGGTATAGAGGAATATTTACAATATACACAATATATGCAAGTTTATAACAGAAAAGCTTCCATGGAAAGATTTGTTTTTGTTTCATAGGCATGAACACAGGTGTCCAAGGTCGACCCCCACTTAACCAATACTCATCTTTCCAATCAATTTCCTTTTTGAAAACGTTTTTAGATAACAAATAGAACTAATTTTTTTTGTAATTCGTGTTCCCTATCCATAACTAAAGATAGCAAACAACTTAAAACTGAAAATAAAAACTAATTAGAGACAAAGCAAACAAGTGCACACAAGAATATTCACCCACGCTATTCTTCCTGGCAACGACGCCAAAAAAGGTCTTGATATCCCACAAGTATAGGGGATCGTGTGTAGCATTTTCGATAAGTAAGAGTGTCGAACCCCACGAGGATCTAAAGGTGGGATAAGTATTCTCTCAAGTTC
Organism: Alopecurus myosuroides; assembly: GCA_028641055.1. Classification (NCBI taxonomy): domain Eukaryota; kingdom Viridiplantae; phylum Streptophyta; class Magnoliopsida; order Poales; family Poaceae; genus Alopecurus; species Alopecurus myosuroides. The sequence goes on from CM054058.1 coordinate 247,063,507, forward strand.
TATCAACCACTAATACAACTCTACGCACACCTTCTTTATGTTACGTGCGCATCATATGATCGAAGCCCTCCCATTCTTCCTCGGGATCGGGCTCGGGCTCTACAACTTGTTCAGGAGTGGGTGTCACTCCTGAAGCCACATCGGTGGGGCTTGGTCCCAGAGACGGTGTCGCGCCTCCAAGTTCCACCGCCTAAGAGTTTGGGAATTTTGGGAGGAGCGGCGCATGTCCTCATGTTCACGGTTGAACAGACGGCGCCAGTATGGCGCATTGGGCATGTACTTTGGGTCCTTCCGTAACGCTGAGGGAAAACGCGCCCTGCGTTCGGCGATGGCAGGTGCGCGGGCGTCACCCATCAGCGGCGGAGGCACGGGGACACCGTCCAAGTCGAGGTGCCACCACCTCGGCAGGTGCTAGTTCGGCAGCGCGGAGACACCGAAAGCAGCCCATTCAGATGCCATGTCTGATTTCACGCTTGCCCAGATTGTGCGACGGTTCGAGCCTGCGTTGTGCCTTGTCTTTGCACTTCACGGCTCTGGTGTTGGCAGCGGGTATGGATTAACAATCTGGACGGGTACGTAGGGGGGGTGATGACAGAGGGGGTGTGTGTGTCTGTGGTTGATACGTCATAAACGTATCCCTAATTTCTGATGCTCCATGATGATATTATGCCAATTCCTACATGTTTTATCCCTTCTTTATGTCATTTTTATAGATTTTCCGGACTAACTTATTGACAAGATGCCACAGAGCAAGTTCCATGTTTTCTGCTGTTTTTAATTTCAGAAAAGTTGTTCTAGAAATATTCTCGGGATTGGAAAGTTCGAAGCCCGGAAGTCCTATTTTCCCCAGAAGCATCCAGAAGACCGAAGAGGAGATGAAGAGGGGCATCGGGGGGCCCATGCCATGGGGTGGCGCGGCCCCCCTTGGCCGCGCCAGCGGGTGGTGTGGGGCCCCTGGACCTCCACCCCATCTTACCTTTTGCCTATTTAATCCCCCCGGATGGAAAACCCTAAGGGAATCGACCTTTTCCACAAAATACATCTGTAGCTCCGCCGCCGCCACCGACAAGTTTCGGGGGACAGATCTCTGTTCTGGCACCCCGCCGGGACGGGGAAGTGCCCCCGGAAGCCATCTCCATTGACTCCACCGCCATCTCCATCGTCGTTGTTGTCTCCTATGATAAGGAGGGAGTAGTTCTCCCCCAGGGATGAGGGTCTACCGGTAGCTATGTGGTTCATCTCTCTCTCCCATGGTGTGATATTTATGTGATCATGAGATTTGTAATCTAGTTGAATATGTAGATTGATCTTCATCTGTTATGCTACTCAAGTGGTTTTATTATCTCCGTAAACACTTTGATCATAGGGTAAAGGTGATAGTGTGTGCACCGTGTGGTTTAGCATGATATTTATATCTTGTGTTGGAAGATGAACCTATGAAATTGTCGTGTTTGCGTTTAACCATCTGGGTCCCATGGTGATAGCAGGGGGGTTACTTGGTTGGGAAAGTTCTTACTCTGAGGAGTGCTGTTAAATCCCTACGCAATGATTAGTGTTCGTTATTCGGCCGGAGAGTGGTTCGGAGTAGCATAGTGAAGAAATGATATTTATGCATTCAATTATCTCTTCATTGTTGAGAGTGTCCTGTAGTGAAAGTAGGAGCCCTAGGTCTTATTTCCAAGCATTGAAACACCGTTTTCCGCCTATTCTGCTACATGTTTGCCTGCTGCCATATTTATTTCAGATTGTTATTATCACTTATAATCATCCATACTGCTTGTATTTTACTCTCTCTTTGCTGAACTACTGCACCTATATACCTGACAAGTATATTGGGTGTGTTGGGGACACAAGAGACTTCTCGTATCTTAATTGCAGGGTTGCTAGAGAGGGATATCTTTGACCTCTACCTCCCTGAGTTCGATAAACCTTGGGTGATCCACTTAAGGGAAGCTTGTTGCTGTTCTACAAACCTCTGCACTTGGAGGCCCAACACTGTCTACAAGAATAGAAGCGTGCGTAGACATTAAGCTCTTTTCTGGTGTCGTTGTCGGGGAGGTAAGGTAAAAGGTACTCACATCCTCGGGTGTGCAATTATATCTTTTTTTTTCTTGTTTTCACTAGTTAGGCTTGTTTTTACTTGTTCCTTGTTTTTATTTTTACTAGTTAGTCTTAATGGAAAAAAACAAAACTACGGGAGAGCTTTATAATATTTATCTTGAGTTAGGACATGAAGTGTTTGAAGAGAAAATTAAAAAACCTATGGAACTTTATTTGCATGCTAATAGCAATGTTATTAGTATGAATGCTTTGAACACTATTATCTCTAATGCTATGGAAAAGTCTAAGCTTGAGGAAGCTAGTTTATATGAAAATGATCTTTTTAGTTCCCCAAGCACGGAGGAGAAAATTTGCTTTGATGATGAGCCTATGCCTCTTACATATAGTAGTGATCATGATTGGGAAGAGCACACTACTTTTGATATTGAAAATGATGATATAGAAAGCTCTAAACTTGTGGATGATGTGTTTCAAAATCCTTTTGCTACTGATGATTATATGCTTGATACATCTCCTCCTAGTAATTATGATATGTTTACAAATGAACACATTTTGGAGGATAACTATTCTATTGCTTATGATGATATTATTCTTCCTATATATGATGATTACAATGATGAATATGATATTTTCAGTCCACCTACTATTGAGGAGAAAATTTATTTTGATGATAATATTCCTCCTATATTTGATGATTATGGTGATGGAAATAATAATGATAGCTATTTTGTTGATTTTGCTCCCACTACTATTAATGAGAATGACTATGCTTATGTGGAGAGTAATAATTTTTTATGCATGTTGCTCGTGATAAGAATGTTTCTTGTGATAGTTATATTGTTAATTTTATCCATGATGCTACTGAAAGTTATTATGAGAGAGGGAAACATGGTTTTATGCATCTCAACAATATTAAGTTTCCCCTCTTTATGTTGAAATTTTTGATGTTGCACTTATTTTGTCTTCCTATGCTAGTCACTTTGTGCTCCGTTGACTTGTTTTTCTACAAGATTCTTTTTCATAGGAAATGGGTTAGACTTAAATATGTTTTATATTTTATTCTTGATGCTCTATTATTGTGATTCAACTCTTATTCTTATGTGAGCATCTTTTAAAAATCATTGTGCCTAGCTGAAAGGCGTTAAAGAAAAGCGCTACCGGGAGATAACCCATTTTATTTCTCTGTTTTCATTCCGTTTTTATTTATTTTCTTTTGTGTGCTTTGCACCTGGGTGTTGTCTATTTTCTTAGCAACCCCTCTGTACCTTTTATTTTTTGTTTTTGTTGAGCCAAGTAAAGCCTCTAGTGGAAAGTTGAGATTATATTTCGGATTTCTGCGCAGGAAACATATTTCTGTTGTCCACTGTTAAATACGTATCAAATCACAGAAAATTCAAAATGACCTGATATTTTTTACGCTTAATCCTGGGCTATATATGCAACTTGTCTTAGTTTACCACTTTTTGATTTGAGCAACGTAAGATTTTCGAAAAAATCGATATTTACCTGCTGTTCTGTTTTGACAGATTTCTGCCAATTATTGCATTTGCATCTTAATCTCTTTATTTTAGTGTTCTTTTGAGAAGAAATTTTTTAAAATAAGTTGTGAAAGTATCTAATGTGTTTGTGGGTGTTACGTTTGTGTTGAAACTGAACCATGTGAATTTATTATTTTGATTGCACTAACGTTGGTAATGAAGATTGTGAGAAGTTTGGTGTGAAGGAAGTTTTCAAGGGTCAAGAGAAGAGGATGATATGACGTGATCAAGAAGATTGAAAAGCCTAAGCTTGGGGATGCCTCGGTGGTACATACAAGAAAATTGCAAGAAGACTCAAGCATCTAAGCTTGGGGATGCCCAGGGCATCCCCTTCTTCATCAACAATTTATCAGGTCACTTCTAGTGAAACTATATTTTTATTCAGTCACATCTTATGTGCTTTACTTGGAGCGTCTTTTATTTTCGTTTTCAGTTTGTTTGGTTTTCTTTGTTTTAATAAATAGTTGGATCATATCATACTTTTGTGGGAGAGACACGCTCCATTTTCATTGCTTAGAACACTCTAGTTTTCATTCTTATTGTTCAGTGAGTGTTCACTTTTTGCTAGTACTGCGTTTAGCCTTTGTTTTGATGCATCTCTTATTCAGAGCTGTTAGTTTTAGTAGAGTTATGTGAGTACTCTCATGCTTTCTTGATGTATCATAAAGAGTATTTTTGTTAAAACATGTTTTGTATGGTGCTTGTTGGGAAAAGAAACTGCTGCTTGATGTAGAATTCATAACAGTACTAGTAGAAGCTTGTATAGACTGTGGCTAGAACTTTTTGATGCCATGCTAAATGTTATTTTAGTTTTAAATCCTTGTGGTTATTGAGTAGAATGAATAGCCTTAAATAGCTGAGAGCGTTTAATATGTCTTCAAAGATTCATGAGTTGTTCTTGTCATAGTAAAGCATCAATATGTGGTATTCTCTTTCGAATGTTTTATTTGGTTGACTTGGCGCATGCTCACACCATGTTTCTGACTACAAACCAGTCACGAATAGCCTCCATGACCACTTAGTTTTTTAACTTGTGATACCGCGTATGCTTTAATTAATGATGCTTATGTCACTATGCATGATTATGGCTCTTATGCACTCTTGATTTGTCGCTCCCAGTCTTTTGCTAGCCTCCACATGTACTGAGTATGAGCTCTACTCGTGCATCCAAACTGCTTAAACCAAAGTTTTCCCATTGTGTACACCATACCTACCTACATGTGGTATTTAACTGCCACTCCAAGTAAATTGCTCATGTGTTACCTTTAAAACCTTCAAAATTATTCCTGTTTTGTGTTCTTGTTTTTGCTCATGAGGTCGTCTAGAGAATCTTTATCTCACTTGTTGATTGGATTTCACACCCTGGACTAGTGGCTTCGACCGCTTATCCAAATGATAGAAGAGCTGGCAGCGGGGTGCCCAGCCCCAAATTAATGTAAACAAATTCTCTTCACTATTTTTGCCCCTGATAATCAGTCAAAGCATAATTGTGTAAACAAGAGATAAAGAGGGATGACCTTCTACACCAGTTGCGTCCTTCACCATGGGAGCCGCTCTTGTGAATCTAGTTGGCGTGTGACATACTGTATTGTATGTTTACCATTCGTTGACACTAGCATACACCCCTCCTAAAACATAGACATTCCTCCACAATGTCAAACTTTTAATACCTCTGTTTAATAAAATAAAAAGCTCTAGCACATGAGTGATCCCTGCTTCCCTCTGCGAAGGGCCTTTCTTTTAATGTTATGTTGAGTCTCCATCTTCTAACTTTATGCACAGTTGAGAAAGCATTTTTTTTCCATTCTGAGTTCTATGTGCATTTGTCCTATAAACATCAATAATTACTTCATGATGTGATATTATTTGTTCTTAAATTATTTGTTCTAGTCTTCCTCATGAACTTTGAAAGTGTCCTGGAATTTATGTTTTGTCCCACTTTTAAGTACTAGCGAAATACCACTTTTCCACGCTTTCTCTATAACTTAAACAAACGTTTATCTTTCTTTGCATTATTATTCATGATCTTTATTTGAGTTACTCTTCGTGATGCAAAGTAATTGCTATGCTTTATTATTAAAGTTTTATTTAACATGCATGTGTTTAAAGTTTTATGATCTCAGCGTGCATATGCTTTTACATTAGATTGATCAAGTTTATGTTAGTAGCATGTCACCTCAGAAATTATTGTTTTATCGTTTACCTACTCGAGGACGAGTAGGAACTAATCTTAAGGATGCTTGATACGTCATAAACGTATCCCTAATTTCTGACGCTCCATGATGATATTATGCCAATTGCTACATGTTTTCTCCCTTCTTTATGTCATTTTTATCGATTTTCTGGACTAATATATTGGCAAGATGCCACAGAGCCAGTTCCCTGTTTTCTGCTGTTTTTAGTTTCAGAAAAGTTGTTCTGGAAATATTCTAGGAATTGGAAAGTTCGAAGCCCGGAAGTCCGATTTCCCCCGGAAGCATCCAGAAGACCGAAGAGGAGATGAAGAGGGGCATCAGGGGGCCCACACCATGGGGTGGCGCGCCCCCTGGCCGCGCCAGGGGGGTGGTGTGGGGCCCCTGGACCTCCACCGACTCTGCCCTTTCGCCTATTTAATCCCCCGATATGGAAAACCCTATGGGAATCGACATTTTACACAAAATACATCCGTAGCTCCGCCGCCGCCACAGACAAGTTTCAGGGGACATATATCTGTTCTGGCACCCTGCCAGGACGGGGAAGTGCCCCCGGAAGCCAGCTCCATCGACTCACCGCCATCTCCATCGTCGTTGTTGTCTCCTATGATGAGGAGTGAGTAGTTCTCCCCCGGGGCTGAGGGCTCTACCGGTATCTATGTGGTTCATCTCTCTCCCATGGTGTGATCTTTATGTGATCATGAGCTTTCTAATCTAGTTGAATATGTAGATTGATCTTCATCTGTTATGCTACTCAAGTGATTTTGTTATCTCCGTAAACACTTTGATCACGGGGTAAAGGTGATAGTGTGTGCACCGTGTGGTTTAGCATGATATTTATATCTTGTGTTGGAAGATGAACCTATGAAATTGTGGTGTTTTCGTGGAACCATCTGGGTCCCATGGTGATAGCATGGGGGTTACTTGGTTGGGAAAGTTCTTACTCTGAGGAGTGTTGTTAAATCCCTACGCAATGATTAGTGTTCGTTATTCAACCGGAGAGTGGTTCGGAGTAGCATAGTGAAGAAATGATATTTATGCATTCAATTATGTTTTCATTGTTGAGAGTGTCCTCTAGTGAAAGTAGGAGCCCTAAGCCTTATTTCCAAGCATTGAAACACCATTTTCCGTCTGTTGTGTTGCATGTTTGCTTGCTGCCATATTTATTTCAGATTGTTATTATCACTTATAATCATCCATACTTCTTGTATTTTACTCTCTCTTCGCCGTACTAGTGCAACTATATACCTGACAAGTATATTGGGCGTGTTGGGGACACAAGAGACTTATCGTATCTAATTGCAGGGTTGCTTGAGAGGTATATCTTTGACCTCTACCTCCCTCAGTTCGATAAACCTTGGGTGATGCACTTAAGGGAACTTGCTGCTGTTCTACAAACCTCTGCACTTGGAGGCCCAACACTGTCTAGAGGAATAGAAGTGTGCGTAGACATCAGTGGTTGGGGAACTTTCCGGTGTGGTTGTACAATGAGGGAGATCTATGGATGAGGAAGCTTCTGTGTGGCAGCCCAAACGGGGTTGGCATAAATAGGAGGTTACTCCGGACTTTATGTGGGGGCGAAATATGATGGGGTCCAAACTAACTCGGACATTCAATATGTGAAAGCACCTTTTGTGTACTCGAAAATATGTGTGCACAGGAGATTCCCATTCATATGACATAACTATTGAATACAAACAAATGAATTGTCACTTTTGTACATCCCCCCACACACCCAAAAGAATGGTCATAGGGGCACGCAGATCGGGCCCATGGAGTAGTGTTCGTAATGTCCCCCCCCCCCCCCACACACACACCGCACCAAAGAAACAGGCACCACACCCAAAAAACCAACACCAACATTTGTGATTCAGTCGTGTAGGATGTCGTTATATGTGATGAAACACAAAAAACTTATTGTGGCATACTTTCGTACATTTCGGTGGTAAAGGCCCGTCCCCTACCCTCGCGTCACCCGATCGAAGCAACAATGTAAGGGATTACGACAACTTGGGACCATTTTTGGTTTGCCATGATCATACATGCGACAAAGGTCAACACCACAAAGATAAATTTTCGTTATGGCCGGACCCCCTCAAAGTTGGCCAGAGGACGAGCCTAAAATCAGTTAGGGTTTCCCTCAAAATCGTGCGACCGAGTTTCGGGAACCACCCACCTTTTGTGCGTGGTTTTACTCTTGTCATATGATCATGGGTATACTAGGAAATTAGTGGACAATTTCGATGTGTCATTTCCGTTCAGAAAACATGAGTACGTGTAGTTTTGGTTGGGGCCAAAATTTTATTGGAGTTCCAACGATATACGGACACTTCTTACTAAAACATACTTTCTATAATACTCCTAAAAATATTCAAAATAGAGTTTTCATACAAAAATGTGAGGTCACCTACGCCTCATGTTCCTACAACATAACTGTTTAGCGTAAACAAATAAATTTTCAATCGGTAGAAAACGGGTAGGGCGGGGCCACAGAGTAGGGGCCGGGGTTCGTAATGCGTAGGAGCCCCCACCCCTCCCGACCCAAAAAATCAGCACCAACATTTGTGTTCAGTCGTGCAGGATATCGTGCTATAGGATGAATCAAAAAACTTGTGGCGTACTTTCGGACATTTGGATGAGGTGACCCCCCCCCACACACACACCGCTCCCCTCCGCCCCAGCCCTGCGCACCATAAGCAGCAAAGTAGGGGATTACAACAAATTGGGAATAATTTCATTTGCCATGCAATACATACGACAAAGCTTAACACATCAAAGAGAAGTTTTGGTTATAGCCTAACCCCTCAAAATGGTCCATATGACGACCCCAAAATCTACACTAGTAGAGAAGTGCCTTTCTATGGAACAGATTCTGTGGCGCATGGCTTCTTGGTGCGCCACAGAAATATATTTTTGTGGCGCACGGGTGGGCATGCGCCACAGAAAAGAGGCATTCTGTGGCGCACGGGACCGTGGTGCGCCACAGAAAAGGGGAATTCTGTGGCGCACTGGATAGGGGTGCACCACAGAAATAAGCTGGGGGCCCACACCAATGATTGCCACACTCCTATTCTGTGGCGCATGGTGGTTAGTGTGCCACAAAAATATGACATTTCTGTGGCGCACCACTGCCACGTGCGCCACAGAATTCCCATCCCAAAAAATTATGTCCACACGCACCAACTCCACCCCCCCCCCCCGGGAACGCCTTTTCTAGTTTTTGACGGAAGAGTTGGCGGTCTAAAAAGTATCAAAAAATAAATCCCTTATAGATGCACGGAGAGTTTAAGGTCTACTTTTTTTATCAAATTTTGAAATATGAATTTCGACTTTCTGAGCAAAAGTTCGTTAAAAAAAGTAAAATGGGCATAACTTTTGCATACGATGTCGAAAAAAAATGATCAAGATATCAAAAAAAACTAGAGAGAAAAAGGAATCGCCAAACTTCGGCCTGTGAGCTTTTTTTAGAATCGCCAAATTCCAAAAGGAACAAAAGTTATGGCAGTTTTAAGATTTTGACTAGAAAATAAAAAAAAAGAAAAAAAAATTCTGTGGCGCACCCCTTCATTTGGTGCGCCACAGAATTGTGGAGGCAGGATTCGAAATCCTGCCTCCTCCCCTCCTCTTCTTCCTCTTCTACCCTCCTTCCCTCCTCTTCTTCCCTTCTCCCCTCCACTTCTCCTCCACTTCTCATCTTCTACCTCTCCACTTCTCTCCTCTCCTCCACCTACTACTCCACCTCTCCTCCTCCTCCTCCACCACCACCACCTCTCCTTCTCCTCCACCACCACCACCCCTCCGGTGAGCTCCTCCTCCTCCTCCTCCACCACCACCACCACCCCTCCGGTGAGCTCCTCCTCCTCCTCCTCCTCCACCACCACCTCTCCTCCTCCTCCTTCTCCTCCTCCACCACCACCTCTCCTCCTCCTCCTCCACCACCACCACCACCACCACCACCTCCGGCGAGCTTCTCCTTCTCCTCCCCACCAACTCCGGTGACCCCCATCCTCCACACACCAACTCCAGCGAGCATCCGACGAAATCCGGCGAAATTTCAAAATTTCGAAAAATTCCCGCGGCCAGATCTGGCCGCCTCTTTTTTTTGAAATTCAAAAAAAAAATCTGTGGCGCACCCCCCCTTGGTGCGCCACAGAATTGCAAATTTCTGTGGCGCACGGCTGAGGTGCGCCACAGAATTGACATTTCTGTGGCGCACGGCCACGGTGCGCCACAGAAAAATATTCTATGGCGTGAATTCTGTGGCGCACCCCTCTGGCCCCTAGGTGCGCCACAGAATCTCAATTTGGTGCGCCACAGATAGGCCTTTTTCTACTAGTGCTAGGGCCGGGGTTTCCCTCGAGAACGTGCGCCGGGGTCTCAGTAACCATCCGCATCTTTGTGTGCGGCTATACTATTGTTATATATGATCATGGGTGTATTAGAAAATAAATGCACAACTTTGATGTGCCAGTTACGTTCAAAAAACACGAGTACGCGTAGTTTTGGTTGGGGCCAAAATTGACTGGAGTTCCATAGAAATGTGGACATCCCATAATTTCTTTACTACTCCTAAAATTATTCAAAATAAAGTTTGCACAAAAAATGTGACACTTTCCATGTTCCTATGACATAATGTGACACTTTTTCTCAAAAAACTATTCCTTGTCGTGGTCGTAGAACCCAGTAAAATTTGTTTCAGATTAGTCGGAGTGTCCACGTAACATTAGACCCTCCAAAAGGAGCCAAACCGTGGCACAGCCCCAAGTTGGCCCCATAATTTCATCACCGGAGGGGTTTACACCACCATGGCTGACGAAGTACCACCCATTACGCACCGTCTTTCTATTACCGTCCATAAAGCGGCAGAGATTCAGGTCGTGTACACCGACGATGTGGAAGAAGTACACCGCAACCTCCAGAAGTTTGAGGAATGGCTCGCGACAAGTCATTCAAGTTCATGGGTCTTGACTTCGAGTACACCGCCGACGATCGACGCCATCCAACGGGCGATGCGCAACGACATTCTGGTATTCCAGTTCTCAAGGTATTTTTCCCACTCCAATCCGGCCTATATAAAGGATTAGCAAAATGAGGTTGGATTGGGCCCTAGATTAGCTATATATAGGAACAAGTTTACAAATTAGTACATATACAGTGCATTAATTTCCAAGTTTGATCAATCCTACAACTTTGTACTAGCTAGCAGCGCACTTACAAGTTCAATTTGATTATCAATGTGATCCTGATCTCACTTTATATAAATATATATATATATTGATTACTACAGCTGTACTGTGGATGATTGCAAGCTTCTGGTTGATTTCCTTACTAAAAGGTGTATAAGTTTTGCTAGCATTTTCATCCGGGTGACAGGAGACTCATGTACAACACCTGGAAAGCTACAATTTCACCATAGTTCCATGTGGATATCCAAGATTTGTTACAGCTAAACAAAGAAAGGACTGGAATGGCTTCCCTCGCTGCAGAACTAATCCACCCCAATTTCAGAGACATGAAAAGGGAATTCCCATAAGGGGCACAAATTATGGGCACAAAAGCCACTTGACATTCTTAACATCGAGTACGCAGCTAGAGATGCTTATGTCGCGTACGAGTTGTACCACAAGATCAAGGTAGTGAATAACGGGCAACGTCACCTCGAACCAACACCGAAGAAAAATGTCTGCCCTAGTTGCCATACCAGAATCAAGGAGCAGGAAGCCCCTCTACCATTGAACAAGCGCTGGAGGTGGTCGGATGCATGAGTTGTGATAACTTTGTGGGAGTCATGATCAAGACATCACGGTCTTAGCTAGGTTTGAGTGTTTTTAATTAACTTTGTACATATATATGGCTATATTCGTGTGATCAAGTTTATGTGTAATTAAGCATTATATGTAATATCGTACATTACAGCTGTTTACTAGCACTTTTTTTCTTTCAGTTTATGTATATCCGGTGAGCTTTCAGGCTTACTATATTAAAGAAACAAAATCTTCTTGGATTCCATCGAGGAGAGGGTCACACGGCAGCATGCGCCAGCACTATAGTCTACTAAATTGGGGCTACACCATCGATTTCTCGCAATGCCATGTCCCTGTCGCAACGACAAATTGGGGTTGTGCCATCGACGACACGTCGCTGAGCGTCAGAGCCCATCCCATCGAATTAAACATGGAAAACAAAATGTCCAAAGCACACCGACGAAAGCCACTTTACCCCTTTCTCCACCTATCCGGGCGATCAAACAAGTCCCCCGTACTAGCTCAGAAAAAACTCCAGGAACAGAGTAGCAGAGTAGCGTAGAGGATTCCCGTCGCCGTCTCCGTCTCAGACGACAAGGGAGGATAAGCAGAGGAGACGGACCGTCCCCTCTTCAAGTATTTGTTGCCGGCGCGCAAATTTTCTCCGGTGCCCGTTGACGAGCCACAAACCCTGGTTTTTCCCCGCCCGTACCAGAACGTCCGACTTCAAGGTCAGTCCGTCCGGACACATAATGCTATAGCGAATTCCTGCATTATCTAGATGTCATTTTCCATTAACAATGCCCAAGTTTTCTGGATTAAAATATGCACTACTTTGTTCCTATGTTTGCGTGGTTCTAAATAAGAAATGGTTGAATATGAATGCCGTGAGTGATGTCAGCGTACCGGCACCATATGTGGCAGAATCGATCGCCGTACACCAATGTCCTTCACTGTCAAGATTAACAAACCCCACAGTTACCAAGAAATTGTAAGAACTGACTATAAAATTTCGTTGAATGTGACATATATATACATGTGTTCTTAATTATATGCTCTTTTGTTACATGAAATGTAGAATGTGTCATGTTGTTTCACTGATCGTATACAGACCATGATGGCTGGTCCTCAGCGGCGATGGATGTGTGCTATGTGTGATAGCGGATTTGAGTACTACTTCTACATGGAAAAGGGGTTAGACTCTACTATTATTTGTGGACCACATTGGGAAGGATTGTTTGAAGCTTATATCATCAAACAAGATGATTATGTCACATTCACATATGATGAAGAGGATCCTTGCTTTGATCTGCAAGTGACAGATGCAAACCTTGTCCCCAGACCATTTGTTCAACCGCCTGGTACGCTACTCGATCTGTGTTTTTTTGTCCTACACATTGAGTAGTTTATATTTAAAAAAATATTGATTTGTCTCTCTGATCAGAGTGTTGGGAGGTTCCAAATCGTGCGAAGTATGCCTTTGAAAAAACCCTGTTGGACAACCCATATGACATCACTGCTTCAGAAATGAATGCAATAAATTTTTCTATATACAAGGAGGCGTTTAGGCCATTGGATGTTGACGAGTTCTTTGAGATCCCTCAGTTCTTCGTGCACAGGATAGAAGATGTTGACGATTTGCAGAAACTGGTAATCATTTTATTCACGAATTTTCAACTTGATATCTCTCAGTGTTTACTTATGTACTGTTCATGTCAATTTGATCAGATTGTCAATGTTGGTGCAATGCAAGGGTATAACATGCCAAGGAGGGGCTATTCCCGTCTATGCTTGAGGAACATCCAAGTTATCGGAATATATCTAATCAAAGATTCAAACATCGAGTTCACTCGGAACTGGCCCGAATTCTGCATATTCCCGCACATTGCCCGTCATGATATCTTCGCCATTTATGATACAGGTGAAGCCGTTGTACATCAATCTTATCTTCGAGAAGGTCGTCCACAAGGGAGTACCAACAGTTCAGATTCTGAAGCACTGATCAATGCCGGAGGCGGAGTACTCGTCTTATTACTCCAGAAAGTTGTATTTTGCTCAGTTATATATGTACGAGACATATTCTACAATGTATGTATTCTTACAAGGCTTTTCTAGCAAGGTAGTTAAATATAAGTTTGTTAACGAGATATTTCGTGCTTAATGGTGATAATATATCTGCAGTTTGTTGTTTGCCAATCGATGCTAATTTAGGCCAACTCCAGTATAACAATATAATTGAGCAAAATAAACGACCGGAGATCTCATTTTCATTGATTATTTAAGATCAACATTACAAAATATGATCTAAGTACTAGCTAGGTAGCACTAGCTACGTACTACCGATCCAACTCTGATGTTGATCTCTTGTTCTCGAAAGCCTCCTCCATGCCACCATCTTCGCGACGACACTTGCGGAGGGTTGTCGCCTTCCCGTCGGCAGTGGAGGCCTCACTCGAGGAGCTGGCCTTCCCGTCGGCGGCGGAGATGACGGCCTTCCCTTCTCATCAGCGCCCACGGTGGCGTCGACGAGGCCAAGGACCTCCTCCGTGGCAACGACGTGGGCCACGCCCTACTCGGCGTCCACGGCGGCATCGACGGCAATTCCCACAACCTTGGCCGCGGCGACAGGTGCCATAGCCTCCTCCGATGCGGGAACGGGGGCCACAACCTCCTGCGCGGAGGGAACGGGGGCCACGACCTACAAGGCAGCGACGTCGACGCTCATGGCCTCCTCCTCCTCCTCCTTCTCCTCCACCTCCTCCTCCTCCTCCGAGCCACTCTCAGATGGCGGCATCCGCGGCGGCGGCGTTCCTTCATGGAAATACAACCAATTAGGGTCCTCTGACGACATGTAGCTTGGCGTCAGTGACCCGATCGAATGATCGGAGGGAGGCGGGGAATCTTCCCCGCTGGACTCACCTCTGGAACCGTTGTTCATGGCTATGGTAGTGCGAGTTGCGGGGAGTGTGTGTGGGCGAGGAAAAAGAGGGTCGGGCAAGATCGATGGAGGAAACTAAGCAGCTAGGAATTAAATTTATTGGATCATTCCGGTCGGTACAAATTCTGAAATTATGAGTTGAATTCACGCACGGGACTTTGAAATCACGCGGTTACAACTGCATTCCAGTTCTCGAGATCATGAGAATGTCATGTTCGCAGGGCCTCTTTAGTTTTTACAGCTTCCAACGGAACCTCCGAATAACATTGGACAGCTCGATAATTACCATCTTACGAACAACCGGATGTAGCGCGGGAGATATCGCGTTCAAACCCAGGACCACTGCTCAACGTTTTTTTTTAAACAGTCTCTAAAAATATGGACGTATGAGCCGGGTGGTTTTGCAGATCGACGCACGATGTTGTAGAGGACGTCCGTAAAAAATCTGTCTGCGATTATGTTCACAGAAGAGTAGGTTATATTTATCAACCAGCTTCGGGATTTTGGGAGGCATGTTTTATTTTTGTCCGCTGCAGATCGTGTCTTATTGGAGCCGGGTGTTTTCTGTGGAGGCGGTTTATATACAAAAACCGGCTGAGGGATAGCGTTTCCGAGCCCATTTTTTTTCGCAAGGGTCAAACCACCTCTAGTAACAGTCTCTTATACTCAGTTTTCTACTAGTGCTTGCATAGTCTCAGAAGACTAGCATGATACAAAGATCTATAGCGGAAAATAATATACAACAGCGAGCCTCATGATCTTTATGTTCCACAGGCAAACATATTCGTTGTAGACTCGGGAACCTAAATGGAATCCTCACTCGTCTTTAGAGCCATCTGCAATATTGAATATCCAACCACAAGGGCTCGGTACAATTTATTTTACTAGCAAATGACACTATGGTGGATATAAGTGGCAAGACTATAAATACATGAATATTTGGCTGAGTGGAGTTTTCGCTATTTGCAAAAAGCAAGTTTTCTCATGTCTCTTTTGTAAAACAGTTTTTCTTTTCAGAGCTTGGTACCATCAGATGAAATACATCAACACTCCAACTATTGTTCACTTAAGCCAAATTTTACTTCTTGGAAAATGTTATTGATATTCTTCTGTCCATCCTTATCCAGGTGCTCATAGTTGTCCATAACCGAAACTCTGCAGAGTGTGTGCACTTTCACCTTTAGACTCAATCAGCCCAAACATCCTATACACACTGAGTGCATTAAGGAAAAAAGAAGATTGAGACGAGATCTTTCAAAATAATAATTCAACCCACTGGCAAGACCTGTTCCACCTATATTTTACTACATATTCTTGTCAAGCCGACAGGTTTGAACCCTCACAACTTAGTTGACCTAGACAGATCCCATATGGCCAAAGGTTGCACTAGAAGCTATCTAAACTTGGAATGCCATAATAATCTCTTGGTTCCTGGGTGGAAAACCACAAGTGTACACCCTGGGTGAAAGAGACCATAGAAATGGTCCTAGGAATACACTCAACTTTTACCACCTTTCAACATCAATCCACCCAGATAGTTCATTAAGCTTAGTACTTAGAATTTTTCCTCAACATCTAGTAAAAATAGTTTAATAGTATTGATAAGCATATACTAAGCTCAAACGTGTGCTCACTAACTTGGATGAAGGGTGGATACACACTAATAGGATAATAGCATAGCATATAACTTAGTAAAACTTCATATCATGCATACTACTCACAAACATCTAATGCATAGTAAAATAGGGGTGGTTTATGTGTATCACTTGCCTTTTTGAAGTTGTTGTAGAAATACACTCTCTTAACAATCAGAATGTTCCTTTTCGTACAATCTAAACAATTCAAATAAATAATAATAAACAAACATTCACAAAAAATGAAAGAACAAAGTATAACATTTAACAAACATAGCCAAAAAGGTTTCAATTTAGTTGGGTTTAGGCAAGGTCAAAATTTATGACGATAATTTAATTTAAAAAAGAAATATGCTACTGTTTCATATCCACAAGCTACTGAAATATGTGGTTAACACCTATTGGGTGTTGTTCTTGATCAAATTCATCACACCACAAAATTTCCTAATAAGGATTTTTTCATACACTATTCATAATCAAAGTTAGTGATCACTATGGAATGGTTTTAGGCCAAACGTACATGAAATGGGTCCTCTAGTTTAAAAATGCTTGTGTAATGGTATCTCTGATCCAAGGTTAATATTTGGAACAAATATGCATAAGAAAATATATTCCAAAAATTTATAAGATTTATTCTATGTCAATAATACTCAATTGGGCATCAAAAATCTAAATAAATTCTAAACTTGTCCAAAAAATTATTTTGGACAGAAGAGTTTGTTATTACACATCCTAAGGTCTCCAAAAATATTTGGTTTGCCAAAATTGGATTTATAGAATTTAAACTATGGCAAAATTCATCCAAATGGCTCATTTAAATTTAGAAAAATTGAGATAGTAAAATTTGAAATTGAACAATACAAAAATATTCTACATGTCAAGAGATTTTCAAAAAGTCTAAATTTACTACATTTTACCATATGGATCAAAAGTTATGATCAATCTAAGGTGTATGGTATTTTCTGCAAAAGTGCCAAATAATTCTACCGGGAGAAAAAAAATATAGAAAACAACTGGGGTATTTGCGGCTTCTGATTGGTTGGGCTAGCTAATCCGGTTGCTGACTGAGCATGCCATGTGGCTAGGCTTGATTTAAATCTGGATCATCAGATCCAGATCTGCCGGACGTGGGCGCATACCGCTTCACGGTCTAATCGGGACCGTAGGACTAGATCTAATGGTGCAGGATAGAGAGGTGCTCACCGCGGTGGGGATCTCACTGGAGATGGCGTCAGCGACGCTGCAGCTCGGTCTCGTACGGCGTCAACGTTCTGGTGATCCACAGACTCAGCGGAGACCACGACGAGGCGCACCACTTCACGGCGAGGAGGATGGAGGCGATGGCAGCATCTCTAGTGCTCTCTGCAGACGGAGACGTACGAGCGGGAGTCTCGGGATGTCGGTGAGCTTTGAGTCGGACGGCACGGGCGATGGGATAGGTCAAAAAATCGAACAAGGGCTTAGGAGATGCACACTCGCACGGGGAGACAAATGGGACAGAAAAGGGGCGGAGAGGGCTTGCATTGTCGCCGGAATCCACGAAGAACGGTGGCGGCAGAAGCTTCTCCGGTGAGTGATTTCAGCGGCCTCGTGGCGTTATCCGGGGAGGATCTCGAGGGGAAATGGAGAGGGCTCGAGGACTTCTTATATGAGGATTCCGGGAGAGAAATAGGGGCCTTAATCGCCCGTAATCACGACGTGTTGATTCGATCGAAACAGACACATTTCCTCCGGCTAGGGATTGAAGACGAGGTGACATCAGCAATGACGTTATCATTTTTTCCTCTTTTCTTATTATCCTTATAAATTTTTATTTAAAATTCCAATTGGCATGTACTCCCTCCATCCTGGTGTATAGGGCACAATATCAAAAACATGCAGTCCCATCTATAGGCACATTTTGCATCAATTCTCTTCTAATTAGTGAGTGGTTACCTCTCTCCACCCCTCTCCACCACTGCATGTAATGTTGAAACTCCAATGAATGAATACCTAGGGTCTAGAGAATTGTTACGTGTGCCCTATACACCAGGACGGAGGGAGTAATAAATTTCTAAAATTTTGAAATGAAAATATATTTCAACTGAACACATTTGTAGACAATTTAGGACACATTCCAAATTTTGAAATTTGAGTTTTCAAAGTAGGAATGATTTGTTAAATAGTTACAATATGCTTTTTAAAATAGGAAAACTAATAATTAGAATTTTGGATTTATAGAAAATAAGAAAAATTCTAAAAATCGAATTATTGAGTTTATAAATCATAATAACCTATTTTGTGCCCAAATAAAATATTGAAACTTATTTTAAGATTTAAATCATTGATAAATCCTTTAAAACAAAATAATAGCTTTGAGTTTTAATATTAATAATTTAAATATCATCAAGGATCTTAATCCTCAAGTTTTCAAATTCCAAATTACATTTCCAAAGGAAAATATATTTCAAATCATTTTAAGGTTTAAAACATTATTTGCAATAGTTTTTTCTCTTTGCAAAATATTCATTTGAATAAATTAAGGTTTATAAAATAGAGGCGTTATTTGGATTAACAATTCCAATTTTATTGGAATAAGATATAATATCTATTTTATGTTTGATTTTCTTTGTTTCTGGTGACTTTCTTTAGCAAACAACAAAAGTTTTAAAAAATTGAGATTTTTGAATTTTTCCAAAAATCAAGGATGTTACGATGCCTCCTCCTCCTTGATCCAACAAGCGAAGTGGAGTGGAAGATTGGATCGGTTCCGGCAGCACGCCGGCGTGGTGGTGCAGGTATGATGGAGTTTCGGTAGGGTTTCACCAAGCGTCCGTGGAGGAAGATAGGGAGGAGCAGCAAGCGGGAGGCTAGGACTTATGGGTGAACATATCAATGAGTCGCCCCTTCCTTTTATAGTCTAGAGGGACATGGCGTCGGTCAAAACCCTCCAAGTGTCGGCCACAAGGGAGAAAGCCCCCCAAGTAAATCACCCTTTAAAATTTTGGAGATAAGACATTATCTCTAAATTTAAACGATACTCCCTCCGTTCGGATTTAATCTACATCTTGAAAAAATTCAGACAAATTGGGATACCATTTATTAGTACCACTTTGCGCAATCTCCTATGCATCATAATTACAGGTCTCACAAGAAACAAATAATTCTATTGGTTAAAGCAATCTTAATTAATGCAATGCATGCAAATTTCATATAATTTGGCCAATATCTACGCATGCATGGTGTGTGGCCTCTCTCTCCTCTTAATTACAAGGGTGGGGACCACCAGGATGTAGATTATTTCCGAACAAAATCATGACCCAAAATGTAGAATAAAAGCGGACAGAGGGAGTATGTGCCTTGCAGAAGTAATGAGCGCAGCAAGAATTGTCGCCGGTCGTCCCCTGCGTGGGCGACACGGGCGGATCTCGCCGCCGCCGCCGCCCAACCACCGCTCTGCCTACCCTTCCCTTCCCTCCCATCGCCGCCGGTGGTTGCCGCGGGGCTAGGCCCGTGGTGCTACGGTCGTGGCGGGGGGATCTCTCCCTCGTAAAGATCGGGCTGGCGCGGGTCGCCTCGGTGTTCGCGGGAGCGGCCGCGGCTCTAGCTGCGACGGTGTCCGCTGGTCTCCGGCGGCGGCTGCGTGCGATGGGCGCCGAGGGTCGCCGGCAGGAGAAGGTGGACGGGCTGGGACGGGCCGGCCGCAGCGGTTTTGGACGGATCCGATCGGGATCCGGTGGGAAGATTTCTCCACCAGATCGGCGGCGCGGGATGGCTCGGAGGCTTCCTCTTGGGCAGATCGGCGACTTGGGGTTGCGGTCTAGGCCACTGGGCTGCAACCCTCGGTGGTGTGGAGGCGCGGTTTCGATCCCGGCAAGGTGCGGTTGGAGGTGGTTTCGACCGTCCCCGAATACCTTCGTGGCGGATCTGGAGAGGTTTGGTGGTCGGGCGAAAGCTGAGTTCCAGTTGGGGACGATGGCGACGATGCCCGTGGGCGTCGTTACCTTCTTGAAGGCGTCATCGTGATCGCCAGCCTCCTGACCTGGTGCTCTGACGGAAACTTTAGATCTGGGACTCCTGGATCGGACGATAGCGGCGCTTCTGTGTCGTTCAGCCTCTAGGGGCATCGTTCTGGAGTACAATCTGGTTGGAGGGCTGGAGGTGGAGCGGTGTTTCTTTGACTGCATCGACAATGGAGAGTCTTGGCGGCGTGGTGCCACGAGGTCTTGGCGATGGACGCGGGAAGTTGGACATGCGCGGGAAGGTGGAGCTGTTTGGCGCCATGGCGGCGTTGATAGCAGGCCTGACATAGGGGCTGCAATGATCTCTCCAGAAGATGGGTTTGCGGATATCGGTGGCAACGGCTTCCGAGGTTGGTGGCAGCGGTTCCGAGTGTGCATATCGGTGTATACTGCGGGCCAGCTGAACCGGATTTGTGCTCCCAGCTCGCTATCGGGCGACTTGGTGGAAGCAACCGGATTAGATGATACGCGTTGGTGTGTTAGTCCGGGGTATCGGCCCCGATTATGACTACCCCCTCCATCAAGAGTTTGTAGGTGTGACGATACTCGTCACATAGGTGGCTTTTGGTTGATCCATGTAAATCCTTGTATGACTTCGTGGTCCGTTTTTATTATCAATAAAGTACCGGCTGTGTGCATCATTTTGATGCAGAGGCTGGGGGAAGAACCTCCATTTCTAAAAAAAAGAAGTAGTGCGGCCAACCCATGTGGGCTTCTGCCGCGCCCCTTGGTTATGTGGGCCCCTCGCGGGTCGTTGGGCCCCATAGTGGGACCTATGGATCCTTCTAGAACCTTCTAGATACGTTGTCGAAAAAACCCTGAACTTTTTCGCAACCTAGTAAACCACTTTCCTTATATGAACATTTATCTCTAGGCCATTCTGGAGCTCCTCGTGATGTTGGGAAAATGCCCTAGAGGCAATCATGTATGATGTAATTCCCACTGTATTCATAAAGTTATTAAGTTGTCCTTGTTTTGAACATCTGATATATGTCATTGAATATGTGATTCGATTGTGGAACTATATATTCATGTTGTTCATACTAGATTGTCCTTGGTCATTTAGGTTGTGCTGGACACACACGCTAGACTAATGTGAGTGTTGGTTGATGACACGGTTCCACTTGTCATGGGCATGGTGATGCCATTCCAACATTCACGGACTTGGCTAAAGAGTTTAGCAAGTAGGACTGACCCACATTGAGATGCAACGATCAAGTCGTCATTTGCATGTCTCAATCAATGTAATCCTTAGACCTGAGGTTATCGCACAATCCGAGTTGTGGATCACCGACTTAGGTTCTGTCAAACGTTGTTCTGTGACAAGGCAACTATAAAGGCAGAGTTCGGATCGAATGAGAAGCAAGCTGCGTGATGTGGATAATCAAGATGGGATTTTGCCCCTCCGAATGGAGAGATATTCTCTGGGCCCTCCCGAGTGATATGATTCAGGAAGCATGGCCATGCGCGACTCAGTTAAGTGTTAACTGTGTCGGTTGACTAAGAGTTAGTCAGATGAATCACATGTCACAGATCGAGAAGAGAGTTGAGCTATTTAAGGGATGACGATAAATCGCCTATAGCTCGACAAGGTATATCGTGAGGCAAAAGGGACTAAGATGAATATCACATTGAAAGGTGTGTCGTCATGACTCAATGGTACTTGGGAGTCAGCACGTTCTGCTAGGAGCCGCTACCGATTGATCGATTGGGAGTTGGACTCCAATCGTGTCCAAGTCTCCATGAGCCTGCAGGGTTGCACACTTAAGAGCGGGAGCAAGTATTGGTCGGGTTGGACCCGAACCGGAAATGGACTGGTTTTGTGAGTCGGACTCACAGAAGGAATGGGCCACAAGTGTTGTGAAGCCCATTACCATACGCTATATAAAGAGGGGCACAGGTTGACCAGCGGGCACGTTAGTCCACTCTCCCATGCGTTGGGAACCCTAGCCCCACTCAGTCCAGCCGTCGCACCAGACCTAGCAGTCTGCCGTCGGAGCTCCTCCTGGTACGTGTGGATACCGGCAGAGGTGTTGTACGTTCAGCACTTCGACGTTCGAGGGATTGGATCGGCCGGACCGGATCGTGGGACTGCACTGCCCCGACGCGCTTCATCGATAATCCGCAACCGCGCGTCTAGTGGTAATCATCGTGGCCTTCTACCTCGGCTAGATCTTGGAAGTATCGCGTAGGAAAAGTTTTGTTTATCTCTACGCGTTCCAACAGTGGTATCAGAGCGGTAGCTTCTGGTATTAGGCCCGAGATCCGTACATATGTGATATGTAGTTAGCGTTAGATTTGATCTATTTGCTGTTTTGGTGGTCGGTCTATGAGATAGATCGGTTTTGTACAAGGTTGATTGGATCAATCGTACTCGGGGTTAATGGATGATCAGGTTTCCGTGATCATACTGCTAAGGTCGTGAAACAACTTACCCCTACCGGTCGGTTTCCGCCATCGGGGTATACCGTGACACATAAATCCAGTTGCGGTGATCGAAGATCAAAGAGTTTGATCGAATCGGAATACAGATCAGATTTGGGTAAAATCGTTTTATCCGATGAAGAAATCCATGATCGGGATGCAGATGAGATCTGCGTTTTCGCCCTGTCGTAGCGCCTTAGATGTCGTTGCGAGTTTCACAACGCCGGTAGATATCCTATCTATGCATAACTTGTTTTTGCAGGAAGTTGTGAATGGTATGGCTTATGTGCATGTGATGTGTGTAATCCATACATGATCTGCGTATCATGTTTATGTCAGCCGGCTGGAGCCTAGGTGCTGTCATTTTATTGTATACCGGCCTGCGTGTCGGATTCTCTATGTAAATTTTAATTTACTAGCTAGTGTAGCTTGTTGGAGAACCCGGTGGCATGCAAGTCGATGTACAAGTCGGCTACATGGAGTACGATGGCACGTGACAAGAGTTGGCACGAGTCGACTTACAAGCTTTGTGGAGATGGAGATCACCATGAAGAGAGCCATACAATTTCACATTATAATTGCTTTATTTGTGTTATTGTTATGTCTCTATTTACCTCTATTTAGATAGTTGGTAGATTCTTTAATCCCTCAAAGAAGGTCTAGTCGGTCGCCACGCCAGTGCTGCACCATCACAAGTCGGACATTCTTGGTAGTGGGCTCATAAAATAGAGGTGCTACCAATTCTTTCCGGTTAGGTGGGTTTGAGTCGGACTCTTACAAGCAGAAGCACTTGGTAATCTAGACGAGTCCATCATAATGGTTGTGGGGCTCGGGGCGAGGTAGGTTGGGAGCCGGGGCATTTGATGTCACCCAACTAACAGGAGTCGTATTGGATACGATTGGCAAGGTGTTGCCTATCTAGATCACTTGACGGCTAGCAGTGATACTAAACCTCACTAGTCGGCTTGCTTATTTAGGGTCTTGAATCACTTAGCAACCATCGGAGGGATGTTGGTTCTAGTGGGAGCATAAGTATTAAAGCGTTTAATATGCCTGCTCTTTTATGAATACATGTCTTAAGTGTTTTTGCGTATTTTCTGTTGTAGATCAATGGCACCTAGCAACCTTCCCCAGTTGTCCGCGTTTGCGTTGAGGTCAATCCTTGAGAAAGATAAGCTTAATGGAACTAATTTCACCAACTGGTATCGTAATCTGAGGATAGTCCTCAAGCATGACAAGAAAGAACATGTTCTAGAAACTCCACTTCCAGATGAGCCTGATGACGATGCGACTGTCGCTGTCATGAATGCCTACCGTAAGACTAGAGATGAGTCTACGGAAATTAGCTGTCTTATGCTTGCACACATGGAACCGGACTTGCAGCAGCAGTTCGAGAATGTTGAGGCCTACGATATGATCGAAAGCCTCAAAAGTATGTTCCAGGCTCAGGCAAAGACCGAGAGGTATCAAGTCTCTCAAGCTTTGCTGGGCTGTAAGCTGAAAGATGGCGATCCACTGAGTCTGCATGTAATCAAGATGATTGGTTACATTCAGTCTCTGGATCGGCTGGGCGTCCCAATTAACGAAGAGTTCGCTACTGATATAATTCTGAACTCTCTTCCTAGTGCATATGGTTCGTTCATCTCGAACTACCATATGCATGGTATGGATAAGAGTATCACTGAATTACATGGGATGCTCAAAACGGCAGAGGCTGATATCAAGAAAGGCGTCAGTCAAGTGTTGATGGTGCAGAATAAGGCTAAGTTCAAGAAGAGTTCTTGGACTAAGAAGAAGAAGGATAAGTCAGGAGGTAGCGCCCATGGCCCTGTCCAGAGTGCTTCCTCAAAGACTAAGCCTTCTCCTACAGCCGGAGCCAATTGCTTCTGTTGCAAGTAGGATGGCCACTGGAAGAGGAACTGCCCCAAGTATTTGGCTGACAGAGCCAAGAGTGGAGGTATGACTTCCGACTCAGGTACACTTGTGTGCAATGTTATAGACATTTATCTTGCTGATGCGCCTAATAGTTCTTGGGTATATGATACCGGATCAGTTATTCACATATGCAACTCGTTGCAGTGACTGGTAAGAACTAGGAGCATGACAAGAGGGGAGGTTGATATTCGGGTCGGCAACAAGGCGAGAGTCGCTGCGTTGGAAGTCGGCACGATGCAACTTCATTTACCTTCAGGATTTATTTTGGAACTAAATAATTGTTATTATGTTCCAGCGCTTAGTCGAAACATTATTTCCGCCTCATGTTTGATGAGACAAGGTTATGAGTCGAATATTAAGAATAATGGTTGTTCTTTATATTTGAAAGATATGTTTCATGGCTTTGCACCCGTTCAGAACGGGTTATTTATTTTAAATCTTGATAGTGAATCGGTCTATAACATAAATGTTAAAAGGTTGAAACGAAATGATCTGAATATGACTTACTTTTGGCGTTGTCGGCTTGGTCATATAAGTTGGAAACGCATGAAGAAGCTCCATTATGATGGACTTCTAACTTCGTTCGACTTAGAGTCATTCGAGACATGCGAATCATGCCTACTAGGAAAAATGACCAAGACACCTTTTGCAAGGAGTTGTGAAAGGGCGTCTGGCTTGTTGGAACTAATACATAGTGATGTATGTGGACCAATGAGCACGACAACTAGAGGTGGTTATGAGTACTTCATTACCTTCACTGATGATTTGAGTAGGTATGGATATATCTATTTAATGAAACACAAGTCGGAAGCCTTTGAAAAGTTCAAGGAATTCCAGAGTGAGGTATAAAATCAACTCGGCAAGAAAATAAAGTTTCTACGGTCGGACCGTGGGGGCGAGTACATGAGCCATGAGTTTGATGAACATCTAAAGAGTTGTGGAATAGTTCCTCAACTCACTCCGTCGGGTACACCGCAGAGAAACGGTGTATCGAAACGGAAAAACCGGACCTTGTTGGACATGGTACGATCAATGATGAGTCGGACAGATCTGCCTTTATCATTTTGGGGTTATTGTCTAGAAACTGCAGCTTTCACACTAAACAGAGTACCATCAAAGTCAGTAGAGAAGACACCACATGAGATGTGGACGGGCAAAAAGCCAAGTTTGTCTTTTCTTAAGATTTGGGGTTGTGAGGTATTTGTCAAGCGACTTCAGTCGGACAAGCTCACGCCCAAGTCGGATAAGTGTATTTTTGTGGGGTATCCGAGGGAAACCTTGGGGTACTACTTCTACAACCGGGAAGAGGGCAAAGTGTTTGTCGCTCGGAATGGTGTCTTCCTTGAGAAAGAGTTTCTCAGTCTGGAAGTCAGTGGGAGCACGGTGCAACTCGAAGAAATTCGAGAGGAACCAGCTAGGGGCGAGTCGGCAATGGCCTTGGAGGCTGAGCCGGTCGTGGTACCTACACCGGTTACAGCACCTGAACCTCGGAGATCTGCCAGATTACAGAGTGCTCGACATGTTTTACTGTTAGACAGTAATGAGCCGACAACTTATTCAGAAGCGATGGTGGGATCTGATTCCGAGTCATGGCTTGGAGCCATGAGATCCGAGTTAAAGTCCATGGATGAAAACCAAGTTTGGAATTTGGTTGATCTGCCTGACGGTGCAAGACCCGTCGAGTGCAAATGGGTCTTTAAGAAGAAAATTGATATGGATGGAAATTTTTCCGTCTATAAAGCACGACTTGTCGCGAAGGGGTTCCGACAAGTTCAAGGAGTTGACTACGACGAGACCTTCTCGCCCGTGGCGATGCTTAAATCAATTCGGATCATGTTAGCCATAGCAGCCTATTTCAACTATGAGATATGGCAGATGGATGTCAAGACGGATTTCCTTAATGGAAATTTAAATGAGGACGTGTATATGATACAGCCCGAAGGTTTTGTTGATCCAGCTAATGCTGACAAGGTATGCAAACTTCAGAAATCCATTTATGGGTTGAAGCAAGCATCTCGGAGTTGGAACATTCGCTTTGATGAGGTAGTCAAATCGTTTGGCTTCATCAAGAGTGATCATGATTCTTGTTTATACAAGAAGTTTAGTGGGAGCAAAGTAAATTTTCTAATCTTATATGTGGATGACATATTACTGATTGGAAATGATGTCATGATGTTGCAAGAAACCAAAGAGTCATTGGAAAGGAGTTTCTCAATGAAGGATTTGGGTGAGGCGACTTACATATTAGGAATCAGGATCTATAGAGATAGATCAAGGCGGCTCATTGGATTGAGTCAGAGTATTTATCTGGACAAGGTTTTTAAGAAATTCAAAATGGAAGAGTCCAAGAAGGGATTCTTACCGATGTCCCATGGCATAAAACTTAGCAAGACTCAGTGTCCTTCGACAACTAATGAGCGAAGTCGGATGAGTGTGACCCCGTATGCTTCGGCAATCGGATCCATCATGTATTCCATGATTTGTACTAGGCCAGATGTTTCCTATTCTCTAAGTGTTACGAGCAGATACCAGGCTGACCCTGGCGAAGCCCACTGGGCAGCGGTTAAAAACATCCTTAAGTACTTGAGCAATACTAAGGAAATGTTCCTAGTTTATGGAGGTGATGAGGAATTCAGTGTAAAGGGTTACACGGATGCGAGTTATCTCACCGAATAAGATGATTCTCGTTCGCAATCTGGATACGTGTTCGTGATGAACGGAGGGGCTGTGAGCTGGAAGAGTTCCAAGCAAGATACGATGTCTGCATCTACAACAGAGGCTGAGTATATTGCTGCCTCAGAGGCGGCAAAGGAAGCTGTTTGGATCAGGAACCTCCTGATTGATCTTGGTGTGGTTCAGGGCGCGTCCAATCCTTTGGACGTATATTGTGACAACAATGGTGCTATCGCACAGGCCAAGGAACCTAGACAACACCAGAAGAACAAACATATACTCATGCGGTACCACCTCATTCGCCAGTTTGTTGAACAAGGTGATATCAAGTTATGCAAAGTACACACGGATGCAAACATTGCAGATCCGTTGACAAAGGCGCTACCACAGCCTAAGCATGAGGCGCACACGAGAGGCATGGGCATTCGATGCCTAGGCATATGATGCCAGGATGATTGACTCTAGTGCAAGTGGGAGACTGTTGGGAAAATGCCCTAGTGGCAATCATGTATGATGTAATTCCCACTGTATTCATAAAGTTATTAAGTTGTCCTTGTTTTGAACATCTGATATATGTCATTGAATATGTGATTCGATTGTGGAACTATATATTCATGTTGTTCATACTAGATTGTCCTTGGTCATTTAGGTTGTGCTGGACACACACCCTAGACTAATGTGAGTGTTGGCTGATGACACGGTTCCACTTGTCATGGGCATGGTGATGCCATTCCAACGTTCACGGACTTGGCTAAAGAGTTTAGCAAGTAGGACTGACCCACATTGAGATGCAACGATCAAGTCGTCATTTGCATGTCTCAATCAATGTAATCCTTAGACCTGAGGTTGTCGCACAATCCGAGTTGTGGATCACCGACTTAGGTTCTGTCAAACGTTGTTCTGTGACAAGGCAACTATAAAGGCAGAGTTCGGGTCGAATGAGAAGCAAGCTGCGTGATGTGGATAATCAAGATGGGATTTTGCCCCTCCGAATGGAGAGATATTCTCTGGGCCCTCTCTAGTGATATGATTCAGGAAGCATGGCCATGCGCGACTCAGTTAAGTGTTAACTGTGTCGGTTGACTAAGAGTTAGTCAGATGAATCACA
Organism: Alopecurus myosuroides; assembly: GCA_028641055.1. Classification (NCBI taxonomy): domain Eukaryota; kingdom Viridiplantae; phylum Streptophyta; class Magnoliopsida; order Poales; family Poaceae; genus Alopecurus; species Alopecurus myosuroides. The sequence goes on from CM054058.1 coordinate 247,091,755, forward strand.
TGTCACAGATCGAGAAGAGAGTTGAGCTATTTAAGGGATGACGATAAATCGGCTATAGCTCGACAAGGTATATCGTGAGGCAAAAGGGACTAAGATGAATATCACATTGAAAGGTATGTCGTCATGACTCAATGGTACTTGGGAGTCGGCACGTTCTGCTAGGAGCCGCCACCGATTGATCGATTGGGAGTTGGACTCCAATCGTGTCCAAGTCGCCATGAGCCTGCAGGGTCGCACACTTAAGAGCGGGAGCAAGTATTGGTCGGGTTGGACCCGAACCGGAAATGAACTGGTTTTGTGAGTCGGACTCACAGAGGGAATGGGCCACAAGTGTTGTGAAGCCCATTACCATACGCTATATAAAGAGGGGCGTAGGTTGCCCAGCGGGCACGTTAGTCCCCTCTCCCATGTGTTGGGAACCCTAGCCCCACTCAGTCCAGCCGTCGCACCAGACCTAGCAGTCTGCCGTCGGAGCTCCTCCTGGTACGTGTGGATACCGGCAGAGGTGCTGTACGTTCAGCACTTCGACGTTCGAGGGATTGGATCGGCCGGACCGGATCGTGGGACTGCACTGCCCCGACGCGCTTCATCGATAATCCGCAACCGCGTGTCTAGTGGTAATCATCGTGGCCTTCTACCTCGGCTAGATCTTGGAAGTACCGCGTAGGAGAAGTTTTGTTTATCTCTACGCGTTGCAACACGTGATGTCCCGGATCACATCCAACACTCCGAACAAAATTTCTCTCACCGTCGAGTGCTACCCTAGCGTTACCGAACGTTAAGTGTGTGACCCTACGGGCTTGAGAGCATGCAGACATCATCGAGACACCTCTCCAATCAATAATAATCAGTGGGACCTAAATACCCATGATGACTCCCACATATTCAATGAAGATTTTTATCGGTTGAACCACTATGTTTTAATACATATTCTGTTTCCTTTGTCTCACTATATTTTACGTACCAAAGATTCGGTTGTCGGTATCATCATACCTAGTTCAATCTCGTTCCCGGTTAGTACTCTTTACTCGTTCCGTAACACAAGATTCTCTATGACTAACTCATTAGTCATGTGTTTTCAAGCGTTACCGAATGTGTATCACGGAATGGGTCCAGAATATGTCTCCGTCACAAGGAGGGACAAATCCCAATCTTAATACATGCAACTCAACATGTACTTTTTGATATACATGAAAGACACCTTTATGATCATCCAGTTACGAAGTGACGGTTGATTCCCCAAAGTATTCTTCCAGTACCCGGGAGTAACATTATCTCATGGACTAAGAAACATAATACTTGACAATAAAATACACTACAATTTAAACTAAGTGATACGATCAAATTGCTATGTTAAGTTGTGTCTGTGCACCACGTCATTTTCCAATGAGATGATCCCATTATTAATTGGCAACTCGTGTCCATGGTCAGTAATCTGTAACCATCCGTTAATTAACGAGCTAGTCTAGTAGAGGCGTACTAGAGACAGTGTTTTTATGAAACCACACATGCACTATGTCCTCGATTAATACAATTCTAGCATTGAGTATAAACACTTATCATGAAAATGAAAATATGATAATAACATCATTTTATTATTGGCTCTAGGGCATATGTCCAACAAATTTATTAGTGGTCGGTTCCCTCTCCCATCAATACATGCAAGGTTTTAGCCCCAATCAACTAGCACCTTGGTCCCATAGATTTGCCAATTGAGCCATATAAACTAGGACAGAGGGAGTGTACCTTCATGAGTTATCCTATTTGTTCCAAAATAATAAACAATAATTTGTCACATGTGAAACGAGAAACGATATCACTTATTTCATGGTATTAATAATTATAATTTCTGTTTATGTCAATTTTTTGTCATTTAACTCTATGTGATTTCGCTAAGTGTTGGCCTAGCGGTGTATCTTAAAATTTAACTCTATGCCATTTAACTCTATGCCTAGAGGTGTTTACGTTCTTGAACGAAGGAAGTAACACCCTTGAAATACGACATAATGTATCTTAAAATTTAATTAAAAGAACCGATAGCAATTCAACACGTTTAAACTCTTGTAATAAAAATTATACCCCGTATTCATGCATTGTAAAGTATATTTCCATGAAGAAATCGCATTTTTTCCATGTTGTGAGAGAACATTATGGCAAGGCACGTTAAAAGCAAACAAAGAGCAAAATTTGTACATCAAAACCTACTTAACGAAATCCATATATCTAGGTTTAACAAAAAAAATACGGAAAACAATCATGCATATATGTATATGCTAGAAACTTACCCAGCTATAAACTTTTATAATAAGTAATCGACATTTGCAACCTTTGTTAAAATGAGAGGTTACAATACAATCACTTAATTTCACAAATTTAAGATGATAAGATTGCACCCAATGCACATGTGTGTGAGTTTGTTTTCATTGAAATTTAGAAATACAATTTACAAAAAAACGTGTGTAAGACCACTTAATTTTGTCTTAAGTCACACCTGTTCAAGTTTAAAAGTGGGATCTGCACAAATGTACCGTTTTACACATATATTAGCATAGCGGTACGAAATATTAGAACCAGTGAAACAACATACTCCATCTATCCATTGTGTATAAAACCACTCAATTTGTCTTGGCTCAAACCTGTTCAAGTAACAAAATTTACAAAAAAAAAGTCAACATTTACAATACCAAATGAATATATTATAAAAAATATTTGAGGATGCATTTAATATTGTAGCCGATGGCTCTATATTCTCCTATCGATGCAGCGAGTACTCTATAGGCAACTTTTTGCTCCCCAAGATGCACCGTAGTCCGTGTAGGTGCGGTTCTGCGTTTCCCCACGAACATGCCTCCCATCGCTCTTTGTTAAATGCGAGAGATAAATACACCACGGGTCCCAGAAGTTGTGTAGGGTGTGCAAACTGGTCCCAGTTCTTATAAACTGGGGACAGGTGGTCCTAGAAGTTGCTACTAGGTGCAAATTAGTCCCAAACAGTGTCAGGCGATGACATGTGGCATAATAATTTTGCGGAAACACCCCTAGCAATTTTTTTTATAGCACATACGACTTTACATGGGCTGACAGACGTGGGTCCCGCATGTCAGTCAGGACAGAAAAATGCCGCAAACTATTGCCAATGCTGGGGATCGATCCATAGACCACTCGCTTGAACGACGACAAGCTGCCACTGCAGCTCATACATGTCTGTGTCATACACATGGACTGATACTTTATATACTGATATAAATGCGCAAAAATAGTTAGACAGAATAAAAATCAGCGAACGGTCGGAGAGTCAAACTCGGGCACTGCGGTTGCACATGGGAGTGCCTATACCAGCGCAACTAATGCATCAAACTTGCTAATTAGTGAGAGCTTAACATTCTTATATATTTACCCAGGCGCATCCCATCAGTATACACACAGTCGTGATGAACGCAACTACACATAAGCCAGAGGGTACATGTGTACCAACAAAAGGTCTTTAACTAATCATAGCAATGCACAATTTTGTCGGCTAATCACGTTTTGCATTTGTATGATAAAAATACGTCACAGTATATCACATTAACACATGAGTTGCACTGGTAGATGCACCTGTGTGGCAGTCTTTGCGGTCACAGGTTCGAGTGTCCGAACCTTTTGACCACTAATTATAATTATTTCAGCCCCACTGGCAGATGGGAACCATGAAGGCAAACAATAGTTGTGAGGTCCATTTGATAATTATGGGTGAGTCTAGTACTTCGACACGAATGGTCATGAGGTGCAGTGGCAGCATGGCTCTTTTAGAACAAAAGTGGTTGCAGGTTCGAGCCTCCTGGCCACGGTTTAATATTTTCGTATTTTCCGCCCCTACTGGCCACGGTTTAATATTTTCGTATTTTCCGCCCCTACTGGCATGCGGGACCCACATCTGTCAGCACCTATAAGATTGTATGTGCTATATTAAAAATTGACAGGGGTTTTTCCGCAAAAATATTATGCCACATGTCAGCGTCAGAGCCATTTGGGACTAATTTGCACCTAGTAACAACTTTTAGAACCATCTGGCCCCCATTTATAAGAACTGGGACCAGTTTGCACATCGCGGACAACTATTGAGACCTGGGGTGTATTTATCTCTAAATGCGAAGCCAATCAATCTGCACCTCTGCACAAACTCACAGTAACATTCCAAAACCTTAATCATGTTGCATTCTGTCCCCTCAATTATCATGACCCCGCAATGCAATGCTCCTGTAATTTTTTGTTCCCCCAAAGACCCAAACTACTCTTATCACTATGGCCATGTGCTAGAAGGAATACTATGTATACTACAGTAGCATTTACTGACCCTACAAATACGTTACTCTTATCACTATGGTCATGTGCTAGAAGAAGATGTCCCTGCGACCTGTGAGACACTGTGTATGGACATAGCATGACCATGTAGGTATGTACTGTGCCATGGTACCTACGTACTGCACTAGTGGCACAATACTACAATGAATTTACAATGGTTTTGTTATCTCCCTCTCTCCTTCTCCCCCGTTCTCTCTCTATCCTCTTTCTCTCTCTCATGTGAGTATATATAAACACCACTACCCTTTTATCTACTACTGTCTTCTTCTCACCCCTCACACACTAAACCTGCAATCTCCTCTTGAGGAAATGGCCAATCTTCTTCTTCCTCTTCCTACCCGCAACAATGGAGGTCCTTGGTGCCTCTGCTACCCGGCCAGCATTTGGAGATCCAAGAGCAGAGGAGTCCAGCGGAGACATGCCTCGCAGGTAGGAGAAAGCCGGCGAGCTAGCGGCTCGCATTGGGCTCTCGCTACGTGCTCCTCTGCTCTACACGGAGGCGTATGTTGCGAGAGCGTGCAGTGGGGAATTGAGGCGTCATGGTCCGAGATATATGTATATCTCTCTCTCTCTCTAGGTATCTTAATTAGTTATTTTGTTCCTCCTAGAAATATTATCTTGTTTCCTTCTTTCTCTTTCTTCTTCTTTTTGGTTTGTATCGAGAGGCTGTAAGTGACGCATTCTTGGCGAGGAGCTTGTTGTGATGTTGGTTAGGAACCTTGATGGTCTTCTTGAGTAACATAGTATCAGGAGTGCGCGGAGAAAGTATTGAGCCTGGAATGCATCGGTTACACTCTGTAATGCATGTAATATCTCTCTGTTGATGTTTAAATTTGAGCCCTCCATGATTCAGTTCAGGGTATATCCTGCTGCTGCCGCTCCTATCCCGCTACTTGCTGGGAACATAAAAGTTTACCTACATATATGTTCTATCTCTTTATCCGGTGACTTGTTAGACCATAATCTGCGCACTGCAACCAGTGTCTCTGAGACACTGAGAAAGGCAGCAGCCACAGTTTTTGCAATGCATATCGTGCAGGCAGGGTGCCTGAACTTTGTTCATGTTTCATCATCTCAAACACCAGGACAAGTATCTTTCAGATTAGTAGCTACTATAGCATACTACACATAAAACAAATTAAGCTTCCTCAGTGCTACTACTACTATGTGCCAAATTATATTCTCCCTCGCCACAAGCACGCCCAGTGCACACATCCCAGATCGCACGGTCAGGTGTGCACACTGCACAGATGTGTTTAATGCTTCTGTTTGCATATCAATGAATTGGCATTAGAGACATTCTCCGTGTAAGCCAGCACATGCTGCAGGAAGAAGATAGAGAGGAGGATGCGCGCGTGGTGGTACCACCACCACCAGGGACCAAGCAAACAAGATGCATGAGACGAGGGGACTGCATCTATGACACGCCTGCAAGCTGCAAGTGGGTGGATGGACGAGACGAGAAACCCGTCCTCTCCTGTGTTCTACATATTCAGGGGAATGCATTTCTTACAATCTTACATGTGCTACCTTCTGCATCCTCCCCTCTCTCTCTCTTGGTATGCAGTGGCCGGGCCTGATCTGATTTGTCACACTTGGGTGCAGCAGCAGTGCTAGCTAGGGCCTTGTGCTGCGCTGTGCCGTGTCTCGTGTGGTCTTCGTTACCGTGGCAACAGAATGGGGGTGGCCGCACAGCACAGTGTCTGGTCAGAGGCTTGTCCTCCACCACCATTTCAAACTCTGGCCCGCTGTTAATGCTTGGGGGCCGACTCAGGGGAATATTCAGCGGCTGTGCAGGGGTGTAATGCATGCAACCACTGTGCTCCCTTTATACCTTTGCTTTTAATTGGCGTGGCAGCGCTTACTGTGCATCTATGGAAACAAGTTAGCTAGCCAGCAGCAGGAGAGAGGAGGTACTGCAGCAAGGAGCATAGCTGCATAGCCATGGCATAGCAATATATACCACTAGTATCACTACTACCATGTGCCGTGGCTGTGATCCGCCCACCCTCGTCTCTGTAATCTTACTTTGCCTAGCTCCTTGGACTCTCGTGCTGGTGCTCATTTGAGTGTGAGAGAGAGTGTGGCATTGCCAGCCATTGAAAGGGAAAGAAGAGGTTTATGTCACTACAAAGCTTTGAATGAATGTATACCTTATGAGAAGTACACATAAGCAGCAACAAAAATAAAATTTTAGACTACCAGTGCTCATGTAAAACAATACACTATACATAAGGAGTATATCAGGAAGTACAACTATTTAGATTGCAGAGATTCTTAAAAGCCATTACTGCCAGCTAGAGCTGTAATCGGGCATGTGGTGTGAGCATCCAACTAGGATTTTGTTGCTAGTGCATTGTCCATTTCCTCGTCGAGCAGTGAGCAGTGCACAATACAGTAGGCTGCAATGCCCACACGGGCCACGCGACCGCGGAGTACTGCCTGCACACTGTAAATCTAACGAGGCATGTCTCGCACTACTACTATAACATATGTGCATCTTAATCGACTGGTGCCCTTCTGGACATAATTCAGTTCATTACAATGCTCTTGGCTCCTTGGGAGCTAGCATCTTGTTCCGCCTTGATTCGACGGGGAAACAAGAGGGGGGAAAGTTACCCGGAGATGGAAGTGTCACGGGATTGACACTCGACACCACTAACTCCACCGAAGACGTACGACGGGCAGCACGCTGCATGTGTGTATCGCGTACTTCGCGCTCTCCCGTCCAACGCTTGTCCTGCGGATCTACGCTCGGTGCACGCACAACACGACGCCACGGCCTCATCGATGATAATGTTGGGGCTCACCCATCCGGCCGCCCCCTTCTCTCTCCCCTTTTGCTTGTTAGTAATTTGGAAACGGTGCAGTTGAGAAACACATGCAGTTCGACGACGTACACAAGTCTTAACTGTAGAAACAACACAACATGAGACCCGCGCAGGTTGGAGCATGAAGACATGGCGGAATGTGGGCTGTCTGCAAATAACCAAGATCCGAGGCCGTCAAAGACGTCGAGCTCCTCAAGGTCCTCGAAATTGTTTTTTTTTTTAGATACTTCATGGAAAGACGTATCGGTTTCATAGAAGAATTGTCAAAAGGCTAAGTTTACAACGCGGTCAATACGGACGTCGAGAACGCACACCATCAAGATTTTACATAGATGATTACTCCCCAACTCTCCACCGTTCTACTTGAGATAGCTCTCTCGTAAATAACTTGGCCGCCCTCCACCATTCGGCCTCCACCACTATGTTGTGAATCACGGCCGCCGAGTCCGGCCACCCTCCCTCGAAGACGATATCATTCGGTACTTCCAGATGCCCCAGAGGATGAGCCCCAGAGCGGTCCACACATTGCGGGCCGAACACTACCCGCCGATTTGGCATGTAGCCACTCCACCAGGAAGTCTCCGTGCTTGGGAATCCAGTCAGTCCGACCCCAATGCCTCAGGAAAGCTGTCCACGCCTCTCTTGCCAACACGCACCCCAAAAGGAGGTGGTCAATGTCTTCTTCATGCTGATCGCAAAAGGGGCAAGTGATGCATGTAAAATGCATACATGAAATTTGCATTGTCTTGCTTATATTTCAATCATATTTGCATCGTATAAGGGTTATATCATTGTTTTATATTGATTTTAGGAATATTTCACAGTTTTCCTATTTTCTTGAATTAACCTTGCACTGGTGAAAAACTCTATTTTCTATATTTTGATGTTTCAGGGACCCAAACGACGTCTAAATGACCTAATATTTTGCGGGGGTCATTTTTTGAAAGGAACAAAGCGTAAGAGCCAAGGAAGCGCACGGAACGAAGTCTGAGGAGGATTTTGGGGGGTCCCACGCGGCCAGATTCCCTGGCCGTGTGAGAGCACCTCTCTCCCCCTGGTTGCTCCGATTTCATCTCTGTCCCTTCGTCTTGACCTAAAAACGACTATAAAAATAGTCCCCCGACGGCTTTCGGAAGGGAGCGCCGCAGAAACACAAACCACGAAACAGAGACCTGGAGCTGCAGATTGGAGGGGGGAAACTCCGGTGGGGCGCTGTCGGCGTGGTCTCCATCTTCTCCAACGACTTCTCCGCCGTCTCCATGATGAAGGAGCAGTCCACCCCTGAACTATGGGTTCGTGGAAGTAACTTATGTATCTCTCTTCTCTTTGAACTTCACTAATTAGCACCGCATGAGCTGCTGAACATGATTACGGTCATCTATGTAATACCTTTGTTGTGGATCTTTTTATGAGTTAATATATGTTTGAGATTGTAATAGTTTTATTTCAGTTATGAAAGTAGTTGCATATTATGTAGCCCGTTCTTGTTTACTTGTTTTGATCAGACTTGTGTATGAGAGCGTGTGAGGGGGAACGCGTGCATTAGATGGAGTAATGGGGAGTGGCTAGTGCGGTGAAAGTAACAGAAGTTCCGCGATCCACTTGGGTACTTTACCTTACTTTGTTGCCTTACCAGGGATAAAGAAAAATACCTTGCTACCGGAGATGTGGGGGTGATCTTGCTACTTCTCCATGACTAGATCTCTGATTTATCTTAATACTAGGATGACTCGATTTAATTCACATCTTAGTGTAGTATAAGAGATATTAATAAACAAAAGATATCTATGTTAGGACGTGATGCACATATAATTAGTAACTTGTCATGAAACCTTTTTGTTGCAATCTAATATGTCAATTGTAGTGTTCCGTTATCTACCACTTTATTAGAGTGCATTTGTGAAACCATGAACCCCGGTCCATTTTTTATCATAAGAAACACCTTTCCAACAAATTTTAAGCATTTTCCATTTTCTGCTATTTAAAAATCCGAAAATACAAAAACACTTTTACATATTGCATTCACAATACAAAACCCAAACATATCATCCATCATTGTTTCCACCATCCTTGCATATTTATTTATCATCATTGGATATTTATTTATTGTTTTGCATTTATTATCTTTTGATACCATACTCACACATTGTGCTTGACAACCACTTGGTGAGGTTGAGGGCACAAAACAATTTACTTTGTTTTGTAGGTTTTCAAGAGAAAGATAAGAAGATAAATCTTTCACTACTGGTTCCCCGAGAGTTCGATATAAACCCTCGAGTCATCCCTCGTGGGGAAAACAGTCTTTCCTATACTATACACTCTGCACTTGGAGTCTCAACCTAACCCATATTCTTTTGACGCGGGTAACTACGTCATCGGGTATCAGCAAGTTGACGATCTCGGAAGACCACGCTTCTCAAGGCAGTCCGTTGTCCAGCAACAGTTCCGCAAAGCTAACCAGAGAAAAAAACTTACACTTCGCGGGAGCACGAGACCTCCAGATCTGCTTCGCACCACCAAAATTAGTGGCGCCAGCAAACATCACCAGGTACGCCGATCTTGCCGAGAAGGAGTGATCTGGCTCCTAGTTCCACCTATACGATTCATCTGACCCTTTCACAAGGTTGATCGCAGCAATGCGCCCAGTCACCCCAAGAAGCTCTCCGAGTGTCGCTGCTCCGAGGTCCGGTGAAACGCCTCGTAGCCATCCACCTAAGACACCCTCACGAACCCGCATAGATCTCTTTGCCTGCTTAGACACCTTGGCGAAAAGGTATGGGGCTAGGCCTTTTATCCTCCCCTCCGGGAGCCATCTGTCCATCCAGAAAAACGTGTCTCTCCCATCCCTCAGAACTGACATGGTGGCAACCTTGAAGAGTTTCCTTACCTCTAAGGGAATCTTAAGGTTGAATTCCCTCCAAGGTTTCCCCGTGTGAACCCTCTCTAACCACAGCCACCTGGTCCTCATAGCCATGTTCATCACTCCGAGATTTGGGATGCCTAGCCCACCCAGGGTTTTGGGCATGCAGACTCTGTTCCACGCCACAAGGCGGTGCCCATCTTGGGCTTCCTTCCTTCCTTTCCATGAAACCCCATGATAATATTCTCCATCGCTTTTATAGTCTTCATAGGAACATCCAGGGACATCATCGTGAAGATCGACATAGATACGAGCGTTGTTTTGACAAGCTCCAGCCTACCCCCTCTATTCATCAACTTGGCACTCCACCCAGGAAGCCGACCCGCCACACTGTCCACTAAATACTGCAGTTGGGCCGATGTCGGCTTCCGCAGCGACATCGGCAACCCCAAGTATCGGAACGAGAAGTGGTTTATCGGGCATCCAAGCTCCTAGGCGATTAAGTCCTCCACCGTAGCATCACATCTAATCAGATGTGCTCAGCACTTGTCTAAATTTGTTCGGAGACCCGACGCAGTCCCAAAGTCTTCAATGAGAGAAGCGAAAGTTCGCACATCCAGTGTTGTGGATTTCAGGAAGGAGACCACGTCATCGGCGTAGATCGAAGTCCTGTTCCACAACCCGTTGCTCGCCAGGGGGATAGGAACCCCCGCCTAGCAGCCAACTCAACCAGGTGATGAAACACTTCCATAGCCATAATAAATTGCTTCAGCGAGAGCGGGTCTCCTTGCCTTAGCCCACGCCTGTTAAAAATGTGGCAACCCGGCGTCCCGTTCATAAAGATGTGTGTGGATGCCAAAGATAATAGATCGTAGATCCATGCAATCATGCGATTGCCAAAGCCGAATTTCCTCAGGACTTCAACTAGGAAAGCCCAGTCTACCGTGTCGAAAGCTTTAGTGATGTCAAGCTTTAGCAAAACTGCCGGTGTCAAGGAGCTATGCAATTTACGGCATGTACCCTGCACTGTAATGAAATTGTCGTGAAAACACCTCTTCCTCGCGAAGGCACTCCGGTGTCCACCCACTAGCCCTGGGAGGGACCGGGCCAATCTCCTCGCCAGCACTTTTGCAACAAACTTCGCAAAACTATGAATGAGACTCGTAGGTCTGAAATCTTTAATCTCCTCCGCACCCTATCGCTTGGTTGACCGATCCAAATCCATGCACATCGAGTCGCGCAAGCGAGTCGAAGGCAGGCATGTCGTCATCTTTCACCACGGACCAGCAAGAGATGAAAAATATGTTAGTGAAGTCATCTGTCCCAGTGCATTTATCCTGAGGCATCTCCTTGATAGCCTCCCAAACCTCCTCCGCTGAGAATCCGGCGTTTAAGTGTTGTAGGTCAACCGACGAGAGGCCCAAGACGTCAAGATCCAGAGAGAAGATTCGGTCCACATACGTGCACAAAAGCCCACCGTAGAAATCGTCCATCGCCTAAGCCGTCCCGCATGCTCTGTAACTCTAGCACCTTCCACCAAAAGGTTATCCAGGAAGTTCTTCCGGCGACGATGACTCGCATGCATATGGAAGAACCATGTGCATGCATCCCCTGTTGCAGCCAAAGCTGCCACGACCTTTGGCGCGCGATTGATCTCTCCAAAGAAGCAAGTCCCAACTGCTTCTTTTTTTAAAGTCTCCTGAGTCCACACTCCTCGGGCGAGAGCTGCCTAGAGTCCATAGCAGAATACAAACGGAGGATCACCTCGTTGGCCAGCAAAATCTGCATCTTCACACTCCCAATGAATCTCGAACTCCATCAAGATAGCTCCTTGGTCGTAGCCCTGAGTTTGTGAACCAAGCGCTTGAAGGGGTTAAGCTCATGCTCCACCGAGCTCCACGCATCGAGAACCACCTGATGATAACCTTCCACCTTTGTCCAGAAGAACTCGAAGTCGAATCTACGCCCACAATAGAGATTTGGAGCCAGCCGCAACACCAAAGGGAAGTGATCCGAAGGTCCGGAGGAGAGGGCAGAAAGGAAGGCGTCTGAGAGAGGTGTATGTCTATGTCAACGAATGGTAACGAAAATTTAATCACAATCCATGTCAAGCAAAGTGTTCATACTTTTAAGAGAGGTTTCCATTAGCATTTTTTTTTAAGGTTGGCACTTCCCCCACCTTGCCTTTCACAAACCAGAGCTAGTTGTATCCACGGGTGCCCACCAACATTCATCAAACCATGGGGAAGTGCCTTTTTATATTATTTGAGTTCATATTAGCTGGCATCAGCTCTGTGCAAATTTAGATGAGCACTGATTCCATACTCATCGGTTGAAATGAGGGAGAAGAACTTTTCTTAACATAAATCATAATAAACTTTATACTAATTCCTTGTGGGCTAAAACAGGAACACAAAACAGGTTTAATAATTTTGAAGGTTTAAAGGTAGCGCACGAGAAATTTACTTGGAGTGGTGGTGAAATACCACATATAGGTAGGTATGGTGGACACATTGAAAAACTTTGGTTTTAGGGAGTTGGATGCACGATTAGAGCTCATACTCAGTACAAGGTGAAGGCTAGCAAACGACTGGGAGCGACCAAATAAGAGAGAAATAATGGCCATAATCATGCATAGCGACAAAACATTATTGATCAAACCATGAAGTGATATTACAAGTAAAGAACTAAATGATCATCATGACTAAATGTGACTGGTTTTATAGTCATAACATGGTGTGACCATGCGCCAAGTTAATCCAAGTAAACCAGTTAAAGGAGAATACCACAATACCATGCTTCATTATGAGGGAATAACACATGATTTAATTTCAGTGACACGTTAATCACTCTCAGGTATTTGAGACTAGTCATGCTACATTATATACTACTAAGCACACAATTAAAATAACATCTAACATGACATGCCAAAGTCTAAGCCACAGTCAAAACAATCTTCCTATTGCACCACTATTAGTATGAAATATTATACTCTTCTCCAACACCAATTAACTTATTTGAAACAACTCTTAAAGAAAATAATCATTAAAGACCACAGAGATAACCATATAACTGAAGCAAACAAACAAGCTCTGAACAAAATTCGAGTGAAAAACAAGAGCTAAACGCAGTACTAGCAAAAACTGACACTCACAGAACAATAAGAGTGAAAATTAGAGTGTTCTAGGCAATAAAATGGAGCGTGTCTCGCTCCAAACTAAAAGATGCTAGGATCTAACTATATACTATATCAAGAAAAAAACTGAGAGCAAAATAAAATGACGCTCCAAGAATAACACATATTATGTGAAGCAATAAAAATATAGTGTTTTGAAAGAAACTTGATATTTTTGTTGATGAAGAAAAGGATGCCTTGGGCATCCCCAAGTTTAGACGCTTGTACTTCTTGGATATATATATAGGAGTGACATGGGAATCCCCAAGCTTTAAATTTTGCCCATCCTTCATCTCCTCATATCATACTTCTCTCCCTATACTTGAAAACTTCCTTCGCCTGAAACTTCTCACAATCTTCATTAGCAACGTTACTGCATCAAAATAATAAATCCACTTTGGTTCAGTTTCACCACAAGTCTAAGACTCAATTTAAATTATTAGCTACTGTCACAACTTCTTTTAAGGCTCTACCCCCTAAAAGAATTTCAAAAGAAAAAGATTAAGATGCAAATACAAATATTGGCAGAAATCTTTCAAAACAGAACAACTGGTGAAGATGAATTTTTTCGAGGACCTTATGGTGCCCAAATCAAAATGTGGGAAACTAATGAAAGTTAGATAACAACATGGGGCAGGTGCCCAAACAATATCGAAAATTAATCAGGTTCTGTCTGAGAGAACCGAGGTTTTGGTGGAACGCAAAATCTGGACAGAAAAGAGCAATTTCCCCAAATCATACTAACTTGCTATTGGAGGCTATTCCTGGCACAAAAACAAAATAAAAAGGATAAGCAGCGGTTGTTAGAGAGGTAACAACTTCCAAGACATAAAGAATACAACATAAAACAGAAGAAAACATAAAAATAACATAGGAAAACAAAGTGGGTTACCTCCCACAAGCGCTTTTCTTTAACGCCTTTTAGCTAGGCATGAAGAACGAATCAAGTATTATCAATTTTCTTATCATCAAAAGAATCAAAATTATCTTCAATATCCCTCTCCGCAATCTTAATTCTTTTAGCAATATTTTGCGTAACGCAGTAAATTTTATTCACTTGATCAGCTATCTTATTATCTTTCCCCTTTTCTTCCTGAATTTTAGATTATTTTTCTCTATAGCAACCAACCTTTCTAAAACTTGTTCCATAGAAACATCAGTTTTGATCTCATCGCAAGGGGTGTTTCATACTAAAATTTTAATAGCCTTATAAGCCTCTCGAGTAGGAACTCCTAAAAAGTTCCCTAATGTTAAAGTGTCAAGAATAAACCTATACCACATGGTGACACCCACGTAAAAGTTTCTAAGGAGGATCTTGGTGGCATGCTTTTTTAATGGACTTATTTTGAACATCATTAATTATATACCAAGCATCTTTTAAACTTCCCCCATCTCTTTGTTTGAAGGTGAGGACCTCAGTCTCAGGAGACATAACAAAAAGAGTAGAGTTAGACATACTAATAAGAGAAAACAAGACTAAACAAACATAAACTAAGAAATAAAAAAACAAAAGAAATAGAGTGGAAGTGTGAGATTCCCTTTTCTCCAAGCTAGAACTCTCAGGCAACGGCGCCAGAAAAGTTCTTGACGCCCACGTGATCGCAAGCTCGTTAGGTAACCCCAAGTGGAAGGTAGTCTAGCGGAAATTTTCCCCCAATTGTGGAACCAGGTTTATCAATCCAGTAGGACTTCAAAGTCATGGAGAAGGTTGCTTGTTGTCTGGCGCGTCACCGAGCATGGAACCTGCACACAACACACAAACTATCTCTTGTCCCCAACTTTCAAGAAGATTGTCAGTCTTCCCGTCTTGCTGAAAACTAGAGAATTAAACGTATAGAGTATTGAAAGTAAAAATGGTCCAGCAAAAAAACACTGATGAAAGTGCTTAAAAGAAGGTTGTATATATGTGGAAAATATGACCGGGGGGCATCGGTTCACTAGTGGTATCTTGATACGTCCAAAACGTATCTACTTTCCCGGACACTTTTGTTGTTGTTTTTCCTCTAAACTTGTGAGTTTTGAATATAAATAACACGGACTAACGATATTTTCAGCAGAATTGCCATGGTGTCTCGTTTTTTAGCAGAAATTTAACTTTCAGGAAAATGCCTGGAAAATATCGCAAAGTCCCTATTTTACCCGAAGACTCACGGAGCCAAAAGACGAGACGGAGACGGGCCACGAGGGGCCTACACCACGTGGCACCCTCCCCCTAGGACGCGCTGTGGCATGGTGTGGCCGCCTCGGCCACCCCCTCGTGCCCCCCTTTCGACTATTTAAGCCCCTTGACCTAAAAACATCGGCGGACAAACGGATTTTCCACGAAAATTTCCGTAGCTTCGCCGCCGTCAAAAACCCCAATTCAGGGATCAGAAACTCCGTTCTAGCACCCTGCCGGGACGGGGAATTGGATGAGATCATCGCGATCATCTTCACCGACGCCTCTCCATCAACCATCCATGATTCCCCCATCCATGTGTGAGTAATCCCCGCGGTATGCTGAGAGGGATGGAAGGGATTGGATGAGATCGTTCATGTAATAATTGCCAGATTGTTAATACATGGTCCCTAGTATCCGTTGTTAGAGCTATCTATCGTTGTTGCAACTTGTTATGTTTAATGCTTGTCACTAGGGCCCAAGTGCCATAATTTCATATCTGAACATGTTATCGGTTCATGAGGATAATTATTGTTTTTTATCTTACATGCAAGTTGTGTACATATATCGTTGTCCGAAACCTGAGGCCCCAAAGTGACAACAATTGGGATAACTGGAGGAGGTGGCTGTGATGTAAGGATCACGTGTGTTCACGGAGTGTTAATACTTTGCTCTGGTGCTTTATTAAAAGGAGCATCTTAATTACCAGTAGTTTCCCTTGAGGCCCCGCTGTAAACAGGCTGGTGGGACAAAGGATGGTGTGCAAGTTTCTAATTGCGACCACATACGACTAAATACGGAACACATTCCTATGGTTACTTATGACTTGGATGATTTATCATTATTTACCTGCAATTGCCCATGTCTTGATTCTTATATGAATTATCTTATCCATGCAACGCCCGTTTATCCGTCCCTATGCATATAGTATTTTAATCCTGCTGTCTACTACAATTACTGCTGCTGTCTTTATTTCATTCCTGCTATTATTTCACTACTTCTACTGCTATAAAACAGTTACTACCGATAAACTGTTGTGAGGAAGTTTATTTCTAGGTGCAGCTGAACTCACAATTCATCTGTTAAGGCTTATAAATATTATTTGGCTCCCCTTTGTCGAATCAATAAATTTGGGTTTTACTTCTCTCGAAAACTGTTGCGGTCCCCTATACTTGTGGGTCATCAAGACTATTTTCTGGCGCCGTTGCCGGGGAGCATAGCTTTATTTGTAAGCTCACTTGAACGCGATATTGTTCGCTGCAAGTTATTCATCATGGGTAAAACTCGTGATGAGGAAGTCTCTATATTGCCATCCACTACAAGGGGAGGTACAACTCTGAACACCTCTGTTGCTCTTGATTCACCATCTAATGAGTAAACTTCTTACACCATCACATACACATGCTACACATAGTGATACTTCTGCTGAATCAGAAAATACTTCTGACAATTTTGATGATGCTTCTACTGTGCTTGATGAGAGTGGTTCATTAGGTTATTTCCTAGATGCTACAATTGCTAGAGCTAAACAAATTGAAAACACTGAAATTCCTAATGAAAATCCTCGTACACCTGTTAGTTCACCTGAGTCAAGAGATAGTCCTAGTGATGATCTTGAGGAAACTTAAATTGAACTTAATGATGAATTTATTGAAGAATGGCATGCTGCTAGTAGCGCAAGTTCTATTAAAAGTCTTCTTACAAGACGTGTTGTTAGATATAAACTGTCTCCTGGTGCTAAGCTTGCTACATCCCCCATAAACATTAAAGATAAGGATTATGATTTCTCTCTAGATTTATCGTATATATCTATTGTTGAGGAAGAACCTTTTTGTGGTACTGAAAATGAAAGTGCTATAGGACATATGAATGAGCTCTCATCTTTGAGTAGCTTATTTTCAAATGATATTAAAAAACGTAGTTACTTTGTCGCTATTTTTTCCTTTCTCATTGAAAGATGAAGCTAAAAATTGGTTTAATAATTTGTCACCTGGATCTATTGATAGGCTGATGCTTGCAGAGTTGATGAAGTTGTTGGAAAACCCAAGAGGAGGGTGTGATGATCAAGCGGCAAGAATTTCCCTCAGTTAAGAAACAAGGTTATCAATCCAGTAGGAGGAAGAGGATCTCAGGAAGGTTGATGCCACTGACGGTGGTGCTGGCGCTTCACCGGTGTCAGCAACAACGTGGAACCTGCACACAACACAACCAAAATACTTTGTCCCAACGGTACAGTGAGGTTGTCAATCTCACCGGTCTTGCTGAAAACAAAGATTAGACGTATAGTGTGGAAAATGAAGTATGCTTGCAGAAAGTAAAGAAAGCAGGAAATAGTTGTGGTTTGTTTAACAGTGTGGAAAAATGGACCGGAGTTCATAGGTTCACTAGTGGTGTCTATCCATAAAAGATAGCATGCTGGGTGAACAAATTATAGCTGGGCAATTGACAAATAGAGGTTGCACCGTAGTGCACATATATGACATGAAGACTACTATGATATTTAGTGCGGGCATTACAACAATATACATAGACCGACATCCATCTGCATCTATGACTAATAATCCACCCTCAGGTAATCATCCGAACCCCCTTAGGTATTAGGTTGCAAGCAACAGATAACTGCATTAAACAAAGTGTGTAATGTAAGCAATGATTATGCACGCGGGCACTCTCACCGTTGTTTTCTCCGTAATGGCAACAGCACATCCCCCCTTCACGTTTCTGTCACTCGAGCAAGATGGTGAGGAGGCATGAACCCACTATCGAGCATAAATACTCCCTCTTGGAGTCACTAGCAACTACTTGGCCAGAGCAACCACTAGCAACGGAAAGCATGCAAGATCACAAATAGCATATGCAAGTAAAGACTATAATCAACTTTCCATAAGTTCAATATTCATCGGATCCCAGCAAACACAACATATAGAATTACATAAGATCAATCTCGATCATGATAGGAAGCTCACGAGATCTAAACATGGAGGCATATGAGGAAAGACAACCATCTAGCTACAGCTACGAACCCGTAGTCCAAGTATGAGCTACTCACGCATCACTCCGGAGGTAGGCATGGTGATGTAGAAGCCTCCGGTGATGATCTCCTCTCTGGCAGGGTGCCGGAAACAGCTTCAGAACCCCCTGATCTAGGGTTGACGGTGACGACGGCTGCGGAACTTTTGAGGGATTTTTGATCAGGTGTTTAGGGTTTTCCATCCGGGGGGATTAAATAGGCGAAAGGGCAAAGGCGGTGGAGATCCAGGGGGCCCACACCCATAGCTGGCGCGACCGGGGGGACCCGCGCCACCCTATGGTGTGGCCCCCCTGGTGCCCTTCTTCGACTCCTCTTCGGTGTTCTGGATGCTTCCGGGGAAAATAGGCACTTCGGGCTTTGTGGCGTCCAATTCCGAGAATGTTTCCAGAAAAACTTTTCTGAAACCAAAAACAGCAGAAAACAGGGAACTGGCACTTGGCATCTTGTTAATAGGTTAGTCCCGGAAAACGTATAAAAATGCTATAAATAAGGGAGAAAACATGTAGCAATTGACATAATATGATCATGGAGCATCAAAAATTATAGATACGTTGGATATGTTTCAAGCATCCCCAAGCTTAGTTCCTACTCATCCTCGAGTAGGTAAACACAAAAACAATAATTCCTGAGGTGACATGCTACTAACATAAACTTGGTCAATCTAATGTAAAAGCATATGCACGCTGAGATCATAGAACTTCAAACACAAACATGATAAATAGAACTTTAATAATAAATCATAGCAATTACTTTGCATCACGAAGAGTAACTCAAATAAAGGATCATGAATAATAATGCAAAGAAAGATAAACTTTTGTTTCAGGTATAGAGAAAGCATGGCAAAGTGATATTTCGCTGGTCCTTAAGAGTGTGGCAAAACATAAATGCGAGGACACCTTCAAAGTTCATGAGGAAGACTACAACAAATAATTTAAGAACAAATAATATCACATCATGGAGTAATTATTGATGCTTATGGGACAAATGCACATAGAAATCAGAATGTCAAAAATGCTCTCTCAACTGTGCACAAAGTTAGAAGATGGAGACTCAACATAAAAGTAAAAGAAAGGCCCTTCGCAGAGGGAAGCAGGTGTCACTCATGTGCTAGAGCTTTTATTTTATTAAACAGAGGTATTAAAAGTTTGACACTCCTCCCATCCATCTTTCACAAACCATGGCTAACCGAATCCTCGGGTGCCTGCCAACAATCACATACCGTGGAGGAGTGTCTATATTTTGGGAGATGTATGCTAATGTCAACGAATGGTAAACAGAAAATACAGTACGTCACAAGCCAACTGGATTCACAAGAGCGGCTCCCATGGTGAAGGACGCAACTGGTGTAGAAGGTCATCCCTCTTTCTCTTTTGTTTACACAATTATGCTTTGACTGATAAATCAGGGGCAAAAATAGTGAAGAGAATTTGTTTGCATTAATTTGGGGCTGGGCACCCTGCTGCCAGCTCTTCTATCATTTGGATAAGCGGATGAAGCCACTAGTCCAGGGTGTGAAATCCAATCAACAAGTGAGATAAAGATTCTCTATTTACGTCCTCATGAGCAAAAACAGGAACATAAAGCAGGAGTAATTTTGAAGGTTTTAAAGGTAACACATGAGCAATTTACTTGGAGTGGCAGTTAAATACCACATGTAGGTAGGTATGGTGGACACAATGGGAAAACTTTGGTTTAAGGGAGTTTGGATGCACGAGTAGAGCTCATACTCAGTACAGGTGGAGGCTAGCAAAAGACTGGGAGCGACAAATCAAGAGAGCATAAGAGCCATAATCATGCATAGCGACATAAGCATCATTAATTAAAACATAAGCAGTATCACAAGTTCAAAAACTAAGTGGTCATGGAGGCTATTCGTGACTGGTTTATAGTCATAAACATGGTGTGAGCATGCGCCAAGTCAACCAAATAAAACATTCGAAAGAGAATACCATATATTGATGCTTTACTATGACAAGAACAACTCATGAATCTTTCAAGACATATTAAACACTCTCAGCTATTTGAGGCTAATCATGCTACTCAATAACCACAAGGATTTAAAACTAAAATAACATTTAGCATGGCATGAAAAAGTTCTAGCCACAGTCTATACAAGCTTCTACTAGCACTGTTATAAATTCTACTTCAAGCAGCAGTTTTCTTTCTCCCAACAAGCACCATACAAAACATGCTTTAACAAAAATACTCTTTATGATACAGCAAGAAACATGATATTACTCACATAACACTACTAAAACTAACAAGCTCTAATAAGAGATGCATGCAAAACAGGAGCTAAATAAATGCAGCAGCTAGACAGAGATTAAGAATACAAAGTATTCTCATGAAAAAGCGGAGCGTGTCACTCTCCAATAAAAGAATGCTGGGGTCCAACCAAGCTTATTGAAAAAGTAAAAACAAACTGAAAGAAAAAACAAAAACAAACTGAAAACAAAAATAAAAGACGCTCCAAGTAAAGCACATAAGATGCGACCGAATAAAAATATAGTTTCACTAGAAGTGACCTGATAATTTGTTGATGAAGAAGGGGATGCCTTGGGCATCCCCAAGCTTAGACGCTTGAGTCTTCTTGGAATTTGCTAGGATGTACCACCGGGGCATCCCCAAGCTTAGGCTTTTCACTCTTCTTGATCACATCATATCATCCTCTTCTCTTGACCCTTGAAAACTTCCTTCACACCAAAATTCTCACAATCTTCATTAGCAACGTTAGTGCAATTGAAATAATAAATTCACATGGTTCAGTTTCAACACAAGTCTAACACTCAAAAACACATTAGCTACTGTCACAACTTCTTTTAAAACTCTTTTTCTCAAAATAACACCAAAAGAAAGAGATTAAGATGCAAATGCAATAAATGGCAGAAATCTGTCAAAACAGAACAGCAGGTAAAGATCGATTTTTTCAAAAATCTTCTGTTGCTCAAATCAAAAAGTGGTCAACTAAGAAAAGTTGCGTATATAACTCAGGATTAAGCACAAAAAACTCAGGTCATTTTGAATTTTTGTGATTTTTACGGAGTTAACAGTGGACAGCAGAAATCTGTTTCCTGCGCAGAAATCCGAAATATAGGCTCAACTTTCCACTAGAGGATTTACTTGGCTCAACAAAAACTCAAAAGAAAAGATACAGCGGGGTTGCTAAGGAAATTGACAACACCCAGGTGCAAAGAACACCAAAGAAAACAGGTTGAAAACAGCGAAATAAAACGGGTTGTCTCCCGGTAGCGCTTTTCTTTAACGCCTTTCAGCTAGGCATAAAAGGGCAACTCAAGTATTTTCAAGTGAGGTATTCAAATAAAGATTTGGCAATTCTTTAATAATGCATTGTATTTTATCTAAGTGAGTTTCAGAGGCTCCTCTCTTAGTACTTTTAGGCCTACTATCTTCATCAAATAAATTTTCAGGAACAATCCAATCAAAATTCTTTTCTTGGGCTTCGTGCAGTGCCACTAATTTAAAAGGGATTGGTATTTTATCATTGTTTTCATTATTAGATTCAGTTTTTTCTAGAGCACCAACAATGTCTACACATGAGCCAAGCATATTAAAACGATCAAAGACTTTTCTAGCTTCTATAGCAACATCTCCAAATTCTTTAAGCATAGTTTCTAAGATGAAGTTTCTTTTCTCAACATCTTCAATGTTATTCAAGTTGAGGAACATATGTTGCATTATGGGATGGAGGTTAACAAACCTAGCTTCTAGCATGTGAACTAAAGAAGTTGCAGCAGTCTCGTAATTGGGAGCAAGTTCTACTATGGATTTTTCCTCAAAGTTATCATGCTTACTAACATGATCAAAGAATTCTTTGATAGTGTCCTTTCCAAGTATAGAACCACTTCCTACCGGCAAATCTTTCAAGGTAAACTTAGGGAACAACATGATGAGAAATAACAACGTAGAGACAAAAATAACAACTAGAATGAGAACTAATTTTTTTGTGTTTTTAATATAGAGAAGCAAAACAAGACAAAAATAAAAACAAGACAATAAACAAAATAAAGAGGTTGAGAGTGAGAGACTCCCCTTGCCAGAAGACTTCTTCCTCCCCAGCAACGGCGCCAGAAATTCCGTTATGCTTGCAGAGTTGATGAAGTTGTTGGAAACCCTAAGAGGAGGGTGTGATGAGCTAGCGGCAAGAATTTCCCACACTTAAGAACCAAGGTTATCAATCCAGTAGGAGGAAGAGGATCTCAGGAAGGTTGATGCCACTAACGGTGGTGCTGGCGCTTCACTGGTGTCAGCAACAACGTGGAACCTGCACACAACACAACCAAAATACTTTGTCCCAGCGGTACAGTGAGGTTGTCAATCTCACCGGTCTTGCTGGAAACAAAGATTAGACGTATAGTGTGGAAAATGAAGTATGCTTGCAGTAAGTAAAGAAATCAGGAAATAGTTGTGGTTTGTTTAACAGTGTGGAAAAATAGACCGGGGTTCATAGGTTCACTAGTGGTGTCTCTCCATAAAAGATAGCATGCTGGGTGAACAAATTACAGCTGGGCAATTGACAAATAGAGGTTGCACCGTAGTGCACATATATGACATGAAGACTACTATGATATTTAGTGCGGGCATTACAACAATATACATAGACCGACATCCATCTGCATCTATGACTAATAATCCACCCTCAGGTTATCATCCGAACCCCCTTAGGTATTAAGTTGCAAGCAACAGATAACTGCATTAAACAAAGTGTGTAATGTAAGCAATGATTATGCACGCGGGCACTCTCACCGATGTTTTCTCCCTAATGGCAACAGCACATCCCCCCTTCACGTTTCTGTCACTCGAGCAAGGTGGTGAGGAGGCATGAACCCACTATCGAGCATAAATACTCCCTCTTGGAGTCACTAGCAACTACTTGGCCAGAGAAACCACTAGCAACGGAAAGCATGCAAGATCACAAATAGCATATGCAAATAAAGACTATAATTAACTTGGCATAAGTTCAATATTCATCGGATCCCAGCAAACACAGCATATAGAATTACATAAGATCAATTTCGATCATGATAAGCAGCTCACGAGATCTAAACATGGAGGCATATGAGGAGAAGACAACCATCTAGCTACAACTACGAACCCATAGTCCAAGGATGAACTACTCACGCATCACTCCAGAGGAAGGCATGGTGATGTAGAGGCCTCCGGTGATGATCTCCTCTCCGGCAGGGTGCCGGAAACAGCTTCAGAATCCCCCTGATCTAGGGTTGACGGTGACGGCGGCTGCGGAACTTTTAGGGGATTTTTGATCAGGTGTTTAGGTTTTTCCATCCGGGGGGATTAAATAGGCGAGAGGGCAAAGGCGGTGGAGCTCCAGGGGCCCCACACCCATAGGTGGCGCGGCCAGGGGGACCCGCGCCACCCTACTGTGTGCCCCCTCCCTCGATGCCCGTCTTCGACTCCTCTTCGGTGTTCTGGATGCTTCCGGGGAAAATAGACACTTCGGGCTTTGTGGGGTCCAATTCCGAGAATGTTTCCGGAACAACTTTTCTGAAACCAAAAACAGCAGAAAACAGGGAACTGGCACTTCGCATCTTGTTAATAGGTTACTCCCGGAAAACGTATAAAAATGCTATAAAAGGGAGAAAACATGTAGCAATTGAGATAATATGATCATGGAGCATCAGAAATTATAGATGCGTTGGAGACGTATCATAGGCCTATTGGTTTGGTTAATGCTGTCTTTCATAAATATTTTCCTGCTAGTGCTCAACATGTTGATTTGCAGAGAAACTTTAACTTTGAGCAAATTGAAGGAGACAAAATGTATGGATCTTGGGCAAGATGTTGTTCTTTAATTAGAGCTCGGTCTGGACATCAATTTGTTAAAAATGAACTCCTTAATATTCTAATGGAAAATTCTAGAGCTATTAACAATTTGCATGGTATTATGGAGAGAACCTCTAATGATGTTAAAATGCTTATTAAATATTTCCATATGGTTCAAAATCAAATTGGTCAAGTTACTAAGGTGCAAAAAAATTGCTATTTAATGCCTCTAGAGAAAAAACATGTTTATGAAATAAGCACTAGAAGTGGTGTTTCTATTGAGGATCCTTTGTATCATGAGGGACATCCTAAAAGAATAAGATTCTTAGCGAGCTAAATACAATAGTACACCTTCTAAGAAAAAGAAGAAGAAACATAAAACTATTGTAGAATCTCATAAACCTGCTAAAGATCCTAATAGTATATATCTATGTCTGATGGTGAAACTGAAAGTGGTAATTATAAGAATGATGGTTCTAATAAAGAAGAAATTGAAGAGGAACCTGAAAAGAAAACTAAAAATACAAAGTACACTAAGGAGGATTTAATTGCTAATAAACATGGTTATGAGAGAGAACCTTGGGTACAAAAATCAATGCCTTTTCCTAATAATAAACACAAATCAAAGGAAGAAGAACATTGTAACAAGTCTATGATTGGATGAAATCTTTGTTTTTGCAAATTCCTTTAAACGATGCTATTAAATTGCCTCCTTATTCAAAATATATGAAAGATATTGTCTATAACAAAAAGGAAGATTCCTAATGAGGAAATCTCCACTATGCTTGCTAATTACTCTTTCAATGGCAAGGTTCCAAAGAAGCTTGGAGATCCTGGTATACCAACTATTCCATGCTCCATTAAAAATAATTATGTTAGAACTGCTTTATGTGATTTGGGAGCAGGAGTTAGTCTTATGCCTTTCTCTCTCTATAAGAGACTTCTTCAGGAAAAATTGATACCGACTGATATATCCTTGCAAATGGCTGATAAATCTACTGCTATTCCTGCTGGTATATGTGAGGATGTTCCTGTTCAAGTGGATAATAATTGTTTGATATTAAGTGACTTTGTTGTGTTGGAAATACTCGAAGATGATAATATGTCTATTATTCTTGGGAGACGTTTTCTTAACACTGTAGAGGCTGTTATTGATTGCAACCAAGGAAAAGTAACTTTTAATGTTAATGACAAAGAGCACATATTTTATTTTCCCAAGAAGATCGATAAGAAATATGGTCTAAATTCAATTAAATACATTGAGACCATCAAGATTGGAGAATTCTATTGTCCTATTCCAATGCCACAGAAAGAATATTCAATTGTCATGATTGGGACTATGTCTATCAAAGTTGAGGTAACATAATCATTTAGTGAAATGAAAAGTTTTGCTTCATGTAATTTTTTTGGTAACAAGACTTGATCAACCTTGTTAACAAAGTGATTTTGAATGAAGTAAACAATGTTTTCACCTTGTTTACTTTTGTTTACTCGTGTTTTCACCATCCCAAATTATGTTTTCACTCCATTTTCCTATGTTTTTGCTGGTTATTTGCATATTAGAAGTGTCTTAGCACTTCTGTAGATTTGGTTTTGAATTTATTTTCCAGCGTTCCATAATTGGTTTCCTGGATTATAATCATTTATCAAATTATGAAAATTCCCCGAAAATAAAGTTTCTCGAAAAAATCCAGAAAATTTATACTAAATGTTTACGTTCAAAATGGGGTAGAGAGGCACCTGGGGCAACCTAGGGGGACCCACCATGCCACCACACCATGTGGTGGCGTGGGCACCCCCTAGGCCCCACCAGGGCATGGTGTGGGGCCTCCTGGCCCTCCACTTGCTCCTCCACCTACCACTTCACTCTCTCTCCCGGCCAAATACACCACCCCTGCTCAAACTCGTGTTCTTGCTGTTCTTGCTCGCGATTTTTGATCTCCTTGCTCTGCCCATCTTTGCTGCTGAGATTTGGGGCATTTGTTCTCCGGTATGTGACTCCTCCGGTTATCCAAGTAGAATTTTGTTTAATGGAGTATTTCTTGAGCATTTTGGTACTGTGGGTGACAGGTTATGTGAGCTTGCATGCTTGTTTTTTCTATAGATAATTTTTTTTTCATGCATGTATAATCTTTTTACAAGTCTCTACAGTAGTTTCTTTCATATAGTTACTTCAAAATCATTTTTTATGATGCTTGTTTAAAGTTTCAGAAAAGGAAGATGCATAATCACACTTATGGAGAAATTTTTAAGAGAAATGCACCAAGGGTAGAAAGGCCTTCAAGATCAACTACTCGATTGAGGCCATCATATAATGAAGATCTTATTGCACCAAGTGTTGGTGATGAGGGGGATGATGGAGATGCACATCCATCTACCTTCCCTTGTGCTAACTTTTTGAGTGATGCAGGGATCCTTGATGATTTCTTGCTTCTTGTTAGGAGGGTTGGTTTAACTGAGTATATGAATGATGAAAGTAACCAATATGCTATGCTGACCAAAACTTTTGTTGAGAGCTTTACTTTTAATAACTCCTCCTATAGTCCATCTCTTGCATTTAGAATTGATGATAGGATTTTTACCATGACTTTGGAAAGATTTTGCAGTATCATAGGTTTTGCTCCGTCTGGGACAGCGAAGAGGATTCAAGGTCGACCCACTGATTTGCTGGAACTTTACCGAGGGGTGACAAATGATGATGACTGTGCAGCCCAGCGTGGCAAGATAAGGAACATTCAGCTCCCAGCCATTAGATACTTCGCTTATTATCTTGCCACTAGTGTTCTTGGTAGGGAAAACACAAGTAATATTTCTAATTATCATTTAGATTTTCTGGCTGCTGCACTTAATAATAATAGTGGTTACAACCTTGGTGCTCTCATTGCTCGTCGTTTAGTTGCTAGAGGACCCATTTATGGGGGAATTATTGTTGCACGTATTATAGCTTCTCTAGGCCTTTCTGGTGCTCCCAATGATGAGTTGTTAACCACAGAGAGACTTGATCTTGCTGCTATGAAGTCCCATCATTTTGTTACGGCTAACTCTTGTGCAGAAAATCGAGTTTATAGAGTTTTATTTACTGATGGAGACGAAAGGGAAGTTCCCTTGCTGCAGCCTAGTTTGTGCATTATTCGCAGGAGGCCGTAGTCGCGCTCAAAGGTGGAGATGGACGAGAAGCTAGGTTTGCTTGGCTTCCATGTGCAGCACGACCCCGAGTATCAAGCGGGTCACGAGGTGCCCTCTGAGGACTACGCCGTGCATTACACCGGGGCGTCCTCGAGTTCATATCGGGATGATGGCCCTTCCTCGTCACACTTTGGGGGATCCACTTCTTGGGCCT
Source organism: Alopecurus myosuroides (assembly GCA_028641055.1). Classification (NCBI taxonomy): domain Eukaryota; kingdom Viridiplantae; phylum Streptophyta; class Magnoliopsida; order Poales; family Poaceae; genus Alopecurus; species Alopecurus myosuroides. The sequence goes on from CM054058.1 coordinate 247,119,296, forward strand.
CTTGGGATTGATCTCCACTTAGGCCAAAAGCCTAAGCTTGGGGGAGGTATACCAACATCACACTCATTCACATATCATAATTCTGTCGGTACTTTGTATATCAATGTTTCTGTTTCTTTCTTTTCCATTGTTGTTCTTGTTTATTTTCTGCTTTCCAAAATGCAAAAAGCCGAAAAAATATTTCGGTTGTTTTCTTTATTTGTTCCTTTAGTTTCTATTTTTAGTTTGCTTTACTTTCTAGTTTTAGTTTGTTATTCAAAAATCCAAAAATATTTTGCTTTGTTTGCTTGTTTCCTTCTGTTCTTGTTTTAAATTTGAAAACCCAAAATATTTGTTGTTCTTCTTCGATTTTGTAAAGTTTGCTGCAGAGTTCAACAGACTTCCGTGACTCCATTGGAGCTTGGTTATCATTTCATATCATTCAAGCCACACAAGTGAAAAGCAATAATGACGATTTATGACAATTCAAAGCGGTGAGAGGCTGATATGAACTCTATTTGTTTTCATTTTTGTACATATACTTATCCATGTGGACATGCTAATGCATGTAAAATGCATACATGAACTTTGCATGTTATTACTTGTTTTTACTACATATTAGCAACTTATATTCATGTTTTATAATGATTTGGGGGATTTTCTGAACAATCCCCCTTCTTTTGGTTCTAACCCTGTTTTTCCAGAAAACGTACTTTTTAGTGTTTCAGACTTTCCGGGAGCTTCGGGACTCCAAAAAGGGCAAGGACAAAGAGCACGGTTCAGAATTTTTGAGACGAAGACTATGGGCCAAAGTAGAGGGCCAAAAGGCCAACCAGGTGGAAAAGAGGACCCTCCACGCGGCCAGATTCCTTGGTCGCGTGTGGGGCCCCCTTTTTTTCCCCGTGGCTCAGATGCCGTCGATCTTTCTTCTCACGAGTGTCTCGTCACCTAAAAACGACTATATAAAGGTTCCCCTGGCCTTTTCGAGAAGGAGGCGGAGCCGAGAGACGAAACCACGAAACAGAGAGACAGAAGGCTGCCGCCGGAGAAGATCGGAGGGGGGAAATGCCGCCGGGATCACCCCCGGAGGGCTCCACCCCCCTCCGGCGCGTTCATCGTCAACATCTACAGCAAGATCAGCTCCATCTCTCCACTGTAATCTCTTGGCAAATACGATGTATGATGCAATACTATATTCCCTTGATGTATTGTGTCTCCCTGTCTATGTTTGAGTAGTGAATTGTTCTTGGAAATGGTGAAATAGTTCGTTGATTGGTTGCATACAAGTTTGTTATCTTCTATGATTGTCTTTATGTACAGTATATATGAGTGCACGCATATGTTGGGGAATGCATGTAAGGTGATCACCGGTAGCATAATGGAGTGGTGGTGACTTGGGAGTGACAGTAACCTGAGACCGAGCCACAAAGTTAAGTTATTGGGGGATATATATAGGGGACCTTAGAACGTAAGGCTATGGTGGGACTTTATGTCTTAATCAATCTTGTGCAGTCATTTACTTGGCCACATGATCCATCATAAGGGGTTGTAGATCATTTACTTGACTATAACTATGCATGGCTCCTTCCTAGAAGAAACAACTAAGACTAAAACATGTGCTTCACTAATTGTGACAACCACACGAACGAAACACCTATTGCTAGAACACTTGCTCCCTTGAGATACTTGAGATATTTGCTGCTTGCTACTTGTGAAACTTGCTTAGAAACTTGCATTTTAAACTTGCTTCACTAGTTACTAGACAAACCACACTCCACGTCACTTGCTTTTAATTAGTTAGTTCCTTTTAGTCAAACTTATTGCTTTGCATAAACAGCCATATAAGAGGGTTATAGGGCTTTAGAGAATAGATAGCTTACCTTCAGCTCCTCGTGGGTTCGACACTCAAATACTTATCGAAATGTACTACAATTGATCTCCTGCACTTGGGAGTCATCAAGCACTTTTCTGGCGCCGTTGCCGGGAGCGTTGTGCTAAGCTTTTATTCTTGTTTGCATTGCATACTAACATATAAACCTAAAACACAAAAAAATTAGAAAATGGAAAACAACCAAACAATTTTAGAACTGTATAATATCTACCTTGAATTAGGACATGAACTGTTTGAGGAGAAATTGAAAAATTATTTGCACAACAATCATATTTGTGGTAGTACTAATTCTTTGAACACCTTTATTGCTAAGGAAAACCTTGAGCTTGGGGAAGTTTGTCTTGATGAATATGATATTTTTAGTCCCCCTACTATTGAGGATAAAAATGATATATTTGCTGATTCTATGGAAAGTTTTAAGCTTGGGGAAGTTGGTTTTGATGAGCATGATATTTCTATTTCCCCAAGCTTGGAGGAGAAAATTCACTTTGATGATACTATGCCTCCTATATATGATGATTGCAATGAAAATTATGAATGTTTGACTCCCACTATCACTAATGAGGATTTTACTTATGTGGAGAGTAGTGATTCTTTTATGCATGTGGCTCGTGATAAGAATATTTTATGTGATATTCATATTGTTGAATCTATTCATGATGCTACTGAAAATTATTATGAGAGAGGGAAACATGGTTACACATATTTCAACAATATTAAGTTTCCCCTCTTTATGCTGAAAGTATTGAAGTTGCACTTGATCTACCTTTATATGCTTGCTATTATGTGCTTCTTTTATTTGTTTCATTACAAAATGCCAATATATAGGAAATGGGTTAGACTTAAAAATAAATTGTTTAATATTTTTTGGTGTGTTCCTTATGCTTTAATTTCCTATTCGGTTTGAGCACACATTTATGTCTTTACAACATGTAAAATGCCTTTACCTACTGTTATGTATCATTTATTTTAAGATTTTCATTTTATAAAAAATTTGGGAAAGTAAATGAGAAGGATGAGTAATGTAGAAGTTGGGGTCGACCTTGAACATGTGTTGTTCATGCCAATGAAACCACTGCAAATTCTCTATCATTAAAACTTTTTCCAAAGCTAAAGACAATAAAAATATTAGTTCACTATTGTAACATCACATTTCTGTCTTATTTCTCATCTTAAATGGCAAGAATAATCTTATATGAGAGATAGAATTAAACAATAGTAATTAGCTGTCAAGAAAACAGATTCCTGAACTTCACTGCGAAAAATGTTTAAAATCACATAAGTGGAATTTTGACCTGGTAATTTACGACAGAAATATTTAGTTATCACTACATATTTCATTAGTTTTAAGTTTTCTGATTTGAGCAACTTAAGTGCCTCTAAAAATTCACTCTTTACGGACTGTTCAGTTTTTGGCAGATTATGTCTTTATTTTGCATTGCTCTCGTTACTTGTGTTTTGTGTGGTTCTTTTGATCAAGGAGCAATGCACAACTGTAGTAACAGTATTTAATATTTAGAATCAACTCATGATGTGTCTTTTCTATACCTATGTGGATTTTATTTATGGAGGCACTAACCCCTCTAATCAAGTTTTATGTTGAGATTTGTGTAAGAAGAATTTTTCAGGAGGAAGAGTTGAGTGAGATGAACAAAGATCAAGAGGGACAACCAATCAAGCTTGGGGATGTACCCCTGGGCTCACTCTACATGTATCAAATAAGTACAAGAAACCAAGCTTGGGGATGCCGAGCCACCTCACTCCAACCATCATGATGTTAAGTAAGTAAAGCCTAGATATATGGCTATAAAGAAAGCGCTTTACGGGAGGCAACCCGGTTTTTTTTGTTTGGATTTTCCTAGTGTCCTCTTGCTGTCTCAAGAGATTAGTTTTTTTGTTTAAATTCTGGAGTTTTCAATAAAAAGTCAAGTCAAACCCATTTGGACTTATAAGTTGCTATCCTAGTGCATGAAATTTCTGTTTCAGCACGAGTCTGCTCACCGTATGATTTTACGTTTTTTATTGGTATGTTGTATTGAGCTCTGTAACTTTTCTTCCTCTGCAAGAACAAAAATTGGCTTAATTTTTTTACGAGTCTATCTTAGGGAAAAACGTTCGTTTTGCTGCTATTGCTTTTCTGGACAGATTCTGCCATCTTTTGTTTTATGCACTCTTTGGGCTTGGGAATCGAATTTCCATGATTCTTTCGAGCAAGATAGTGAACATACAACATAATGAACCTTATTGTCTATCTACTGGAGCATTTGATTTGGAAATTTTCACAGCAAGCATGTGATTTGTTTGTCCTTGCTAATTTCACCCCATAGAAAAAGAATGGGAGAAACATGTTTTGTGAAGTTTTTTCACATGGAATAGAGGAGCTGCGCCTCAAGACATCCAAGAATGGTGAAATCCATAAGCTTGGGGATGTGATGAACACCCCACTGGAGCTACACTCTTTTGGTTAGCACACGTCTACTTTCTGTTTTTCTAAGCAAAGCATTTATCGTAGAGACTTGAAACGTCTAGTTTTTGTTTTTATTTTTGTTTTGATAAGACCACACCCATCATTTTATATGAGATTGAGATACTGGAGTTTGGGGTTGTAATGTATTGGATGCTAGTATTATTACTTGGAATAGGGATGCCATGGTTGATTTGAAGAGCTACATATGTTTGCATGATTTATAGGCTTTTTATGTGTAGAAATTTGCAATAATGTTGTCTTGAGCTATCTCTTATTCATGTCCTTGATGTTAATTGCTGGTTTATTTAGTTTGTCATGAAATGAGTAGTTCTATGGACATATGCATTCATAGTAGCTGGTCAACTATCTCCCTCTTGCTAGCCAAAAATTTAAAAATTCCAACAAGTAAAAACTTGTTTCCAACACTCCTTAGCCAAGTATTTCCAGTGAGTCCACCATATCTTCCCATTAGCTTCATTTCTATTCCGAGTAAGTTCACCATGTTATTGTGTTATTTATGTTCTAAATTAAGATATTCACTTTATTAATTGTCATGGGTTGAACTTGGGATATGACTCTCACGAACTTTTGAAGGCACACTTTACTTTTTATGCATCTAATAAACATGACCCAATAATGGGAGCCACAAGTTTTGCGTTTGACAAGTGTGTTGTTGGGAGCTAGCTATAAACGTGTATCACCGGAACGCTTTCAGCATTGCACAAAAATTTACATTTGGTTGATATCATGTACTTTTGTTTTTGGACTCCTGCCATGCCGAAATGAAATAGAGGAATAGTAAGTTTTGATGAGTAAGTATCTATATGACTAGAGAAACGCATTGGGCCGCTAACCCAAGCCATGCTTTATCATGGTGGAAATTTACTTACAGCTTGAGTGACTCTACAACACATCCTACAATAAAATAAGAAGCTATGCATAATAGTGAATGAAAATAAAAAGGATGATGAGTCTACTCCGTTTGTTTGTCTTTTCATTGTGACATAGGCTTGTTTCCATGTCATGGGGCAAGAGGTACCTCTTTGCGGTTCTCTATGATGTCATTAATACTTATTATGATTGTACAAAGCTTATTAGGAATCTTAAGTTGAGTAATCATGGAGTAGGTTTTCACACTCACGGGGCATGAGGCTTTCAACCACCTTGTCATTCACATTACTTCAACATTCACCATTTAAGATGCTAGTGATAAAGGGGCAATGAGAGTCCTAGATCAATGGATACCACATTTCAATTAGTAAATTTAGTTGAATAATTTAGAGGCTAAATAAGACTTGATCATGTTTTACCTCTACTCAATTTTCTCCAAAGTGTCCACCATATTTTCTATTTTCCATTATGCTATTCTTTGACCAATATAGGATTTTATTTTTCATTTTGTGTATGCATTTGGTCCATAGTGCTTTTATTTCATTATACACTTTGTGAACTTTCATGAAGCATCTTTGCTTGCATATTTGATATTTCTTACAACATGAATTGTATATTGCTACTCATTTCTAGTATTAATCATTTGATTATATGTAGCATGAATAATCCTCCTTGATATCCCATGATTGTTTCAATATGCAAAGTCCATGTTAGTTTTATCACCTTCATACTCCGAGGACGAGCATGGGTTAAGCTTGGGGATGTTGAAGCATGTAAAATGCATACATGAACTTTGCATGTTATTACTTGTTTTTCCTACATATTAGCAACTTATATTCATGTTTTATAATGATTTGGGGGATTTTCTGAACAATCCCCCTTCTTTTGGTTCTAACCCTGTTTTTCCAGAAAACGTACTTTTTAGTGTTTCAGACTTTCCGGGAGCTTCGGGACTCCAAAAAGGTCAAGGCCAAAGAGCACGGTTCAGAATTTTCGAGACGAAGACCATGGGCCAAAATAGAGGGACAAAAGGCCAACCAGGTGGAAAAGAGGACCCTCCACGCGGCCAGATTCCTTGGGCCAGTGTGGGGCCCCCTTTTTTCCCCCGTGGCTCCGATGCCGTCGATCTTTCTTCTCCCGAGTGTCTCGTGACCTAAAACCGACTATATAAAGGGTCCCCTGGACTTTTCGAGAAGGAGGCGGCGCCGAGAGACGAAACCACAAAACAAAGAGACAGAAGGCTGCCGCCGGAGACTATATAAAGGGTCCCCTGGACTTTACGATGTATGATGCAATACTATATTCCCTTGATGTATTGTGTCTCCCCGTCTATGTTTGAGTAGTGAATTGTTCTTGGCAATGGTGAAATAGTTCGTTGATTGGGTGCATACAAATTTGTTATCTTCTATGATTGTCTTTATGTACAATATATGAGTGCACGCATATGTTGGGGAATGCATGTAAGGTGATCACCGGTAGCATAATGGAGTGGTGGTGACTTGGGAGTGACAGTAACCTGAGACCGAGCCACAAAGTTAAGTTATTGGGGGATATATATAGGGGACCTTAGAACGTAAGGCTATGGTGGGATTTTATGTCTTAATCAATCTTGTGCAGTCATTTACTTGGCCACATGATCCATCATAAGGGGTTGTAGATCATTTACTTGACTATAACTATGCATGGCTCCTTCCTAGAAGAAACAACTAAGACTAAAACATGTGCTTCACTAATTGTGACAACCACACGAACGAAACACCTATTGCTAGAACACTTGCTCCCTTGAGATACTTGAGATATTTGTTGCTTTCTACTTGTGAAACTTGCTTAGAAACTTGCATTTTAAACTTGCTTCACTAGTTACTAGACAAACCACACTCCACGTCACTTGCTTTTAATTAGTTAGTTCCTTTTAGTCAAACTTATTGCTTTGCATAAACAACCATATAAGAGGGTTATAGGGCTTTAGAGAATAGATAGCTTACCTTCAGCTCCTCGTGGGTTCGACACTCAAATACTTATCGAAAGGTACTACAATTGATCTCCTGCACTTGGGAGTCATCACATGCTTAGGTTTTTTATGTAAGGTGTATGTTATTTATTGGATGCTTAGTTGTTCATGCTCTCTTATGATAAATTCCAACTTACTAATAGTAGATATCATGTCGTATAAATGTTTGCTTGCACTGTTCTATTCATAAAAGGGTATGACATTGTGGTATCCTCCTCTGAATGTTTCATTTGAATTGACTTGGCACATGCTCACGCATGCATATGACTGAAAACAAAAGGTCAATTAAGCCTTGATGATTTATTTTGCCGCAGAGTTCTTGTATCACTTTTATGCCCCCGTTAATTTTGTTCTGTTGCAAGCATGATTATGACGGTTGCTGCTCTCTTGATTATCGCTGCCCAGTCTATTGCTAGCCTTCACTTGTACTGAGCGGGAATGCTTCTCATGCTTCCAAATCCGTAAAAACCAAGTCGTTCCAAAGATTACACTATAAATTCCTATTCATGGTATTTTAAGCCATTCCAAGTAAATTTTCATGTGCTACCCCTAAAACCTTCAAAATACTTCTCATTTTGTGACACTATTTTAGCTCATGAGGAAAGTAGTAGTTGGGTTTGTTATCTTCCATACTAAATTAAGTACCCCCCCTGACTTGCATGCTTCATTTTCTTGTCACTAATGTTGCAAAGAGCTGGTTAGTCCACTATAAAATAAAATAGGCACTCCTCCATGGTATGTGATTGTTGGCAGGCACCCGATGATTCGGTTAGCCATGGTTTGTGATAAGCAAAGGTTGGGAGAAGTGTCAAGCTATATATAAAAGTGCATATGCTTAATATCAATAATTCGGAACCGCTCTCAACTTGTTTAGTATGGAAGATAAAAATAATTCTACTACCATTCGTTGACATAAACAACCACTTCCCAAAATTATTTCACTTCTATTTTAAAAATAAAAGCTCTAGCACATGTTAATCCCTGCTTCCCTCTACGAAGGGTCAATCTTTTACTTTATTGTTGAGTCACCATTTCTTTTTTGAGCACCCTCTTGAGAGCATAACTGTCATTCTTAGTGTAATATGCTTGTCCCAAAACACGGTTAATTGTGGTATAACTTTGATGCTTTTATCTTTGATATCTCTACTTATAGTCTTTACTTGAACTTTAGAGGTGCCCTGGTGTTTATGTTTTGCTCCACAAATAAGGGAAAGCGAGGTACCACTTTATCATATCTTATTATGAACATTGCAGTCCTGCAAATAGATATAACCTATGTTGCTTACTATTAGTGTGTTGGTATCTCTTCATGGTTTGCATAACTATTAGGTGGATTTATTTGAATACTTCTTAATATGAATTCCTAAGTACTTGATCATATAGTGAGAATATATATATCATATGAAGCAAATGTGTTCGTAAAAGTTCTTTTATCGCACTCAGTTATTAACTGAATTGCTTGAGGACAAGCAATAAGCTAAGCTTGGAGGAGTTGATACGTACAAAACGTATCTACTTTCCTGAACACTTTTGTTGTTGTTTTCCCTCTAAACTTGTGATTTTTGAATACAACTAACATGAACTAATGTTGTTTTCAGCAGAATTGCACTGGTGTCTCATTTTTGTGCAGAAATTCAACTTTCAGGAAAATGCCCAAAAAATATCGCAAAGTTCCTATTTTACCCGAAGACTCACGGAGCGAGAAGACGAGACAGAGACGGGCCACGAGGGGCCCACACCACGTGGCGGCGCCCCCCTAGGACGCGTTGTGGCATGGTGTGGCCGCCTCGGCCACCCTCTCGTTCCGCCCTTTTGACTACTTAAGCCCCTTGACCTAAAAACACCGGGGGACAGACAGTTTTTCCACAAAAAGTTCCGTATCTCCGCTGCCACCGAAAACCCCAATTCGGGGATCAGAAACTCCGTTCTGGCACCCTGCCCGGACGGGGAATTCGAGGAGATAATCACCATCATCATCACCGACGCCTCTCCATCAACCATCCATGGTTCCCCCATCCATGTGTGAGTAATTCCCGCTGTTGGCTGGGAGGGATGGTAGGGATTGGATGAGATCATTCATGTAATAATTGCCAGATTGTTAGGGCATGGTGCCTAGTATCCGTTGTTAGAGCTATCTATCGTTGTTGCAACTTGTTATGTTTAATGCTTATCACTAGGGCCCAAGTGCCATAATTTCAGATCTGAACATGTTATTGGTTCATGAGGATAATTATTATTTTTTATCTTACTTGCAAGTTGTGTACACATATCGTTGTCCGGAACCCGAGGCCCCAAAGTGACAGAAATTAGGATAACCGGATGGGATGGCTATGATGTGAGTATCATGTGTGTTCATGGAGTGTTAATGCTTTGCTCCGGTGCTTTATTGAAAGGAGCACCTTAAGTACCAGTAGTTTCCCTTGAGGCCCCGCTGCAAACGGGCTGGTAGGAGAAAATATGTTGTGAAAGTTTCTCATTGCGAGCACGTACGACTAAATAAGGAACACATGCCTATGGTTACTTAGTACTTGGATGATTTATCATTATTTACCTGTAATTTCTCATGTCTTGGTTATTATGTGAATTATCTTATCCATGCAACGCCGTTTATCCATCCCTATGCCTACAGTACTTTAATCATGTTGTTTACTACAATTACTGCTCCTGTCTTTATTTTATTCCTGCTATTGTTTCACTACTACTGCTACTATAAAACTGTTGCGACTGATAAACTGTTGCGAGCAAGTCTATTTCCAGGTGCAGCTGAACTGAAAATTCATCTTTTAAGGCTTATAAATATTCTTTGGCCCCCCTTGTGTGAAATCAATAAATTTGGGTTTTACTTCCCTCGAAGACTGTTGCGATCCCCTATAGTTGTGGGTCATCAAGACTATTTTCTGGCGCCGTTGCCGGGGAGCATAGCTTTTCTCTAAGCTCACTTGAACATGATATTGTTCACTGCAAGTTATTCATCATGGGTAAAACTCATGATGAGAAAGTCTCTGTATTGCCATCCACTACAAGAAGAGGTACAACTCTGAACACCTCTGTTGCTCTTGATTCACCATCTGTAATGAGTAAACTTTTTACACCACCACATACACATGCTAGATATACTGATACTTCTGCTGAATCTGAAAATACTTATGGTAATTTTGATGATGCTTCTACTGTGCTTGATGAGAGTGGTTCATTAGGTCCTTTCCTAGATGATACAATTGCTAGAGCTAAACAAATTGAAAACACTAAAAATCCTAATGAAAATCCTGGTAGACATGTTAGTTCACCAGAGTCTAGAGATAGTCCTAGTAATGATCTTGAGGAAACTTACATTGAACTTAATGATGAATTTATTGAAGAATGCCATGCTGCTAGTAGGAAACTTACATTGAACAAGTACATAATGTAAGCAGTGTTTCTCGTCCGTAGACAAGAGCACTGCTGTTTTCTCCCTAGTGGCAACAACACATCCCCCATCTGTCACGTTTTTGTCACTCGAGCACGATGTAAGGGAGGCATGAACCCACAATCTAGCATATAAACCCTCTCTTGGAGGTGAAAACAAATACGCAGCCAAGGTAATCACAAACACCGGAGAGCATCTACAAATATAGGGGAAGCATCTCAGATTGACATGAACAAAATAATCATAATCTCGTGGTTCATCAGATCCCAACAAACATAACATTCACAATAACATAACGGTGGTCTCGATCATGTGAGGAAGCTCACGAGACTCTAAACAGGAAGGAATAACTGAGAGGACAACCATCTAGCTACTGCTATGGACCCGTAGTCCCGAGATGAACTACTCACGCATCTGTATGGAGGCGATCATGATGATGAAGATGCCTCTGATGATGATTCCCCCCTCCGGCAGAGTGCCAAAACAGGGTTGCAGGAGCCATAGATTAGACTTTTGAGGTGATGGCACCTCTTGATACGTCATAAACGTATCCTTAATTTCTGATGTTCCACATTATTTTCTTATTGGTTCCCACATGTTTGATATACACTTTATGTCATTTTTATCGATTTTACGTTCTAACCTATTGAAAAGATGCCCCAGAGCCAGTTCCCTGTTTCCGGTGTTTTTAGTTTCAGAAAAGTTGTTCTGGAAATATTCTCGGAATTGGAAAATTCGAAGTCCGGAAGTCTTAGAATTCGCGAAGGTTCCACGGAGTCCCGAAAAGAGCCGTAGGGGGGCCTCAGGGGGCCCACACCATAGGGCGGCGCCCCCCGTTGGCCGTGCCGGGGGGTGGTGTGGGGGCTCCCAGGCCTCCACCGCCTCTGCCCTTTCGCCTATTTAATCCTCCCGAGACAAAAAACCCTGGGAGGGATACCACTTTTACCCGAGAAACACCCGAGGCCGCTGTCACCGTCATCCCGAGATCGGGAGGGTTCTGGAGCTCTCCCCGGCACCCTACCGGAGGGGGAAATCATCACCAGAGGGGTCTACACCACCATGCGCTCCTCCGAAGTGACGCGTTAGTAGTTCATCCCTGGACTACGGGTCCATAGCAGTAGCTAGATGGTTGTTCTCTCCACTTTGTATCTCATGTTTAGATCTTGTGACTTGCCTATCATGATCAAGATCATCTTTATGTAATGCTACATGTTGTGTTTGCTGGGATCTAATGAATGTTGAATGATATTTCTTCTGATTATCAATCTATCATGTTATCTTCATGCATATGTCATTTATGATCTTGCATGCTCTCCGTTATTAGTACATGCTCTCGCCAAGTAGATGTTATTAACTCCAAGAGGGAGTATTTATGCTCGATAGTGGGTTCATGCCTCCTTTGCATCTGTGCTCGAGTGACAAAACATGACGGATGGAGGATGTGCGTTTGCCATTAGGGAGAAAACAACAATGCTTTGTCTAAGGATGATGTTATTGTTTACATTACACACTTTGCTTACTGCAATTATCTGTTGCTTGCAACTTAATACCCAACGTTTGTTCGGATGATATTCGAAGGGTGGATTTTTATTCATAGATGCAGTTGGATAACGGTCTATGTATCTTGTTGTAATGCCCGCATGAATCACATAGTAATCTTTATGTCTTGCATATGCACTACGGTGAAGCCTTCATTTTTGTCAATTGCCCAGCTGTAATTTATTCACCACACATGTTATTTATCTTTCACGGAGAGACACCACTAGTGAACGGTGGACCCCGGTCCTTTTTCCTCATATTGATAAACACCTACTACTTTCATACTGCTCTCATACTGTTACTACTGTTTTTCCTACTTCTTTCCACACCATACGTTTAACCTCTTTGTGTTCAGCAAAACCGGTGAGATTGACAACCTCACTGCTTCGTTGGGGCAAAGTTATTTGATTGTGTTGTGCAGGTTCCACGTTGCTTCTGAGCCGGTAGTGCGCCCTGCCATCTCAGCTGCTTCACCTTCTGAAGTTACCCCTTCCTCCTACTGGTCGATTCAACCTTGGTTTCTTTCTGAGGGAAACTTTCTACTGTGCTCTTCATACCTTCCTCTTGGGGTCTCCCAACGAACGTGTGTACCAGGCACATCAAGCTAATTTCTAGCGTCGTTGTCGGGGAGGAAGAGAATTTCTGCAAGGGGAGTCTCTCACTTCCAATCTCTTTGCTTTGTTTTTGTTTTGGTTAGTTTATTTTATTTCGTCTTGTTTGCTTCTCTTTATCAAAAACACACAAAAAAATTAGTTCTTATTCTAGTTGTTATTTTTGCTTTATCATGCTTTCTATCAATGCTTAATGTCTTTGAAACTAGATCTTATAGGCAAGGTGGGTTCACAGATGAACAACAAAAATATTATAAGGAACACCGCTTGTCACAAAAAGGAATACACTTATGGGAGGAAATTAATAAATTGCATGACTATGCTAAAAATTTGTGCTCTACTTATAATGTTACCATATCTTCTTATGTTAAGGGAAATTATGAATTATATGATGTGGAACAAATTGAAGAATTTATTGCTTAGAAGGGTGCATTCGAAATTGCCTATTTGCTTGAAAGTATTGATGATGCACCTTATAAATATGAGATTTATGCTATACTTGAATATTTCTTTGATAATTACAAGAATTGTAATTACTACATACTTGAATATCTTAATAGATGTTCTCCACCAAAGGAAGTAACTGATGCATTGCAGGAGCCTATGGAAGAAGGAATTGCTGAATCTGGAAGCTCATTGGATGAAAAAGAGGAGGAGAGTGATTACCAAGAGGAGGAAGAATGGATCTACCCATGTCTACCTCCCAATGATAGTAACTCTTTAACTCGTACATTATTTGATGAAATTGATACTTTCTATACTTGTGATCTTGATACTACTATGCATGAAACTTGTGAGAATGATATTGCTACTGTTATTTATGATAATCCATGCTACTTTGATAGGTCCTATGATAATCCTCTATTTTATCCAACTATTGATATGCATAACAATGAGGAAGTTTGTTTACAAAATTTATATGATAATGCTCTTGATGATGGTCCCATGTTAATTGATGTTATAAATTACAATGCTACTGAAAATAGGATTGATATAATGTGTCCTATACCTTTTATGAGTGCTCAATCATCTTTTTTTGCTATTGCTAAAAGTGGGAGGAAAGAGGGGCTGATTTTCAATTTTGATCCCAGTATTTTTGAACCTGATATGAATTGTGTGCTTTTAAACCATGACAAACATGCTTTATGTGATAATTATGTTGTTGAGTTTGTTCATGATGCTACTGAAAATTATTATGAGAGATGAAAATTTGGTTGTAGGAATTTTCATGTTACTAAAACACCTCTCTTTTCGTTGAAAGTTTTGAAGTTGCTCTTGTTCTACCTTCCCATGATTTCTAGTTTGAGCTTCTTTGATTTATTTAATTACAAGATTCCTATGCATAGGAAGTGGGTTAGACTTAAATTTTATTCATACTTTCTACTTGATGCTCTGTTTTTCTTAATTCATATTTCTTATGTGATTATTTACTTGATTCCACTTTTCTGGGCCTAGCTAAAAGGCGTTAAAGAAACACACTTCTTGGGAGATAACCCATGGTTTTATTTTTCCTTTGTTTTTCTCTGTTTTTGTTTGAGTCAAGGGGTTGTATACTTCTTTAGAAACTCCTTTGTATCTTTCCTTTCATGTTTTAGTAGTGCCAAGTAAGGTTTCTGACGAGAGTTGGAGTTGGTTTTCGGATTTCTGCGCAGGAAACATATTTCTGCTGTCCATTGTAAAAAAAATCATATAAAATCCTGGAAGATCAGAATGATCTTAAATTATTTGTGCTTATTTCTCATCTAATTCCTAAACTTTTTTGTTCTTTAAGTTTTTCGATCCGAGCAACGTAAGTGCCTCAAAAAATGGTCTTTACAGACAGTTCTGGTTTTGACAGATTCTGTCATTTTTCTTACATTTGCTCTTTTGCGATGTCAAGTGGATTTCTTTGCTTCACGAAACATCAGTGGCTGTAGCTAATGTTTAAAAGTATCAATAGCACTTGTTCCATACAGAACCAATGGATTTTTAATTGTTGCACTAACCCTCTAATGTGAATTACTGTTTGAGTGTGGTGTGAAGGAAGTTTTTCAAGGGTCAAGAGAAGAGGTGATATATGTGATCAAGAAGAGTGCAAGGTCAAATCTTGGGGATGCCCCCGTGGTTCATAAAAGCATATTTTTAGAAGACTCAAGCATCTAATCTTGGGTATGCCCAAGGCATCCCTTTCTACATCAACTATCTATCAGGTCACTTCTCGTGAAACTATATTTTTATTCGGTCACATCATATGAAGTTTACTTGGAGTGTCTGTTTGTTTTTCTTTGTTTTTATTTGTTTTATTTTGTTTTCCTTGCTTAAATAATATAGTTGGATTCTAGCATTCTTTTTTTGGGAGAGAGACATGCTCCGCTTTTTCATTTGAATACTTGCTATGCTAGTATTCTTAGTTTTTCTTCTAGTTACTGCAAAAATTCCTGTTTAACTCTTGTTTTCATTGCATCTCTTATTGAGAGATGTTAGTTTTAGTAGTGTTATGTGAGTAATCTCATGTTTTCTTGCTGTAGCATGTAGAGGATTTTTGTTAAAGCATGTTTTGTATGGTGCTTGTTGGGAAAAGAAACTGCTGATTGAGGTAGAATTTTTAACGGTGCAAATAGAACCTTGTATAGACTGTGGCTAGAAGTTTTTCATATCTTGCTAGATGTTATTTTAGTTTTAAATCCTTGTGGTTATTGAGTATCATTATTAGACTCAAATAGCTGAGAGTGTTTAATATGCCATTGAAAGAATCATGAGTTGTTCTTGTCATATTGAAGCATAAATTTGTGGTGTTCTCCTTTGGATGTTTTATTTGGTTGACTTGGCGCATGCTCACACCATGTTTATGACTATGAACTAGTAGAGAATAGCCTCCATGATCATTTCGTTTTAGAATTTGTGGTACCATTTATGCTTTGATTAATGAGGTTTATGTCGCTATGCATGATTATGGCTCTTATGCTCTCTTGATTTGTCGCTCCCAGTATTTTGCTAGCCTCCACCTGTACTGAGTATAAGATCTACTCGTGCATCCAACTCCCTAAAACCAAAGTTTTCCCATTGTGTCCACCATACCTACCTACATGTGGTAATTAACCGCCACTCCAAAGTAAATTGCTCATGTGTTACCTTTAAAACTTTCAAAATTACTTCTGTTTTGTGCTCCTGTTCTAGCTCATGAGGACGTAAATAGAGAATCTTTATCTCACTTGTTGATTGTACTTTCACACCCTGGACTAGTGGCTTCATCCTCTTATCCAATGATATAAGAGCTAGCAGCGGGGTGCCCAGCCCCAAATTAATAACACAAATTCTCTTCACTATTTTTGCCCCTGATTTATCAGTCAAAGCATAATTGTGTAAACAAAAGAGAAAGGGGGATGACCTTCTACCCAGATGCGTCCTTCTATGGGAGCCTCTCTTGTGAAGTCTAGTTGGCTTGTGACATACTGTATTTTATGTTTACCATTCGTTGACATAAGCATACACCTCTCTTCAAAATGTTTTCAATACTTCTGTTTAATAAAATAAAAGCTCTAGCACATGAGTGATCCATGCTTCCCTCTGTGAAGGGCCTTTATTTTACTTTTATGTTGAGTCTCCATGTTCTAACTTTATGCACAGTTGAGAGAGCATTTTTGCTATTCTGAGTTTTATGTGCATTTGTCCCAGAAACATTATTAATTGATTCATGATGTGTTATTGCTTGTTCTTTAATTATTTGTTCTAGTCTTTCTCATGAACTTTGAAGGTGTCCTGGCATTTATGTTTTGCCCATTCTTAAGGACTAGCAAAATATCACTTTGACATGTTCTCTCTATACTTGAAACAAGCGTATATCTTTCTTTGCATTGTTATTCATGATCTTTTATTTGAGTTAATTCTCATGATGCAAAGTGATTGCTTTGCTTTATTATTAAAGTTTTATTTATCATGCTTGTCTTGAAGTTGTATGATCTCATCTTACTTAAGCTTTTACATTATTGATGATCAAGTTATGTTGGTAGCATGTCACCTCAGAAATTATTGTGTTTTTATCGTTTACCTACTCGTTTGAGAAATTATTGTGTTTTAATCGTTTACCTACTCAAGGACGAGTAGGAACTAAGCTTGGGGATGTTGATATGTCATAAAAGTATCCTTAATTTCTGATGTTCCATGTTGTTTTCTTATTGTTTCCCACATGTTTTCTATACACTCTATGTCATTTTTAACAATTTTTCAGACTAACCTATTGACAAGATGCCACAAAGCCAGTTCCCCGTTTTCTGCTGTTTTTAGTTTCAGAAAAGTTGTTCTGGAAATATTCTCGGAATTGGAAAATTCGAAGCCCGGAAGTCTTAGAAATCCCGAAGGTTCCACGGAGTCCCGAAGAGACCCGGAGGGGGGGCCTAAGGGGGCGCACACCATAGGGCGGCGCCCCCCACCCCCCCCCCCCCGCTTGGCCGCGCCGGGGGGTGGTGTGGGGCCCCCAGGCCTCCACCGCCTCTTCCCTTTTGCCTATTGAATCCCCCGAGACAAAAACCCTGGCGGCTACCACTTTTACCTAAGAAACACCTGAGTCCGCCGTCACCGTCACCCCGAGATCAGAAGGGTTCTGGAGCTCTCCCCGGCACCCTGTCGGAGGGGGAAATCATCACCGGAGGGGTCTACACCACCATGCCCTCCTCCGAAGTGATGAGTGAGTAGTTCATCCCTCGACTACGGTTCCATAGAAATAGCTAGATGGTTGTTCTCTCCACTTTGTACCTCATGTTTAGATCTTGTGAGCTGCCTATCATGATCAAGATCATCTTTATGTAATGCTACATGTTATGTTTGCTGGGATCTGATGAATGTTGAATGCTATGTCTTCTGATTATCAATCTATCATGTTATCTTCATGCATATGTTATTTATGATCTTGCATGCTCTCCGTTATTAGTACATGCTCTGGCCAAGTAGATGCTATTAACTCGAAGAGGGAGTATTTATGCTCGATAGTGGGTTCATGCCTCCTTTGCATCTGTGCTCGAGGGACAGAAACTTGACGGATGGAGGATGTGATGTTGCCATTAGGGAGAAAACAACAATGCTTTGTCTAAGGATGATGTTATTGTTTACATTACACACTTTTCTTACTGCAATTATCTGTTGCTTGCAACTTAATACCTAACGTTTGTTCGGATGATATTCGAATGGTGGATTTTTAGTCATAGATGCAGTTGGATAAAAGTCTAAGTATCTTGTTCTAATGCCCGCATGAATCACATAGTAATATTTATGTCTTGCATATGCAGTACGGTCCAGCCTTCATTTCTGTCAATTGCCCAGCTGTAATTTGTTCACCACACATGTTATTTATCTTTCACGGAGAGACACCACTAGTGAACTGTGAACCCCGGTCCTTTTTCCTCATACTGATAAACACATACTGCTTTCATACTGCTCTCATACTGTCACTACTATTTTTCCTACTGTTTTCCACACCATATGTTTAACCTCTTTGTGTTCAGCAAAATCGTTGAGATTGACAACCTCACTGCTTCGTTGGGGCAAAGTGATTTGATTGTATTATGCAGGTTCCACGTTGCTTCTGAACCGGTAGTCGCCCTGCCATCTCAGCTGCTTCACCTTCTGAAGTTACTCCTTCCTCCTACTGGTCGATTCAACCTTGGTTTCTTTCTGAGTGAAACTTGCTAATTGTGCTCCTCATACCTTCCTCTTGGGGGTCTCCCAACGAACGTGTGTATCACGCGCATCACCTCTCTGTATGTTTCGTGGAAAAAAAACTCCGTCTCCGAACTTTTTAGGGTTTAGGAAAATTTATGGGCAAAGAGGTGATGAGAGGCGGTGGCCTGGGCCCACCAGGCACGGCCTAGGGTGGGGTAACGCCTGGGACCCCCCTGGGCGCCCCCGAGCCCCCCTATGGCTCTTCTTTAGTCTCCGTCTTTCTACCGGGAAAAAACGATCTCCGTGGATTTTCAGCCCTTTTCGAGAATATTTCTTTAAGAACTTTTCTAAAATAGAAAAATAGCAGAAAACAGCAACTAGCCCGCGACATCTCGTTAATAGGGTTGTCAATCAAAACATCTGGAAAACGGAGGAAAACATGTGAAAACATGTAGAAAACATAAGGGCATTGGATAGAAGACAAGCATGGAGCATCAAAAATTATAGATACGTTTGCAACGTATCAGCATCCCCAAGCTTAACTCCTGCTCTTCCTCGAGTAGTTAAGTGATAACAAAATAATTTTTGAGGTGACATGAAGCCAACACAATCTTGATCAATGTTATGTAAAAGCGTTGCAAGCTAAAATCAACGTACTTTAACAAAGGCATGATAAATATTATTTGAACTAACGTAAACTTAGCAATGTTGCACATGAAAAGTACCACAAATAACTGACATAAATAATGAAGTAATAAAAGCAATAAGTTTGTTTCTAGACAGCCTCTTCCTTCTTTGCAAAATTTCCATTTTCCTCACCGACAGGGTCACGGATTGTCTTTGCAAATGTCGACCAGTTCGGATATATACCATCCGCTAGGTAGTACCCTTTGTCGTACTCATAACCATTGATCCAATACTTGCACTCCGGAATGTGGCCTTCAGCTAGTTTCTGAAAAACCGGAGAGCGTTCCAGCACATTGATGTTATTGTTAAAACCGGCTATGCCAAAAAAATAAATGTCGAATCCAAAGGTCGTAATCAGCCACAGTCTCAAGCACAACAGTGCCCTTTCCATGATGACCACCTTTGTACATCTCTTTCCAAGCGAATGGACAATTATCCAAGTCTAGTGCATGCAATCGATGCTTCCAAACATCCTAGGAAATCCTTTTACTTCTCCTTGTTCGAACTGACGAGCCGTGCCTGCTGCATATGGTGTTGTCGGATACTCTGGACCAAACACTTCAACTACTCCTTTACAAAACAGAAATATGGCTTCAACGATGGTTGTCTCAGGCATACCAATATAGTCATCCAACGAAACTCTGGGAGCTCCATATGCAAGACATCGTATGGCAGCGTGCATTTCTTGTTACACGCAATAGCAAAACAACGATGAAATTAAGCAAGATCGAACCAACGGGGACACGAGATTTTAACGTGGAAAACCCTTCCAACAAGGAAGAGAAAAAAAAACCACGGGCGCCAGCCATCAATACTTCACTATTTTTGCGTGAGGTTACAAACGCGTCGGGATTTACAATGTGTGTCTTATCCCGTGCGGCGGCTTACAAGAGGTATATAAAGTCGGTCCTGACCTAACTAGGTCGGTAACGGTGAATCCAACTCTAACTCGGTAACAACTAGCGTAGCGGAGGCCGAACTTTCCTTTATCTTTATATGAATTTGGATCACCACAAAATAACACTCCACCTTGAGACAAATTCCTTCTTGTAGCATAAGCGAAACCTTCACCCTGAAACAAACAAAGAAAACACCTTCGGCGCCAAATAGCCTCTTGGGCTAAACAGTGATACCAACTAAGCTTGAGCAAAGCTCAAACTTAGCAGCAGGAACTGGCTTTGTCATCATATCAGCAGGATTATCATGAGTACTAATCTTGCATACCTTCAGCTTACCATGTGTAACAACATCACGCACATAATGGTACTTGACATCAATGTGATTTGTTCTCTCATGGACCATCTGATCCTTAGTAAGGTAAATAGCACTCTGACTGTCACAAAATAGGTTAATGCAAGTATCATCTCCACAAAGCTCAGCAAACAAACCTTTCAACCAAGCTGACTCTTTGCATGCTTCAGCAATAGCCATGTACTCAGCCTCAGTAGTAGATTGTGCAACAACACCCTGCAAGGTAGACTTCCAGCTAACAGCACATCCACTAACTGTAAACACATAACCTATGAGGTACCTCCTCTTATCCAAATCGGCAGCAAAATCTGAATCCACATAGCCCGCGAGTCCCTCACCAGTCTTGCCAAACTTCAAGCAAGCTTTGGATGTGCCGCGAAGGTACCTAAAAATCCACCGAACAGCTTTCCAATGTTCTTTAGCAGGATTAGCCATGTATCGACTGACCAAACTCATAGCATAAGACAAATCAGGTCGAGAACACACCATGGGATACATTAAGGAACCAACAGCACTAGAATAGGGAACTCGCGACATGTACTCAATATCTTTGTCAGTAGTAGGACATTGCAATGCTGACAACTTGAAGTGTGAAGCAATAGGAGTACTAACAGACTTCGCATCATGCATATTAAAACGATGAAGAACTTTCTTAATGTAATTCTCCTGACTAAGAAATAGCAATCTAGATTTTCTGTCTCTTGAAATTTCCATACCTAGAATTTTCTTAGCAGGATCAGATCCTTCATCTCAAACTCACTACTCAATTGTTTCTTCAATGTAGTGATTTCTTTCATGCTCTTGGCAGCAATTAACATATCATCAACATATGGCAACAAGTATATAGGCGGTTCATCAACAAATTTAATGTACACACATCTATCATATTCAGACCTCTTAAAGCCATGTGACATCATAAAAGAATCAACCCTTTTATACCACTGTCGAGGAGACTGTTTCAAACCGTAAAGGGACTTCTTTAGCTTGCACACGAAATCCTCTTTACCAGGCACTATGAACCTTTCAGGTTGGTCCATGTATATCTCCTCCTCAAGTTCTCCATGCAAAAACGCAGTCTTCACATCTAACTGCTCAAGCTCAAGATCATGCATAGCAACAATACTAAAGAAAGTACGAATAGAACTATGCTTGACAACTGGGGAGAACACATCATTATAATCCACTCCTGGAATCTAGCTGAAACCTTTTGCTACTAACCTTGCCTTAAACCTTGGAGACTCACTTGGAGATAAACCCTCCTTTCTATTGAAGATTCACTTACAACGGATGACCTTATTTTGTTTAGGCAAGCGCACAACATCCCATGTGCCATTCTTCTCAAGTGATTGCATATCCTCGTGCATTGCACCAATCCACTTGTCACGATCAACCGAAGCAATAGCTTCATTGTATGTAGCCGATTCAGCATCATTCTCCACCTATTCTGCACAACTTAGAGCTAAATAAACAACGTCACATTCCTCAATTAAACGAGTATGAGGTCCTTTATTCCTCTTCTCTCTGCGCTCTGCAATAGAAAAAAATTCTTGCAGCATAATAGGAGGTGAGGGTGGCACAATATCCTCCCCAACAATTTCAGTTTCCTCCTCATCCAGGTGTTCTAGATCCACCTGCAAACGAACTCGTGGTTTGTCCTCATCAGAAGAATCTGGCACAACATCAGTCGACAAACTGTGCTCATACATAACAGATTCATTAAACACAACACTCCTGCTAAAGAAAGTCTTTTTGGTTTCCGGGTTCCACAACTTATATCCTTTTACTCTAGAACCATAACCAAGAAATAAGCACTTACAGATCTAGGCTCTAACTTTCCATTATCAACATGAGCATAGGCAGTGCAACCAAAAACTTTCGGTTGTGAATAATCAGCTGACTTACCAGACCATACCTCAATAGGAGTTTTCTTGTCAAGAGGGATGGACGGTGACCTGTTGATCAAGTAGCAGGCAATGTTGGCAGCCTCGACCCAAAAACGCTTATTCATGCGGGCGTTGGACAACATGCAGCGAGCTTTGGAGATGATCGTCCTGTTCATCCGCTCGGCTACACCATTCTGCTGAGGTGTGTATGTGTAACATCCTAGTGTTTGGGAGGTTATAAGGATCTAAATATAATATGTGCATTTGCAAAGCATGCATCTAAAAGTACGGGAAATTTTGGCGCGAAAGTTTAAACGAATCAAAGTGACCAATGTTTCACTTGACATGATGAAATAGGTCTAGTTCATCTAGTCAAGAGTACATTTGGAGTGATCTTTATAACATAGTATCTCAAGAAACCAAATCACTTGATAAGACAAACCATAATTGGTTATGATCAAAAACAAACTATCAATGACCCTAACCACAAGTCTATAAGTGACCTGGGATATTTCATTAGGTAATTACAACCAAAGAGGGGTGAGTATCCAAATCTCATAACTGATAATCATACTTTTAGAAATAAGTAATACACAACTTAACTATCATATCAACAGAGATGTTATCACCTATAAAACAACAACTTCCTAAGTTATCAATTCATTTCCACAACATCTCTATAAATCATCTCATAACTATTAGGTGAACCATCACAAGTATATACCAAATAATCAATAGAACACTACTGATACAAACCAGTGTTAACTCAAAAACCACAAGTGGAAAATGATATAATAATTGTATTAACATATTTATTGAATATGTACATATCTCATCAATCATAAAAGAAGTATCTACAAGAAGAAATAAAGCTTCTTCAACTACTGATAAACCTTGATCAATACATATGATAATCCCAAATCTCTATATCTGTATTATGAATGACAAAGTTAATAAAGTGATGAATATAAAGTAGATCATGACACCTGGGAGAACAAATAACAACTATGACAAAAGTCATTAAACCTCAATAACTTTCACATGCTCATTGCTTCAATCATCTTATACAAGTGAACATATGAAATCTCAACACCTCAATGAACCATTTGATCAACTCAATATTAAGTCATCATTTCCATAGGCATTTCACACCTCTATTCAAATCTATCTTCAACAAATAAATTATGTTTGGATACAAGTATTGAGTAACAACAAGTTATAACCTTTATTAGAGGAATTGGATTGAAAGCTAAATAAAAACCAATCTTGTATGAGAAAAGTATCAACCATATGGGAAGCAAAACAAGAAATGTATGGAAGGATAATAAAAGCATGAATTAAATTTTAATCTAGATCTTGGTAGTTTGGCTAGACCAATGTATATTGTTTCCTCAATTTCCTCCAAGATTTTCTGCAAGAGAAGAACCCACAAGACAGGAAGAACTGCCATATGAAGATCTCCAAGGAGATTATTTAAAGTGTGCTAGAAGTGCTACTCTAACTTTCTATAAGAGTACTTGGAAACACTTATACATTGATTTGATCTTATTAAACCTCTTGAAATAGTGTGATATTCCAATGTTAGTGTTATATAGAAGTAGTTTGGTAACAAGACTAATTACCTTGTTAACAGATCACTTTTGTATACTCAAACAATTGAGTGTCATACACACACAAACAGAAGGTTGAATAATCTAGTACATCTCAGTCTCTTGTATATGAAAAGTAATTTGAGGACAAGCCTTGCAAACTTGTCAACAGATTCTTCTTATATGCTTAAGGCTAATTGATGTCATAAAACAAACTCACCTACTTTTATAATCATCTAAGTAAAATCTTTGCTTGGAATAACTGGTTGTTTTCACCACAAGGGTGAGATAGTTGAATGTTGAATCCAAGAGATGATATTACTTGCAATTGACACAAGGTGAAAACAGATGGCAAGTGGCCACTAGAGAGAAGAACATCAAGCAACAAAAGACCACAAGAAACAACACTGCCTCAGTAAGGGAGTATAAAAAATTATTCAGTGAAGCATTAGGTAGTCTTAGAAGATCTATAACTTCTATGCCTTGTCAAGCTCATCAGAGATGAGGAACTCATAGTAATATCTTTAATGGAAATAACTATCAAGTATGGGATAATAACAAGTCATTAGATCCACATGTCTTGATATGTGGAGGTAGATGAAAGCAAGCTTAAAACCTTGTTTTCCAAATCCTTTTCATATGTAAGACTAACAGATGATCACAAATATTCAACTAAATATAACCATACAAATGATTTCATGTCCTTAAACAACATGAGATAATACCCACACTTGGAAACTGGTGGAAAACAAACAAATCAGATTCCAAAACCACACATGTTTTCCATTTGATCAAGTACTGAAAACAGCAAACATAGAATACAAAAACCTTAGTAAAATGTCAACCAAACTTGCTATGAGTTTCAATTAGGAAAATAACAAAGTCCATAAAAGAAAACAAATCTATTTCTTACTCAAAAGCATTGGGTATGTCATGGAATAAAATACCCTAATTGGGTGCATTTCATCACTATATATAAAAACACTACTCACTAGTGTTACCAAACCATTTTCCATAAGGGATTATACCTAAAAGTGTCCAACTATGATACACCACCTTGGTATCCACAAGATGGAGTGTATACTTTTATTAAACATGCTTTACCATAATTTTAAAGCCATTAAATAAATTAAAAGAGGAGAAAACAACAAAATCACTTAATCTAGCACCCTAAATAAAAAATACAAATATTAATAAAATTCACCAAAACAAAACATGGTGAGATGTAAAATTTGATGAGGAATTCAAATTTATTTTTTATTAATTTTTATGTCTACAAATAAACCCTGAAAACAGTGTTTTCTTCTCAGTTTTAAAGACAGAAGGACCTAGAGGTAAATAATAGAAACTTCAGGGGGTTATTGTAAGGTGGCATTTTATTTTCTTTCTTCTCCAACGCCGGCCAGAAGGCAGGGGCGGTGGAAGTCGCGTCACCGCCGTCGTGTCACCTCCTGCTTGCCGTTCTCGCGCAAGGATAAGGCCGGGAGAGGCCGTGACCCTCCTCTCTTCCTCTCTCTCACTCGCTCTCTCTCGCAATCCCTCTCTCTGTATGCTCTGAACCGAAGAACAAACCCTAACCCTAACTCTCGGGCCACCGGACATTCCCGTCGATTCCGGCCGCCTCGGGAGCAACCAAAGCCACGGGGTGATGCGCCTGGTCGAACTCTACCTCCTCGAGCAAGCCAGGGAGCTGGGATGGCCGGAAGCAGCAGAATCGGACCCTCTTCTCCAAGTCCGGCCG
This sequence comes from Alopecurus myosuroides, assembly GCA_028641055.1. Lineage (NCBI taxonomy): Eukaryota > Viridiplantae > Streptophyta > Magnoliopsida > Poales > Poaceae > Alopecurus > Alopecurus myosuroides. Next base: position 247,144,876 of record CM054058.1, read on the forward strand.
CCGGCCAATTCGGGATGCCGCCGTCGTTGTCGTCCTCGCCGGGCCTCCCCGATCACTTCACCGCCTTCCTCTCGCTCTGGTGAGCAACCCTGTATATTTCATTGAGTCCTAATCGCTCTGATTCGTCGTCGTCATCGAGCCACCGTGACCTCGCCGTGGAACCTCGCCGCCGGCGATGTTCCGGTGGTCATAAACCAGCGGCGCCAACACCAATCGAATCGTCTCGTCCTCAGCCCCTGGTAGAATTCAATCGCACCAATTCGAGCTAGAACCACCGATTGCAACCTCACAGTACCAATCCCCTCCATTGATGACATGGTCATGACGTCAGCATGATGTCATGAACATTTTTCTTTTTCTTTTCTTTTATTTTTTATTTTCAAATTCGAATATGACAGGTGGGACCCACCTGTCAATTTAAATATTGGCAGAAAATTAATAAACCCTATTAATTCAATAACTTTTAATCTAACAATCAGAAAAATATAAATAAAATATAGAATTCTTTAGAAAAATATCATATAAATGATTATCAATTTTTTAAAAGTATTTGATAAAGTTTAAAAATTAATATTTTCTTTAATTAAATTAAATCATTTAAAATTGAGAAAAATAGGAAATAATTCATAAAATCAGAAAAATACAAGTTATATACCAAAATGCTCCAAATGATAAATGCAACTCATTTATGATGTTTACAAAGTCATTTGACCAAGTTTTTATGTGTGCAATGTTTTGCCTAATCATTTAAATTCATTTAAAATTAATAAATTAATAACTTATTCCAATATTTTCAGAAAACATCAATTGATATACCAAATTAAAAAGAACAACATTTCCAACTCAAATATGTCAATTGTAAAACATTTTACTTATAAATGTCTATTAAAAGATTAGTTTTAGTATACCGAAAGTCTATAAATGTCTATTAAAAACCAGAGATGACAACCACATCATTATTTTCCTTATTAATAAAAACCTCATATTTTTACACCTACTAAAACCTATCCTCACAAGTCATTAGCAAATATTGAGATGATAGAGTTAGCTATATTAGTTCATCATTTTCAATTAAACTCTTTGTCATATGCTCTACACTTTTTGAATATAAAACAAAATGTGACTATTTTTTTTTCAATAGTTGTTTTCCATATGACATTGTCTTATTGCCTAACCAAGTAATAACCACTTCTAACTAAAGATGATAACAATTGTTTGCTAAGTAAAAGTAAAACACATGTAAATCTAAAGGAAGTAATAACCACATCACCACAAGTAATGAAACAATTCACCTAAAACCTGTGTGATTAAGATATCGTATCAAACGTGGCTTACACTTGAAAGCTGGGGTGTTTTCCAGGGTATTTCACGATGCATCTCATTACTATGCATGTATCATCCTTGCCATTGTTTTCTGTAGTCCTTAACAGGACTACTTTGCTATCTTTCAGATGTCGAGATTTCCTACGAGACCCTCGAACCCGAAGACATTGATTATTATGGTTAATTCAATCTCATGCAAGTTCATCACTTGCTCATATCCTTTGTAGTACTTCATAACAAACTAATTGCAAAAACCCTATCGTCTTATCACCTACTCTCAAAAGAATGCATGATCCTATTTTTTATAATAATATGACTAATTGAATGACTACCCGAGTGGTAGTGTTCTGTTTGGTGGGCGGATGGAACCATGGTAAGATGAATAGGTCAAAGGAAGGTTCCATCTGCACGGGAACATATTACCTAGGAATTAATCACAAATGCCGTCAGAACTCGGTGCGCCGTAAATACCGCGTTAACCATGGGTATTCTATGGGGGGAGTAAATCAGCTGTGATATTTTTCTCGTTCGCATGTCAACGGGCTGCCAGAGACGTACGCTGTAGGTTCTGCGGGACTACATGCACATGGGTGGGATCCCTTAATTCCCACGGACTCTGCGGGTCTATGATGGTCTGCCAGGGGCGCGTAGATATCCATCGTGAGGGGTGGAATCAGGCGTTCAACCTGCTGGCAGAAATGGGTGGGCATGCGTTGTGCGGAGAAGCACGGTTTGGCTTGGACCAACAACCGGGCCCCACACCTGAGTGGGAGTGGACAGGATCTCGAGCCTGGTTATGCAACATGGTCTTGGTCGTCCATGGGTAAAGTAACGCACCTCTGCAGAGTGTAAAAGGATGTGGCATGTAACCCCCTGTTTCGGGAAGGAACTGCGAACGCTACAGAAAAGGCAACTCCATGAAGCTCTAGCTCCTGTGATGGTCTGGCGGGCATAGTTTTCAGAAGTAAAAGCAATCTCTTGAAGAAAGTTTTACAAAACCTTGCATTAGCTTATGACTCTTTCGAGTCTGAAGTTGTAGTTAGTGCATCAAACTACCTCTATATATCATGAACTTGCTGAGTAACGCTTGTTACTCATTCGTTCCCGTTTGACCCCCTGCTTAGAGTTGAAGCCTGCGGGAAGTCGTCATCATAAAGCATCATCAACAACAACACTGATGGAGGAGGAAGCTATCAAGGTGTAGGTGGAGTCCATTATTATACTTAGTTGTATCAAGCCATAGATTAGGGCTGGCATCAGCCGTAGTGGATTTAGATCTGAGCTAGAGTTCTTCTCCAGCTTGGATCTTTGCATTGCTTCTTCTGATGTTCATTTGTATGAGATCTTCTTGATTCATCAAAGAGATTCTCAAGATTTTGTAATGAAGTTTGTATCCTATAGATTTGCCTAGACCTGCTATGTTTCTGTTGTACTACTCTGAGGGATGTAATATTCACGGATAAGTCCTTCTGTGAGTATTATCTCATCGACTTGCGCACTACACATGCAGTGGTGTGCTGGGTCGCCACAGTATGGGATGGTGTGATGCCTGACAATGCCTTCCTGCACACGATAATCATCAAAAGCATGCGAACAAAATTCGCCACCATTGTCAGTACGAAGCAACTTCACATTTCTCTCAGTTTGCTTTTCAATCATAACTTTCCACTCTTTAAAAGCAGCTAAAGTATCATCCTTAGTTTTCAGGAAATAAGGCCGAACTCTTCTAGAGTAATCATCAATGATAGTAATCATATAACGAGAACCACCATAAGAGGGCTTACGTGAAGGCCCCCACAAATCAGCATGTACATAATCCAATGTACCTTTAGTGGTATGAACGGAAGCATTGAAATTAACTCTCTTATGCTTACCAAACACGCAGTGTTCACAGAATGGCAACTTACTAATATTGCAGTTTTTCAGAAGTTCTCTCTTCACCAATTCTACCATACCATGTTCACTCATGTGTCCAAGTCGCTTATGCCAAAGGTTAGTTGTACTTGCATCATCATTAGTAATAACAGCAGCAGTCCCAGATAAAGTACTACCTCTAAGAATATATAACTTGGCAGAACTCATATCACCAATCATAACAATGAGAGAACCTTTTGATACCTTCAGGTGTTTATCCCCTCCGGCATATTTGTACCCGTCACAATCAAGGGTACTCAGCGAGATCAAATTTCTCGCCATGGATGGTATGTGTTTCACTCCCGTCAATGTACGTGTCATCAAACCATGGGTCTTGATCTGAACAGATCCAACGCCAACAATGTGACATTTGTTGCCGTTCCCCACATGCACAAAATCTCCAATATGCACAGCCTCATAAGAACTAAACCAATCTTTGTTACCGCAAATATGAAATGAACAAGCAGTATCAAGAATCCACTCATCATCACGAGTAACACGTGCAGCAAAAATAGCTAAGCATTCACCATACAAACTATTATCGCCAGCAACAACAGCAGCCTTACCATTACCATTACCGTCAGATTTATTTTTCGGTTGGTATGTACCATTCCTTTTCTCCTTCTTTAGCACTTTCCAGCAATCCTCAATGGTGTGATTGGTTTTCTTATAGTACCTGTAGAGCTTGTCTCGTCCTTTGGACTTTGAATGGTCCCTGTCCTTATCTTTGTTGCTGTTATAGTTGTTGTCTTGCTACTCAGGCATGCCTCGTACTTGCAATGCATCGCCTTTGGAGGACGATGTGTTAGACTGCACCATAACTTTCATCTTTTCCCTGGTCTGCAGGGTCTCACAAACTTCCGTGAGGGTTAGTTCACCGCGTCTTAATAGTATGGTATCACGCAGGTTTGTAAAAGAACTAGGCAACAAGCATAACAACAGAAGAGCCAAATCTTCATCCTCATATTTTACCTCCATCGACAAGTGATTCATCACAGAACCACCATCTTGCATCTTGAGCGAGAACAACTTCATCTTAACGTGTATCTTGCTGGTTAGATCCTTTGACATGCAGATCGATTCCAGCTTGAGCCACAACGCTTCCGCGGATTTCTCCTGCAGCACCTCTTGCAAGATATCATTAGATAGATGAAGTTGAATCAACGATAAAGCCTTACGATCTTTGCGCTTCTCCTCAGAAGTCCACTCCCTCGCTTCCTTATTCCCGAAAGCATTCAGCGCCTCATCAAGATCCGATGCTTGCGACAGAACCACACACATATTTACTTGCCACAGAGAAAACCTCGTCTTGTAGTCCAGCAACGGTAGATCAAACTTCATCGATGCCATCGCAAATCCCTAATCTGAAACAGGTCTCTGATACCACTTGTTACACGCAATAGCAAAACAACGATGAAATTAAGCAAGATCGAACCAACGGGGACACGAGATTTTAACGTGGAAAACCCTTCCAACAAGGAAGAGAAAAAAACCACGGGCGCCAGCCAGCAATACTTCACTATTTTTGGGTGAGGTTACAAATGCGCCGAGATTTACAATGTGTGGCTTATCCCGTGCGGCGGCTTATAAGAGGTATATAAAGGCGGTCCTGACGTAACTAGGTCGGTAACGGTGAATCCAACTCCAACTCGGTAACAACTCGCGTAGCGGAGGCCAAACTTTCCTTTACCTTTATATGAATTTGGATCACCACAAAATAATATTTCTGAAGGGATAAAAATCTAAGAAGCCCGGTGCAATCTTTTTTCAGCTCGAAGTAGTCATCATAGTTCCGAACACCATGCACAATTCGTCTATAGACTTATTTGTTCGTCCTAAAATGTCGGCGAAATTCACGAGGTAGGTATGTCGGCGTGACAGAAAAGTAGCCGTCCCACAAAAGCATGTGGCCAGTTGCTCTTTTACGATTCTTGTTCGCCTTGCGCCCTTTTCTTGATCCTCCATGCTTTGCATCGGCTTTGTCGACGAGCACCTCTAAAAGAGTCGCCATGACCAGCGTATTGTCTTCATCGTATGCAAGGCGGCGTCCTCTTCCAGCATTTGACAAAACATCATCTCATCATCACTATCCATACTCTATTGAATAAAGCGAAACATTAGCGGCAAGCCAGGGAAGTGAAACGGCGGTTCATCGACCTACGGCAAACGGCCGAACAACTTACCTGCGGGGTGGCAGCGAGGTAGAGGCGGATCTGGCTAAATGACCTGTGGCGGGGCACAAACCCGACGGGGAACGGCGGCGAGCAGCGACAAATCACCCTACGTCATATGTGCTCGACTCCTACGGGGAGATGGCGACGACAAGGGTGGCGGCGATGGTTTAATCGCCGACGAGAGAAAACGGCTGAAGGATCGGGGGCAAATGACTAGTGGTATATGCCGGCTTCTCCCTATGATGAGCGAGCCACTCCTGGCAGGTGGGCTGACCGGACAATGTCCAACGCCCCTAGGAAGGCCCCCAAGTTTGGCGGGTAGACTGTGGGTGTCGGACATAAATTTGATGTGTGGACACGTTTGGTGTGATATTGTGTGTGCTTTTTTTGGTCCGGACCTCCAATGGCTCCGGTGGAGATGCTCTTAGTCTATATAGAGTTAAAAATAATATGGTTATATAAATCTTTTGTAGTCAGATGCTAAAGATAGAGACTAGCACCATATAAATTTATAACTAAAAGAGCGAGCTTCCAAGAATGCCACACACACGATTATTATTTAACTTTTATATTTGCATAAACTTAAGCACATACAATTTTCAATAGCCCTTAACCATTATTAAATGTATAAAACATACGAAATCCTCAACAATTTATTGATGGTGCTCTTAACAAGATGGAATAAGAACAAGCTAGAGGCGCCCCACGTTTAACCGAAAGCAATCATGATGATCAAAAGGCAGAGTCAAAAGGTTTGCAAAACCGCGGGTTATTGATGAAGGAGGGGATTTCAAGAAATCCCCAAGTTTAAGGGCATCTCCAGTCGTCCCCCCAGAGCTCCCCAGGCGGCTTTTTTCGCGCCGGAAGCGGGGAATAGCGCCGTTTCCTCACCACTCGCTCCCCCCCCCCCCCCCCCCAGAATCCCAAATAGCGTCGTTTCGGCGCTATTTCGCGCCGCGGCACCTAGGCCAAATCCAGTCCGCTGGGTTCGGCCTGGGGGGCGAAACTGCGCGGTCGCGCGCGCGGGCCAGCTCTGTCAGTGACCCGACGAAAAAGCGCGCGAACAGAACCGCCCATGATCGTCTTCTCGGCTCGCGCGCGGTCAAAAGGTTGCCGGCGTTTATGGCGTGGCGGCCGCCCAGTGCATGCGCCCGTTCAAAGGCTGCCGGCGTAATGGCGTGGCGGGCGGTAGCGAGGGGACGCGCGCGCAGTAACTGCCCGGCCGCCTATAAAATCCTCCCGCTGCTCGCCGCGCTCGCCATTCTTCCACCGGCGCTCTCATCTCCTCTTTTTCCCCCTCGGCGCTCTCCCTCTCCCCCGTTCTCCACTCAGCGAAAAAATGGCCAGCTACAAGGACGACGCAGCGGCCAACGGCTTCCCACGCCGCCACCTTCGCCGGAGCGAGGCGATGGCGCTGTACCGCGCGGGCTACCCGTGCCCGCCGGACAGCCGCCTCCCGAGCTCCGACGCTGGGCAGAGCCGCTGGGCGCTCAGCGGCGGCGGGGTGCCCGTGCCTCCGCTCCCCAACACGGACGCCGAGTTCCGGCGCGCAATCCACGAGATGTGCGCCGGCATGGAGGAGGCCGACCGCTTCCCGGAGTCGGGCTTCGACGAGTTTTGGTGGCAGCAGCTCGCCACTCGCCGCGACAGGGAGCTCGCCTCCCTGAACGACAACGGGCCTGTCGACGGCCGCTTCAACGCCAACGGGCGCCGCCGCTGGTGGAGTGGCCCCAACCGCACCATTGAGTGGGTTGTGGACCACATCCACGCCGACGACGAGCCGCGCCTGGAGATGCCACCCCGGCAGAACCAGGCGTGGGAAGCGTGCCGGACGGGCGCCTCCTCGTCTTCGGCCACGTCGAGCTCCTCCGGCGCCCACTCCCTCTCTATCTCCCCCCCCCTTCCTGAACTCCGGCGCGCCAGCCCGCAGGCGTAGCGGCGGCGCCCTTCGCATCGGTGAGACACGCTTCGAACGCGAGGTTCGCCCGAAGACCGAGGACGCCGGCGACGACGAGGACGAGTGGCCCGACCAGAAGGTCGCGGAGCAACTCTCCTTGAACACGCTCCAGCCGCTCGACACCGACGCCGCCGCGACTTGGAGCCTGCGGGATAGCACCGCGGCGGAGCTGGAGCTCCAGCGCCGCCTGCTCGCGGAGGCCGAGAAGCTCAAGGCGGCGTGCGAAAAGGAGGCCGCCGCCGCCGCGGCCCGCCGCCGCGTCCCTTCCCCGCCGCCGACGCAGGAGGCCGCCTACATCGTCCTCGACCCCGACACCGACGAGGACGACGAGATCCAGCAAGCCCTCGCAGCGAGCAGGTGGGATGGCTGCGGCAACGCCGAACAGGGGCCGAGCAAGCGCCCCGGCGACGGCTCCGACGACGACGATGACGGCGACGACGACGTCGACTATAGCCAGGCCATCGCCGCCAGCCTCAGCCTTCAGTAGATTAGTTTTAGTTTAAATTTCCGTTCTAGTTTTTAAATTCGCGTCGAATATGTACGGACTTCGCCTAAATTCAATAAAATTCGCCTAGTTTTCAAATTTTGTTTGTTTGGGCCGAAACTTGGGCTCGGGGAGTGACTGGGAAGCCTGCCCCCCAGGTTCCAGATTAGCGCCGTTTGGCGCCGCGGCGGCCCCAAAACGGCGGCGTTTTGGGCCCTGGGGGGCGCAACGACTGGAGATGCCCTAAGGCTGGTCACAATGGGGAGTAAGAGCATGGTTAATAATAGAGCCGGCTGCTGGCTATAAGGTATTGTCATGTCATCTTATAGCCAGCTTATAGCCAACATGTACAATAGTATACTATATGCATGCACTATTTTGTCAACACATGGCCCACCTTACACTCTCACAAAGTGCCTATGAGCACGTGCAAGAGCTGGCTACTATTTTGTAGCCCTCTTCTATTCTCTCTCATCTTCTCTCTCATCCAACTAAGCACAAATATATTATTTAATTACTTATAGCCCGCTTATGGCATCTCCAATAGCTGTAAGATAGACGTTTGCCACATAGGATTTTTGATGATGTGGCATAAAATAAATGATGTGAGAGAGTGAGGTTGTATGTAGATTAACCAACGGCCTTTGCACAAGCTCCTAGGTAGAATAGAGAGAGGTATTGCACATTCTCTCACCTCCTATTGGCCAAACTACATACAACCATTGGAGTGGTTGTAAGATGTGTTGTTGGTTGATGACATGTCCAATTTTACCAACAAGCTAACCAACAAACCGTTAAAGATGCCCTTACATGGCCTTATTGTACTTGCTCTAACATAAGGTAGGAACCTACACACTTTTCTAGACTATGTTCCTACCTCCACAATGGGGAGTAACATGTATGTAGTGTCATGCAACAATGCATTTATTAGGCTATAGACTCATTGTTTCTTGGAGTGTGTGATGTTCCGGTAACTTAGCTAGTTACCACAAGCACCCTTCTCTTCATTAAATACGTGCCACATAAGCAAAATTGTATTGGAGTGTGTGATGTTACTTCTAAGTTCCTCCCCATTGTGACCAGCCTAAGGATATATTGTTCATGCTAATGAGGTTGATGCTACCTTGGATGTTTCTATAGATCAGAAGTACTGACATTAAGAATGACATGTATCATACTCCCTTCGTTCCAATGAATAAGCCGTGCACGCTTTTTAAGATTTGTCTTTGACCAAGAATTAATCCACATATCTAATAGTATTTGGTATAAAATCAATATCATTAGAAAGTGTTTTTCAATACGAATCTAACAATATCAAATTTGCACTATATAGTTAAGATATTGTTACTCAAATTTTTCAGTCAAAGTTTGTCTTGAAATGCGTGTGCGCCTTATTCATTGGAACAGAGGAAAGATGCATAATTCGGTGAAAAATATTCTATAGTTATCGCATTTTCTAGTTTTAGGCCCCAATTATAGAGTTTAGCACCGGGGCCTCGTGATCCTAGGCACGCCCCGAGCAAACTATGAGCAGGCTGGTTTCCCGTTGACTATATCCCTCGATGATTCAAACCGGTTGAAACATAGGCAGCCAGGCCGCAATAAATGGGTCACTTAAGCGGCAAGCCATCGCTGACAGGCAGCCAGCGGAGCAGCACAATCTCGCTGCACGCTGCCATGCATTCCGGGCCGGTGATCTACAAAGCCTACACGAAGCATCACATAGGCTTTTGTGCTACGCCCCGATCGATCTCTCATCAGGAGACAAATCGCAAACTAGCTGGCAAGGCGGGGTACGCTATAGCTAGCTAGGTAGGTTGCGCTGGCTCGGTTTAAAGCGAGCAAGCACGGAGCTAGTGACGGAGATACCGGCAAGCAGGAGTAGCACGATAGGAGCATGTCCTAGAAGAACATCGTGCCTGCAACTGCGTGCGCTGTGCATGCGATGCAAGCAGGCCTCCGGAGCAGGCCGGGGATCGATCGATGCCATTGCACGCCGTGTTCGTAGTAGTACCGCGGAATTTGGCCGGCGACCGGCCGGTGGATCGACCGAGACGTATTAGGACATCTCCAGCGGGGCTGCTCATTAGGCCCGGACTGGCCGGATTTGAGCAGGCCCGGGCAAAACAAGGCCCCAGCGGGGCTGCTCAACCCACGGCCTGGTCCCTTTTCAGTCCGCGGATGCTCAAATCTGACTCAGGATTTGAGCATCCCGCGGACACGAAACGGACGCGCGCGCTCGGTCGTGTCCCTTTTCGGTCAAAGAGGGTGGCCCGCCGGCCAGCGACCGCGGCTCGGCTACCCACGGGGTCCTATTTAAATGGGCCCCGCGGCCACGCGTCCCTCCCCACGCGCACCGCCTCCTCGCAGTCACCCACGCCATCACTGCCTCCTCGCAGTCGCCACCTCCTCCCCCCTCGGCTTCCTCGCCGCCGGCCATGGGCCGCAGCTGGCTGAACTGGGGGCGCGCCAAGAACGACCACGAGGCCGGCGGCTCACGCCGCCGCCGCTCGCCCTCGCCCTCTCCCCCGCTCCCACCTCCTCCACCCCTCACCCGCGTCCAGCGCGCCCAAGCCGAGCAGGCGCGCACGCCGCCGGCATCTCCCCCTCCTTCTTCTCAGGGCCCGGCGGCCCCATTCCTCCTGGTGCCCGCCAGGGTGCGAGAACGGCCGTACCTCAACAAGGTACGCTGCCAATGGTACTGGGATCGTGCGATCCCGGTGCCATGGCCAGATGTCCACCTCCCGATGGGTGGCATCTGAACAGGGACAGGATCCCTGTGCCGCCGGTACCGCGGTCGGGCGCGGCGCGGGAGGTGGAGATCCACCGCCGGCGGGACGAGCTGCCACCGGACCTGCGTGCCCACCCGGCGTTCGCGGTGAACAGTCCCCACTGGGACACGTGGTTCACCGACGAGCACGACCTGCGCCGCAGGTCGTACTTCGGTGCGCGCCGCGCCCGCGGGGAGCCCCAGCTCCCGCCGCCGTCACCTCCACGCCAGGCGAGGCGTGGAGCCGCCCCCAACGCCCCCTCCGCATTGGCGGCCGCGCCCCGGTCGTCAAGGACGAACCAGAGGAGGAACCTCCTCAATGGTACGAGGAGGAGGACGACCAGGACGTCGACATGGCCGAGCCAGAGCCCAATGAGGAGCTCCAACTAGCCATGGCCATCGAGGCCTCCAGGAGGGAGGCAGAAGCAGCGGCCGCGGCGGAGGCGCGCGCGCTGGAGGACGCCCTGGCGGCGGTGGCCGCCCAGCAGGCCGCAGAGGAGGCGGAGGCCCGCGCAGCCGGCGCGCGGGCTGTGGACGAGGCCGTGGCGGCCATCCACGCCCAGCAGGTGGACGACTACCCCTACGACGAGGAGGTAGACGACGACGGGCGCGATGAGAACGCGCCGGTGCCGGCCTGGTTCGAGCCCCTTGTGGGCATGCGTTGGAGGTGGGAGGCGCCACCACCTGAGCACCTCGTGCCGCCGCCCCGGCCGGCCACGCCGCCGCCGCGCACCCAGCCCCCCACGCCGCAGGGGGCCAGGGCCGCCCCACTGCCACCCCACCTCGCCCCCGAGACCCCGGACTACGTCATCCTACATGACTAGGAGCTCCGGGGGCAACTCCGGCCGCCGCCATGCCACTGGCCAGTGGCCGTCTAGCCCTAGCTAGACGTTTTTTTTATGTTTTTTATTTTTTTTTTAGGTTGTAAATCTATGGGCCCCTATGGGCCCTACTAAATCTATGCAATGTCCCTTTTGGTATGAGCAGCCCCACTGGGGGCACCTGGTCCGGTCCGTGTCCGAGGACAGCGGACGGCTGCTCAAACAGACAAAATGCGGACCAAATTGGTCCGTATTTGAGCAGCCCCGCTGAAGATGTCCTTAATGAGAGATTGAGGAAGATCGATCGATGATGCAGGTTCCCAGAGGGCGCGGCGGGCAGCACTGATCCATGCAACGAACAAAATGCCAAGAAAAGTAGTATATGGGCAGCAGCGCTTGCGCGCGTGGGCAAGCTGATCTGCAGCCGCTGAGCTATAGGTACGTTCGCAGGCGGATGTTCAGGCGGCCAATAAATAGCAGTGTATATTTGCTAGTATCGATGTACCTGCAAAAATGGGAAAGGATGGATGGATCGGGGATACACAGAACACGCAGAGCAGCTAGCTTGCGGGCAACCTATATATATGTAGGGCGCGCGTGCGGAGATCTACTCCCTCTAGATGACTCCCATCTAGATGTATTTAGACATATTTCAATACCAGATACATCTATTTGAGAGTCATCTAATATGGAACGGAGGGAGTAGCAGGACCTTCACCTTGCACATCAATACGCATGTCCTGAAGAAGAGACTCTGATCCATCCTATCAGGTTATGTACCCCGGTGCGTAGTACCATGCATGCTGTTTGATTCCCCTCTTCGACGCTAGTGACACCCACGTCGGGCGGCCACGCACAAAACGGCCGGCCCCGCGCTCACTGTGCCACCCATCCATGCACGCTCGATGGGAGACCCGACCTTGACAAGCCGTGGCGCTCGCGAAAGCACGCGTCTCGCTGTACCGGTGTACGCCCGCACAGCCCAGAGGAATAAAGTAAAAGGAGGACACCAGCATGCAGCAGCTAGGACTGGGCTGGAGGCTGGCCGGGGCCGGCTGCTCCGCCGCGAGCTAGCTTAATTAGCCACTGGCATGTAGGAGTACGTAGCACTGGCTGGCCGGCAGCGGCAGGATGGACAAGACAGGAGATCGCGAGATGCCGCTGCGTGCGTGCGTGCATGCATAGCCAGCTAGAACGCCAGTACTGCTGCTGCCGCTGCCGCGCGGCTCCAGGCCCGGTTTCCCCAACGGCATCGGCGCGTACGTACGTACGCGGCGTACTTGGATATGGATGGGTCGGCATCCGCGCGCACCCGGGAGTATCCAGCCACCGAGCGTGCATGCAGAGTGCGGGTGGCTGCTGCTGCTGGTCGTACGTACGTGCTGCCACATTCGCAAGCCCTCCACGCCACGCATCGATCTCCAGCCCGATCTGTCCCGTTTCGACTCAGCGCACAGTGGCACGGCCACGCACGCAGGTCTCAGGCACCACGATCCGCCGGCCGGGTGCAGTCCGCACACTGTGCATGCCCTCTTCCGTTCCTTTTGTTCTTGTACGAGTACTCGTAGCGAGCGGCTTTTCTTTCCGGTCTTGGTCACTGTGTGCGTGTTGTCACTGCGTCCGTCTGCGTGCCGTGGGAAGAGGAAGGATGTAAATGCATGCGGTGCCTGCCTGCGCCTTTCTGAAGCACGCCAATGCATGTTTCCTGCCATCGGAGTACGTACGTAGGCTTCGCGCGTGCGGCAGGCTACAGTCTTTCGGCACGTTGCATGGTGTTGTTCCGCTCCGTAACTGTAACTGTACGGGGCTATCCCTCGGTTTGAGAATTCTGGGGCTACTACAGCAGGTTGCGACTAATTTATATATACAGTAGTGAAGTTTTACAGTAGAACGACAGACAGGAAGAGTTGAACTATCACCAACTTGCAAGGTCCTACTACAGTCTATTGCAAGGTCCTACTATAGTCTAATGATAGCTCATCAGATGATTCACCTTAAAACGTATAGCATAATTTTCCTAGAGAATCAATTAAGTCGTTGTAGTATAGTGGTAAGTATTCCCGCCTGTCACGCGGGTGACCCGGGTTCGATCCCCGGCAACGGCGTTTTTTTATCATTTTTGCACTATGAAGAAAGGGTCAAGCCACGGCTTCAGGTCTTCAACAGTACATTTCTTGTAGGAGGAAGCTGTGATACCAGTAGGCAAATAAAGCCAATGTATACGTTCTACAGATGAAACCACAACTAGAATCCTTGTAGGAGGAAGCTGTGATACCAGACGGCAAACAAAGCCGATTGTTATCACTTATCAGTGCTCAAGAAGAAACCAGCCGAGTAAATTGTAAAAAAACACCACTTCTGATGCATTTTGGTGGGTTCTTGCCCGACATTTCTCTAATTATGGCAGTTTTTGCAATTTACTCAAGACGGCAGTGTTAGAGTTTATCTCTTTTATGTAACTAGAGGAGTTGTACCCGTAGGTACCCTCTAGAGCTCTTTTCCTTGTAGTCCACGATAGCCTCTAATCTTCCCCTGTATCTTTTCTTTCCTTAACAACTTTGTAACAACTTATGCCTATGGCTATATAACACGCAACAGCGGCCGAGATCAAGGCATCGCTTTCCGCAGCTTTCACATGGTATCAGAGCGTCCTCTCGCCTGACATCGAGTAACCCTAGATTAGACAAAAACCAATCTACCGCACCACCGAAACCTAGCCATGGCCTCTTCCTCATCGACGACACCCGGCCTCGGACAGCCTCCCTCCGAGAAGCTCACGAGGTCCAATCATCTCCTATGGAAAGCACAAGTTATTCCGGCCCTTCGTGGTGCACGGATGCTTGGGCTCGTTGATGGAAAAGAAGCCAAACCATCTGAATCGGTCATCGTCACCAAAGATGGCAAGGCAGAAACGGTGGCAAATCCGGCCTTCGAAGGCTGGATTGAGAGAGATCAGAGAGTTCTGAGCTACCTCCTCTCCTCTCTCTCGACAGAAATTCTCGCACAAACCATAGGTATGGAACATTCTGCAGAAGTCTGGGCACTCATCAATTCACTGTTTGCATCCAGATCAAAAGCAAATCGGACTAGCCTCCGTGGTGGTCTGTCCAACACCAAGAAGGGAGACCTGACGGCCGATCAGTACGTCTCCAAAATGCGTGGGTTCGCTATCGAACTCATAGCTGCCGGCCGCGACATCGACGATGAGGAGCTCGTTGAGTTCATCCTCAATGGACTTGATGAGGAGTACAATGGACTTGTTGCTGCGGTGAACGCCATGGACAACTGCACCGTCAACGACCTCCATGGCATGCTTGCCGCTCACGATGTTCGTCAAGAGATGCTCACCGGCGGCCCCAAAGACTTCCAATCCTCGGCCAACATCGCCAATCGAGGTGGAAGTGACAAGAAAAAGAAGAAGGATGGAGATGGCATCTTCGGAGGGGGTGGCGGCTACGGAGGATCGCCGCAGTTCCATAGCGGCGGCTACGGTGGGCCCCCTCCATCGCAGCAGTACGGCATGTACGGAGGGGGTGGTGGCTACGGTGGACTCCCCCCACCGTACGGTGGCTACGGTGGACCTCCTCCACCACAACAGTACGGCGGCGGCGGCAGCTACGGTGGGCCTGGCTACGGTGGGCCTGCTCCGCCGCAACAGTATGGTGGGGGTGGCGGCTACGCACGACCTCCACAGAACTACGGAGGTGGTGGTGGCTATGCTCGCCCACCCACGCAGGAATACTGGCGTCCCCCTCAAAACCCTCATGCCGATCGCGGTTGGCAAGGGGGAGGTGATCGCGGTCGGCGGTGACCGCGGTGATCGCCCGCAGCAGAAGGATGCCCAATGTCAAATCTGCAAGAAATTTGGTCACATTGCAAACCAATGTTTCTGGAGATACGCCACCGACAAGAGGGACCGTGCACCCGAGCATGCACCCGAGCGTGTGCCTGATCGTGCACCCGAGCGTGCACCGGAGAGGAGCGCCAATGCTGCCTATGCCTATGGCATAGACACAAATTGGTACCCTGACAGCGGCGCCACCGACCACATCACCGGCAATCTTCAGAATCTGATGACTCAGAACAAATATCCAAGGAAAGACACCATTCAAACTGCGAATGGTGAAGGTATGCATATCAGTCATATTGGTCATTCATCTATTGGTACCCCTCATTGTGATCTTCATCTTCAAAATATTCTACATGTCCCAAACACAACAAAGAATCTTCTTTCTGTTCACAAACTTGCTCTTGACAATAATATATTTCTTGAATTTCACCCTTGGTATTTCTTTATAAAGGATCGCGCAACGGGGAAAATTCTTCTTAGAGGGAATTGTGAAGGAGGTCTCTATCCAATTGTGTCATCTTCCCTCAAGCAAGTTTGTGTTGCTACCAAGCCTTCAACAGAAAGGTGGCATCATCGATTAGGACACCCATCCAGCTCAGTAGTTCAGCAAATAATAAATAAGTTTTGTCTTCCTCATGAGAAATCTTCTAGAATTGAGTCTATTTGTGATTCTTGTCAAAGGGCCAAGAGCCACCAACTTCCATATCCAATATCCACAAGTGTTTCTCTATTTCCTTTGCAACAAGTTTTTTCTGATGTTTGGGGTCCTGCCTCTACATCTGTAGGACGCCATAATTATTATGTGAGCTTTATAGATGATTATAGTAAATTCACATGGATTTATCTTCTCAAAAAGAAGTCTGATGTGTTTGATGTCTTCCATAATTTCATGCAGTTTGTTGAAAGAAAGTTTTCTAGGAAAATCATCACTATGCAAACAGACTGGGGAGGTGAATATGAAAAACTTAATCCCTTCTTTCAAAAACTTGGCATTTCTCATCATGTCTCTTGTCCTCATGCACACCAACAAAATGGTTCAGCAGAACGTAAGCATCGTCATATAGTTGAAGTTGGTTTATCTTTACTAGCTCATGCATCTATGCCTCTAAAGTTTTGGGATGAAGCCTTTCTTACAGCCACATATCTCATAAATCTTATGCCTAGCAAAGTTATCAATAACTCCACTCCATGTGAGCTCCTTCTAGGTTCTCCTCCTGATTACAAATCTCTTCGTGTTTTTGGGTGTGCATGTTGGCCCAATTTACGACCATATAATTCTCATAAGCTCTCATATCGATCAAAACAATGTGTGTTCATTGGGTATAGCTCGAGACACAAAGGAGTAAAATGTCTAGACATTCCCACTGGTAGAATTTACATCTCCCGTGATGTAGTATTTGATGAGAACATTTTTCCATTTGCCTCTCTTCACCCAAATGCTGGTGCTTTGCTTAGGAAAGAAATTCTATTGCTTCCTAAACATCTTATTTCCTATCATGAGGGTACAATTATGGATGGTCATATGACTAATGATGCAGCATATATGGATGCTCCTAATAATTTGCAGTGCACAGAAAAAAATTCTGCAGGAATCGGTGAAGAAACGAGTCCAAACGGAGCGAAATTGGTCCTTGATCATATGTCACTACGTGACAGGGGGACACGGAGCGATCCCGAGGAAGATATCGTGATCTGCTCGCGATCCGAGGCGAATCCTGCGGATCCCTATGCTGCTTCGCCTGGCGCGGTCTCCCCTGCTGTCTCGCCAGCCGGAGATTCGCCTGGCCCCGCCAGCAATCAGCGCCAGGATCCATCTGCGCGCGCGTCTGCGTCATCGACCGAGCCGCGCCAACCCTGCCTCGCCACGCGTCCAGGACCGCTGTCCCGGTCTCCTGCTGATCCGACAACCGTGTCCCTGGCTCCCGCAGCGCCCGGATCTTCTGTGGCACCAACAGGTGCTGCGGTGCAGCAGCTGCAGCCACACGGATTCCCTGCTCCGGCTCCTGCTGCGGGATCTTCTGTGACCAAGCAAACTGCTGTCTCACCTACACCGCGCACAAGACTTCAAAAGGGAATTTCACAGCCCAAAATTTTTAAAGATGGTACCATTCGTTATAATTTTTCTGTGTGTGCTTCAGGTGAACCAGCAAATCTAGAAGAGGCACTAACAAGTCCTGTTTGGCGCAAAGCAATGGATGAAGAGTTTGATGCTCTCATGAAGAATAAAACATGGCGTTTGGTTCCTTCATCTCTTGGTAACAAAAACATTATTGACTGCAAATGGGTATTTCGTATTAAGAAAAATCCAGATGGTAGTATTGAAAGATACAAAGCTCGTCTTGTAGCAAAAGGATTTAGACAGAGGTTTGGCATTGATTATGAGGACACCTTTAGTCCAGTTGTTAAAGCTGCCACTATACGTCTTGTTTTGTCTATTGCTGTTTCTCAAGGTTGGAGTTTGCGTCAGCTCGATGTCAAGAACGCGTTTTTGCATGGTGTTCTGGAAGAGGAAGTGTTCATGAAACAACCTCCTGGGTATGAAGATGACAAAAAGCCCCACTACGTGTGTAAACTTGACAAAGCCTTATATGGACTTAAGCAAGCCCCAAGAGCATGGTATTGCAGGTTAAACACCAAACTTCAGGAATTGGGATTTTCTCCTTCTCAAGGAGATACTTCATTATTTATTTATAATCAGTCAGGAGTCACTATATATATCTTGATTTATGTGGATGATATTATAGTCACTGGTTCATCATCTCATGCTATTTCCACTTTAGTTCATGATCTTAATCAACACTTTGCTATCAAGGATCTTGGTGATCTTCATTTTTTTCTTGGGAATAGAGGTCAGGAAAATTGCAGAAGGCATTGTTCTTACTCAAGAAAAATATGCAACTGATTTGCTAGCAAAACTTGGGATGAATCACTGTAAGCCATTCTCTACACCACTCTCTGCTTCAGAACCATTATCTCTTCATGAAGGGGACCTTCTTGGACCCGAGGATAGCACTAGATATAGAAGCATTGTTGGTGGTTTACAGTATCTGACATTGACAAGACCTGACATCTGTTTCTCAGTTAATAAAGTTTGTCAGTTTCTTCATGCACCAACTACAGTGCACTGGACAGCAGTTAAGAGGATTCTTCGCTATATCAAGGATACTATAACTACTGGTATTACATTCAGAAAATCTATGTCTACCTTGGTCAGTGCATTTTCTGATGCAGATTGGGCAGGATGTGTTGATGACAGAAGGTCCACAGGGGGGTTTGCAGTATTCTTTGGACCTAATCTGATTTCTTGGAGTGTCAGGAAACAAGCCACTGTGTCCAGGTCAAGTACAGAGGCAGAATATAAATCTTTAGCAAATGCAACTGCTGAAATAATATGGGTGGAAACTATTCTTAAAGAGCTAGGTGTCAAGCTCAAAGAGAATCCATGCTTGTGGTGTGATAATATGGGAGCCACTTATCTTTCTGCTAATCCTGTTTTTCATGCAAGGACTAAGCATATAGAGATTGATTTTCATTTTGTTCGTGAAAGAGTTGCTCAGAAGTTGCTGGACATCAAATTCATTTCTTCTAAAGATCAAGTTGCAGATGGCTTCACAAAACCACTTCCAACACGAGCACTAGAAGCATTTAAAAGTAATCTAAACTTGTATAAGTTTTGATTAAGGGAGGGTGTTAGAGTTTATCTCTTTTATGTAACTAGAGGAGTTGTACCCGTAGGTACCCTCTAGAGCTCTTTTCCTTGTAGTCCACGATAGCCTCTAATCTTCCCCTGTATCTTTTCTTTCCTTAACAACTTTGTAACAACTTATGCCTATGGCTATATAACACGCAACAGCGGCCGAGATCAAGGCATCGCTTTCCGCAGCTTTCACAGGCAGCAACTGCATCACACAACTAGAGCTCACAGGCGCCTTCGGATATAACCGTACATGAATCATTGATATAACCGTACATGAATCATTGATACTGTTGCGGAGATGGAAATCCGAGTGATTTTCATGGTAATACATACTCCAAGAAATGTATTTACAGTACCACCGAAACAATCAACATGCACTTCCAAGTTTATGGTCTGTCTCCGATCACTGAAACAATCGACATACACTTCCAATTTTACGGTCTCTCTCTGATGATGACCTACCGGCTCAGTGAGCGCAGTGGAACAAACATATGTGGCCGTTGAAACAGCAAACCAGCAGTCTAAATAAACTAAATGCCCACAAAACAAACACAAGCAAACAAGAGTGGACAAAATCTAGCATGATTTGAATGGGAACCAAGGTTTTAAGCGGATCCAAACTCAGCCATCCACTTCTCGTGCCGTTCGATATCAGAGGGCGAGACACTCTTCTGGACCTTGGCCAAAGCTTCTTCGAAGTCGCACATGGCCACCGGGTCCTTTGAGATATCATCCTTTGACATGTTCTTGATCTCGTCACGGGTCTTGCCTGCGATCTTTCGCCTCATACCGTTCATCGAAGCATCACGGCAAACATTTGTAAGGTCATCCCCACTATAACCTTCTGTCCTCCTGGCAACTTCGTCAATGTTAACATCAGCAGATACCTGTGTTCATATAAAAGCAGTAAGCAACAGGAGATATGAAACAGTTATTCATCATCAAAATAGATAACAGCAGGAATGATTAGTGAACAGTTCCAATTAATGAAATACCAAAGACATCACAACAAATAAATGATGACACAAGAAAAGATGAGCAAGAAATGCATTAGTAGTTTAGTACACCATACCTCAACCGTTCTAAGATTAATGTTTATGAGCGACTTTCTGCTTTCAAAACTTGGAAGTGGAATGTATATACGCTTTTCCAGCCTCCGCCTGAGCCAATCAAGATTCACTGAGTTAAAAAGCCATATGTGCCAAAAGAGTAGTAAAATAAATATAGTTCTAATAATTACATGTAGCTAGCACATTAACTGACAAAGAAAAGGCCAGGTAAAGTTAAATAATAAGTGATGTTGTTGCCACTGCAAAAAAAAAGTTTTTACAATAGACGGTACAGACACGTAAGACGGCGTAATAGCAGTCCAAACACCCAGATATGACCCTAGCCCAAAAAGGTAACACTGATTATAATGTTCGTGAATGATGTAAACTGTAAAGTACAATGTCTGCATTGCGCACGAATTTCAAGTTTTCAACCATGTATACTACTCTAGTCCTTCACCCAAAGTGTTGCTGCTTACATGCTTAATAGACTTCAAACTTAGAGCAGATATAAATCTATTTCTTCCAGGAAATTGCATTTATATAAGGCTTATGGCCTTGTGGACCTAACCAGTCACAATAAGTTACAAATGCTCAAGGCTCTGATTTTAACCCATAAGCAGTAACGTGAAAAATGAAGCATGAACTTAAACAAAGGATTCTTTGAATTTTTTTAAGGAAACATATGTAATACGTTTCACCTCCAGTGGTCTCTACCACAACTCAAGGAATCAATCATCTTGTCCAAAACCAGATATTATGCCTAAAGTTTTGATACTAACAGTACCACCTGTAAATTAATAAATGCAAATATCACTGAAAAGAGTTTGCCAACCTGAGTGCTTCATCAATATCCCACGGAAAGTTGGTAGCTGCCAGAACCATAACAATTTTCGGCTGACCATCTTCATTGGTAGAGCTGTTGTTAACACCATCTATTTGCACTAGCAGTTCAGACTTTACTCTCCTCGATGATTCATGCTCGCCAGAAGCTCTGAATAAATACATAAGCTGATAAATCTGGGCAAGTGGGCATAGTCTAATTCTAAATGAATAAAAATAAAACAAAAGAACAAGGAGTTTCAGATTTTTGTGTCATTTGCCTGTTGAGCCTTTTCGTTTTTTTGAGCAACCTGCAGGAGGTCTGCCTTTTCATTCAGAAGAGAATTGGCCAGTTCATAAGGAAAACTGGCTAAAGACCAATACAAGTGCACATATCAGCCCCGAGGCTGCGTATCAAGAGAGCCGGCAGCTCTGTCATCCCAACGACCAGAGTCGACACCCTACCCTAGAAACATGGCGACAAATCCGGAGCCACCGCTCCGACTTCCAAACCTCAGCAATAGCAACACACACCGGCCCCATGGCCGCGACCAGCCAAGCCGTCGACCATGTCACCCAAGCTACCAAGACGGACACCCTAGAAACTCAGAAGCGAAATCCGAAACCATCGCTCCGGCATCCACGCCAGCCACGGGGCTGCGCACCAAGTATGTTGTTGGCTCTGCCACCCAAGCAACCAAGGTCAACACCTCCTATACAAATTCAGGAGCCGCCGGTCTGGCTTCCACACCGGCCCCGAGGCCACAGGCCCGCCTAGTCGACAGCAGAACTCAAGGCAACAGCTACTGCCCTCAGATGACGGACCGAACCTCCAAGACGATGCCCTGAAGAGGGAAGTGGCGCGAGCTCCACCGAAGTCTGCTCCGGTCATGGCTGAAACTTGGGTTTTCACATGGAGAGTCCAAGGTCCAATGAAGAAGGAGGTGAAGGGCTCTGCGGCAACGCCTCCAAGAAGGGGAACGACATCCGAGGACGCCATCGTCGCGGGCAACGACCAAAGAAGTTGCAAGGCTTTTTCCTGAGCGAGCTCACCAAGCCGACCGACATTCCAGCCTGCCCAGCCAACCAGCAAGGGCAGCCGACCGACTGCCACCACCCGAGCTGCTACAGCCATGCACGCCATTCAGTTCGCCGCCACCATCGTCCACCACTATGGCCAGCAGAACCTCCATGGCATCTCACACCATAATGGCAGCCACCCCACCAGCCTCCAGATGTGGCAGCTGCCGCGCCGCCTTCCTGCATCCCACCATCACTACAGCCCCCAGCAACAGAGCGGATCTGGGAGGCCAGGACATAACCAGCACCACCCAGACCCCAGAGAACATGCCGCCGCTGTGCCTCCCCATCCACGCCACCAGGCCACAGCCGTAGAGCACCACACGCCAGCAGTCACAGACTGACCGGAGCCAGAACAACCTAGGCTGAAGCCTGCCACCGACCTTGCACCGAGTCCACCACCCTGCCGCCCTAGGTGACACCGAGTGACCAGAGCGCCACAAGAAGCTAGCGCGGAGCCGCCGGCTCTGCGGATTCCAGGGTCGCTGCGCCAAGAAGAACATAGGCTCCTCCACTCAGGAGCCCGGCGCTCCCTTTGGAAGACAAGCGTGAGAACCCAGTGGCTAGGGTTAGGGTCACTCCTGCTCTTATAAATTTTAAGCAAGAACACCTGGATCTCAGATGATTGCTTGTTGAGCTTGCAAAAATGTTCTCTTCTACAAAATGTAACTTACTTACAAAGCAAAACAATTAAGAATATCTTTATGTTCATGGTACAAGCTGTTCAGGAAGTTATCATATCTTGGCAGTCATCAATAGAAATTGAACTTGCATGGCAAACAGCAAAATGTATGTTCACATACCCACGAGATGTACATAGGGAGTCAATTTCATCAATGAAGATTGTACTTGGAGCATAGGCCCTTGCAAGTTCAAATAAACAACGGACCATGCGCTCACTCTCCCCCCGCCATTTAGAAGCCAATGTAGCAGAAGAAACATTAAAGAATGTTGTGCCACATTCTGTTGCCACTGCCTTTGCTAAAAGGGTCTTCCCAGTACCTGGTGGGCCAAACATAAGAACCCCTTTCCAAGGTCGACGAATACCCTGATCAGAATGGAACACGAAGGGACATGATGAGGCTAGATGTAACACAGAGACTGGATGTAAAAGGTTATAAGGGAGAAGATAATAAATTACTGATGTTACAAACTCAAAATGCAGTTAGGGTGATTGGATGCACATAATTTCAAATGACATTTTTCTATAACTGGTCGTACTTAAGAAAAGTTACTAAGTAATGTACAAATTACTCACATGCTATCAAATAAAGACAGCAACATCATCCTTGGCCATGATGTTAGATAGCAACAAGAATGTATGACAGGATGAATCAAATAAGAGACAGTTTTGTGCAAAGGTGTCAGGTGGTCCATACAATAGCATAGTCTGAAATTACAAATCATTACCTGAAAATACTCAGGCATCCAGAGAGGAAGCACAACCGCTTCCTCAAGGAGTCTTTTGGCCTCACTAAGTCCTGCAACATCATCCCATCTCACTCCTGGAGTCGAATCTAGAACATCTCTTTCAAGCATGGCAGCTAAGTCCCCATCCGGCCCATCATACTGTGACTTCTTTGACTTGCCTTCTTCGGCATCGCTACT
Organism: Alopecurus myosuroides; assembly: GCA_028641055.1. Taxonomy (NCBI): domain Eukaryota; kingdom Viridiplantae; phylum Streptophyta; class Magnoliopsida; order Poales; family Poaceae; genus Alopecurus; species Alopecurus myosuroides. The sequence goes on from CM054058.1 coordinate 247,168,425, forward strand.
CTGAAATGAAAAGATCAGAAAAATAGAAACTTCAAGAGATCTGAATGTCATATAGAAGTATTTTGCAGTTAACTATCAAGTAGAAGGATGAAAACCTCAACTCAAAAAGAGATGAATGTTTTTTTACATGATGTAAACATGAAGATTCAGTTCCTTAATTTAAAAAATAACAATAGACGCTTGGTGATTTTAACATCATTCTTGTCGTGTTCACCATCATACTTTGCCCCTATAAAATATGAACAGCGAGGAGTACAAATACATGATGATGGTATTCCTCCAGTAGATTTAAAACAACAAAGTGTTGTTTTCAACAAAAATAAAAAGGCATGTTTTCTCAGTATGAAAAGCTAAGTAGTTTTAGGAACAAATGGAGAGCCCAGCTTAGCTGTATACAAAAGGTAAGGATGCAGAAGTGGGATCCCGCTTATCCCACTTATATTTCATTTGTGCATTTCTAGTGTAAATTTTTTGGCACTAGAAATCAACAAATGAACTATAAGTGGGATCCCACTTTTGCATCCCTAACAAAAGAAGAGCTAAGTTGGACTGAGTGGCATATGTGATCGACTTCAGCAGTACCCTGCAGAAAATTGTCAACTCTACTTTCAATACACCAAAAAGGTATGCTAGAAATAACAGATCTACAAACATTTGAAGCCATACTCATACAAGAACTACTATAAAAGAAGTGTGTATCGTATATTATATTGTGAAGCTTCCTTCTTTTATGAAATATGCAGATAGGTAGGTAAACAGTGCAAAAAGAAAAGGAGGCACTACAAGACTAACATATTAAACATATGCAGAACATGTATATTATCTCATTCACGGGTGCAGACAGAGGAAACGGACAACAGCAACAAAGTATATTTGTTTAAATAAAGATTTCATAGTGTACAGTGTATTTGGTTGACAGAAATTACCGCTGAATCACCCTTGCTTGAACTTGATTTTCCTTTCCTCCCGCCAGTGCTAGAAGCAGTTGATGATCTTACCGCAGAGCTTGATTTACTCCCGTTGGGTTTTGCACCACGGCTAGGTGTTCCAGTCTTCGATGGACCCCGTGCCCAAGCTCCATCTTGGGAGGATTTTTTCGCACTAGATTGGCCTCTTGCTGACCTTCGGGTTGGTGTATCTCTTGGAGGCGGCGCCCACACATCAGGGTCATCAAAGGTTGGTGGCGAGGATGTTGGATACTCATCCAATGGTTGGAACAGAAATGACTTATTAGAGCGAATAGGAGGCGATGAGGACCGCATTGTCCCAGGAGCTTCTTTAAAGGACTTCAATTGGGCATCAAGCTGCCTCACAATCTCTACCTCTTCATTGATAGCTTGCTTACATTTCATCCATTTTGTGCGAATGAAACTGTCATCCAGATTAGTCAGATGCCTGCATGATCAAGTCTTATTTATCAGAACATGAAGGAAAACAAACAAAGTGCATTTATACTAATATAAAGAAGCAAGAAAGGGAAAGTGCGTTATCTAAGTTTATAATATAGCATTCACCGCATGAACATTTTACCTTCAAGTATGTAAGACTAGTCATAGTGGGGAGTATCATACACAAGTATCATGCACATGATACTAGTATATGTTACTATCTCTATAATGCATAGTATCTTATAGTAGTATCATAATATCATTCTATTTATTATTTTGTAGAATCTCAATGCAAATATGTGTACAAGATTTACATGCAACTTAATTTTCTAGTTTTACGTGTCATGATACGGTATCTATCTATGTTACTCTAACCATCTCTCTCCTCATTAATTACCTGCCACATCAGGTTTTTAGTGGGTCCAAGTTGCATGATACTAGCTATGATACCACCACTATGGCTAGTCTAAGCAATAATCAAATGAACAAGAATATGAGCTTATTTTTCTTTGGAACGATTGCACAGTGCAACTCAAAGTTGACCAGCTAAAGGCTGACCTCTGGCGTGGATGCACTGTTTTAGTGAAAACACCCCACTATTGTTTTGAAAGTCTGAAGATGAAATAAAGCATTGAGGTTTGTTATGTGCAACCATGCAAAAGCTCATTATCACTTCTACAATAACCATGGTGCCTTATAAGTTATGAATTCAACCGAAACAGGTTTTACGTGCATCGCTTGATATTCTGAAGCACCAAAATCATAAGCTACTGCAGCGCTCTCAACAATTCTAAATCTAAAAACAAACCAAGCCAGAGCTATCGAATCAAAAGTTTCCAAAACTTGCACCAAAACACGATTACCTAGAGGCATATGACGGCAGAACGGTGAAAATAGACGATGATTTCCTCAACCCTAAATAATGCATAACGACAGTAAGACTTCTCACTCAGAGCAAAATGACTAGAACCCACTACACGGAAGCAAACAAATGGATCATCACCGGACAAATCCGAAGATCCTAACTGGTCTGACCTCGCGAATTACACATCTAAGTGCACAAGAAAAAAAAAGAATTCACATCTAAGTTGATTTCTTAAAATTACGCCTGATCCATCAAGAGCGGGGGTGGGGGATAGGGGCCGGGGGGGGGGGGGGGGGGGGGGGGTATACTCACTTGTTGATCTGCGCGAGGGCACCATCGAAGAATATGATGGAGGTGTCGTACAGACCCTCGAGCGCGTAGTCACGCGCGTGCTTGAGGTGGTCCTGCAGCCCGGCGAGGGGGTTCGACATTTCCTCCGCCGCCGAGGTACGGGGCAACGGACTCGCCCAAGCCCGCGCGGGGTGGGAGGAGAGCAGGATGCACACGGGTGGATGGAGAAGACGAGAGCTATCCTGTGATTCGAATTCAGAGACTAAAGCAGGTCACAGAGGAGAGACTACGATGGCCCTGTCTGTCTGTTGGCGTCCTAGACTTACTTGGGAAGAAGAAAGGAGACTCTCTCTCACTGTCAGCGAACTCTCATCCGTGTTATTTTTTTATCGTCGGTTGCATTTGCTACCAGACCTAGAAAAACAAGCACAAAACAATAAAAAAATATAAAAACATTTTGAAGGTATCATCCTACCCAAGGACAACTGGCTGGAGTACGCCCTCCAGAACCAATTCAAAGCCTCCAACAACATGGCCGAGTACGAAGTACTCATTCATGGCCTCAAGTTGGCCAAAGAGTTGGGCATCCAGTGCATCATGTAATTCGGTAACTCGGATTTAGTGATACAACATGCCTCGGGGGGATTGGGATGCCACATGGTCGGTCTACCGTTTCTTTGTCCAGCAGCTTTGCGCCTCATTTGAAGAATGTTTTTCCACCACATCCCCTGAGACAGACGATATGCTTTCCAAGCTGGGCTCTACACGGAAAGCCATTACACCAGACATCTTACTCGAGCACCTGCACAATCCTTCAATCACACCCTCGTCGGACTCAAACTCCATCATCCTGGCAGCAGATCCCAACCACCCAGCCAGCCAGAAGGGGGGCTGCAGGATACGCGTACCCGAGAGTTGTCGGCTCCACACCGCCAGCTACATGGCCCCTCACACGGTCGTCCCCATGTTGATCGACAAAACTGAAGACCCGGGGGCTGCGTAGCCGGCCATGTTAGCCGTCTTCGTCATCGAGGCAGTGCCCTCCTGGACACAGCCATACATCGACTACCTCGTACGCAATGAGCTCGGGACAAACGAAGTCTGCGCAAGACAAATTCAACGTCGAGCCCGTGCATATACCATCATTGACAACGAGCTCTACAAGCATAGTGTAGGCGACATCTACCAGCATTGGGTCGATCCAGAAGTCGGCCGAATTGGCCATCACGCATCATCAAGGACAATCATTTCAAGGTCATGCGCTACGTTTTCTTCTGGATCATGGCCATATAAGATGCAGAGCAACTAGTCCATGCCTGCAACGGCTGCTAGCGTTTTCGGATGCAGAAGCACACATCGGATGTGGCCCTACAAACAATCCCAATCACCTGGTTGTTTGTCATCTGGGCCCTCGACATGGTCGACCTATTCAAGACGGCGCGAGGCGGCATAACCCACCTGCTGGTAGCGGTGGGCAAATTTACAAAGTGGATCGAGACCAAGCCGGTCAAGAATTTGGACGGCTCCACAACTATTACTTTCTTCCAGGACATCATTTTTCGATACATCTACCTGCACAACATCATCACTAACAATGGGATCAACTTCGCCAAGGGCGCCTTCGTGTGTTTCTGCAGTAGACGAGGCATCTGGCTCGACCTTGCGTTGATCTCCCACCCCCAGTCCAATGGCCAGGTGGAAAGATATCAACCATTCTTTATCTCTTCCTCTCAAAGAGAAAAGAAACAATTTCAGTTTAATAATATCTCCATCTACATTCTTGTATTTTTGCATCTCACAAAGTTCAACAAAATTATTAAGGTGAGCAGCAGCATCATTAGAACTAACACCAGAAAATTGCTCTCTCATAACAAGATTTAACAGTGCAGGCTTAATTTCATAAAAATCAGCAGTTGGAGCAATAGGTGTACTCATAAAATCATTGTTGTTTGTGCTAGTAAAGTCACACAACTTAGTGTTTTCAGGAGTACTCATTTTAGTAAGATTAAAAACATGATAAAAATAATAACTAGAATAAGAACTATTTTTTGTGTGTGTTTTTTATATAAAGAAGCAAAAAAGACAAAATAAAATAAAATAAGCAAAACAGTAACAAAGTAAAGCATATTGGAGGTGAGAGACTCCCCTTGCAGAAATCCTCTTCCTCCTCGGCAACGGCGCCAGAAAAGTGCTTGATGCGTGTGGACACATGTTCATTGGGAGACCCCAAGAGAAAGGTATGAAGAGTGCAACAACAAGTTTCCCTAAGAAAGAAACCAGAGTTGAATCGACCAGTAGGAGAAAGAAATCACTTCTGAAAGTTGTTGGCAGCTGATGTTGGCAGAGTGCACTACTAGGCTCAGCAGCTACGTGGAATCTCCACACAAAACAACCAAGATACTTTGTCCCAACGAAACAGTGAGGTTGTCAATCTCACCGGTTTTGCTAACACAAAGTATTAGATGTATAATGTGGAAAATAGTACTTGTTTGCAGTAAATGAAAAGAAAACAATGGTTGCGGTAAAGAAAATAATGTTTGCAGTGGTTGTATTAGGAGTGTAAAAGAATGGACCGGGGTCCACAGATCACTAGTGGTGTCTCTCCAAAATAGATAGATAACATGTTGGGTAAACAAATTACAGCTGGGCAATTGACATAAATAAAGGATGCACCGTAGTGCATATGCAAGACATGATGATTACTATGAGATTCATGCGGGAATTACAACATAATTCATAGACCGGTATCCAACTGCATCTCTGACTAATAATCCACCCTCAGAACGTAATCCAATCAGACTTTGGGTATTAAGTTGCAAGCAACAGATTATTGCCTTAAGTAAAGTGCGTAATGTAAACAATGAAAACATTGTTGTTTTCTCCCTAATGCAACAACACATCCCCCATCCGTCACGTTTCTGTCACTCGAGCACAGATGAAAAGGAAGCATGAACTCACTATCGAGCATAAATATTTCCTCTTGGAGTTACAAACATCTACTAGTAACGGAGAGCATGCAAGATCATAAATAACATAAACATGATAGACCGATAATCAACATGACATAACATTCAATATTCATCAGATCCCAGCAAACACAACATGTAGCATTACAGAGAGATGATCTTGATCATGTTAGGAAGCTCACAAGATCTAAACATGGTGGCATAAAGAGGACAAGACAACTTAGCTACTGCTATGGACCCGTAGTCCAGGGATGAACTACTCACGCATCACTCCGGAGGCAGGCATGGCGATGTAGAGCCCTCCGGTGATGATTTACCCTCCCGGTAGGGTGCCGGGGAGAGCTTCAGAACCCTCCCGAACTATTGTTGACGATGACGGCGGGTACGGAACTTTTCGTGGATGGAGGCTTGGGTCTTTAGGGTTAACCCGGGGAGGAGCTTAAATAGGCGAAAGGGCGACGTTGGTGGGTGGCCAGGGGGCCACACCACCTGGTGGCGCGGCCAAAGGGGCGCGCCACCCTATGGCGTGGTGGATCCAGGGCCCCCCTTCGGGTCTTCTCCGTACTCCGTGTTCATAACATAAATAGAAGACCCTGGGATTTTGTTTTGTGCATTTCCGAGAATATTTCCAGAACAACTTTTCTGAAACCAAAAAGAGCAGAAAACAGGAACTGGCTCTATGGCATGTTGTCAATAGGTTAGTCCCAGGAAATCCATAAAAATTATGTAAAGTGTATAGAAAACATGTAGCTTATGGCATGAAAACAACATGGAACATCAGAAATTATAGATATGTTTGAGATGTATCGGTGGGTTGAAATTGTCTCTGCATTTGATCCCACTACTGAGAAACCGGCACAGAAGATCCCGCATGGTGGAACCGAGGCGTCGTCGCTTGCTTCGCGTGGTAGGTTGTCAGAACGACAGGACGTGACGAGGCCATCCACGACATCACGTGCACAACTGGTTGACCGGAGCGCTCGAGGAACGTCTCCTCTGCAGCCAGCTGGGTACCTCAGAACCAAAAGAAGCAAAATAGGAAGCACACAGAAACCTTTCGGCTCGGATCCAGCCGCAAGGCTCCGGCGTGCTCGGGGGCTAATGTCGGGGGATGACCCCGAGGTGGCCAAATGATGCACAAAATATTTCCATTGAAGTATATAGTCAGGTCCCTCTGGCGGTTGGGCCAAATCCTATTCCCCTTCTTCGTAATCCGGCTGCCACTACATCCGGTTGGCTGCGGATCAACCCCGGTAGCCATAAGTCTCCTCGATGAAAGGACATTGTCCCTAATCTTGTTTTTAGTGTTTGATCACAACATATGGAAGATCTAATGTTTTCCCTAAGTATGTTCAGAGCCTATCATGGAGAAATACAATCATACACCTCCTTGGACATCCATAAGATTGACAGCAAAAAGGAAGAAAAGAAAAGGGAAAAGGAAGAAAAGAAATGGGAAAGGAAGAAGAGAAAACAGGGGAGCCGGCCTCCCTGGCCGGGCTCCTAGGCTGGTCTGCTCGAGTTGTGCCTCGGCCCCAGATTGCCCCACGCCGGCCCCAGGCCGGGCACGAGGTCGGGTGCTCCCGGCGCTGCCCCGGCCCTGCTTCGTCTCCACACCGGCCCCAGGTCGGGCCAGCTCCAAGTCGGGGTGGGAAGGGGTGCGCCGGCCCCATACCGGGTGCCAGCCGGCCCCACAGTGGCTTGAGGTCGGGGTGGGATCGTGGTGATGTCCAGGCCGCGCTAGCCTCCCCCCTAGGCCGGGGTGCACTGCAGTGAGCCCCCCCAACGACCGTTTTTCTCTCTCCGGTATAAAAAGAGCTCATCCTCTACCTTTAGAAACTGTCAATTAAAATCACTCTCTCCACCATTGATTGACCACACTCAAGCATCTCCCCAAATCCCCAACCAAAGCTCGTGATACTTTGGGATTTGGAGGAGACATCCCCGATCTACAACTCCACCAAGCCGATTAGAAATCACCCCACTCATCCCCTAGGGATCTTGTTGTTCTTAGTTCATCGAAGCCAAGAACCTTGTTGCTCTTAGCATCGGAGCTTGGAGCCTTGTTGATATCCCCAGAGCTGTTGTGCTTGTGGATCTTGTTTCTCGAAGTCTTGGTGGATCTCGGGATTTGGTGAGGACCCTCCAAAGTTGTGGAGTGTGCCTCATCCTTGTAAAGGTTCTAGTTGTCAACCTCAACGACAACATAGTGATTCGAGCCTCTCCACATCGGTGGAAGAACTCGAAGGAGATACGGTGTGCCATTTGAGGGCTACTCGGTGTTCCACTTTGGTGGCACCGCACCGCTCCAACGGAGATTAGCTTCCATTGGGAAGTGAACTTCGGGATAAATCTCCGCGTCAGTGTGTTCGGTTATTCCTCAACTTACCTTTACTTGTTGCTACTAGCTTAGTCATATATTCACCTTGTGCTAGTTGTACTTGCTCAACATATAGGATTGTTCACCTAGTTGCATAATCTAGAGAATCTATATGTGAGCACTATCTTGTTAAATCGAAAAAGAAGCTAAAATTTGCAGTTAACCTATTCACCCCCCTCTAATTAACCTCTCGATATTTCAATTGGTATCAGAGCCTCGTCTCTTTATTAAGGTCTTTACCGCCTAAATAGGAGGAAAGGATTGTCAATGATCCCGTCACCATGGAGGGGATTCAAAAGTTAATCCAAGATATGATTGATAGCTCCGAGAAAAAGATGGAGGGACTAATAAAAGTATTGACATCTACATCTAATCAATCTAGAGAGAATGTTGTCTTAGATTAACATGGAAACCCCATTCCATCTAAGGAAGGATCCGCAACATCGGCACCTGTAAATGCTAGTGGTGGAAACTCCTTTGGCTTTGCTTATAACAATGCTCGTAATGTTCAATATCCACATGTTAATCATCTTGGTCCACCTCCTATGGTGGATAGGCATCGTTTTACTAATTGGAAAGCTTCCATGAAGTCTTACATGTGCAGCTATTCAATGCAAATATGGAGAATTGTTGAAAAAGGGTATGAGCCAAAGGATCCTTTGAACTTATGCTCAAGTGACATCATAGATGAGCAACACAACTCTCATGCCTTGCACATGTTGGAGAAGGCAATGGAAAAGGAAGGAGTTGAGCACATCTGGGCTTTCTCAAGTGTGAAGAAAGCTTATGATTGCCTTGTTGATATGTTTGACGGCAACATCAACCTTCAACGATCCAAGAAGTCAATCATCCAAAGACAAGTTGAACACTTTCATTTGAGTGATGGAGAGAACATTGAAGACATGTTTAGAAGACTCAAGGATCTCGTAAGTGACATGAGAGATTGTGGATTCAAGGATTGTACGAAGAATTGGGTCAAGGAGAAATTCCTACTCACCTTGATTCCATACAATGAAAACATGGTGATGAATGTGCAATCAAGGGATGATTTCTTGGATCTATCCCCCAATGATGGTTTGGGTTTCTTCCTCACTCTAAAAGTCATGAAGTAAACCTCGGATGATGTCATGGCCTGTGTAAACGGAATGAAGAGACCCTCTCTTTCCTTGAAGGCCAAGGCCATTCCCCATGAAGAAAATGACTCAAGTGATGATGGTGGATCTACTCATGAGGTCTCCGAGAAAGAGATGAAGACATCACATGAAGAATGCTTGGCCTTTTCTCAACACAAGTGGTGTAAGAAGGGAGACTTTAGATCAAATTCCACCAATAATAAGGGGAAGGAAGTCTCAAGCATGAAGAAGGCAAGAACTTGCTTCAATTGTGGAGATTCCGAGCACTTTGTTGCCGAGTGCCCCTTCAAGAGTAGAATTGAAAATGGTGGAAGACTTATCAAGAAATCCACTTTCATTCCCAAGTCCAAGAACTTCATCAAGAGAGGCCCTCCTAGGGCATTTATTGCAAAAGAAATTGAGTACACGTCCGGTGGTGAAGAGAGTGATGGTGAAGGTGAACAAGTATGTATGGCGGCCATGGCTAGGGGCGTCGTACCTCCTAACTTAAGCTCTCTATTCTCCAACCCTAATGACAACAAGGGTCCCTCAAGTCACAAGTGCTTCATGGACAAGCGTATATCCCCAAAGGTGACTCCTACACTCAAACTTGCAAACTCTTCTACTCCTTCGCTATTAAATTGTGTTGAGGAAGACCCCTTGATAAACTTTGTGGAGAAACTAGAAGGAGAAACTAAATATATCTTTGTCTATCTCATGGATCAATTCAGTGAGGCACATGGCCTCATTGATGAACATTAGGAGAGAATAACTTTACTTGAAAAGTTTGCTCGTGATGATGCTAGTAAAATTGAGGAGCTTGAGAAAGCTCTAGATGAATCACATTGCTTTAGAGAAAGCATAGAGGAAACCTTTGCAATTGACATAGGCTAAAGTAAAACTTGATTGTGAGCATGCTTTTGCTAAGGTAACGGAATTCATGGCCTTAAATGATGCAACTAACCAAGGTTAAAATTAACTCATTAAAGATTTTGATAAGCTTAAAATTGATCATCGAACAATTTCAAATGAGCTCAAGACCTTAAAAGGGTTAAAAAATGTAGATGAACAATCTTGTATTACTAAACCTTTGTGTGTCAAGGCAACTCTCATTAAGGAGAACAATAGGTTGAAGGCAAAACTCAACAAAGGTCTTTCCACATGCATCTAAGGGCAGAAGAACCTTAATGATATTTTGAGTAATCAAAAGAGAGTTATTGGCAAGGAAGGCCTTGGTTTTGGTTCCACTTCCAAGGTGGCATACAAGAAGAAGTCAACTCCCTCCACTAACTCTATTGTTTTTGTGAAGGAGGGGGGAGTTGGATAATGATGAAGATGAGATTGATATGATTGCTAAGAGTATTGTTCCTAGGAACACTACTACTCTCAACAACTTTGCGGGAAAGTATAACCCATCTTATGTGCTTCTTAAATCTATTGATGGTCATGTTTATGCAAAATATGTTGGCACCTCATATGGTGATGATTACAAGCATGCTATTTGGGTTCCTAAGACCCTTGTGACTAAAAAGAAAGGATCCATCCAAAAATGGGTACCTAAGACAAGAAGTTGATTCATTGTAGGGTTGAATTTCCGGTGGAACATCATGGATGATTGATAGTGGTTGTTCCGCACACATGACCGGAAGAAAGAAAGTGTTAGATGATTTAAAACTCCAACTTCTCAAATTTTCTCATGTAACTATTGGTGATCGAACTTAAGGTATTGGGACATGGCAAGGTGGTCATTTATCTGTAACATCCCAAGTATGAAAAACATCCATTAGAATGTTTTGCTCTCTGTTATTTTATGTTTTGCATCATGACATCATGTTCATTGCATTTGTTTTCCTTTGTTTTCCTCTGTTTTTCTTTGTTTTCCTTTGTTTTCTATTTGAATTTCAAATCAAATTTCATACTTGTGATGTTACAATTTCCAAAATGAATATTCAAATCAAACCAATTAATTGTTTCCATTAAACTATAAATTTCAAACCATCAAATTGTTTAAGTTTCAATAATTCATTTAATAGCAAATTCACTTAATTCAAATTCCTTTTCAAATTCAATTGCATTTTCCAAACAGCAACCCTTTTGAACTTTATGAAAATTACAAAACAATTCTAATCAATTTATTTCAAATAAACTTGAGAGTTCAACCTATTTAAGTGATTCCTTTTAATCATTCATTTGATATCAAAAATTCATTCAAATTTCAACCAAATTACAAACAGCAAAATATTTTGAAATATTTTTGAAAATAAAAGTTACACAATGTTGCTGTTACAAAAAATTAAACTATACAAAAATTACCTCTAAAATTTCTAACCCTAAAGAACTAGTTTTTCTTCCCTTTTTCAAATCAGCAAATAATTTGAAATATGTTGTAAAACAAAAGTTGGCAATTGTTGATGTTACCCTAAATAACCTATAACAATTTTTTTCTAAAATTTTCTAACCTAAACCCTAGCCTTTTTCTTCCTTTTCAAATCAGCAAAAAAAACAATCAGAACAAAAAAATAAAAACAGAGCAAGGGAGAAGGGGCAGGCCAGCATGCCCAGCCCACCATCCTCTCCCTCAGGCCCAATACCTCCCTTACCTTCGTCTTCCTCGTACGGCAGGCAGATGCGCCTGTCCACGTTGCAGAGAAGGAGCAGCAACGGCTGCAGCTCCTCCCCCCTCCCTATAAACCCTAGCCCGAGCTCGAGCTTCTGCCCTAACCCTAATTCTTCTCCCTCCTCTCTCTCCCCCCGCCTCCATTTTCTCTTCTCCTCTCTCTATCCCTCAGCTCCCTCTCTCTGAATTTTTTTTCCCCACCGAAAGCCACCACCTTTCCCTCCGGCGATCGCCGCCGTTTCTTTGCGCCACCGTGCTGGGAAGGGGCGGGAATGGACCCCCCTCGCCTCCCTCGTCATCCCCCACCCGTCAGCACGGACGGGGAACCACCGAGGCGCCGCCGCCATCCTCGATTTCGCCGGCGACCACCTCTGCACCGAGCGTGGTGGTGCTTCTCCTTCAGGTCGAGGTGATCTCCCTCCCCTCTCGCTACTCCCTCTCCTCCTCCCCTCTACACCCGTAGCACAGCCACGCGCACGAGTGCGTCCGCAGCACACGCACGGCGCCCCACGGCGAGTCGCAGCAGCGACGAATCGCTGTCCGCCGGCGGCCTTCCGCGACCGTCAGGCAGTCAGCTAACTAAATCTGTTTTCAGATTCAGTTAACAGCCTAACTGAAGCATATCCCCCCCCCCCGCTGCCTTACTATCAACAAGCGATCGCTCACCGCAGTGGTAGCAGCACCAAACGCGCGCACGGGAGGTCTTGGGTTCGAGTCCCCCTCCCGCAGATAAAACCAAACTTTTATTTATTTTTGTTTAGTTACAGAAATTTGACAGAATTGCACACAGGTCCCTGCCAGTATTTAACTTAGCCCCTGAAAATATTTTCCAAGTCCCTGGATGTTATTTAATTGGCAGAATAGTACGTACACTTTAAAAATGCATAAATAATTCATTTTAACTCCAATCTCAACATTTTAAATATGTTTTCAATACCAAATCAAATTCTCTACCCAAATATAAATTTTGTTTACTGTTTTGAATATTTGAAATTGGTGAAATATTTGAATCGTTGTTTAATTCATTTAAATTTGCAAAATTCATAACTTGGGCATAAAAATTCCAAATTCAACAAACTAAATATGTTTTCCATCCCATTTTTCATGTACTTTGCAAATATCAACTTTGTTTTCTGTTTTGAATAATTTAAATTGCTGAAAACAACTGTTTCTTAATTAATGCATTTAAAATTGCCAAATTAATAACTTGCTCATTTTAAATCCATTTTCAACAAATAAAATATGTTTTCCATGCTAAATTGAACCACCTTTTCAAATATAAAATTTGTTTCATGTTTTGAATAATTAAAATTGGTTAAATAATTTAAACCTTGTTTAAATCATTTAAAATTGTTAAATTCATAACTTGGTCAAATTAATTTCTTTTTGAAATTATAAAATATGTTTTCAAACCATAAAAGTATAAACTTTTCAAATATGAATTTGATTTAATGTTTTGACCAAATAAAAATTCAAATAAGTTCATACTTGAATTAAAATCATTTAAATCTTGTTTAAACTTGTTTAATTCATAAGTAATTTATTTTAAATCCTTTTTCAACAAATGAAACATGTATTCCACCTAAAATGTTGTGTACTTTCCAAATATGAACTTTGTTATCTATTTTGAACAATTAAAATTGGTGAAAACAACAAATGCTTGTGTAACACCTTTAAGGAACCAAAATTTCATAACTTAATAAATGAAATTCCAAACTTGGTAAACCTTATTTCAAATTGCACCTAAGGTTGTTTTCTTTCTGTTTTCCTCATCCATGCATCATGCTAATTCACTTACACATGATGATTAGTTGTAGAACAATTATTCCATCCTTAACTCATGGGCTTTCCATATGCAATCCAATTGCATATGGGTCCATTTAAACATGTTATCTTGTCAACTAGTTTATTTCTATGCTTCAATTAAATGGTCATGCATCATCCCATGATTGTGCACTATGCCATGTTATTGATTGTTTGTCTCTCTGCGTTGTTTTTGCTTCTTCTCGGATAAACGACGACGTTGAGACCGACGATACTTACGACACCCCTTCCGAGGATCTAGCTCAGTACCAGGCTGCTGAGTTTGCAGGCAAGTATTCACTCACATGAACCATTGTGTTCCTCTCAACATTGGATACCGATACTTTCCGTTGTCTATTCTGCTAGCCCTATGAATCGTTGCTTCCGTTACGAACCTATCACATGTTATCCTTTAACCCTGATATAGCCTCACCTCCATACCTATCACCCCGTTGCTTGTTGCCCGTGTCTTACTAGCATGCTTAGGGTTGTTTTGCTCGAGTCTGTTGTCCGTTACTTTCAGTTACCTTATTACTTATGTTCTGGGGCTCGATGTTTAAACAATCAACCTGTTAATGTGTGGTTAATAATAATTTGATGATAAGGCACCGGCAGGAGGCCCGGCGTGGTTTTGAGGCCTGCTAGTGTCGACCCTAATTAGGAAAAGGGTCTTGTCTACTGATCCATGATGAGCGCACTAACCGCATGTGGGAGGCGTGTATGGGCGCCCCCCTCAATTTGATTCGATTCGCATCTCGTCCAAATCGCCACACTTAGTTCGGGCTTTCCATTTGATGCATGCATGTGCAGGTGCGAACCCTTGGCGCCAGGGTGGAACTTTTGTAGTCGGCATTTAGGGCGGCGTGGTCTTAGAGTGCTATGAGGGTCCCCTTTTCTTCGTGGGGCTCGATTAGCCGCGCACGCACAGCATGTGGTTCTTTGGGCTTGATGCGAAGAAGAGTTGAGTTGTGTTGAGTGCCCCGCTTGGTGGAAGGGCCCTTCCATCTGGCGGGTTATTCTTACGTGTACGGCCAAATTGGTGCACCCCTGCAGGGTTAAATCTTCTCGAGAAGCCGTGTTTTCCGCGGTTATGGATGACTTGGTGAAAGTACTGGCTAACAAGTACTCAGAACAACTTACACCTAACTAATGCTAACTTGACTAGTAATAGTCTTATTGACACAATAACTTGAACCATCATTAATCCAACTGTGTGAGTTATCCTCGGATTGCTTCTTTGGACAAGGGGCGAGATCCAGGATGGGTTTGTTTGGAGTTAGTTATAGTTGGTTACGATACGCTATCTTATCTCCTTTCTGTTAGCCGGAAGTTGTAGTATGTTCTGTAGTTGGTTAGTGCAGCCAGCTGCCGCATCTTTTGTATCACCCTTTCTTCCGTTGAACCCAAAGCATCTGTGCTTGGTGTTGACGGGTTACACTTTGGTGAACTGTGAGTCTTGCTTGCCAGTACGTTTATGTACTGACCCCTTTGGGGTTGTGGTTTCCGCAGACTACGTTTCCGAGGATCCCCATGGTGGCTACTACGTGGAGTTTGACGAGGCTGCTGACGAGTAGATAGCGGACCCGGGCAGGATCCGAGACTTCGTGGATGGGCTCCGTCTTTTCGTTTCCGGCCTCTTAGGCCTATTTGGATCTTGTCTGTACTCAGACACTTTGGATGCTTCCGCTGTGATGTAATGATGATATGTTGGGACATGTGTCCTCTGGATGATTGTATTTGCTATCTCTGCTCTAGTGAGAGCTATTTGCAACTTATTTCAATCTTTTGTGTCTTAGAGATCTGTTGTGATATCCATTGTTCAAATGCCGTTGACGTACCATGTGTGTATGTTATGAAGTACGTCAATGGAAGTATCTGGATTTCTATGGGATGGTTTGCGCAGACGATGAATAGTAGAGAATGGTTGTCACACGTTTACGTGTTGGCCTACTCATATTGAGATGCGGGTGCCGGTATGCCTCGTAAGCCATTTATCTACTGTTTAACGGACTGTGAGTATCCCCTAGAAGTCCGGGTGCGACAAATGGTATCAGAGCCTGTCTGCCTGTAGGATCCCTTTTACTGGTCGCAGTTGAGTCTAGAAACTATTTTGTAGCTATATAGGAAAAAAAATGAAACGTGAGAGTAGGAATTCTGTTATTTTTCTTCTTTCCCCACCCACCCTCCCTTTTCTGGTAAGGAAGTGCAACGTTGTTTTTCCCTTCTCATCTAAACTTTCAAGTTAGGTTTTCACGAATCCTGGTTTCTCTAGGATGGTTATATCTACTAGACCATAGGAATGGAGGTGGTTGTGACATGATTTATCATGTTGCCTACTCACGATTGAGAACGGAGGCGTGTAAGCCCCGGAAGCAGATCCTCTATTCCTTAAACAGTAGATATTGATCGTTTAGAAGCCCGGATGGGTTTTCCGTAGTACCTCAGGAGTGTTTGATCTCGTTTTCCCGATGTTGCTTCGATATCCTGTTCTTCTCAACATCCTTTTCATCCGTTGAAACCTTGTTGTTGCTTTCCATTTCAGTTCTTCTACCGGCGTCTAATCAATAACTCTGTTCCACCTTCTGGCCATATAGTCTATTCTCCAAATGAATCAAGTTCTACTCAACTATACACCCTCGATACAAAACCTCTAACTCTACTCAAAAATGTTCCGGTGGTTTGCGAATTCCCTGACGTCTTTCCAGAAGAGTTGCCAGGAATGCCTATCGTTTTGAACTTCCAGAAAAACTATCCAAGGTGCACGATTTGTTTCACGTGTCACAGCTCAAAAGGATCTTCGCAAGAAGTATCCGGACCTTTTCTCTTCTCCGTAGGAATCTCGAGGCGCGATTCCTTCAAGGGGGGGGGCGTTTTGTAACATCCCAAGTATGAAAAACATCCATTAGAATGTTTTGCTCTCTGTTATTTTATGTTTTGCATCATGACATCATGTTCATTGCATTTGTTTTGCTTTGTTTTCCTTTGTTTTCCTCTGTTTTTCTTTGTTTTCCTTTGTTTTCTATTTGAATTTCAAATCAAATTTCAAACCTTTTGTTTCATACTTGTGATGTTACAATTTCCAAAATAAATATTCAAATCAAACCAATTAATTGTTTCCATTAAGCTATAAATTTCAAACCATCAAATTGTTTAAGTTTCAATGATTCGTTTAATAGCAAATTCACTTAATTCAAATTCCTTTTCAAATTCAATTGCATTTTCCAAACAGCAACCCTTTTGAACTTTATGAAAATTACAAAACAATTCTAATCAATTTGTTTCAAATAAACTTGAGAGTTCAACCTATTTAAGTGATTCCTTTTAATCATTCATTTGTTATCAAAAATTCATTCAAATTTCAACCAACTTACAAACAGCAAAATATTTTGAAATATTTTTGAAAATAAAAGTTACACAATGTTGCTGTTACCAAAAATTAAACTATACAAAAATTACCCCTAAAATTTCTAACCCTAAAGAACTAGTTTTTCTTCCCTTTTTCAAATCAGCAAATAATTTGAAATATGTTGTAAAACAAAAGTTGGCAATTGTTGATGTTACCCTAAATAACCTATAACAAATTTTTTCTAAAATTTTCTAACCTAAACCCTAGCCTTTTTCTTCCTTTTCAAATCAGCAAAAAAAAAACAATCAGAACACAAAAATAAAAACAGAGCAAGGGAGAAGGGGCAGGCCAGCAGGCCCAGCCCACCATCCTCTCCCTTAGGCCCAATACCTCCCTTACCTTCGTCTTCCTCGTACGGCAGGCAGATGCGCCTGTCCATGTTGCAGAGAAGGAGCAGCAACGGCTGCAGCTCCTCCCCCCTCCCTATAAACCCTAGCCCGAGCTCGAGCTTCTGCCCTAACCCTAATTCTTCTCCCTCCTCTCTCTCCCCCCGCCTCCATTTTCTCTTCTCCTCTCTCTGTCCCTCAGCTCCCTCTCTCTGAATTTTTTTCCCCACCGAAAGCCACCACCTTTCCCTCCGGCGATCGCCGCCATTTCTTTGCGCCACCGTGCTGGGAAGGGGCGGGAATGGACCCACCTCGCCTCCCTCGTCATCCCCCACCCGTCAGCACGGACGGGGAACCACCGAGGCGCCGCCGCCATCCTCGGTTTCGCCGGCGACCACCTTTGCACCGAGCGTGGTGGTGCTTCTCCTTCAGGTCGAGGTGATCTCCCTCCCCTCTCGCTACTCCCTCTCCTCCTCCCCTCTACACCCGTAGCACAGCCACGCGCACGAGTGCGTCCGCAGCACACGCACGGCGCCCCACGGCGAGTCGCAGCAGCGACGAATCGCTGTCCGCCGGCGGCCTTCCGCGACCGTCAGGCAGTCAGCTAACTGAATCTGTTTTCAGATTCAGTTAACAGCCTAACTAAAGCATATCCCCCCCCCCCCCCCCCCCCCCCCGCTGCCTTACTGTCAACAAGCGATCGCTCACCGCAGTGGTAGCAGCACCAAACACGCGCACGGGAGGTCTTGGGTTCGAGTCCCCCTCCCGCAGATAAAACCAAACTTTTATTTCTTTTTGTTTAGTTACAGAAATTTGACAAAATTGCACACAGGTCCCTGCCAGTATTTATCTTAGCCCCTGAAAATATTTTCCAAGTCCCTGGATGTTATTTAATTGGCAGAATAGTACGTACACTTTAAAAATGCATAAATAATTCATTTTAACTCCAATCTCAACATTTTAAATATGTTTTCAATACCAAATCAAATTCTCTACCCAAATATAAATTTTGTTTACTGTTTTGAATATTTGAAATTGGTGAAATATTTGAATCGTTGTTTAATTCATTTAAATTTGCAAAATTCATAACTTGGGCATAAAAATTCCAAATTCAACAAACTAAATATGTTTTCCATCCCATTTTTCATGTACTTTGCAAATATCAACTTTGTTTTCTGTTTTGAATAATTTAAATTGCTGAAAACAACTGTTTCTTAATTAATGCATTTAAAATTGCCAAATTAATAACTTGCTCATTTTAAATCCATTTTCAACAAATAAAATATGTTTTCCATGCTAAATTGAACCACCTTTTCAAATATAAAATTTGTTTCATGTTTTGAATAATTAAAATTGGTTAAATAATTTAAACCTTGTTTAAATCATTTAAAATTGTTAAATTCATAACTTGGTCAAATTAATTTCTTTTTGAAATTATAAAATATGTTTTCAAACCATAAAAGTATAAACTTTTCAAATATGAATTTGATTTAATGTTTTGACCAAATAAAAATTCAAATAAGTTCATACTTGAATTAAATTCATTTAAATCTTGTTTAAACTTGTTTAATTCATAAGTAATTTATTTTAAATCCTTTTTCAACAAATGAAACATGTATTCCACCTAAAATGTTGTGTACTTTCCAAATATGAACTTTGTTATCTATTTTGAACAATTAAAATTGGTGAAAACAACAAATGCTTGTGTAACACCTTTAAGGAACCAAAATTTCATAACTTAATAAATGAAATTCCAAACTTGGTAAACCTTATTTCAAATTGCACATAAGGTTGTTTTCTTTCTGTTTTCCTCATCCATGCATCATGCTAATTCACTTACACATGATGATTAGTTGTAGAACAATTATTCCATCCTTAACTCATGGGCTTTCCATATGCAATCCAATTGCATATGGGTCCATTTAAACATGTTATCTTGTCAACTAGTTTATTTCTATGCTTCAATTAAATGGTCATGCATCATCCCATGATTGTGCACTATGCCATGTTATTGATTGTTTGTCTCTCTGCGTTGTTTTTTCTTCTTCTCGGATAAACGACGACGTTGAGACCGACGATACTTACGACACCCCTTCCGAGGATCTAGCTTAGTACCAGGCTGCTGAGTTTGCAGGCAAGTATTCACTCACATGAACCATTGTGTTCCTCTCAACATTGGATACCGATACTTTCCGTTGTCTATTCTGCTAGCCCTATGAATTGTTGCTTCTGTTACGAACCTATCACATGTTATCCTTTAACCCTGATATAGCCTCACCTCCATACCTATCACCCCGTTGCTTGTTGCCCGTGTCTTACTAGCATGCTTAGGGTTGTTTTGCTTGAGTCTGTTGTCCGTTACTTTCAGTTACCTTATTACTTATGTTCTGGGGCTCGATGTTTAAACAATCAACCTGTTAATGTGTGGTTAATAATAATTTGATGATAAGGCACCGGCAGGAGGCCCGGCGTGGTTTTGAGGCCTGCTAGTGTCGACCCTAATTAGGAAAAGGGTCTTGTCTACTGATCCATGATGAGCGCACTAACCGCATGTGGGAGGCGTGTATGGGCGCCCCCTCAATTTGATTCGATTCGCATCTCGTCCAAATCGCCACACTTAGTTCGGGCTTTCCATTTGATGCATGCATGTGCAGGTGCGAACCCTTGGCGCCAGGGTGGAACTTTTGTAGTCGGCATTTAGGGCGGTGTGGTCTTAGAGTGCTATGAGGGTCCCCTTTTCTTCGTGGGGCTCGATTAGCCGCGCACGCACAGCATGTGGTTCTTTGGGCTTGATGCGAAGAAGAGTTGAGTTGTGTTGAGTGCCCCGCTTGGTGGAAGGGCCCTTCCATCTGGCGGGTTATTCTTACGTGTACGGCCAAATCGGTGCACCCCTGCAGGGTTAAATCTTCTCGAGAAGCCGTGTTTTCTGCGGTTATGGATGACTTGGTGAAAGTACTGGCTAACAAGTACTCAGAACAACTTACACCTAACTAATGCTAACTTGACTAGTAATAGTCTTATTGACACAATAACTTGAACCATCATTAATCCAACTGTGTGAGTTATCCTCGGATTGCTTCTTTGGACAAGGGGCGAGATCCAGGATGGGTTTGTTTGGAGTTAGTTATAGTTGGTTATGATACGCTATCTTATCTCCTTTCTGTTAGCCGGAAGTTGTAGTATGTTCTATAGTTGGTTAGTGCAGCCAGCTGCCGCATCTTTTGTATCACACTTTCTTCCGTTGAACCCAAAGCATCTGTGCTTGGTGTTGACGGGTTACACTTTGGTGAACTGTGAGTCTTGCTTGCCAGTACGTTTATGTACTGACCCCTTTGGGGTTGTGGTTTCCGCAGACTACGTTTCCGAGGATCCCCATGGTGGCTACTACGTGGAGTTTGACGAGGCTGCTGACGAGTAGATAGCGGACCCGGGCAGGATCCGAGACTTCGTGGATGGGCTCCGTCTTTTCGTTTCCGGCCTCTTAGGCCTATTTGGATCTTGTCTGTACTCAGACACTTTGGATGCTTCCGTTGTGATGTAATGATGATATGTTGGGACATGTGTCCTCTGGATGATTGTATTTGCTATCTCTGCTCTAGTGAGAGATATTTGCAACTTATTTCAATCTTTTGTGTCTTAGAGATCTGTTGTGATATCCATTGTTCAAATGCCGTTGACGTACCATGTGTGTATGTTATGAAGTACGTCAATGGAAGTATCTGGATTTCTATGGGATGGTTTGCGCAGACGATGAATAGTAGAGAATGGTTGTCACACGTTTACGTGTTGGCCTACTCATATTGAGATGCGGGTGCCGGTATGCCTTGTAAGCCATTTATCTACTGTTTAACGGACTGTGAGTATCCCCTAGAAGTCCGGGTGCGACAAATGGTACCAGAGCCTGTCTGCCTGTAGGATCCCTTTTACTGGTCGCAGTTGAGTCTAGAAACTATTTTGTAGCTATATAGGAAAAAAAAATGAAACGTGAGAGTGGGAATTATGTTATTTTTCTTCTTTCCCCACCCACCCTCCCTTTTCTGGTAAGGAAGTGCAACGTTGTTTTTCCCTTCTCATCTAAACTTTCAAGTTAGGTTTTCACGAATCCTGGTTTCTCTAGGATGGTTATATCTACTAGACCATAGGAATGGAGGTGGTTGTGACATGATTTATCATGTTGCCTACTCACGATTGAGAACGGAGGCGTGTAAGCCCCGGAAGCAGATCCTCTATTCCTTAAACAGTAGATATTGATCCTTTAGAAGCCCGGATGGGTTTTCCGTAGCACCTCAGGAGTGTTTGATCTTGTTTTCCCGATGTTGCTTCGATATCCTGTTCTTCTCAACATCCTTTTCATCCGTTGAAACCTTGTTGTTGCTTTCCATTTCAGTTCTTCTACCGGCGTCTAATCAATAACTCTGTTCCACCTTCTGGCCATATAGTCTTTTCTCCAAATGAATCAAGTTCTACTCAACTATACACCCTCGATACAAAACCTCTAACTCTACTAAAAAATGTTCCGGTGGTTTGCGAATTCCCTGACGTCTTTCCAGAAGAGTTGCCAGGAATGCCTATCGTTTTGAACTTCCATAAAAACTATCCAAGGTGCACGATTTGTTTCACGTGTCACAGCTCAAAAGGATCTTCGCAAGAAGTATGCGGACCTTTTCTCTTCTCCGTAGGAATCTCGGGGCGCGATTCCTTCAAGGGGGGGCGTTTTGTAACATCCCAAGTATGAAAAACATCCATTAGAATGTTTTGCTCTCTGTTATTTTATGTTTTGCATCATGACATCATGTTCATTGCATTTGTTTTGCTTTGTTTTCCTTTGTTTTCCTCTGTTTTTCTTTGTTTTCCTTTGTTTTCTATTTGAATTTCAAATCAAATTTCAAACCTTTTGTTTCATACTTGTGATGTTACAATTTCCAAAATGAATATTCAAATCAAACCAATTAATTGTTTCCATTAAACTATAAATTTCAAACCATCAAATTGTTTAAGTTTCAATAATTCATTTAATAGCAAATTCACTTAATTCAAATTCCTTTTCAAATTCAATTGCATTTT
This sequence comes from Alopecurus myosuroides, assembly GCA_028641055.1. Taxonomy (NCBI): domain Eukaryota; kingdom Viridiplantae; phylum Streptophyta; class Magnoliopsida; order Poales; family Poaceae; genus Alopecurus; species Alopecurus myosuroides. Next base: position 247,190,643 of record CM054058.1, read on the forward strand.
CCAAACAGCAACCCTTTTGAACTTTATGAAAATTACAAAACAATTCTAATCAATTTGTTTCAAATAAACTTGAGAGTTCAACCTATTTAAGTGATTCCTTTTAATCATTCATTTGTTATCAAAAATTCATTCAAATTTCAACCAAATTACAAACAGCAAAATATTTTGAAATATTTTTGAAAATAAAAGTTACACAATGTTGCTGTTACCAAAAATTAAACTATACAAAAATTACCCCTAAAATTTCTAACCCTAAAGAACTAGTTTTTCTTCCCTTTTTCAAATCAGCAAATAATTTGAAATATGTTGTAAAACAAAAGTTGGCAATTGTTGATGTTACCCTAAATAACCTATAACAAAAATTTTCTAAAATTTTCTAACCTAAACCCTAGCCTTTTTCTTCCTTTTCAAATCAGCAAAAAAAACAATCAGAACAAAAAAATAAAAACAGAGCAAGGGAGAAGGGGCAGGCCAGCAGGCCCAGCCCACCATCCTCTCCCTCAGGCCCAATACCTCCCTTACCTTCGTCTTCCTCGTACGGCAGGCAGATGCGCCTGTCCACGTTGCAGAGAAGGAGCAGCAACGGCTGCAGCTCCTCCCCCCTTCCTATAAACCCTAGCCCGAGCTCGAGCTTCTGCCCTAACCCTAATTCTTCTCCCTCCTCTCTCTCCCCCCGCCTCCATTTTCTCTTCTCCTCTCTCTGTCCCTCAGCTCCCTCTCTCTGAATTTTTTTCCCCACCGAAAGCCACCACCTTTCCCTCCGGCGATCGCCGCCGTTTCTTTGCGCCACCATGCTGGGAAGGGGCGGGAATGGACCCCCCTCGCCTCCCTCGTCATCCCCCACCCGTCAGCACGGACGGGGAACCACCGAGGCGCCGCCGCCATCCTCGGTTTCGTCGGCGACCACCTCTGCACCGAGCGTGGTGGTGCTTCTCCTTCAGGTCGAGGTGATCTCCCTCCCCTCTCGCTACTCCCTCTCCTCCTCCCCTCTACACCCGTAGCACAGCCACGCGCACGAGTGCGTCCGCAGCACACGCACGGCGCCCCACGGCGAGTCGCAGCAGCGACGAATCGCTGTCCGCCGGCGGCCTTCCGCGACCGTCAGGCAGTCAGCTAACTGAATCTGTTTTCAGATTCAGTTAACAGCCTAACTGAAGCATATCCCCCCCCCCCCGCTGCCTTACTGTCAATAAGCGATCGCTCACCGCAGTGGTAGCAGCACCAAACGCGCGCACGGGAGGTCTTGGGTTCGAGTCCCCCTCCCGCAGATAAAACCAAACTTTTATTTCTTTTTGTTTAGTTACAGAAATTTGACAGAATTGCACACAGGTCCCTGCAAGTATTTATCTTAGCCCCTGAAAATATTTTCCAAGTCCCTGGATGTTATTTAATTGGCAGAATAGTACCTACACTTTAAAAATGCATAAATAATTCATTTTAACTCCAATCTCAACATTTTAAATATGTTTTAAATACCAAATCAAATTCTCTACCCAAATATAAATTTTGTTTACTGTTTTGAATATTTTAAATTGGTGAAATATTTGAATCGTTGTTTTATTCATTTAAATTTGCAAAATTCATAACTTGGGCATAAAAATTCCAAATTCAACAAACTAAATATGTTTTTCATCCCATTTTTCATGTACTTTGCAAATATCAACTTTGTTTTCTGTTTTGAATAATTTAAATTGCTAAAAACAACTGTTTCTTAATTAATGCATTTAAAATTGCCAAATTAATAACTTGCTCATTTTAAATCCATTTTCAACAAATAAAATATGTTTTCCATGCTAAATTGAACCACCTTTTCAAATATAAAATTTGTTTCATGTTTTGAATAATTAAAATTGGTTAAATAATTTAAACCTTGTTTAAATCATTTAAAATTGTTAAATTCATAACTTGGTCAAATTAATTTCTTTTTGAAATTATAAAATATGTTTTCAAACCATAAAAGTATAAACTTTTCAAATATGAATTTGATTTAATGTTTTGACCAAATAAAAATTCAAATAAGTTCATACTTGAATTAAAATCATTTAAATCTTGTTTAAACTTGTTTAATTCATAAGTAATTTATTTTAAATCCTTTTTCAACAAATGAAACATGTATTCCACCTAAAATGTTGTGTACTTTCCAAATATGAACTTTGTTATCTATTTTGAACAATTAAAATTGGTGAAAACAACAAATGCTTGTGTGGTTAATAATAATTTGATGATAAGGCACCGGCAGGAGGCCCGGCGTGGTTTTGAGGCCTGCTAGTGTCGACCCTAATTAGGAAAAGGGTCTTGTCTACTGATCCATGATGAGCGCACTAACCGCATGTGGGAGGCGTGTATGGGCGCCCCCCTCAATTTGATTCGATTCGCATCTCGTCCAAATCGCCACACTTAGTTCGGGCTTTCCATTTGATGCATGCATGTGCAGGTGCGAACCCTTGGCGCCAGGGTGGAACTTTTGTAGTCGGCATTTAGGGCGGCGTGGTCTTAGAGTGCTATGAGGGTCCCCTTTTCTTCGTGGGGCTCGATTAGCCGCGCACGCACAGCATGTGGTTCTTTGGGCTTGATGCGAAGAAGAGTTGAGTTGTGTTGAGTGCCCCGCTTGGTGGAAGGGCCCTTCCATCTGGCGGGTTATTCTTACGTGTACGGCCAAATTTGTGCACCCCTGCAGGGTTAAATCTTCTCGAGAAGCCGTGTTTTCCGCGGTTATGGATGACTTGGTGAAAGTACTGGCTAACAAGTACTCAGAACAACTTACACCTAACTAATGCTAACTTGACTAGTAATAGTCTTATTGACACAATAACTTGAACCATCATTAATCCAACTGTGTGAGTTATCCTCGGATTGCTTCTTTGGACAAGGGGCGAGATCCAGGATGGGTTTGTTTGGAGTTAGTTATAGTTGGTTACGATACGCTATCTTATCTCCTTTCTGTTAGCCGGAAGTTGTAGTATGTTCTGTAGTTGGTTAGTGCAGCCAGCTGCCGCATCTTTTGTATCACACTTTCTTCCGTTGAACCCAAAGCATCTGTGCTTGGTGTTGACGGGTTACACTTTGGTGAACTGTGAGTCTTGCTTGCCAGTACGTTTATGTACTGACCCCTTTGGGGCTGTGGTTTCCGCAGACTACGTTTCCGAGGATCCCCATGGTGGCTACTACGTGGAGTTTGACGAGGCTGCTGACGAGTAGATAGCGGACCCGGGCAGGATCCGAGACTTCGTGGATGGGCTCTGTCTTTTCGTTTCCGGCCTCTTAGGCCTATTTGGATCTTGTCTGTACTCAGACACTTTGGATGCTTCCGCTGTGATGTAATGATGATATGTTGGGACATGTGTCCTCTGGATGATTGTATTTGCTATCTCTGCTCTAGTGAGAGATATTTGCAACTTATTTCAATCTTTTGTGTCTTAGAGATCTGTTGTGATATCCATTGTTCAAATGCCGTTGACGTACCATGTGTGTATGTTATGAAGTACGTCAATGGAAGTATCTGGATTTCTATGGGATGGTCTGCGCAGACGATGAATAGTAGAGAATGGTTGTCACACGTTTACGTGTTGGCCTACTCATATTGAGATGCGGGTGCCGGTATGCCCCGTAAGCCATTTATCTACTGTTTAACGGACTGTGAGTATCCCCTAGAAGTCCGGGTGCGACATTATCCGGATTCATCCATTGAGAAAGTCCTTCTTGTTGAGTCCCTTGGCTATAATATGCTTTCTATCTTACAACTTTGTGAATGCAATTTTACATGTGTATTTGGGTGTTATCACGTGCTTGTTCTTCACACCATTTCTCTTAAAGTAACCTTTGTTGTATTTGTGGAAAACGGTATGTATATAGTGGATTTCTCGAAAGAAACTACACATATCGCCACTTGTCTAATGGATAAATCCTACGTGGGGTGGCTTTGGCATTGCCGCTTGGGCCACGTCGGTATGAGAAATCTACAAACTCTTGTGAAGGGTGAGCACGTGGTAGGACTAACAAGTGTGAAGTTTTCCAAAGATCGCCCTTGTAGCTCTTGTATTGCTGGAAAAATGCATGAGAAGAATCATCCCAAGACATCAATCATCTCCACAACAAGGCCCATTCACTTGGACTTATTTGGGCCACCCACATATGATTGTCTCGGTGGCAAAAAGTATTGTTTGGTGATAGTTGATGACTATACAAGATACACTTGGGTATTCTATATCAAGAAGAAGAGTGAGACTCAAGAAAGGTTCATATCTTGGACCACAGAAGTGCAACGCCAATATGACACCAAGATCTTGTCAATTAGGACTGACAATGGGCCCGCGTTCAAGAACTACACCATGGATGAATTCTTGAGTGAAGAGGGATAAGACATCAATATTCCGCTGCGTACACCCCTCAACAAAATGGTGTAGCGGAGAGGAAGAATCACACACTTATTGATATGGAAAGAACTATGATGGCCGAGTTTAAATCCCCATATAACTTTTGGGCCGAAGCCATCAACACCGCTTGTTATCTATCTAATCGACTCTTCCTTCTTCCGATTATTGGTATGACTCCAAGTTTACATTAAAGGGACTAGGTTGTCTAAATTTGATCCTAGAACTTTTGAAGGCATATTTGTTGGTTATGCCACGAACTCTCACACTTATAGAGTCTACAACATATCCACCAGGTGTGTTGAAGAATCTATGAATCTGGAGTTTCATGAGGATAATGGATCCCAAGTGGAGCAAATTTATTGTGATGATGTAGGTGATGAACCTTCCTCCATAGCCATAGGAAGAATGGATATAGGTCCACTTATACCCATTGAGGGACACCTTGTGGAAAATGTGGATGGGACTAGCTCTACGCAAGTGGAGCCCTCTACATCAACCACAAATCAAATGGAATACCAAGAACAAGAACAAGACCTTCAAGTGGATACCACTCATCAAGAAAGTGATCAAGATCCACCCAATGATAATGGTGGAAATGATTTTGGTGATTCTTCACCAAGAACTCCACTCCGGATGGATCATGGCCTTGGTGAAGGAAATGATGAGGATATCCCTCCAAATGAGAATGCCGATGATGCACTAGTTCGTATCATGACTCGTCAAGCCTCAAGATTGCAACAAAAGTCACATTATCAAAATAATATTATTGGTGGCTTGGGAAGAAGTGTCTCCACTCGTGGACAAGTGCTCAATTTGTGGTATTCATTCATATGTCTCTCATGTTGAACCTATCAAAGTGTATATCTCTTGAAGATGAAGATTGGGTTCAAGCCATGAATGAAGAGCTCCATAACTTTGAAAGAAACAAAGTATGGTCACTAGTGGAAAGACCCAAGGATCACAATGTCATTGGAACAAAATGGGTGTTCAAGAACAAGCAAGATTCTCATGGGCAAGTGATTCGCAACAAGGCTCGATTGGTTTCTCAAGGCTACTCTCAAGTCGAAGGACTTGACTACGGTGAAACTTTCGCTCCCGTAGCTAGACTTGAATCATCCGTATATTAATTGAATTTGCCACTAGCCATAACTTCATTGCATCACATGGATGTTAAAAGTGCCTTTCTAAATGGTACTCTAAATGAATTGGTATATGTTAAACAACCCCCGGGGTTCGAGGATCCCAAGTATCCTAACCATGTCTACTACCTCTGTAAGGCTTTGTATGGCCTCAAACAAGCACCACGTGCTTGGTATGATCATTTAAAGGAGTTCTTAGTGGTTCGTGGTTTTGTACTTGGAGTAATTGATCCCACACTCTTTACCAAAAGTGTAGATGGACATTTATTTGTATGTCAAGTATATGTTGATGATATTATATTTGGATCTTCTAATGTGAGTTTTGTAGACCAATTTGCCAAACTAATGACAAGTGAGTTTGAGATGTCTATGATGGAAGAATTGAAGTTCTTTCTTGGTTTTGAGATCAAGCAATATTATGAAGGGACTTTTATTTGTCAAGCAAAATATATTCAAGACATGCTCAAGAAATTTGATATGAACAATGCCAAGCCACTAGCTTATCCAATGTCAACAACCGTGAATCTTACTATGGATCACGAAGATATACCGGTTGATCCAAAACTTTATCGTTCTATCATTGGAAGTTTCCTTTATCTTTGTGCATCTAGACCGGATATTATGTTTAGTGTGGGTTTGTGTGCAAGATTTCAATCTAACCCCAAGGAAAGCCATATGACTGCGGTCAAAAGGATTCTTAGATATTTGGTTGACACTCCTACGCATGGCATTTGGTATCCATCAAACACAACTTTTGATCTTGTGGGGTATTCGGATGCGGATTGGGGAGGTGACAAGGTGGATAGAAAATCAACCTCGGGTGCTTGCCAATTCCTTGGTAGGTCGCTCGTGTGTTGGTCTTCCAAGAAGGAAAATTGCATTGCCACCTCCTCCATGGAAGCGGAGTATATTTCTGCCGCTAGTTGTTGCTCTCAACTCTTATGGATGAGGAAATGTCTTAAGGATTTTGGAATTGAGATTAAGACAATGCCTCTTTTATGTGACAATGAGAATGCTATAAAGATTGGTCACAATACGATACTTCATGGCAAGACCAAGCATATTGACATTCGGTATCACTTCATTCGAGATCGTGTGGCCAATGGATATATCTCACTTTCCTATGTCAACACCAAAGACCAACTTGCCGACATCCTTACAAAACCTCTAGATGAGAAGAGATTCAAGCAATTAAGGAGTGATCTCAATATCATATGTGCAAGCAATTTTAGTTGATTGAAAATCTTGCATACACACCCCTACTAGACTCTTATTTGGATCTTAGATGTACGCATAGACATAGGGGGAGTGTATCTCAATCCATGAGTCAACACTACTCCTATAATGCATAAATAAACGAATCATGCATAATGGTCATTCCAAATGATATAATGTGCTTCAATGATGAGTCTCGACAATGCACCCAAGATATATCTTTGCAGTGTCATATCGAACATACTCATACATGGTGGCTAAGGCCACCGCCCAAATTCGAGATTCGAGTGTTGTTTGGTTTTTCACATTGACAAGACATTCTGTGTTCCACTCATATGCATTTTCGTTCTTCATATTTCATATTGCATCCAATGTTGTTTGATTCATTTTTTTTCCATTGGATGCATATGGAATCATCATGTTCATTTCATCTCATCACATTTGTGCACATGGTCGAGTAAAACTTCCTAACATAAAAATTACCTTTGCATCACTCGTTTAAATAAACTTTTATTTTTTCAAAGTCCGGGGAGGAAATATGCCTATCTTAAAAAGGGGTGGGAGAAGAAAAATAAACTGCCCAGAACTGGCATGGACGGTCGGCTGCCTCTGCCATCCGGCCGGCCTCGCACGAACCCCACGCCGGGTCGCCCGGCTGCGCGCCCGGCCCCGCTCACCCCCGCGTCGGCCCCAGGTTGGGGCCTAGGCCGGGTAGCTCGGCCACCCACCCGGCCCCGCGCGCCCCCACGCCGGCCTGGACGACACCCCAGGCCGGGCACACGCACCCTCACACGCACAACACAAAGGGGGAGGGGACACGAACCCCTCCCTAACCTCCCCCTTTTCTTCCCGCACAAACCACCACCATTAGAGCCCCTCCTTGGAGCTCTCCTTCCCCCCTCCCCCCCACACCCTAGACCCTCCCTACCACCCAAACTTATAGATCTGCAAGCCCTCGGCCTCCTCCACACTCTCCTCCCCGTGGAATCCTCTTTGGTGCCCTCTTGGGGAGATCCTCTCCTTTGACTTTGTGGACTTTTTTCAAGATGGCCTCCAACTCGAGTAATCTCTAGGGATCCTCTTCTATACTGTGTTTTATTTGCTATCTCTCTCTCGGTATGATGTCTTGGTTCATTGTTTTTGGGGTTCAAATCGCATCTAGTGTTTATGATAGATCTCACATAGGGTTCCTCATCTAGTTCATATGTCACACTAGCCATACCCTAGACTTATCACTTTTATCTAGTTGTGATCCTCACGATGTAGTCCCAACTTGACATGCTATGATGTAGTACCAACTTGACACTCTCCTCTTGTCATGCTAGAAAATACAACAGTTTTTTTCTTTCATGCTATGCTATGATGTCGTTCCAACTTGCTATGCTATGATGTACTCACGATGTACTCTCTAGATGATTTTTGTTCCCGCTCTTGTCACTATCACTCATCACCATGGAACATTTTTTTTATTAATACAACAACTACCATGTGCACTTAATGTCATTATCCATATCCATGCATCATTCCTCTCAGGTAATACTGATGCTCCACAAGACAAGGGATCACATGCTCTTCGTCCCCGCAAGAAAAGTGTTGCTCAGGTTGCTGGCTCTACTCCTTCTCATAGACAGGGTGCTCCACTTCCTGTCAATCCAGAAGAGCATGTGGTTACTAATTGGGGCGGTCTGAGCGTAGATGATTTTGAGGCTGCTGGTCTGAAGTTCAATCCTTATGCTTTTGGACAGAGTACTTGTGCTGATCCCCGGTTCTACTGCAAGATGCATCAGATTGTGTATGAGTTCGTCCTTGGTAAAGTTCAGAACACTCATGTTGATCAGCATTTCTTTGATGTGGAGTCTGCCCGCAAGCATTGGCCCGGGATTATGGAGATCATGGATTTTCACGGCATCACTGCTCTTATGGGGACTTCTAACTCTCGCCCATTTGCACCCGAGCTGCTTAAGGAGTTCTATGCCACTTTACTTCTCCACTGCAGGTCCTCGCACTTTGACTTGGATGAGTGGTGGTGTCCTATGTACAACCACCATGGATGAGTTTGGCTCTCTTCTCGGTCTTCCGCCGGTTATCTTGCATGCCATGACCCACACTCGCATCCATGGTCCTCCCAAGCAACTTCTCAAGGCTCAGGACGGTCTGCGTCATTGCTACCCGTAAGGTACTGGATCTTAGCATATTCCCAAGGTCAAATACTTCTCTGATTTCTGGTACATTGTGCACACCATCCTACGGAACACCATCAATGTCAAGTTCGGTGAGAAGGGTGAGTTCCGCAAGTGGTTGGTGAATCTACTCTTTCATATTGGCCCTGCTATTAAGAACAACAAGCCTTTGGATATTCTGGATTACATGTGGCATGATATGAGGACTGTGGTTCGTGATAAGAGGGTTCCTATCTATGGCTCATATCTTCAGATACTCATTGATTCTAAGGTTCTAGCTGGTCTCATCAACAACTACTCCAAGGTGACTCCCAAACAGAGTGCTCTTCTCACGGCAGCTGAGGCTGAGACGGTTGCTGCTCAACGTCCCAAGCATGCCCGCACATTGTCCACTACGCCTAGTACATCTCACGGTATCCCCAGCTCTTCTTATCCAGACCCTACTGTCCCAGCTTCTGGCACATTCAACATCAAGAGGGCTCTTCAGAAGATGAATTGCTTCTTCATTGACAAGCAGCAGCGAGACTATCACTCCTATCACAAGGGCAAGGCCTATAGTCGCAACCAGCGGGAAATCATGAAAGCTGTTCAGCTTCCACTCGGCTCTCCTAGCTTGGAGGAAGCATGGAAGTCAAAGCACACCTTCTGGCTTGGTGATGATGCTAGTTCCCTGGGGCCTTTTGGGGCCTCCTTTGCAGCTGCAGCTAGTTCCAGTCAGGCACCTACTGAGGAAGATCCAGAGCAGGATGATGACGAGTGATTGGACGTGCATCATTTTCTCCCTTTTTTGTGTCTTGATGCTGATGGTGCAGATCGTGCACTCGTTGGGAGACCCCAAGAGGAGGGTGTGATGAGCACAGCAGTAGGAAGTTTTCCCTTAGTTAAGAACCAGTGTTATCAATCCAGTAGGAGAAAGAGGACCTTCGGAAGGTTGATTCCCCTGATGGTGGTGTTGGCGCTTCACCGGTGTCAGCAACAACGTGGAATCTTCACACAACACAACCAAAATACTTTGCCCCAACGGTACAGTGAGGTTATCAATGTCACCGGTCTTGCTAAAAACAAAGATTAGACGTATAGTATGGAAAATGATGTATGCTTGCAGTAAGTAAATAGAGCAGGGAATTGTTGTGGTTTGTTTATCAGTGTGGAAAATGGATCGGGGTTCATAGGTTCACCAGTGGTGTCTCTCCATAAAAGTAACATGCTGTGTGAAGAAATTACAGCTGGGCAATTGACAAATAAAGGTTGCATCGTAGTTCATATTATAACATGATGATTACTATGATATTTAGTGCGGGCATTACAGCAAGATACATAGACCGACATCCATCTGCATGTATGACTAATTATCCACCCTCAGGTTATCATCTGAACCCCTTAGGTATTAAGTTGCAAGCAACAGATAATTGCATTAAACAAAGTGTGTAATGTAAGCAATGATTATGCACGCGGGCACTCTCATCAATGTTTTCTCCCTAATGGCAACAACACATCCTCCCCTTCATGTTTCTGTCACTCGAGCAAGGCAACAATGAGGCATGAACCCACTATCAAGGATAAATACTCCCTCTTGGAGTCACTAGCAACTACTTGGACAGAGCAACCACTACCAACAGAAAGCATGCAAGATCACAAATAGCATATGCAATAAAGACTATAATCAACTTGGCATAAGGTCAATATTCATCAGATCCCAGCAAACACAGCATATAGAATTACATAAGATCAATCTCGATCATGATAGACAGCTCACGAGATCTAAACATTGAGGCATATGAGGAGGACACAACCATCTAGCTACTCCTATGGACCCGTAGCCCAGGGCTGAACTACTCATGCATCACTCCGGAGGCGGGCATGGTGGTGTAGAAGCCTCCGGTGATGATTTCGTCTCCGGCAGGGTGCCGAAAAACAGCTCCAGAACCCTCCTGGTCTAGGGTTGACGGTGACGGCGGCTGCGGAACTTTTTCGGGGATTTTGATCAGGTGCTTAGGGTTTTCCATCCAGGGGATTAAATATGCGAAAGGGCAAATGCGGTGGATCTCCAGGGACCCCACACCCATAGCTGGCGCGGCCAGGGGGACCCGCGCCAACCCATGGTGTGGCCCCCCCTGTTGCCCCTCTTCGACTCCTCTTCGGTCTTCTTGATGCTTCCGAGGAAAATAGGACTTCCGGGTTTCGAAATTTCCAATTCCGAGAATATTTCCAGAACCACTTTTCTGAAACTAAAAACAGTAGAAAACAGGGAACTAGCTATGTGGCATCTTGTCAATAGGTTAGTCCGGAAAATCGATAAAAATGACATAAAGAAGGGAGAAAACATGTAGCAATTGGCATAATATCATCATGGAGCATCAGAAATTAGGGATACGTTTATGACGTATCAAGCATCCCCAAGCTTAGTTCCTACTCGTCCTCGAGTAGGTAAACGATAAAACAATAATTTCTTAGGTGACATGCTACTAAGATAAACTTGATCAATCTAATGTAAAAGCATACGCACGCTGAGATCATAAAACTTTAAACACATGCATGATAAATAAAACTTTAATAATAAAGCATAGCAATTACTTTGCATCACAAAGAGTAACTCAAATAAAGGATCATGAATAATAATGCAAACAAAGGTAAACGTTTGTTTCAGGTATAAAGAAAGCACGGCAAAGTGGTATTTCGCTAGTCCTTAAGAGTGGAACAAAACATAAATGCCAGGACACTTTCAAAGTTCAAGAGGAATACTATAACAAATAATTTCAGATCAAATGATATCACATCATGAAATAATTATTGATGTTTATGGGACAAATGCACATAGAACTCAGAATGGCAAAATGCTCTCTCAACTGTGCATAAAGTTAGAGGATGGAGACTCAACATAAAAGTAAAAGAAAGGCCCTTCGCAGAGGGAAGCAGGCATCACTCATGTGCTAGAGCTTTTTTATTTTATTAAACAAAGGTATTAAAAGTTTGACATTTGTAAAGGAATTCTATATTTTTAGGAGGGGTGTATGCTAGTGTCAACGAATGGTAAACAGACAATACAGTACTTCACAAGCCAACTGGATTCACAAGAGCGGCTCCCATGGTGAAGGACGCAACTGGTGTAGAAGGTCATCCCTCTTTCTCTTTTGTTTACACAATTATGCTTTGACTGATATGATCAGGGGCAAAAATAGTGAAGAGAATTTGTTTGTATTAATTTGGGGCTGGGCACCCCGCTGCTAGCTCTTCTATAATTTGGACAAGAGGATGAAGCCACTAGTCCAGGGTGTGAAATCTAATCAACAAGTGAGATAAAGATTCTCTATTGACGTCCTCGTGAGCAAAAACAAGAACACAAAGCAGGAATAATTTTGAAGATTTTAAAGGTAACACATGAGCAATTTACTTTGGAATGGCAGTTAAATACCACATGTAGGTAGGTATGGTGTACACAATGGGAAAAACTTTGGTTTAAGGGAGTTTGGATGCACGAGTATAGCTCATACTCAGTACAGGTGGAGGCTAGCAAAAGACTGGGAGCGACAAATTAAGAGAGCATAAGAGCCATAATCATGAGTAGCGACATAAGCATCATTAATTATAACATAAGCAGTATCACAAGTTCAAAAACTAAGTGGTCATGGAGGCTATTCATGACTGTTTTGTAGTCATAAACATGGTGTGAGCATGTGCCAAGTCAATCAAATAAAACATTCGAAAGAGAATACCATATATTGATGCTTTACTATGACAAGAACAACTCATGAATCTTTCAATACATATTAAACACCCTAAGCTATTTGAGGATAATCATGATACTCAATAACCACAAGGCTTTAAAACTAAAATAACATTTAGCATGGCATGAAAAAGTTCTAGCCACAGTCTATACAGGCTTCTACTAGTACTGGTATAAATTCTACTTCAAGCAGCAGTTTTCTTTCTCCCAACAAGCACCATACAAAACATGCTTTAACAAAAAATAATATCTATGATATACCAAGCAAACATGAGAGTACTCAAATAATACTACTAAAACTAACAGCTCTGATAAGAGATGCATGCAAAACAGGAGCTAAATAAATGCAGCAGCCAAACAGAGACTAAGAATACAACATATTCTCGTGAAAAAGAGGAGCGTGTCACTCTCCAATAAAAGAATGCTGGGGTCCAACCAAGCTTATTATGAAAGTAAAAAACAAACTGAAATCAAAAGCAAAATCAAATTGAAAACAAAAATAAAAGACGCTCCAAGTAAAGCACATAAGATGCGACCGAATAAAAATATAGTTTCACTAGAAGTGACCTGATAATTTGTTGATGAAGAAGGGGATGCCTTGGGCATCCCCAAGCCTAGACGCTTGAGTCTTCTTGGAATTTGCTGGTATGTACCACTGATGCAGCCCCAATCTTTGTCTTTTCACTCTTCTTGATCACATCATATCATCCTCTTCTCTTGACCCTTGAAAACTTCCTTCACATCAAAATTCTCACAATCTTCATTAGCAACGTTAGTGCAATCGAAATAATAAACTCACATGGTTCAGTTTCAACACAAGACTAGAAATCAAAAAAACATTATCTACTGTCACAACTTCTTTTAAAACTCATTTTCTCTAAAGAACACCAAAAGAAAGAGATTAAGATGCAAATGCAATAATTGGCAGAAATCTGTCAAAACAGAACAGTAGACAGAGATCGATTTTTTCAAAAATCTTCTGTTGCTCAAATTAAAAAGTGGTCAACTAATAAAAGTTGCGTATATAACTCAGTATTAAGCACAAAAAATCTTAGGTCATTTGGAATTTTCTGTGATTTTAACGGAACTAAAAGTGGACAGCAGAAATCTGTTTTTCTGCGCAGAAATCCGAAATATAGTGTCAACTTTCCACTAGAGGCTTCACTTGGATCAACAAAAACACAAAAGAAAAGATACATCGGGGTTTCTAAGGAAATATAAAACACCCAGGTGCAGAGCACACCAAACAAAACAAAGGAAAACAGAATGAAAACAGAGAAATAAAACGGGTTGTCTCTCGGTAGCGCTTTTCTGTAACGCCTTTCAGCTAGGCATAAAAGGGCAACTCAAGTATTTTCAAGTGAAGAAGCATCAACATCATATTTTTCTATAATAATATATTCAAAGGGTAGCTTAATATTCTTTCTAGGAAAGTGTTCCAAACCTTTCTTGAGGGGAAGTTGATATTTAATAGTCCCCTCTTTCATGTCAATAGCAGCACCAACAGTTCTAAGAAAAGGTCTTTCCAAAACAATAGGACAAGAAGCATTGCATTAAATGTTCATAACAACAAAATCAATAGGGGCAAGGTTGTTATTAACCATAATGAGAACATCATCAATTCTACCAAGAGGTTTCTTCTTAGCATTATCAGCAAGATGAACATCCAAATAACAGTGTTCTAGCGGTGGTAAATCAAGAATATCATAGAGTTTTTGAGGCATAACAGAGATACTAGCAACAAGATCACACAAAGCATTGAGATCAAAATCATTTAATTTTATGCTCCCAACCATCATCTAATTTTCTAGGGATAGATGTCTCAAGTTTCAACTTTTCTTCCCTAACTTTCATGAGAGCATTGGTAATATGTTTAGTAAAGGCCATATTCATGCCACTAGCATTGGGACTTCTAGCAAGATTTTGTAGAAACATAATAAATTCAGAGATATTGCAGTCATCAAAATCAGTATTATTATCATCAAAAGTAATAGGACCATTATCTCCTACATCTCTAAAAATTTCAGCACTTTTATTAGAAGCAGTTTCAACAGTTTGAGGCAATTTAGCACGTTTCACCAAAGAAGTATGGACTTTATTAACACCAACTACTTTACCATTGATAGTAGGAGGTTTACTAGCACTTGGAACTTCGGTTTTACTAGTGGTTGTGATAGTACAAACTCTAGCAATATTATTCTTTTTAGCCAATTCATCTTCTCTTTCCCACCTAACATGTAATTCAGCCATCAACCTAACATTATCATCAATTCGAACTTGGATGGCATTGGTTGCAGCAAAAGGATTATCTTTAATGGTTTCAGTTTTAGCAGCCATTTTATTTATCAAAGAAAATTGTGCCTCTGATAGGGCCGAAATATTAATCTCAGCACTAGAAATTTTACCTTGCAAACCAGAGATTTCTCTATTCAAATTTCCAATTTGTTGGCTAACAGTTCTCAACATAGCAGATTGTTCTTCCATAGTTTTAGTAAACAACTTATTTTGTTCATATTGCATTTGCATAAAGTTCTTAGTTGCTTTTCCAACTTCTACAATCCTTTCCTCACTAGGCATTCCAGATCTACCATAAGAATAACCACTACCACTATTAGGAGGATAGGGTTTATAATTGCTTCCACTAAAATTATTTCTATAAGCATTGTTGTTAAAATTATTATTTCTAATAAAGCTTACATCAACATGCTCTTCTTGAGCAACCAAAGAGGCTAAAGGAACATTATTTGGATCAACTTGAGCTTTACCATTAACAAGCATAGACACAATAGCATCAAGCCTTTCACTCAAAGAGGAGGTTTCCTCAATAGAATTTACCTTCTTACCTTGTGGAGCTCTCTCAGTGTGCCACTCTAAATAATTTATCATCATATCATCAAGAATCTTTGTTGCATTGCCCAAAGTGATGGACATAAAGGTACCTCCAGCAGTTGAATCCAATAGGTTCCTTGAGGAAAAATCCATCCCTGCATAAAAAGTTTGTATAATCATCCAAGTAGTCAGTCCATGAGTGGGACAATTCTTCACCATAGTTTTCATTCGTTCCCAAGCTTTAGCAACATGTTCATTATCAAATTGTTTAAAATTCATTATGTCACTTCTTAGGGATATAATCTTAGCAGGAGGATAATATTTTCCAATGAAAGCATATTTACACTTAGTCCATGAATCAATACTATTTCTAGGAAAAGATAGGAACCATTCTTTAGCTCTTCCTCTCAAAGAGAAAGGAAATAATTTTAGTTTAATAATATCTCCATCTAGATCTTTATATTTTTGCATCTCACATAGTTCAACAAAATTATTAAGGTGGACAACAGCATCATCAGTACTAATACGAGAAAATTGTTCTTTCATCACACGATTTAATAAAGCAGGTTTAATCTCATAGAAAGCAGCAGTAGGAGTAGGTGGAGCAATAGGTGTGCAGATAAAATCATTGTTGTTTGTGCTAGTGAAGTCACACAAGTTAGTATTCTCAGAGGAACTCATTTTAGCAGAATAAAAGCAAGCAAATAAATAACATCTATGAAGTAAACTAATTTTTTTTGTGTTTTCAATATAGAGAATAAAAACAAGACAATAAACAAAATAAATAGGTTGAGAGTGAGATACTCCCCTTGCGAGAAGACTTCCTTCTCCCTGGCAACGGCGCCAGAAAAAGTCCTTGATGGTGCAGATCGTGCACTCGCTGGGAGACCCCAAGAGGAGGGTGTGATGAGCACACCGGTAGGAAGTTTTCCCCTTAGTTAAGAACCAGGGTTATCAATCCAGTAGGAGAAAGAGGACCTTCGGAAGGTTGATGCCACTGACGGTGGTGCTGGCGCTTCACCGGTGTCAGCAACAACGTGGAATCTGCACACAACACAACCAAAATACTTTGCCCCAACGGTATAGTGAGGTTGTCAATCTCACCAGTCTTGCTGAAAACAAAGATTAGACGTATAGTGTGGAAAATGATGTATGCTTACAGTAAGTAAAGAGAGCAGGGAATTGTTGTGGTTTGTTTAACAGTGTGGAAAATGGACCGGGGTTCATAGGTTCACTAGTGGTGTCTCTCCATAAATATAACATGCTGGGTGAACAAATTACAGCTGGGCAATTGATAAATAAAGGTTGCACCGTAGTGCACATTATAACATGATGATTACTATGATATTTAGTGCGGGCATTACAACAAGATACATAGACCGACATCCATCTGCATCTATGACTAATAATCCACCCTCAGGTTATCATCCGAACCCCCTTAGGTATTAAGTTGCAAGCAACAAATAATTGCATTAAACAAAGTGTGTAATGTAAGCAATGATTATGCACGCGGGCACTCTCACCGCTGTTTTCTCCCTAATGGCAACAACAACACATCCTCCCCCTTCACGTTTATGTCACTCGAGAAAGGCAACAAGGAGGCATGAACCCACTATCAAGCATAAATACTCCCTCTTGGAGTCACTAGCAACTACTTGGCCAGAGCAACCACTAGCAACGGAAAGCATGCAAGATCACAAATAGCATATGCAATAAAGACTATAATCAACTTGGCATAAGGTCAATATTCATCGGATCCCAGCAAACACAACATATAGAATTACATAAGATCAATCTCGATCATGATAGGCAGCTCACGAGAACTAAACATGGAGGCATATGAGGAGGAGACAACCATCTAGCTACTGCTATGGACCCGTAGTCCAGGGATGAACTACTCACTCATCACTCCGGAGGCGGGCATGTGATGTAGAAGCCTCTGGTGATGATTTACTCTCCGGCAGGGTGCCGGAAAACAGCTCCAGAACCCTCCTGATCTAGTGTTGACGATGATGGTGGCTGCGGAACTTTTTCGGGGATTTTGATCAGGTGCTTAGGGTTTTCCATCTGGGGGGCTTAAATAGGCGAAAGGGAAAAGGCGTTGGAGCTCAAGGGGGCCCACACCCATAGCTGGCGCGGCCAGGGGGACCCGCGCCAGCCCATGGTGTGGCCCCCCTGTTGCCCGTCTTCGACTCTTCGGTCTTTTGGATGCTTCCGGGGAAAATAGGACTTCCGGGCTTCGAACTTTCCAATTCCCAGAATATTTCCAGAACAACTTTTCTGAAACTAAAAACAACAGAAAACAGGGAACTGGCTCTGTGGCATCTTGTCAATAGGTTAGTCCAGAAAATCGATAAAAATGACATAAAGAAGGGAGAAAACATGTAGTAATTGGCATAATATCATCATGGAGCACTTGAAATTAGGGATACGTTTATGACATATCAGATGCCAAGGGAGAGAAATATTAGGATCCTAAACGCATTGCATTGCATATCATGCATCCATTTGCGTCTTATCATCGCTATTGCTTTCCTCGATCTTAGTTGATCTTACTATTTGTGTGTTTCGTTGAACTTTGTTGCTATTGTAAGACTATGTATCTACTATCTATCGTACTATTTATCTATCTACTATGTGATGTGATATTTGATGTGATGAAGATCATAGTAAGGTTATCATACTATCTATCTACCCACTACTTGATGTGATGAAGAACATAATGAGGTTATTCTTTATCTATCTATCTACTATGAGATGAAAGCTATGGTGAGATTTATTTTGCGTGCAATAAAATCACTTATATAAGATGTCATCATGCCTATACATCTATTCCCACTACTTGGTTCAAAGTTGATTTAACAAACTCATAGCTTATACATATCCATCTATAGTGCTAGATCATTCTCGAATCATCTTCACATTTCACATATGAATATCATGTTAGCGTCACATATCCTATTGACCTATAAAACATAAAGGGAGATGAGAATCATAATAATTTCATTCCATTTGTTCATCAAATATATATCTTATGATTGGGCACACAAATAGGGGGGGTACCTCTATAAGTCTTATCTCTTTGCAAATAGCCATGATAAATTATTCGTAATGCAAATCCATGTGTTGTCATCAAACATCAAAACGGGAGAGATTGAAAGGACATTGTCCCTAATCTTGTTTTCGGTGTTTGATCACAACATATAAAAGATCTAACGGTTTCCCTAAGTATGTTCAGAGCCTATCATGGAGAAATACAATCATACACCTCCTTGGACATCCATAAGATTGACAGCAAAAAGGAAGAAACGAAAAGGGAAAAGGAAGAAAAGAAATGGGAAAGGGAGAAGAGAAAACAGGGGAGCCGGCCTCCCTGGCCGGCCTGGCCGGGCTGCTCGGGCTGTGCCCTCGCCCCAGGCCGGGCACGAGGACGGGTGCTCCGGGCGCTGCCCCGGCCCTGCTTCGTCTCCACACCGGCCCCAGTCCGGGCCAGCTCTAGGCCGGGGTGGGAAGGGGTCCGTCGGCCCTAGACCAGGTGCGAGCCGACCCCACAGTGGCTCGAGGCCGGGGTGAGATCATGGTGTTGTCTGAGCCGGCATGGCCGGCCCCCTAGGTCGGGGTGCGCTGAAGTGAGGGGGGTCCCCCCCAACGACCGTTTTTCTCTCTCCGGTATAAAAGGAGCTCATCCTCTACCTTTAGAAAGTGTCAATTAAACTCACTCTCTCCACCATTGATTGACCACACTCAAGCTCAAGCATCACCCCAAATCCCCAACCAAAGCTCGTGATACTTTGGGATTTGGAGGAGACATCCTGTCAAATCTGTTGCTCGGCAAATCCCTCAGGTGAACCTATATGGTTTCGAATAGGAGAACCCATGAGCGCTGGTGGCGATCGTCGGCTAGACAGGGGGCACAATTTACCCAGGTTCGGGGCCCTCGTAGAGGTAAAACCCTTACTCCTGCCTCTGTCGATCTGTATTATCGAATAGATCGGTTACAAAGATGATCGCTCAAGTCGAGAGTACAATCTCGAGCTCAAGGCTTTGGTGGTGCGGTATTGCTTGGTCCTCTTCCGGTGGTTCTCCTGGCCTTATATAGGTGGCCAGGTCTCAAACCCTACCCGGGGAGGACTCGAATTCTAACCCTATGTCGGTTACAAGTTTCCTAACTTAGCCCGCAAGGCATTGCGGGTGGGCTTCACGTGGGCCTTCTGGAACACTCCAAGGGCTTCCCTTCTTGGGCCTTAAGGCCTGAGACGGGGTGTCCTTACCCGCAGGGTCTAAGATCCATCCCTTCGTCAGTAGCCCTCGAGCGTTTGCTCGATTGGGATTTTTCCAGTCGAGTAGACGGTCAGATTTTTCATCTCTCCTTCGGATAACCAGTATGGTCGTTTCCTGTTTAGAGGGTGTGTACCCTGTGTAATGAGCTTTTGTACTCGAGTATTGAGTAATGAAAGTGCCTGTTTTTATGGCCGTTATCGCAGAAGGATATGGCGCAGTAGCTTGGCTCTCCCGAAAGATCGGGGCCAATTAATTGCAACTAGGGCAAAAACAGTTCTGGCCTACACAGATTCGAGACCTCCGACTCGAACCCGATGAGGTGATTGTTGCGACTGGGCCGTAGTGGTCTTACCGAGTCGAACTTAACCTATAGGGTTACCCGGCGCGTCCGCTAGGATTTTTCTTCGTGTTGTTGACACGGAATCGTACCGGAGGACGCAGCTTGAGTGCGATTCCAGGCCCTCAAGAGAGATCTTTTTGGGTCTTACCTTCATATTCGAAAGAATATGGCATCCGGATGTACCTAGTCGGCTGAACAATCCAGGTTTGTGATGTGCAAACATCGTATGAATGAATGGCAGGATCTGCCTATTCGTGCAATTTTGAGTTTGTGGTCCCTTGTCCATACGAAAGAATTTTCGTGTTCGGAGTTTCATGCCCATACGAAAGAATTTTCGTACTTTGGGGTATTTTTTCCTGTGAAAGCAATTTCACGTCATAATTTGTCCATACGAAGTTATTTCCGTGTTTGGACTTTTATTCGAAGGATTTTTATTTATGCGAAGTTATTTCCGCGTTTGAACTTTCCATTCGAAGGATTCTTCAGCTTGATGATGCATGCTATGACGTCATGGCGCACTTTTATCCTCCCGAGGGGACGTGACGGAGTAAGAGCAGAAGCGCTGGCCCACTTTGTCAACTTTTTGACCGGAAACGAGGCGTCGTTCCCGGTTTTTACGCGAACTGCGCACAGTAAATGCGCACGATCCACTGTTAAGATCGTGGCAGGAAACAACATCCGCCGCCCCTTCGTTTCACCTTCACACGCGGCGGCCGCGATGGATGCCACGCGGCTCAGCGAGCGGCCAGGATCGACTGGCTCTGTGTATAAATTCAGGCCTTGGTGAAGCGGTGAAAATTTCCCAGCTTTCGCCTTCCTCGCTCATCGTCTTCCTCGCGCACCATCTCCTCTCTCTCTCTTCGAGCTTGTGCTAGCAGCAATGGCGAGAGGCAAGAAACGCGGCGCTGCCGCCTCGGTGTCAGGAGAGGTTCCAGCGCAACCCGCACCGCGCTCGGGCGATTGGCGCTCGCCCAACACCACGGCCAAGAGTGTCAAGGAGATGCAGCGGGAGGGGTTGCTGCCCGCGGAGGCCGAGAAGCGGGTGCGCCTCGGCAAGAAGGAGGAGGTACCCAATCCACACGCGAACGAACGCGTGGTCTTCGCGGACCACGTGTCGCGCGGACTTTCTCTTCCCCTTCACCCATTCCTCGTGGCATTGTTGTATGTCTATGGCATACAGCTCCATGATCTTCCTCCGAATGCAGTGCAGCACATATCGTGCTTCATTGTATTCCGCGAGTGCTTTTTGGGCATTCGCCCACATTGGGGCCTCTGGAAGGCCCTCTTCAAGGTCTGAATCTTCCGCGAGAAGTCGCGGGTGGAACCCGAGCCTGGCGAGCCACTGCGCACGGGCGGCTTCGGGATTCAAGCGAAGTCGGAGAACAGCTACTTTGGCATGTACTTCATCGACTCCGCCCAAGGATGGAGGAAAAAGTGGTTTTACGTCACCGACAACAGCTCGGGTGGGATTCAGGAATTCCACCCGTTCGCTGTCTTGAAGAGACGGAAGTCCTGGGCGCACAGACTGTCGGCTGAAGAGACCCAGGTCGTTACGCCGCTACTCGCCAAGGTGGTCGTCCTCCGTGATCAAGCCGCTGGAGTCGTGCTAAACGGGCTGCACATGGCGAGCATCTTCCTCAAGCGCAGAATTCAACCCCTGCAGCATAGGCCTTCCACGATGTGGGAGTACCAGGGCTCTGAGGATCCCAGTCGCGTGAGTCGTGAAGAGCTCTCGAACGTCGAGTTCGAGAAAAAGATCACGGCCATCACCAGCTTGAAGGTGGGAGAAAAAATCCCCGACTGCACAGTCGCAGCCTTCGAGGCGTCAAGGCCTCCGCCACTCGAAGTGAGTTCATCCTTCCTTCTCTCTTCAGTTCTTTCCTTGTTCTGAATTTTGGTCGACTGAATTTTCCCTCGCTTTTCTGTTGTCTTCTTTGATAGAGCTTAACCGTAGCCACCTGCTACCCGCCCACGTCCGGAGAGGATGCCTCAGATTTATTGGCGAGTAACCTGGACGGTCCAGCCGACACCAGTGTTGTTGATGCCTCCTCGAGCTCCGAGAGTGACTCCTCGGATGACGCGGGGGGTTCGGGTAACGATCGCCTCCTTCGCAAACGCCGTCGAGTGGGAGATGACGAGGCCACCTCCAAAGATAACTCTTTGGAGGAATCGTCCGGGGAGGAACCCATCACCGTCACTCCGCTGCGCACGCGCGCCCCTCCTCCTTCGTTTCCAACAATCCAAACCGCTTGGAATGCGGATATGTTGGACGAAGAGGATGATGACGAGTAAGTTCTTTCTTCTTGTTCTTAGTCGAACATTTCCTTTCGCATCTTTTTTGACATATTGTTTTCATTGCAGTCTGCAAGCTATCAGTCCTCGCAGGTACGCCTCCTCCCTTCCTCCCGAAAAGAGGAATAAAGTGGGAGCTGCGGGTGAGACTCCTACCGTTGACACCGTCCAAAACTCACCGAGTGTAGCCCCCAACGCAGCGACTACGGAATACAGAATTCCTAGTT
This sequence comes from Alopecurus myosuroides, assembly GCA_028641055.1. Taxonomy (NCBI): domain Eukaryota; kingdom Viridiplantae; phylum Streptophyta; class Magnoliopsida; order Poales; family Poaceae; genus Alopecurus; species Alopecurus myosuroides. The sequence goes on from CM054058.1 coordinate 247,213,243, forward strand.
TCGCTGCTGGGGCTTTGGCTCCGAAGGAGGTGTCGGGTAGCTCAGCGGATCCCCTCTCCCTTTCTCAAGGCCAGGTAAACTTTTGCTGCCTGCTTCTTCAATACTTTATCACCTTTGGATTTGTTATCGGGTGCACGTCAGTGCTCCCGATGGGAGTAGCCCCCGAGGCTGTTAGTCGATCGCATGCGATTGACTACAGGCTCAGAGATAGTCTTTTTATTTCTTCTTCTTAATTTTATCGGGTGCACGACAGTGCTCCCAATGGGAGTAGCCCCCGAGGCTATACTCGAATGTTTACAATCAAGTATAGGCTCAAATTTCTCCTTCCTGATTCTTTTATCTTCATGTTCCTTGCAGTCGCTTATCAACTCCCTTGCGGCGGTTGGTCGCCGTGTTGTTCTCGCTGAGTCGGAATGCGGGATCCTTCGATCAGATTGTGATCGACTCGTTTCGGAGAACGAGCTTCTTCGAAGTAAGTTTACCATCTTCTTATGTCTTTATTTTTCCACTAATTCTTTGGTTCTAACAACTATTGCTGCGCAGCTCAACTTGAGTATATGAAGACCGAGAAGGCGAATGCCTCCACTCGGGCAACTGCTCAAGAGGCCGAGTTGGCGGCTACTCGACGGGAACTCGAGTCCTCCCGCATGTTGTCGGCAGATCTGGAAGGAAAGCTTGCGGCTGCCCAGGTTGCTCTGAAGAATTTGGAGGAAACTGGCAACAAGGCGGATGCCGACCTTGTCGACTTCCTTCGTCCCCTTGCCGAGCACTTTGCGGGTAAGTTGCTTTTGTCCTATGATATGTCTTCTGTCGTGGTGAGTCCTTTGGATCTTAACATTTTTCTTTGTAGGTCTTCTGGGTATCCCACTGGAGCTTCCTGGGGTCCATCGGGTGGATGCGCTGACGGATTCTTGCGCCCAGCTCAGGAGGCACGCCGAAGGGGTCTGCACCTTGATTGGCGATGCCACTCAAGTGTTGACGCAACTGCACGGCCGCCTTCTCGTCAACGCCGTGTCTCCACCCGTACTGAGTGATTTGCTGAAGATTTTCTCGGAGAGCGATCTCCTTGATGCCTACGCGGTCGCTCAGTCGGAATCTGGGGCGAAGACCGCCATCCAGTTCGCGCTGGCGCATGGAGTCACCGGTTTGGAGGAGGCCTACTCGGAGCTTCCCGTGGATCCTGCTACGGGCAAAAAGGTAGGGCTTCGTCGTTTTGGCGAGCCAGTCGGAGTCCTTGCTCGGAAATTATCCGAGTTGTTTGCCCGTGCTAGGGGAGGGACCACCGCCGCGAGTGGCAGCACAACTGTAGCTCCTTAGTATATTTCTTCTGTACTTCGTTGTTCCGATTGTAATGAACCTTGGGATGTGCTCCCGTATTTTTAATGTTTTAATCAAGATGTTCTTCTGAAATGCTTCCCGCAATTGTGTGTTTCCTCCCGATGGGAGTAGCCCCCGAGCACCTGTCGAATAGGTGGTTAATATATCTCGAATAGGGCATCTTATTCCTTTAACTTCCTTGTATTTTTCAGGTAGCCGGGGTGGCTGCGGAGCCTTCAGGTGGACTTGCTACTCCGGCAAATCCTCTTGTTGCCGCTGTTGGGACCTTTGCAGGTCTCCGTGATCGTGTAGCTGATGGTGAGCGCAAGCTAAAAGCGCTGCGTGGGATAGCCGATGTGGCTAAGTCCAAACAAAAATTGGCAATTGAACGCGAGCAGTTTGTAATGGATGAGTTGGCGTCTATTGCCAAGGATTTGCTCTGTAAGTAATGCAGCCCCCAAGTCTTCTTTATCTTGTATCCTTTTTTGATCATGTAACTTTGCTTTTCAGTTGTTCAGCCGGATGACAGGAATGAGAAACAATGGGTGGAAAACCACATCTTTCAAGAAGCTGGCAGCTCGAGACCTCACGCGAATAATTTTTGGTCCGATCGTAGTCGAGGTTTTGTGCTTGCTACCTTGAAGTTCCGACTCATCCAGGCGAAAATACTCGTGAGCTCCTTTCATGAGGTTTTGATTTCGATGAACGCCGCTTTCTATCCACTGCAAAGGGGTCCTGAAGATTGGAGCCATCTTCTCAGGGTGTTCGGTCGAGAAGGAGAGATTCGCGAGTGTGTTCGCAATCAGATGACTTGCGGCTCGGTGGTGTCTCTCTCTTTCGTCCGGTTGTGGCATCCTGAGGTGAACTTCAACTCCATAGCTAGGCTTCCTGATGGTCCAATCGACGATATTTCTCCTCATTATAGGGTTGTTCGGCCTGCGGCAGAAGAAATCATTCGATTGACCTCGGATGAGGTAGATCGGATTTTGGCAGCTGAGAATGCTCAACGCCGGGTTTGATCGTAGGATGTCTATATCCTGTTGTTCTGTATAGTTTGTAAAAACTGTTGTAAGGTGTTCACCTTGTACATATAAATTTTCCTGTGATGTTGAGTTAGGCGTAGCCCCCGTGTTTTTTTTTGGGGTGTGTACCTGTTACTTTTATCATGTAAAGATAAGAAATCTTCGAGTATCTATGGTTGAGAAACCATGTATTTTATTGGAATGACTGAAAAGTCATGTGTTTTTCTGTCGAACTACAAGATGGCTAGTATAGCCTTATTATGGCTAAAAAATAAATCTAAGGGTTAAATTTGTGGTGTTGTGCGACATTCCAAGGATTGGAATAGACGCCTCCAGTCGCCGGGTTCTTCAGTCGATAGGCGCCACCTGGGATAACTTCATGTATTATGAAGGGTCCTTCCCATGGTGGCTCGAGTTTGTGTCCTTCCTTCTGTTTGAGCCGCAGCACCAGATCTCCTACTGTGAAGGCCCTGTGGCGTATGCGGCGACTGTGATAGTTTCGCAGCGACTGCTGGTATATTGCTGATCTTGCGAGTGCAATATCGCGTATTTCGTCGAGTGCGTCCATGTCATCCGCGAGTGCCCTGTTGGAGGTTTCTTCGCTGTAAGCAACAACCCTTGGGGCGCTGAACCTGACGTCCTCGGGAAGGACCGCTTCGGCCCCGTAGACCATGAAAAATGGTGTGTAGTTTGTGGATCGGTTTGGAGTTGTGCGGAGGCTCCATAGCGCAGAGGGTAGCTCTTCTTCCCAATGTCCTGCTGCTGGGTGTAGACGATCGAGTACACGTTTCTTGATGCCAGCCGAAACTAATCCGTTGGATCTTTCGACTTGGCCGTTGGTTTGCGGATGGGCAACTGAGGCAAATTTGAAGTTGATGCCCTTTTCTTCACAGAACTGTTGTGTTTCCTTTGACGTGAAGTTAGTACCATTGTCTGTAATGATGTCGTGTGGTACTCCAAACCTGCATACGATGGAGTCGAGGAATTTGATGGCGCATTGGGCGCTAGCCGAGGTTACCGGCATGGCTTCGATCCATTTGGTAAATTTGTCAACTGCGACCAGCAAGTGTGTGTATCCACCTGCGTGGACTTGCGTAGTGGTCCTACCATGTCTAGCCCCCATTGCGCAAAGGGTCAGGCGATGGGTATCATATGCAATTCCGTAGCGGGTGCGTGTGGTTTTGGTGCGAATCGCTAGCAAGCGTTGCACCTGTTGACCATCTCCTTTGCGTCTCTGGCGGCTGTAAGCCAGTAGAATCCTGCTTGGAAGGCTTTCCCCATGATTGCTTTCCAGCTAGCATGATGTCCACAATCTCCTTGATGGATATCTTGCAATAATTCTTTGTCGTCCTCGGGTGCTATGCATCGTTGCAATATGCCTGAGATACTTTGCTTGTATAGCTCTCCGTTGATCACCCGAAAGGATTTGCTTCGCCTGACTATCTGTCGAGCCTCTCGTGGATCTGCTGGGAGCTGTTTCGCGGACAAGTAGTCGAGGTATTTCTGCGTCCAGACTGGCTCGACCAGAAAAACTTGTCGCGAAATATGATGAATGAACTCGATGATAGCAACTTGCGGGCTGACCTCTGTCTCCGATGCTGTGGGTACGTCTGCAGTCTTCTTGATTTTGACTGATCGTCTAGTCATCCGCTCAAAATATATCCCTGGCGGTATGGGTGTATTTGTGGAACCCATGTTTGCCAGCCTGTCTGCTTCTTCGTTGCTGGATCTCGCAATATGCTTCAGCTCGCATCCCTTGAAACTTCCTTCGAGTAGGTTGTACATGTCACGATAAGCGACCATGTTTTCAGCGATAGCGTCGCATTCCTTCATTGTCTGTTGCACGATGAGATTGGAGTCGCCGTAGATCATCAGTCGGGTGGCTCCACACGCAACTGCCATCTTCATCCCATGCAACAGAGCTTCATATTCTGCGTCGTTGTTTGATGCTGGATCATCAGGTGGAAAATCCAATCGGAGGACGTACTGCAGTTTGTCCCCTCTAGGTGATATTAGGACGATTCCAGCTCCTGCTCCTTCGTTTCTCTTCGACCCATCGAAGTACATGATCCAATTACTCGTGTATTCTGGCGGGCCGGGCGTTTGTAGCTCTGTCCACTCGCTCAGGAACTCCACGAGTACCTGGGATTTTACTGAATTGCGCCCTGCATAGATGATGTCCCAAGCGCCCAGCTCGATGCTCCATTTTGCTATCGTCCAGATGCCATTGGGTTGTTCATGATTGTACCGAGTGACGCATCATTAACCACTGTTATTGTGTGTTCCTGGAAGTAGTGCTTGAGCTTTCGAGCCGTGAGAACAACTCCATAAGCGAGTTTCTGATAGTGAGGGTATCGTTGCTTGCATGGCGAGAGCACTTCACTGATGTAGTAGATTGGTCGTTGGACCCCACATGCCTTGCCCTCCTCAGGTCGTTCGACTACAATTGCCGTGCTGATGACCTGGTTTGTTGCGGCTAGGTATAGGTATAGTGGCTCCCTCTCTTGCGGTGTTGCAAGGATGCGCTTGCTTTGCAATGGTCGTTTCAGGTCCGCGAATGCCTGCTTAGCCTCTGGTGTCCACTCAAACTTGTCCGTCTTTTTCAACAGCTTGTAGAAGGGTAATGCCTGCTCGCCCAATCATGCGATGAATCTGCTCAAGGCGGCTAGTCGCCCTGCGAGCTGTTGGACTCCGCGTAGATTGGTTGGCTCCTTAATTGTCAAGATTGCTTGTATTTTCTCCGGGTTGGCTTCGATGCCTCTGGCGGATACCAGGTACCCGAGTAGTTTTCCTGCTAGGACGCCAAAGACGCACTTTGTCGGATTGAGCTTGATCCTGTATGCATTGAGGGCGTCAAATGTTTCTCTAATGTCCTCGAGGAGGGTATCCTCTACTCGAGTCTTGATGACGATGTCGTCAACGTACACTTGTACGTTCTTGCCAATGAGCTTGGCGAGGCATTTTTGCATGCAGCGCTGATACGTCGCGCCTGCGTTCTTGAGCCCGAAAGGCATTGTTGTGTAGCAGTACACACCGTGTGGCGTGATGAATGTTGTCTTTTCCTCGTCTCCCTGCTTCATCCGGATCTGATTATATCCCGAGTAGGCGTCCAGGAAAGAGAGGCGTTGACAGCCCGCAGTAGAATCCACGATCTGGTCGATTCGCGGGAGGGGAAAATTATCCTTGGGGCAGTGCTTATTTAATGACGTGTAGTCAATGCACACTCGAAGGATGTCAGTGTTCTTCTTTGGAACCAGCACCGAGTTTGCTAACCAGGTGGATATCTTGATCTCTCTGATGAATTTTGCTGCTTGCAATCTGTTTACTTCTTCTCCAAGCGCTTTCTGTTTGGGTTCTGAAAATCGTCGAGTGATTGCTTGATCGGTTTTGCATCCTTGAAGACTTCGAGTGAGTGCTCGGCGAACTCCCTGGGTATTCCTGGCATATCTGAGGGCTGCCAAGCGAAAATTTCCCAGTACTCACGGAGGAGTTCGACGAGCGCGCTTTCCTATGCTGGCGAGAGGGTAGTTGAGACCATCGCTGTCTTCGCAGAATCCGTCGGGTGCACCTGATGCTTTCGGGTGTCGCTGTTTGTGCTGAACTCCAATTCTGGCGCGTTTTTCTTTGTGAGGGGCATCACGGAGTGGTCCGTGGTCTTTGACAGCTCCTGCAGTTCTTCTTGCATCCCGAAAGATTTTGCGATCTCGTTGAACTCGATGTCGCATTTGTTGGACTTCTGGAAATCTCCGTCGATGGTGATTACACCATATTCTCCGGGTAACTTGAGCTTTAGGTACGCGTAATGTGGTACTGCCATGAATCTGGCGAACGCTGTTCGACCAAGAATGGCGTGGTACTGCGAGGGCCAGTCGACTACTTCAAAGTCGAGGAATTCTCTTCTGTAGTTGCGTCGATTGCCCAACACAACCTCTAGGTTAATTGTTCCGAATGGGCGGATCGCCTTTCCTGGAACTATCCCGTGGAAGGATGTTTCTGACTCTGCGAGTCCGTCCAGGTTCCGGTTCATCCGGCGGAGCGTATCCGCGTAGATAATGTTGATGCCGCTGCCTCCGTCCATGAATACGCGAGCCAGTTCGTAATTACCAATTGGTGCTTGGATTACCAAGGCAGCGTGTCCTGGTCGATAGACTCGTGGCGGATGGTCTTCCATCGAGAAAGTGATCGATTGGTCCGCCATCTTCAGGTACTCGGGCTTTGTTGGCGGGGTTTGCACAGCCATGCACAGTTGCCGCGTGTTTGTCTTCTGAGATCTGCGGGATGGGCAGACTTTTTGTATCATCCCTAACTGTCCAGCCGGGTTCGGGTACGCGTTAGCGCCTGCGTTTGGTGCGGGTGGCACGTTTAGTGCTGCTAGCGCCATGTTTGGATTTCCTGGTGGAGGTGGGGGTAATGGTGGCTGGAACCCTTGATGTTCTCCTCCTGGGAGTGGCGGGTAGTTTTGATTAGCTGCTTATCTGCTTTTCTTCGAGAAGGCCTCGTGGATTTTGATGAACTTTCGGCAATCCTTGAGGAGGTGCGTTGCCTTAGTTTTGCCCGTGCGCTTATCTGTAAATAGATGTAACGAGCAATACGCGTTCAGATCCTCCTCGGGGCTTTTGTCTTCAGCTTTTGGTTTCCACTCGCGACTCCCGCGGCGCCCATTATCGCGGCTTCGTGTGAATTCTGCCGCTACCATCTCTTCCCGGTCGTCGTGATCGTAATATTTTCTCCTTTTCTTTCGACCATGGCGGTCTTCTTCAGGCGCGGGCAATGATGCCCTTTCGTTGCGCACCGCGTCTTCTCCGTTAGCCCATTTGTCGGCTATGATCATCAGTTCCCCAATAGTTTTTGGTGCCGCTCGGCCCAGCTCTTCTCTGAAAGCAGTTCGTCGGGCGCCTTTCGCGAAGGCCTCAACCGCTACTTCTTCTGAGATATTTCCCGCGGTGTTCCTGAGTGTTGTCCACCGCTGAATGTACTCGCGGGTGGATTCGCCGCTCTTCTGCCTGCAGGCCTGTAGTTCTTCAATTGTTGCTGGTCTCTTGTAAGTGGCCTGGAAATTCTTGCAGAAATCGTAGTGCAGGTCGTCCCATGATGCGTAACATGACTTTGGCCTTGCTTCCAGTCAGCTGCGTGCCGCGCCGACCAAGTGCAGGTTGAGGTACTGCATAGCCGTGTTTTTATTCCCACGTTGGCATTTTACTGCCGCGAGGTAGTCGTTTAGCCACGACGAAGGCTCGAGTGAACCATCGTATTTCGTGACTTCTGTGCTGAGCTTGAATCTCTTGGGTAGGGGTGCCTCGCGGATGCTGCGGGCGAAACACAGCGCGCCGCAGGTCTCGTCATCCGAAGAACTGGACGAGGAGTGCGCGCGGTTCCTTGCAGCTCTTGCCTTGTCCACCTTGTTTTCTGCGATATCTGACCGCGCGTTATATCCTGGCTGGTCGCGATCAGTTTCTTTCCTTGTCTCTTTGCTGCGATTCCGCGAGCGGCTGCTATGACGTCACGAGCTTTTATTTCTCGGGCTACCTTCACTGCTCCTTCGACTATCGCCGCGTCGCCGAGCTTCTTTTCCTCGGCCGCGGCGAGGTGATTTGTATCTCCTAGGTGAAGTGCTCCTATGCTTGCGCGATGCCTCTTTTTCTTTTTTCCTTCTCTTGCTGTTCGACGGCTTTCCTGCGGTCGTAGGAGGCGAGCCTTGAGGCTGCCATACCCAATCCTTTTCGAACCTGTTTGTACTGCTCTGCTCGCGGGTCGTTCTCCACTGGCTGGTTCATCTGCATGTAGGTCGCTGCGACCAGGTTGGCGGCAGCTGGAGTTTGCGGGTAGACGTTTCCTTCCTCGTCAACCCGCATGAGGGAAGATGCGAGTGACTTACTGATCCCTCCTAGGGACTCGGCGTCCATGGATGTTGTTCTTGATGCGTATCCCTTCCTTGTGGGTCGAGTTCCAACCGAAGGTGTTAGGGATAGCTCAGCCCGGCGTTGACTTGATTCATCCGCCAATCTCTTTCGATGTGCTAGGTCTCTCCGAGCTTCTTTGATAGCTGTGGCTGCTCTCACTAGATGGTAGCGGTAGGCGACCATATCTTCGTGTGGCGCTCCTGCCACGGGCGGCTTGCTTGTTCGCAAAGCTTCTTTAGCTCGGTCCCAGGCGTCCCGCGAGACGCCGATCTCAGCGCGCTCTGCATCGCTTTGCTCTATTTCTGGGGGTTGTTCTGATCCTGCCATGTAGACTTGGGCCAATCGTGGTCCGTGCGTCCTAGGCGTTGCCCGGAAAGTTTTCTGGATCTGCGAAGGTTCCTCTGTCAAGAGGGTATGGTAGTTGCTGGTGTTGAAGCGGATGGACTCGCCACTTTTTTTCAGATGGGGGCGCGAGTCGACAACTTCTGATTCAGATCCTGATTCTTCAGGGAAGTGGAGGATCCCGTCCTTGTTGGTGTAGAACTTCAAGCTTCCGAACGTCAAGGTGACGCTCTTCTCCAGATCGCTGAATACCGGGCGTGATTCCGGCGAGTGAGGGGTGACCACGACAGATCCGATTCGAATAGGATTGACTGGAGCCGAGGTCGAAGGTTTCCAACGTGAGTTGGATGATGAAGCCGATGACGCCGGAGATCCAACGCCCGCCGTTCCCACAGACGGCGCCAATTGTCGAATCTGTTGCTCGGCAAATCCCTCAGGTGAACCTATAGGGTTTCGAATAGGATAACCCATGAGCGCTGGTGGCGATCGTCGGCTAGACAGGGGGCACAATTTACCCAGGTTCGGGCCCTCGTAGAGGTAAAAACCTTACTCCTGCCTCTATCGATCTGTATTATCGAATAAATCGGTTACAAAGATGATCGCTCAAGTCGAGAGTACAATCTCGAGCTCAAGGCTTTGGTGGTGTGGTATTGCTTGGTCCTCTTCCGGTGGTTCTCCTGGCCTTATGTCGGATATATACCAAATAGGGGTATAGAAGATGGTGGGCCAAATGCCGGATTACCAGGGTGGCCTAAGTGGTAGTGGGCTTAGGTCCATTAGGCGGCCCAGTAATCCGACGCGCAGAAGCCGGATTCTAGAAGAACCCGGATCACAGCCCATGTGATCTGGCTTGGAGGAGAAGACGGATTCCTTGCTTTCCAAGATACAAGTTATCGTAGTTTTCTAGGTTTCCTATTCTGTAAGCCCTAATCCGGCTATTATATAAAGCCGGACGGGAGATAGACAAAACAACGAGAGAGAACAGAGAAGCTCTACGCCAACTCGCCGAGAAGCTCATCCTCGTCGAGTGGTTTAGATCTAAAACCCTCACATTGTAACCCTGTTTACGGGCTTTAGTCCCAATTAGTGAGAAGTGCAGGAGTAGGCACGTCGTACTGTCGCGACGTACCGAACCTGGGTAAAATCCTGTGTTCTGTGTTACTACGCTATCCCGTTACCCCGCGTCTCTACCGTAGTCTCATGGCACCCCCGTCTATGAAAACTACTACGATGTCTCGACAGTTGGCGCCCACCGTGGGGCAAACGACGTCAGGCGTAAGATTCCGATCTGGGATACTTGGCGGAATCGGAAGATCGATCACTGTCGGAAGCTTGGAATTCGACAACGACGTCGGGCGCTTCCTCGACAACGGATCCTACATACCGGCGCAAAACCACCTGGTAAGTGCCTGCGTGTTACCGGTAGGATCTTCTAACATCTTTATCGGACTAACCGCAGAAGCAATGGGGTTTTGCGGTGGAAGCAAGTTTATCCCACCCGCCCTATACCCAGTCGAAGATGACTATGATGCCGGATTCTGCTCAGATCGCCGACACAAAAGTGATACACACTTTATCGGCATGGTGCAATCCGAAATCGCCGAAAACACGGATGATGGAAATCCCGTGCAAGAGGTAGATAAAAAACACACCCGTCATGGAGACGGGAGATCAAACACCCGTCACAGAGGCGGAAGGTCCAACATCCGTCAACAAGACGATGAACTCGGAAGCAGAATCCGTGCTTGCCGCCATTGAGGCGAGGTTGGAGTCGGAAACCGGATCGGATAACTTCGACTCTGAAGACGAAGACGAGGACGCCTTCGTAAGAAAGGTTAAATCTTTTCAAGAGGGATTCCATGAAGTCTTAATGGCAAAACCGGCTGATACCACGGACGCCGGCAGCCAGGAAAGCCCTAAAACCCCTCCGCCAGTGGAAGAGAGAGAAGACGGAGAAACTTCTCCGATATTCCCCAATGTCAAGGAGATGACAGAAGATGAGCCTGTCAAAAAAACCTCCCTCTTCCAAGAAAAAGCACCGTGCCTCTAAAAACTCCAATACAAAATCCGGAAGAAAAAATCAGCTGATCTCGCTGATGAAAACCTGGAAGTTGGAGATGTTAGTGGAACAAAGCCTGTGGAGAAGAAATCTAAGGAAATCACTGCTCCGCCAATGACGGAACAGGAAGAGCAAGAGCTACTGCAAACACCAGTGGGACCAGATGAACCCCCTGAGATGCTGGAAGCCAGGAGACAAGCTTTCCAACGGCAACAGCAACATCTACTTAGATCTCGGCAACATCTCCAACAAACCCATAATGACATCAAAGTCATGAAGGAAGAAATAGAGGAGTACGAGAGAAAGCATAGATCCGCGTTAAAACCTACTAGGTTACCCGGGATCGCAAGACCGGAAGAACTGCCGCCAAAAGAAAGGTTCCATAACCCATCTTGGCAAAAGCAGGTAAACGGCAAAGATGCCAAGGGCGAACCAATATACAAGACCGCAGCAGAAAACGCGGAAGCAGCGTTCGCGATTCTTAACAACGATCTGTATTCCAACGGGGAAAAAATCCAAGGGGTGTATGCTTTCCTAGGAAAATCATTGCAACAACAACAGCGCGCTCAAGAGCGATCAGGGAGGCTGCATGACAACTCCGCCCTATGCAAGACAGCTACTTGCGCTGCTGGAGCACCTGGACCGGAAGAACCCGGGGATTCAGACAACTCAAAAGATAAAAAAGAGGATCCGAGAAAAGACAAGAAAAACCCCGACAACCGGGATACAGCGTCTAAAACCGGATCCCATCTCCCGAAAGATGGGTATAAACCCCATGATCGGGAAGACAAACACCGGAAAGACGGCAAAACAATGCCACCTCCGAGAAACCCAGCCGAGAAAGCTGGAAGATACGATATACCTCACAGGCGTGAGAGATCCCGGACACTGCCTAAGGACAAAGAAAGGCATAGGAGTAGAACTCCGCCTAATCCAAAAGGGCGTGAATACGGAAGAGATAGAAACAATCCCGGAAGAGCGCGTTCGCGCAACAATGGTAGAGAAAGGAGCAGATCCCCTTCCGTCCATTCAGCCGGAAGATATTCTGCACACATTGACAGAGCAGAAAAAGATGATCTATACTTTGGGCCTAAATGTTTTACCGACAGGATCCGAAGAATAACGCTGCATTCTGGCTTTGCCAAGGTCGGTCCAACATACCAGAAATACACTGGCAGCACAAACCCGGATACCTGGCTCTCGGATTACTATACAGCCGTCCAGATCAACAATGGGACAGACCTGGAAGCTGTCAAGTTTCTTCCCCTAATGCTGCTGGATGGAGCCAGAGATTGGATCAATGGATTACCATCGCGAACAGTTGATAGCTGGGACGATATGGCTAGAGTATTTACTCAGCATTTCCGGGGAACATACAAACGCCCGAATAGTATCAACCAGCTAAACCGTTGCACACAATTTGAGGATGAACCATACGTGGATTTCATCTCCAGATGGACAGCAATGAATGCTTTCGTCAATGGCCTAAAACCCGGACTCGTACCGTTCATGGTTAGTTCCAAGAAGCACAAGGATCTCGGATCCATGCTTACAACCGCCAATGAGCATGCCGTAGCCGAGGATGACATCAGAGCAAGAGGAGGCAATATTGAATCAATTATACTTGCCAAGAAAACCCCTCGTTCTGACAAAAAAGCCACTCCAGAAACAACGACAAAGCCCAAAGAGGTGAACATAGCCTTTGGAGGAGAGAAGGGAAATAAGTGGAAAGGACGCAACCCAGATCCAATCAATTACACTCCAGAGGAGTGGGAAAGGATTAAGTCGGAACCTTGCGTTCACCACTCGCAATTTGGGAAACCTACCCATACAAACGCGCAATGCCGGCTGAATAAGCACATGAAGGGCACTGCAGGGTCCGGAAGTAAAGGGAAGGGTTCCAAAAGGAAACCCGCCAAACAAAAGCCAGAAGCTGACAAAGAAGACAGTGAATCGGACACTGACGAAAAAATCCAGGAACAACAGCGCAAAGGCGAACCCAAGTTTCCGAGAGTTCATGGAGAAGCAATGCTAACTTTTTTAGCAACCCCATCAGCAAAGGTGGCAAAACGAACACTTCGTGAAATAAACGCGATTGTTCCGGCAACCCCGAAATTCTTGAAGTACTCCAATACACCGATAATCTGGGATCAGTCCGATCATCCCGGAAATATCCCTGAACCCGGCACACAAGCTCTTGTTGTAAGCCTTATTGTTCAAAATACTAGGCTAAGAAGAGTGCTGATGGATGGAGGATCCAGCATTAACATAATGTACCTGGATACACTGAAGCACCTGAAGATTTCCGAATCTCAGCTCAACTACAGCAACATACACTTCCATGGTATTGTCCCTGGCAGGCAAGCACGATCCCTAGGAGAAATTTCCCTAGATGTCACCTTCGGAGATAAAGATCACTTCCGGCAGGAAAAAGTATCCTTCGAGGTAGTGCCGTTCGAAAGCGTGTATCACGCAATACTCGGACGTCCAGCTTTCGCCAAATTCATGGCAAGATCCTGTTATATTTATAACAAGCTGAAGATGCCAGGACCCAAGGGAGGAGTAATCACTATAGCTGGTGATTTTAAGCTGGCAAATGAGTTGGAGAAAGAAAACGCCCTTTGCGCTCAGAGAGTAATAGCAAAGGAAGAACTGAAGGAATTAGCCAAGGAGGTATCGCCGTTAGAAATGCCGGCAGGAAAAGAAACTCGGAAGCCAACAGACAGCTTCAAGGCATCCGAGAATACAAGACAGGTAATCCTAGATCCCAAAGATCCGACAAAAGTTGTCGTCGTAGGGACTGGGATGACTGACAAATAGGAAGGCGAGCTCATCAAGTTCCTCCGTGAGAACTGGGATATTTTTGCCTGGTGTCCAGCGGACATGCCAGGCGTACCCAGGGAACTTGCTGAGCACCAACTTAAGGTTATTCCTGGATCAAAACCCGTCAAACAAGGTCTCCGTCGATTTGACAGAAGAAGACGGAAGGCTATTGGCAAGGAAATTATCCGGCTTTTAGCAGCGGATTTCATCAAGGAAGTGATCCATACTGACTGGTCCGCAAATCCGGTATTAGTACCGAAGAAAGACACTACTGCTCTTAGAATGTGTATAGATTACACAGGCTTGAACAAATTGTGTCCGAAAGATAGATTCGCATTACCGCGAATCGATCAAATAATAGATGCCACAGCAGGTTCCGAGCTTTTATGCTTTTTGGATGCATACTCCGGGTACCACCAAATACGCATGAAAAAGGAAGATCAAATTAAGACTTCTTTCATAACCCCATACGGGACGTATTATTACGTAACCATGCCGTTTGGCCTGAAGAACGCAGGTGCAACCTACCAGCGTTGCATGCAACGTTGTTTGCATAGTCAGATTGGAAAAAATGTCCATGTTTATGTGGACGATATTGCTGTCGTAACCAAGGAAAAAGATACACTCCTTGAAGATTTGCGTGAAACTTTCGAAAACTTACGCACTTACAAGATGAAGTTGAATCCATCTAAGTGCGTATTCGGGGTCCCCTCAGGAAAACTTCTGGGTTTCATCGTTTCTCACAGAGGAATAGAAGTTAACCCGGAAAAGATCAAGGCAATCTTGAACATCACAAAACCTACCTGTGTCAAAGATGTCCAAAGATTGACGGGTTCCGCAGCTGCCGTTAGCAGATTTATTAGTCGGCTGGGGGCTAAAATCCTAACACTGTACAAGTTGTTGAAGAAATCCGACAAAGTCAAGTGGATAGCAAAGCTTTGGAATACATAGCAGTTATGTCTCTTTTATACTTAGTTCAATATCTATGTAAACATCTTTTGAGATCATGAAATAAAGTTGTTGGATTTCTGGTATCCATGTTTTTTACATGTTCATTATAGTAAAAGCATGTTTCCACCTTCTCTATTTCCCAATGATCTTACAAAATACTCAATGTTAACCCGAATTGTGCCTGTGTACTCGGCGTTAAGTAACTGAATGTTTTTTCAGTCTGCTAACGGCTAAAGGAAACTTGAATTGCCTGCGTGCCCAAGTTTCGGTTAAAAAGTTTCTTGTTTCTCTAAGCATTATCTGATTGCGTATGTGTTGGGTTGCTGGAACTAGTTAGTAAAAATGCCTTTAGCATGATCCATGTTTCCGAGTTTAAACTGATTGGTTACTCCCAGTTATTCGGCATGACGATTCATATTGCTATTTGAGCCATTTCAAACACTAAGGACAGTTAAAACATATATGCCAGAGAGCTTAGAAGATAAAGGAATAATAACGTCCGAAAAAACTTGCAAAAAATTTCATAACTAATAATTGCAAAAGGCGGAATTTTTCATTCATACAAATAGAAGCATTACATTGCAGATTACATTGAAAGAACAGTAATGCTTCTATTGTCTATTTTTCTGCCATCCAGGTCAAAGGTAGCCCTTCAAGCATCGGATTCCTCCTCGCTGCTGTCGTCTTCTGGGATTGGAGGGATCTCTTCTTCTGGATAGTTGATGGAAATATTCACCATGGAGGCAATCTGGGTGGCGTGGCCTTTGATTTCATCAAAGATGGTATTTCGCTGAGTGTCCGTGTATCCCTGAGGGACACCGGACGCCACGCGCCAGGATTTAGCACCAGGGTAGTGCATGCGCATAAGGCCGAGTGCCATACGCGCACCACCCCGTGCAGCGGAACGCAGGATAGAATCCCTGGATTCCGCCACCTCCATGATGGCTCCCGGAAGTTTTTCAACCTCCGAGAACTCCCCAGTCCTTGCGGGAAGAAACTTGTTCACCAGCTGCATTCCAGCAGCACGGATCGAAGTCCACATCTTCCCAAAGGCTTGGATCCCTTCAAGCCGGGTACCATCTGGGATATCTCCTGTTTTTTCCGACAAAAACAGTCAAAAGGGTCAGGCAAAAAGCAGAGAAGAAAAACAAGGTATGGAAAAGTAAAAGGTAACGGAAAATTACAGAGAAGCTTGTCGATTTCGGAGATTTCCTCCAGGCGAAGGGTCAGAGCATTCTCTAAATCCTGAATGGTGGATTTATCCTTCTCCGCCTGTTCAGAAGCCTTGGAGTTGGCAACTCCAAGGGCCAAGTTGCTGGCTTCCAGATCCTTTTGAGCTTTCACAAGATGCTTGTGAAGCTCCAAGTTCTCCTTTCGGAGATTCTCGGCATTGCCGGCATCTTCAGCTATTTGCTTGGCCTTAGCCAAAGAAGCTGGAAAGCAAAGAAAATTCCGAGTTTAGCAAATTTCCGGAATAAGTACTTAGACAAAATATTGAATCACAAACCTCAGAAGAAAAATGTGTACCTGATGTTTCCGTCAAAGCAAGCTGAGACGATGCCAGTTCCGCCTCTCTCTCTTCAAGAATAGAAAGGAGATTTCTAACCTCCTTATTCTTGATAGTGAGTTTGTGGAAAACTTCCATGTTTATGGTTTCGGCGGTTTGCTGCAACATAGAAAGGAAAAGAATGGTTACAAAAAGCATCAAAGCAAAACAGGCATACAATTTTGTTTAATGCTTGGGGGCTAGAGTTACATACCTGGCTCATTCGGTGCAAACCCGCCAAGTTTTCCTGGAACTCTTTTGCGTATTCCGCAAAAGCAGTTCCGGCCGCGCTTAGGCCGTCGTTGATAATCTTGAAGTCTTTATCAAAGGTGGGAATATCCTCGTTGAAAGTCCGAGAAAATTTCTCCACCTCTGGAGCCGCCCT
Organism: Alopecurus myosuroides; assembly: GCA_028641055.1. Lineage (NCBI taxonomy): Eukaryota > Viridiplantae > Streptophyta > Magnoliopsida > Poales > Poaceae > Alopecurus > Alopecurus myosuroides. Next base: position 247,229,588 of record CM054058.1, read on the forward strand.
TTCCCTCGTGTCCGGGTCCGACACAACGGGCTGGCTGGGCTCTGAGGGCTTGGTGGTGGGGGCTGCAGTTTGCTCTTCCGCCATTGTGGACGGCGTGTTCGGGGCAACGGCGGAAGAAGGTTGACCGCCTCGGCTGGAAACAACCTTGTGTTTCTTCAGCTTCTTTGGTTTTAAACTGGAGGGAGGCAGGCTAAAAACAAAAAACCCGGAAAAGTTAAAAAACCGAAGATGGATGAAAAGTTCCCATAAAAGAAAACAGAACCCAGAAGAAAGAACCTGGAAGTGGCGACGGGGATCCCGTCAAGATCGATAATTTCTTCCGAGGAAGTTATCTTCTTGCGCTTGCGTCCACCTGTAGTGGCGGTGCGCAGCGCGTCCAACTCAGCCTCGGATACCAAGTCCGAATCTGAAAGATCCGCGAACTGTCGGACAAACAAGATCAAAATCAGAAGCTAGAAAATCCGAGAAAAAATAAAACTGTACCCAAATAACTGAAAAATTACCTTGGGAACCGGATTTTCGGCCGTGTACATTGGCCGACTCGCCTCGTATTGGTCGCGTGATGCGACCAATTGGTTGATGCGCCGGCGAAGCTCCTTTGCGGGCCAATCCTTGGTGGTTGTCCGCATCGGATCCTTGACTCCCGTGTATTCGCACAGGAGACGGCCGCTGTGGTTGGCCAATGGCTGGATTCGCCTAATCAGCCAGCATAGAACCGTGTCCATGCCGGTTAGAGGCGGATCCATGGAGGTGAGCTTGGCGATGCGCCGCTTGATCTTTAGTAGATCTGGCGGCAGAACCTGGACGGCTTCCGTTCCCCAGTTGTCTTGGGGAACGGCGGCAGAGTTCACAAAAGGAGGAACCCCGACAGCTTCCTTAAGGAAAGGCACGTCGGGATGATAAAAGAAGGAACCCGTCCAAAATTTGACGGATTCCGAGGTTTTTATCTTGGGGAACCAATCTTCTCGGAATCTCCGAAGAGTGAAAGATATGGTCCCGCAAGTCGGGAGTGCGCCCTCCGAAGAGTTCCGCTTAACCCCGAAGCAGTAAGTCCAGAAATCTAACCTAGGTTCTAGCCCTAAGTAGCCCTCGAACAAAGCCTGGAAGCCGGCCATGTAGAGGATGGAGTTGGGAGGAAGGTTATGGGGCTGGATGTTGTAGTGAGAAAGGATTTGGAGGAAGAAGGAAGAAGGTGGAAGTCCCATACCTCGAAGAAGGTGGGAACAGAGAAGGACCCTTTCGCCATTTTTTGGCGTAGAAGCCGCCATTTCTTCTTAAGAACCAGGCCCTCCTTTTCCAGGTTTGGAAGGAGAGCCGGAGGAATGCTGCAGGCAATCCAGTTGCCTGCAGACTCCGTTTCTTCGTCTGCTCCGGCGGCGGCAGAGGCGGCAGCCTCCGCGGCGGCGAGCTCGTCGCCAAGGAGTTGGATTTTCTCCTCCGCCGTTTCTGGAGCAAACGGCGGGGAGGCTGCGGAGCTCGATCCCGCAGCGTCCGCGGCGGCGGAAGGATTTGCGTCACCCGCCGCGGAAGCCGTGGTCTTCTCCGGCTCGTCGCCGGTGCGCTTGGGCGATTCCAGCTGCGGATCTAGATCGCTGATAAGCTCGTTGATGGTGGCGCGGGTCGGCGATGACGGCGAGGAGGCCATCTTGTGGTGGTGCGTTTCGGTGTGCTTGGATGATGTGAGCGCCTGGGACAAGTGCTTTGCTCTCGAGCTCGTTCGCGTCAATGGCGTGGGCAGTGGGGGAGTGAGGAAAGTTTTCGTGGAGGACGAAGATGGCTATTTATAGCCGGAAAACCGTTTAGATGCGTGCCAACGGCTATTTTGACCGTTGGATGATTGCCGCGTGTCGCTCGCCGGAAAATCCGTGAAATGAGACGACGGAGTAATGATGATTATCTCCTCGTTTCCCGCGCGAATCTGTCAGAGATACGTTTCTGGGTTTTTCCGAGTAAATCTCAAACGTCGCTTACGTCAGCATGGTTGAGTGTGCTGACGTAGGAAGTTTCTTCTCCACGAAGGATCGTGAGAGAAAAGCCGGATTTTCAGGATTCCGAGTTTCATGTCACCATCTTTTTCAAATGAAGAATAAGAAGAATCAAGACTGCTGAATCAGTATTTCTCGGACAAAGAACATTTGGCGAAAAGCGGAGAATCAGAGTTTTGATCCTTCTTGGGGGCTACTGTTGGATATATACCAAATAGGGGTATAGAAGATGGTGGGCCAAATGCCGGATTACCAGGGTGGCCTAAGTGGTAGTGGGCTTAGGTCCATTAGGCGGCCCAGTAATCCGACGCGCAGAAGCCGGATTCTAGAAGAACCCGGATCACAGCCCATGTGATCTGGCTTGGAGGAGAAGACGGATTCCTTGCTTTCCAAGATACAAGTTATCGTAGTTTTCTAGGTTTCCTATTCTGTAAGCCCTAATCCGGCTATTATATAAAGCCGGACGGGAGATAGACAAAACAACGAGAGAGAACAGAGAAGCTCTACGCCAACTCGCCGAGAAGCTCATCCTCGTCGAGTGGTTTAGATCTAAAACCCTCACATTATAACCCTGTTTACGGGCTTTAGTCCCAATTAGTGAGAAGTGCAGGAGTAGGCACGTCGTACTGTCGCGACGTACCGAACCTGGGTAAAATCCTGTGTTCTGTGTTACTACGCTATCCCGTTACCCCACGTCTCTACCGTAGTCTCATGGCACCCCCGTCTATGAAAACTACTACGATGTGTCGACACCTTATATAGGTGGCCAGGTCTCAAACCCTACCCGGGGAGGACTCGAATTCTAACCCTATGTCGGTTACAAGTTTCCTAACTTAACCCACAAGGTATTGCGGGTGGGCTTCACGTGGACCTTCTGGAACACTCCAAGGGCTTCCCTTCTTGGGCCTTAACATTGGGCCTGAGACGGGGTGTCCTTACCCGCAGGGTCTAAGATCCATCCCTTCGTCACATCCCCGATCTACAACTCCACCAAGCCGATTAGAAATCACCCCACTCATCCTCTAGGGATCTTGTTGTTCTAAGTTCATCAGAGCCAAGAACCTTGTTGTTCTTAGCTCATCGGAGCTCAGAGCCTTGTTGATATCCCCGGAGCTCTTGTGCTCGTGGATCTTGTTTCTCAAAGTCTTGGTGGCTCTCGGGATTTGGTGAGGACCCTCCAAAGTTGTGGAGTGTGCCTCATCCTTGTAAAGGTTCTAGTTGTCAACCTCAACGGCAACATAGTGATTCGAGCCTCTCCACATCGGTGGAAGGACTCGAAGGAGATACAGTGTTCCATTTGAGAGCTACTCGGTGTTCCACTTTGGTGGCACCGCACCGCTTCAACGGAGATTAGCTTCCATTGGGAAGTGAACTTCGGGATAAATCTCCGTGTCATTGTGTTCGTTTATTCCTCAACTTACCTTTACTTGTTGCTACTAGCTTAGTCATATATCCAGCTTGTGCTAGTTGTACTTGCTCAACATATAGGATTGTTCACCTAGTTGCATAATCTAGACAATCTATATTTGAGCACTATCTTGTTAAATCAAAAAAGAAGCTAAAATTTGTAGTTAACCTATTCACCCCCCCTCTAGTTAACCTCTTTATCTTTCACTCGAGCCGGATGGCCTCGATAAGTAAGCATGGGTTAAAGCATGACAACACGACACAACGATGTCAACTACGCCGCAACAGAGGAGAAATCGTACATACCAGAGACTTCTGGCAGCCCACACGTCATGCGTTGTGGGTGACCTCACTGAAGGAAATACCCTGTAGAGAAATAGTGGACGGCCCCAAACGGCTGCCGTATGCAACTAGTCTCATGTAACGCCCCGACCTCGGAACTATGCTAAGTGCTTGGTGTCACCGGTTAGGATACCCGACTGAAGGTTACCAGGGTTACCATCCCCTAGGCGGAATCACATCAGCAGGTGCGGCTCGGTCATGGATCATCGTCCCACAACCTCTCAGTCATGACATAACGTTGGGCCCAACCAAGTTGCATAATAAAGAGATCAAGACTCGGAACAATCTGGCACATCGCAGTCTCTACGCCACAAAGCATATATATTTAAACTCTTAACAGAGAAAATATAGTAGAATACAATTAGAGGTCATGTACCGAACATTTGAACAAGCGGAAGCATGTATGAACAACAAGTACCAAAATATGGCCTAAGAGGCCTACGGATAAACAAGTTAGGGCCAGCTTGCTTCTAACCACCCCATGTTGCCACCTAGAAAACCCAGACTACTCGTCGACATCCACGAAGAAGCCACCTTTGACTTTGAAGAAGTCCTCAGTTATAACAGAGTAAAGATTCAACAAAGCAACGATGAGTACAGGAGGTACTCGCAAGGTTACTAGAGCTACTAGCTCGAATGAGGCTTTAGCAAGGCTATTTGGTAGTTGTTTTGCAGAAAGCCAGTTTTTAGTTTAAAAGACCCGACTGGGCAACGTCTATAAGAAGGTTTTGAAATGAGATAGAAATTATAACTCTTCTTCTTCAGCTTCTGAACAAGGCATCCGCCAACCCAGCATCACATTTGCTGCCTCAGTTTTATTGTTTAAGTTCTCTATGATCTCAGCTCCGCTCCCAAGGATGTCCATAACCGTGGACACGACTTTTCGAAAAGATTTACCCTGCAGGGGTGTACTATTTTAACCACCAGTACCGTCTGACTCCTTGCTTGATCATGCCTGATCACATCCTCTTTCTGGGAGGCCGGCAGAGTGGGCGCGGTTACGACCTTTGGCTTGCATGAATCTATCCCCGAATCATTGGTGAAGCGTAGTCCAGGTTCAGTGCCTCCGACACCCTAGACCGAGGCCACCTCCTAAACACCACCGTCCTCATTCGCATCTTGTCCACCTCTTCACGCACACGCAAATGGAAAGCTCAAACTAAAGGACCCCGAGCTACACCCTCACAAGTTAGTTGGTCGTTAGGGAGTCCATATGTCCCACCTATGGAAGCACGCTCGGTCTTGGTTCAAGATGAACATAACTCGCTCCTAGGGGCATGAGTGAGGCAAAACACCACCATTTATCGATGGCAACTCATCCACGTCAGTTAGCATTTTAATCTGAGACCACCGGTCTCCAACACATCCGGACATGACATAATATGTTCCAACCACGATCCATCACCGGACCCAAAGTACTCAACTAAGCATGGCTAAGCATTTAAATATCATATAGCAGTATCTCGGGCCACATCACAATCTGTGGATAATAGGAAAGAAACATGTATTGGTATCCGGAACAAAATGCAACTACTAGGAATAAGTGGATTTACGCTTGCCTTGTTGAAATGACAGAGGTAGGAATCGTCGAAGAATTTTGGTTGCACTTCAACTCCTCGATCTACCGAAGCAAAACCAACCTCGGAAAGGAAACAACATAAATAACAAGAATAAAACATGTGCAATGCACACTCATGATGACATGACAATTTAATGCAACTAAAATATCATGGACATGATCTTCATTTTAAATGTTTGTTCCCAAATAATTATGCATTTTTTGGCAACACTCATATTTACCTTAGTGGCATACTAATTTTTTTACTAACAAGACTAGCACCTAAATAATATGTCAACATGCATGAAAATGGTGTTCTTTGTTATTACTTGAAGTGATTTTCATTTTGGTATAGTTTCCATAAATTTAGGACGAAGAAAACAATAAATATGAATTAATTCTTACTGCTTTCATTTCTGCCATTTTTGGTAAACAATTTAAACAGAGGTACTTTCAGTTCCAAAACCATGGAAAATACTTGAAAACATGTGGACAATGTTTCACTGAACATTTTGAGCTATTAAACATAATTTCTGGATCATTATTGAATTTATTATGCATTTTTCTTTAATCAATTCTTTTCTTCCCTTTTTAGAAAACAGAAGAAAACATGATCAAAATTAGTTCAATTGTGTTCAAATAAAATACCACTGTGTAGATTTTGTTAAGAAAAACATTTAGAGCTCAAGTTTTCTCAATTTGGAATAACGGAGCTCAAGTTATGATTTTTGCAAGTTTCAATTTTTAATGGTCTTTTATGTATTTCATTATTTAGTGCAAAAATTATTACAGAAGAATGTTAATTTTTTTTATATATTTTGGGAAGTGCTCACTTTGATGAATCTATAGAATTTTGAATCATTCAAATTGAAGCACCGATGAATTAGTTATCGAGTTTACAAATTAACATTTGAATCTGTTTTTCTAACTTTTCATTTCTTTTATTCTGTAGAAAACAGCCGAATCGTTTTCCTACTCGGGGCTGGCCTTACCCGCGCGTTGCTGGCCACAGACAGGTGGGCCCTGCACCACGCAGGCAGCCACGCGGCTACCACGCTACTGCCCGGCCCCACGGCCGGTTTGACCGCGGGCGCGTGCGGGCTGGCGCGGCCACGACGGTGACCGGCGGCAAGGCGCGCACGACGACGCCGTTTCCGCATGCGCGTGAGGCCGAGTGGAGGCGCAATCGAACCTACGCAACGCGGGCTACACGCTGGACATCACGGCCTGACCTAAGGTCGCTAGAAACCTCGTCAGCGACGAGCTACTGCGACGGTGGCGCATGGTCGACACGATGCCGACGAACTAGAGGGACAGGAGGGGAGCGAGCACGTCTAGGAGGAAGCCCAGCTCACCCTTGAAGCGTGGGGGGCGACGGCATGGTCGGAGGTGGTCGGAGACGACCGGATTTCTTCGCCGGAGTTCGTCGGGTCCGAGGACGAACATCGATAGCGGCGATAGATGGAGGCCTTCCGCGTCAATTCCTCGCGCTGAGAGGACGAGGGCGACGCGGTGGTTCTTTTGCCCCACTCCGCAGCGCTCGGCGGGGCCTGCATCGACGACGAGGAGAGGTGCGACGGAGGGTAGGGTTCGGGCTCGTCGTGGAATACCGTGAGAGAGAGGGAGCAGGCAAGGGAGAGAGAGAGGAGGGACATGCAACGAGGGGGGCCTCCTTATCGGTTCGCGGAGCACGACGGGGCCTGACAGCGTCGTGGGGGGGGAGGGCTAGCGGCGAGGTGGCTCCATGGCCGCGTCCTCCGGGAACGGGGAGGAGAGAGACATGTACATGTTACAAAAAAAAACTGGCCCTTTCCTTTCTTTCTGTTTTCTTCCCTCCACTTCTTTTTTGAATTAATTCAAACCAAATAATTGAAACACTTAAAAAATTCAAAATTTGTTGAAACTTGGCAAAAAAATCTTATTTGTTAAAGTGCACCACTGATAATGTTTTCAAGATTTTTGGATAATATTTTTAAGACACAAATGTTCTCATTTCATTTCTACAATTTATTTAAATTAATTAATTGAGGCACTTATTCAATTCAAAACCTTGTGATCTTTGGTGGAAAGTTAGAATCTAACATAAGGAAGCACTCGTAGAAATATAGATCATTTTGAGAAAGTTTGTAGAACAAACTTGATTTCATTTCATTTCTGCCAGAAATGCATTTGATTTAGTAAAATTAGTTAGACACATCAAAAAATCATGGGCTCTTGCAATCATTCCTTAATTGGAATCAAGGGCCTATGATAATTTTTGTAGAGAAATTGGATGAAGTTTGTAGAACAAACTTGTTTCACCTTTGGTTTATTGCTGCGGAGAAAATTGTTGTATTCAGGGCTTTAATCAATTCAATTATTGGTGCTCTCACTTGTGTGACTCTTATTTAACATAAGTAAGCCTTGGTTAAGTTTTTAGCTTATTAGGAGAAAATTTCCAGAAGTAACTTGTTTGAGTTTTCACCTTGTGGAAATTTTGGTATTTTCCAAATAACAAGGCAGTTGTTTTTCTCCAACCAAACCTTGCCAAAAATATAAGTGGAGGCGTGTAATAACAAGTTAACATACCCCACCACTTCTATTTGGATTCAAGATTGGGTGAGCAATTTTGATGTCGTTTCCTTTTATTAACTCTTGGAATTTTTTCAAAGTTTTCACAACTTCCATAAATCAATCTTGGAACTTCCTCAATAATTTGGAAGCTCACAAAATTGTTTTGTTTTTCCCTTTGAGCAAATTCAATTTAGTAGAAAATTGCAAGGATGGAATTGGAACAATGTGTTGAATATTTTTATGAGGGGTGTTGCCACCTCTGTAGTTTGTTTTTCAACATTTGCCTTAGTTGATAATTGTTTTCTTTTGGAGTTTCATATTTGAGAAATTACATTAATAATGAAATTTGGTTTTCGAATTGACCCAATTAAGAGTTTCTCACTTTTCCATTATAGTATTTTGTCAGGTTAAGATGGATGCTTATGATGCATGAAGAAAGAAAAAGTGAAAAATTTACCCAAATTTTGTAGTAGCTTTCTGTAGCAGCCTAGGGTTGTTACACCTCACTTGTAAGCCGTATTACCAGCCTTTATACAAGGCAGTCCGGAAGCCCATGTAAGGGCTAATCTTCCATTCGTTAGGAAACCCTAGACATTGTCCCAAGAGCTCCTTGTAAATGTATACTACTCCATATTCATCATCGATCTTACAAGACTAGGGGTTTTACCTCACCGATGGCCGTGGACCTGGGTACATCGATGTGTTTATGTGAACATGATCAATCCCTTCTACGGATTCCCTCGCCCTCGCTTTGTGCTCCCATTCCTAGATTGCCATCCCTTATGGCACCACGACATGGTCGGTACCTACATTTGAGTTGCATTTTTGCCGTAATTTTGTGCAAGTGGTAGAGACAGGGGCGTGAAATCAATGTAACCCCAGAAAGCACCTCTAGATGTGCTTTCTCTCGTACGTTTAAGTAAGCTCATTCGACCGTGCAAACGCATGGTAAAAGTTTGTTGTTTGGTCCAGCTTAGTCTTATAGCCTGGAAAGACAACCTAAAAGCTCAACCAAACTGCCTCTAAGTAGCACAACTGACAATTTGGGAATCCTGATGCAATTTCATTATATCATCTTTTGTTTTCTACAAAAATTGCCACTATAAACTTGTCAAGCATGTCTTATGTCCGCAAATGAACTTAATTGACAACATGATCACTGATATTCAAAACAATGCATAGAACAAGCACCACAAATGAGTTGAGGTGCCAATGGTTTTCTTGTCTGCACTAAGCTTGGTGAGGTGAACCAAACATGATGTGGCCAATTTAACACTGAATTACAAAAGGATGAATTTTTTACGGTGCCATCCTTGAGATTAGCAAATGCCACTTGTCTATTAAGCTTCCTGCATTCATCCATCATGAAGATGGTATCTTTATCTAGCATCGGGAAATCATTCTTATGAAGCATGAATGAGTCGTTGGAATCAATGAATATAACATGATCTTGTAGGCTCGTTATTTCTGTCACCGTTTGCTCGACAAGATCCACCTTGTGCACCGATAAAATTTGGTGGTCTTCAACGTCCCGGTCATATAGTGGGTATTCACCAAATTCGCCACTTTCTTCGAACTTGAAGCTCACCCCATGGTTTTCGAAGAAGGAACAATTTCTTTTATGACACACTGACGCATGGAAACAGGGGCATAGGGCACCGGAGGCAACCTTCACCGCGAGAGATGGTCCATTGAGGTCAATAGCATGGATCTCAACGTCAACTCGAATGACGTAGAACGAGCCGTCCTCATCACTGAAGAAGACATCAACGTTGCAGTCGTACAAAGTCCACTAGTTCTTGTTGTCGCCGACCGAGGTGAAGGAGAGGAGACCACAAGGTGTGTGCCTAAGGATTCCTTCAGAATCATAATAGTATTAGTTGCACATTTTGATTTAGAGCTACATCAAATGGATGTAAAGACGACATTTCTAAATGGGGATTTTTTTTAAAAAAATGTTTACATGGAAGACAAGGAAGATATGAGATGCCACCTGAAGAAATCTATTTATGGACTAAATCAAGCCTCTAGACAGTGGTCTCTAAAGTTTAATAAGACCATTAAAAGTTTTGGATTTAAAAAATGTTGAGGATAACTGCATTTATGCAAATTCAAAAGTGGGAAATATATTTTCCTAATCTTTTATGTGGATGATATCTTACCTGCTAGCGGTGATGTCAGTTTGCTACGAGAAACAAATAAGTTATTATCCTCAAACTTTTATATGAAAGATATTGGTGAACTATCATATGTTTTGGGTATAGAAATTCACCGAGATAGGAGAAATGAAGTCTTAGGACTATTGCAGAAGGCAGATTTTGAAAAGCTTCTTAAAAAGTATAATATGCATGCGAGTTCTATGACACCTGCTTCTATAGTTAAGGGCGACAGTTTTAGGAAATTCCAATGTCACAAGAACCAGTACGAGATCAATCAAATGAAAGCAGTACCATATGTTTCGACTGTTGGAAGATTACAGTATGAACAAGTGTGCACTCGCTCTGACTTAGCTTTTATCACCGGATATTCGGTAGATAACAAGAGAATCTAGGTACAGAGCACTCGAAGATGGTAAAGAAAGCATTGTGTTATGCGTAAGACAAAAGATCTCATGCTAACATACAGAAGATCTAATTCCCTGAAGATAAAAGAGTATTCAGACACAGATTTTGCGGAAAACAAAGATGATAGAAAATCCACGTCAGGATACATATTAACTCTCGCTGGAGGGGCTATTTCGTGGAAAAGGTTCAAACAGACAATATGCAGAATTTATAGCATGTTAGTGTTTTGATTTTGCTGGGCTAGCCCTGGGCGAGTCGAAATGGTGATTAGGAAATCTTCAAAATTCATTGTAAGATCAGTTTCTAACCATGTTAACACCGGTGACAAGTCAGAGTGCACGCAACCAGAGTACCGAAGACCGACTGGCCGTTGCATTGAAGAAAAAAAATAGAGTACCGGTGGCCGTCGGTGGGAGAGATGGCAGACTGGCAGACGGAGGAAATGCGAATCAGCCACTAGCAAAAGCACTATCTCTGCTTTTGGCAATCGTTAGTTTTGTCGCAAATTTCAGTAAAAAAATTACAAGTAGATGCAGCTTACAGTGAAAGAAAAACGGAATAAAAAGATAAAAATTCCGTCGCCGGGACTTGAACCCGGGTCTCTCGGGTGAGAGCCGAGTATCCTAACCACCTAGACTACGACGGATCATGCTCTTCAATTATAAAGAGACCCTATACATAGGAACTTTAAGCATTAAACGACCTTGTGTTTGCTTCAGAGTATTAATTCTAATACAACAGGAAAAAAATACAGATCACCTTCCATGTTTCAACTTTATTCTTTTTTTTCAATTACATTACAAATGGTTTGATCAAAACGCAACTATAAATTGATCTATCCTACACTAAGGAAGTCCACAGCCCGCAGCCGCAGGCTTTACAAGACTCCCGTCCATGATGTAGTAAGCACTAAGCAGCAAAACGAACCCCCCAAAAAAAACTTTGGGACTGAAACTAGGGTTCGAAAACTATATCCTAAGGGCATCTCCAGTCGTTCGGCCCCCCCAGGTTTCAGATCGGCGCTTTTTAGCGTTAGCGCCGCCCCGCACCAAAACCTGGGGGGGGGGGGGGGCGATTTCACCAGCCGTTCGGCGGCCTATAAAAGAGAACGGCGATATTGTTTGAAACTTCATCTTCCCGCCCCAAAATATAGAGCCCTAGTTCGGCGATCACGGCAGCCATGGTTTTCGGCAATAATATTACAAAAAACGCCAAAGGTGGGCGATCAAATAGAGTCTAGATCGAATCACACAGACGGGCGCGCGCGGCGTGGGCAAACGGAGGCGATCAGGCAGACGCGTCAGCCGGCGTCGGAGCAGGCGGCGAGCTCGGCGCAGCATCCTCCAGGTAGATGACGGCGTCCGAGCAGGCGACGGGCTCGGCATCCTCCAGGTCGACGACGGGCTCGGCATCCTTGTCGACGACGGTCGCGGCATCCTCCAGGTCGACGTGCGTGCTCGTCGGCGCGGTGGTGTAGCTGGTGCCACCAGACGACGTAGTCGGGGCCGGGGGCGCGCTGATGTCGGTCAGGATGAGGTTGCACTGCGCCAGGAACCAAGCTCTCACCTCGGGGGTCATCGCGGCCGGGTCGCCGCCCGTGAGGAAGGCGAGGTCATTGTTCCTCTTCTTCGCCGTGGTGCCAGTCCCGAGGAGGTCGATCTTGACCTGCGAGTTGGCCATGAGCGCCGCCCACCGCTGTTTGGAGACCTCGTCCCTCTTGACGGCGTGGGCCTGGGCGTCGGCGATGCAGGTCTCGATCGACGCCTGGAGCTTTGCCGCTGCCGGCGCGCCGTCCCTCGCCAACTTGGCTTTCTTGTGGCCCATCGGCGGCGCCCTTCGGACGCACCTGCAACCACAACGTCGGGGACGTACTCCTTGCCCTTGCCGATCGACCGCCGCACCTCCGCCCACTTCTCGCACTTCTCGATGAGGACGAAGACGTGGAGGAACTTGAAGTCGGAGCCCTCGTCGTTCTTGTACGCCTCCAGCATCCGGACGATCTCCATCTCGCGGTTGGCGCCGCTCTGCGGCCTCATCGAGATTTCCTCCTGAATGCCGTGGCATTTGTTGCAGGACGCCTGGATGTTCGCTCAGTGGTTCGCCATGGCCTTCTGGCCGCGGTCGGTGATGCAGCAAGCGTAGTGGGGGTCGATCATGCGGCGCTCGTCGTACGCCGTTTTCACCCGCTTCCAGTAGTTGTCGACGTGCTGGTTCGCGCCGACGATCGGGTCCAAGCTGATCGTCTTCCACGCCTCGGCGAGCAGTGCGTCCTCCCTGGTCAGCCACTTGATGCGAGGCTCGGCGGGGGGCAGTGGCACCTTCGGTTCCTTGCGGGGACGGCCAGGACCCCGGCGCTTTCGGCCATCGCCGGTCTGATCTGTCCCCTCTGGCACCACCGGCGTCTCGTCCTCCTCGTCCTCTTCGCCCTGCTCCTCCGTCGCCTGCATGCCGGAGCCTTCACCGTAGTCGCCACCGCCCTGCGCGAAGAACTCCCCGCTGTGCTCGAGGAAGCCCGGGCTCGCCGCCGCCGCCATCGAGCCGGACGCGATGATCTCCTCCATGTAGCCGCCGCCATCGAGGCCGGCGAGAATCGCACGGCGGTGGGACGGGGAATCTGCGTAGCCCAGCGCGGCACCATACATCATCGGCGGGTGGTAGGGGAAGGTGAGGTTGGGGTTGAAACCTCCCAGGGAGTCGCCTTCGACGAACCAGGCAGGCGGCAGGTGCGGTGACATGCGTGGTGATGGCGACGGCGACTGCTTCCAGCCGGCGAACCTTGGGCCGAGAGGGCTCTTCTTCTTGGCGAGCGACGCCGCGGAGGCGACCGGCGTAGGTGGCTCGTCCGGCGCGGTCTCCTCCTCCTCGTCCTCTAGCTCGTCTTCCTCGGCGGCGGCCTGCTCCTCCGCCTGCAGCTGCGCCATCAGCTGCCTCTGCCGCTGCGCTGCCTCCCTCCCCCGGCGCTTCATGTTGGCCGTTTCCAGGCGCGACCTCTCGGCGATCCACTCCTTGTTCGACATGCCGGGCGGCCGCTCCTTCGGCGCCCTCGGCTTGCGCGGTTTCTTGGCCGGTTCGGAGGCCGCGGGAATGGATACGGCGGTGGCGGCGGCGCGGGGACCTGTAAATCGGGCGGGAGCCATAGCGTCTAGATCTCGGGGGCGGGGGGAAATGGCGGGAATGGACCGGGGGAAGAGGTACATGTGGGGGGAAAGTGGAGGGAAGCGTCAAAAAAAGGGAGGGAAATCGTCTTCCGTCGCCGCCAGGCGTGGCCCACGTGCGCATTTCGCCCCCCCAAGCCGAACCCAGCGCGCTGGGTTCGGCCTAGGTTCGGCGGCGCCAAACGGCGCGAAAAACGGCGGAAAGCGGCGCTAAATCGGTTTCTGGGGGCGACTGGTGCGAAACGGCGCGAAACGGCGCGAAAAACGCCTCTTGAGGGGGCTCGGGGGGGGGGGGGGGGGGGGGGACGACTGGAGATGCCCTAACATGGGTCCAACCAGAATCTGGTTCGAAGACCATATCCTACCATCCATTAGCCCTGCCGGAAAAAACGAGAGATGGTTTGTTCTGAAGGTATTCTTCCTTTAGAATCTGAAACCAAGGACTATCTTTGTTTTCCGATTTCCGAAGCTACTTACAGGAAAAGAACCCTCCTAAGCTACAAACATAAAGTATCGAATTCAAACATCGGACGGTGCCCCACTCACATACAGGGTCGTTCGAAAAGAGGCTGACAACGACAATTTGAAGTTGGTAGTAGCTCAAAAGCATGAATGCACTTTTACGAGCGTGTATTAAGAGCAGAGTTTAAAATAGCGTGCTATAGTTTCGCTATAGCGACCCTATAGTGTTTTCAACACTATACCGCTAAGAGCATTAGCGTGCTAAAAAGTACCAAAACCCTTAAATAGCGCGCTATAGCGGCGATATAGCATCGCTATAGCTTTTTCCGCAGGTTGCCGCTAAATGTCATAGTCCGCTATTTAAAACTTTGATTAAGAGTGGCAAACACAACAGTAAAAATAGACATAATTGTCGACATTGTGCGAGTTTCTCAACATAATCGGGCTCTCAGGTCCAAACTGCATTTCTGGATGCATATATTGGGAAATGTGTAAAAGGGACCTTGAATGATGTGAGCAGAACACAGACAGAAATTTTTGCAAAACGTGAATTCGAAGTGGCAAGTAGAGATGATGCCAGAAGAAGATGGGAAGCAATTTCTTTAAATATATAGCAAAATTTGATATACATCAAATTTACATATTTATGATTTATTTAAGCGATAAGTAACAAGAGGTCGGCGATGCTTGCTTGGCATATGTGGTCTCTTAGAGGTCGGTGATGCGTGCTTGGCATATGTGGTCTCAGAAAGATCAGAAATCCCAAGCTCAACCACTGAGTCAAGATATCCATTTCAGAATGTACATTTATGACTCAACTACCAGAGATAGGAGTCCTCTCTTCGTCTATGTCAATGACCAGCAGATGGTCTTTCTTCGAGCCATTTGGTCCCTCTTTATATAGCGTGGGCAAATACGCATGGTATGCTGGTAGGTAGCGTGATACAAAATCCATAACCTGCAAGAATTTCCAGAATTCACCACGGTCAAAAGCAAGAAAAAACAGTCGAGTTAAGGCATCTCAAGTTAATTAAGGGATAAATGAACAAATGATTCAGGGATGAACTTCGAAGAAATTGCCAGTTTGCTGAAGAAATCGCATTAGTCAATCTGATTTAATAGCAGCTAAGTGACTGCCCAACTATGGTGCAAAGTTATGGCATTGGTTGGTAAGTACGTTTACATTTGCATCCTTGTATTTTTTGTTCAACTGTCCTTCTTTTTATTCGGAAGGCAGACTTTTGACAGTTTTTTTTTTCAGGTGACCATCCTGATTCGAGAGACGCACTTTCCAGTTTGCTCACAATTCAGCACTGAGAACTCAGAAAGAGCTGTTCCTATTTGGTGACAAACTTTGCTAGGGCAATGTAGGATCACAAATCTAAAGAACTCTACTTGATCCAACCTGAAAGGAAGGTCATTAGAATTAACGAATTAACCATATGAGAAACACACCTCCTCATCAGACATTCCTGCTTTACCATCAGCTCTCATAGCTACCTCAGCCTGCAGAAAAAAATAGCAGCATCAAAAATTCCAATTCATGGTTTCTTGTGCATACTGCAGGGCCACTAGTCGGATAGATCTAATAATAACCTGAAGTCTCCACTGAAATACACAGTTAGGTTCCTTAATTTTTATGACAATCCATGATTCGATGAACCTGTCCCATGCGTCGTAGTATGCATTTAGGTTCTTATTAACCACCTCAAGCTGAAGCAGAAAAAGGTTCAAGTCATATTTAAGTAAAAGGAAACAAATCAAATAATGTAATAATCCAAGAAACTCACCTGAGGATCTATTGCTGTTACAACTTCATTTGGAAGAGGTTTAAATCCAAGCATCCATCCTTCAAAGAGAACAACCTACAGCATGAAATAAATCATACAAAAAAGTTGAGAACGATATATATCTCAGCTCAAAATGTTTTTCAGTTAAACATACCTCTGTGGGCCCTTCAACCTCTGGCCATGTTGAAGGATCAGCCCGGTCACCTCTTCCACCAAAAGCAGACTACATGGACATCTGAGGTGTATCATGCAGCTACTCAAATATAAACATCAGGTACAGGAAGATAACTGCAACCCTTTACCTTGTCATACCGTGGAACCTTCATCTTCATACCTAAATGTTGTAAAAAACAATTGTAATTGCAGTAACAATATATTTTCCATCGATAAATCTATGATGCATTTCATCAAAAGAATATCTAGTATGCAGCTCCCTTAATAAATATCTAAAAAAAAAAATTTAAGAATGATAGACCTATGCGCAAAAGACAAGGAAGTAGAAACACAGAGGATATGAAGAAGATATAAATAGTACTTATTTGTGACCGGTACCTTCCTTTGTTAGTTTGATCAGTGACTCAAGTGTTTCAACTGAGAATTGGAGATCGTGGCTTCCGGCATTTCCACGAAACTGTAAAGTTTTCGTAAGATATTTTCAGTTCATATTGAACAGCAATTCAACTAAAAGTTTAAAACACAGTGTAGTAAACTGGGCTACTGGGGTATTCTTGTACCTCTAGAAGAGCATTTCCAGGGTGTGTTTCCCTCAATTTACCCTGCAAATAAAATGAATTAGTTGATCATTTCACTGAAATTCAGTAAAAATGTATTTCTCAATGCAGAATTTAATCACTCTGTATTTGAATATTCATGCCTGTTCTGCTGCAGTTAAATAGAAGTCGTCGATGGACAATGTGGCAGAATTCCTGAGGCACAAAATAGTTTGGCTGTCAAACTTCATTCATAAAGGAAATTGGCTGTCAAACCTTCATTCATAAAGGAAACAATATACAAGGTAATCAACATGATGAGAGGGACTCACCTACCGGAAACTCGAAATAGAAAATCAAGTGCAAAAACAAGAGTCGTCTTCCCACTGCCTTGGGGAGCGCTGACCCCAATCTACAATAAAGAAAGATGATGCATTTACGCAACGTGAATGAAATGAAGTAACTTGATAATATTCAGGTCTCATCTTGGTCAAGTTATGTCAAATTGTGGTATCAACCACACAATACATCGTCATGGACTCATGGTGGACATTGGACAGCATATGCTTCTGATGATATTTATTTTGCTAAAGGCAAATGCAGAAGCATCCGGCATAATGCACGAGAATATGTGCTCGTGTCAATCTGGTCACAACATGTCATGAGAGTTTTGGATGCTCTCGGCACTAGAGGACAACTAATTTCACTAGGGATGAAAATTGAAAAGGACCAGAGCTGATCAAATGCATACCACTAATGGCGGGATCTCGTCCCCCTCGCTGTACTTGGACCTGTGCTCGGCGACCTGGTCCTCGCACCAGAGGAAGACGGGTATGTAGAAGTGGTATATCCTCGCCCTCTCGGCGTCCGATAGCCGGAGCTCGTTGAGGCGGAACAGCCGGCTCACCTGCGACCCGCACCACAGCCACCGGTCGATGGTCTCGCCAATCTTCTCTCGGGTGTAACCGATCCTGTCCACCAGCGGGCCGCTGCAGATGAACTCGTATAGGTCCTGTACGGCCGAGACGAGCGCTGGGGACGACGCGGGGGCGGAGCGCGCCGGCGTCAGCGACCGCCCGACGCGCGGCGGCGCGGGCGCCGGGCTGTGATCCGGGCATGCGAGGAAAGCTGACGTCAAAAACAAGAAATTGACTGTATCAGCTAAAATGGCAGGGGATATCCATTCGGTAAGCATTTGACGAGCGACCGCCTTCCGTTGTGAAGAAAGATTACCATCCATTGAGTTTCAAGAAACTGAATGATCGAGCTAGAAAATGACGAACGTAATCGATCCGCAAAAGACTATTGACTAGTTGAGAGAGAAAAGGCGCAAAATAATCGCCTCCACCGCCGTTCTTATCCTCTTCCCGGATGTTGCGCAGGGACGGGACGCGACGGAACAAGAAACCATTAAAAAAAGCAGTGGGAAGTGGCAACACGGCACTAAAGAAACCGAAGCGAGCAAACACAGATGACAGATTCCACAGAACACACTACTGCGCAATCGTCATTTATTCATTTTGGGCGGGAGCGCGCCGAACCTTTTCTTGATGGAGCAGCGGCGGTCACGGTGAGCGAGCAAGAAGCCGCGGTCTTGGAATGGTATGGTTTGGCGAGGAGGAGAGGCGGCGCGGATGAGGAGACCGCCGCCGACGCGGAGAGCGGCGGCGGGGCAGCGTGGAGCGGCGTCATCTCTCCTGGTCCCGAACAGACGAGACGAGGCTGGACTGACGTGCGAGGAGAGTGCAAGATTTTGGGGTGGAGGAGCGGAGGGGATTTTTCAGGATTGGGCGCGGAGTGCAGCCGGCCTCTCGATGCAGTGCGTGCAGGGCTGCACGCGGACGGTCGCTTTCCAAAGCCAAATAAAAACCAAACTCTTTTCGGCAAACCACTTGGCACGTGCAAGCGTATGCTCCTACTACCGAAAAAAAGTTTTGAAATTTCAAAAAAAAAAATCGAATAAAAATTTAGCGTGTACATCTTCATATTCTATATGTGCATGACAAAGTTTCATGAAAACCTGGTAAATTTTTTGAAAATATGTGGTGACATGTCTTTTTTAGCCCCGAAATTTTATTTTACAAACGACACAAAAAATATCGATTTTCTGTGAAACAAATTTATGAGCACATAGAATATCGATCGATATGTACCCATGATTTTTTTGTGCGATTTTCTGTTGAAGGCTGGTCTGTTTTCACAATTAGAAGTTGGGTGAAAAGAGTGGGATTAATGTTTTTGAAACCCGCGACATATTCTCCAGTTTTTAAAATACGCTTCAACCTCTGGCCATGTTGGGTGAAAAGAGAGGGTATATTTTCACGAAAACCGATATTCTAAAAAAATGTGGTGAAATGTATTTTTTAGCACCGAATTTTTATTTTACAAACGACGCAAAAAAAATTTAGATTTTTTGTGAAACAAATTTATGACCACATAGAATATCGATCGAGATGTACCCATGATTTTTTTTTTGCGATTTATTTTTAATATTTGAAAATATATATTAAAAACCGGAAGCATATGTTGCCGGTTTCAAAAACATTAAACCCTCTCTTTTCACCCAACTTCAAGTTATAAAAACGGATATGTGCCACTTTCTCTTTTTGAAACTGAAATGAACTAAAAAAGAATCTTGAAAAAACAGCTCTGTTAGGTTAAGTCCCCGTTGGGGTTTCTGTCCTCCCGCTAGACGGCGGCGAGTTCCTGGTCCTCATCTTGAGTTTGTTTCAAGTCCCCGTGCAAGATAGAGATCGAATCTATCGTAGGGCCTAGCGATCTAGCTGCTCTTCTCACCTGGTTGAAAGCTCTCGTGCGGCAGGTCTAGGACTTGGAGAAAGAGAGAGCTATGTCAGAGGTTAGATCAGAATCTAGCGCGATAGGCGATGGGGAGAAGGAGATGGCCGACAAGGGATCGTGATGGAGGGGTTAACCTCTTGGGTGACCCGATCTTCACGAATTGACCAAGAACTCAAGAACACGGCGAAGAACACAAAGGGGATCGAGGAGAGAGGGTAACTAGCGTGAACTAAAAGACTCGATCTCCCGTCAACTAAGCCGCAACAATCAATCCAACCGAACTCACTTTATCAGAAACCGATTCATCACCCGTGGCCGGTCGACCATGCCAATAGAACCTCAAGAATTAGTTGAGGAGATTGGAAAGTTCCTAGATGAATCCCAAGGGGGAAGGATAGGTAACTCGATGTAGCCTTGATACGATCCTAGATACACATCATAGGAGTAGCCTTGATACGATCCTAGATACAAATCATAGGAGTAGCCTCATAAGAGGGGTATAAGAGCAAAGCTCAATTCATCTAATATTCATCCTCCCCTAGATCTGGTCCAAGGGGGTTCCTTTTATAGCCAAGGGGGTAGGTGAGGGATGAAAAGGTGAAAAAGTGGCCAAATTTCGTGTGCGCAGGAAACCCGGCCTGGGAGGCTGGCCTGGCCGGGCTGTGAAGCCGACGTGGGATGCAGGGAGGCCGGCCTAGCACGCAGGAAGGCCGGCCTTAGGCCGGGTTGGAGGTCGGGCCGCTCTGTTGTGTGGCCGACCCGAGGCGCACGGGGTCGGCCTGAGGCCGGGGTGGAGGCCGGGCTGCTCGGTTGGGGGTCCGACCTGAGGAGCAGGGAGGCCGACCTGGCCGGGCAGTCAGGCCGGGTTTCCTGGCCTCCTCCTCCTTCTCCCCCTCTTCATATTCCTCGATGCCTTCTTATTGATATTCTTCTCTATCTTCTTCGGCATCATCTTGGGCACGTTCTTGGGGTCCTTTGCCACCATCTTGGGGCTCCAATGTGGGATCAAACCTAAGCACGCATAGGGTAATTCCATGAGGTAGCGCACCATTCACCAAGAGACCGAAGGCATATAGAGAGAGGAGTGAGTTCACCTTGTCTAGTATCGATGTAGGGCTTGGTGGAATGGGGTGTGATACATCATCTCCTCCCCCCCCCCCCCTTGGAAAAGAGTCGTCCTCGACTCTTGATCTGGCCTTTCGCGTGTGTAATCATGAGAGGGAGAAGGAATGTTGACGACGAAGATGTCATTGAAGTTGATCCGCTTATCGAAAGGCATGCAAATGTACGCTCATAGTGGGGGTGGTCCAAATGCTATGAAGATCTTGAAATGGTCCTCTTTAGTTGGTTGATGAAGATCTCGAATGGCGGTGTAGTTGTCTTTGAAGATCTCAAAAGTCGGTTGCTCCATTGCTTGCGGAAACGCTTGTGGGAAGAAGAACTTGACGCATTGGTTGCACTCCACTGAATATCTTACATTGTCGTTTATTCGCTTATCGAAATCCATGTACATCTTGATGTGTGGGACGTAGTCATGAAATACATTGCCGTTGATGCTCTTGTCGAACTCCATGTACATCTTGACGTGTGGGATGTAGACGGAGCATGCGTTGTTGTTGATGCTCTTGTCAAACTCTGTGTACATCTTGACGTGTGGGATGTACTCCTTCCAAGAATTCAAGTCAGTGTTGAGATTCATGGGGTGTGGAGAGCCATGTATGGTGAATAGTCCATGAGGGCTAACATGCTTGATATGGTCATCAAATTTCTGCAAAATACACAACAAAGATGGAGAGAGAGTTGGTAGGCCGTTAGTGTCAATAAGAACAAATGGGATTGTGCTCTCAACTCTCATCTCAATTTTGGTGGCAATCAAGGCTATGCCTCTTGGAACACTCATGCCTTTTCCACTCATTGTAGGCTTGTGGCTCTGACTCATGGGATGGTGGATCTATCTCCCACCACTCATCTCACTAGAAGCTCGAGAGAAAACATCATATGACTCCAAATTCTTGGCAGTTGATGTTGGATTGCTTGGAGGTGGCAGTAGTTGTAACACCTGGGGTGTTACCCTAATAGGAAATTGTTTGTTACTTTTGCTTGCATCATATGCATCACATTGCATTGCACCATGTTTGCATCACAACTGAAAAATTCAAAACAATTTAAACTTTCACCCTTGCTCAAAATTTTCCAATTTCAAACTTGCAAACTAAACCACTCATTTGTTCTTCAATAGTTTGCAAATTGTTTTAATCAAATTGGCTGTTAATAAATCCCCCCCTCTTGTTAAAAACCCTAATGGCAATTCAAAAAAATTCAAATCAAATCACTCCTAATTATCATACTTCAATATGGGTTTAAATATTAAAATTTTGCAAACCAATTAAATTCAATAATGTTTGTAGAATTGATTGAATTTATTAAATACACTTTGTTTATTTCCAACCCAAACCTTATTTGAAAATTCAACTAACCATTTTAAAATTCCAACTAATAATTCCAAGTTTGAGATAATGCTAACATTGCTTCCATTTTTCTGTTTTGGAAGTAATAAAAATATTTGATGAACTAAAACCCCCCCCAAAATTCTATTTCTATTTTTCCTTTTCCATCCTTTCCAAAGAAAACAATGTTCATATTGAAAAGCAACAGCCAAAAAAAAAAGGTGGAGAGAGAGGCAAGCCCACCCTTTCCCTTTTTCTTCCCAAGCCCAACCCCTTTCTTTCTTCCCCCCCAAGCCCATTCCTTTCCTCTCTTTCTGGCCCAGCCCACTCCACCTCGTCTTCTTCGTACGGACGCGAGGGGGAGAGGTCGCTGTCACCGAGCGCCTCCCCCCATGTGCCCTGCTCCTCCCTTTCTCCCCCTACAAGTAGTCCCTCTCCCTCAGGAACCCTAGCCCTCTCCCTACCATCTTCCCCCTCCGCCGCCACCCCTCTCTCCACTCCCTTTCTTCTCTGTTTCTTTCACCACATCCACCTCCATGGCCGGAGTTGTTAGCTCGCGGAGCCAGAGCCGTGGTCGGCGAGAAGGCCAACCGATGATCGGAATGGAACCGCGCCGCCGTCCTCCGTCCACGACAACCAGGGACAGCACCCGGGAAGGAGAAGCAGTGCCGCGCCTTCCTCGCCAAGGTGGACGTCCGTCCATGTGGGGCTCTGCGCGGACGCCGTCAGTTTTCGCCTTCGATCGGTCTTCGTCGCCCCGCGGTGAGCGCCTCCGGTTCCCCTCCTTTTTTTTCCCTCCGCCTCGCTCTGGTCGCGGGCCTTCGTGCCCCGACGCCTCTACACCCGGAGCTCCGCCAGTTCGTCACCGTCGTCTTCCAATCGTCGTGGTCGAGCTGCCGCAGACGCGCTCGCAGACTGGAATCCGTCTTCAGTTTCGTCAGTTATGCAGGGTTGTGTTGCCTCTTATTCAGTCAAGTCCTACTCCCAACACAAGTCGAGCAACAGCCCAGCGG
The DNA here is from genome assembly GCA_028641055.1 of Alopecurus myosuroides. Classification (NCBI taxonomy): domain Eukaryota; kingdom Viridiplantae; phylum Streptophyta; class Magnoliopsida; order Poales; family Poaceae; genus Alopecurus; species Alopecurus myosuroides. The sequence goes on from CM054058.1 coordinate 247,252,373, forward strand.
TTCCGTCCCACGCGCGCGAGCCCAGCAGGTCGCTGGCTCGAGTCCCCCTCCGCGCAGGATTAAAACCACTCTTTTTCCTATTTTTCACCGCGTAGTAGCACTACATCTTGTTCCGGATCTGTATTCAAACACGAACCAAACACCAGCCGCAGTGGCCAGCGCGCAAGGCACCCGACCAAGGGGTCTCGGGTTCGAATCCCTTCCCCCGCGTGTAGCAGCAAACCCTTTTTATTTTTATTTACAGATCCAGCACAGCACTGTATTTCACACACAAGTCCTTGCACATTTCGTTTAGGTCCCTGCAGTTTTTTTTTAAGTCCCTAGCTGTGGAAGAAAATGGCAGATTAACCACCAAACTTTAAAAACGCCTAACTAATTAATTACAACTCCAAATTTAACCTTTTTAATATGTTTTCAATACCAAATTTAATTGTCTATCTATCTATAGCATTTGTTTCCTGTTTTGAATTTTCAAAATGCAATTCAAATTTGAATTCGAATAATTCAATGGTAATTTGCAACAATTCATAAATAATTCATACTAATTCCAAATAAGGCAAATAAAATATGTTTTCCATACCATTTTGAATAACCTTTTCAAATATAAATTTTGTTTCATGGTTTGAATACTTTAAATTGTCTAAATAATTTAATCCTTGTTTAATTCAATTAAATTTGATAAAATAATAACTTGATCAATATAAAATATTTTGAACATGCAAAATATGTTTTCAAACCATCAAAGTGTGAACTTTTCAAATGTGAGTTTGAAATTATGTTTTGAACAAATAAAACTTCAATTAAATTCAAACTTGTTTCAAATCCATTTAAAACTTGTTTAATATTGTTTAATTCATAATTAAATTATCCTAATTCCAATTTCAACATTTGAAACATGTAATCCAACCAAAATTTGATGCTATTTCCAAAAATAAACTTTGTTATTTGTTTTGAACACCTTAACCTGATGAAAACAACAATTACTTGTGTGACATCAACAAGGAACCAAAAAGTATTAACATGACAAATAAAATCCCACACTTGGTAATTTCCTTTTTCCTTTGCATCTATTGTTGTTCATTATTGCTTTCATCATGCCTGCATCATGATAAACCACTTGCACATGTTAACTAATTGTAGATCATTGCTTCCACCTTAACATGTGCATCCATATGCCACTCACATTGCATATGGGTCCATTTAAATTCGTTTATCATGTCAACTAGTTTATTCTGATGCATCTTTAACCTGTCATGCATCCATATCTAGATCATGCTGGATCTTTTGCCGTAGTCGTAATTGTTGCATCCGGTGTTTGTTCGAGGTTCATTGCTTCTTCACGGATAGGACGTTGAGATGATGTGAGCAACGACAAGTTCTGCTACCTTGCGGGATCTCAGGCAAGTATACTCACTTGCTGCCAAATGGCTGCCTTTCATCACTTGTTACCGATATTTTCCGTTGTTCTTTTCTGCTAGCCTTAGTAGTAGTTGTTTCTGTTACGAGCCTATCACATGAATCCTTTAACCCTGCTATTGCCTCACCTCCATACCTATAACCTTTGCTTGTTGCCCGTGTCTTACTAGCATGCTTAGGTTGTTTGCTCGAGTCTGTTACCCGTTACCTGCTGTTACTGTTCCATTATGTTCTGGGGCTCGATGTTTAATCAATCAATCAATCATGCTACTGTTATTGTTAAATAATAATTTGATGATAAGGCACCGGCAGGAGGCCCTTTGTGGTTTTGAGGCCTGCTAGTGTCGACCCTAATAGGAAAAGGGTCTTGTCTACTGATCCATGATGAGCGCACTAACCGCATGTGGGAAGCGAGTATGGGCGCCCCCCTCAACTTGACTCGATTCGCATCTCGTCCAAATCGCCTCATTTAGTTCGGGTTTTCCATTTGCTGCATGCATGATCTTGCGAGCCCTTGGATCCCGGGTGGAACTTTCGTAGTCGGCATATAGGGGGACACGGTCTTAGAGTGCTATGAGGGTCCCTTTTCTTCGGGGCTCGATTAGCCGTGCGCCCAAGGTTCTTTGGGCTTGATGCGAAGAAGAGTTGAGTTGTGTTGAGTGCCCCGCTTGGTGGAAGGGCCTTTCCATCTGGCGGGTTATTCATGCGTGTACGGCCAAATTGGTGCAACCCTGCAGGGATAATCTTCTCGAGAAGCCGTGTTTTCCTCGGTTATAGATTACTTGGTGAAAGTACTGGCTAACAAGTACTCAGGACAACTTAAACCTAATGATTAACAATCTTTCACCCCATGATTAACAACTTGACTAGTAATAGGCTTATTGACACAATAATCTGAACTATCATTAATCCAACTGTGTGAGTTATCCTCGGATTGCTTCCTCGGATAAGGGGCGAGATCCAGGATGGGTTTGTTTTGGATTTACTTTCAGTTGGTTACAATACTCGATCTTATCTTCTTTCTGTTAGCCGGAAGTGGTGGTATCTCTCTGTAGTTGGTTAGTGCAGCCCGTTGTCGCTCATTTGCAATAACCCCTTCCTTGCCGTTGATCCCAAAGTATTTGTATCTTGTGATGACTGGCTACGCCGGTATCTTGTGAGTATGGTTTATCCACTTGCCAGTACTTAACCGTACTGACCCACGAATCTCTTTCGTGGCTGCATATTCAACATTGCAGTCAACAGGTTTGAAGTCTGACGACGTTAGCTTGGGAATCCCTCCGGCTTGGCCTGGGCAGGGATTGGACGCTCTCGGTTATCTTCAGGACTCTTAGTCCAATTTGGATCTTGTCCGTAGACGGACGATATGTTGTTTCTTCCGCTGTTATTTTGGATCTTTGTAATGTATCAGTTGTATCCCTGGCTCGTCTGAGTCACCTTGTAGCTATCTGTTTCTGTTGTAATTGTGGAATATTCGTGAACTATTGTAATGTTATCACAAGTGGCAACCTGGAATCGGTTATTATGTGGATTTTGGCGGGAATGCTGAAATCTGCATAGTGCCCGATCTCGGGGCGTCACAAAATGGTATCAGAGCCTTGGTTCCGATTCCCGAGATTGTTTCGATACGAATGGTTATCGAAGCAACGGGTCCGCAAAGCCTGTAGGATAACCTAGCTAACGGTCGTTGTTTCTAGAGTGTCAAAAACTATTTCTGCTAAACTATTTTGGAAAAACATCCCAATAGGATTCTTGTTTTCTCCTTATCCCTATTCTATTTCCCCTCCCATCTTATTTGTTTTGGAGTCTACTCTCGTACTCAATCTTTCAAAGTGTTAGAATCCTACGTGGGTGGACGTTTTCTGAGCCTTTAACCTAATAGGTTCGATCATCGGAAGGTTCCTGGTGGAAGAACGTCGTCGTCACCCCGAGCAAGAATCCCTTGTTAGTGGTGTCGAGAAGCCCTTGTTAGTGGTGCCGAGGAGATCAACTGGAAGCACGAAGAATCGATAGTCGAACTTCTTTCCCCTCCCGGGTTAGCAGGTGGATTGCGAGGGCGCAATCCCTTGTTAGTGGTGTCGTCTGTAACACCTGGGGTGTTACCCTAATAGGAAATTGTTTGTTACTTTTGCTTGCATCATATGCATCACATTGCATTGCACCATGTTTGCATCACAACTGAAAAATTCAAAACAATTTAAACTTTCACCCTTGCTCAAAATTTTCCAATTTCAAACTTGCAAACTAAACCACTCATTTGTTCTTCAATAGTTTGCAAATTGTTTTAATCAAATTGGCTGTTAATAAATTCCCCCCCTCTTGTTAAAAACCCTAATGGCAATTCAAAAAAATTCAAATCAAATCACTCCTAATTATCATACTTCAATATGGGTTTAAATATTAAAATTTTGCAAACCAATTAAATTCAATAATGTTTGTAGAATTGATTGAATTTATTAAATACACTTTGTTTATTTCCAACCCAAACCTTATTTGAAAATTCAACTAACCATTTTAAAATTCCAACTAATAATTCCAAGTTTGAGATAATGCTAACATTGCTTCCATTTTTCTGTTTTGGAAGTAATAAAAATATTTGATGAACTAAAACCCCCCCAAAATTCTATTTCTATTTTTCCTTTTCCATCCTTTCCAAAGAAAAAAATGTTCATATTGAAAAGCAACAGCCAAAAAAAAAGGTGGAGAGAGAGGCAAGCCCACCCTTTCCCTTTTTCTTCCCAAGCCCAACCCCTTTCTTTCTTCCCCCCCAAGACCATTCCTTTCCTCTCTTTCTGGCCCAGCCCACTCCACCTCGTCTTCTTCGTACGGACGCGAGGGGGAGAGGTCGCTGTCACCGAGCGCCTCCCCCCATGTGCCCTGCTCCTCCCTTTCTCCCCCCTACAAGTAGTCCCTCTCCCTCAGGAACCCTAGCCCTCTCCCTACCATCTTCCCCCTCCGCCGCCACCCCTCTCTCCACTCCCTTTCTTCTCTGTTTCTTTCACCACATCCACCTCCATGGCCGGAGTTGTTAGCTCGCGGAGCCGGAGCCGTGGTCGGCGAGAAGGCCAACCGATGATCGGAATGGAACCGCGCCGCCGTCCTCCGTCCACGACAACCAGGGACAGCACCCGGGAAGGAGAAGCAGTGCCGCGCCTTCCTCGCCAAGGTGGACGTCCGTCCATGTGGGGCTCTGCGCGGACGCCGTCAGTTTTCGCCTTCGATCGGTCTTCGTCGCCCCGCGGTGAGCGCCTCCGGTTCCCCTCCTTTTTTTTCCCTCCGCCTCGCTCTGGTCGCGGGCCTTCGTGCCCCGACGCCTCTACACCCGGAGCTCCGCCAGTTCGTCACCGTCGTCTTCCAATCGTCGTGGTCGAGCTGCCGCAGACGCGCTCGCAGACTGGAATCCGTCTTCAGTTTCGTCAGTTATGCAGGGTTGTGTTGCCTCTTATTCAGTCAAGTCCTACTCCCAACACAAGTCGAGCAACAGCCCAGCGGTTCCGTCCCACGCGCGCGAGCCCAGCAGGTCGCTGGCTCGAGTCCCCCTCCGCGCAGGATTAAAACCACTCTTTTTCCTATTTTTCACCGCGTAGTAGCACTACATCTTGTTCCGGATCTGTATTCAAACACGAACCAAACACCAGCCGCAGTGGCCAGCGCGCAAGGCACCCGACCAAGGGGTCTCGGGTTCGAATCCCTTCCCCCGCGTGTAGCAGCAAACCCTTTTTATTTTTATTTACAGATCCAGCACAGCACTGTATTTCACACACAAGTCCTTGCACATTTTGTTTAGGTCCCTGCAGTTTTTTTTTTAAGTCCCTAGCTGTGGAAGAAAATGGCAGATTAACCACCAAACTTTAAAAATGCCTAACTAATTAATTACAACTCCAAATTTAACCTTTTTAATATGTTTTCAATACCAAATTTAATTGTCTATCTATCTATAGCATTTGTTTCCTGTTTTGAATTTTCAAAATGCAATTCAAATTTGAATTCGAATAATTCAATGGTAATTTGCGACAATTCATAAATAATTCATACTAATTCCAAATAAGGCAAATAAAATATTTTTTCCATACCATTTTGAATAACCTTTTCAAATATAAATTTTGTTTCATGGTTTGAATACTTTAAATTGTCTAAATAATTTAATCATTGTTTAATTCAATTAAATTTGATAAAATAATAACTTGATCAATATAAAATATTTTGAACATGCAAAATATGTTTTCAAACCATCAAAGTGTGAACTTTTCAAATGTGAGTTTGAAATTATGTTTTGAACAAATAAAACTTCAATTAAATTCAAACTTGTTTCAAATCCATTTAAAACTTGTTTAATATTGTTTAATTCATAATTAAATTATCCTAATTCCAATTTCAACATTTGAAACATGTAATCCAACCAAAATTTGATGCTCTTTCCAAAAATAAACTTTGTTATTTGTTTTGAACACCTTAACCTGATGAAAACAACAATTACTTGTGTGACATCAACAAGGAACCAAAAAGTATTAACATGACAAATAAAATCCCACACTTGGTAATTTCCTTTTTCCTTTGCATCTATTGTTGTTCATTATTGCTTTCATCATGCCTGCATCATGATAAACCACTTGCACATGTTAACTAACTGTAGATCATTGCTTCCACCTTAACATGTGCATCCATATGCCACTCACATTGCATATGGGTCCATTTAAATTCGTTTATCATGTCAACTAGTTTATTCTGATGCATCTTTAACCTGTCATGCATCCATATCTAGATCATGCTGGATCTTTTGCCGTAGTCGTAATTGTTGCATCCGGTGTTTGTTCGAGGTTCATTGCTTCTTCCCGGATAGGACGTTGAGATGATGTGAGCAACGACAAGTTCTGCTACCTTGCGGGATCTCAGGCAAGTATACTCACTTGCTGCCAAATGGCTGCCTTTCATCACTTGTTACCGATATTTTCCGTTGTTCTTTTCTGCTAGCCTTAGTAGTAGTTGTTTCTGTTACGAGCCTATCACATGAATCCTTTAACCCTGCTATTGCCTCACCTCCATACCTATAACCTTTGCTTGTTGCCCGTGTCTTACTAGCATGCTTAGGTTGTTTGCTCGAGTCTATTACCCGTTACCTGCTGTTACTGTTCCATTATGTTCTGGGGGCTTGATGTTTAATCAATCAATCAATCATGCTACTGTTATTGTTAAATAATAATTTGATGATAAGGCACCGGCAGGAGGCCCTTTGTGGTTTTGAGGCCTGCTAGTGTCGACCCTAATAGGAAAAGGGTCTTGTCTAATGATCCATGATGAGCGCACTAACCGCATGTGGGAAGCGAGTATGGGCGCCCCCCTCAACTTGACTCGATTCGCATCTCGTCCAAATCGCCTCATTTAGTTCGGGTTTTCCATTTGCTGCATGCATGATCTTGCGAGCCCTTGGATCCCGGGTGGAACTTTCGTAGTCGGCATATAGGGGGACACGGTCTTAGAGTGCTATGAGGGTCCCTTTTCTTCGGGGCTCGATTAGCCGTGCGCCCAAGGTTCTTTGGGCTTGATGCGAAGAAGAGTTGAGTTGTGTTGAGTGCCCCGCTTGGTGGAAGGGCCTTTCCATCTGGCGGGTTATTCATGCGTGTACGGCCAAATTGGTGCAACCCTGCAGGGATAATCTTCTCGAGAAGCCGTGTTTTCCGCGGTTATGGATTACTTGGTGAAAGTACTGGCTAACAAGTACTCAGGATAACTTAAACCTAATGATTAACAATCTTTCACCCCATGATTAACAACTTGACTAGTAATAGGCTTATTGACACAATAATCTGAACCATCATTAATCCAACTGTGTGAGTTATCCTCGGATTGCTTCTTCGGATAAGGGGCGAGATCCAGGATGGGTTTGTTTTGGATTTACTTTCAGTTGGTTACAATACTCGATCTTATCTTCTTTCTGTTAGCCGGAAGTGGTGGTATCTCTCTGTAGTTGGTTAGTGCAGCCCGCTGTCGCTCATTTGCAATAACCCCTTCCTTGCCGTTGATCCCAAAGTATTTGTATCTTGTGATGACTGGCTACGCCGGTATCTTGTGAGTATGGTTTATCCACTTGCCAGTACTTAACCGTACTGACCCACGAATCTCTTTCGTGGCTGCATATTCAACATTGCAGTCAACAGGTTTGAAGTCTGACGACGTTAGCTTGGGAATCCCTCCGGCTTGGCCTGGGCAGGGATTGGACGCTCTCGGTTATCTTCAGGACTCTTAGTCCAATTTGGATCTTGTCCGTAGACGGACGATATGTTGTTTCTTCCGCTGTTATTTTGGATCTTTGTAATGTATCAGTTGTATCCCTGGCTCGTCTGAGTCACCTTGTAGCTATCTGTTTCTGTTGTAATTGTGGAATATTCGTGAACTATTGTAATGTTATCACAAGTGGCAACCTGGAATCGGTTATTATGTGGATTTTGGCGGGAATGCTGAAATCTGCATAGTGCCCGATCTCGGGGCGTCACAGTAGTGCCATTGCTTGTGTCGAAGAAGGCTCGGTCATCTCCGTGACGTGGCAGTGTAAGCCATGAATTGTATCATCCTCAAGTGGTTGATGACGATGAAGATGATATTCTCGTTGAGAATGGTGACGATGACGTGGCCTTGGAGAGGTTGGAAAGAGATGAGCAGCTTCCACAAGGTCATATGCACTAAAATATTCATCATAGATTGGTGGAGCTTCATCGTAGATTAGTGGAGTTATATCCTCATTTTCATCATGATGTCGATCTTGTGGTATTGGAGGAGTAACTTCACACCCTTCATGTTGTTGTTGTTGTTGTGCTTGTAGTGATGAAGGATGCTCGTGCTCTTGATCATGAAGTCCATAGTCCTTACTCATAGGATGTCGCACATGGAGGTTGTGGATCATTTTTGGTGGTGAGGGGCATCTTGCCTCTTTCCTTGATGAAGGAGTAGGGTCATGATATCCATGGCTAGGCTGGCCTTCATCATTGTCGATGGCGGGGCGCGAAGAGATAGCACATTCTTGGTGGAGATGAGGTGGAGGCTCCCACTCCTCATGTGGATGATGACGATCATGGCCATTGAACCTAGGGACATTGAGGAAAAGGGCACTCAAATTGTTGTCTTCATGTTGTTGATGGGGTCTCCCGTGTGGTTCTTCATCCAAGATGGGAGGTGAAAGATCATGTGGATCATCCTCATTTGCTTCTTGTTGACGGGGTCGCTCATGTGGGGCTTCATAAAATATAGGGTGTGAAAGATCATGTGGAGCATCCTCACTTGCTTGTTGTTGATGGGGTCGGTCATGTGGGTCTTCATGAAAAATAGGATGTGAAAGATCATGTGGAGCATCCTCACTTGATTGTTGTTGATGGGGTCGGTCATGTGGGTCTTCATCAAAGATAGGAGGTGAAAGGTCATGTGGGTCATCCTCATTGGCTTGGCGTTGGCGTTCATGATGGGGAGGATGGTGCCGATGGTCATTGTGGTGAAGTTGGTGATGGCGGTGGAGGCGTGCTTCACAATGCTCACTGTCATTTTGCTCATGATGTTGTTGAGGATGGTCTTGTTCTTCGCGGTCATTGTGATGGTGACGCTCATTGTTCCTTGGAAGCCTTTTGTGTCCGCAAGAACTATCCACGAAGTCATGTAGACCATAGTTAGGAGTGGAGCTTGGAGGAGGTGGGTGATGATGTTGGTGAATATCCGGTTGTAGAGGGTGATCTTGAAGATGGTCACCACGGCCTTGTCGGTGTCGAGGAGTTGGTGATGGCGAGATATCCTCATACCATTTTCGTTGAGGAGCTTGTGGAGATGGAGGTGGTTGTTGGTGAAGATCCGGTCGTAGAGGGTGATCTTGAAGAGGGTCACCACGGCCTTGTCAGTGTCAAGGAGGTGGTGATGTGGTATCAGAGCCAGGTTTTCCACCATCTTCCATGTGGGGGTGATGATCATGGCAACGAGCTTGGTGATGAGCTTTGGGTTGGTGGATTGAACGTTGCGACCTTGAAGACGATGATGATCCATGGCGGTTGGCAATGTTGGCCATGTTGATGTTGATACGCACCATGTGATCATTGAATCGAGCGTGTTGAGCTTGTAGTCGACGTTCAAAGCACTCCAATCCGTCTTGGAAAAGTTGGCGAAGTTGGAAATGGTCGTTGTGGGTGACGAAGTTGTGGTAGTTGCCGTTGGAGAACGGGTTTCCTTCATCTTCCGAGCTCGGACTTGTGAACACTCCTTCCCTAGCCATCTCAAATACACACAAGTCTGATAGGCTAGTGAACGAGGCTAGGTGTAGGACGGTATGTCAAAGGCAAGTTTGAAAAGATCGAAAGAAAAACGCAAACGACAACACACACGCTTTTTGTGGATTCCAAAATGTATGAGGAAAGTGGCAAAGAAAATCAACAAATCCGAAGAAAAGTTTGTTGTAAAACGTAGAAATGAACCACAATGAAATGTTACAAAAGGAACCAAATCGTAGTGGAGGAAACAAAAATGGAACACACGCACACAAATGATAAATGGGGTTGGTGTGGCCAAAGGACGAGCGAAGACGAAATGTTCCTAACGAAGACTAAGCTGAATATCACACCAACACAAGGAGGATGCTATCTCAAATCGCAAACTTTAAGAGGCAAAAAGATTCACACCATGGCAGATGGTCACTCTCTTCTGTTTTGCAATGCGAAGATACACGTTCCTACAAGGGATAGCACTTGACATCGATCTTTTTCTTCTTTTTCTCTTTTTTTAATTTTATTTTCTCTTTTCACTTTTTGCTATGGGATACAAATGCCAAGCCTAATCGAACTACGTTCTCACAAGTACAAAACATGCAATCTCGGTGCCACTAGTTAAATTCCAAGCAATATAAAAGAGCTAGTCCGAATGGGCAAGGTACACAAACAATGGGTTAGTTCAAGCGGAAGCAAGTTATACATATTTGATGGATGATCACGGACTTGCGGCTGGGGGTTGTTGATGTCGTGTCGATCCGGTAATGTAGTTACGTGGATAATGTTGTGAGCTTCGCGTGGAAACTTGAATTACTCAAATTAGACCAACAACAACAAAGAAAAACAACTTTGAGAATTTGTCCAGGAATCGAAGAGCAGATTTTTCTGAGATTTTTGCCAGTTTCGAAATTCCTTGAAATCCAAGAAAAATTTGTGGACAAATTCGAGAAAGTGGCTGAATAGAAAGGTGGGGAATGGTCTTAAGCAACAAATCCGCGGATCAAGTCCACGAAAAACTCAACAAATCAACAGATCGGTCGAAATCCCTTTTGAGGCTATATTTTGTGAAATTTTTGAATTTAGGGTTGGGGAAAAAATTTTGGTGGAAAGGGGGATAGTGGGGGTCGAATTAGTGTCAATCTAGTTGCTGATACCAGATGATGGAGGGGTTAACCTCTTGGGTGGCCCGATCTTCACAAATTGACCAAGAACTCAAGAACACGACGAAGAACACGAAGGGGAGATCTAGGAGAGAGGGTAACTAGCGTGAACTGATAGACTCGATCTCCCGTCAACTAAGCCGCAACGGCCGCCTACGGAACGATCAGTCCAACCGAACTCGCTTTATCGGAAAATCGATTCAACACCCGTGACCGGTCCACCATGCCAATAGAACCTCAAGGGTTAGTTGAGGAGATTGGAAATTTCCTAGCTGAATCCCAAGGGGAAAGGATAGATAACTCGATGTAGCCTTGATACGATCCTAGATACACATCATAGGAGTAGTCTTGATACGGTCCTTGATACAAATCATGTGATTAGCCTCATAAGAGGGCTACAAGAGCAAAGCTCAATTCATCTAAATATTCATCCTCCCCTAGATCTGGTCCAAGGGGTTCCTTTTATAGCCAAGGGGGTTGGTGAGGGGTGAAAAGGTGGAAAAGGGCCAAATCCCGTGCGCGCAGGAAACCCGGCCTGGTCGGGCTGTGAGGTCGGGGTGGGATGCAGGGAGGCCGTCCGTGCGTGCAGGAAGGCCAGCCTCAGGCCGGGGTGGAGGCTAGGCCGCTCTGTGTGGTGGCCAGCCATGACGCGTTCATTCTACATATGCAAAACACATGGAACTCGGCAAGGGAAATCAAAATCGGACCGACCGAAGTAGACCGCTTTGTGATCTGGTGCTTCTATTTAGGGGATTGGGAGAAGGTGACGGAGAGAGGCCCGTGACTTTTTCATGACTGGGCAGTCATTTTTTGTGACTGGTGCTTCTGTTTAGGGGATTGGGAGAAGATCGCTCAATATTCTGCCAATATGGATCCAAGTGCATAAAGTCGCGGAGGCTTATAAGAAGGAGGAAGTTATCACGAAGCTAATTGAGCGTTATGTGGGAAAAGTTAAGGTCCTGGAGATGATCCCATCGGGTCCTTTTAGAGGTGATTTTATACGTGCATGTGTGGACCAGGATCTAAGGAAACCATTAACAAGGTTCCTATCTATTTCTTTGGGAGGGAGGGGAACTACTTTTGATGTCAAATATGAAAAATTGGGACTACTGTGTTATGTGTGTGGTATTATCGGCCATGAGCATAAGGAGTGTGGACTTGGCATCTTTGGAGATAAAGAACTAAAATATGGTGACCGGATATATGCTAACCCAGTCGGACACGGACGAGTCATGGGCTCCATCCGTGGCCAGGCGAATGTAGGGAGAGGACTCTCCCCCCCCATTTACAGGCAGAGGTGAAACTGATGGGGGCTCCACTACATGGGGCGGGGGCATATGGAATGGCATTGGTCGAGGAGGAGTTGACTGGCGAATCCACCCTGAACGTGTCGTCACTTTCCAGGACAAAGAACCGAATGACACAGGTACTAGCCCGTTGAAGCAAGGAGATGTTAACATGATAGATCTTGAGAAGAATGCGAAGAAGAGGTTAACTTTAGATGATGAACCGGCCAAGGTGGGAGAGCAGCTAGCTCTCTCCAATGCCTTGCATGAGGACGCCCAGGAACATCTGGTCAAGGATAGCTCGGTAGAACGTGTGATTAAGGAGAAACGGTACAAGAAAGCAAATGGTACTACTGTGTGAGGGGCATCGTCAAGATCGGCGGCATCCTTCGAGGATAACTGTCGGGCGCAATGATCATCGTCAGGCTGAACTGTCGGGGGATGCGTAAGCTCTCGGCAGTTTGATCGCTGCTGATTCTCCATGAGCGACTCAAATCGGATGTGTGTTTTTTTGTCTGAGACACATTTGTGTAAAGCTAAGGCGGAAAGGTTAAAAATTAGACTTAAAGTTTGATGAAATGCTAGTGTCGGAGAGTGATGGCAGGAGTGGAGGTCTTGTCATGTTTTGGAATAAGGAGACTCTGGTCACTTCAAAGGAGATCACCCAAAATTTCTTAGATATCCGCAACAACAAAAACAGCGAGGAGTCTCACATGTTTCTATGCTGAACCGAATACTACGAGAAAACATCTCTCATGGCAATATATTAGGGACCTGCATGCAATGATTGATCTTCCTTGGGTCATGCTCGAAGATTTTAACGAATTTATGTATAGCTCTGAAAAGGAGGGAGGAAATATACGACCACTAAGATGTATGCAAGCTTTTCGTAATGCGTAATTGATTGCAACTTGGAGGATATGGTGTATTCTGGAGATATATTTTCGTGGCGACGTGGAAGAATACGTGGGACAGGGCCGTAAGTGGTCGGCTTTGTTCCCAATGGCCAGGGTAGTTAATGCAGAGTTCAGTAAGTTCGATCATAGCCCAATTTTGATTAACACAGAGATGAATTATGGGTTGCAGACAATTATACCACGAGGTCCTCCAAAGTTTGAGGCTCGGTAGCTATGCGAGGAGTCAGTGGAAACAATTATTCGGACCGCATGGGATCAAGCTAAACTATTGCACGCGGGGGAGTCGCTGAGTGAACCTACAAAAGAAGTACATGATGCCTTGCATCGTTGGGATAAAGAGGTGCTTAAGGGACTTAGGAAAAGGCTATGTGACCTTCAAAAGGACCTAAATGAGTTCATGGAAGGGATGCTCACGGATGAAGGGGTGGCAAAACAAAGTGAAATACGAATGAAAATGGAAAATCTTCTTGAGCAGGAGGAGTTATACTGGATTCATAGAGGAAGAGTTAATTGGCTCAAGCACGGCGATCAGAACACGGCTTTTTTTCACCTTGTGCTTCAGCTAGTCAGAAACGTAATTTTATTAAGGCTTTAAAAATGAAGAGGGATTTATGGATGAGGATCAAGGCCAACTCACATCAATTGTCTCTAATTATTTTTGAGTTGTTGTTTGATACGTCCAGTTTGCATCGTTGTTTTATATTGTTATTTTAAGTTATTCATCGATATATTTCATGTTATGATGCATCACTTATGTTATTTTATCTTATTCTGCATGTTTCATAATTTTTGGAGAATAAACACCGGAACCAGAAATCTGATGAAAAAAAGCACCGTCAAGATACCCTATTTCAGAAGATCAAAAGAAGAGGGGGGATACCGGTGGAGTCTTAGAAGTTCCGAGGAGTAAGTGAGCCATAAGGGCACTCGGAGGGGGGCACCTGGGGCCCACACCACCGGGCGGCGCGCCCCTGGCCGCCCCCTTTTGCGTACTTGACCCCGAGGGAACCCTAAGCCCCGGAACATCATCGAAGAATTATTCCGCCGCCGCCTCGGGGAGGAAAACACCAGAGAGAGAAAAGCTCTCCGGCAGGGAGAAATCTGCCGGGGAAATTTCTCTCTGGACAGGGGAAATCATCGCCATCGTCACCGTCATCGCTCCGGGCTTCATCGAGATCATCATCATCATCCTCATCACCAACACCAACACCAACACCAACACCCTCATCATCCACCTTCATCCTGTTGTTACGATTAGGGGTCTCTATCGTTGTTTTACATTAGATCTCTCTCCCGGTGTGGATTACTTGTTAGTAGTTGATGCTTGTGAGATTTATCGGTGTTAGCACTTTATTACCAGATTGTTATTATCCATTATATCACATCTGATGATGATCCATATGATGTCTCGTGAGTAGTTCGTTTAGTTCTTGAGGACATGGGAGAAGTCATGATGTTAGTAGTGAAGTTATGTTGAAGTAATATCTCGTGGTTCGGTATTTAAGTTGTGGTGCTATTCTTCTAGTGGTGTCATGTGAACGTCGACTACATGATACTTCACCTTTATGGGCCTAGGAGTATGCATTGTGTGTTTGGCTACTAATTGTGGGGTTGCTGGAGTGACAAAAACCTAAACCCCCATTAGGAAACCAATGCACGAGGGAGTGTAGGATCCCGGAGTTTTAAGGTTGTGGTTAGATTTATCTTAATTACTTTCTTGTATTTGTGGATACTTACAAGGGGTATAATCACAAGTATGTATTAGTCCTAGTTGGGCGGTGCATTAGCATAGGTTCACCCACACAACACTTCACGAACCAATAAATATTAATCAACCGTAATGAAGCGAAAGCACTTGACATAATCCCCATGTGTCCTCGAGAATGTTTTGTAGTCATAAGTAGAAAAACCGGCTTGTCCTTTGCTCTAAAAAGGATTGGGCGACTCACTGCAATATTATTTACTTCACTTTACTTATCAGCTATATCAAAAACCTCCAAAAACTCGTTTGCTAGTGTTTACAGTGAACCCTCTATCCAACCTGCTTGTCAACACCTTCCGCTCCTCGTTGGATTCACCACTCTTATTTATCGAAAGTACTACGATACACCCCCTATACTTGTGGGTCATCATTGTTTAATTTAGAAGTACAAGATCCAGATCATACAGTGATTAATAAAATCAAGCCATAGATCTGATGGTATGAACAAAATTTTAAGGAAACTTATACTTGGGGGAGGTGAGAAAAGTGATGTTCAATATTGGCGATTTAAAGACCCCGTGGCTGGATGGCCTACATGCAATATTCTACAAACGGTCCAGGCATATTATAGGGGAGGATCTGACCGATGAGGTTCTTCAGGCAGTTAACAGTAAGGTAGTTCTCGAAGGATGGAACAACACTACAATTGTTCTAATATCGAAATTAGAAAATCCGAAATCAGTCACTTAGTTTTTCCCGATAAGCCTTTGTAATGTCTCTACAAAGTAATTTCCAAATTGATCAGCAATAGACTAAAAAAATGCTTCCGGATATTATATTACCAACTCAGAGTGCCTTCGTCCCTGGAAGGCTGGTCACGGATAATGTTCTTGTAGCATACGAATGCTACCATTCTATAAAGAACAAGAAGGTAGGAAAATTTGGAATCTTTGTGGTTACACTCGACATGCACACAACATATTATAGGGTTGAATGGACCTTTGTGGAGAAAGTGCTACTTCGGATGGGATTTGATTCAGGATGGGTGCAGCTAATTATGGCGTGTGTGTCTTCGGTCAGGTATCAGGTTCAAATGAATAATGATCTCTCTGATTATATTTATCCTTCCAGGGGTCTCCGCCAAGGGGACCCTCTATCACCTTACTTGTTTATTTTATGTGCGGGGGGACTGTCCAGCTTATTGGGCTATGAAGAGGAAGCGGGGAACTTGATAGGAGTGAAGATATGTCGAGTGGCGCCATCAGTTTTGCACCTCTTTTTTGTGGGCGGATCGTTAATTTTGATGAGGGCAGATGCTTCAAACGCAGCCAGCCTTCGGAAAGTTCTAGATGACTATTGTATGGCCTCGGGCTAGATGGTGAGCGAGGCAAAATCTAGTATTTATTTCAACCCATGTACGGAGGTGAACATAAGGGTGGAGATTTGCTCTATATTAAATATGATGACTGAATCTATTACGGACAAATACCTTGGTCTACCCCCTTTCGTTGGGGTTGATAGATCGGATTGCTTCGAACACATTGTTGACATAGTGCATAAACTTCTTAGTGGTTGGAAGGATAAGAATTTTTCTTTTGAGGGGAAAGAGATATTATTAAAAGATGCCATTCAAGCTATTCCCGTGTATGCAATGCCAGTCTTCAAGCTACCCAAGCAGATAATTAAAAGGATAATCATGGCAATGTCCCAATTTGGTGGCGAGATGACAATCAACAGAAACATATGCACTCGTTTGCATGGTGGAAGATGTGTGCCAAGAAGAATCAAGGAGATATGAGCTTTAGGGATCTCCACTGTTTCAACTTAGCTATGCTAGCAAAATAGTGTTGGAGACTTATTGCAGAATCTAATTATTTATGCGCGAGAGTGCTTGGAGCAAAGTATTTTCCTACTAGGGATATTCTTAACTGCCAGTTAAAAAGGGAGAGATCTTACACGCGGCAAAGTATTTCGACAGGCATCCAGACGTTCAAAAGAGAACATATTTGGAGAGTGGGGCATTGAGCACACATTAATATCTGGGAGGATCCTTGGATCTCTAGCAGTCCGACTAGGAAAATTGTGACAAGACGGGGCAATGTGGCATATACCAAAGTTTCATAACTTATTGACCCCGAGACTGATAGATAGGATTAAAATCTTATAAGGGGAATATTTTGTCCAACCGATGCGCAACACATTTTCAATATCCCCTTAGCAAGAGGTATGATGGAAGATTTTACCTCCTGGCACCACACGAAGACTGGTATTTTTTTCTGTGAGATCATGCTACTATGTGAAGTGGGAACACCAACATGGGAACAAACTAAGAAGTAATGCAGAGTTTGGTAATTTCTCAAAACTGCCAGTCTGGAGATCTGTTTGGGGGTTGAATGTGCTGGAAAAAATAAAAATATATTATTGGCGCTCTCTACTTGGGGCCATACCATGTAATGAGGTGCCAACTAATAGACACATGCAAACGAGTTACCAATGTAAGTTATCCCAAACAGGGTGTGAGACGTTGAAGCATGCTTTCTTTACATGTCCGAGAGTAAAATACATCTGGGCTATGTTGGGAATGGAATAAGTTATTACGTGATACGTCTCCAACGTATCTATAATTTTTGATGCTCCACGATCATATTATGTCAATTGCTACTTGTTTTCTCCCTTATTTATAGCATTTTTATACGTTTTCCGGGACTAACCTATTAACAAGATGCCACGTGCCAGTTCCCTGTTTTCTGCTGTTTTTGGTTTCAGAAAAGTTGTTCTGGAAACATTCTCGAAATTGGACCCCACAAAGCCCGAAGTTCCTATTTTCCCCGGAAGCATCCAGAACACCAAAGAGGAGTCGAATACGGGCAACAGGGGGCCACACCATAGGGTGGCGCGGGTCCCCCTGGCCGCACCACCTATAGGTGTGGGGCTCCTGGAGCTCCACCATCTTTGCCCTTTCGCCTATTTAATCCCCTCGGATGGTAAACCTTAAGCACCTGATCAAAAATCCCCGAAAAGTTCTACAGCCGCCGTCACCGTCAACCCTAGATCAGGGGGTTCTGAAGCTGTTTCCGGTACCCTGCCGGAGAGGATATCATCACGGGAGGCCTCTCCATCACCATGCATGCCTTCGGAGTGATGCGTGAGTAGTTCATCCTTGGACTACGGGTTCGTAGTTGTAGCTAGATGGTCGTCTTCTCCTCATATGTCTCCATGTTTAGATCTCGTGAGATGCCTATCATGATCGAGATTTATCTTATGTAATTCTATATGCTGTTTTTGCTGGGATCTGATGAATATTGAACTTATGCCAAGTTGATTATAGTCTTTATTTGCATATGCTATTTGTGATCTTGCATGCTTTCCGTTTCTAGTGGTTGCTCTAGCCAAGTAGTTGCTAGTGACTCCAAGAGGGGGTATTTATGCTCGATAGTGGGTTCATGCCTCCTCACCACCTTGCTCGAATGGCAGAAATGTGAAGGGGGGATGTGTTGTTGCCATTATGGAGAAAACAGCGGTGAGAGTGCCCGCGTGCATAATCATTGCTTACATTACACACTTTGTTTAATGCAGTTATCTGTTGCTTGCAACTTAATACCTAAGGGGGTTCGGATGATAACCTGAGGGTGGATTATTAGTCATAGATGCAGATGGATGTCGGTCTATGTATATTGTTGTAATGCCCGCACTAAATATCATAGTAATCTTCATGTCATAAATGTGCACTACGGTGCAACCTCTATTTGTCAATTGCCCAGCTGTAATTTTTTCACCCAGCATGCTATCTTTTATGGAGAGACGCCACTAGTGAACCTACGAACCCCGGTCCATTTTCCACACTGTTAAGCAAACCACAACTATTTACTGCTTTCTTTACTTACTGCAAGCATACATCATTTTCTACACTATACGTCTAATCTTTGTTTTTAGCAAGACCGGTGAGATTGACAACCTCACCGTACTGTTGGGACAAAGTATTTTGGTTGTGTTGTGTGCAGGTTCCACGTTGTTGCTGACACCGGTGAAGCGCCAGCACCACCGTCAGTGGCATCAACCTTCCTGAGATCCTCTTCCTCCTACTAGATTGATAACCTTGGTTCTTAACTGAGGGAAATTATTGCCGCTTGCTCATCACACCCTTCTCTTGGGGTTTCCAACAACTTCATCAACTCTGCCATCAACAAAAATTTCTAGCGGCGTTGCCGAGGAGGAAGAAGTCTTCTGGCAAGGGGAGTTTCTCACTCTCAACCTCTTTATTTTGTTTATTGTCTTGTTTTTCTTCTCTTTATCAAAAACACAAAAAAATAGTTTACTTCATAGCTGTTATTTATTTGCTTGTTTTTTATATCTAGTTTTGTTCCTGTCATTATGTCACAAGAAGAAAAAATCTTTACTTTCGAACAAGGAAATGATGAGAACTTCAAAGAAGCTTGGTCTAGAGCTTTTGATACCTATTGCAAAATTGAACCTAAAGTGACTCTAAATCTGTTTCTTCGTAGCTTTTACTTTGGTCTTGTTCTTTGTTATAGATATGCTTTGGATACTGTGGTAGGAGGTGATTTCCTTAATTGTGATAAAGATCAAGATTTCAATGCTATTAGAAAATTTATTGCAACCTACAGCTTACCCAGTTGTTCTGATAAAGCCTTTGCAAGTATTTATGCTAGATTAAATACTCTTGAGTCACATATTTCTATCTTGAAAGAGGGATATAGCCAAATTCGTGAGCATCTTGACCATGTCCCAATAAATTTCGAATCCACAAATATGATCCCTTTGGTTAAAGTTGTTAAAAATGGTGAAAAATTTCATGCTCGTTGTGATATCATGTCTGAATCTTGTCTTATGCCTAGGGAAATTTATGAATCTTTGAACCTTTGGGGGCTAGCTGATGGAGGAGAAGAAATTTCTCTCATTAATAACACCACTATATTTCCCATTGGGATAGCTGAGGGAGTGTTTACAAAACTCCTAGGAAAAACATTCTCCACTGATTATCTTGTTATTGAATGTGCAGAAGGAGGACAAATTACCCTTGGAAGATCTCTGTTGAAGCTCTTAGGAGCAACTATTGATATGGGAAAAGGTACCATGAATTTCATCTCCAAATCATGCTTGGACCATAAGTTCCCTAAAAAGAATAAGGGTAACAGAGGTAAACTCAATCTTAGTAACAATGTTGATGCTTCTTCACTTGAAAATACTTGAGTTGCCCTTTTATGCCTAGCTGAAAGGCGTTAAAGAAAAGCGCTACCGGGAGACAACCCGTTTTATTTCGCTGTTTTCCTATCTCCTTTTCTTTGGTGTGCTTTGCACCTGGGGTGTGTCTATTTCTTAGAAACCCTGCTTGTATCTTTTCTTTTGAGTTTTTGTTGAGCCAAGTAAAGCCTCTAGTGGAAAGTTGAGCCTATATTTCGGATTTCGGCGCAGGAAACAAATTTCTGCTGTCCACTGTTAATTCCGTGAAAAATCACAGAAGTTTCAAAATGACCTGAGTTTTTTTGTGCTTAATACTGAGTTATATACGCAACCTTTCTTAGTTGACCACTTTTTGATTTGAGCAACAGAAGATTTTTTAAAAAATCTATCTTTACCTGCTGTTCTGTTTTGACAGATTTCTGCCATTTATCGCATTTGCATCTTAATCTCTTTCTTTTGGTGTTCTTTTGAGAAAAAGAGTTTTAAAAGAAGTTGTGTCAGTAGCTAATGTGTTTTTTAGTGTTAGACTTCTGTTGAAAATGAACCATGTGAATTTATTATTTCAATTACACTAGCGTTGCTAATGAAGATTGTGAGAATTTTGATGTGAAGGAAGTTTTCAAGGGTCAAGAGAAGAGGATGATATGATGTGATCAAGAAGAGTGAAAAGCCTAAGCTTGGGGATACCCCGGTGGTACATCCCAGCAAATTCCAAGAAGACTCAAGCGTCTAAGCTTGGAGATGCCCAAGGCACCCCCTTCTTCGTCAACAAATTATCAGGTCACTTCTAGTGAAACTATATTTTTATTCGGTCGCATCTTATATGTTTTACTTGGAGCGTCTTTTATTTTTGTTTTTAGTTGTAGAGTGACACGCTCCACTTTTTCATGAGAATACTTTGTATTCTTAATCTTTGTCTAGTTGTTGCATTTATTTAGCTCCTGTTTTGCATGCATCTCTTATTAGAGTTGTTAGTTTTAGTAGTGTTATATGAGTACTCTCATGTTTTCCTGCTGTATCATAAATAATATTTTTGTTAAAGCATGTTTTGTATGGTGCTTGTTGGGAGAAAGAAAACTGCTTCTTGAAGTAGAATTTTATAACAGTGCTAGTAGAAGCTTGTATAGACTGTTGCTAGAACTTTTTCAGGCCATGTTAAATGTTATTTTAGTTTTAAAGCCTTGTGGTTATTGATTAGCATGATTAGCCTCGAATAGCTGAGAGTGTTTAATAGGTCTTGAAAGATTCATGAGTTGTTCTTGTCATAGTAAAGCATCAATATATGGTATTCTCTTTCGAATGTTTTATTTGGTTGACTTGGCGCATGCTCACACCATGTTTATGACTACAAACCAGTCACGAATATCCTCCATGACCACTTAGTTTTTGAACTTGTGATATTGCTTATGTTTTAATTAATGATGCTTATGTCGCTATGCATGATTATGGCTCTTATGCTCTCTTGATTTGTCGCTCCCAGTCTTTTGCTAGCCTCCACCTGTACTGAGTATGAGCTCTACTCGTGCATCTAAACTTCCTTAAACCAAAGTTTTTCCCATTGTGTCCACCATACCTACCTACATGTGGTATTTAAATGCCACTCCAAGTAAATCTCTCATGTGTTACCTTTAAAACCCTCAAAATTACTCCTGCTTTATGTTCCTGTTTTTGCTCATGAGGACATAAATAGAGAATATTTATCTCACTTGTTGATTGGATTTCACACACTGGACTAATGGCTTCATCCGCTTATCCAAATGATAAAAGAGCTCGCAGCGGGGTGCCCAGCCCCAAATTAATGCAAACAAATTCTCTTCACTATTTTTTCCCTGATTTATCAGTCAAAGCATAATTGTGTAAATAAAAGAGAAACAAGGATGACCTTCTACACCGGTTGCGTCCTTCACCATGGGGGCCGCTCTTGTGAATCCAGTTGGCTTGTGATGTACTGTATTTTCCATTTACCATTCGTTGACATTAGCATACATCTACCAAAATATAGACACTCAGTGTCAAACTTTTAATACCTTTGTTTAATAAAATAAAAGCTCTAGCACATGATCGATCCCTGCTTCCCTCTGCGAAGGGCCTTTCTTTTACTTTTATGTTGAGTCTCCATCTTATAACTTTATGCACAGTTGAGAGAGAATTTTTGCCATTCTGAGTTCTATGTGCATTTGTCCCATAAGCATCAATAATTACTTCATGACGTGATATTATTTGTTGTAGTCTTCCTCATGAACTTTGAAGGTGTCCTAGCATTTATGTTTTGCCCCACTCTTAAGGACTATCGAAATATCACTTTGGCATGCTTTCTCTATACCTGAAACAAACGTCTACCTTTCTTTGCGTTATTATTCATGATCCTTTATTTGAGTTACTCTTCGTGATGCAAAGTAATTGCTATGTTTTATTATTATAGTTCTATTTATCATTTTTGTGTTTGAAGTTCTATGATCTCAGCGTGCATATGCTTTTACATTAGATTGACCAAGTTTATGTTAGTGGCATGTCACCTCAGAAATTATTGTTTTATCGTTTACCTACTCGCGGATGAGTAGGAACTAAGCTTGGGGATGCTTGATACGTCTCCAACGTATCTATAATTTAAGATGCTCCATGATCATATTATGTCAATTGCTACTTGTTTTCTCCCTTATTTATAGCATTTTTATACGTTTTCTGGGACTAACCTATTAACAAGATGCCAAGTGTCAGTTCCGTGTTTTTTTTGCTGTTTTTGGTTTCAGAAAAGTTGTTCTTGAAACATTCTCGGAATTGGACCCCACAAAGCCCGAAGTTCCAATTTTCCCCGGAAGCATCAAGAACAACAAAGAGGAGTCGAGGACGGGCAACAGGGGGGCCACACAATAGGGTGGCGCGGGTCCCCTCTAGCCGCGCCACCTATAGGTGTGGCCCCCTGAAGCTCCACCGCCTTTGCCATTTCGCCTATTTAATCCCCCGGGGTGGAAAACCCTAATCACCTGATAAAAAATCCCCGAAAAGTTCCGCAGCCACCGTCACCGTCAACCCTAGATCAGGGGGGTTCTGAAGCTGTTTCCGACACCCTGCCGGAGAGGAGATCATCACCGGAGGCCTCTCCGTCACCATTCCTGCCTCCGGAGTGATGCGTGAGTAGTTCATCCTTGGACTACAGGTTTGTAGCTATAGCTAGATGGTTGGCTTCTCCTCATATGCCTCCATGTTTAGACCTCGTGAGCTTCCTATCATGATCGAGAATTATCTTCTGTAATTCTATATGCTGTGTTTGCTGGGATCCGATGAATATTGAACTTATGTTAAGTTGATTATAGTCTTTATTTGCATATGCTATTTGTGATCTTGCATGCTTTCCGTTGCTAGCGGTTGCTCTGGCCAAGTAGTTGCTAGTGACTCCAAGAGGGAGTATTTATGCTCGATAGTGGGTTCATGCCTCCTCACCATCTTGCTCGAGTGACAGAAACGTGAAGGGGGATGTGTTGTTGTTATTAGGGAGAAAACAGCGGTGAGAGTCCCCGCGTGCATAATCATTGCTTACATTACACACTTTGTTTAATGCAGTTATCTGTTGCTTGCAACTTAATACCTAAGGGGCTTCAGATGATAACCTGAGGGTGGATTATTAGTCATAGATGCAGATGGATGTCGGTCTATGTATATTGTTGTAATGCCCGCACTAAATATCATAGTAATCTTCATGTCATATATGTGCACTACGGTGAAACCTCTATTTGTCAATTGCCCAGTTGTAATTTGTTCACCCAGCATGCTATCTTTTATGGAGAGACACCACTAGTGAACCTATGAACCCCGGTCCATTTTCCACACCGTTAAAAAAATCTCAACTATTTACTGCTTTCTTTACTTACTGCAAGCATACATCATTTTTCCACACTATACGTCTAATCTTTGTTTTTAGCAAGTCCGGTGAGATTGACAACCTCACCGTACTGTTGGGACAAAGTATTTTGGTTGTGTTGTGTGCAGGTTCCATGTTGTTGCTGACACCGGTGAAGCGCCAGCACCACCGTCAGTGGCATCAACCTTCCTGAGATCATGTTTCTCCTACTGGATTGATAACCTTGGTTCTTAACTGAGGGAAATTCTTGCCGCTTGCTCATCACACCCTCCTCTTGGGGTTTCCAACAACTTCATCAACTCTGCCATCAACATTAGGCAACTTGCAGTTTTGAACAAGAAGGTGGAGCGATTCTTGAAACCGTTCTTCGTGATAGGTCAGCCAAGGCCCCGTTAATACCAGAGGTGGATAGGAATGATCTTGTGGCAACAACGGTGTGGTATGTGTGATGGGAAAGAAGAAAATCTACACATGGAGAGGTTGTGCAAAGCCCGGCTAGGCTGGCGTAGGCCATCTCCACACTATCGTTGAACTACTCTCGGGCAAGGAAAAAGAACAAGCGAATTAGTAGACATGGATGGGTTAAACCAAGAGAGGATTATGTAAAGCTTAACATGGATGCAAGATTAAACTAAGACTCGGGTACGGGAAGCACATGGGCAATACTTTGCAATGACAGGAGATTCTTCTTGGCACCAAGTAACTGTGGGATCCCTTTTGTCGACGACCCATCGACAGCAGAAGCGCAGGCTTTACGTGATGGACTTTTACTAGCAGGACAGTTGGGGTGTAATAAGATTGAAGTTAACTCTGACTGTGCGGAGGTGATTGATGTGATGAAGGACGGTGGCAATTCTCTTGGACCTGCTGCAGCAATTTATGAGGAGTGTACCCCCTGTTGTCGTAACTTTCCTCAAGTTTAGTCACTATCCTAGGAAGCTAATGAGGCAGCGCATGTGCTACTAGTAGGCCAGAGGGAAATCAATCGATAGTTTGGATAGAGTACCCCCCATACTTTCTTATGCATGTACTAGGCAACGATGTAACTATTGTATGACCTCGGAGCCGATGTTTTAGACGCACTCTTTTCCTTATCAGGGTACCTAAGGGGACTGGAAGGTTTTTAATGAGGCGGCTTGCTAGCTTAATATATTGATGTTTTACTTTCAAAAAACTCTTGAAAAAAGTATGCAAACAAATATTGTACATATGCAAATCGAATGCGATGCGAACACGCGAAGGAAAACGGATGGTGATAGGGGAAGGCTTAAACGGTGGAAACCTCTTTGGACACACGA
Organism: Alopecurus myosuroides; assembly: GCA_028641055.1. Taxonomy (NCBI): domain Eukaryota; kingdom Viridiplantae; phylum Streptophyta; class Magnoliopsida; order Poales; family Poaceae; genus Alopecurus; species Alopecurus myosuroides. The sequence continues at coordinate 247,277,447 of CM054058.1, forward strand.
AGAGATTACATTTTTTAGCATAACCATGAACTTTGTTAAAACTCAATGTTTAAAGCAATACAAAACACCCTAGAGGGAGGCTGAAACCAAATATGGTGGCTAACAGATTTAGCCAACCCATGCGCCTCAAAATTATACTCTCGCTGCTCGTGGTTGAAACTAATAGACCGAACGCCTTGCTGCCGAAACTTGATCTCCTTAAGCAATGTTCCATAGCTGGGTATAGGGCATCATGTAGACTATTAATCACTTTGAGATAATCAGTTGTGATAGATAGGTGGTGTTCATTCAAATCACTTGCAAGCGCTAAAGCTTCCACACATGCAAAGCTTCCAAACTAGCTGGTTCGGTAAGATCCTCAATAATCCTTACCAATGCACCAAGAAACACACCATCAACATTTATACACACCACCGCTACACATCCTCTGCGCCGATCTCTTGACACCATAGCATCCTAGTTTATCTTCACTATACCAGCGTATGGACGAATCCAATCAGTAGGAGCCGTTCCTCGCATTTGTCGTTGATTGAGTAGGCTCTTTTCTAAAGAAGCTATCTCGAGATCAGAAATGAACATGTTAATAAAACATAATGTTGATATTGGGCTCGCAAATTCATTCTAATGGATGACCTTCCTCCTTGCCCTATGATGACCCACAAGTGTAGGGGGTCGCAACAGTCTTCAAGGGTAAGTGTAACGCGATTTATTGATTCGACACAAGGGGAGCCAAAAAATACCTATAAACCTTAGCAGTTCAGTTCTCAATTCAGCCACAGCTGAGAAGCACTTAGCAAAAGATATTAGTAACACAAGGTGTAAGGAAATAGTTGGAGTGGTGATATCATGATTCTCTTGCGTCCTCAACACACCTAATACAATGGTAATTGTATAGATGCACTGGTTCGGCGAATAAACAGTGGAAGGGGTGCAATATGGAGTGGAATAGGTGATTTGTATGATCTAAAATAATAATGGCAGTAAGGTAACAAGTGACAAAAGCATGTGAAAACATTAGCAATAATAGTAAAAAATGGACCAAGATTCATAGTTTCACAAGTGATAACTCTCCAAACAAAAGAATAAGGTTGGATAAACAAATTACAGCTAAGCAATTGACAAATCATGAGCGCATAACAATGTTGAACGGATAGTATGGGCATCTAGAGTGCATGAATATGTGCTACGACCAGTTTTAATTATTTTTTCAATTTAGGCTTGAAGACAACTACAGTGAATTTACCTATATGAATTTAGATGTGCAACTACAGTGAGTTAACCTATATGACAATAACAATAATAAACAAGATACAAACACAAAGTAAAGGAGAGGGAATGGGGTAACCGATAATGGAAGCACATGGAGACAAGGATGTAATCCCGACTTCCTCCTTTTGAGGAGAGTATGTCTCGTTGGAGTGGTGCGAGTTTCGCCATGAAGGCCTACTCAATGCCACAAATGCCTCACCATATTCCCGATGAACTTTGCCACAAAGGCCTAGTTCACCTTCCACTGTTGATTCCATTTAAAGCGGAAATCGAGTCCTTTATAATGAGCTTGAGGCACACACACCCACAACCAAATTGGGAGCTCCCAAGAATCACCAACAATCAACAAGAGTAGCAACGGGGTCTAGGTTTTCCACAAGGAAACACTAGACTAGATTCCCTCAAGTGAATGAGGGGGAAATGAAGAACATGTTGGTGAAGATGTAGATCGGTGTCTTCTCCTCCAAAGATCAACAATTTTGGGTAGAGGGATTGGGAGATCTATCTTGGTGGGTGAGCTTAATTAATGGATCATTCAATTATGGACGAGCTAGCTGGAGGAAGAAGAAGGGGAAGGGGTATTTATACCCCAGCCCCAAAATCTAGCTGTTTGACACCTTTCTGGAAAAGTCACACTAGAGACTCCGGTGTAAAGGCTGGATACTGAACATGCAATGATGTCCCTAGAGGGGGGGGTGAATAGGCGATAAAAACTTTTTCGGTTAAGGCTTGCTAAATGCGGAAATAAACTAGGTGTTTAAATTAACAAGCACACAACCTAAATATTCTAGGGTCAACTAGGTGCACCAACAACTTATTCTAAGCAAGACAAGTAACAAGGTGATAGCAACATATAAATCTGGAAGTGGACCACAGTCCAAATCCAAAAAGCCGAAGTCCAAATAAGCGGCCAATACCAAGTAATCCACTCCATATCCGGTCCACATGTAACCTTGTATTATCCAAGTCCATCCAAGTCCAAGTTGTATTATCCAAATCCATCCAAATCCAAATGGACTTCCACATACAGGTAAACCACGTACAACTTGTCGTAATAACTACTGCATCAACCGTGATAGATGAACAGGAAAAAAAAGCCCAGTAATTCATGTGAGGATGGGTGGCCGTCGGTGAGCGGCGTGAATGGGATCGCCAGTGATCTGCGAGGACGGGGTGGCTGCTAGCGAGCGACGGGGCAGGGTCACCGGCGAGCTGCGAGGACGCGGTTTCTGCCGGCGGGGAGACAGGGACTGCAGCATTGATCTGACGCGGGTGATTGTAGTTGAAGGATGGGGCGAAGGGAAGGAGAGTACTTGAAAGGTGAGGGAGCCGAGGCGGCGGAGGGACTGCCGGCGGCGCAGAGGCGGCGCAGGGATTGCCAGCGGAGCAGAGGAAGCGCAACGATTCGGGGAAGAAGAGAGCAGTTCGAAGGGGATACGCACAGGTCCAGTTGACGATGGGTTATCCAACTTTCACGTCCAAGTCCATCCAGTGAAATTGGACCCAATATCCTGTTCTGGTCCAAGTCCAGTAGAGCCCAATCCAAGTGGATCCAATTTATTTCCGGTCCAAAGTCCATGGACCTTAGAGATCCAATTCCAGATTTAGCAACATATATAACTTCAAGCGCGAAGGCTATCACAATGTAAATTGCATAAGTAAAAAAACTCGGGTATATAAATAACCGAGGCACATGGAGACGATGATGTATTCCTGATTTCCTCCCTTTGAGGGGAGTACGTCTCGTTGGAAGGGTGTGAGCTCGCCACAAGAGGCCTACTCAACTCCACAAAGGCCTCACCCTATTCTCTGATGAACCTCGCCACAAAGGCCTGGTTCACCTTCCACTATTGGCAACCTTCAATATCGAGGCACGCATCCACAACTTAATTGGAGGCTCTCGATGTCACCACAATCTTGGGGCAACCATCCACAACTCAATTGGAGGCGCCCAAGAACACCACAAAGTCGTATAGGGTCCAAGACCCAATAGTAACAAGCTCACAAACTTCCAACTTCCATGAATCCTCGTGGAGAGAGCAAACCAATGCAAAAGGCAAGAGCACAAGTGCTCAAATCCTTCACTCTCAAATTCCAACAAAGCAACAAATGCTTATGGGGGAATAAGAGAGGAAGAACAATGGAGGAGAAACACCAAGAAATCCAAAATCAAGATCTACTCGGTTTCCCTCACTAAGAAGGAAGATGGATTGGTGGAAATGTAGATCTAGATCTCCTCTCTCTTTTCCCTCAAAGATATGCAAGAATCATGGGAGGAATTGAGAGAAAGGCAAGCTTTCCAAGGTCAACAATGGAGGAGAGAGAGGGGGAAAATCGTGCTTAGAAGACCTAGCTCTTTGGGGAAGAAAGGGGGCCTTTTATAGGTCCCCACGAAAAAAAGCCGTTGCAGGAAAAATCACACCAGAGACTCCGGTGTATCTCCGGTAAGTCTCCGGTGTGAGTCCAGTGGGTGAAACCAGACTCGCAAACACATGATCCTACACATAAAAAGATCCACACCGGAGACTCCAGCCTGAACCGGAGACTCTGGACCCTATACAATGGGTGACACCATTGGAGCAACCCATGGGCATGTTTTTGGTACGGAGACACCGGACTGAACACCGGAGACTCCGGATAGCCGGAGATTCTGGACTAGCGAAAACAGCAGAAACATCAATTCTAAAACGTTCATAACTTTTGCGTACAGACTCCATTTTCGATGATATTTGGCTCGTTGAGTTTGCAACAAAAAAATATAAAAGATAATGAAGAGAAACATCACTGAACAACAATGGAAACTAAAACCAAATGTAGAATGGTTTAACCTCTCTAAAAGGAACAACCTGTAAAACCTCCATCGCCGAAACGAACATAACTTTTGCAAATGAACTCCGAAAGAGGTGAATCCAATTGGGTTGGAAAGATAACATCAAGGAGTATCCAAAAAAATGAATGGAGAAGTTACCACACATGGAAGGTGTGGAAACATTCTGAAAGCTGAACTGAATATTTTCACCACCGAATACGCAACTAGTTTTTCTTACCAAAACCGTTTTCGATAAACCTTGGCTTGTCATGGAGATCACGAAAAGCACCAAAAACCCAAGGAGATAAAATCCAATTAAGAACCAAGAAAGATGATATGCAAGAATGCAAAGGTTTGAGCTCTCCACACGATTCGATCAAGTTACTCACTTCAGAGTCCCTCTTGATAGTACGACTATTTATCCTATAACCCGGTCTCCCAAAGGTATGAGACCGGTAAAATAGAACATCTAACAAGATTATACCTTTTCCTTGAGAAATCCACTTGAGCTATATGATGACGATCTTTACCCTCCAAGTTGGATCTTCTTTCTTGATCGTGCTTGCTAGAACGTACTCCGCTTGATGAAGACTTGCAAGTTGCTCCCCCAAACACCATTATGGGAGAGACTAGCTCCCCCATACACCATTATGGGAGAGACCCTTCTCGGAAAATCTCCATAAGTCCACAATCTCCAAAAGGGTGGAGAGCGTTAAGTATAGGATTTCTTCGAGACGTCTCACTTGAGCTTCCACGTCAAGCTTGATGACGAACACCACTTGGCGACAACATAGACCATGGGCTATATGAAATCTTCCTTTTGATGCATGCCCATGGAAAGATACCTAACCACACATAGAGATGCCACACACACATATAATGGGTTAGTTCACAAAGCTATATGATCAAATGTAGCATCCCAACTTTTAATAAAGATGGAATACCTGTGTTACTGTGCTAGTCCCTGGATCAAATGCTAGCACCACAGTACCAAATGAAATATCATGCAAATGCATCAAATTCTATTACATCGCATGATCCAGTCTTTACAAAATAGGATTACAACTTGCATAGTCTTAGAAGACTAGCAGAAAACAAAGAAATACAGCGGAAAACATAGTACAACATTGAGCCCATCTTCTTCATGTGCCACAGGCAAAACATGTTGGCGATAGTCTCGAGATCCTAAACGAAATCCTCACTCGTCTTCAGAAATATCTGCAATATGGAATATGCAGCCACAAGGGAGTCAATACAATTTAATGTATTGGCAAGTAACACTATGGTGGATATAAATGGCAAGACTAGTACTACATGCTTATTTGGCTGAGTGGAGTTTAGGCTAAGTTTGCATAAAGCCAGTTTTTTCCTATCTCTTTTGTAAAACAAACTTTTCTTTTCAAAGGGGTGGCAACATTGGATTTAGATCCAAGCACCACAATATTGTTCACTTGGTCAAAATTTTACTTATTGAAATTGGTGATGAGATTCTTCCGTCAATCCTTGTCTACCTGCTCATAGTTGTCCATAACCGGGGACACGGCTAAGATCTTAGTTTGTTGACTCTGCAGAGGTTGTGCACTTTCACCCTTTGTCTTCAATTAGCCCAAACATCCTATACACCCGGAGTGCATCATGGAAAGGAGAGAATTGAGACGAGATCTTTCAGAAGAAGAAGTCCAAACCCACCGGCAAGACCCGTTCCACCTATAATTTTGCTACATCTGCTTGTCAAGCCTGGGCTGAACCCTCACAACTTAATTGATCAAGACAGAGCCCATATTGTCAAAAGGCTGCACGGGAAGCTACTAGATTTAGAGGGACATAGTAATCTCTTTGTTCCTGGGTGGCCATCCGCAAGTGACAACCTCAAGTGGAATAACCCTTAGATAAGGGCCCTGAGGAAACACTCAACATAACCCAGTCTTACCACTTCCACCCAGGTGGTTCATTCATTAGTTATACTTAGGATAGGATTTTTCCTCAACATCTAGTAAAACAATTTGTAACATTGCATAGCACCTAGTAAATTCTAAGGCTATCAAAATAACAAGGTAAAAGGGATGGCTACACACTACTAGGATAATAGCATAGCATAGTATAACTTAGTAAAATTTCCTATCATGCATGCTACTCAAAATCAACTAATGCATATAGAAAATAATGGGTAGTTGATGGTGTGTTACTTGCCTTGTTGAAGTTGGTGAAGATATCACACTCTCTTTACAAAAGATCGTTTCTCTCCGTACAATCTATTCATTGAAAACACAATAACAAAATAAACAAACATGCTAGCAAGCAAACATACAAATGTAGAAAACATACATAGCAACTAACATATCAAAAGGGGCTTAACCAAATTGGTTAGGACAAAGTCTAGGTTTGAGTTGAAATATTCCTTCTCTAATGGTCTCATACTTGTTAAGGAAATTCCAATGGTTTACTTGGGAAGGACTAGGTTGAGTTTGATGTGATCTAACTTTATTATAATCATACTTGTCGAGGAAGTTCCAAGAGTTCACTAAGAATAAACATATTACTTCTTCAACTAAAGTAATACATGCAAACACTTGGTCATATTCACCTTCAAAGATATTTGAGTGACTATGTTAGTATTTTCCATTGTGGTTAGGGTAGGTCTACTAACTTCATCATCAAAGGGAAAATATGACTAAGTCTTGGGTTTTCCATTTGGGTCAATGGTTGGACAAAAACAACTTGTTGTTCTTCAACTTGTATGGATTGCTTCTAGACCTCATGTGATTGCCTTCTTGAAGATCATCTTCATGCTTCTATTGTAGTCTTGTTCCTTGGATTTATTCTTCTCTTGGTCTTGATAAATTCTTCATGGCTTTCACTTCACTAATTGGTTTGGGTATGGGATGAACACAAATACCACTAAGTCAATAGAAAGAAAATAAGAAGGATAGGAAGAGAGGGGGAGATGTTTTATTCTAAATTTCTTCACACTTGTATTTCCTTGAGTTTCTTCTAGGTGTGGAGTCCAAGTATTTTCTTCAAAACTTCTTCATTGATCTTCCTTGTAGCTCTTCATTTTGCCACCAAGTTGATATTGAAGTTTCATTCTTGTGCTTGAGTCTTGATCTCCATTTTGCTGACTTGGTGAATTCTTGAAGCAAGAATGGGGAAGTGGAGAAGATAGAAAACTAAATTTTACTACTTGGTACTATATGTGATTTGCACATTCTAAGGACATGGCTTGGCTCCAAATGGACATAACAATCAATGGTAGAAAGAATACAAACAAAATCTAAGACATGATAAACTAGTGGTTCACTATGATGGATTTTTGGTCCAAAACATATGGTAATGGTCCAATGGTGTCCAAAATGGTTGGGCAAGGTTTTTCTGGTCCAAGGTTATCAAATGGAGCAATTTTGCAAAAGGAACTATATTGAAATTATTTATAGAAATTAATCTATGTCAAAAATAATCAAATAGACAACTTAATTCTAAATTCAATTTTAATTTGTTCAATTATTATTTTGGGACAGAGGATATGAAAGTACACATCCTAAGGTTTCCAAATATATTTTATTTACAATTTTTGGATTTGTAGAATTTGAATTATGCCAAATTTCATCAAACAAGCATATTTGAATTTGAACAAATTTAAGTTTGTCAAATTTGAATTTGGCCAGTGCCAAAAGTTTCTACATGTTTTGGTGATTTCAAAAAGTCCAAGATTGCTAAATTTGGCTAAGTGGTTGAAAAGTTATGCTGATTTGAAGTTGCAGGGGCTTTTCTGCAAATCTGCCAAAAATTCTACCGGGAGAATTAATCCAGAAATTTCTAGGCCACGTGGCTTCCTGCGATTGGTTGGCTCTGTTGACTGTATGCTGACTGGGTGTGCTGATGTGGCAGCTGACTGGGTTAAGTGATTTGATCTGGATCGTTAGATCCAGATCCAGGGGTGGGGGCTGCGTACCGCTTCGGGTTTTAATCCCGTGCGTACGATGCAGATCCAACAGAGCAGATTTAAAATAGGGGGTTAGGGTTACCTCCCGCCGGACTTTGGTCGCCGGAGATGGCGGGGACGGTGGCGCTAGCTCGGGAGTGGACGGCGGCGACGCTCTAGAGGTTTTCCGGGCACGGGGATACCACGGGAAAGTGCCGCGCGACACGGTGGATGCAATGATGACCACGGGGAGTCTTCACGAGCTCTGCAATGACGGCGGCGAGGAGGTCCCGAGGCGACTGTGCGGTCCCCGGCTCCGGCGAGCTCGCCTCGTCGCTACCCTGTAGCAAAATGACGCACAAAAGACTCAAAACGCGCGCACGGACAAGGGGAAGGAGAGGGGCAGGGTCTCGTGCTCGGGGACCAATTGCACTCACCGGAAACGAGCAAAAACGACGGCGGGCAGAGAGAACTCCGGCGAGCGATTGACAGCAATTTCGGAAACGATTCGAGGGGGCAAGAGAGGGGAAATGGAGAGGAAATGGAGGCGATTTAAGGAATGGGCTCGGGGGTTTCTATTGCGGTCTTAAACGCGCGAAATCAAGGAATTCATTCGGCCGTTTCTTGCCGTTTCCAGAGATTGAAGACGATGACGTCATCATGACGTCATCAAAAAAATTTCTTTTAATTTTTGTTTGTTTCAATCTTTAATAACTTCTGTTTTAAGTATCCAAATGACATGAAACAAAATCCTAAATTCTTGAAATTTCAAATACTTTTTAACAGTACCATTTTTGGAAACAAAACATCATATTTTATTTTTGAATTTTGGAAATTTGAATAATTCCTCAATAGTCACTTAATGTGATTTTTAATTTAAAAATTTATAAATCAAAGTTATTGGTCTATTATAATTTCAGTGGAATTCTAAATGTTGAAACATATTTTTAAAAGTCATTTCATCTTGTTTTCACAATTTTCTATTTTGAAATATAAATAAAACACTAATAATACTTTAAGGTTATTTTAAAATTTAGAAATTAATAAATTGATGTTATTATCCAAATAAAATTTCAGAGACATTTTACATGTCATATATTATTTTTGTAAATCCATTTTAAATCATTTTTACATTTTATAATTTTAGAATATGAAGAATTTACTAATAGTTACTTAATGTTATTTAATTAGTTCATATCAATTAATTAATATTGTTGATCAATAATTTTTAGAATAAAACCACAAGTCATAATATTGTTTTCAAAACCCTCTTTTATGTTATTATCAAGCAATGCATTTTATTTTCACACCTTTATGTTTAAAACTTGGAATAACAACTAAAGGTTATTATTAATAATTTTATTCTCCTCAAATACTTTTAAGGCCTAGAACTTTATTAAGGGCTATAAATAATTGAGAAATGTTGCCATAAACTATTTTCAAAGTAATATTACTTGTTTTCATAAACAATTTATTTCTATAGCACTATATTATTTTGTTGATTGACATAACACTTGGAAAACAAGGATCCAACTTATATCTATTTTGGGGTTATCAATAATAGTGAAACCCTTTTTGGAGACAAGAAAATGTTAGAGATAGCAATTCTCTGGTTTATATATCAAAAGTATTTTCAAGATGATAATTGGGTTGAAAACATGTTTGGTGTAAGGGTTTTCTTAAGAAGAAAATATTTTCTTTATGTAGAAATATTTATTTTGAAATGACTTTAGGGTTATGGAATAGAGGTATATTGGATTCTTAATTTCAATATCATTGAAATGTGTATTGTTTTCTTTTGTTTCTTGCATCTCATTTGGTTTTTGGTGACTTGCATAATATGAAAACAAAAAGTTTCAAATTTTTGTGATTTTTGCATTTTCCAAAAATCAGGGATGTTACAGACTACCACCCTTAAAAGAAATCTCGTCCCGAGATTTGGGAAGGATAGAAAGAAAGATTATGTTTGGGTAAGTGGGTTCCAAAACAACTGGGTGGGCTACCACCCTTAAAAGAAATTTTTGTGGGTAGTCTAATTTTCATTAGATTAGAGTGTAGATTGATTTGAGATTGGCTTGAGTAGAACTTTCCTTCGCGGTAGAGCTGTAGACCAACATAGATAAGTTGAACTACCTTTGAGACTGAGGGGTCACTCTTTGGGTCAATCAAAAGTCTTTGGGTTCCTCTCAACTTGATCTTTTGATGTCCTTGGAAATCTTTCATCCTGTTGTTGTCATCCTTGAAGGCAAACACCATGCTATTTCTAAGGAAACTCTCATGGTAGGAAAAACTTCCATTGCTTGATAGCTCCAAGGTTAGCTTGATCCTTATTAGGCAGTTGGCATTGATCATGTATGTGATTGTTCCTTCACACAGAAGAAAGCAATTTTGATACTAGCATTCCTCAAATGGGATGGCTTGTATATCAATATGGTAAAGGTTGTATGATTCCAAATGGTTCTCACTATGGTTGGTGAATGAGTATGGTGTTGGGTTTGGTCTAGTAGGGATGAGTAGAGATTTAGAAAGAGATTGAAGGAATTCCTACCCCAACACATCAGATCAAGGAAACTCATCTTACAAACAACACATAACAAACAATCTTCACACCAAACAACAAGGTTTTATAAAAATACTAATATTGTCATACCACACTCATTGATATGATCAATACACTAACACGTTAACGTTGTTCTAACAAAGGAACTAGATTGGTGGTCTCATCTATATCTTCTTGAGTTTTCTTCAAAACCTTCTCCCAATGTCTTGAGGTATTGTTGATTGTTGTGAAGTCTATGTTTTTCTTCAAGTTCTTCAATAATCTTGAGTGTAGGTCTTCATGTGGTGAAAATACTTCTTGCACTTCTTGGTATGATCATCAACAATCTTGCCTTGAGGGTATTCAAAAGGTAGGTCATCTAGAAAATTTTGAAGGTGAATTATAGATGAGAGGATATGAGAAAGATTAAGATGAGATGTTTTGTTAATAGAGAGTTTGAACATAGTAACTTTCAATCCTAGGGTATTTTCCAAACTTAGGGTCTCGAATTCTACAGGCAACACAATGCTCTGATACCATTTTGTAGCATCCCAACTTTTAATAAAGATGGAATACCTGTGTTACTGTGCTAGTCCCTGGATCAAATGCTAGCACCACAGTACCAAATGAAATATCATGCAAATGCATCAAATTCTATTACATCGCATGATCCAGTCTTTACAAAATAGGATTACAACTTGCATAGTCTTAGAAGACTAGCAGAAAACAAAGAAATACAGCGGAAAACATAGTACAACATTGAGCCCATCTTCTTCATGTGCCACAGGCAAAACATGTTGGCGATAGTCTCGAGATCCTAAACGAAATCCTCACTCGTCTTCAGAAATATCTGCAATATGGAATATGCAGCCACAAGGGAGTCAATACAATTTAATGTATTGGCAAGTAACACTATGGTGGATATAAATGGCAAGACTAGTACTACATGCTTATTTGGCTGAGTGGAGTTTAGGCTAAGTTTGCATAAAGCCAGTTTTTTTTCCTATCTCTTTTGTAAAACAAACTTTTCTTTTCAAAGGGGTGGCAACATTGGATTTAGATCCAAGCACCACAATATTGTTCACTTGGTCAAAATTTTACTTATTGAAATTGGTGATGAGATTCTTCCGTCAATCCTTGTCTACCTGCTCATAGTTGTCCATAACCGGGGACACGGCTAAGATCTTAGTTTGTTGACTCTGCAGAGGTTGTGCACTTTCACCCTTTGTCTTCAATTAGCCCAAACATCCTATACACCCGGAGTGCATCATGGAAAGGAGAGAATTGAGACGAGATCTTTCAGAAGAAGAAGTCCAAACCCACCGGCAAGACCCGTTCCACCTATAATTTTGCTACATCTGCTTGTCAAGCCTGGGCTGAACCCTCACAACTTAATTGATCAAGACAGAGCCCATATTGTCAAAAGGCTGCACGGGAAGCTACTAGATTTAGAGGGACATAGTAATCTCTTTGTTCCTGGGTGGCCATCCGCAAGTGACAACCTCAAGTGGAATAACCCTTAGATAAGGGCCCTGAGGAAACACTCAACATAACCCAGTCTTACCACTTCCACCCAGGTGGTTCATTCATTAGTTATACTTAGGATAGGATTTTTCCTCAACATCTAGTAAAACAATTTGTAACATTGCATAGCACCTAGTAAATTCTAAGGCTATCAAAATAACAAGGTAAAAGGGATGGCTACACACTACTAGGATAATAGCATAGCATAGTATAACTTAGTAAAATTTCCTATCATGCATGCTACTCAAAATCAACTAATGCATATAGAAAATAATGGGTAGTTGATGGTGTGTTACTTGCCTTGTTGAAGTTGGTGAAGATATCACACTCTCTTTACAAAAGATCGTTTCTCTCCGTACAATCTATTCATTGAAAACACAATAACAAAATAAACAAACATGCTAGCAAGCAAACATACAAATGTAGAAAACATACATAGCAACTAACATATCAAAAGGGGCTTAACCAAATTGGTTAGGACAAAGTCTAGGTTTGAGTTGAAATATTCCTTCTCTAATGGTCTCATACTTGTTAAGGAAATTCCAATGGTTTACTTGGGAAGGACTAGGTTGAGTTTGATGTGATCTAACTTTATTATAATCATACTTGTCGAGGAAGTTCCAAGAGTTCACTAAGAATAAACATATTACTTCTTCAACTAAAGTAATACATGCAAACACTTGGTCATATTCACCTTCAAAGATATTTGAGTGACTATGTTAGTATTTTCCATTGTGGTTAGGGTAGGTCTACTAACTTCATCATCAAAGGGAAAATATGACTAAGTCTTGGGTTTTCCATTTGGGTCAATGGTTGGACAAAAACAACTTGTTGTTCTTCAACTTGTATGGATTGCTTCTAGACCTCATGTGATTGCCTTCTTGAAGATCATCTTCATGCTTCTATTGTAGTCTTGTTCCTTGGATTTATTCTTCTCTTGGTCTTGATAAATTCTTCATGGCTTTCACTTCACTAATTGGTTTGGGTATGGGATGAACACAAATACCACTAAGTCAATAGAAAGAAAATAAGAAGGATAGGAAGAGAGGGGGAGATGTTTTATTCTAAATTTCTTCACACTTGTATTTCCTTGAGTTTCTTCTAGGTGTGGAGTCCAAGTATTTTCTTCAAAACTTCTTCATTGATCTTCCTTGTAGCTCTTCATTTTGCCACCAAGTTGATATTGAAGTTTCATTCTTGTGCTTGAGTCTTGATCTCCATTTTGCTGACTTGGTGAATTCTTGAAGCAAGAATGGGGAAGTGGAGAAGATAGAAAACTAAATTTTACTACTTGGTACTATATGTGATTTGCACATTCTAAGGACATGGCTTGGCTCCAAATGGACATAACAATCAATGGTAGAAAGAATACAAACAAAATCTAAGACATGATAAACTAGTGGTTCACTATGATGGATTTTTGGTCCAAAACATATGGTAATGGTCCAATGGTGTCCAAAATGGTTGGGAAAGGTTTTTCTGGTCCAAGGTTATCAAATGGAGCAATTTTGCAAAAGGAACTATATTGAAATTATTTATAGAAATTAATCTATGTCAAAAATAATCAAATAGACAACTTAATTCTAAATTCAATTTTAATTTGTTCAATTATTATTTTGGGACAGAGGATATGAAAGTACACATCCTAAGGTTTCCAAATATATTTTATTTACAATTTTTGGATTTGTAGAATTTGAATTATGCCAAATTTCATCAAACAAGCATATTTGAATTTGAACAAATTTAAGTTTGTCAAATTTGAATTTGGCCAGTGCCAAAAGTTTCTACATGTTTTGGTGATTTCAAAAAGTCCAAGATTGCTAAATTTGGCTAAGTGGTTGAAAAGTTATGCTGATTTGAAGTTGCAGGGGCTTTTCTGCAAATCTGCCAAAAATTCTACCGGGAGAATTAATCCAGAAATTTCTAGGCCACGTGGCTTCCTGCGATTGGTTGGCTCTGTTGACTGTATGCTGACTGGGTGTGCTGATGTGGCAGCTGACTGGGTTAAGTGATTTGATCTGGATCGTTAGATCCAGATCCAGGGGTGGGGGCTGCGTACCGCTTCGGGTTTTAATCCCGTGCGTACGATGCAGATCCAACAGAGCAGATTTAAAATAGGGGGTTAGGGTTACCTCCCGCCGGACTTTGGTCGCCGGAGATGGCGGGGACGGTGGCGCTAGCTCGGGAGTGGACGGCGGCGACGCTCTAGAGGTTTTCCGGGCACGGGGATACCACGGGAAAGTGCCGCGCGACACGGTGGATGCAATGATGACCACGGGGAGTCTTCACGAGCTCTGCAATGACGGCGGCGAGGAGGTCCCGAGGCGACTGTGCGGTCCCCGGCTCCGGCGAGCTCGCCTCGTCGCTACCCTGTAGCAAAATGACGCACAAAAGACTCAAAACGCGCGCACGGACAAGGGGAAGGAGAGGGGCAGGGTCTCGTGCTCGGGGACCAATTGCACTCACCGGAAACGAGCAAAAACGACGGCGGGCAGAGAGAACTCCGGCGAGCGATTGACAGCAATTTCGGAAACGATTCGAGGGGGCAAGAGAGGGGAAATGGAGAGGAAATGGAGGCGATTTAAGGAATGGGCTCGGGGGTTTCTATTGCGGTCTTAAACGCGCGAAATCAAGGAATTCATTCGGCCGTTTCTTGCCGTTTCCAGAGATTGAAGACGATGACGTCATCATGACGTCATCAAAAAAATTTCTTTTAATTTTTGTTTGTTTCAATCTTTAATAACTTCTGTTTTAAGTATCCAAATGACATGAAACAAAATCCTAAATTCTTGAAATTTCAAATACTTTTTAACAGTACCATTTTTGGAAACAAAACATCATATTTTATTTTTGAATTTTGGAAATTTGAATAATTCCTCAATAGTCACTTAATGTGATTTTTAATTTAAAAATTTATAAATCAAAGTTATTGGTGTATTATAATTTCAGTGGAATTCTAAATGTTGAAACATATTTTTAAAAGTCATTTCATCTTGTTTTCACAATTTTCTATTTTGAAATATAAATAAAACACTAATAATACTTTAAGGTTATTTTAAAATTTAGAAATTAATAAATTGATGTTATTATCCAAATAAAATTTCAGAGACATTTTACATGTCATATATTATTTTTGTAAATCCATTTTAAATCATTTTTACATTTTATAATTTTAGAATATGAAGAATTTACTAATAGTTACTTAATGTTATTTAATTAGTTCATATCAATTAATTAATATTGTTGATCAATAATTTTTAGAATAAAACCACAAGTCATAATATTGTTTTCAAAACCCTCTTTTATGTTATTATCAAGCAATGCATTTTATTTTCACACCTTTATGTTTAAAACTTGGAATAACAACTAAAGGTTATTATTAATAATTTTATTCTCCTCAAATACTTTTAAGGCCTAGAACTTTATTAAGGGCTATAAATAATTGAGAAATGTTGCCATAAACTATTTTCAAAGTAATATTACTTGTTTTCATAAACAATTTATTTCTATAGCACTATATTATTTTGTTGATTGACATAACACTTGGAAAACAAGGATCCAACTTATATCTATTTTGGGGTTATCAATAATAGTGAAACCCTTTTTGGAGACAAGAAAATGTTAGAGATAGCAACTCTCTGGTTTATATATCAAAAGTATTTTCAAGATGATAATTGGGTTGAAAACATGTTTGGTGTAAGGGTTTTCTTAAGAAGAAAATATTTTCTTTATGTAGAAATATTTATTTTGAAATGACTTTAGGGTTATGGAATAGAGGTATATTGGATTCTTAATTTCAATATCATTGAAATGTGTATTGTTTTCTTTTGTTTCTTGCATCTCATTTGGTTTTTGGTGACTTGCATAATATGAAAACAAAAAGTTTCAAATTTTTGTGATTTTTGCATTTTCCAAAAATCAGGGATGTTACATCAAATTCTTACCATACCATGAGATACACAATCCCACTTGGTACATTTTGTAGCTTTGTGTGTTGATCACTTGCTTGATCAACCTTGTATCTTTTCTTCTCACTTTAAATGATGATATCTTGAAGATAATCATGAAACATAACCTAATCCTTTTACTTCAAGACACTTTCAATAATCTCAACTTAAACCATGACCATTCTTCATATAAATCCTTGAATATAACAATGGCCATTGAGGAAGCTAATAGAGTTCAACACATGAACTTCATTATTTCCCATGGACAAGATCTACAAGGATAACTCAATGAAAACATAAGTACATAAGGATTGTCATTAATTACCAAAACCACATATGGGGGCACCATGCGCTTTCAGATACTCCGGTCTAGAAAAGTCTCCGACAACATTCCGGAGGACCGGAAACTTTGCAGAACACCGGAGACTCCGGGC
This sequence comes from Alopecurus myosuroides, assembly GCA_028641055.1. NCBI lineage: Eukaryota > Viridiplantae > Streptophyta > Magnoliopsida > Poales > Poaceae > Alopecurus > Alopecurus myosuroides. The sequence goes on from CM054058.1 coordinate 247,293,888, forward strand.
ACTCTCCGGACCGCATCCAGTGGGCGACACCACTTTGACTTTGTGCTAGGAGAGCTTCAAGGGTGGAGACTTTGGTCTTCATAGGCCGGAGACTCCGTCCTGGCCAGAGACTCCGCATAATTTTCTCTCAAGAATGCAAACAGTGTCTGGATTGATTCGTGTGAAAGGAAACGCCAAGAGTCTGGAGACTCCGGACCCTGCACACCGGAGCCTCCGGCCAGGCCGGAAACTTCAGGAAAATTTCGGAAACATTCCAGTGAGGGTCCAGAGGGTGACACAGGTTCTTCTTTGCTGGGAAATTCCTGAGTCTGGAGACTCCGGTCTGAGACACCAGAGACTCCATCCTGGGGAAAATCCCAGCAACTCCAACACTTCAAATTCTCTTTTGTTCCTTTTTGAGAAACAGAGCCACCTTTAATAAATATTTAATAACGACCCCTAAAACATAAACATGCATTAGAATAATACTAGTGTTGTTAACAAACACACAAAACAAGATTTAGGCGGATTTGCGCTTTCAATCTCCCTCTTTTTGGTGTTTGATGACACAAGTATTTGCAATGATAATCGTTGCTAGACATAGTTTTGGAAAATATAGACGGGCTCCCCCTTGATGTGTGCACCAATGGAACACAATCAACAAGGTTCTAAGCTCCCCCTATGTTTTACAAACTTATATCATAAGCAAAAGAAATATATCGAACAATATAATTGCATAAGTAGGTAAGACAAGTAAGGAAATTAAAGGATTTGCACAACACAGATAGATAATAGACTCACAAATGTAGTATGACCACACACAACCATTGAGTTCGACACAAGAGAACATTATAAAGCAAATAATATAAAAGGATACACAAGCTATAAAAGGAAAATCAAGTTCAAAAGCTGGTGCTCCGAGCAACCCATGCAAATCCCCAGATAGCCTAGATAGCAACTTCTCCCCCTTTGACATCAAGACACCAAAAAGGATAAAAGAGCACACTACACGTAACCCAAAGGATCAATCTTCCTCCTCCTCCTTAGAGTCCTTGTCCTCATCATAACCTTGATCATCCTCATCATCATCACCATCATACTGATAATCCTCTTCATTTTCAGCATTCTCTTCTTCTTCTTCGGTCATAGGAGCCTTTCCACGGTAGCTAGAAGAGGATGGAGCTGAAGTGACCTCATTAGAATAACCCCAAGGAAAAGAGGAGGTGTTCCACTCATGGTAGGTGATACGTCTCAAACATATCTAATTTTTTTGATGATCCATATTGTTATTACATCAATTGCCACATGTTTTGTTTACACTTCATAGCATTTTTATGTATTTTTTGGGACTAATCTATTAACAAAATGCCATAGTGACAGTTCATGTGTTTCTGCTGTTTTCTCTTTCAGAAAAGCTAGTCGCAAAATATTCTAGGAATTGGACGAAAATGGGCATACGCAAATATTACAACAGAAGACTCCAGAAGCCCGAAGGGGAGTTGCAGCCGACCCAGGAGGCGGCCACGCCACACCAGGGCGTGGCCCACCCCTGGCTGGCGCCCTCCTGTGGCGTGGGCCCCTCGATGGTCACCGACGCTGCCCTTTTGCCCATATATTCCGTCTGCCCCGAAAAAACTAAATACCCGATCGAGAAACCACGAAACATCCAGACGCCACCGCCATCGTCAACCCTAGTTTGGGAGGGTTCTGAAGCTCTTCCCGACACCCTGCCAGAGAGGGGAGTCATCACCGGAGGGCTCTACACTGCCATGCATGCCTCTAGAGTGATGCGTGAGTAGTTTATCCTTGAACTACGGGTCCATAGCAGTATCTATATGGTAGTCTCTCCACTTTATGCTACCATGTTTAGATCTTCTGAGCTGCCCTACATGATCAAGATCATCTTTATGTAATGCTACATGTTATGTTTGCTGGGATCCGATGAATATTGATACTATGAGCAAGTTTTTTATTTATCCATATGTCTATGTTGTTTATATCTTGCATGCTCTCCGTTGCTAGTAGATTCTTTGGCCAAGTAGATGCTTCAGACTCCAAGAGGGAGTATTTATGCTTGATAGTGGGTTCATGCCTCCAGAAACCAGGATTCGGGTGACTGAAACATGCACGGTTGTGGATGTGCTGTTGCCACTAGGGATAAAATAATGATGCTTAGTCTACGTGTCTTGTGCATTGTTTACATTACAAACAATACTTCATGCAATAATCCGTTGTTTGCAACTTAATACTGGAAGTGATGTGGACGTTGACCTGAAGGTGGATTATTTAGGCATATATGCACTGGATAGCAGGTCTATGTACGTTGTTGTAATGCCCTGTTAAATCTCATAGTGAACATCTTGTCATATATTGCATTGTCATGCTCTCATTATTTGTGAATTTCCCAGCTGTAATTTGTTTACCCAACATGCTAGAAACATTTATGGAGAGACACCACTAGTGAACTGTGGACCCCGGTCCATTTTCCTCATATTGTTAAACCACCTATTGCAATCATGATGTTCTCTACTATTTCCTGCAATCATCATTGTTTTCTGCACCATACCTTTAATTCCTTTCTTTTTAGCAAGACCAGAGAGATTGACAACCTCTCTGTTTCGTTGGGAAAAGTAGTGTGTTTGTTTGTGTGTAGGTTCCACGTCAGTTGCGCCACTGACAACCTTCTGAAGAACCTATGTGTCCTCCTGGATTCGATAACCTTGGTTAATTTCAAGGGAAAGCTTGCGCCATTCTACATCAAACTCTGCGCTTGGAGTAACCTAACGAACAATATGCCCCAAGACATCAAGCTTTTTGGCGTTGTTGACCGGGATACTGGAATCTCCAGATAGGGGAGTCTCTCGCGACCCGGACCCAGAGTTGTACATACTGTTATGTGCTCTTAGTCACGGACCCACAAGGGCTTCGGGGTTACCAGCCCCAGCCGAAACAAACAACGGCAGGTAGACCGGATTCATCAGCACGCAGGCTGGATAACATCGGTACTACTACTCTTTGTGTCTATTCTTGTCATTGATGTGTCCCTCGACGGGAGGATGACGTTGGTAAACCCCAAGAGAAAGGTTGTGAAGAGTGCAGCGGCAAGTTTTCCCTCAGAAAAGAAATCAAGGTTGAATCGAGCAGTAGGATGACAAGCAATCTCTGAAGGTTGATGCAGCTGAGGTGTCAGGGCGCACTACCGGTTCAGCAGCAACGTGGAACCTACACAACACAATCAAATCACTTTGCCCCCAACGAAGCAGTGAGATTGTCAATCTCACTGGTTTTTCTCAATACAAAGAGGTTAAACGTATGGTGTGGAAAACAATATGAGAACATTATGAAAGCAGGAACAAATAGTGACAAAACAGTGGAAGCAGTGTTGTATTATCAGTATGAGAAAATGCACCGGGGACCACAGTTCACTAGTGGTGTCTCTCTGTGAAAGATAAATAACATGTGTGCTGAACAAACTACAACCGGGAAATTCAGAGAAATGAAGACTGCACCGTAGTGCATATGCAAGACATAAAGATTACTATGTGATTCATGCGGACATTACAACAAAATACATAGACCGTCATCCAACTACATCTATGACTAATAATCCACCCTCCGAATATCATCCGACAAACGTTGGGTATGAAGTTGCAAGCAACAGATTATCGCAGTAAGAGAAGTGTGTAATGCCAACAATGTAAACTAAGTAAACACCGTTGTTTTCTCCCTAATGGCAACATCACATCCTCCATCCGTCCCGTTTCTATCACTCGAGCACAGATGCAAAGAAGACATGAACCCACTATCAAGCATAAATACTCCCTCTTGGAGTTACTAGCATCTACTTGGCTAGAGCATCTACTAATAACAGAGTCCATGCAAGAAAATAAATAACATATGCATGAAGATAACATGATAGATTGATAATTAGAAGACATAACATTCAACATTCATTAGATCCCAGCAAACACAACATGTAGCATTACATAAAGATGATCTCGATCATGTAGGGCAGCTCATGAGATCTAAACATGAGGTACAAAGTGGAGAAGACAATGATGACCCACAAGTATAGGGGATCGCAACAATCTTCGAGGGAAGTAAAACCCAAAACACAAGGGGAGCCAAAGAATATTTATTAGCCTTAACAACTGAGTTGTCAATTCAGCTGCACCTGAAAGTAGACTTGCTCGCAACAATTTATCAGTGGTAACAGTTTTATAGCAGCAGTAGAAATAAAATAACAGCAGTAGTAAAATAGTAACAACAGTAGCAATCGCGGAAAACAACAATATGGGAAGTACCGTAGGCATAGAGGGAATGGATGGATGGGCGTTGCATGGATAACATAGGTCATGTAATAATCTAACACGGTCATTGCAGATAATAATAATAAAGCATCAAACATGTAGGCAACCATAGGCATGTGTTCCAATATAGTCATACGTGCTCGCAATGAGAAACTTGCACACCATCTTTTGTCCTACCAGCCCGTGGCAGTGGGGCCTCTTGGGAAACTACTGGTAATTAAGGTGCTCCTTTTAATAAAGCACTAGAGCAAAGCATTAAAACTCCATGAACACACGTGATCCTCACATCACAGCCATCCCCTCCGGTTGTCCCAATTTCTGTCACTTTGGGGCCTAGGGTTCCGGACAATGACATGTGTAAACAACTTGCAGATATGATCAAGAAACAATATTATACTCATGAAACAATAACATGTTCAGATCTGAGATCATGGCACTCGGGCCCTAGTGACAAGCATTAAGCATAACAAGTTGCAACATCGGTAGAAAACACTAACAACGGATACTATGCACTATGCCCTAATAATCTGGCATGATTACATGATCGATATCATCAAATCCCTTCCATCCCTTTCAGCCTACAACGGTGTTTACTCACACATGGACGGGGGAATCATGAATGGTTGATGGAGATGAGGTGGCGGTGTCGATGGTGATGATCTCCTTCAAATCCCCGTCCCGGCAGGGTGCCAGAACAGGAACTTCTGATCCCCGAATCGAGGTTCGGAGTGGCGGCGGCGCTCTATTGTGTTTCTGTGGAATATGACGAACCCCATGTCGTTTTAGGGTTGAAGGCATTGTATAGTCGAAAGGGGAGTCCGAGGGGGTCCCGAGGTGGCCCACACCACCAGGAGGCGTGGCCAAGGGGGCCGCCAGGGGGTGGTGTAGCCCCCTCCTGGCTCCTCTCCTGGCCCCCTTCTGACTCCCAGGGTCTTCTGGTGTTTTAAGACCAATGAGGTCTTTTCTAGGCATTTTCCCGAAAGTTGATTTTTCTGCACAAAAACGAGACACCAAAGTAATTCTGCAGAAAACAGTGTTAGTCCGTGTTAGTGGTATCCAAAACTCACAAGTTTAGAGGAAAACAATAAGAAAGGTGTTCTGAAAAGGAGATACGTTTTGGACGTATCAGACAACCATCTAGCTACTGCTATGGAGCTGTAGTCCAGGGATGAGCTACTCACACATCACTTCGGAGGAGGGCATGGTTGTGTAGACCCCTTCGGTGATGAATTCCCCTCTCGGCAGTGTGCCGGGGAGAGCTCCAGAACCCTCCCGATCTCGGGATGACTATGACGGCGGCCTCGGGTGTTTCTCAGGTAAAATTGGTATATTTTTAGGGTTGATGTATCGGGGGTAGAAGTAGGTGAAAGGGCGATGGCGGTGGACGCCCGAGTGGGCCCACACCACCCCAGACGCGGCCAGGGGGCGACGCCCTATGGTGTGGCCCCCCTCCGGGCCTTTTTGGGACTCCGTGGAACCTTCGGGAATTCTAAGACTTCCGGGCTTCGAATTATCCATTCCGAGAATATTTCCAGAACAACTTTTCTGAAACTAAAAATAGTAGAAAACAGGGAACTGGCTCTATGGAATCTTGTCAGTAGGTTAGTCCCGGAAATCGATAAAAATGACATAAAGTGTATAGCAAACATGTAGGAAATAACATGAAATCAACATGGAACATCACAAATTAAGGATACGTTTATGACGTATCAGTCATAACCAACTATGCATATCAAAGCGTCCACGAGTCGTATGAAACTGAAGGAACGGGACCAAAGCTATACAAAGATGATATTGTCTAGGAAGTGCAACAACAATCGAGGGTTACTGGGGTTACCAAGCCCAGGCCGAGTAAACATCGGCAGGCGTGCTCGGAAACGGATCATCGGCCCCACAACCCCTCGACGGTGACAACGATGCAGGAATAGCCAAAACTATATAACAATGAGCTCGAAACCAACAACCGATCAAAGTAGTAACTCCAGATATGAAGTTGTATAAAGCAAGTATTGCTAGTGTATAGCTTTACAAACAGAGGTCACATGACCCAACATTACATCACACAACGAAAGGAAAATTATGTTGCTAGTCAACAAGAACCAAAAAGGCCTAAGAGGCCACAACATAAGGCGACGTCCCAGCCCAAAGATTACAGGCTGCTACCTTGGAACCCCAAACTACTCGTCGCTGTCCATGTTGGAATCACCACCAAAGTGAGGAACTCCACTTGAACCAAGTTGAAGCAAACATGAGTACTGGAGGTACTCAACAAGACTTAAATAACCTATTATATATCTGCTTTCTCAAAAGGAAGTTACGAAGGTTGTTTTGCATAAAGCAATCTTTGTTTCAAACAGAGGGAGATAGAGAAGCTTTTAAACAAATCTTTCAAAAGGACACACTGGCTTCATGTGTTGGATTCAAATTCTCCGAAGCATCATCTGCAGCACTTGACAACCGGAAACACCTCTTGAAACAAACCATTCATTGACAACATCTTTTATGTCAGATTCAAGTTATCTATGATCCCAGAATCCGTCACCAAGTCGTCCTTAACCATGGACACGGCTTTTCGAAAAGATTTAACCCTGTAGAGGTGTACAACTTTACCCACACGTATCAACCGAATCTTAGTGCCACCGGGTTAGCACTAGTCCGGGAAGTGTCGACAAAGTGTGGTTGACCACGACATTTACCTTGCTTCGCCTATTCCATGAGTCGCTTTGAGTACAGATGGTCCACCAATAGGGAGTGGCCATCTCCTGTCGGGTCTCTATTGTTGTGCGCAATGCTCGACGATTATCTACCCACAGAGCACCCATACACCACCACGTCCTAGATTGATTTTTTTTAATATCCCCGTGAATCCAAACAGAACGCCCGAACTAAGCGACTCATGTAACAACCTACACAAGTTGAGACCGAGAGGAATCCAAGCCCCGTGTGGTTGCATGTTCAGTCTTGGCTTCAAATGCGAGAACTCTCTCCTAGGGGCATGAACGAGGAAAATCACCACATCTCATGTGGCAACTCATCCAAGCCTTTATCATATTAAACACACACACCTCAGATTTTACCACGTCATCATGTCATACTAGATTCATTCGCAACTCTGAGTCATCAACTGGATGAAACAGAGATCAACATGCACGTATGAATAAGCATGTCATATTTGAGGCTCTGGCAATACACACAACCAAACCTATAGCTGCTAAGAGCAGTGGATCATGATATCTGGGCTATGCAAATAAATTGGATAACTCGAACTACTGACCCAAGATACTTTATAAAGAATGCATTGTACGAGAACAAAACACTTCAAAAATATATATGGGAAGATAAGAGGTTATGCTTGCCTTGCTTCAAGAAATTCAGATAACGGCTTCAAGAATAAGTGCTTGACTTGTCGGTTAAGATCAAGTATTTGTCATTGCAGATGTCGATCTTCTCTCTGGAGTCGCGTTCTACCGATAAGAAGAAAATACCGAAAAGGAAACAATCAACACATGCCATCGATGCTATGCGCATAACATATGCATGATCAAGTCAATGCATGGAAATAGAGCCCTAAAACATGTGTAGTAAGTTACTAGAATTCATATGGCAATTATGCAATTATATCAAAATTGGCCTCGGATAGGACTTAAAGGGGCATTTTGATATAAAACTTGCATTTTTATGATATTATTGAATAAATTGTTATTTTCGCCATTTTTAAATGAATTAATTCAAATTCAAATATTTGTCAAAATTCAAATTGCACAAAGATGGTTGAAAATGCTATAAACATGTAGATTTTATTTTTCTGAACATTTTCACATATTATTTATAATTTTCTAATAACAAATTAAAAGTTATTCAATTTACAAAATTAAATCATTTTCTAGAAATTAATCAGACAGCGGACCCACCCGTCAGAAAATTTAATCATTTCCGAATATTATTATTATTTTTTAAAGGAAAAGCTGCTGATAGGGGGCCCACGGCCACGTCACAATGAGTCAGGATGACGTCGGCGACGGCCGGCAGAGCCCTGCCGTGGACGGCGGCGACCGACGAGAGAGCTGGTGGAAGCGCATGGGGGCACGTTCGACGCACACAGACGTGGGCCACGTGGCCCCGCCGCCAACGGATGATCGCCGGAGCAACGTCCGGCAGTGGAGCACGGCGGGCGTACGACCCGACGGCGATACAGTGGACGAAAAAGAGAGCGGAGGGGACCTAGAGTATCGGTGGCCCACCACGAATACGAAGGCAGGGTCAGGGAGGCAAGGGGAGACTAGGCCGTGGCGAATTGGAGCGTGGTGGTCATCGACCGGAGCAGAAGAAGACGATGTGATTCGACCGATTGTGGACTCCACAACTTAATTTGTTCGTCCATGGGGGCTAGGAGGACATGATGGAGCTCCAAAGATGCTCTTCGGAGCATGGGAGGGCTCGGAACGACGGCGAGAGACGGCGTCCAGTCAGTTAGGGTTAGGGTTGGGTTTTCTATAGAGAAGAAAACATGGAGAGAGGGCAATGAGCGAGGGGGAGGTAGCAGGCACGATCAGGACGTCACCTGGCCTTCTTATCCGCGCGAGAGAGGTAGGAGGACATGGCAATTGACGACGGCGACGTCAACACGTAGGTGGTCCTTCTATCCGGAGAAAGTAGAAATGAAGAAATAATTTTTCGGAAACCCCCTATAATTTCAGGAAATTACACACTTGTCATTTTCCATAGAAAACATAACCAAAATCCATGTTTTCAGGTCCCTTTTTGCAAGAATAAAAATTGGCAAAAATACTTTTTGGAAACCTTAGGAAAAATTTAACCTCACCATGTGTTGGTTTTAAAAATTTGAAATTGTTTTGAATTCAAATTTTGATTGATCAATTTAAGTGATTTTTGGGCAAGTTTTATTGAAATTCAACTTCAAAATTGGATGAAAATTTTCATGCATTCTATGACATGAACACAACACCACAAACCCTATTTTACCAAAAGAGGGATGTTACAAATCTACCCCTCTTACCAGAATCTCGTCCCGAGATTCCATAAGGAGAAAGAAAGAAGGAACACTTGTTTGGAAAGATCTTCTCGAACCTTACGGTTCTCTTCCTGAAGAGGTTGATCTATAGCTCTCGAAGATATCCATCGGTTACACCTTAGGTAAGAGGGAACAACTCTAGAAGGTTTGATCTGCATGAGGATCGAGTATCTCATGGCCAACTCACGAGAGGAGTGTTCATGGAAACACTTGAGTTAACGAACATGAGACACAACAATGTAACAGAGGAAATAAGAGATGGTTTTAAGTTTCTGGACAATTATTCTTGAAAGGATTTAGAATATGAACTTTTCACAATACCTTAAATCCTCGGAGAAGAAAAGTTTTAGAGCTTGTGACACTAAGGTTTCACCCTTTATAGCAAGAAGATTACCAAGATGGAAATGATTGTATGGGATACCATACATAATATCCGTAGACGAGGGAGAACATGAGATCACACTGGAATCATGCGTCGAGAGAAAGTTTAGATAAAGGATATTGTTCACCTTAGGAGTTGACGCGGAATATAAAGGGATTTTCATTCCTTCGATCAAAGTTTATCGAAACTTTGGTCAAGGGTCGTGATGTTACTTCACACCAGGAACAAAATTTTGAGATTTCTTTGGGAAATTCAGAACTTCTGAACTTTCTTTGGGAAATTCTAAACTTGATAATACTTGATTCCCTACTTGTGCCTAGCTACAAGGTGTTAAAGAGTAGCGCTTATGGGAGGCAACCCATCGTTATTTTTCTCTTATTTTTGTTTTGTTGAGTCAAGATGATTGTTGCTTCTGTAAAAACATATTTGTATCTTTTATTTGCTGTTTTTTGTGCCAAGAAAAGTCTCTAATGACTAGAAGGTACTTTTATTGGGATTATTGCGCAGGAACAAATTTCTGATATTCACTAGAAAGATTCCACACGCTCATCAGAAAGTGATTTTGATCTGAAACTTTTTGTGCGTATTCCTGATATATGAAGCTATCTTCTATTAGACTTAAGTTTTTCGGTCTGAGCAACGTAAGTGCCCCGAAAAAATCATCTTTACCAATTGTTCTGGTTTTGACAGATTGTGTCTTTATTTTGCATTCTCTTTTACGAGTTTTGAGTGGATTCTTTTAGGGTGAAAGAGCTTCACTTAATGCTAGTAACAATAGCTAATGTTTGAAAATAATTTCTTATGAAATTTTGTCCAAAAGGAACCAAGTGAGATTATTCATTTTTGATGCACTAACCCCGCTAATGAGAAAAATATTGAAGTTTTGATGTCAAGGAAGTTTTCAAATGTTAAGCGAGAAGGATGATAATGAAAGATCAAGAAGAGTGAAAAGCTTAACCTTGGGGAAGCTCCTCTGGACCTCCCCAAAATATTCAAGAAGACTCAAGCGTCTAAGCTTGGGGATGCCCAAGGCATCCCCTTCTTCATCGACAAATTATCAAGTCATCTCTAGTGAGACTATATTTTTATTCGGTCACATCTTGTGCACTTTTCTTGGAGTGTGTTTTTTTTTTCAATTTGTTTATGTTTTTTTTCTTCTCTATACTTGTTGGATCCTAGCATTCTTGTTTGGGAGAGACACGCTCCGCTTTTTCATTAGAATACTCATGTGCTTCGCTTATATTTATTTAGTATTCCTCTTTGCTACTGCTAGAACTTTTATCTCTCTGTTTTAATATATCTCTTGTCAGAGCCATTAGTTATTTTAAGAAAGTACTCTCTTGCTTCACTTATATTTGTTTGGAGAGTTGATAAATAAGTTGATTGGTGTTTGGTTGGAACAGAAAATGTTGCATGTGGTATGGTAAAACAGAATGCTTACATAAGTCCTATAGATCACTGTCTTGAGTAATTTGATGTTTGTCAATCGTTTTGAGTTACCAAGTAAGTAATGTTTAAACTTATGTATCATGTAAGTAATGTCTATTAGTGAAGAACTACCGTAAAGCTTGTTGATATTTGGTTTGTATATTTGATAGTTCCAAAGTCTAGATAGTTTCTAGTAAAAGGTTTTGGTTAACAAGGAAGACAATGTGGAGTCTAGTAATTTTTCAACCATGTTTTTTATATAAGTCCTTGCTGTACCGGTTAATAGTTGTGTTTGCTTGAATAACCTTGCTAGCCTAAACTCTTTACTAAGCGATAATGTTGCTTGTGCATCCAAAACCCTTGAGCCAAAATCCATGGCGTCTGTGTCCACCATAACTACTTATTATGTGGTATTTCTCTGCCACTCCAAGTAAAATTTTCAAGTGCTACCATTAAAATATTCAAAACTCGTACAATCCCTTTTTGTGTCACTGTTTACCAGCTCATGAGGATGCGGGTAGATGGTCTTTATTTTGCTTTTTGATTAGACTTTACACACCTGAACTAGTGGCATATACGTCCGCTTATCCAATTAGCTAGAAGAGCGGGCAACGGGGTGCCCATCCTAAAATTTTGGTTACTTTAAAATTCTCTTCACTCTTTTTGCCCCCTATTTATCAGTTAAGCAAAGTTCATAAGTGTGTAAACAATAGAAAAGAGGGATGATCTACTAACCACATTAGAAATAATGTCCTTCTTGGGAGACGCTCTTGTAAAGTCTAGTTAACTTGTGACTTAATGTATTGTCTACTTGTTGATTCGTTCACCATTAACATACACACCTACCCCCAAAAATAGACACTCCTCCATGGTATATGATTGTTGGATTACACCATAGGATTCAATTAGCCATAGTTTGTCATAGCATAGGCTGGGAGGAGTGTCAAATATTTTATGCTCTCTCAATATGTTTTTCAAAACTTAAAAGCTCAAACACATGATTTAATCCCTGCTTCCCTCTACGGAGGGACTTTCTTTTACTTTATTATTGAGTCAGTTTTCCTACTTCTTTCTATCTCCACAAGCAAACACTAGCGTCAACTTTGGTACAACAGTTGTTATATAATGATATGTTTGACTTATTTCATTATTTTGACTTGACAATATCCATGAGATATATATATATGTTAAAAAAATTGAACCCAATACTGAAACTAAATCTTCCTCTATGTTGATCAAACAATTTTATTTAGAATCTATTGCTTTGTGAGCTAACTTTTATGCAAATTCTTATATCCTCATTGTCTCCAAAGTACTATTCATCAAAGTTTGCACTTGTATGATTCATTTTGTTTACTCTTTGTTTACTTGTTAGCAAACTATAGACCATTGAGTTGGATCACTTCATTCAGTTCATGTGCTTTGCATTACTATTTGATCAAGATTGTGTTAGTGGCATGTATCCTAAAATTATGTTGTTTTATCGCTTACCTACTCGAGGACGAGCATGAACTAATCTTGGGGATGATTGATACGTCGCAAACGTATTTATAATTTTTGATGATCTATGTTGTTATTATATCAATTGCCACATGTTTTGTTTACACTTCATAGAATTTTTATGCATTTTCTGGGACTAACCTATTAACAATATGCCATAGTGTCAGTTCTTGTTTTCTGCTATTTTCTCTTTCAGAAAAGCTAGTCGCAAAATATTATCGGAATTGGATGAAAATAGGCGTACGCAAATATTACAACAGAAGACCCCAGAAGGCCGAAGGGGAGGAGCAGCCGACCCAGGAGGCGGCCACACCAAACCAGGGCGCGGACACCCCTGGCCGGCGGCCTCCTGTGGCGTGGGCCCCTCGGGTGGTCACCGACGCCGCCCTTTTTCCCATATATTCCTTCTGCCACCAAAAACCTAAATACCCGATCGATAAACCACGAAACATCCAGACGCCGCCACAATTGTCGACCCTAGTTCAGGAGGGTTCTGAAGCTCTTCCCGGCACCCTTCCGGAGAGGGGAATTATCACCGGAGGGCTCTACACCGCCATTTATGCCTTCGGAGTAATGCGTGAGTAGTTCATCCTTGGACTACGAGTCCATAGCAGTAGCTAGATGGTAGTCTCTCCACTTTGTGCTATCATGTTTAGATCTTGTGAGCTGCCCTACATGATCAAGATCATCGTTATGCAATGCTACATGTTGTGTTTACTGGGATCCAATGAATATTGATACTATGAGCAAGTTGTTTATTTATCCACATGTCTATGTTGTTTATATATTGCATGCTCTCTTTTGCTAGTAGATACTTCAACCAAGTAGATGCTTGTGACTCCAAGAGGGAGTATTTATGCTCGATAGTGGGTTCATGCCTCTAGAAAGCTGTGTTTGAGTGACTGAAATATGCACGATTGTGGATGTGTTGTTTCCACTAGGGATAAGATAATGATGATTAGTCTACGTGTCTTTTGCATTTTTTACATTACACACAATACTTCATGTAATCATCTCTTTTTTGAAACTTAATACTGGAAGTGATGCATATGCTGTCCTGAAGGTGGATTATTTAGGCATAGATGCGCTGGATAGAAAGTCTATGTACTTTGTTGTAATGCCCTCTTAAATCTCATAGTGAACATCTTGTCATATATTGTATTTTCATGCCCTCGTTATTTGTCAATTTTCCAGCTGTAATTTGTTTACCCAACATGCTAGAAAATGTATGGAGAGACACCACTAGTGAACTGTGGACCCCGGTCCATTTTCCTCATACTGTTAAACTACCTAATGGAATCATATTGTTCTCTAATGTTTCCTGCAATCATCACTGTTTTCTGCACCATACGTTTAATCCCTTTGTTTTCAGCAAGACCAGAGAGATTGAAAACCTCTCTGTTTCGTTGGGGAAAAAAGTGTGTTTGTTTGTGTGGAGGTTCCACATCCGTTGCGCCAATGAAAACCTTCTGAAGAACCTTTGTGTCCTCATGGATTTGACAACCTTTGTTAATTTCAAGGGAAAGCTTGTCGATGTTCTACATCAAACTCTGCGCTTGGAGTAACCTAACGGACAACACGCCCCCAAGGCATTAGTAGGACAAAGTCTGAGACTCGGTAACAGGCTCAAGAGGAGGGGTCCGCACTATGCCAGCATGGTCCTGAAAACCCTTGATCATCCTCTTTAACTCCCTCATTTCCTTGTATGCATCATGGTTCTCCTTGTGGACGGCAATAGTCATGCAAAGAATGTAGCGCTGGAACCATGTGAGCTTCTTTTGCTTAGCTTGAACCTCAACCTTTACATGAAGACAAGATGGAGGATCGATATTCTTCCTCTTAGTCCTCGGGCATCATCAAACATAGAGAGTTCATCTTATTCCTCATCCTCATGGGCATGAAGGTGAACCGAAAGAACCTGAAGAGAGCCAGACTTGTGAATAGTCTCAATAGCTAGTCCAGGCACCTAATCAAAGATGAGCTTCGTCACCTAAGGAGCATACACAATCGCCTTCTTTGGCTCAGTCATGGAATGATAGATCTCTTCTTTCATGAAATCCATGACATCTATACCAAAACCCTCACATTCTTCTCCAGCTTGGTGGTACTTAAAGGCATGGTGAAGAAGATTCACCAAACCACCACGAATAGCATCCACATTGCCAGCCTGAGGAGCAATTTTGTATCTGAACAGGCAAAGAGAACGTTGTAGACACACTTAAGATTATTGTTGGTGCCTACACTTTCCATCTTGCTATAGAGAGGGGCCAACTTCCTCTTGTTGTAGGCAACACCGTGAACATGCATCCTATTCCCCAATTTATCACCATGGAGAGGATATCCAAGAAGCTCTAAAAGCTTCAAGATTGAAGACTCGCACTTGAGGAGACCCGTCATCCATGTCAGAGAGATGTCCTCATCCTCCCTAGAGGTAACAGTGCCAAAGAACTGCTGAATAGCCTTGACGTTGAAATTCTTCTGAATGCCAACAAGCCTCTCGAGACCAAGATTCTTTGTCACCCAAACAACTTCTTCGAAGTAAGACTTGTTGCCCAGAGCCTCTATGTTGAGAACCTTTTGCTCACAAGTCAGATGACACAACATATCATAGATCTCTGTCTGAATGAGCTATTGTTCCTTCCTCCAATAGTTAGGGTTTTGGGAGGCGCGAGTGATGTCTACACACGCTTCTATTCTTGTAGACGGCGTTGGGCCTCCAAGTGTAGAGGTTTGTAGAACATCAGCAAGTCTCCCTTAAGTGGATCACCCAAGGTTTATCGAACTCAGGGAGGAAGAGGTCAAAGGTATCCCTCTCAAGAAACCCTGTAATTACGATACAAGAAGTCTCTTGTGTCCCCAACACACCTAATACAATTGTGAGTTGTATAGGTGCACTAGTTCGGCGAAGAGATAGTGAAATACAAGTCATATGGAAGATTATAAGTGACAATAGCAATCTGAAATAAAATGGCAGCAAGCAAACATGTAGCAGAAATGATTGTAAACGGTGTTTCAATGCTTAGAAACGAGGCCTAGGGATCCTACTTTCACTAGTGTACACTCTCAACAATGATAACATAATTGAATGCATAAATATCATATCTTCACTATGCTACTCCAAACCACTATCCGGTCGGATAACAAACACCAATCCATGCGTAGGGCTGTAACAACACTCCTCAAGTTTGTATTCCCTCTCTAGGTCACCCCACGCTGTCACTATGAGCGCCCCAAATTAGTACCAAATAAACGCCACAATTTCATAGGGTCATCCAACAGAAGATATAAATATCATGCTAAACCACACGGTGCACACACTGTCACCTTTACACCATGATCAAAGTGTCTACGGAGATCTCATAACAAAACCACTTGAGTAGCATAACAGATGAAGAGTAACATCTACTTATTCAAGTAGATTACATAGCTCATGATCACATAAAGATCACACCATGGGAGAGAGATAGATGAAACACATAACTACCGGTAGAGCCCTCAGCCCCGGGGGAGAACTACTCCCTCCTCATCATAGTAGACAACAACGGCGATGAAGATGGTGGTGGAGTCGATGGAGATGGCTCCTAGGGCACTTCCCCGTCCCAGCAGGGTGACAGAACAGAGATTTCTGTCCCCCGAAACTTGTAGGCGGCAGTGGCGGAGCTACGGAACTTTTCGTGGAAGGGGGGCAATATATTTAGGGTTTATGCATCGGGGGATTAAATAGGCGAAAGGGCGATGTTGGTGGGCAGCCAGGGGGCCACACCACCCCTGGGCATGGCCAGGGGGACCCGCGCCCACCCATGGTGTGGGCACCCCTCTGTCCCTCTCCGGGTCTTTTTTGGACTCCATGAATCCTCCAGGAATTCTAAGACTTCTCGGCTTCGAACCGTCCAATTCCGAGAATATTTCTAGAACAAGTTTTCTGAAACTAGAAACAGCAGAAAATAGGAACTGACTCTATGGCATCTTGTCAATAGGTTAGTCCCATAAAGTCGATAAAAAGGGCATAAAGTGTAAAGGAAACATGTAGCATAGAGTATGAAAACAACATGGAACATCAGAAATTATGGATACGTTTATGACATATCAGCATCCCCAAGCTTAGTTCCTACTCGTCCTTGAGTAGGTAAACGATAAAAACAAATAATTTCTCAGGTGACATGCTACCAACATAAACTTGATCATCATAGTAATGTAAAGCATGCAAATTAGGATCAAATGAATAAAGGTTGTGGTTTATAGTTGTATCAAATAGAATAATGTATAAACCATTAGGAAGAACAAAGTAAAACTTTTCAATAAATCAATACTAAAAGATAACCAATCGTGCAAGGTTTATTAGATATGATTTAAGCTTCAAGAACAACAATATAATCATCCAAGGCATCAAACTCTCACACCATCTTTTGTTAGGATCAAGTCAAGTGACAATAATATGCACGTATGAAAATCATTAAAATATTTGTGCACTCAAAACAAGCAAGCGTTCTGTATTGGTCCCTGGCATCAGGATGTTATGGCTAAAAGAACATTATGGGGGGTTTGGATGGTCAATGGAAGAAAGTCTCACACAACTAAAAGTGATCATTAGACAAGATGAAGTCTTATAATCGAAGTTATGCAAGGAGTAGTGATTGCTACACAACGGATGCACATAGAGCTATAAGTGTATGAAAGCTCTCCAATGGAACTAGTGGGGGTGCATCCAACTTGCTTGCTCACGAAGACCTAGAGCACTTTTGAGGAGGATCATCATTGGAATATACAAGCCAAGTTTTATAATGTAAAGTTCCCCACATAGTTATGTAAGTCATAATATGAAAATTATCTCCAAACTGAAGTAATGATGCTAACCAAGCACAAGTGTGGAATAAATGATAGTAGTGATGCCCCCTCTCTCTTTATTTTCTCTCGTTTTCCCTTTCTTTCTCTTTTTTTCTCTTTTAGGCATTATATATATATATATATATAACCTCACTGGTAGGGGCAACACTCTATTTTACAATGAATCATCACACTATTAGTACTCAGAACTCAAACTGAAATATCTCTGATGTAAATAAAACTAAATGCTCCTACCAGTGTAGCAGTATGCAAAATAACAATGAAGCATTACAAGTAACATAATGGTGATGGATGTTGTATGGAAATATATCTCGGAATGGCTATGGAAATGCCATGGTAGGTAGGTATGGTGGTTGTTTTGAGGAAGATAAATTTTGTCTTATGTGTAGAAGAAGAAAGTTCTCCCACGGAGTTTGGATGCACTGACAAAGTTTGCACCAACTCTCAATGTGAGAATGAGCAATGCATAGTACCAAAGAGGCTAGCAAATATGGATGGTGGAAGTGTCAGAAAACCATAACATAGAACTCACAAGTTAAAACATTATTACAACTAAAATCATGATCTTACTAGGCACAATAAAAATCACTCTAAGAGGGTCTGTGGCAGTGACAAGTCACTATTAGCTACCCCGACCGTAGCGCGTAACAAAAGGCATTACGATTGCTATCAGCAAAGGAAGTCATATACCATTGTCCTACCAACTGGTTATTTGAGTGTGGCACAGTTTCAAGCTTTAAGACCAACTACTTTACTAAACCAGCAAGTTTACCATTAAGCATATTAATATCTCAAAACAACAACAAATAATCAAGTGAGACCGTTTAGTGATCTACAAGAATATGAAAGCTTTTTCGTTATACCATCTACCACAAGTAGCATTTTCTATTTCCATCAAACACCAAACAACAAAAACTCTCCAAGAGATATATCAATGAAACAAGAGTGTACTAACATAACTCTACTAGAACTAACAACTCTGAATAAGAGATGCATGAAAATATGAGCTAAAAGGGATTTGCAGCAGCTAGAAGAAAAACTAAGAATACGAGCAACGAGTATTCATATGAAAAAGTGAAGCGTGTCTCTCTCCCACACAAAGAATGTTAGGTTCCAAAAATATTATTGCAGACAGGAAAAAAAGAAAACAAAAGAAAACAAACAGACGCTCCAAGTAAAATTCATATGATGTGACCGAATAAAAATATAGTTTCACTAGAAGTGAAGTCATAAATTGTTGATGAAGAAGGGCATCCCCAAGCTTAGACGCTTGAGTCTTCTTGGAATTTGCTGGGATGAACCACAGGGACATACCTAAGCTTTGTCTTTGCACTCTTCTTGATCACATTATATCACCCTCTTCTCCTGACCCTTGAAAACTTTCTTCACACTACACTCAATGTAATTCGCATTAGAGGGTTAGTGCACAATAAAAAAATTCACGTGTTATGCATGGACACAAGCATTATTTATACTTTTTAAACATTAGCTACAGCCACTAATGTTTTGTGGAGCAAAGAAATCCACTCAACATAGTAAAAGAGAGAATGCAAGTAAAACGGCAGAATCTATCAAAACCAGAACAGTCCGTAAATACGATTTTTTTAGGGGTGCTTACGTTGCTCAAATCGAAAAACGCAAAGCTATAAAAAGTTTCGGAATTAGCTGAGGAATAAGCGCAAACATTTTCAGGTCATTTTGATCTTTCTGTGATTTTTACGATTTTATACGGTGGACAGCAAAAATCTGTCTCCTTCGCAGAAATCCAAATCTAACTTCAACTTTCACTAGAGACTTTACTTGGCACAACTAATGCATGAAAATAAAGATACAAAGGATTTGCTACAGAAGCATACAACCCGTTGACTCAAAGAAAATGGAGAAAAACAAAGCAAAAATAAAACCATGGGTTATCTCCCATGAAGTGCTTTTCTTTTGCGTCCCATCATAGCAATAGCAAAACAAGATGATTGATCACTCTTAAAAGTTATGGGACACATTATAGCAATACCATTTTCAGTAGCATTATAATTTATAACATCAAGTAACATAGGACCATCATCTAGAGCATTATCATATAAAATTTCTAAACAAACTTCCTCAATATCATGCATATCAATAGTTGGAATAAATAAAGGATTATCATAGGATTTATCAAAGTAGCATGGATTATCATAAATAACAGTAGCAATATCATTCTCACAAATTTCATTTATAATAGTATCAAGGTCACAAGTATAGAAAGTATCAATTTCATCAAAAAGGGATATTTCAAAAGAATCAATAGGATCATCAATATAACACTCATCCTCCTTTGGTGAGCATGGAGGGCAATCGAATAAGGTATGAGTTAAAGAGTTACTCTCATTGGGAGGTAGACATGGGTAGCTACTCCATTCTTCCTGCTCTTGATCATCGCTCTCCTCCCCTTTTTCATCCAATGAGCTTCCAGATTCAGCAGTTTCTTCTTCCACAGGCTCCTGCAAGGCATTAATCTCCTCCTTTGGGGGAGAGCATCTATTAAGATATTTAAGTATGTAGTAATTATAGTCCTTGTAATTATCAAAGCAATATTCAAGTATATCATAAATCTCATATTTATAAGAATCATCAATACTTTCAAGCAAATAAGCAATTTCGAATGCACCCTTCTAGGCAATAAATTCCTCAATTTGTTCCACATCATCAAAGTCATATTTTTCCCTTAATATAAGAAGATATGGTAACATTATTATTATACTCACGTTGAAAAGGGAGGTGTTTATACCTCCTACAACAACAAGATTTATCAAAACAATAAGTAACATTATAAGTAGAGCATAAGTTTTTAGCATAGTTATACAATTTATTAATTTGCTCCCATAAGTGTATCCCTTTTTGTGACAAGCGGTGTTCCTTATAATTTTTTTGCTGTTCATCCGTTAACCCACCTTGCCAATAAGATCTAGTTTCAAAGACATCAAACATTTATAGCAAGCATGATAAAGCAAGATTAAAACAGATAAAAATAACAACTAGAATAAGAACTATTTTTTTGTGTTTTTTATAAAGAGAAGCAAACAAGACAATAAAATAAACTAAGCAAAACTAAAACAAAGTAAAGAGATTGGAAGTGAGAGACTCCCCTTGCAAAAATTATCTTCCTCCCCGGTAACGGCGACGGAAAAGAGCTTGATGTCTACGCACGCTTCTATTTTTGTAGACAGTGTTGGGCCTCCAAGTGCAGAGGTTTGTAGAACAGCACCAAGTTTCCCTTAAGTGGATCACCCAAGGTTTATCGAACTCAGGGAACAAGAGGTCAAATATATCCCTATCAAGCAACCCTGCAATTACGATACAAGACATCCCTTATGTCCCCAACACACCTAATACAATTGTCAGTTGTATAGGTGCACTAGTTTGGGAAAGAGATAGTGAAATACAAGTAATATGGATAATTATAAGTGATAATAGCAATCTGAAATAAAAATGGCAGCAACCAAACATGTAGCATAATTGATTGTAAACGGAGTTTTAATGCTTAGAAACAAGGCCTAGGGATCCTACTTTCACTAGTGGAAACTCTCAACAATGATAACATAATTGAATGCATAAATGTCTCTCTTCACTATGCTACTCCGAACCACTCTCCGGTCAGATAACGAACACCAATCCATGCGTAGGGCCGTAAAAACATTCCTCAAGTCCGTATTCCCTCTCTAGGGCACCCCACATTGTCACTATGAGCGCCCCAAATTAGTACTAAATAAACGCTACAATTTCATAGGGTCATCCAACACAAGATATAAATATCATGTTAAACCACACTGTGCACACACTGTCACCTTTATAGCGTGATAAAAGTGTTTACGGAGATCTCATAACAAAACCATTCGAGTAAAATAACAGATGAAGAGTAACATCTACTTATTCAACTATATTACAAAGCTCATGATCACATGAAGATCACACCATGGGAGAGAGAGATGAGACACATAGCTACCGGTAGAGCCCTCGGCCCCGACGGAGAACTACTCCCTTCTCATCATAGGAGACAACAATGACGATGAAGATGGCGGTGGAGTCGATGGAGATGGATCCGAGGGCACTTCCCCGTCCCGGCAGGGCGCCCGAACAGAGATTTCTGTCCCCCGAAACTCCCCGGCAACGGCGCCAGAAAAGTGCTAGATGGTGCAGGTCTTGCACTTGTTGGGAGACCCCAAGAGGAAGGTTTGACGAGCAGAGCAGCAAGTTACCCTCATAAAAGAAACCAAGGTTGAATCGAACAGTAGGAGAAAGAAGCAACTTCCGAAGGTTGATGCAGCTGAGGTGGCAAGGCGCACTACCGGTTCAGCAGCAACGTGGAATCTACACAACACAATCAATTCACTTTGCCCGAACGAAGCAGTGAGGTTGTCAATCTCACCGGTTTTGCTGAACACAAAGAGGTTAAACATATGGTGTGGAAACAGTATGAGAACAATATGAAAACAACAGTAGCAGTGTGATAACAGTGGAAGCAGCGGTTGTATTATCAGTATGAGAAAATGGACCGGGGTCCACGGTTCATAGAGGTGTCTCTCCATAAAAGATAGCTAACATGTGTGGTGAACAAATTACAGCTGGGCAATTCATAGATAATGAAACATGCATGACATGATGATTACTATGAGATTCATGCGGGCATTACAACAAGATACATAGACCGTCATCCAACTGCATCTATGACTAATAATCCACCCTCCGAATATCATCAGAACAAACATTGGGTATTAAGTTGCAAGCAACAGATAATCGCAGTAAGCAAATTGTGTATTGTAAACATTATTGTTTTCTCCCTAATGGCAACAACACATCCTCCATCCGTCACGTTTCTGTCACTCGAGCACAGATGCAAAGGAGGCATGAACCCACTATCGAGCATAAATACTCCCTCTTGGAGTCACTAGCATCTACTTGGCCAGAGCATCTACAAACAACAGAGAGCATGCAAGATCATAAATAACATACACATGAAGACAACATGATAGATTGATAATCAAGAGACATAGCATTCAATAATCATCGGATCCCGGCAAACACAACATGTAGCATTACAATAAGGTGATCTCGATCATGTAGGGCAGCTCAGGAGACCTAAACAGGAGGCATAAAGAGGAGAGGACAACCATCTAGTTACTGCTATGGACCCGTAGTCCAAGGATGAACTACTCACGCATCATTGCGGAGGCGGGAATGGTGGTGTAGAACCCTCCGGTGATGATTTTCCCTCCCGGCAGGGTGCCGGGGAGAACTCGAGAACCCTCCCGATCTCGGGTTGAAGATGACGGTGGCCTCGGGTGTTTTTCATGGAAAAGGTATATTTCTAGGGTTCATGCATCGGGGGGAATATATAGGCAAAAGGGCGATGACGGTGGGGGCCCGAGGGCCCACTCCACCCCCAGGCTCGGCCAAGGGGCGCGCCGCCCTATGGTGTGGCCCCCCTGCGGGCCTCTTCGGGACTCCGTGGAACCTTCGGGAATTCAAAGACTTCGGGCTTCAAATTTTCCAATTCCGAGAGTATTTCCAGAACAACTCTTCTGAAACTAAAAATAGCAGAAAACATGAACTAGCTCTGTGGCATCTTGTCAATAGGTTAGTCCCGCGAAATCGATAAAATTGACATAAAGTGTAAGGAAAACATGTAGCATATGGAATGAAAACAACATGGAACATCAGAAAATAAGGATACGTTTATGACGTATCAACATCCCCAAGCTTAGTTCCTACTCGTTCTCGAGTAGGTAAACGTTAAAATCACATAATTTCTGAGGTGACAAGCTACCAACATAAACTTGATCAACTAAATTTTAAAAGCATAAACATAGCTGAGATCATAGAACTTTAAACACAAGCATGATCGATATAATTCTAACAATAAAACATAGCGATCACTTTGCATCATGAGAAGTAACACAAATAAAAGATCATGAATAATAATGCACTCGAAAGTTATACGTTTGTTTCAAGCATAGGGAGAACATGGAAAAGTGATATTTATCTTGTCCTTAAGAGTGGGGCAAAACATAAATGCCAGGACACCTTCAAAGTTCAAGAGGAAAACTAGAACAAATAACTTGAGAACAAATAATAACACATCATGAATCAATTAATAATTTTTCTGGGACAAATGCACATTAAACTCACAATGGCAACTATGCTCTCTCAAGTGTGCATAAAGTTAGAAGATGGAGACTCGACATATAAGTAATAAATGCCCTTCGTAGAGGGAACCATGGATCACTCATGTGCTAGAGCTTTTTATTTTAGTAAACAGAGGTATTGAAAACATTTTTTAGAGAGGTGTATGCTTATGTCAACAAATGGTAAACAAAAAACACAGTACGTCACAACACAACTAGACTTCACAAGAGAGGCTCCCATAGAAGGACGTATCTGGGTAGAAGGTCATCCCTCTTTCTCTTTTGTTTACACAATTATGCTTTGACTGATAAATCAAGGGCAAAAATAGTGAAGAGAATTTGTTTTATTAATTTGGGGCTGGGCACCCCGCTGCCATCTCTTCTATCAATTGGATAAGAGGATGAAGCCACTAGTACAGGGTGTGAAAGTCCAATCAACAAGTGAGAAAAAGATTCTCTATTTACGTCCCCGTGAGCTAAACAGGAGCACAAAACAGGAGTAATTTTGAAGGTTTTAAAGTTAACACATGAGCAATTTACTTTGGAGTGGCGGTTAAATACCACATGTAGGTAGGTATGGTGGACACATTTGGCAAAATTTGGTTTTTGGGAGTTGGATGCACGAGTAGAGCTCATACTCAGTACAGGTGGAGGCTAGCAAAAGAGTGGGAGCGACAAATCAAGAGAGGAATAATGGCCATATGCATAGCGACAAAAATATCATTAATCAAAGCATAAGTGGTACTACAAGTTCAAAAACTAAATGATCACAGAGGCTATAAGTGACTGGTTTGTAGTCATAAACATGGTGTAAGCATGCGCCAAGTCAACCAAATAAAACATTCAAAGGAGAACACCACAAATTTATGCTTCAATATGACACAAACAACTCATGATTCTTTCAATGGAAAATTAAACACTCTCATATATTTGAGACAAATCATGCTAAAAAATAACTACTAGGATTTAGAATTAAAATAACATCTAGCATGACATGAAAAAGTCTAGCCACGGTCTATACAAGCTTCTATTTGCACCGTTATAAGCACGAAAACTGTACTACTGCTTTCCAACACCATGCATTTCATACTAAACAAAAACTCTCCAAGAGATGCAGCAATGAAATGAGAGATTAATAACACAACTCTATGGAAACTAACAACTCTAAATAAGAGATGCAAGAAAAACATGAGCTAAATAGGAATTTTGCAGCAACTAGAAGAAAAACTAAGAATACGAGCATAACGAGTATTCAACAAAAAAGCGGAGCGTGTCTATCTCCCACACAAAGAATGCTAGGTTACAACTATATTATTGCAGCAAGGAAAACAAACAAAAACAACAAAACAAAATAAAAACAAAAATACGCTCCAAGTAAATTTCATATGATGTGACCGAATAAAAATATAGTTTCACTAGAAGTGACCTGATAAATTGTTGATGAAGGGGATGCCTTGGGCATCCACAAGATTAGATGATTTATTCTTCTTAGAATTTTTTTGGATGAACCACGGGGCATGCCCAAGCTTTGACCTTGCACTCTTCTTGATCACATTATATCACCCTCTTCTCTTGACCCTTGAAAACTTCCTGCACACCACACTCAAAGTAATTCGCATTAGAGGGTTAGTGAAACAATAAAAAAATCCACGGGTTCTGGATGGGAACAAGTTCTATTTATACTTTTAAACATTAGATACAGCCACTAATATTTCGTGAAGCAAATAAATCCACTTGACATCGTAAAAGAGCAAATGCAGGAAAAATGGCAAAATCTGCCAAAACCATAACAGTCTGTAAAGACGATTTTTTCCGGGCACTTACATTGCTCAGATATAAAAACATAAAGAAAGAAAAAGTTTGGGAATTAGCTGAGGAATAAGCACAAAAAAACTCAGGTCATTTTGATCTTTTTGGATTTTATACAGCAGAAATCTATTTCCTGCGCAGAAATCCAAAACCAACTCCAACTTTCACTAGAAACTTTACTTGGCACAACTAAAACATGAAAATAAAGATACAAAGGAGTTGCTACATAAGTATACAACCCCTTGACTCAAAGAAAACAGAAAAAAACAGAGCAAAAATAAAACCATGGGTTATCCCCCGAAAAGTGCTTTTCTTTAACGCCTTTTAGCTAGGCCAAGAAAAATGGAATCAAGTGTTTTCAAGTGAAGAAGCATCCAAATTTTAATTTGTTCGAATAATAGAATCAAAAGGAAAATTCATTCTATTTCTAGGAAAGTGTTCCATACCTTTCTTGAGTGGGAACTGAAGTTTAATATTCCCCTCTTTCATATCAATAACAACACCAACAGTTATAAGAAAATGTCTTCCCAAAACAATTGGACAAGAAGCATTGCATTCAATATTCATAACAACAAAATCAACGGGGACAAGTTTATTGTTAACCATTACAATAACATCATCAACTCTCCCCCAAAGGCTTCTTTCTAACTTTATCAGTAAGACGAATATCCAAATAACTGTGCTCCAAAGGTGGAAAATCAATAATATCATAAAGTTTCTTAGGCATAACATAGATACTAGCACCAAGATCACATAGAGCATTGAAATCAAAATCATTCAATTTCATTTTAATGATGGGTTCCCAACCATGATCTATCTTCCTAAGGATAGAGGCTTCACATCTTAATTCATCTTCTCTAGTTTGCATGAGAGCATTTGTAATATGTTTTGTGAAAGCCATATTCATAGTACTAGCATTAGGAGAACTAGCAAGATTTTGTAGGAACTTAATAACTTCAGTTATGTTGCAATCATAAAATTCAAGATCATTTTTATCAAAGGTGATGGGACCATTGTCTCCCATGTTTCTAAAAATTTCAGCACTTTTATCGGGAACATTTTTAGCAGTTTCAGGCAGTTTTGCATTTATAATAGAAGAAGTAGGAGTATTGCCAACACCAATTACTTTACCATTTATAGTATAAGGTTTAATAGCATTAGAAGCTTCAGTTTTACTAGTGGTGGTGATGGTGCAAACATTAGCTATATTTTTTTTAGCTATTTCGTCTTCTCTTTCCCATCTAACATGCAATTCAGCTAACATCCTAACATTATCATCAATTCAAATTTGTATGGCATTCAGAGTTTTGCTTTATTTAACATCATGAGGCATAACCTTTAGATTCAGAAAAACAACATCAAGAGCAAGTGAAAGTGTATGGTGCCCCCATGTGTGGTTTTCATAATTAATGACA
The DNA here is from genome assembly GCA_028641055.1 of Alopecurus myosuroides. Lineage (NCBI taxonomy): Eukaryota > Viridiplantae > Streptophyta > Magnoliopsida > Poales > Poaceae > Alopecurus > Alopecurus myosuroides. Next base: position 247,320,749 of record CM054058.1, read on the forward strand.
ATCCTTGTGGACTAATGTTTGCATTGAGTTATCCTTGTAGATCTTGTCCATAGGAAATAATAGAGTTCATGTGTTGAACTCTATTATGTAACATCCCTGATTTTTGGAAAATGCAAAAATCATCAAAATTTAAAACTTTTTGTTTTCTATTAAAGCAAGGCACCAAAAGCAAATAAAACTCAAAACACAAATGATTAATTGTTTTCTATTAATTGTTTTACAATGATTAATCCAATTTTGCCTCTGTTTTCATAGCCCCAAGAATTGTTTTCGCCATATTTAATAATTTAATTAAACTTGAAAATAGTATTGTGACCACATTAATGTCTTATCAAACCCTAATAGTATAAGATAATTTCACTACACACATGTTTTCCAAAGGGTTGTTTTCAACGCCTACCTAATAAAAAAATTAGAGACAAAAAAAATCAACTATATCACTTTTCAACTAATGATCCAGTACCAAAATGGTTTTCATTTTTTTTCAAATAATTAAGTATCAAATTATTCACTTTATTTGTTTCTATTTTAACATGGCATGAATTGCTACTAGGGTTACCCCTTTTTTTATGTAAAATTTTGGAAAATAAGGTGTAATAACTTTCACAAATAAGTTTACAACACGTAGTATGTCAGTGAAGTTTAATTTTACAAACATTTATATTTTATAATTTTTTTTCTAAATTAGAAATCACATAAAGTACTATTAAGGATTTATTCAAAATTCCAATTTCAAAAATATAAATATGTTGAAAAGTTTATAAAAATGACTTGGGTTGAAAGATATTAATATTTCAAGATTATAGAAATTTATTTGGTATCAATTGAATAATTAAAACAAAAGTTATTGATATTTGAATTAAACATGAAAAATAAAAAATAAAAAGGAAAAAGAAAACAGCACAAAAAAAGAGAAGCAGGCCAGCAGCGCCCAGCCCAAATCCCCTACCCCACCTCTCTCCCGCACACGCGCAGCACACAGAGGCCCAGGCCCAGCAGCAGCAGCATCCCGCGGCCTCCCTCTCTCTCTTCTCTGTGTGACAGACAGGTCCCATGGTGACATCAGCGATGACGGAGTCGTCATCAACCTCCTGCCAAAACGAAACGCGTTCGTTTCATGACGAAATTTTCTCGCGTTGATTGTGGGTGTTTAAGGCCATAACTCTCGCCCCTCCTCGGCCCTATATGTAGCCCCCGAGACCTCTCACCTTTCCCCTCTCCTCATTCTCTCAGTGGCGCCCTAAGACCACCGCATCTCCTCATCGGAGCCACCACAGCCCCCACCGCTCCTCGTCGTTTCCGGCCAGGTGAGCCCAAGCGGGAACTCGAGACCCCCTCTCCCTGTACCCCCGTAACTTCGCGCACCCCCTCACCCCTCTGTTTCCTTTTTATCGCGAGGGAATCCCCCGCGCCGTTGTTTTTAGAGCTCGCCGGAGCCGAGCCTCTCCTCCCGCACCGCGCCATCGACAGAGGCGACGGGAGACGATGGAAGCCACGCCATCGAGCTCGCCGTGTCGCGCCAAGCCTCCTTGTCTCCCATCCGCAAGCAGGAGGTCACCGGAGCGCTGTCTCCGATGAAACTCCGGCGACCCACGCCCCCGCATCGCCATCTCCGACGGGAAATCTCCGGTAAGACTCCTCCCTTCTCTCAGCCGTTAGATCCATCTGACGGATGCGATTAGATCTGAGCCAAAGAGGTACGCGGTTGTTGGATCTAGATACAACGCTCCAGATTTAATGAAACCTGCACAGTCAGCATAGCCCAGTCAGCAGCCACGTAGCGCACAGTCCGCACCATTATCCAATCAGAACACGCCACGTGGCTAACCTTTAATTCAAATTTTCCCCCGCTGGATTTATTTAGCAGTTTTGCAGAAAAGTCCCTGAATCTTAGATCTATCATATCTTTTGATTCATAAGGCCAAATTTAGCAACCTTGGACTTTTTGAAAGGCCCTTGACATTTACAAACTTTTGGCACTGGACAAATTCAAATTTGACAAACTTAAATGTGTTCAAAATCAAATATGCTTGTTTGATGAATTTTGGCATAATTCAAATTCTACAAATCCAAATATTGTAAATAAAATATATTTGGAAACCTTAGGATGTGTACTTTCATATCCTCTATCCCTAAATAATAATTGAACAAATTAAAATTGAATTTAGAATTAATTGGTCCATTTGAGTATTTTTGACATATATTTAATTCTATAAATATTTTCCATACAGTTCCTTTTTCAAAATTGCTCCATTTGATAACCTTGAACCAGAAACAACCTTGTCCAACCATTTTGGACACCCTTGGACCATGACCATGTGTTTTTAACCAAAAACCCAACATAGTAATCCACCCATATTATCATGCCTTAGAAGTTATTTCCATTTTATTTCCTTTGTTGTTATGGCTATTTGGAGCCAAGACCAAGTCCCTAAAATGACGAAGTAGTGAACCTCAAACACTAGTACCCTAGTATTCTATCTACTTCTTCACTCCCCTATTCTTGCTTCAAGAATTCATCAAGTTAGCAATTGAAAAACAAGACTCAAGCAATAGAAGACACTTCATTTTCAACTTGGTGGCAACAGGTAGAGCTACAAGGAAGATCATTGAAGAAATTGAAGGGAAGACTTAGACTCCACATCAACTAGAAGAAAATCAAGGAAATACATGTGTATGCAGAAATCAAGAAGAAAACATTTCCCTCTCTCTTTCTATCTTTCTTCCTATTTTCTTTCTATTTGACTTAGAGGTATTTTTGCCCATCCCATACCCAAACCAATTAGTAAAGTGAAAGCCATGAAGATCTATCAAGACCAAGAGAAGAATCCATCCAAGGAGTAAACTACAATAGAAGCACGAAGATGAACTTCAAGAAGACAAGCATGTGAAGACTTGGAACAATCCACACAAGTTGAAGAATAACAAGTGTTTTTGTCCAACCATTGACACAAATGGAAAATCCCAAGACTTAGACTTGTTTTCTCTATTGCCATGAAGTTAGTTGAACCTAGACCTAACTTAAACCAAAATGGACATACTAAACTTATATCACTCAAATGTTTTGATAAAAACAACTAAGTGTTATTGTAACATCCCAGGTTTTCAAAATTCAAATAACATCATGCATACATGAGCATCATATAGTTACATGTTTTCCACCTTGCATAAATCCTCAAAACAAAAGTTTAAACCAAAACTTTACCACATGTGTATAAAAGGGGGTATTCTGAAACCCCTATACCATCCTATGCAAAAATTGTTTTATTTTGAAAAGTAACACAGCCAAGATATTCCTAACATCAATAGCTTTTCAAAACATATTTTTATTAATTTTTCTGGTAAAATTTGAAGAATATATTTATTGTTTTGTGTTGTATAAAAAAAAGAGAGGCATAGAACAAAAAAAAAGAGAGAAAATCTAAACCTACCGCGCTCCCTGGGCCCGGCCCACCTCTATTCCTCTCTCTCTCTCTCGCCCAGCGCGCAGCAACCCATGAGCCCATTGGGCCAGCCCGAGACGCGCAGCGAACGCCAGCACGCCTTCCCCCTCTCTGACCCGCGGGACCCACGGGTGACGCAAGCCTGACGTCACGTCGTCTTCTCCCTCGCGAAGGAAACCCCGCGGTGAGCGCCCGTGATCACCGCGGCGTTAATACGGCGCCATCTCCGCGATTCTGCACCCCGACCTTGTCCTATTTATACCCCCGCCCCTCCTCTCTCCGCTGCACCAAAAACCCTAACCCTACCCCCTCTGGGTTGGTCACGGTGAGACTCCGAATCTCCCCACGGCCGCCGCCTTCATCGCTCGATTCCGGTGAGCACGAAGCCCCTCTGCCCCTTGTTTCACCTCCTCTCCTTTCCCCACATCCGTGCGCCCCTCCCTGACATGTTTCTGCGCCTCCAAATCCCGCAGGTGGACGCCGCCAACCACGACTGTCACCGCCGGCTGCTCTGCACGACGAGACATTCGGGAAGAACGAGGACGCGGGAAGGTCCACGGCTGCGCCAACACGATCGCATCGACGTCCTGAATCTCCTGGTGAGCTCCGTTTTCCCTCTTACCCTGTGTAGACGCCGCGCGATGCTCACCGAGCCGCGTGCTCTCGTTTTCCGGCGAGACTCCGGCGAATAGCGTCGCCCGCCCGACGCGTTCAGTCGCTGACCGTTGGATCTAATCCAACGGATCAGATTAGATCACTTACCGCACCGTTCTGTTTAGATCTGGGCCGTCCCCCGTCACTTAAATCCAACGGCCCCTGCGCGCGATCCGAGCGAAGCGGTACGGACCAATCACAGCGCTCCATTTAGGATGACACGGATCGACTGTTTTCTGTTTTTAGGCAGAATTAATTTAAAACTTGTAAATTCAATAACTTTTGTTCTGTAAACCTAAATGCAATAATTTTGTACTTTTTGAAATCAGCAGAACCAGTAGAACACAATGGATCCATAGATCTCCACTTTTGACACGTGCACAAACATGTTATTCATAGATTCCTAAATTGCACTAATTGGTACATAACTTTATTTCTAAAATTGCTTTTTGAGCAAATCCAAATGATATGGTTTTGTTAAGGTGTAATCCTTCCAGAAAGTAGAAAATAACAACTACTAGATCACTTTAACACCTTAAGTTTAGAATCTTAGGTTTAGTAGATCCCTATGAAAACATTAAAAATGTTATAATTAATTTAGTATCTATTTTATTTTCTCCAAAAGATCTTAAACATGTTAGAAATCCAGAGGACCACGTTGCATAACAATTGTGGTGTTGGTGCATTTTCATCATTGCATACCATGCATACATGTTTTTGTAATGTTTTCCTTTATTGTTTGTTTATGTGTTGTTATTTTGTTTGTATAGATTGTGAGGAGGAGCAATATTACAATTGTGGTTGCTGTTCATACTCATCCTGCTGCCAAGGCAAGTGACACCCCATATTAGCACCTATATTTTACTAAGCATTAGATATTTTAAAGTAGTGTGCATGATAGGACTTTTTATATAGTAGTATGCTATGCAATATCCTAGCTACCTTTATACTCAGTTTTAGAACTTAGTAGATGCTATGCAATATTACAAAATTTGTTTTACTAGATGTTGAGGAAAATTCTAAGTATAACTAATGAATGAACCACCTGGGTGGAAGTGGTAAGACTGGTTTATGTTGAGTGTTGCCTCAGGGCCCTTGTCTAAGGGTTATTCCACTTGAGGTTGTCACTTGCGGATGGCCACCCAGGAACAAAGAGATTACTATGTCCTTCTAAGTTTGGTAGCTTCCCGTGCAGCCTTTTGACATATGGGCTCTGTCTTGATCAACTAAGTTGTGAGAGTTCAGCCCAGGCTTGACTAGCAGATGTAGCAAAATTATAGGTGGAACGGTCTTGCCGGTGGGTTTGGACTTCTTCTTCTGAAAGATCTCGTCTCAATTCTCTCCTTTCCATGATGCACTCCGAGTGTATAGGATGTTTGGGCTAATTGAAGACAAAGGGTGAAAGTGTACAACCTCTGCAGAGTCAACAAACTAAGATCTTAGCCGTGTCCCCGGTTATGGACAACTGTGAGCAGCTGGACAAGGATTGACAGAAGAATCTCAACACCGTTTTATTAAACTAAAATTTGCCCAAGGAAGTATGTCTGTGGTGCTTGGAGTTATTCCAATGTTGCCACCCCTTTTAAAAATAAAATGGTTTTACAAATGTGTTAGGAGAAAATTGGCATTTCTGCAAATAGCCTTAAGATCCACCTAGCCAAAGAAATCATGTAGTACTAGACTTGCCATTTTATATCCACCATAGGTGTCATTTGCCAGTACATCATTGTACCGATCCCCTTCGGGGGCTGCATATTCCAACGTGCAGGATCTTCTGATGAAGAATGAGGAGGTTTTCTGGACTCAAGTCTACACCCAACATGTTTGCCTGTGGCGCATGCTTGAAGATGGAGGCTCATTACTTTTTACTTCTGCTGTTTGATCTTTGAGTTTTAGCTAGCCTATAAGGCTATGCACCTTGTAATAAGATATTTTTACCTACTCTGGATTCAGTTGTAATAATTTTAACTCTTATTCAATGATACCTTTAAGTTTTGTACTGTGGTGCTAGCATTGATCCAGGGACTAGCACATAACACAGGTATTTCACTTTTGATAAAAAGTGGGATGCTACAAAATGGTATCAGAGCCAGGTTTTGCCTGTAGGTTCGAGCCCATAGGTTTGGAAAACCCTTGTTGATCAAATTTATTGACTCCTTTGAGTACTCTTGGATCCTAGCGGCATAGTGAGATTGAAGCGGCCCAGACAACTTTACGTGTCCACGGACACGAGACCATTCCCTGATTGGCTTGCGGGTGCCTGTATCTCTCACTATAGTGAATATCCAAATTTACAATAAGTTGTTAATAACCCATGATCACCTTAGAGAAAGTTTGATATTTTCTAAGTATTTATGCACTTCCTAGTACTCCTTTACCTTATGCATTAAAACTTATGTTCCTTTACTCTTATGACTCAAGATGGAGAGCTTCAACTTCAATGACACCAAGGACATCATCAACACTCACTTTGGAGGCCATGTTCTCGAGATAGTCACACTGCTGGCGCTGCCCACACCCACCATCAGAGGGAAACACCTGAACAAGTTTAGCAAGGAAGGTTTCTGGGGAGGTAGACTTCTTCAACCAGGACGCCAAACCGAGCCCACAACCGAAGACATCACGATCAAAGTGATCAGCGACTCCATGGAGAGAGTCCTCAACCTCGTCATGCAAGAGCTGATAGGACGTCTCTGTGGGAAGCATTATCGGGAGTTGAAGAATCACTACTCTTTTTATCTAGGAAGGCGTAATGAAGATGGGGAACCTTACATCTTAGCCCCAGAAACCAAAGCTACTCCTTTACGTCAGTATCTTCAAAACTTGGAGATTCATGTCAAGGACCTCGAGGAAGAAAAGTACAATGAGCTACTGATGAATGATGAATTACGCGGCCAACTCAAGGAGGCAGAAGAGAAGGTGAAGACTCTAGAAGAGGTAGTCCACACTCAAGATGAGAAGCTGAAGACTCAAGACAAGAAGTTGCTGAGTCAAGAAAAGAGAATCAAGACGAAGAACCAAGAGATTAGAGACCTGAAATCAAAAATAGAAGACAACGACTTGTACTTAGAGGCTGATTATGAGTTGATAGGAAAGATACGTGGTGAGAAGAGAGAGTTACAAGATAAGAATGATGCCCTGGAGAAAGAAGTGAAGGAACTCAAGACCATCCTCGCAGGTGAAGGAATCACGATTGAAGAAGTTGAAGAAGAAGAAGCCGTCATGGTTGAAGAGTAGATTCTTTAGTTCGATCACCAAGTTGATTTTTACGTTTTTCGAGTTTAAGTTTGACCTATCAATTTTGTGATGAGTCCTTTTTAAGTTTCGTGTGCTATCAAAACAAGTCCTTTTTAAGTTTTCCAAGCTTTGTCTTTCCTATGTTATGCCTTTATGTTTGTGCATGGGTAGGAATACTTTTCTTCTTAGATCTATCTGTCTTAACTTGCCTATGCTGAAAAACCACCACAGATGCCTCCTCGTCGTGACCCCGAGAACAACAACAATGATGCTATGCAACAAATGATGGCAGCCCAGACTCAGCTGATGCAAATGATGACCCAGATTTTGGCAGCCAACAACAACAACAACAACAACAACAACAACCATAACAATCCTCCACCCCCGCCCCAAGTGGATAGACTGGCCAGATTTCTAAGGCTTAAACCCACCAAGTTTTCCTTTGCCACTGAACCAATAGTGGCAGATTACTGGCTCCGCTCAGTTAATAAGGATTTGGTTACTTGTGAATGCTCGGAGGCTGAAAAGGTGAGGTTCACCGCTCATCTCCTTGAAGGACCCGCTGCAATGTGGTGGGAAACTTATCAAGTGACACATCCTTTAGAGGGAATGACTTGGGATGCTTTCAAGGAAGGCTTTCGTAATGCCCATATTTCTTCAGGGATAATGAATCTGAAGAGGGATGAGTTCCGCAGTCTGAAATAGGGAGGTAGGACCTTGAAGGAATATATGGATGATTTTTACACCTTATCAAGGTATGCACCAGAGGATATTGATACTGATGCCAAGAGGAAGGATAAATTCCTTAGTGGACTCAAGGGAGAATTGAAGATACCTCTGTCTGTGGCTTATACTCCAAATTATCAAACTCTACTGGACCAAGCCATTACTCTGGATAACAATATGAGGAAGGAAGAAAACAGAAAGAGAAAGTTTGGAGTTAGTAAGACTCACTCTGAGTCGTCACACAAGAAGCAGCATCTCCCTGAAGGTAGTGGCCACAAATCCTGGAGCCACCACAACAATGGCCATGGACAGAAGCATCATGGACACAATCACAATGGTGGATACAGGGGTAACAATGGAGGATTCAAAGGAAATAATCACAATGGACATAGCCATGGAAATGGACATCATCGTCATAATACTGAAGGGAAGAGAGATGTTTCCCAAGTGACTTGCTTCAAGTGCAAGAAGACAGGACATTATGCTAATGACTGCCCAGAGAGGAAAGTGGATGAGAATGCCAAACCCAACCCATTTCAGAAGGGACATGTGAACCATGTCAATGTGGAGGAAGTGATGGACGAACCTGATGCTGTGATTGGTACATTTCTACTCAACTCCTTTACAACATTGGTTTTATTTGATACTGGAGCATCTCATTCATTCATATCAAGAGCATTTGTAAATAAAAAAGGGATACCCACTGAAACCATAAGGAAAACCCTTAGAGTAAGCTCCCCAGGTGGAGAAATGCTCGTCAATGCCGGTTGCAGGCAGCTTACCTTAGAAATTGGGAAATACAAGTTTCCAACCCATCTCGTAATTCTAGAGTCTCAAGGACTAGATGTTATTCTCGGGATGGATTGGATGACCACTTTTGGAGGAGTCATAGATTGTGCAAACAAAGCAATTACACTCACCACCCCAGAAGGAAAGAGGATTAGATTCAAATCCAACATGGGAATAAAAGGGGTTATGCTCAATTCTCTTAAGGGGGTTAGCCTAGATCAAGTATCCATAGTAAGAGAGTACCCCGATGTTTTTCCCGAAGAATTACCAGGAATGCCACCTGATAGGGATGTGGAGTTTCTCATTGATCTATTACCAGGCACTGGCCCCATAGCAAAAAGACCTTACCCCATGTCTACTGATGAGCTAAAGGAACTTAAGAAACAATTAGAAGAACAACTCGGGAAAGGTTTTATTCGTGAAAGTTCATCACCATGGGGAGCACCAGTTCTGTTTGTGGAGAAGAAAGACAGGAGTCAGCGTTTAGTTATGGATTACCGTTCTCTGAATGAAGTGACTATCAAGAACAAGTATCCTTTGCCTAGAATCAACGACTTTTTTGATCAATTAGAGGGATCATGTGTGTTTTCCAAGATTGATCTTCGATCTGGATATTTCCAATTGAAGATTAGGGAACATGATATACCCAAGACAGCCTTTGTTACTAGATATGGATCGTATGAGTATACGGTGATGCCGTTTGGATTAACCAATGCCCCTTCATACTTCATGAACATCATGAACAAAGTGTTCATGGAATTTCTAGACAAGTTTGTCGTAGTCTTCATTGACGACATTATGATCTATTCCAAGAGCACCAAGGAACATGAGACTCACCTCCGCTTGATTCTGGAGAAGCTTAGAGAACACAAACTTTATGCCAAGTTTAGTAAGTGTGAGTTCTGGCTAAGTGAAGTGGGTTTTCTTGGACACATAGTATCAAAAGAAGGAATTTCTGTTGATCCTTCCAAAGTAGCAGCGGTAATGGAATGGGAACCACCCAACAATGTCGGAGAGATTCGTAGTTTCCTAGGTTTGGCTGGTTATTACCGGAGATTCATAGAGAATTTCTCAAAAATCGCTAAACCCATGACTGAGTTGTTGAAAAAGGAAAAGAAGTTTGAGTGGACTGATGCGTGTGAAACTATTTTTCAAGAATTGAAGAAACGTTTGGTGACAACCCCAGTCCTATGCTTACCAGATTTAGACAAGGAATTCCAAGTGTATTGTGATGCCTCGCGCCAAGGACTTGGAAGTGTTCTTATGCAAGGAGGAAAGTTGGCATCATATGCCTCTAGACAACTCAAGAAGCATGAAGTAAACTATCCAACACATGATCTAGAGTTAGCCTCAGTGGTTCATGCCTTGAAGACCTGGAGACATTATTTGATGGGGAAAAGATGTGAAGTCTTCACTGACCACAAAAGTTTAAAATATATATTCACACAGAAGGATTTGAACATGAGACAAAGAAGATGGTTAGAACTTATTAAGGATTATGACCTGAGTTTGCAATACCATCCAGGTAAGGCTAATATAGTAGCTGATGCTCTAAGCCGCAGGGTTTATGTTAATGGCCTCACGACAGGTGAACTACCAGAGGATTTGTGCAATGCATTCAAGGATCTTAGACTAGAAATAGTACCCGAGGGTTTCATAACATCATTGGTGGTACAACCAACTTTGATGGACAAAATACGTGAAGCCCAGAAAGGAGATAAAGATATAGAGGAAATAAAAGCCAACCTAAGCCTAGGCAAGGCTAAGGGATTTCATGAGGATGAGCAAGGAACCTTATGGTTTGAGAAGCGTGTTTGTGTAGCCAATGACACAGATCTTAGGAAGCTGATTTTGCAAGAAGCACATGAAACACCCTACTCCATTCATCCAGGTAATACCAAAATGTACATGGATGTAAAGGAGAGGTTCTGGTGGAATAATTTGAAGAGAGACATCGCAGAATTCATAGCAAAGTGTGATGTGTGTTGTAGAGTGAAAGCAGAACATCAAAAGCCAGCAGGGCTATTACAACCATTGAAGGTACCAGATTGGAAGTGGGAACAGATTGGTATGGATTTTATTACTGGGCTACCCCGGACTAAATCTGGTTATGATTCCATCTGGGTAGTAGTAGATCGTCTAACAAAAGTAGCCCATTTCCTACCAGTGAAGACCACCTACACTAGTGCTAAGCTAGCAGAAATTTACATGAAGAGAATTGTATGTCTGCATGGTGTACCCAAGAGCATTGTTTCTGATAGAGGTACCCAGTTTACATCTCATTTGGGAAACAGCTACATGAGTCCCTAGGTACTAGATTAGAATTCAGTACAGCATTTCACCCTCAGACCGATGGACAAACCGAGAGAGTGAATCAAATATTGGAGGATATGCTGAGAGCATGTGCACTAGACTATGGATCCAGTTGGGAGGATAACTTGACGTACGTAGAATTCTCCTACAACAACAGTTATCAGGAAAGTATTGAAATGGCACCGTTTGAAGCATTATATGGCAAGAAGTGCATCACCCCACTACTATGGAGTGGTGTAGGAGAAGAAGTTTCTTTGGTCCTGATATAATTCAAGAAGCAGAGGAGAAAGTTAGGTTGATTAAGGATAGACTCAAGATAGCCCAGTCAAGACAGAAGAGTTATGCGGATAACAAACGCAGAGATGTCACTTACAAAGTTGGTGATAGGACTTACCTAAGGGTATCACCTCTTCGTGGTGTCAAGAGATTTGGAATCAAAGGAAAATTAGCACCTCGATTCATTGGGCCATTCAAGATTTTATCCCGCAAAGGTGAAGTAGCTTATGAGTTAGAATTGCCTGAGATCTTGTCAGCAGTCCATAATGTATTTCATGTTAGCCAGTTGAAGAAGTGTCACCCCGAGATGTTGGAAACTTCATTAAAGGATACCATACCCCTTGAGGAAATACATCTGGAGAGCGACCTAACTTACGAGGAGAAGCCTATCAAGGTACTGGAGACAGCAGAAAGAATTACCCGCACCAAAACTATCAAATTTTGCAAAGTTTAGTGGAGTCATCACACTGCGGAAGAAGCTACATGGGAACGAGAAGATGATCTTCGAGAAGACCACCCACACCTATTTGCTGACCTTTCCGAAGTTCGAGGGAGAACTTCATGTTAAGGGGGTTAGTCTGTAACATCCCAGGTTTTCAAAATTCAAATAACATCATGCATACATGAGCATCATATAGTTACATGTTTTCCACCTTGCATCAATCCTCAAAACAAAAGTTTAAACCAAAACTTTACCACATGTGTATAAAAGGGGGTATTCTGAAACCCCTATACCATCCTATGCAAACATTGTTTTATTTTGAAAAGTAACACAGCCAAGATATTCCTAACATCAATAGCTTTTCAAAACTTATTTTTATTAATTTTTCTGGTAAAATTTGAAGAATATATTTATTGTTTTGTGTTGTATAAAAAAAGAGAGAGGCACAGAAAAAAAATCTAGACCTACCGCGCTCCCTGGGCCCGGCCCACCTCTATTCCTCTCTCTCTCTCTCTTGCCCAGCGCGCAGCGCGCAGCAACCCATCAGCCCATTGGGCCAGCCCGAGACGCGCAACGAACGCCAGCACGCCTTCCCCCTCTCTGACCCGCGGGACCCACGGGTGACGCAAGCCTGACGTCACGTCGTCTTCTCCCTCGCGAAGGAAACCCCGCGGTGAGCGCCCGTGATCACCGCGGCGTTAATACGGCGCCATCTCCGCGATTCTGCACCCCGACCTTGTCCTATTTATACCCCCGCCCCTCCTCTCTCCGCTGCACCAAAAACCCTAACCCTACCCCCTCTGGGCTGGTCACGGTGAGACTCCGAATCTCCCCACGGCCGCCGCCTTCATCGCTCGATTCCGGTGAGCACAAAGCCCCTCTGCCCCTCGTTTCACCTCCTCTCCTTTCCCCACATCCGTGCGCCCCTCCCTGACATGTTTCTGCGCCTCCAAATCCCGCAGGTGGACGCCGCCAACCACGACTGTCACCGCCGGCCGCTCTGCACGACTCCGACGAGACATTCGGGAAGAACGAGGACGCGGGAAGGTCCACGGCTGCGCCAACACGATCGCCTCGACGTCCTGAATCTCCTGGTGAGCTCCGTTTTCCCTCTTACCCTGTGTAGACGCCGCGCGATGCTCACCGAGCCGCGTGCTCTCGTTTTCCGGCGAGTCTCCGGCGAATAGCGCCGCCCGCCCGACGCGTTCAGTCGCTGACCGTTGGATCTAATCCAACGGATCAGATTAGATCACTTACCGCACCGTTCTGTTTAGATCTGGGCCATCCCCCGTCACTTAAATCCAACGGCCCCTGCGCGCGATCCGAGCGAAGCGGTACGGACCAATCACAGCACTCCATTTAGGATGACACGGACCGACTGTTTTGTGTTTTTAGGCAGAATTAATTTAAAACTTGTAAATTCAATAACTTTTGTTCTGTAAACCTAAATGCAATAATTTTGTACTTTTTGAAATCAGCAGAACCAGTAGAACACAATGGATCCATAGATCTCCACTTTTGACACGTGCACAAACATGTTATTCATAGATTCCTAAATTGCACTAATTGGTACATAACTTTATTTCTAAAGTGGCTTTTTGAGCAAATCCAAATGCTATGGTTTTGTTAAGGTGTAATCCTTCCAGAAAGTAGAAAATAACAACTACTAGATCACTTTAACACCTTAAGTTTTGAATCTTAGGTTTAGTAGATCCATATGAAAACATTAAAAATGTTATAATAATTTAGTATCTATTTTATTTTCTCCAAAAGATCTTAAACATGTTAGAAATCCAGAGGACCACTTTGCATAACAATTGTGGTGTTGGTGCATTTTCATCATTGCATACCATGCATACATGTTTTTGTAATGTTTTCCTTTATTGTTTGTTTATGTGTTGTTATTTTGTTTGTATAGATTGTGAGGAGGAGCAATATTACAATTGTGGTTGTTGTTCATACTCATCCTGCTGCCAAGGCAAGTGACACCCCATATTAGCACATATATTTTACTAAGCATTAGATATTTTAAAGTAGTGTGCATGATAGGACTTTTTATATAGTAGTATGCTATGCAATATCCTAGCTACCTTTATACCCAGTTTTAGAACTTAGTAGATGCTATGCAATATTACAAAATTTGTTTTACTAGATGTTGAGGAAAATTCTAAATATAACTAATGAATGAACCACCTGGGTGGAAGTGGTAAGACTGGTTTATGTTGAGTGTTGCCTCAGGGCCCTTGTCTAAGGGTTATTCCACTTGAGGTTGTCACTTGCGGATGGCCACCCAGGAACAAAGAGATTACTATGTCCTTCTAAGTTTAGTAGCTTCCCGTGCAGCCTTTTGACATATGGGCTCTGTCTTGATCAACTAAGTTGTGAGAGTTCAGCCCAGGCTTGACTAGCAGATGTAGCAAAATTATAGGTGGAACGGTCTTGCCGGTGGGTTTGGACTTCTTCTTCTGAAAGATCTCGTCTCAATTCTCTCCTTTCCATGATGCACTCCGAGTGTATAGGATGTTTGGGCTAATTGAAGACAAAGGGTGAAAGTGCACAACCTCTGCAGAGTCAACAAAGTAAGATCTTAGCCGTGTCCCCGGTTATGGACAACTATGAGCAGCTGGACAAGGATTGACAGAAGAATCTCAACACCGTTTTATTAAACTAAAATTTGCCCAAGGAAGTATGTCTGTGGTGCTTGGAGTTATTCCAATGTTGCCACCCCTTTTAAAAACAATATGGTTTTACAAATGTGTTAGGAGAAAATTGGCATTCCTGCAAATAGCCTTAAGATCCACCTAGCCAAAGAAAACATGTAGTACTAGACTTGCCATTTTATATCCACCATAGGTGTCATTTGCCAGTACATCATTGTACTGATCCCCTTCGGGGGCTACATATTCCAACGTGCAGGATCTTCTGATGAAGAATGAGGAGGTTTTCTGGACTCGAGTCTACACCCAACATGTTTGCCTGTGGCGCATGCTTGAAGATGGAGGCTCATTACTTTTTACTTCTGTTGTTTGATCTTTGAGTTTTAGCTAGCCTATAAGGCTATGCACCTTGTAATAAGATATTTTTACCTACTCTGGATTCAGTTGTAATAATTTTAACTCTTATGCAATGATACCTTTAAGTTTTGTACTGTGGTGCTAGCATTGATCCACGGACTAGCACATAACACAGGTATTTCACTTTTGATAAAAAGTGGGATGCTACAGTTATACTTGTCATGTGATTCTTTAGTTGAAATAGTGAGATCACCTTGGTGAACTCTTGGAACTTCCTCGACAAGTATGGTTATAATAAAGTTTGATCTCTTCAAACCCAACCTAGTCCAACCCAAGTGTTTTCTAGGAACTTACTTATGAATCCATCATAGTATGGATCTTTTCAAACTCCATCTTTAACCAACCCTGGCCATAGTAGATAACCATAAACCTTTTTTTCTATGGTTGCTACTTTGTATGTTTTCTTCATTTGTTTGTATGATTGCTAGAATGGTTGTTTATTTTGTTATCGTGTTTTCAATGAATAGATTGTACGGAGATCAACGATCTTTTGTGAAGAGAGTGTGATTTCTTCACCAACTTCAACAAGGCAAGTAACACACCATCAACTACCCATTATTTTCTATATGCATTAGTTGATTTGAGTAGTATGCATGATAGGAAATTTTACTAAGTTATACTATGCTATGCTATTATCCTAGTAGTGTGTAGCCATCCCTTTTACCTTGTTATTTTGATAGCCTTAGAATTTATTAGATGCTATGCAATGTTATAAATTGTTCTACTAGATGTTGAGGAAAAATCCTAAGTATAACTAATGAATGAACCACCTGGGTGGAAGTGGTAAGACTGGATTATGTTGAGTGTTTCCTCAGGGCCCTTGTCTAAGGGTTATTCCACTTGAGGTTGTCACTTGCGGATGGCCACCCAGGAACAAAGATATTACTATGTCCCTCTAAATCTAGTAGCTTCCCGTGCAGCCTTTTGACGATATGGGCTCTGTCTTGATCAATTAAGTTGTGAGAGTTCAGCCCAGGCTTGACTAGCAGATGTAGAAAAATTATAGGTGGAACGGTCTTGCCGGTGGGTTTGGACTTCTTCTTCTTAAATATCTTGTCTCAATTCTCTCCTTGATGCACTCCGGGTGTATAGGATGTTTGGGCTAATTGAAGACAAAGGGTGAAAGTGCACAAGCTCTGCAGAGTCAACAAACTAAGATCTTAGTCGTGTCCCCGGTTATGGACAACTATGAGCAGCTGGACAAGGATTGACGGAAGAATCTCATCACCAATTTCAATAAGTAAAATTTTGACCAAGTGAAGAGTATTGTGGTGCTTGGATCTTAATCCAATGTTGCCACCCCTTTGAAAAGAAAAGTTTGTTTTACAAAAGAGATAGGACAAAACTGGCTTTATGCAAACTTATCCTAAACTCCACTCAGCCAAATAAGCATGTAGTATTAGTCTTGCCATTTGTATCCACCATAGTGCTACTTGCCAACACATTAAATTGTATTGACTCCCTTGTGGTTGCATATTCCATATTGCAGATGTTTCTGAAAACGAGTGAGGATTTCGTTTAGGATCTTGAGACTATCGCCAACATGTTTTGCCTGTGGCACATGAAGAAGATGGGCTCAATGTTGTACTATGTCTCCCGATGTATATCTTTGTTTACTGCTAGTCTTCTAAGACTATGCAAGTTGTAATACTATTTTGTAAAGACTGGATCTTGCGATGTAATAGAATTTGATGCATTTGCATGATATTTCATTTTGTACTGTGGTGCTAGCAATTGATCCAGGGACTAGCACAATAACATAGGTGTCCTTACATTATTTAAATATGGGAACGCTACATATTAGCTTCCGTGATGGCCATTGTTATATTCAAGGATTTATATGATGAATGGTCATGATTTTAGTTGTGCATATTGCTAGTGTGTCTTGAAGAAAAGGATTAGGTGATCTTTCATGATTATCTTCAAGACATCATCATTTTAAGTGAGAAGCAAAGATACAAGGTTGATCAAGCAAGTGATCAACACACAAAGCTACAATATGTATCAAGTGGGATTGTGTATCCCGTGGTATGGTAATAATTTGATCATATAGCTTTGTGAACTAGCCCATGATATGTGTGCGTGGAATCTCTATGTGTGGTTAGGTATCTTTCCATGGGCATGCATCAAAAGGAAGATTTCATATAGCCCATGGTCTATGTCGTCGTCAAGCGGTGTTCGTCATCAAGCTTGACGTGGAAGCTCAAGTGAAGCATCTAGAAGAAATCCTATGCTTTATGATTGCCACCCATTTGGAGTTTGTGGCCTCGTGAAGATTTTCCATTAAGGGCCTCTCCCATAATGGTGTATGGGGGAGCTAGCCTCTCCCGTAGTGGTGTATGGGGGAGAAACTTGCAAGTCTTCATCAAGCGGAGCATGTGCTAGCAAGAACGATCAAGAAAGAAGATCCAACTTGAGAGAGTCAAGATCGTCATCATCTAGCTCAAGTGTAATTCTCAAGGCAAAGGTATAATCTTGATAGGTTTTTTCTATTTTACCGGTCTCATGCCTTTGGGAGACCGGGTTATAGGATAGATAGTCGTACTATCAAGAGGGGCTCTCAAGTGAGTAACTTGATCAAATCGTTTTGGAGAGCTCAAACCTTTGCATACTTGGCATATCATATTTCTTGCTTCTTATTTGTCTTTTGTATCCTTTGGGTTTTAGTGCTTGCCGTGATCTTCATGACAAGCCTTGGTTTCTCGAAAACGGATTTCGTAAGAAAAACTTGTTGCATTTTCGGTGGTGAAAATATCTGATTCAGCTTTGAGAATGTTTCCACACCTTCCATGTGTGGTAAATTATCCATTCATTTTTTGTTTGGATACTACTTTCTGTTATCTTTCCATCCCAATTGGATTCACCTCTTTCGGAGTTCATTCGCAAAAGTTATGTTCGTGTCGGTGATGGAGGTTTTACCGGTTGTTCCTTTTAGAAAGGTTAAACCTTTCTACATTTGGTTTTAATTTCCATTGTTTGGAAGTGATGTTTCTATGCATGATCTTATATAGTTTTTTTATTGCAAACTCAATGATTCAAAGATCATCGAAAACGGAGTCCGGACGCAAAAGTTATGAACGTTTTAGTATTGGTGTTTCTGCTGTTTTCGTCTGTCCGGAATCTCCGTACTTAGGGCCGGAATCTCCGGCTATCCGGAGTCTCCGGTGTTCAGTCCGGAGTCTCCGGACCAAAAAAAACCCCAGGGGTTGCTCCAATGGTGTCATCCACTGTATAGGGTCCAAAGAGTGTCCGGAGTCTCCGATTCAGGCCGGAGTCTCCGGTGTGGATCTTTTTCTGTGTAAGAACCTGTGTTTGCGAGTCTGGTGTCACCCACTGGACTCACACCGGAGACTTACCGGAGTCTCCGGTGTAAGTTTTCCCGCAACGGCTCTTTTTCGTGGGGACCTATAAAAGGCCCCCTTTCTTCCCCAAAGAGTTAGGTCTTCCAAGCACGAATTTTCCCCTCTCTCCTCCATTGTTGACCTTGGAAAGCTTGCCGTTCTCTCAATTCCTCCCGTTCTTCTTGCATATCTTTGAGGGAAAATAGAGAGGAGATCTAGATCTACATTTCCACCAATCCATCTTCCTTCTTAGTGAGGGAAACCTAGTAGATCTTGATCTTGGAGTTCTTGGTGTTTCTCCTCCATTGTTCTTCCTCTCTTATTCCCCATAAGCATTTGTTGCTTTGTTAGAATTTGGGAGTGAAGGATTTGAGCACTTGTGCTCTTGCCATTTGCATCGGTTGCGTCGGTTTGCTCTCTCCACGAGGATTCGTGGAAGTGAAAGTGTGTGAGCTTGTTACTATTGGGACTTGGACCCTAGACGACATGTGGTGTTCTTGGGAGCCTCCAATTGAGTTGTGGATGTGTGCCCCAAGATTGTGGTGACACTGAGAGCCTCCAATTAAGTTGTGGATGTGTGGCTCGGGTTTGAAGGTTGCCAATAGTGGAAGGTGAACTAGGCCTTTGTGGCGGGGTTCATCGGAGAATAGGGTGAGGCCTTTGTGGCGTTGAGTAGGCCTTTGTGGCGAGCTCACACCCCTCCAACGAGATGTACTCCCTTAACAAGGAGGAACTCGGGAATACATCATCGTCTCCGTGTGCCTCGGTTATTTCTATACCCGAGCTCTTTACTTATGAAATTTACATTGTGATAGCCTTCGCGCTTGAATTTATATATATTGATATCACCTTGTTACTTGTCTTGCTTAGCATAAGTTGTTGGTGCACTTAGTTGAGCCTAGAATATTTAGGTTTTATGCTTGTTAATTTAAACACCTAGTTTATTTTCGCTTTTAGCAAGCCTTAACCGGAAAAGTTTTAATCGCCTATTCACCCTCCCCCCTCTAGGTGACATCGTCGCACGTTCAGCAAGGCTATCAACTTTAGAAGCAAGAACATCAATTTTGCCAAACTTTTCCTCAACAAATTTATTAAAAGTAGTTTGTGTACTAATAAAATGCTTGACCATGTTTTCAAGATTAGAGGGTACACTCTTATTGTTGTTGTAGGAATTACCATAACAATTGACATAACCATTATTATTATTAGAAAAATTCAGACCTGCATAAAAGGTTTGGATGATCATCCAAGTAGTCAATCCATGAGTGGGACAATTCTTTACTAAAGATTTCATTCTTTCCCAAGCTTTAGCAACATGATCATTATCAAGTTGCTTAAAATTCATAATGCTACTTCTTAAAGATATAATCTTAGTAGGAGGATAATATTTTCCAATGAAAGCATCTTTACACTTAGTCCGAGAATCAATACTATATGTAGTAAAAGATAGCAACCATTCTTTAGCTCTTCCTCTCAAAGAGAAAGGAAACAATTTCAGTTTAATAATATCTCCATCTACATCTTTATATTTTTGCATCTCACATAGTTCAACAAAATTATTAAGATGGGCAGCAACATCATCAGTACCAACACAATAAAATTTCTCTCTCATAACAAGATTTACCAGGGAAGGCTTTATCTCATAAAAATCAGCAGTAGGAGCACGTGGAGCAATAGGTGTGCTAACTAAATCATTGTTGTTGGTGCTAGTAAAGTCACACAACTTAGTGTTCTCAGGGGTAGTCATTTTAGCAAGACTAAAAACGGGATAAAATCAACAACTAGAATAAGAATTATTTTTTTGTGTTTTTGATAAAGAGAAGCAAACAAGACAAAATAAAATAAACTAAGCAAAAAAAACAAAGTAAAGAGATTGGAAGTGAGAGACTCCCCTTGCAGAAATTCTCTCCCTCCCCGGCAACGGCGCCAGAAAAAGTGCTTGATGCTGCAGATCTTGCACTCGTTGGGAGACCCCAAGAGGAAGGTTTGATGAGCACGGCAACAAGTTTTCCCCAGAAAAGAAACCAAGGTTGAATCAACTAGTAGGATAAAGAAGTAACTTCCAGAGGTTGGTGCAGCTGAGGTGGCAGGGCGCACTACCGGTTCAGCAGCAACGTGGAATATGCACAACACAATCAATTCACTTTGCCCCAACAAAGCAGTGAGGTTGTCAATCTCACCGGTTTTGCTGAACACAAAGAGGTTAAACGTATGGTGTGGAAAATAGTATGAGAACAATATGAAAACAACAGTATTAGTGTGAAAACAGCGGAAGCATTGGGAAAACGGTGGAAGCAGTGTGTGTATTATCAGTATGAGAAAATGGACCGGGGTCCATAGTTCACTAGTGGCGTCTCTCCATAAAAGATAGCTAACATGCGTGGTGAACAAATCACAGCCGGGCAATTGATAGATAATGAAACATGCATGACGTGATGATTACTATGAGATTCATGCGGGCATTACGACAAGATACATAGATTGTCATCCAATTGCATCTATGACTAATAATCCACCCTCCCAATATCATCCGAAAAAACGTTGGGTATTAAGTTGCAAGCAACAGATTATCGCAGTAAGCAAAGTGTGTAATGTAAACAATGTAAACAAAGTAAACATCATTGTTTTCTCCGTAATGGCAACAACACGTCCTCCATATGTCACGTTTTTGTCACTCGAGCACAAATGCAAAGGAGGCATGAACCCACTATCGAGCATAAATACTCCCTCTTGGAGTCACTAGCATCTACTTGGCCAGAGCATTTACTAACAACGGAGAGCATGCAAGATCATAAATAACATACACATGAAGACAACATGATAGATTGATAATCAAGAGACATAGCATTCAATAATCATCGGATCCCAGCAAACACAATATGTAGCATTACAATAAGATGATCTCGATCATGTGAGGCAGCTCACGAGATCCAAACATGAGGCATAAAGAGGAGAGTACAACCATCTAGCTACTGTTATGGACCCGTACACCAAGGATGAACTACTCACGCATCACTCCGGAGGCGGGAATGGTGGTGTATACCCCTCCTGTGAAGAACTCCAGAACCCTCCGATCTCGGGTTCACGATGACGGCGGCCTCGGGTGTTTTTCGTGGAAAAGTGGTATATTTTTAGGGTTCACGCGTCATGGGGATTATACAGGCGAAAGGGCGATGGCGGTGGAAGCCCGAGGGGCCCACACCACCCCCAGGCGCGGACAGGGGGGTGTGCTGCCCTATGGTGTGGCCCCTCTGTGGCCCCCCTCCGGGCCTCTTTGGGACTCAGTGGAACCTTCGGGAATTCTAAGACTTTCGGGCTTCAAATTTTCCAATTCCGAGAATATTTCCAGAACAACTTTTCTGAAACTAAAAACAACAGAAAACAGGAACTGGCTCTGTGGCATCTTGTCAATAGGTTAGTCCCGGGAAATCGATAAAAATGACATAAAGTGTATAGCAAACATGTAGGAAGCAACATGGAACATAAAAAATTAAGGATACGTTTATGACGTATCACGAACCAATCCGAATTTTCAAGAGCCTCAAACATTTTCTTCAGTTCCACCATGGATATATGAGCTTGATGCTCACTAAAGCTTGCCAATTGATCTCTTGTATATCTCTTGTTTTGCACATCACTCAACACCTTATCATCGGAGGCATCAATACGCTTCAAGGCTTTTGCAATCCTTTTAGCACAACGGGCTTCGATCTTCTCATTATGGCGAGTAGGAATCACTTGATCATCTTAATCATTTCGTTCCCCGTCTTGACCGGAATGTTGGCCTTGATCATCATCTTGACTTGCTTCAACAATAGGAGAAGAAGATGAAGAAGGTTGATCTCGGCCTTGACCTTGGCTAGCTTGGATGATAGGAGTTCTTGGTTCTTGCATAGCAACTTGGTCAACAAGACGAGGATCTTCAACTTGTTCTTGGGTTGGTGCATCACTTGCTTCCTTGGCATGATCTTCCAATTTAGAAGAGGGATCCACTTGAGTGGAGCATAGTTCTTCTGGAGTCGCCACAAGGTATCCCTCAATGGGGTGGAAAAATCCCACGCTCATTCTTCCCATGACTTCTTGAGGTATTTCAACATCTACATTGGAAACACAAAATTGCGCCACTTGGGAGCCATTATTTTCTTCGAACACCACAATATTAGATTCAATGACAACCCGTGAGGCCTTGTCAAAGACTCTACAAGTGTGGGATTCGGCACCATAACCAACAAATGTACCCTCAATAGTTTTAAATTGGAATTTAGACAAACAGACACCTTTTACCAAATATAAACACTTATAACCGAAGACACTGAAGTAGGAGATACTTGGTTTGCTGCCGGTGAGAATCTCATATGGAGTCTTCATTAATCCCTTGCAAATGTAAAGCCGGTTAGATGAGTGACAAGCGGTGGAGACGGCTTCGGCCCATATATATTGGGGAGAAGTATACTTCGCCAACATGGTCCTTGCCATATCCAATAGAGTCTGATTCTTCCTTTCGGCTACACCATTTTGTTGAGGGGTATATGCAGCAGAATATTGATGATGAATATTGTTTTCACTAAGGAACTCATTAAGGGTGTAGTTCTTGAACTCGGAGCCATTGTCACACCTAATTGTCATGATGGGATAAATGTGTTGATGTTGCACTTGGTTGGAGAAGTCAATGACGGCTTGTTGAGTCTCACTCTTCAATTTGAAGAAATAGACCCAAGTGTATCTTGAATATTCATACATAATCACCAAGAAATACTTCTTGCCTCCAAGACTTGCCTCGGGCACGACACCAAAGAGATCAACATGGAGAATCTCCAAGATCCTCTTTGATGAAATAATTGTATTGCTTGGATGTGAAGAATCATGCATCTTGCCTTCAACACAAGCCCTAGACACACGATCTTTGGCAAAGAAAACATTTTATTCTAGTCCAAGGATGTGTCCACCCTTGTG
Organism: Alopecurus myosuroides; assembly: GCA_028641055.1. Lineage (NCBI taxonomy): Eukaryota > Viridiplantae > Streptophyta > Magnoliopsida > Poales > Poaceae > Alopecurus > Alopecurus myosuroides. The sequence continues at coordinate 247,343,997 of CM054058.1, forward strand.
AAGACTTTGCAAAGTTCTCACGTTGACATGGGATAAGCGGCGATTCCACAACCACCCCACGTTGGCCTTACCGAAGAGACACATCGTTTGAGTGTTGGTTGACTCTGAAAAGTATACCACATACAACTCATTTTCGACATGCGTGATGACCCACAAGTACAGGGGGTCGCAACAGTCTTCGAGGGAAGTAAAACCAAAATGATTCGACACAAGGGGAGCCAAAGAATATTTATATGCCTTAACAACTGAGTTGTCAATTCAGCTGCGCCTGAAAGTAGACTTGCTCGCAACAATTTATTAGTGGTAACAGTTTCGTAGCAGCAGTAGCAACCGTGGGAAACATCAGGATGCAAGTACCGTATGCACAGAGGGAATAGATGAACGGGCGTTGCATGGATAACATAGGTCGTGTAATAATCTAAACATGGGCATTGGAGATAACAATAATAAAGCATCTAAGTTCTAGGCTAACCATAGGCATGTGTTCTAATATAGTCATACGTGCTCGCAATGAGAAACTTGCACAACATCTTTTGTCCTACCAGCCCGTTGCATCGGAGCCTCAAGGGAAACTACTGGTAATTAAGGTGCTCCTTTTAATAAAGCACCGAAGCAAAGAATTAACACTCCATGAACACACGTGATCCTCACATCAAAACCATCCCCTCCAGTTGTCCCAATTTCAGTCACTTTGGGGCCTAGGGTTCCGGACAATGACATGTGTAAACAACTTGCAGATATGATCAAGAAACATAATTATACTCATGAAACAATAACATGTTCATATCTAAGATCATGGAACTCGGGCCCTAGTGATAAGCATTAAGCATAACAAGTTGCAACAACGGTAGAAAACACGAACAATAGATACTAGGCACTATTCCATAACAATCTGGCATTATTACATGATCAATCTCATCCAATCCCTTCCATCCCTCTTGGCCTACAGCGGTGTTTACTCACACATGGACGGGAGAATCATGGATGGTTGATGGAGAAGAGGTGGTGGTGTCCATGGCGATGATCTCCTCCGAATCCCCGTCCCGGTAGGGCGCGAGAACAGGAACTTCTGATCCCCAAATTGAGTTTCGAGGTGGCGGTGGCGCTCTGTTGTGTTTCTGTGGAATATGACGAACCCCCTCGCGTTTTAGGTTTACAGGGCATATGTAGTTGAAAGGGCAGCCCGAGGGGGTGGATGTGGCCCCCACACCACTAGGCGGCGCGGCCTAGGGGGCGCCCAGGGGTGGTCTGGGCCACTCCTTGCCCCCCTCCAGGTGTCCTTCTGGCTCCCGGGGTCTTCTAGTGATATAAGCTCAATGTGGTCTTTTTCGGGCAATTTCCCGAAAGTTTATTTTTCTGCACAAAAATGAGACACCAAGGTAATTCTGCTGAAAACAACGTTAGTCCGTGTTAGTGGTATCCAAAACTCACAAGCTTAGAGGTAAACAATAAGTAAAGTGTTCGGAAAAGGAGATACGTTTTGGACGTATCAATGCCCAACGTAAGAAACATCGAGAGACTCTCTCCACATGATGACCACCTTGTTAGGATCAAAGGAGACAGAAAAACCCATCTTCCCTAAAGCACAAACTGAAATCAAATTGAAACCAAGGGATTCGATAAGCATGACATTTTCAAGGGCGATATTAGGAGTAACAAACACCTTTCTGAAGCCCTTTACATCAGATTGTGACTTATCTCCATAAGTGACGGTTGCTTGATTTGTATTTGGTCTCATCTCCGTCATAAGTTTCTTGCTCCGCTCATATGACTTGTACACCCACTATCAAGTATCCATTTTGACCCACCGGAAGCATAGTACTACAAGAAATCATTGACTTGAGTTAGGACCCGAGGAGGGTTCTCTCATGTTAGAAATAAGGGTCTTTGGAATCCAAATAGATTAATCAATGAAACCCTCAATAGGACCAACATATTTAGCTTGCACAACACCATAATAATAAACAAATAAGAAATAGTGTGGATTATTAGTTCCCACGGAGTTGCTACGAGTAGTGTTCTCCGTAATGACAATACCGTTCGCACCAACATTCTTTTTTGCTTGCACGGGCTTGGCCTTGTTCTTGTTGTGCTTCTTCTTGTTCTTGCTCTTGGCAACATAGCCAAGACCTTTCTTTCCATTTTGTGGTCTAGGAGCAACCACTTGTGGCTTAGGAGCCACAACCTTTTCAACACTAGGGCCCTTGCCTTTGATTCTTGCTAGCTCTTCCTTTAACCTAGCATTATCCTCAATAACATTTGCATGATCAAAAGAATAAAAAGAATTACTATGAACATTTAATTGATCGAGTTGAGTTTGAAGTCATTCACAAGACTTGTCGAGGGTAGAGTGTTCACTCTCCAAAGCCTTCTGAGCTTCTCTAGATCCTCGGTTAGTTTTTCATGACCAACATCAAACTCAACCTTCTTCTTTTTATCCCTTTTATATTTAGCAATTGCATGGTCACATTCTTTAGTGATCTTAGAAATTAACTCATTATGTGACTCTTCAATAGATTAAAGTTTCTCCTCAAGAGATACTCGAATCTCATGTTCCTCCTCAAGAGTATTTGAGAGGGAACCCTTTTCAGTGCAATCTTCCCTCTCGGTTTCACATTTATTATCAGCAGCCTCTTTGGCCTCTCCCAATTAAATCATGAGAAGATAAAATTACTTCTTGGTCTCACCTTGCAACTTATTCATAAATAGACTCAAAGAGGCAATTTCATCTTCAACACTAGAACTAGCAAGTTTATTCTTTTTGCTTTGAGTCTTAGAGTTGTAAGAAGATGATACCTTGGTGGCATTTGTCATGAAGCACTTTGCGGAAGGTTGAGGAATATCCTCATTGGGGGATTCAAAGAGTGATGGAGATGATGAAGATGCAATAGCAATAGCGGCCACTTCACTTGTGGTCACTAGCACATATCTTGATGATGGATTCTTGTTGAATGGTTTCTTCTTTAAGTGATGCTTCTTGTTGGGGAGCTTTGATTTATCCTTCAGTACAAGCTTTCCTCCATGGATTTCCCTATTCTCAAAGTGGCACTCGGCAACAAAGTGATACTTGTCTTTACAATCGAAACAAGCACTCACTTTTTGAGTCCCTTCTTTGCCATAGCTTTACTTGGTCTTCTCCTAAATATATGCCTTGTCCTTGGGACGACTCTTCTAAAACTTTTGCACCATAAGAGCGATGTAGTCCTTAAGCACGGGATCATACTCTTGATCATTAAGCGGAGACAAGTTTTCTCCCAAAGAAACCTCTTCTTGTTGATCCACCATCTTGGTCACAACCTTGGCCTTCAAAGCAATGGAGTCTCCTCTGTTCATTCCAATAGCACGACCACGAGTGTATTGAGCAAGCTTTGTTTGAACCTATAAGGAAGCCATCTGTTGCATCACCTCCGTTGAGGTCATGAGGTGACCGTTGTGTCTTCCTTGAAGGATCTTCAAGTCCACGGGCTCAAATAGCATGAGGGAACTCGCGTACTTTATCTTGATCCAAGCATCATTCACATGAGTGGCACCAAAACCACTAAAGGCGGTGGCAAGGGTCTTGAGTCTCCGGTACATGTCCACATGGCTCTCACCATCAAGCATATAGAACCCTTCGGCCTCATTTTTCAAGGTATCATACCTATTCCTCTTCATGCTTTCATTGCCCTAAAACATGGTGAAAAGAGCATCCCATGTTTCCTTGGCGGTGGAGTATTGTTGAAGATGAGGCATGTGGTTTGGACCCACAGCTTGTTGAATCATAGACAAGGCAGCGTAGTTCAGTTGGCAATCTACTACTTCTCTTCTTGTCAAGTTCTTGGGGTCATGAGACTTGTATCAATCTTGAATGACCCTCCAAAGCTCAATACAAGAAGAATTCAAGTGAGTTTTCATATAATATTGCCATTGACTAAAAGAATGTGCATCAATTTTAGGAGGTTCTCCTCTCGGGTTAATACGAGGATGTGGGATAGGAGGATCAGGAGAGTACCGTCCTTCTACATTGGGGTACTCTTCCTTCTCATCCTTTCCCTTAGAAGTTTTGTTCTTAGAGGATTCACTTTTAGTTTCTCCACCCTTATCCTCACCCCCTTCTCCTCCAGAATTTCTTCTGAGGGATTTGAAGTAGAAGTTTCCGGTCCCTTGGCTTTCAAAATTCGCAACATTAACTCTCACAACTCCGTCAATTTGACGTCCATGGATGAGGTCAAGGGATCTTTGATTTCCTTGAGATCATCCATAGTGACTAGTGTCGCGGATTCGTCGGCATCCCCTTCGTTGACCATACTATAACTCTTAGGCGGTTAAGCCCAACATAAGAGTCGAGGCTCTGATACCAATTGAACGGATAGTATGGGCACCTAGAGTGGGGTGAATAGGTGCTACGACCAATTTTAGTTATTTTTTAAATTTAGGCTTGACACAAAGGTAAATTCTCTAGATATGCAACTACAGTGAATTTACCTATATGACAAGAACAACAATAAACAAGATACAAACACAAAGTAAAGGACAGGGAATGAGGTAACCGATAATGGAAGCACACATAGAGAAGGATTTTCTTCCTTTTGAGGGCAGTACGTCTCGTTGGAGGGATGTGAGTTTCGCCACGAAGGCCTACTCAACTCCACAAAGGCCTCACTCTATTCTCTGATAAACTTCGCCATAGAGGCCTAGTTCACCTTCCACTATTGATTCCCTTTGAGACGTAAATAGATTCCTTTACAATGATCTTGAGGCACACACCCAGAAACGAATTGGGGGCTCCCAAGAATCACCAACAATCAACAAGAGTAGCAATGAGATCTAGGTTTTCTACAAGGAAACCCTAGACTAGATTCCCTCAAGTGAATGAGGGGGAAATGAAGAACGGGTTGGTGAAGATGTAGATCGGGGGTATTCTCCTTCAATCCTCCAAAGATCAACAAATTTGGGTGGAGGGATTGGGAGATCTAGCTTGGTGGGTGAGCTCAATTAATAGAGCGTTCAATTCTGGACGAGCTAGCGTTCAATTATGGCCCCAAAATCTAGCCGTTTGACACCTTTCTAGAAAAGTCACACCGGAGACTCCGGTGTAAAGTCCAGAGACTCCGGTCTAGCAAAGTCTCCGGCAACATTCCGGAGGGCTAGAAACTTTGCATAACACCGGAGACTCCGTGCACTCTACGGACCGCATCCAGTGGGCGACACCACTTTGACTTTGCGCTGGGAGAGCTTCAAGGGTGGAGACTCCGGTCCTCACAGACCAAAGACTCTGCACAATTTTCTCTCCAGAATGCAAAGAGTGTCTGGATTGCTTTGTGTGAAGGGAAACGCCAAGAGTCCGGAGACTCCGGCCCCTACACACCGGAGACTTCGGCCGGTCCGGAAACTCCGGGAAGATTCCGGTCACATTCCAGTGAGGGTCCAGAGGGTGACACCAGGTTCTTCTTTGTTGGGAGTTCCTGAGTCCAGAGACTCCGGTTTGAGACACCGGAGACTCCGCCCTAGAGAAAATCCCAACAACTCCAGCACTTAAAATTCTTTTTTTGTTCCTTGTTGAGAAACAGAGCCACCTTTAATAAACATTTAATAATGACCCCTAAAACATCAACACACTTTAGAGTAATACTAGTGTTGTTAACAAACACACAAAACAAGATTTAGGCGGATTTACGCTTTCAAATGCTATTATGATGTGATATAGTTCATTGGTTCTAACATTGTCGGCATTACATCAAGATAAATAGACCGCCATCCGACAACATCTGTTACTAAAAGTACACCTTGAGACAACAATCCATCAAATCTCGCTGGTATTAAGTTGCAGCAATGAAGTGATTGCTTGTGTGCAACAGACAAATGCATTAAGAACAATACACAATGTAAGCAATAATTCCCATCCCTAGACAAGAACACCAATGTTTTCTCCCTAGTGGCAACAACACATCCCCCTCCCGCACGTTTCTGTCACTCGGGCACACGTTATAGGAGGCATGAACCCACTTTGTAGAATATAAACCCTCTCTTGGAGATGCATACAATAACTTGGCCAAGAAATCCATACACACCGCATTGCAAGACAATATTAAAACTCTCTAAGGATATAAGTGAAGGATCTCAATATGACATGAACAAAATAATCATAATCTCAGGGTTCACCGGATCCTAGCAAACGCAACACATAGCATTACATAATTGTTGGATGTATGTCCTAGAGACAATAATATTTAGTTATTATTCTATTATCCAAGTTCATAATTAATTTCATGTCATCATGCTACAAACATTATAGCACTTGAAAAGTGAGCTTTCGAAGGAAAATCTTTGTGCGGATGTGAATACATAAACAAACAAGAATTCCTAATATTGTTTCTAATATTAGCTTATGGTTTGTGAGATGATCACATTTTTCTGATCATGGACTTGATTAAAAGTCTAGCAAAACATAAGAGTTTATCATTAGAGTAAGAATAGTACTGAACCGACCCAAATGTATGTTGTTGCTAAAAGAGACTAAACAATCATGATGTATTTTAGCATATACATATGAAGTTTTCACTGACTATAATTCCTATACTATGAGAATATATAGTGACCACATGATCAAAAGTTATACTTTGGATACCATCAACCGTATTGCCGTAGCTAGGGATCATAATAGTGGGGTTAAGTGGTCCCGGAGGAGTTTTGGGGACTTCCCATATAAGGGGGGAGTACCGGGAGGGGGAAGATTTCCCCTCATGGCCTAACCCTATGTTAGAGGAATGCCAGGTGGGACGAGTGGCTTCACAAGTTGGTATTCATCGTCCCAGTATTTTTCCTAAATTTATTGGAGAGAAAAAGAGGAAAGAAAAAAGGAGAAAAAGAAAAAGGGAAGGAGAGAGGCGGAGTTTGACTCCACCTCACCCAATCTGAGTTGGGATAGGGGAGAGAGGTGCGTCCACCTTGATGGTGCGTACACCTCCTCCTAGATCAACTAGGACTCCTCCCTCTCCCCTTTGACAAATCTCTCCTCCCTCCCAGTATATAAAGCACCCCAAGCCTCAAAACAAAACACACAATTGACTCTCAAGTCTCTCTCTCAATCTCTCTAGTAGAATTAGAGGGTCTAATTAGAACTTCTAATTAGAGCCCCTCAAATTGAATTAGAGCACATTCTAATTGGGGTTTTGAGGTGTACTCTCCCGATTAGACCTAACTCTAATTCTAATTTTCTCTCATCTGTTGAGAACTTCCGGATACGTAATAACTCTAATCACAGTTTATTAGGGCTACCAATTAGCAATGCCGGAAGTCTGACTCTCTTCTTTGGTGCCGAGTCATGGACGACAAAGCGCTCGCGGGTTGACACGAGTGTACGCGTGCACAACATAAGAGGTATTACACGTGTGATCCTTGATGAGGGAAGACTTAGCAACATCCTTACAACTAGGCCTAGTTGTGAGGATCTACGATTGTTCAGATATCTTCTATGATTACATCAAATCATCTGCCCGATGAGTCATGATCCTGATCCTCGCATGTATTGGCATGCCTCGTTATCTTCATAATGATCTTGGCGGACTACGTAGTGATTTTTTGTGCCTGGGTTAGGGTCACCAGCAGATACAGTTGCTCCCGCTTCACCGCCTTCTTCCTAGGCGGCACAGTCGACCCCGCTATCTTGTGAGGATGTGGGAGGCCAAGTTTCTTTGGACGCATGGTGTAGTAAGGCGAGGCGGTTGCGGTGGCGACAAGGTGTGGGAATGGAGGGAAGGTTTGGCTTTTGGGCACTCATCGCGACAAAATCGAGGAAGATGGGGAATTGGGCGTCCTGCTATGTGTGTATGATGAGTGGGCCCCGCCTATCAAATGGGCTTCCCAGACATTGTCTGGAGCCCCCCCCCTCGAGCAGACCCCGAAGTTCGGCATATCTCCTGGGGGGTACCGGACAAAAACAATATATAGGATCAAACACTTTTTTTTAGCGAATAGGATCAAACACTTGTGAGTGTTGTTGTGAGGATTTTTTGAGTACGGGCCCCGATGGGCCATTGGAGGGCCCAAAATGTCGGTGGAGATGCTCTTAGTGCCTACAATTGTTTTGAGAGAGTAAAGCATTCTTATATCCAGCGAGATAATTTGGAAGATCCTCACTATTTGCTATTTTTTTCAAAGTTGATCATTTCTTATGGTTATGTTGTTGACTTCAGATTTTTTTTCCACCACTTGCAATTATTTTAGAGAGGAAAGTGGGCTTATGGTTACTTTGATGTTTTCAAACATCACCTTTATTTTCCAAGTTTGGAAAATGCAATTTTCAGTGGCTTATCTAACCACCATTTTCAATTAAGTGTTTTTTTTAACTTGCTTTCACCTACTTTTTTGTCCATTTTTAATAAAAAAATATAGAACAATGACACAACACGTGCAAGCTTCCATTCAACTTTTGATAAGATTCTTATATTTTTCCTATTCATTAAAAATAAAAAATAAACACTCATCTATGAAATTTGTATGTTTATCATGCCATTTTCGATGCACGTGCATTCTTATCATACTTCTGTGTTTTCACGTTTATATACTACTCCCTCCGTATCAAATGTAAGATATTTTAATGTTTCTTAAACTACATATACCTAGACATATTTTAGTAATATAGATTCATGTGCATTTTACACTAGAATGTGTCTATAGGATCTTACACATTTTGATACGGAGACCTTTTTTCTGAAAAAAAAAATCATGCTTTTGGGTCTAGCAAACGCAGTTGCATTTCTTTATGGACGCATCACGCGACAGCTGGGCTGACATCTTCAGAAGGCATTGTCCAGGCCTTCAACCCCACTCCGCCATCTCCATCCCCAGTTCCCCACTGAGACCGACCACTCGCCGCCGTCGCCCCCGTGCGAGCAGGTGCGCTCGCCCGCTCGCAGCTCGGCCTGGCCTCCTCCCGTGCTGTGTCTCCGTTTAGTGCGCGATCCTTCTCGGACCGCGAACCTTCCCCGTCTAGCTCCTCTCACCAGGAGCCGCTTCGCTTATCAGCCACTCGGCGCGCGGCGGCCGGCGCTACCGAGTACTGACTCCTGCCGCACCTTCCGCCACCGCTCACCGCCCAATCCCATCTCTCATCTTCCAAGACGAAATCAAGCACGCCGCTGTGTCAGTTGATGGGAGATCCCGTCCCGCGCGCCGATATTAGATAAGGATCTGCACGTCCCCGGGAAGACCTAGACTGGACTACAGCCATGGAGCCGTCAGCTAAGGAAGATACGCAGCCGAAGCCGCGCCTCATCGTCCGCCTTGGGAGATTCCTCGCTTCTCACCACATCCTCTTCAGGTTCGCTCGCCTCTCCCTCTTTAGCACCAAGCTTAACCCGTCATTTTCTTATTCCCCTGACATATTATTCGCCATTTTGGGGCCAGTGCGTTGTGCTGTTCCGCGGGCATTATCGCACTCCTTTTCCTCCCGGCACTTGCAAAGAACACATACCTCTCAGAGAATGCTCTTATACCTGGTACGCCATCATCTTCTTTTATCTTTACTGCGCTTATTTGGATCTCTGTAGATTTGTAGTGGGGCGATGAATGCCTTAGCAAGTTAGAGTTGAGTATGATATACCGTGGTGGCTTCCGATGGTTATGATTTAATCGTGAAGGCAAACTATCCATATCCAGGTCGGTTATAGGAATGCCAATAGTTAATCTTATTGTGCTAGTGGCAATTTATCAGTTCATGTATACAATCAGTGTATGTTTACAAGATGAAGCATAATTTTAATTTGGAACTCTATGAATTAGGCTCTGCAAATCCATTATTTTCCACTGAAGATGTCACAGAAGCTAACAAATTCATCGAAGGAATTGAAGCTGCAGCTGGGGAATCAAGAGGTGGAATGTATGTTATTCTATATAAATTCCTTGCTTGTACAAATATTCTTTATATATTTCGAATCTGCTGTTTAAGTGCTTGCTGTGATGAAATCTGTAATGCTTACTCCCAAAACATAGTAATAATTCTCGTAATAAGCATATAGGTGGGTATCCATGCAACTCTATGTCCATATTTTAGGTAAGGCTAGTCACAATGGGGAGTAACATAGAGTAGTAACATACACATTTTTCTAGACTATGTTACTACCTCCACAATGGGTAGTAACATAAAAGTGGTGTCATGCAAAGGTGTATTTATTAGCTTGTAGACTCATGTTGCATTGGGAGGTGTGATGTTACGGTAACTAGCTGAAGAAAAGTTAATGCCATTTTCTGATGGTGATAAATGTGCACACGAAGTAAATGTTGATAAATGATTTTTGATAAGTGAAGGAATAATATTTTAAAATCGGAATGTCCAAGAGTAAATTGTACTTTTATCTGTGTTTAATATTGCAAATGTCACAGGGGAATGCCAAAATTCATAGTGCAACAAATGAAAGAGCTGGGTGCGGAAGTGTGTTATCATGAATTCCTCCCTCATAACAAGCACTTTCATCCTCTCAAGTTCTTCACTTCCATGACAAACGATTTGGCAGCACATCCTAATGGTACCTACACGAACTCTGGAACAAATACAATTGGCATTATACGAGCTCCTAGGGGTGATGGAAAAGAAGCAATAGTATTGGTTACTCCTTATAATTCTCATAGAGTTCAGGCAAATGAAGTATTATCACTTGCGCTTGGTTTCTCTATCTTCTCCCTCTTAAGTCGAGCTGCGTGGCTGTCAAAGGATATTGTTTGGTTATCCGCAGACTCACAATTTGGAGAATACACTGCTGTCTCTGCATGGTTAAACCAATACCATAATCCTACATTTGTGGCCGGAGTTACACATAAACCTGATGGTATTGCAGGAAGGGCTGAATTTGAAGACTTTAAACGTGCTGGAACGATGGCTGCTGCTCTCATATTTAAAGTTGGGGAAAGCAGGAATTATGGTGATAGAGATAGTGTAACAATGTTTGCAGAGGCATCTAATGGCCAGATGCCAAACTTGGACCTCCTAAATGTGGTGCACTATTTAGCTGTCCACAGGCAAGGTTTCCGTGTGAACATCGAGAGGATTAGCTCTTTATTGACATCTGCATGGCTTAGGGTTATTGCTGAAGTAATTCAAACTCTTGGGAGTTTGTTGAGAAAAATAAATCCAGACTGGAAGCTTGATATTGCAGCCCCTGATTATGTGGAGGGCACCGCAAACCTTGCTAGCTCTATTTATAACCAGGTAATTGAACGGTGTAGTTTTCACTTTATCATGAACAACACTAACTTTTCAACTGTACTAATCACTTCTGTTGGCATTTGCTCAAGTAGGCTCTTGGAGTTCCCACCGGATCTCATGGCGCGTTCCGTGACTACCAAGTTGATGCAGTTTCTTTAGAATTTTCACCAACATTTTATCTCAGAAATGAGAATGCTAAATCTTCATTCCTTGTAAGGGGTGGAAGGTCAGTTCTTATTGGGTTATTTTCACGTTGTAATTATTGACATGTTGAATATTTTAGTTACACGAAATTTTTAAGATTAGTGTTCTTGGTTATCAGAGACAAAATAACTTGCCGCTGATAGCTGTAACAGTTTACTATGGATGTTAAGACTAGGCTTGCTGAGAAACTTATTCTCTTAATAAGCTTATTGTGTTGAAAAGCTTCATTTCCAGTTTTCAGCAAAATATGCCTTCTCTACTCTTTGTAAAGCACATGCTTAAAACATAGTTTCTGCTGATTTCACCTGATAATTTTTTTACTTGCTGCTTTTGGTTCAGGTTAATTGAAGGGGTGGTACGATCTGTGAATAACCTGCTTGAGAAGTTCCATCAATCCTTTTTCCTATATTTCCTTACGGCTCCAAGCAAGTTCATTTCGGTTGGTGTGTATATGATTCCTTTTGCACTGCTCCTGGCACCCCTCCCAATAGTTGCTGCTGCTCTTGCTGATGGGGGTAAAACTGAAGGGAAATCAATGAATGACCGTGATATGAAGAGTGGTGCTGATATTCTGCATATTGAGGGTGGATCATGGAAATGGCTTCCAGCTGCAAGAGTATTGCTTGTTATCCAAATTTGGGCAGTGATTGTTTCCCTACTACCATACTACATAAGTCAAATTGCCGATGGTACACCAACACAAAGTGCTGTGATTTGGGTGGTGCTCTCCATTGTCATGTTGATCGTCCTGTACACAATGTTTGGTTCACCATACTCTGCTGGTGTTGAATGGAAACTTCTAAAGGCCACGATGATCACTTCCATCTCAATAGGGCTGGGGCTGATGTCAATAATAAATTTTGCTACTGCTCAGCTTGGTTCCCTGATCGTGATCCCAATGTGCCTATTTTCTCGGCCCTTGAAAGCGCAGCTTGGTATGAGTTTCCTCCCACGGACAGTATTGTTGGCTTCAAATATATTTTTCGCCATCTTTGGTTTCCCTCCAGCCACATTGTTAATTATGAAAGGGCTTTCCAAGGGGTCCTGGACAGTTGACATTGGAGTGTTCTGGGTGTCCATGGAGTTCTTGTGGGAATGGAGTAGCGCCACATATCTTTACATATTTCTTGTCCATCTTCCTTGCTGGCTTTTGTGCATCCATGTGTTGGTGCATCCATGCCGTCAGGTGGGACCAAAGATTAAGCGGGAGTAAATTGTTTGACCCCAGGATTTGTTTGTAGGTTTAAATTCTTGAAAACAGTGTAACAGATGTCTCTATTTCTATGTTCTTTGGTTTGCCTTTTTTTCCAAAGAATTATTTGTTTTTCTACGATTGAGAGGACCTACGGCACGTGGGAAAAAATTGGTCTTTGTCAGCTCTGTAAAATCAATGTGAAAAACTGACTTCGTGGGAATTGTTGTGCACAGTAGGCAATGTGAAAAAAAGAGGTATACCTATTTATCCATTTCTTTGCAGGAAACGTGTAATAGTAACTTTAGTTGAATTTTCATAGGTTATCATTTCGTAGCATTCTCTGATATGTAGGAAAAAAGACAAGAGGCATACCTATTTATCCTTTTCATAGCATTCTCTACGTTGATGATTCTTTTTCTGATTTTTTGAATATGAATAAACATACAAAATCACTTTCGAACAAAGGGTTGAATTCAGGTGGAGCGTTTAAAAAAGTTTAGGGTTTAATTCAAACAGTTTCGCACATAAAGGATGTCCCCATACCAAAATTGAAAGGAGCATTTTATTAACAAAGTCTGCACTTGTCATCGCAAAAGCAAGGGATTGTCTAACGCCTATAGTGTCGACTAAGGCCGGTGCTAGTGGGGGCGGGAGAGCGGGCGGTACTGCCCGGCGCGGGGCGAGAGGGTGACGGTAGCGAGGCGGGACGACAGCGGCGGGCGGTGGATCCGTCGCCCGGCGGTAGCGGGCGCTACCGCCCCGCTGTCGCTCGCGTTGGCGGCGGTAGGTGGGCGAGGAGGAGGCGGGAGCGGGGCGACGCGCTGGCGGGGTGGGACGAGAGCGAGGCGATAGGCCGGCGGGGCAACAGCTAGTTGACGTGGCGAGCGAAGGAATGGAGAGTGATATGATCTATGCATTCGAGGCGGAGTATGAGGAGGCGATGCTCAACCTCGAGGCGGAGTCAAGCCAGACGCGACGCCATCGAGAGTACATCAGGCTTGATCGTTTGGTGCCCACGATCGGCTCTAGGACGACTACTTCGCCGACAACTGTACTTATCCTCCGAACTTCTTTCGGCGAAGGTATCGGATGAGACGACACCTTTTTCTACGCATTGTGGATAGATTAGGCGAATACTCTCCGTATTTCACCCAAAGAGTTGATGCTCTCAACCGTCCTGTTTTTTCTCCCCTACAAAGTGTACTGCGGCTTTGCGCTTATTAGCTTATGGAGCCGCTGCAGATACGATAGATGAGTGGTTTAAGCTAGCTAGACAAACTTTATCAGAATGTCTAGAGAGATTCTGTGAAGGCATCATTCATTGTTACGGGGATGAGTTTTGCCGTCGACCAAATGTCGCGATACTCAACGTCTACTAGCGAAAGCCGAGGAGCGTGGCTTTCCGGGCATGCTAGGGAGCATCGATTGCATGCATTGGCAGTGGAGGAACTGCCCAGTTGCGCATGCCGGTCAATTCACAAGGGGAGACATCAAACACCCTACCATAATCTTAGAAGCCGTTGCGTCGTATGATCGTTGGATCTGGCATGCCTTTTTTGGAGTGGCCGGGTCCAACAACGACATCAATGTACTCAATCAGTCGTCGTTGTTCACTGATGTGCTTAGGGGAGAAGCACCCATAGTGAACTTCACGGTGAATGGACACGAGTACACCAGGGGTTACTACTTTGCCGACGACATCTACCCCTCCTGGCCGGTGTTCATGAAAGGTGTTACTCTTCCACAAAGTGAAAAGCATCGGCTATTCACTACTGCTCAATCAGCTTGGCGCAAAAATGTCGAGTGTACCTTTGGAGTGCTCAAGTCTAGTCTAGGTTCAACATTATAGCAGTTCCGGGACGCTCCTACACGAAGCGTACTCTTGGGTTGATCATGCGTGCATGTGTCATTCTGCACAACATGATCATCGACGATGAGCGTGGTACCAATTTGGACGACATCTATGAGACAGTTGATTCCAATGTCGGCCCGGCGATACACAACAATGCACCACCAAGCCTAGCAGTCAGGATTCATATGGACACCGAAATGGGGGACTCACCGATGTATACATAGCTCCAGCAAGATTTGATTGAGCATGTGTGGGCAAATAGTAATGCCTAGATTATGTAATTTTTCAAATTTTTATGTAATATTTTTTATTTATATGTAATTTTTATTTATAATGTAATCGGTAACATTTTTAGTTGAATAAAATAATTTTCTTGCATTATTTTGAATGTCTAAACAAAAGCGAGTGAAATAACTTAATCTGAAAAAGAAATGCTGATGTGGATGAGAGAGAAGTGAGAGATTGCACTAGAGCCCGTGCATTGGCACCGTGGGGTGAGAGCAGTGGCGGCGCCATAAGGGGGTCGAGGCGGGTCAATTGACCCGGCTCCCCTCGACGCAGAACAAAAATCGCTAGCACGTTCGTTCCCCACTCGACCCAGCTCTCGCTCGAGAAAAAAAAAAAGTATCGCTAGAGGCTACCCTGTCCCGACCTGGCGAACCCGACCTAACGCATCGCGCGCCCCCGTCAGATCGCCGCGCGCCGCCACCGCCGCCCGGCCATCCCCACGCGGCCCCACCCCGCCCGGCGGCCGGCCATCCCCGCGCGGGCCGCGCTCTACGCGGCGCCCGCCGCCCGGCCATCTGCGTGCGCGGCGCCAAGGCCATCTCGGCGCCGGACGCGCCCAGCCGTCCTCTTCGTCTCTGCGCCGTCTCGCGTCCAGGAAGGCAGGAAGGGAGCCAATCATCTGTGCGCCCGGCCGCCGGCCATCCTCTTCGTCGCTGCGAGCCGTCCGGCCGTCTCTGCGAGCGCCGGCCATCCTCTTCGTCTCTGCGAGCCGTCCGGCCGTCTCTGCGAGCGCCGTCCCAGCTGGCTTTGATGGACTCCGGTGAAGATGCCGAGTTGGCCGAGTGGATATGGGCGGAGGAGGAAGAAGAAGCCGCAGCTCTCGCCAGAATTCAGAAAAGGGCACGGCATGAGCAGGTTGCTGTCCCTTTTCTCTTTGTATTGCAGATTTCTGTTTTAGTTTTTGTGGCTAATTGTGTAGTGCTGGCCAGAAATATTGATTTTGATTACAATGTTATGTAGGTCACTCAACAAGCAAATGTTGCTGAAATATTTGATCTATCAAATGTCGTTGCCGATCCTGGACTTCGGAGACCAATTGATGAATATGGTACTCCTGAAATTAGAGATAAAATGAGATGGGCATATTTGTCAAGAGGCCGTAATCGATTAGTTGGGCATGATTTTCCCAAAACAAAATTTGGTCCGAGTTGGCGGTCGTTTCTAGATGCATGGTATACCAAATATGATTGGTTAGAATATAGTGTGGAAAAGGATGCTGCATATTGTTTCCATTGTTTTCTATTTAAATCTTCAACCAATAGTTCACACTTTGGATATGATGTTTTCACGAAGACGGGGTTTAAAAATTGGAAGAAAGCATCAGAGAATTTCACCTCTCATATAGGTGGACCAAATAGCATTCACAACAATGCTAGACTTAGTTGTGAAGATTTCAAAAATAAAAAGCAAAGTGTGGCATATGCTATTGTTTGTCATGAAGAACAATTGCATATTGATTATGAAATTCGTTTGAGGGCTGTTGTGGATGTTGTTAGATTTCTACTTGAACAAGGTCTAGCTTTTCGTGGCCATGACGAGTCTAGCACTTCCTTGAACAAGGGCAATTTCCGCGAGTTGTTAGATTGGTATGGGGCAAGATGCAAGGATGTAGCTAATGTGATTAATGAGAATGCTCCTGGCAATTGTCAATTGACATCTCGTGAGATCCAACTAGATATAGCAAAAGCATGTGCAGAAGAGACTACACAAGTCATAATGAGTGAGCTTGGAAATGCCTCTTTCTCTCTACTTGTTGACGAGTCTCGTGATGTATCGGTTAAAGAACAAATGGCTGTTATCTTGAGGTTAGTCATTTGCTTATTTATTATAATCTCTACTCACTTACTGTAATCTTATATGTTCCTTTCTTATTGTGTGTAGGTTTGTGAACAAAAAAGGAGAGATCACGGAAAGATTGCTCGGTGTTGAGCATGTTCTTGATACTACATCGGCTTCTTTGAAAAGATATTTAGATGCAATGTTTGTTCAACATAATTTGTCCATGTCAAGATTAAGAGGACAAGGATATGATGGTGCATCTAATATGCGTGGGGAGCTACATGGTTTAAAAACATTGGTATTGGCAGACAATCCTCGTGCTTTTTATGTGCATTGCTTTGCCCACCAACTTCAATTGGTGGTTGTGGCTGTTGTGAAAGGACTTCTACCAATAGGTCACTTCTTTGGTCACTTAAACAAGATTGTCAGTATGGTTAGTTCTTTGGTCTTTACATAGTTCCAAATAGTTGTCAATTCTTTACATATTTCAATTCTAATTTTTTATGCACATTTCTTATAGGTGAGTGCTTCTTGTAAGAAGAAAGATGTATTGTTGCAATTGCATCATGACCGTTTGGTAGCACAACTAGAGAGTGGGGAGATCTCATCTGGAAGAGGCCAAAATCAAGAGACAAGTTTAGCAAGACCAGGGGATACTCGTTGGGGATCACACCACAAAACTCTAATTCGGATTAAGAATATGTGGGATTCAATCGTTGAAGTGCTATGCAGTGTTTCTCATGATGGGACAGATTCCGAGGAGAGAGGTTTGGCTTCAGGTTATATGATATACATGGAAAGCTTTGAATTTGTTATTATCTTGCATTTGATGCTTCGAGTGCTTGGTTTAACAAATGCTTTGTCACAAGCATTGCAATCCAAGGATCAGAACATAGTGAGCGCTATGAATATGATTCTCTCAGTTAAAAGTCTATTGCAGAAATTGAGAGATGATGGATGGGAGCCTCTATTGCTTGCTGCTACTAACTTTTGTGGTGGAAGAAACATTATTGTACCGAACATGGATGATAACATTCTGGCTAGGGGTTATTCAAGGAGCTCACGGAAGATGGTTACTAGCTACCATCATTACAAGGTACAACTCTTTAATGAGGTTCTTGATAGAAACATAAGTGAGATGAATCATAGATTTTCTGAAACTTCTACACGCCTATTATTGTGCACTGCATGCCTTGATCCTAGAGACTCATTTGCCAGTTTTGATAATGCTAAGCTAGTTGAGCTTGCAACTATGTACTCTGTTGATTTCACTTCACATGATTGCTATCTCTTGGTTGATGAACTGGACATATATGTTGATGTGATGAAGAGAAGTGCTGAATTCATAGCTTGTGATAGTCTGAGTGATCTTGCTCTCAAGTTGGTTCAGAAGAGACAACATTTGACATTTCCATTGGTCTATCGCCTTATTACACTTGTGTTGACATTACCTGTGGCAACAGCATCAGTTGAAAGAGTTTTCTCGGCCATGAATATTATAAAGACGAATCTTCGAAACAGGATAGGAGATGATTGGCTCAATAATTTGATGATTTGCTATGTTGAGAAAGAGATATTTGCAAAGATTGATGTCAAGAAGATTATGTTACGCTTCCATTCCTACAACGACCGTAGAGGTCATCTTCCTCGACACTTTCGTCTTGCCAACATGGATTCAAGCTAATGGTACTATCTTCTTATCAAAATGTAATTTTTTATGTAGGTTCATTCTTCTTTGTAGTCAGTTTGTACTTGTGCTTCATGAAATATGAAATTGAATCTGTTTGAACCTTTTTTTGTGTACAATTATGGATACATGTGTTGTCAAAAAAAAAAATCGCCGCACCGGTGGTGCCATAGCCAAATATCACCAGTCATAAACCATATGCAACTCTGACCAGCACGAATCACGGTGCAAAATTCACTGACTATTTTTCTCAGTTGCATGTTACAACTCGTGTGCAACTCTTGGAACCAGCAGTCAGAAACCATATGCAACTCTCAGACCAATACTGGTTTAGTAGTTTTACCGATTTACATATCGATAAGAGATTCCATTAATTAGTTAATTGTCAGGCGACTTCAAATTAACAAAACCACAATACTAGCTCTACACCTCTGTTTTCATTTAATTGGTTAAAAGGTTAACGCTTCTTCCTGTAGTGGCCATCCTAAAAAGCGTAAACTTGAGAAACTTTACCACCTCTGCTGAGCGATCATCTTATGCATCAGCTCCTGGTTTTCTCCAAGTCGACCGAACAAAACGGAAGTTGGGTATAACATAAGACAGCTAGAGTATAATATCTGAAGTACGATCTTGTACAGCTAATGTATGCCAAAACAAGGTTACAATGACCAGGAAAGTCAACAGATTTCAATAGAACACAGTAGACCGACCATTTTAGCAGTGCGCTAGCACTAGGACCACAGCTACAAGTCTATATCAGGCCTTGGCGCTGCAGGTCAGTGTAAGTCTTTCTGTTGTAGATGTTGCCATCGGTGTCCTCGTACTCTTCTTCCAAGTCTGGCCGCCACTTGTTCAGCCCTTGCTTTGCTTGTATTCTGTCCCAGAGCGCTTTCGCCTCCTGCCAAACACGAATTAGAGATGTCAAACCACTCCGTGGGCAAACAAATGACTAAAACATAAATGACAGACTTGCATATCCCGCTATATCCCATGTCAATATCTAGCAAGGTCAAACTATGGAAGGCATTGTTTACATATACAATTCAACAAGCAAATAAGCCAACTAAACAGGAAAATTCTGTAAAGCAAAATGAAACCCAACATAAATCTGGTTTACAACTAAATCGATTAAGCAGGCAAAATTAAGTAAAGCAAAGAAAGCCAACATAAAATCTTTTATCAGATAAACTATTAAATTTTTAAGACATATAATTTGTGGGTCTTATAATGCTTGCGTGGAAATTTAGTGACACTTTTCCCTCTTTTCCACTCATTTATATTCTTTCTTGCTACAGCCTTCACATTACTGTTTAATCCAACATTACGAAGTTTGTAAAATGTGAAGCACGCAAAAGGCATGACTATACATTTAAAGAATTTTAACCAAGTTATATGCACTCACAATGTACATTAACCAGAGCCCAGGATAATTTGCAAACTTCCCACTCAAAGAACCATAATGCAAGCAAGAATCATATCAACGCAGACAAAAGAAGATGGTGGTATACCTCGATGGATGTAATCTCATTGAAGTTCTTGGTATTAGGAATACCAAGGCATCTCATGCCATGCTGGTGGCGCCACTCCTTAAAATGGCGCTCATAAGCCCTTCGCCCCCAGTAACTGTGGTTGCCACAT
Organism: Alopecurus myosuroides; assembly: GCA_028641055.1. Lineage (NCBI taxonomy): Eukaryota > Viridiplantae > Streptophyta > Magnoliopsida > Poales > Poaceae > Alopecurus > Alopecurus myosuroides. The sequence continues at coordinate 247,363,822 of CM054058.1, forward strand.
ATCTCACACTTGAATTCCTGATGAAAAATTGTTGCAGTTAAAACATGAGTGCTCTAGTACCAAACATGCTTGTGAAGTCTGGGCACATTAATAGCAAGGACATCATTTATGTTCAAGTTCAGTCTAATACTCAAAGGCAAAACATGTAAGTGAAGACAAAATAAAACAGTGATGGGATAAATGAAATTTAATTAAGGAGTTAACTGTTAACGACAAGACTGGCAAGTGGTTACCTGACCAAGACCATGAAGCTTATAGAGCCAATAAGGGATAGGTTTTCCGTCCCAACCCATGGGTAACTTGAGAGGGTTGTAGATTTGTTGGTCTTCGTCATCACTTTCACTATCAGCCTGTACTTCTTCCTATAAAAAAATACAGAAGACAACAGTTCAGAAAAAAAAATCATAAACAGAACATAAGATTAGTTGCTGATCAAGGGAGAAGCTAAGTAAGTACCTCTTCTCGTTCTGCTTCCATTTCTTCATATGTCAAAGTCAGTTTCTTCTCCGCATTTTCCTTTGTTCTTACAATGACCTGCACAAAAGATGAACATAAATTCTATTAAGACATGAGCGCCAGGTTAAATTCAAAATAGAGTAATAGACATAAAGTTGTAACACTCAATGCTGAATAGAAGTCCTAGCAACAATGAGGAAACTTAACCTCAAGAAAAGTAATAAACTAGAATCCCATACACATTGGAATACTGGCTCTGAATCTAGCTAACGTGTAGTGCTAGTGTGGTTGGAGCTTTTGGTTCACCATCCACAATACTTTGGATTGGTGACAGCAGCAACCGGGAAACAACTTTGGCTATTCATGATACGTGTTTGATGTTTAATCATTTTGCTCAACTGCTGACATTTTTTACACAGTATTCTGAGGGGCTATTTTAGATATATTCTAAACTGTAGAGCATCTCAGGTATGTTCGAGTGGTATAGCCTAACCCTTTGGGTACAAGTTCTCTTTGACGAGTTATACTGTTGGATTTTTACGAGTTGCCCCAGAGTTGGTATGACTTCGATCATTTGCCTGCATTGGCCTGACTGCATTTGAAATGCAAGTTGAGCTGTTTGATGATTTGACAAAGGGCTTTTCCTCAGAGAGAGAGAGAGAGAGAGAGAGAGGATCATCAGATGTCAGCTTGGTAAAATGATCAAAGGCAGTCAACTTCACAGAAAATCATAAAGATCCCAAAGAAACTTAACCTGAGACAAGGCTAATCCTCACTAAACAGGCATGATCATGTCTAACTTAACAATGCTGAAATGGGTGAATTTTTTTTTACTGCACATGTTATTGCACCCAGATAAGAAAGAACAGCTGACCTCGTCGAGAATCTCACACAGACGCCTCATCTTTACTTCAATCAAAGCAATTTCCTTCTTCAAATCATCCTTAGAATTGTTGCCATTAGAAGGCACGTTTGAGACAGAACTACGTGAACCTTTCACGAAATGCTTACGGTCCAATTGTTCCAACGGTGTATGCTGCAAAATATTGATCAAAAGCAAATTAACAATCGAAAATAGCCATGAAAAAAGGAAGCATAGATAACAATAGTGTTTAATGGTCACCTTCAGCAAGAAAAGTCGCTCCGCACGCTGTTGAACAGTGCCACCAGCTTTCAGTCCACGAGCAGCTAAAGCCTGACAAGTGTGTAGTTAAATAAATAGAAAGCCAAGTGAAGGATGAAACTAAATAGAATGCTCACTAATAATACTATGTTACAAGATCAAACCTCTTTCAACTTCTCTGGACCAAGCTCTGCAAGTTCTTCAACGGAGCTATAGTAATCAAGGTCTACTTCAGAGTCTTGCATCACAGATTCTTTTTCTGTGACCTTATTCTCCCATCCAGGTACTTCACCATTGGTCCACTGTTCTTCAAACTCATTTTCCAACTGCGCAGGTGTAGATAAGATTTGCTTGTTAGTTTTTACTTATCATGCTGAAGTGTTAACCTGTCTGCGGATGTAGTAGTTCTATGTTAAAATTTTATTGTCAACCCCACCACAAGCAACACCAAAAGTAGACATAACTGTGAGGCATCAGGATTAAGAAACCCTTGCAAGTAAACAAGAGGGTCTTAAGTGAGTACGTCGGCGGATAAGCAGGTGGGAGCACAGAAGGAAGACAAGATACTACAATGTAAAAGAAATCGACCTTTGTAAAAATCTTCTGAAGATCTTGCAATGGCTCTGTGCGACGCAGAAATTTTGTCAGATATTCCAAAATATGCTCCAAATATTCTTTGTATTGCCTGCCAAAGAAAACAAACTGGAAGATAAATAACATTTACAGAAATGTATGATATCAAACAAATTTTGGGTATGTTAAATGATTAAATTTTGGCTAATCATGTGTACTTGAAACATATCTCATTACAACCCCACCACATTCTAGTTGTTTCTGCTAAGTTTCCTCTCACTTCCAAAAGGGTGTCCATTCAGGTTGTTAGGTAAATATGGTCTGCTAGTCCAGTCAATAGGTAATAGAGAACATACAGTTTGTTATAAGTAACGAACTGTTTCGGTATAGCAATTTAATGAATTTTATGTGAATTCTGGAAACAAAATGCCACCTTTGTAACACTACAGCAAATGAGACTAAGCAATGAACGAACATACAAGAAATACGACTACAGTCTAAACTCTACGAAGCAGTGAAGTAATGAAAAAGAAGTCCAAAGCCACTGCCTCTGTCATGTGCACAAACAGGACATAAACTGACACTGTTTGGCCATCACATTACATCAACCAAGAAGCGCGAACGCGACACATCGTTCCATTGTACACGGCCTTGGGTGCACACAGGAAAGAGCACGATCCTGCCCACTCACAGTCCCACCAACTGCCTCATTCCAAACTAAATTATGTGAATAGTGTCCATGGCACCACGATGTCCGGGGTCACACTTGCACCTCAAGTTCCAGCCCGACCTAGTACATCATCCACGCTTGCTTCAACCCCCAACAGCATATACCACGCCACTTCATACCGATGTGATGTGGTAATGCCTTACAGCAGGCATGCGACCCAGCCAATGGCTCTGTACTGTATCAGTAGTTCGAACCAGAACAGGAGAGGGCCATCCTAGAGTTGTATAAATCGCAATTCTAGACTGATGCCAGATAGATAGGTTCGCATCAGGTTAGGATTAGAGGAGACTGACCAGTTCGCTTATTAAGTTTGGTCAAGAAGTGACTACCATAGTCCTAATCACCACCAATAGAAAACAAAGAATATATCTAACATTCATGTGACATTTTAAGAGAAGCTCGTGCCAGGAGACATGTCCTTGGTCTTAGAGAAAATGCTGATAGCATACCTGGTAGCTTTTAGACTATGTGTGATCTTCTCGGTCTGAGAAAAAGTGCCAACATATGCCGAGTATTCCATGAGCGACCCAAACTTGGAATTTATGAACTCATTGTAGAGCTCATGCAAATCCAGGTACCGACCAAATCCTTCCTATCAAAATACAAAAAATATAATCAGCACAACTGAAAGCAACTGCGATAAGACAGCATATAAAATATCAACAGCAGCAATGGGGTGAACATGCAATATGAATCTGGCAGGATTAGAACTAAATGATAATGCAAATCATACAAGAATGGTACAGAAAATGATTCTCAAGTTATCATGCTCCATCATAGTATCTTGTCATTAACCTAAATCTTACCATACATAGCACCATGATCCTACAAGAGGAATCAAACAACCCTGCAGAAATTAAAGTACACGTATCACAATGGAGATACCCTCGAGTTCAATACTACTGTAGTAAGAAGGAATACATGCGCACTAGTGGACTCTGCAAAGTTTTTAGCACACAAATTTCGTTGATGATTTACATAACATGAAGACTTATTGAAGCACGAAGCAGGACTAGATAGATAAATTCAGACGAAGAGAGAAAGATTAGGTTTCCATGCATTTAACTTCTAAAAGGAATGCATAAACATAAGTACATATACCACAGGAAATATGCATATGTACATTGAGATAATGAAGATAACTGTACGCAAGTAATAAGGATCAGATTAACCACATATGGCTTAGGATAAAACAGTGCACATATCATCTAAGGCAGGATTACAAGGTGAAAATTGTACTTAGTGAGTACCTCGCCAGAAAATTCAATTGTCGGTTCCTTCTTTAGAAGCTCTTCATGATCGTCAGTTTCACTGACAAAGCGAGCGGAGTGATTCCTCCTATGGGATTCACGGATCTGCAAGCATGCGCCAAAGTTTAAATAAGAAAATCACGGCAAAAGAAGAAAGAGTACAAGGCCGTGTTTTCCAACGAAACTGTTTCTTTTTAAATTTGCATCACATACGTCGACTAGATGGTGATGGTTGGGATGAAGTGCAGGATCAACATGGTGTAAAGTAACTGGAAAACTCACCAGTATGTATGTAGTTTAATTCTCAAGGATCACTAGAAAACTTGGCCTACTGATCTTGTTTTTCCTTTTTTTTAGCTTAACATGTATATGTAAGAAAAATAGAAAATGTATTACAAAATGATATGGTTCCCTATCATACAAATACGGGCATGCAAGTCCAGAGGTCAAATTACTAATAAGCATTAGCCACTAAAGGACAATAGCATGGAGTGTTTTTTGTCAGTAGATGGACTGCAGCATCTAGTGCTTCGCACGGAATATTTTTGTCAGCAGATAGATGGAGAGCAGCAGCTAGTGCTTGGCTACAGTATCGACAGTTACAACTGTTATGTCCAATGTTATGCCTAAGATACACCATGCACGCATTATCAGAAGTCATGCTAGCAACAATTGATCACTTACATCTTTGAGCCTATCATAGAACTTGTGGAAGAGATCATCTTGCACCGGAGCAGTCAAATCACTGGAGATCTCTGCCTTCCTAGCACCGTCCTTGTCTTCATAGATTTCCACCTATGATAACAGTCACAATAGCAAAATTACTTTAAAATAAAGTCAACAGACGATTCCCAAACTGCACTTCACTCACAACTGAAGGGGGAAACGGCAGCACAAGAATAAGGTGTACAACATCTAAATATTTTATCTACCGTGGCGCTTATTTTAGCAAAAAAAAATAAAGCAGAAAAATCAACCGCCAAGCCCAAACTGGGATTTCAACATAACTAGCATGAGTGAACCAATGCTCAACCATAAGAAGTGGATCTCCCAAGTCCAGGGCTACTGCAGGCCATCATAAGGCACTCAATTCACCGGGACACTGGATACCGCAAGTATTGAGCAGAACCAAACCTGGCTATTCTTTTGAGAAGAAAAGGCCTCGTGGGCTCATGGCCCTGCTTTAAACCAAACCTAACTATAGAAAGCAGAGATGCGACACCGCCAATCTCTGACGGCACCAGGTCAGGCATGACTAGGAAGCTAGAGTCACTAATTCAAGCGCAGAAACCCTAGAGAGTGGGATGTCGGGCTTACGAGCTTGTCAGAAGTGGTGACGATGGTGTCGATGATGTCGCGGACACGGTGGGACTGGAAGAGGCGGTCGCGCGCGTTGGCGGGGTCGCGCTGCAGCTCGCGCACCGCCAGCCGCTCTAGCCGCTCCAGGTCCTCGTGCGCCGCCCGCGTGGCCTCCAGTACGGACGACGCCATCGCCGCCGCTTCAGCTAGGGCACCACGGTCCTCTCCTCGGCTGGTCCCCTTCTGGTACCAACAGATCCCGCGGGTTACGCCGCGCGGCAGAGTCGTGGCTAGGGTTTTGGGATTTCGCGGTCGGGACTCCGGAGGGGAGGACGAGCGGAACGGCTGGGTGAGGTGAGGTCGCGCGAGTCTTTGGGCCAAGGAAAGAGAAGCTCGGCTGTTATGGACAAATACGGCGGCTTCTAGGCCGTGTTAGGTAAAAGTTCCGATCCAGAATTCCAGATCCGGTGTTAGGCGTCGGGGATCCTATTCAGCGCCTAACGCGTCCGTTGACGAGCCGACGCCAACAGCGATCCCTCCTGGGCCGGGCCAGTAACGCAGTCTGTGCGCTCGGGTCGCTGGTCGCTGTGCCTATTTTTCTTTTTCATTTGCCCAATACCCGGCAAGGCTAGCTTACGGTCACTCGAGCCCCCGGTCAAATTTCCGACTCCCGTCGAAACGGAGTGCATAGGAAAGGAGGCTTGCGGGCGCTAGAAAGCAGACAGAACTGGACCACAACAACCTCCATCTCCCTGTCGTCGGCACTGGCCAAACCGTCGGCCACCGCCACCCTGCCCTGCCCAAATTCCCTCCTCTGCCGGTCCACCGCTGCCCTGGCCCTCCCTCTAACTCCACTCCATCCCCTCCTTTCCCGGCGTCAGTGACCATCTTGCACCCTCAAAGTTAAGTTACTTCCGAGCCTCCGCCGGCGCAACCGCGGCTAGCCTCGTCGGCCTCGTTTTCGGCTCGGTCATGGCTCACCAGAGCCTTCTTCGTTGCGGCCAGCTGTGGCGTCGCTGACTCCGTTGGCCACCTCCGCTCGTATATCTGTTTGGGCTCCTACTCAAAATATGGATGGAGATTGGGGAGAAATTAAGAAGATAGAGGGAAAAAACCAAATGGCCGTCCATGGGGAAGCGAAGTGCGAAAGAAGAAGAAGATAAGAAGACCAGATGTCCGTGGGCCCCACGTCATACCTCACGAGCGGTCACACCGTGCCCACGGTCACCCGTGTTGGAGTCGATGTCGTCTTTACGCTAGTTAGGAAAGAAACGTTCCAGATTTTCTGCTAATTTTGAGTTTTTTAAATAAAGAAGTTCTAGATTTTTTAATTTTCACTAGAGAAACAATTTGATTCTCTGTAGTTTTAGAACTTTGTTAAAAGTTTGAATTTTCAAATCTGAACAGTTTTAAATCCGAATCTGTTTAAAATCTAACCATTTTCATAACCTAAATATTTTAAAATTTTAAAAACCTTAACATTTTTAATTTGAACATTTCCAGAGAACAAAAAATAGAAAAACAAACGGTTATATGAAAAATAACCCTACAACCGAACACAAAAAAAAACAGATGGAAGCTTCGAGATGCTTCCCAAACCGCAAAACAATGGAGGTACAAATACAAGTTGGGTCGACCCATTTGCGGAATAAAGGTCCCGGGAAGGTACGCATTGAGCCTCTAATGACGCTATACACATCAAATAGGGATTGTCGGTGTCGCTAGGGATACATGTTTTTTTTTTGAGAAAACACCGTAACTTTATTCATACTCGCAACAGTTACAGGTACACCATTTGGATTTATTATCCAATAAATTACAAAGTAGTTCCAATGACTAAGAATTACAATGAAATCTCTTGGTGGCATCTTCTCCATGGTATCAGTCTTCGCAAGACGAAATTCTTCCACGACTTCTAGTAAATAAACTTGGAGCAACAACGTTGTCACTTGTTGACCAGCACAAACTTGATTACCGATAAATATTTCTGAAAGCCCCGTGAATCGCCCATCCAAGAAGATGAGAAGCCATGAGCAATGAACGTAGTTGGGCCGAGGATGATCCTCTAGAAGTGCAGGTCGTTGAACCACAAAATCTTCACTATAATATCGAAGAAAGATTACAACTCCACAAAACATCAAACCAACAAAAGTAACAAGACATGATAACCTAAACTCAACGGATCTGAATAATCCGATATGTGAGGACATAGATTTCTTTAGTCTCATTAGACGAATCAGAGCAACTTTATTCGTAAAACACCAAGATCCACTAGACGCTGACGAAGAACAGAGAACTTTGAAATATCTGAGACCCCCCCCTCCCCCCTCAGCGCCAAGATGGTGGCCGAAGGTGAGGGGACCAAGGAAATCTCCGACGGCGGCTTCTCTTCTTCAAACCCTAAATCGTAGACACGCAACGGCTAGTCCATCTTTTTTGGGGGGACGCATGAATGTTCAGTTCAGCTCCACCGAATCCGCTGGGCTGGCAACCCAAGTAGCCAACCCGGCCTGTCCGGCATGCTGCTTAGCCTGGGCTAGATTTGGCATGTTACGACTGAGTGTCGGAAGGCATGGTCGAGGGGAATAGAGGCCTGCTAGTTTGCTCGTTCTTCGTCACTACGATGTACCACAACAAATTTATTGGTTCTTCCAAATTTATTCATCGGGGCGCCTTATTCACTCACCCCCGCCTCGCGCAAAACATCAATGGCTTTAGGTTTTTATCTTCGCCCCTACAAACATTGATCCTTTCAGCCGACAGTCGTCGATCGGAGAAGATTGCCCCGCTTACCTGCTGGATCGCCATTAAGTTCGCACGAGCTTGTACCTCTCTCTCTTGAACGCGACGAGGGTGTGGCTCCGAAGAAACGGCTGATCTGATTCGGTTCCTCGTGGGCCAAACGTTTGACTGATTTACGGTTAGTGCGTGCCAAAATTACGGTATGGCACAAACAATCGAATTGGCGCCCTAAAAAAGCCTACATTGACATAATTCGAGCAAGCCGTATAGGTGAATTTTGTTGTGATATACTAGCTGTCGTCCGCCCTGCATGCTCGCAGCTAGTTTCTGCTTTTACGCCGTGCTATCCGAACTAGTCGTCCTCTACCTCTACGCCTACGCGCGCGATCCATCTGGCTGGCCAGTGTGTTTTCAAATGCGGCGCGACGGCGGGTGGGTGGGGAAGAAAGAAGCACACGCATCGGTGGGCGCGCGGGACGAGGGGACGCGAGCGCCAGTGCGCAGCAGCGCCCTTTGGCACTGGCATGGGTCGCTCAGCCTTCCAGTCGCGTCGGCGGCCGGGTCTTCTCCTTTGCATCATCTGCTTGGCGCCCATAAACTACGGTTCCGTCAGTCTCCTCCTTGATCTGCCTACTCTGATGTGGAAAGGAAGTCAGGGTGCAAAAGCAAGAAACGGTGATGCTGACTGATGCAACGGGAGTAACGAGATCGAATGTTGATCCCCGTGGGCGGCTGCGCTCTTGGGTAAAAGTATACACAAGGAAACGCATTTGTACATTGCAAGTCTCGGCATCCATCCATTCATCGGTCCCAATTAGCTTGCGCTCCAAGCAAATTGTCCTTCTTGGATCACATCACACCTAGACCTAGCGGAGTATTATCTAGGTCTCCAGGCTCCATGCAAGGACACACTTGATGTACGTGGGGTGAGGATCTCTAGACCGTCATTTTGCACAATCATCAAGCCCACAAAATAGTACTGTACTACGTATACGTTGCGTGGTGGTACTAGAATGTGTTGAAACTCGGAAGACGTACGTAGCTTTATTCGAGTAAAACAATCCAACGTGCTCCCTCCGTCTCATATTAATTGTCACAAGTTTGGACAAAAGTGGATGTATCTAACACTAGAACATGTCTAGATACATCCACTTTTGTCCAAGTTTGAGACAATTATTTTAAGACGGAGGGAGTATTAATCGATAGCTCATGCTGTCTGCAGTTCAGTGGCAACGAGACCTTGGGCCAACTGTTTCAACTTCGGCACCGAGTCGATCTCTCATGAAGTTGGACGTGTGCCGGTCCCGGTGAAATAATTTACGCACAGTCAGATACAACGACGTGACGTTACATCTCATAAAAAGTTGAATTGGGGAATGATGTGGAGGGAGGTAGGCAGGTAAAATGGTTGCTCGACTTGTTTTGGTTGGTACCATGCATGTGAAGCTTCTCCATATGGACGAACTTTCCTGCGGGCATGTTGGTGACACGTCGTTTTTCTTTTCCGCCGGGAAGGACAGGTTGATGAATGGCGAAAAATCCGTTCCTCCTCGCACAGTCGCCCTCCCAGTGTCAAAATCGGAATCCCCATCCGTCGGCCCACCTTTTATCCCCCACGGATGCTCTCGTACGTGCCCACCTGCTACCCAGTCCGCTGACGGGGCCAACTCTCGCTGCCTCCTCTTCCAGCTTCAGCTAGCACACCGTTATTGCTCGCTGCAGCACACGGCCGGGAAACATTTCCTGTGTGCTGCTCTGGTTCAAGATCACACGACACGAAGACCCAGCTGCAGAAGCCATGCTTTCTTCTGACTCCCATAAGATAATCCCAACGCTGGAAAACTTTTCGTGCCGTACCGTGGCGTGACAAGACATAAACGACGCCGCGCGCACCGATGCAGATTTTCATCATGCGACGAGGCAAGCCGCCGGCGCGGACGCCGAAGAAGGAGAAAACAAAAGAGGAGCTGGACGCTGAATGGACCGATCGTGCATGCATGCGCATGCAGCCTAAGTCCTGGCTCTTGACCAGTAGAAAAATGGCAAGGCAACATCAACTTTGCTTTCCCAATTCCCATGTTGTTATATTCAAGAAAAGAACTTTGCTTTCCAGTTTCCTATGTCATCATGTGATGTGAGCTTCTCAATACACCTGAAAACATATCGATCATGTTTTAGCATTTTCTAGACAAAACGAACCTAAACATGTTTTCTAGATTTATATGCATTTTACACCAAAACATGTCTAAGCTTTTTTTGAAACCCCAAAACATGTCTAAGCTCCTTTTGTCTAGAAAATGCTAAAACATTTTACATTTTGATATGGAGGGAGTACTACTCTGCATTTGCAAGGAAGTTGAACATGTGGGTCCTGCCAGCTAGCTCGAAACCCAGCTGCGAGACCCGTTGTATGCATGCATGATTGGCGGTTTTCAGTTAGTTGGTTCATCATCGGCTCTTGTAGGTCTACATGGGGCAAGTCCGAACCAACCCGAGAAGGAATAATGAAAGCAGAGCACCAGGGGAATGTGGACTTGTTTGCTCATTAGGAAAAGAGAAGAGAGAGAGAAAGTGGACTTCATTGCATCGCATCGGTATGTAGACTTGTCTTCCGTCTGTATTGTACTGGTGCTAGACACCGACATGGATGGGGTAGTCGTGACCTCATGGGCTGTTTTTATTTTATTTTTCCTAGTATATTTTTTCTTTCCAAGTCAATCGTTTTGGTGCTATGATCGATCGACGTCATGAGATCCGATGGCTGTATGTGTTTTTGTTAGTGTATACTGTCCATTAGTTATTTATTTACGTGTGTATCTCTGCTGGTTGGACCTTGGCTGCCTCCAAAGGACGAAGAGGTCGTCGGGGCTACTCGTATAAACAAAAGCCGGAGAATCTTGTCCCTCACGTACTCGTCGAACATAGAACCTCCTCCTACAAAAATCATCTGTGTAATCTATAATTTAGTTGACAAAGCAAAGCAAGGGGAGTATATACTTTCGGGTAAAGACTCGATCGTCCGCAACTTGAGAACGTACTCTAAACAATACCGTAAAGTTTACATAACCGCTTTGCCTCGGCCACCCCAAATGAAACAAGATGCACTCCCCCTGTTTAATTTTGCCAACATGATGAAACCGGTATATTTTTCCTTAACCTCGCAATCTGGTGATTGCGGCCGCATGACTGATCCATACTGCTATTACTATATGCCTGCCAACCAGCCGTCCATTGGTACGACTTGGCTAGCTTAAGCAAAAAAAAAAAGATAAACGCAAAAAAAGTGGCATGGGCGAGAGTCGTGCTTGCCATTTGTAAAATGTAATCATTGTAATCAAGGCATGGCAGGAAATTATGAATGGCTCCAATGGAGGGCTAGCTGGGCAGGAAACCGAAGAAGCAAAGCAATAGAGTACATGTGGGACAAGCAAAGTCCAGCTCTTCTTTTCTTGTTGTTCATCTTGTGTGGATCGATGCCCCCAGATTGTCCACCAAGTTAGGTCGTTGCCCCCTCCCGTTTGCATCCGTGCAGCCGAAAGCCGCCGAGCATTCTGCATCTCTAAGCTAATGGCTGACGCGCGTATCTATCATCCTGCTGCTTCCGGCCGGTGGCCTGAAACCGAAAGGCGTCCATAACTAGCACCACATCGGAAGGTTCCTCTGGTGACTGCCTTTTCACGCCGAGGAAACGATACAGCGAGCGGCGCAGTTCCCTTATCACCTTATCACATACGGTAGGACTGGACTTATCAACGAACAGCTGAGCTGATGTACACGTCTTAACAGCTGATAAACCCATCTCACCAGATCAATTCGACCAGTCAGCACAGTGCTAGCGAAACGAGCGCCGTACAAGTGTTACAGTAAGCTCACTTTCAAGTGTCCACTTGGAATCTTTGCTATTCCAACAGAACAATTCCAAAATTAACATATGTTTCTGAATTTTTATTCGGTTTGGAGACATATAGAATGGTCTTTACACCGACCAGTGGGGTCATCAGAGGCCGAGCGCCTTGATTTCTTACTAGTGCATTCGGGAATCATGGCTTGGAGAGGGCAGGATGCATTTTCAAGTGCCAAGTGGGGATCAGATGCATCAACATCAGAGCATCAACGAACAGAAACCAAAGTAGGTGTAGACCCTAAAGTTTTCCCCGGACAAGATCTAGACTTGCCAGCCAGAGACTGAATAAATTCCTGCCGCAACAAGAAAAGGATCTCTGAATTTCAGTTAGCCATCCAAGTTTTGTTTTTCCTTCTTTCTTTTCTCTAAGTGCCACCTCACCTTGTCTTTGTGTGAAGGTGTCGAGAATAACTCAGGTTCTGAGGCTGAAACACGAGGCGATTAAGACCAAGACCGAAGCATCGATTCGTATGTGTGGATTCGAGACAACGAAGTGCTCCAGTGCGCATCTCTTTTGTTTATGGGGTCGGCCGGGGAGGCATTTTCTCGGGGTGTTGCTTTCCTCCACCTACTAGCTAGCACCTTACAAAGCTCGCTGTCTTTTCTCGTTAAAAAAAACGCTCTCTTTTCTCTAAATGAACATTGGAACATGGCATGGACCACGTTTGAAGAGAGGTTTAGAGATTATTCCTTTCTCATTTCAACTCATGCCAGAACAATCTATGTGTTTGCATGTCTGACACATTTCGCATTCTCAATTTTTATTTTCATATTTTTCGTCCAAAATTATTTTTGAAAAGATAGATATATATATGAATGAGGTGGGAGCGGCGGCGGAGAAGGAGATGGGTATGGTGGACCAAATCCCATGGCCCCATCAACCGCACATGCTCACCGGGCTCTTGCGCACCGGGGCATGCCGCACGTGCATGATTTTAGGAGACACATCCTTGGATAAATCCGACTCTCGCTCCTATGGCTGACCTAAGGTCTATCCGTGTTTCATATTTGTTGATGGACGTTGTATGTCATGTTTCTCACACGGAGGTGTCAAACAATTTTTTTTTGACTATGAGCTGTGTTGACATTAATTGTCTGGCTAGGGTGCACGCTTAAGTACCGAAGTATGGCGGGGCGTGGCAGGTGTCGGATGTTGTGCCGCACACATGTGAAATTTCAAGTATAGTGAATGATCATCCAAATCTAACTTCACTCTCCTTGCGCGTGACGACCCACGAGTATAGGGGGTGTATCGTAGTACTTTCGATAAATAAGAGTGTCGAACCCAACGAGAAGCAGAAGGTGTTGACAAACAGGTTGGATAGAGGATTCACTGTAAACACTAGCAAGCGGGTTTTTGCTTGTTTTGGATATAACAGATAAATAAAGTGCGAGTAAATAAAGTAGTGGTCCAATACTTTTGAGAGCAAAGGACAAGCCGGTTGTGTTACTTATGACTACCAAACGTTCTCGAGGACACATGAGAATTTCGTCAAGTGCTTTCGCTTCGTTACAGTTGATTAATATTCATTGGTTCGTGAAGTATTGTGTGGCTGAACCTATGCTAATGCACCGCCCAACTAGGACTAATACATACTTGTGATTATACCCCTCGTAAGCATCCGCAAATATAAGAAAGTAATTAAGATAAAACTAACCACAACCTTAAAACACCAGGATTCTACGCTCACTCGTGCATTGTTTTCCTAATGGGGGTTTAGGTTTCAGTCACTCCGGCAACCCCGCAATTAGTAGCCAAATACACAATGCATCCTCCTAGGCCCAAAAAGGTGAAGTATCATGTAGTCGACGTTCACATGACACCACTAGAAGAATAGCACCACAACTTAAATACCGACCCACGAGATATTACTTCAACATAACTTCACTACTAACATCATGACTTCTCCCATGTCCTCAAGAGCTAAACGAACTACTCACAAGACATCATATGGATCATAATCAGAGGTGATATAATGGATAATAACAATCTAGTCATAACGTGCTAACACCGATAAATCTCACAAGCATCAACTACTAACAAGTAATCTACACCGGGAGAGAGATCTAATGTAAAACAACGATAGAGTCCTCTAATTGTTACAACGGGATGACGGGATGATGAGGGTGATGGTGGTGGTGGTGATGATGATGATGATGACGATCTTGATGATGCCCGGAGCGATGACGGTGACGATGGCGATGATTTCCCCTCTCCGGAGAGGAATTTCCCCGACAGATTTCTCCCTGCTAGAGAGCTTTTCTCTCTCGGGTGTTTTCCGCCCTGAGTCGGTGGGAAAATAATTCTTCGATGATGGTTTGGGGCTTAGGGTTCCCTCGGGGTCAAGTACGTGAAAAATATCGACCAGAGATCGTCCAGGGTGGCCACACCACGTGGCGGTGCGGCCAAGGGAGGCGCCACCGCATGGTGTGGGCCCTGGTGGTCCCTCTCTGGCTCTCCTTGTGGCTGGCTCCCTCATGTGGACTTCTAAGACATCTCTGATGTCCCCCCTCTTCTTCTGATCTTCTGAAATAGGGTATCCTGACGGTGCTTTTTTCCATCAGATTTCTGGTCCCGGTGTTTATTCTCAAAAAATTATGAAACATGCAAAATAAGATAAAATAACATAAGTGATGCATCATAACATGAAATATATCGATGAATAACAGAAAATAAAAATATAAAACGGTGATGCAAAATGGACGTATCAACTCCCCCCAATCTTAGACCTCGCTTGTCCTCAAGCGAAACTGAACTCAGTAAACATGACCACATGTTTATGGAGTGAGGTGTCGATAAATAAAATACGGACAAGAGGCATCACATCTAACAAAGAACAAGACATTTTAGACAGCAAACTCCTCTCATATAATCAAACTTGAAACAAGTAGAGGAACAACAAAGGTGCAAAAGTAAATCAAAATTGGTAAAGGAAAACTTCGTTCTTGGTCAGAGAACAATTAACAGTGTACTTATCTTTCGATCGGAGTCTTTATACTAGAGCTATATTGCAGAGTTTATCATGCTCAATTATAACGGTCTCTTTGCAGACATTGGTAACTTTCAAAGTGGTATTCAAACAGATAAAAGCATTTGCAGAAACAAGGAGGAATAAAGAACATGATTGAGTAAATCAACTTGTAGCTGGATGAATCACAACAACTCAAATGCTTGCTTAAGACTGAAAAAGTAGGTTCATAGACTCAACATAAAGGTAAAAGATAGGCCCTTTGCAGAGGGAAGCATTGATCACTCATGTGCTAGAGCTTTTATTTTGTAAAACAGAGGTATAAAATGGTTGACACTCCTCCCAACCTTTCTTACACAAACCATAGCTAACCGAATCCTCGGGTGCCTGCCAACAATCATGAACCGTGGAGGAGTGTCTAAATTTTGAGAGGTGTATGTTTATGTCAACGAATGTCAAACAAAAAATACAGTACGTGGTATAGAAGGTCATCCCTCTCTCTCTTTTGTTTACGCAATTATGCTTTGACCGATAAATCATGGTCAAAAATAGTGAAGAGAATTTGTATTATTATTTGGGGCTGGGAACCCCGCTGTCAGCTCTTCTAGCATTTGGATAAGCGGATGAAGCCACTAGTCTAGGGTGTGAAATCCAATCAACAAGTGATATAAAGATTCTCTATTTGCGTCCTCATGAGCTAAAACAAGAGCACAAAATAGGTCTAATTTTGAAGGTTTAAAGGTAGCACACAAGCAATTTACTTGGAGTGGCTGTGAAATACCACATATAGGTAGGTATGGTGGACACAAATGGCAAGGTTTTGGGGCTCAAGGTTTAGATGCACGAGAAGCATTCCCTCTCAGTACATGTTTTTGGCTAGCAAGGTTGGGTAGCAAGCATAAGAATCGAAGTAAAACAAACAAAAACATATATGATAAAGCCAATCATGCAATCTTCTTGAAGGTGCAAACAAAAGATCATGGAATAATATATCTACATGCAACTCCCTCTTTTCTACTTAAGTCTCAACGAATTGTTGCTACTTACCAATGCTAAGTTTGCCAAAACCAACTCGATTATCTTGAAGCTCCAACATTGATACCAATATTAATAACAAGATCAATCACATAACAAAAATTGCAAGCTAAAATAAAGTAGAACAAGTAGATGTTGAAACTTCTCATTAATATTTTATTACAGCAACTCAAACCAAGGGATACAATGATAACCAACTAAGGAGCAACACTTCCATACTTCAAACCATACTATATGATATTTTCTCTACTCATGATATGACTCTACTAAAAAGGTAAAAGGGTGAAAGATAAAGATGTGATACCGCGACACTCCTCCAAGCTTGGAACAAGCCAAGGGGATGCCAATACCAATGACGAATCAATTCTTCGGTGGTGGTGGTGAATCCTTCTCATCATCAGTCTTCCAAGGTAAAGGCTCTCCATCCACAAATGATGTCCTGGTCTCCAACATCCTGAAACTAGCAGAAGAGCTTATACGTTTAAACCTGTTCTCATACTCACAGTTTTGATTCTGCACATCATAGAGTTGTTCTTGCAAATCGTTGGTGGTCTTGGTGAGTGAGAAAATATCCTCCCAAAGCTTCAAACTCTCCTTCTTGTACTCAGCGATCTGTTGTGTCTTTATCTTGTGGATGATCTCAACTTCATGCTCCGCCATCTTCTTGTACCTGAAGACTTCTTGCTCCAGCCCTTCCATCCTAGCTTCCAGACTGCCTTCTCCTTTAGGGCCCCGAACATCTTCAATCTGCACCTCCCCATCCTTGAGCAGCAATTCTTTGGGATGCATCTTCAACTCGTTCATGTACAGGTTGACGATGTTCTCAAAGAAACTGTCTCTGGGAGATCCAGGAGAAGACATTGTGGCTCTAGATCTGAAGATGTAACCTGGTAGAAACAGCTCGAAATGGAAACACGACGATAAAACGATATACGGACCTCGGGGGATCCGGGGGGGGTTATATAGCAAAAATATTCGTAACGAAAGGAAAGTACAGGTCGAAAACGAGTCGGAGAGGGGCTCCGAGGCACCCACACCATAGGGTGGCACGGCCAGGGGTCGGCCCACGCCCCCTCATGGTGTGGTGTGATGCGTGTAATCACACGTTCGTTGGGAGACCCCGAGAAGAAGGTATCAAGAGTGCAGCAGCAAGTTTTCCCTCGGAAAGAAACCAAGGTTGAATCGACCAGTAGGAGGAAGGAGTAACTTCAGAAGGTGAAGCATCTGAGATGGCAGGGCGCACTACCGGTTCACAAGCAACATGGAACCTACACAACACAATCAAATCACTTTGCCCCAACGAAACAGTGAGGTTTTCAATCTCACCGATTTTGCTGAATAGAGAGAGGTTAAACGTATGGTGTGGAAAACAATATGAAAGCAGTATGAGGAAAAAGGACCGGGGTCCACAGTTCACTAGTGGTGTCTCTTCGTGAAAGATAATAACATGTGTGGTGAAAAAGTTACAACTGGGCAATTGACAGAAATGAAGGCTGCACCGTAGTGCATATGCAAGACATAAAGATTACTATGTGATTCATGCGGGCATTACAACAAAATACATAGACCGTTATCCATCTGCATCTATGACTAATAATCCACCCTCCGAATATCATCCGAACAAACTTTGGGTATTAAGTTGCAAGCAACAGATAATCGCAGTAAGCAAAGTGTGTAATGTAAACAATAACATCATCCTTAGACAAAGCATTGTTGTTTTCTCCCTAATGGAAATAGCACATCCTCCATCTTACACGTTTCTGTCACTCGAGCACAGATGGAAAGGAGGCATGAACCCACTATCGAGCATAAATACTCCCTCTTGGAGTTACTAGCATCTACTTGGCCAGAGCATCTACTAATAACGGAGAGTATGCAAGATCATAAATAACATAAGCATGAAGATAACATGATAGATTGATAATCAGAAGACATAGCATTCAACATTCATCAGATCCCATCAAACACAACATGTAGCATTACATAAAGATGATCTTGATCATGATAGGCAGCTCACAAGATCTAAACATGAGGTACAAAGTGGAGAGAACAACCATCTAGCTACTGCTATGGACCTGTAGTCCAGGGATGAACTAGTCATGCATCACTTCGGAGGAGGGCATGGTGGTGTAGACCCCTACGGTGATGATTTCCCCCTCCGGCAGGGTGCCGGGGAGAGATCCAGAACCCTCCTGATCTCGGGTTGACGGTGACGGCGGCCTCGGGTGTTTGTCGGGTAAAAGTGGTATCCTCCTAGGGTTTATGTCTCGGGGGGACTAAATAGGCAAAAGGGAAAACGCGGTGGAGCCCTGGGGGGGCCACACCACCCCCCGGCGCGGCCAAGGTGGGGGGGGGGGTTGCGCCGCCCTATGGTGTGGGCCCCCTTAGGCCCTCCTCCGGGTCTCTTCGTGACTCCGTGGAACCTTCGGGAATTCTAAGACTTCCGGTGTCGGATATATGACGATTAGGGGTATGTCCGGCATTTTCCTAAGAGCCGGATTACCATGGTGGCATGTTGGTAATGGATCTTAGTCCATTGGGCGGCCCAGTAAGCTGATGCGCAGGAAGCCGGATTCTGGAAGAACCGGACCACAACCCAAAGTGGTGCGGCTTGGAGGAGAAAACGGATTCCTTACTTTCCAAGTTAGATACTTTCCGTAGTCTTCTAGGTTTCCTTTCTGTAAGCCCTAATCTGGCTATCTGTATAAAGCCATATGGGAGCAACGAACAGATAACAATTAGCTAGAAGCCAACTCGCCGAGATGTTGATCCACGCCGAGTTAGCGAAACCGTACTCGCATTGTACTTTGTATACTTCAGGCTTCAGCCCTGATTTAGTGACATTGCAGGAGTAGGAACGCCGCCTAGCAGTGTCGTACCAAACCTAGAAAAATTGGTGTTCTCGTTTGTCGTACTACCACGTCCCCCACGGTTCTACCAGTAGGCTCATGGCACCCCCGTCTATGAACTCTACTATGATGTTTCGACAGTTGGCGCCCACCGTGGGGCCAGCAACGTCAGGAGTTACGTTTAGATCGGGAATACTCGGCGTAATCGGTAGTACAATAACTGTCGGAAGCCTGAAATTCGACGGCGACGTCGGGCGCTTCCTCGACAACGGATCATACATGCCAGCACGGAATCACCTGGTAAGTGCCTGCATTTTACCGATTGGATCTGCAATTTTTTTATCGCATTAACAGTAGAGGCAATGGGATTCTGTGGTGGAAGTAAATTTATCCCACCCGCCCTATACCCAATTGAGGAAAACTATGATACTGGATTCTGCTCAAACCGCCAAAACAGTTCCGAAATTTCTGCCTCCTCGGAGATGCCTGCAATCAGGTCTCACTTTATTGGTATGGTGCAGTCCGAGGTCGCGGATAACACGGGAGAAACTAATCCCGTGGAAGAAGGAGAAAAGCATCATGCCACGGAACAAGTGGAAGATTTGACACCCGTCAGTGAAACAACGAACTCGGAAGCCGACTCGGTACTAGCTGCCATAGAAGCAAGATTGGAGTCAGAACCCGGATCTGAAGACATAGATTCCGAAGATGAAGAAGCTTTCGAGAGAAAGGTTAAATCTATGCAGGGAAGCTTTCATGAAGTCCTTATGGCAAAACCGACTGAAAACCCGAATGTCGAAGATGATGAAGACCCCAAAACACCTCCGTCGGGTGAGGAAAGAGAGGATGGTGGAGCTAGCCCAACTTACCCCGATGTCAAAGAATTGACAAAGGAAGAACCTGGCAAGAAACCTCCTCCTTCCAAAAAATAAAAAGAAGACTTCCAAGAAACTCCAGAAGAAAAAACTGGCAGCTATTGCCAACCAAAACCTGGAAGTAGGAGGAGGCAGCAAAGTCAAACCTGTGGAGAAGAAAAGGAGAGAAATCCCCGTTCCCTAAATGTCGAAACAGGATGAAATTGATCTAATTCAAACCCCAGTGGGACGAGACGAACCCCAGGAAGTGCTGGAAGCCAAGAGACAAGCTCTACATCGGCAACAACAACATCTATTCCGTACTCGAGAAAACCTCATGAAAACCCAGACTGACATTAAATTGCAGCAGGAAGAAATAGAGGAATACGAAAGAACGAATAGATCTGGCATTAAACCTACGCGATTACCCGGAATGGCCAAACCGGATGAACTGCCAGCAAGAAAGAGGTTTGAAAACCCTTCTTGGCAAAGGCAGGTTAACGACACAAATGCCAAGGGAGAACTCATATACAAATCCACAGCTGAAAACACGGAGGCCGCGTTCGCCATCCTTAAGAATGATCTGTACTCCAACGACAAAAAACTTCAGGGCGTGTATGCTTTCCCAGGAAAGGCATTACAGCAGCAACAACGAGGACATGCAAGATCATGGAAGTTGCATGACGACTCGGCCCTATGCAAAACCGCCACATGCACCACTGGAGCACCTGAACCTGGTGAACCTGGCGATTCTAAGGAAAAGAAGGAAGATTCTAAGAAGGACAAAAAAATCCCTGATAATAAGGATGCAGCATCCAGAACAGGATCCCATTTGCCGAAAGGCGGAAATAATCCCCGTGAACACAAGGAACGGGAGGAACAAAACCGGAAAGACGAAAAAGCAATGCCGCCTCCGAGACGCCCAGCTGATAAAGCCAAAAGATATGACAACCCTCAAAGGCGTGAGAGATCTCGTACTCCTCCTAGGAACAAAGAAAGGCTAAGGAGTAGAACTCCACCTTATTCCAAAGGACATGACAACGGAAGAAGCTGGGATAATCCCGGAAGAGCGCATTCGCGCAACAATGGGCCAGAAAGGAGCAGATCCCTTTCTGTCCATTCAACTGGCAGATATTCCGCTCACGCCGATAAAGCGGAAAGAGACGATCTATACTTTGGACCTAAGTGCTTCACTGACAGGATCCGAAGAATCAGTCTACATTCTGGCTTCGCAAAAGTTGGTCCAACTTATCAAAAGTATACCGAAAGTACTAATCCGGATACGTGGCTTTCAGATTACTATGTTGTTGTCCAGATTAACAAAGGGACAGATTTGGAGGCCGTAAAGTTTCTTCCCCTAATGTTATTGGATGGAGCCAGAGATTGGATCAATGGGCTACCGTCAAGGACAGTTGACAGCTGGGAAGATATGGCAAAAGTATTCGCTCAGCACTTTCAGGGCACGTACAAACGTCCTAAGAGTATAAACCAGCTGAACCGTTGCGTCCAATATGAGGATGAGTCGTATGTCGACTTTATCTCAAGATGGACTGCAATGAAGAATATTTTCTCTGGAGTAGGTGATGTACAAGCAATGCATGCTTTCATCAACGGCCTGAAACCCGGCCTTGTACCCTTCATGGTTGGTTCGAAGGAGCACAAGGATCTCGGAAACCAAAAACAGCAGAAAATAGTGAACTGGCACTTGGCATCTTGTTAATAGGTTAGTCCCGGAAAAAGTGTAAAAATGCTATAAATAAGGGAGAAAACAAGTAGCAATTGGCAAAATATGATCATGGAGCATCAGAAATTATAGATACGTTGGAGATGTATCACGCGCTCATCAAGTTCCTTCGTGAGAACTGGGACATTTTCGCCTGGTGTCCTGCTGATATGCCAGGTGTGCCCAGGGAACTTGCTGAGCACCAACTTAAAGTAATCCCAGGATCAAAACCCGTCAAACAAGGTCTCCGTCGTTTCGATGGAAGAAGATGGAAGACTATAGGCAAGCAAATTATGTGGCTTTTAGCAGCTGATTTTATCCGGAAAGTTATACATATCGATTGGTCTGCGAACCCAGTATTAGTCCCGAAGAAAGATAATATTGTTCTTAGGATGTGTATAGATTACACCGGCTTGAAAAAATTGTGTCCAAAGGATAGATTCGTGTTACCACGAATCGATCAAATAATAGATGGCACTGCTGGCTCTGAGCTTTTATGCTTTTTGGATGCTTATTCCGGGTACCATCAAATACGTATGAAGGAGGAAGACCAAATAAAAACTTCCTTCATAACCCCGTATGGAACATACTATTACATAACCATGTCTTTTGGCCCGAAGAACGCCGACGCAACTTACCAGCGTTGCATGCAAAGATGCTTGCATAGTCAAATCGGCAAAATCGTCCATGTTTACGTGGATGACATTGCCGTAGTTTCCAAGGAAAAGGATACACTCCTTGAAGATCTACGAGAAACCTTCGAAAACTTGCGCACTTACAAAATGAAGTTGAATCCATTAAAGTGCGTATTCGGGGTTCCCTCAGGAAAGCTTCTGGGTTTTATCGTTTCTCAAAGAGGAATAGAAGTAAACCCATAAAAGATCAAGGCAATCTTGAACATCACAAGGCCTACGTGCCTAAAAGATGTCCAAAGACCGACGGGTTCTGCAGCCGTTGTTAGCAGGTTTATAAGCCGTCTAGGTGACAAAGCTCTGTCATTATATACATTGTTGAAAAAATCCGATAAATTTGAATGGACAGAAGAGGCGGACAAAGCTCCGATTTTGGCATCCCCAAAAGACGAAGAACCCATGTTACTGTATCTTACAGCAACAAATAGAGTTATTAGTGCAATGATAATCGTAGAAAGACGAACAAAGTGTACCAGATCAGCATCCGGTGTATTACATCAGTGAGGTATTCTCCGAGTCAAAGCAAAGGTATCCACATTATCAAAAACAGGCATATGGCGTGTTTTTTTCATCTCGGAAAATCCGTCATTATTTTCAAGGACATTTGATACGTCTCCAACGTATCTATAATTTTTGATGTTCCATGTTGATATCATGCCAATTGCTACATGTTTTCCGTGTGTTTTCCTACGTTTTCGGGGAATAACCTATTAACAAGTTTCCAAGTGCCAGTTTCCTGTTTTCTGTTGTTTTTTATTTCAGAAAAGTTGTTCTAGAAATATTCTCGGAATTGGACCCCACGAATCCCGAAGTTCCTATTTTCCCCGGAAGCATCCAGAAGTCCTGAAGAGCCCCGGAGGGGGGCCATAGGGTGGCCACAGTGTGGGCCTCCTGGCCACCCCCCGGCATCACCCTTTCGCCTATTTATACTCCCGAGAGGGAAAACCCTAAAAGAATCGGCGAAATTCCACAACCGCCGCCATCGTCAACCCAAGTTTCGGGGGACATATCTCTGTTCCGTCACCCTGCCGGGACGGGGAAGTGCCCCCGAAAGCCATCTCCATCGACTCCACTGACATCTCCATCGCCGTTGTTGTCTCCTATGATGAGGAGGGAGTAGTTCTCCCCGAGGCTGAGGGCTCTACCGGTAGCTATGTGGTTCATCTCTCTCTCTCTCTCCCATGGTGTGGTCTATATGTGATCGTGAGCTTTGTAATCTAGTTAAATAAGTAGATGTTACTCTTCATCTTGTGCTACTCAAGTGTTTTATTAATATGAACTTTGGAGTCACCTTGTCCTGCGGTGTGAAGGTGACAGTGTGCACATTGTGTGTGTCTCCTCTATGAATTGTGGTGTTTGTCTAGTACCTTCTAGGGCGCTCATAGTGACAGCGTGGGGTTAACTAGACAGGGGAATGTTACTTTAAGGAATGATTTTTGCAGCCCTACGCAATGGTTAGTGTTTTTTATCCAACCGGAGAGGGTTAAGAGTAGCATAGTGAAAAGAAGATATTTAGTTATTCAATTATGTGATCATTGTTGAGAGTGTACACTAGTGAAAGTAGGATCCCTAGGCCTTGTTTCCAAGCATTGAAACACCATTTTGCGCATGTTCTGCTACATGTTTGCTTGGTGCCATATTTATTTCAGATTGCTATTATTTCTTATAACCATCCATATTACTCGCATTTCACTATCGCTTCGTCGAACTAGTGCACCTATATACCTGACAAGTATATTGGGTGTGTTGGGGACACAAGAGACTTCTTGTATCTTAATTGCAGGGTTGCTTGAGAGGGATATCTTTGACCTCTACCTCCCTGAGTTCGATAAACCTTGGGTGATCCACTTAAGGGAAACTTGCTGCTGTTCTACAAACCTCTGCACTTGGAGTCCCAACACTGTCTATAAGAATAGAAGCGTGCGTAGACATCAAGCTCTTTTCTGGCGCCGTTGCCGGGGAGGTAAGGTAAAAGGTACTCCCATCCTCGGGTGTGAGTGCTCGAAGTTATTTCCTTTAGATTCTGCAATTAAATCTTTCTGTTTCTTGTTTTCACTAGTTAGGATTAATGGAAAATAACAAAAATATGAGAGAGCTTTATAATCTTTATCTTGAGTTAGGACATGAAGTGTTTGAAGAAAAATTAAAAAACCTATGGAGCTTTATTTGCATGCTAGAAGCAATGTTATTAGTATGAATTCTTTTAACACCATTATTGCTAATGCTATGGAAAATTCTAAGCTTGTGGAAGCAAGTTTTGATGAATACGATATTTTTAGTCCCCCAAGTTTTGAGGAGGAAATTTTCTTGGATGATACCTGATGACCCACAAGTATAGGGGGTGTATCGTAGTACTTTCGATAAATAAGAGTGTCGAAACCAACGAGGAGCAGAAGGTGTTGACAAACAGTTTTGATGATGGAATAACTGTAAATACTGAAAGATAGATTTGTAGGGGTTATTGATATTCCAGATAAATAAAGTGTGATTAATTAAAATGCAGTGATAATAATTGCAGCAAGTGGCCCAATCCTTTCTTCAGCAAAGGACAAGCCGGTGGGTTTACTTATGGTTAACAAACGTTCTCGAGGACACACGGGAGGTTTCTGTGAAGTGCTTTTGTTCCATGCAGCTGAATAATCTTAGGTGTTTTGATAAATTTTGTGTGGGTGAACCTATGCTAATGTACCATCCCATCCAAGACTAATACATACTTGTGATTATACCCCTTGCAAGCATCCGCAACTACAAGAAGGTAATTAAGACATAAATCTAACCACAACTTTAAACTCCCGGATCCTACGCTCCCTCGTGTAAGGTTTAGGTTTATGTCACTCCGGCAACCCCACAATTAGTACCCAAATACACGATGCATCCCCCTAGGCGCATAAATGGTGAAGTATCATGTAGTCGACGTTCACATGACACCACTAGGAGAATAACACCACAACTTAAATATCAAACATTAAATATTATTCAACATTACTTCACTACTAACAACTTGACTTCCCCCATGTCCTCAAGAACAACACGAACTACTCAGAAGACATGATATGGATAATGATCAGAGGTGATATAATGGGTGATAAAAATCTGGTCATAAAGTGCAAACACCGATAAATCTCACAAGCATCAACTACTAACAAGTAATCCACACCGCGAGAGAGATCTAATGTAAAACAACGGTAGAGGCCACTAATTGTTACAGCAGGATGACGGTGGATGATGAGGGTGATGGTGATGATCATGATGACGATCTTGATGATGCCCGGAGTGATGACGGTGACGATGGCGGTGAATTCCCCTCTCCTGAGAGGAATTTCCCCGGCGGATTTCTCCCTGCCGGAGAGCTTCTCTCTCTCGGGTGTTTTCCGCACCGAGGCGGCGGCGGAACAATTCTTCGATGATGGTATGAGGCTTAGGGATCCCTCGGGGCCGAGTATGCCAAAAATATCCACCAGGGGTGGGCCAGGGTGTCCACACCACCTGGTGGCGCGGCCAGGGCGCGCCACCTCATGATGTGGGCCCCTGGTGGCCCCCTCTGGCTCTCCTTCTGGATGGACTCCTCCTCTGGACTTCTAAGACACCCTGGATGTCCCCCTTCTTCTTCCGATCTTCTGAAATATGGTATCTCGACGGTGTTTTTTCCATCAAATTTCTGGTCCTCGTGTTTATTCTCCAAAAATTATGAAACATGCAAAATAAGATAAAATAATATAAGGGATGCATCATAACATGAAATATATCGATGAATAACAGAAAATTATGATATAAAATAGTGATGCAAAATGGATGTATCAACTCCCCCAAGCTTAGACCTCGCTTTTCCCCAACGAAACTGAACTATGTAAACATGACCACAGGTTTATGGAGTGAAGAGTCGATAAATAATATACGGACAAGAAGCATCACAATTATCTATGCACCAATCATTATAGACACCAACTTCCTCTCATATAACTTAACTTGAAACGAGTAATGGGAGTCACAAACAAAGATGTAAAAGAGAGAATAAAAATTAGTGACGGCAAACTTTGTTCTTGGTCAAGAGAACATTTAATGAAATCATACTTGCTTCAATATAGGCCCTTCGCATAGGGAAGCATTGATCACTCATGCGCTAGAGCTTTTATTTTAATAAATAGAGGTATAAAATGCATGACACTCCTCCCATACATCTTACACAAACCATGGCTAACTGAATCGTCAGGGTGCCTGCCAACAATCGCAAACCGTGGAGGAGTATCTAAATTTTTAGAGAGGTGTATGCTTTTGTCAACGAATGGCAAACAGAAAATACAGTACGTCACAAGCCAACTAGACTCACAAGAGCTGATCCCATAGAAGGACGCAACTGGTATAGAAGGTCATACCTCTTTATCTTTTGTTTACACAATTATGCTATGACTTATAAATCAGGGGCAAAATAGTGAAGAGAATTTGTATTATTATTTGGGGCCGGGAACCCCGCTGCCAGCTCTTCTATTATTCGGATAAGCGGATGAAGCCACTAGTCCAGGTGTGTGAGTCCAATCAACAGGTGAGATAAAGATTCTCAAATTGCGTCCTCATGAGCTAAAACAGGAACACAAAACAAGAGTAATTTTAAAGTTTTAAAGGTAGCACATGAGCAATTTACTTGGAGTGGCGGTGAAATACCACATGTAGGAAGGTATGGTGTACACAAATGGGAATGTTTGGGGGTTTAAGGTTTGCATGCACGAGAAGCATTCCCTCTCAGTACAGGGTTTTTGGCTAGCAAGGCTGGGTAGCAAGCATAAGAGCCGAGGGAAAACAAACAAACATACATATGATGAAACCAATCATGCAATCTTCATTGAAAGCCCAAACGATCTTAACTTGTGAATACTAAGTTTATGAGCTAATAGGAAAATTCCTCTTTCTTAGACTAGCATCTCAAATTATTATTTCTACTGACCCAAGCTCAGTTTGCCAAAACCAACTAGATTAACTTGACGATCTCTAGAGTGATACCAAATACTAACAACAAGCTCAACCATATGACAGAAATTGAAAACTAAAATAACGTGTGCATAAAGTAAATGATGAAACTTCTCATTAATATTTCAAAACGGCAACTCACACCAACGGATACAACGATAACCAACTAAGGAGAGACACTTACATACGACAAACCATCCTATATGATAACCTCTCTACTCATGATATGACTCTACTGAAAAAGTAAAAAGATGAAAGTAGTGATGTGATACCGCGACACTCCCCCAAGCTTGGAACAAGCCAAGGGGATGCCAATACCAATGACGAATCAATTCTTCGGTGGTGGTGGTGAATATTTCCCGATGAGCTTATCAAATGATTTCTTCAGATCTTCAACCGCGAACATAAGCATATGCATCACCTCCGTATTGCGATCAATACAGTTTGCATGCCTGTCAGATGGTGAATCCCAGCCACCAAGATTCCCCCCCCACTCTTCCTTAGGTTGAGAGCTTCCTTCGTCTGCACGGTTAGAATGATTCATATCCCACATATAGGGCAAATCCCTATGGGGCACCTTTTTGTACCGATAATCATGAATTAATGTGTGGAAGTAGTTCTTGACGCCCGCAGAAGGTGTCCTTGAAGCTAGGGAGTGACGTGGAACCTTCCCTCCGGTGCTCATCCGGGTGCCCCTCTTGAGCTTCAAGGGGTTAGCCACCACTCTAATGCTTGCGACGGTGGCGCGTGGACACACTTGTGGGTTTTCTTCTACATCTCCTTCAGCTCCACTCTCAATCTCCTCCTCTGGCTTCAGGTCTTGGATATCATCTTCCTTTGGTCCCTTCCCCTTGTTGTCGTCGGCAGAGGCCATGATGCTTCTAAACCCCAAAATAGATCCTGGCAGAAACAGCTCGAAACATAAACACGACGAGAAAAATATATACAGTGAGGGGCTCCGGGGTTCTCACACCATGGGCTGGCGCGGCCAGGGGTGGGCCCACGCCGCCCCATGGTGTGGAGCCACCGGGCTCCGTCTCCCTCTCGTTTCCGGGTCATAATTTTTCATATTTTCCAAAAACAGTAAAAATAGAAGTTGGAAGATGTTTCGCGAAAGTTTTCTTACCAAAACTGATACCTATTCGAAAACTGACTCTGCAGTTTCTAAAATATGCTTCTTAATAAATTCCTCCGGGATCATGGCTCGAATACAATCAACATTTTCATTATAAGGATCTCCAGAAATATAATGCTTGAGTCTTTGGCCATTCACCACTTGTGAAGAGTTGTCTTCAAGGGAAACAATTTTAATTTCCCCCGAACGATATACCTCTTCGATAACAAAAGGTCCTTCCCATCTCGAGAATAATTTTCCTACAAAAAATCTGAGACGAGACCTATACAATAACACTTCCTCACCAACATGAAATTCTCTTTTAATAATTCTCTTATCGTGCCACCTTTTAACTTTATCTTTAAAGAGCTTAGCATGTTCATATGCTTCACTCCTCCATTCATCTAAAGAACTTAAGTCAAGCAACCTTTTTTCACCAGCAAGTTTAAAATCTGCATTTAGGTCTCTCACTGCCCAATAAGCTTTGTGTTCCAATTCTAGGGGAAAGTGACAAGCTTTTCCATAAACATTTTATAAGCAGACATGCCCATGGGATTTTTATAAGCAGCTCTATTAGCCCACAGAGCATCATTTAATATCTTAGCCCATTTTTTTCTAGATTTGTTAACAATCTTTTGCAAGATAGATTTGATCTCTCTATTTGATAATTCTACTTTCACACTAGTTTGAGGATGATAGGGTGAGGCAATTCTATGATTAACATCATATTTAGCAAGAGTTTTTCTAAAACCACCATGAATAAAATGAGAACCCCCATCGGTCATAAGATATCTAGGCACACCAAACCTAGGAAAAATAATGTCTTTAAGCTTTTTTAATGAGGTTTCACCATCAACACTTTTAGTAGGTATAGCTTCTACCCATTTAGTAACATAATCAACAGCAACAAGAATATGAGTGTAGCCTTTTGAAGGAGGGAAAGGACCCATAAAGTCAAAACCCCAACAATCAAACAGTTCAATAACAAGAGAATAATTCATAGGCATTTCATTACGTCTAGAAATATTTCCAACCCTTTGACATTGATCACAAGATAAAACAAACTTTCTAGCATCTTTAAAGAGAGTAGGCCAATAAAAACCTGATTATTGAACCTTATGTGCAGTTCTATCTCCAGTGTGATGTCCTCCATAAGCACTACTATGACATTTTCTCAATATCTCTTGTTGTTCATTTTTAGGAAAACATCTTCACATAATACCATCAACACCTTCTTTATATAAGTGTGGGTCATCCCAAAAATAATGCCTCAAATCCTAGAAGAATTTTCTTCTTTGCCGAGCTGTAAAGGTAGGAGGTAAATACTTGGAAACAATAAAGTTAGCATAATCAGCATACCATGGACTCTCTTGAGAGCTCACTTTTATTGCAGCTAACTGTTCATTAGGAAAACTATCATTAACAGGAATAGGGTCATCAGAGATGTTTTATAATCTAGACAAATTATCAGCAACAGGATTTTCAGCACCCTTCCTATCCACAATACATAAATCAAACTCTTGTAAAAGAAGCACCCATCTAATAAGCCTAGGCTTAGCATCTTTCTTTTACATGAGGTACTTGATAGCTGCATGATCAGTATGAATAGTAACTTTAGAATCAATAATATACTACCTAAATTTATCACAAGCAAAAACTACAACTAGGAACTCTTTCTTGGTGGTAGCATAATTATTTTGAGCAGCATGAAGAGTTTTTATAGCATAATGAATAAAATTTAACTTCTTATCTATCCGCTGTCCAAGAACAGCACCTACAACATAATTCCTAGCATCACACATAATTTCGAAGGTAAACTCCAATCAGGGGGTTGAACAATAGGGGCACATATTAAAGCCTTCTTTAAATTTTCAAAAGCTTCTTTACAATCTTCATAAAAAACAAAAGGTACATCTTTTTGAAGAAGATTAGTAAGCGGTTTTGATATTTTAGAGAAATCTTTAATAAACCTTCTATAGAAACCAGCATGACCAAGAATACTACGAATACCTTTGACATCCCTAGGACAGGGCATTTTCTCAATAGCTTCAGCTTTAGCTCTATCAACTTCAATACCTCTTTCAGAAATTTTATGTCCAAGAACAATTCCTTCATTAACCATAAAATGGCATTTCTCCCAATTAAGAACAAGATTAGTCTCCTCACATCTCTGCAAAACTTTATCAAGATTCTGCAAACAATTATCAAAAGAAGTTCCATTGACGGAGAAAACGACCATGAAGACTTCCACAATTTCTTCACAAAAACCATGAAAGATAGCGCATCTTTGAAAAGTAGCAGGATCATTACATAAACCAAAAGGCATACGTCTATAAGCATAGGTTCCAAAAGGACAAGTGAAAGTTGTTTTCTCTTGATCAGGCTTTCTAGCAGCAATTTGAGAGAACCCAGAATAACCATCAAGAAAGCAGAAATGAGTTTCCTTAGACAACCTTTCTAACATTTGATAAATAAAAGTCAAAGGATAATGATATTTCTTAGTAACCTTATTAACTTTCCTAAAATCAATACACGTCCTATAACCAACCACTACTCTTTGAGGAATAAGTTCATTATTTTCATTTGGCACAACAGTCATCCCTCCTTTCTTAGGGACACAATGCACGGGACTAACCCATCTACTATTAGCAATAGGATAAATAATACAAGCATCAAGGAGTTTCAATACCTCATTTCTTACCACATCCTTCATCTTAGGATTTAAACGGCGTTGATGCTCAACAACTAGCTTTGCATCAGGTTCAATATTAATAGCATGCTGACATATAGTAGGAGAAATCCCCTTCAAATCATCAAGAGTATAACCAATAGCACCCTCTGTGTTTATTCAATATTCCCAATAATTTCTCCTCTTCTTTACCAAAAAGTTTAGAACTAATAATAACAGGATATAATTTCTTATCATCAATATGAGCATATTTAAGATTGTTAGGCAAAGGCTTTAAATCAAAAACAGGATCCTCCTTGGGTGGTAATGTGGTACCCAAGTCTTCTACCGGTAAATTATGTTTCAACATCGCTGGTTGATGTAAGAAAATCTCATCAATTTCATTCCTTTCTTCCCTAAAGACATCACTTTCGTGGTCTTCCATGTATTGCTGCAAAGGATTGTTAGGAGCAAGAGCAATAGCAACCAATTGTTCAACTTTATAATTCTCGTTAGGTAATTCAGCTTCATAAGGTGCTTTAGCAAATTTGGAGAAATTAAATTCATAAGACTCTCCATCAAACTTTGTAAGAATTTACTCCTTTTTACAATCAATAACAGCACCACAAGTGTTTAATAAAGGTATACCAAATATAATAGGACAAGTATCACTAACAGAAGTGCCTAGTACTAGAAAATCAGCACGATATTTAGTTTTACCACATAAGACCTCCACATCTCTTACGATTCCAATCGGAGAAATAGTTTCCCTATTAGAAGGTTTAATAATCACATCAATCTCTTCAAGTTCACAAGAACCAATTTCATGCATGATTTCTTTATAAAGCTCATAAAAAATAGCACTAGAACTAGCACCAATATCACAAAAACCATAATAGCAATGATCACATATCCTCACAGATAGCACAGGAACACTAGGTTTCCTAGATTTACCAGGATGAGAGACAATATTAGAAGGATCTTCACAAAATATAATGTGTCCCTCTTCTACATTTTCAGAAACAAGGTCCTTTACTATTGCTACTGTAGGTTCTACGTTATTTGTTCCTCAGGATCTACAGGTTTTCTTGCACTTTTATTAACCACACTAGCTAACATAGAATGTTCTTTTACCTTAGCAGGGAAAGGCATTTTCTCAATATAAGGTTCAGGCAACATAGAATCAACAGTATGAACTTCTATATCTCTAGCAGGGACACAATTAACAGTATCTTTATAAGGTGCATGTACTTGTCCCAATCCTTTTTTAGGAATATCAAAATAAGAAGCAAAAGCCTTAAATAAGTTTGCAACAACTTGAGAGTCAAGACCATAAACAATACTAACATTATGAAAATCATCGGATGACATAAAAGTTTTAATGCATTCATAGTCATCATTTATACCTGACTCTCTACCTTTGTCATTCTCCCATCCTTCAGTGTTTTCTTGAGTACGGTCAAGAAGATCCCATTTAGCTTCATCCTTCATATGTGTAAATGATCCAGAACAAGAAGCATCCAATAAATCCTTATCATGGAGAGAAAGCCTTGCATAGAAATTATTAATAACAATATTACTGGGGAGCTCATGAATGGGGCATTTGAGCATTAGTAACTTCAGTCTCCCCCATGCTTGGGCGATACTCTCTCCGTCTTGAGGCAAAAAATTATATATATAATTCCGATCTCTATGAATTTCACTGGGATGATAGAATTTAGAATAAAAGAGAGACACAATTTCCTCCCATCCAATAGTCTGGCTATTTTTCAGCAGTTTGAACCATTCAGCTGCTCGGCCTGTCAATGATATAGAGAATAATTTCCTCTTCACTTGGCTCACTGTAATACCTGCACACTTGAACAAATCGCATAATTCATGTAAAAAGAGCAAATGATCACCAGGATGGACAGTTCCATCACCTGAATAGCAGTTATTCCTAACATGTTTAACAATCTTTATAGGTATTTTATAAGGATCCAAATCATCAGGCGGTGGATCACTTACTACCCTAGCAATGGCAGCAGTGCCCGCAAATAAGGACTCAAAAGGAGATCCAAACATAGTATAATAAAGCAGTAGACAGTAATAAAAACAACACTTACAGTAGAAGCTTCCTTTATCAATTCCACTTCCCAATAGCGCTTCAATCCTCGACAACGGCGCCATAAAATAGTCTTGATGACCCACAAGTATAGGGGGTGTATCGTAGTAATTTAGATAAATAAGAATGTCGAACCCAACGAGGAGTAGAAGGTGTTGACAAGCATTTTCGATGAAGGAATAACTGTAAATACTGAAAGATAGATTTGTAGGGGTTTTTGATATTGCAGATAAATAAAGTGCGAGTAAATAAAATGCAGTGATAATAATTACATCAAGTGGACCAATCCTTTCTTCATCAAAGGACAAGATGGTGGGTTTACTTATGGTTAACAAACGTTCTCGAGGACACACGGGAGGTTTCTGTCAAGTGCTTTTGTTCCATGCAGCTAAATAATCTTAGGTGTTTTGATAAGTGTTGTGTGGGTGAACGTATGATAATGTACCGTCCCATCCAAGACTAATACATACTTGTGATTATACCCCTTGCAAGCATCCGCAACTACAAGAAGGTAATTAATATATAAATCTAACCACAACTTTAAACTCCGGGATCCTACGCTCCCTCGTGTAATGGTTTCCTAACGGGGGTTTAGATTTCTGTCACTCCGGCAACCCCACAATTAGTAGACAAATACATGATGCATCCCCCTAGGCCCATAAATGGTGAAGTATCATGTAGTCGACGTTCACATGACACCACTAGGAGAATAACACCACAACTTAAATATCAAACATTAAATATTATTCAACATTACTTCACTACTAACAACTTGAGTTCTCCCATGTCCTCAAGAACAACACGAACTACTCACAAGACATCATATGGATCATGATCATAGGTGATATAATGGATGATAACAATCTTGTCATAAATTGCAAACACCGATAAATCTCACAAGCATCAACTACTAACAAGTAATCCTCACCGGGAGAGAGATCTAGTGTAAAACAACGGTAGAGTCCCCTAATTGTTACATCAGGATGACGGTGGATGATGAGGGTGATGTTGATGATGATGATGGTGATGGTGATGATGGTGATGATTATGACGATCTTGATGATGCCCAGAGTGATGACGGTGATTTCCCCTCTCCGGAGATAAATTTCACCAGCAGATTTCTCCCTGCCAGAGAGCTTTTCTCTCTCGGGTGTTTTCCGCCCCGAGGCAGCGGCGGGATAATTCTTCGACGATGGTATGAGTCTTAGGGTTCCCTCGGGGCTAAGTACGCCAAAAATATCCACCAGGGGTGGGCCAGGGTGGCCACACCACCTGGTGGCGCGGCCAGGGGCGCGCCACTTCATGGTGTGGGTCCCTGGTGGCCCCCCTCTGGCTCTCCTTTTGGATGGAATCCTCCTCTGGACTTCAAAGACACCCCGGATGCTCCCTTCTTCTTCTCATCTTCTGAAATATGGTATCTCGATGGTGCTTTTTCCATCATATTTCCGGTCCCGGTGTTTATTCTCCAAAAATTATGAAACATGCAAAATAAGATAAAATAACATAAGGGATGCATCATAACATGAAATATATCGATGAATAAAAGAAAATTATGATATAAAATAGTGATGCAAAATGGACGTATCAATACCTTGCCTCCAATATATGATGATTATAATGATTGTGGTATTCTAGTTCCACCTGTTTACAATGATGAATATGATATTTTCAGTCCACCTACTATTGAGGAACAAATTAATTATGATTAAAATATGCCTCCTATATTTAATTATTATGGTGATGAGAACAATAATTATAGCTATTTTGTTGAATTTTCCCCCACTATTATTAATAAGAATGACTATGCTTATGTGGAGAGTATTAATTCTTTTATGCATGTGGCTCATGATAAGAATGTTTTATGTGATAGTTCTATTGTTAATTTTATTCATGATGCTACTGAAATTTATTATGAGATAGGGAAACATAGTTTTATGCATCTCAACAATATTAAGTTTCCCCTCTTTATGTTGAGATTTTTGAAGTTGCACTTATTTTGTCTTCCTATGCTAGTCACTTTGTGCTTCGTTGACTTGTTTTTTCTACAAGATTATTTTTCATAGGAAGTGGGTTAGACTTAAATGTGCTTTATATTTTCTTCTTGATTCACTCTTATTGTGCTTCAACGTTATTCTTATGTGAGCATCTTTTAAAAATCATTGTGCCTAGCTAAAAGGCATTAAAAGAAAAGCGCTTCCGGGAGACAACCCGTTTTATTTCTCCGTTTTCAACCCGTTTTCTGTTGTTTATTTTTGTTTTCTTTGCACCTGGGTGTTGTATATTTCCTTAGCAACCCCTCTGTATCTTTTATTTTGTGTCTTTGTTGAGCCAAGTAAAGCCTCTTGTGGAAAGTTGAGACTATATTTCGGATTTCTACGCAGGAAACAAATTGCTGCTGTCCACAGTTAAATTCGTATAAAATCACAAGAAGTTCAAAATGCACTGAGTTTTTTTGTGCGTAATACTGGGATATATATTCAACTTTTCTTAGTTGAACACTTTTTAATTTGAGCAACAGAGGATTTTCTAAAAAATCATCTTTACCTGCTGTCCTGTTTTGACAGATTTCTGCCAATAATTGCATTTGCATCTTAATCTCCTTCTTTTGGTGTTCTTTTGAGAAAAAGAGTTTTCAAAGAAGTTGTGACAGTAGCTAATGTGTTTATGAGTGTTAGTCTTGTGTTGAGACTGAACCGTGTGAATTTATTATTTCGATTGCACTAATGTTGCTAATGAAGATCGTGAGAAGTTTGGTGTGAAGGAAGTTTTCAAGGGTCAAGAGAAGAGGATGATATGACGTGATCAAGAAGAGTGAAGAGCCTAATCTTGGGGATGCCCCGGTGGTACATACCATAAAATTCCAAAAATATGCAAGCATCTAAGCTTGGGTATGCCCAAGGCATCCCCTTCTTCATCGACAAATTATCAGGTCACTTCTAGTGAAACTATATTTTTATTCAGTGACATCTTATGTGTTTTACTTGGACCGTATTTTATTTTTGCTTTCAGTTTGTTTAGTTTTCTTTGTTGTATTTTATGGTTGGATCTTATCATACTTGTGTGGGAGAGAGACACTCTTCGTTTTCATTGCTTAGAGCACTCTAGTTTTCATTCTTATTGTTTTGTGAGTGTTCACTTTTTGCTAGTACTGAGTTTAGCCTTTGTTTTAATGCATCTCTTATTCAGAGCTGTTAGCTTTTGTAGTTAGGTGGTTCTCATATGCGTGTTTGCTTGATAATAGGAATTCTATTGTGATAGTTGGTATAGTGGAAAAGATTGCATGGTCTTGTAGATCACTAAACTGCTTCACTTGAATCATTGTTGTTGTTTTGAGATATTAATTTTCTTAATGGATAAACGAGAAGGACTAGTAAGTATAAACTTATAATGGTTGGTCTAGGAAACTTGAAACTATGCCACACTTAAAATTACCAGCTGATAGAAACAATGGTATATGATTGCTACGAGTGATACATTTCCGATCGGCCTTTTGTTACGCGCTACGATCGGGGTAGCTAATAGTGACTTCTCACTGCCACAGACCCTCTTGGAGTGATTTGCATTGTTCCTTGTAAGATGATTTGCTTGCTGTAATATTTTAACTCGTGAGTATATGTTGAGGTTCCTGGCACTTCCACCGTCCATATTTGCTAGCCTCTTCAGGCATTGCCCTTTCTCACATTGAGAGTTGGTGCAAACTTTGCCAGTGCATCCAAGTCCCGTGGGAGAACTTTGTTCTCCTACACATAAGACCATATATTCTTCCTCAAAACAGCCACCATACCTACATATCATGGCATTTCCATAGCCACTCCGAGATATATTGCTGCACAACATTCACCTCCATTATGTTACTTGATGATGAGCTTCAAGGTTATTTATGCATACTGCTACACTGGCAGGAGCATGCAGTTGGATACATTAGAGATATTCCATTATGAGTTATGAGTACTAAAAGTGTGATGATTCATTGTAATATAGGATGTTTCCCCTACCTGTGAGGATATATAAAAAAATAAAAAAATGAAAAGGCCCAAAAAAGGGCCAAAGAGAGAATAAAGAGAGAGGGGGCGCATCACTATCCTTTATATACCACACTTGTGCTTCATGTTTAGCACCAATACTTCAGTTTGGAGAAAGTTTTCATATTATCATTCATTCATAACTACGTGGGGAACTTTACATTATAGAACTTGGCTTGTATATTCCAATGATGAGCCTCCTCAAATGATCTCTAGGTCTTCATGAGCAAGAAAGTTGGATGCACCCCCACTAGTTCCATTGGAGAGCTTTCATACACTTATAGCTTTATGTGCATCCGTTGTGTGGCAATCCCTACTCCTCGCATAGCTTCGGTTGTAAGACTTTCTCTTGTCTGATGACCACTTTAAGATTTGTGAGCCTTTCTTCCATTGACCTTCCAAACCCCTCATAATGTTCTATTTTCCATAACATCCCGGTGCCATGGACCAACGCAGAACACTTGCTTGTTTTTAGTGCGCAAATAGTTTAAGATTCAAGCATGGCATCGTGTGGAAAGCTTGACTTGATCCTAAGAGGGGTTGTGAAGATCGTTTGACGTGCATGGTATTGTTGTTCTTGAAAGCTTAAATCATCTCTAATAAACTTTGCACGGTTGATAGTCTTTTAGTATTGATTCATTAAAAGTTTTACTTCTTTCTTCTTTGTTTATGCATTACTTGTTGATATCAAATATAGATCACAGCTTTAGTTCATTTGATCCTAGTTTAGATGCTCTACTTTACATATTATGATCAAGATTGTGTGGTAGCATGTCAACTCAGAAATTATTTTGTTTTATCGTTTACCTACTCAAGGACGAGTAGGAATTAAGCTTGGGGATGCTTGATACGTCTCCAACATATGTATAATTTCTGATGTTCCATGTTGATATTATGCCAATTGCTACATGTTTTCCATATGTTTTCCTACGTTTTCTTACGTTTTCCGGGACAAATCTATTAACAAGATGCCAAGTGCTAGTTCCCTGTTTTTTGCTATTTTTTATTTCAGAAAAGTTGTTCTGGAAATATTCTCGGAATTGGACCCCACGAATCCCGAAGTTCCTATTTTCCCGGGAAGCATACAGAAGTCCCGAAGAGCCCCGGAGGGGGGCCACACCAGAGGGTGGCGCGGCCCCCTAGCCGCGCCACCTGGTGGTGTGGGCCCCCTGGCCGCGCCACCTGGTGGTGTGGGCCCCCTGGCCACCCCCCGACATCGTCCTTTCTCCTATTTATACTCCCCCGAGGGAAAACCCTTAAAGAATCGAGGAAATTCCACGAAACCTTCCGCAGCCGCCGTCATCGTCAACCCAAGTTTCGGGGGAGAGATCTCTGTTCTGGCACCCTGACGGGATGGGGAAGTGCCCCCGGAAGACATCTCCATCGCCGTTGTTGTCTTCTATGATGAGGAGGGAGTAGTTCTCCCCCGAGGCTGAGGGCTCTACCGGTAGCCATGTGGTTCATCTCTCTCTCCCATGGTGTGATCTATATGTTATCGTGAGCTTTGTAATCTAGTTGAATAAGTAGATGTTACTCTTCATCTTGTGCTACTCAAGTGTTTTATTAATATGAACTTTGGAGTCACCTTGTCCCGCGGTGTGAAGGTGACAGTGTGCACATTGTGTGTGTCTCCTCTATGAATTGTGGTGTTTGTCTAGTACCTTCTAGGGCGCTCATGTGACAGCGTGGGGTTAACTAGACATGGGAATGCTTACTTTAAGGAATGCTTTTTGGAGCCCTACGCAATCATTAGTGTTCGTTATCCAACCGGAGAGGGTTAAGAGTAGCATAGTGAAGAGAAGATATTTAGTTATTCAATTATGTGATCGTTGTTGAGAGTGTCCACTAGTGAAAGTAGGATCCCTAGGCCTTGTTTCCAAGCATTGGAACACCGTTTTCTGCCTGTTCTGCTACATGTTTGCTTGCTGCCATATTTATTTCAGATTGCTATTATTACTTATAACCATCCATATTACTCGCATTTCACTATCTCTTCGCCGAACTAGTGCACCTATATACCTGAGAAGTATATTTAATCCCGTTGTTTACTTCAAACACTGTTGTTGTTGTTTTCATTTCACTTGTGCTATTATTTCACTACTGCTGCTACTATAAAACTGTTACTACTCATAAACCACTGCGAACAAGTCCACTTTCAGGTGCAGGTGAATTGACAACTCACTTGTTAAGGCTCACAAATATTCTTTGGCTCCCCTTGTGTCGAATCAATAAATTTGGGTTTTACTTCCCTCAAAGACTGTTGCGACCCCCTATACTTGTGGGTCATCAAGACAATTTTCTGGCGCCATTGCCGGGGAGCATAGCTTTATTTACGAGCTCACCAGAGAGTACTATTATCTACTGCCAATCATTCATCATGGGTAAGAATTGTTATGGAAAGTTTCCTATATTACCATCCACTAGAAGAAGGGGTACAACTCTGAACACCTCTGTTGCTCTTGATTCACCGTCTGTTATGAGTAAGCCGCTTACACCACCACATACACATGCTACATGTGCTACTTCTGCTGAAACTGAAAATACTTCTGATACTTTTGATGATGCTTCTACTGTGCTTGATGAGAGTGGTCCTCTCGGTCCTTTCTTAGATGCTACTATTGCTAAAGCTAAAAATATTGCAAACACTGAAACTCGTGATAAAAATCCTATTACTCGTGCTGTTTCACCTGAGCTTGGAGAGAATCCTAGTGATGATTTTGATGATTCCTATATTGAACTTAATGATGATCTTACTGATGAAATACATGCTATGAAGGATAAAGACGATGTTATAAGTCTTATTGAAAGTCGTGCTGTTAAATATAAATTATCTCCTGATGCTAAGTTTGCCACTTCTCCCGTTAATATTAGGGATAAGGATTATGATTTATCTCTTGATTTATCTTATATATCTATTGTTGAGAAAGAACCTTTTTGTGGTACTGAAAATGAAAGTGCTATGAAATATATGAATGAGATCTCCTCTTTGAGTAGTTTATTCTCTGATGATCTTAAGAAACGTAGCTACTTTTTTGCTAAAATATTCCCTTTCTCATTAAAAGATGAAGCTAAAACTTGGTTTAATAATTTTTCTCTGGGATCTATTGATAGTCCTATTGGTTTGGTTAATATTTTCTTTGAGAAATATTTTCCTGCTATTGCTCAACATGCTGCTTTAAAAAATATATTTAATTTCAAGCAATTGGAAGGAGAGAAATTGCCTCTATCTTGGGCAATGTTATGTTCTTTAGTTAGGGCTACACCTGGGCATAAGCTAGAAAATAATGAACTTCTTGATATATTCTATAATGGACTAACCGTTGAATCTAGGACATACCTGGATAGTTGTGCTGGTTGTGTTTTCAGGCAAAGAACTCCTGATGAAGCTGAGGAATTAATGGCTAAAATAAGCCAAAATCATGATGATTGGACTATGGTTGAGCCTGAGCCGACCCCTACTCCAGTATCAACACCAACACCAACACCCAAGAAGAGGGGAATGATTGAATTAAATGATGAAGTGATGAGAGAAGCCAAGAAATTTCTTAAAAAGAAGGGTATTAAATCTGAAGATGTGAAAAATCTTCCACCTATAGAAGAATTATGTAAGCCAATCCCTCACTCATCCACCATTGAGGTACACTCCGTCCAACATTTTGATAGTAGAGAGTGCAAAATCCCTCACTCATCCCTATAATAAACCTCCTGATCAATGTTTAGATGAATTTGATAATTATGTTATTAAGCAAGATAATTTTAATATGAGAGTGCAAAATCACCTAATGGAAAACTCTAGAGATATTGATAATTTGCATGGTATTATAGAAAGAACTTCTAATGATGTTAAACATTTTCAAATGGTGCAAACTCAAATTGATTAACTTGCTAAAGTGCAAAAAGATTTGCTAGTTAATGCTTCTAAAGAAAAACATGCTTATGAAATAAGAACTAGAAGTGGTATTGGTACACAAGATCCTTTATATCCTGAGGGACATCCTAAAATAATTGAACAAGATTCTCAGCAAACTTATAATAATGTTATTCATACTAAGAAGAAAAAGAAGAAGAAACATAAAGCTGCTGTAGAATCTTCTGAACTTGCTAAAGATCCTAATAGTATATCTATATCTGATGCTGAAACTGAAAGTGGTAATGAACAGAAAAATGCTTCTGGTAAAGCAGAAATTGAAGAGGAACCTGAAAAGCAAACTAAAAATACAAAGTACACTAAGGAAAATTTTATTGCTAATAAACATGGTAATGAGAGAGAACCTTGGGTACAAAAACCAATGCCTTATCCTAATAAGAAACACAAATCAAAGGAAGAAGAACATTACTACAAGTTTTGTGAATGGATGAAACCTTTGTTCTTGTAAATTCCTTTAACTGATGCAATTAAGTTGCATCCTTATGCAAAATATATGAAATATATTGTCCCTAACAAAAGGAAGATTCCTAATGAGAAAATCTCCACTATGCTTGCTAATTACTCTTTTACTGGCAAGGTTCCTGAGAAGCTTGGAGATCCTGGTATACCAACTATTCCCTGTTCTATTAAAAATAATTATGTTAGAACTGCTTTTTCTGATTTGGGAGCCGGAGTTAGTGTCATGCCTTTTACTCTCTATAAAAAACTCCTGAAAAATTGATACCAACTGATATATCTTTGCAAATGGATGATAAGTCTACTGCTATTCCTGTGGGTATATGTGAGGATGTTCCTGTTCAAGTTGCTAATAATTGTCTGATATTAACTGACTTTGTTGTGTTGGAAATGCCTGAAGATGATAATATGTCTATTATTCTTGGGAGACCTTTTCTTAATACTTCAGGGGCTGTTATTGATTGCAATCAAGGAAAAGTTACTTTTAATGTTAATGATAAAGAGCACACTATTTATTTTCCCAAGAAGATTGATAGAAGATATGGTTTAAATTCAATTGAAAATATTGAGACCATCAAGATTGGAGAATTTTATTGTCCCATTCCAGTACCACCAAAATAATATGAAATTATTATGATTAGGACTATGTCTATCAAGGTTGAGGTAACATAATCATTTTGTGATTAGCAAAGTTTTGATTTTTCATATGAAAATTGTTCTGGTAACAAGACTTGATCACCCTTGTTAACAAAATGATTTTAAATGAAGTGGGAAATGCTTTAACTATGTTTTCACCTTCCCCATTATGTTTTCACCATGTTTACTTCGGCTACCACATTGCTTCTTGAGTACAATCATGTTTTCATCATCCATATTCATGTTTACATCATGTTTTCACCCTGATTACTATGGTTATGCAAGTTTTCACCACCCATACTTTTGTTTTCACCACCCATACTTTTGTTTTCACCACTACCACCTTTGTTTTCTTTGGATATTTTTCCATTGGAGTGTCATAGAACCTATGTAGTTCTGGTTTTGGTTTTGTTTTCCACCTTTTCACTTTTCTTTTTCTGGTTATTATTATTTATTAAAATTCTGAAAAAGTCCAAAAAATAAAGTTTCTCGAAAAATTCCAGAAAAATTAGAATAATTTTTTACGTCAAAAGTGAGGCAGAGAGCCACCTAGGAGGCCCCAGGGGGACCCACCAGTCAGGCACACCATGGGGTGGCGCGACCAGCCCCCTGGTGGCGCCAGCTCATGGTGTGGGGCCCCCTGGCCCCCCACTAACTCTCTCCCCTGCCAAAGTCTTCTCTCTCACCTCCCAAACTGAAAACATTTCCTGGAACCCGTGTTCTTGCTGTTCTTCCTCTGGATTTTTGATCTCCTTCTTCAGCCCATCATTTGTGCTGACATTGCGTGTGTTTGACCTCCGGTATGTGACTCCTCCGATGATCCAAGTAGAATTTTGTTTAGTGAAGTATTTCTTCAGTATTATGGTATTGTATGTGACAGGTTATGTGAGTTTGCATGCTTGATTTGAGTAGAAATAATGTAGTTTTGATGTATGTTTAGCTCTCATATAAGTCCCTATGGTAGTTTCCACCTTATTGTTGCTTGAAATTAATTTTTGTGATGATTGTTGAAAAATTTCAGAGATGGATAGTTATAATTTTGGAGAGATATTTAGGAGTGATGCTCCTAGAAGGACAAGGCCCTCACGCTCATCGACTTCAGTGAGGCCATCGTACAATGAAGACGTTATTGCACCAAATATTGACTCACGATGCGGGAGGTGATGGTATCATTAACCCATCTAGCTTTCCTTGCATTACATTTCTAAGAAGTGCAGGTTTATTAGATGACTTTCGTATGCTTATTGAAAGAGTTGGTCTAACCAACTTTATGGAGGATGAAAGCCCTCAGTATGCCACTCTCACAAAAACTTTTGTTGAGAGCTTTAAATTTCAGAACACACATTTTGGTCCAACTATTGCATTCAAGTTATATAGTAGTCCTGTTTCTTTGTCCTTCGTAGATTTTTGCGCTATTATAGGTATCAACGCCGCCGGGATAGCGAGCAGGATTCCGGATAAACTAGCAGACCTCCAGGGGCTCTACCGAGAAATCACCACGATGACGGTCGTTCATCCCATCGTGGGAAGATAAGGAACATTCAACTTCCTGCTCTTAGATATTTCACTTACTACCTTGCTACTAGCATCCTTGGTAGGGGAAACACGAGTAGTATTTATAGTTATCACCTTGCTTTTATTGATGCTACACTGAACCATAGCACGAAGTATAGTCTTGGTGCGCTTGTTGCACGCCGCCTTGCTGCTACTGGGCCTATTTTTGGGGGCATTATCGCTACACGCGTAGCATCTGCTTTGAATGTTTCCATTACCCCTAATGATGAAATAATTGCTCCATATAGGCTTAATCTCGCTGCCATGAAGTCCCGTCACTTTGTTACTGCTAACTCTACTGCTGAACGTTTAGTATATAGATTTTTATATATAGATCGAGAGGAGCCAAAAGTTACTTTGCCACAGCCTGTTTTGTTTAAGATTGACAGGTCACCATGGTCGCTCTCTAAGGAGCAGGTAGACGAGTATCTGAGCACCACGGAGTTTCACAGGCACCAGGAGAGGCGAGACGCGCCTCCAGAGGACTACAACACGCAGTACACCGGCGCATCCTCGAGCACATATCAGGAGGAGGGTTCCTCCTCAGCATACTACGGGGGCGCCACCTCATGGTCCCCTTGGTGATTGGTCTCCACTTAGGCCAAAAGCCTAAGCTTGGGGGGAGGTATACCGACATCACACTCATTTATATATCATGTTCGATCGGTTCTTTGTGTATCCATGTTTTCATTTCTTTCGTTTGTTTTCATTTTCTTTCGTTTCTCTTCGTTTTATTGTTCTGTTCTTGTTTTCCAAAACACAAAAGACCAAAAATATTTCTGTTGTTTCTCTTTGTTTGCTTCTTTAGTTTCTTTAT
Organism: Alopecurus myosuroides; assembly: GCA_028641055.1. NCBI lineage: Eukaryota > Viridiplantae > Streptophyta > Magnoliopsida > Poales > Poaceae > Alopecurus > Alopecurus myosuroides. Next base: position 247,408,282 of record CM054058.1, read on the forward strand.
TTGGTTTGCTTTCTTCTCTTGTTTCGGTTTAGTATTCAAAAATCCAAAAATATTTTGCTTTTTTTGCTTGTTTCTTTCTGTTCTTGTTTTAATTAAAAAACCCAAAAATATATGTTGTTCTTCTTTGGTTTTGTAAAGTTTGCTACAGAGTTCAACAGTCGTCTGTGACTCCATTGGAGCTTGGTTTTCATTATATATTATTCGAGCCACAAGTGAAGAGCAATAATGACGATCTATGACAATTCAATTTGTGGTGAGAGGCTGGTATGAACTCTATTTGTTTTCATTTTTGTACATATATCCATCCATGTGAGCATGCTTAGTTTGTTCATATAAGATATATGTGATTTAATGGCTTCTTAATAGTTCGTGCTCTCTCATGTTTTGTTCCAATTTATCAATAGTAAATGACTTGTCGTATAAATATTTGTTCGCATTGTTCTATTCGTAGAAGGGTATGACATTGTGGTAGCCTCCTCTGACTGTTTCATTTGAATCGACTTGGCACATGCTCACGCATGATAAGAATGAAAACAAAAAGTCAATAAGCCTCGATGATTTATTTTGCCTTAGAGTTCTAGTATCAATTTTATGCCTCAGTTAATTTTATTTTGTCGCAAGCATGACTATGATAGTTGTTGCTCTCTTGATTGTCGCTCCCTGTCTATTGCTAGCCTTCACCTGTACTGAGTATGAGATCTACTCGTGCATCCAACTCCCCAAAACCAAAGTTTGCCAAATGTGTCCACCATACCTACCTATATGTGGTACTTAACCGCCACTCCAAGTAAATTTCTCATGTGCTACCTTTAAAACCTTCTAAAATAAATTCCTGTTTTGTGCCCCTGTTTTAGATCATGAGGACGCAAATAGAGAATGTTTATCTCACTTGTTGATTGGATTTCACACCCTGGACTAGTGGCTTCATCCGCTTATCCAATTGATAGAAGAGCTGGCAGCGGGGTGCCTAGCCCCAAAATTAATACACACAAAATCTCTTCACTATTTTTGCCCCTGATTTATCAGTCAAAGCATAATTGTGTAAACAAAAGAGAAAGAGGGATGACCTTCTACACCAGTTGCGTCCTTCAAATGGGAGCCGCTCTTGTGAAATCTAGTTGGCTTGTGACGTACTGTATTTTCTGTTTAACATTCGTTGACATAAGCATACACCTCTCTTAAAAATGTTTTCGATACCTCTGTTTAATAAAATAAAAGCTCTAGCACATGAGTATTCCATGCTTCCCTCTGCGAAGGGCCTTTCTTTTACTTTTATGTTGAGTCTTCACGTTCTCACTTTATGCACCTTCTTGAGAGCAATGGCTGTTATTCTTAGTGTAATGTGCTTGTCCCCGAACACGGTTAATTGTAGTATAACTTTGATACTTGTATCTTTGATATCTTTACTTTTAGTCTTCCCTTGAACTTCAGAGGTGCCCTGGCATTTATGTTTTGCCCCACACATAAGGGCAAGCGAGATACCACTTTATCAGATCCTATTGTGAATATTACAATCTTGCAAATAGTTATGCTTCATGTTGTTTATTATTAATATGTTGTTATCTCTTCATGGTTTGCATAGCTATTAAGTGACAATATCTTGCGTGTATCTTATCATGAGCATAATTAAGTATTTGATCATATAGCGAGTATATTTACATCATATGAAACAAATGTGTTCGTAAAAGTCTTTTATCGCACTCAGTTGTCACTGAATTGCTTGAGGACAAGCAATAAGCTAAGCTTGGGGGAGTTGATACGTCGAAAACGTATCTCCTTTTCCGAACACTTTTCTTATTGTTTTCCTCTAAACTTGTGTGTTTTGAATGCAACTAACACGGACTAACGCTGTTTTCAGCAGAATTACCCTGGTGTCTCGTTTTTGTGCAGAAAAATCAACTTTCGGGAAATTGCCCAGAAAAGACCCCATTGGTCTTAAAACACCGGAAGACCCCGAGAGCCAGAAGGGGGCCAGGAGAGGGGCCAGAGGGGGCCACACAACCCCCTGGCGCGCCCCCTAGGCCGCGCCACCTAGGTGGTGTGGGCCACCCAGAGACCCCCTCGGGCTCCCCTTTCGACTACATATTGCCTTCAACCCTAAAACCCAAGGGGGTTCGTCATATTCCACAGAAACACAACAAAGCGCCGCCGCCACCTCGAACCTCGATTCGGGGATCAGAAGTTCCTGTTCTGGCACCCTGCCGGGACGGGGAATTGGAGGAGATCATCGCCATCGTCATCACCAACGTCTCTCCATCGACCATCCATGTTTCCCCCATCGATGTGTGAGTAATTCCCCCGCTGTAGGCTGATGGGGATGGTAGGATTGGATGAGATTGTTCATGTAATAATGTCGTGATTGTTAGGGCATAGTGCCTAGTATCCTCTATTAGTGCTATTGACATTGTTGCAACTTGTTATGCTTAATGCTTGTCACTTTGGGCCTGAGTGCCATGATCTCAGATCTGAACATGTTATTGAATCACGATGATAATTATTGTTTCTTGATCATACCTGCAAGTTGTTTACACATATCGTTGTCCAGAACCCGAGGCCCCGAAGTGACAGAAATTAGGACAACCAGGAGGGGATGTCTATGATGTGAGGATCACATGTGTTCACGGAGTGTTAATGCTTTGCTCCGGTGTTCTATTAAAAGGAACACCTTAATTACCAGTAGTTCCCTTGAGGCCCCGCTGAAAACGGGATGGTAGGACAAAAGATGTTGTGCAAGTTCTCATTGCGAGCACGTACGACTATTTACGGAACACATGCCTATGGTTACTTAGTGCTTGGATATTTTATCTTATTTATCTGTAATGCCCATGTCTTGATTATTATATGAACTATCTTATCCATGCAACGCCCGTTCATCTACCCCTATGCCTACAGTATTTAATCCCGCTATTCTTCAAACACTGCGGCTGCTGTTTTTCATTTGATTGCTGCTATTATTTCACTACTGCTGCTACTATAAAATTGTTACCACTGATAAACCACTGCGAATAAGTCCACTTTGAGGTGCAGGTGAATTGACAACTTACTTATTAAGGCTCACAGATATTCTTTGACTCCCCTTGCGTTGAATCAATAAATTTGGGTTTTACTTCCCTCGAAGACTGTTGCGATCCCCTATACTTGTGGGTCATCAGTGATCCACTTAAGGGAAATTTGGTGCTATTCTACAAACCTCTGCACTTGGAGGCCCAACACTGTCTACAAGAATAGAAGCATGTGTAGACATCAACATTCCATAACAGTGGTAAGCAAAGCACCATTAGGGGATATCATCAACAATGCGGGACACAATAGGCCGAGTCGCCAAATGGGGCATTGAGCTCGCTGCGTTCGACATTAAGTACCAACCCCGGACGACAATGAAATCACAGGTGTTGGCAGATTTTGTCGCTGATTGGACAGAAGCAATGGAAGACACACCAATGCCGGAGTCGGAATATTGGATCATGCATTTTGACGGATCCAAAATGAAAGAAGGCGTTGGAGCTGGTGTAGTTCTTAAATCTCCAAAAGGCGATATAATGGAATATGTATTGCAAATACACTTCAACGCCAGCAACAACGTGGAAGAATATGAAGCTTTGCTTCATGGCTTGCATATTGCAAAGGAAATAGGCGTCAAGCGTATACTTTGTTATGGTGACTTGGATTTGGTACAACATCAGCTAAACCAAACATGGGATGTAAAAAGCCCCATTATGGCCGAATATCGGAGAACAGTGGACGAGTTTGCCATTTGCTTCCTAGGATTTGAAGTATTTCATATCAAAAGGGAAGAAAATTGGAACGCGGCTGCTTTAGCCCGCATGGGCTCGGAAAGAGTGAAAATCCTGCCACCTAGTATGTTTGTCCAACATTTGCATGAACCATCAATAAAAGGCGGAGATGTCGATTACCCTCTAGTTTCCGAGTCAATCAAAGGTCTGCTTGTTAACCCGGATTGGACAACTCCATACTTAAACTTCTTAGTTGATCAGAAGTTCCCGGATGGAGCAGACGAAGTCTTGCAAAGGTAGATACAACGCCGATGCAAAGGACACACGGTAATCAATGATTACCTGTATAAATGCAGTACTATCGGAATTTTTCAGCGATGTATTTTGCCAGAAGAAGGACGAGAAATTCTGCAAGAAATCCACGCAGGAGATTGCGGACATCATGCTAAATCAAAAAGCATAGTTAAAAAATCATTCGTTGCAGGGTTTTTCTGGCTTACAGCCAAGGCAGACGCAGAGCACATAGTGAAAACATGTGCCCGATGTCAGTATTACGCCAAGCAGACGAATATGCCATCTCAAGCACTCAAAACTATCCCCATAACATGTCCATTTGCGGTCTGGGTGCTAGATATGATGGGACCATTCAAAACTGCATGAGGCGGACTTACACATCTACTCGTTGCAGTAGATAAGTACACCAAGTGGGTGGAGCCGAAACCCATCAAAAAACTTGACGGTGTGACTGCCATAAATTTCATCATGGACATAGTCATGAGATACAACATTCCACACAACATAATCACGGATAAGGACAAATTTGTTTATTGGAGAGTTGGCAAAATATTGCCGACAAACGGGAATTCGCCTAGATCCTGCATCTGTGGCACACCCACAATCCAATGGACAGGTTGAGCGGATGAATAGTTTAATCATGCAGGGAATACGCCCAAGACTCGAATCTCCTCTCCAAGCAGCTGGAGCATGGGTAGAAGAATTACCTTCTGTGCTTTGCAGTATGCGAACAACGCCAAATAGATCAACAGGGCAAACACCGTTTTTCTTGGTTTATGGTGCAGAAGCAGTGCTTCCCACAGACATGCTCCATGATAGCCCAAGAGTGCTAGCATACGATGACTCGGATGCCAAAAACGCACGACAGGATGCCGTCAATCTCTTAGAAGAAGAACGACAGTTTGTGCTACAAAGATCCCCATTTATCAGCAAGGATTGCAACGTCATCATTGTCAGAAGATCAAACACCGTTATTTCAAAGAAGGTGACTTGGTGCTAAGACTGGTGCAGGAAAGGAAGAACAAATTAGTCCCAGTTTGGGAGGGACCATTTGGCATTAACAAGGCTATGAAAAATGGATCTTATTAACTTGTAGATATTCGAGATACGGAAGACAATCCTAAAAATACGAATCGCGAGAGAAAGAGAAAGATAGATGTAGAACTGGAAGAGACAAAGAGACCCTGGAGCATCCAACAGTTACGTCCCTTTTACACTTAGTTCAAATTCTATGTAAACATCTTTGAGATCATGAAATAAAGTTGTCAGAATTCATGCATTTTTTGTCTGTCTTGTTACCGCCTTATCTATTTCCAAATGATCTTTCAAATTGCTTCAATGTTAACCTGAATTTTTCCTGCATGCTCGGAGTTATAAAACTGAATGCTTTTCGAGCCTAAGGAGGTTGAGGAAACCCAGGTTGTGCCGGCGTGCCTGAGTTTCATACGTTTTCAAAATTCCTTACTTTTTCCTAAGTATTATCTCATTGTTTGTGTGTTGGTTCACTGGAATTAGTAAGTAAAAATGCCTAAGTACAATCCATGATTCCGAGTTTCGACTGACAGGTTTGAACCCAGTCACTTGGCATGAAGATTAATTACTATTGAGCCATTTCAACACTAAAGACAGTTAAAACATATAAACCAGAGAATTTAGAAGGAAAGGGAATTTAAACCCAGAAAAACTTGCAAAGACTTAAACTTTACTGCAAAAGGGATTAATGCATTTTTATACAAAAGATAGATAGCATTACAATTGATGTTACATTTGTGAGAATAGTAATGCTTCTATTTTTCTCGAACAACTACTCATGAATTAGGCGGGGTCCTCAGACTCTGAGTCCTCCTCGTCGTTGTCGGTGGGGTTCTCTGGAGTTGCCAGAATCTCTTCCTCCAGGTAGAACATCGAGATCGACACCATTTGAGCTATCTTGGTGGCATGCCCCTTGACAGACTCAAAAATATCGTCTCTCCGTGCTTCCGTGTACCCTTGAGGGATACCGGTCGCGACACGCCAGGACTTCGCGGTGGTATAATGCATATGCATCAGCCCAAGGGCCATGCGCGCACCACCACAAGCAGCAGAGCGGAACCAGGACTCCTTCTGGTTTGCCACCTCTTCAATCGCTTCAGGAAGTTTGATGACTTCCAAGACATCTTCAGCTTTGTCGGGAATGTACTTGTTCACAAGTAATATCCCCGTAGTCTTGAGGGTGGTGAAGATCTTCTCGAAATCCTGGATTCTATCAATCCGGGTAAGCAAAGGATTTCCTTCTGTTGAAAAATACGGAAGGAGAAAAAAATAAGCATACTGAAAAAATATAAGGAAAAAACTCGGTAAAAAGAGTTAAACTTACCGAGAATCTTGTCCATCTCAACGCCTTCTTCAAGGTGTTGGTTGAGAGCATTGTCTAACTCCCCGATAGTCGCTGCATCTTTCTCAGCTTGAGAAGAGGCGCGGGACTCGGCAATTCCAACAGCTAGTTGGCTGGCCTCTAAGTCTTTCTGAAGCTTTACTGTCATCTTGTAAAGCTCAGGATTTTCCTTGCGGAGGTTTTCGGTGTTCCCAGCATCTTCAGCAATTTGTTTGGCTTTGGCCAAAGAAGCTGAAAAGAATGGAAAGTAAAGAGTTTGAAACTCGGAAAATGACTTAGAAAATTTTCATAAAACAGCAGTGCAAATAGAAAAAATATTTACCTGCTGAATCCTTCAGCTGTTGCTGAACAAAGGCCAACTTCGAGTCTTTATCATTAAGAATGCCAAGCAGATATTTAACCTTTTGTTCTTAATGGTAAGCTTGTTGAGAACTTCCATGTTTATGGTATCGGCAGTTTGCTGAAACATAGATAAAGGAAAAGCTGCTTAGTAAAAAAATAAGCAGGCAAAAGAGAAAAGCATTAAGCCAAAAACAGAAAGAATACTTTTGACTTATCGCTTGGGGGCTAGAGGTATTTACCTGGCTCATCCTTTGGAAGCGTGCAACGTTCTCGAAAAATTCCTTAGCATATTCTGCAAAGGTTATTCCCACATGGTGGCGGTCGTCTTGTATGACCTGGCGAGGCGAGAAGACGTAATTATTCCTAACAGTAAGACCGCCTTGTGGACAAGGAAGGATTAAGCGAGCACGAGCAAAGTGTTTTTTTGCCCACGGATGAATATATCTGTGTTCGTCAAAACAGTCTTCTTGCTTTACCTTAAACTCGTTGTCAAAGTTTGGGATGGGCTCTTCCTTGGGAACATTGGAAGGCCCAGCCTCTTCCGGCGCCACCCTTTCCCTCGCATCCGAGTCGGATGCAATGGGCTAGGTGGACTGCAGGGGATACTATCCTTCCCTGGCAGCCGAGTTCTCCTCCCTAGCCACTGTTGGAGTGTGTGGAGCAGCGGCGGGAGATGGCTTCGCTCCTCTTTGCGCAAAAAATTTGTGTTTCTTCCAGCCTTTACCCTTCAAAGTAGCAGGAGCAAGGCTAGAAAAGAAAACAGGAAGAAAATCCGAGAAGTAAGATTCCGAGAAACAACAAAAAGCTTACAAATAGAAAACCTGGGTTTTTCCTGGAAGTAGCGATGGCCACACCGTCAAGGTCGATGACTTCTTGAGAAGCGGTTGGCTTCTTGCGCTTCCGCCCTTCGGATTGGAAGTTGGCGCGAAGTGCATCCAACTCCTCGTCGGTAGCAAGTTCAGTTTCAGGAAGTTCAAGAAGCTTACAAAATAGGAAAAACCGGCTTAGTATCGAAAGGCACCCGAGAAAAAGAAAACATGGATTCAAGAAATTCCCCACAGAGAGAAGTATACCTTTGGAACAGGGTTCTTGGCGTGGTGAATTGACCGTCTCTCCTCGTATTGGTCACGAGTCGAAACCAGCTGATTTACGCGCTTCTTGAAGTCCTTCTTAGACAACGCGCTCTTTGTTGCCCTCATCGCATCGTCAGGGCCCGTGTATTCACACATAAGCCGAGTTCCATGATATGCCAGGGGCTGGATCCACCTTCCGAACCAGCAAAGAATCGTATCCATGCCAGTTAGTGGAGGAGTGGCAGAGACGAGTTTGGCGATTTGTCTCTTGATCCTCATCAGGTACGGAGGCAGAACCTGGACCGCGTCCACCGCCAAATTGTCTTGGGGCGTGGCCGCGGAATTGATGAAAGGCGGAATGCCCGTTTCCTTTCCAGGAAACGGTACATCCGCATGATAAAAGAACGAGCCCGTCCAAAACTTGACGGACTCGGAAGTCTTGATCTTGGGGAACCAATCCTCCCTAAACCTACGGAGGGTGAAGGAAATGGTCCCGCAAGTCGGAAGGGCGCCCTCAGAGGGGTTTCATTTAACGCCGAAACAATACTGCCAGAAATCCAGGCGGGGTTCTATCCCTGGATAACCCTCGAAAAGGGCCTGGAAGCCGGCTAAGTACAGAATGGAGTTTGGTGGCAGGTTGTGTGGCTGAATCCTATAGTGATCTCGGACTTGGAAGAAAAAGGTGGAAGGAGGGAATCCCATACCTCGGTTGATATGGGAAGCTAGGAGAACCCGCTCGCCGGGTTGCGGAGATGGCTTGGTGTCGTCCTCCTTCACTCGCCATTTTCCTTTCACGACGAACCCTTCCTTCTACAATGCCGAGAGAAGAGACGGAACCACATTGCAGCGGCTCCAGTTCCCGGCGTTTTCTTCTCCTTCGTTTTCACCTCTGGCGGTGGCGGAAGTGACAACATCCTCACAAACGTGAGTAGTATCCTCCTCCGCAGGGTCGGAAAAGGGAGGAGGAGGAGCAGTGGCCGATGGCGGCGGCATGTTTCCGGCCACGGGAGGCAGATCCCCGCGGGGCGGATCGCTGGCGGCCCCCTCCGGCGCGTTCGCAGTGGTGCGAGGCTGGGAGTCGAGGAGGGGATCCATATCGTTGATTATGTCCTCGATGTCCACGGCGGCGCTCGCCGAGTCAGAAGCACGGGAGAGTCTCCGATGACCATTTTCCGGCGGTGCGGTCGTGAGTTTGAACCTACGATGGTTTTCGCGGAAGGGCTCGTGGGCTAGGTCTCTGCGTTCTCTCGAGCTTGGGTTCTGATAGCTAAGGGCTAGGGCTCTGTGTGCTCGAGGAAGAAGAAGAAGCGGAAGAGGATTCAGAGCACCCGAGACGACTATTTATAGCCAGACGCGCGGAGATTAGCTCCAACGGCTATTTTAGCCATTGGATGCGCGACGCGTGTTACGCCCGAAATTTCCGGGAAATGAGGGGACGGGGTGATAATGTCTATCTCCTCGTTTCCCGTGAGAGAATCCGTTAGAGGATATGTTTCAGGGTTTTGACTGAACTCAAACGTCCGTGACGTCGGCAAGATTTCATCGCTGATGTGATGAAGTTCCTTCTCCGTGAAGGCTCGTGGAAGAAAAGCCGGACTATGTTAACATCCGAGTTTTGGGTTAAGAGATTTTGGTAAAAGAAGAGTCAAGACAAAATATCGACATTTCTCAGAAAGAATGCCAAAGGACGAAGAGCGGCAGAATGAAGTCTTAATCCTTCTTGGGGGATACTGTCGGATATATGCCGATTAGGGGTATGTCCGGCATTTCCCTAAAAGTCGGATTACCAGGCTGGCCTGTTGGTAATGGATCGTAGTCCATTGGCGGACCAGTAAGCTGATGCACAGGAAGACGGCTTCTGGAAGAACCCGGAACACATCCCAAAGTGGTGCGGCTTGGAGGAGAAGACGGATTCCTTACTTTCCAAGTTAGATAATGTTCATAGTCTTCTAGGTTTCCTATCTGTAATCCTTAATCTGGCTATCTGTATAAAGCCAAACGGGGGCAACGAACATATAACAACTAGCTAGAAGCCAACTCACCGAGAAGTTGATCCTCTCCGAGTTAGCGAAACCATACTCACATTGTACTTTGTATACTGCAGGCTTCAACCCTGATTTAGTGAGATTGTAAGAGTAGGAACGCCGCCTAGCTGCGTCGTACCGAACCTGGGTAACTTGGTGTTCTCGTTTGTCGTACTACCACGTCCCCCCGCGGTTCTACCAGTAGGATCATGGCACCCCCGTCTATGAACTTTGAACTCTAATACGATGTCTCGACAGTTGGCGCCCACCGTGGGGCCTGCGACGTCAGGAGTTACGTTTCGACCGGGAATACTCGGCGGAATCGGCAGTACAATAACTGTTGGAAGCATGAAATTCGACGGCGACGTCGGGAGCTTCCTCGACAACGGATCATACATGCCAGCACGGAATCACCTGGTAAGTGTCTGCGTTTTATCGAAAATAAAAGAAAACAAAGGAAAACAAAAGAAAAACAAACAGACGCTCCAAGTAAACTTCATATGATGTGACCTAATAAAAATATAGTTTCACGAGAAGCGGCCTGATAGATAGTTGATGAAGAAGGGGATGCCTTGGGCATCCCCAAGCTTAGATGCTTGAGTCTTCTAAAAATATGCTTGGATGAACCACGGGGGAATCCCCAAGCTTTGACCTTGCACTCTTCTTGATCACATATATCACCTCTTCTCCTGACCCTTGAAAACTTCCTTCACACCACACTCAAATAGTAAATCGCATTAGAGGGTTAGTGCAACAATTAAAAATCCATTTGGTTATGTATAGCACAAGTTCTATTGATACTTTTAAATATTAGCTACAACCAGTGATGTTTTGTGAAGCAAATAAATCCACTTGACATCGTAAAAGAGCAAATGCAAGAAAATTTGCAGAATCTGTTAAAACCAGAACTGTCTGTAAAGAAAGAAAAATCGAGGCACTTACGTTGCTCAGATCGAAAAACTTAAAGAACGAAAAATTACGGAATCAGCCAAGGAATAAGCACAAAAAAGTTAAGATCATTCCGATCTTCCAGGATTTTATACGATTTTTTACGGTGGACAGCAGAAATCTGTTTCCTGCGCAGAAATCCAAAAACAACCTCCAACTCTCGTTACAAACCTTACTTGGCACTACTAAAACATGAAAATAAAGATACAAGGGAGTTTCTACAGAAGTATAAAACCCCTTGACTCAAGGAAAACAGAGAAAAACAGAGCAAATATAAAACCATGGGTTATCTCCCACGAAGTGCTTTTCTTTAACGCCTTTTAGCTAGGCCGAGAAAAGTGGAATCAAGTATTTTCAAGTGCAGAAGCATCCAAAATGAAACTTGTTCGAATAACGGAATCAAAAGGCAACTTCGTTCTCTTTGTAGTAAAGTGTTCCATACCTTTCTTCAGTGGAACTGAAATTTAATATTCCCTTCTTTCATATCAATAACAGCACCAACAGTTCTAAGAAAAGGTCTTCCCAGAACAATTGGACAAGAAGCATTGCATTCAATATTCAAAAAAACAAAATCAATGGGGACAAGAGTATTATTAACCATGATAAAAACATCATCAACTCTCCCCAAAGGTTTCTTTCTAACATTATCAATAAGACGAATATCGAAATAACAAGGTTCCAATGGTGGTAAATCAAGAATATCATAGAGTTTCTTGGGCATAACAGAGATACTAGCACCAAGATCACATAGAGAATTGCAATCAAAATTACTCACTTTCATTTTAATAATAGGTTCCCAACCATCATGTAGCTTCCTAGGGATAGAGGCTTCACATCTTAATTCATCCTCTCTAATTTGCATGAGAGCATTTGTAATATGTTTTGTGAAAGCCATATTCATAGCACTAGCATTAGGAAAACTAGCAAGATTTTTAAGAACTTAATCACTTAAGTTATGTTGCAATCATCAAGGTCAAGATCATTTTATCAAAAATAATGGGACCATTGTCTCCCATGTTTCTAAAAATTTCATTACTTTTATCAGGAACATTTTTAGCAGTTTCCGGCAGTTTTGCATTTTTACTAGCAGAAGTGGGAGTGTTTCCAACACCAATTACTTTACCATTGATAGTAGAAGGTTTTATAGCATGAGAAGCTTCAGTTTTACTAGTGGTGGTAATGGTGCAAACATTAGCTATATTATTCTTTCTAGATATTTCATCCTCTCTTTCCCATCTAGCATGCAATTCAGCTAACATTCTAAAATTATCATCAATTAGAATTTGGATAGCATTCAAAGTTTTACTTTCTTTAACATCACGAGGCATAACCTTTAGTTTCAAAAAATCAACATCAAGAGAAAGGCTATCAACTTTAGAAGCAAGAACATCAATTTTACCAAACTTTTCCTCAACAGATTTATTAAAAGCAGTTTGTGTACTAATAAAATTCTTAAGCATGTTCTCGGTACACTCCTGTTGTTGTTGTAGGAATTACCATAATAATTATCACAAGCATTGCTATTATTTGGAGGATATGGCCTATAATTGTTGCTACCAAAATTATTCATATAAGCATTGTCATTGAAATTATTATTTTTAATGAAGTTCACATCAACATGCTCTTCTTGAGCAACCAAAGAGGCTAAAGGAACATTATTTGGATCAATAGTAGCATGGCCATTCACAAGCATAGACATAATAGAATCAAGTCTTTCATTTAAAGAGGAGGCTTCTTCAACATAATTTACCTTCTTACCAGTTGTAGCTCTCTCATGGTGCTACTCGGAATAATTTACCATCATATCATCAAGAAGCTTTGTTGCTAACCCCAAGGTCATGGACATAAAGGTTCCTCTAGCAGCTAAATCCAGAAGGTTTCTTGAAGAAAATTTAGACCTGCATAAAAGTTTTGGATGATCATCCAAGTAGTCGGTCCAAGAGTGGGACAATTCTTTACTACATATTTCATTCTTTCCAAAGCTTTAACAACATGCTCATTATCAAGTTGCTTAAAATTCATAATGCTAATTCTTAAAGATATAATCTTAGCAGGAGGATAATATTTTCCAATGAAAGCATCTTTACACTTAGTCCAAGAATCAATACTATTTCTAGGCAAAGACATCAACCATTCTTTAGCTCTTCCTCTTAAAGAGAAAGGAAACAATTTCAGTTTAATAATATCTCCATCAACATATTTATATTTTTGCATCTCACATAGTTCAAAAAATTATTAAGATGGGCAGCAGCATCATCAGTACTAACACCAGAAAAAAGCTCTCTCATAACAAGGTTTAACAGCACCGGTTTTATCTCTTAAAAATCAGCAGTAGGAGCAGGTGGAGCAATAAGTGTGCTAATGAAATCATTGTTGTTGGTGCTAGTAAAGTCACACAACTTAGTGTTCTCAGGAGTAGTCATTTTAACAATACTAAAAACATGAATAAAACTACAACTGGTATAAGAACTATATTTTTTTTGTATTTTAGATAAAGAGAAGCAAACAAGACAAAATAAAATAAACTAAGCAAAACAAAAACAAAGAAAATAGATTGGAAGTGAGAGGCTCCCCTTGCAGAAATTCTCTTCCTCCCCGGCAACGGTGCCAGAAAATATGCTTGATGTGTGTAATCATACATTCGTTGGGAGACCCCAAGAGGAAGGTATGAAGAGTTCAGCGGCAAGTTTTCCCTCAGAAAGAAATCAAGGTTGAATCGACCAATAGGAGGAAAGAGTAACTTCAGAAGGTGAAGCAGCTGAGATGGCATAGCGCACTACCGGTTCATAAGCAACATGGAACCTACACAACACAATCAAATCACTTTGCTCCAACGAAGAAGTGAGGTTGTCAATCTCTCCGATTTTGCTGAATACAAAGAGGTTAAACGTATGGTGTGGAAAACAGTATGAAAGCAGTATGAGAGCAGTATGTGTTTTATTAGTATGAGGAAAAAGGACCGGGGTCCACAGTTCACTAGTGGTGTCTCTCCGTGAAAGATAATAACATGTGTGGTGAACAAATTGCAGCCGGGCAATTGACAGAAATGAAGGCTGCATCGTAGTGCATATGCAAGACATAAAGATTACTATGTGATTCATGTGGGCATTACAAAAAAATATATAGACCGTTATCCAAGTGCATCTATGACTAATAATCCACCCTCCGAATATCATCCGAACAAACGTAGGGTATTAAGTTGCAAGCAATAGATAATCGCAGTAAGAAAAGTGTGTAATGTAAACAATAACATCATACATAGACAAAGCATTGTTGTTTTCTCCCTAATGGAAACATCACATCCTCCATCCGTCACGTTTCTGTCACTTGAGCACATATGACAAGGAGGCATGAACCCACTATCGAGCATAAATACTCCCTCTTGGAGTTACTAGCATCTACTTGGCCAGATCATCTACTAATAACGGAGAGCATGCAAGATCACAAATAACATAAGCATGAAGATAACATGATAGATTGAAAATTAGAAGACATATCATTCAACATTCATCAGATCCTAGCAAACACAACATGTAGCATTACATAAAGATGATCTTGATCATGATAGGCAACTCACAAGATCTGAACATGAGGTACAAAGTGGAGAGAACAACCATCTAGATACTTCTATGGACCCGCAGTCTAGGGATGAACTACTCACGCATCACTTCGGAGGAGGGCATGAAGGTGCAGACCCCTCCGGTGATGATTTCCCCCTCCGGCAGGGTGCCGGGGAGAGCTTCAGAACCCTCCCGATCTCGGGATGACCGTGACGGCGGCCTCGGGTGTTTCTTGGGTAAAAGTGGTATCCTCCTAGGGTTTATGTCTCGGGAGGATTAAATAGGCGAAAGGGTAAAGGCGGTGGATCCCTGGGGGTCCCACACCACCACCACGCCCGGCGCGGCCAAGGGGAGGCGCCGCCCTATGGTGTGGGCCCCCTGAGGGCCCCCTCGGGGTCTCTTCGGGACTCCGTGGAACCTTCGTGAATTCTAAGACTTCCGGGCTTCGAATTTTCTAATTCCGAGAATATTTCCAGAACAACTTTTCTCAAACTAAAAACAACAGAAAATAGGGAACTGGCTCTGTGGCATCTTGTCAATAGGTTAGTCCGGAAAATCGATAAAAATGACATAAAGTGTATACCAAACATGTGGGAAACAATAAGAAAAAACATGGAACATCAGAAATTAAAGATACATTTATGACGTATCATGGTGCCTCCAGGCACCTTCTCCAACTCCTCTTTGGCTCGGTATTTTTCATATTTTCAAAAAATCAATAAATTATAGCTGAAAATGTATTACGCGGACTTTTTCTTAACATAACTGTTACCTATTCCAAAACAGACTCTGCAGATTCTGGAATCTTCCCTCTAATGAACTTCTCAGGAGTCATTACTTGAATAACATCAACATCTTCATCATAGGAATCCCCAAAAATATAATGTTTGAGTCTTTGTCCATTTACCACTTGCGTAGTGTTATCTTTGAGGGAAGCAATTTTGATTGCACCCGAATGATACACTTTTTCAATAATATAAGGTCCTTCCCATCGGGAGAGTAATTTTCCTACAAAAAATCGGATACGAGACCGGTACAATAGAACTTTCTCACCAACATGAAACTCTCTTTTAAGGATTCTTTTATCATGCCATTGTTTAACTTTATATTTAAAGAGCTTGTAATTTTCATAAGCTTCACATCTCCATTCATCTAGATGATTCAAATCAAGCATTGTTTTCTTACCAGCAAGTTTAAAATCTTTATTTAATTCTTTTACTGCCCAATAAGCTTTGTGTTCTAATTCTAAAGGCAAGTGACAAGCTTTTCGAGAAACCATTTTATAGGAAGACATACTCATGCGATTTTTATAAGCAGTTCTATAAGCCCATAAAGCATCATTCAACTTATTTGACCAATTCTTCCTAGATTTATTAACAGTGTTTTGCAAGATAGATTTAATTTCTCTATTTGATAATTCTACTTGCCCACTGGTTTGAGGATGATAAGCTGAGGAAATTCTATGATTAACATCATATTTTGCAAGGGTCTTTCTAAAACCACCATGAATTAAATGAGAACCTCCATCAGTCATAAGATATCTAGGCACACCAAACCTAGGATAAATGACATCTTTAAGCATTTTCAAAGAGGTCTCACCATCAGCACTTTTAGTAGGTATAGCTTCTACCCACTTAGTAATATAATCAACAACAACACGAATATAAGTGTGACCATTTGAAGGAGGAAAAGGACCCATAAAGTCAAATCCCCAACAATCAAAAGGTTCAATAACAAGAGAATAACTCATAGGAATTTCATTACGTCTAGAAATATTACCTACTCTTTGACATTCATCACAAGATAAATTAAATTGCGTGCATCTTTAAAGAGAGTAGGCCAATAGAAACCTGATTATAGAACCTTATGTGCGGTTCTATCTCTGGCGTGATGTCTGCTACGCCTTGATGGTGCCTTGACGGGGAGACTTCTTGATGATGATGAATTTTAAGTCCCCGGCAACGGCGCCAGAAATTCTTGATACTTGTGATGGTGTGTTGGGAACCCCAAGAGGAGGATGTGATGAGTACAACAGCAAGAATTTCCCTCAGTTAAGAACCAAGGTTATCAATCTAGTAGGAGGAAGAGGATCTTCAGAAGGTTGATTCCACTTACGGTGGTGATGGCGCCTCACCGGTGTCAGCAACAATGCGGAACCTGCACACAACACAACCAAAATACTTTGTCCAAACGGTACAGTGAGGTTGTCAATCTTACCGGTCTTGCCGAAAACAAAGATTATACGTATAGTGTGGAAAATGGTGTATGCTTGTAGTAAGTAAAGAAAGCGGGGAATTGTAGTGGTTTGTTTAACAGTGTAGGAAAAATGGATCGGATTTCATATGTTCACGAGTGGTGTCTCTCCATAAAAGATAGCATGCTGGGTGAACAAATTACAGCTGGGCAATTGACAAATAGAGGTTTTACCGTAGTGCACATTCATGACATGATGACTACTATGATATTTAGTGCGGGAATTACAACAATATACATAGACCGTAATCCAAATGTATCTATGACTAATAATCCACCCTCAGGTTATCATCCGAACCCCCTTAGGTATTAAGTTGCAAGCAACAGATAATCACATTAAGCAATGTGTGCAATGTAAGAAATGATTGTGCACGCGGGCACACACACCGCTGTTTTATCCCTAGTGGCAACAGCACATCCTCCCCCGTCACGTTTCTGTCACTTGAGCACAGGCGAAAAGGAGGCATCAACCCAACTATCGAGCATAAACACTCCCTCTTGGAGTCACTAGCAACTACTTGGCCAGAGCAACCACTAGCAACGGAAAGAATGCAATATCACAAATAACATATGCAATAAAGACTATAATCAACTTGGCATAAGTTCAATATTCATCGGGTCCCAACAAACACAGCACATCGAATTACATTATAACAATCTCGATCATGTTAGGCAGCTCATGAGATCTAAACATTGAGGCCTAGGAGGAGAAGACAACCATCTAGCTACTGCTATGGACCCGTAGTCCAAGGATGAACTACTCACGCATCACTTCGGAGGCAGGCATGGTGTTGAAGAGGCCTCCGGTGATGATCTCCTCTCCGGCAGGGTGTCGGGAGACAGCTTAAGAACCCCCTTGATATTGGGCTGACAACGACGGCAGCAGAACTTTTTGGGGATTTTTTATCAGGTACGTAGGGTTTTCCTTCGGAGGGGAATAAATAGGCGTAAGGGTGACGTCGGTGGGCCACCAGGGTGGCCTCACCACCCCCAGGCGCGTCCAAAGGGAGCCCGCGCCTGGCTATAGTGAGGCCCCCTGGTGCGTCTTCGACTCCTCTTCGGACTTCTCGATGCTTCCGGGGAATATAGGAACTTCGGGATTCGTGGTGTCCAATTCTGAGAATATTTCAAGAACAACTTTTCTGAAATAAAAAATAGCAGAAAATAGGGAACTGGCACTTGACATCTTGTTAATAGGTGATGCACCCAAAATGCATCTACTTTTCCAAGCACTTTGCATCGTATTTCTCTCCGGAGTCCCCCCATAATTGAATAAATCTGAAGAATTCGACGCTGTTTTTAGCAAAAGTCTTCTTTCCGTCTATTTTCACAGGACTTTTCACAGGGGACAAAAACCACGTAACTTTTTATGGAAAAGAAGGGGAATGAGCACCAGATGGGGCCAGGGGGCCACCCGAGGGCCAAAAGGGGGCCCCACACGCGGCAAGATTCCTTGGCCGCGTGGGGTCACCCCTTTTAGGCCCAGATGGCCCACTCCGGCTAGGTCTTCGATGTACCCCTCCATATATACGATAAACCGACGGGTTTCGAAGGAGAGGGCTGTTCGCGAAACGGAGCGCCGCCGCCACCACGATCTTCGATTTCGGAGTCAGATTGATCCGGGATTTCACCCCCGGAGGTGGAATTTGAGGGGCTTCGTCACCATCATCATCACCACCATCATCTCCATAAACCATGAGCTCCATCACCCCCTCCATGTGTGAGTAGTTGCTATAGGCATGTGTGGTGTGAGGGGTTTTGGATGAGATTGATCATGTAATTGCTACCCGGTATGCAGGATCTAGGGGTTTGTCTTGAGAATTCTTATGTCTTATGTTGATGCACTATTGCTAGGCTTAATGCTTGTTACTAGGGCCCAAGTGGCATGATTTCAGTACTGAACTTACATTGCTACATCATATATTTGAGTTTGGTATCTATCTGCAATGTGTATTACCTGCTATTATGTTGAACCTGCGAACCCTAAAGTGACAGCTAGGGAAAACAAGGGGGATATGTTCTAGTTTGAGGATTATGTGTGTTCATGGAGTGTTAATGCGTTGGTCCGGGCTATTCGAAATGGTAGACCTTAATTACCTGTAGTTCCAAATTGGCCCCGGTGAAATGGGCAGGTAGGACAATAGGCTTTGTGCAAATTCTCTTGGTTAGTACGCACAATAATTTACGGAACACACACCTACATAAAACTGAGATAGAGAAAGGCCCCGCTGCTAGCAAAACATTATTACATGATCTATATTATCCGTGCAACACCCCGCTATCACCTCATGCCTGCGTTTTAGTTTCTGGTTTACTTTCACTCTTTTCCGGTGAAAACTGGGAAAACACTTGCTCTCCATTTACTTTCTGTTTGTTTACTTTCACTGCATTATTACACTCACCACTCTCGCTGCAAGTTTGTTGATACACATGTGTGGTTGGGAGTGACGTCCCAATTGCTAAAGTCTCACCGGTATTCTTGTGTTCCCACTGAGTCGAACTACAAATTTGGGTAATACTTCCCATCGAAGACTACGATTGATCTCCTGCACTTGGGAGCCATCAAGACTGTTTTCTGGCGCCGTTGCCGGGGAACCTAGCTTTATTGGTAAGACCACTTGTTATTGTCTACTTGCTGCACTTTCTTGTTCCCTGCAATGGGAAAGGGAAAGGACACTTCGAAGGAGGTAATGCCTTCGACTACTCGTTCTGGTAATGATTTGCCTAGTAGACCAAAATTTTCACCTAATATTGTTTCTACTGTGGCTGCTAAGAAAAAGAAAGGAATAGCTGGTATATCACCATTGTCAAAAAATGTCTACTAGTACATCTAATGATCAAACACTTAATAATGTAGACAAAGAACTAGCTTCTGAAATTCCTGAAACTATTGAAACACCTGAGGCAAATGAAACACCTGAAACAACTGAAATTCCTGAATCTTCTGTAGATGAAAATGTAGAACTTGAGCTAGAAAGAAATGAGACTCGTAGAGAGTATGAATATGGGGCCTCTTCTGAAGAAGAAGAAGCATTTATTGAGGCCTTTATATCACCCGATTATACAAAACTTGATAAACTCTCTATTTATGATGATGCATCTCTTGGAAACTGTTTTGCTGCCACTAGGAATTTGTGTGGCCCAGCTATTAGAATTAGAGATAAAGATTATGAATTCAATGTTAATCCTGAGATAATTGAGATAGTTGAGAAGTCTAGATTCTGTGGAAAGGATGAGGAGTCTCCTCTTGATCATATTGCCGAATTGCATGCTTTATCTACTACATTTGGAAATGATGAAATCCGTCAACATTATTTATTCTTAAAATTGTTTCCTTTTTCTTTGGGTGAAGATGCTAGAGTTTGGTATAATCGTTTGGGACCTGCATGTATTACTAGTAAGGAAGAATGCTTGCAATTGTTTTTCAATAAATATTTTCCTGCTGAAAGGATACATGCATTAACTGTTGAAATTGGCAATTATAAACAAGATAAGAAAGAGAGTCTACCCCAAGCTTGGGGGAGATTTGGTAAAATGTGTAAGAAATGTCCTGGTCATGGTTTTAAACCTCATGAATTGCTTGATATATTCTATAATGGACTAATGGGGGAAACAAGAGACTACCTTGATAGTATTGCAGGGAATATCTTTAGGGACAGAAGTGTTGATGAAGCAATTGAATTACTGGAGTCTATTCTCGAGAATGAAGCTGATTGGAACATTGAGGAGATAGATAAAAATGAGACACTCCCAGAGAAGAAAGGAGGTATACTCGAATTGAACCAAGAAACAATGGCTGAAGCTTCCAAGGATATTAAAGAGAAGGGAATTAAAACCTCTCATCTCCAGGAATTATCTGAAATGGGTATTAAACTTCCTACTGATGAACCATGCTTTCCAATTCAAGTGAACTCTATACTCCCTATGGAAGGTAATGAGGAGGTAACACCTCCTTTTGATGTCTCTTATGTTAACAATTTTGCTTATCATGATAATCCTGAGGAGCGTAAAATTAGAATGACTATCATGGAAAACCATCATAAAATTAATTTCCTCCGTGAAAATTTAAATGCTAGTGTAGGGGAAGTTAAAAGAATCGTTAAACATTGTGAAATGATGAATAATCAAGTTGATCAAATGATTTCTTTACAAAATCAGTTGTATGAAAATCTGAATAAACAAAAACAATTATGTGGAGTTAATACAAGGGGAGGTGCAAGCACCCAGGATCCTGATTATCCTGATGATCATCCTAAAAGAAAAGAGCAAGTTGCTCTTAAAGATAAATCTTTTGCAGGAAAATCTCCCAATGAAAATGAGCATGATGATGACTCCAATGAGAAAGACAAGAATATTTCTATTTCTGATGCTGAAACTGAGGATGACAATAATGAAGAAGAAGAATCATCTCCACCTGATATTGAACAACATGATGATAATAATGAAGAAGCTGCTGGTAAGGAGGATCCTCAGCCTCCTATTGAGAATACCAAGAAGAAGAAGAAACCAAATGAAGATAAAGATAAAGTTAAAGAAAGAGACCCATGGGTACAAAGACCCATTCCATATCCAAAACAGGTATCAAAAACAAAAGATGAAGAGAGGTATGGCAATTTTATGATACGATTAAGAATATGAAATTAGAGATTCCACTTATTGATGCTATTAAGAATCCTCCATATTCAAAATACATGAAAGATATTGTCACTAATAAAAGAAAGATACCTACTGATGCTATTACTGCTATGCTTGCTGATTATTCATTTAAAGGAAAATTGCCTGAAAAACATGGAGATCCTGGTATTCCTACTATTCCTTGCAAAATTAAAGAAGCCTATGTGAAATATGCATTATGTGATTTAGGAGCTGGTGCTAGTGTTATGCCTTTCTCACTATATAAGAAGCTTAATTTGAACAAACTAGTTCCAACAGAAATATCTTTACAAATGGCTAATAAAACAACTGCTGTACCTATAGGAATATGTGAGGATGTTCCCATCTCTATTGCTAATGAGTTGATACCTACTGATTTTGTTATATTAGAAATGCGTGAAGATGATAATCTATCTATTATTCTTGGTAGACCTTTTTTGAATACTGCAGGAGCTGTGATAAATTGCACTGAGAGCAAAGTGACATTTAATGTTAAAGGCAAAGAACACACTATTTATTTTCCCAAGAAGAAACATGTTACAAGTATGAGCACAAGTGTGAATGCTATACAAATAAATTCCATTAAGATTGGTAGCATTGAAATACCTATACCACCTCCAGCACCAAGGTATGAAATATTGATGATTGGGACCATTCCAATCAAATATGAGATAACTTGATTTATTGTTTCATAATAAGTAATAATAAGAATCATGAGCTATATTCTTTACATGTTGCTAATGAGACCTGATCAACCTCATTACTAATGTGGAAATGATAAAGGCATGATTCACAAACATTTAAATTGCATTTTTTTATGTTATTTGCTTTAAAATTGTGAGACATAGACATAGTATTAAAAAAATTAGAATCATAAATCACAGAATATGAAGTTTTAGAAATTCTCTGTAGAAATGTTTCACGTAAAATTCCAGAAAAAATAGGGGGTCAGTTTTGTGCCTGAAGGGACCAGCAGACAGTGGGGGAGCACCAGCAGGCCACCAGGGGCCAAAATAGGTACCTCCACGCGGCCAGATTCCTTGGCCGCGTGGGATACCCCATTTTTGGCCACAAGTGGATGCTGGGGCCCATCCAATGCTCATCTGCTCCCTTTCGATCAAAAAACAACCCCAGTTCATCTCCTTCATTTTTTCCGTGCTCTGTTTCTCCGTCAATCCTCGATCTCCACATTTGAGGCTGATTTTTCAAATCTGTTTGATGGAATCACTCCTTGGTATGTAACTCCTTCACTCATCCAATTACTTTTTGCTCCCATGCTTTGTGTATGAAGTATTTTGCTGCACTAGGTGTCACCTATTATGTCTAAGAACTCCATGAATTTCAGTTTTCTAGTTGATATGGATGCATGATATTGATTAGAGGACTAGTTATGGATGCCTTAGCAATGTTTTAGAGTGATACAATTTAATTTTTGTGAATTTTATTTTGGTACAGCAAGGTAACATGCTAAACAAGGGAAAGGCATTGCTTGGGATGTCCTCAAGGACAAGGAGAAGAGAATCAAGGGTGTCCAACAATCATGATGATAATCAGTTATGGGAGGATGAATTGGTTTTTGCAGTGAAATTCTGCGTGTCCATACCACAAGATGGCAAGACCCCGAAGTTCTTGAACATTGGGGGATTGCTGAAGATTTCCAAGCCTTTGTTGCAACTACGGGGATGCTTGAGTTCTCACGCCATCCACGCAACACATATGTGGAACTCTCGAGGGAATTCCTCTCTACATTCAGGTTTGAGGGACCGGTGGTGCACCGGAAAAGTAAGTCTAAGAGCCCTCCTCCAGCTACTTTTGTCATTAAATTTACAATGAGGGGGCAGCGTTTAGTCATGTCATTAGAGGAATCCTGTAAGGCTATATGTGTACCAACTACGGGGTTATGGGATGAAACATATGCTGATTCTAGAGAAGAACTTGTCACATTCTGGCGTAGCATTGCTAAAAATATTCCTGAAAGAATGAATAGAGGCAAGCTCACATGCATCCAACACCCGGGCCTTAGATATTTTGCATTGTTTCTTGCTAGAGGATTCCTTGCTAGGGATAACACTTCTGCTTGCACTGGTCCTATGATCTATCTCTACTACTTAAAACAAAAATTTCGTTCCGTCTTCGCCCCAGCTCGGATACGTCGTCGTGTTTCGTCCCGCTTCTCTTCGTCTGCACAAATGACATGGGCCAAGCCCAGCAAAATTAACAGAGACAGCCCACATCTCTTTCAGCTCAATAGATACCCACCGACCGAGAGGAATCAGACGAGAGGAAACGCTCAGGCTCGCCGCCGCCTTCTCACGTTCGGCGTCGCTGCCGCCTCCTTCTCCCGTCCGATCGAACGGTATGACCCTCCCCTCCCCTCGCAAATACACCGTCGCCTTTCAACCTGCCCCGCAGACGACCTGCCCCCATGAAGATAGGATGTGTCCTGGCGATTCTATTTGCTCCCCTTCCCCATATCGTGGCCACCACTCGCTTGTGTCGACTGGGGGCAGGCCGGCAGGGGATGCACGAAGGATAGGTGCAGGGGTGGCCGACTACTGGAGCGGATGGCGGTGCCGCAGTTGCTATCAAAGATGCCCTTCTCGGACTCCTGTAGATGAGGCGACCGAAAGCAGGCCAGGCTCGGACGGCTCGCTGACCCGGCATGCTGTCTAACCTTGACCAGGTCGTGCACCTCTGCTGTGTGGATATCAATGGTACTCCCAGTTCCTCACCACTCATTGTGATCTCTGAACGTTATATAACTAATATATGTGTTCAATTTGGGTGGTTTCAGGGATTGGGCCTTATGTGGACGTTCTACCGCACGCTATCTGGAGCATTGTTCATCAGCAGCCGCCCAACTGTATCGGCAAAGAATCGTTGATGTCGTCTACCAAGAAGTGAGTGGCGGTGAAGACACTAAGTAAAGGGATGAATGTTCTTGATGATCCAGTTGTGGACAATAAGTTGACCCGACTGAAAGGTAACTAATTGTCTTCGGTGCCTCTGGTGCTCTCAGGGTGAAATTGAGAGACTCCATTACTGCATTGAGAGATTTAGAGGAGAGATTGGACGGAGAGAAGTGACAGATAGGTTGATGAGGTTTTTTTGGTCTTTCTGCTGTTGCTAATTCCAATTCTCAGTACCGATGCTATTTGTTGGATATGGCATGATGAAGTTGTACAAGGATAAAGCAGAGTACCAGGAAGCTAAGTTGAGAAGGTTAAATCGTCATGTATCACTTTCTAAGTAGTCTTTGGTCACATGCCATGTATTACAGAAATTAATTAGAGCCCTCTCTACATATTAACAAGATATGTGCAATGTAAGTTGTTAATATGCTCCCAATATCAATTTAGGTGTGCTACTTTCTTTGTTAGTTCCCCAAACTATGTGTTTTCCTTACAAGCTCCTAGATTGTTTTTCTTTATTAACCTTTTTTGTTGTGCTCTTGGTCAAGGATATTTGCATAGTAGCAAAGATAAATGTCACCAGTACTATGAAAGAAGTTCCTTAAGACTTTCCATGCAAGACCTTCAAACTGGTGCACTTTAAAATACAGTCAATAATTTAAGCAAAACCCATGAGTTTGATTTTGCGCTATAGGGAATGTAAAGGTAATAGACCAGCAGCTGGGGGCTGCCTTAATTTGTTGTCTGAAAACTATGTAATTGGTCTAACAGTAGCTATCAAAAGTTATCTGAAGATTTTTTAGTACTCAGACCAACGGAATATTTCAAATTTATTAAGCTAACAACGCACGGGCATTCCATATCTGTTAGTAAGCACAAAAACTCATTCTGAGGCTCTACATCATCTTTGAACCTAACACATGTTAGCAAAAATCCCAGTTGCCAGTTTGAAGCTCGAAGCCAATAATTGTGTACTATTTTTACTATCATAGGGCAACATTGATTTTTCACGGCATTCATGGAATTTCATGACGTAGCTGGTAGCTTGTAGAGGGGGAGACGCTGGGGAAGGAGAGTGATTTGTAGGAGACGTACGAAAATTTACTACCGTATGATCGCCATGTGGCTTTTGTATTTCACATATTTAGTGCGCTAGAATGTTTGTACCCCGTAGCAAGGCATGGGCATATTACTATCTTTACTATTAAGGTTACAGTGGTGGCGGTGTCACACTTCTCACTATTTACCTAAAGAATGCCACCGCACTCAACCCGTCGCCTTACTCCATGGTACACGGATTGACATATGTTTCCTCCAACAGAAAAACAGATTAGTTGGAGATAGTACTAAAAAAAAGAAAGGATTAGTTGGAGATATCCCAACCGATCTGCGCTGCCTCCGCTAGCCCGTATCGGTCCACCTCCCCATCCGCGTTAACTGCACGAATCCTCAAGATCCTAGCGATGCGTGCACGCACACCCTAAGGTGACTCCGGCGATGGCTGTTGTTCCCCCTTCCTCCCTGCTATCTCCTTCCACCGTCGCGGGCCAACGTTAGGAGGTTGGTGCCGGGATCCTCCGCTGTCACACCACCCACACACATGTCCGGCACCCGTCGACCCAATCTGGTAGGCCGGGCAGTAGAGATAATTCGACCTCTCCGACGCGGTTCACCTGGGAGGTTCTTTGAGGAGGTTCATCAGGAGAGGGCAGTGCATCCGTGTGGCGATGTCGACAAAAGTGTTACCAGCGTGCTGTGGGATGTGGTACTTCTGCGCCTACCTGCGCACCAACTCCAGGCAGCCCAAGAAGAAACTGAGATCTTCCCGCAGCACAGGTTAAAATTTTGATCTCTCTTGTACGTATTTCCTTCTACAATATGCAAGAAGTAGGAAGACTCTCCCTATCATGTCTCTCAATCTCACATCTCTCTATGCAGTATATGGGGACGAAGTAGGAAGACAACTGGCCGATCTAACATCACTCTTTTACCACAGCTGGAAGGCAAGCTGAACAGCTGAAGCCGGCCATGGCGAGGACGTAAAGTCCTTCACTTCCTAGGACTTCGATTTGCTTCAACGGGAGTTGAGGGCCACATGTCCGCAAGTGGAACCTTGGCAGGAACCAATAGCAACAAACTTTTTAATGGATTCTGTAAGTGAGATCGAATCAACATCCGCACATTGAACTTTCCTTTTGTTTATTTGATTTTTCATCTTGGGGCTGTCGTGGTCTTTGCATGTTGTTTTTGCACATTTTCTTATGATGACAAGGTGTTCGATGGAAGTCGTGAAAGGCTGTAGATAGGAGTATGCACAATAACCTGTATAAATATAATGCTCCCATCAGTGATACCTAAGAATATCAGTTCGGTGGCAAGGGTCTTAGGTTTCAGGTACTGCAGAAAGGCTTCTCAAAATTCTTTAAGCTCATCCTACCACATCTGTACATGTAGAATTGACAGAAATTGTGGTTAGCAAGAAGGCTCAAGCAATGTTTTTGCTGTTAGAAATCCAGGCCTAAACATCGTTCGTGACAAGTCTGTATCTCACTAGGATTAAAGTCCCGGACACAAGATGCAATTACACTTAGCTGTAGGTGCAAATTAAGATTCAGCTAAAGCTCATTAATTAATCAACCACAAGTTTAAGAGATGGAGCTTGGAACTTGGAATGCACATGCATTGCATTATAAAAGTACAGAGGAAACTGAAGGAAACACCAACTATTGTCGTACAAGTTCGTGCTTACACGGAGCTGTCGGAGCCGGACCTGACGGCGTCGGCATAGCTGCTGGTGCAATAGCGGTTCAACTATGTCAGTTTACACAAATACTTATCTTATTACAAATGTTTGATTCCAACGATGCAATTGCTCTTTTTTTTTTGTCAGCGAGCCGACACGAAGGTACACACGTATTCAACAAAGCGACCTCTTTGTTGGTGATATGTAATTACGTTTACTATCATTTTTCAGTTTTACGGAAGGACGGGTGAGGAGTAATGGAGCAGTACCTAATCAAGCTTGATGTTAGGAAGCTCCACCCGTTGTAGCCTGAAGTCATCTCATGCCAAGCAACAATCAACATTGGTAAGTATCCCCTGCTGTGGCTGTGCCTAATTGTCAGTATGAAGAATATATATGCAGTGTTCATAAATTATTCGGTTGACCCAATTAACTACTAAGTATCATGCAATCTATTGTGGAATTGTTCCTTCATCACTGCCCGTCTGCAGGTGATGTCCAGGTTATGGGTAAAAGATTTCAGGCAGGGCACATTGCAGGATGACATTGTATATTGGGCACTAGCCATATGGTATGGGTACCCTGAATCATTGCCATATTGCCAACATAAATGCATATGACTGGATCGATTATAATTTCTTTCTTAAGAACAGAAACCATCCAAGACAGAGGATTGATTTAGTTTCCCAACATCCAAAAAACATTAATACATATGAACAGATTGGAATCCCCGTATTTGGATCAGGATAGATCAATGCAAATATCCGCTATTTCTAAGAAATAATTTTGTTCTCTTTTTAATGTTCTATCGTGTAAAGAGTAAGCTAAGCCATAGCAAAAAAAAAAACCACATGCTGGCTCTTGAAGGATCAGAAGAATTTTGAAAGGGATTACCATATTACATTGTAGGAAGCGCTGTTGAGAAACATATTTATAGGTATTAAAAATATATTTGTTTTGGGTTTTTGGAAATGGCCAAGGGTTTTGGCCGTTCTTGTCTTTTCTATCGAACACACAGTTGTAAAATACACCTTTCAAAAGGAATATAAGTTGATTTTTTTGGGCCGCTACAAAGCATCGGTGCCCACTCTGTCGACAACACACTTTTTCCGTTGTCCAGTTATGCCACAACACACTTTTTCTGTTGTCCAGTTATTCCACATTGTACTTACCACATTGTACTTCATTTCTGAATTGCACGATATCGTAATGTGTTCTCCACATCGAGGACCTCATTTGGAAACTAAACTTTAGGGTTGGAGCTTAGGGTCCAACTCTTGGAGTCTTTCTCCTCTCTTTGTACTCTCTACCGCATCTTGCAAAATTTAACAATTCAAGTCTTTTTTTTTTGCTGAAATCACAATTATCCACACATAATAATCCTCTATTTTTATTATGCTTTTGCAGTTTTCCTGCTATGAGCAAGCCTCATCAGCTGATACATGACTATCACAATAGAATATAGATGTTGGTTGCTTGGCCATAATACATGAGAAATCAGTGTTAAATTGCAAACACTCTTAGATTAGTTTAATCGCGTCAATAATGTCATATATCAATAGTTTAAATTGTAAACGTGATAGACCGTAGCAACGCACGGGCATTCAACTAGTTTATTAAAATGTGCAATGGAAAATACAACACCTATATATAACCTGGGAACCATACTTGCTAGAACTTTGCATTTAGCTGTGAGTAGGAATGGCACGGATAAAACTCCTTTATATGTTGGTGCCATTGCCACTTTAATCCATGAATACATTATGTCAGAACGAGGTTTTAATGATAACTTGGGTACCATGGTAAATGAGTCTCGACTGCTGGATTTTGGTTTACTTTTTCGCATGGACATGAGCAGGGCTGAGAAAGAATATTTTTCATATTGCTATAAGGATTCTAATGGGCACATTGTGTCTGTTAGGCTCCCTTGTGCTGACTTGTTTGACAGGGAGACAAAGTGGACTGTGCAAGAAGAGCCACAACAAGAAGAGCAACAACGGGAGGAGCCCCAATACCAGGCGCCTATGGCATATCCCTGGGGCTTCCCTGAACCACACCTTGGAGCACAGGCATGGAAGGATCCATCCTTCTTCCAGGGAGGTTCGTCGAGTGGTGGACATGATTACCACCCAGGATACTAGCTTGATCACAAGCTTGGGGGAGTATTTCTCTCCCTCCTTATTCGTTGTGTTATATCACTTGCATGTTATTTGTTGTTTTATGTTCTTTAAATCTGAAAAACACAAAAATATTTTTGTTATCTGTTAGCTAGTTTACTTCTGGTTATTTACATTATGTTTCTAAAAATCAAAAACCACAAAAAGATTTTTGTTTTCTTGAGTTTAGTATAAATACGGAGCTGCAGGAATTGCTGAAATATGTTCATTGTTATATGCTTTAATCTTTACTTGTGACTCCGTTTGAGCTGAAAATTTAATCACTACTGCAACTTTTTATGGCCTTCACCTCTGTAAAACATGAGAAACTTTTGAGGTGTTTAGGTAGGTAAACAAATTTCTGAATGAAGTAACTTTTTATAGCAAGATTTGAGTTTTTATTGAGCAGTTCAAGTGGGGAGAGGAGAACAACAATGATATGATAATGTGCTTGAAGGGATGAAAGGTATGTCACCTTTGCCGTGCTTATGTATGCTCTTTAATAACAGCAAGTGCACACCTTATGATTCCCTTAACACTTAGTGACATAATAGCCATTGTTTATCTTCTCCGTGGTTTAGTAGAATATATTCTGATGCAACTGAAATATTGTTTAGTGTCATTACTTGGCTGATGGATTGAATAATTGTAGCCTTAAGCAAAGGTTTACACATCCCATTGTGCTTACTGAACTTGCCAACCAAGGAAAGAATTAAAAGAGAAAATTTCATGAATGATAAAAGTGGAGTCTTATGCTTGACGAACTTATGGTTGGGGGTTAGTCTAAATGTGTATCACATGGAAAACTTTCAACGCTGCACTAAGAATTCTATATTCAAGTTGATATCATGTTCTTTTAACTGTGGATGCCTGTCATGCCGAAATGAGGTAGAGGAATAGTAAGTCTTGATGAGTAAGTATATATGATTAGAGAGATGCATTGGGCCGCTAACCCAAGCCATGCAATATCATGGTGGAAATTTACTTATAGCTAGAATGGACTCCGCAACATATCCTATAATAAAATAAGAGGCTATGCATATAGTGAATGAAATAAAAAAAGGATAATGAGTCCATTCCATTTGTTTGTCATGCCATTTTGACATGGGCTGGTTTCCATGCCATGGGGCAAGAGGTACCCCAATTGCTGCTCTCTATGATGTCATTAATACTTACAATGATTGTACAAGGCTTATTAGGAATCTAGAGTTGAGTAATCATGGTGCGGGACTTCGCTTTTAAGGGGCATGAGGCTTTCAACTTGTAGTTTGTCAAGCATAAGAATCAAAATGAAAAATTAATGCTTTAGCAAAACTGAGAGCAAGGTAGTAAGCACAATGATTTTACTTGTCAACATATGAAAGAATCAGAGATCTCAAAAATCTTGATATGATTCAATCATCAGCGATGCACAAGCCTTTGTTTATGTCTACAATTGAGCAAACTCATTCAAGTATTAACACTTCATGTTATTTCTATTGCAACAAGTATATATATGCTTCAACACTGAGTAGATGCACACTTGCTAGTATTTTGCTACTTGTTACAGGAATCATGTCTTGAGTATTTGCTAGTATTAATTTATGATGCATATGCAATGCAAAGTTCTTGCCAAAGTTTTTATCGCTTCTGCACTGCGTTTTGAGTTGTTCGAGGACAAACAACGAGCTAAGCTTGGGGGAGTTGATGCACCCAAAATGCATCTACTTTTCCAAGCACTTTGCATCGTATTTCTCTCCGGAGTCCCCCCATAATTGAATAAATCTGCAGAATCTGACGCTGTTTTTAGCAAAAGTCTTCTTTCCGTCTATTTTCGCAGGACTTTTCATAGGGGACGAAAACCACGCAACTTTTTATGGAAAAGAAGGGGAATGAGCACCATATGGGGCCGGGGGGCCACCCGAGGGCCAAAAGGGGGCCCCACACGCGGCCAGATTCCTTGGCCGCGTAGGGTCACCCCTTTTGGGCCCAGATGGCCCACTCCGGCTAGGTCTTTGGAGTACCCCTCCATATATACGAGAAACCGACGGGTTTTGAAGGAGAGGGCTGTTCGCGAAACGGAGCGCCGCCGCCACCACGATCTTCGATTTCGGAGTCAGATTGATCCGGGATTTCACCCCCGGAGGTGGAATTCGAGGGGCTTCGTCACCATCATCTCCATCAACCATGACCTCCATCACCCCCTCCATGTGTGAGTAGTTGTTGTAGGCATGTGAGGTGTGAGGGGTTTTGGATGAGATTGATCATGTAATTGCTACCCGGTATGCGGGATCTAGGGGTTTGTCTTGAGAATTCTTATGTCTTATGTTGATGCACTATTGCTAGGCTTAATGCTTGTTACTAGGACCCAAGTGGCATGATTTCAGTACTGAACTTACATTGCTACATCATATATTTGAGTTTGGTATCTATCTGCAATGTGTATTACCTGCTATTATGTTGAACCTGCGAACCCTAAAGTGACAGCTAGGGAAAACAAGGGGGATATGTTCTAGTTTGAGGATTATGTGTGTTCATGGAGTGTTAATGCGTTGGTCCGGGCTATTCGAAAGGGTAGACCTTAATTACCTGTAGTTCCAAATTGGCCCTGGTGAAATGGGCAGGTAGGACAATAGGCTTTGTGCAAATTCTCTTGGTTAGTACGCACAATAATTTACGAAACACACACCTACATAAAACTGAGATAGAGAAAGGCCCCGCTGCTAGCAAAACATTATTACATGATCAATCTTATCCGTGCAACACCCCGCTGTCACCTCATGCCTGCGTTTTAGTCTCTGGTTTACTTTCACTCTTTTCCGGTGAAAACTGGGAAAACACTTGCTCTCCATTTACTTTCTGTTTGTTTACTTTCACAGCATTATTACACTCACCACTCTCGCTGCAAGTTTGTTGATACACAGGTGTGGTTAGGAGTGATGTCCCAATTGCTAAAGTCTCACCGGTATTCTTGTGTTCCCACTGAGTCGAACTACAAATTTGGGTAATACTTCCCATCGAAGACTATGATTGATCTCCTGCACTTGGGAGCCATCAATAGGTTAGTCCCGGAAAACTTGTAAAAATGCTATAAAGAAGGGAGAAAACATGTAGGAATTGGCATAATATCAACATGGAACATCAGAAATTATAGATACGTTGGAGACGTATCAAGCATCCCCAAGCAATAATTTCTGAGGTAAACGATAAAACAAAATAATTTCTGAGGTGACATGCTACCACACAATCTTGTGATCTATAAAGAAGAGCATGTAAATTAGGATCAAATGAACTAAAGTTGTGATCTATAATTGATATCAACAAGTAATGCATAAACAAAGAAGAAAGAAGTAAAACTTTTAATGAATCAATACTAAAAGACTATCAACCGTGCAAAGTTTATTGGAGATGATTTAAGCTTTCAAGAACAACAATATCATGCACGTCAAACGATCTTCACAACCCCTGTTAGGATCAAGTCAAGCTTTCCACACCATGCAATGCTTGAATATTAAACTATTTGCGCACTAAAAAAAGCAAGTGTTCTGCGTTGGTCCCTGGCACAGGGATGTTATGGCAAAGAGAACATTGTGGGGGGTTTGGAAGGTCAATGCAAGAAAGGCTCACAAAGATGAAAGTGGTCATTAGACAAGAGAAAGTCTTACAACTGAAGCTATGCAAGGAGTAGGGATTGCCACACAACGGATGCACATAGAGCTATAAGTTTATGAAAGCTCTCCAATAGAACTAATGGGGGTGCATCCAACTTGCTTGCTCACGAAGACCTAGAGCTCATTTGAGGAGGCTCATCATTGGAATATACAAGCCAAGTTCTATAATGTAAAGTTCCCCACGTAGTTACGAATGAATGATAATATGAAAACTTTATCCAAACTGAAGCATTGGTGCTAAACATGAAGCACAAGTGTGGTATAAAGGATAGTGATGTGCCCCCTCTCTCTTTATTCTCTCTTTGGCCCCTTTTTATTGGGCTTTTTCATTTTTATTTTATATATCCTCACCGAAAGGGGCAACATCCTATATTACAATGAATCATCACACTTTTAGTACTCATGACTCATAATGGAATATCTCTGACGTATACAACTGCATGCTCCTGCCAGTGTAGCAGTATGCATAAATAACCATGAAGCTCATCATCAAGTAACATAATGGAGGTGGGTGTTGTGCAACAATATATCTCGGAATGGCTATGGAAATGCAATGATAGGTAGGAATGGTGGCTGTTTTGAGGAAGAATATATCGGCTTATGTGTAGGAGAACAAAGTCCTCCCACGGGATTTGGATGCACTGGCGAAGTTTGCACCAACTCTCAATGTGAGAAATGGCAATACACAGTACCGAAGAGGCTAGCAAATATGGATGGTGGAAGTGCCAGGAACCGCAACATAGACTCACGAGTTAAAAGGTTGCAGCAAGAAAATCATCTTTACAAGGCACAATGCAAATCACTCCAAGAGGGTTCGTGGCAGTGACAAGTCACTGTTGGCTATCCCGACCGTAGCGCGTAACAAAAGGTCGATCAGAAATGTATCACTCGTAGCAATCATATACCATTGTTTCTATCAGCTGGTAATTTTAGTGTGGCACGGTTTCAAGTTTCTTAGACCAACCATTAAAAGTTTCTACTTACTAGTACTTCCCGTTTATCCATTAAGCAAATTAATATCTGAAAACAACAGTAGTGATTCAAGTGAAGCAGTTTAGTGATCTACAAGACCATGCGAATTTTTCCACTATATCAAATATCACATAAGCATTTCTCTTCCCAACCAAGCACATATATGAGACAACAAAAACTCTCTCTAAGAATATAGCAATGAAAACTAGAGAGTACTAACAACTCTAAATAAGAGATGAATGCAAAACATGAGCTAAATAAATGCAGCAGCCAGACAAAGATTAAGAATACAAAGTATTCCCATGAAAAAGCGGAGCGTGTCACTCTCCAATAAAATAATGCTGGGGTACAAACAATCTTATTTCAAAAATAAAAATAAACTGAAAGCAAAAATAAAAGACGCTCCAAGTAAAGCACATAAGATGTGAACGAATAAAATATAGTTTCACTAGAAGTGACCTGATAATTTGTCGATGAAGAAGGGGATGCCTTGGGCATCCACAAGCTTAGATGCTTGAGTAGTCTTGGAATTTGCTGGGATGTACCTATGGGGAATCCCCAAGCTTAGGCTCTTCACTCTTCTTGATCACGTCATATCATCCTCTTCTCTTGACCCTTGAAAAGTTCCTTCACACCAAACTTCTCACAATCTTCATTAGCAACGTTAGTGCAATCGAAATAATAAATTCACATGGTTAAGTTTCAACACAATCCTAACACTCATAAACACATTATCTACTGTCACAACATATTTTAAAACTCTTTTTCTCAAAAGAACACCAAAAGAAAGAGATTAAGATGCAAATGCAATTATTGGCAGAAATCTGCCAAAACAGGACAACAGGTAAAGATGATTTTTTTCGAAAATCTTCTGTTTCTCAAATCAAGAAGTGTTCAACTAAGAAAAGTTGCGTATATAGCCTAGGACTACGCACAAAAAAAACTCAGGTCATTTTGAATTTTCTATGATTTTATACGAATTTAACAGTGAATAGCAGAAATGTGTTTCCTGCGTAGAAATCAGAAATATAGCCTCAACTTTCCACTAGAGGCTTTACTTGGCTCAACAAAGACACAAAAGAAAAGATACAGAGTATTTTCTAAGGAAATAGACAACACCAAGGTGCAAAGCACACAGAAAGAAACGACGGAAAACGGGTTGAAAACGGAGAAATAAAACGGGTTGTCTCCCGGTAGCGCTTTTCTTTAACGCCTTTCAGCTAGGCATAGAAAGCAACTCAAGTATTTTCAAGTGAAGAAGCATCAACATCTATAACTTCCTCTAAATTATTATTTGCAGCAATAGGCATTCTAGGTGTTTCTGAAGATTCAACATGAAGGCCACTCTTAGTTTCATTAATAGTTTTAGCAATTTTCAGCACATATTGAGATTTGGGTTTAGTTATCTTGGGAACATACATGAATCTTTGCTCTTTTCCCTAAAAGGTTTTCTCCTTTTTGAATTTAAGAGATGAAAAAGTTGAGCTTAAAGTTTGCATAGCCTCTTCTAGTTTATCAATCCTAGAATTTTGATCATCATGAGTGTTGCCAGCTTCTAGAGTAGTGATTCTTTTATCAATAGTGATTATCGATTCATTAACTTTGCTAGCATTATCAAGGAAAATTGGTAAGTTCATCTCCAAAGAGTTTAGTTTATCAATAACATCCTCCAAAGTGGTCTCAGTTTTAACATTTATAGTGGGGGGCGCTCCTACTAAACTTTCAATCAAATTGCACGCTTCCAAGGTAGGAGTTCCTAGAAAATTTCCACCCGTAAGAGTATCTAACACATACCTATACCAGCCAGTAATGCCAACATAAAAATTCCTAAGGAGTATCAAGGTAGAATATTTTTTTTGTACACCTATTATGAGCATCGTTTATTCTATACCAAGCATTTTTAAACTCTCTTCCCCCTGTTGCCTAAAAGAACGAACCTCAACTTCAGGAATACTAATTCTAGCATAATAAAAGCAAGCAAATAAATAACAGCTATAAAGTAAACTATTTTTTTTTGTTTTTGATATAAAGAAGCAAGACAAGACAAAAAAATAAAAACAAGACAATAAACAAAATAGAGAGGTTGAGATTGAGATACTCCCCTTGCTAGAAGACTTCTTTCTCCCCGGCAACGACGCCAGAAATTCTTTGCTACGCCTTGATGGTGCCTTGACGGGGAGACTTCTTGATGATGATGAATTTTAATTCCCCGGAAACGG
Source organism: Alopecurus myosuroides (assembly GCA_028641055.1). Lineage (NCBI taxonomy): Eukaryota > Viridiplantae > Streptophyta > Magnoliopsida > Poales > Poaceae > Alopecurus > Alopecurus myosuroides. The sequence goes on from CM054058.1 coordinate 247,444,189, forward strand.
TGCCATAAATTCTTGATGCTTGTGATGGCGTGTTGGGAACCCCAAGAGGAGGGTGTGATGAATACATCGGTAAGAATTTCCCTCAGTTAAGAAACAAGGTTATCAATCCAGTAGGAGAAAGAGGATCTTCGGAAGGTTGATGCCACTGACGGTGGTGATGGTGCCTCACCGGTGTCAGCAACAACGCAGAACCTGCACACAACATAACCAAAATACTTTGTCCCAATGGTACAGTGAGGTTATCAATCTCACCGGTCTTGCTGAAAACAAAGATTAGACATATAGTGTGGAAAATGGTGTATGCTTGCAGTAAGTAAAGAAAGTAGGGAATTGTAGTAGTTTGTTTAACAGTGTAGGAAAAATGGACCGGGTTTCATAGGTTCACTAGTGGTGTCTCTCCATAAACGATAACATGCTGCGTGAACAAAATACACCTGGGCAATTGACAAATAGAGGTTGCACCGTTGTGCACATTCATGACATGATGACTACTATGATATTTAGTGCGGGCATACAACAATATAAATAGACCGTAATCCAACTGCATCTATGACTAATAATCCACCCTCAGGTTATCATATGAACCCCCTTAGGTATTAAGTTCCAAGCAATAGATAATCGCATTAAGCAATGTGTGTAATGTAAGCAATGACTGTGCACGCGGGCACTCACACCGCTGTTTTCTCCCTAGTGGCAACAACACATCCTCCCCCGTCACGTTTCTGTCACTCGAGCACAGGCGAAAAGGAGGCATGAGCCCAACTATCGAGCATAAATACTCCCGCTTGGAGTCACTAGCAACTACTTGGCCAGAGCAATCACTAGCAACGGAAAGCATGCAAGATCACAAATAACATATGCAAGAAAGACTATAATCAACTTGGCATAAGTTCAATATTCATCGGATCCCAGCAAACACAACACATAGAATTACATAAGAACAATCTCGATCATGTTAGGCAGCTCACGAGATCTAAACATTGAGGCATAGGAGGAGAAGACAACCATCTAGCTACTGTTATGGACCCGTAGTCCAAGGATGAACTACTCACGCATCACTCCGGAGGCAGGCATGGTGATGAGGAGGCCTCCGGCGATAATCTCCTCTCCGGCAGGGTGCCGGGAGACAGCTTCAGAACCCCCCTGATCTAGGGTTGACGACAACAGCGGCTGCAGAACTTTTCGGGGATTTTTTATCAGGTACGTAGGGTTTTCCTTTGGAGGGGAATAAATAGGCGAAAGGGAGACGTTACTGGGCCACACGGCGGCCTCACCACCCCCAGGCGCAGCCAAGGGGGGGCCGCGCCTGGCTATGGTGAGGCCCCCATGGTGCCCGTCTTCGGCTCCTTTTCGGACTTCTGGATGCTTCCAGGGAAAACAGGAACTTCGGGATTAATGGGGTCCAATTCCGAGAATATTTCCAGAACAACTTTTCTGAAATAAAAAAACAACAGAAAACAGGGAACTTGCACTCGGCATCTTGTTAATAGGTTAGTCCCAGAAAACGTGTAAAAATGCTATAAAGAAGGGAGAAAACATGTAGCAATTGGCATAATATCAACATGGAACATCAGAAATTATAGATAAGTTGGAGACGTATCAATGTCCTCCATAAGAACTACCATGGCTCTTCTTCAATATTTCACGTTGTTCATGATCTGGAACACATCTTATCATAATACCATCTACTCCTTCTTTATATAAATGTGGGTCATCCCAAAAATAATGCCTCAAATCATAGAATAGTTTTCTTCTTTGTTGAGTTGTAAATGTTGGAGCAAATACTTTGAAACAATAAAGTTAGCATAATCAGCACATCATGGACTATCATGGGATTTTACCTTTATTGCAGCCAACTGTTCATTTGGAAAACTATCATTAGCAGGAATATGATCAAAAGTAATGTTTTCCAATCTAGACAAGTTATCAGCAACAGGATTTTCAGCACCCTTCCTATCCACAATATGCAAATCAAACTCTTGTAAAAGCAACACCCATCTAACAATCCTAGGCATAACATATTTCTTTTCCATAAGGTATCTAATAGCAGCATGATCTGTATGAATAGTAACCTTTGAGTCAACAATATAAGGCCTAAACTTATCACATGCAAAAACTACAGCTAAGAACTCTTTTCAGTAGTAGCATAATTCTTTTGAGCAGCATCAAGAGTCTTACTAGCATAATGAATAACATTCAACTTCTTATCTACGCTTGATACGTCTCCAACGTATCTATAATTTCTCATGTTACATGATGATATTATGCCAATTGCTACATGTTTTCTCCCTTCTTTATAGCATTTTTACACGTTTTCCGGGACTAACCTATTAACAAGATGCCAAGTGCTAGTTCCATGTTTTCTGCTATTTTTTATTTCAGAAAAGTTGTTCTGGAAATATTCTCGGAATTGGACCCAACGAATCCCGAAGTTCCTATTCCCCCGGAAGCATCCAGAAGACCAAAGAGGAGTCGAAGACGGGCACCAGGGGGGCCTCGCCATAGCCATGCGCGGCCCCCTTATCCGCTCCTAGGGGTGGTGAGGCCACCCTGGTGACCCACCGACGCCGCCCTTTCGCCTATTTATTCCCCTCCGAAGGAAAACCCTAAGCACCTAATAAAAAATCCCGGAAAAGTTCCAGAGCCGCCGTTGTCGTCAATCCTAGATCAGGGGGTTCTGAAGCTGTCTCCCGGCACCCTGTCGGAGAGGAGATAATCACCAGAGGCCTCTTCATCACCATGCCTGCCTCCGGAGTGATGCGTGGGTAGTTCATCCTTGGACTACGGGTCCATAGTAGTAGCTAGATGGTTGTCTTGTCCTCCTATGCCTCAATGTTTAGATCTCGTGAGCTGCCTAACATGATCGAGATTGTTCTTATGTAATTCTATGTGTTGTGTCTGCTAGGATCCGATGAATATTGAACTATGCGAAGTTGATTATAGGCTTTATTGCATATGTTATTTGTGATCTTGCATGCTTTCCGTGGCTAGTGCTTGCTCTGGCCAAGTAGTTACTAGTGACTCCAAGAGGGAGTATTTATGCTTGATAGTTGGGTTCATGCCTCCTTTTCGCCTATGCTCGAGTGACAGAAACGTGACAGTGTAGGATGTGTTGTTGCCACTAGGGAGAAAGCAGCGGTGTGAGTGCCCGCGTGCACAATCATTGCTTAGATTACACATATTGCTTGATGGGATTATCTGTTGCTCGCAACTTAATACCTAAGGGGGTTTAGATGATAACCTGAGGGTGGATTATTAGTCATAGATGTAGTTGGATTATGGTCTATGTATATTTTTGTAATGCCCGCACTAAATATCATAGTAGTCATCATGTCTTGAATGTGCACTACGGTGCAACCTCTATTTGTCAATTGCCCAGCTGTAATTTGTTCACCTATCATGCTATCTTTTATGGAGAGACGCCACTTGTGAACCTATAAACCCCGGTCCATTTTCCTACACTGTTAAACAAACCACTACAATTCCCTACTTTCTATACTTACTGCAAGCATACACCATTTTCCACACTATATGTCTAATCTTTGTTTTCAGGAAGACCGGTGAGATTGACAACCTCACTGTATTCGTTGGGACAAAGTATTTTGGTTGTGTTGTGTGCAAGTTCCACGTTGTTGCTGACACGGGTGAGGCGCCATCACCACCGTCAGTGGAATCAACCTTCCGAAGATCCACTTTCTCCTACTGGATTGATAACCTTGGTTCTTAACTGAGGGGAATTCTTACCGCTGCACTCATCACACCCTCCTCTTGGGGTTCCCAACACACCATCCGTAGCAACAAGAATTTCTGGTGTAGCAAAGAATTTATGGCGCCATTGCCGGGGAGAAAGAAGTCTTCTGCAAGGGGAGTCTCTCACTTCCAATCTCTTTACTTTGTTTTTGTTTTGCTTAGTTTATTTTATTTTTTCTTGTCTGCTTCTCTTTATAAAAAACATAAAAAAAAATTAGTTCTTACTCTAGTTGTTATTTTTGCTTTATCATGCTTGCTATCAATGTTTGATGCCTTTGAAACTAGATCTTATAGGCAAGGTGGGTTCACAGATGAACAATAAAAACATTATAAGGAACACCGCTTGTCACAAAAAGACATACATTTATGGGAGCAAATTAATAAATTGGATGACTATGCTAAAAACTTGTGCTCTACTTATAATGTTACTTATTGCTTTGATAAATCTTGGTGCTGTAGGAGGTATAAACACCTCCCTTTTCAATGTGAGTATAATGATAATGTTACCATTCTTCTTATGTTAAGGGAAATTATGAATTATATGATGTGGAACAAATTGAAGAATTTATTGCCTGGAAGGGTGCATTCGAAATTGCCTATTTGCTTGAAAGTATTGATGATGCACCTTATAAATATGAGATTTATGCTATACTTGAATATTTCTTTGATAATTATAAGGGTTGTAATTACTACATAATGTAATATCTTAATAAATCCTCTCAACCTAAGGAAGTAACTAATGCCTTGCAGGAGCCTATGGAAGAAGAAATTGCTGAATCTGGAAGCTCATTGGATGAAAAAGAGGAGGAGAGTGATGATCAAGAGGAGGAAGAATGGAGCTACCCATGTCTACTTCCCAATGATAGTAACTCTTTAGCTCATACATTATTTGATGAAATTGATACTTGCTATACTTGTGACCTTGATACTACTATGAATGAAACTTGTGAGAATGATATTGCTACTATTATGTGTGATAATCCATGCTACTTGGATAAATCTTATGATAATGCTTTTGATGATGGTCCTATGTTACTTGATGTTATAAATTATAATTCTACTAAAAATAGGATTGCTATAATGTGTTCTATACCTTTTAAGAGTGATCAATCATCTTGTTTTTCTATTGCTAAAAGTGGGAAAAAAGAAGAGCTGATTTTAAATTTTGATCCCACTATTTTTGAGCTTGATATGAATTGTGTGCTTTTAGACAATCATGGTGCCATTGCCAATGCTAAGGAGCCAAGGTCTCACAAGAATTCCAAGCATTTCAAGCGCCATTTTCACTCCATCCGGGAACATGTCGCAGATGGGGATGTGAAGATTTGAAAAGTACATACGGATCTGAATGTGGCAGATCTGTTGACTAAACCTCTCTCAAAGGCAAAACATATCAACACCATAACTCAATGGGTGTTAGATTCATCACTATGTAATATGGATTATTGCCCCTAGTGCAAGTGGGAGACTGAAGGGAATATGCCCGAGAGGCAATAATAAAGTGTTCATTATGTTATTCCTTGTTTATGATAGATGTTTATTTCTCATGCTAGAATTTTATTAACCAGAAACATTAATACATGTGTGATTAATAAACAAACAAACGTTCCTAGTAAAGCCTCTCTTTTAACTAGCTCGTTGATTAACAGATGATCAAGGTTTCCTGATCATAGACACTGGATGTTGTTAATAACGGGGTCATGTCATTAGGAGAATGACGTGATGAACTTAGACCCTAACTAAGTATAACAATACGATCAGGTCATTTAGTTTTGTTGTTATGTCTTACATTTGGAGTAACCTTATTCCTTAGACCATGAGATCGTGTTAATCACTGATACCGAAAGAGTACTTTGATGACATCAAACGTCACACCGTAAAAGGGTGACTATAAAGGTGGCGTTAGGTATTCGAGAAGTTTTAGTTGAAGCTCATGGATCAAGAGTGGGATTTTTCCATCCAAAATGACGGACAGATATACTCTGGGCCCTCTCGGTGATATCACATCGACACCGCTTGCAAGCACGTGACTAGGTCACAAGGATGTCATATCACGGGAACGAGAAAAGAGTACTTGTCGGGTAACGAGATCGAACAAGGTATGGTTGATACCGATGATCGGATCTCGGACAAGTAAAATATCGCGAGACAAAGGGAAATAGTTACGACGTTGAAGGTTCACACGATCACGAGAGTCATCGTTGAATATATAGGAGTCATCACGGATCTCCAGATCCCGCTATTGATTATTGATCGGAGAGGAGTCTCGATCATGTCTATATTATTCACGAACCGTAGGGTGACACACTTAAGGTTCGATGAAGCGTTTGAGAGGATACGAAATACCGAAGAATGTTTTGGGCAACAACGAAATTGTTTCGGGGAAAATTGAAATATTTCTAGGGGTTTTTCGTCGAATGGTTGTTAATAGAATTAACAAATGATTCGAGGTGCTTCATGCAAATGTTTGTTAATGGAATTAACAAATATAAATAAAGAAATAATTTATTTATTTATTTATTAAAGAAAAACCTTTGGATTTTCTAAGTGCAAAATTAAGGGAGCATGAGTGGGTGTGAGTGGAGCTTCCACTCACATGAAGAGGGGAAGAGGTGGGGCACACCATGTCTGGTCGCACCCCCCTTGGGCTGCCTCCCCATCCCCTATAAAAGGAGGGTGAGAGCTCCCTGTCCTCCACACACTTGCCCACCTCCCTTTCCCTCCACCCGCTGCTCCATTCCATGGTCTCCGGCTTGGCGAAGCCCTGACCGCGGGATTCTTCACCACCACCACGCCGTTGTGCTGCTGGAGTTCTGGGGGATCCTCTACTTCCTCTACCCCGCTGGATCGAGGGAACAGAGGTCTTCATCGAGCTGAACGTGTGACCGATCACGGAGGCACCACCGGGTTGCGGTGCACATCTTCTCGCTCGGGATCGGCGTGAGTATGACTACGCCAACAACGAGATTTTGTCTCGTACCACTTACATTCTTCGAGGGTATGTTATCCTAAGACTCTTTATCCCCATTACCTTTCATCTCCTAGATTAGATCTTGGCCATTCGGGTTTATCGCGCGTAGGAATTTTTTGTTTTCTATGCAATGTAACCTTCAAATTATATTGTTGAGTTTGTTCATGATGTTACTTAAAATTATTACGAGAGAGTAAAATAGGGTTGTAGGAATTTTCATGTTACTAAAACACCTCTATTTTTGTTGAAAGTTTTGAAGTTGCTCTTGTTCTACCTTCCCATGATTTCTAGTTTGAGCTTTATTAATTTATTTCTTTACAAGATTCCTATGCATAGGAAGTGGGTTAGACTTAAATTCATTTTACATTTTCTTCACGACGCTCTCTTTTGCTTCAATTCATATTTCTTATGTGAGCATCAACGTGATTCCACTTTTCTATGCCTAGCTGAAAGGCGTTAAAGGAAAGCGCTACCGGGAGACAACCCGTTTTATTTCTCCGTTTTCAACCCGTTTTCCGTCGTTTCTTTCTGTGTGCTTTGCAACTGGGTGCTGTCTATTTCCTTAGCAACCCCATTGTATCTTTTCTTTTGTGTCTTTGTTGATCCAAGAAAAGCCTCTAGTGGAAAGTTGAGACTATATTTCGGATTTCTGCGCAGGAAACAGATTTCTGTTTTCCATTGTTAAATTCGTATAAAATCACAGAAAATTCAAATTGGCCTGAGTTTTTTTGTGTGTGTAGGCTATATACGCAAATGTTCTTAGTTGAACACTTTTTTATTTGAGCAACAGAAGATTTTCGAAAAAAATCATCTTTACCTGCTGTCCTGTTTTGACAGATTTCTGTCAATAATTGCATTTGCATATTAATCTCTTTCTTTTGGTGTTCTTTTGAGAAAAAGAATTTTAAAAGAAGTTGTGACAATAGATAATGTGTTTATGAGTGTTAGGCTGGTGTCGAAACTGAACTATGTGAATTTATTATTTCGATTGCACTAACGTTGCTAATGAAGATTGTGAGAAGTTTGGTGTGAAGGAAGTTTTCAAGGGTCAAGAGAAGAGGATGATATGACGTGATCAAGAAGAGTGAAGAGCCTAAGCTTGGGGATGCCCCGGTGGTACATCCCAGCAAATTAAAAGAAGACTCAAGCGTCTAATCTTGGGGATGCCCAAGGCATCCCCTTCTTCATTGATAAATTATCAGGTCATTTCTAGTGAAACTATATTTTTATTCGGTCACATCTTATGTGCTTTGCTTGGAGAGTCTTTTATTTTTTTCTTTCAGTTTGTTTTTATGTTTGCAATAAGCTTGGTTGGACCCCAACATTCTTTTATTGGAGAGTGACACGCTCCGCTTTTTCATGGGAATACTTTGTATTCTTAATCTTTGTCTGGCTGTTGCGTTTATTTAGCACCTGTTTAGCATGCATCTCTTATCTAGAGTTGTTAGTTTTAGTAGTGTTATGCGAGTACTATCATGTTTGCTTGTTGTATCATGTATAGTATTTTTCTTAAAACATATCTTGTATTGTGCTTGTTGGGAAAAAAATTGCTGCTTGAAGTAGAATTTTTAATAGTGCAAGTAGAAGCTTGTATAGACTGTGGCTAGAACTTTTTCATACCATGATAGATGTTCTTTAAGTTTTAAAGCCTTGTTGTTATTGAGTAGCATGATTAGCCTCAAATAGCTGAGAGTGTTTAATGTGCCATTGAAAGAATCATGAGTTGTTCTTGTCATATTGAAGCATAAATTTGTGGTATTCTCTTTTGAATGTTTTATTTGGTTGACTTCGCACATGCTCACACCATATTTATGACTATGAACCAGTCACTAATAGACTCTATGATCATTTAGTTTTTGGACTTTTGGTACCACTTATGCTTTGATTAATGATGTTTATGTCAGTATGCATGATTATGGCTCTTATGCTCTCTTAATTTGTCGCTCCCAGTCTTTTGCTAGCCTCCACCTGTACTGAGTATGGAATTCTACATGTGCGTCCAAATCCCTAAAACCAAGTTTTCCCATTGTGTCCACCATACCTACCTACATGTGGTATTTAACTGCCACTCCAAGTAAATTGCTCATGTGTAACCTTTAAAACCTTCAAAATTACTCCTGCTTTGTGTTCCTGTTTTTGCTCATGAGGACGTAAATAAAGAATCTTTATCTCACTTGTTGATTGGATTTCTTACCCTGGACTAGTGGCTTCATCCGCTTATCCAATTCATCAAAGAGCCGGCAGCGGGGTGCCCAACCCTATTTTTTTCCCTAATTTATCAGTTAAAGCATAATTGTGTAAACAAAAGAGAAAGATGGATGGCCTTCTACACCAGTTGCGTCCTTCATATGGGAGCCGCTCTTGTGAAATCTAGTTGGCTTGTGACGTACTGTATTTTCTGTTTACCATTCGTTGACATTAGCATACATCTCCCAAAATATGGACACTCCTCCATGGTATGTGATTGTTGGCAGACACCCGAGGATTCGGTTAGCCATGGTTTGTGTAAGATGGATGAGAGGAATGTAAAACTTTTACTACCTCTGTTTAATAAAATAAAAACTCTAGAACATGAGTGATCCCCGTTTCCCTCTGCGAAGGGAATTTATTTTACTTTTATGTTGAGTCTCCATCTTCTAACTATATGCACAGTTGAGAGAGCATTTTGGCCATTATGAGTTTTATGTGCATTTGTCCCAGAAACATTATTAATTGATTCATGATGTGTTATTGCGTGTTCTCTAATTATTTGTTCTAGTCTTCCTCATGAACTTTGAAGGTGTCCTGGCATTTATGTTTTGCTCCACTCTTAAGGACTAGTGAAATACCACTTTGCCATGCTTTCTCTATACTTGAAACAAACGTATATATTTCTTTGCATTGTTATTTATGATCTTTTATTTGAGTTACTTCTCGTGATGCAAAGTGATTTCTATGCTTTATTATTAAAGTTCTATTTATCATGTTTGTGTTAAAATTTTGTGATCTCAGTTTACATGCTCTGTTTTATATATTATGATCAAGTTTTGTGTGGTAGCTGTCACCTCAGAAATTATTTTGTTTTATCGTTTACCTACTCGAGGACGAGTAGGAACTAAGCTTGGGGATGCTTGATACGTCTCCAACGTATCTATAATTTCTGATGTTCCATGATGATATTATGCCAATTGCTACATGTTTTCTCCCTTCTTTATAGCATTTTTACACGTTTTCCGGGACTAAGCTATTAACAAGATGCCAAGTGCCAGTTCCCTGTTTTCTGTTGTTTTTTATTTCAGAAAAGTTGTTCTAGAAATATTCTTGGAATTGGACCCCACGAATCCCGAAGTTCCTATTTCCCCCGGAAGCATCCAGAAGACCGAAGAGGAGTCGAAGACGGGTCCATAGCCGTAGCTAGATGGTTGTCTTGTCCTCATATGCCTCAATGTTTAGATCTCGTGAGCTGCCTAACATGATCGAGATTGTTCTTATGTAATTCTATGTGCTGTGTTTGCTGGGATCCGATGAATATTGAACTTATGCCAAGTTGATTATAGTCTTTATTGCATATGTTATTTTTGATCTTGCATGCTTTCCGTTGCTAGTGGTTTCTCTGGCCAAGTAGTTGCTAGTGACTCCAAGAGGGAGTATTTATGCTTGATAGTTGGGTTCATGTCTCTTTTTGCCTGTGCTCGAGTGAAAGAAACGTGACGGGCGAGGATGTGTTGTTGCAACTAGGGAGAAAACAGCGGTGTGAGTGCCCGCGTGCACAATCATTGCTTACATTACACACATTGCTTAATGCGATTATCTATTGCTTGCAACTTAATACCTAAGGGGGTTCAGATGTTAACCTAAGGGTGGATTATTAGTCATAGATGCAGTTGGATTACGGTCTATGTATATTGTTGTAATGCCCGCACTAAATATCATAGTAGTCATCATGTCATGAATGTGCACTAAGGTGCAACCTCTATTTGTCAATTGCCAAGCTGTAATTTGTTCACCCAGCATGCTATCTTTTATGGAGAGACACCACTAGTGAACCTATAAGCTCCGTTCCATTTTCCTACACTGTTAAAACCACCACAATTCCCTGATTTCTTTACTTGCTGCAAGCATACACCATTTTCCACACTATACGTCTAATCTTTTTTTTCAGCAAGACCAGTGAGATTGACAACCTCACTGTACCGTTGGGACAAAGTATTTTGGTTGTGTTGTGTGCAGGTTCCGCGTTGTTGCTGACACCCGTGAGGCGCCATCACCATCGTCAGTGGCATCAACCTTCCGAAGATCCTCTTTCTCCTACTGGATTGGTAACCTTGGTTCTTAACTGAGGGAAATTCTTACCGCTGCACTCATCACACCCTCCTCTTGGGGTTCCAAACACACCACAAGGAGGAGTAGTTAAAGCCTTCTTTAAAGTTTCAAAAGCTTCCTTACAATCATCATCGAAAATAAATGGTACATCTTTTTGAAGAAGATGAGTAAGAGGCTTTGACATTTTAGAAAAATCTTTAATAAACCTCCTGTAAAAACCAGCATGACCAAGAACACTACAAATACCTTTAACATTCCCAGGACAGGGCATTTTCTCTATGGCTTCCACTTTAGCTCTATCAAGTTCAATACCTCTTTTAGAAATTTTATATCCAAGAACAATTCCTTAATTTACCATAAAGTGAAATTTCTCCCAGTTAAGAACAAGATTAGTTTCCTCACATCTATGCAAAACTTTATCAAGGTTGTGCGAACAATTATCAAAAGAAGTTCCATATACGGAAAAATCGTCCATGAATACTTCCACAATTTATTCACAAAAACTATGAAAAATAGCAGACATGCATCTTTGAAAAGTAGTAAGAGCATTACACAAACCAAAAGGCATACATCTATAAGCATAAGTACCATAAGGACAAGTAAAGGTGGTTTTCTCTTGATCTTGCTTCCTAACAACAATTTGAGAAAACCCAAAATAACCATCAAGAAAGCAAAAATGAGTTTTCTTAGACAACCTCTCTAGCATTTGATCAATAAAGGGCAACGGATAATGATCTTTCTTAATAACTTTATTAAACTTTCTAAAATCAATACACATTCTATAACCAACTACTACTCTTTGTGGAATGAGCTCATTGTCTTCATTAGGCACAACAGTCATTCCTCCCTTCTTAGGTACACAATGCATATGGCTCACCCATCTACTATCAGCAATAGGAAAAATAATACCAGCATCAAGGAGTTTTAATACCTCATTTCTTACCACTTCCTTCATCTTAGGAATTAAACGGCGTTGATGTTCAACTACTAGCTTTGCATCAGGTTCAATATTAATAGCATGCTAACATATAGTAGGAGAAATTCCCTTCAAATCATCCAGAGTATATCCAATAGCTCCACGGTGTTTCTTCAGAATTCCTAATAATCTTTCCTCTTCTTAACCTGAATGTTTAGCACTAATAATAACAGGATATATTTTCTTATCATCAACAAAAGCATATTTAAGATCATCAGGCAGAGGTTTTAAATCAAAGAATGATCCTCCTTGGGTGGTAATGTTGTAAGCAAGTCTTCCAAGGTAAATTACTGTTTAGGATCACTGGTTGACGAAGAAGAATATCGTCAATCTCATTCTCTCTTCCATAAAGACATCACTCTCGTGGTCCTCCATATATTTCCGCAAAGCATTGTTAGGAGCAAGGGCAATAGAAGCAAGTTGTTCAACTTTAAAATTTTCATCAGACAATATTGATTCATAAGGTGCTCTAGAAAATTTGGAGAAATTGAACTCATAAGATTTTCCATCAAATTTAGTCAAAATATTCTCTCTTTTACAATCTATAATAGAACCACAAGTGTTCAAGAAAGGTCTACCAAAAATAATAGGACAAGTCTTACTAGCAGCCTTACCAAGTACTAGAAAATCAGTGGGATATTTAGTTTTACCACATAAAACTTCCACATCTCTAACAATACCAACTGGAAAAATTGTTTCTCTGTTAGCAAGCTGAATAACCACACCAATATCTTCAATCTCACAAGAACTAATTTCATGCATGATTTCTCTATAAAGCTCATAGGGTATAGCACTAGAACTAGCACCAATATCACACAAACCATAATAGCAATGATCACCAATCTTAACAGAAAGCACATGAACACTAGTTTTCTTAGGTCTATGAGGATGAGAAACAATATTAGAAGCATACTCTCAGAAGACAATGTGTTCATCCTCTACATTTCCACAAACAAGATCTTTCACTATCACTACAGCAGGTTCAATAGTTATTCGTTCATCGGGTTCAATAGATTTCTTATTACTCTTACTAACCACACTAGCCAGCATAGAGTGTTCTTTCACTTTAGTAGGGAAAGGCATTTTCAACATAAGGCTCAGGAACATCAGGATTAACAGCATGCACTTCTATATTACTAGCAGGAACAATATCTTTATAAGGTGCATGGTACTTGTGATAATCCTTTTTAGGAATATCAAGATAGGAGGCAATTTTTTTAAGAAAGTTTGCAAAGATTTGAGAATCAAGACCACAAACAGCACTAACATCATAGAAATCATTGGTTCCCATAAAAGATTTAATGCATTCATAATCATAATTTATACCTGACTTTAAACCTTTGTCATTCTCCCATCCTTTAGTGTTCTCTTGAATAAGATCAAGAAGATCCCATTTAGCTTCTTCCTTCATACGTGGAATGATTCAGAACAAGAAGCGTCCAATAAATCCTTATCGTGAAGAGAAAACCTTGCATACAAATTATTGATACCAATATTTCTCGGGAGTTCATGAACGGTACATTTAAGCATTAATAACTTCATTCCCCCACGTTTGGGCAATACTCTCTCCATCATGAGGCCAGAAAATATAGATTTGGTTCCGATCTTTAAGAATCTCACAAGGAGGATAAAATTTAGAATAAAAGAGAGGAACAATTTCCTCCCACCCAATAGATTCACCATTCTTCAGTAATTTGAACCATTCCGTGGCTCTTCCTTTCAGCGATAAAGAAAATAATTTCCTTTTAAGCTGATCCATTGTAATACCTGCACACCTGAATAACTCACAGAATTCATGTATAAAGAGCAAATGATCACCGGGATGGACAGTTCCATCACCATAATAGCAGTTATCCATAACACGTCCAACAATTTTCATAGGTATTTTATAACGATCTAATTCAGCAGATGACGGGTTACCAACTACCCTAGTAGAAACGGTAGAAGTACCCCTAAACAGAGAACCAAAAGTATTCTCCATAATGAAATAAAACAACAGACAGAAATAAAAACAACAGTCACAGTAAAAGTTTCTCTTACCAATAGCACTTCACTCCCCGGCAACGGCGCCAGAAAATAGTCTTGATGACCCACAAGTATAGGGGTGTATCGTAGTACTTTCGATAAATAAGAGTGTCGAACCCAACAAGGAGCAGAAGGTGTTGACAAGCAGGTTGGATAGAGGATTCACTGTAAACACTAGCAAACAGGTTTTTGGTTATTTTGGATATAGCACATAAATAAAGTGTGAGCAAATAAAGTACAGTAAATAATATTGCAACGAGTGGCCCAATCCTTTTGAGAGCAAAGGACAAGCCGGTTGTGTTACTTATGACTACCAAACGTTCTCGAGGACATATGGGAATTTCGTCAAGTGCTTTCGCTTCATCACGGTTGATTAATATCCATTGGTTCGTGAAGTGTTGTGTGGGTGAACCTATGCTAATTCACCGTCTAACTAGGACTAATATATACTTGTGATTATACCCCTCGTAAGCATCCGCAAATAAAAGAAAGTAATTAATATAAAACTAACCACAGCCTTAAAACTCCGGGATTCTACGCTCCCTCGTGCATTGGTTTCCTAATGGGGGTTTAGGTTTCTGTCACTCCGGCAACCCCACGATTAGTAGCCAAATACACAATGCATCCTCCTAGGCCCAAAAAGGTGAAGTATCATGTAGTCTACGTTCACATGACACCAATAGAAGAATAGCACCACAACTTAAATACCGACCCACGAGATATTACTTCAACATAACTTCACTACTAACATCATGACTTCTCCCATGTCCTCAAGAATTAAATGAGCTACTCACAAGACATCATATGGATCATAATCAGAGTTTATATAATGGATAATAACAATCTGGTCATAAAGTGCTAACACCGACAAATCTCACAAATATCAACTACTAACAAGTAATCCACACTGGGAGAGAGATCTAACGTAAAACTACGATAGAGGCCCCTAATTGTTAGAGCGGGATGATGGTGGATGATGAGGGTGATGGTGCTGGTGGTGATGATGATGATGACGATCTTGATGATGCCCGGAGGGATGACGGTAACGATGGCGATGATTTTGTCACGACCCCGGACCTAGAGATATACATACTGTTATGTGCTCCTAGACACGGACCCACAAGGGCTTCAGGGTTACCAGCCCCGGCCGCAACAAACAACGGCAGACAGACCGGATTCATCGGCACGCATGTCGGATCACCACGGTACTACTACTCCTTGTGTCCACGCTAGTCATAACCAACTATGAATATCAAAGCGTCCACGAATCGAATGAAACTGAAGGACACAGGACCAAAGCTATACAGAGTTGCTATGTGTCCAGAAAGTGCAACAACAATCGAGGGTTACTGGGGTTACCTTTCCCCAGGCCGAATCACATCGGCAGGTGGGCTCGGACATGGATCATCGGCTCCACAACCCCTCGACTGCGACAACTATGCAGTCATAGCCAAAACTGTATAACAATGAGCTCGAAACCAACAACCGATCAAAGCAGCACTCTAGACATGAAAGTTGTATTAAACAGGTGTTACTAGAGTAGCTGTACAAACAGAGGTCACACGACCCAACAATACATCAGACAACAGAAGGAAAATTATGTTGCTAATCAACAAGAACCAAAAAGGCCTAAGTGGCCGCAACATAAGGCGACGTCCCAACCCATAGATTCCAGGCTGCTACCTGGGAACCCCGAACTACTCGTCGATGTCCATGTTGAATCACCACTGATGTGAGATCTCCACCTGAACCAAATTTAAGCAAACCTGAGTACGGGAGGTACTCAACAAGACTTAGTTAACCTATTATATATCTGCTATCTTCAGAAAGGGTCTTATGAAGACTATTTTGCATAAAGCAATCTTTGTTTTGCAAATCGAGGAAGAACAGCACGTCTCATGGAATGTTTTCAAAACAGATGAAACTCAACTACTGTGATCATCATCTTTTCAAACCACCAACATCATTTCCCAGCATCTCATGCTACAAGGATCACCCCTCTTGGCATCTCAGAGGAGGCACCCTTGATTCGTTATCAACAAGTTTTAGTCTCTCGTTCTTGTTATCTATGACCTCGTATCTTCCACCAAGTCGTCCTTAACTATGGACACGGCTTTCCGAAAGATTTATCCCTGCAGGGTGGTACACTTTACCCACACGTACCATACGACTCTTAATGCCAAGCTATTGGCACAATTCCGACGATGTGCCGGCAAAGTGTGGTTGGCCACGACCTTTACCTTGCTCGACCCTATCCATGAGTCAACCCAAACAGGGCCATCCCGTCAACAGGGAGTTGGCCACCTCCTGGTGGCACCTATTCTGTGAGTCGGGATCAAGATCTGTGTACGTCCATCAGTTGTCCCGGTCACGCCGTAAACACCTCCAAAAGGTTTTTGACTCACAAGCAGATGGAACACCTAAACTACGTGACTCACGGATAGAGCAAAACAAGTTAGTTGGTCGAGCGCGGTCTGTTAGGCCCCGCGTGTGGTTGCACGCTCAGTCTTGGTTTCTTCGGCGAGACCTTACCCCTAGGGTTGTCAAGTACAGGACAAACAACCACTTCCCAAGCGGCCTCCCGTCCAAGCCTTAGTCAGGTTAACCACACAATGCTCATTTTATCACGTCATCATATCATACTAGGTTATCGCAGCTCTGATTCATCAACCGGATGGAGCAGAGGTAACAAACATGTATGACTAAGCGAAGCAGATATGAGGCTCTGGCGATGCGCACAAGCAAATCTATGGCGGCTAGCAGCAGTGGATCAGGATATTGAGGCAATGCAGTATATAGGTGAACTATATTTACTAGCATCAACTACTTTGGAATCGAATGCAAAGTACGAGAATCAAATGTTGTTGAAAAACATATATGAGCAGATCAGAGGTTATGCTTGCCTTGGTTATAAGAAAACCAATAAAGATATCTTCTGGGATGAGTGCTTGACTTGTCGGTTGAGATCAACTATTCGCCATTGGAGTTGTTGGCCTTCATTTCGGAGTCGGATTCTACCGAGGGGGGAACAACACCGAAAAGGGGAACAACAATCAACACATGGCATCTATGCAATGCACAATATGTATGCATGAGCAAGTTAATGCATTGAAATAAAGCCCTAAGCATGATCGTTGGGTTGCTAGGGTTCATATGTCAGTTAGGCATTTTTGCTGAAATTAGTCCGAAATAGACCCCGGAGGGGTACTTCGGACAATTCTGAAAGTAAGACTAATTTTAAAATCTCAAATGGGTTTGAAAACACCATAGCTAGGTTGCATTTGTCATTTTGAGCAATTTGGTATATAACTTTTATTTTTCTATTTTTTCTTGATTAAAAACTTATTTATTCCATTTTAAAAGAATTAAACAACATTAAATAAATGCTTATTTTTTAACTTTGTCAAACATGTGTGAAACTGGCATAGTTGAGTAGAGTTTATTTTTCTGATCATTTTGAATATTTTCCATAGTTTTCTGAGGTGTGAAACATTAGTTATTGAATTATTAAAACTAAACATTTTCTATAATTAATAAACAGTAGAGGGCCCACGTGTCAATTTAAACATTTTATTTAAATAAAACTCCGAATATCCTAGAGTCACCACATGGCCAGGTGACGTCATGATGACGTCACCCCACGTCAGCCCGTGGCTTGGCCGTGGCAGTCACGGACGCCGGCGACGATTCCGTCCACCTTAGCACGCGCGGATGGGTTCATTGGACTCGTCTCGACGAGTGCTACCTACTCGTGGTGGCGCCGCCCGCGTGAGGTCAACGACGGCGAGCCGCCGTGAAGGAAGAGCGGCGGCACTCTCGGGTCTCCGACGCGTCCGACGATTCCGGCCACGGGGAGAGCAACAGAGAGGACATGGAGGGAGCTTATCTCACCGGGAGCACGACCGGATGGTCAGCAGGGCCGGGGAAGCACGAGGTCATCAGCGATCTTGCTCGACGTCCGGCGGCGGGCGCAGAAGAAAACGGCGGCGATCTCCTCCCCTAGGCCATATCGGCTCGATTCCGTGGGCGAGGAAGTGCAGGGAGGTACGACGGGGCATTGGAGCTTCTCGGGGAGGCGCGGGAGCTGACGGAACGGCGGCGATGACGAAAAACCGGCGAGCTAGGGTTCGGTCTCTGGAGGGGGTTACCGAGAGAGAGGGAGAGGGAGACGGCGAGTGAGAGCGAGAGGAGGGGGCACGACATCGACCTGGAGGTCTCATCCCCTCGCAGGCGCCGATCGTGGCGTGGAACGGACGGCCAGGGAGGCTCCACCGAGCTGCTCCCGTCGGTGAGAAAGAAGACAAAGGGAGGTCTTCAGATAACCCCCTGGAAATTTTCAAAAATTACCAGGAGGTCCTTTTCCATTTAAAAACAAAACAAAAACCATTGATTTGAGGGCCTTTTTGCAAACATAAAAATTTGCAAAAATAAGTTTTGGAAACCTTGTAAAATTTCCAACAAAACCATGTGTATCTTTGGTGTATTTGAAATATTTTTTAGTTCAAAATTTTGAAACCCACTTTAAGTAGTATTTGAGGAGATTTTCTCAAACCAATTTAAATTGTTTCAAACATGATTTAAATTTTTGATTCATGCATGTATGAGATGAACACAATACCACACACCCTAATTTAACAAAAAATGGGATGTTACAGATTTCCCCTCTCCGGAGAGGAATTTCCCCGACAGATTTCTCCCTGAGAGAGAGTTTTTCTCTCTCGGGTGTTTTCTCCCCTGATGCAGCGTCGGAATAATTCTTCAATGATGGTCTGGGGATTAGGGTTCCCTCGGGGTCAAGTACGGGAAAATATCGACCAGAGGTGGGCCAGGGTGGTCACACCACGTGGCGGCGCGGCCAAGGGGTGCGCTCCACCCCATGGTGTGGGCCCCTGGTGGCCCCCCTCTGGATCTCCTTGTGGTTGGCTCCCTCATCTGGACTTCTAAGATATCTCCGGTGTCCCCCCCTCTTTTTTCGATCTTCTAAAATAGGGTATCCTGGCGATGCTTTTTCCATCAGATTTCTGGTCCCGGTGTTTATTCTCCAAAAATTATGAAACATGCAAAATAAGATAAAATAACATAAGTGATGCATCATAACATGAAATATATTGACGAATAACAGAAAATAATAATATAAAACAGTGATGCAAAATGGACGTATCAGCGCGTCTCTTGTTCAATGACATAGTTGAAAAAAGGACATGATGGCGAAGCACATCCAGAGAACAGTGAAGGCTAGATGGGGTATTGACATTAAGTATGGTAAAGCCCGGAGAGCTAAGCAGAGGGATCTAGAAGAGAGATTTGGGACTTTTTATGACTCGTATGATAATGTTGTCTGTCTTTTTAGCACACTGAAGGAGAGGAATCCTGGCACATACGTTAATGTCTTGTTACAGAAGTTAAATACAGTGACTGAGTTTGTTTGAACGCGTAGAGATAAACAAAACTTTTTCCTACGCGATACATCCAAGATCTAGCCGAGGTAGAAGGCCACGATGATTACCACTAGACGCGCGGTTGCGGATTATCGATGAAGCGTGTCGGGGCAGTGCAGTCCACAATCCGATCCAACCGATCCGATCCCGCGAACGTCGAAGTGCTGAACGTACAACACCTCTGCCGGTATCCACACGTACGAGGAGGAGCTCCGACGGCGGACTGCTAGGTCCGGTGCGACGGCTGGACTGAGTGGAGCTAGGGTTCCCAACGCATGGGAGTGGACTAACATGCCCGCTGGGCAACCTGCGCCCCTCTTTATATAGCGAATGGTATTGGGCTTCATAACACTTGTGGCCCATTCCCTCTATGAGTCCGACTCACAAACTCAGTCCATTTCCGGTTCGGGTCCAACCCGACCAATACTTGCTCCCGCTCTTAAGTGTGCGACCCTGCAGGCTCATGGCGACTTGGACACGATTAGAGTCTGACTCTCAATCGATCAATCGGTAGCGGCTCCTAGCAGAACGTGCTGACTCCCAAGTCCCATTGAGTCATGACGACATACCTTTCAATGTGATATTCATCTTAGTCCCTTTTGCCTCACGATATACCTTGTCGAACTATAGACGATTTATCGTCATCCCTTAAATAGCTCGACTCTCTTCTCGATCCATGATATGTGATTCATCTGACTAACTCTTAGTCAACAGACACAGTTAACACTTAACTGAGTCGCGCATGGCCATGCTTCCTGAATCATATCACTCGAGAGGGCCCAGAGAATATCTCTCCATTCGGAGGGGGAAAATCCCATCTTGATTATCCACATCACGCAGCTTGCTTCTCATTCGACCCGAACTCTGCCTTTATAGCTGCCTTGTCACAAAGCAGCGTTTAACAGAACCTAAGTCGGTGATCCACAACTCGGATTGTGCGACAACCTCAGGTCTAAGGATTACATTGATTGAGACATGCAAATGACGACTTGCTCGTTGCATGTGGGTCAGTCCGACTTGCTAAACTCTTTAGCCAAGTCCGTGATCGTTGGAATATCATCACCATGCCCATGACAAGTGGAACCATGTCATCAGCCAACACTCACATTAGTCTAGGTTGTGTGTCCAGCACAACCTTAATGACCAAGGACAATTAGTATGAACAATATGAATACATAGTTCCACAATCGAATCACATATTCAATGACATATATCAGATGTTCAAACCAAAGGACAACTTAATAACTTTATGAATACATTGGGAATTACATCATCCATGATTGCCTCTAGGGCATATTCCCAACAATCTCCCACTTGCACTAGAGTCAATCATCTTGGCATCATATGCCTAGGCATCTAATGCCCATACCTCTCGTGTGCGCCTCGTACTTAGGCTGTGTAGCGCCTTTGTCAACGGATCTGCAATGTTTGCATCCATATGTACTTTGCATAAATTGATATCACCTTGTTCGACAAACTGGCGAATGAGGTGGTACCGCATGAGTATATGTTTGTTCTCCTGGTGTTGTCTAGGTTCCTTGGCTTGTGCGATAGCACCATTGTTGTCACAATATACGTCCAAAGGATTGGACGCGCCCTGAACCACACCAAGATCTATCAGGAGGTTCCTGATCCAAACAGCTTCCTTTGCCGCCTCTCAGGCAGCAATATACTCAGCCTCTGTTGTAGATGCAGACACCGTATCTTTCTTGGAACTCTTCCAGCTCACAGCTCCTCCGTTCATTACGAACACGTATCCAGATTGCGAACGAGAATCATCTGAGTCGGTGAGATAACTCGCATCCGTGTAACCCTTTACACTTAATTCCTCATCACCTACATAAACTAGGAACATTTCCTTAGTCCTTCTCAAGTACTTAAGGATGTTTTTAACCGCTGCCCAGTCGGCTTCGCCAGGGTCAGCCTGGTATATGCTCGTAACACTTAGAGCATAGGAAACATCTGGCCTAGTACAAATCATGGCATACATGATGGATCCGATTGCCTAAGCATACGGGATCACACTCATCCCACTTCGCTCATCAGTCGTCGAAGGACACTGAGTCTTGCTAAGTTTTATGCCATGGGACATCGTCAAGAATCCCTTCTTGGACTCTTCCATTTTGAATTTCTTCAAAACTTTGTCCAGATATGTACTCTGACTCAATCCAATGAGCCGCCTTGATCTATCTCTATAGATCTTGATTCCTAATATGTAAGTCGCCTCACCCAAATCCTTCATTGAGAAACTCCATATCCCGCTGCAATGAGAACTTCTACTGGAAGACTCCATTCACGCCGCATCCGGAATGATATGGACGAGTCTGAAGCCGGTGGCTGTACTCGACAGTGTTTGCTATGCACTCAGTTTCGACATAGAGAGAAGTATTGTCCCAAATACACCAATTATGTCGATCCTAGACGTGGGCGAGGCAACCAAGGGTGAAGAGGGCGTGGGCAACGTGGCTAGCACTACATTTTAATTGTTCGTGTCATAACTATGTTTTAATTTGTACATGTGAGAACTATCTTTTAATTTGTAAGTGTGAGAACTGTCTTTTAATTTGTAAGTGTGAGAACCGTCTTTTAATTTGTAAGTGTGAGAACCGTCTTTTAATTTGTAAGTGTGAGAGCCATCTTTTAATTTGTAAGTGTGAGAGTTGTCTTTTAATTTGTACAAATTAAATTTATACAGATGGCTTCCCATGTGTTTCTTAGTGAGACGATCGACGCAAAACATCGCGCTAGGATTTGGGAGACCGGTGAAGTCCCAGAGTTGCTGCGGACACGGTGTCCAGCTTATAACTGGATGATACATCCTGCTTGGGTTGATCGGTACTGACATGAGAATGATTATATTTTCTGTTATCTTCCAGCGAATAGGAATAAATTATCATTCATTATTTTTAATGTAGGTTGACTTGGGCTGGTCTGTTACCTATTGCACGACTAGTTGAGGTAACCCATCGGGAGTGGGTACAGGTTATCCCAGAGGAGGTCGGTGGGGATGAGCGTGATATATTTATTGCTTCTTCCAGACGCGTAGGCATGGACAGGTCATTACTCAGCTGGTTAGTCGACCGATGGAGGCCCGAGACCCACATTTTTCACTTCCCGTGCGGGGAGATGACTCCTACTCTTCAGGATGTGTCATATTTGTTGGGTCTCCCACTGGCAGACGCGCCCATAGGTCCTTTAAATGGTCTAGAAAATTGGCGTGAAGGCACGTTTCGCAGGTGTGCACCCACAAAACCCATTATTGCAAGACGGGAAACACGGTCCTCGGGTATCATGGTTTCTCAACTATCAGGTATGATTGTTATAATTTTACATGTTCAATGCACTTAGACTAGTACATAATGAGTTTGTTTTGTATTTACAATGTAGATTGGTGTATTATAGGCAGAGTTGCTAATAGACATGCATGGCGACGTTCGTAGATATACCACGCTGCCGCAGCAGGTGTCGTTGTTCAAGCGTCTCGAGGATAAACTGCGACGTGTCTACACGGTGCTTACCTATTCGGGCGGTGTGGATGTTGCACCCCTTCGTGCAACTCCGCGTCCTACACGACAGTCTTCACTCACTCGAGATGTACATGTATCTCCCTTCCAGCACTCTATACATAGGCAGAGCTCGCGACCACGTCTTACACCACTACAGATACCTATGTACGAGCCTGGTAGTTCTTCGCAGCAGGCAGGTCCTTCTCAGCCACGTCCTTCCTAGCCATCTTCTTCCCAGGCAACTCTTTCCCAGATAGGTCCTTTCCACCCAGGTTTGTTGCAGACACCGTATCTTGCTTGGAACTCTTCCAGCTCACAGCTCATCCGTTCATTACGAACACGTATCCAGATTGCGAACGAGAATCATCTGAGTCGGTGAGATAACTCGCATCCGTGTAACCCTTTACACTGAATTCCTCATCACCTTCATAAACTAGGAACATTTCCTTAGTCCTTCTCAAGTACTTAAGGATGTTTTTAACCGCTGCCCAGTCGGCTTCGCCAGGGTCAGCCTGGTATCTGCTCGTAACACTTAGAGCATAGGAAACATCTGGCCTAGTACAAATCATGGCATACATGATGGATCCGATTGCCGAAGCATACGGGATCACACTCATCCGACTTTGCTCATCAGTCGTCGAAGGACACTGAGTCTTGCTAAGTTTTATGCCATGGGACATCGGCAAGAATCCCTTCTTGGACTCTTCCATTTTGAATTTCTTCAAAACTTTGTCCAGATATGTACTCTGACTCAATCCAATGAGCCGCCTTGATCTATCTCTATAGATCTTGATTCCTAATATGTAAGTCGCCTCTCCCAAATCCTTCATTGAGAAACTCCTTTCCAATGACTCTTTGGTTTCTTGCAACATCATGACATCATTTCCAATTAGCAATATGTCATCCATATATAAGATTAGAAAATTTACTTTGCTCCCACTAAACTTCTTGTATAAACAAGAATCATGATCGCTCTTGATAAAGCCAAACGATTTGACTACCTCATCAAAGCGAATGTTCCAACTCCGAGATGCTTGCTTCAACCCATAAATGGATTTCTGAAGTTTGCATACCTTGTCAGCATTAGCCGGATCGACAAAACCTTCGGGCTGTATCATATACACGTCCTCAGTTAAATTTCCATTAAGGAAAGCCGTCTTGACATCCATCTATCATATCTCATAGTCGAAATAGGCTGCTATGGCTAACATGATCCGAATTGATTTAAGCATCGATACGGGCGAGAAGGTCTCGTCGTAGTCAACTCCTTGAACCTGTCGGAACCCCTTCGCGACAAGTCGTGCTTTATAGACGGAAATATTTCCATCCATATCAATTTTCTTCTTAAAGACCCATTTGCACTCGACGGGTCTTGCACCGTCAGGCAGATCAACCAAATTTCAAACTTGGTTTTCATCCATGGACTTTAACTCGGATCTCATGGCTCCAAGCCATGACTCGGAATCAGATCCCACCATCGCTTCCGAATAAATTGCCGGCTTATTACTGTCTAACAATAAAACATCACGAGCACTTTGTAATCTGGCAGATCTCCGTGGTTCAGGTGTTGTTACCGGTGTAGGTACCACGACCGGCTCAGCCTCCAAGGAGTTCGCCGACTCGCCCCTAGCCGGTTCCTCTCGAATTTCTTCGAGTTGCCTGTGCTCCCACTGACTTCCCGACTGAGAAACTCTTTCTCAAGGAAGACACCATTCCGAGCGACAAACACTTTGCCCTCTTCCCGGTTGTAGAAGTAGTATCCTAAGGTTTCCCTCGGATACCCCACGAAAATACACTTATCCGACTTGGGCGTGAGCTTGTCCGACTGAAGTCGCTTGACAAATGCTTCACAACCCTAAATCTTAAGAAAAGACAAACTTGGCTTTTTGCCAGTCCACATCTCATGCGGTGTCTTCTCTACTGACTTTGATGGTACTCTGTTTAGTGTGAACGCTGCAGTTTCTAGACAATAACCCCAAAATGATAAAGGTAGATCTGCCCGACTCATCATTGATCGTACCATGTCCAACAAGGTCCGATTTCTCCGTTCCGATACGCTATTTCTCTGCGGTGTACCTGGCGGAGTGAGTTGAGGAACTATTCCACAGCTCTTTATATGGTCATCAAACTCATGGCTCATGTACTCTCCTCCACGGTCCGACCGTAGAAACTTTATTTTCTTGCCGAGTTGATTTTGTACCTCACTTTGGAATTCCTTGAACTTTTCAAAGGCTTCCGACTTGTGTTTCATTAAATAGATATATCCATACCTACTCAAATCATCAGTGAAGGTAATGAAGTACTCATAACCACCTCTGGCTGTCGTGCTCATTGGACCACATACATCACTATGTATAAATTCCAACAAGTCGGATGCCCTTTCACAACTCCTTGCAAAAGGTGTCTTGGTCATTTTGCCTAGTAGGCATGATTCACATGTCTCGAATGACTCTAAGTCAAACGAAGTTAGAAGTCCATCATCATGGAGCTTCTTCATGCGCTTCCAACTTATATGACCAAGCCGACAATGCCAAAAGTAAGTCATATTCAGATCATTTGGTTTCAACATTTTAACATTTATGTTATAGACCGATTCACTATCAAGATTCAAAATAAATAACCCGTTCTCAACAGGTGCAAAGCCATGAAACATACCTTTCAAATATAAAGAACAACCATTATTCTTAATATTCGACTCATAACCTTGTCTCATCAAATATGAGGCGGAAATAATGTTTCGACTAAGCACTGGAACATAATAACAATTATTTAGCTCCATTAAAAATCCTGATGGTAAATGAAGTTGCATCGTGCCGACTTCCAACGCAGTGATTCTCGCCTTGTTGCCGACCCGAATATCAACCTCTCCTCTTGCCACGCTCCTAGTTCTTACCAGTCCCTGCAACGAGTTGCATATGTGAATAACTGATCCGGTATCATATACCCAAGAACTATTAGGCGCATCAGCAAGATAAATGTCTATAACATTGCACACAAGCGTACCTGAGTTGGAAGTCACACGTCCACTCTTGGCTCTGTCAGCCAAATACTTGGTGCAGTTCCTCTTCTAGTGGCCATCCTACTTGCAATAGAAGCAGTTGGCTCCGGCTGTAGGAGATGGCTTAGTCTTTGAGGAAGCACTCTGGACAGGGCCATGGGCGCTACCTCCTGACTTATCCTTCTTCTTCTTAGTCCAAGAACTCTTCTTAAACTTAGCCTTATTCTGCACCATCAACACTTGACTGGTGCCTTTCTTGATATCAGCCTCTGCCGTTTTGAGCATCCCATGTAATTCGGTGATACTCTTATCCATACCATGCATATGGTAGTTCGAGATGAACGGACCATACGCACTAGGAAGAGAGTTCAGAATTATATCAGTAGCGAACTCTTCGTTAATTGGGAAGCCCAGCCGATACAGAAACTGTATGTAACCAATCATCTTGATTACATACGGACTCAGTGGATCGCCGTCTTTCAGCTTACAGCCCATCAAAGCTCGAGAGACTTGATACCTCTCAGTCTTTGCCTGAGCCTGGAACATACTTTTGAGGCTTTCGATCATATCGTAGGCCTCAACATTTTCGAACTACTGCTGCAAGTCCGGTTCCACGTGTGCAAGCATAAGACAGCTAATTTCCGTAGACTCATCTCTAGTCTTACGGTAGGCATTCATGACAGCGACAGTCGCATCGTCATCAGGCTCATCTGGAAGTGGAGTTTCTAGAACATGTTCTTTCTTGACATGCTTGAGGACTATCCTCAGATTACGACACCAGTTGGTGAAATTAGTTCCATTTAGCTTATCTTTCTCTAGGATTGACCTCAACGCAAAAGTGGACAACTGAGGAAGGTTGCTAGGTGCCATTGATCTACAATAGAAAATATGCAAAAATACTTAAGACATGTATTCATAAAAGAGCAGGCATATTAAACGCTTTAATACTTAAGCTCCCACTAGAACCAACATCCCTCCGATGGTTGCTAAGTGATTCAGGATCCTAAATAAGCAAGACGACTAGTGAGCTTTAGCATCACCGCTAGTCGTCAAGTGATCTAGGTAGGAAACACCTTGCCAATCGTATCCAATACGACTCCTGTTAGTTGGGTGGCATCACATGCCCCGGCTCCCAACCTACCTCGCCCCGAGCCCCACAACCGTTGTGATGGACTCGTCTAGATTACCAAGTGCTTCTGCTTGTAAGATTCCGACTCAAACCCACCTAACCAGAAAGAATTGGTAGCACCTCAATTTTATGAGCCCACTACCAAGAATGTCCGACTTGTGATGATGCAGCACTGGCGGGGCGACCGACTAGACCTTCTTTGAGGGATTAAAATCTACCAACTATCTAAATAGAGGTAAACAGATACATAACAATAACACAGATAAAGCAATTATAATGTGAAATGGTATGTCTCTCTTCATGGTGATCTCGATCTCCACGAAGCTTGCAAGTCGACTCGTGCCAACTCTTGTCACGTGTCATCTTGCTCCATGTAGCCGACTTGTACATCGACTTGCATGTCATTCGGGTTCTCCAACAAGCTACACTAGCTAGTAAATCAAAGATTACATAGAGAATCCGGCACGCAGGCCGGTAAACAATAAAATGACAGCACCTAGGCTTCAGCCGGCTGACAAAAACATGATACACAAATCATTTATGGATTACACACATCACATGCACATAAGCCATACCATTCACAACTTCCTGCAAAAACAAGTTATGCATAGATACGATATCTACCGGTGTTGTGAAACTCGTAACGACATCTAAGGCGCTACGACAGGGCGAAGCCGGCGGTCCCGCTAGCCGGATAGCAGGCGGGGATCGAAGGGGCAGCGCCCCTCACGGGTGCGGGCAGCGCCCGACGATTTTGGAAAACGCAGATCTCATCTGCATTCCGATCATGGATTTCTTCATCGGATAAAACGATTTTACCCAAATCTGATCCATATTCCGATTCGATCAAACTCTTTGATCTTCGATCACCGCAACTGGATTTATGTGTCACGGTATACCCGATGCCGGAAACCGACCGGTAGGGGTAAGTTGTTTCACGACCTTAGCAGTATGATCACGGAAACCGGATCATCCATTAACCCCGAGTACGATTGATCCAATCAACCTTGTACAAAACCGATCTATCTCGTAGACCGACCACCAAAACAACAATTAGGTCACATCTAACGCTAACTACATATCACATATGTACGGATCTCGGGCCTAATACCAGAAGCTACCGCTCTGATACCACTGTTTGAACGCGTAGAGATAAACAAAACTATTTCCTACGAGGTACTTCCAAGATCTAGCCGAGGTAGAAGGCCACGATGATTACCACTAGACGCGCGGTTGCGGATTATCGATGAAGCATGTCGGGGCAGTGCAGTCCACGATCCGATCCGGCTGATCCGATCCCGCGAACGTCGAAGTGCTGAACTGAAGGGAATATGCCCGAGAGGCAATAATAAAATGGTTATTATCTTACTCCTTGTTTATGATGAATGTTTATTTCTCATGCTAGAATTGTATTAACCGGAAACGTTGATACATGTGTGCTTAATAAACAAACAATGGTTCCTAGTAAAGCCTCTCTTTTAACTAGCTCGTTGATTAATAGATGATCAAGGTTTCCTGATCATGAACATTGGATGTTATTAATAACGGGGTCATGTCATTAGAAGAATGATGTGATGAACATATACCCAAAGAGAATATAGCAATGCGATCAAGTCATTTAGTTTACATTGTTATATCAAACATACGAAGTAACTTATTCCTTAGACCTTGAGATCATGTCAATCACTGATATCGGAAGAGTGCTTTGATGGCATCAAACGTCACATCGTAACAGGGTGACAATAAAGGTGTCGTTAAGTATTCGGAAAGTATTAGTTGAGGATCATGGATCAAGAGTGGGATTTGTCCATCCAAATGACGGAGAGATATACTCTGGGCCCTCTCGGTGATATCACATCGAAACCGCTTGCAAGCACGTGATATGATCACAAGGATGTTATATCACGGGAACGAGAAAAGAGTACTTGTCAGTAACGAGATTGAACAAGGTATGGTTGATACCAATGATCGAATCTCGGACAAGTAAAATATCGCGAGACAAAGGGAATAGTTCACGGCGTTGTTGGTTCACACGATCACGAGAGTCATCGTTGAATATATAGGAGTCATCACGGATCTCCAGATCCCGCTGTTGATTATTGATCGGAGAGGAGTCTCGATCATGTCTATCTTATTCGCGAACCGTAGGGTGACACACTTAAGGTTCGATGACGCGTTTGAGAGGATACGGAATATCGAAGAATATTTTGGACAGCACCGAAATTGTTTCGGGGAAAATTGAAATAGTTCAAGGGGTTTTTCGTCGAATGGTTGTTAATAGAATTAACAAATGATTCGAGGTGCTATATGCAAAAGTTTGTTAATAGAATTAACAAATGCTGAAATAAAGAAATAAAAAGGTTTTATTTATTTATTAAAAGAAAACCTTTGGATTTTCCAAGTGGGAAATAATGGGGAAATGAGTGGGTGTGAGTGGAGTGTCCACTCACATGATGAGGGAAGAGGTGGGGGCACCCCCATGGGCTGGCCGCACCCCCCTTGGGCTGCCTCCCCCCTCTCCTATAAAAGGAGGGTGAGAGCTCCCCCTCCTCCACACACTTGGCCACTTCCCTTTCCCTCCACCCGCTGCTCCATTTCATGGTCTCCGGCTTGGCGAAGCCCTGACCGTGGGATTCTTCACCACCACCACGTCGTCGTGCTGCTGGAGTTCCGAGGGATCCTCTACTTCCGCACCCCGCTGGAACGAGGGAACGGAGGTCGTCATCAACCGTACGTGTGACCGATCACGGATGCACCGCCGGATTGCGGTGCCATCTTCTCGCTATCGGGATCGGTGTGAGTACGACTACGCCAACAACGAGATTTGATCTCGTACCACTTTGAGTCTTCGAGGGTATGTGTTCTCCTTAACCCTCTTGTTGCCCGTTGCACTTCGTCTCCTAGATTAGATCTTGGCCTTTCGGGTATCTCTCGCGTAGGAAATTTTTTGTTTTCTATGCTACGTTCCCCTTCAGTGGTATCAGAGCCGGATCTATGCGGAGATGTTTTGTACGGGTAGAACACATAGGTGTATGTGGGCGTTGATGATCATGTTATTACCTCCTTGACTATTTTATGATCTTAGTGGCATAGTGGGATGAAGCGGCCCGGACTAACCTTACATGTCCACATACATGAGACTTGTTCCACAACTGACATGCAACTTGTATTGCATAAGTGGCTTGCGGGTGTCTGTTTCTCCTACTATAGTTAAGATCTAATCTATGAAGGGTTGTTAAAAATGTGTTTATCAACGTTGTGGTTGATGTTCGTAGGTATGAACGGTTCTATCATCGAAAGCCCTAAGCCACGTAAAATATGCAAAAATAAATTAGAGGCGTCTAACTAGTTTTTGCTGGGCATGTGAATTGATATGGTCAATATTACAAATTTGATTATGAGATGATCTATTTTGTAAATTATTGATATACCGGAAGGTATCCATATGGTTGTCTTCTTATTGATGGACAATCAAGTTTGGGGTACCGTGGTACTTGGTACCACGCCGGTGGAATGATTGAGATCATACCATAATGCACATGATGGAGATCAAGTGCAAGGAGGACCATATCATATCACGTTATCCTTACATGTGATGTATGTGATGTTAATACTTTTATGCATCTTGTTTTGCTTAGATAGCGACGGTAGCATTATAAGATGATCCCTCTCACTTAATATCAAGATAATAATGTGTTCTTCCTTAAGTATGCACCGTTAAGAAAGTTCGTCGTTTCGAGACACCACGTGATGATCGGGTGTGACAGACTCAACGTTCGCATACAACGGGTGTTTTCAAGCCTAGCATGTACAGACATGGCCTTGAAACACACGCAATACTACGGTTCTACTTGGCGAGCCTAGCATGTACAGACATGGCCTCGGAACACGTAACCGAAAGGTAAAGCATGAGTCATATGGATGATATGATGAACATGTCGATGTTCGCCTTTGAAACTACATCATCTCACGTGATGATCGGTTTTGGTGTAGTGAATTTGGTTCGTGTAATCACTAAAGACGACTAAGAGGGATGTTGTTTTTGAGTGGGAGTTCATGGTTTAATTTTTGAATTAACTTGAACTTATTTATCATGAACAACAAATCAAATTGAATTTGCACAAATTGTAGTATTCATTGGCATCCACATAACTACCTTACACTTAGATTGTTAATTGAGATATAACTGTTATGATCTGGTAAATACCATTTAAGATTGGTACCGTATTAGTGAAATTTAAAATTGAATCCTATTGTAGATTTTCGGTATTTCCTACCTACCTCCATGTGATTAATGATTGATTGATCTAGAGAGCAACCAATTCCTACTTAGAATCCAGAGTCATGGTTGCTTCCGTATTACTTTATCTTCAAAAGAATGTTTTGTTGATCAAGGTGATTTAGGGACTGAAAAGAGTTGTTTTCAGAAACAATCAAGTGAAAGATATATTGATATCTAGAAACTTATTTGTGGCAACATGACTGAGTATAATTTAGCGTGACAATGTTTGCTTATATTATCTGAATATATGCAATGATTGAAGACGCTAGGCGTTTGAATATTCCAAGAAATTGGATGCTAAAAATTATCCTCTAAATTACTTCCTTCGAGCTATAGTAGCTTAATCATAAAATTGTTACGATGGGATGGATTAAAAGTATGTGTAAAGTCGTTTACCTTACTTGGAGATTGCTAAGAGTGGAATCTAGAAGAATTCTATTAATATGGTGATATTAGTAGAACAATCAAACTCAAAGTATGACTCAATGGGTGATAGTATATGACTAACACGCCAAAGAAAATGAGCTAGTAAGACTAGCATTGTTTGATGTTGAATGATTCTTCTATAAAGGAAAGGGAATATTGAAAATAGAATTACAAATAGATATATGGCAGAAAAGAAGATAACTGGAAAAGTCCAGCTCAGGAGTATATACTTGATATACAAGTTATAGATGTATTACTAGTTAACAAAGTATTTTTTGGGTATTTTGATACCACATTGGTTGGTATGAGTTGTCATACAAAGCAACGCAATGAAAGAAATACAAGGGCCTAAAAGGAACTAGTAATAGATGTGGAATCGATTATGACAAGAACATAAATAAAGTGTTATTGTGTTCATTGTCGTATCGAACCAACCAGTCAAGATTTATTTGAAGAACTTAATAATTTGTTATTTTGTTCTAGTCTTTCGTGAGAACAAATGAGATTGTTCAAACTATGATCATATTCCATAATTGATGGATATGTTAATATAAATCATGTTGGTAAAGTAAACACCTATAAGACTAAATGCTAAACGTTGCAAGACGTTGAAGAGTTTCACTTAAATTGTGACACCACCATTTTAGTTCATATCGGAAAGGAAAACATGAAGGAAGTCCATATTGATGGACTTCCGGAGTCATTTTGTTTTGAGTAAATTGACGCTTGTGAGACCTCTTCCAAAAGATGACTAGAATTCCGTTCATAGGCCAAAGTAGAATGGACGACTAATTTAGTGGAGATTATACATATTGATGTATATAGTCCATTATGTGTAGTCATGTATGGTGGATTAATTTTTCCTTCATAAAATTCTGTCGATGATTTAAGTAGATATGTGAGTATATCTATTTAAAGGGAACAGAGTTTGACATTTTGAATTGGTTCAAAAGGTTGTTAATATGAAGTTAAAATCAATGTAACAAGATAATCAAGTATTTATGATTGGATCATAAAGGATAAAGTTTGAGTTACAAGTTTAGCAAAACATCTGAGAAGTTGCAGAATTGTTCTACAACTTATACTTCTCGAATACCCCACATTAGATTGGAGTATTCAAAAGACAAAATCAAACCCTGTTTGACATGGTAAGATTAATAAAATTGCCATTATATTTTTGTAGTTTATACATTAAGGACAACCGCTTTTACACTGAAAAGAGCACCATCATGATCCATTGAAATTGACAACATATAAGATATGGTTTGGGTAATGACCTGAATTGTCATTTTTCTTAAGTTTTGGTATGCATAGCATGTGTAAAATGTTTACAACCAAAATAGGATAAATATATGTTTATAAGGTTATCCCAAATAAAACATTGGGTATTTATCCTATCACCGAACCAAAAGACAAATGTTGTTTGTCAGAAAGGGTTGATTTCTCGAGAAAGTAGTTCTTGCGAAACAAGTGAGTGGGAGCACGGTACAAACTCAACAAGATTACAGAATCTCCGTTATCATGTCAAGAGTAGCGCAGCACTGGAAGTTGGTCCGGGGTTTACTATTTTGACTAAGTAGAAGACACTACAAATGTTGTAGATACTTCAAATGAGTTTGCGAACTGTACCAGAAAAGTCCAAAAACTTTGTACTTTGAACAACTTGTGGTTTAAGTATAAAGTGTTGTTTTGACAACAAAGGACCTGGACCTTATAAAGGAAGCAAATGATGGGCACTGACTTCGTAAAATTGACTATGAGTCATTATATCCGCAATAGTATCCTTGTATGAATATCAAGTATGTGACTTGGTAGTCCTTTCAATAGGCATGATGCCTAACGATAGCAAAAGGGTCTATATAGCGACAACGACATGGATACTTATCGGAAAGTTGTTTTCGACGAAGTTCAAAGAGTTCACTACTACAAGATTTTGATCTTCCGTAGTGATTCTTAGTCTTTGCAGATAGTTCTAGCAAAGTTACATATTATGATATGGATGTTGAATAACAAAACCAATTCTCCTCTCGAGGAAGTTTATTCAAGGATGTGTACTTGACACAGTCTGAGAGTTTTGTAAAATTCAAAAGGTTGCTAGAAAGGCATGCGCACTTCAATGGTTGAAGTGAGCATAACGAAGTTGAAATCTTTACCTTAATGAAATTATCAATAGAGTTTGATTCCATCATGAATGATAAAGATGCTTGTAGAGTTACAAGAAATTAAGTGGGAGCGTTATGACATATTTCCAATACTTTATGTAGATGACATATGGTTGATTGGAAAATATGTATTTTAAATTAACACGGTTAAGATTTCATATTGATGAAAGGCTTAGAAGATATTGGGCATCGATATCTATAAAAGATGGATTGAAGCGCCTGATATGATTGAAGCCAAATTACATAGATGAAATATTGAAGTAAGTCAATATAAAATTGATAAGAAGGAGTTCTTGTCACATGGAAAATAATTGAGCAAGATTCATGTGTTTTGACACATGATGAGCATCATTGAAATTGATATTTCTAAGTCATGTTTCCATGCTATGTACACAACCAGATGAGTCCTATGCTATAAAATGTTATAGTAGGATAATTCATATGATGATTAGACAACAGTGGGAGAGATCCTTGTGTCATTTTAGAAATGCTAAGGATATGTTTTCCTATATAGTAATGACAAAATAATAGTTGTAATATGTTACACTAATAGTCTTGTCATTTATTCAAGTAATTTTATCTCAATTAAAATATGTGATGAAGGGTAGCACAATAGGATGGAAGAAAGTTCCATGCTGGATTTGAAAGAGTTTCAAAATTAAAATATTGTGACAGATACTACAACAAAGGCTAAAGTATATCGTTGTGTTGACAACTAATTATAAGCGTATTTTGTGTCAAGGAGTTCTTTATTGAACTTGGTGAATTTCCAAGAATGCTGAAACTATGAAGCTACATTTTCACAATGTTAGTAACATCAGTTTAAGCTGAGGAATTAAGGTATCACCGGAACTTGGTGAGTTTCCAAGAATGCTAACACTATGAAGCTACATTTTCACAATGTTAGTGACATCAGTTTAAGCTGAGGAATTAAGTTTTCACGAATTGACTATATATATACAAAGCCATCTCATTAGAGAATGAGTGATGCGTGTAGACGCAAAGAACATGCAAATACAATAGGACCTGAACAGTTCAGATCTTTTTGATGATGTTTACCGCATGCGAAGCATGGTAATAACACTGGTACGCCATATGTGTTAAAGTGCTTACAGACTAGATTATTGACTCTAGTGCAAGTGGGAGACTGAAGGGAATATGCCCGAGAGGCAATAATAAAATGGTTATTATCTTACTCCTTGTTTATGATGAATGTTTATTTCTCATGCTAGAATTGTATTAACCGGAAACGTTGATACATGTGTGCTTAATAAACAAACAATGGTTCCTAGTAAAGCCTCTCTTTTAACTAGCTCGTTGATTAATAGATGATCAAGGTTTCCTGATCATGAACATTGGATGTTATTAATAACGGGGTCATGTCATTAGAAGAATGATGTGATGAACATATACCCAAAGAGAATATAGCAATGCGATCAAGTCATTTAGTTTACATTGTTATATCAAACATACGAAGTAACTTATTCCTTAGACCTTGAGATCATGTCAATCACTGATATCGGAAGAGTGCTTTGATGGCATCAAACGTCACATCGTAACAGGGTGACAATAAAGGTGTCGTTAAGTATTCGGAAAGTATTAGTTGAGGATCATGGATCAAGAGTGGGATTTGTCCATCCAAATGACGGAGAGATATACTCTGGGCCCTCTCGGTGATATCACATCGAAACCGCTTGCAAGCACGTGATATGATCACAAGGATGTTATATCACGGGAACGAGAAAAGAGTACTTGTCAGTAACGAGATTGAACAAGGTATGGTTGATACCAATGATCGAATCTCGGACAAGTAAAATATCGCGAGACAAAGGGAATAGTTCACGGCGTTGTTGGTTCACACGATCACGAGAGTCATCGTTGAATATATAGGAGTCATCACGGATCTCCAGATCCCGCTGTTGATTATTGATCGGAGAGGAGTCTCGATCATGTCTATCTTATTCGCGAACCGTAGGGTGACACACTTAAGGTTCGATGACGCGTTTGAGAGGATACGGAATATCGAAGAATATTTTGGACAGCACCGAAATTGTTTCGGGGAAAATTGAAATAGTTCAAGGGGTTTTTCGTCGAATGGTTGTTAATAGAATTAACAAATGATTCGAGGTGCTATATGCAAAAGTTTGTTAATAGAATTAACAAATGCTGAAATAAAGAAATAAAAAGGTTTTATTTATTTATTAAAAGAAAACCTTTGGATTTTCCAAGTGGGAAATAATGGGGAAATGAGTGGGTGTGAGTGGAGTGTCCACTCACATGATGAGGGAAGAGGTGGGGGCACCCCCATGGGCTGGCCGCACCCCCCTTGGGCTGCCTCCCCCCTCTCCTATAAAAGGAGGGTGAGAGCTCCCCCTCCTCCACACACTTGGCCACTTCCCTTTCCCTCCACCCGCTGCTCCATTTCATGGTCTCCGGCTTGGCGAAGCCCTGACCGTGGGATTCTTCACCACCACCACGTCGTCGTGCTGCTGGAGTTCCGAGGGATCCTCTACTTCCGCACCCCGCTGGAACGAGGGAACGGAGGTCGTCATCAACCGTACGTGTGACCGATCACGGATGCACCGCCGGATTGCGGTGCCATCTTCTCGCTATCGGGATCGGTGTGAGTACGACTACGCCAACAACGAGATTTGATCTCGTACCACTTTGAGTCTTCGAGGGTATGTGTTCTCCTTAACCCTCTTGTTGCCCGTTGCACTTCGTCTCCTAGATTAGATCTTGGCCTTTCGGGTATCTCTCGCGTAGGAATTTTTTTGTTTTCTATGCTACGTTCCCCTTCATGAACGTATAGCACCTCTGCCGGTATCCACACGTACGAGGAGGAGCTCCGATGGCGGACTGCTAGGTCCGGTGCGACAGCTGGACTGAGTGGAGCTAGGGTTCCCAACGCATGGGAGTGGACTAACGTGCCCGCTGGGCAACCTGCGCCCCTCTTTATATAGCGAATGGTATTGGGCTTCACAACACTTGTGGCCCATTCCCTCTATGAGTCCGACTCACAAACTCAGTCCATTTCCTGTTCGGGTCCAACCCGACTAATACTTGCTCCCGCTCTTAAGTGTGCGACCCTGCAGGCTCATGGCGGCTTGGACACGATTAGAGTCCGACTCTCAATTGTCGCACCCGGACTTCTAGAGGATACTCACCGTACGAACTGAACAGTATTTTGATTGGATTACGGGGCTTACCGGCACCCGCGTCCTCTTACGAGTAGGCCAACACTTATGTGTGACAACCAATCGTTACTGTTCACCGTCGATGTAAACTATCCCATAGAAATCAGGACACTACCATTGACGTACTTCATACCATACACACATGGTACGTCAACGGCTTTGAACAAACTGATAACACAACATATCTCTACGACACAAAAGATTGAAACAAGTTGCAACTGGCCCTCACTAGGGCAGAGATAGCAAATACAATCATCCAGAGGACACATGTCCCAACATATCATCATTACATCTCAGCGGAAGCATTCAAGGGGTCTGAGTACAGACAAATCCAAATAGGCTTAAGAAGCCGGGAACTGAAATAAAGACGGAGCCCATCCACGATGTCTCGGATCCTGCCCGGGTCCGCTAACTACTCGTCAGCAGCCTCGTCAAACTCCACGTAGTAGCCGTCACCTGGATCCTGGTAAGCGTAGTCTGCGGAAACCACAGCCCCAAAGGGGTCAGTACATAGACGTACTGGCAAGCAAGACTCACAGTTCACCAAAGTGTAACCCATCAACACCAAGCACAGATGACTTGGGTTTAACGGAAGGAAGGGGATATAAAAGATGCTGAAACTGGCTGCGCTAACCAACTACAGAGATTCTATCACTTCAGACTAACAGAAAGGAGATAAGATCGAGTATTGTAACCAACTGAAAGATAACATCAAACGAACCCATCCTGGATCTCGCCCCTTATCCAAAGAAGCAATCCGAGGATAACTCACACAGTTGGATTAATGATGGTTCAGATTATTGTGTCAATAATCCTATTACTAGTCAAATTGTTAATCATTGGGTGTGAGATTGTGAATCATTAGGTTTAAGTTGTCCTGAGTACTTGTTAGCCAGTACTTTCACCAAGTTAACCATAACCGCGGAAAACATGGCTTCTCGAGAAGATTATCCCTGCAGGGTTGCACCAATTTGGCCGTACACGTATGAATAACCCGCCAGATGGGATGCCTCCCACCAAGCGAGGCACTCAACACAACTCAACTCTTCTTCGCATCAAGCCCAAAGCACCTTGGGCGCACGGCTAATCGAGCCCAGAAGAAAATGGACCCTCATAGCACTCTAAGAACGTGTCCCCCTATATGCCGACTACAAAAGTTCCACCCTGCGCTGGGCTCGCAAAAACATGCATGCGGCAAATGGAAAACACGAACTAAATGAGATGATTTGGACGAGATGCGAATCGAATCAAATTGAGGGGGGCGCCCATACTCGCTTCCCACATGCGGGTAGTGCGCTCATCATGGATCAGTAGACAAGACCCTTTTCCTATTAGGGTCGACACTAGCAGGCCTCAAAACCACACAGGGCCTCCTGCCGGTGCCTTATCATCAAATTATTATTTAACAATACCATTAGCATGATTGATTGATTGATTAAACATCGAGCCCCCAGAACATAATAAATATATAGTAACTGAAAGTAACGGGTAACAGACTCGAGCAAAACAACCTAAGCATGCTAGTAAGACACTGGCTCAAACAATAGGGTTGTAGGAGTGGTGGTGAGGCAATATCAGGGTTAGGGGATTCATGTGATAGGTTCGTAACAGAAACAACTACCACTAAGGCTAGCAGAAATAGACAACGGAAAGTATCGGTAACCAGGGTTGAAAGGAACACAATGGTTCATGTGAGTGATAACTTGCCTGCAAACTCAGCAGCCGGGTACTGAGCTAGATCCTCAGAAGGGGTGCTGTAAAGATCGTCTGTCTCAACGTCGTAGTCTATTCGAGAAGAAGCAAACAAACAAGACAGAAATATAAACAATCATTATCATGGCATAATGCACAATCATGGGATGATGCATGTCAAATTAATAGATGCATCAAAATAAACTAAGTGACATGGTAACACAAGTTAAATGGACCCCTATGCAATTTTGAGTTGCATATGGAAAAGGGTCCATGAATTAAGTGGAACAAATGATTTACAATTTATTATTATGTGAAAGTTGTTAGCATGATGCATGCATGATGATAACAACAAAATAACAACAAAATAACAACAATAGATGCAAGTCGTAAAAGGATTTAACAAGTTTGGAAATCATTTATCAAGTTTGCAAATGTTTGGTTACTTAAACATGTCACCCAAACAATTGTTGTTTTCATCAAGTTAAAGTGTGCAAAACAATTAACAAAATTTATATTTGAAAAGAACATCAAATTTTAGTTGGATTACATGTTTCAAATATTGAAATTGGAATTAGGATGAATTTATTATGACTTAAACAATATTAAACAAGTTTTAATTGAATTTAAAAACAAGTGTGAATTTTATTTGAATTTTATTTGTTCAAAACATAAATTCAACTCACATTTGAAAAGTTCATACTTTTCTAGTTTGAAAACATATTTTGCATGTTAAAAAAATAATTTAATTTGAGCAAGTTATGATTTTTGCAAATTTAAATGAATTAAACAAGGATTAAATTATTTAGGCAATTTAAATTATTCAAACAATGAAACAAAATTTATATTTGAATAGGTTATTCAAAATGGTATGGAAAACATATTTTATTTGCATTTATTGGATTAATAATGAATTAGTTATTGAATTTAGCAAATTGCATTTGAATTGCATTTTGAAATTTCAAAACAGAAAACAAATGATACCATTAGGTAGACAATTAAATTTAGATTAGTGTGCATATTTTATTTTCATTTATTGGAGTTATAAAACTAATTTTATTGCCAAAATACTTTCAGGGACCAATCTGTTAAATAAAGGACTAGTTTTGATTACAGAAAAATGTGTTAAACTTTTTATACGCGCAGAAACTTAACCCAGTCGCTGCCAGGGGGGCCCAAGTCTCGTTGTGCTTGCGTGGCCACATGAGTGACTGACAGGGGGCCCTCCCTGTCAGCACTCAGCCGAAAAAAATGGGATTTTTCTCGGTGCGGGAGCCAGGGCTCGATCCCTGCACCTCCCGCTCGTGCGCGCGTTACTGAACCAGCTGCGCTGCTTCGTTTGTTTGTCAGATAACAGATGCGCAGTGAGGAAATGCTTCAACAACGCGTTACTGAACTTCGCTGACGGAAACAACCTGAACCTGACAGAGGTCCTGCCGGCGGCGTGCAACGACGTCGTGCTCGAGCTGCGGTGCAGCTGTGAGGCTGGATGCGTGCACTAAATCGTGATGCAAAGGGTGGAGCAGATACAGAGGTGGGAGAGGGAGGAGATGGCGGTGATCACCGTGGGATTTCAGCAAACGAACGACGGCGAGGTGGTTGCCGCGGCGTTGACGAGGACGGCGGCGTGGCTCCCGTGCTCCTCCGAGCTCGCTCCGGTGTCAACACGAGAGAGGAGACAGTGGCGGTTTGATTCCTGGGACTATGTGGGTGGATGGTGAACTGACGCGGCGGCGGGTGACATGGGTTCAGACGGTGGCCGCCGGTGGGAAAGAACAGAGGGGTGGAGGTGGACGGTGAGGTGGAAACCGGCGGCGGGCTCGAGGGAAACAGGAACCCTAGCGTCTAGGGCAGAGCGGCGGGGCCGTGGGGGTCTTATAGGGGGTTAGAAGGCCTCCTGGCCGTCGGAGCCGCCGTACTGCCGCCGTGGCAGCTCTGGATGAGCTGCCGTACCGCGGAGGACGACGATGAGGTTCTAATCGAACCGGTACGCGGCGCGGTAACGGGCTGGGCCGCGCTAAAGAGGTGGGCTGGCGGTGCTAGGCTAGCTGCCGCGCGCGTTCTTTCCTTTTAATTTTTTTTTTTGCTTTCTGTTTTTTTTTTGTAGCAATAGAAAATGGAAACATTTGATAGGGTTTTTTAGTTTTAAAAATTTAGAGAAAAATCATGGGGAATTGTTATCTCAAAATCTATCAGTTGGCAATTTAGGTTTTTGGAATTTCAAATTTTTACTTGCTGTTTGGAAAAATAAACCAAATTAGATGATTTTGAATATTTGAAATGATTATTAAAACCAACACTTTAATAAAGTGACCCAAATGATTTAATTGGAAACAAAAGAGTATAAAATGTTTTGGTTATTATTTTTATACTTTCAAATTGGGTTCTGTTTGAATACATTTGGTTTGAATTGGAATAATTTGGTAATTAATATAGAAAACAACAACTTAATAGGGTGAACCCTATTATTAATTGGCATTAAAAAAATGTTGGAATGGTTTGGTATTTTTATAATTTCCAAATGAGGTGCTGTTGATGATTTGCTTTGAATTTGAAACCAATTTGGAATGAATTAGTGGAAATAAAAACACCATTTTATTAGTTGATCAATATTGAAAAAAATATGACAACAAATGGGTTGTTTTTATTTGTGATTTTTATTCAAAATGTTGTAACAGAGCAAGTATGAAATAACTGTTTGAAATTGTTTGAGTTCATTATGAAAACAAAGGTAAAACAGATGCAAAACAAATAGTAACAATGCAAACAAATAATTAAACATGATGACATGATGCAATACTTTAATTAACATGAAATCAAACATTCTAAGGGATAGTTTCATACTTGGGATGTTACAAAACGCCCCCCCTTGAAGGAATCGCGCCCCGAGATTCCTTACTGAGAAGTGAAAAGGTCCGGATACTTCTTGCGAAGATCCTCTTCGATCTCCCATGTTGCCTCTTTATCGGAATGATGCGACCACTGCACTTTCAAGAACTTGGTGCTCTTGTTGCGAGTCTTACGCTCGGCCTCATCGAGAATACGAACAGGGTGCTCCTCATAAGATAGATCATCTTGCAGTTCAATGGAATCATGATCAACTGCACGATCTGGATCTTTGAAACACCTCTTGAGCTGTGACACGTGGAACACATCGTGCACCTTGGATAGTTTTTCTGGAAGTTCAAGACGATAAGCATTTTCTGCCCGCCTTGAGAGAATGTTGAAAGGACCAATGTATCTTGGTGCCAGCTTTCCTTTCACACCAAAACGATGAGTGCCTCTGAGGGGAGTTACCCGGAGATATGCCTTGTCACCAGGTGCATAGATCATATCCCTGTGCTTGCTGTCATAGTAGCTCTTCTGACGAGACTGAGCAATCCTAAGATTATCGCGAATG
Source organism: Alopecurus myosuroides (assembly GCA_028641055.1). NCBI lineage: Eukaryota > Viridiplantae > Streptophyta > Magnoliopsida > Poales > Poaceae > Alopecurus > Alopecurus myosuroides. The sequence continues at coordinate 247,486,443 of CM054058.1, forward strand.
ATACGAACTTTCTCCTCGGCTTCCTTAACAATGTCAGGGCCTAATAGTGAACGTTCACCAGCTCCAGACCAATTGATTGGACTCCTGCATCTGCGGCCATAGAGTGCTTCAAATGGTGCCATGCCTAGGCTTGCCTGGTAGCTGTTGTTGTAGGAGAATTCAGCATATGGAAGGCAATCCTCCCATTTCATGCCAAAGGAGAGACCACATGCTCTGAGCATATCCTCGAGAATCTGATTGACTCTTTCGACTTGCCCCTGAGACTGAGGGTGATAAGCTGTGCTGAACAGAAGTTTGGTGCCCAATGCTTCTTGAAAACTCTTCCAGAAATGAGAAGTGAATATACTTCCACGGTCTGAGCTTATTTCCAATGGAACACCATGAATAGGAACGATCCTTGCTGTGTAGAGCTCTGCTAACTGGCTAGCTGAGATAGTTTCTTTGACAGCAAAGAAGTGAGCTACTTTAGTGAGACGATCAATAACAACGAAGATTGCATCGTTGCCCTTCTTGGACTTTGGAAACCCAGTAACGAAGTCCATTTCAATCATGTCCCACTTCCACTCAGGAATTTTCAGAGGTTGGAGTAGACCTACTATTTTCTGATGGACTGGCTTAACACGTTGACAAACGTCGCATTCACAAACGTATTGAGCAATTTCACGTTTCATGCCAGGCCACCAATACAGAGTCTTGAGATCCTGGTACATCTTTGTACTTCCAGGGTGGATGGAGAGAGGAGTTTCATGAGCCTCCTTGAGAATGACATCTTTGAGGCTTTGAATCTGAGGAACTGCAATGCGTCCTTCGAAGAACACAGTTCCCTTGTCATCAATTGAGAAGGACTTGAATTTATCATTGCCTTCCTTGATGTGCTCTACAATCTTCTTGATTTCAGTATCACGAAGTTGTTCAGAACGAATCTTGTCCTCGAGAGTTGGACTGGCTGTCAAGCTAGCAAGGTAACCTTGAAGAACAAGACCAAGGTTCAGCTTCTGGAATTCTTCATGAAGTGGAGGTTGGCTTTCCATGATCATGAGATTATTGCAATAGGACTTGCGACTGAGAGCATCGGCCATAACATTAGCCTTGCCTGGAGTGTAAGAAATGGTGAGATCAAAGTCTTTAATCTTCTCAATCCATCTCCTTTGCCTGAGGTTTAGATCTGGCTGAGTGAAGATGTATTTCAGACTCTTATGATCGGAAAAGATTTTAGTTTTGTTACCCAACAAGTATTGTCTCCATTTCTCGAGGGCAAACACAACTGCTGCAAGTTCAAGATCATGTGTGGGATAGTTTTTCTCATGTGCATTCAACTGACGTGAAGCATAAGCCACAACTTGACGTTCTTGCATAAGAACTGCACCTAGGCCTTGGAGAGATGCATCGCAGAATATCTGGAAAGGTTTGGTAGTATCTGGGCCAACCAGAACTGGGGTGGAAGTGAGTTTAGTCTTCAGGAGATTGAAACTCTCATCACACTGTGGAGTCCAAACGAACTTCTTGTCCTTCTTTGTGAGATCAGTGAGAGGTTTGGCAATCTTGGAAAAGTTTTGGACGAAACGACGGCAATAGCTAGCCAAGCCAAGAAAACTTCTGACTTGCTTCACCGTCTTAGGAGGTTTCCAATCAACAATTGCCTTAACCTTTTCAGGATCAATGGCTATGCCTTTGGCAGAGATGATATGACCAAGATATGCAACTTCTGGAATCCAGAACTCACATTTGGAGAACTTGGCATACAGACGATGCTCGCGAAGTTTCATGAGAGTGAGACGAAGGTGTTCTCCATGCTCTTCCTCGGATTTGGAGTAGACTAGAATGTCATCAAGATATACCACAACGAACTTGTCGAGGTATTCATGGAAGACAGAATTCATGAGTCTTGAGAACGTCGCCGGTGCATTGGTGAGACCAAAGGACATGACGGTGTATTCATATAGACCGTACCGAGTGGTGAAGGCTGTTTTTGGAATATCTTCCTTTCTGATCTTTATTTGATGGTAACCCATCCTCAAGTCCAACTTTGAGAATATTGAGGCTCCAGCAAGTTGATCAAAAAGATCATCGATACGAGGAATTGGATACTTGTTCTTGATGGTTTTCTCGTTGAGAGGACGATAGTCAACCACGAGTCTTTTTGTTTGATCCTTCTTGGCTACAAACAGAGTTGGGCAACCCCAAGCGGAGGAACTAGGCTGAATGTAACCTTTCTCCATGTACATATCGATTTGCTCCTTCAACAATTTCAGTTCAGGAGGAGCTATCTTGTATGGATGCTTAGAGATTGGAGCAGTACCTGGTTCAAGCTCGATCACGAACTCAACTGCTCTGTCCGGAGGCATCCCTGGCAACTCTTCTGGAAAGACGTCAGGGAATTCACAAACCACCGGAACATTTTCAATTGCAGGGAGGGGTTTAGCCTCTAGGTTGAACAGCTGAACAGAACTTGATCCATATGGAGAATTGACTATCTGGCCAGAAGGGTGAGAGAGAGTTATTGACTTTTGAGCACAGTCAATTTTAGCTTTGTGGGTCTTCAACCAATCCATACCCAGAATGACATCAATGTCAGAATTTCCCAGCAACATGAGTGAAGCAAGGAATATGCGACCTCCAATTAGGATCTGATTGTCCTTACTTATCTTGGAAGTCAACATTTGCGGTCCCGGAGAGTGAACAATCATTTGATTGCTTAGCGGAACCAGAACTAGGTTGTATGCTTTTGCAAAAATCTTTGACACAAAAGAATGCGATGCTCCGGTATCATACACCACTTTAGCTGGAAAAGAGTTTACGGGTAATATACCGAGAATGACGTCAGCAGCTTCCTCAGCTTTGTCGGCCTTGATATGATTCACCCTCGCGGTCCTCCCGACAGGCCTGTTGTTGGAGTTGAAGGCTTTAGCCGGGGGAGCACGAACCATTGCCTGGTTGGTGTTAGGGCGAGGAGGTGGAGGTAGCTGCCTCTGAGTGCACTTATCAGCATAGTGTCCAGTATCCTTGCACTTGTAGCAAGTGACGACACGAGAAGGACCTAGCCTTGGCTGCCCCATTGGAACCCTCTGACTCTGCATCTGAGATGGGTTGGGTGGGCGGGGAGCAAAGCCTGGATAAGCTTGGGCATATGGAGCCCTAGTGACAGCAGCATTTGGCACCCAGATGCGGCGCTTCTGCGGAGGGGTGGTCATGTTGGAGGAGGAACCACCCTCACGCGAGTGCTTTCGGGACTCCTCGAACGCCTTGCGCCCATTCTCCTCATTGAGCGCGGTGTTCACGAGCTCCTCGAAGTCCTTGCACTTGATGTTGGTGAGAGCGTACTTCAGTTCCGGGTTAAAACCTCGGCGGAACCTTGCCATCTTCTTGGCCTCAGTGGATACCTCATCCCAGCGTATCGAGCGAGACGATTGAACTCGTTCTGGTAGCCAATGACGTCCAGCTTGCCCTGCCTGAGAGAGCAAAATTCCTCACGCATCCTTTCCATGAGACCATCTGGGATGTGGTGCTTCAGGAAGGCATCCTTGAAACAACCCCAGGTGATAGGATAGCCAGCTCTCATGGTCTGGTAGTTCTCCCACCAGGTAGCTGCTTGACCCTTCAGTAGGTAGGTGGCATACTTGACTTTATCCTCCTCAGCAACGTGAGCAATGTCCAGAGCCCTGGCCATCTCCCTGATCCAGTCATCAGCATCCAGAGGCTCACGTGTTGCCACGAAAGCTCTCGGACCCATGCTGAGGAACTCCTTGATGCTTACCCGCGGAGCATTCTGGTTGTTGTGCTGGTTAGCCTGGATCTGGGCCATCTGAGCCACGACCTGAGTCATCTGAGTCAACAGCTCCGTGAGCGGAGGTGGTTCAGGCGGGTTGCTCCTTGTTGGCGGCATCCTGAATAGACATGCATTTTAGCACAACAATAGAAAAGGATAGACTTGGTAACCGAAAGATAGATTATTCCGACGCATGAATAGATAACCAACAGGTACATCATCACATGTTCAAATACATCAGAATATCCAACACACCAATACATGGTTCGAAAGACAAAGGATAACTAAACATAGATAGGAACGGATACATCGGTACTCCCATGCTCATCACGCAGGACGGCGGTGAGTAGTACGACGAGAGATACGGTGAGGAGGAATCCCCCGGAAGTAGGTAGAACGACGATCCACATAGATCGGGACTGCTCTGAGAGCAACTCTCGGTGTGGTGAAGTAGAAAGCGTCGTCTCCCTGTGCTCCAAAGCGTGGAATCCCAGTGTAACCAGCTCCAAGGTTGAGGAGTGGACCTCTGATCGGCTCGTAACCTCCAGCATCTGGCAAACTACGTCCAACTGTCTGATGGAAATGGGCAAAGCGCTCATCTCCAACAAAGTCTGTGGTGTACGTAGCCAGACGAGTCAAAGCAAGGTAGAGCTGCTCCCTGACTGAGGCTAACTCCTGAGAAAGTGTGGTGGCAACAACGTCACTGTGCCTCACAAACTGAGCGGTGGTGTGCAGCCTGGTGTTATCATGCTCGTAGACATCCAGGTTGTCGTAGAGGGTGAAGTGAGCTCCCGCTGACGTGATGTAACCACGGGGGATGTGGCGATAGATAGAATCGTCAAACCCCCAGTAGTCAGCACGGAGGATGGTGAGACTCACGTAAGCTGCCTGCTGCACGGCCATATCCACTGTGGAACCTACTGCCTCGTAGCGGTGGACAACGCTCATGCCATCATCTGACATAATGTAGACGATAGCCTGGTAGTAGGTCTGGTCAAACTCTCGCTGCTGCTCGTAGACCTGGTACTCTGGTGCCCAATGGAACCCCAGATAAGTGACCATGTCTCTCAGCATCTCCGGATAACCGGCGGTGCTCTCACAACGAGTCATCCGAACCACCTGCGGGAAGAACCTGAGATCCATCTGCAGATGATCGGGGAAGTTTTGATTAGACGCCGATAGAGGACTGAAGTGGAAAGCAACAACAAGGTTCAACGGACGAAAGGATGTTGAAAAGAACAGGATATTGAAGCAACATCGGGAAACACGAGACCAAAAACTCCTTAGGTACTACGGAGAACCCAAAACACGTGAAATCCTAACTTGAAAGTTTAGGTGAGAACAGAAAACAACGTTGCACTTCCTTACCAGAAAAGGGTGGGTGGGTGGGGAAAGAAGAAAAATGGCAGAATTCCTACTCTCACGTTTCATTTTTCCTATATAGCTACAAAATAGTTTCTAGACTCAACTGCGACCAGTAAAAAGGGATCCTACAGGCAGACAGGCTCTGATACCATTTGTCGCACCCGGACTTCTAGAGGATACTCACCGTACAAACTGAACAGTATTATGATTGGATTACGGGGCTTACCGGCTCCCGCGTCCTCTTACGAGTAGGCCAACACTTATGTGTGACAACTAATCGTTACTGTTCACCGTCGATGTAAACTATCCCATAGAAATCAGGACACTACCATTGACGTACTTCATACCATACACACATGGTACGTCAACGGTTTGTAACAGAATGATAGCACAACATATCTCTAAGACACAAAAGATTGAAATAAGTTGCAAATGGCCCTCACCAGGGCAGAGATAGCAAATACAATCATCCAGAGGACACATGTCCCAACATAACATCATTACATCTCAGCGGAAGCATTCAAAGGGGGTCTGAGTACAGACAAATCCAAATAGGCTTAAGAAGCCGGAAAACTGAAATAAAGACGGAGCCCATCCACGATGTCTCCCGGGTCCGCTAACTACTCGTCAGCAGCCTCGTCAAACTCCACGTAGTAGCCGTCACCTGGATCCTCGTAAGCGTAGTCTGCGGAAACCACAGCCCCAAAGGGGTCAGTACATAGACGTACTGGCAAGCAAGACTCACAGTTCACCAATATGTAACCCGTCAACACCAAGTACAGATGACTTGGGTTCAACGGAAGGAAGGGGATATAACAGATGCTGCAACTGGCTGCGCTAACCAACTACAGAGATTCTACCACTTCAGACTAACAGAAAGGAGGTAAGATCGAGTATTGTAACCAACTGAAAGATAACTGCAAACAAACCCATCCTGGATCTCGCCCCTTATCCAAAGAAGCAATCCAAGGATAACTCACACAGTTGGATTAAAGATGAATCAAGTTATTGTGACAATAATCCTATTACTAGTCAAGTTGTTAATCATGGGGTGTGAGATTGTGAAATCATTAGGTTTAAGTTGTCCTGAGTACTTGTTAGCCAGTACTTTCACCAAGTTAACCATAACCGCGGAAAACACGGCTTCTCGAGAAGATTATCCCTGCAGGGTTGCACCAATTTGGCCGTACACGTATGAATAACCCGCCAGATGGGATGCCTCCCACCAAGCGGGGCACTCAACACAACTCAACTCTTCTTCGCATCAAGCCCAAAGCACCTTGGGCGCACGGCTAATCGAGCCCAGAAGAAAATGGACCCTCATAGCACTCTAAGAACGTGTCCCCCTATATGCCGACTACGAAAGTTCCACCCTGCGTTGGGCTCGCAAAAACATGCATGCGGCAAATGGAAAACACGAACTAAATGAGATGATTTGGACGAGATGCGAATCGAATCAAATTGAGGGGGGCGCCCATACTCGCTTCCCACATGCGGGTAGTGCGCTCATCATGGATCAGTAGACAAGACCCTTTTCCTATTAGGGTCGACACTAGCAGGCCTCAAAACCACACAGGGCCTCCTGCCGGTGCCTTATCATCAAATTATTATTTAACAATAACATTAGCATGATTGATTGATTAAACATCGAGCCCCCAGAACATAATAAAGATATAGTAACTGAAAGTAACGGGTAACAGACTCGAGCAAAACAACCTAAGCATGCTAGTAAGACACTGGCTCAAACAATAGGGTTGTAGGAGGGGTGGTGAGGCAATATCAGGGTTGAGGGATTCATGTGATAGGTTCGTAACAGAAACAACTACCACTAAGGCTAGCAGAAATAGACAACGGAAAGTATCGGTAACCAGGGTTGAAAGGAACACAATGGTTCATGTGAGTGATAACTTGCCTGCAAACCCAGCAGTCGGGTACTGAGCTAGATCCTCAGAAGGGGTGTTGTAAAGATCGTCTGTCTCAACGTCGTCGTCTAACCGAGAAGAAGCAAACAAACAAGACAGAAATATAAACAATCAATATCATGGCATAGTGCACAATCATGGGATGATGCATGTCAATTTAATAGAGGCATCAAAATAAACTAAGTGACAAGGTGACACAATTTAAATGGACCCATATGCAATGATATTGCATATGGAAAAGGTCCAAGAATTAAGTGGAAACAAATGATCTATAATTGATTAACATGTGAAAGTTTGCTTAGTATGATGCATGCATGATGATAACCACAAAATAACAACCAAAAGATGCAAGTGGAAAAGGAATGTAACAAGTTTGGAAATCATTTATTAAGTTTAGAAATTTTGGGTTACTTAAACATGTCACACAAACAATTGTTGTTTTCATCAAGTTAAAGTGTGCAAAACAATTAACAAAATTCATATTTGAAAAGAACATCAAATTTTAGTTGGATTACATGTTTCAAATTTTGAAATAGGAGTTAGTATGAATTTATTATGACTTAAACAATATTTAACAAGTTTTAAATGAATTTAAAACAAGTTTGAATATTATTTGAATTTTATTTGCTCAAAACATAAATTCAAACTCATATTTGAAAAGTTCATACTTTTCTAGTTTGAAAACATATTTTGCATGTTTAAAAATAATTTAATTTGAGCAAGTTATGATTTTTGCAAATTTAAATGAATTAAACAAGGATTAAATTATTTAGGCAATTTAAATTATTCAAAACATGAAACAAAATTTATATTTGAAAAGGTTATTTGAAATAGGATGGAAAACATATTTTATTTGCATTTATTGGATTAATAATGAATTAGTTATTGAATTTAGCAATTTGCATTTGAATTATTTGAATTCAAATTTAAATTGCATTTTGAAATTTCAAAACAGGAAACAAATGATACCAAAAGATAGACAATTTTATTTAGACTAACACACATATTTTATTTTCATTTATTGGATTAATAAAACTAAAGTTATTGGGTTTTTAAAACCAGGGACCAATCTGTTAAAATAAAGGACTAGTTTTTGATTACAGAAAGTGTTCTAAACTTTTTATACGCGCAGAAACTTAACCCAGTCGCTGCCAGGGGGGCCCAGGGGGACCGTGCGCTGGCGTGGCACATGAGTGACTGACAGGGGGCCCTCCCTGTCAGCACTCAGCCGAGAAAAATGGGATTTTTCCCGGTGCGGGAGCCAGGGCTCGATCCCTGCACCTCCCGCTCGTGCGCGCGTTACTGAACCAGCTGCGCTGCTGCGTTTGTTTGTCAGATAACAGATGCGCAGTGAGGAAATGCTTCAACAACGCGTTACTGAACTTCGCTGACGGAAACAACCTGAACCTGACAGAGGTCCTGCCGGCGGCGTGCAACGACGTCGTGCTCGTGCTGCGGTGCTGCTGTGAGGCTGGATGCGTGCACTAAACCGTGATGCAGAGGGTGGAGTAGATACAGAGGTGGGAGAGGGAGGAGATGGCGGTGATCACCGTGGGATTTCAGCAGACGAACGACGGCGAGGTGGTTGCCGCGGCGTTGACGAGGACGGCGGCGTGGCTCCCGTGCTCCTCCGAGCTCGCTCCGGTGTCAACACGAGAGAGGAGACAGTGGCGGTTTGATTCCTGGGACTATGTGGGTGGATGGTGAACTGACGCGGCGACGGGTGACATGGGTTCATACGGTGGCCGCCGGTGGGAAAGAACAGAGGGGTGGAGGTGGACGGTGAGGTGGAAACCGGCGGCGGGCTCGAGGGAAACAGGAACCCTAGTGTCTAGGGCAGAGCTGCGGGGGCCGTAGGGATCTTATAGGCGCGGACGTCGATGCGGATGCTGTCGGTGGCGCTGCACTGTCGCGGTGGCACCGCTCCGATTCGAGCCGTACAGGGGGACGACGATGGCGGCGTCTAATCGAACCGGTACGCTGGTTAGTGGGCTGGGCTGCGCGCGGAAAGGAAACGAGGTGGGCTGGGTAGGCTAGCTGCCGCGCGCTGCGTTTGTTTCCTTCTTTTTTTTTTTGCTTTTCTGTTTTTTTTGTAGCAATAGAAAATGGAAACATTTGATAGGGTTTTTAGTTTTAAAAATTTAGAGAAAAATCATGGGGAAATGTTATCTCAAAATCTATCAGTTGGCAACTTAGGTTTTTGAAATTTCAAAAAAAATTACTTGCTGTTTGGAAAATAAACCAAATTAGATGATTTTGAATATTTAAAATGATTATTAAAAATAACACTTTAATAAAGTGACCCAAATGATTTAATTGGAAACAAAAGAGTATAAAATGTTTTGGTTATTATTTTATACTTTCAAATTGGGTTCTGTTTGAATACATTTGGTTTGAATTGGAATAATTTGTTAATTAATATAGAAAACAACAACTTAATAGGGTGAACCCTATTATTAATTGGATTAAAATATTGGAATGGTTTGGTATTTTTATAATTTCCAAATGAGGTGCTGTTGATGATTTGCTTTGAATTTGAAACCAATTTGGAATGAATTAGTGGAAATAAAAACACCATTTTATTAGTTGATCAATATGGAATAATATGACAACAAATGGGTTGTTTTTATTTGAGATTTTTATTCAAAATGTTGTAACAGAGCAAGTATGAAATAATGTTTGGAAATTGTTTGAGTTTCATTATGAAAACAAAGGTAAAACAGATGCAAAACAAATAGTAAACAATGCAAACAAATAATTAAACATGATGACATGATGCAATACTTTAATTAAACATGAAATCAAACATTCTAGGGGATATTTCATACTTGGGATGTTACATCAATCGATCAACGGTAGCGGCTCCTAGCAGAACGTGCCGACTCCCAAGTCCCATTGAGTCATGACGACATACCTTTCAATGTGATATTCATCTTAGTCCCTTTTGCCTCACGATATACCTTGTCGAACTATAGGCGATTTATCGTCATCCCTTAAATAGCTCGACTCTCTTCTCGATCCATGATATGTGATTCATCTGACTAACTCTTAGTCAACAGACACAGTTAACACTTAACTGAGTCGCGCATGGCCATGCTTCCTCAATCATATCACTCGAGAGGGCCCAGAGAATATCTCTCCATTCGGAGGGGCAAAATCCCATCTTGATTATCCACATCACGCAGCTTGCTTCTCATTCGACCCGAACTCTGCCTTTATAGCTGCCTTGTCACAAAGAAGCGTTTAACAGAACCTAAGTCGGTAATCCACAACTCGGATTGTGCGACAACCTCAGGTCTAAGGATTACATTGATTGAGACATGCAAATGACGACTTGCTCGTTGCATCTCAATGTGGGTCAGTCCGACTTGCTAAACTCTTTAGCCAAGTCCGTGATCGTTGGAATGGCATCACCATGCCCATGACAAGTGGAACCATGTCATCAGCCAACACTCACATTAGTCTAGGGTGTGTGTGTCCAGCAGAACCTTAATGACCAAGGAAAATTGGTATGAATAACATGAATACATAGTTCCACAATCGAATCACATATTCAATGACATATATCAGATGTTCAAACCAAAGGACAACTTAATAACTTTATGAATACATTGGGAATTACATCATCCATGATTGCCTCTAGGGCATATTCCCAACAGAGTTTGCTATATTTCATTGACTGTTCTTCTCATTCGCTATATGCATTGAAGCTTTTAACTACTGTAATCCGGTGCTGTGCGTGGATGGAACGTTCCTCCACTTGGTGTGGACGGGAAGTAGACGGGGCAGGTCCTGACTGTAATAGGAGTGGACGGGAACCATCAGATCGTGCCAATTGCCTTTACCTTTGTTGAGGGTGAGAATTGTGATAGTTGGTTATGGTTTTTCCAGACATTTGAAATTGTCAGTTGTGCTAGATAGGCCAAACGTATGCATTCTTCATGACAAACATTCTAGTATGCTGAAGGCTATCAAAGAATTGCAGCAACCTTCTGCCGACGAACAATTACCATGGCCTGATGATACGTCATTAACGTATCCTTAATTTCTGATTATCTATGTTGTTTTCATGTTGTTTCCCACATGTTTGCTATACACTTTATGTCATTTTTATCGATTTTCCGGACTAACCTATTGACAAGATTCCACAGGGCCAGTTCCCTGTTTTCTGATGTTTTTAGTTTCAGAAAAGTTGTTCTGGAAATATTCTCAGAATTGGAAAATTCGAAGTCCGGAGGTCCTAGAATTCCCGAAGGTTCCACAGAGTCTTGAAGAGGCCCGAAGGGGGCCACAAGGCGGCCACACCATAGGGCGGCACCCCCCGGCCGCGCCATGGGGTGGTGTGGGGCCCCCAAGCCTCCACCGCCTTTGCCCATTCGCCTATTTATACCCCCCCCCGATATATCAACCTTAAAAATATACCACTTCGTCCCGAGAAACACCCGAGGCCGCCGTCATCGTCATCCCGAGATTGGGAGGGTTCTGGAGCTCTCCCCGGCACCCTGCCGGGAAGGGAATTCATCACCGAAGGGGTCTACACCACCATGCCCTCCTCCGAAGTGATGCGTGAGTAGTTAATCCCTGGACTACGGGTCCATAGTAGTAGCTAGATGGTTGTTCTCTCTACTTTGTACCTCATGTTTAGATCTCGTGAGCTGTCTCACATGATCGAGATCATCTTTATGTAATGCTACATGTTGTGTTTGCTGGGATATGATGATTGTTGAATTCTATGTCTTCTGATTATCAATCTATCATGTTATCTTCATGCATATGTTATTTATGATCTTGCATGCTCTCCGTTATTAATAGATTCTCTAGCCAAGTAGATGCTTGTAACTCCAAGAGGGGGTATTTATGCTCGATAGTGGGTTCATGCCTCCTTTGCATCTATGCTCGAGTGACAGAAACGTGACGGGTGGAGGATGTGTTGTTGCCATTAGGGAGAAAATAACGGTATTTACTTAGTTTACATTGATTACATTACACACTTTGCTTACTGCGATAATCTGTTTCTTGAAACTTAATGCCCAACGTTTGTTTGGATGGTATTCGGAGGGTGGGTTATTAGTCATAGATGCAGTTGGATGAAGGTCTATGTATTTTGTTGTAATTCCCGCATGAATCACATAGTAATCTTTATGTCTTGCATATGCACTACGGTGCAGCCTTCATTCATGTTAATTGCCCAGCTGTAATTTGTTCGCCACACATGTTATTTATCTTTCACGGAGAGACACCACTAGTGAACTGTGGACCCCGGTCCTTTTTCCTCATACTGATAAAACACTCACTGCTTTCACACTGCTTTCATACCGTTACCACTGCTTTCATACTGTTCTCCTACTGTTCTCCACACCATACGTTTAACCTCTTCGTGTTCAGCAAAACCGGTGATATTGACAACCTCACTGCTTCGTTGGGGCAAAGTGATTTCATTGTGTTGTGTAGGTTCCACGTTGCTTCTGAACCGGTAATGCGCCCTGCCATCTCAGCTGCTTCAACCTTTTGAAGTTACACCTTACTCATACTGGTCGATTCAACCTTGGTTTCTTTCTGAGGGAAAACTTGCTACTGCACTATTCATACCTTCCTTTTGGGGTCTTCCAACGAACGTGTGTTCACACGCATCACCCGACATGCAGAGAAGATGGTGTATGCGTTGTCTCGGTGCTAACTTTTACTCATGCTTTAAGAGTAAGCGTTTGATGAATCTGTTTAAAAGACTATGCAATCAGAATCAGGAGAAGAAGTATCAATTTTTGTGGGATAGGCTAACTGAATTCACAAACATGCAAGTGGACGAGAGGAAAAAGGATCAAGCCGTAGATACGCAGGTGGCTATGGCACAAGTTGCTGCAGCGCATACACAAGATTTGGAGCTTGTTGTCATGTGTGATTTGCCTGGAATTGACCCACCAGGAACAAAGAGAAAGAAGGGACCAAGGATAAAGAATTTTGAACAGTGTATAGAGAAAGAGTCTCCCGTGAAGTGGTCTCTCTTGATGAGGTATATAACTTTGTACTTAGAGGAAACATGAGTTTGCCACTAACAGCACTTGTTGAGGGGATTCTGCATGGAACATTGACATATTTCAGAGATAGACGTCGTGAAGCCGTCGAGCATATTCAGTATTACACCAACACACCTTACTGACGGAAGATAAGAGTTTACATGGAAAAGAAGATAAGGAAGGCACGATTGCACAGGGTCATTCGAATTGGTAATGAAGAAGCGAGGTATGAGGTGCGCTTACCGACTGGAAGATTTGGTGCTGATAACGAGATGAAAACCGAAGATGTGGTAATTGGTAGAGATGCACCGCCAACGTGTGAGTGCACGTGCAATAAACCAATGTTGCTTCGCCTCCCATGTTCTCATGTGCTAGTTGTCTGTTCCCAGATGGGGCTGAATCCATTCAGTTTCGTTTCTCCGTATTACATGAAGAAAAGAGTGGTTGAAACTTGGACCGGGGAGATGATAGGATTTAGAGTTGTTGGTAACTTCAACAAGGTTAACCCGCTAGAAAGAGAATACATTCCAGATCCCGCTGCAATGAGAACTTCTACTGGAAGACTCCATTCACGTCGCATCCGGAATGATATGGACGAGTCTGAAGCCGGTGGCCGTACTCGACAGTGTTTGCTATGCACTCAGTTTCGACATAGAGAGAAGTATTGTCCCAAATACACCAATTATGTCGATCCTGGACGTGGACGAGGCAACCAAGGGTGAAGAGGGCGTGGGCAACGTGGCTAGCACTACATTTTAATTGTTCGTGTCATAACTATGTTTTAATTTGTACATGTGCGAACTATCTTTTAATTTGTAAGTGTGAGAACTGTCTTTTAGTTTGTTAGTGTGAGAACCGTCTTTTAATTTGTAAGTGTGAGAACCGTCTTTTAATTTGTAAGTGTGAGAGCCATCTTTTAATTTGTAAGTGTGAGAGTTGTCTTTTAATTTGTACAAATTAAATTTATACAGATGGCTTCCCATGTGTTTCTTAGTGAGACGATCGACGCAAAACATCGCGCTAGGATTTGGGAGACCGGTGAAGTCCCAGAGTTGCTGCGGACACGGTGTCCAGCTTATAACTGGATGATACATCCTGCATGGGGTGATCGGTACGGACATGAGAATGATTATATTTTCGGTTATCTTCCAGCGAATAGGAATAAATTATCATTCATTATTTTTAATGTAGGTTGACTTGGGCTGGTCTGTTACCTATTGCACGACTAGTTGAGGTAACCCATCGGGAGTGGGTACAGGTTATCCCAGAGGAGGTCGGTGGGGATGAGCGTGATATATTTATTGCTTCTTCCAGACGCGTAGGCATGGACAGGTCATTACTCAGCTGGTTAGTCGACCGATGGAGGCCCGAGACCCACATTTTTCACTTCCCGTGCGGGGAGATGACTCCTACTCTTCAGGATGTGTCATATTTGTTGGGTCTCCCACTGGCAGACGCGCCCATAGGTCCTTTAAATGGTCTAGAAAATTGGCGTGAAGGCACGTTTCGCAGGTGTGCACCCACAAAACCCATTATTGCAAGACGGGAAACACGGTCCTCGGGTATCATGGTTTCTCAACTATCAGGTATGATTGTTATAATTTTACATGTTCAATGCACTTAGACTAGTACATAATGAGTTTGTTTTGTATTTACAATGTAGATTGGTGTATTATAGGCAGAGTTGCTAATAGACATGCATGGCGACGTTCGTAGATATACCACGCTGCCGCAGCAGGTGTCGTTGTTCAAGCGTCTCGAGGATAAACTGCGACGTGTCTACACGGTGCTTACCTATTCGGGCGGTGTGGATGTTGCACCCCTTCGTGCAACTCCGCGTCCTACACGACAGTCTTCACTCACTCGAGATGTACATGTATCTCCCTTCCAGCACTCTATACATCAGCAGAGCTCGCGACCACGTCTTACACCACTACAGATACCTATGTACGAGCCTGGTAGTTCTTCGCAGCAGGCAGGTCCTTCTCAGCCACGTCCTTCCTAGCCATCTTCTTCCCAGGCGACTCTTTCCCAGATAGGTCCTTTCCACCCAGGTTTGTTGCAGACACCGTATCTTGCTTGGAACTCTTCCAGCTCACAGCTCATCCGTTCATTACGAACACGTATCCAGATTGCGAACGAGAATCATCTGAGTCGGTGAGATAACTCGCATCCGTGTAACCCTTTACATTGAATTCCTCATCACCTCCATAAACTAGGAACATTTCCTTAGTCCTTCTCAAGTACTTAAGGATGTTTTTAACCGCTGCCCAGTCGGCTTCGCCAGGGTCAGCCTGGTATCTGCTCGTAACACTTAGAGCATAGGAAACATCTGGCCTAGTACAAATCATGGCATACATGATGGATCCGATTGCCGAAGCATACGGGATCACACTCATCCGACTTCGCTCATCAGTCGTCGAAGGACACTGAGTCTTGCTAAGTTTTATGCCATGGGACATCGGCAAGAATCCCTTCTTGGACTCTTCCATTTTGAATTTCTTTAAAACTTTGTCCAGATATGTACTCTGACTCAATCAAATGAGCCGCCTTGATCTATCTCTATAGATCTTGATTCCTAATATGTAAGTCGCCTCACCCAAATCTTTCATTGAGAAACTCCTTTTCAATGACTCTTTGGTTTCTTGCAACATCATGACATCATTTCCAATCAGCAATATGTCATCCATATATAAGATTAGAAAATTTACTTTGCTCCCACTAAACTTCTTGTATAAACAAGAATCATGATCGCTCTTGATGAAGCCAAACGATTTGACTACCTCATCAAAGCGAATGTTCCAACTCCGAGATGCTTGCTTCAACCCATAAATGGATTTCTGAAATTTGCATACCTTGTCAGCATTAGCCGGATCGAAAAAACCTTCGGGCTGTATCATATACACGTCCTCAGTTAAATTTCCATTAAGGAAAGCCGTCTTGACATCCATCTGTCATATCTCATAGTCGAAATAGGCTGCTATGGCTAACATGATCCGAATTGATTTAAGCATCGATACGAGCGAGAAGGTCTCGTCGTAGTCAACTCCTTGAACCTGTCGGAACCCCTTCGCGACAAGTCGTGCTTTATAGACGGAAATATTTCCATCCATATCAATTTTCTTCTTAAAGACTCATTTGCACTCGACGGGTCTTGCACCGTCAGGCAGATCAACCAAATTCCAAACTTGGTTTTCATCCATGGACTTTAACTCGGATCTCATGGCTCCAAGCCATGACTCGGAATCAGATCCCACCATCGCTTCCGAATAAGTTGCCGGCTCATTACTGTCTAACAGTAAAACATCACGAGCACTTTGTAATCTGGCAGATCTCCGTGGTTCAGGTGTTGTTACCGGTGTAGGTACCACGACCGGCTCAGCCTCCAAGGCGTTCGCCGACTCGCCCCTAGCCGGTTCCTCTCGAATTTCTTTGAGTTGCACTGTGCTCCCACTGACTTCCCGACTGAGAAACTCTTACTCAAGGAAGACACCATTCCGAGCGACAAACACTTTACCTACTCAAATAATCAGTGAAGGTAATGAAGTACTCATAACCACCTCTGGCTGTCGTGCTCATTGGACCACATACATCACTATGTATTAATTCCAACAAGTCGAATGCCCTTTCACAACTCCTTGCAAAAGGTGTCTTGGTCATTTTGCCTAGTAGCCATGATTCACATGTCTCGAATGACTCTAAGTCAAACGAAGTTAGAAGTCCATCATCATGGAGCTTCTTCATGCGCTTCCAACTTATATGACCAAGCCGACAATGCCAAAAGTAAGTCATATTCAGATCATTTGGTTTCAACCTTTTAACATTTATGTTATAGACCGATTCACTATCAAGATTCAAAATAAATAACCCGTTCTCAACAGGTGCAAAGCCATGAAACATACCTTTCAAATATAAAGAACAACCATTATTCTTAATATTCGACTCATAACCTTGTCTCATCAAATATGAGGAGGAAATAATGTTTCGACTAAGCACTGGAACATAATAACAATTATTTAGCTCCATTAAAAATCCTGATGGTAAATGAAGTTGCATCGTGCCGACTTCCAACGCAGCGATTCTCGCCTTGTTGCCGACCCGAATATCAACCTCTCCTCTTGCCACGCTCCTAGTTCTTACCAGTCCCTGCAACGAGTTGCATATGTGAATAACTGATCCGGTATCATATACCCAAGAACTATTAGGCGCATCAGCAAGATAAATGTCTATAACATTGCACACAAGCGTACCTGAGTTGGAAGTCACACGTCCACTCTTGGCTCTGTCAGCCAAATACTTGGTGCAGTTCCTCTTCTAGTGGCCATCCTACTTTCAATAGAAGCAGTTGGCTCCGGCTGTAGGAGATGGCTTAATCTTTGAGGAAGCACTCTGGACAGGGCCATGGGCGCTACCTCCTGACTTATCCTTCTTCTTCTTAATCCAAGAACTCTTCTTGAACTTAGCCTTATTCTGCACCATCAACACTTGACTGGTGCCTTTCTTGATATCAGCCTCTGCCGTTTTGAGCATCCCATGTAATTCGGTGATACTCTTATCCATACCATGCATATGGTAGTTCGAGATGAACGGACCATACGCACTAGGAAGAGAGTTCAGAATTATATCAGTAGCGAACTCTTCGTTAATTGGGAAGCCCAGCCGATCCAGAGACTGTATGTAACCAATCATCTTGATTACATACGGACTCAGTGGATCGCCGTCTTTCAGCTTACAGCCCATCAAAGCTTGAGAGACTTGATACCTCTCAGTCTTTGCCTGAGCCTGGAACATACTTTTGAGTCTTTCGATCATATCGTAGGCCTCAACATTTTCAAACTGCTGCTGCAAGTCCGGTTCCATGTGTGCAAGCATAAGACAGCTAATTTCCATAGACTCATCTCTAGTCTTACGGTAGGCATTCATGACAGCGACAGTCGCATCGTCATCAGGCTCATCTGGAAGTGGAGTTTCTTGAACATGTTCTTTCTTGTCATGCTTGAGGACTATCCTCATATTACGATACCAGTTGGTGAAATTAGTTCCATTTAGCTTATCTTTCTCTAGGATTGACCTCAACGCAAAAGTGGACAACTGAGGAAGGTTGCTAGGTGCCATTGATCTACAATAGAAAATATGCAAAAATACTTAAGACATGTATTCATAAAAGAGCAGGCATATTAAACGTTTTAATACTTATGCTCCCACTAGAACCAACATCCCTCCGATGGTTGCTAAGTGATTCAAGATCCTAAATAAGCAAGCCGACTAGTGAGCTTTAGCATCACCGCTAGTCGTCAAGTGATCTAGGTAGGCAACACCTTGCCAATCGTATCCAATACGACTCCTGTTAGTTGGGTGGCATCACATGCCCCGGCTTCCAACCTACCTCGCCCCGAGCCCCACAACCGTTGTGATGGACTCGTCTAGATTACCAAGTGCTTCTACTTGTAAGATTCCGATTCAAACCCACCTAACCGGAAAGAATTGGTAGCACCTCAATTTTATGAGCCCACTACCAAGAATGTCCGACCTGTGATGGTGCAGCACTGGCGGGGCGACCGACTAGACCTTCTTTGAGGGATTAAAATCTACCAACTATCTAAATAGAGGTAAACAGAGACATAACAATAACACAGATAACGCAATTATAATGTGAAATGGTATGTCTCTCTTCATGGTGATCTCGATCTCCACGAAGCTTGCAAGTCGACTCGTGCCAACTCTTGTCACGTGTCATCTTGCTCCATGTAGCCGACTTGTACATCGACTTGCATGTCATTCGGGTTCTCCAACAAGCTACACTAGCTAGTAAATCAAAGATTACATAGAGAATCCGGCACGCAGGCCGGTAAACAATAAAATGACAGCACCTAGGCTCCAGCCGGCTGACAAAAACATGATACGCAAATCATTTATGGATTACACACATCACATGCACATAAGCCATACCATTCACAACTTCCTGGAAAAACAAGTTATGCATAGATACGATATCTACCGGCGTTGTGAAACTCGTAACGGCATCTAAGGCGCTACGACAGGGCGAATCCGGCGGTCCCGCTAGCCGGATAGCAGGCGGGGATCGAAGGGGCAGCGCCCCTCGCGGGTGCGGGCAGCGCCCTACGATTTTGGAAAACGCAGATCTCATCTGCATTCCGATCATGGATTTCTTCATCGGATAAAACGATTTTACCCAAATCTGATCCATATTCCGATTCGATCAAACTCTTTGATCGATCACCGCAACTGGATTTATGTGTCACGGTATACCCGATGCCGGAAACCGACCGGTAGGGGTAAGTTGTTTCACGACCTTAGCAGTATGATCACGGAAACCGGATCATCCATTAACCCCGAGTACGATTGATCCAATCAACCTTGTACAAAACCGATCTATCTCATAGACCGACCACCAAAACAACAATTAGGTCACATCTAACGCTAACTACATATCACATATGTACGGATCTCGGGCCTAATACCAGAAGCTACCGCTCTGATACCACTGTTTGAACGCGTAGAGATAAACAAAACTTTTTCCTACGCGGTACTTCCAAGATCTAGCCGAGGTAGAAGGCCACGATGATTACCACTAGACGCGCGGTTGCGGATTATCGATGAAGCGCGTCGGGGCAGTGCAGTCCACGATCCGATCCGGCCGATCCGATCCCGCGAACGTCGAAGTGCTGAACGTACAGCACCTCTGCCGGTATCCACACGTACGAGGAGGAGCTCCGATGGCGGACTGCTAGGTCCGGTGCGACAGCTGGACTGAGTGGAGTTAGGGTTCCCAACGCATGGGAGTGGACTAATGTGCCCGCTGGGCAACCTGCGCCCCTCTTTATATAGCGAATGGTATTGGGCTTCATAACACTTGTGGCCCATTCCCTCTGTGAGTCCGACTCACAAACTCAGTCCATTTCCGGTTCGGGTCCAACCCGACTAATACTTGCTCCCGCTCTTAAGTGTGCGACCCTGCAGGCTCATGGCGGCTTGGACACGATTAGAGTCCGACTCTCAATCGATCAACGGTAGCGGCTCCTAGCAGAACGTGCCGACTCCCAAGTCCCATTGAGTCATGACGACATACCTTTCAATGCGATATTCATCTTAGTCCCTTTTGCCTCACGATATACCTTGTCGAACTATAGGCGATTTATCGTCATCCCTTAAATAGCTCGACTCTCTTCTCGATCCATGATATGTGATTCATCTGACTAACTCTTAGTCAACAAACACAGTTAACACTTAACTGAGTCGCGCATGGACATGCTTCCTGAATCATATCACTCGAGAGGGCCCAGAGAATATCTCTCCATTCGGAGGGGCAAAATCCCATCTTGATTATCCACATCACGCAGCTTGCTTCTCATTCGACCCGAACTCTGCCTTTATAGCTGCCTTGTCACAAAGAAGCGTTTAACAAAACCTAAGTCGGTAATCCACAACTCGGATTGTGCGACAACCTCAGGTCTAAGGATTACATTGATTGAGACATGCAAATGACGACTTGCTCGTTGCATCTCAATGTGGGTCAGTCCGACTTGCTAAACTCTTTAGCCAAGTCCGTGATCGTTGGAATGATATCACCATGCCCATGACAAGTGGAACCATGTCATCAGCCAACACTCACATTAGTCTAGCGTGTGTGTGTCCAGCACAACCTTAATAACCAAGGACAATTGGTATGAATAACATGAATACATAGTTCCACAATCGAATCACATATTCAATGACATATATCAGATGTTCAAACCAAAGGACAACTTAATAACTTTATGAATACATTGGGAATTACATCATCCATGATTGCCTCTAGGGCATATTCCCAACAGAGTTTGCTATATTTCGTTGACTGTTCTTCTCATTCGCTATATGCATTGAAGCTTTTAACTACTGTAATCCGGTGCTGTGCGTGGATGGAACGTTCCTCCACTTGGTGTGGACGGGAAGTAGACGGGGCAGGTCCTGACTGTAATAGGAGTGGACGGGAACCATCAGATCGTGCCAATTGCCTTTACCTTTGTTGAGGGTGAGAATTATGATAGTTGGTTATGGTTTTTCCAGACATTTGAAATTGTCAGTTGTGCTAGATAGGCCAAACGTATGCATTCTTCATGACAAACATTCTGGTATGTTGAAGGCTATCAAAGAATTGCAGCAACCTTCTGCCGACGAACCAGTACCATGGCCTGATGATACTTCATTAACGTATCCTTAATTTCTGATTATCTATGTTGTTTTCATGTTGTTTCCCACATGTTTGCTATACACTTTATGTCATTTTTATCGATTTTCCGGACTAACCTATTGACAAGATTCCACAGGGCCAGTTCCCTTTTTTCTGATGTTTTTAGTTTCAGAAAAGTTGTTCTGGAAATATTCTCAGAATTGGAAAATTCGAAGTCCGGAGGTCCTAGAATTCCTGAAGGTTCCACGGAGTCTCGAAGAGGCCCGGAGGGGGCCACAAGGGGGCCACACCATAGGACGGCGCCCCCCGGCCGCGCCATGGGGTGGTGCGAGGCCCCCAAGCCTCCACCCCCTTTGCCCATTCGCCTATTTATACCCCCTCGACATATCAACCTAAAAAATATACCACTTCGTCCTGAGAAACACCCGAGGCCGCCGTCATCGTCATCCCGAGATCGGGAGGGTTCTGGAGCTCTCCCCGGCACCCTGCCGGGAAGGGAATTCATCACCGAAGGGGTCTACACCACCATGCCCTCCTCCAAAGTGATGCGTGAGTAGTTCATCCCTGGACTACGGGTCCATAGTAGTAGCTAGATGGTTGTTCTCTCTACTTTGTACCTCATGTTTAGATCTCATGAGCTGTCTCACATGATCGAGATCATCTTTATGTAATGCTACATGTTGTGTTTGCTAGGATATGATGAGTGTTGAATTCTATGTCTTCTGATTATCAATCTATCATGTTATCTTCATGTATATTTTATTTATGATCTTGCATTCTCTCCGTTATTAATAGATTCTCTAGCCAAGTAGATGCTTGTAACTCCAAGAGGGGGTATTTATGCTCGATAGTGGGTTCATGCCTCCTTTGCATCTATGCTCGAGTGACAGAAACGGGACGGATGGAGGATGTGTTGTTGCCATTAGGGAGAAAATAACGTTATTTACTTAGTTTACATTGATTACATTACACACTTTGCTTACTGCGATAATCTGTTTCTTGAAACTTAATGCCCAACGTTTGTTTGGATGATATCCGGAGGGTGGGTTATTAGTCATAGATGCAGTTGGATGAAGGTCTATGTATTTTGTTGTAATGCCCGCATGAATCACATAGTAATCTTTATGTCTTGCATATGCACTACGGTGCAGCCTTCATTCCTGTTAATTGCCCAGCTGTAATTTGTTCGCCACACATGTTATTTATCTTTCACGGAGAGACAGCACTAGTGAACTGTGGACCCCGGTCCTTTTTCCTCATACTGATAAAACACTCACTGCTTTCACACTGCTTTCATACCGTTACCACTGCTTTCATACTGTTCTCCTATTGTTCTCCACACCATACGTTTAACCTCCTCGTGTTCAGCAAAACCGGTGATATTGACAACCTCACTGCTTCGTTGGGGCAAAGTGATTTCATTGTGTTGTGTAGGTTCCACGTTGCTTCTGAACCGGTAATGCGCCCTGCCATCTCAGCTGCTTCAACCTTTTGAAGTTACACCTTACTCATACTGGTCGATTCAACCTTGGTTTCTTTCTGAGGGAAAACTTGCTACTGCACTATTCATACCTTCCTCTCGGGGTCTCCCAACGAACGTGTGTTCACACGCATCACCCGACATGCAGAGCAGATGGTGTATGCGTTGTCTCGGTGCTAACTTTTACTCATGCTTTAAGAGTAAGCGTTTGATTAATCTGTTTAAAAGACTATGCAATCAGAATCAGGAGAAGAAGTATCAATTTTTGTGGGATAGGCTAACTGAATTCACAAACATGCAAGTGAACGAGAGGAAAAAGGCTCAAGCCGTAGATACGCAGGTGGCTATGGCACAAGTTGCTGCAGCGCATACGCAAGATTCGGAGCTTGTTGTCATGTGTGATTTGCCTGGAATTGACCCACCAGGAACAAAGAGAAAGAAGGGACCAAGGATAAAGAATTTTGAACAGTGGATAGAGAAAGAGTCTCCCGTGAAGTGGTCTCTCTTGATGAGGTATATAACTTTGTACTTAGAGGAAACATGAGTTTGCCACTAACAACACTTGTTGAGGGGATTCTGCATGGAACATTGACATATTTCAGAGATAGACGTCGTGAAGCCGTCGAGCATATTCAGTATTACCCCAACACACCTTACTGACGGAAGATAAGAGTTTACATGGAAAAGAAGATAAGGAAGGCACGATTGCACACGGTCATTCGAATTGGTAATGAAGAAGCGAGGTATGAGGTGCGCTTACCGACTGGAAGATTTGGTGCTGATAATGAGATGAAAACCCAAGAGGTGGTAATTGGTAGAGATGCACCGCCAACGTGTGAGTGCACGTGCAACAAACCAATGTTGCTTCGCCTCCCATGTTCTCATGTGCTAGTTGTCTGTTCCCAGATGGGGCTGAATCCAATCAGTTTCGTTTCTCCGTATTACATGAAGAAAAGAGTGGTTGAAACTTGGACCGGGGAGATGATAGGATTTAGAGTTGTTGGTAACTTCAACAAGGTTAACCCGCTAGAAAGAGAATACATTCCGGATCCCGCTGCAATGAGAACTTCTACTGGAAGACTCCAGTCACGTCGCATCCGGAATGATATGGACGAGTCTGAAGCCGGTGGCTGTACTCGACAGTGTTTGCTATGCACTCAGTTTCGACATAGAGAGAAGTATTGTCCCAAATACACCAATTATGTCGATCCTGGACGTGGGCGAGGCAACCAAGGGTGAAGAGGGCGTGGGCAACGTGGCTAGCACTACATTTTAATTGTTCGTGTCATAACTATGTTTTAATTTGTACATGTGAGAACTATCTTTTAATTTGTAAGTGTGAGAACTGTCTTTTAGTTTGTTAGTGTGAGAACCGACTTTTAATTTGTAAGTGTGAGAACCGTCTTTTAATTTGTAAGTGTGAGAGCCATCTTTTAATTTGTAAGTGTGAGAGTTGTCTTTTAATTTGTACAAATTAAATTTATACAGATGGCTTCCCATGTGTTTCTTAGTGAGACGATCGACGGAAAACATCGCGCTAGGATTTGGGAGACCGGTGAAGTCCCAGAGTTGTTGCGGACACGGTGTCCAGCTTATAACTGGATGATACATCCTGCATGGGGTGATCGGTACGGACATGAGAATGATTATATTTTCGGTTATCTTCCAGCGAATAGGAATAAATTATCATTCATTATTTTTAATGTAGGTTGACTTGGGCTGGTCTGTTACCTATTGCACGACTAGTTGAGGTAACCCATCGGAAGTGGGTACAGGTTATCCCAGAGGAGGTCGGTGGGGATGAGCGTGATATATTTATTGCTTCTTCCAGACGCGTAGGCATGGACAGGTCATTACTCAGCTGCTTAGTCGACCGATGGAGGCCCGAGACCCACATTTTTCACTTCCCGTGCGGGGAGATGACTCCTACTCTTCAGGATGTGTCATATTTGTTGGGTCTCCCACTGGCAGACGCGCCCATAGGTCCTTTAAATGGTCTAGAAAATTGGCGTGAAGGCACGTTTCGCAGGTGTGCACCCACAAAACCCATTATTGCAAGACGGGAAACACGGTCCTCGGGTATCATGGTTTCTCAACTATCAGGTATGATTGTTATAATTTTACATGTTCAATGCACTTAGACTAGTACATAATGAGTTTGTTTTGTATTTACAATGTAGATTGGTGTATTATAGGCAGAGTTGCTAATAGACATGCATGGCGACGTTCGTAGATATACCACGCTGCCGCAGCAGGTGTCGTTGTTCAAGCGTCTCGAGGATAAACTGCGACGTGTCTACACGGTGCTTACCTATTCGGGCGGTGTGGATGTTTCACCCCTTCGTGCAACTCCGCGTCCTACACGACAGTCTTCGCTCGCTCGAGATGTACATGTATCTTCCTTCCAGCACTCTATACATCGGCAGAGCTCGCGACCACGTCTTACACCACTACAGATACCTATGTACGAGCCTGGTAGTTCTTTGCAGCAGGCAGGTCCTTCTCAGCCACGTCCTTCCTAGCCATTTTCTTCCCAGGCAACTCGTTCCCAGATAGGTCCTTTCCACCCAGGTTTGTTCCACCCAGGTCTGCTCCAGTCAAGTCTTTCCCAGCCATGTCCTTTTCAGCCTGGTAGTTCTTCGTGGCAGCACCATGTTGCGTATGCGTACGGGATGCCGCCTACTTATGGATACGGGATGGGTTACGGGGTGCCGAGTGGTTTCACGATGCAGCCACCTCAACATATTCAGTGGAACTCATATCCTGTGTCGTTGACCCAGCATATGGAGAATCTTGGTAAGTATATTTTAGTCTTCATTCTTCTTTTTATCTTATTCACATACATGGATAATTGATGTATCACATGCAGGTGGTGGGAACGAGTCTACCCACGTGGAGCTTGAGGAGGACTCGATGTACCAGACTCCACCACCACCCGTCACACAACTGACACAACGACATGAGGAGAAGCCGTTGCAGGGCCGAGGGATGCGCCAACACCGCAGTCCGGACCGCTTGTCACCTTTCGGGCCTCGTCAACGGAGACATGCGCGGTATCGTCCTCACAGAGATGTATGACGCTTCGCTCTACCACTAGAGACATGGCTATCCTCTTATGTATGAGACATATGTCTATCTTATATTTGTGTCAGACATATTAGTATTGCTCTGTAAGACATTATCCTATTCTATATTTGTCAGACATATGACTATCCACTTATGTATAATTTTTTACTATATTTTCTTTTCTCCTGCAATTTTTCTATGTCCCCATGTACCGCAAATATTCCAGCCCTTTGTTCCCGCGCTTTTCTACCGCGCTTTGTTCCCGCGTTTTTCTTACGCGATTTTCTTCCTATAAAGCCCCCTCTCCAAGGTGGGTAATCCTATGCAGTGTAGTCGAATATGTCAGATTATCCTCACGATCGAAGTTTTCATAGCTGGGAGTCAGCACAACTTTGGGTATTAGCTGTCGATATGAGGGTAGACAATAGATTAGTTCCATGGGAGAAACTCCTTAGTAGTGATTGTCTACTCGCTCAGTTGGGTGAGATATTACGTGGGAAACCATGGTACTCCTTAGTAGTGATTGTATACAACCTTTCGGTACTGCCCCTGCCGAAATGTGCTGTTGGCGGGGCCGTTAGGCGACAGGGCCCGATGCCATGCAGGTTTCGGCACGGGCCTTGCCAAAAGGTTCTTTCGGCCGCGCCCAGGCCGCAATGTCTTGGTTTCGGCAAGGCCCACGCCGACGGCATTCACCTTTTCAAATTCTTCAACTATGCGTGCTATTTTTCGAATAAACTTTAAAAAAATATTATTTAGTTTTTTCCCTCAAACGAGACCTAAACGGGACAGATCCATACACAAAACGGAGAGCTCCGGTCAATTTGCCCTGGGCGGTGGCCGCAGGAAAATGAGTAAAAGGGCACACCACATGCACGTCCAGGACATATGTAGACGCAGATACCCCAGGATGTTAGCGGTAACCTGTATTCATTCCATGGCATCGTGAATCATGATAATCAAATGGACTTATATAAGCAGTTAGGCTGGGTCAATCCGCGGCAGCCTCACTCCATTTGCAGCAACTATTTCACTGCTTCATCAAGCATTTTCATCGGAGCGTGGGGGTGCAGCGAGCGTGTGGTCCAAGCAAGAGGGGTCCGTGGACAAAGCTGGGTGAGTAAATCAAGACGGAAATTGGGGGCAGGAGGGGAGTCACGTGTGTGCGCATTTCCCGACCCTACTGTGCGCATACACCAACACAGCTTCCGCGGTCAACTGCCAAGGCTTTGCCGTTTTCCCAGAGCACTCACGCATGCCATGTGGACACCGGCCCTACCTGGGGAGCCCCCCGTAAAGTTTTTCCTGGCAGTGCTGGATGCTCTCACATGTTCGTATGTTGCTGCACAGTGCGCAGGGCCCCCAGGCTCGAAGCCCCGAGCCCGACGAGCGCCCCTGGCTCTACTCATTGCTCAAGGGCCAAAATCAAGCAGTAGACGGTTTTGTCAGGATTGTAGAAACATATATGCAGCCATATTGGCGCTATGGTGATGCTATACATCTCACATGGAGACGGAATACGCATACGCTCAGGTAGGTAGGCCTTCACGTTCACGATCCCATGAGGAAACTTTTGCACGACCATTTATGTCCTGTACACCGGCGATTTATTAGACTGGTCACAATGAAGAGTAACATGTATGTAGTGTAATGCAACGATATATTTATTAGACTATAGACTCATTGTTTCTTGGAGTGTGTGATGTTTCTGTAACTTAGCTAGTTTTTTTTTGCGATAAAAACTTCCAATCTATTCATCAACTGTCAAGGCAGTACAAAGAACACGAGAAATAATATAAATTACATCTAGGTCTGTAGACCACCTAGCGACGACTACAATCACTGGAGCGAGCCGAAGCCACGCCGCTGTCATCGCCCCTCCGTTGCCGGAGCCGGGCAAACCTTGTTGAAGTAGACAGTCGGGAAGTCGTCGTGCTACGACCACATAGGACCAGCGCACCAAACCAGCAACCGTCGCTGATGAAGAGAAGCGTATATCGGAAGGATCCAAACTGTAGACACATGAACACAGACGAACGAAGACTAGATCCAAGTGGATCCAGCAAAGACAAACGCCGACCGGATCCCACGAGATCCGCCGGAGACACACCTCCACACGCCCTCCGATGACGCTAGGCGCACCATCGAAACAGGGGCTAGGCCGAGAGATCCTTATTCCAACTCCAGGGAGTTGCCGTCTCGCTATCCTAAGTAGAAGACAAACCCTAAAAAAGCACAAGAAAACACATGAAAACGAAGCCCTCCCGCCAGCAAGCCCCGAGATCCACCCAGTCTCCATGGCCCTGAGGCCACAGGAGACTAGGCAGATCGGCGGCCGCCGCCGGCAGGAGGCAGGAGACCTAATCGCCTTTTTTCCTAGGAGCTCACGAAGGGGTATGTTTGGCTTGCTGAACTTATCGTTTAGAAAATTGGAATGGTAACTTAGCTAGTTACCACAAGCACCTCTCTCTTCATTAAATACGTGCCACATAAGCAAAATTGTATTGGAGTGTTTGATGTTACTACTAAGTTCCTGCCCATTGCGACCAGTCTTAGCTAGTTATCACAAGCACCTCTCTCTTCATTAAATACGTGCCACATAAGCAAAGTTGTATTGAAGTGTGATGTTACTCCTAAGTTCCTCTCCATTGTGACCATCCTTAATTTTCTCCTGTTCAACATTAGTTGCGGCGTGCAACAATGATTCGAGCAAACAATAGGGCATGCCTCCTTATATAAAATAAAAAGATGTCCAGTAAGGATTTTCTTCATATTTTCCCCGAGACAAAATATTATATGTGAAGAGAAGGAAGAAAAGTCTAAAAGATACTAGTACTAGCATGGAATACACTATCACAAGGAAGTGCTAAAATTTGCTTCCTCAACCTTTGCTCACGCAATGATGCAAGTATCTTTTTTAAGTTAGACGTTGTTTTGCCGACAATGTTTCAACCTTCCAGGATTGCTTATACTATACTGGCCGTGGGCTGGAGCGGGGAGATCATAGTATGTGTGACAGTATATTGTACCCCTACGTACATTCCTATAATTACATTGGATGAGTAATAAAAAAACTATTTAGTTGTTTAACCTACATCATAGTATGCGCTAGCTAACACGCATTGTTTCTGTCCTACCAACACAGATGCTAGTGCTCATCGCCTTGGTTCACAGAATCTTAATAATTATAGCCGGAAGAAAATTAATCCAATGGTATAGCTAGCTGTTGTTATCGTGGTCGACGTGCTAGTTCCAAATGTTTATTGATGTGCCAGGAGTACTAAAACCATTTGCCATTGGTTTCTCAGGATCCCTTGTCACGATGTTACAAACAATGCTTATTACCGACAAAAGTTTATCTCGGTTGCATGTCATGGCGCGTTGCCGCATATTATAACAAAAAAAAATTATGGTGATTGTTCAGTATAGTTTATTTGACAATGTCCAACTTGAGCTAGCACATACGAGCCGACAGTAGAGCATATCAAAACCAATGGTGCAAATTAACTAGTAATAGTTGACTTCTACCGTCCGTTTAAGAGACAGAGATACGTGCAAATTAAATGTTTATTTGGCAAACAATCTAGTATTGTATAGTTTCCATAATTAAATGTTTATTTGGCAAACAATCTAGTATTGTATAGTTTCCATATAATCGCATTGACCATGTCTTTCTTTATATACTACCCGTACTACTATAGTCATGATGTGGATAATAATGGGGAATGGTGTTTTACAACAAAAATTACACCCTTTGTTTAAAATGCATAAACATATTTTGAAATGCAAAAGAAGTTGGCGCATATATCTTAACATTCTATCTGTTCAAAAATTTGTTTCACCAAAAAGGGAAATTGTGCGTGGTTTGAGTAAAAACGGAAAAATTGGTTCTAAAATAAGGTTTTCGCGAGACATTTTTATGTCTTCATTTACAGAAAAAATCCGGTTTTCTACAAAACCACTTTATGAACACTTTTTTCTATAAAGGGATTTTATTACTTAAAGAGTTTAAGCATTACATCCGGCCTCTGCATCATGAACAATGCACACAGCCGAAATCCAGAAAGAAAAAAAAGAATGCGACATGTCTAAACAAATCACTAAGACGTAGACTGTCGACTTCTATGGAGATGTTATTCGAAGATCAAGTGGCTATCCATGTGGGATAAAAATATCCCTTGCCACCTGCTCCAATCGTGCACAAGACTCTGTAAAAAGATCGTAAAACTCCCTCCGTTGTAATGTAGACCATAAACGGGGAATATCTGTGTATGTGAATAGAACCTGCAAACGAGAAAAAGATTTATCATTGAAAATCTTGTTATTTCTACATAGCCAGAGCGACCATATAACGGCTAGCACTCCTAACCTAATAATAGTCTTGAACCTATTATCAATCCCATTTAACCAGCTACCGAAAATATTCGCAATGTAATTGGGCTGATAAAGGTTCGAAGCCATTTGGATAGCGGACCAAATAGAACGCGCAAATATGCAATCAAAAAACAAGTGCTTAATTATCTCATCATGAGAACAAAAAACACACTTCAGACTTCCATGCCAATTCTGTTTGAATAGATTATCCTTTGTTAATATGACCCCTTTACGAAGGTACCATGCAAAAATCTTAATTTTTAATGGTACCTTCATCTGCCATATTTTTTATTATTATTATCGTCTAGTAAATCTGATTGGACCATAGCTCTATACATGGAATCCACCGAGAACACGCCGTGCTTGGTTAGCTTCCAGCGAAACACATAGAATGTGAAGATGTATATAAAAGAATCATTTTGAATATTTTGAACTATGTTTTGTTAATACGAGGTGCGTATGCACCGGGAGGCAAAGTTGATTTCACCCTAGTGCAGCCAGGATATATGAAACTAGATATACAATCAAAACCCGAATCTATATCCTCTAGGTGAAAAAAATGATGTTTTTAATGCACAAGTCCATGTGCTATGTGTACTATGTACTGTGCTGTGTGTACTATGTACGTTTACATTTTATGAAAAAATATATGCTTTGGAGGCATATAAAAGTGAGGTTTTTTTTAGAGGACACACCATGTATTTTCTCTTGAAATCTTGTAGCCTTACATTTCTCTACAAGGAATAATAAAACCCCTATTTACATAATAATATTATGTTAATTATAGGCGAGTGTAGAAAACCATCAAAGATGAAGGAATAAATTACACCATGCACTCCATCACATACTCGTGATTTAGTAGATACTCAATTTTTTTACTTAATAATGAATTTATTGACTCCATTAAAATAGCGACCACATGACGCGAGCAAAACTATCATGGTAAAGTAAAAAAAAAATACATGACAATGATTATGCTCGGACTGAAAATTGCAATGTTTTGTAAAGAAATTATCTTTCATGAGTCATATATTGAAGACCAAATCTTAACAAAACCCTTACCAAGTAGTACATGCTTGAATATGCACAACCTAACACCACTGCTTTTAGAAATTAATCATATATGTGATCTGTCCTTCGGTCCTACTATCGCATAACAAGTAAAATCATGATGAAAATATTGCCGACAATAACTCCTCAAACTATAGTCGCAATAACACTCACACAACTATAATTGTAAGTATAAATTCATGTGGCTAAATTTAGTTGTTCCCATGACAATGCACCTAGTGATCGACCGAGTATGTCACGAGACTATATTTCACTTACGAATACGATTAGATCAATCAAGCATCTAGAAAATTATCTCCAACCGCGATCGATTACTGCTAAGATGAGATGGACGTGTAGTGTGGCTGGGTTGATAGGACTGGTCGCATGCAACGCTTGCGGCGTGCAGAATGTAGATGAATCATCGAGCGCTCAATGATGCAAGGCGTCGAAGGCACAAACTTCAAAGCGATGCAAGGCTAACGGAACTACTAGCGATGAAAGAGAGAGATGACTGGAACAACTGAACCTAGGCAGGTTTTTTTCTCATCGATTAGCAATGCTCATGACATTAAGTACACACTTGGTCATAGTTAGCTGCAAATTTGGGCCCTATTTCTTGGGGGTAGGGGGGGGGGGGGGGGGGGGAGGGCTCATCGGTCGCACAACTTGCTCATGGTTGTCGATGACCCAAGGGATGATCGGTTGACTGTCGATGCATTCTACACTAGGGACAACCTGAGGCATAAGTAGCATCTTCTCAATGTCGCATGCAATTTTTAGAAGGGATGTAGCTAACACATTCTATTCGACAAAGAGGAATACATTTTGTGAGCTCACCTCCCTTGCTTGTAGGGAGATCCTGCAATTGGTTCATCCGAATTTCTTTCTTGTGAGTAATCTTGTTTTGTAGCATTGTGCAATAAAATATTTTCTTACTTGCGACTTTGTTCTAGTACTAGTAAAAACAATATCCTTATGAATACATTGCCAATTAGTAGGGTCGGGCAGCTTATGTAGCTGTCCATTGAAAATGTCGCTCCTGATTAGACCTGGCCATATCTCTGGTTAGGCCTGGCAAGAAAAAAATGGCAGGTGTTGAAAACCAGACATGATCCCGACATAGCCCCACCATTGGGTTTCCATTGTAGCCCGCCAATATGACAAGATTGATCCTCGCCCGATCTGCTCTTCGGGCTAAACCATGAAGCCTAAGTCCGAGTCGGGACTTCGGGTCGGGCCTGGCTGCCCATTGTGAGGTCTCTTCTTGGTAGTCTAGGTTGTTTGTTTGTTTCGCGGGTTTTGCACACCACTCTTTTAACTATTTGATTGAATGTGCGGAAATAATTTTGACTTTTGGTGTGGTTTCTTGGAAAACATCTTGTTTTGTCACACACTCATGTGAGGTGAAAGACATTATTGCTTTGACAGAACCGGGTGAGGAAGTTGGAGTGCTGAAAATCCAGAGCAGCAAGACGGGTTGTGTCCGTAGCATTATTTTGCAGGAATCCATCGTGGCAAGGAGCACACGTGCAGAAGAAGCTTTCCCCAGAAAGCACCTACCTCGGCCGACACGTGGGCCCGCCCTGCTTGCTTGGCTAGGCTGCCTCCCTCCCTCGACGAGATGGACACATACACATACGTGGGGCCGTGGGGTCGTATGACGATGGGACCAATTAATACGGGCAGGATTTGCATCCTGCTTGCAGGGGAAATCCAAATCCATTAATCAGAGATTCAGTTATCACCAGATAATAAAGGTGATAAAATCGTGCAAGATACTACTAGTAAATAAATAAATTAAAGGAGATAAAAACAAAGGAACAGCCAAGTAACCGCCAAAGCGGCGGTGGCTCTCCGCAGCCGGCCGAGCCCTGTCCGTCCGATCCCGCACTGGCGGCTCTGGCTCGCTGGCTCGTCGTGGCGCGTGGCGGGGGCACGTCGCGGTCGCGGCTGATCTGGCCGTGGGC
The DNA here is from genome assembly GCA_028641055.1 of Alopecurus myosuroides. Taxonomy (NCBI): domain Eukaryota; kingdom Viridiplantae; phylum Streptophyta; class Magnoliopsida; order Poales; family Poaceae; genus Alopecurus; species Alopecurus myosuroides. Next base: position 247,519,641 of record CM054058.1, read on the forward strand.
CCGAATCTCCGTGCACCCGCTCGTTTGGACCCGAGCGCGCAGGGGGGGATTAGCAGGCGGAGTCGAACTTGTTTCCCGTTTTTAAATTGGGGCTGTCAAAAGATTCGCCGTCATACGAAAGGATCCTCGGAGATCTAAGGAATTACACACGACCACGTTGCCAAAAAAGCTTGTTAGGAGGAGCTGTACAGTACTCCGTTTGGACGTGACTCGGAGTTGTTCTCTTCTCCGGGGACGCGTACGGAAATACCACGGAGATACCGTCGGTTGGCAACGAACAATGTTTTGGGTATTTTTTTATACGAGAGAGGAGATAAAATAAAAACAAACGATTGAATTGAAGCGAAACAGAGGGCGAAAATATAGTAGTGCGGGGTGTGTGGGGTCGCGAGACGAGGAGGAGAGAGGGGGGGGTTGGCAGGCAGGCGCGGCGAGCGAGCGAGCTCTCGCCCGCCCCGGACCGGCTCGCTCTATAAATGCAGGGCCGCTCCTCGCCTTAAACGCCCCAATACTCGGAGGAGAGGTCAAGGAGACGGGAAGCGAGGGAGATAGAGAGAGAGGGAGGGAGGAGGCGGCGCGTTTGTTCTCAATCCGCACGCCCTCCGCCCTTTACCCCGGCGAGGCCGTCGAGACGCCGCGAGGGCCCGTGGGAGGGCCGGACGAATCGGGCGAGAGTTGCGAAGCGCGAGCGGGGGAGATCGGTTTACAGCCTCGGTCCCATCTCCAGGCGGCGGAGGGAGCTATAAGAGCCAGAGGTACCCCGTCCGTCCCTGCGCCCGCCCTCACAGCTTTTACCGGAACGCGGCGGATAGATAGGATAGATAGATAGACACGGAGCAGCAGCCTGCCGGGTTTCGCTCCGTCCGTGCGCGCGCAGCAGGTGCCGGTTTTTTTTTTTCTCCTTTTAATTAATTCGATCTGCTGCTGTTTCGATTCTGCGCCCCCGTGCGTGCGTGCGTGCGTGCGGTCTCTGAATCTTCTTCCGTGTCCCGGAGGAATCCGTGCGGGGGGTTGGTAGATCTGTTCGTCTCTTCACGTCGCTGCCGTGTTTGGTCCGGTGATTATTTCTCCTATTCGAGCCAGCCCGCTCGCTGTTCCATTGCAGCGTGGCGCAGGCTGTTTCTTTCTCCGTGCTTTTGGTCTTGGCATGTGGGAAAGGAGACAGCTTTGAGCTTTCTGCTGTTTATTTAAAGTTTTCTTCTTCTCTGTCTTTTAGGATTTGTAATTATTTTTTTTGGTTCCCGTATAGATTTGGGTTTGTCTTCCTGTCGAGAGTACAACAACCATCTAATGCTATGCTCGTCGTATGATTGCTGCATGACAGGTAACAGGACGAGGCGTGGAGTGCAGCAGCCATGTCCACGACGCAAGGGATAGGTGTGAAGCACGCGGCGCCACCGGGCGGCGGTCGCAGGGCCCGGCGCAGCCACTCTGCGTCGGCGCCATGCCGTTCCACGAGGCAGGCGCACGGAGCCATGTCTTTGGAAGGCGGGTTCCTCGCTGGCGCGCAGCGCACCGAGGAACGCGTTGCGCCGCGGCCGCCTCGTGCCGTGGCGCGCGATGCTGAGTCCATCAGGCCGCTGTCGAAGCTGCCGGAGAGCAGCATTGGGCTATACGACCCCGCGTTCGAGCGTGACGCCTGCGGTGTTGGGTTCGTCGCCGAGCTGTCTGGCGATGACAACCGGGAGACGGTGAGTTCCGTCGACCACCGACCGCAGTGTCTCTCGTCAGTCCACCACGTTTGAGGTTCTAATTTTTTTCTTTGCTTTCGTTTGCTCTCCAGGTCACCGATGCCATTCAGATGCTTGAAAGAATGGCTCACCGTGGTGCCTGCGGCTGTGAGAAGAACACCGGTGATGGTGCCGGCATTCTCGTAGCTCTACCACATAAGTTCTTCAGAGAGGTGAGCTTTATTTCTCAGTGAAAAATTTCAAGCAAAGTTACACAGTTATTCATCTTTGGTGTTGCTCTTGTATCCCTACAGGTGACCAAGGATTCAGGCTTTGAGTTACCGGCTCCGGGCGAGTATGCTGTCGGAATGGTCTTCCTGCCAACTGACGAGAAGCGCCGCGAGCGGGGCAAAGCGGAGTTTACAAAGGTTGGTGGGTCGCTGTATAGACAATTAGACAGTGCAAGGCGTTGAGACTCTGATCATAACCTCATGTCTTGGGTTGTTCTTACTCATGCAGGTTGCAGAGTCGCTGGGACATTCAGTTCTTGGGTGGCGCCAGGTTCCCACTGACAATTCAGACCTGGGTGACTCTGCACTTGACACTGAGCCTGCGATTCAGCAGGTTTTCCTCACCAAGAGTTCAATCTCGAAGGCTGATTTCGAACAGCAGGTTACCCACGAGTTTAATTTGTTTTTGTTTTTTGAAACACATGTGATGAGCTTTCTTCTCAACTATTTTCCATGTTATATCACAGTTGTATATCCTGAGAAGGCTCTCAATTGTGTCTATCCGAGTCGCGCTGAATCTAAAGCGTGGGGAAAGAGAGATTTCTACATGTGCTCTCTATCTTCAAGGTGCTTCCTTCTTCTGAATCTAATTTTCAGTACAAATTTAATGAAAGTTGCTAGGGCTAAAAAAGATCAGGGAGTCCCAATTAAGCTCTTCATTCACTGTAATGACATATTAGCAACAACAGAAAAAATTATAAAACGGCCTGCGAAAAGAAACCTGGACATTCCAGTTTTGCTGTATTCATGCGAGTATAATTCTTAATAAATGTTCTTGTTGCGGTTTTCCAGGACCATCGTTTACAAGGGCCAGCTTATGCCATCTCAGCTCAAGGGGTACTACTATGGAGATATAGGTCATGAGAACTTCACCAGTTATATGGCTCTGGTAAATACAAAACCTTGATACTCTTACACCGAAAGTCATGGTCTTAGTCAGCGGATGGGAATCGATAATAGCAAGCCAGTTGTAAGATCAAGACTCGCTTTGAATTGTCTTATAGTCACTGCTATTCGTACGCTATTTCAGTCCTGGTTCGTGATGCCTTTAAGTGAACTACTAGAAATCTCTATTAGTTGATATCCGATAACCATGTTGCAGAGTCCAGCTGCAGTTCTGGTATGGCCGACTGCTTGCCGACTCTTCAGGATGTGACCGAAGAAATTGTGTTTGGTTTGAGGTAGCATAGGGCTCCCAACTGCTTTGCATGAAATTATATGCAACTGACGCCATTTATAGCATCCGTTCTTCATTAGAAATAGTTGCTTTTGAATTGTAGACGTGTAAAAGATGATTATGATATGATTTCTAAAAGTCATAAAATTGGAACAGGTTCATTCCCGGTTCTCCACCAACACCTTCCCAAGCTGGGACCGTGCACAGCCAATGCGTGTCTTAGGCCACAATGGAGAGATCAATACCCTCAAAGGGAACAAGAATTGGTAACCTTATGAAACCTTTTCCTATGATATATCTTTCATCATCACCATATGTTTTTTGCCGCTTGGATTTATGATTCCCATTGCATATATGGCAGGATGAAAGCTCGTGAGGGTCTCTTGAAGTGTGAGAAGCTTGGCCTATCAGAGGAAGAATTTTCAAAAATTCTTCCAATTGTAGATGCCACCTCTTCAGATTCAGGTCTGCAGTGCAATATGCAGTATAGATTTTCACTTGGCAAGGGAAATTTTTGCCTCATACTTTGCGAGTTATTAAGTGAAAAGCTTGTGAATTGTAGGTGCATTTGATGGTGTTCTTGAGCTCCTTATCCGGGGTGGAAGAAGCCTGCCAGAAGCCGTAATGATGATGATTCCTGAGGCGTGGCAGAATGATGTAAACATGGAACCTGAGAAGAGAGCCCTCTACGAGTTTTTGTCAGCCCTTATGGAGCCTTGGGATGGGCCTGCTTTGATATCTTGTAATTTTCTTAACTCGTTTCCTTATCATACTTCTGATGGATTACTTGAGCTAACCTGGATTTCACCTGTAGTTACTGATGGCCGTTACCTTGGAGCTACTCTAGACCGCAATGGCCTGAGGCCTGGTCGATTTTACGTGACCCATAGTGGACGTGTAGTCATGGGTAGTGAAGTTGGTGTTGTGGATATTCCTGCAGAAGATGTCCTGAGAAAGGGTAGACTTAACCCTGGAATGATGCTACTAGTTGACTTTGAGAATCACACAGTAGTGGATGATGAAGCACTTAAGGCACAGTACTCAAAAGCTCACCCGTACGGGGAGTGGCTCAAGAGACAAAAGATCTACCTCAAAGACATTGTAGAATCTGTCCCAGAAACTGACAGAGTTGCTCCAAGCATTTCTGGTTCATTTACAGTAAGTACTTTAAATGCTTCAATTTTATAGATCTCATTGGACTATAATTTCGACTGGATTGTTGATGATATCTTGCTCAACCATATTTAACATAGAGATTTTATTTTCTGTTACAATTTTGTGTAGCAAAAGACGAGAACAAGGAATGCGTAGGCATCAATGGAATCGTGACCCCACTAAAGGCTTTTGGGTAAGTAAGGGTTCAACATTGTTGATTAGCACTTCTATTTCATTTTATGTTGGCTAATTATCAAAACGGTTAACTCCAGATACACAGTAGAAGCCCTAGAAATGTTGCTGCTTCCGATGGCTAAAGATGGAGTGGAAGCTCTTGGATCAATGGGAAATGATGCACCCCTAGCAGTGATGTCAAACCGAGAGAAGCTGACTTTTGAGTACTTCAAGCAGATGTTTGCACAAGTAACAAACCCGCCAATCGATCCAATTAGGGAGAAGATTGTTACATCCATGGAATGTCTGATTGGTCCAGAAGGAGACTTGTTAGAAATAACCGAAAAACAGTGCAACCGCCTTGCACTTAAAGGTCCTTTGGTGTCAATTGATGAAATGGAGTCCATTAAGAAGATGAACTACCGTGGTTGGCGCAGCAAGGTGCTTGACATAACTTATCCTAAGAAGTCTGGAAGGAAGGGGTTGAAGAAACTTTGGATAGAATTTGTGCTGAAGCCCGAGAAGCAATACGGGAGGGATACAAAATTTTGGTTCTGTCAGACAGAGGTCAGTGATATATTCCATATACAGCACTTTAAACTTATATATGTACTTGGACCAATCAAGTTTGATGGTGGTAGTCACAACTTGGTAAAACTGGTAGCAGACGGGTCAGGCGCACTTATCACCTTGATCATAGATAGAATGTACATTAACTTTATGCAATTCTATTTCAATTTCAAACTTTCAATATATGATTTTTTTGTATTTTCTTGATGCAGAATTTTCTTCCAACCGTGTTGCTGTTAGTTCTCTCTTAGCTGTTGGTGCAGTACATCAACACCTTGTTGCAAATCTTGAGAGAACACGTGTAGGATTATTGGTTGAGTCCGCTGAACCTCGTGAAGTGCATCATTTCTGCACGCTTGTCGGGTTTGGTGCAGATGCTATATGCCCTTACTTGGCTGTCGAAGCAATTTGGTGCTTGCAGACTGATGGGAAGATTCCTCTCACCGACTCAAAGGAGGAACTTGTGAACAAATATTTTTATGCTTCCATCTATGGAATGATGAAAGTTCTTGCAAAGATGGGAATATCTACCCTTGCATCATACAAAGGTGCACAGATTTTTGAAGCCCTCGGACTTTCTTCTGAAGTGATTCACAAGTGTTTCGTAGGTACACCTAGCAGAATTGAGGGTGCAACATTTGAAATGCTTGCGCGTGATGCTCTCCGTCTTCATGAGGTGGCATTCCCGTCAAGAGCATCTCCACCTGGCAGTGCAGATGCAAAGGCCCTTCCCAACCCAGGGGATTACCACTGGAGGAAAAATGGAGAAGTCCACCTAAATGATCCTCTTGCAATGGCAAAATTACAAGAAGCGGCTAAAGTAAACAGCCGGGCAGCATACAAAGAATATTCTAAGCGAATTCAGGAGCTCAACAAGGAGTGCAATCTACGCGGTATGCTGAAATTTAAAGATACTGCCAACAAGATTTCTGTGGATGAGGTTGAACCTGCTAGTGAGATTGTGAAACGCTTTTGTACTGGAGCTATGAGTTATGGCTCTATTTCATTGGAGGCCCATACTGCCCTTGCTGTGGCCATGAACAAACTTGGAGGGAAATCTAATACAGGTATGTCATGCCTTAATTTGTCTGTTACTATTATGATAAATTATTTGCACATCACCCTTGAAGCCTTGTTGCTTAACATATTTTCCTGTTGTTATTACATTAGTCCGATGCCAGCGTTTTGTACTATTTAGACATGCCTTTGATGTGTACATAATCACCGTCCTATTTGTTTTGATGCTATCAAATGGAAACCATACTGCCGTATATTTACACTTTAGCTAACGCGCTAAGCTTTTCATCTTGCTATTGGTGTCAACCGTGCTTTCCACAATAAATTATCCCAATTCATAGGAAGATTGAACGTTTTTCTGCTTGCGTAGAATACATACCTGCAAAGGGCCTATATGTAGCATTCCTTTCCTATTTGGACCCCTTTAAATTTCTTTGTATTTTATATATTTGCTCCCTATACAGTTATATCAACTGTTATTTGTATATCTTTTCCAACATACTGCTTAAACTTAGTCTAAAGTAACTCATTTTACCCATCTTCTATATGTGATATGAATGCACTAATTCTAATACCCCTTTGAAGGTGAGGGAGGGGAGCAGCCTTCTCGTATGGAACCTCTTCCTGATGGTTCGATGAATCCAAAACGAAGTGCAATCAAGCAAGTTGCCAGTGGACGTTTTGGAGTTTCCAGCTATTACCTGACTAATGCAGATGAGCTGCAGATAAAAATGGCTCAGGTATTGCCAATATTGTGCACTACGCAGTCACTAGAATGATCTCAGTATATAGAAATCACGATATGTTATGTGGTAGACATTTACTCTTTTATTATAACTTATATATATACACATATATATAGGGTGCCAAGCCTGGTGAAGGTGGTGAGCTTCCTGGTCACAAGGTTATTGGTGACATCGCAGTTACAAGACATTCTACAGCTGGTGTAGGGCTCATTAGTCCACCTCCTCACCATGATATATATTCTATCGAGGATCTTGCGCAACTTATCCACGATCTCAAGGTACATTACTGTGATGCTCTTTTCTATAGCCAAACAGTCTATGTTTACTATTACAAGGTTGCTAATTGTTACTTCTAGATTAGGTTGGCTCAACACTCTAATTGCCCATGATTTTTACTATTAAACTTGTACATATGCATGTGTCCCGCCTTCTGCAAATATTTCCCGCTGATGCCTCTCTTCTCTGTAGAATTCAAACCCTCGAGCTCGAATCAGCGTCAAGCTTGTCTCTGAGGCCGGCGTAGGAGTTGTCGCTAGTGGTGTTGTAAAAGGTCATGCAGACCATGTTCTTATTTCAGGCCATGATGGCGGCACTGGAGCATCAAGATGGACAGGTATTAAGAATGCTGGACTTCCATGGGAACTTGGTTTGGCCGAGACACATCAAACTTTAGTGGCAAATGGACTTCGTGGTAGAGCTGTTCTGCAAACAGATGGTCAGTTAAAAACAGGTAGAGATGTTGCTGTTGCATGCTTGCTTGGTGCAGAGGAATTCGGTTTCAGCACTGCTCCATTGATCACACTGGGTTGCATTATGATGCGGAAATGTCATACCAACACTTGTCCTGTTGGTATAGCTACTCAAGATCCAGTGCTTCGTGAAAAGTTTGCTGGAGAACCAGAGCATGTCATTAACTTTTTCTTCATGCTTGCTGAGGAACTAAGAGAAATCATGGCTCATCTTGGTCTCCGCAGCATTAATGAAATGGTTGGACGCTCTGATATGCTTGAAGTTGATCCAGAAGTAGTCAAGAGCAATGAGAAACTGGAGAACATTGATCTCTCACTGATCTTAAAACCAGCTTCAGAGATTCGTCCCGGGGCTGCTCAGTACTGTGTTGAAAAGCAAGATCATGGCCTTGACATGGCTTTGGATAATAAACTTATAGCTTTATCAAGGGCAGCACTTGAAAAGGAAGTTAAGGTTTTCATTGAGACCCCGATCAAGAACACCAATCGGGCGGTAGGCACTACGCTTAGCCATGAAGTCACAAAACGTTATCACATGAAGGGATTAGAACCTGGAACCATTCATGTGAAACTCACTGGAAGTGCTGGACAGAGTTTCGGTGCTTTTCTTTGTCCTGGAATTACCCTTGAGCTTGAAGGCGACAGCAATGATTATGTTGGCAAGGGATTGTCTGGTGGAAAAGTTGTTGTGTACCCACCCAGGAACAGTACATTTAGTGCAGAAGACAATATTGTCATTGGTAATGTGGCTTTGTATGGTGCTACCAAGGGAGAAGCATATTTCAATGGAATGGCAGCAGAAAGGTTTTGCGTTCGCAATTCAGGTGCTATAACAGTGGTTGAAGGGATTGGTGATCATGGATGTGAGTACATGACAGGAGGTACTGTAGTTATCCTTGGTAAAACAGGAAGAAACTTTGCTGCTGGTATGAGCGGAGGCATTGCTTATGTTTATGACGTCGATGGGACATTTAGTGCCCGCTGTAACCATGAGTTAGTTGATCTATATCATGTGGAGGAGGAGGAGGATATTACCACATTGAGAATGTTGATAGAGCAACATCGACTTCACACAGAGAGTGTGTTGGCTAAAGATATACTCTCCAAATTTGACAGTCTTCTCCCGAAATTTGTAAAAGTATTTCCAAGGGATTATAAAAGGGTTCTGGAAGAAATGAAGGCAGAAAAAGCTGCATCTAGGCACACAAAGGAACCTAAGGTGCCAAATGGTGTTTCTGTGACGACTAAGGTAATATATGATTTAAATGATTCTTCTACTGCATAATTACATTTTTTCTTGTAATATGTACATAGATATGTGTTCCCCATCTGTACAAGTTTATCCATCAGAGATTGCAATTTTTTTCTAATTATTTTAACTTTATATAGAAAATCCAAACGGAGCAGTCAACCAACCGACCAACACGTGTTGCTAACGCCAAAAAATACCGAGGTTTTATATCCTACGAGCGAGAGGGTGTTTCGTACCGTGATCCCACTGAACGTGTTAAAGATTGGAATGAAGTTGCCATTGAAAATGTTCCAGGGCCGCTACTAAATACACAGTCTGCTCGTTGTATGGACTGTGGCACTCCTTTCTGTCATCAGGTGACGCACCCTTGTTATCTTAATATTTATTTAATATCATAAACTGTGGTTGGATTATCTGTGAGGTTAAGGAATTATGTTTAGCTATTCAACTTTCAAGCTCAAGGATAATAACTGGAACATTTTATATCTCATTGAGGAAAAGATGCTTGTTACTGTTCTCGATCACAACTTGTTCAAATCACTAATATATTGTTCTGTATGTTTTTATTCCAGAATTGATATAGCTAGCCCTAGCTTTTAGTCATATGCCTTCTGTGGTAATACGTTTGTCTGGGGACTACATATGAAATTTGTCGAGTGTTCTGATCTATTGAAATGCTAATACTTCATGATTCTTTGTACAGGAAAGCTCAGGTGCTGGCTGTCCCCTTGGAAACAAGATCCCAGAGTTCAATGAGCTAGTCCACCAGAATAGATGGCGTGAAGCACTGGATCGTTTACTCGAGACAAATAACTTCCCTGAATTTACTGGACGAGTGTGCCCTGCTCCCTGTGAAGGTTCTTGTGTTCTTGGCATTATCGAGAACCCAGTATCAATCAAAAGCATAGAATGCTCAATTATAGACAAGGGTTTTGAAGAAGGATGGATGGTACCACGACCACCACTTCAAAGAACAGGGTATTTCTTTTTTACCATTTAATAATTCATGCTTTCTGTATTTTAATATTCTTCTAATAGTTGCTGAAAGTAAATTGTTCCTTACAGAAAGAAAATCGCCATAGTTGGCAGTGGACCAGCTGGTTTGGCAGCAGCGGATCAACTAAATAAAATGGGCCATTTCGTAACTGTCTTTGAACGTTCAGATCGTATAGGAGGTCTGATGATGTATGGTGTACCAAACATGAAGACAGACAAGATAGGTGTTGTTCAACGCCGTGTAAATTTAATGGCCGAAGAGGGCATTACATTTGTGGTGAATGCTCATGTAGGCAGTGATCCTTTATACTCAATTGAACGTCTCCGTTCTGAGAACAATGCAGTTATCCTGGCTTGTGGAGCTACAAAACCGAGGTATCTACCTGGAGTTGTTGAAATAAGTATTTTTTTATCTTACCTTGCAGATGTTCACTAGCATTAACTTAAATAGGCAAGGCCTTAGAACCTAGAAAGATAGTTTGAGCAATTATGCTTTCTTATTTGTTTTTTGATAAGGAGGGGAATGTCCCTGGCCTCTAGTTGTGCTTTCTCATAGATGTAATTTTTTTTTTGCTTTCTTATAGATGTATTTGTTACGCTAACATTATGTGGGATATACTTGAACAGGGATCTCACAATTCCTGGCCGTGAGCTATCAGGAGTTCATTTCGCTATGGAATTTCTCCACGCAAACACGAAAAGCTTGCTTGACAGCAACTTGGAGGATGGCAGATACATCTCTGCCCAGGGGAAAAAGGTGGTGGTTATTGGCGGTGGAGACACAGGCACAGATTGCATCGGTACATCTGTTAGGCATGGTTGCAGTAGCATTGTAAATCTGGAGCTTCTTACCAAACCACCAACCAAGAGAGCTGCTGACAACCCCTGGCCGCAGGTAAAAATTTCAGTACCTCTATAATGATTTAGGCAGTACTGCTTGAAAAATAAGGTCCATTTGCCAAAACAAAAATGGAACATTGCCTTATACATGTGAATTTCCATACGTTTTGTGCTCCAAATAAATTCTTAAATCAGCATTTTATTCTTGCCTGCAGTGGCCACGTGTCTTCCGTGTGGACTACGGGCACCAGGAAGCATCTACGAAGTTTGGAAAAGATCCAAGAACTTATGAGGTCCTGACCAAGCGTTTCATCGGTGACGAAAATGGAAAACTGAAGGCTCTTGAGGTGGTGCGCGTGAAGTGGGAGAAAGTAGATGGAAGATTCCAGCTCAAGGAGATTGAGGGATCAGAAGAAATCATCGAGGCAGACCTTGTCCTCCTTGCCATGGGATTCCTGGGCCCTGAAGCGGTTAGTTATGCAGGCTCAGATGCCTCTCTGTTTACTTTCATGATAAATGTTTGACAGCCAACTCACTGTTTATTTCTCTGCAGACTATCGCTGAGAAGCTGGGTTTAGAGAAGGACAACCGGTCCAACTTCAAAGCCCAATTTGGACACTTTGCGACAAGTGTGGACGGCGTCTTTGCCGCTGGGGACTGCAGACGTGGGCAATCACTGGTTGTTTGGGCCATCACCGAGGGACGGGAAGCTGCTGCCGCGGTGGATAAGTACTTGTCGAGGGATGAGGAAAATGCTGCCGGAGACATCAGTACCACGGGTGCAGGTCTTGTTGAACCAATCGCTGCATAAAACACCACATTGCCTTAGATTTTTGGGTGCTGATACCAACTTAATTAGGGTTGGTGGTTTGATCTTTTGATCATAGCAACTTGTGCTTTAGGTTGTATGATGATAAAACTGGGCTCGATAGGGAAAGAAAAGAGGGAGAGCCCTTCCATACCTTGATAGACAAACAATTGGAAATTTTGATTGGTTATTGTTTCTTGTCTAGCTATACTGTTTTGTGTGTCGAAATGAGGTTTTGTAGCCTGAATAATGTACAGTATTTTTGGTTGATGTAGATGCAAATTTGTCGAGTAATGTGGTTTTTATTTTCTCTCTTTTCGGCTGCAACACTGCTCTAGCTGTTTGTTTGTGCAATAAAACTACCTCCTCGTGCAAGCATATTTGTAACATATATACGTTGCACCATGTGTAGTCTTCAACTGAGTTCATGCTTGACCGCTTGTATGTCATGGCGGAGAGAGAGGTGGGTCGGCGGCAAGGATGGAGAGGGGCCACAACGTGCTAGGCAAGAGGTAGGACAGCAAGGGGGCGATAGCGCTGGATCCCAAACGAAGCTGGGTCATTCATTCTCTCCCGGTTCAAAACTCCAGCCGAACCAAACCAAAACATTCCTTAAAGACTGTACTTCTTGTGTTCACCATCACGCATCAGTGTTAACACTTATCTCAACTTGGACGGTAAAGCAAAATATTCCTAACAACCATCACTGAGCACATTAAAAAAAGACAGCCAAACGATGCGAATGTTGTGCAAAGCAGCAGCTTTTGCCAAAGGCCCGACCACGGAAGATTCATAATAATGTTACTCCCTCCGATCCGTATGACAACGCTCAGCACTACAAGGAACCCCCAAAAGCTTACAGTTGATAAACCAAACTATTTAGCCGCAGGAGGTTCATTTACAGTCTTCTTCTCATGTGACCTTTTAGCTTTCTTTACCAATACGGCCAACATATCTTTGTGACTAGTCTTGATTTCATAGTTGTCTGCTACTGTAGTTGTTTGTAGTGCAGCATGCAAACTAACTTATCTACCTTATATTCGTATCTATCTGCGTCATCCAGCAACTTTCTCTGCACGTCCTCCGAAAACATCTGCAAGTGACAAGACTCAGTCAGCCCAGTACATATGTGTTGAAAACTGTTATAGATGAAATGCACAGCGGAGCAGATGGGAACCCCATTTGCATAATATGGTTTACCTCACCAGAATCACCAATTTCACGGCTGCATATGATATTAATGCCAGAAATTTTCTTCAGGTGGCGACCAATAGCTCGAAAGCCTGGGTAACGTTTCTTCTCAAAGGCGTCACAGTCAAACAAGACAGATGCAGTCACAACAATCTCTTCATTCACCTGGATACAAAATGCAATGGCAATAAAAGCAAAAGCATGGCAATTTGCTCTACAAAATATTGCATCCAAAGCTTCGCCCTGTGAAACGAGGGATTCCGACAGGGTACAAAGCAAAAGCACGGCAGCTGGTAAACTCACCATCTCTGGTTCGACATCACACCCATAACGACTCAATAGCATTTGTAGTCCTTGACTCATAGGAATGTGATCCTCTTTAGGAAGCTCTAATTTTTCTCCGCGCAGCAAACTACGCATGAGACGCTGCATCCCCCACATTAGCGCACTGGCCCTAGGGTTTCCCCCCGGTACACAGAGGGAAGTGGACGAAGGGTAGCCACGACGCCCTCCAGGGAAGAATAACGGGACACATATTTCCTCCTCTCCCAAGCACCACGCCCTGCCGCATCTTGGACGTGGAACCTACCTCCTTCCCCGCGTGTGTCACTCCGCCGGATTCAAATCTTAGATCAGTGTTGAATACAACGATCCCACTCCACCAACTCATAGTACTAAGCCTCAACAAGAAAGTGTTGAAACAGGTGAATAAGGTTCTCCGCGGATTCCTTTGGGCGGGGAGGTTGGACGCCAATGGCGGTCACTGCCACGTCAACTGGTCTAGGGTGTGTCGCCCGCCGCGGCTAGGAGGGCTGGGTATCCCGGACATGGCCCGCACCTCTATTAGCCTCAGGGTGCGATGGTTGTGGCGGCTGCGCACCGACCCCTTGCGACCGTGGCGCGGGCTCGATATGCAGTTCTCCAAGGAGGAGAGGCAGGTCTTCGACGCATCCACCTACATGGTCGTTGGCGACGGGACCTCTGCCCTTTTCTGGGAAGACAGGTGGCTGGACGGGAGGACGATTAAGGAACTAGCGCCGGATCTGTTTGCGCTGATCCCTAGACGCCGCCGGAAACACCGCACGGTGCAACAAGCGCTGGTTGAGCGCAGCTGGATTGCTGACATCACAGGTGCCCTGAGCCCCTGGCTCTCTGGCAATACGTCCAACTCTGGGCGAGGCTCAGAGACGTGCACCTGTCTACAGCACCGGATCAACCCATCTGGCGCTGGACCACGGACGCCCGATACTCTTCCCGTTCCTGCTACAAGGCCCTCTTCGAAGGGACACATTTGGCAAACTTTGGTTTTTGGGAGTTTGATGCACGAGTAGAGCTCATACTTAGTACAGGTGAAGGCTAGCAAGAACTGGGAGCGACAAAAAAAAAGAGCAATAATGGCCATAATCATGCATAGCGACAACACGTTATTAATCAAAACATAAATGATATTACAAGTCAAAAACTAAATGGTCATGGAGACTAGAGATGACTGATTTTGTAGTCATAACATGGTGTAAGAATGCGCCAAGTGAACCAAATAAAGCATTCGAAGGAGAATGCCACAATATTATGCTTCGATATGATAAAAACAACACATGATTTCTTACAATGGCACATTAAGCAGTCTCAGATATTTGAGACAAGTCATGCTACATCAATAACTACTAAGCATAAAATTAAAATAATATCTAACATGACATGTTAAAGTCTAAGCCACAGTCTAAACAAACTTCACTTGCACCATTATAAGCATGAAATAATTTATTGCTTTCCAACACCAATTACTTTATTTAAAAAAAAACCTCTCCAAGTAATTTATCAATGAAACAAGAGAGTACTACTCTATAAGAACTAATAGCGCTAAATAAGGGATGCATGAAAAACATGAGCTAAAAGGATTGCAGTAGCCAGATAAAAAAATAAAGAAAACGAGTATTCATATGAAAAAGCGGAGCGTGTCTCTCTCCCACACAAGAATGCTAGGATCCAACCAAGTTTATTACAGAAAATAAAAACAAACAAACGCTCCAAGTAAAGTACATAAGATGTGACCGAATAAAAATATAGTTTCACTAGAAGTGACATGATAAGTTGCTGATGAAAAGGGGATGCCTTGGGCATCCCCAAGATTAGACGCTTGAGTCTTCTTGAAATTTGCTAGGATGATCCACGGGGGCATCCCCAAGCTTAGGTTTTTCACTCTTCTTGATCACATTATATCATCCTATTCTCTTGACCCTTGAAAACTTCCTTCACACCAAACTTGAAGTGATTCTCATTAGAGGGTTAGTGCATAATCAAAAACTCACATGTTCTGCATGGACACAAGCATTACCAAAACTTCCTAAACATTAGCTACAGTTGCTGATGTTTTTGTGGAGCAAAGAAATCCACTCAACATAGTAAAAAAGATAATGCAAAGTAAAAGGCAGAATCTGTCAAAACCAGAACAGTCTGTAAAGTAGAATTTTTTGGAGGTACTTACGTTGATCAAATCAGAAAATCCGAACTAAATTTTTTTGCATAGATAACTAAAGATCATGCGCATAAGTTTTCACGGTGTTTAGATTTTTCTGGAATTTATGGCGAATTAAACTGTGGACAGAAAAAATTGTTCTTGTGCAGAAATCCAAATCTAGCATCAATTTTTCACTAGAGACTTTACTTGGCACAACAATTCGAAAAAGTAAATATACAAAGGAGCTGTTATAGAAGTAAACACGACCTTGACTCAAATAAAACAAAAGAAAAATTACAGAAATAAAACATGGGTTATCTCCCAAGAGTTTGTTTCTTTAACGCCTTTCAGCTAGGAACAGAAAGCAAGAATCAAGTATTTTCAAGTGAAGAAGCATCCAAATCAAGACCACAAACCTTCTCAACAATGTATTGTATTTTATCTATATAAGTTTCAGATGTCCCTCTCTCAACACTCTTGGGTTCACTACTTTCATCAAATGGGTTTTCAGGAACAATCGAATTGAAATTCTATTCCAAGGCTTCATGCATTCCTACTAGTTTAAAAGGTATTGGTATTTTTATTTCCTCCCCATTTTTAGGTTTGGTTTTATCCAATTTTTTAAGAGCACCAATAGCATCTACACATGAGCCTAGCATCTTAAAATGATCAAAGACTTTCCTAGCCTCTAGAACAACATCACCAAATTCTTTAAGCAAAGTTTCCAGAATAAAATCTCTTTTTTCAGTATCCTCAACATCATTTAGGTTAAGAAACATTTGCTGCATGATGGGGTTAAGGTTAACAAACCTAGACTCTAACATGTGAACTAAAGAAGCTGCAACAGTTTCATAATTCGGAGCAAGTTCTACTATGGATCTATCCTCAAAATCTTTATGCTTGCTAACATGATTAAATAATTCTTCAGTGTTATCCTTTCCAATTATAGAACCAGTACCTGTTGATAAGTCTTTCAGGGTGACCTTAGGGAGCAACATTATGAACAATAAACTAAAAGCAGGGTAGCAAAAATAACAACTAGAAATAGGAACTAATTTTTCTGTGTTTTTTATATAAAGAAGAAAATAAGACAAAATAAAATAAACTAAGCAAAACAATAACAAAGTAAAAAGATTGCAGGTGAGAGACTCCCCTTGCAGAAATCCTCTTCCTCCCTAGCAACGGCGCCACAAAACAGGCTTGATGACGTGTAGACACACGTTCGTTGGGAGACCCCAAGAGGAAGGTATCATGAGTACACTATCGAGTTTTCACTCAGAAAGAAACCAAGGTTTAATCGGACCAGTAGGAGAAAGAAATCACTTCTGAAGGTTGTTGACAGCTGATGTTGGCAGGGAGCACTACCAGGCTCGACATCAACGTGTAATCTGCACACAACACAACCAAGATACTTTGCCCCAACGAAACAGTGAGGTTGTCAATCTCACCGGTTTTGGTGAACACGAAGGATTAGAGGTATAATGTGGAAAATGATGTTTGTTTGTAGTGAATGAAATGAGAACAGTGTTTCCAATAAAAGAGAATAGTGCTTGCAGTAGGTTGTATTATCAATGTAAAAGAATGGACCGGGGTCCATAGTTCACTTGTGGTATCTCTCCAAAACAGATAAATAACTTGCTGGGTAAACAAATTACAACTGGGCAATTGACAGAAACAGAGCCTCCACCGTAGTGCATATGCATGGCATGATGATTACTATGATATTTATTTGGGCATTACAACGTGATACATAGACCGTAATCCAACTGCATCTATGACTAATAATCCATCCTCAGGACGTCATCCGAGCAAACTTTGGGTATTAAGTTGCAAGCAACCGATTATTGCATTAAGTAAAGTGCTTAATGTAAATAATAGAATTATCCTTAGACAAAGCAGTGTTGTTTTATCCCTAGTGGCAACAACACATCCACAATCTTAGAAGTTTTTGTCACTCTCCCGGATTACTGGAGGCATGAACCCACTATCGAGCATAAATACTCCCTCTTGGAGTTACAAGCATCAACTTGCCCAGAGCATCTACTAGTAACGGAGAGCATGCAAGATCACAAATAACATATAAAAGATAGAGCTATAATAAACTTGACATAGCATTCAATATTCATTGGATCCCAGCAAACACAACATGTAGCATTACAATAAGAAGATCTTGATCATGTTAGGCATCTCATAAGATCTAAACATGATGACACAAACGGAGGATAAGACAACCATCTAGCTACTGCTATGGACCCGTAGTCCAAAGATGAACTACTCACACATCACTGCAGAGGTAGGCATGGTGATGTAGAGCCCTCCGGTGATGATTTCCCCTCCCGACAGGGTGCCGGGGAGAGCTTCAGAACCCTTTCGGACTAGGGTTGACGACAACGACGGCTACCGAGATTTTCGTGGATGGAAGCTTGGGTGTTTAGGGTTTTCCCGAGGATATCAATATATAGGCAAAAGTGCGATGTTGGTTGGCGCCGAGGGGCCCACACCATATGGTGTCACGGCCAGGGGGCGCCACCCTATGGTGTGGCCGCCTTGGTGCCCCCTTCAGGTCTCCTCCGGACTTCGGGTACGTGACAGAAAAATAGGACCCTGAGATTTTGTTTCGTCCAATTCTGAGATTATTTTCAGAACAACTTTTCTGAAACAAAAAACAACAGAAAACAGGAACTAGCGCAGTGGCATCTTGTTAATAGGTTAGTCCCAGGAAATCCATAAAAATGATATAAATTGTATACAAAACATGTAGCAATTGGCATAATATCAACATGGAACATAAAAAATTATAGATACGTTGGAGACGTATCAATAACCTAATATATACTACTAGTCGAGATATTTTAGAGGACTGATATGATCACTTCTTTAGATTCGTCGAAAACACATACGGATGTCACCATTAAACCTTATGACACAGATAGTGATTACTAATGCGATTTGAATGGCAGCTTTGCTGGCAAATTCATTCCATATTTCCTTCTCCACGAAAAATCTGCCTCTTTCATCTTCATACCATTTTTCAAAGACATGGTTCGTCGGTTCCATCAATAAACAGAGTTTACCTGATGAGGGAATCTTATAGTGTTGGTGAAAACCACTTCTAATTTTCTTCAAAATGTGGCAAGAGAATTAATACTGACGTTTATTGCACATAGGATTCCAATATGTGAAATTACAGTTGAATTTGTTGTACTTCTATTATTTACAAGTGTGCTAGGGCCAATGTTTATATCCGTGTGCTTATGAACAACAAGAGAGCCGACTCTTTCATAGTGTTCTCTGTCAAAAGTAACAACTCTACCAATTAAGGATGTCGGCACGTCCTACAAATTTAGCGTCAAGCCACCACATTTTCAATTAATAGCAGTGCACTAATATATATATGAGGTTCTAGAGATTACATATCAGATATTGAGATTGCTTGTTATGTTACCTTCTATGGCAAGCGGATAAAGAATCACATTGGCTTGGTCCTCTGCAATGTACATTTACGGTTACTACAATATATATGTTAACAGATATAATTAACTCTGTAGATAGAGCCGCTACACTTTAATATTAGTATGACCTCGCTTATCGACCATCATATTTATTTTAATGTTGCAGCCAAATATAGTAGCCCTGAAAATTTCATGGTCACCATCCAAATTCATCACTATCTGATCGCCGTAGTTCAAACAATAGTGCTTGATAAGGTCATCCCACTCTCCACCTGTTATCGGTGTTTTTCCTCTTCTTTGATGAGATCAAGTTCATACAGAAAGACATCTTGAGTCACAACTTTGAACTCACCACTAGTAGTCATTTCATTAAACTGATCCCTGACATAGCAAGGAACATACTGCAACAAATTTTCTTGTTAGCAGTATTCATTATCGTAGAAACTATAACTAAAAGCAAGTATATTGCATGTGTGTCGAACAATTCTTGAAAAATATTGCAATATGAAGGGATATACGTATTTATAAAAACTTTATAAAAAGAAATTGTACATATGCCATGTGATCCACAGAGGCCAAGTTGAACAAAAAAAAATGATTGTCTTATGATCTACGGACATGAACAAATTAAGACAACAGGTATATCAAAATTACTTATAATTAATGCATTTTATTGCAATTAGCAAGACCATAAATAATATAATAAACGCACATACCATGTAATCTCAGAACCCATATGCATGGTTAGCAAGAAAAACGGGGTTTGTTTGTTCTTCATTCTGCACCGGCCTTTAGTGTTGAGGCCTAGTCGGCAAGAAGTCTAAAATAATAACACATTGAAATACTTACAAATCGATCCACACCGATGTAGTGCGAAAAATTCACGTACCATTTCTCGGTGAAGAGAAGGGACGCTGGCCAGGGGAAGATGGGGGTGTGTACGTTCATAGAGGGGGACAAAAGATGGGGTGGGAGTGAAGTGCTGGGGGAGGGGATGGTGGGCGCGAGGGTTAGATGCATAGAGCTTGCAGGAGGATGAGCGGGCTAGGGGTGGGGGCAGAGCACACCGGATCTCTGGCGCTCGGACGTGGGGGCTGCAATACGTTGTGGGGAGGGGGTAGGGGTGAGGAAGGTTGGAGGTGGAGGTGGAATAGAAATGTCTGACTGTCGAATTCGAGTGAGAATACGAATTGGGATTCAAAATTAATGGTCGGGAATGAAATCCCCCCGCCAAAACAAAATAGTTGGACCATCCGAGCAAAACTTTGAACGGTCCAATCGTAAGAGAACCTGTGGATTAAACCAATTTCGTGTAGATTGGAAACATGGAAAATAACATAGACCAAACTAAACTAGAATATGACTGTAGATTAACATAAACTATATCATAAATTTTACTAAACTTGAACATATACCAAAGTAAAGGCAAGTCCTTTGATTGATTAGCTGAGCACTTAGCTGGATTATGAGTAGAAAGTTACAAACTTTTGAACGTAACTTGGATCAAACTAAGGGTATTCTTTGTTCATATAGTCGACGGCGATCAGGACGTCCTCCACGGACCTGCGCAAGGCGGCATGGGTGCCCAGACATAACGAATAGTCGACAGGCTCGGCCAGAGGAGGCGCAGGCGGCAACGTCTGCTGGATATCCTCCATCTCATATTTTCCTCCTCTACAGCGTACCAATCTACCTAGCTCAAGGTATCGAAGCCCTGGGGCCCCGGCTTGACGGCGATCTCAAGCGACATGCTCGTGAGCTCTTCCAGTCCCTGAGGCTAATTCTTGACAGCGGGTTCAAGTGACGCGCGCATAATCTGATCGAAGCTCTCTCATTCTTCCTCGGGCTCGGGATATGAGACTTGTTGAGGAGCGGGTACCACTATGTTCGCCACGTCGGCGGGGGTGATTGTTGCGTGTGGACACACGTTCGTTGGGAGACCCCAAGAGGAAGGTATGAAGAGTCCAGCGGCAAGTTTTTACCTCAAAAAGAAACCAAGGTTGAATCAACCAGTAGGAGAAAGAAATTACTTCTGAAGGTTGTTGACAGCTGATGTTGGCAGGACGCACTACCAGGCTCAGCATCAACGTGGAAATCGCACACAACACAACCAAGATACTTTGCCCCAACGAAACAATGATGTTGTCAATCTCACCGGTTTTGCTAACACACAGGATTAGATGTATAATATGGAAAACGGTGCTTGTTTGCAGTAAATGAAAAGAGAACAATGATTGAAGTGAATGAAAAGAAAATAGTGTTTGCAGTGGTTGTATTATCAGTGTAAAAGAATGGACCGGGGTCCACAGTTCACTAGTGGTGTCTCTCCATAAAAGATAGATGACATGTTGTGTAAACAAATTATAGCTGGGTAATTGACAGATATAAAGGCTGCACCGTAGTGCATATGCAATACATGATGATTACTATGTGATTCATGCGGGAATTACAACATAATTCATAGACCGTAATCCAACTGCATCTATGACTAATAATCCACCCTCAGAACGTAATCCAAGCAAACTTCGGGTATTAAGTTGCAAGCAACAGATTATTGCATTAAGTAAAGTGCGTTATGTAAACAATGAAATAAAGCATTGTTGTTTTCTCCCTAATGGCAATAGCACATCACCCACCTGTCACGTTTCTGTCACTCGAGCACAGATGAAAAGGAGGCATGAACCCACTATCGAGCATAAATACTCCCTCTTGGAGTTACAAGCATCAACTTGGCGAGGGAATCTACTAGTAACGGAGAGCATGCAAGATCATAAAAAACATAAACATGATAGATTGATAATCAACTTGACATAGCATTCAATATTCATCGGATCCCAGCAAACACAACATGTGTAGCATTACAAATAGATGATCTTGATCATGTTAGGTAGCTCACAAGATCTACACATGGTGGAATAAAGAGGAGAAGACAGCCATCTAGCTACTGCTATGGACCCATAGTCCAAGGATGAACTACTCACGTATCACTCCGGAGGCAGGCATGGTGATGTAGAGCTCTCTGGTGATGATTTCCCCTCACGGCAGGGTGCCGGGGAGAGCTTCAGAACCCTCCCAAACTAGGGTTGACGATGACGGTGACTATGGAACTTTTCGTGGATGGAGGCTTGGGTATTTAGGGTTAACCCCAGAAGGAGCTTAAATAGGCGAAAGGGTGATGTCGGTGGGTGGCCAGGGGGCCCACACCACCTGGTGGCGCGACCAGGGGGGTGCGCCGCCCTATGGTGAGGCCACCCTGTGGCACCCCTCAGGGGCTCCTCCGGACTCCGAGTGCTCGACAGAAAAATAAGACCCTGGGTTTTCGTTTCGTCCAATTCCGAGAATATTTCTAGAACAACTTTTCTGAAACCAAAAACAGCAGAAAACATGAACTGGCTCTATGGCATCTTGTTAATAGGTTAGTCCGAGGAAATCCATAAAAATGATGTAAAGTGTATAGAAAATATGTAGCAATTTGCATGAAAAAAACATGGAACATCAGAAATTATAGATACGTTTGAGACGTATCAAGCATCCCCAAGCTTAGTTCTACTCGTCCTCGAGTAGGTAAAACAAAAAAAATCTAAGGTGACATGCTACCAACATAATCTTGATTGTCATATTTGTAAAAGCATTTTTAAGCTGAGATCATAGTACTCTAAACACATGCATGATAGATATAATTCTAACAATGAAACTTAGCAACGATTTCGCAACATGAAAAGTAACACAAACAAAACATCATAAATAATAATGCATTTGAAAGTTATATTTTTGTTTCGAGCATAAAGAAAACATAGCAAAGTGGTATTCCCCTTGTCCTTAAAAGTGAGAGCAAAACATAAATGCCAGGACACCTTCAAAGTTCAAGTGTTGACTAGAAACAAATAATTTGAGAACAGGTAATAACATATCATGAATCAATCAATAATAATCTTTGAGACTGATGCACATTATACTCAGAATGACAACTATGCTCTCTTAATTGTGCATAAAGTTAGAAGATGAAGACTCAACATAAAAGTAAAAGGTCCTTTGCAGAGGGAAGCAGGGATTAACTCATGTGCTAGAGCTTTATATTTTATTAAAACAGAGGTATTGAAAACATTTTTTTGGAGAGGTGTATGCTTATGTCAACGAATGGCAAACAAACAATACAATACGTCACAAGCCAACTAGACTTTACAAGAGCGGCTCCCATTTAAGGACGTTCTTTGTACTAGGGTCAGTAGATCATCTCTCTTCTCTTTTGTTTACACAACTATGCTTTAACTGATAAATCAAGGGCAAGAGAGTGAAGAGAATTTATAGCAACCAAGTTTGGGGCTAGGCACCCTATTGCCATCTCTTCTATCAATTTGGATAAGCGGATGTGCCACTAGTCCAGGTGTGTAAAGTCCAATTAACAAGTGAGAGACATATCATCTACACGCGTCCTTATGAGCTAAAACAGGGGCACAAAACATGTATAATTTTGAAGGTTTTAAAGGTAGCACATGAGAAATTTAGTTTGGAGTCGTGGTTAAATACCACATATAGGTAGGTATGGTGGACACATTTGACAAACTTTGGTTTTTGGGAGTTGGATGCCCAGAAAACAAGAATCAAGTATTTTCAAGTGAAGAAACATCAAATTTGAGACTAGAAACCTCCTCAACAATGCATTGTATTTTATCTATATAAGTTTCAGATGTCCCTCTCTCAACACTCTTAGGTTTACTACTTTCATCAAATGGGTTTTCAGGAACAATCCAATCAAAATTCTTCTCTAAAGCATCATGCATTCCTACTAATTTAAAAGGTATCGGTATTTTGATTTCCTCCCCGTATTTAGGTTCAGTTTTTGTCTTGTTTTCAAGAGCACCAATAAAATATACACATGAGCCTAGCATCTTAAAACAATCAAAGATTTTCCTAGCTTCTATAGCAACATCACCATATTCTTTAAGAAAGTTTCCAGAATAAAATCTCTCCTTTCAATGTCCTCAACATCATTTAGGTTAAGAAACATTTGCTGCATTATGGGGTTAACATTAACATACCTAGCCTCTAACATGTGAACTAAAGAAGCTGCAACAGTTTCATAATTTGGAGCAAGTTCTACTATGGATCTATCCCCAAATCTTTTTTCTTGCTAACATGATTAAAGAATTATTCAATGTCATCCTTTCAAATTATAGAACCACTACCTATTGATAAGTCTTTCAGGGTGAACTTAGGGAGCAACATGATGAACACAAGAATAGGGTAACAAAAATAACAACTATAATAAGTTTTTTTTTTGTGTTTTTGATATAGAGAAGTAAACAAGAAAAAATAAAGTAAACTAAGAAAACCAAAAACAAAGTAAAGATATTGGAGGTGAGAGACTCCCCTTGGGGAAATCCTCTTTCTCCCCGGCAACAACGCCAGAAAAAGCTTGATTGTTGTGTGTGGACACACGTTCGTTGGGAGACCCCAAGAGGAAGGTATGAAGAGTGCAGCGGAAATTTTTTCCTCAGAAAGAAACCAAGGTTGAATCGACCAGTAGGAGAAAGAAATTACTTATGAAGGTTGTTAACAACTGATGTTGGGAGGGCGCACTACCAGGCTCAGCTGCAACGTGTAATCTGCATACAAGACAACTAAGATACTTTGCCCCAACGTAACAGTGAGGTTGTCAATCTCACCGGTTTTGCTAACACAAAGGATTAGATGTATAATGTTGAAAACAGTGCTTGTTTGCAGTAAATGAAAAGAGAACAATGATTGTAGTGAATGAAAAGAAAAGAGTGTTTGCAGTGGTTGTATTATCAGTGTAAAACAATGGACCGGGGTCCATAGTTCACTAGTGGTGCCTCTCCATAAAAGGTAGATAACATTTTGGGTAAACAAATTACAGCTCGGCAATTAATAGATATAAAGGCTGCACCGTAGTGCATATGCAAGACATGACTATGTGATTCATGCAAGCATTACAACATAATTCATAGACAGTAATCCAACTTCAGCTATGACTAATAATCCAACCTCAGAAGTAATCCAAGCAGACTTCGGGTATTAAGTTGCAAGCAACAGATTATTACATTGAGTAAAGTGCGTAATGTAAACAATTAAATAAAGCATTGTTGTTTTCTCTCTAATGGCAACAGCACATCCCCCATTCGTCACGTTTCTGTCACTCGAGCACAGATGAAAAGTAGGCATGAACCCACTATCGAGCATAAATACTCCCTCTTGGAGTGATGAACCACAAGTATAGGGGTCGTAACAGTCTTCGAGGGAAGTAAAACCCAAATTTATTGATTTGACACAAGGGGAGCCAAAGAATATATATAAGCCTTAATAGATGAGTTGTCAGTTCAGCTGCACCTGAAAGTAGACTTGCTCGCAACAGTTTATCAGTGGTAACAGTTTTATAGCAGTAGCAGTAGTAAAATTACAGCAGGAGTAAAATAGTAACTGCGGTAGCAATTGTAGGAAACAGCAGGATTAACGTACTGTAGGCATATGGATGGATGAACGGGCGTTGCATGGATAAGATAGTTCATATAATAATCATAACCTGTGCATTGCAGATAGATAATAATAAAGCATCCAAGTTCTAGGCAAACCATAGGCATGTGTTCCAATTTAGTCGTACGTGCTCGCAATGAGAAACTTGCACAACATCTTTTGTCTACCAGCCCGTTGCAGCGGGACCTCAAGGGAAACTACTGGTAAATAAGATGCTCCTTTTAATAAAGCACCAGAGCAAAGCATTAACACACCATGAACACATGTGATCCTCACATCACAACCATCCCCTTTGGTTATCCCAATTATTGCCACTTTGGGGCCTCGGGTTTCGGACTACAATGTGTGTAAATAACTTGCAGATATGATCAAGAAACATAATTATACTCATGAAACAATAACATGTTCAGATCTGAGATCATGGCACTCGGGCCCTACTGACAAGCATTAAGAATAACAAGTTGCAACAACGATATAAAGCACTAACAACAGATACTAGGCACCATACCCTAACAATCTGGCATTATTACATGAACGACCTCATCTAATCCCTTCCGTCCATCTCAGCCTACAACAGGGATTACTCACACATGGATGGGGGAATCATGGATGGTTGATGGAGAAGTGGTGGCGATGACGATGGCGATGATCTCCTCCGAATCCTCGTCCCGGCAGGGCGCCAGAATAGGAACTTATGATCTCCGAATTGAGTTTTGAGCTGGCGGCGGCGCTCTGGTGTGTTTCTCTAGAATATGAGAAAAAAACCTCGGTTTTTAGGTCACGGGGCATATGTAGTCGAAAGGGGAGCCCAAGGGGGTGCCTGGGGCAGCCACACTACCAGGCGGCACGACCTGCCCACTCCGGCTCTTCTTCTGGCTCCGAGGGTCTTCGGCTAAAATAAGGACTTTGGGAATTTTTCCGGGCAATTTCCTGAAAGTTGATTTTTTCTGCACAAAAAATGAGACACCAAGGTAATTCTGCTGAAAACAGCATTAGTTCATATTAGTTGTATCCAAAAGTCACAAGTTTAGAGGAAAACAACAACAAAAGTGTTCGGAAAAGGAGATACGTTTTGGACGTATCATGGAGTTACAAGCACCAACTTGGCCAGAGCATCTACTAGTAACGGAGAGCATGCAAGATCATAAATAACATAAACATGATAGATTGATAATCAACTTGACATAGCATCCAATATTCATCGGATCCCAGAAAACACAACATGTAGCATTACAGATAGATGATCTTGATCATGTGAGACAACTCACAAGATCTAAACATGGTGGCATAAAGAGGAGAAGACAACCATCTAGTTACTGCTATGGACCTGTAGTCCAAGAATGAACTACTCACGCATCACTCCGGAGGCAGGCATGGTGATGTAGAGCCCTCCGGTGACGATTTCCTCTCCCGGCAAGATGCCGGGGAGAGCTTCAGAACCCTCCCGAACTAGGGTTGACGATGGCGGCGGCTACAGAACTTTTTGTGGATGGAGGTTCGGGTATTTAGGGTTAACCCGAGAAGGAGCTAAAATAGGAGAAAGGGTGATGTCGGTGGGTGGATAGGGGGCCCACACCACATGGTGGCGAGGCCAAGGGGGGCCGCGCCGCCCTATGTTGTGGCCAACCTGTGTCCTCCGGACTCCATGTGTTTGACAAAAAAATAAGACCCTGGGTTTTTCGTTTCGTCCAATTCCGAGAATATTTCCAGAACAACTTTTCTAAAACCAAAAACAACAGAAAACATGAACTGGCTCTATGGCATCTTGTTAATAGGTTAGTCCGAGAAAATCTATAAAAATGATGTAAAGTGTATAGAAAACATGTAGCAATTTGCATGAAAACAACATGGAACATTGGAAATTATAGATACATTTGACACGTATCAGGGGGCTTGGTCCAAGAGATGGTGTCGCGCCGCCAAGTTCCACCGCCAAGGCATTTGGGCATTTCAGGAGGAGCGGCGCATGTCCTCGTGTTTGTGCTTGAACATACGGCGCTAGTATGGCGCATTGGGCCCGTACTTTTGGTTCTCCCATAGTGCCGAGGGAAAGTGTGCTCTGCGGTCGGTGATGGCAAGTGCACGGGCGACACCCGTCGACGGCGGCAACACATGGACACCGTCCAAGTCGAGGTGCCACCGCATTGGCAGGTGGCTGTTCGGCGGCGCGAGGACACCGGAAGCAACCCATTCATATGCCATGTCCGAGTTCATGCTTGGCCGAATTGTGCGACAACTCGCGCTTGTTTTGTTCCTTGTCTTCCGCTTCTTCTTGGCTCCGGTGCTGGCAGCGGGTATGGATTTATGATGTGGCCGGGTAGGGGAGTGATGGCGGCGGGGGTGTGCTTGTGTGTTGGCAGTGGGGGAACTTGCCAGTGTGGTTGTATAATGAGAGAGCGGGGATCCACGGGGAAGCTTCTATGCGGTAGCCCAAACGAGGTGGGCATAAAATATGAGTTATTCCGAACTTAATGTTCTACTTTAGGTGGGGACAAAATATGATGGGGCTCCAAACTAATTCAGACAATCAATATGTGAAAACAGTATTTTGTGTACTAAAAAATGTGTGTGCACTGGAGATTCCTGTTCCTATAACATAACTATTGAACACAATTTTTTTTGAAATGTCAATGTTGTACCCCATCCGCCGAAGCCGTTCATAGGGACAGATGGATCAGAAACACGGAGTAGGGTTAGGCATGCGTCCGAGCCCTCCAACCCGGTCCTCTCCCCACAAAAAAACCACCACCAACATTTTTGTTCAATCGTGTAGGATGTACTGCTATGAGATAAAACACATAACTTTGTTGTGGCATACTTTCGAATATTTCGGTGGTGAAGCCCCCCCCCCTCATCCCGCACATCACCCGATCAAAGAAACAAAGGAGGGGATTGCAAAAACTTGGGACCAATTTTGGTTTTCCATGATCATACATACAACAAAGCTTAACACAACAAAGATAAAATTTCGTTATGGCATGACCCCTCAAAGTTGGCCACAGGAAGAGCCCAAAATCAGCTAGGGTTTTCCTCGAAAATGTGCGACGGGGTTTCGGGAATCATCATCCCCTTTGCGTGTGGCTATACTCTTGTTATATGATCATGGGTGTACTAGGAAATTAGTGCACAACTTCGATGTGCCAGTTCCGTTCAGAAAACACGAGTACATAGCTTTGGTTGGGGCCAAAATTGTACTGGAGTTCCAGAGTAATGTGGATATTTCGGACGAAACAATACTTTCTGTACTTTTCTAATATTATTAAAAATAAAGTTTGCATACGAAAATGTGAGTCTACCTAAGCTTCCGGTTCCAACTAAATAACTATTTAGTGTAAACAAATAAATTTTCAATCTCTAGAAACAGGTCTAGGGGCAGACGTTCTGGGGCCACAGAGTAGGGGTTCGTCATGCGCGTCGAAGCCCCCCAACCCCATCCCCACCCATAAAACCACCACCAACATTTGTGTTCAGTCATGTAGGATGTCGTGCTATAATATGAAACACAAAACTTTGTTTTGACATACTTTTCGACATTTCGGTGGTGACGCCCCCTCCCCCTCCCCTTGCCCCGCGCACCACCCGATCGAAGCAACTGCGGAGGGGATCATTATGACAACTTGGGACCAATTTTGGTTTGCCATGATAATACATACGAAAAATCTTAACATGGCAAAGATTAAAAAAATCATTTTGGCCTGACCCCTCAAAGTTGGTTGCGGGACGAGTCCAAAATCAGCTAGGGTTTCCCTAAAAAACGTGTGACAAGGTTTCAGGAACCATCCCCCCTTTGCATGTGGATGTACTCTTGTTATATGATCATGGGTGTACTAGGAAATTAGTAAATAACTTTGATGTGTGAGTTCCATTCAGAAAACACTAGTACACGTAGTTTTAGTTGGGGCCGAAATTTTACTGGAGTTCCAGAGTAATATGGATATTCTAGACGAAGCAATACTTTCTGTACTACTCCTAAAATTATTCAACACAACATTTGCATACGAAAATGTGAGTCCACCTACTCTTCCTGTTTCTACGACATAACTATTTAGCGTAAAAAAATAATTCAATCTCTAGGAACAGGTCTAGGGGAAGACGTTGCAGGCCCTCTGAACGGACAACGACGTCGCCTAGAGGGGGGGGGGGGTGAATAGGCGATTAAAACTTTTCCGGTTAAAGCTTGCTAAATGCGGAAATAAACTAGGTGTTTAAATTAACAAGCATACAACCTAAATATTCTAGGGTCAACAAGACGCACTAACAACTTATGCTAAGCAAGACAAGTAACAAGGTGATAGCAAGATATATAACTTCAAGCGCGAAGGCTATCATAATGTAAATTGCATAAGTAAAAAGCTCGGGTATAGAAATAACCGAGGCACACGGAGACGATGATGTATTCCCGAGTTCCTCCCACAAGGGGAGTACGTCTCGTTGGAGGGGTGTGAGCTCACCACGAAGGCCTACTCAATGCCACAAAGGCCTCACCCTATTCTCCGATGAACTTCCGCCACGAAGGCCTAGTTCACCTCTCACTATTGAACCCCTTTTAGGCGGGGATCGAATCCTTTACAAACACTTGGGGCACACACACACAACTAAATTGGGGGCTCCCAACTCTTCTTGAATCACCACAAGTCATCTAGGGTCAAAGACCCAAGAGTAAAAAGCTCACAATCTTTCACTTCCACGAATCCTCGTGGAGAGAGCAAACCGATGCAACCGATGCAAATGGCAAGAGCACAAATGCTCAAATCCTCCACTCTCCAATTCCAACAAAGCAACAAATGCTTATGGGGGAATAAGAGAGGAAGAACAATGGAGAAACACCAAGAACTCCAAGATCAAGATCTACTAGGTTTCCCTCACTAAGAAGGAGGATGGATTGGTGGAAATGTAGATCTAGAGCTCCTCTAACTTCTCCCTCAAAGATATGCAAGAATTATAGGAGGGATTGGGAGAGGGGCAAGCTTTCCAAGGTCAACAATGGTGGGGGAAAGAGGATATTTCGTGCTTGGAAGACTTGGGAACCAATGGGGAAGAAGACCCCCTTAAATAGGTCCCCACAAAACTAGCCGTTTTTCTTCTTTTTCCGACCAGGCCGCAATGGCCCGGAATATTCCGGACCCCGGAATATTCCGGAGCAATCCGGATGGCAACATAGAAATTCCCGTTGTGGTCGGAAACATCCGGAATAATCCGGATTGCAACAGAGAAAATACCGTTGCAGTCGGAATCATCCGGATTCCGGAATCATCCGGAATAATCCGGATGGTAACACAGAAAACCCCGTTGCAGTCGGAATCATCCGGACTGAATCCGGATCCCGGAATCAACCGGAAAAATTCCGGACTGCACTTAGAAACTTCATAACTTTTGCAAACGAACTCCTAACGAGGTAAATCCAATTGCATTGGAAAGATAACAGCAAGGAGTATCCAAATAAAAACATTGCCACATAACAACAAGATAACTAATAATATCAATTCTAGGTGGCAATACCTCACATGTTCACATTTTGTAGGCTTGCAATATGCACATAGCTTATTACTCCCCCATAATGTGATAATCCATTTTCTTAACAAGAGGTAAAGAAAATAAATCCAACTAGAGAAAGTTAATGGACATTAGAATTTGAATTTCTCATGAGAAAGACATACCACATAGAGACAAGATAATATTGATATATCAACACTAAGTGGTATTCTTCATGTACACACATTTTAGGATAGTAAAGTGCCAAGAGCATATTACTCCCCCAAAATGGGATAGTCCATTAATCTCTCAAAGAGCCAACTAAAATAAGAAAGAATTGCAATGAAGGCTCAACACAAAACACACAAGTACATGGAGTGCAAACCAACAAACATAACTAGATTACTCAATATAGGTAAGTAGTAAGCACAACATATACAAACACATGATAGAAACAAAACTAACATATGCAAGGGAGCAAGCAACTTTCAATGAATATATGATTTAGATACAAGTTACCGCAAGGAGGAACATTGGATAAGAGAGATATATAATCCACATGACTTGGCTTGTGGAAATATAAATGATGAAGATCCCTTAATTCTTCATGAGATAGCCAAGTCTCCAATTCCCTCCAACAACACCTATTGATCAAGTTTGAGCTTGTTGGTCCCCAACCAAGTTGGGTCCTAAGAGGTTAGTAACAATAGGTTTGGCAACCCAAATGGTTCTTTTCTTGACACCACTTTGAGTACCAACAAACTTGGAAAACACATTGCCCACATTATCCTTACGAATGGAATACACATCATCAACAAGGATAGGGTTGGATAATGTACCATTAGTGCATGAAGAATCAAGGTGTCCCTTCTCACGACAAAGGTAGCAACATCGAATCTTTTCTTTCTTGTCAATAGGCTTCTCAACAAGAGGATCATTGGATTGAGTCTTCTTAGGAGGTGGCCGTTGTTCAACTCGTGGTTGAGCATGAGATGGAACAAGAGGCCGCTTCCCTAGTTGCTTCTCACTAAGAGGCTTCTTCTTCAAAGGGCAAGATCTAACATGGTGCCCTTCAATCTTGCACTTGAAGCAAATAATCTTGGCCGGATCTTTTACTTTTTCTTGGCCCTTCTTCTTGTCAACCATGGACTTGTTCTTGATATTGGAGTTGAATCCAAGTCCACTCTTTTCATTTGGAAGTCTTCGCACTCTCAACATCTTGTCAAGGGTGGAACTCCCTTCATGACTCTTTTCCAAGTCTTTCTTCAAAGAAGTGACTTGGGCCTTGATCTCTTTAATTTCCTCTACATGGTTAGAATCAACACAAGAGCTAGAGGAAGTAGATGCTTCATTGTTAGAGCAACAAGGAAAGGAATGCAATTCATCACAAGATGTAGAAACATTATGGGAGGATGAATTACCAATACGAGCACAAGTCAATATAGCATTACTAGAAGATATTGTGCTAGTACCCACATGAGGCTCACAAGATGTTACCTTTGTAGTCATAGCTTCAAGAGCTAACTTTAGCTTGGTATGGGATGCTAGAAGATCCTCATGAGAGCTAGATAGCTTTTCATGACTTTCTTCCAATTTCCCACACTTGCTAGTCATTAACTCAAGTTGATCCCTTAGCTCAACATTCTCCTTCAAAATAGATACTTCACAAGATGTGGAGTTAGTAGCACAAGCATCATTCGAAACAGAAGAAGACAACGTGGCAAGCTCATTATTCAACCTAGAGTTTTCCTTAATAAGATTAGCATTGCCACCTACCAATTCAACCTTTTCATTTTTAATCACTTTATATTTAGCATTAGTATGGTCACGTGCTTTAGTGAGATAGGCTATTTGTTCATTATAGAGCTCCTCAATAGATTCAAGCTTCTCCTCAACAGTAACTCGGAGCTCATACTCTTCCTCAAGAGACATAGTGAGGGATGTCTTTTCATCGGCATCACTTCTTTCAATCTCACCTTTCTTTTCAATGATTTTAGAGCTATAAATAGCAAAAGCCAATATTTCACCCAAAGGAGTGATAGCTTTACTACCTTTAGGGATATTAAGAAGAACCAACTCACCTTTATCCATTAAAGAGACCTCATCCTCAAGCTCACCATAAAATATATCCTCATCCTCATCATCACAAGATGTAGTGGGTTCCAAAAGTGGAGATACCTTTGAATCCCTAGCCATAAGGCACACATGAGAAATAGATAACGAAGATGAAGATTGACTTGAAGCACCAATAAGGTCCATGTCTTGTTCCACCACAATATGGGATTACTCTACATTGTTAGCCACACAAGTACTAGAGAAAATGGAAGCATTGTTTTTATGAAAACAAGACATAGGAAGCATATCATCATGATATTTAGTTAAACAACTATTACATGATATGCAAGGACTATCAACACTAGCATGTATGGAATTTTGAGTGCTAGAAGATATTAAGTCCAAAGATAGATCATTGCAATGGGATAGAGATGAAGTATAGTCAATAGAAAATTCACTATCCACAATGAAATTTCTATCACCACTCACCATATCATTACCTTGTGACAAATCACATGTTGGTGGAGTGGAGAAAGATGTGAACTTATCACGGCTGGAAGTGGATGGAGAACAATCATCCTCAATAATGTTGGACACATCATATATATCTTGAAGTTTTGTCCATAGCTCATGAGCGTTCCGAAAAGGCATGATTGAATCAATAACTACATCGCTCAAAACACACAAGAGACCATTAGATACAAGAGTATCGAGATAAGAGTTTTCCTCATCCTCTAAAGATAAATCTTGAGAATCCTTTGCCATATCTACAATTCTCTTAACATACTTTGGACCCATGTCCGTAAGAAAATTAGGAATGCGAATTTTCCTAACATCATAATTTCTACCATAGAATATAAAAGCGGGATCATGCTCTATTTGTCTAAACGACATCGTACTCTCTAGGATGTAAAGCGTAATAAAGAGAGACGAGGCTCTGATACCAATTGAACGGACAACGACGTCGCCTAGAGGGGGGGGGGGGTGAATAGGCGATTAAAACTTTTCCGGTTAAATCTTGCTAAATGCGGAAATAAACTAGGTGTTTAAATTAACAAGCATACAACCTAAATATTCTAGGGTCAACAAGACGCACTAACAACTTATGCTAAGCAAGACAAGTAACAAGGTGATAGCAAGATATATAACTTCAAGCGCGAAGGCTATCACAATGTAAATTGCATAAGTAAAAAGCTCGGGTATAGAAATAACCGAGGCACATGGAGACGATGATGTATTCCCGAGTTCCTCCCACAAGGGAGTACGTATCGTTGGAGGGGTGTGAGCTCACCACGAAGGCCTACTCAACGCCACAAAGGCCTCACCCTATTCTCCGATGAACTTCCGCCACGAAGGCCTAGTTCACCTCTCACTATTCAACCCCTTTTAGGAGGGGATCGAATCCTTTACAAACACTTGGGGCACACACCCACAACTAAATTGGGGGCTCCCAACTCTTCTTGAATCACACAAGTCGTCTAGGGTCAAAGACCCAAGAGTAACAAGCTCACAATCTTTCCCTTCCTCGAATCCTCGTGGAGAGAGCAAACCGATGCAACCGATGCAACCGATGCAAATGGCAAGAGCACAAGTGCTCAAATCCTCCACTCTCAAATTCCAACAAAGCAACAAATGCTTATGGGGGAATAAGAGAGGAAGAACAATGGAGAAACACCAAGAACTCCAAGATCAAGATCTACAAGGTTTCCCTCACTAAGAATGAGGATGGATTGGTGGAAATGAAGATCTAGATCTCCTCTAACTTATCCCTCAAAGATATGCAAGAATCATAGGAGGGATTGGGAGAGGGGCAAGCTTTCCAAGGTCAACAATGGTGGGGGAGAGAGGATATTTCGTGCTTGGAAGACTTGGGAACCAATGGGGCAGAAGACCCCCTTAAATAGGTCCCCACAAAACTAGCCGTTTTTCTGCTTTTTCCGACCAGGCCGGAATGGCCCAGAATATTCCGGACCCCGGAATATTCCGGAGCAATCCGGATGGCAACAGAGAAATTCCCGTTGTGGTCGGAAACATCCGGAATAACCCGGATTGAAACAGAGAAAATCCCGTTGCAGTCGGAATCATCCGGACTGAATCCAGATCCCGGAATCATCCGGAATAATCCGGATGGTAACAGAGAAAACCTGTTGCAGTCGGAATCATCCGGACTGAATCCGGATCCCGGAATCATCCGGAAAATTCCGGACTGCACTTAGAAACATCATAACTTTTGCAAACGAACTCCTAACGAGGTAAATCCAATTGCATTGGAAAGATTACAGCAAGGAGTATCCAAATAAAAACATTGCCACATAACAACAAGATAACTAACAATATCAATTCTATGTGGCAATACCTCACATGTTCACATTTTGTAGGCTTGTAATGTGCACATAGCTTATTACTCCCCCATAATGTGATAATCCATTTCTTTAACAAGAGGTAAAGAAAATAAATCCAACTAAAGAAAGTTAATGGACATTAGAATTTGAATTTCTCATGAGAAAGACATACCACATAGAGAAAAGATAATATTGATATATCAACACTAAGTGGTATTCTTCATGTACACACATTTTAGGATAGTAAAGTGCCAAGAGCATATTACTCCCCCAAAATGGGATAGTCCATTACTCTCTCAAAGAGCCAACTAAAATAAGAAAGAATTGCAATGAAGGCTCAACACAAAACACACAAGTACATGGAGTGCAAACCAACAAACATAACTAGATTACTCAAGATAGGTAAGTAGTAAGCACAATATATACAAACACATGATAGAAACAAAACTAACATATGCAAGGGAGCAAGCAACTTTTAATGAATATATGATTTAGATACAAGTTACTGCAAGGAGGAACATTGGATAAGAGATATATGTAATCCACATGACTTGGCTTGTGGAAATATAAATGATGAAGATCCCTTAATTCTTCATGAGATAGCCAAGTCTCCAATTCCCTCCAACAACACATATTGATCAAGTTTGAGCTTGTTGGTCCCCAACCAAGTTGGGTCCTAAGAGGTTAGTAACAATAGGTTTGGCAACCCAAATGGTTCTTTTCTTGAAACCACTTTGAGTACCAACAAACTTGGCAAACACATTGCCCACATTATCCTTCCGAATGGAATACACATCATCAACAAGGATAGGGTTGGATAATGTACCATTAGTGCATGAAGAAGCAAGGGGTCACTTCTCACGACAAAGGTAGCAACATCGACTCTTTTCTTTCTTCTCAATAGGCTTCTCAACAAGAGGATCATTTGATTGAGTCTTCTTAGGAGGTGGCCGTTGTTCAACTCGTGGTTGAGCATGAGATTGAACAAGAGGCCGCTTCCCTAGTTGCTTCTCACTAAGAGGCTTCTTCTTCAAAGGGCAAGATCTAACATGGTGCCCTTCAATCTTGCACTTGAAGAAAATAATATTGGCCAGATCTTTTACTTGTTCTTGGCCCTTCTTCTTGTCAACCATGGACTTGTTCTTGATATTGGAGTTGAATCCAAGTCCACTCTTGTCATTTGGAAGTCTTCGCACTCTCAACATCTTGTCAAGGGTGGAACTCCCTTCATGACTCTTTTCCAAGTCTTTCTTCAAAGAAGTGACTTGGGCCTTGAGCTCTTTAATTTCCTCTACATGGTTAGAATCAACACAAGAGCTAGAGGAAGTAGATGCTTCATTGTTAGAGCAACAAGGCAAGGAAAGCAATTCATCACAAGATGTAGAAACATTATGGGAGGATGAATTACCAATACGAGCACAAGTCAATATAGCATTACTAGAAGATATTGTGCTAGTACCCACATGAGGCTCACAAGATGTTACCTTTGTAGTCATAGCCTCAAGAGCTAACTTTAGCTTGGTATGGGATGCTAGAAGATCCTCATGAGAGCTAGATAGCTTTTCATGACTTTCTTCCAATTTCCCACACTTGCTAGTCATTAACTCAAGTTGAGCCCTTAGCTCAACTTTCTCCTTCAAAATAGATACTTCACAAGATGTGGAGTTAGTAGCACAAGCATCATTAGAAATAGAAGAAGCCAACCTGGCAAGCTCATTATTCAACCTAGAGTTTTCCTTAATAAGATTAGCATTGCCACCTACCAATTCAACCTTTTCATTTCAAGCACTTTATATTTAGCATTAGTATGGTCACGTGATTTAGTGAGATAGGCTATTTGTTCATTATAGAGCTCCTCAATAGATTCAAGCTTCTCCTCAACAGTAACTCGGAGCTCATACTCTTCCTCAAGAGACATAGTGAGGGATGTCTTTTCATCGGCATCACTTCTTTCAATCTCACCTTTCTTTTCAATGATTTTAGAGCTATAAATAGCAAAAGCCAATATTTCACCCAAAGGAGTGATAGCTTTACTACCTTTAGGGATATTAAGAAGAACCAACTCACCTTTATCCATTAAAGAGACCTCATCCTCAAGCTCACCATAAAATATATCCTCGTCCTCATCATCACAAGATGTAGTGGGTTCCAAAAGTGGAGATACCTTTGAATCCCTAGCCATAAGGCACACATGAGAAATGGATAACGAAGATGAAGATTGACTTGAAGCACCAATAAGGTCCATGTCTTGTTCCACCACAATATGGGATTCCTCTACATTGTTAGCCACACAAGTACTAGAGAAAATGGAAGCATTGTTTTTTATGAAAACAAGACATAGGAAGCATATCATCATGATATTTAGTTAAACAACTATTACATGATATGCAAGGACTATCAACACTAGCATGTATGGAATTTTGAGTGCTAGAAGATATTAAGTCCAAAGATAGATCATTGCAATGGGATAGAGATGAAGTATAGTCAATAGAAAATTCACTATCCACAATGAAATTTCTATCACCACTCACCATATCATTACCTTGTGACAAATCACATGTTGGTGGAGTGGAGAAAGATGTGAACTTATCACGGCTGGAAGTGGATGGAGAACAATCATCCTCAATAATGTTGGACACATCATATATTTCTTGAAGTTTTGTCCATAGCTCATGAGCGTTCCGAAAAGGCATGATTGAATCAATAACTACATCGCTCAAAACACACAAGAGACCATTAGATACAAGAGTATCGAGATAAGAGTTTTCCTCATCCTCTAAAGATAAATCTTGAGAATCCTTTGCCATATCTACAATTCTCTTAACATACTTTGGACCCATGTCCGTAAGAAAATTAGGAATGCGAATTTTCCTAACATCATAATTTCTACCATAGAATATAAAAGCGGGATCATGCTCTATTTGTCTAAACGACATCGTACTCTCTAGGATGTAAAGCGTAATAAAGAGAGACGAGGCTCTGATACCAATTGAACGGACAACGACGTCGCCTAGAGGGGGGGTGAATAGGCGATTAAAACTTTTCCGGTTAAATCTTGCTAAATGCGGAAATAAACTAGGTGTTTAAATTAACAAGCATACAACCTAAATATTCTAGGGTCAACAAGACGCACTAACAACTTATGCTAAGCAAGACAAGTAACAAGGTGATAGCAAGATATATAACTTCAAGCGCGAAGGCTATCACAATGTAAATTGCATAAGTAAAAAGCTCGGGTATAGAAATAACCGAGGCACATGGAGACGATGATGTATTCCCGAGTTCCTCCCACAAGGGAGTACGTATCGTTGGAGGGGTGTGAGCTCACCACGAAGGCCTACTCAACGCCACAAAGGCCTCACCCTATTCTCCGATGAACTTCCGCCACGAAGGCCTAGTTCACCTCTCACTATTCAACCCCTTTTAGGAGGGGATCAAATCCTTTACAAACACTTGGGGCACACACCCACAACTAAATTGGGGGCTCCCAACTCTTCTTGAATCACCACAAGTCGTCTAGGGTCAAAGACCCAAGAGTAACAAGCTCACAATCTTTCCCTTCCTCGAATCCTCGTGGAGAGAGCAAACCGATGCAACCGATGCAAATGGCAAGAGCACAAGTGCTCAAATCCTCCACTCTCAAATTCCAACAAAGCAACAAATGCTTATGGGGGAATAAGAGAGGAAGAACAATGGAGAAACACCAAGAACTCCAAGATCAAGATCTACAAGGTTTCCCTCACTAAGAATGAGGATGGATTGGTGGAAATGAAGATCTAGATCTCCTCTAACTTATCCCTCAAAGATATGCAAGAATCATAGGAGGGATTGGGAGAGGGGCAAGCTTTCCAAGGTCAACAATGGTGGGGGAGAGAGGATATTTCGTGCTTGGAAGACTTGGGAACCAATGGGGCAGAAGACCCCCTTAAATAGGTCCCCACAAAACTATCCGTTTTTCTGCTTTTTCCGACCAGGCCGGAATGGCCCAGAATATTCCGGACCCCGGAATATTCCGGAGCAATCCGGATGGCAACAGAGAAATTCCCGTTGTGGTCGGAAACATCCGGAATAACCCGGATTGAAACAGAGAAAATCCCGTTGCAGTCGGAATCATCCGGACTGAATCCAGATCCCGGAATCATCCGGAATAATCCGGATGGTAACAGAGAAAACCCGTTGCAGTCGGAATCATCCGGACTGAATCTGGATCCCGGAATCATCCGGAAAATTCCGGACTGCACTTAGAAACATCATAACTTTTGCAAACGAACTCCTAACGAGGTAAATCCAATTGCATTGGAAAGATTACAGCAAGGAGTATCCAAATAAAAACATTGCCACATAACAACAAGATAACTAACAATATCAATTCTAGGTGGCAATACCTCACATGTTCACATTTTGTAGGCTTGTAATGTGCACATAGCTTATTACTCCCCCATAATGTGATAATCCATTTCTTTAACAAGAGGTAAAGAAAATAAATCCAACTAAAGAAAGTTAATGGACATTAGAATTTGAATTTCTCATGAGAAAGACATACCACATAGAGAAAAGATAATATTGATATATCAACACTAAGTGGTATTCTTCATGTACACACATTTTAGGATAGTAAAGTGCCAAGAGCATATTACTCCCCCAAAATGGGATAGTCCATTACTCTCTCAAAGAGCCAACTAAAATAAGAAAGAATTGCAATGAAGGCTCAACACAAAACACACAAGTACATGGAGTGCAAACCAACAAACATAACTAGATTACTCAAGATAGGTAAGTAGTAAGCACAATATATACAAACACATGATAGAAACAAAACTAACATATGCAAGGGAGCAAGCAACTTTTAATGAATATATGATTTAGATACAAGTTACTGCAAGGAGGAACATTGGATAAGAGATATATGTAATCCACATGACTTGGCTTGTGGAAATATAAATGATGAAGATCCCTTAATTCTTCATGAGATAGCCAAGTCTCCAATTCCCTCCAACAACACCTATTGATCAAGTTTGAGCTTGTTGGTCCCCAACCAAGTTGGGTCCTAAGAGGTTAGTAACAATAGGTTTGGCAACCCAAATGGTTCTTTTCTTGAAACCACTTTGAGTACCAACAAACTTGGCAAACACATTGCCCACATTATCCTTCCGAATGGAATACACATCATCAACAAGGATAGGGTTGGATAATGTACCATTAGTGCATGAAGAAGCAAGGTGTCACTTCTCACGACAAAGGTAGCAACATCGACTCTTTTCTTTCTTCTCAATAGGCTTCTCAACAAGAGGATCATTTGATTGAGTCTTCTTAGGAGGTGGCCGTTGTTCAACTCGTGGTTGAGCATGAGATTGAACAAGAGGCCGCTTCCCTAGTTGCTTCTCACTAAGAGGCTTCTTCTTCAAAGGGCAAGATCTAACATGGTGCCCTTCAATCTTGCACTTGAAGCAAATAATATTGGCCGGATCTTTTACTTGTTCTTGGCCCTTCTTCTTGTCAACCATGGACTTGTTCTTGATATTGGAGTTGAATCCAAGTCCACTCTTGTCATTTGGAAGTCTTCACACTCTCAACATCTTGTCAAGGGTGGAACTCCCTTCATGACTCTTTTCCAAGTCTTTCTTCAAAGAAGTGACTTGGGACTTGAGCTCTTTAATTTCCTCTACATGGTTAGAATCAACACAAGAGCTAGAGGAAGTAGATGCTTAATTGTTAGAGCAACAAGGCAGGGAAAGCAATTCATCACAAGATGTAGAAACATTATGGGAGGATGAATTACCAATACGAGCACAAGTCAATATAGCATTACTAGAAGATATTGTGCTAGTACCCACATGAGGCTCACAATATGTTACCTTTGTAGTCATAGCCTCAAGAGCTAACTTTAGCTTGGTATGGGATGCTAGAAGATCCTCATGAGAGCTAGATAGCTTTTCATGACTTTGTTCCAATTTCCCACACTTGCTAGTCATTAACTCAAGTTGAGCCCTTAGCTCAACATTCTCCTTCAAAATAGATACTTCACAAGATGTGGAGTTAGTAGCACAAGCATCATTAGAAATAGAAGAAGCCAACCTAGCAAGATCATTATTCAACCTAGAGTTTTCCTTAATAAGATTAGCATTGCCACCTACCAATTCAACCTTTTCATTTCAAGCACTTTATATTTAGCATTAGTATGGTCACGTGATTTAGTGAGATAGGCTATTTGTTCATTATAGAGCTCCTCAATAGATTCAAGCTTCTCCTCAACAGTAACTCGGAGCTCATACTCTTCCTCAAGAGACATAGTGAGGGATGTCTTTTCATCGGCATCACTTCTTTCAATCTCATGTTTCTTTTCAATGCTTTTAGAGCTATAAATAGAAAAAGGCAATATGTCACCCAAAGGAGTGATATCTTTACTACCTTTAGGGAGATTAAGAAGAACCAACTCACCCTTCTCCATTGAAGAGACCTCATCCTCAAGCTCACCATAAAATATATCCTCATCCTCATCATCACAAGATGTAGTGGGTTCCAAAGGTGGAGATACCTTTGAATCCCTAGCCATAAGGCACACATGAGAAATGGATAACGAAGATGAAGATTGAATTGAAGCACCAATAAAGTCCATGTCTTGTTCCACCACAATATGGGATTCCTCTACATTGTTAGCCACACAAGTACTAGAGAAAATGGAAGCATTGTTTTTATGAAAACAAGACATAGGAAGCATATCATCATGATATTTAGTTAAAAAACTATTACATGATATGCAAGGACTATCAACACTAGAATGTATGGAATTTTGAGTGCTAGAAGATATTAAGTCCAAAGATAGATCATTGCAATGGGATAGAGATGAAGTATAGTCAATAGAAAATTCACTATCCACAATGCAATTTCTATCACCACTCACCATATCATTACCTTGTGACAAATCACATGTTGGTGGAGTGGAGAAAGATGTGAACTTATCACGGCCGGAAGTGGATGGAGAACAATCATCCTCAATAATGTTGGACACATCATATATATCTTGAAGTTTTGTCCATAGCTCATGAGCGTTTCGAAAAGGCATGATTGAATCAATAACTACATCGCTCAAAACACACAAGAGACCATTAGATACAAGAGTATCGAGATAAGAGTTTTCCTCATCCTATAAAGATAAATCTTGA
Organism: Alopecurus myosuroides; assembly: GCA_028641055.1. NCBI lineage: Eukaryota > Viridiplantae > Streptophyta > Magnoliopsida > Poales > Poaceae > Alopecurus > Alopecurus myosuroides. The sequence goes on from CM054058.1 coordinate 247,561,710, forward strand.
GAATCCTTTGGAGGAGGAAAATCCATATCTACAATTCTCTTAACATACTTTGGACCCAAGTCCGTAAGAAAATTAAGAATGCGAATTTTCCAAACATCATAATTTCTACCGTAGAATATAAAAGCGGGATCATGCTCTATTTCTCTAAACGACATCGTACTCTCTAGGATGTAAAGCCTAATAAAGAGAGACGAGGCTCTGATACGAATTGAACGTACAACGACGTCGCCTAGAGGGGGGGGGGTGAATAGGCGATTAAAACTTTTCCGGTTAAAGCTTGCTAAATGCGGAAATAAACTAGAGTGTTTAAATTAACAAGCATACAACCTAAATATTCTAGGGTCAACAAGACGCACTAACAACTTATGCTAAGCAAGACAAGTAACAAGGTGATAGCAAGATATATAGCTTCAAGCGCGAAGGCTATCACAATGTAAATTGCATAATTAAAAAGCTCGGGTATAGAAATAACCGAGGCACACAGAGACGATGATGTATTCCCGAGTTCCTCCCACAAGGGGAGTACGTCTTGTTGGAGGGGTGTGATCTCACCACGAAGGCCTACTCAACGACACAAAGGCCTGACCTTATTCTACGATGAACTTCCGCCACGAAGGCCTAGTTCACCTCTCACTATTGAACCCCTTTTAGGCGGGGATCGGATCCTTTACAAACACTTGGGGCACACACCCACAACTAAATTGGGGGCTCCCAACTCTTCTTGAATCACCACAAGTCGTCTAGGGTCAAAGACCCAAGAGTAACAAGCTCACAATCTTTCACTTCCATGAATCCTCGTGGAGAGAGCAAACCGATGCAAATGGCAAGAGCACAAGTGCTCAAACCCTCCACTCTCAAATTCCAACAAAGCAACAATTGCTTATGGGGGAATAAGAGAGGAAGAACAATGGAGAAACACCAAGAACTCCAAGATCAAGATCTACTAGGTTTCCCGCACTAAGAAGGAGGATGGATTGGTGGAAATGTAGATCTAGATCTCCTCTAACTTCTCCCTCAAAGATATTCAAGAATCATAGGAGGGATTTGGAGAGGGGAAAGCTTTCCAAGGTCAACAATGGTGGGGGAGAGAGGATATTTCGTGCTTGGAAGACTTGGGAACCAATGGGGAAGAAGACCCCCTTAAATAGGTCTCTAGCCGATTTTCTGCTTTTTCCGACCAGGCCGAAATGGCCCGGAATATTCCGGACCCCGGAATATTCCGGATCAATCCGGATGGCAACAGAGAAATTCCCGTTGTGGTCAGAAACATCCGGAATAATCCGGATTGCAACAGAGAAAATCCCGTTGCAGTCGGAATCATCCGGACTGAATCCGGATCCCGGAATCATCCGGAATAATCCGGATAGTAACAGAGAAAAACCCGTTGCAGTCGGAATCATCCGGACTGAATCCGGATCCCGGAATCATCCAGAAAATTCCGGACTGCACTTAGAAACTTCATAACTTTTGCAAACGAACTCCTGACGAGGTAAATCCAATTGCATTGGAAAGATAACAGCAAGGAGTATCCAAATAAAAACATTGCCACATAAGAACAAGATAACTAAAAATATCAATTCTAGGTGGCAATACCTCACATGTTAACATTTTGTAGGCTTGTAATATGCACATAGCTTATTACTCCCCCATAATGTGATAATCCATTTTTTTAACAAGAGGTAAAGAAAATAAATCCAACTAGAGAAATTTAATGGACATTAGAATTTGAATTTCTCATGAGAAAGACATACCACATAGAGACAAGATAATATTGATATATCAACACTAAGTGGTATTCTTCATGTACACACAATTTAGGATAGTAAAGTGCCAAGAGCATATTACTCCCCCAAAATGGGATAGTCCATTACTCTCTCAAAGAGCCAACTAAAATAAGAAAGAATTGCAATGAAGGCTCAACACAAAACACACAAGTACATGGAGTGCAAACCAACAAACATAACTAGATTACTCAAGATAGGTAAGTAGTAAGCACAACATATACAAACACATGATAGAAACAAAACTAACATATGCAAGGGAGCAAGCAACTTTCAATGAATATATGATTTATATACAAGTTACCGCAAGGAGGAACATTGGATAAGAGATATATATAATCCACATGACTTGTCTTGTGGAAATATAAATGATGAAGATCCCTTAATTCTTCATGAGATAGCCAAGTCTCCAATTCCCTCCAACAACACCTATTGATCAAGTTTGAGATTGTTGGTCCCCAACCAAGTTGGGTCCTAAGAGGTTAGTAAAAATAGGTTTGGCAACCCAAATGGTTCTTTTCTTGACACCACTTTGAGTACCAACAAACTTGGCAAACACATTGCCCACATTATCCTTCCTAATGGAATACACATCATCAACAAGGATAGGGTTGGATAATGTACCATTAGTGCATGAAGAAGCAAGGTGTCCCTTCTCACGACAAAGGTAGCAACATCGACTCTTTTCTTTCTTCTCAATAGGCTTCTCAACAAGAGTATCATTGGATTGAGTCTTCTTAGGAGGTGGCCGTTGTTCAACTCGTGGTTGAGGATGAGATTGAACAAGAGGCCGCTTCCCTAGTTGCTTCTCACTAAGAGGCTTCTTCTTCAAAGGGCAAGATCTAACATGGTGCCCTTCAATCTTGCACTTGAAGCAAATAATCTTGGCCGGATCTTTTACTTGTTCTTGGCCCTTCTTCTTGTCAACCATGGACTTGTTCTTGATATTGGAGTTGAATCCAAGTCCACTCTTGTCATTTGGAAGTCTTCGCACTCTCAACATCTTTTCAAGGGTGGAACTCCCTTCATGACTATTTTCCAAGTCTTTCTTCAAAGAAGTGACTTGGGCCTTGAGCTCTTTAATTTCCTCTACATGGTTAGAATCAACACAAGAGATAGAGGAAGTAGATGCTTCATTGTTAGAGCAACAAGGCAAGGAAAGCAATTCATCACAAGATGTAGAAACATTATGGGAGGATGAATTACCAATACGAGCACAAGTCAATATAGCATTACTATAAGATATTGTGCTAGTACCCACATGAGGCTCACAAGATGTTACCTTTGTAGTCATAGCCTGAAGAGCTAACTTTAGCTTGGTATGGGATGCTAGAAGATCCTCATGAGAGCTAGATAGATTTTCATGACTTTCTTCCAATTTCCCACACTTGCTAGTCATTAACTCAAGTTGAGCCCTTAGCTCAACATTCTCCTTCAAAATAGATACTTCACAAGATGTGGAGTTAGTAGCACAAGCATCATTATAAATAGAAGAAGACAACTTGGCAAGCTCATTATTCAACCTAGAGTTTCCCTTAATAAGATTAGCATTGCCACCTACCAATTCAATCTTTTCATTTTAAGCACTTTATATTTAGCATTAGTATGGTCACGTGCTTTAGTGAGATAGGCTATTTGTTCATTATAGAGCTCCTCAATAGATTCAAGCTTCTCCTCAAGAGTAACTCGGAGCTCATACTCTTCCTCAAGAGACATAGTGATGGATGTCTTTTCATCGGCATCACTTTTTTCAATCTCACCTTTCTTTTCAATGATTTTAGAGCTATAAATAGCAAAAGCCAATATTTCACCCAAAGGAGTGATAGCTTTACTACCTTTAGGGAGATTAAGAAGAACCAACTCACCCTTCTCCATTAAAGAGACCTCACCCTCAAGCTCACCATAAAATATATCCTCATCCTCATCATCACAAGATGTAGTGGGTGCCAAAGGTGGAGATACCTTTGAATCCCTAGCCATAAGGCACACATGAGAAATGGATAACAAATATGAAGATTGACTTGAAGCACCAATAAGGTCCATGTCTTGTTCCACCACAATATGGGATTCCTCTACATTGTTAGCCACACAAGTACTAGAGAAAATGGAAGCATTGTTTTTATGAAAACAAGACATAGGAAGCATATCATCATGATATTTAGTTAAACAACTATTACATGATATGCAAGGACTATCAACACTAGCATGTATGGAATTTTGAGTGCTAGAAGATATTAAGTCCAAAGATAGATCATTGCAATGGGATAGAGATGAAGTATAGTCAATAGAAAATTCACTATCCACAATGAAATTTCTATTACCACACACCATATCATTACCTTGTGACAAATCAAATTTTGGTGGAGTGGAGAAAGACATGAACTTATCACGGCCGGAAGTGGATGGAGAACAATCATCCTCAATAATGTTGGACACATCATATATATCTTGAAGTTTTGTCCATAGCTCATGAGCGTTCCGAAAAGGCATGATTGAATCAATATTCCAGAGCAATCCGGATGGCAACAGAGAAATTCCCGTTGTGGTCGGAATCATCCGGAATAATCCGGATTGCAACAGAGAAAATCCCGTTGCAGCCGGAATCATCCGGAAAATTCCGGATTGCAACAGTGAGACTAAAAACCGATACGAGAAATGCTATAACTATTGCATATGAACTCCGAACGAGGTAAATCCAATTGCAATGGAAAGATAACAGCAAGGAGTATCCAAATAAAAACATTGCCACATAAGAACAAGATAACTAACAATATCAATTCTAGGTGGCAATACCTCACATGTTCACATTTTGTAGGCTTGTAATATGCACATAGCTTATTACTCCCCCATAATGTGATAAATTGATACCTCAAAGTATGGAGAAGTTACCAAACATGGATGGTGTGGGAACATTCTCAAAGACGAACGGAATATTTTCACCACCAAAAACGCAACAAGTTTTTCTTACGAAATCCGTTTTCGAGAAACCAAGGCTTGTCATGAAGATCACGACAAGCACTAAAACCCAAAGGAGACAAAAGCCAAATAAGAACCAAGAAAGATGATATGCAAAGTATGCAAAGGTTTGATCTCTCCATAACTATTCGATCAAGTTACTCACTTGAGAGCCCCTCTTGATAGTACGACTATCTATCCTATAACTCGGTAACCTAAAGTCACGAGACCGGTAAAATAGAAAACCTATCAAGATTATACCTTTGCCTTGAGCATTCCACTTGAGCTAGATGATGAAGATCTTGACTCTCTGAAGTTGGATCTTCTTTCTTGATTGCGCTTGCTAGCACAAGCTCCGCTTGATGAAGACTTGCAAGTTGCTCCCCCATACACAATTATGGGAGAGACTAGCTCCCCCATACACCATTATGGGAGAGACTCTTCTTGGCAAATCTTCACAAGGCCATAATATCCAAAAGGGTTGAAAGCATCAAGCATAGGATATCTTCTATATGCTTCAACTGAGCTTCCACGTCAAGCAATATGACGAACACCGCTTGACGACGACATAGACCATAGGCTATATGAAATCTTCCTTTTGGTTCATGCCCATGGAAAGATACCTAACCACACATAGAGATGCGACACACATATATCATGGGTTAGTTCACAAAGCTATATTGACAATTGCTTACCATACCATGAGATACACAATCCCACTTGGTATATCTTGTAGCTTTGTGTGTTAATCACTTGCTTGATCAACCTTGTATCTTTGCTTCTCACTTAAAATGATGATGTCTTGAAGATGATAATGAATGATCATCTAATCCTTTTCTTCAAGACACACTAGCAATAGGCTCAACTCAAACCATGACCATTCTTCATATAAATCCATGAATATAACAATGGCCATCAAGGAAGCTAATAGAGTTCAACACATGAACTCCATTATTTCCTATGGACAAGATCTACAAGGATAACTCAATGCAAACATTAGTCCATAAGGATTGTCATTAATTACCAAAACCACATATGGGGGAACCATGCGCTTTCACCCTCACAGATCAGCCACTCCTCAGAAATGCTAGACACCGGAAATCCACCATCATTTGTGTGTGGTCCTAATATTGGTATATGAGGCAATACACGACTTTGTTGTGTGGCACCTTCTTTGAAAACATGTACATATATATATAAACGTGCACCATGAAGTTTTTCACGACTTTGGGGGTGGGGGTGTGTGGTCGGGCTATCAAAGCAGAGATAGGGCATATTACGAACAATTGGGATCAATTTTGTGTTTCCATGTTCCTTCGACATAAATTAAGACATGCAAATGGAACTTGCAATGACCTACCCCCTTTTGAAGTCGGTTATAGGGTCTAGGTATGTACACAGGTCTCTAATCGATGTGGCTTGAAACCCTGCATAGAGTGTCCAACCCTCACACATTTTCTTGTGTCCTAGTATTGGTACATATAAGAGATGGTGTGGGAGTACTATATGAGGCAATGCACAACATCAATGCGACACACCTAGTTCCCGACGTCGGGGAGGGGTTGAATCGAAGCAACTGTCCTTGGGATGTAAAAGACCTTTTGGGTTTTTATGGACTTTCAATGCTCCTATGACATAATATGACACTTTCTTTCAAAAAACAAATCCTTGTGTGGTCACAGAACCGGCTAAAATTTGTTTCAAATCTATTGGAGTGTCCAATAAAAATTGGACCCCCAGAGGGAGCCGAACCGTGGCACAACCCCAAATCTGACCCTTCTCCGGACGGGGTATTTCTTAGCATATATCTACGGATTTGCACACTAAAGTTAAGAAATAAACGTTTTCATAAACATGTACATGGTTACATTTCGCCCCCACTTTCTGTACTTGGGACAGTTAACATTTGTCCCCCACGTTCTGTACTTTTCCACGGTTCCACCGCGCTTTCCTCCACACTGTTTGCTTTCTTTCTACAGCATGCGGTTCTTGTGCTATCTCCCCTTTCCGTCGCCATGGCTGACAGAGTAGAAACCATTACGCATCGTCTTCTCGTTACCGCCCATGACGCGCCAGAGATTCAGGTCGTGTACACCGAAGACGTGGATGAAGTAGCCCGTAGCCTCCAGAAGTACAAGGGATGGCTTGCCGGCGATAAGGACAAGTTCATGGGTCTTGACTTCGAGTACACCGCCAACGAGAAAGACATCATCGTCTTCCAACTGGCGATGCGCAACGATGTTCTGATATTTCATTTGGAAAGGTATTTTTTCCACTCCAAACCGGCCTATATATAGGATTTTGTTCCATCAAAGGAAATGCAAAATGAGGTTGGATTGAGCCCTAAATTAGCTATATATAGGAAGAAGTGTACACATTGTTACATATATAGTGCATTAATTTACAAGTTCGATCAATCCTACAACTTCATACTAGTGCATTTACACCTTCGATTTGACTCTCTCAATCCTACAACTTCATACTAGTGCATTGAAAAGTTAAATTTGAATCTCAATGTGATCCCGATCACTTTATCTATTGATCACTCCAACTCTGTGAAGGATTGCCCGCAGCTGATTGATTTCCTTACTACCGATGATATAACTTTTGCTAGCATTGACATCCGGGGTGATAGGAGAGTGATGTATACTAGAGATGGAGAACTTCAATTCCACCACAGTTCCATGTGGATATCCAAGAGTTGTTACAGATCGACAAGAAAAGGACTGCAATGGTTGACCTTGCTGCAGCACTAATCCATGCCAAGTATAAAGACATGAAAAGGGATTTCCCAGGTTGGCGCACAAATTATGGGAGATGAAGCCACTTGACATGGTTAACCTCGAGTACGCAGCTAGAGATGCTTATGTCGCGTACGAGTTGTACCGCGGGATCAGGGTAGTGAATCAAGGGCAACGTCACCTCAAACCATCACGGACGGAAATTCTGTGCACTAGTTTCCATACAGAAACCAGGGAGCGGCAAGCTCTCAACCGTGGAACAAGCGCTGGAGGTGGGATGAGGTGTGATAACTTCGTGAGAGTCATGACGCAGCATAATCTTAGCTAGTTTTCAATGTTTTTAGTTAAGTTTCAACATATATATGGCTATATTTGTGTGATCAAGTTTGTGTGTTAGCACTATGATCCTCTTGTGTTATCGTACATTACAGTTTAGTAGCACTTTCATTTTTTCGTCCAGTTTATGTATATCTGGTGAGCTTTCAGGCTTACTATATTAAAAAAAAATGAAATCTTCTTGGATTCCATCGAGGAGAGGGCCACATGGCAGTGGCAGCATTATAGTAAATTGGGGCTACGCCATCGATTGCTTGTAGCGCTCTATCCTGTCACGGAAAAAATTGGGGTTGTGCCATTGAGAACACGTCGCAGAGCATCAGAGCCCGTCCTGTTAAATTAAACATGCAAACCAAAATGTCCAAAGCACACCACCGAACGCCACTTTACCTATTTCTCCACATATCCATCCGGTCAAACAAGTCCCCAGTACAAGCTCAGAAAAAACCCAAAAGCAGAGTAGCAGAGGAGCATAGAGGATTTCCATCACTGTCACCGACGACAAGGGAGAATAAGCAAGGGAGACGGGCCATCCCCTTTGCAAGTATTCGTTGTCGACGAGCGGATTTTCTCCGGCACCCTTCGACGAGCCAAAAACCCTAGGGTTTTTTCCCCGCTGGTACTAGAACGTCCGACTCAAAGGTCAGTCCATCCGAACACATACTTCGATAGCAAATTCCTGCATTATCTAATAGTCTTCTTCCATTTACAATTTGAAAGAGCATTTCCACCCTTATGTTTTTATGTTTTTTGACAACACAATGAGGGCTATAACGTGTACTAAGTGCTATAGGGATTCTATGCTTAATCACTATATTTATATCTCATATGATCCGTTGCAAAACCCTATTGGTTACATCTTGAAGAATCTGTCTGCTTGTGGGGTTTCTGCCTAGAGCGGTACTACTGGACCTTGTCCGGTACTACCGGGTTTTCCAGGAAGTTGTACTAGATACAGATGTCTATGCTGCATCGTGAAGCGGTACTACCGGAGTGGCTTGGTAGTACCGACAATGCGGTACTACCGGATCCGCTCGGTACTACCGCATTTTCCAGAAAGGCGGACTGGCTCCAGCTGCTGAACAAGTGCCATATCGTGGTACTCCCGGGCTGACTCGACAGTACCGGTATCATGGTACTACAACTGCCATGGGGTACTACTGGGTGATCCAGAAAAAGAGCACTGATGTCTTCTAAGATATCAAGTCCAAGACGTAGTACTATCACCCCGTGTGGTAGTACCGGTTGTGGTTTTTCTCTGTAGATCGTTGCGTTGACGTGCTCGAATATTTGTTCGGCCAGTACAACCGGACGCAGTCCAGTATTACTGGGTTAGGTAGTAAATGCCCAAACGATAAAATTTGGAGAGAGGAGTATAAATAGCCCATCCCCTTCTTCTCCAAGAGAGAGCTCATCCAACATTCAAGTCTCCATTAATTGAGATCACCAAAAGCTAGATTTCTCCCAATCCCTCCACCCAAACTCATTGATCTTTAGAGGATTGAACGAGAAGGCCCCGATCTACATATTCACCAAGTCGTTCTACATTTCCCCCTCATTTACTTGAGGGATTATTGTCTAGGGTTTCCTTGTGGAAAATCTAGACTCCATTGTTGCTCACTTGTTGATTATAGCAAGATTGTTGGTGTTATTGGGAGCCCCCAATTCGGTTGTGGGTGTGTGCCTCAAGCTCATTGTAAAGGCACCAATTTCCACCTTGAAGGGAATCAATAGTGGAAGGTGAACTAGGCCTTTTTGGCGAAGTTCATCGGAGAATAGGGTGAGGCCTTTGTGGCGTTGAGTAGGCCTTCGTGGCGATACTCGCACATCTCCAACGAGACGTACTCCCCTCAAAAGGAGGAACTCGGGAATACATCCTTGTCTCCGTGTGCTTCCTCTATCGGTTACTTCTATCCTTTACCTTTACTTTGTGTTTGTTTCTTGCTTAGTGTTGCTCTTGTCATATAGGTAAATTCACCTTAGTTGCATATCTAGAGAATTTACCTTTGTGTCAAGCCTAAATCGAAAAGTATTAAAATTTGGAAGTAGCACCTATTCCCCCCTCTAGGCGCCCATACTATCCGTTCAATTGTATTAGAGCCTCGGCTCTTTATTGGGCTTAACCGTCTAAGAGTATAATATGGCCATTAAAGGGGAAACCACCGAGTCTGCGGCTTCGGCCACCATGAATGATCTTAAGGAAATGAAAGCTTCCTTCACATCATCCATGTATGCAAAAATGACGGAGTTGCATGATTTGATGATGCAACTCTTGAAAGCTAAGGACCCGGCAACCGCATCTTCGGTTCCTCCGGAATTAATTCTGGATGATAAGAATGATGAGGATGAGGGTGAAGAATCTAAAAGTGAAGCTCCATACTCTAAGAAAACTTCATATTCTAAGGGAAAGGATGAAAAGAAAGATTACCATAATGTCCCCGGATCGTACTCTCTTGATCCACCTATCCCACATTCTCATATAAACACTAGAGGAGACCCTCCTAAAATTAATACACATTCTTTTGGTTAATGGCAATATCTCATGAACACTCACTTGAACTATTCTTGCATTGAGCTATGGAGAGTCATTGAAGATGGATACAATCCCCAATGATCCCAAGAATTTGACAATAAGAGAAGTGGTTGATTACCAACTTAACTTCACTGTGTTTCACATGATTCAACAAGCCGTGGGTGAGAATATCATGCCGCACATTCAACAATTCTCCACCGCCAAGGAAACATGGAATTCTCTTATCTCCATGTTTGAGGGCAATGAAAGCCGGAAGAGAAATATGTTTGATGCCTTGAGGAATGAATCCAAAGGGTTCTGTATGCTTGATGGCGAAAGACATGAGGACATGTACCAAAGACTCAAGACTCTTGCTACCACATTTAGTGGTCTCCGTACCACTCATGTCGATGATTCTTGGATCAATAGGAAGTATGTGAGTGACCTCATGCCATTTGATCCCCTGGACTTGAAGAGCCTTCAAGGAAGACACAACTACCATATCATGAATTCAAGTGAGGTGATGCAAGATATGGCATCCTTTCAAGTTCAAACAAAGATTTCTCAAGACACTCGTGCTCGTGCTATTTAAATGCACAAAGGGACCTCTGTTGCTTTGAAGGCAAAGGTTGTGACCAAGATGGTGGATAAACAAGAAGAGGTTGAATTAAGGGGAGACTTGGGTCCTCTAAATGCTCAGGAGTATGATCCCTTGCTTAAGGACTTCATTGCTCTTGCCTTGAAAAAGTTTTGGAACAACCCTCACAAGGCCAAGGAATGTGTTGAGGAGAAGACCAAGTCAAGATATGGCAAGGAAGGGACTCAAAAAGTGAGGGATTGTTTCAATTGTCAAGAGAATTTGACGGTGGGATAAACGCCAAGGAAGGCTTCGCAGACGGCAGCATGAGTTGAAAGCATGGCTACCGCATTGGCGGGAAGATGGTGTGGCTGGAGGCCGAAATGCCACAGGAAATCTTGCATGAACTTGGAGATAGGAAGTCCGAAGCCCCGCTTGAAATGACTTAGGAACACGACGTACTCACCGGGTTCAGGAGTGGGAACAAGATCCTTCCCGGGAGGGCAGCAGATGACGCCGGGAGGGACTCGCCGCGTGTTGACGAGCCACTGGCAGTCCGACGCTTTCACGTCGGAGCCCTCCCAGCCTACGCGCGGCGGCGCCACCTCCTCCTCGTGCAGATCTCCGACGGTGTTCTCAATCTCCATGGTGGTTCCTTCGGTGGAGGAGCGGAGGCGTCGAGGACGAGGAAGATGGCAAAGGCGGAGGCGCACAGAGGTGATCTCTCTCGCTATCTGCGCGTGGAACGGCGGTGGAAGGCGAGCTCGCGGTGGCGCTGGTTTCCGCTGCGGAGGCGAAGGCGAGCAGAAGGCGAGAAGGGGGAAAGTGCGAGGAAAGAAGAACAGAGGGCGGCGCGGGGGTATTTAACCCGCCTCGATGTGTAGTTATTATTGGGATTAATCGTGGGCAAGATCGTGCGGAGTGGGAGTTAACGTGCCTGTTAGAAATGCACACAGCGTGAAATGCGCGCGTAACGGGCGCAGTTAATCCCACGACGCGCGTCGTGGGCTCTCGAGTACATGTGTGAGGTGACGCAACGGCCTGTGGGCCTTGGGCGCAGTGATGGGCGTGTGCCGCGCAGTAACGCCAGAACCAAGGCGTCGGGGGTACGACTGCGTGACACGTGTGCCACCTGGACACGATAAGGTGGAACTGCCCTGAGCGGCAAAGTATTGAAATTTTCACTAAGTGTTGCGTTCTCGGTGGAACTCAGCATCGCGTGGTCTACTCGGTGCCGAGAAGAAAAATTCTGAAGGCCATAATAAGAAAAGTTCAAGTAAAGGTTATGGGCGTCCGAGTTGAGGAGCAACTCGGCTATGTATCACCACGAAGGCAGTTTGGTTAAAGCTGGCAGGGCCCAACGCCCAAATTCGCCGGACTCTACCAGCTTTGGGGACTAATGTCCAAGGGCTACCCCCGAGTAGGGGTAAGACTGATGGTAAAACAGTGATCCATGTACGGTTTGCCGGGTAGGCAGCTACCCGGGTATCCGGTATCCGATAGACGCTACTCGGTGATAAGTACTGAAGGCCAAGAGAAGATAACAAGTGATATTCTGGATCAACCGAGTAGACCTTGGGTGATCCCAGTAGATGGGAAGCTATCCCACTCGGGCAACATCTTCTCTCTCGGTCTCACCTTTGCGTCTTGTGTTATTGAAAAGGGCTCTCTCTCAAATTCTCTTGAGGAATAACATGAGCTTCGAATATATCTTAAGGAGAAATTTGAGACTACCGAGGAGGAAAATAATGAGTTAATGTTCAAACTCACTAAAGAGCGTGACCACGCAATTGCTAAATATAAAATGGCTACAAATAAAAAGGATTAGTTTGGGGCTGGTCATGAAAAACAAACTGAGGATCTAGAGAAGCTCACCAAGGCTCACAAGGCCTTGGAGGGTGAACACTCTACCCTCAACAAGTCACGTGAACAACTTCAAACTCAACTAGATCAAATCAATGTGCCTAGTACTTCTAATTCTTCTTGTGATCATGCAAATGTTATTGAGGAGAATGCTAGGTTAAAGGAAGAGCTGGCAAGAATCAAGGGCCTAGTATTGAGAAGTTGTGGCTCCAAGGATACAAGTGGCTCCAACGCCACAAAATGGCAAGCAAGGTCTTGGCTATGTTGCCAAGAGAAAGAATAAGAACAAGAAGATCAAGAAGAAGGCCAAACCCGCACAAGTAATGAATGTTGGTGCGAGTGGTATTGTCATTAGGGACGAGACCTCTCATAGAAACTCCACGTGAACTAATAATACTCACCTTTTCTTATTTTTTTTATTCTTATGGTGTTGTGAAAGCTAAATATGTTGGTCATATTGAGGGTTTCATTGATTAAACTATTTGGTTTCCAAATACCCTTGTTGCTAACATGAGAGGACCCTCCTCGGGTCCTAACTCAAGTCAATGATTTCTTGTAGGATTATGCTTCGGGTGGGTCAAAATGGGTACTTGATAGTGGATGTACAAGTCATATGACCGGAAACATGACACTCATGACGGAGTTGAGACCAAATATAAATCAAGCAACCGTCACTTATGGATGTAAATCAAAATCTAAGGTAACGGGTTTCGTCAAGGTGGTTGTTGCTCCTAACATCACTCCTGTGAATGTCATGCTTGTCGAGTCCCTTGGTTTCAATTTACTTTCTATTCGTGCTTTAGGTAAGATGGGATTTTCCGTCTTCTTTGAACCTGACATCGTGGTCCTCTTGTGGAGCAAGACTCTCAATTTTGCTTATGTTGGGCATGTCAAAAATGAGTTGTATGTGGTAGACTTTTTGGAGTCAACCAACACTCAAGCGATGTGTATCTTCGGTAAGGCCGACGTAGGGGTGGTTGTGGCATCGCCGCTTGTCCCATGACAACATGAGAACTTTTCAAAGTCTTCACAAGGGTGGCCACATCCTCGGACTAAAAAAAATGTTTCCTTTGCCAAAGATCGTGTGTGTTGGGTTTGTGTTGAAGGAAAGATGCATGATTCTTTGCATCCCAGCAAGACTATTATCTCGTCAAAGAGGATTATTGAACTTATCCACGTGGATCTCTTTGGTGACGTGCCCGAGGCAAGTCTTGGAGGAAATAAGTACTCCTTGGTGATTGTATATGACTACCAAAGATACACATGGGTTTATTTCTTCAAGTCAAAGAGTGAGACCCAACAAGATGTCATCGACTTCTCCAATCAAGTTCAACGTCAACACACTGCTCCTATCATGGCCATTAGGAGTGATAATGGCTCCAAGTTCAAGAACTACACCCTTAATGAGTTCCTTAGTGAAGAGGGTATTCTTCATCAATATTCCGCTGCATATACCCCTCAACAAAATGGTGTAGCCAAAAGGAAGAACCAGACCCTCATGGATATGGCTAGGACCATGTTGACGGAGTATAAGTCTCCTCAATATCTTTGGGCCGAAGCCATATCTACGGCGTGTCACTCATCAAACCAGCTTTACATCCACAAGATCTTAATGAAGACTCCACATGAGATTATCACCGGCAACAAACCAAATATCTCCTACTTCTGTGTCTTCAGTTGTAAGTGTTTCTATTTAGTAAAATGAGTTTGTTTGTCTAAATTTCAATCTAAAACTCTTGAGGGTACATTTGTTGGTTACGGTGCCGAATCCCACACTTATAGAGACTTTGACTAGACCTCACGGATTGTAATTGAATCTAGTAATGTGGTTTTCAAAGAAAAGGATGGATCCTAAGTGGCGCAATTTCATGTTTCTGATGTAGATGTTGAAATGACTCAAGAAGCCATAGGAAGAATGGGTGTGGGATTTTTCCTCCCTATTATGGACACCTTGTGGTGGACCGAGAAGAACTATGATCTACTCAAGTGAATCCCTCGTCTACATTTGAAGAATATGCCAATGGAGCAAGTGGTGCACCAACCCAAGAACAAGTTCAAGACCCTCCTCTTGTTGATCGGGTTGCTATGCAAGAACCAAGTTCTCCTATCATTCAAGCTAGCCAAGATCAAGGCCAAGATAAACCTTCTACTTCTCATGTTGAAGCAAGACATAATGATGATCAAGGCCAATATTTCGGTCACAACGGGGACCCAAATGATCAAGATGATCAAGTGATCCCTCCTTGCAACAATCAGGCGATCGAAGCCCGTCGTCAAGCAGGGATTACAAGAGCTTTGAAGAATATTGACTATTCCGATGATAAAGTGTTGGGTGATCTTAGAGGCAATAGAACCACAAGATCTCAATTGGCAAGATTTAGTGAGCATCAAGCTCACATATCCATGGTGGAACCAAAGAAAGTGTTTGAGGCTCTTGAGGATTCAGATTGGGTGGAAGCTATGCATGAAGAACTTAATAACTTTGAGCGCAACAAAGTGTGGAAGCTAGTTGACAAGCCCAAAGATTGACATAATGTTATTGGCACCAAGTGGATATTCAAGAAAAAGCAAGATGAGCATGGCATTATCATAAGTAACAAGGCAAGATTTGTGGCTCCAGGGTTCTCTCAAGTGGAAGGCACTGACTTTGATGAAGCCTATGCTCCCGTGGCTCGCCTTGAGTCCATCTGTATCCTCCTTTCATATGCATCTCCGCATAACTTTAAATTGCAACAAATGGATGTCAAAAGTGCTTTTCTAAATGGTCCATTGAAAGAGTTGATAGATGTTAAGGAACCACCAGGTTTTGAGGACCCCAACTTCCCTAACCGTGTCTTCAAGCTCGATAAGGCGCTGGAATTAAACAAGCATCACGTGCGTGGTATGAGCACCTTAGAGTGTTGTTGCAAGACCATGGATTTGAAGTTGGGAAAATCGATCCCACCGTGTTCACAAAAGGGTTAAGGGGGAGCTTTTCATATGCGAACTATATGTGGATGATTCTATCTTTGTCTCAAGTAATCAAGCTTTCAATGATGAACTTGCAAAGCTTACGACTGACAAGTTTGAGGTGTCTATGATGAGAGAGCTCAAATTCTTCCTTGGCTTTGAGATCAAGCAATTGGCTCGTGGGACTTTCATTTCTCTAGCCAAGGAAACTCAAGACATGCTCAAGAGGTTCAACTTCCATGATGCAAAAGTCAAGGTCACTCCAATGCAAACCAAGTGTCCTCTCAAGCGTAATCCGGATGGTAAAGATGTGGACCAAAAGTTGTATCATTCTACGATTGGTTCTTTTCTTTATATTTGTGCTTCTAGACCCAATATTATGTTGAGTGTAGGGGTGTGTGCAAGGTATCAAGCGACTCCTAAGGAAATCCACTTGACATCGGTCCATAGGATCTTTCGGTATTTGGTTCATACCTCAAGATTTGGGTTGTGGTACCCAAAAGGGGCACATTTCTCTCTCAGTGGGTACATGGACTCAGATTGGGATGGTGATCAAGATGATAGGAAATCGACTTTGCGGCCTTGCCAATTTCTTGGTAGGTCCTTGGTGAGTTGGTCTTCTAAGAAGCAAAATTGCCTATCTCTCTCCACCACCGAAGCCAAGTATGTGGCAGCTGCTAGTGTTTGCACTCAATTGTTATGGATGAGGAAAACCCTCAAAGAGTATGATGTTCATTGTGAAAAAGTTCCCCTCCTATGTGACAATGAGAGTGCCATCAAGATTTCTTACAACCCGATGCAACATACAAGAACGAAGCATATTGAGATACGTCGTCACTTTATTAGGGATCATGTTGCCCGTGGAGATATTGCTCTAGCTTATGTGCCCACCAAGGATCAACTTGCCGACATATTCACGAATCCCCTTGATGATTCAAGATTTATGTTCTTGAGGAATGAGCTAACTATCATCGATCAAGGAGCTTGACCCTAGGATCTTGCATACTCACCTATATTGACTACGTGTTTGGGTTTAGCAGTAGGCATGGACATAGGGGGAGTGTTGTCCTAACACATTGGCCTCTCCCTACCCCCATTATGCCCAAAGTAAAAAATTATTTACATCTGTCTTCTTCTAATGTTGAATTGTGAGCTAGAATGTTGGAGAGAATTCCTTATTTGACACTCGAGAAATTTTTCTTCCCTATATGACCTCTTGTCTTGATTTTTTCCCTATATGACACCCTAGTACAGTTTGCACATGTGAAAAGACCTTTTTTACCCATATGCATAATATGACCAGAAATATGTACATATAACAGATGTCCAGAAAACTAATGGTTTCCTAGTGTTTGATTGGTGGCACATAACTAGCCAGTTTTGATCTAGCTCGCTATGCACATAGAGGCGGGATGTGCACGTTAGGGGCCGGCCATGCATACATCATAAATGGATACATTATCATGGTCCACATGCATGTGCATGGGTTGCAGTCAGGTTACGAGTTTCTAAAAATTTACTAATCAGGTTACTCGGTAGGATGCCCACCATATTTACATGATACCCGACCACGCACGCTACAGATCGACCTGCATCACTGAACAGGCGACGTAGCATCACTAGACAAGCTACCTACCTATAGGCTATAGTACTAGAAAGTAAACCAAGAACAACAACAGAAGAGAGACTCGATTAACGATTAATTTTTGGTAGGTGTTATCTTGTAGGTATTTCTGGTCATCTTATGCATATGGGTAAAAAGGTCTTTTCAGTGTACAAAATGCACTAGAGTGACATATAAGGAAAAAAAATTAAGACTCGAGGTCATATAGGGAAGAAAATTTTCTCGAGTGTCAAATAAGGAACATGATTTTAACAGAGTGTCAAATAAGGAATTCTCTCTTCGCGGTGTCATACCATACTCTCTTACATGGTGGCCTAGGCCACCAACCTCTTCCTTGTGAAGAGTTGGTTCTTATTGGTCTTTCATTTGGATTTTATTTGGTTATCCTTGTTTTTTCTCTTGTTTGTGCTCTTTATGGGAAATATGCTCAAAATTTGGCCTTTTGCATTTGATTCTTGCAAATAAGAGTAAAAGTACCATTTGCCAGTTTTGAATTCCATCCCAAGCCTATCGCACCTTAAAAACCACCTTTCTATTCTTGTGCATGCTCAAAACCTTGAAGTTAGAGGAAGTGAAAGGGTGCCCCAGTACTACCGGCTGGTGACCGGTACTACCGCCTGTGCAAGTTGAAGCAGATGCTTTCTGTGAAAACTTGTACAACCGGTCATACCGGACAAGCCCGATACTACCGCACATGCGAGTTGAAATAGATGCTTTTCTGCGCAAACTTGTACAGCCGGTACTACCGGACGGGCCCGCTACTACTGGCACACGCAGTTTAGACTTATATCCCAGGTCGTGCGGTGTGGAGGTTTATTCCCCACCTGCAAAAACACCTCCTCATGCTGCTTCCCCCCTTCCTCCCTCGTCCAGCCAGCCCCTTGCCTCGCCGGATTCCTCCGTTGCCGACCCTGATATACTCTGTGGGACTTCTCCCCACCTCGATCTCCTCCATGGATTCCGGTGTTTGTCTCCTCTTGTCCTCTTTGGTTCTCCATTGTTGAACCCTAGTTGCTTTGAGATGAATATTAGGTTGCCCCGATTTCGTTCGGTTAAAATGTGGATGGATGATCTCTAGTAGTAGGGAATTGCATGTGCTAGAACTGTCTCGTTATCTTGTTGCCTTGCCCTTCAATTTCGTGCTTGGATTTGGGGCAAAATCCAAAAATTTGTAGGCTCGGTACTATCGGACGCCGTCTGGTACTACTGCCCATGCAAATTGGGGCCAAAACAACTTGGTTTAACTTGTGCGTGATAAATTCCTCATCCATTTTATTTGAGCATGCACCCTTACCTTGATTCCATTCCCCATCTCTCTGACCTTCACAAGTAGTCGTGGTAGTGGTTTGGGAAAAGAACCTATCATGTATGCTCACAACAAGCGCAAGTCTCCGGAGAACAAAGAGTCAACTGTTACTGAAGATGAGTTCATGTCAGAATTTGAGGAGGAAGCTGAGATCATGCCTGCTCTGACCACTGCAAGAACTTGTGGTGGTGTTGGTCATGGTGGTCATGTTGGTGGTGGTTCTACCAAGTGCAAGTCCGTGACCAAGAAACCCACTCACAAGCCATTTGACAAGTGGAAGCCCGAGTCCTATCAAGAGTTTCAAGAGGAAAATCCATGATAGATCTGGAATGCCTAGTGAAAGAATTTCATAAACTGAAAGAGCCACTAAAGACTTTATGCCAAAGCAATATGAGAAGAATAAATTATTTTCTAAGACCATGGAGAAACAATCGGGTATGTTGAAAAATATTAGTCATCAGCTTGAGAATTTAAATAAGGAAATTTCTGGTTTGCAAGTTAAAATTTTGAGTGTTGAAACCTTTATTTCATCCATGTACGAAGCACAATCTTCTTTGATTAATAAAATGGATGCTAAACCTAAAACTATGGAAAGTCCCTTTGATGCTACTAATGCCATTCAAGTTAGAATTGATGACAATGTTAGGATGTTAGCTGAATTGCATGCTAGGTGTGAAAGAGAAGATGAAATTTCTAGAAACAATGGACAACAGACAACAATTTTTTTTTAGGTCATTTTGATCTTTCTGTGATTTTATGCGAATTTAACAGTGGACAACAGAAATCTGTTTCCTGCGCAGAAATCCAAATCTAACTTCAACTTTAACTAGAGACTTTACTTGGCATAACAAATGCGAGAAAATAAAGATACAAAGGAGTTTCTACAGAGGTAAACAACACCTTGACTCAAAGAAAAAAGAAGAAAACATTGCAAAAATAAAACCATGGGTTATCTCCCAAGAAGTGCTTTCTTTAACGCCCAGAAAACAAGAATCAAGTATTTTCAAGTGAATAAGCATCCAAATTGGAACTTATTCTAATAATAGAATCAAAAGGTAACTTCATTCTCTTCCTAGGAAAGTGTTCCATACCTTTCTTGAGTGGGAATTGATATTTAATATTCCCCTCTTTCATATCAATAACACCACCAACAGTTCTAAGAAAAGGTCTTCCCAAAACAATAGGACAAGAAGCATCGCATTAAATATTCATAACAATGAAATCAACGGGGACAAGGTTATTATTAACCATAATAAGAACATCATCAACTCTCCCCGAAAGTTTCTTTCTAGCATTATCAGTAAGATGAACATCCAAATAACAGTGTTCCAAAGGTGGTAGATCAAGCATATCATAGAGTTTATTAGACATAACAGAGGTACTAGAACCAATATCACATAAAGCATTACAATGAGAATCATTCACTTTCATTTTAATGATGGGTTCCCAACCATCATCTAACTTAAAAGGGACAGAGGCTTCATGTTTTAATTCTTCTTCTCTAATTTGCATGAGAGCATTTGTAATATGTTTTGTGAAAGCCATATTCACATCACTAGCATTAGGACTACTAGCAAGTTTTTGTAGGAACATAATTACTTCAGATATATTGCAATCATCAAAATCAAGATCATTTTTATAAAAGGTAATGGGACCATTGTCTCCCATATTTCGAAAAATTTCAGCACTTTTATCAGGAACAGTTTCAGTGGTTTCAGGCAATTTTAAACGTTTAACAGAAGAAGTGGAGACATTGTCAACATCAATTACTTTACCATTAATAGTAAAAGGTTTACTAGCATGAGAAGCTTCAATTTTACTAGTGGTGGTAATAGTACAAACATTAGCTATATTATTCTTTCTAGCTATTTCATCTTCTCTTTCCCACCTAGCATGCAATTCAGCTAACATCCTAACATTTTCATCAATTCTAACTTTAATGGCATTAGTAGCAGCAAAAGGATTTTCATCTATAGTTTCAGTTTTAGCAGCAATTTTATTGATTAAAAAAGATTGTGCTTCAGCATGGATGAAATACAGGTTTTAGCACGAGCAATTTTAACTTTCAAACCCAAAATCTCCCTATTTAAATTCTCAAGTTGATGACTAATATTTTTCAACATAACATATTGTTCCTCCATGGTCTTAATAAATAATTTATTTTGATCATATTGATTTTGCATAAAGTCTTTAGTGGCTCTTTCAATTTCTAAAATTCTTTCATTAGGCATTCCATATCTATCATAAGAATAATTATTACCACTATTAGTAGGATATGGCCTATAATTGTTGCTACCAAAATTATTCCTATAAGCATTGTTGTTGAAATTATTGTTTTTAATAAAGTTCACATCAACATGCTCTTCTTGAGCAACCAAAGAGGCTAAAGGAACATTGTTTGTATCAACATAAGTTTTACCATTAACAAGCATAGACATAATGTCATCAAGCCTATCACTCAAGGAAGAGGTTTCTTCAACATAATTTACCTTTTTACCTGGTGGAGCTCTCTCAGTGTGCCATTCAGAATAATTTATCATCATATCATCAAGAAGCTTTGTTGCAGAGCCCAAAGTGATGGACATAAAGGCTCCTCCAGTAGCTGAATCCATAAGGTTTCTTAAAGTAAATTCAGACCTGCATAAAAGGTTTGGATGATCATCCAAGTAGTCAGTCCATGAGTGGGACAATTCTTTACCAAAGATTTCATTCTTTCCCATGCTTTAGAAACATGCTCATTATAAAGTTGCTTACAATTAATAATGCTACTTCTTACAGATATAATCTTAGCAGGAGAATAATATTTTCCAATGAAAGCATATTTACATTTAGTCCATGAATCAATACTATTTCTAGGGAATGATACCAACCATTCTTTAGTTCTTCCTCTCAAAGAGAAAGAAAACAATTTCAGTTTAATAATATCTCCATCTATATCCTTATATTTTTGCATCTCACGGACTTCAACAAAATTATTAAGATGGGCAGCAACATCATCAGTACTAACACCTGAAAATTGCTCTCTCATAACAAGATTTAACAGCACAGGCTTAATCTCATAAAAATCAGAAGTAGGAGCAGGTGGAGCAATAGCTGTGCTAATAAAATCATTGATGTTTGTGCTAGTGAAGTCACACAACTTAGTGTTCTCAGGAGTACTCATTTTAACAAGATTAAAAACAGGATAAAAATAACAACTAGAATAAGAACTAATATTTTGTGTTTTTGATATAGAGAAACAAACAAGACAAAATAAAACAAACTAAGCAAAACAAAAAGAAAGTAAAGATATTGGAGGTGAGAGACTCCGCCTGAAGAAATTCTCTTTCTCCTAGGCAACGGCGCCAGAAAAGTGCTTGATGGTGCAGGAGTTACACTCGTTGGGAAACCCCAAGAGGAAGGTATGAAGAGCACAGCAACAAGTTTCCCTCAGAAATAAACCAAGGTTGAATCGACCAATAGGAGAAAGAAATCACTTCTGAAGGTTGAAGATAGCTGATGTTGGCAGGGCGCACTACCGGTTCAGCAACAACTTGGAATCTACTAAACACAATCAAATTACTTTGCCCCAACAAAGGCGTGAGGTTGTTAATCTCACCGGTTTTGCTGAAAACACAGGATTAAACGTATAGTCTGGAAAAAATTACTTGTTTGCAGTAAATGAAAGAAGAACAATGATGGTAGTGAATGAGAGGAAAACATTAATTACAGTAGAGAAAACAATAGTTGAAATGGTTGTGTTATCAGTGTAAAGAAATGGACCAGGGTCCACACTTCACTAGTGGTATCTCTCCAAAACAGATAGATAACATGTGGGGTAAACAAATTATAGCTGGGCAATTGACATGTATAAAGGCTGCACCGTAGTGCATATGCATGACATGATGATTACTATGTGATTCATGCGGGCATTACAACATAATTCATAGACCATTATCCAACTGCATCTATGACTAATAATCCACCCCGGGAGCATCATCCAATCAAACCTCAGGTATTAAGTTGCAAGCAACAGATAATTGCATTAAGTAAAGTGTGTAATGTAAACAATGTAAACATTGTTTTTTTCTCCCTAATGGCAACAGCACATCCCCCACCCGTTACATTTCTGTCACTCGAGCGATGAGTGAAAGGGAGGCATGAACCCACTATCGAGCATAAATACCCCCTCTTGGAGTTACAAGCATCAACTTGGCAAGAGCGTCTACTAGTAACGGAGAGCATGCAAGATCTAAATAACATAAACATGATAGATTGATAATCATTGGATACAACATTCAATATTCATCGGATGCCAGCAAACACAACATGTAGCATTACAATAAGATGATCTTGATCATGTTAGGAAGCTCACAAGATCTAAACATGAGGCATAAAGAGGAGAGAACAACCATCTAGCTATTGCTATGGACCTGTAGTCCAAGGATGAACTACTCACGCATCACTCCGGAGGCAGGCATGGTGATGAAGAGCCCTCCGGTGATGATTCCCCCTCCTGGCAGGGTGCCGGGGAGATCTTCAGAACCTTCCCAAACTAGGGTTGACGATGACGACGACTATGGAACTTTTGGTGGAATAAGGCTCGAGTATTTAGGGTTAACCCGTGGAGGAGCTTAAATAGGCGAGCGCGGTGAGGAGGACGAGGCCTTGAGAAACTTTTCTCATGTTTGAATGGAGGTCTTCCGCAAATGAATTTCCATATAGGAATTATATAATGTGAGTGTAGATATTGATTGAAAGCTTGTTTCAATTGAACGAGGATGTGAACGAGAAGGCAACAAAAGGGACAAAAGAGCTCTGTTTCCAAACAAATTTGTCCATCTGTAATGGAGATCACATTGGTGGGGATATAGGCCGATCTCCAGCTTGTGTTTCAATCACGGGTAACGCAATCGAGCTACCTGCACCTATCTCATCCGATCGTTTAGCGGCTTTTTCTAAGAGACGAGAATGTAAATATTCTTGGCCCTTCAGTACGACGAAAGTTATTCTTTAGAAATCAAGTGAACCATTGGTTTCGCCAGAAGGGAGGTACTAGTTATGACTTAGAGAAATAGTGATTGATGCTCAATTAGCTAGGGCTGCTAGTAGACTGTATAGAAAGAAATGCCGACGACTTACTACTGGGAATCGTGGGTGCCATATTTCTTCTCATAGAAATACAAAAACATATCACCCACTTCCTACAATCCGGCCTGGACCTTTGGGTAGGCTCTGGGGCACCGCCCAATGGTGTGGGGCCTCTGAGGCCCCCTCCGGGTCCCCTCCGGACTCCTTGTATGTGACAGATTTCTAAGATCCATTGATTTTGTTTCGTCCAATTCTTAAAATATTTCGAGAACAAATTTTCTGAAACCAAAAACAATAGAAAACATGTTGTTTTCATGCCATATGCTACATGTTTCCTATACACTGTATGTCATTTTTATGGATTTCATGGGACTAGGGTGTCAAGCAGCGCAGGATGCGGGAAACATCATAGCAAGAACGCAGTGTTAATTTTATAGTTAGGATTAGCTAATTATGAACTAACTGACCACTTATGCGGGATGAAGCGGGACGCCTCTTGCAACCCTACATGGGACTAACCTATTGACAAGATGCCATAGAGCCAGTTCCTATTTTCGCCTGTTTTTGGTTTCACAAAAGTTGTTCTGGAAATACACTTTATAGTATTTTTATGGATTTCCTGGGACTAACCTATTAACAAGATGCCACAACGCCAGTTCCTGTTTTCTGCTGTTCTTTGTTTCATAAAATTTGTTCTGTAAATATTCTCGGAATTGGACGAATTGAAAACCTAGGGTCCTATTTTTCTGTCACGTACACATAGTCCGGAGGAGACCCGAAGGGGGGCCACATTGTGGCCACACCATAGGGCGGCGCACACCCCTTTGGTCGTGCCACCAGGTGGTGTGGGCCTCCTGGCCACCCACCAACATCACCCTTTCGCCTATTTACGATCCTTCTCGGAAAAGACCTAAATACCTGAGCCTCCATCCACGAAAAAAAATCTGTAGCCGCCGTCATCATCAACCCTAATTCGGGAGGGTTCTGAAGCTCTCCCCGGCACCCTGCCGGGAGGGGAAATCATCACCGGAGGGCTCTACATCACCATGCCTGCCTCTGGAGTGATGCGTGAGTAGTTCATTCTTGGACTGCGGGTCCATAGCAGTAGCTAGATGGTTGTCTTCTCCTCTTTATGCCACCATGTTTAGATCTTGTGAGCTGCCTAACATGCTCAAGATCATCTATCTGTAATGCTACATGTTGTGTTTGTTGCGATCCGATGAAAATTGAATGATATGTTAATTTGATTATCAATCTCTCATAGTAATCATCATGTCTTGCATATGCAGTATGGTGCATCCTTTATTTCTGTCAAATGCCTAGTTGTAATTTGTTTACCTAGCATGTTATCTATCTTTTATGCAGAGACACCACTAGTGAACTATGGACCCCGGTCCATTATTTTACACTGATAATACAACCTACTGCAAGCATTGTTCTTTTTACTGCAATCATTGTTCTCTTTTCATTCACTGCAAACAAGCACCAGATTCCACACTATACGTCTAATCCTTTGTTTTCAGCAAAACCGGTGAGATTGACAACCTCACCGTTTCGTTGGGTCAAAGTATCTTGGTTGTGTTGTGTGAAGATTCCACGTTGCTACTGAGCCTGGTAGTGCGCCCTGCCAACATCATCTGTAAACAACCTTCGGAAGTGATTTCTTTCTCCTACTGGTTGATTTAACCTTAGTTTCTTTCTTAGGGAAAAACTTGCTGCTGCACTCTTCATACCTTCCTCTTGGGGTCTCCCAACGAACGTGTGCCTACATTCAACAATCAGGACACCTTCAAAGTTTAGGTGGTGACTAGATAAAAATAATTTGAGGGTAAGCAATACCCCAATCATGAATAAATCAATAATAAATTTGGGGACTATGCACATTATACCAGAATGACAACTATTCTCTCTTAGATGGTGCATAAAGTAAGAAGATGAAGACTCAACATAAAAGTAAAAGAAAGTCCCTTCGTAGAGGGAAGCATAGATTACTCATGGGCTAGGGCTTTTTATTTGATAAACACAGGTATTGAAAGCAATTTTGAGAGAAGTGTATGTCTATGTCAACGAATGGTAATGAAAAACTTATCATAATCCATGCCATGCAAAGTGTTTAGACTTTTGAGAGCGGTTTCCATTAGCATTTTTTTCTTTATTGGTTGGCACTTCCCCCCATCTTTCTTTCACAAACAAGGGCTAGCCATATCCATAGGTACCCCCAACTTTCATACAACCATGGGGAAGTGCCTTTTTATTATTTTGAATTCATATAATTTGGCACCAACTCTCTACAAATTTAGACGAGCATAGATTCCATACTCAAAGGGTGAAATAAGGAAGAATAACTTTCCTTGACATGAACTATAATAAACTTAAAACTACTTCCTCATGAGCTAAAATAGGAACACAAAACAAGTTAATAATTTTGAAGGTTTAAAGGTAGCACACGAGAAATTCAATTGGAGTGGCGGTGAAATACCACATATAGGTAGATATGGTGGACACATTTGGAAAACTGTGGTTTTTGGGAGTTGGATGCACGAGCAGAGCTCATACTCTGTATAGGTGAAGGCTAACAAAAGACTAGGAGCGACCAACTAAGAGAGCAATAACGGCCACAGTCATGCATAGAGACAAAACATCATTAATCAAAGCATGAAGTAATATTACAAGTCAAAAACTAAATGATCATCAGGGCTAGAGGTGACTTTGTTTGTAGTCATAACATGGTGTGAGAATGCGCCAAGTCAATCCAAATAACTCATTCAAAGGGTAAATACTACAATACCATGCTTCAATATGAGAAAACAACACATGATTAATTTCAATGGCACATTAAGAACTCTCAACTATTTGACAATAGTAATGATACATCATATATTACTAAGCACACAATTAAAATAACATATAACATGACATGCCAAAGCCTAAGCCACAATCAAAACAAGCTTCCTATTGCACCACTATAAGCATGAAATATTTTACTCTTCTCTAACACCAATCAACTTATTCAAAACAACTCTCAAAGAAAATAAACATCAAAGACCAAAGATCTAATCATATATAACTGAAGCAAACCAACAAGATCTAAACAAAATTTGAGTGAAAAACAAAAGATAAACGCAGTACTAGCAAAAATTGAACACTCATAGAACAATAAGAGTGAAAACTAGAGTGTTCTAGGCAATAAAAATGGAGCGTGTCTCTCCAAAACAAAAATTTACAGGATCCAATCAAAAGCTACAGCAAAGCAAACAAAAAAAAACTGAAAGCTAAATAAAATGACGCGCCAAGAATAACACATATCACGCGAAACAATAAAAATATAGTGTTTTGAAAGAAACCTCATATTTTGTTGATGAAGAAAAGGATGCCTTGGGCATCCCCAAGCTTTGACGCTTGTACTTCTTGGATACGTATTGGGGTGATATGGGAATCCCCAAGCTTTAGTTTTTGTCCATCCTTCATCTCATCACATCATACTTCTGTCCCTACACTTGAAAACTTCCTCCACCTAAAACTTCTCACAATCTTCATTAGCAACGTTAGTATAATCAAAATTATAAGTCCACTTGGTTCAGTTTCAACACAAGTCTAACACTCAATTAAAATATTAGCTATTTTCACAACTTTTTTTAAAGCTCTTCCCCACAAAAGAACACCAAAAGAAAGAGATTAAGACGCAAATGCAAATATTGGTAGAAATCTATCAAAACAGAACAGTCGGTACAGATGATTTTTTTTTTAAAAATCTTATGTTGCTCAAATAAAAAGGTGGGAAACTAAAGAAAGTTAGATTACAACCTAGAGAAATTTTATATTATTTTTAAAAGCAATCCTACGTTCTGGCTGAGAGAAATAATATTTTTGGTAACATCCCAAAAATCTATTTCAGAACAGAAACTTCCCCAAATCACACTACCTCTCTATTAGAGGTTACTATTGGAAAAAAACGAAATAAAAAGGATAAGTAGCGGTCGATACAAAGGCAAAAACTTCCAATACAAAAAAATTACAAAAGAAAACAAAAGGAAAACGAAGGAAAACAAAAGTTGGTTGCCTCCCACAAGCGTGTTTCTTTACCGCCTTTTAGCTAGGCATGAAGAACAAATGAAGTATTATCAATAGAATCATGGCCAAGAACACTTACATTTTCAATTAGAGCATCTTTAACACGTTTAGGAAAGTTTAACTTTCCTCTAATGGGATCATAAGTATTTATATAACCATCCCTAACATTTATCAAACATCCCACAATTTTCAGAAGAGATCTCCCTATAACTACGTTCCCTTGCTCTTCTTTATCCATAATAATGAAATCCACAGGCATAGTTTTTTGGTGAAAAGAAACCTGGAACTTTTTAACTATTCCCTTAATTTTGGATATAACACCATTAGCATGTGGGTGATAGTATGGGTGATAAATCATAATCTCAAATTTCAAGTAGTCATAAACCATCTTAGGCATAAAAGATATCTTGGAACCAAGGTCACAGTAGGCTATAAAGCTTTGATCATACATACTAATTTTAATATTAGGTTCCCAATCATTTTCCAATTAGGTAAGTACTTTCCCCTCCATAGAGGTCTCTCTACTTCATTTAAATTTAGTTTGCCAATCATCTCAGGAATTTTATCAAGTTTATCATGTATGTCATTTTCATTGTTTTCCATAATGAGACTCGCTAAGATATTGATAGCATTGAGAGCTCTAATGTCCCCACATTCTAATAAGTTTCCTTCTACCATCATATCCAAATCATGCTAGTACCAACCAAAGAGCCCTACATAGAAGCATCTAAATAATATTATTTGAATCAAGCTCAGGTTGTATTTTTTGTGTGAACTAGAAATTCTTTCCCAAGCATGTTTAAATCTCTACCCACCTCTTTGTTTGAAGGTGAGGATCTCAGCCTCGGGAGACATAGCAAATGGAGGGTAGCTAGACATACTAACAAAATAAAATAACAACACAGATAAAAGACTAGAAACTAGAGAACTAACTTTTTTTGGTTTTTTCATAAAGAGAAAACAAGACTAAAAAAAGTAAATGAAGCACGAAGAAAAAAAAGAAAGAGAGTGGAAGTGTGAGAATCCCCTTGCAGCAAGCTATAAGTCCCCGACAACGGCGCCAGAAAAAGTATTTGATGCTGACGCGATCACACGCTCGTTGGGAGACCCCAAACGTAAGGTATGATGTAGTCTAGCGGAAATTTTCCCCAAGTGTGGAACTAGAGTTTACCAAACCATTAGGACTTCATAGTCTTGGAGAAGGTTTCTTGTATGAACGATGCCATTCATCGAGGTTGACCAAGCGTGGAACCTGCACACAAGCACAAACTCTCTCTTGCCCCAACTTTCCGGAAGGTTGTCAATCTTCCGGTCTGGCTGAAAACTGGAGAATTAAATGTGTAGAGTCTTGGAGAACAATAAAAGTAAAAATGTAACATAGAGGAAAAAATAATAAAAAGTTCTTAAAAGAAGGTTGCAAATATGAGGAGAATAGGACCAGGGGGCATAGGTTCACTAGTGGTGTCTCTCCAAGGAAAACAAACATGTTGGGTGAACAAATTACAGCTGTGCAATTGACAAATCATGAAAATATAACAATACTATTATGATGAGGTAAAGTTCACGGGTTCTAACATTGTAGACATTACGTCAAGGCATATGGACCGCTATCCAGCTTGCATCCATATCTAAAATTTGACCTCAAGAAAACTATCCAGCAAATCTCTCTGGTATTAAGTTGCAGCAGCGAAGTGATTGCTTTGTGTGCAACAAGAAAATGCATTAAGAACAATATGTAATGTAAGCAGTGGTCCTCGTCCGTAGACAAGAACACCGTTGTTTTCTCCCTAGTGGCAACAAGACATCCTCCCCCCGCATGTTTCTGTCACTCAAGCGCAGGCTACAAGGAGGCATGAACCCACTATGTAGCATATAAACCCTCTCTTGGAGGTGAAAACAACTACATGTCCAAGGTAATCATGAACACCAAAGAGCATTGCAAGACAATATTAAAACTCTCTACAAATATAAGTGAAACATCTCAGATTGACATGAACAAAATAATCATAATCTCATGGTTCGTCGGATCCCAGCAAACACAACATGCACAATTAAATAATGGTGGTCTCGATCATGTGAGGCAACTCACGAGAATCTAAACATGGAGGCATATGGGAGAGAACAACCATCTAGCTACTGCAATGGACCCGTAGTCCCGAGATGAACTACTCACGCATCTGTCCAGAGGCAATCACGACAATGTAGAGGCCTCCAGCGACGATCCCCCTCTCCGGCGGGGTGCCGAAGCAGGACTCCAAAAGCCCTAGATTGGACTTTCAAGGTGACGACGCCTCTCTGTATGTTTTGTGGAAAATAACTCCGTCCCTGACATTTTTAGGATAAAAGGAAATTTATAGCCGAAGGGGGGATGAGAGGTTGTGGCCAGAGCCCCCAGGGGCCCACCAGGCGCGGCCTAGGGGGAGGGCCGCACCTAGTGCCCTCGTGGTGGCCCCTGGCTCCCCCACGTCTCTTCTTTGGACTTCGTCTTTGTTACAGGTCAAAAATGATCTCCAAGGATTTTTAGACCTTTCCTAGAATATTTCCTTAAATTTTTTTCTGAAATAGAAAACAACAACTGGCATGGGGGAATCTTTTTAATAGGTTAGTTTGTGAAAACAACCAGAAAACGAAGGAAAACATGTGGAAAATAAAATGTATTGGGTAGAAAACAAGCATGGAGCATAAAAATTTACAGATACGTTTACAACGTATCATCTGCCTCCCCCTCCTGCTCCAAGCCACTCTCGGATGGCGGGGGCGGCGTTCCTTCATGGATATAAATAGCCAATCAGGCTCCTCTGATGAAATGGATCTTGGTGTCAGTGACCCGGTCGAATTCTCATCGGAGGGAGGTGGGGAATCTTCCCCGCTAGACTCGCCACTGGAACCATTGTTCTGCATCGCTAGAGTAGTGCGTTCCAGGGAGTGTCTGTGCGAGGAAGAAGAGGGAAAGATGAAGGAACTAAGTAGCCGGGGATTGGATTTATTAGATCATTCCGGCCGGTCCGCATTTCGAAATTATAAGCTACATTCACGTTTATAACTGCATCCCGGTTCTCGAGATCGTGTGCATGTCAATTTCGCACGCCGTTTTCAGTTTTTACAGCTTCCGAAACATAACCTCCGAATAAACATGGACAACCCAATAATTGCATCTTAAGAACAACAAGTTGCAGCGCGGGAGATATCGCGTTCAAACACATGCCCATTGCTCAACGTTTTTTTGAAAATAAATAGTCTCTAAAAAATACAAGTATGAGTCAGGTGGTTTTTGTAGGCCGGCGCACGAAAATTTTGAGGCCGTCTATAATAAAGGTTGGGTGTGATTATGTACGAAAGTGCGTTGGTTATATTTAGTAGCCGTCTTTGGAAATTTGGGAGGCGGAATTTATTTTCTTTAGAGGCGGTTTATCTACACAAACGGGGGTAGCGTTTTCGAGTCTGTTCTTTTTTTCAATTGTAAAACCGTCTCTAGTAACGGTCTCTAATACTCAGTTTTCTACTAGTGACCACAAATACATATGTGAATACTTCTCACAATATTATTTGTAGCTATACAAAATTCCATTGAGTTGTTTTACACCTTGTAATATTACCGTTGAATATTTATGTGAGAAACTTCTCACCATAATATTCTTTAGTTTTATTACAAATAATTAACTACGTAAGGAAAAACTTTTTCTTAAATCTTTCTCCTTTATACCGGATTGACTAAAACATTTTAATCAACAGAAATCCACTGGTTCTTGTGTCTTTCCTTCTATGACTATGAAATTGGTCAAATGACAAGATATTATGATTTGATCTCAACACTTAATATTTTTCTCACCTATGACTACTAAGGTCATGTCTATTGCAAAATATCATGTCATTTTTATTTTGAGATAAAATAATACTATCTCATTGTAATTTGAAATTTCTTTCAAAATTACACTTAGCACACCCATCATATTCATGTTTATTAAATTTCTTAATCTATCTCATAGATCCTGAATTTAATAAGACACTTGCTGATATTGCATTTAAACCTTTTTAAATCTTTTTCATGAAGTAACTTTCTTTTAATTAGGCCAAGCCAAAATAAAAGATCATGATCAGCTCCCACCGACTTTTAAGTCCCTTAGCTTTAAATAATGAAAAAAATTGCCTCCTGTTTCATTAACACGAGTGACTTAATACTTATATTTGTAATATTTCTGGTTACTTGTAACATCCCAAGTATGAAAAACACCATTAGAATGTTTGCTCCTTGTTAACTTATGTTTTTCATCATGTCATCATAAGCATTGCATTTGTTTTCACTTGTTTTTCCATTTGAATTTGAAACCAAATTTCAAATCCTTGTTTCATACTTGTTCTGTTACAGTTTTCAAATGAAACTTTCAAATCAAACCAATCATTTGTTTCCAATAAACTTGAAAGTTCAAACTATTAACTTGCTTCTTTTCAATAATTCAATTAATACCAAATTCACTCGAATTCATTTGAATTTTCAAACAGCAACAAAATTTAATTTTTTGAAGAACAAAAAGTTGCACAACTGGGCTTTTGTAATAATTAAGCTATAAAAATTATTCCCAAATTTTTCCAACCCCCCAAACCCTTCTATTTTCTCTCCTTTCCTTTCTTTTCTTTTAAGCAAAAAAATAATAAATAAAAACAGAAAAGAGAAAAAGGGGGGGGGGCAGGCCAGCCCAAGTGGGCTGAGCCCACCAAAGCCCCCCAGGCCCAGCCCACCTTTTCCCCATCCCCTACCTCTGTACGGCAGGACATCGAGGATGTCCACGTCGAAAGGTAGGAGATGGGACGGACATCAGCGTGCCCCCTCCTCCTTAAAACCTCGCCCACGGGCTCCTCCCTGCTGCCCTAGACCTCCTCCTCCATCTCTCTGCCGCCGCCGCCGTTTTCTTCCTCCTCCCTCCTCTGTTTCTCCCTCTGCACTGCACCTCCACCATAGCACCGCGGCAGCAACCGGCGATCGCCGTCGCCATGGCTCTCCTCCGCGCAGGCTGAGCGCGGGAATCGCTTCCCCGTGCTTCCGTCTTCCTCCTCGACACTGCAGCGGGGACCGGGAGCAACAAGATCGCCGCCGCCGTCTCCGTCTGTCGCCGTCGACCACTGTCCCCTCACCGAGCCGTCGAGCCCTCCTTCCTCCCCCCGGTGAGCACGTCCCCCTTCCTCTCTCTCCCGATGCGCGCACACACCTTGCACTTCCTTGTTCTGGACCACGCACACGGCAGCAGCAGCAGCGAGCCGCGACGCCGGCGATCACCGTGCCCTGGCAAAGTTCAGTTGACTGAACTTTCGTCAGTTCAGTTAACTGACGAAGTAACACCTCAAAACCCCGCGTTCCCTCTCTACTGTCACGATACCGCAGCACACCCCAGTGGCCACGAGCACACGCGCGCAAGCCCACGCCCCGGGTTCGAGTCCCCGTCCGCGTGAATAAACCCACCTTTTTACACAGCGCGCTGACAGGTGGGGCTCCCCTGTCAGCGACCCTGGCAGCCACGCGCGCGCACACACACGCCACGCAAGAGCCACGGTGGCCGGGGCCCCTTGTCAGTGGCTCAGGCTGGGCCACTGCGAGGTGAAAACCTTTCTGGCCCTTTTCTTTTTAAAATCCAGTCCCTAGTTTTTACAGATTAGTCCCTGGATTTCAAATCCTCATAGATCCCTCATTTTAAATTCAAATTCAACATGTTAAATATGTTTTCCAAACCAAATTTAATTCTCTACATGTTTAAACCCTTTGTATACTGTTTTGAACTTTTCAAATGCTTTCAAAAATTCAAATTCAAACTACTATTTCAAATTTGGTCAAATTCATAACTAATTCAAATTTAATTCAAATGGCACATATAAAATATGTTTTCCATGCAAAATTGAACAAGCTTTCCAAATATAAATTTTGTTTCCTGATTTGAATAATTAAAATTGGTTAAATAATTCAAATCTTGTTTAAATCAATTAAAATTCCTAAATTCATAACTTGGTCAACCTAAATTCTTTTTGAACATATAAAATATGTTTTCAAACCAGAAAAATATAATATTTTCAAATATGAATTTTATTTAATGTTTTGAACAAATAAAAATTCAAATAATCTTATAATTGATTTAAATTCATTTAAATCTTGTTTAAGCTTGTTTAATTCATAACAAATTCTTTTTAATTCCTTTTTCAACAAATGAAATATGTATTCTATCTAAAATTTTGTGTTCTTTCCAAATATAAAGTTGGTTATCTATTTTGAACAATTAAAATTGGTGAAAACAACAAATGCTAGTGTAACCCATTTAAGAAGCCAAATTTCATAACTTAATAAATAAAATTCCAAACTTGGTAAACAACATTTTCAAATTGAAGCTATTGTTGTTTTCTTATTGTTTTCCTCATCCATGCATCATTCTAATCAACTTTCACCTGATGGTTAGTTGTAGATCATTTAATTCAACCTTAATTCATGGGCTTTCCATATGCAATCCAAATTGCATATAGGGCCATTTAATTATGATACCATGTCAACTAGCTTATCTTGCTGCATCAATTAAATTGCCATGCATCATCCCATGATTGTGCATTATGCCATGTTATTGATTGTTTGTCTCTCTGAGTTGTTTGTTTGCTTCTTCTCGAATAGACGACGACGTTGAGATAGACGAGGTTTACGACACTACTTCTGAGGAGTTAGCCCAGTACCAGGCTACTGAGTTTGCAGGCAAGTATTCACTCACATGAACCATTGTGTCCTTTCCACACTGGATATCGATACTTTCCGTTGTCTATCCTGCTAGCCTTAAGATTCGTTGCTTGTGTTCCGATCCTATCAGATGTTATCCTGTAACCCTGATATAGCCTAATCCTCCACACCTATAACCCTGTTGCTTGTTGCCTGTGTCTTAATAGCATGCTTAGGGTTGTTTATGCTCGAGTCTGATTTCCGTTATTTGTGTTACCTTATTTATTATGTTCTGGGGGCTCGATGTTTAAACAACAACCTGTTAATGTTTGAGGTAATGCTAAATTGATGATAAGGCACCGGCAGGAGGCCGGGTATGGTTTTGAGGCCTGCTAGTGTCGAACCCAGGAAAAGTTCTTGTCCTCTAGATCCATGATGAGCGCGCTAACCGCATGTGGGAAGCGTGTATGGGCGCCCCCCTCAACTTTGATTCGATTCGCATCTCGTCCAAATCGCCTCATTTAGTTCGGGTTTTCCATTTGCCGCATGCATATGCAGGTGCGAACCCGAGGCCAGGGTGGTAACTTTTGTAGTCGGAATTTAGGGAGACACGTTCTTAGAGTGCTATGAGAGTCCCCTTTTCTTCGTGGGGCTTGATTAGCCGTGCGCTCAATTGCACGGGGTTCTTTGGGCTTGATGCGAAGAAGAGTTGGGTTGTGTTGAGTGTCTTGCTTGGTGGGTTTGATCCCCGTCTGGCGGGATATTCTTACGTGTACGGCCAAATTGGTGCATCCCTGCAGGGTTAAATCTTCTCGAGAAGCCGTGTTGTCCGCGGTTATGGATGACTTGGTGATAGGGCTGGCTAACAAGGATTAGACAACTTACACCTAATCAATAATAATTTGACTAGTAATAGGCATATTGCCACAATAACATGAACCATCATTAATCCAATTGTGTGAGTTATCCTCGGATTGCTTCTTTGGATAAGGGGCGAGATTCAGGATGGGTTTGTTTGAAGTTGTTGGTAGTTGGTTCCGATGCGCTATCTTATCCCTTTCTTTTAGCCGGATGTTGTAGCGTGTCTCTGTAGTTGGTTAGAGCAGCCCGCTGCCGCATCTTTTTATCACCTATCTTCCGTTGAACCCAACGCATCTGTACTTGGTGTTGCCGGGTACACTTTGGTATCTTGTGCGTCTTGCTTGCCAGTACTCGTCTGTACTGACCCCTTTGGGGCTGCGTGTTCTGCAGACTACGTTTCCGAGGATCCCCATGGTGGCTACTACGTGGAGTATGACGAGGCTGCTGACGAGTAGATAGCGGACCTGGGCAGGATCCGAGACTTCATGGATGGGCTCCGTCTTTTCGTTTCCGGCCTCTTAGGCCTATTTGGATCTTGTCTGTACTCAGACACTTTGGATGCTTCCGCTGTGATGTAATGATGACTTGTTGGGACATGTGTCCTCTGGATGATTGTATTTGCTATCTCTGCTCTAGTGGGAGCTATTTGCCACTTATTTCTATTTCTTTGTGTCTTAGAGATTTGTTGTGATATCACTTGTTCAAATGCCGTTGACGTACCATGTGTGTATGTTATGAAGTACGTCAATGGAAGTAGTCGGATTTCTATGGGATGGTTTACGCAGACGATGAATAGTAGAGGTTGGTTGTCACACGTTTACGTGTTGGCCTACTCATACTGAGATGCGGGTGCCGGTAAGCCCCGTAAGCCAATTATCTACTGTTTAGCGGGCTGTGAGTATCCTCTAGAAGTCCGGGTGCGACATTACTCAAGTAATTAAAATTAATTACACTTAGCAAAATAATTTTCTAATTGATCCAATAAGAGCAAAAAGTTATTTGTACTTGATAAAACAATTTCATTAATACTAACTTTATGAATATAAAATATTCATATATGTTTTTCCTTCGAAAATATTCATTTTAATTATGATTTTGAAATCACTCCAACTTACTCTCAAGATAAAATCTTGGAGACAAAGAGAATATCTTCTTTTAACATGGATCCATATGATAATCCAATATCATTATTTATGAGTACTGTTATCTTGTTTGTTTTGTTTTGCACACTATGGTCATTGTCTTAGAATTTTCATGACTATTTCACAAAGTGAATATTACATCAAATTCCTCATATGAACTTTATTCAAATATTAATTTTGAACTTTATGTATCTCATACATAAATTCCTCGCTAAGGTGATGAATTGGAAACATTTACATGTTGCCCCGTTTCATTCAAACCTTCTCCAAAGATTCACAATCCCAACTTAGTATTATTTCCAAATCTCTTTCATGAGAACACACTTGTCTCCTTAATCCAATGTGTTTAAAATACATAGAGTAAAAAGTGGAAATTTACTTCCAATAAACTTTTTGGTTTTATGCAAAACCTTTTAATCAATTATGCTTCATGCTTGAGAAATATGGATTACTAGGAACTATCATTAAAATAACTCTAAGTTAATTAATGACATAGTCCCAACTTTAGCAACCAAAAATAATAATTTTCTTAAGCAGGTTGAGAATTATTTTTGTTTCATGCTATCACTTTATCATACAAAGACTATTTGACAATTATAAACATCGCTTAAATCCTTGTCTCACAAAGATTTTATTATCACGATAATTTTGAATATCTCAAAATTCAGCATGAATAATTTTTTGACTAGGAAAATATTCTTTGTCGACCATGTTATAATTTTTATTAAGTCCTTTCTACTTCAATCAAAGTTATTTGATTTTGGTTTTTGATTCCAAATCCTCCCACTAATTTTGATGAAACATTGAAACTTTAATTATTTCATCTATTTCACTTCATCAATATGATTAACTTATCAGATTGAATCTTTGATGGAATTAAGTCAATTGAGAAAACATTCAAAACTTATGTCAATTTTGAAATCACAAGTGCCTAACACTTAATGGATTTGCCATATTAAATATTTTGGAGGCATTCTTTCAACCTTGATAAATCAAATAAAAAACTTATGCACAATTTATTTAACAAGCCATAAAACTATTCCTCAAACTTGAGCAATAATTTGAATCAAAATATTCAAGGCTTAATAATAAAACCAATTGACATAGCACAATAAAGAAGATCATAGACTTTGAATTCCCAAGTTTGGAATTCCCACACATGTTTTATAATTCGGACTCAACAGGGTGCATGAACATAAAATATTCATTACATAATGATCGAACTAAAAAATAACTATTATTTTGAAGTCCTAGTATTGATCTTCTTTATTGACTTTGGACTTCGCAGATGATGCAGGTGGTGTGGCGCCATTAATGCATCTTCCACTACACCTTCCACGATTCCCACCTCTCTTGCCTATTTTCCTTCACTCTGCAATAAATTGCAAATTGATAAATTTAAGTATCCAATACCAAAATATCTTTGAGACAAGAAAATGTCAATAAATGGTATAACTCTTATACCTCGTGTGGACTTGCCACTTGTCTTTAACTTTTGGTGCAGTCATCATGGCGTGAATGAAAATATCCGTCTTAGCTGACATGAGCATCTAGAAGACTCAACAGACTTATCCACTTCCATCAGATTGTTGCAAGCTATAAATTCGAAGTAATGCGATGGAAGAGACACGAGGAGTGTGTCATCTGCTAGCCTTTCTGGAATCGGAAAACCAATATCCTTAGGCTTTTGCAGTATCTACGTGAACTTGTTCTTGTTCTCCCTCAAAGGCCCAAGGCAATTCAGTTTGCACTTTAATAGTTCACCATAAAGTTTATGATGACCATGACAGAGTTGCATAGAGAACCGGGCCTTTAAAGCTTCCATGAGACGGAAGGGGCGATAGTGTGGATAACAATCACTTAACTCAGAACTCAAACTTTCCATCATGATCGTATAAACTTGATACTTCTCATCTCCCAATGGAGAATACTCTCCATCAGGTGCCAAAACTACAGTGTCCAG
The DNA here is from genome assembly GCA_028641055.1 of Alopecurus myosuroides. NCBI lineage: Eukaryota > Viridiplantae > Streptophyta > Magnoliopsida > Poales > Poaceae > Alopecurus > Alopecurus myosuroides. Next base: position 247,600,143 of record CM054058.1, read on the forward strand.
CACATGCTCTACCCCAAGACCTTTGAGAGTAGATCTGATATCGTGAACCCAATCATAGAAGTTCATGCTTTGCTTATTTAAATTGTAACCCCAAGGACTCACTCAGACTTATGTTTTCAGCGAGATCCATCTCTACAGTAAAACAAGTTTATTTAGACACTATAGTTCAAAATTAATCCGCACTACTTAATTCAATAAAATTGATATTAAGATATGCTCCCACTGAAACTATTATTATTCAATATCAACTTTTAGTGTAGCGAGATCCCAATAGATTATGATTAGAAGGATGTATCCACCTCAACCAACTATAACATAGAGAGTAGGCCACCATGCCAATCACACATGTGATTGTCGCTTATCTTTCGATGTGTGTGTTCCGAGCTCACAACTTTCATGCCTGAATGACAAGACAACCAACTGACTCAACCATATAGAATGCATCTTGTAACCAAGTGAGAAAATTATAACCCGCCTCCCGGCAATAAGAGGCACGTTGACCCTTGTATCCAAGTGATGAGGTGTAACCTCCCAAGTATGAAAACACCCCTAGAATGTTTGTTTCTTGTTTAATTAAAGTTTTGCATCATGGCATCTTAATCATTACATTTGTTTTCTTCTTGTTTGCATCTGTTTTTCTTTGTTTTCACAGTTGAAATTCAAACATTATTCAAATGCTTTGTTTCATACTTGTTATGTTACATCTTTCCAAATAAAAGGTTCAAATAAAACTCCCATTTGCTTCCATGAAAATAAAAAGCTCAACTATTAAGTGGTTCTTTAATAATCCACTTAATTCCAACTTGCATTCAAAATTCAAATAAAATCACAAACAACACCCAATTTCAAATTATGAAAATTACCAACACAATTCTAATCATTTGTTCTAATTAAACAATAAGGTTCACCCTATTAAAAATCTTGTTTTCAATAATCACTTAATAATCAAATTCATTCAAATTTGAACCAATTTGCAAACAGCAAGTTATTTTGAACTTTTTGAAAATCAAAGCTTGGCAAGTGTTGCTGTTACATGTTTTGAACCATACCAAATTTTCTCAAAAATTTTCCTAACTCAAAACTCTAGTTTTCTTCCTAATTCTATTTCTGCAAAAAAAAAAACAGAGGAGAAAATCAAAAAAGAAAACGCAGAGGAGGGGAGCCAGCACGGCCCAGCCCACTCCCAGCGGCCTGGTACCCCTTCGCTGCCCCCCTCTCTTTCTTCTCCGCATACGGCAGGCCATCGGGCGATGCCACGTCGCCGGCAGTAGCAGTGCAACGGCCAGCAGCGCCCCTAGCCCTCTATTTAGCCTAACCCTAGGCCCGAGCTGCTGCCCTAGCCCCTACCTCCCTCCTCCCTCGAGCTGCTCCTCCATTTTTCCCTCTCTCTGCTACCTAGCCCCTCCGTTTCTGAACCACCACCCGAGCTCCCTGTCTGAATCCATGGAGTTCTCCGCCGATGCCGTGCTCCTCCACCCTAGCTGACCGCGGGGATCAGACCGCCGTGCTTCCCTCTCCCTCGACGACACCTCCTCGAGCCCAGAGACCTCCTGTAGCCACGCCGCCGTCCTCGACGTCGACGCCGCCGTTCTGCTCCGAGCCGAGGCTACGACTCCACCGAGGGTGATCACCTCCTCCTCACCCTCTCCTCCTATCCCTCTGCATCGCAAGCACGCACACCAGCACGCACGCGTCCACGAGCCCATCGTCACCGCAACAGCAGCCACGGCAGCTCGCCGCCGGCCGTCGCTCTCTGCCAAGTTTCAGAACGCCCGCGCTGTTAAAAAAGTTCAGTTAACCTTTTCTGAATGTTAACCTAGCTGCACATGCTTACCTGACAAGCAAGGTTCAGCAGCGCAGCAGTAGCAGCGTTGCGCGCGCAAGGCCCAGGTCGAGGGTTCGATCCCCCTCGCCGCAGAGAAAAACCCCACAATTTTTGCACGGTGCACTGACAGGGTGGCCCCCCCTGTCAGCTGCTGCGCACGCTCTGCTACCACGTTGGCCCCAGGGCCCACTGGCAGTGACCCAGGCTAGGTCACTGCACGGTGTAAAACTGTTTTCAGCTTTTCTTTTTTTTCAGAACAAGTCCAATTCTTTTACAGTTTGGTCCCTGTCACTAAAACCCTAATAACTTTTATTTTATAAACCCAAATAATAAAAATAAAATATGTACACTGCACCAAATTTAATTCTCTACCTGTTTATAACTTTTGTATTCTGTTTTGAATAATTCAAATGCATTCAAATTTCAAATTCAAACAATTCATTTGAAATTTGTATAATTGCATAACTAATTCATACTTAATCCAAATAATGCAAATAAAATATGTTTTCCATGCTATTTCAAACCACCTTTTCAAATATAAATTTTGTTTCATGATTTGAATAATTAAAATTGCTTAAATAATTTAGACCTTGTTTAAATCATTTAAATTTGCTAAATTCATAACTTGCTCAAATTAAATTATTTTTGAACATGTAAAATATGTTTCCAAACTAGAAAAGTATAAACTTTTCAAATATGAATTTGAATTAATGTTTTGAACAAATAAAAATTCAAATAAATTCATACTTGAATTTAATTCATTTAAATCTTGTTTAACTTGTTTAGTTCATAAATAATTCATCTTAATTCCTTTTTCAATAATTGAAACATGTATTCCACCTAAAATTTTGTGCTCTTTCCAAATATGAATTTTGTTATTTTTTTTGAACAATTTAAATTGCTGAAAACAACAAATGCTTGTGTAACACCTTTAAGGAACCAAAATTTCTTAACTTAATCAATAAAATTCCAAACTTGGTAAACCTTATTTCAAAATTGTTCTATTGTTGTTATTTTTCTGTTTTCCTCATCCATGCATCATGCTAAACCACGTTCACCTGTTGATTAGTTGTAAAACAATTGTTTCAACCTTAATTCATGGGCTTTTCATATGCAACTCAAATTGCATATGGGTCCATTTAAATTGTGTTACCATGTCAACTAGTTTATTTTGATGCATCCATTAACTTGACATGCACCATCCCATGATTGTGCACTATGCCATGTTATTGACTGTTTGTCTCCTTGCGTTGTTTGTTTGCTTCTTCTCGGATAGACGACGACGTTGAGACAGACGATACTTACGACACCCCTTCTGAGGATCTAGCTCAGTACCAGGCTGCTGAGTTTGCAGGCAAGTATTCACTCACATGAGCCATTGTGTTACTTTCAACATTGGATACCGATAATTTCCGTTGTCTATTCTGCTAGCCCTATGAATCGTTGCTTCTGTTACGAACCTATCACATGTATCCTTTAACCCTGATATTGCCTCACCTCCACTCCCATAACCCCGTTGTTTGAGCCCGTGTCTTACTAGCATGCTTAGGGTTGTTTTTCTCGAGTCTGTTACCCGTTACTTTCTATTACTATTTCTATTATGTTCTGGGGCTCGATGTTAAACAATCAATCTGTTAATTTTGAGGTAATAATAATTTGCTGATAAGGCACCGGCAGGAGGCCCGGCGTGGTTTTGAGGCCTGCTAGTGTCGACCCTAATTAGGAAAAGGGTCTTGTCTACTGATCCATGATGAGCGCACTAACCGCATGTGGGAAGCGTGTATGGGCGCCCCCCTCAATTTGATTCGATTCGCATCTCGTCCAAATCGCCTCATTTAGTTCGGGTTTTCCATTTTCCGCATGCATATGCAGGTGCGAACCCTTGGTACCAGGGTGGAACTTTTGTAGTCGGCATTTAGGGAGACACGTTCTTAGAGTGCTATGAGGGTCCCCTTTTCTTCGTGGGGCTTGATTAGCCGTGCGCTCACTGCACGGGGTTCTTTGGTCTTGATGCGAAGAAGAGTTGAGTTGTGTTGAGTGCCCCGCTTGGTGGGAGGCATTCCATCTGGCGGGTTATTCTTACGTGTACAGCCAAATTGGTGCATCCCTGCAGGGTAAATCTTCTCGAGAAGCCGTGTTTTCCGCGGTTATGGTTAACTTGGTGAAAGTACTGGCTAACAAGTACTCAGAACAACTTACACCTAACTAATGCTAACTTGACTATTAATAGTCTTATTGACACAATAACTTGACCCATCATTAATCCAACTGTGTGAGTTATCCTCGGATTGCTTCTTTGGATAAGGGGCGAGATCCAGGATGGGTTTGTTTGGAGTTAGTTATAGTTGGTTACGATACGCTATCTTATCTCCTTTCTGTTAGCCGGAAGTTGTAGTATGTTCTGTAGTTGGTTAGTGCAGCCAGCTGCCGCATCTTTTGTATCACCCTTTTCTTCCGTTGAACCCAAAGCATCAGTGCTTGGTGTTGACGGGTTACACTTTGGTGAACTGTGAGTCTTGCTTGCCAGTACGTCTATGTACTGACCCCTTTGGGGATGTGGTTTCCGCAGACTACGCTTACGAGGATCCCAGTGACGGCTACTACGTGGAGTTTGACGAGGCTGCTGACGAGTAGATAGCGGACCTGGGCAGGATCCGAGACATCGTGGATGGGCTACGTTTTCCTTTCATTCCCGGCTTCTTAAGCCTATTTGGATTTTGGCTGTACTCAGACCTTTGAATGCTTCCGCTGAGATGTAATGATGATATGTTGGGACATGTGTCCTCTGGATGATTGTATTTGCTATCTCTGCTCTAGTGAGAGCTATTTGCGACTTATTTCTATTTATTTGTGTCTTAGAGATATGTTGTGCTATCATTCTGTTAAACGCCGTTGACGTACCATGTGTGTATGGTATGAAGTACGTCAATGGTAGTATCCTGATTTCTATGGGATGGTTTACGTAGACGATGAACAGTAGGGGTTGGTTGTCGCACATACGTGTGTTGGCCTACTCATAAGAGATGAGGGTGCCGGTAAGCCCCGTAATCCAATCAACTACTGTTCAACGGAACTGCGAGTATCCTCTAGAAGTCCGGGTGCGACAAATGGTATCAGAGCCTGTCTGCCTGTAGGATCCCTTTTACTGGTCGCAGTTGAGTCTAGAAACTATTTTGTAGCTATATAGGAAAAATGAAACGTGAGAGTAGGAATTCTGCCATTTTTCTTCTTTCCCCACCCACCCACCCTTTTCTGGTAAGGAAGTGCAACGTTGTTTTCTCTTCTCACCTAAACTTTCAAGTTAGGTTTTCACGTATCCTGGTTTCTCTAGGATAGTTATATCTACTAGACCATAGGAATGGAGGTGGTTGTGACATGATTTATCATGTTGCCTACTCATGATTGAGAACGGAGGCGTGTAAGCCCCGGAAGCAGATCCTCTATTCCTTGAGCAGTAGATATTGATCCTTTAGAAGCCCGGATGGGTTTTCCGTAGTACCTCAGGAGTTTTTGGTCTCGTGTTTCCCGTTGTTGCTTCGATATCCTGTTCTTCTCAACATCCTTATCGTCAGTTGAAACCTTGTTGTTGCTTTCCACTTCAATTCTTCTACCGGCGTCTAATCAAACTTCCCCGATCATCTGCAGATAGATCTCAGGTTCTACCCGCAGGTGGTTCGGATGACTCATTGTGAGAGCACTGCCGGTTATCCGGAGATGCTGAGAGACATGGTCACTTATCTGGGTTCCGTTGGGCACCAGAGTACCAGGTCTACGAGCAGCAGCGAGAGTTTGACCAGACCTACTACCAGGCTATCGTCTACATTCTGTCAGATGATGGCATGAGCGTTGTCCACCGCTACGAGGCAGTAGGTTCCACAGTGGATATGGTTGTGCAGCAGGCAGCTTATGTGAGTCTCACCGTCCTTCGTGCTGACTACTGGGGGTTTGACGATTCCATCTATCGCCACATCCCCCGTGGTTACATCACTTCGGAGGGAGCTCACTTCACTCTCTACGACAACCTGGATGTCTACGAGCATGATAACTCCAGGCTGCACACCACCGCTCAGTTTGTGAGGCACAGTGACGCAGTTGCCAGCACACTATCTCAGGAGTTGGCTTCAGTCAGAGAGCAGCTCTACCTTGCTTTGACTCGTCGGGCGACTTACACCACAGACTTTGTTGGAGATGAGCGCTTTGCACGTTTCGATCAGCAAGTTGGTCGTCGTCTGCCAGATGCTGGAGGTTACGAGCCGATCAGAGGTCCACTCCTCAACCTCGGTGCTGGTTACACTCGGATTCCACGCTTTGGAGCACAGGGAGTCGACGCTATGTACTTCACCACACCTAGAGTCGCTCTCAGACCACGTCAGATCTATGTGGATCGTCGTTCTACCTACTTTCGTGGGTGTGCTCCTCACCGTACCTCTCGCCGTACTCCTAGCCACCGTCCTGCGTGATGAGCATGGGAGTACCGATGTATCCATTCTTAGCTATGTTTAGTTATCCTTTGGCATTCGAACCATTTATGGTGTGTTGGATATTCTGATGTATTTGAACATGTTATGATGTACCTGTTGGTTATCTATTCATGCGTCGGAATAATCTCTCTTTCGGTTACAAAGTCTATCCTTTTCTGTTGTTGTGCTAAAGTGCATTTCCATTCAGGATGCCGCCAACAAGGAACACCCCGCCTGAGCCACCGCCAATCACGGAGTTGTTGACTCAGATGACCCAAGTCATGGCACAGATGGCCCAGTTCCAGACTAACCAGAACAACAACCAGAATGCTCCACGAGTCAGTATCAAGGAGTTTCTCAGTCTGGTCCCAAGAGCTTTCGTGGCAACACGCGAGCCTCTGGATGCTGATGACTGGATCCGTGAGATAGCTAGGGCTCTGGAGATTGCTCACGTTGCTGAGGAAGACAAGGTCAAGTATGCCTCCTATCTCCAGAAGGGTCAGGCAGCTACTTCGTGGGAAAACTACCAGACCATGAGAGCTGGCTATCCAATCACCTGGGGTTGTTTCAAAGAAGCCTTCCTGAAGCACCACATTCCAGATGGTCTCATGGAAAGGATGCGTGAAGAGTTTTGCTCACTCAAGCAGGGCAAGCTGGACGTCATTGGCTATCAGAGTGAGTTCAATCGCCTCGCTCGTTACGCTGGTGATGAGGTGTCCACTGAGGCTAAGAAAATGGCAAGGTTCCGCAGAGGTTTTAACCCGGAACTCAAGTACGCCCTCACCAACATCAAGGCCAAAGACTTCGAGGAGCTCGTGAACACCGCGCTCAATGAGGAAAATAGGCGCAAGGCGTTCGAGGAGTCTCGGAAGCACTCGCGTGAGGGTGGTTCCTCCTCCAACATGACCACCCCTCCGCAGAAGCGCCGCATCTGGGTGCCAAATGGTGCTGTCACTCGGGCTCCATATGCCCAAGCTTCTCCAGGCTTCGCTCCCCGCCCACCCAACCCTACTCAGATGCATGATCAGAGGGCTTCGATGGGGCAGCCAAGGCCAGGGCCTCCTCGTGTCGTCACTTGCTACAAGTGCAAGCAGACGGGGCACTACGCTGACAAGTGCACGCAGAGGCAGCTACCTCCACCACCACCTCGTCCCAACACAAACCAGGCAATGGTGCGTGCTCCCCCGGCTAAAGCCTTCAACACCAACAACAGGCCTGTCGGGAGGACCGCAAGGGTGAATCATGTCAAGATCGATAAAGCTGAGGAAGCTCCTGACGTCGTTCTCTGTATATTACCCGTAAACTCTTTTCCAGCTAAAGTGTTGTTTGATACCGGAGCATCGCATTCTTTTGTGTCAAAGATTTTTGCCACAACAAACAACCTAATGGTGGTTCCACTAAGCAATCAAATCACTGTTCACTCACCGGGATCCCAAATGTTGACTTCCAAGATAAGTAAGGATAATCAAATCCTAATTGGAGGCCACATATTCCTTGTTTCTCTCATGTTGCTGGGAAATTCTGACATTGATGTCATTCTTGGTATGGATTGGTTGGAGGCCAATAAAGCTAGAATTGACTGTGCTCAAAAGTCAATAACTCTGTTCCACCCTTCTGGCCAGATAGTCTATTCTCCAAATGAATCAAGTTCTGTTCAGCTGTGCACCCTCGATGCAAAACCTCTACCTCTACTTGAAAATGTTCCGGTGGTTTGCGAATTCCCTGACGTCTTTCCAGAAGAGTTGCCAGGGATGCCTCCGGACAGAGCAGTTGAGTTCGTGATCAAGCTTGAACCAGGTACTGCTCCAATCTCTAAGCATCCATACAAGATAGCTCCTCCTGAACTGAAACTGTTAAAGGAGCAAATCGATATGTACATGGAAAAAGGTTACATTCAACCTAGTTCCTCCGCTTGGGGTTGCCCAACTCTGTTCGTTGCAAAGAAGGATCAAACAAAGAGACTCGTTGTTGACTATCGTCCTCTTAACGAGAAAACCATCAAAAACAAGTATCCAATTCCTCGTATCGATGATCTTTTTGATCAACTTGCTGGGGCCTCAATATTCTCAAAGTTGGACTTGAGGATGGGTTACCATCAAATAAAGATCAGAAAGGAAGATATTCCAAAAACAGCTTTCACCACTCGGTACGGTCTATATGAATACACCGTCATGTCCTTTGGTCTCACCAATGCACCGGCGACATTCTCTCGACTCATGAATTCTGTCTTCCATGAATACCTCGACAAGTTCGTTGTGGTATATCTTGATGACATCCTTGTCTACTCAAAATCTGAGGAAGAGCATGAAGAACACCTTTGTCTCACTCTCATGAAACTCCGCGAGCACCGTCTATATGCCAAGTTCTCAAAATGTGAGTTCTGGATTCCAGAAGTTGCTTACCTTGGCCATGTCATCTCTGCCAAGGGCATAGCCATTGATCCAGAAAAGGTTAAAGCAATTGTTGATTGGAAACCTCCAAAGACGGTGAAGCAAGTAAGAAGTGTTCTTGGCTTGGCTAGCTATTGCCGTCGTTTCGTCCAAAACTTCTCCAAGATTTCCAAACCTCTCACTGATCTCACAAAGAAGGACAAGAAGTTTGTTTGGTCTCCACAATGTGATGAAAGTTTCAATCTCCTGAAGACTAAACTCACTTCTACACCAGTTCTGGTTGGCCCAGATACTACCAAACCTTTCCAGATATTCTGTGATGCTTCTCTCCAAGGTCTAGGTGCAGTTCTTATGCAAGAACGTCAAGTTGTGGCTTATGCTTCACGTCAGTTGAATGCCCATGAGCAAAACTATCCCACACATGACCTAGAACTTGCAGCAGTTGTGTTTGCCCTCAAGAAATGGAGGCAATACTTGTTGGGTAACCGCACTGAAATCTTTTCCGATCATAAGAGTCTGAAATACATCTTCACTCAACCAGATCTAAACCTCAGGCAAAGGAGATGGATTGAAAAGATTAAAGACTTTGATATCACAATTTCTTACACTCCAGGCAAGGCTAATGTTATGGCCGATGCTCTCAGTCGCAAGTCGTATTGCAATAATCTCATGATCATGGAAAGCCAACCTCCACTTCATGAAGAATTCCAGAAGCTGAACCTTGGTCTTGTTCCTCAAGGATATCTTGCTAGCTTGACAGCCAGCCCAACTCTCGAGGACAAGATTCGTTCTGAACAACTTCGTGATGCTGAAATCAAGAAGATGGTAGAACACATCAAAGAAGGCGAGGAGAAATTCAAGTCCTTCTCAATTGATGACAAGGGAACTGTGTTCTTCGAAGGACGCATTGCAGTTCCTCAAGTTCAAAGTCTCAAAGATGTCATTCTCAAGGACGCTCATGAAACTCCTCTCTCCATACACCCTGGAAGTACAAAGATGTACCAGGATCTTAAGACACTGTATTGGTGGCCTGGCATGAAACATGAAATTGCTCAATACGTTTCTGAATGCGACGTTTGTCAACGTGTTAAGGCAGTCCATCTGTCGCACCCTGATTTCTAGGGGATACTCACCGTACGAACTGGATAGCAGATGCTTGGATTATGGGGCATAACTGCTCCCACGTCCCAGCTTCCTGGTAGGCCTGCGCTTATGCGCGACAACACAAGCCCTGCTATTCCATCGTCGATGTAAACTATCCACTAGAGATCAAAGGCACTTCCGTCGACGTACTTCAAACCATACACACATGGTACGTCAACGGCGTTGAACAACTGATATCACAACAGATCTCTACGACACAAAAGATTGAAATAAGTTGCAAATGGCTCTCATTAGAGCAGAGATAGCAAATACAATCATTCAGAGGGCACATGCCCCAACAATACATCATTACAATACAGCGGAAGCATTCAACATGTCTGAGTACAGACAAGAACCAAATAGGCCTAAGAGGCCGGAAACGAAAAGACGGAGCCCATCCACGAAGTCTCGGATCCTGCCCGGGTCCGCTATCTACTCGTCAGCAGTCGCGTCATACTCCACGTAGTAGCCACTATGTAGATCCTCGGAAACATCGTCTGCGTAAACCACAGCCCCAAAGGGGTCAGTACATAAACGTACTGGCAAGCAAGACTCACAATTCACCAAAGTGTAACCCGTCAACACTAAGCACAGATGCTTTGGGTTCAACGGAAAGAAGGGGATATAAAAGATGCTGCAACTGGCTGCGCTAACCAACTACAGAGATTCTATCACTTCCGGCTAACAGAAAGGAGATAAGATCGAGGATTGTAACCAACTGAAAGATAACTTCAAACAAACCCATCCTGGATCTCGCCCCTTATCCAAAGAAGCAATCCGAGGATAACTCACACAGTTGAAATAATGATGGTTCAAATTATTGTGTCAATAAGCCTATTACTAGTCAAGTTATCAATCATTGGGTGTAAAGTTGTTGATCATTAGGTTTAAGTTGTCCTGAGTACTTGTTAGCCAGTACTTTCACCAAGTAATCCATAACCGCGGAAAACACGGCTTCTCGAGAAGATTATCCCTGCAGGGTTGCACCAATTTGGCCGTACACTCATGAATAACCCGCCAGATGGAAAGGCCCTTCCACCAAGCGGGGTACTCAACACAACCAACCATTCCTCGCATCAAGCCCAAAGCACCTTGGGCGCACGGCTAATCGAGCCCAGAAGAAAATGGACCCTCATAGCACTCTAAGAACGTGTCCCCCTATATGCCGACTACGAAAGTTCCACCCTGGCCTGGGCTCGCAAAAACATGCATGCGGCAAATGGAAAACACGAACTAAATGAGGTGATTTGGACGAGATGCGAATCAGGTCAAGTTGAGGGGGGCGCCCATACTCGCTTCCCAAATGCGGGTAGTGCGCTCATCATGGATCAGTAGACAAGACCCTTTTCCTATTAGGGTCGACACTAGCAGGCCTCAAAACCTCTCATGGGCCTCCTGCCGGTGCCTTATCATCAAATTTATTATTAATAGTAACATTAGCATGATTGATTGATTAAACATCGAGCCCCCACAACGTAATAGATATAGTAACAGAAAGTAACGGATAACAGACTCGAGCAAAAGCAACCTAAGCATGCTAGATAAGACTAAGGCAACAAGCAAGGGGTTTTAGGTATGGAGGTGAGGCAATATCAAGGTTAAGGGATTCATGTGATGGGTTCGTAACAGAAACAACTACTACTAAGGCTTAGCAGAAAAGAACAACGGAAAGTATCGGTAACCAGTGTTGAAAGGAACACAGTGGTTCATGTGAGTGATAACTTGCCTGCAAAACCCAGTAGCCTGGTACTGAGCTAAAACCTTAGAAGGGATGTCGTAAGGATCGTCGGTCTCAACGTCGTCGTGTATCCGGGAAGAAGCAAACAAACATTGCAGAAAGATAAACAATCAATATAATGGCATAGGTGCACAAACATGGGATGATGCATGTCATGTTAATAGATGCATCAAAGTAACCTACTTGACAAGATAACACAATTTAATTGGACCCCTATGCAATGTGAATTGCATATGGATGCAAATGGTTAAGGTGGAAGCAATGATCTACATTTGATTAACAAGTGTAAGTGGTTAAACATGATGCTTGCATGATGATGATGACAAGATAACAACAAAATAACAATGATAGATGCAAAGGAAAAGGAATAAGACAAGTTTGGAAATGATTTGTTGATTTTGGAAAGTTTTGGTTACTTAGACATGTCACACAAGTATTTGTTGTTTTCATCAAGTTAAATTGTTCAAAATAGATAACAAAGTTCATATTTGACAAGGTTATGTTTTTATGGTTTGAAAACATATTTTATATGTCCCAAAAGAATTTGATTTGATCAAGTTATGAATTTAACAATATTAAATGAATTAAATAAGGTTTAAATTATTTAACCACTTTTAATTATTCAAAACATGAAACAAATTTTGTATTTGAAAAGGTGGTTTAATTTTGCATGGAAAACATATTTCATTTGTGGAAATTGGATTTAAAATGAGCAAGTTATTATTTTGGCAATTTTAAATGCAATAAACAAGAAACAGTTGTTTTCAGCAATTTAAATTATTCAAAACAGAAAACAAAATTTATATTTGGAAAGTACATGAAAAATTGATTGGAAAACATATTTGGTTTGTGAAATTTGGAATTTTTATGAGCAAGTTATGAATTTTGCAAATTTAAGTGAATTTGACAAGTTTTCAAATTTTGCACCAATTTAAAATATTCAAAACAGTAAACAAATTTTATATTTGGGTAGAACATTTAATTTGGGACAGAAAACATATTTAAAAAGTTAAAATTGGAGTTGGGATGAATTTCTTAGGCATTTTACAAATTAAGATACAAATCTGCCATTTTTACAATACTTAGGGACCTAGAAAGATTAACAGGGGCTTGGAAAATATTTTACAGGGTCTATATGTAATTACCAGGGGCATGGATGTGATTCTGCAGTTTGTTATGGCTCTGGAAAAAACAAAACAAAAAGTGGTTTAATTTGCAGGGTGTGGGGATCGAACCACACCCTCCTGGTGCGCACAGAGATGGGTTAACCAGTGCAGCTGGTTCGGCTGTTGTGACAGAACAGCGAACTCGGGGGTTAAGTGGTGTTGTTCCGCGGGGTTAACTGAATTCTTAACAGGAAGGATTCAGACTTTTCGGGTTCAGGTTAAAGTTTGAGCGGAAACGAAAAAAATAGGAGCAAAATGAGTCCCTTGCTTCCGCTGGGATTTGATCCCGCGATGCATCGCTGCTCGACAGACGTACTGGCCACTGGGCTATGTGTGTTTGGTGATGTGTAACAGATGCGCTGCTGGATGAGTTGTTGTCGGTAGAACCTGCTAACTCACGAACAGAGGCAGGCCCAGGTGCCGATCGATGAAGCGACACGGACAACAGCGGCCATGACCGGAATATGGCGGCGCTGGGGCGGCTCTGGGCTGCGGATCGGATGCACCCCGACAAGGCTACTGGAGCGTTGATTTCGGAGACGGGATCCGGCTCAAACTACATTACGTCCGAGTCAAAAAAAGTGCACACCTTCAGTTTCTCTGAATCTTGACGGGACACCTGCATACAGCAGCGGACGGCGGCAGATGGTGACTGTGCCGCACGACGGCGGACACACAGAGCAAGAGAGGGTAGGGGAGCGATACCCGAAGGTGGTTCTCACCATGGGGTCTCGAAGGCGAGGTCGAAGGAGCCGCTGTCGAGGTGGTAGCGACACGCCTGTCGCCGTTGATGGACGGACGCCGGAGGTAGACGAGATCGTCGGCGAGGTTTCATGAACCTTTGGCTCCCGATCTTCAGAGGGGAAGGAGATGAGAGCATGGCGGTTCCGTTCCCGTGGTCCTCTCGGCCCGACGGAGACCATGGCGGCGGGGCAACGGCAACGTGCTCCGGTCCCTTCCTCTGCCTCTCATTACTGAACAAGAATTCAGAGAAAAGTATGGACAAAGGATGAAGAAAAGATAGTGGTGGCGGCTGCAGATGGGGATGGTGGGAGAGCACTAGGGTTTGGATGAAGGAGGGGATGGTTAGGCGCTTTGTAGAGGAGGGGTTCGGTGGTGGTGAAAGCGACAGCAAAGGAGGGGAGGGTCACGCTCTCCTCCTCGTGCTCATCCGTACGGAGGAGAAGGAGGGGTACTGGGCCAGTAACAGAGAGGATGTGGGCTGGAAAAAAAAAGTGGGCTGGCCTGGGTTTTCTCCCCCTGAATCGTTTTGCTTGATCTTTTCCTTTTTTTTTTTGTAGAAGAGATTGAGAGAAAGGAAAAGGAGTTGGGTTCCTTATTTTCTTTTTATGATTAACTTTCTTAGCAATGTTGCAAAATCAGTAATTAAAGCAATTTATCAATAGCTTCAAATTTTTTGGGAATATTAATTTGATTGTTTTAATTGGTTAGTTGGACTCCAAATAAGGTTTGGGGTTTTTAAGTTAATAAAATTTAGGAAAAATTTTGGTTCGTTGAGTTTTTCAAATAGCCACTCAAAACTAATTTTTGTTTTCCAAAGTTTTCAAATTTAATTGTTGTTTGTTAATAAAACCAAAATTGGGTGAATTTTAATATTAATTAAACATTAATGTAAACAAACACTTTAATAGGGTGACCCCTATGGTTTAATTTGATTAAATGGGTAGGTTTGTTTGGTGATTTTCATAAACTCACGTTGGGTGCTGATTGAATGAATTTGATTTTAAATTGGAATATTTTGTTAATTTAATATAGAAAACAACCACTTAATAGGGTGAACCCTATTTTAGTTGGATTAGAAACATTGGAATGGTTTGATATTTGACAATTCCCAAAAGAGGTGTTGAGGATGACTTTGCTTTGAATTTGAAAACCAATTTGGAATTAATTAATTGAAATAAAAGCACCATTTTATTAGTGGATCAACATGGAATAAAATGGAACAATTTGGTTGTTTTCACTTGTTATTTTTATTCCAAAAGTTGTAACAGAACAAGTATGAAAACAAAGCAGTTGAAATTGTTTGATTTTCATTACGAAAACAAAGAATAACAGATGCAAAACAAAAGAAACAAATGCAACAATATGATGACATGATGCAATACTTTAATAAACAAGAAATCAAACATTCTAAATGGTAGGTTTTCATACTTGGGATGTTACAAAACGCCCCCCCTTGAAGGAATCGCGCCCCGAGATTCCTACTGAGAAAAGAAAAGGTCCGGATACTTCTTGGGAAGATCCTCTTGAGTTGTGTCACGTGAACACATCGTGCACATTGGATAGTTTATCTGGAAGTTCAAAACAATAGGAATTCCTGGCAACTCTTCTGGAAAGATATCAGGGAATTTGGAAACCACCGGAACATTTTCAAGTAAAGGGAGAGGTTTTGTATTGAGGGTGTATAGCTGGATAGAATTTGATTCCTTCGGAGAATAGACTATCTGTAATAAGGGTGGAACAGAGTTATTGACATCAATCCAACACCAAGAATGAGATCAATGTCAGAATCAGCAATATGGGAGTAACGAGGAATATGTGGCCTCCCATTAGAATTGGATTGTTCTTACTTATGTTGGAGTCAACACTTGAGATTCCGGAGAGTGAACGGTGATTTGATTTCTTAGTGGAACCAGAATTGGGTTGTGTGTTGTGGAAAAGATTGTTGACACAAAGGAATGTGATTCTCCGGTATGAAATAACACTTTAGTTGTTCAAGAGTTTACGAGGAAGTTTTGATTAGACGCCGGTAGAAGATTTGAAGTGGAAAACAACAACAAGATTTCAACGGACGAAATGGAAATGTTTAGGAGGACAGGATAACGAAGCAACTCCGGGAAAACGAGAACAAAACTCCTGAGGTACTACAGAAAACCCATCCGGGCTTCTAAAGGATCAATATCTACTGCTTAAGGAATAGAGGATCTGTTTCCGGGGCTTACACGCCTCCGTTCTCAATCATGAGTAGGCAACATGATAAATCACGTCACAACCACCTCCATTCCTATGGTCTAGTAGATATAACCATCCTAGAGAAACCAGAATACGTGAAATCCTAAATTGAAAGTTTAGATGAGAAGGGAGAAATCAACGTTGCACTTCCTTACCAGAAAAGGGAGGGAGGGTGGGGAAAGAAGAAAAAGAACAGAATTCCTACTCTCACGTTTCATTTTGTTCCTATATAGCTACAAAATAGTTTCTAGACTCAACTGCGACCAGTAAAAAGGGATCCTACAGGCAGACAGGCTCTGATACCATTTGTCGCACCCTGATTTCTAGGGGATACTCACCGTACGAACTGGATAGCAGATGCTTGGATTATGGGCATAACTGCTCCCACGTCCCAGCTTCCTGGTAGGCCTGCGCTTATGCGCGACAACACAAGCCCTGCTATTCCATCGTCGATGTAAACTATCCACTAGAGATCAAAGGCACTTCCGTCGACGTACTTCAAACCATACACACATGGTACGTCAACGGCGTTGAACAACTGATATCACAACAGATCTCTACGACACAAAAGATTGAAATAAGTTGCAAATGGCTCTCATTAGAGCAGAGATAGCAAATACAATCATTCAGAGGGCACATGCCCCAACAATACATCATTACAATACAGCGGAAGCATTCAACATGTCTGAGTACAGACAAGAACCAAATAGGCCTAAGAGGCCGGAAACGAAAAGACGGAGCCCATCCACGAAGTCTCGGATCCTGCCCGGGTCCGCTATCTACTCGTCAGCAGTCACGTCATACTCCACGTAGTAGCCACCATGTAGATCCTCGGAAACGTCGTCTGCGTAAACCACAGCCCCAAAGGGGTCAGTACATAAACGTACTGGCAAGCAAGACTCACAATTCACCAAAGTGTAACCCGTCAACACCAAGCACAGATGCTTTGGGTTCAACGGAAAGAAGGGGATATAAAAGATGCTGCAACTGGCTGCGCTAACCAACTACAGAGATTCTATCACTTCCGGCTAACAGAAAGGAGATAAGATCGAGGATTGTAACCAACTGAAAGATAACTTCAAACAAACCCATCCTGGATCTCGCCCCTTATCCAAAGAAGCAATCCGAGGATAACTCACACAGTTGAAATAATGATGGTTCAAATTATTGTGTCAATAAGCCTATTACTAGTCAAGTTATCAATCATTGGGTGTAAAGTTGTTGATCATTAGGTTTAAGTTGTCCTGAGTACTTGTTAGCCAGTACTTTCACCAAGTAATCCATAACCGCGGAAAACACGGCTTCTCGAGAAGATTATCCCTGCAGGGTTGCACCAATTTGGCCGTACACTCATGAATAACCCGCCAGATGGAAAGGCCCTTCCACCAAGCGGGGTACTCAACACAACCAACCATTCCTCGCATCAAGCCCAAAGCACCTTGGGCGCACGGCTAATCGAGCCCAGAAGAAAATGGACCCTCATAGCACTCTAAGAACGTGTCCCCCTATATGCCGACTACGAAAGTTCCACCCTGGCCTGGGCTCGCAAAAACATGCATGCGGCAAATGGAAAACACGAACTAAATGAGGTGATTTGGACGAGATGCGAATCAGGTCAAGTTGAGGGGGGCGCCCATACTCGCTTCCCAAATGCGGGTAGTGCGCTCATCATGGATCAGTAGACAAGACCCTTTTCCTATTAGGGTCGACACTAGCAGGCCTCAAAACCTCTCATGGGCCTCCTGCCGGTGCCTTATCATCAAATTTATTATTAATAGTAACATTAGCATGATTGATTGATTAAACATCGAGCCCCACAACGTAATAGATATAGTAACAGAAAGTAACGGATAACAGACTCGAGCAAAAGCAACCTAAGCATGCTAGATAAGACTAAGGCAACAAGCAAGGGGTTTTAGGTATGGAGGTGAGGCAATATCAAGGTTAAGGGATTCATGTGATGGGTTCGTAACAGAAACAACTACTACTAAGGCTTAGCAGAAAAGAACAACGGAAAGTATCGGTAACCAATGTTGAAAGGAACACAGTGGTTCATGTGAGTGATAACTTGCCTGCAAAACCCAGTAGCCTGGTACTGAGCTAAAACCTTAGAAGGGATGTCGTAAGGATCGTCGGTCTCAACGTCGTCGTGTATCCGGGAAGAAGCAAACAAACATTGCAGAAAGATAAACAATCAATATAATGGCATAGGTGCACAAACATGGGATGATGCATGTCATGTTAATAGATGCATCAAAGTAACCTACTTGACAAGATAACACAATTTAATTGGACCCCTATGCAATGTGAATTGCATATGGATGCAAATGGTTAAGGTGGAAGCAATGATCTACATTTGATTAACAAGTGTAAGTGGTTAAACATGATGCTTGCATGATGATGATGACAAGATAACAACAAAATAACAATGATAGATGCAAAGGAAAAGGAATAAGACAAGTTTGGAAATGATTTGTTGATTTTGGAAAGTTTTGGTTACTTAGACATGTCACACAAGTATTTGTTGTTTTCATCAAGTTAAATTGTTCAAAATAGATAACAAAGTTCATATTTGACAAGGTTATGTTTTTATGGTTTGAAAACATATTTTATATGTCCCAAAAGAATTTGATTTGATCAAGTTATGAATTTAACAATATTAAATGAATTAAATAAGGTTTAAATTATTTAACCACTTTTAATTATTCAAAACATGAAACAAATTTTGTATTTGAAAAGGTGGTTTAATTTTGCATGGAAAACATATTTCATTTGTGGAAATTGGATTTAAAATGAGCAAGTTATTATTTTGGCAATTTTAAATGCAATAAACAAGAAACAGTTGTTTTCAGCAATTTAAATTATTCAAAACAGCAAACAAAATTTATATTTGGAAATTACATGAAAAATTGATTGGAAAACATATTTGGTTTGTGAAATTTGGAATTTTTATGAGCAAGTTATGAATTTTGCAAATTTAAGTGAATTTGACAAGTTTTCAAATTTTGCACCAATTTAAAATATTCAAAACAGTAAACAAATTTTATATTTGGGTAGAACATTTAATTTGGGACAGAAAACATATTTAAAAAGTTAAAATTGGAGTTGGGATGAATTTCTTAGGCATTTTACAAATTAAGATACAAATCTGCCATTTTTACAATACTTAGGGACCTAGAAAGATTAACAGGGGCTTGGAAAATATTTTACAGGGTCTATATGTAATTACCAGGGGCATGGATGTGATTCTGCAGTTTGTTATGGCTCTGGAAAAAACAAAACAAAAAGTGGTTTAATTTGCAGGGTGTGGGGATCGAACCCACACCCTCCTGGTGCGCACAGAGATGGGTTAACCAGTGCAGCTGGTTCGGCTGTTGTGACAGAACAGCGAACTCGGGGGTTAAGTGGTGTTGTTCCGCGGGGTTAACTGAATTCTTAACAGGAAGGATTCAGACTTTTCGGGTTCAGGTTAAAGTTTGAGCGGAAACGAAAAAAATAGGAGCAAAATGAGTCCCTTGCTTCCGCTGGGATTTGATCCCGCGATGCATCGCTGCTCGACAGACGTACTGGCCACTGGGCTATGTGTGTTTGGTGATGTGTAACAGATGCGCTGCTGGATGAGTTGTTGTCGGTAGAACCTGCTAACTCACGAACAGAGGCAGGCCCAGGTGCCGATCGATGAAGCGACACGGACAACAGCGGCCATGACCGGAATATGGCGGCGCTGGGGCGGCTCTGGGCTGCGGATCGGATGCACCCCGACAAGGCTACTGGAGCGTTGATTTCGGAGACGGGATCCGGCTCAAACTACATTACGTCCGAGTCAAAAAAAGTGCACACCTTCAGTTTCTCTGAATCTTGACGGGACACCTGCATACAGCAGCGGACGGCGGCAGATGGTGACTGTGCCGCACGACGGCGGACACACAGAGCAAGAGAGGGTAGGGGAGCGATACCCGAAGGTGGTTCTCACCATGGGGTCTCGAAGGCGAGGTCGAAGGAGCCGCTGTCGAGGTGGTAGCGACACGCCTGTCGCCGTTGATGGACGGACGCCGGAGGTAGACGAGATCGTCGGCGAGGTTTCATGAACCTTTGGCTCCCGATCTTCAGAGGGGAAGGAGATGAGAGCATGGCGGTTCCGTTCCCGTGGTCCTCTCGGCCCGACGGAGACCATGGCGGCGGGGCAACGGCAACGTGCTCCGGTCCCTTCCTCTGCCTCTCATTACTGAACAAGAATTCAGAGAAAAGTATGGACAAAGGATGAAGAAAAGATAGTGGTGGCGGCTGCAGATGGGGATGGTGGGAGAGCACTAGGGTTTGGATGAAGGAGGGGATGGTTAGGCGCTTTGTAGAGGAGGGGTTCGGTGGTGGTGAAAGCGACAGCAAAGGAGGGGAGGGTCACGCTCTCCTCCTCGTGCTCATCCGTACGGAGGAGAAGGAGGGGTACTGGGCCAGTAACAGAGAGGATGTGGGCTGGAAAAAAAAAGTGGGCTGGCCTGGGTTTTCTCCCCCCTGAATCGTTTTGCTTGATCTTTTCCTTTTTTTTTTGTAGAAGAGATTGAGAGAAAGGAAAAGGAGTTGGGTTCCTTATTTTCTTTTTATGATTAACTTTCTTAGCAATGTTGCAAAATCAGTAATTAAAGCAATTTATCAATAGCTTCAAATTTTTTGGGAATATTAATTTGATTGTTTTAATTGGTTAGTTGGACTCCAAATAAGGTTTGGGGTTTTTAAGTTAATAAAATTTAGGAAAAATTTTGGTTAGTTGAGTTTTTCAAATAGCCACTCAAAACTAATTTTTGTTTTCCAAAGTTTTCAAATTTAATTGTTGTTTGTTAATAAAACCAAAATTGGGTGAATTTTAATATTAATTAAACATTAATGTAAACAAACACTTTAATAGGGTGACCCCTATGGTTTAATTTGATTAAATGGGTAGGTTTGTTTGGTGATTTTCATAAACTCACGTTGGGTGCTGATTGAATGAATTTGATTTTAAATTGGAATATTTTGTTAATTTAATATAGAAAACAACCACTTAATAGGGTGAACCCTATTTTAGTTGGATTAGAAACATTGGAATGGTTTGATATTTGACAATTCCCAAAAGAGGTGTTGAGGATGACTTTGCTTTGAATTTGAAAACCAATTTGGAATTAATTAATTGAAATAAAAGCACCATTTTATTAGTGGATCAACATGGAATAAAATGGAACAATTTGGTTGTTTTCACTTGTTATTTTTATTCCAAAAGTTGTAACAGAACAAGTATGAAAACAAAGCAGTTGAAATTGTTTGATTTTCATTACGAAAACAAAGAATAACAGATGCAAAACAAAAGAAACAAATGCAACAATATGATGACATGATGCAATACTTTAATAAACAAGAAATCAAACATTCTAAATGGTAGGTTTTCATACTTGGGATGTTACACCATCAGAAAACAGCCGGTCTTCTACAACCTCTGAAAATTCCTGAGTGGAAGTGGGACATGATTGAAATGGACTTCGTCACTGGTTTTCCAAAGTCCAAGAAGGGCAACAATGCAATCTTCGTTGTTATTGATCGTCTCACTAAAGTAGCTCACTTCTTTGCTGTCAAAGAAACAATCTCAGCTAGCCAGTTAGCAGAGCTCTACACCGCAAAGATTGTTCCCCTTCATGGTGTTCCATTGGAAATAAGCTCAGACCGTGGAAGCATATTCACTTCTCATTTCTGGAAAAGCTTTCAAGAAGCATTGGGCACCAAACTTCTGTTCAGCACAGCTTATCACCCTCAGTCTCAGGGGCAAGTCGAGAGAGTCAATCAGATTCTCGAGGATATGCTCAGAGCATGTGGTATCTCCTTTGGCATGAAATGGGAGGATTGCCTTCCATATGCTGAATTCTCCTACAACAACAGCTTCCAGGCAAGCCTAGGCATGGCACCATTTGAAGCACTCTATGGCCGCAGATGCAGGAGTCCAATCAATTGGTCTGGAGCTGGTGAACGTTCACTCTTAGGCCCTGACATTGTTAAGGAAGCTGAAGAGAAAGTTCGCATCATTCGTGACAATCTCAAGATTGCTCAGTCTCGTCAGAAAAGCTACTATGACAGCAAGCACAGGGATATGATCTATGCACCTGGTGACAAGGCATATCTCCGTGTAACTCCCCTCGGAGGCACTCATCGTTTCGGTGTGAAAGGAAAGCTTGCACCAAGATACATTGGTCCTTTCAACATTCTCTCAAGGCGTGCGGAAAATGCCTATCGTCTTGAACTTCCAGAAAAACTATCCAAGGTGCACGATGTGTTTCACGTGTCACAGCTCAAGAGGTGTTTCAAAGATCCAGATCGTGCAGTTGATCATGATTCCATTGAACTGCAAGATGATCTCTCTTATGAGGAGCACCCTGTTTGAATTCTCGATGAGACCGAGCGTAAGACTCGCAACAAAAGCACCAAGTTCTTGAAAGTGCAGTGGTCGCATCATTCCGATAAAGAGGCAACGTGGGAGACCGAAGAGGATCTTCGCAAGAAGTATCCGGACCTTTTCTCTTCTCAGTAAGGAATCTCGGGGCGCGATTCCTTCAGGGGGGGGGGGGGGGGCGTTTTGTAACATCCCAAGTATGAAAACACCCCTAGAATGTTTGTTTCTTGTTTAATTAAAGTTTTGCATCATGGCATCTTAATCATTGCATTTGTTTTCTTCTTGTTTGCATCTGTTTTTCTTTGTTTTCACAGTTGAAATTCAAACATTATTCAAATGCTTTGTTTCATACTTGTTATGTTACATCTTTCCAAATAAAAGGTTCAAATAAAACTCCCATTTGCTTCCATGAAAATAAAAAGCTCAACTATTAAGTGGTTCTTTAATAATCCACTTAATTCCAACTTGCATTCAAAATTCAAATCAAATCACAAACAGCACCCAATTTCAAATTATGAAAATTACCAACACAATTCTAATCATTTGTTCGAATTAAACAATAAGGTTCACCCTATTAAAAATCTTGTTTTCAATAATCACTTAATAATCAAATTCATTGAAATTTGAACCAATTTGCAAACAGCAAGTTATTTTGAACTTTTTGAAAATCAAAGCCTGGCAAGTGTTGCTGTTACATGTTTTGAACCATACCAAATTTTCTCAAAAAATTTCCTAACTCAAAACTCTAGTTTTCTTCCTAATTCTATTTCTGCAAAAAAAAACAGAGGAGAAATCAAAAAAGAAAACGCAGAGGAGGGGAGCCAGCACGGCCCAGCCCACTCCCAGCGGCCTGGTACCCCTTCGCTGCCCCCCTCTCTTTCTTCTCCGCGTACGGCAGGCCATCGGGCGATGCCACGTCGCCGGCAGTAGCAGTGCAACGGCCATCAGCGCCCCTAGCCCTCTATTTAGGCTAAACCTAGGCCCGAGCTGCTGCCCTAGCCCCTACCTCCCTCCTCCCTCGAGCTGTGCCTCCATTTTTCCCTCTCTCTGCTACCTAGCCCCTCCGTTTCTAAACCACCACCCGAGCTCCCTGTCTGAATCCATGGAGTTCGCCGCCGATGCCGTGCTCCTCCACCCTAGCTGACCGCGGGGATCAGACCTCCGTGCTTCCCTCTCCCTCGACGACACCTCCTCGAGCCCGGAGACGTCCTGTAGCCACGCCGCCGTCCTCGACGTCGACGCCGCCGTTCTGCTCCGAGTCGCGGCTACGACTCCACCGAGGGTGATCACCTCCTCCTCACCCTCTCCTCCTATCCCTCTGCATCGCAAGCACGCACACCAGCACGCACGCGTCCACGAGCCCATCGTCACCGCAACAGCAGCCACGGCAGCTCGCCGCCGGCCGTCGCTCTCTGCCAAGTTTCAGAACGCGCGCGCTGTTAAAAAAGTTCAGTTAACCTTTTCTGAATGTTAACCTAGCTGCACATGCTTACCTGACAAGCAAGGTTCAGCAGCGCAGCGGTAGCAGCGTTGCGCGCGCAAGGCCCAGGTCGAGGGTTCGATCCCCCTCGCCGCAGAGAAAAACCCCACAATTTTTGCACGGTGCACTGACAGGGTGGCCCCCCTGTCAGCTGCTGCGCACGCTCTGCTGCCACGTTGGCCCCAGGGCCCACTGGCAGTGACCCAGGCTAGGTCACTGCACGGTGTAAAACTGTTTTCAGCTTTTCTTTTTTTTCAGAACAAGTCCAATTCTTTTACAGTTTGGTCCCTGCCACTAAAACCCTAATAACTTTTATTTTATAAACCCAAATAATAAAAATAAAATATGTACACTGCACCAAATTTAATTCTCTATCTGTTTATAACTTTTGTATTCTGTTTTGAATAATTCAAATGCATTCAAATTTCAAATTCAAACAATTCATTTGAAATTTGTATAATTGCATAACTAATTCATACTTAATCCAAATAATGCAAATAAAATATGTTTTCCATGCTATTTCAAACCACCTTTTCAAATATAAATTTTGTTTCATGATTTGAATAATTAAAATTGCTTAAATAATTTAGACCTTGTTTAAATCATTTAAATTTGCTAAATTCATAACTTGCTCAAATTAAATTATTTTTGAACATGTAAAATATGTTTCCAAACTAGAAAAGTATAAACTTTTCAAATATGAATTTGAATTAATGTTTTGAACAAATAAAAATTCAAATAAATTCATACTTGAATTTAATTCATTTAAATCTTGTTTAACTTGTTTAGTTCATAAATAATTCATCTTAATTCCTTTTTCAATAATTGAAACATGTATTCCACCTAAAATTTTGTGCTCTTTCCAAATATGAATTTTGTTATTTGTTTTGAACAATTTAAATTGCTGAAAACAACAAATGCTTGTGTAACACCTTTAAGGAACCAAAATTTCTTAACTTAATCAATAAAATTCCAAACTTGGTAAACCTTATTTCAAAATTGTTCTATTGTTGTTATTTTTCTGTTTTCCTCATCCATGCATCATGCTAAACCACTTTCACCTGTTGATTAGTTGTAAAACAATTGTTTCAACCTTAATTCACGGGCTTTTCATATGCAACTCAAATTGCATATGGGTCCATTTAAATTGTGTTACCATGTCAACTAGTTTATTTTGATGCATCCATTAACTTGACATGCACCATCCCATGATTGTGCACTATGCCATGTTATTGATTGTTTGTCTCCTTGCGTTGTTTGTTTGCTTCTTCTCGGATAGACGACGACGTTGAGACAGACGATACTTACGACACCCCTTCTGAGGATCTAGCTCAGTACCAGGCTGCTGAGTTTGCAGGCAAGTATTCACTCACATGAGCCATTGTGTTCCTTTCAACATTGGATACCGATACTTTCCGTTGTCTATTCTGCTAGCCCTATGAATCGTTGCTTCTGTTACGAACCTATCACATGTATCCTTTAACCCTGATATTGCCTCACCTCCACTCCCATAACCCCGTTGTTTGAGCCCGTGTCTTACTAGAATGCTTAGGGTTGTTTTGCTCGAGTCTGTTACCCGTTACTTTCTGTTACTATTTCTATTATGTTCTGGGGCTCGATGTTAAACAATCAATCTGTTAATTTTGAGGTAATAATAATTTGCTGATAAGGCACCGGCAGGAGGCCCGGCGTGGTTTTGAGGCCTGCTAGTGTCGACCCTAATTAGGAAAAGGGTCTTGTCTACTGATCCATGATGAGCGCACTAACCGCATGTGGGAAGCGTGTATGGGCGCCCCCCTCAATTTGATTCGATTCACATCTCGTCCAAATCGCCTCATTTAGTTCGGGTTTTCCATTTGCCGCATGCATATGCAGGTGCGAACCCTTGGTACCAGGGTGGAACTTTTGTAGTCGGCATTTAGGGAGACACGTTCTTAGAGTGCTATGAGGGTCCCCTTTTCTTCGTGGGGCTTGATTAGCCGTGCGCTCACTGCACGGGGTTCTTTGGGCTTGATGCGAAGAAGAGTTGAGTTGTGTTGAGTGCCCCGCTTGGTGGGAGGCATTCCATCTGGCGGGTTATTCTTACGTGTACGGCCAAATTGGTGCATCCCTGCAGGGTAAATCTTCTCGAGAAGCCGTGTCTTCAGCGGTTATGGTTAACTTGGTGAAAGTACTGGCTAACAAGTACTCAGAACAACTTACACCTAACTAATGCTAACTTGACTAGTAATAGTCTTATTGACACAATAACTTGACCCATCATTAATCCAACTGTGTGAGTTATCCTCGGATTGCTTCTTTGGATAAGGGGCGAGATCCAGGATGGGTTTGTTTGGAGTTAGTATAGTTGGTTACGATACGCTATCTTATCTCCTTTCTGTTAGCCGGAAGTTGTAGTATGTTCTGTAGTTGGTTAGTGCAGCCAGCTGCCGCATCTTTTGTATCGCCCTTTTCTTCCGTTGAACCCAAAGCATCAGTGCTTGGTGTTGACGGGTTACACTTTGGTGAACTGTGAGTCTTGCTTGCCAGTACGTCTATGTACTGACCCCTTTGGGGCTGTGGTTTCCGCAGACTACGCTTACGAGGATCCCAGTGACGGCTACTACGTGGAGTTTGACGAGGCTGCTGACGAGTAGATAGCGGACCTGGGCAGGATCCGAGACATCGTGGATGGGCTCCGTTTTCCTTTCATTCCCGGCTTCTTAAGCCTATTTGGATTTTGGCTGTACTCAGACCTTTGAATGCTTCCGCTGAGATGTAATGATGATATGTTGGGACATGTGTCCTCTGGATGATTGTATTTGCTATCTCTGCTCTAGTGAGAGCTATTTGCGACTTATTTCTATTTATTTGTGTCTTAGAGATATGTTGTGCTATCATTCTGTTAAACGCCGTTGACGTACCATGTGTGTATGGTATGAAGTACGTCAATGATATGTTGCACTCCACCGTCAAGGACTCGGTACCGACAAAGAGAGACAACCTTCCGGCGTTGCTAATTGGTAGCGCTAATCAACTATGATTAGAGCTATTATGAATATAGAAGTTCTCAACACATGAGAGAGAAGAGCTAATTAGATCTATGTCTAATAGAGAGAGTATAACTAAAATCCGATTATAAGAGGATCTAATTAAATTAGAGAGGTTATAATTAGAGGCTCTAATTCAATTAGAGGTTCTCTAATTACATCTCTAACCCTGAGAGAGAGAGAACAAACTGAAAGCTCAATTGTGTGTCTAAACAATAAAGAGGGGTGGTATTATATAGTGGCACAAAGGAGGGAACTTGTTATGGGGGTAGGATCGGTTTCCCCCTCCCTCCCTTGGCCACACTAAACCTCCTTGGAGGACTCGGATTGGACTCCCAAGTGGAGTCCAATCCCCTCATTTTCTTTCTTTTCCCCCCTTTTCCCACTCAATTATTCCTCAAATAAATTAGAGATAATATCCAGGGAAAGAAAATGCACTTTGTGAGACCATCGGTCCCACCTGGCATCCCATAAAATTAGGGTTTGCCCATAGGATGAAATCTGCCCCCTCTAGCACTGCTCCCATATATGGAAAGTCCCCTAGAACTCTTCAAAAGAACCCTGTTATCCCTATAGATAAAATCATTGATATTATCTAACAATGTTAGAACACATTTCTAACACACCGGGACATATCATGTCCTCCGTAAACTCTCATATGAATTCTTCCTTACACCGACATAATTTCTCTCTTATAGTACTTCCCCGAAACCACTCTGATTGACACCAGACTTGTTTCTGTGATATCATAATGACATCGAACATTCATAAAACCAATAACAACATATTATTTCTCTCAATAAAAGGTTGGCACGACTTAAGCGTGTGACCCGTAAGGGCTCGATAACACATAATCATGTTCGGGTACTTACTGAACAATAACCAACAACAGGATCGTGGACGTCCATGATGGCTCCTGTGTGTTCCCGAAGAACGAGGGAACTTTATAAGTTAATCATTGCACTTATTCCGTTAATTTCACGATACCAATAATATCACGAGGTGGGACTATGTGATCTGGTTTGATCATAACACATAAAACTCGTTTACTGATATTGTTCTCTTTTCTCATCCATATCCCCGATGACCATGTGATAAATCACACTTTGTCTAGCCAGACGATATGTCATTAGTGATACTGAGAGGGTCCAAAGAATGTATCACTCTATCGTATAGAGGAGTTAAGTACTAGTCATGAACGATCTCAGTTCCATTACGCTTTCTAGGTCATACCCAGACATGACCGTTATAGTCCCCAGTTACGGTAAGACGATTGATGATATCCAAAGTATAACTTTCGATCATGCGGTCACTAGATATTCTCATAGTATAAGAATTATAGTCAATGTTAACTTCATATTAATTTGCTAAAGTACATAATGATTGTTTAGTCCCTTTTAGCAACAACATACACTTGGGTTGGTTCAATACTATTGTTACCCTAACAATAAAATCTTATGTTTTGCTAGACTTTCTTCCAAGTCCATGATCAGGAAAAATATGATCATCTCACTAATCATAAGCTAATCTTAGAGACAAGATTAGGAACTCTTTTTTGTTTATGTTTTCACACCCGCACAAAGATTTTCATTTGAAAACTCACTTTTCAAGTGCTATAGCGGTTGTAGCATGATGACATAAACTTAATTCTGAACTTGGAGATAGGATAATAACTGAATATTATTGTCTCTAGGGCATACCTCCAACAGGGGGGAGTGCTGAGGGGAGTAAAAGTTCCCCAGAGCCGCATCCCAATAATGGGTGGCAGCCAAGTGGGCCCAAGGGCCATAAAGAATCCACGGTTTCTCTTCCCCGTGAACTTCCGTGTTTGAATTTTGGAAAAGGAAATATAAGCCAAAAACTAAAGGAAAGAAATATGGTAGGAGGAAAAGCGGAAGTAAAGGACTCCCAGGGGAGTCCAATCTGAATCTACTTGGGGGAGGATACAACCAGACTTGCTTTGGCCACATCATGGCCTTGCCCCCCAAGGAAAGTCCCCCATCCTCCCACTATATCGACACCACCCCCTAAGGAAAACACACGCCTATTATCCTCGTGCCTATTCTCTCTCTCTGGTTGATTAGAATACTAATTGGGGTTTTGAGGTGTCCTCTCTCATTAGATCTAACTCTAATCTCTCTCTCATGTGTTGAGATCTCCACCTTCATATACACCTATAGAGGGCTAGCTCTGGACAGTGAAGCTCTGCAGAACCATATACGACGTACGTCGGGATGAAAATGGAGCAGATACAAACGGAACTGAGTGGTGCCACATTTGTTTTCACATTTTTGTGCATAAGTAGAAACAAATACAGAAACCCAGGAAACAAATACGAAGACGTATATTATTGGAAGCGGATACAAAACGAATACGACACGGACACGAAACTGAGTGGTGTCACATTTGTTTTCACATTTTTGCGCAGAAGCAGAAACAAATACAGAAACCTCGGAAACAAATACGAAAACAAATATTATCGGAAGCAAATACAGAACGAATACGACACGGACATGGAACTTACAACGGATGTTTTCCGGAACCAAGAGGCCCCTTAAATCATGTAGGAAACCTCAAGAAAATTGATTATATTGTCAATTTGCTAAGATGAAATCAAATATAAGCATATATCATGATTATATAATATAGTGTGCATAGCTTATCAACTTTGGTAACATCAAAATTCCTACTACCGGCCGCAACCCTAGTGCAGCGGTGAACTGACAAGCTAGAAACATGTCGAGTGGGAGATGACATGCGAGTACGTAGGTTGACTTTCGGACCTGTCGGATGTGCCTACCTGGTCTAAGGCCCAGTACTGAAGCCCACCACAGAGGGCTACCCCGTGGCTCTAGAAGGCCCAACAGCGGCCCACCCGCAAGACTTGCGGATCAAGATGGAAGGTTTCCACCGACTAGAGCTAGGGTTTGTAACCCCCCGGGTACGGCTTGAGACCCAGCCACCTATTTAAGGGCTAGGAGAGCCACCCGAGAGGGGACATCCAATCTAGGTTTTGACCACCATAGCCATAGCTCGAGATCCAATCTCTCGACTTGCGCATCCACCATTGTAACCAATCTTCATAATACAAGGACAGACAAGCAGGAGTAAAGGTATTAACTCTACGAGGGCCCCAAACCTGGGTAAATTGTGCCCCCGTTAGCCGTCGTATCCGCTGATATGTCTCCAATGTATCTATAATTTCTGATGTTCCATGATGATATTATGCTAATTGCTACATGTTTTATCCCCTCTTTATGTCATTTTTTTATCGATTTACCGGACTAACCTATTAACAAGATTCCACAGTGCCAGTTCCCTGTTTTCTACTGTTTTTAGTTTTAGAAAAGTTGTTCTGGAAATATTCTCGGAATTGGAAAATTCGAAGCCCGGAAGACTTAGAATTCCTGAAGGTTCCATGGAGTCCCAAAGAGACCTGGAGGGGGGCCTCAGGGGTCCCACACCATAGGGTGGTGTGGGGCCCCCAGGGCTCCACCGCCTTTGCCCTTTCGCCTATTTATTCCCCTCCGAAGGAAAACCTTAGGCACCTGATCAAAAATGCCCGAAAAGTTCCACAGCCGCCGTCGTCGTCAACCCTAGATCAGGGGAGTTCTAAAGCTGTCTCCCGGCACCCTGCCGGAGAGGAGATCATCACCGGAGGCCTCTTCATCACCATGCCTGCCTCCGGAGTGATGCGTGAGTAGTTCATCCTTGGACTACGGTACCATAGCAGTAGCTAGATGGTTGTCTTCTCCTCCTATGCCTCAATGTTTAGATCTCGTGAGTTGCCTAACATGATTGAGATTATTCTTATGTAATTCTATGTGATGTGTTTGCTGGGATCCGATGAATATTGAACTTATGCCAAGTTGATTATAGTCTTTATTGCATATGTTATTTTTGATCTTGCATGCTTTCCGTTGCTAGTGGTTGCTCTGGCAAAGTAGTTGCTAGTGACTCCAAGAGGGAGTATTTATGCTCGATAGTTGGGTTCATGACTCCTTTTCGCCTGTGCTCGAGTGACAGAAACGTGACGGGGGAGGATGTGTTGTTGTCACTAGGGAGAAAACAGCGGTGTGAGTGCCGCGTGCACAATCATTGCTTACATTAAACACATTGCTTAATGCGATTATCTGTTGCTTGCCACTAAATACCTAAGGGGGCTCGGATGATAACCTGAGGGTGGATTATTAGTCATAGATGCAGTTGGATTACGGTCTATGTATATTGTCGTAATTCCCGCACTAAATATCATAGTAGTCATCATGTCATGAATACGCACTACGGTGCAACCTCTATTTGTCAGTTGTCTAGCTGTAATTTGTTCACCCAGCATGCTATATTTTATGGAGAGACACCACTAGTGAACCTATGAGCCCCGGTCCATTTTCCTACATTGTTATATAAACCACTACAATTACGTGCTTTCTTTACTTACTGCAAGCATACACTATTTTCCACACTATACGTCTAATCTTTGTTTTTGGCAAGACCGGTGAGATTGACAACATCACTGTACCGTTGGGACAAAGTATTTTGGTTGTGTTGTGTGCAGGTTCCGCGTTGTTGCTGACACCAGTGAGGATCCATCACCACCGTCAGTGGCATCAACCTTCCGAAGATCCTCTTTCTCCTACTGGATTGATAACCTTGGTTCTTAACTGAGGGAAATTCTTACCGCTGCACTCATCACACGCTCATCTTGGGGTTCCCAACACACCATCCATAGCAATAAGAATTTCTGGTGCCATTGCCGGGGACTTAATCATCATAAAGAAGTCTCCCCGTCAAGGCACCATCAATGTTTGCATCATCCGCCAGCGCCTATTTTGTTCCTCTACTCGAACCCTACCGGATCACCCGAGAGATTTGTCGACATGAGTTATCGACAATTTGCGCCATCTGTGGAAACGGCAAGCGCTGGATCCACAGCATCGCCGGATTCATATTCACCGAGCTTCAACTGGAGCCCGGGATCCTCGGCTCCTTCGGAGCCAATATGCTTCGGGTCGTTCATCTACACGCCCCACTCGCCAGAATCTCGTCCGGCGTTTAGCGGTCTCCAGGAGAGCGTCAACATGACGTTCGGCAATCTCCACTTCCGCGCCAGCAAGGAGGGAATCCTACGCTTCCCCGACCAAGCCACGCTCGATGGATCAGACACCGAGTCCGTCTCGAGCACGATGACCCAAGATTCTCCGCTTAGCGATACCGATCCCAACTCGGAGTCCACCAACGGTTCTGTCCGTCGCAACAGACTTGACTTCCATACTATCACGACTGAAGAGCCCACCGAACTTGGCGAGGGTTACTGGCCCGCGCCAAAGACTCACGAGCCATATTTGGCCCACGTCTATATGGCAGATCCAGTCCAAGAACCTGCCGAAACAGAGGCCAGTCTCACGGCAAGGCAACATATCAAGGTTTCGCGAGCCGCCTGGAACAAAGCAAAAAACAACAGTGCAAACAGGCCATCCGCTAGAGCCTGGGTCCTCCCAAGAAGACTTGATAACGTACCACTATCATTTGTCGCTGGAAAGCCGCCAGTTAGCAGACGCCCGCAAAGAACTCGAGGTACGCAAACGCGCGGCAGAAGCTTTGAGTGCGCGCCGCGTGGAGCTCTCCAGAACACACTCGACGGGCAGCCAACCCATCAAAAAGGGAAAGTACGACTCGAGGACCGCCCGTATGGACCAAAGGATCCCTCAGCGAGATCAGCAAAACCATCGAGACCTCCCTCATGCACGTCGACGACGAGGGCAACGTGCACCCGACAACTCCTGCCGCCGCGGTCCTGGCCGCCGCCACCTACCTACAGGCAAACCAGCCGCAAGAAAACGACCCCGCGCAGAACAACATCGCCAAGTCCAAAGGGGGCTAGGCATGGCCGGATCAACGATCGCCGCCCAAACCCGCAAGAATACAGCGAACCCTAAAGCCGATAAAACACCTCAAGTGGTCAGAACACCTCGCAGACGCGAGAGTACGTCGCCTAGAAGAGGAGACAAGGAGTCGCCTCGCTGCCCCAGGGCAAGGAGGCAAGATTCCGTGGAGACAACCCATGCAGTGACGACGATAGCCCACGACACCGTGACGATATCCCACGGCACCACGGAAACCGCTCGCGACATCGCAGCAGGGAACTGCAGCGAGAAGACAATCACGACCGAGCCCAATACGACGCGCGGCGGGACATCATATAGAACAAGGTCGACAAAGCCCGTGCACGCAGGAACCGCGCTCGCTCATTATCCACCTCCTCCAACGAGGAAGCTTGCGGTGCGATGTGCTTCAGCAACATCATCCGCGAGGCACCAATGCCCAAAAGATTCAAGCTCACCTCAGAAGTCCCGAATCATGAAGGCTCGCAGGAACCCAAGACCTGGCTCTCAGACTACCTGACTGCGGTAAAGTGCATGCGCAGAAACAAAGTAACGACCATGCAATACTTAAATCTGCACCTCGTCGGCGCTACCGAAGCTAGCTCGAAGGAAGAACGCGCGCGTGTTACAGATCTTGGGACGATCTCACCCGCGACTTTGAGAAGAACTTCCAGGCCACATACAAGAGACCTCCGTTTGTCAAGGAATTGCGAGCCTGCAGGCAGAAGAGCGACGAGTCAACCCGTGAGTATATCTAGAGATGGTCTACTCTAAAGAACACAGCTAGGAATATATCAGAAGAGATAGCGGTCGAAGCTTTAACTAAAGGCGCGCGACGCGCAGCCTTCCGAGAGGAACTGGGATGATGCGCGCCCAAAACTATCGGCGAATTAATGGCGACAGCCGATAAATGGGAGAATGGTGAAGAATCCCTTCGCAATGAGAAAACTTCCTCACCCGTGTACAACGATGATCGCAACGTTGACCGCAGGAGGAGGAAGAGACGACACTACGATCAGGATGATCAGTCGGAGTTGGTAGCGGCTGAATTCACGAGAAACCACGACAGCGGATCCCGCGGAAATCTCGAGTGGAAGCCAAAGCCAGACGACAAAACACCTGAGGAAGACCTTGATGGGTACTGCTCCTTGCATATGTTCACAGATAAATGAACAGGCAAACTCAAGGCAACTCACCTCCTCAAGGATTGTCGAAAGTTTCAAGACATCCACGAGGCGTATACGAAGAAGCACGGGATGACAATAAACCAAGGAAACCCGCAACTGCTAGGAGGAGGCATTGTACACCAACCACCGCCCCTACCTCCACCCGCTGGGCACCACAACATGGCGCTAGCTGCACTCCCAGCACCAGATAACCCAGGCGTAGCAAACCAACGAGCCAACGGGTACCCGAATCCCCAGGGTCTTCTAGGCATGATACAGAAGGTCTGCCCGCCCCGAAGAGTCGAGAAGACCAACAATCGCCACGTTACATGGCAGTGCAAGCTCCACCGTCCAAAAATGAGTACCTGAAGATGTCCGAGCACCTGATAACCTTCTCCAAAGAAGACCATCCTCCACGGGTGTATCGATCAGGGCACGCAGCGCTCGTCATCCAAGCGCAAATAGGCAACTACGACCTAGCCAGAGTATTCATGGACGGTGGAAGCGGCATAAATATCATATACGCGGACACACTTCATATAATGAACATGAATTTGGAGGGACTCATGGAATTAGAAACATCCTTTCACGGGATAGTATCAAGAAAAGCCGTCCGACCACTCGGAACAATCAACTTGGAGGTGATACTCGTAGACCAAAACAACTACAGGAGAGAGTTCCTCGACTTCGAGGTAGTCGATTGGCCATCACAATACCACACCATTCTCGGCCGAACAATGTTCGCGAGATTCATGGTAGCACCCCATTACGCCTACGTTAAGCTGAAACTGCCAGGAGAATATGGTAAAATCACCATAAACGGCGATTTCTAGAAATCAGATAAGTGCGACAACGACTTCCACGAGATCGCAAAATCTTTCGAGGTGGAAGAAGAGTTAGAAGAGCTAGAAAAAACCACGGATAACTCCATGATGCCGCTAACCAAAAAGAATGCCCCAGACCTCGCGTTTAACTCAAGCAACGACACTCGAAAGCATCAAGTCCACCCGACAGATTCTGCGTAGACAGTGATCGTGTCGACCACCCTCTCCTCCGCATAGGAAAGCGCGCTCGTCGAGCTCCTCCGCGAGTACTGGGAGATTTTTGCCTGGCAGCCATCTGATATGCCAGGAATACCCAGAGAGTTCGCCAAGCACTCATTGGAAGTGTTCAAAGATGCAAAACCAGTCAAGCAAACCACTCGGTGTTTCTCCGAGCCAAAGCAGCAAGCACTCGAAAAAGAAGTAAACGGACTGCTAGCCGTCAAGTTCATCAGGGAGATCAAGATTTTTCACCTGGTTAGCAAACGCGGTGCTGGTCCCAAAGAAAAACAAAGACATCCTTCGCGTGTGCATCGACTATACGTCGTTGAACAAACACTGCCCCAAGGATAAGTTCGCACTCTCGTGGATCGACCAGATCGTCGACTCCACTGCAGGCTGCCAACGCCTCTCCTTCCTGAATGCTTACTCGGGCTATAACCAGATCAGAATGAAACAGGAAGACGAACAGAAGACAACATTCATCACACCACACGGTGTTTGTTGTTACACGACTATACCTTTCGGGCTAAAAAATGCATGCGCTGCATGCAAAAATGCCTCGCCAAACTCATTGGCAAGAACGTACACGTTGTACGTTGACGATATCGTCATCAAGACTCGAGTGAAGGACACACTCCTCGAGGACACAAGAGAAACTTTCGACGCTCTCAACGCGTACACAATTAAACTCAACAAGACGAAATGCGTCTTTGGTGTGCCCGTGGGCCAGCTACTAGGCTACTTGGTCTCAGCCCGAGGAATAGAAGCAAATCCAGAAAGATTCAGGCCATCCTGACAATGAAGGAGCCGAAAAATCTCCACAGCGTCCAACAGCTGACAGGGCGACTGGCGGCCCTCAGCAAATTCATTGCAAGATTGGGCGAGCAAGCCCTCCCCTTATACAAACTGCCGAAGAAGATAGATAAATTCGAGGGGACCACGGAAGCAAAAAAAGCGTTCGTCGACTTGAAAAGACCGCTACAGAGCAGACGAGTACTGGCCACACCTCAGGAAGGAGAACCCCTGTATCTATACCTAGCCGTAACTAACCAGGTGGTCAGTACAATAATCATGGTCGAGCGACCAGAGGATGGAAAAGCACAAAAGCGTACAGAGACAAGTATACTACCTCAGCGAGGTACTCTCAGCATGCAAGGAACGATACCCACATCATAAGAAGCTCGCGTCTGGGGTGGTCTTCACAGCTCGCAAACTTAAGCATTACTTCCAGGAGCATACTGTCACGGTGCTAAATGAAGCATCACTCGGTACAATCATGAATAATCCTATGGCATCCGGAGGAATCGCAAAGTGGAGCATCGAGCTAGGCGCCTGGGACATAGTATACACATGGCACAACACCCTCAAATCCCAGGTGGTCGCGAACTTCCTCTCAGAATGGACGGAGCTGCAAACTCTAGGACCTCCAAAATACTCGAGCTCCTGGATCATATACTTCGACGGGTCGAAAGTAAACGAAGGAGCGGGAGCCGGTGTAATCCTCATATCACCAAGAGGTGACAAGCTCCAGTACGTCCTGTGATGGATGGATAATAACCCGGTAGGCCAACTCCAAGGTGTAACCCGGCCCAAGGGACACGACGCAGGATCCGGCTAAGGATAACGAAACTTATGGAAGGCCCAAAGTTTGTAGGCCTCGTAACCCGGATTGTGGGTTGCGGTAAGGAAAGCTAGGGTTTGTAAGCGGTGTCCGGGTAGGATTCAGGGTACGCCTTGGAAGGCAAGTCAGGAGGGTATGGTGCTTTATAAACCGACCCCTAAGTCTAGTTTAAAGAGATCCAAGAGTTCTAGCAATCTCGTCTAATATCGAGTATCTAGTGTAACACGCAATTGGAGTTGTTATCTTGAGATCGGAGACTCGGCGACTTGATTGCCGGCTACCAGATCAAAGTTCATCATCATGTTTTCCTCTGAGCTAAACCCTCTCCCAAACGCCTGTGTCGTCTTGCCCCAAGATCAGTTACCCCCGGTAACGTCTGCCGTGATTATCCCACGACAGTTGGTGCCCACCGTGGGGCCTGCGTCCAAAGGTGTTTACATCACGGGAGAAGCTCGGAAGAACATGGAGAATTTCGTCGTCGGCGAGATCTACGTCGACCGCAAAGGATATAAGATGGTGGACGATTCCGGCTGGGGGCCAGAGTCGGACCACCTCGAGTCCGGATCTACTGTGACGATCGGCCAGATCAACATCTTCATCGGTATGGTACGTACGTCTAATTTAAAAGGACAATATCATGTGCATACTACAGGAACTCCTAGCAGGGACAAAGAAACATTAAAGCAAGCGGTAAACTCGGTTTCCTCGGCCGTTCCAGGATACCTGAGATGGGCGGAACAAGAGGTAACGTGGAGCAGAAGAGATCACCCGGAAAGAATAGAGCGCCCAGGAGTCTTGGCATTGGTAGTTGCACCGCAGGTCAATGGTTACGAGTTGAAAAGGGTCCTAATGGACGGTGGAAGTAGCATTAATATCTTATATTGGGAAACCTTCTTACGCATGAGTCTCAAAAGAGTCCCAGCTACAGAAAAGTTCAACGGTTTTTCATGGGATTGTGCCGGGTCACTCAGCGTGCCCCGAGGGAAAGATCACATTGGAGGTTGCTTTCGGAGAATCAACGGATAATTATCGAGTTGAGTGGCTCACGTTCGAGGTGGTCAAATTGCGCAGTCCTTATCACGCACTGTTCGGAAGACCGGCTTATGCTAAATTCATGGCTAGGCCGTGTTATGTGTATTTGCAGCTAAAGATTCCGGGTCCTAAGCAGACCATCACCATACATGGAAGCCGGGATATAGCGGCCGAGTGCGACGAAGGAGATTCAGTGATGGCCGAACAAGCTTGCAGAAAAGAGGAACTCAAGTATTACCGGTCTCAAGTAGATCCGGATGATAGAACAGCACTGAAAAGACCGAATACCGAGGACGAAAGAGCAAAATTCAAGGCAGCACAGGACACCAAGAAGGTAGATTTTGTTGAAGGTGATTCCACTAAGCAATTCACTATAGGGTCTAACTTGGGAAGAGAGCAGGAGAAGGCACTTGTGGAGTTCATTCGTTCAAATGCGGACGTATTCGCCTGGACACGTAGCGACATGCCGGGTATCCCTACAGAATTGGCAGAGCACAGTTTGCACGTAGATCCCAAGTCCAGGCCTGTGAAGCAGGGCTTGAGGAAGATGAATGAGGAAAGAAGGAAAGCTATAGGTGAAGAAATTGCTCGGCTACTGACAGCTGGCTTTATCATGGAAGTATTTCACCCGGATTGGTTAGCAAATCCGGTTCTAGTGATGAAAAAGACCAACGAATGGAGGATGTGCATCGATTTCACGATTCTCAACAAGCATTGCCCAAAGGATCCGTTCGCACTACCAAGGATAGACCAGATCATAGATGCAGTAGCCGGGAGTGACCTGCTATGCTTTCTAGACGCATATTCCGGGTACCATCAAATTAAGCTCAAGAGGGAGGATTGGGAGAAAACATCATTTATAACCCCTTTTGGGGCCTTTTGTTACAAAACCATGACGTTTGGATTGAAGAACGCTGGCGCAACTTATCAACGGTGTATTCAGAAATGCTTCGAGGATCAAATTGGACGCAATGTCCATGCTTATGTGGATGATGTGGTTGTCAAGACCAGGAAGGCAGAAACATTTATCGATGATCTAAAGGAAACATTCAAGAACTTAAGAAGGTACCAGATGAAGCTTAACCCGACAAAGTGCGTGTTTGGAGTTCCAGCCGGGAAATTACTCGGCTTTATCGTCTCCGAGAGAGGAATTGAAGCAAACCCGGATAAAATCAAAGCTATCCAAAATCTGAAAAAGCCGGAAAATTTGAAGCACGTTCAAAAACTCACGGGCTGCGTAGCAGCCTTGAGCCGATTTATCTCCAGACTCGGAGAAAAGGCAATACCATTGTACCGGCTCTTGAGGAAGTCCGACAAATTCGTATGGGATCAGGAGGCGGATGAGGCGTTCGAGGCACTAAAAAAGCAGTTATCTGAAGCACCAGTACTAGCGGCCCCGGGTCCTAAAGAGCCTATGTTGCTATACGTGGCAGCAGGCCCCCGAGCCGTCAGTGCAGTAGTGGTTGTGGAGCGTAAAGAGGATGGGAAAGGTTATCCAGTCCAGAGGCCAGTTTATTATGTCAGTGAAGTATTATCAGAGGCAAAGCAGCGTTATCCGCATTGGCAAAAGCTGGTTTTCGGGGTCTTCATGGCCAGCCGGAAACTGAAGCCGTACTTCCAGGAACACCCTATAACAGTAGTTAGCTCAATACCAATGTCGGATATCATCAGAAACTCGGATGCAACCGGAAGAATAGCCAAATGGGCGATAGAGATGGGGGATTATCACATCAGCTACGAGCCCAGGTCAGCAATCAAATCTCAGGCTTTGATCGATTTTGTTAATGATTGGACACACACAGGCATGGCCACCATAGTTCCAAATTCCGATTCATGGATCATGCACTTCGATGGGTCAAAGCAATACGAGGGGTAAGGAGCTGGAGTGGTGCTAACATCACCCAAAGGAGACAAATTGAGTTATGTACTACAGATTCACTTTGACTGTTCCAACAACGTGGCCGAGTATGAGGCCCTATTGCATGGCTTAAAGGTAGCCAAGGAGATGAATATTAAGAGGATACGATGCTTTGGAGATTCAGACCTGGTGGTACAGCAGGTATCAGGAACTTGGGATAGAAAGGACGCAACTATGGCAGCATACCGCAGGG
Organism: Alopecurus myosuroides; assembly: GCA_028641055.1. NCBI lineage: Eukaryota > Viridiplantae > Streptophyta > Magnoliopsida > Poales > Poaceae > Alopecurus > Alopecurus myosuroides. The sequence goes on from CM054058.1 coordinate 247,639,614, forward strand.
AGGTTGATAGGGTTGCAGGATGTTTTTCCGGGTATGAGGTAGAGCATATAGACAGGAGAAAGAATGAGGCAGCAGACGCCCTCGCTAGACTCGGCTCGCGCAGAGAGCCGGTTCCACCTAACGTTTTCCTGGACGAATTATGGCGACCATCAGTTAAAACCGAGTCTGAGGAGGAACTGGCAAGTAAAGACCCGGATATGGAGCTCGTGGACACTATACGCGCTATTCCCGAGTGGACAGAACCGTTTTTGGCCTACCTATCGCGAGGCGAGTTACCACAACAGGAGGTGTTAGCAAGGCAAATTTTGCGGCGAGCGAAGGGGTATTCTATCATCAATGGGGAGTTATACAAGAGAAGTGCCACGGGAGTCTTTTTGCGCTGCGTAGCACCAGAACAAGGCCGACAGATTCTCAGGAAAATCCATGAAGGTGATTGCGGGCATCATGCGTCTACAAGATCCCTTGTGGCCAAAGCTTATCGACATGGATTTTTCTGGCTCACGGCTCTAGCAGATGCGGAACGATTAGTAGCAAGGTGTGACGGATGTCAAAGGTACGCTCGCCAAAACCACGTGCCGGCTATGGAATTACGGACCATCCCGTTAACTTGGCCGTTCGCTGTCTGGGGTTTGGACATGGTTGGCCCCTTTCATATGTCACCTTGCAAAAAGACACACCTTTTAGTGGCTATTGATAAGTTTACCAAGTTGGTAGAGGTCATGCCAGTTACCAACTGTGAAGCAGCTATAGCAGTCAAGTTCCTGAAAAGAATAATCTACCGGTTCGGGTATCCTCACAGCATAATTACCGACAACGGAACCAACATGTCCCTTGGTGAGATGGAAAAGTTCTGTGGAAACAATGGAATCCGGCTTGATGTAGCATCAGTGGCTCATCCACAGGCCAATGGACAAGTGGAGAGGGAAAATCAAGAATTGCTTCGCGGACTAAAACCACGACTGCGAGTTCCCTGTGTTAGGGCTGCTGGTGCGTGGGTCGAAGAGCTTCCTGCCGTGGTTTGGGGTATCAATACTACACCTAACAGATCTACTCAGATGACGCCCTTCTTCATGGTCTATGGCGCGGAGGCAGTGCTACCGAGTGATATTATTCATGATTCACCACGAGTATCAGCATACGTCGAAGTGGAGAACGAAAAGACCCGGCAAGACGCCGTGGATATGTTAGAAGAACAAAGGGAACAAGCTCTGGAAAGATCAGCCATATATCTGCAGGATTTACGAAGATATCATAGCCGGCGCGTGAAAACCCGGGTCTTCCAGGAAGGAGACCTGGTTCTGCGCCTGGTACAGTCGAACGAAGGAAAGCACAAGTTATCACCACCATGGGAAGGACCGTTTATCGTAAGCCGGAATTTGCATAATGGGTCATATTACTTGATAGATGCAAGGGAAGAGTCGACCACAGTTAATGACACCGCTCATACCACTTCATCTATGCAAGAAAGGGACAGACCATGGAACGTGGCTCAGCTACGTCCATATTATACTTAGCAAAAATTATGTTGGCACGTGGAATTGAACGATGTAACAGGCAGCAGGTTTTCAGACGCACTCTTTTCCTATCCAGGGTACCCTTGGGGACTGGACGGGTTTTTAATGAGGCGGCCTGCTGGCCTAATTTTTTCATATCAAGTAAAGAGGTGATTATCAAGAAAAGAGGTGATTATTATCATGTTCTGTACTTTCAGTATGATGCATATATTTAGGTCTTGGGGGCTGACTGCTTGAATAGCACAGTTACAAACTCAAAGACCCGGCCATGATGCCTATGAGTTATAAGGGCCGATTACTTGCAAACGAGTACGGCTGCAATCTTATAACCGGACGAAGGAGCCAAATTTTCTTGACTATTCTTACTTAAGCTCGATGTGACTCGCAATAAAGTGGCATGATTTGTTAGCTTACGATTACAGTCAGCCATGACGCCCAGTGGGACTTGCCTGACCCTGTCTTCGTATAGATGTAACAACATGGTATCCACGCGAAAGCTGGCTTACAGTACAAGATAGTCAAAAGGGTCATCTAAACCACAAGTTATGCAGAGTACAAGGCTAGTAACCGGAAACTCAACGATTATTAAGCATAACTTCAGATCCTGTGTGAAACAACTCGGGGTTTTTTGTGGACTTAGCAGCAAGCAATTCGTTCTCCTTGAAAGATCACGTATCCTAAACTCGGAAATCCGGGTCCTGGAAACTCGGGATCTTAAGAGAGGAAAAAATTGCTTAGTTGTTAAGGTTCAAAAAATCCAAACATCCGAGTCTTGGGGACTTGGGGACTTAGAAGCAATCCCGCTTGTCAACACCCATGAAACCCGGAAACCGAGTCTCACAAAAGGAACAATACAGAAAGTCGGATATCGAGAATAAAGAAAGTTGGATATCGAGAATAAAGAAAGTCGGATATCAAGATCACATGGGTTCAAAAGTAGATAAACATAAAAGCCAGAAGAGGCACAAGGTGTATCTGGAACTTAGAATGCATTACAAAGTTTCGATAAAGAGTATCAAAGGTGCACAGGCGCACCATTCAAAAATAATTGTTTAAACGGCACATCAAGCCGACTGACGCATGAGAAGTGGCAGGTATTACTCGGCACTCTAAGCCGCGGCGTCCATCTTCGCCTTGCCTTTGCCATCACTTGTGGTAGCAGCAGCACCCGGGTCAGCAGCAATGCCGGCTCGCGCAGGTGGAGGGACGATGGGTGTAGAGGTAGCGGGCGCAGAGTCGACTTCAGCTTTCTTCTTTGCAGCTTCCTCCCTAATCTTGGCAGCTTCTTCCTTCCATCGGGCAAGCATATCGTATGGCTTGGGGCGATCTGCCTTAATAACCTTGTCACTAGCATCATATACAGGAAGAATAGAATCGATCTCCAAACTGTCGGCAATCACACTGGCCGGGTGACGAACTTCTTTCTGAATGGCTTTGAAATCCTTTGGTGAGAACTTGGACCCGTCTTGATTGAATTCTGGAAACCCGCCCATCAGCTTGGCCGGCTCTAGCTTAGGGAAATAAGATTTAGCCAGCGCAAGACCCCGGGTTACCCCAAACCGACAGGATGAGCGCTTCCAATGCCAAATCCACTCAGGAATGGTGGAGCAGACTTCCAGCAACTTTTTCATGTTACCAGGTCCAACACCCGGCAGTCGTAGTTCATCGAGAATCCATCCAACTCCGGCACTGAGCTGCCGGACAGTATCTTTAATGAGCTTCAGCTTGGCAGTAGCATCCTCTTCCGGGATCGAATCATCCGGACCTGCTGAAAGTAAGAAAAGTAATGAACAAGGAGATCCGGCTATTCATCCAAAGGAAAATCCGGGTCTTAATTGCTAAAGTTCAAAGATCATACCAGTTGCTGCGCGGTAGGTATCGGCAATATGCAAAGAAAGTGTCGTTAGCTTGTCCTCAGCCAAGTGAGCCCTTTTCCTATACTTCCTTGTGATTTTTCCACTCCTACGAGCTTCAGCTTCAGCTGCTTCGCGAAGAGCTGTCTCCTTCACAATGCGTTTGGCAGCCTTCGCCAGCTTCTTCTCAGATTGCGCAACAAAATCCTAGGTGGAATCACAAGGAAGGGTCAGTCGGATCTATTATGAAGTTTCAAGCAAATTAAACCAGTAATTCACTTGGAACTTGGGGACTATACAAGGATACAAGTGGTGTCACTCGGACTTACCTTGTGCTTTGTTATCAAAGCATCTAGAATATTCTCTTCATCGGCCTTTAAGGTGTAGAGGGCATCAAGCATTTGGGCGAACGTCATATCCTCAGGGCGAACTCTAGAAGGGCCGGCAGATTGGTCTTCCGGTTGGTGAACTTTCCCGGTCCTTGGGGTCGAAACCCGGACCGTCTGAGTATCCGGGTTAGGAGAGCCCGTCTTCGTCTCCAAGATCTCAATATCTTCGTCCACGTCTTCAGAGGATTTGGGAGACACGGTTTCCTGTTGAGCCGGGTCATTGAAGGGGTCTTGTTCTTGGCCGTCTTCAGCCTCATCATCAACTGCAGCATCCGTGTTAATAGTCGGCCCCTCCGTCCCCTGCTTTTCTGCTTCTGTGATTTCCGGGTCACTAGTGGTAGCTTGGGCGCTAATAGGAAAGAGGGAAAAGTGGTTAGCGATGTAGGTTGGTAGTTATCAGGTATAAAAGGATATCGAGCGATGGAGATTTACCCGGTGTTCACAGCGTAATCCGGCGGGAGTTCGCCGCTGGAGGCGGACGAGGTCGCCAAAGGCACCGATAGCGGCACCCGGAATTGCCCAGCGAGTGGGTGGCTAGGAGATGGGTGGCGCTGAGGAGATTTGGAGGGCTGAGGTGGAGGAGTGCTGGCCCGGTGAGCAGGTGAAGTGGAGATACCCGGGTTAAGGGGATCCTCGCCCGGGGAACTCCGGTTCACCCTGCGCTTAGCCGGGAGAGGATCCTTCAAGAATGATGAGTGTGACAATTGTTGATTAAGTTTACGCATGGTATCGAAGGAGTAAGGCTCAGAAGAACTAAAGGAAAAAGGAACCTTTGCAACCACTCCTCTGGCCTTCCTCTTGGCCCCGACTGTGACCTCCTGATCGGATTCAGTGGCCTCCGGGTCTTCCTCTTCCTTTTCTTCTTCGTCTTCCCGCCCTGAAAATCGAGTATGTATCCGTGGGAAAAAGGTAAATGGTAGGAAAATAATGCAAGTAAAAGATAACATGAGATTCGGATAAGTACCTTCATCATCATCAGCCGGCTCGTCCTCTTCTTCCGGGTCTCTGGAGGGGGGGGGAGGTTTCAACTCTCCAGAAGGGATCATCAGCCTGAAATCAGAAAGATGAAAGTAAGAATTGGAAGTTGCATCAGGTCAAAGTGTGGAAAAAGGTTATGAGAATTGGATCTTACCGCTGGAGCCGGGTTTTCCCGAGTGAATGGAGGTAACCCGGTAATGTTCTTTATCACCTCCAATTTTTCCGTCAAGAAACTCTTGATGGTTTTGTTGGTATCACCGGTTGCAAAGTTCCTGGTGGAGTATCGGAGCGCGTCTGTGGTGTGCCCCGAATACTCGCACATCAACTTGGTACGGGTAGAGTTGGGCTGGATCCGGAAATCGACCCACGTCTTCACCAAGTTGAGCCCAAGAAGGCCTTGGGCCGAGAGAACAGCTAGCCTAGCTAGCAAATGCTGGATGGCCTCCCTGTCCGACTCAGGGGCAAAGGCATTGAAAGACTCGGAGATATCTAGGAGACCCTCCGAGTAACCCGGCAATCTTCTCTCGCCGGGTAGGGAGGTGTCTCGGCAGTAGAAAAAGGAGAGTTGCCAATGCTTAACGTGAGAGTTTAAGTTAAGGGTCGGCATAGGGGAATTCTTGCGGCGCTGGATGGAAACCCCGCCGCAAGTCAAGAGTGCACCGTCACCGCTTTCGCGGCACGGTTTGCATTGGAAAAGTTCTAGGAAAAGAGTCAAATTTGGCGGAATGCACAAATAGGACTCGCAAAGGACGATAAAGTGGGTTATGTTCAATATAGAGTTAGGCCCTATATCGAACACCCGGAGGCCGTAATGGTTAAGGAATTCCCGAAAGAAAGAGTGACCCGGAGGACGGAATCCCCGGGTCACGTGTTCTACGAAGCAGATTACCTCGTTGTCAGCGGGTGTGGGCTGGGTCTCGTCACCCGGCGCCCTCCAGTGGATGTCCTTCTGGGAAGGGAGGACTCCCAACTCGGCCAGCCCTTCTAGCTGGGCCTTCGTAGCTGTGGATCTCCCCCAGTTGGCGGATATGGTCTGGGTTGTCTTCGCCTGAGCCGGCTGCTTTCCTTGTCTCTTAGGAGCCATGGGATCAACCTGTGAAATACCAGGAAAAAAGATACAGGGAATGAGACTCGAAAATATTGGGATATCCGGGTATATACTTGGGGTATCAAGAAGGTGTGAAGACTAAGAACTATCCGGGTACTGTGCCACGGAGTGAAGGTTGTGAATTATCCGGGTATCAAGTACAACTATGGAAATTACTGGTCACTTACGTATTGAAATGAGTTTGGGGAAGACGGATGGTTGCCCATGTGTCTACTGCAAGCAAAATAGCCGGAAAAGGAGGATTTTCCGGGTGTTAATGATATGCGCGGAAATTTGGATGAAATGGATCTAGATTGGAAAACTTGCGAACGAGTCTACGGGGAAATTGGTGATTAGTAACGATAGGAGGGTGGTGTGTGATCATCCAACAGGTTGTTGAAGGGGTTGGCGAGCATTTAAATCATCTAATTTGGTGTGACGGGAAACACGGTTTGCGGATTGACCCAGATCCAATCTAGATTGAATCGGAAAAAAATCGCGGGGCTAGATTGATGAATACTTACTGGAAGGAATTGGAATGTGGCCTGGCGGCGGCTGGTGTCGTGATCTAGATCCCCCCTTGCAGCTCTTGATGAGCGGAACGAAGGCGCGGTGGCGGAGTTTGGCGGCGGCGCGGAGCGATTCAGGGTTGAATGTAGCTGGCGGCGGCCTTGTTACGGCGGCGTGCTCGGGATTCTCGAGGTGTTGCGGGGCGCAGGGAGTGAGGGAGCCAATGAAAGATTGGAGTTATGTGTGGAAGTTCAAGCTACCCTCTGGGCTCTATTTATAAGGTGTGGGCGGATACACCTATCCCAACGGGCGGAATCCGGAAGATTTGGGGTAATGGCTATCCGCGCGGATTTTACGAGATATGCTTCACATGTCGAGCAAGATATACGGACGAAAAAGAGAAGGGGATCCTCTCCGCGGTATCGGGATCAATTATCGAGTAAAGTATAGAGTTTTGGCATTGTTATCAAGTCTTAGACCCGGAAAGTTAAGCAAAGCATTTGGAGAAAAGCCGGGTTACTATATGGCCACCATGGAGTTAGGCCTAGCTATATATCAAAGCACTTTAACCCGGCCTCCATACACTTGTGCGTTTGATATTTTTGCAGGGAATAGCCAGTGCTTCAAGGAAGGATCCGTGAAGCCCAAGCTATTCTGGGGACTACTGATGGAGGGATAATAACCCGGTAGGCCAACTCCAAGGTGTAACCCGGCCCAAGGGACACGGCGCAGGATCCGGCTAAGGATAACGAAACTTCTGGAAGGCCCAAAGTTTGTAGGCCTCGTAACCCGGATTGTGGGTTGCGGTAAGGAAAGCTAGGGTTTGTAAGCGGTGTCCGGGTAGGATTCAGGGTGCGCCTTGGAAGGCAAGTCAGGAGGGTACGGTGCTTTATAAACCGACCCCTAAGTCTAGTTTAAAGAGATCCAAGAGTTCTAGCAATCTCGTCTAATATCGAGTATCTAGTGTAACACGCAATTGGAGTTGTTATCTTGAGATCGGAGACTCGGCGACTTGATTGCCGGCTACCAGATCAAAGTTCATCATCATGTTTTCCTCTGAGCTAAACCCTCTCCCAAACGCATGTGTCGTCTTGCCCCAAGATCAGTTACCCCCGGTAACGTCTGCCGTGATTATCCCAAGACATCCTGTGTCTCGACATCCCCCTTGATGATCCAACATCCAACAACGACGCCGAATACGAGGCACTCCTACATGACATGAAGATGGCGATCGCCTGCGGCGCCACCCGATTTGTGATCTACGGAGACTCCAACCTCATTGTGCAGCAGACGATGAAACAATGCGAAACATTCGCAGATAACATGATCGCCTATCGCGACATGTATAATCTGCTCGAAGGAAGCTTTAAACGGTGCGAACTGAAGCACATTTCGCGATCGAGTAACAAAGAAGCTGACAGACTGGCAAACATCGGGTCAACAAACGCCCCAGTTCCGCCAGGAATTTACTTCGAGTGAATCAGCAAAAGGTCAGTAAAGCTCAAGAAACACGCAGAGGTACCAACAACAATAGAGACAAAGGCTAGTCCACAAAGCGCCATCATCGAACTCGTTCAAAACATCTTGCGACATGTCTTCCTGGTCGAGCCAGCCTGGACAAACAAGTATCTCGACTACTTGATCAGAAAGCAGCTCCCAGGAGACATATCTGAAGCAAGGCATATTGTTTGACGCAGCAAATCCTTTCAGGTGATAAAAGGAGAACTTTACAAGCAAAGTATATCGGGAGTCCTCCAGAGGTGCATCGCACCCGAAGATGGGAAGGAACTACTCCGAGACATACACCAAGGCGACTGCGGACACCACGCAAGCTGGAGAGCCATCTTAGGCAAAGCTTTTAGAGTAGGATTTTACTGGCTAACGACAGCCAAAGATGCCAAAGACCTGGTCGAGAGATGCGACGCTTGCCAGCGATTCTTGCCCAAGACGCATGCACCAGGCACAGAGATCCACATGATCCCTCTGTCTTGGCCCTTCGCCCAATGGGGGCTGGACATGGTGGGACCACTACAGAAGGCGGCACCCGGAGGATACACCCATATGCTGGTCGCAGTCGATAAGTTTACCAAATGGATAGAGGTCGTCCCACTTACGTCGTAATACGCAAAGTGCGCCGTCAAGTTCCTCGATTCCATCGTTTTTAGATTCGGTGTCCCTCATAATATTATCACGGATAATGGGACCAACTTCACAGCCAGGGAGACCCAAGATTTCTGCAAAGAAAAGGGGATAACTCTCAGCTTTGCCTCGGTGGCGCACCCCAAACCAACGGCCAAGTCGAACGATCCAACGGATTAGTTTCGACTGGCCTAAAGAAGTGGCTACTTGCCAGACTAGATACATCAGCTGGATATTGGGCTGAGGAATTACCGTCCGTCCTATGGAGTCTGAGAACAACTCCAAACAGATCCACAAACTACACGCCATTTTTCATGGTTTACGGCACCGAGGCAGTCTTACACGAGTATGTTAGATTTAGTGCTCCACGAGTCGTTGCCTACAGCGTAGAAGACTCCAACAAAGCACTCGTGGAAGATATAGACGCACTGGACAAGGCTAGGGATGTCGCACTCGCAAGATCCGCCGTTTACCAGCAAGCGCTACGCAATCACCACAGTCGCTGCATCCGCAGCAGATCCTTCGTGGTAGGCGGCCTGGTGCTACGGCTCAAGCAAGACAGTGTACACAAGCTTGAGCCACCATGGGAAGGACCCTTCATCATACACGAAGTTATCCCTGGAGGCGCCTATCGCTTGAAGAACCCAACAACAGGCGGCGTCTACTCCAACCCATGGAACGTGGCGCACCTGCGAAAATTCTATCCTTAGGAGAGTATTTTACTTGCAAATAAGGCTGTTTCAGCCACATTGTAAGTCGAGCAAACACATGGCTTCTCAGTCATTGCAATAAAAACATGGTTTCTCAGCCATCGCAATAAAGACTACTTAGTCGCATATTTTCCTTTCCACCAATACATGCTAACAAGGGCCACACCCCAACACACAGGGGATACACCAAACTAGCATAAAAATTCTTCAAGTGCCTATGCACAAAAAACATTACAAGGTTACAAGATACACACCTTAACACACCTTAAACAAATTGAACAATACACAAGGTACATACACCTTAAACAGACACAACTATCGTCTAACAACACCCTCTCGGAGCAGCCGCTCCGTCTCCGAAGCAGTTAGCCGAATGATACGCTCCGCCGCAGGCCGCACAACCTCATAGTGCGGAACAAAGTCAATGACCGCTCCTCGGGTTGCGGGAAGTTGCGCCACAAAATAGAAGTTAACATCAGGATGCCACAGCCACACAAATGCGAGTGCCACCTGAGCTCCGCAAATAAGGTGCTGACGCACACACTCGCGAACATCCTCCACCTGACGGAAGAACCTCAGCAGACCACTCAGTCGATCAGGCACAACGTCGAACGGATAAAACGCCCAATAGACCGAGGAAAGAGCCTCTCGATAGGATTTGATGAAAATTTGTGCCTGACTTACTCGATACTGCAGAGTCGCCAAGACAAAGCCCCTGCTGCGATCAAACCAGAAGTTGCATGCATGGATGTTCGAGCTGTTGGACTCGCAAGCTACTCTATTATCCACCCAATGGCCTTCAAATGTTCCATCAAGCTTGACAACTACACGAACAGGAAAAGAGTCAGTCCATAAGCAAGGAAACGCCGAACAGACTCGGGGGCTTGCTGGACTTACAGAGCAAACTTTTCGCGACACTGGCTAGCTCCTCCATCACAAACTGCTCGCGCTTGGCAGCAAGTTTCTGCTTGGACTTGGCAACATCCGCCACACCCTGCAGAGCCTTCAGCCTACGCTCGCCATCCGCAACACGGCCGCGGAGCGAACCAAGCATACTCGCGTCAGTAATTAACGGCGTAGTCGAAGGAGCAGTAGCGCTCGAGGCGCCACCGCTAGAATCCACAACCTGCAAAAATCACGGGAGACACGACAGTTTCAGTCGCAAGGCTGAACATCACTCGATGCCTTATTACGAAAACTCCTTCGAGTGCTAGGGGCTACTCCCATCGGGAGAACACAAAGGAAGACAAAATGACGAATGCTGACACTTTAAAACCCTTCATTCAGAAATTAAAACATAGAGTATTCCTAAAGGTTCATTACATGGCCAGGCATACAAATGCAGAAAATTTATCTATCCTAAGGAGCAACAGACTTCCCAGAAGTAGCCCCGCTAGTAGAAGGTTTTGCACCGCGACCACGAGAAAGTAGCTCAGAAAGCATCTTTGCTAAATTCTCATCGCGGTCGCCAAAAGGTCGGAGCGCTACCTTTTTGCCTATGGCATCCCGAGGAAGCTCAGAGTACACCTTCTCCATGTCACCCGAGACATTATGCGCTAGAGCAAACTGGATGGCTGTCCTGGCTCCGCACTCAGTCTGGGCGAGAGTGTACTCCTAAAGAGGATCGCCTTCACCAAGGAAAACTTGCAGGAGGCCCTCCAGGGTCGATGGAACTGGCATCCCGCGAGCAGTCACTGATGCAGTTGCGATAGCACTCGAGAAGCATCACGAAGGGAGAAGCATGCCTTCTTCCCGTGCTTCTACAGCTGAGTGCACACATCTGCTAGGGCATCGACCCGGACCCCTCCAGGAAGTGTCAAGGCAACGCCAAGCGCATCTGCAACAGAATGGAGCAAGTCACGAAAGAAAGCAACCAGAGAATCAAGGATGGCCTGCAAAAGTTTTGCGAGTCAGAAAAGTGTCGCTTGAGTGTATACACGACTGCACGCATTCGAGTATAGACTCGGGGGCTACTCCCATCGGGAGCACTGCCGTGCACCCGATAAAATCAAGACGAAAGAAAAAAAGGCGATAAAATCAAGAACGTAACTTGAGTCTGTAACCGACTGCAAACAGTCGATCACAGACTCGGGGGATACTCCCATCGGGAGCACTGCCGTGCACCCGATAAAAAGAAGAACAATTACTCGAAGGAAAGAGAACCTTACCTTGCCATTCGGGGTTGACAAAGGGTCAGGCGAACTGGCCGAGACCTCTTTGCTCACTGACGCCCCGGCATCCCAATGCTGCTTGCCCGCCAAGCTGGGAATCGCGTACGCAGAAGTGTCGACCGCCTTCGCCAGGCCCGGAGGTCGTCCAGGAGGACTTGGAGCTCGAGCGGGACTCACGGCAACCCTCTTCTGCTTCCCATATTGAGCAAAAGACGCGAATTGGTCCCTGCCAATGACCACGAGACTAAGCGAAAGTCAAGAAGAGAGAAGAAAAGACAACTTCATCTAGAAAGAGTACGAAACTTACTCGTGTTCGTCGTCCTCGTCGAGGTTATCCACGTCCCAGGCAGTGGGAATCTTTGACTGCTGGAATGAGGGAGGAAGCACGTTCAGAGGAGTCGCCATAATGGGATGCGGTTCAATCTCCTCGACAATGTCCTCACTTAAGGACCTGTCTTTGGAGGTCGCCTCATCATCCCCCACTCGACGGCGCTTGCAGCGCTAAAGCGATTCCTCCTCCTCTTCCAACTTCTTCTCCTCGTTGGATTCTGCATTCGCGGCGCTGCTTTTGGGAGGACCTTCAAAGTTACTCGCAAAAAGATCCGAGCCTCCGTCATCTGCGGAAAGTGGCGGGTAGCACTTCGCCACGTTTTTGTTCTTTAAAGAAAGAGAAAGAAAGGATGAAACAGATTCAATCGACAGAAATCCAAAAAGAGAGAAATAAGAAATGAGAAGAATAAGAAGCTTACCTCGCTCGGAGGATGCTCAACATCAAAAGGCGTGAAGGGACACGGCGAGCGGCTCTCTCCTTTCTTCAGGCTGGTGATGTCGGTAATCTTCTTCTCGAACTCCATATTCGAGAGGATGTCGTCGCACGTCCGTCTCGGGTCTTTGATACCCGAGAACTCCCACAAAGGGGTGGGCCTGTCCTAAAGTGGTTTAACCCTCCTGAAAGATCATCTTTCGTTTTGGTAATTTAAAGACAACATACCTATTGGACTAAAGTTTATTTGGTATATATGAAAATGCCCAGGTTCATCAAGTATACAATCTCTATGGGTTACAAAATTGTTTGGAATGAAAAGGGCTCGAAGAAACCATGATGGAGAGTTGTTTTTGTATGCAGCGGAGGCTCCGATGAAACCACCGAAACCTCCGCCCCATTCATTTTCCATCATGGCTCAGGCGCGGGCCTCCGGTGCTGGCTCCGGTGTGGGCTCCGCCAAAATGGCGTTCGGATAGATAAGAGCGGAGGCCAGAGCGGAACCTCCGGTGCATATCCGGTGGGCGGAACCTCCGGTGAAACCACCGGAGCCTCCGCTGGCTCCACTACCCCATTGTGGATCTGGCCTCCGGTGGCGCCTCCGCCGAAATGGCGTTCGGGAGGATAAGAGCGGAGGCTCCAGTGGAGCCTCTGGTGGGCCTCTAGTGCGCGGAGTCTCCGCCAAAACCACCGGAGCCTCCGCCCCGCTGGACACAGTGCAAAGGAAAAGGACTGCGCAGCTGCGCACATGTGAAGGCCACCGGAGCCTCCGGTGGAAACACCGGAGCCTCCGGTGCTGCGTGGAGCTGCCCAACGGCCACTTGGGGGAAGGGGTATTTAAAGCCTTCCCCTACCTCATAAATGCCTAAGCTTTTCTCATTCTCTCTCCTAGCCATTAATGAAAGCTTCAACCTCCTAGATCTCCCTCTCCAACCACCCAAACACTCATAAACTTTGTGGAGAGCTAGAGGAGACCTAGATCCGTGATTCCACAAAAGGAATTTCAAATCCATCCACCACATCCTAGTAGATCTATAATCCTACTTGAGGCCTAGAAATCTTAGTAGATCTTGTGCTTGTAGCTTCCATCTTGTTGCAAGAAGCTTCGGATCCGTTGAGAGCCTCCATCCATCTTGTGGAGTGTCCTCAACCTTGTGTAAAGGTTTGGTCAACGCCTTCAAGTCGACCTCATAGTGGAAACGAGAATCTCCCTCACCGGAGAAGCTCAAGGAGAATAAGGTGTGCACAACCATGCTATTGAGGAGTGCCTAGGTGGCTCCCCAACTCTCCAACGTAGACGTACTTCTCTTGAGAAGGAACTACGGGAAACATATCCTTGTCTCCTTGTTTACACTTGTGGTTTATCTTGTTGCCTTTCGTTTTACTTCCGTTGCGTATCTTATCTTGTATCACTTAGGTTGCTCACCTAGTTGCACATCTAGAGAACCTTACTTTATCTTGCTTAGCCATAATAATATGGAAAAGAAGAAAAATTGGTAGTCAACCTATTCACCCCCCTTCTAGTTGACCATAGTGCACTTTCAATTGGTATCAGAGCCTCGAATCTTGCTAAGGGCTTAACCGCCTAAGAGTATAATGGTCAATGAAAATGACCCCGACGGTTCTAGTGCGGAAATCGCCAAAATGGCCGACACTATAACTAACCTACAAGAAACGGTTGGAACCCTCCAAACCGAATTGTCCAAGGTTAGCTCTAGTGTTGGCTCGAAGGTTTCTAAAATAAAGAAAATGTTGGAGGCCATGATGGGGAAAACCAAGGAGCTCGAGGAACCACCTCTCACCGCCGATGATGTTAGCTCGGATGATGAGTCCATTCCGGACATCGCCGAAATGGAAGCTAACATTGTTTTAGCCAAGCGAAAGCCAAGGAAAAAGCCGATAAAAAGGCTAAGAGCGATCGGAGCTCCGAAGGCTCCAAGTCTCATTCGGCTAATGGTTCGGGGTCTATCTCAAAAGTACCACCACCTCCCATTTATGACACTATCCATCCTATTGCCACAATGCCACACATTCTAAATGTTGGACTTCCTCCCATGCTTAACACTAACAAATTCTCTTCTTGGAAGTTCGATATGGAGTCTCATATTCCAGGGTCTTGCACCGCTTTGTGGAGAAGTGTTCTCCATGGATTTCATCCTCACGATGCAAGCAACTTGACTCCAAGAGAAGACGTGGAATTTCAACTCAACAAGACCGCTCTTTTCACTATCCAGAAGGCTCTCCCAAGAGAACATCTTGAACACATCCGCGGTATTAAGACCGCCAAGGAGGCTTGGGATAAACTTGACACCTTGTTTCAAGGAAATGCTAGCATCCAATCCTCCAAGTATGATGTGGCTCTTGACAAGTCCGAGAACTTCGTTATGCTTGAAGATGAAAGTCCCGAAGAACTATATAGAAGGGTTGTCACTCTTGGCAACCAATTGAGGGACTTTGGGAAAGAAGAGATCTCCGATGAGTGGATCAAGAGGAAGTTTGTCAAGGCCATAAATCCTTTCGAGAAGAACCTCTCCACTAGCATTCGAACAAGATCAGACTACAACTCCCTCAACTCCATTGGTGTTCTTAGTGAGTTCATAGCCATATCCCTATCTCACAAGAGCGCGGATGATGCTCTCGCTCGCTCAAGAGGAGTTGGAAAGTCTCCCAACCTCGCCTTGAAGTCCAAGGCAGTCGCTCGGATAGAAGAAGTGGATGAGGATGATGAGGATTATGAAGATACATACAAGGGTGCTCACAAGTGCATTGCTCTTGCCATGCACGGCTATTGGAAGAGATGGGAGGCTCACAAGGCCGATGCTCCTAGACCTTCAATAAACAACATCTACAAGAAGAAGGGGGAGCGGCCAAGGACATGCTTCAATTGTGGAAGTGCAAACCACTTCGTCAAGGAGTGTCCCTTTGAGCCAAGAGAAGAAAATGAAGGGAAGCTTGTTCGCAAGGACAAGAACAAAGCTCCACAAAACAAGAATCTCGCGAGAAGAGTCCCAAGGGATCTATATGTTCAAGAAGGCCCCACATTGGAAACATACTACTCCGGAGATGAAGGAGAAGATGAAGTTGTAGGTGTGGCCCACGTCGCCATAGCTACGACTTCCTCTTCATCGGTCTCTCTATTCGAATCCCCCAATGAGAAGGCCTTAGTCCGACCTACATGTCTCATGGCAAAAGACACCGCGGTAGTATCTTCCACCTCCAAGTCTATTGCTACTAGTTCTCTCTCATTATTGGATTGAGTTGAAAACACTGTGGATGATGAGGAGACCAAGAATCTTAGCTCTTGGATATGTAGTCTTGAAGGTGAAACCAAGGAAAAGGTAAAGGCCCTCTTGAGGCAACTTGATGATGCTAAATATATCATAGATGAGAAGGAAGAGATCATCACGACCTTGGAGAGATATGGTGGTGGTCATGAGAATCATGAAAATGAGCTTGTAGAAGCTCTTGAGAAACAAAGATCCTTGAGAGCCTCTCTTGAAAAGAGACTATCTAGTCTAGAAGAGACTTATGCTATTAGTGTTTCCAAACTTAGGAAGGATAATGAAAAATCTCGTGTTTTACTTAAAATCTTCGAAGAATAAGAGTTGAAGCTAGGGGTAGCTCATGAGGAACTTGTTGAGCGTCATGGAAAACTATAAAAGGAGTTCACGTCTCTTAAAGAAATCCATGACAAACTAACCATATCCCGAAATAAGCTCCTAGCTCAACAATCTAATAACCAAGTGACTTCCTCCTCTAATAGTATTGTTATCATGCCTACCTCTTGTACTACTACTAACGTTGTAGGAAGAGAGAAAATTCTCAATGACGCCATAATCTCTCAAGGAGCCAAGAAGGGAAAGGAAGGACTTGGCTTCATTGCCAAGTCAAAGAAGAAAACCAAGAATGTCACCTCTCCCTCATGGAATGTTGTCTTTGTGAAAGAGGGAGAGGTGACCAAGGAGAAGGATACCAACGCCGTGGTGGGTGATGATACCTCTAGGGAGAGCATCACTCACAATGAATTTGCCGGAAAATATAACCCCTCTTATGTTCTTATGAAATCTAGAGATGGTCATGTTTATGCTAAATACGTTGGTACTTCTTATGGTGATGATTATCATTGGACTATTTGGGTTCCTAAGACCCTTGTTATTAACAAAATAGGACCCATTGAAGGATGGGTACCTAAATCAAGAAACTGATCTCTTGTAGGGAAGTGCTTCCGGGTCGGGTAGATGGACGGTGGATAGTGGTGCATCCCAACATATGACCGGAAGCAATGACGCAATGAGCAATATTGAACCTCCATTATCTCATCTCAATTGCGTCACTATTGGTGACAATTCCGAACTTAAGGTATTGGGACGAGGCAAGGTCGCTATCTCAAATGATGTAACAATTGAGAATGTTCTCCTTGTTGAGTCCCTTGGTTATAACTTAATGTCCGTTCTTCAACTTGCAAATTGTGGTTTTACCTCTTTCTTCAATAAAGAGAATGTGATTGTCACTTGGGAAACAACTCTTAAAGTATCCTTTGTTGGGTTTGTCGAGAACGACATGTATGTAGTGGACTTCTCTAAAGGAGACGCGTGTGCCGCGACATGCCTAATGCCTAAAGTTGATGTGGGGTGGATTTGCCATCGCCCGTTAGCCCACACCAATATGAGAATGTTGCATGACCTTCAAAGTGGCAATCATCTTCAAAGCTAAAGATCGTGTGTGTAGTTCTTGCACCTTTGGAAAGCAACACGGAGAATTCCATCCAACCAAGACTAATATCTCCACCACAAGAATCATTGAGCTCATTCACTTAGATCTCTTTGGTCCACTATCTTATGATAGTCTTGGAGTAAAGAAGTATTGCTTGGTGATTGTGGATGATTATTCAAGATATTGTTGGGTGTATTCTTCAAGAGGAAGAGTGAGACTCAAAAGAGAGTCATCGAGTTTATCACTCTAGTGGAGCGCCAACACAATGCTTCCATATTAGCCATCCGGAGTGATAATGGTACGGAGTTCAAGAACTATACCGTTGAGGGATTTCTTAGTGAAGAGGGCATTGCTCACCAATACTCCTCTCCCTACACCCCTCAACAAAATGGTGTTGCAGAAAGGAAGAACCGGACTTTGATGGATGTGTCTAGGACAATCATTACGGAGTTCTATTCTCCTTATAACTTTTGGGCCGAAGCCATCTCCACCGCTTGTCATGCTACCAACCGGTTATATCTCCGCAATATCTTGAACAAGACTCCCTATGAGATTCTCACGGGCAAGAAACCGGACGTATCTTACTTCAAGGTCTTTGGTTGCAAGTGCTTCATTCACAAGAAAGGTAAACGTTTGTCAAAATTTGAGACCAAATCATATGAGGGTATTTTTGTTGGCTATGCCACAAATGCTCACGCCTATAGAGTCTACAAAAAGTCCACCAGACAAGTTAAAGAAGCTATAGACGTGGTTTTTGATGAGGATAATGGCTCCCAAGGGGGGCGTATAGATCATGGTGTTGTAGGAGATGCAATTCCTCCCATCGTCATAAGAAGAATGGGGATTGGTGAAATAATTCCCATTGAGGGTTACCAGATGACGGAGGGAGAAGGCCTATGCCCCACTCAAGTGGATCCATTGACTACACCCATTGATACACAAGATACCCAACAAGATGCACCAAGCCCTCAAGCTAATGATTAGGGTCAAGAAAGTAATCAAGGCCAAGATAATGATCAAGGCCAAACTTCTCATCAAAGTCATGATCAAAGTCCATCATTGTTGAGAGATCTCAACCTAGTGGTGATCCTTCACCCACTAATGATCAAGGCCGAGATGAAGACGGACATGTCTCCGATGAAGAAGGTGATTCTCAAGCAATATCCAAAGAATCTTTGGAGGAGATACTAGCTCGTAGAGCAAAGAGAAGGCTAGAGAATCTTGAACGAGCGGGTCACACGGAGGACAAGATACTTGGGCAAGTTCGTGGAAGGGTTGTCACTCGGAAGCAATTGGCGGATTTTAGCAAGGCTCATGCTTTTGTTTCTTTCATATAACCCAAGTAGGTTTATGAAGCTCTCGAAGATCAAGATTGGCTTCAAGCCATGCATGATGAACTCAATAACTTCGAGCACAACAAAGTGTGGAAGTTAGTGCCAAGGACCAAGGATTGCAAGAATGTTATTGGCACCAAATCGGTGTTAAAGAACAAGCAAGATAAAGATGGTATTTTCATTCGCAACAAGGCAAGATTGGTGGCTCAAGGGTTTTCTCGAGTCGAAGGTGTTGATTTCGGTGAAACCTTTGCCCCCGTAGCTCGTCTTGAATCCATTCGTATCTTACCTGCTTATGCATCTCATCGTAATTTTAAGTTGCAACAAATGGATGTTAAAAGTGCTTTCCTAAATGGTCCCCATTAGTGAGTTAGTATATGTTAAGCAACCTCCGGGTTTCTAGGATCCCAACCACCCCGATCACGTCTATAAACTCGATAAGGCACTCTATGGACTTAAACAAGTTCCACGTGCGTGGTACGAACACCTTAAAGAGTTTCTAGTAGATCGTGGGTTTAATGTTGGTTTAATCGATCCCACCCTCTTTATTAAGACGGTTGGAGGTGACTTATTCATATGCCAACTATATGTGGATGACATATTTTTTGGTTCTACCAACACCTTGTTCAATGAAGAGTTTTGCAAGCTTATGACCGATGGGTTTGAGATGTCTATGATGGGAGAATTGGAGTTTTTCCTTGGCTTTGAAGTGAATCAATATAATGAAGGAACCTTCATCAAACAAGCCAAATACACTCAAGACATGCTCAAGATATTCAACATGTATGGCGCCAAGCCTATGAAGACTCCCATGTCCACAACCACTGACTTGAAACCCGACCCCAACGGTAAAGAGTTAGACCAAAAGGTATACCGCTCCATGATTGGCTCTTTGCTCTACCTTTGTGCATCTAGACCGG
This sequence comes from Alopecurus myosuroides, assembly GCA_028641055.1. NCBI lineage: Eukaryota > Viridiplantae > Streptophyta > Magnoliopsida > Poales > Poaceae > Alopecurus > Alopecurus myosuroides. The sequence continues at coordinate 247,658,695 of CM054058.1, forward strand.
ATATCATGTATAGTGTAGGTAAATGTGCAAGGTTTCAAGCCTCTCCGGGGCAAAGTAATTTGGAAGCGGTGAAATGAATCTTTCGATATTTAGTTCATACCCCCAAATTTTGGTCTTTGGTATCCCAAGGGTTCAAGCTTTCAGCTCATTGGGTATTCAGATGCGGATTATGCAGGAGAGAAGACGGATAGGAAGTCCACTTCTGGGGGTTTCCAATTCCTTGGCCGCTCCTTAGTATGTTGGTCTTCAAAGAAGCAAAACTCCATTGCTCTCTCCACCACCGAAGCCGAGTATATCTCCGTGGCAAGTTGTTGTACCCAATTGCTTTGGATGAGGCAAACCTTGAAGGATTATGGTATTCATTTTGACAAGGTGCCTCTTCTTTGTGACAATGAGAGTGCCATCAAGATTGCCTACAACCCCGTTCTCCACTCCAAGATGAAGCACATTGAGATTCGTCATCATTTTATTCGGGATCATGTTGAGAAGGGTGATATTGATCTCTCTTATGTATCCACCAAGGATCAACTTGACGACATCTTCACCAAGGCCCTTGATGAACCAAGATTTCGAGCTTTGAGGAATGAACTAAATGTCATCGATTCTTCCAAATTCACTTGAGACTTGCATATGTACCTTCATTATATGTGTTATTAGGTTTGGATGTAGGCATGGACATAGGGGGAGCGTCACTCAACTCATGAGTATACACTCCTCTTATTATCCAAAAATCAATTCATCATTGCATATCTAGTCAATTTGTGACTTATTGTGCTTAATTGTGAGTAGTACTCTTGGACCCAAGATATATCTTCGCGGTTCCAAAGTACACAGTCAAACCTGGTGGCTTCGTCCACCAACCTCCTCCTCTCGGAGTTTTTTTTTAAGTTTCTTTTTGGATTTTTCCTGAATATCCTATTCCCCCTTGACAACTTCTGTGGGTTCGGCTTTTCTCTCTTTGCATCTTGTGAACCCCATCGAGTAATGTCTCTCGTATGAAAGTTACCATGTTCTAACCCAAGCTCCCTTTTCCCAAAACATCATTCCAATCTTAATGCTCTCGCTTTTATGTTTTTGGCGCGCGAAAACTTGGTCTGGTGGAACCTCCGGTGAAATCACCGCAGGCTTCGCTGCGCCTGTCCACCGGTACCTCCGCTGGTGCGAAATTTGCCCAGCGGATCTGTATCGCGGTGTGCTGCGTGGACATGGGGCGGAGGCTCCGGTGAAACCACCAGAGGCTCCGCTGCGCCTGCCCACCGGAGCCCACCGGTACCTCCGCTGGTGCGAAATTTGCCCAGCGGATCCGTATCGCGTTGTGCTGCATGGACAGGGGGCGGAGGCTCCGGTGAAACCATCGGAGGATCCGCCCGTTGCGGTTCTGTGGAATAAGTCCTAGGGCGAGCGGGGGTCAACAAGATCCAATCTCATTTTCCCCACTCGCCCTCCCTCTTCTTCTTCTCAACCACCTCCGCCCCCAAGTCTCCGCCACCGGAAAAGGGTGCTCCACCGCCGGGAGCCCTCCTCCTTGCCTTAGACCACCCCGGGATCTTCTTCCTCCGCTCCTTCCACCATGGATGCGGATGCATCCGGTTCCCAGAGCAAGGGCAAGGGCACTCGCACCAAGAGCATGGCTGGTTGCAAGGCTCCAAGGGTTGATGAAATCGTGGAAACATTGGACCCATCTCAGCCCAAGCGCCGACCGAGATTCCCGGCTCCCGAGAAGACATTGCCTCGCAGGAAAAAAATCAGCTTCTAAGATGTCCGAGGGAGTGTTCTTGCAACAACGTCGCGAGAACCCATATATTATTGAACGCAACCGTCTGATACCACAGTTCCGGGGTAAGGACCCTCGATTCCACACCGTCTTTCAAAGCCAAATTTATCATGAGATCTTGATAAGGAAGCCCAAGGAGAATTTTTCCCCTCAACATGCTATTAATTTTGGGCATATGGAGAGGAATCCCAAGTACTTTGGAGAAGCACTAGAGCTTGTTGATACACTTGGACTTGCTCCCATTATGCAAGTTCAACAATATTATGATGAAGGCTTGGTCTATGAGTTCTTGGACACTGTGCACCTCGCCAATGAGACAGAGCGTCATCTTATTTGGATGACCAAGGGACAACAACTGACTATCAAGTGGTATGAAGTTGGGACTCTTCTTGGTGGATACCCGGATCATGGACCTTTTGCCGGTGGCGAGGAGTTTGACAGTGGATGGTTCTGTGTTCATGCCACCAATACTCAATCACTCTCCAAGGATCAACTCACCCCTCTGTATCATTGGAAGAAATTTGTTGTCGGGTTTGTCAAAGGTCTCTACCCCACTTATGATATTATGCTCCGTATCTATCGAGAGACCATCAACCCGAAGGCGGGGAACATCGATGAGATTTTAAGGTTTCCTCAAGAATCTCTTGCTTCTTACTCATGAGAAGCGGCTTGCCGGTTCAACTAAGAAGCTTAATGTGCTCGGTTATCTGTGGAATGAGTTGTGGCACGTTATTGTCAATAGGAAGAATGCTTGCTTTGGGCCCTTTATCATGAAGATCATCTTGCATGTGTGGGCGAACAAGTTCCCGGACAATCCTATTGATGATGATAATTGGATCCCACGCATGAAGAAGAGACTTCTCATCAAGGACCACACCGAGCCCATTGTGCACCCTACCCCTGCTCCTCGCAAAGGCAAGGCCAAACCACATGTCATTGTTGATGAGGAAGAAGAAGAAGAAGAGGCAGCTGGTCCCTCTCGCCCTCCTCCTTTTGACAGTGCCTTCAAGTGGATGGCAAGGGCCCACAAGAAAGTGTTCAAAGTGAACAAGAAGATTGAGCAGCATCAATGGGAAGTTCACTATGATAAGGAGCTCAAGAACCGCAAGGCAGAGCGTCAGCTTCATCGTGATGGTGGCGAATCTGTGGAGTCCCCGGTGCTACTTAGCATCACCAACTGGGACAAGTGGCAGGCCAAGGATTTCGCCGGGAAGCTCATTGAGTGGTCTAACGAGGAAGAAGGAGAAGAGGTCACCAGCTCTCGCCGCCGCGCCCGCCCTCCGAGCCTGGATAACTCCTCCGAGTGATCTTCGGGACGTTAGCGTCGGTCTCCTCCCTCTTTTGGTATCTTGATGCCAAAGGGGGAGAGATATCTATTAGGAGCGGGCATTTGCATGGGTCTCTCTCAAGCATGCTTTCGATTTGCATCTTTCTTCTTGCTTGAGAGAGTAATTGGTGTTATATTTGGAAACTTTGTTTAATTATTATGCGTTGTGAACCTCGTTATATGCATTATGTGAGCTCGTGAACTTATTACCTTAATTCTATCACTTGTTGTGCTCACTATTACATATGTGTTTAGTTATCCATTGTGTTTAAAATCTCTCAACATGAAGGGAGCATATCTCTAGGGGGAGCTCCGTCCATGTTGTGTGTTTTAAATTATGCAAATAGGGATGTTGTCATCAATTACCAAAAACGGGGAGAATGAAAGATCATCTTCCGTTTTGATAATTTAATGACAACATACCTATTGGACTAATGTTTATTTGGTATATATGAAAATGCCCAGGTTCATCAAGTATACAATCTCTATGGGTTACAAAATTGTTTGGAATGAAAAGGGATCAAAGAAACCATGCTAGAGAGCTATTTTTGTATGCAGCGGAGGCTCCGGTGAAACCACCGGAACATCCGCCCCATTCATTTTCCAGCACGGCTCAGGCGCGGGCCTCCGGTGCTGGCTCCGGTGTGGGCTCCGCCAAAATGGCGTTCGGATAGATAAGAGCGGAGGCCAGAGCGGAACCTCCGGTGCATATTCGATGGGCGGAACCTCCGGTAAAACCACCGGAGCCTCCGCTGGCTCCACTACCCCATTGTGGAGCTGGCCTCCGGTGGCGCCTCCGGTGGAGCCTCTGCCAAAATGGCGTTCGGGAGGATAAGAGCGGAGGCTCCAGCGGAGCCTCCGGTGGGCCTCCGGTGGGCGGAGTCTCCGCCAAAACCACCGGAGCCTCCGCCCCGCTGGACACAGTGCGAAGGAAAAGGACTGCGCAACCGCGCACATGTGAAGGCCACCGGAGCCTCCGGTGGAAACACCGGAGCCTCCGGTGCTGCGTGGAGCTCCCCAACGACCACTTGGGGGAAGGGGTATTTAAAGCCTTCCCCTACCTCATAAATGCCTAAGATTTTCTCATTCTCTCTCCTAGCCATTAATGAAAGCTTCAACCTCCTAGATCTCCCTCTCCAACCACCCAAACACTCAGAAACTTCGTGGAGATCTAGAGGAGACCTAGATCCGTGATTCCACCAAAGGAATTTCAAATCCATCCACCACATCCTATTAGATCTAGAATCCTACTTGAGGCCTAGAAACCTTAGTAGATCTTGTGCTTGTAGCTTCCACCTTGTTGCAAGAAGCTTCGAATCTGTTGAGAGCCTCCATCCATCTTGTGGAGTGTCCTCAACCTTGTGTAAAGGTTTGGTCAACGCCTTGAAGTCGACCTCATAGTGGAAACGAGAATCTCCCTCACCGGAGAAGCTCAAGGAGAATAAGGTGTGCACAACCGTGCTATTGAGGAGCGCCTAGGTGGCTCCCCACCTCTCCAATGTAGACGTACTTCTCTTGGGAAGGAACTACGGGAAACATATCCTTGTCTCCTTGTTTACACTTGTGGTTTATCTTGTTGCCTTTCGTTTTACTTCCGTTGCGTATCTTATCTTGTATCACTTAGGTTTCTCACCTAGTTGCACATCTAGAGAACCTTACTTTATCTTGCTTAGCCATAATTAAAAGGAAAAGAAGAAAAATTGGTAGTCAACCTATTCACCCCCCTCTAGTTGACCATAGTGCACTTTCACCTCCGGCGTAGGAAGACGCTCGCCAAATGCATCCCATTCAGCTGAGGCCCTTAGTCCTTCCGTCGGAGTCGCCCGAATTGCGCGAGCAGGGGGGCACCGTCTTGGACTCTTCGGGTGACAGCTTGTGCGCCCAGGACTTCCTCTGCATCATAATCGCGAATGGCTTGAATTCCAGGACGCCACCCGCGTCATTGTCGTGGACGTAGAACCACTTCCGGCGCCATCCTTGCGCTGACTTGATGGAGTTCATCTCCAGGTACGGGAAATCCTAGATCTTCTGGATCCCGAAACCCCCGGTTGGCAGCGGCTCCCCGACCTTCTCTCCCGCCAGAGACTTCTCCCGGAAGATTCTCACTTGGAGGATAGCCTTCCAGAGCCCCAATGAGGACGAATACCAAGGAAGCATTCGCATAGCACGATGAAGCACGAAATGTGCTGCACCTTGTTGGAGGGGTGATCGTCCAGCTGTATGCCATAGACATACAACAGTCCGAGGAGAAACGGGTGGAGGGGGAATGACATACCTCGGGCGACATGCTCCAAGAAGGCGACGCGCTCGTTGGCACGCGTTCTGGCCACCTTCTCACCCTTTGTCGGCATGCGAACACGCATGGAGTCTTCCGGAGAGAGCAGGCCCTCCTTCTGCATCTCGGGGATTCTCTTCTTCGTCACATTTGACGGGCACCATTCGCCCGTCCTCTTCACCGGAGCGGCCGCGGAAGCGCTGGCCACCTCCTTGCCGGAAGCCGCGGTCGCGCCACGTTTCTTGCCTGGTGCCATTGGAGCTCGCTTTCTCGCAGAGTAATGTGGGCGCGATGGAGGTAGAAGAACATGAATAAGGACCGGGTAAAGTAACTTTTCCCCTAAGGCCCACTATTTATATTACCACAGGGTCACTGCAGGCCGTTGATCTGCGTACGTGGCGCGCATCCCGGCTGCCACGCGCCGAGCCGAAACGAAGAGACGGAGGACGGTTACTCCGCACGATCTTTAACGCAGGATCGTGCGTAGTTACTGCATGTCCATCGGAAAAACCGGCGCACGACGACAAGATTCCGGTCAAAAGCTGACAAAGTGGGCCCTACGTGCGCTGCCCCACCGCGTCAGGTCCCAACGGGAGCAGGCGAGTGCGCGATGACGTTATTGCGCATCTCATTACACGAAATTTCTTTCGTATAAACCTCACAACACGAAATTTCTTTCGTATAAACCAAGAAGGAAAGCTCACCTCACTCGAGGGTTGTAAGATGAAAACATTGGCACTCACCATTTTTCAAGAACAAAGGGCGGCATTCGCCACGCAGCAGGGAGAAAATCGTGAGTACGCGGCTCCCGCAAATACCACAACTCCGCATTACGATATGAACACATCACTCGAAACAAACCTGGGTCGTTCAGCCGTCAAGGCATGTCCGGATGTCGTATTCTTCAAGTACGAAGGTAAGACCCAAGGATCTGTCCTGTGGACCTAGAATCGCATTCAAGTTGCATCCTCCAGTAAATTTTCCGTGTCAGCGGAACGAAGATAAATCCTATTGGACGCGTCGGGTTCCCCTTTAAGGTTAAATTCGACTCGATAAGTCCTCCATGGCCCAGTCGCAATGATCACCTTGCCTAATTCGAGTCGAAGGTCTCAAGTTTGTGTAGGCTAGAACTGTTTTTCCCCGAGAAGCAATTAATTGGCCCTGATCTCTCGGGAGAGCCAAGCGACTGAGCCATACCCTTCTGCAAAAAAAGCCAACGTGAGGTGCATTTACCACTCGATACCCGAGTACGTCCCACACAGGGTACGCGCCCTTCAGATCAAGTACTTTAGTACTCAGTCGCAAGATCCAGAAACAAGCTTCGAGTGCTTGCTCGACTATTCTCAGTCGAACATACACTCAGGGTCTATTGACGTGGGGATGACTTCCGGACCTGTCGGATGTGCCTACCTGGTCTAAGGCCCAGTACTGAAGCCCGGCACAGAGGGCTACCCCGTGGATCTAGAAGGCCCAACAACGGACCACCCGCAAGACTTGCGGATCAAGATGGAAGGTTTCCACCGACTAGAGCTAGGGTTTGTATCCCCTCCAGCTACGGTTTGAGACCCAACCACCTATTTAAGGGCTAGGAGAGCCACCCGAGAGGGGACATCCAATCTAGGCTTTGACCACCATAGTCATAGCTTGAGATCCAATCTCTCGACTTGCGCATCCACCATTGTAACAAATCTTCATAATACAAGGATAGACAAGCAGGAGTAAGGGTATTACCTCTACGAGGGCCCCGAACCTGGGTAATTTGTGCCCCCTGTTAGTCGCCGTATCCACCAGCACCTATTTCGTTTCTCTATTCGAAACCCTACCGGATCACCCGAGGGATTTGTCGACATGAGTCATCGACAGTCACTTCACATATTTTTTAGACATGTTGGTTCATATTTTGGGTTGGGCCTAAATATCCGACTAGAACTTTTGGGCATGCAAGGTTGCGCTAGCACAATGCAGTAAAAAACGGAAAGTTCCATATTGCCGGAAACGGAATTTCCGTTTCCGTGATCGTTCTGCCGGAATACGCTGTTCCGTTTGCGCTTCCGCATAAAATTTTTCGTTTCCGTTTTCGTTCCGCAAAATTCCGTTTCCGTTTCCATATTTTCATTCCGTTTCCGTTTTTCCGCGGAAATGTCAAAAAAATTCCGTCCCGTTTTCATCCCTAGACGTACGTGTGCGAGCTCTCAGAGGGGTAACACGTGAAACCCCCACTCTGTTGGATCGTGAAGCTGAATACGGGGAGTCGGAAACATTCTCACCCACAGGCTTGTGCATGAGAATTTTCCACGGGTTTCATCGACATTGTTATCAACATCTCTGCTGGTTAAACGGTGTTGGTAAATGATCTCATGCTGGATCAATGAATCATTATTCATTTATATCTGCATAGATAGATCTTGGTCGTTGCGTAGCATGCATGATTTTTTTTAAATTCCCCGACGCAACCCAGTACCTACAACCCATGGAGAAGCGCGAGGCTTGGGTACCGATTGTAACATGCTGGAAATGATTACACATAATATATACAGTCAGTGCAGTTGGCGTTTTGATCTCAGGATAGCATGTTGATGCAGTGTCATTCCATGTCGCCATTGTTTTTTAGATGGTTGATCCATGTATGGACTCTATGCGTTCCATGATGTGTTATGTTGTGATAACTGAATTTTAATATAAAGCAGTAAAAGGTTGCCGTAGACCCGTAGTTGTAGTTGGATCTGGAAAGGTCATAAAACTTGTACGCCATGATGGAACACATGAGGAGCTCATATATGATGGTATCCTCTGTGCTAAGTCGAGGGGAGATGGTAGGACAAGACTCCAGCGAGCTCGAATCGATAAAATCATAGGCACTATGGCTGATGTTACAAATTTTGTTTCACTGGATGATGCTTCATGCATGTTTTCCAAATGTTGCAAACTCGAGTGTGTTTTGCTGCGGATGGACGAGCAAGATGATGAGACGATTTTGAGCCTCTATTGCAAATGTTTTTGTGGGTTGTTATGAAGATTGTCACCCCATACTAATTTGTTGTGACAAATTTGATTTGCTAGCAGAGGGGTTTGTTGCACACTCATATTATTTAACTATATCGGTTTTTCAAATTGCGGCGATCTTTTTTGTATATTCTTTGCCCCCAGACATTAGTTTTTGGGCATTCGTCCCCCCCTGAATTTCTGGCAAGCTCCGCCAATGCTCAAGAGTGCGGATAAAATTCCCAACTCGAGCAAGGTACGGACCGAGCAACAAAGAAAAAGACATCCATGGGCATAATGAGAGGGTTTTCTCGTCAAGTTGTATATTTTGGCTGTTTATATTATATTCTCTCCGTCCTAAATTAGTTGACGTGGATTTGTCAAAATATGGCCGAGGGAGTATTTTTTATTTTAAAAATAGGACGAAATCCTATTTCTAGAGGTCCAGTTTTTTTGAAATCAAACCAATAACTTAATACTCAAGATGGATACATAGTGTTTTCCAGACAAACACGCAGGAATGCTGGTATGTAATTAACCCAAAGGCATCTACGCCTATTGGTACTAGCTTGCTTCGCGCACATATGCGCTGCTGCGTTTGCATCCCTCGACACAAAAGCAATTTTACATGAGACAAAACTGAAATCAAGGTTAGCAATCTCCCTACAAGTTGCTCCAATATCAGCCCTATCAAACTAATTTGAGTTGCATAGGTTCACCACCTCCAGGGCATCACTTTCGATTTCCACGTGAGTGTAGCCTAGGTCCGCAACAAATCGAAGCCCATCTCGTATAGCAAGTGCCTCCATCGCCCTAGCAGTCGCCGCTGCTTCATACCACATAGCATGTGCACGTACCATCCCACCATTCGACTTACGTATGATCGCACCCGAAGAACCCGATCTTGCTAGAGAGTTGAAGCCAGCATCCACGTTCACTTTAACGATGTTGTCCACTGGAGGTACCCAAACCATCTGTCTCCTAGGTTTTTGAACTTTGGCCGGGGTGGATAAGTCGCACGCTACATCCACTGCCCAATTTACCGATGTTTTTGGGTCATTATCTTGCCTCCCATGCCTTTTGTTATTCCTTGTAGTCCAAATACTCCAGCAGCCACATAAGATAATAGCTGCGTCATTAGGCGAGACCGATCTGTCGCACCCGGACTTCTAGAGGATACTCGCAGTTCCGTTGAACAGTAGTGGATTGGATTACGGGGCTTACCGGCACCCGCATCTCTTACGAGTAGGCCAACACACGTATGTGTGACAACCAACCCCTATCTGTTCATCGTCTACGTAAACCATCCCATAGAAATCAGGATGCTACCATTGACGTACTTCATACCATACACACATGGTACGTCAACGGCTTTTAACAGAATGATAACACAACATATCTCTAGGACACAAAAGATGGAAATAAGTTGCAAATAGCTCTCACTAGAGCAGAGATAGCAAATACAATCATCCAGAGGACACATGTCCCAACATAACATCATTACATCTCAGCGGAAGCATTCAACGGGTCTGAGTACAGACAAATCCAAATAGGCTTAAGAAGCCGGGAAATGAAAAGAAGACGGAGCCCATCCACGATGTCTCGGATCCTGCCCGGGGTCCGCTACCTACTCGTCAGCAGCCTCGTCAAACTCCACGTAGTAGCCGTCACGGGGATCCTCGTAAGCGTAGTCTGCGGAAACCACAGCCCCAAAGGGGTCAGTACATAAACGTACTGGCAAGCAAGACTCACAGTTCACCAAAGTGTAACCCGCCAACACCAAGCACAGATGCCTTGGGTTCAACGAAAGAAAGGGGATATAAAAGATACGGCAGCTGGCTGCACTAACCAACTACAGAACATGCCACAACTTCCGGCTATCAGAAAGGGGATAAGATAGCGTATCGTAACCAACTATAACTAACCACCAAACAAACCCATCCTGGATCTCGCCCCTTCTCCAAAGAAGCAATCCGAGGATAACTCACACAGTTGGATTAATGATGGATCAAGTTATTGTGGCAATAAGGCTATTACTAGTCAAGTTATCATTAGTTAGGTGTAAGTTGTTGTCACATCCCAATTTTGGAATAACTGATAACACAGTTGTTTTTCTAATTGCTTCACAAATAAACTTTGGTTATGTTTGTTTGAGTGCAACCAAACAAACTAAATTATATAATCTTACATGGCTAAGAAATTGAAAACAAACTTAATAAGATAGCAAAGCAGTAATCTAAAAATATTCAACATATTGTTCCAATGACTTTGACAATATTTTCTAAAGTAAATATTTATCAAAGGGTTTTCCAAAACCATCAGGGAATCCCATACTTGTTGAATATTATTCTAAGACCTAAATTAAGAAAGAGGAAACACTAAATAAGTTTCCCTAAAAGATTATCAGAAAAAGAGGCATTCTTAGATGCTTCACCAAAATATTATCAAAGGTTTTTCCAACCTTGCAAGAGTAAAAACAAAAGTATTGGAGAGCATTGACTTGCTATCCCTAGTCACATAAATATTTTGGCAAAGCATTGTTATAGAAAAACCAATTGCTTTATTAAATTGAATTTCCAATATTTCTAGAAAGAGAAAACTCAAACAAGTTACTATTGGAAACTTTCTCTAAATGATCTGAAATTAATACCTTTGATTCCTTGTATCAAATAAGGAACACACACAGGAGGATACCAAAAATTGAATCCATTAATGTCCTGAAAACATGGTTTTTCTCCACAGCAACATTTGGAATTTTGAACAAGTTTGTTCTACAAACTTTCTCAAAATGCCATGAAATAAATACCACATGCTCTATATCATAAATAAGGATGATAACCAAAAGGGCACAAGTTTTTGAATAATTTAAGTTGCCAAAAACCCCTGTTTTCTTGACAGCACCTTTTTGAAATTTGAACAAGTTTGTTCTATGAAGTAACTCAAAATGACTTGAAATTTCTACCACATAAGGAACACATCAAATAAGGAATGTGTGACAAAAATTATCATTTTTGAAAGCTCCTAAGTAGGTTAATAAATTCAATGTCCATTTATGTAAGAATTCAAATTTGAACAACTTTGAATTATCAAGTTTATCTAATTGAGCCAATTTTCACATATGTTGTGCACCTCAGCTAATAAGAATTTTGGGCAAAGGGATTTTAAATTTTGAATTTGTTTGCTTGGTGAAAACAACATGTTTCAGAGAGGACAGGGACCAATTTGTAAAATTGCAGGGACCTAAAAGTAAGATGAGTCATCTTCTACCTCTAGCCTTGCTGTAGATACAGAAGACCTACCCATTGCTTCGATTGGAAGGCATCAAGGTGGATAAAGAGGCCCCCCATCTGCTCTTGTCCCCCTCAAGCTCTCTCTCCCCCCCCCATCGAGCTCTCTCTCTCACTGTAGAAATATCCCCCAAAACCGAAACCCTAGGGAGGTAGCTCGCCGTCGATTCGGCCACAGGTGACCTCGCCGCCGGTCGCCGCTTGCACCATTCGCTCCGCCTCGTCGTGGTACTCCTCCCTGCTGAAGGAATCAAGCCGGAATGCCTTGTGGTGGCCGCGTCGTCCATTTTTCCTCCTCGAGCCCGACGCGCTCCGGCGAGGCATTGCCGCCGCCACGAGTCTCCTCCTCCTTCACCGAGTGGTCCAACGAGTTCTGGCTGAGCAAGCGACCGTCCCCGACCACTTTCCCCTCTCCCTCTCCCTCTGAATCGCCACCGTGCCGTGCGAGTTTTCCGGCCGACGTGCGCCATCGTCGCCGTGGTCTTTCCGGCCGTTCCCCGGAAACAAGACCACGCGCCTTAGCATCCCAAAGCCGAGAGCGACCCGTATATGGTTTTGGATCGACGAGTGATGGCCGTTTTGCGCCGGATTGGCCTCGCCGGAAATCCGTCCCCGCCGGCGTGACGTCGTGGTGACGCCAGCCTCCCTTGACCGCGCGCAAGATAGTCAAACCCGCCCGTGGGGCCTCGCTGTGCCTGCGTGGCTGCCGCGTGGCCTGTTGGCCCGCTGGTCAGCCACTGCGGCTAGCTTCCCCCGCGGTGGGATCTGGATCTGGCCGGCCCAAGTTGTTGGATCTGGCCCAGTCTAGTTCTTTTTCCAATTTAATTTTACAGAGATTGTACCTGTTTACTTTTGGCTCTAAAAACCTACTTAAAAGATGATTATGACCAAACCAAAATTCAAAGATTTAAAGCAACTAAATCTAAACCACCTCCAACTTGTAGATCTACATTTGGATGAATAGTTTTGAAATGAAAAATGATTTGGCAACAGGTACCAGAAACACCAAAATGAGCACCATGTTTATTTCACAACTCAGAATGAATTGAGGCCAATTGCATTGGAAAGCCCTTGGAATTGCCTAACAGGAGCAATTAACCTTGCTTCCAAATTCCTAATATTTTTGAAATGGCATGCAAATTGGTAAAACACCAGTGATCACTTTGGTGATTTTTATAAATTAATTAAAGATGAATTTTGATGCAAACTCAATTGGATGGTCTTATATATGTTAAGGTCTATTTAAACCTAGAAGGGTTTAATTTTTAGAGCATCCTACAAAATTTTGTGGACAGATCTGTATATTGCTTGTTTCTGCCATTTTGGCATTTTAGTTAATTAAATTGTGTGAATATATTGCAATATTGTTTTCTAGCATGTATAAGTTGTGTGAACTTGTTTTCTAAGTGTTACTTAACTATTTTAGCATGTTATATTGTGTGGACTTGAGTTGAGAAGAAATATGATTTATGGGAATAGAATATGTTTTACCTCTAGTTATTACTTGCATAGAATTTTTGATTGATTAAATTGTGTGCAAGTGATTGAATTGTGGTGTTGAGATATTAGATCCAGTACCATGTTGGTACTTATATTGTGTTGTTATCACCTATGCTATCTTGCATTTGATTTGGTAGAAAAGCATGAGTAGCTTTGTCATGACTATGAGAATGTTATGGAAAAATTCCCTCATGTGTGGAATTTTTGCCATAAACATTTGTGGTTGTGTAGCCACATATTTTTGTGTTGTGTTCATAGGACCAGTAGCATTTTGATGATGTTTTTATGAGAACTTGAATCCTAAAGTTTTCACTTGTGTGAAAACAATAGCATGAGTAGCTTTACCTTGCTTATTTTAGCACCCTGTTATTTTCTGCTAGTATTGTTATTGCACTAGGTGCTAGTTTAGTATTTTGTTAATTTTTAGCAAGTGTGACCAGAGGCTTTGTGACCTCTTAATGCTTTGTTATGCTAGTGGAACACCCACTGGTTTCATTGCATTTTTGGTGGAAACATTATTTCCCCCACACTAGATGTGTTTCTTTTATATAGTTTCATAACTAATGAGTGCCTAGTATTTTTGCTTTGGGAATTTTTGTGCTAAACAAAAATGGGTATGCTTCTGTTTGTAAGTGGTTATAATCATGTGTGGCTTGCTAGGAAAAATCCATCTTTGGAGTGTTTATTGGTTCCTCTAAGTAATGCCCTTTTTATTACCACTAGTATGTAGGAGTTGCCCTGCAAATTGATGTCTTGTTTTATTAAATGGGATATTTTTGTTATAGCAAGTATAGATGTTTTTCACTCCTGTTTTTATGACATGGACCCTCTGGTTGTATTTCAATTACTTGATTGAAATGCATCCTTTGATTCTTCATGATTGAGTAGTACTAGTTTCCTTAGCAGTTTTTGTATTGAATTATTTTTCCTGTCAACTTGTGTTTGGTAGATATTTGTGTATCCTTGCATAAAGACATGTTTTCATTTACCATTATGATAACATGGTTCCTTGTTTGCATTTTAGTATTTTACATGTTATGCATGCTTGCATAGAAAACTTTTAGTAGAAGCATGTCTATAGGATTCCTCCTTTTTATTCATTGTTTCTATTGTTCTCGCTATGAGAATTGGGTGTTGTGTGTTGAGTCTATTACCTTGTTACACTTGTGTAGGCTCACTGATTTGTAAAAGTAACTTTTGCAAATCATGTGTTTCATTTATTCTTGGTGTGAACTTAGGCTTAATAGATTAGCTATCTTGTTCTTTTTGTGGTGTGGTTGATAGACCCATTGCCATGATTATTATCGTGCATGTTTTATATACTTTTAGTAGTCTCACCCTTGTGAAACTAAGTATATTTTGGGTTTATTAATATCTTGGTATGAGAGTGGCACACCCACTGGATCCATGATATTAAGGTTGTGAGTTATGTTCCTCCAACCTTGAGTTGCCTTATTAAATGGCATTTCTGCCAAGTATGTTTGTTTGATTGTTTGCCTCCATTAATAATTGTGTGATTGGTTATTATTAGTTTCCTTGCTGTATGTATGGTTATGCATTGTTGCTTGCCTTGATTGGTTCTGAATGTGTGTCCTTTATTCTCTTTACGACGTTAGAAAACGAAGAGGAAGGAAGTGTCGGGAAGCTCTGTTTCAAGTTCCAGTCACTCCAAAACTAGGGACACAAGGAGATACCAGGCAAGCCATCCTGATGCTTGCTGATACAATACTTATCATTATCTATCATGCATGTTTTACCTCTGAAGTTTTACAAAAACTTGATTATCAAAACTATTTTTGATGTGGCTATTACTACTATACTATTATATAGGTTACTATCATGCCAGTGGTTAAACTTGGTAATACCAAGCCCATAAGCCACCATATGGTATTTATTACCATCAAATATACTAGTCCCTAAGTGGACACCCTAAAATTGTGATTCTACAAAACAAAGGCTTTACGGAAAAACCCGGAGAAAAGGCGGATCCTTGTTCTCCGGAGGAATGTGGAAGTGGTCATTTTTGAGAAAGTGGTGTTTTCAAAAATGACACATAACCTAGTCTTCGCCGGACAACCTTTACCGTACTGCCACCCTACCCCAACATGGGCACGGGGCTTAACTTGAAGTTTGTTCTTATTAGTGTGTGCTATCTCACTTGCTATAAGGGGCGTCGTACCCTCGAACCGAATGTCGTGGAGACATATAAAGTGTGGGATTAATTTTCCCTCCGGTCGCATCGGTTGAGGCATCCTGGCTTGGCGAGGATTAGCTCGGTGCCGGGGATGTGGTAAAACTCAACTGAGAGATAGACACATTCTAGCTTGAACATAGTGGATGGTTATGATCAGATACCTGATGTTTACATACTGTTGTTACAGTCCGTGATTGTTCACGGGAGGTGTACTGGATCTGGTGGATGTGTACACCTCTGCAGAGTATAACTTTTTCGAAGAAGCCGCGTCCTCGGATATGGACAGTTGAATGGCCATGTAGCTAGCATTGTGTCAATGTTTTCAAAAAGGAGTTTTGAAAGGGAAATTTTGGAAAGGAAGTGTTGAACTTGTGAAGTTCGGAAAGGAAGGAAAACGTATACCGTGGAGGTATCGTCGATGATGAAAAGCCAGATGATGTGATACAAAACAAAATGTTTTGCAAAGAAAACCTTTTCTACTCTAAGCAAGAATTCTGGAAACTGATTCCAAGAAGTTTTGCAAAGAGAAAATATTCTTTAACAAAACTTTACAAAACCTCTTGTACATGTGATATCTACAAGAGAAATAAAACTATATATTATTTTTCTTCTGAAGTATCTTCTTCAACGAAGATACAGATAAACCTGACTGCAACTGTGGTGTCATCATATATGAACACCATTGATAGTGAACCATATTTATAGCCTACCTATTCCACCATATAAGCATATTTGCATGTTGGTAAGTGATATGATGGATGTCTTGCTGAGTACATTCAAATGTACTCATTATGGTTTCGCCCCTGGTATCTACTTGCCAGACTTTGAGAAGGAGCCTCCAAAGGAGATCTATGAAGAGAAGTACGGAGTTGACGGCTTTTCGAACTAGGATCGTCTCCGGGTCAGCAGCCTGTAGGTTAAGGCGTGACTTGGGCTCAACTACGTTGTGTTTTAATTGTCTTCCGCTGTGTTTGTTAAGTTGCCTGCCCTTTGTGGCAGTTGCGTTAAACTTGATCATGTGATCTTTATGTAATACCTTTGTGTATTCGTGTAATGGATGATGTATTTCTGTGTGCCAACTGTGTATGTTGTTCACGACTGATCTTTCTGGGATCGTGAATGTATGCATACGTAGGGTTTCAGACTGCCGGTCTGGGGTCCTTACAGAGTTGGTATCAGAGCCATCCTGACCTTAGGAGACCTTAGTTAGCATGGACGTCAGATAGGAAAGAAAAGTATTTTTGAGTAAAAACCTATTTACTATCTAAATTATTTTTACTTAAGGGAATTTTAGTATATTTTCCCTCCTTATTATCTTTTCAAAAGATTCTAAATGCATATCAAGGGCGTCCTTGAACAGTGGTTCGAAGGGCGGGCTTTACAGAGTTTGTATCTCTCTCGGTTAAGAGTTTATTTCTTACTTGTTTGCAACTGCTCCGCTCTGTTTTTGAAACATCTCTCGTATTTGAAGTTTTCTGTCCAGAAAATAGTTGGGGTTTCAAAAACAGATTGTCGCGTAGTATTACCTCTCTCAGTTAAAGGTTTTACCAAAACTTTACTTCTATTATCTTGTTTCTATCCAAAAACTTGTATACTTGCCGATGTCCCGAGAAGACCAAAATAATTGCCTAGCTCTAAAGTGATGATGGTCAGAAGTAGATATAGTTCTTCAGCCACTTCTAGGATTGTTGGATCAGTCTAGTTTGGAGTAATTTAGCGATTACCCCATGAGTCGTCTCCCCCGACGTAGCTCCAATGGAGCCTTGCTTGTGTGTTATGGCTTGCTTATGTGTGTCCGTAGGACTTTGTGCTATTGTGTGGTGTAGAATTTTGGTTCATCTAGGCTTCTATATGTTTGTGGGGTGCTCAAAATTTGCAGATTTGTGCTTACCCCGCTCTTGTTTTTGAATCGCCTCGTGTTAAATTTTTGCAAGCAAAAATGTTTGTATAGTATTCAAAAACAAGAATTTGTTGCTTAGACTTATACTTGTTTTCGCTTCATAATGCGACCCGTCGTGAACCACCACCATCTCCCCCACAATTAATGAAAGCACCGTTGTGCCTAATGATAGAGGACCATCAAGCCACACGAGCTGGTAGCATTGCTACCAGTGATGCACTCCAACAGATAAAGCTCCAACAACTACAACCCTCAAAGAAGAAAAGGCGTGAAGAAAACCAACCAATACTGACCAAAACCTCTATGTTTGTCTGTTTGCAAAAAGACTCTTTTTACCCTGTTGGCTAAATGTTGCACATCTTTTTTATGTACCCTTTTAAAAGGCCAAACTAAAGAGATCCCCTTTTTAAGAGTTATATACCTCCCTCCTCTGGAGAAAGGTGCAAAAGAAGTCTTCACATGCCATGATGCACAACCCCCTAAAAAGCCAATCAAAAGAGCACAATTCAATATTCGACGTATGACGCTAGTCGTATCTTGTCGGACAAACATGATTAAATAGAAAGCTAACAAGACTAACATGCTTTGTTCTAATCTTAGGTTGACACCTAACCAAAGCATGCAAACTACTGACAACTCTTTCTAAACCAAGAAATTAAGTGACTTAAGACACCTTTTGAATCTAGTTGGTAAAAAGGAGAAGTCACGAGAAAATAAGATGATGACCTATTCGTTTACTAGTCAATAGGATATAGGGTGTATCTACTTTGGAAATCAAAACTTGGTAGACATTGTAGGTACTATGAGATTCGAGATTTAGAAATTAAGTGAACGATGGAATGATTATGATAGATCTAGAAAACAACACTTTACCTGTTTTTGTTTCTTTGTGTGCTCTGGATTGAAATAAATTTGTGTTTTATTCAATCTTGCTTCCTAACTTATATGGAATTGTTAGGACTTGTTATTGTGTTGTTTTCTTACAATAAATCTACCCTAGAAAATGTGTGCATGATTGGAAACTCGAATAAAAATGAAATAGCATTTGTTACCTTCTAGTTTATTATTTGGAAGTATTGTGAGAGCTAGATCTGTGTATATTTTCTTAGTAGATTTTGTGCTATGTTTCTTTGAGTCCAGTACCATTTAGGTACTGTTATTTTCATGCTTGTACCTATGTTAGCTTGCATTTCTCTTAATAATAAAGCATGTGTAAGCATTGCTATCAATATGCACTAGTATTGTTGCACTAGGTTAAATAGCCTTATATTTTTATCTTGTATGCAAAGTTTTTCATGAGTAACCAGAGGCTTAGTACCTATTTTTCCTTGGTATTAGTAGGCCATAGCCCACTGGTCCTATTGCATTTTGGCTTGAGGATAAAAATCCCCAACCATACACATGTGTAAAAATAGCATGTTTCACTATGTGATTGATTTCTATTTTCCACCATGGAAAATATAATTGTTTATTTTCACTTATGAAAGGGAGAAGTATTTCTTATTAGTGAATGCTAATATGTTTAGGTGTGATCCTTTTGTTAGCATAATATTCCTTAGGGGTATCATGTTAAGAAATGTTTCACTATCGTGTGCTAAAATTAAATTGTTCGCAAATAAAAGAAATTCCTCTTGATTGGTAGATTGTTTGTGAATAATTTTAAATTGAGTGTATGGATTTTTGCAAAGGTTTAGATAACTTTTCATTAATTGCATAGCTACTGGTTGTGTGAGTTATACCCTGCTTGTTTAGATTTAAACATCATGATAGCATTGTTTGCTTCTCTAGAGTGATACTAGTTTCACCACTAGAAAATGGTGATTTTTGCTCTAGTATTACCCTCTTTTTATTTTATGAGTATATGTGTTGATATAGCATGTTTAGGAAGTTATTACTTCTGTTATCATGCCATGGATTATTTAGTTGCATGTTCTATGGTTATAGGATATGATTATCTCTTATAGCATGCTGGTGTAGATTTTTCATACTAGTGTGTTATTTGTGCAGTCCTGTTTTTTTATGCCTGTATAATAGGAGTTTTATCTTGTGTAAAGATGGTGTTTTAGAGTACCTTTATGATTGTATTCATTGGTTTTTAGATACTGGTTGTTTGATAATTGTTCATGATTGATGGATTCCAAAACCTCTAATAAACAATAACCTAGTGAATAAATAGGCTATTCATCTGTGGTGTTGTTTGCTTGCTGATTGGATTTTATTTAAATGTTTTACCTTAGCATGAGTTTATACTTGTGTTATTATTGTGCTTAAGAGTATCTTATTACACTAAAACATCCAACTAAAATCATGAACATATTAAGTGATAGTTGCTTGTGGTGAGTAATAACCACTACCATGGGTATGTTCTGTCTGTTTGTTTTACCTTAGCAACCTAACCTTTGCACCCACAAGCTATATTTTTAGCTTATTATATACCTTGTTATGAGAGTGGTACACCACTCCATATGTGGTATGTAATATGTGGGCTATAGCTAGGAACTCTTGTAATAATTGACGGTACTTTTCCAGGTAGTTCTGCACTAACCTTAATGTTGGTTGTTCAGGTCTCGTCAAAACTAGGAAACAAAAGTTTTGGACCTAAAATAGTACTGGTGTACTTTTTAAAATGAATTTGCTAAATTAGGGGAGTACCCCGCCTCCCAAGAAAGTCAAAGGGGGGAAGCACCTGCACTCCAACACTAACATTGTGTTTGTTGGCCCTCCCTTAGTCCTCGCTTGCGAATCTCGGGGACGAGATTCTTTTTAAGGGGGGAAGACCTGTCACATCCCAATTTTGGAATACCTGATAACACAGTTGTTTTGCTAATTGCTTCACAAATAAACTTTGGTTATGTTTGTTTGAGTGCAACCAAACAAACTAAATTATATAATCTTACATGGCTAAGAAATTGAAAACAAACTTAATAAGATAGCAAAGCAGTAATCTAAAAATATTCAACATATTGTTCCAATGACTTTGACAATATTTTCTAAAGTAAATATTGATCAAAGGGTTTTCCAAAACCATCTTAGGAATCCCATACTTGTTGAATATTATTCCAAGACCTAAATTAAGAAAGAGGAAACACTAAATAAGTTTCCCTAAAAGATTATCAGAAAAAGAGGCATTCTTAGATGCTTCACCAAAATATTATCAAAGGTTTTTCCAACCTTGCAAGAGTAAAAACAAAAGTATTGGAGAGCATTGACTTGCTATCCCTAGTCACATAAATATTTTGTCAAAGCATTGTTATAGAAAAACCAATTGCTTTATTAAATTGAATTTCCAATATTTCTAGAAAGAGAAAAGTCAAACAAGTTACTATTGGAAACTTTCTCTAAATGATCTGAACTTAATACCTTTGCTTCCTTATATCAAATAAGGAACACACACAGGAGGATACCAAAAATTGAATCCATTAAAGTCCTGAAAACATGGTTTTTCTCCACAGCAACATTTGGAATTTTGAACAAGTTTGTTCTACAAACTTTCTCAAAATGCCATGAAATAAATACCACATGCTCTGTATCATAAATAAGGATGATAACCAAAAGGGCACAAGTTTTTGAATAATTTAAGTTGCCAAAAACCCCTGTTTTCTTGACAGCACCTTTTTCAAATTTGAAAAAGTTTGTTCTATGAAGTAACTCAAAATGACTTGAATTTTCTACCACATAAGGAACACATCAAATAAGGAATGTGTGCCAAAAATTATCATTTTTGAAAGCTCCTAAGTAGGTTAATAAATTCAATGTCCATTTATGTAAGAATTCAAATTTGAACAACTTTGAATTATCAAGTTTATCTAATTGAGCCAATTTTCACATATGTTGTGCACCTCAGCTAATAAGAATTTTGGGCAAAGGGATTTTAAATTTTGACTTTGTTTGCTTGGTGAAAACAACATGTTTCAGAGAGGACAGGGACCAATTTGTAAAATTGCAGGGACCTAAAAGTAAGATGAGTCATCTTCTACCTCTAGCCTTGCTGTAGATACAGAAGACCTACCCATTGCTTCGATTGGAAGGCATCAAGGTGGATAAAGAGGCCCCCCATGTGCTCTTGTCCCCCTCAAGCTCTCTCTCCCCCCCATCGAGCTCTCTCTCTCACTGTAGAAATATCCCCCAAAACCGAAACCCTAGGGAGGTAGCTCGCCGTCGATTCGGCCACAGGTGACCTCGCCGCCGGTCGCCGCTTGCACCATTCGCTCCGCCTCGTCGTGGTACTCCTCCCTGCTGAAGGAATCAAGCCGGAATGCCTTGTGGTGGCCGCGCCGTCCATTTTTCCTCCTCGAGCCCGACACGCTCCGGCGAGGCATTGCCGCCGCCACGAGTCTCCTCCTCCTTCACCGAGTGGTCCAACGAGTTCTGGGTGAGCAAGCGACCGTCCCCGACCACTTTCCCCTCTCCCTCTCCCTCCGAATCGCCACCGTGCCGTGCGAGTTTTCCGGCCGACGTGCGCCGTCGTCGTCGTGGTCTTTCCGGCCGTTCCCCGGAAACGAGACCACGCGCCTTAGCATCCCCAAGCCGAGAGCGACCCGTATATGGTTTTGGATCGACGAGTGATGGCCGTTTTGCGCCGGATTGGCCTCGCCGGAAATCCGTCCCCGCCGGCGTGACGTCGTGGTGACGCCAGCCTCCCTTGACCGCGCGCAAGATAGTCAAACCCGCCCGTGGGGCCTCGCTGTGCCTGCGTGGCCTGTTGGCCCGCTGGTCAGCCACTGCGGCTAGCTTCCCCCGCGGTGGGATCTGGATCTGGCCGGCCCAAGTTGTTGGATCTGGCCCAGTCTAGTTCTTTTTCCAATTTAATTTTACAGAGATTGTACCTGTTTACTTTTGGCTCTAAAAACCTACTTAAAAGATGATTTTGACCAAACCAAAATTCAAAGATGTAACGAAACTAAATCTAAACCAGCTCCAACTTGTAGATCTACATTTGGATGAATAGTTTTGAAATGAAAAATGATTTGGCAACAGGTACCAGAAACACCAAAATGAGCACCATTTTTATTTCACAACTCAGAATGAAGTGAGGCCAATTGCATTGGAAAGCCCTTGGAATTTCCTAACAGGAGAAATTAACCTTGCTTCCAAATTCCTAATAGTTTTGAAATGGAATGCAAATTGGTAAAACACCAGTGAGCACTTTGGTGATTTTTATAAATTAATTAAAGATGAATTTTGATGAAAACTCAATTGGATGGTCTTGTATATGTTAAGGGCTATCCAAACCTAGAAGGTTTTAATTTTTATAGCATCCGACAAAATTTGGTGGACAGATCTGTATATTGCTTGTTTCTGCCATTTTGGCATTTTAGTTAATTAAATTGTGTGAATATATTGCAATATTGTTTTCTAGCATGTATAAGTTGTGTGAACTTGTTTTCTAAGTGTTACTTAACTATTTTAGCATGTTATATTGTGTGGACTTGAGTTGAGAAGAAATATGATTTATGGGAATAGAATATGTTTTACCTCTAGTTATTACTTGCATAGAATTTTTGATTGATTAAATTGTGTGCAAGTGATTGAATTGTGGTGTTGAGATATTAGATCCAGTACCATGTTGGTACTTATATTGTGTTGTTATCACCTCTGCTATCTTGCATTTGATTTGGTAGAAAAGCATGAGTAGCTTTGTCATGACTATGAGAATGTTATGGAAAAATTCCCTCATGTGTGGAATTTTTGCCATAAACATTTGTGGTTGTGTAGCCACATATTTTTGTGTTGTGTTCATAGGACCAGTAGCATTTTGATGATGTTTTTATGAGCACTTGAATCCTAAAGTTTTCACTTGTGTGAAAACAATAGCATGAGTAGCTTTACCTTGCTTATTTTAGCACCCTGTTATTTTCTGCTAGTATTGTTATTGCACTAGGTGCTAGTTTAGTCTTTTGTTAATTTTTAGCAAGTGTGACCAGAGGCTTTGTTACCTCTTAATGCTTTGTTATGCTAGTGGAACACCCACTGGTTTCATTGCATTTTTGGTGGAAACATTATTTCCCCCACACTAGATGTGTTTCTTTTATATAGTTTCATAACTAATGAGTGCCTAGTATTTTTGCTTTGGGAATTTTTGTGCTAAACAAAAATGGGTATGCTTCTGTTTGTAAGTGGTTATAATCATGTGTGGCTTGCTACGAAAAATCCATCTTTGGAGTGTTGATTGGTTCCTCTAAGTAATGCCCTTTTTATTACTACTAGTATGTAGGAGTTGCCCTGCAAATTGATGTCTTGTTTTATTAAATGGGATATTTTTGTTATAGCAAGTATAGATGTTTTTCACTCCTGTTTTTATGACATGGACCCTCTGGTTGTATTTCAATTACTTGATTGAAATGCATCCTTTGATTCTTCATGATTGAGTAGTACTAGTTTCCTTAGCAGTTTTTGTATTGAATTATTTTTCCTGCCAACTTGTGTTTGGTAGATATTTGTGTATCCTTGCATAAAGACATGTTTTCATTTACCATTATGATAACATGGTTCCTTGTTTGCATTTTAGTATTTTACATGTTATGCATGCTTGCATAGAAAACTTTAGTAGAAGCATGTCTATAGGATTCCTCCTTTTTATTCATTGTTTCTATTGTTCTCGCTATGAGAATTGGGTGTTGTGTGTTGAGTCTATTACCTTGTTACACTTGTGTAGGCTCACTGATTTGTAAAAGTAACTTTTGCAAATCATGTGTTTCATTTATTCTTGGTGTGAACTTAGGCTTAATAGATTAGCTATCTTGTTCTTTTTGTGGTGTGGTTGATAGACCCATTGCCATGATTATTATCGTGCATGTTTTATATACTTTTAGTAGTCTCACCCTTGTGAAACTAAGTATATTTTGGGTTTATTAATATCTTTGTATGAGAGTGGCACACCCACTGGATCCATGATATTAAGGTTGTGAGTTATGTTCCTCCAACCTTGAGTTGCCTTATTAAATGGCATTTCTGCCAAGTATGTTTGTTTGATTGTTTGCCTCCATTAATAATTGTGTGATTGGTTATTATTAGTTTCCTTGCTGTATGTATGGTTATGCATTGTTGCTTGCCTTGATTGGTTCTGAATGTGTGTCCTTTATTCTCTTTACGACGTTAGAAAACAAAGAGGAAGGAAGTGTCGGGAAGCTCTGTTTCAAGTTCCAGTCACTCCAAAACTAGGGACACAAGGAGATACCAGGCAAGCCATCCTGATGCTTGCTGATACAATACTTATCATTATCTATCATGCATGTTTTACCTCTGAAGTTTTACAAAAACTTGATTATCAAAACTATTTTTGATGTGGCTATTACTACTATACTATTATATAGGTTACTATCATGCCAGTGGTTAAACTTGGTAATACCAAGCCCATAAGCCACCATATGGTATTTATTACCATCAAATATACTAGTCCCTAAGTGGACACCCTAAAATTGTGATTCTACAAAACAAAGGCTTTACGGAAAAACCCGGAGAAAAGGCGGATCCTTGTTCTCCGGAGGAATGTGGAAGTGGTCATTTTTGAGAAAGTGGTGTTTTCAAAAATGACACATAACCTAGTCTTCGCCGGACAACCTTTACCGTACTGCCACCCTACCCCAACATGGGCACGGGGCTTAACTTGAAGTTTGTTCTTATTAGTGTGTGCTATCTCACTTGCTATAAGGGGCGTCGTACCCTCGAACCGAATGTCGTGGAGACATATAAAGTGTGGGATTAATTTTCCCTCCGGTCGCATCAGTTGAGGCATCCTGGCTTGGCGGGGATTAGCTCGGTGTCGGGGATGTGGTAAAACTCAACTGAGAGATAGACACATTCTAGCTTGAACATAGTGGATGGTTATGATCAGATACCTGATGTTTACATACTGTTGTTACAGTCCGTGATTGTTCACGGGAGGTGTACTGGATCTGGTGGATGTGTACACCTCTGCAGAGTATAACTTTTTCGAAGAAGCCGCGTCCTCGGATATGGACAGTTGAATGGCCATGTAGCTAGCATTGTGTCAATGTTTTCAAAAAGGAGTTTTGAAAGGGAAATTTTGGAAAGGAAGTGTTGAACTTGTGAAGTTCGGAAAGGAAGGAAAACGTATACCGTGGAGGTATCGTCGATGATGAAAAGCCAGATGATGTGATACAAAACAAAATGTTTTGCAAAGAAAACCTTTTCTACTCTAAGCAAGAATTCTGGAAACTGATTCCAAGAAGTTTTGCAAAGAGAAAATATTCTTTAACAAAACTTTACAAAACCTCTTGTACATGTGATATCTACAAGAGAAATAAAACTATATATTATTTTTCTTCTGAAGTATCTTCTTCAACGAAGATACAGATAAACCTGACTGCAACTGTGGTGTCATCATATATGAACACTATTGATAGTGAACCATATTTATAGCCTACTTATTCCACCATATAAGCATATTTGCATGTTGGTAAGTGATATGATGGATGTCTTGCTGAGTACATTCAAATGTACTCATTATGGTTTCGCCCCTGGTATCTACTTGCCAGACTTTGAGAAGGAGCCTCCAAAGGAGATCTATGAAGAGAAGTACGGAGTTGACGGCTTTGCGAACTAGGATCGTCTCCGGGTCAGCAGCCTGTAGGTTAAGGCGTGACTTGGGCTCAACTACGTTGTGTTTTAATTGTCTTCCGCTGTGTTTGTTAAGTTGCCTGCCCTTTGTGGCAGTTGCGTTAAACTTGATCATGTGATCATTATGTAATACCTTTGTGTATTCGTGTAATGGATGATGTATTTCTGTGTGCCAACTGTGTATGTTGTTCACGACTGATCTTTCTGGGATCGTGAATGTATGCATACGTAGGGTTTCAGACTGCCGGTCTGGGGTCCTTACAGTTGTTCTGAGTACTTGTTAGCCAGTACTTTCACCAAGTCAACCATAACCGTGGAAAACACGGCTTCTCGAGAAGATTTATCCCTGCAGGGGTGCACCAATTTAGCCGTACACGTAAGAATAACCCGCCAGATGGAAGGGCCCTTCCACCAAGCGGGGCACTCAACACAACTCAACTCTTCTTCGCATCAAGCCCCAAGCACCACGTGCTGTGCGTGCGCGGCTAATCGAGCCCCACGAAGAAAAGGGGACCCTCATAGCACTGGAAGACCACGCCGCCCTAAATGCCGACTACAAAAGTTCCACCCTGGCCTCGGGTTCGTACCTGCATATGCGTGCATCAATTGGAAAGCCCGAACTAAGTGTGGAGATTTGGACGAGATGCGAATCGAATCAAATTGAGGGGGCGCCCATACATGCTTCCCACATGCGGATAGTGCGCTCATCATGGATCAGTAGACAAGACCCTTTTCCTATTAGGGTCGACACTAGCAGGCCTCAAAACCACGCCGGGCCTCCTGCCGGTGCCTTATCAGCAAATTATTATTACCTCAAAATTAACAGGTTGTTGTTTAACATCGAGCCCCAGAACATAATAGAAAATAGTAACAGAAAGTAACGGGTAACAGACTCGAGCAAAAACAACCCTAAGCATGCTTGTAAGACACGGGCATCAAGCAATGGTTATAGGTTGGGAGGTGAGGCTGTATCAGGGTTAAAGGTATCATGTGATAGGTTCGTAACAGAAACAACGATACATATGGCTAGCAGAAATAGACAACGGAAAGTATCGGTAACCAATGTTGAAAGGAACACAGTGGTTCATGTGAGTGATAACTTGCCTGCAAACTCAGCAGCCTGGTACTGAGCTAGATCCTCAGAAGGGGTGTCGTAAGTATCGTCTGTCTCAACGTCGTCGTCTATCCGAGAAGAAGCAAACAAACAACACAAGGAGACAAACAATCAATAACATGGCATAATGCACAATCATGGGATGATGCATGACCATTTAATTGATGCATCAAAATAAACTAGTTGACATGGTAACAACATGATTAAATGGACCCACATGCAATTTGGGGTTGCATATGAAAAGCCCATGAATTATGGTTGGGATAATTGTTTTCCAACTAATCAACATGTGAAAGTGGATTAGTATGATGCATGGATGAGGAAAACAACAAAATAACAACAATAGAATCAATTGGAAATAAGGTTTACCAATTTTAGAAATTTATTTATTAAGTTAGAAAATTTTGGTTCCTTAAAGGTGTCACACAAGCATTTGTTGTTTTCAACAATTTAAATTGTTCAAAACAAATAACAAAATTCAGATTTGAAAAGATCACACAATTTTAGGTGGATTACATGTTTCAATTATTGAAAAAGGAATTAGGATGATTTAATTATGAATTAAACAAGTTTAAACAAGATTTAATTGATTTTAATTCAAGTATGAATTTTATTTGTTCAAAACATAAATTCAAATTCATATTTGAAAAGTTTATACTTTTCTAGTTTCAAAACATATTTTACTTGTTCAAAAATAATTTAATTTGAGCAAGTTATGATTTTAGCAAATTTAACTGATTTAAACAAGGTTTAAATTATTTAAGCAATTTTAATTATTCAAAACATGAAATAAAATTTATATTTGGAAAGATGGTTCAAAAATGCATGGAAAACATATTTTATTTATGTTATTTGGATTAAGTATGAATTATTTATGGAATTAACCAAATTTCAAATGAATTGTTTGAATTTGAAAATTTGAATGCATTTGAATTAGCCAAAACAGAAAACAAATGGTTTGAATAGATAGATAATTTGATTTGGATCAACAAACATATTTTACTTTTATTAATTGGATTTATAAAATGAAAGTTATTTGCATTATGGTATTAGGGACCATTCTGTAAATAAAAGGACCTAGATTGAAAAAGAAAAGGATGAAATCCTTTTTGCACCGCACAGCTATCTACCCTAGGGCACTGCCAATGGGCCCTGGGCCAGCGTGGCACTGCGGGTGCACACAGCAGCTGACAGGGGGGCCACCCTGTCAGCGCACCGTGCAAAAATTGGGGTTTTTCCCCGCGGCAAGGGGAATCGAACCGTGGACGTCTCGCTCGCGCGCACTGCACTTCTACCAGTGCGATAAGCGTTCGTTTATATCAGTATAAGCGACGCGTACAGGTTGAGGTTCAGGTTTTGCTTAACTGAATTTCTGCGCGCGCGCTAACTGAACCCCGTCAGAGAAACGTTGCCGGCGGCGAGCCGTGGTCGTGGCGGTGCTGTGATGTGCTGCTGCTAGCTCGTGTGCGTGCGGGTGTGCAGGTGGTGCATGCGCTCGTGCCAGAGAGGAAGAAGGAGAGGGATACGGTGGTCCTCACCGGCGGCGTTGGGGTATCAGAGGCGCGGGGAAGACTCCGGTGGCGACGTGGAGGATGGCGGCGTGGAAGCAGCGGCTCGCTGGCGTCGTGCAGGTGTCGGTGAGGACGAGGAGGATACGGCGGCTCGATTCCCGCGATCAGATCACAACGAGAGGCACTGCAGCGACGGTGGCGTCCGTGGATTCAGACGGCGGCGACGGTGAGGTTCAGAGAGGGGTGGAAAACGCGGCAGAGAGAGGGTGATCGGAGGGGGAACGGCGGCGGCTGAGGGAGATAGGTGGGTAGGGGTAGCTAGGGCTGCGCCAGGGGACCTAGGGGGGCTATATAGGGGCTTAGGGGCGCGGGTGGCCGTCGGAGCGCTACTGTTGCCGCCGTGGCAGTGGTGGATGCGCGGCCGTACAGGTTGAAGACGGGGGCGAACCGGTACGGGCCGCGCGGAGAGGGAAGTTGGGCTGGGCTCGCGTGGGGCTGAGCCCACTGCCTCTCTCCCCCTCGTTTTTTTTTTTTGATTTTTCTCCTCTGTGTTTTTTTTTTTTTGCAGAAATGAGAAATGGAAGAAAATTGGGGTTTTCAAGTTAGTAGATTTTTTAGAAAAATTAGTGTGAGTTAGTAATTATAAAAGCAACTGATTGCCAACTTTGTTTTTCAAAGTTTCAAATTTAAATTGTTGTTGGTGATTTAAATCATATTTGAAAGAATTTGCTTATTAAGTGATTATTATTAAAAACAAATTTTTTAATAGGGTGAACCCTATTGCTTAATTAGAACAAATGTTCAAAGTTGTTTTGGTGATTTTCATAATTTGAAATTGGGTGCTGTTTGGGATTTTGATTTGAATTTTTGAATGCAAATTGGAATTAGTAGATTGATTAAAAGCCACCATTTTAGTTGTTGAACATTATGGATTACAGGGGAACAAATGGTTGTTTTTATTTGAACTTTTTATTTAAAAGGTTGTAACAGAGCAAGTATGAAATAAAGCATTTGAAATTGTTTGAATTTCAATTGTGAAAACAGAGAAAAACAGATGCAAACCCAATGAAAATAGATGCAAAACAAATGCAAACAATTCAATGAGTATGATGACATGATGCAAAACTTTAAATAAAACAGGAAACAAACATGCTAGGGGTGGTTTTTCATACTTGGGATGTTACAAAACGCCCCCCCTTGAAGGAATCGCGCCCCGAGATTCCTACTGAGAAGTGAAAAGTTCCGGATACTTCTTGCGAAGATCCTCTTCGGTCTCCCACGTTGCCTCTTTATCGGAATGATGCGACCACTGCACTTTCAAGAACTTGGTGCTCTTGTTGCGAGTCTTACGCTCGGTCTCATCGAGAATACGAACAGGGTGCTCCTCATAAGATAGATCATCTTGCAGTTCAATGGAATCATGATCAACTGCACGATCTGGATCTTTGAATCACCTCTTGAGCTGTGACACGTGAAACACATCGTGCACCTTGGATAGTTTTTCTGGAAGTTCAAGACGATAGGCATTTTCCGCACGCCTTGAGAGAATGTTGAAAGGACCAATGTATCTTGGTGCAAGCTTTCCTTTCACACCAAAATGATGAGTGCCTCTGAGGGGAGTTACACGGAGATATGTTTTGTCACCAGGTGCATAGATCATATCCCTGTGCTTGCTGTCATAGTAGCTTTTCTGACGAGACTGAGCAATCTTGAGATTGTCACGAATGATACGAACTTTCTCCTCGGCTTCCTTAAAAATGTCAGGGCCTAAGAGTGAACGTTCACCAGCTCCAGACCAATTGATTGGACTCCTGCATCTGCGGCCATAGAGAGCTTCAAATGGTGCCATGCCTAGGCTTGCCTGGAAGTTGTTGTTGTAGGAGAATTCAGCATATGGAAGGCAATCCTCCCATTTCATGCCAAAGGAGAGACCACATGCTCTGAGCATATCCTCGAGAATCTGATTGACTCTTTCGACTTGCCCCTGAGACTGAGGGTGATAAGCTGTGCTGAACAGAAGTTTGGTGCCCAATGCTTCTTGAAAGCTTTTCCAGAAATGAGAAGTGAATATGCTTCCACGGTCTGAGCTTATTTCCAATGGAACACCATGAAGAGGAACAATCTTTGCTGTGTAGAGTTCTGCTAACTGGCTAGCTGAGATTGTTTCTTTGACAACAAAGAAGTGAGCTCCTTAGTGAGACGATCAATGACAACGAAGATTGCATCGTTGCCCCTCTTGGACTTTGGAAAACCAGTGACGAAGTCCATTTCAATCATGTCCCACTTCCACTCAGGGATTTTCAGAGGTTGGAGTAGACCAGCTGTTTTCTGATGGACTGCCTTAACACGTTGACAAACATCGCATTCAGAAACGTATTGAGCAATTTCACGTTTCATGCCAGGCCACCAATACAGTGTCTTAAGATCCTGGTACATCTTTGTACTTCCAGGGTGGATGGAGAGAGGAGTTTCATGAGCCTCCTTGAGAATGATATCTTTGAGACTTTGAACTTGAGGAACTGCAATGCGTCCTTCGAAGAACACAGTTCCTTTGTCATCAATTGAGAAGGACTTGAATTTCTCCTTGCCTTCTTTGATGTGTTCTACCATCTTCTTGATTTCAGCATCACGAAGTTGTTCAGAACGAATCTTGTCCTCGAGAGTTGGACTGGCTGTCAAGCTAGCAAGATAGCCTTGAGGAAAAAGACCAAGGTTCAGCTTCTGGAATTCTTCATGAAGTGGAGGTTGGCTTTCCATGATCATGAGATTATTGCAATACGACTTGCGACTGAGAGCATCGGCCATAACATTAGCCTTGCCTGGAGTGTAAGAAATGGTGAAGTCTTTAATCTTTTCAATCCATCTCCTTTGCCTGAGGTTTAGATCTGGTTGAGTGAAGATGTATTTCAGACTCTTATGATCGGAAAAGATTTCAGTGCGATTACCCAACAAGTATTGCCTCCATTTCTTGAGGGCAAACACAACTGCTGCAAGTTCTAGGTCATGTGTGGTATAGTTTTGCTCATGGGCATTCAACTGACGTGAAGCATAAGCCACAACTTGACGTTCTTGCATAAGAACTGCACCTAGACCTTGGAGAGATGCATCACAGAATATCTTGAAAGGTTTGGTAGTATCTGGGCCAACCAGAACTGGTGTAGAAGTGAGTTTAGTCTTCAGGAGATTGAAACTTTCATCACATTGTGGAGACCAAACGAACTTCTTGTCCTTCTTTGTGAGATCAGTGAGAGGTTTGGCAATCTTGGAAAAGTTTTGGACGAAACGATGGCAATAGCTAGCTAAGCCAAGAAAGCTTCTTACTTGCTTCACCGTCTTAGGAGGTTTCCAATCAACAATTGCTTTAACCTTTTCTGGATCAATGGCTATGCCCTTGGCTGAGATGACATGACCAAGGTAAGCAACTTCTGGAATCCAGAACTCACATTTTGAGAACTTGGCATATAGACGATGCTCGCGAAGTTTCATAAGAGTGAGACGAAGATGTTCTCCATGCTCTTCCTCAGATTTGGAGTAGACCAGAATGTCATCAAGATATACCACAACGAACTTGTCGAGGTATTCGTGGAACACAGAATTCATGAGTCTAGAGAATGTCGCCGGTGCATTGGTGAGACCAAAGGACATGACGGTGTATTCATACAGACCGTACCGAGTGGTGAAAGCTGTTTTTGGAATATCTTCCTTTCTGATCTTTATTTGATGGTAACCCATTCTCAAGTCCAACTTGGAGAATATTAAGGCTCCAGCAAGTTGATCAAAAAGATCATCGATACGAGGAATTGGATACTTGTTTTTGATGGTTTTCTCGTTGAGAGGACGATAGTCAACCACGAGTCTCTTTGTTTGATCCTTCTTCGCAACGAACAGAGTTGGGCAACCCCAAGCGGAGGAACTAGGTTGAATGTAACCTTTCTCCATGTACATATCGATTTGCTCCTTCAACAATTTCAGTTCAGGAGGAGCTATCTTGTATGGATGCTTAGATATTGGAGCAGTACCTGGTTCAAGCTCGATCACGAACTCAACTGCTCTGTCCGGAGGCATCCCTGGCAACTCTTCTGGAAAGACGTCAGGGAATTCACAAACCACCGGAACATTTTTGAGTAGAGGTAGAGGTTTTGCATCGAGGGTGTAAAGCTGAACAGAACTTGATTCATTTGGAGAATAGACTATCTGGCCAGAAGGGTGGAACAGAGTTACTGACTTCTGAGCACAATCAATCGTAGCTTTATTGGCCTTCAACCAATCCATGCCAAGAATGACATCAATGTCAGAATTGCCAAGCAGAATGAGAGAAGCAAGGAATATGTGACCTCCAATTAGGATCTGATTCTCGTGACTGATCTTGGAAGTTTGCATAGTTGCTCCAGGGGAGTTTAGTACTAGCGGGGAACCCAAACCAACAAAGGGGAGTTTAACTGCTGTCGCAAAGATCTTTGACACGAAAGAATGCGATGCCCCGGTATCAAACAACACTTTAGCTGGGTTAGAGTTTACGGGGAATGTACCGAGAACGACGTCAGCAGCTTCCTCAGCTTTGTCGACCTTGACATGATTCACCCTCGCGGTCCTCCCGACAGGCCTGTTGTTGGAGTTGAAGGCTTTAGCCGGGGGAGCACGCACCATTGCCTGGTTTGTGTTGGGACGAGGTGGTGGTGGAGGTAGCTACCTCTGAGTGCACTTGTCAGCGTAGTGCCCCGTCTGCTTGCATTTGTAGCAAGTGACGACACGAGGAGTATATGGCCTTGGCTGCCCCATTGAAAACCTCTGAGCCTGCATCTGAGCTGGGTTGGGTGGGCGGGGAGCGAAGCCTGGAGAAGCTTGGGCATATGGAGCCCGAGTGACAGCACCATTTGGCACCCAGATGCGGCGCTTCTGCGGAGGGGTGGTCATGTTGGAGGAGGAACCACCCTCACGCGAGTGCTTCCGAGACTCCTCGAACGCCTTGCGCCCATTTTCCTCATTGAGCGCGGTGTTCACGAGCTCCTCGAAGTCTTTGGCCTTGATGTTGGTGAGGGCGTACTTGAGTTCCGGGTTAAAACCTCGGCGGAACCTTGCCATCTTCTTAGCCTCAGTGGACACCTCATCACCAGCGTAACGAGCGAGGCGATTGAACTCACTCTGATAGCCAATGACGTCCAGCTTGCCCTGCTTGAGTGAGCAAAACTCTTCACGCATCCTTTCCATGAGACCATCTGGAATGTGGTGCTTCAGGAAAGCTTCCTTGAAACAACCCCAGGTGATTGGGTAGCCAGCTCTCATGGTCTGGTAGTTCTCCCACCAAGTAGCTGCCTGACCCTTCAGTAGGTAGGAGGCATACTTGACCTTGTCTTCCTCAGCAACGTGAGCAATGTCCAGAGCCCTGGCCATCTCACGGATCCAGTCATCAGCATCCAGAGGCTCGCGTGTTGCCACGAAAGCTCTCGGCCCCAGACTCAGAAACTCCTTGATACTGACTCGTGGAGCGTTCTGGTTGTTGTGCTGATTAGCCTGGAACTGGGCCATCTGCGTCACGACCTGAGTCATCTGAGTCAACAGCTCCGTGATTGGCGGTGGCTCAGGCGGGTTGTTCCTTGTTGGCGGCATCCTGAATAGACATGCATTTTAGCACAACAACAGAAAAAGGATAGACTTGGTAACCGAAAGAGAGATTATTCCGACGCATGAATAGATAACCAACAGGTACATCATCACATGTTCAAATACATCAGAATATCCAACACACCATAAATGGTTCAAATGCCAAAGGATAAATAAACATAGCTAAGAATGGATACATCGGTACTCCCATGCTCATCACGCAGGACGGCGGTGAGTAGTACGACGAGAGGTACGGTGAGGAGCACGCCCACGAAAGTAGGTAGAACGACGATCCACATAGATCTGACGTGGTCTGAGAGCAACTCTAGGTGTGGTGAAGTACATAGCGTCGACTCCCTGTGCTCCAAAGCGTGGAATCCCAGTGTAACCAGCACCGAGGTTGAGGAGTGGACCTCTGATCGGCTCGTAACCTCCAGCATCTGGCAGACGACGACCAACTGGCTGATCGAAACATGCATAGCGCTCATCTCCAACAAAGTCTGTGGTGTAAGTCGCCAGACGAGTCAAAGCAAGGTAGAGCTGCTCTCTGACTGAAGCCAACTCCTGAGACAGTGTGCTGGCAACTGCGTCACTGTGCTGGCAACTGCGTCACTGTGCCTCACAAACTGAGCGGTGGTGTGCAGCCTAGAGGTATCATGCTCGTAGACATCCAGGTTGTCGTAGAGAGTGAAATGAGCTCCCTCCGAAGTGATGTAACCACGGGGGATGTGGCGATAGATGGAATCGTCAAATCCCCAGTAGTCAGCACGAAGGACGGTGAGATTCACATAAGCTGCCTGCTGCACAGCCATATCCACTGTGGAACCTACTGCCTCGTAGCGGTGGACAACGCTCATGCCATCATCTGACAGAATGTAGACGATAGCCTGGTAGTAGGTCTGGTCAAACTCTCGCTGGTGCTCGTAGAGCTGGTACTCTGGTGCCCAACGGAACCCCAGATAAGTGACCATGTCTCTCAGCATCTCCGAATAACCGGCGGTGCTCTCACAACGAGTCATCCGAACCACCTGCGGGTAGAACCTGAGATCCATCTGCAGATGATCGGGGAAGTTTTGATTAGACGCCGGTAGAGAACTGAAGTGGAAAGCAACAACAAAGTTTCAACGGACGAAAAGGATATTGAGAAGAACAGGATATCGAAGCAACATCGGGAAACACGAGACCAAAAACTCCTGAGGTACTACGGAAAACCCATCCGGGCTTCTAAAGGATCAATATCTACTGTTTAAGGAATAGAGGATCTGCTTCCGGGGCTTACACGCCTCCGTTCTCAATCATGAGTAGGCAACATGATAAATCATGTCACAACCACCTCCATTCCTATGGTCTAGTAGATATAACTATCCTAGAGAAACCAGGATTCGTGAAATCCTAACTTGAAAGTTTAGGTGAGAAAAGAAAACAACGTTGCACTTCCTTACTAGAAAAGGGAGGGTGGGTGGGGAAAGAAATAAAATGGCAGAATTCCTACTCTCACGTTTCATTTTTCCTATATAGCTACAAAATAGTTTCTAGACTCAACTGCGACCAGTAAAAGGGATCCTACAGGCAGACAGGCTTTGATACCATTTGTCGCACCCGGACTTCTAGAGGATACTCGCAGTTCCGTTGAACAGTAGTGGATTGGATTACGGGGCTTACCGGCACCCGCATCTCTTACGAGTAGGCCAACACACGTATGTGTGACAACCAACCCCTATCTGTTCATCGTCTATGTAAACCATCCCATAGAAATCAGGATGCTACCATTGACGTACTTCATACCATACACACATGGTACGTCAACGACTTTTAACAGAATGATAACACAACATATCTCTAGGACACAAAAGATGGAAATAAGTTGCAAATAGCTCTCACTAGAGCAGAGATAGCAAATACAATCATCCAGAGGACACATGTCCCAACATAACATCATTACATCTCAGCGGAAGCATTCAACGGGTCTGAGTACAGACAAATCCAAATAGGCTTAAGAAGCCGGGAAATGAAAAGAAGACGGAGCCCATCCACGATGTCTCGGATCCTTCCCGGGGTCCGCTACCTACTCGTCAGCAGCCTCGTCAAACTCTACGTAGTAGCCGTCACGGGGATCCTCGTAAGCGTAGTCTGCGGAAACCACAGCCCCAAAGGGGTCAGTACATAAACGTACTGGCAAGCAAGACTCACAGTTCACCAAAGTGTAACCCGCCAACACCAAGCACAGATGCCTTGGGTTCAACGAAAGAAAGGGGATATAAAAGATACGGCAGCTGGCTGCACTAACCAACTACAGAACATACCACAACTTCCGGCTATCAGAAAGGGGATAAGATAGCGTATCGTAACCAACTATAACTAACCACCAAACAAACCCATCCTGGATCTCGCCCCTTATCCAAAGAAGCAATCCGAGGATAACTCACACACTTGGATTAATGATGGATCAAGTTATTGTGGCAATAAGGCTATTACTAGTCAAGTTATCATTAGTTAGGTGTAAGTTGTTCTGAGTACTTGTTAGCCAGTACTTTCACCAAGTCAACCATAACCGCGGAAAACACGGCTTCTCGAGAAGATTTATCCCTGCAGGGGTGCACCAATTTAACCGTACACGTAAGAATAACCCGCCAGATGGAAGGGCCCTTCCACCAAGCGGGGCACTCAACACAACTCAACTCTTCTTCGCATCAAGCCCAAAGCACCACGTGCTGTGCGTGCGCGGCTAATCGAGCCCCACGAAGAAAAGGGGACCCTCATAGCACTGGAAGACCACGCCACCCTAAATGCCGACTACAAAAGTTCCACCCTGGCCTCGGGTTCGTACCTGCATATGTGTGCATCAAATGGAAAGCCCGAACTAAGTGTGGCGATTTGGACGAGATGCGAATCGAATCAAATTGAGGGGGGCGCCCATACACGCTTCCCACATGCGGATAGTGCGCTCATCATGGATCAGTAGACATGACCCTTTTCCTTTTAGGGTCGACACTAGAAGGCCTCAAAACCACGTCGGGCCTCCTGCCGGTGCCTTATCAGCAAATTATTATTACCTCAAAATTAACAGGTTGTTGTTTAACATCGAGCCCCAGAACATAATAGAAAATAGTAACAGAAAGTAACGGGTAACAGACTCGAGCAAAAACAACCCTAAGCATGCTTGTAAGACACGGGCATCAAGCAATGGTTATAGGTTGGGAGGTGAGGCTGTATCAGGGTTAAAGGTATCATGTGATAGGTTCATAACAGAAACAACGATACATATGGCTAGCAGAAATAGACAACGGAAAGTATCAGTAACCAATGTTGAAAGGAACACAGTGGTTCATGTGAGTGATAACTTGCCTGCAAACTCAGCAGCCTGGTACTGAGCTAGATCCTCAGAAGGGGTGTCGTAAGTATCGTCTGTCTCAACGTCGTCGTCTATCCGAGAAGAAGCAAACAAACAACGCAAGGAGACAAACAATCAATAACATGGCATAATGCACAATCATGGGATGATGCATGACCATTTAATTGATGCATCAAAATAAACTAGTTGACATGGTAACAACATGATTAAATGGACCCACATGCAATTTGGGGTTGCATATGAAAAGCCCATGAATTATGGTTGGGATAATTGTTTTCCAACTAATCAACAGGTGAAAGTGGATTAGTATGATGCATGGATGAGGAAAACAACAAAATAACAACAATAGAATCAATTGGAAATAAGGTTTACCAATTTTAGAAATTTATTTATTAAGTTAGAAAATTTTGGTTCCTTAAAGGTGTCACACAAGCATTTGTTGTTTTCAGCAATTTAAATTGTTCAAAACAAATAACAAAATTCAGAATTGAAAAGATCACACAATTTTAGGTGGATTACATGTTTCAATTATTGAAAAAGGAATTAGGATGATTTAATTATGAATTAAACAAGTTAAAACAAGATTTAATTGATTTTAATTCAAGTATGAATTTTATTTGAATTTTATTTGTTCAAAACATAAATTCAAATTCATATTTGAAAAGTTTATACTTTTCTAGTTTGAAAACATATTTTACTCGTTCAAAACTAATTTAATTTGAGCAAGTTATGATTTTAGCAAATTTAACTGATTTAAACAAGGTTTAAATTATTTAAGCAATTTTAATTATTCAAAACATGAAATAAAATTTATATTTGGAAAGATGGTTCAAAAAGGCATGGAAAACATATTTTATTTATGTTATTTGGATTAAGTATGAATTATTTATGGAATTAACCAAATTTCAAATGAATTGTTTGAATTTGAAAATTTGAATGCATTTGAATTAGCCAAAACAGAAAACAAATGGTTTGAATAGATAGATAATTTGATTTGGATCAACAAACATATTTTACTTTTATTAATTGGATTTATAAAATAATAGTTATTTGCATTTTGGTATTAGGGACCATTCTGTAAATAAAAGGACCTAGATTGAAAAAGAAAAGGATGAAATCCTTTTTGCACCGCACAACTATCTACCCCAGGGCACTGCCAATGGGCCCTGGGCCAGCGTCGCACTGCGGGTGCACACAGCAGCTGACAGGGGGGGCCACCCTGTCAGCGCACCGTGCAAAAATTGGGGTTTTTCCCCGCGGCGAGGGGAATCGAACCGTGGACGTCTCGCTCGCGCGCACTGCACTGCTACCAGTGCGCTAAGCGTTCGTTTCTGTCAGTATAAGCGACGCGTACAGGTTGAGGTTCAGGTTTCGCTTAACTGAATTTCTGCGCG
The DNA here is from genome assembly GCA_028641055.1 of Alopecurus myosuroides. Lineage (NCBI taxonomy): Eukaryota > Viridiplantae > Streptophyta > Magnoliopsida > Poales > Poaceae > Alopecurus > Alopecurus myosuroides. The sequence continues at coordinate 247,697,486 of CM054058.1, forward strand.
CGCGCTAACTGAACCCCGTCAGAGAAACGTTGCCGGCGGCGAGCCGTGGTCGTGGCGGTGCTGTGATGTGCTGCTGCTAGCTCGTGTGCGTGCGGGTGTGCAGGTGGGGCATGCGCTCGTGCCAGAGAGGAAGAAGGAGAGGGATACGGTGGTCCTCACCGGCGGCGTTGGGGTAGCAGAGGCGCGGGGAAGACTCCGGCGGCGACGTGGAGGATGGCGGCATGGAAGCAGCGGCTCGCTGGCGTCGTGCAGGTGTCGGTGAGGACGAGGAGGATACGGCGGCTCGATTCCCGCGATCAGATCACAATGAGAGGCACTGCAGCGACGGCGGCGTCCATGGATTCAGACGGCGGCGACGGTGAGGTTCAGAGAGGGGTGGAAAACGCGGCAGAGAGAGGGTGATGGGAGGGGGAAACGGCGGCGGCTGAGGGAGATAGGTGGGTAGGGGTAGCTAGGGCTGCGCCAGGGGACCTAGGGGGGCTATATAGGGGCTTAGGGGGCGGGTGGCCGTCGGAGCGCTACTGCTGCCGCCATGGCAGTGGTGGATGTGCGGCCGTACAGGTTGAAGACGGGGGCGAACCGGTACGGGCCGCGCGGAGAGGTAAGTTGGGCTGGGCTCGCGTGGGGCTGAGCCCACTGCCTCTCTCCCGTCGTTTTTTTTTTTATTTTTCTCCTCTGTGTTCTTTTTTTTTGCAGAAATGAGAAATGGAAGAAAATTGGGGTTCTCAAGTTAGTAAATTTTTTAGAAAAATTAGTGTGAGTTAGTAATTACAAAAGCAACTGATTGCCAACTTTGTTTTTCAAAGTTTCAAATTTAAATTGTTGTTGGTGATTTAAATCATATTTGAAAGAATTTGCTTATTAAGTGATTATTATTAAAAACAAATTTTTTAATAGGGTGAACCCTATTGCTTAATTAGAACAAATGATCAAAGTTGTTTTGGTGATCTTCATAATTTGAAATTGGGTGCTGTTTGGAATTTTGATTTGAATTTTTGAATGCAAATTGGAATTAGTTGATTGATTAAAAGCCACCATTTTAGTTGTTGAACATTATGGATTACAGGGGAACAAATGGTTGTTTTTATTTGAACTTTTTATTTAAAAGGTTGTAACAGAGCAAGTATGAAATAAAGCATTTGAAATTGTTTGAATTTCAATTGTGAAAACAGAGAAAAACAGATGCAAGCCCAATGAAAACAGATGCAAAACAAATGCAAACAATTCAATGAGTATGATGACATGATGCAAAATTTTAAATAAAACAGGAAACAAACATGCTAGGGGTGGTTTTTCATACTTGGTATGTTACACGATCCTCCATCGACCATATCAGAGGCCCAAGATCTAGGATGTAGGCGTGGAACCTTAACCATCGTAGCCCGGCGTAGCTCCTGCCAGAAACGTTTCGCCTAAGTGCACTCAAACAAGGCACGGAAAATGGACTCCGTCATCCCACAATCTTCACAGTTATCCAACAGCTCAACATGTCTCTCCTTCAGTATCTTCCTACACGGTATGTATCCATTGATAACCCGCCACCAGAAATTTTTAACTTTCGGAGGGGCTTGTACTTTCCATAGTTTCTTCCATAGAGGTCTCAACACCCCATTAGAATCAGACGGCTCATCAATTTGTCTCCTTTGCGCACACAACAAATGGTAAGCAGACTTGACCGTAAAATTGCCGTGCTTCTCAGCTTTCCAAGCCCAGACATCTTCCTCTTCCCCTCTTATAATTCTTTGAATTGCCCTGATGTCAGGCAATACAAAATTCGCATTAAGTTTATTGATGTCCCAGTCCCCATCGTCATCTATTAACTCATCAACTGTAACCGCATTTGCATTCGGTAATCTCACCAGTGGTCGAGAACCTGTATTCTCTTCGATCCACGGATCATCCCAAATACGGATCGTGGACCCACTGCCCACTCTTTTTATAAGGCCGAGATTTAGGGCATTCCTCCCATGCAATATAGCTCGCCAAGTATGCGACGCATTTCTTCTGTTGCCAGCCTCCATGAAATCACAATCAGGAAAATATCGACCCTTAAGCACCAGAGCACACAACGAATCCGGTCTTGTCATCAATCTCCACCCCTGCTTTGCAAGCATAGCTTGGTTAAAAGTTTCAAAATCGCGAAAGCCCATACCTCCTTCACCTTTTGGTATAGCAATATGTTCCCATTTCCTCCAATGTAATCTTCTCTTTTTCTCATCACCACCCCACCAAAAGCGAGCAATCACGGATATAAGTTTCTTGCAGAAATTCTTGGACAATCTAAAACAGCTCATCGAATACGTGGGGATTGCTTGATAGACAGCCTTAATAAAAACCTCCCTGCCTGCACTGCTAAGTAATCTCGGAATACCTCCGAAAACTAGTTTCTCCACCTTTGCAATAATATGTTCGAATTGTGAATCATGCGACCTCCCCAACGCCGTTGGGAGGCCAAGGTATTTTTCACCTAGGGCCTCGGCAGTTGTCGGGGGGTTACCCCCGAGTAGGGTAAAGGCAAGTGGTAAAGGCGGCTTACAGAAGAGAGGTTTGGTCGAGTAGCCGACTACCTGGTACTCGCTACCCGGTCGACTGCTACTCGGTCTCACCTCAAGATGACCAGAAGGAGATATCAATCGAGTTCTATCCTTTCGAGTAGAAGAGTTGGCCCGAGTACAATTGGCGGGAACAATTGGCGGGAACCTACTCGGGCCAGAAAGTCAAAGGAGCCGTTCTGACACAGGATCCCGCGTATCCTGGGTCCGTACTTGGCAGCATTCGAAATACTGTTCATCTGGGACCGGCCTGCCTGACAGTGACAGCATGGAAGCAGGCCGTGGCAGGATAAGGGGGGCCTACTCTGTGCCTAGGTACAGTGATACCAGTCTGTCCCCTAGTTTTGCCCAACGACTTTCCAGATGAAGCCAAGGTTAGGAACCAAAGCTGTCAGCGGGAACCCGGAAGAAGGACGGTGTGCACACTATGTCGACACTTGTCCATGTTTGGACGTATCCGGCTGGGCACCAGGTATATAAGGTGCCCCGCCGCCTCCTGCGCGAGGCATGCTCACAAGGCTCACACATGCTCACGCATAAACCCTAGAACCCTAAGTTCTTGACCTAGCCCTACTCGGAGAGGGGAGAGTGGCTACTCGGTAGAGATATTCTTTGTACTGTGGCTACTCGGAGAAACATCATAATACATACAGAGAGGCAGGAGTAGGGGTTTTACCTCCTCACGAGGGCCCTGAACCTGGGTAGATTGTGTTGTTTGCAGTGTATTGTTCTTACCTCACGCGGCTACTCGTCGCGTGATCCCTCCCCGGACACCTCCAGCGTCCATCGTCCCCACATCTTTAGCCATCCCATGGCATCTGCCGTGACACCACCACGACAGTTGGCGCCCACCGTGGGGCAACCAGCGGCGCTGGCTGGAGTTTCTGTTCGGACGGGATCCTCTTCAGCGGAGCGCGTAGTTTGTGGCCTTGTCCACAGATTCGGCTCCTTCGACTTCGTCACCGACAACGCCGGCTGTTTCGGCGGCATGGCCATGCCGGAGGGCGGCTCGGTGATCTCCTTCGGCTCTCATCTAGTCTACGTCGCCACCGTCGCCAACCCGCGTACCCTGAGCCGGTGCATGACGCGAAGGATCCTCCTGCGGTGATTGCTGCTCGCGGAAGGCCTGCATGCAGCTCTGCAAGCTGCGCTGAGGTGATGGTGACGGGTTTGGCGGCAAACACTGGCGCAGCTGCTACTGGCGCTGCGGCCGTTGTCGAGGAGGTTGACGAACCGCCTGCTGGATGCAGGAATCACCGGCCCTACGAGAAGGAGAGTAACTTGCCGCCTTCCACGTCAACGGTCATCCCCGCGTCTGCTGCGCGAACCGGTATGCCCACTCCCACCGACATCGAGCTCCTAGCCGCGAGGGAGCAGCTTGAGCGGCAACGCCAGGAGCTGCTTGCCGAGCAGGCGGAGTTGGAGAAGATCAGGCTTGAGCTGAGTCTAGACCAGCTCGAGTACAACAAGGCTCACGGCTTCACGCCAGTCGCCAGGAGGCCTAGCAGAGTAGGCGCTACGCGGCGCAACTTGGGTGTCGAGATGGCGACAGTTGCGGAGGTGCCCGCGCAGTCCGCCACCGCGAACACTTTTACAAGGCCAAGGTATAGCACACCCGCCAAGACGCTCAGAGCCGCACAGGCCGTGGCTGCCGAGTTGTCGCGCCTGGATGGAGAGGCGCGTCTCAGGCAGCAGGAGAGGCTCAACGAGTTGGTGTTGGAGGCCGCTAGGCAGAACGAGGAGTTCCGGAAGGCCAACCCGGGAGCCGGAGCTTCGCAGGTGGTTCACTCGCACGCGGCAAGATCTAACGATCAGGCCTCGTCTCCGCATCCTAGCCGCGAGAAGAGCCGCAGCGGGCGCTCGGGTAGAGACAGGCAAATGCAGGTGTATGACCCGGCTGCTGCCGCGAAACAGGTTGCTGTGCCGCAGCAGCCCGGGCAGGAACACAACGCTGCAAGAGCAGGCTCTCAAGCCCATCAAGCTCAAAGCCGTGCCCGAGAAGCCGCGCGCCCAGGTTCTTCTCGGCAAGCCGCAGCTCAGCCTACTCAGCAGAGGCAGCAGCCGCGCCCAGCGGCACCAGTCGCCAACCCGGTGGAGCAGCCCGCAGCTATGCAGGTGGATAGGTATGATGATGGCTACTCGGCTATGGAGATGGCTGGTTATGACATTCATGACCGTGTTGGTGAGCGCGTGTTGGCGCCTGGAGATGCAAGGCACCAGCTGGACCGTATCAGCTTGTCGGCGCGGCTTGAGAGCACGGGTCCTCCTGGCCCCGAGTGCTTTGGCCCGCGCATCATGAACGAGCCTTCCGTGAAGGGCTTCCAGCTTGCAAGAGGCACCAAGAGCTACAATGGCAGCACCAAGCCTGAAGATTGGCTCAACGACTACGTCACCGCGGTCCATATCGCGAATGGCAACAGGAGATGGGCGGTGCGCTATGTGCCGCAGATGCTAGAGGGTCCAGCTCGCACTTGGCTCAACAACTTGCCCAAGAACAGCATTAACTGCTGGCTGGACTTCTCGGATGCTTTCATCAGCAACTTCACGAGTACATACAAGAGGCCGAATAGGCCACAGCAGCTGTCGGCTTGCAGGTAGCGAGAAGACGAGACGGACCGCGAGTACCTTACTCGGTGGAGCACGCTGAGGAACACATGTGAGGGTGTGAATGAAGCACAGGCCATCACTTGGTTTGCGCAGGGTTGCCGACATGGCAGCATGCTTTGGCAGAGATTGCAGAGAGAGATGCCGAACACCCTGGCCGAGACCATCAAGATTGCGGATCAGTACGCACTCGGTGATCCTACTCAGCCACTGATGGACTCCTCTGAGCCGAGAAGAAACTTCAACAACAGCAAGCGCAACGAGTTCCGCAACAAGCGCCGAGTAGATACTCGGTATGATCCTGAAGAGGTGAATGCAGTGAATGTTGGGGGCGGTGGTGGCCAAAGGCAGAAACCTGCTGGAGCCTACGGGCAGAACCAGAACCAGGGCCAAGGCAACAAGAAGCCATTTCGCGCCTCTCAGTCGGGTAGCGGGAACTCCGAGCAGCCGAAGAAGTTTGTCTTCGATGACATGAAGGATGGCCCATGCAGCTTTCACACTCATCATCCCTCGAGGCCTGCTAACCACACTACTCGGCAATGCGAATGGTGGGATGTGATCAAGAGTGATGGCTTGCCTCCTCCTCCTCCCCTGCCAGCCGCCAATGCTACTGTTCAGCCTACTCGCGCACCCGCAACTCGGCCGCCAGTGTACCCGAGAAGAGAGAATGTGAACCAAGTGGCTTTAGGGGCCAACCAGAACTTCAACAACGAGAGATACCGCAACAACAACAACAACTACAACCGCAACAACAACAACAACTACAACCGCAACAACAACAACCGAGGCAACAACAACAACAACAATGGCAACAATGGGGGCAATGGCTCCAACCAGTACCAAGAGCACCATGAGAGCTATATGATCTTCACTTCTGAGGCAGTCGACAAGCAATCACAGCACATGCGGGCCATGGAGGTCAATGCAGTGATTCCGGTTGTCCCTCACTACATGTATTGGTGTGACCAGGAGATCAGGTGGACCCGAGCAGATCACCCCAAGGTGATGCCCAACCCGGTCACCTATGCTTTGGTGCTGGATCCTACCTTCCTGGGTCCCGAGAAGAATGTGAGGTTCAGCAAGGTGCTAATCGACAACGGCAGCAGCATCAACATTGTGTACAAGGACACACTCGAGAAGCTTGGCCTGGCCGAGAACATGATGCTGCCTAGCAAGACCACCTTCCATGGCATTGTGCCCGGGATCTCGTGCAACCCGATTGGCCGAGTGTGGATTGATGTGCTATTCGGTACCCGGGAGAACTGCCGCACAGAGCGCTTGCAGTTCGAAGTGGTGGATCATCAGAGCCCCTATCACGCTCTACTCGGCAGGCCTGCTCTGAGCAAGTTCATGGCCTCCACTCATGTTGCATACTTGAAGATGAAGATCCCTGGTCCCAATGGCATAATCACTGTCGCTGGAGATTACAAGAAGTCCATGGAGTGTGCCTCCGCTAGCTCCCAGCTGGCGGAATCGATGGTGATTGCTGCCGAGAAGAAGAAGATGTACGAGGTGGTGGCCATGGCTCAGTCCGCACAAGCTGGCGCACAACGTGTGCCGAGTACCCAGCATGGTACTGCTTTCCAAGCTGCCAAGGAGACCAAGACAGTCCAGGTTGACCCCGAATTCCCGGAGCGCGTGGCCATCATTGGCTCCGGGTTGGCGGAGAAATAGGAAAGCGCGCTCATCCACTTCCTCCGTGAGAATCGGGATGTGTTCGCCTGGACCAATGAAGATCTACCAGGAGTCCCGAGGGAGTTGGTTGAGCACTCTTTGCATGTGCGTCCTGACGCCAAGCCCGTGAAGCAGGCTATGCGACGTTTCGGAGATGAGAGAAGGAAGGCCATCAGTGATCAAATCACCAAGCTGCTGATAAGTAACTTCATCATGGAAGTGCTGCATCCGGATTGGTTAGCCAACCCGGTCATGGTCGAGAAGAAAAAGGAAGATCCCAAGGCTGCCACTGCATGGCGCATGTGCGTCGACTACACCGACTTGAATAAGGCATGCCCCAAGGATCCTTTCCCGCTACCTCGCATCGATCAGGTGATCGATTCCACTGCTGGTTGTGAACTGTTGTCCTTCATAGATGCCTACTCTGGTTTCCACCAGATTGCACTCAACCCTGCTGATCAAATAAAGACTGCTTTCATTACCCCGTACGGGGCTTATTGCTATCGTGTCATGTTTTTTGGCTTGAGGAATGCGGGTGTAACCTATCAGAGATGCATGCAGAAATGCTTGCATGACCAGCTCGGCAAGAATGTGCAGGTGTACGTAGATGACATTGTCATCAAAACGAATAAAACACATACGCTGCTTGCCGACCTGGAGGAAACCTTTGCTAACCTACGCAAGTACAAAATGAAACTGAATCCGAGTAAGTGTACCTTTGGTGTACCGGCTGGAAAGCTACTCGGTTTTCTGGTTTCTAGTCGGGGCATTGAAGCCAATCCTTCTAAGATAAAAGCTATTGAGAGCATGTCTTTGCCGAGATCACTGAAAGATGTGCAGAAGTTCACGGGTTGTCTGGCATCTCTGAGCCGTTTTCTGGGCCGAATGGGCGAGAAGGCTCTGCCTCTATATCAGCTGATGAAGAAAAGTGACAAGTTTGTCTGGACTCCGCAAGCGGACGTGGCGTTCAATGAGCTGAAAGCAATGCTGGCTAGCGCTCCCGTCTTGGCTAGTCCGCTACCCAAGGAGCCTATGCTGTTGTACATTGCTGCGACTAACCGAGTAGTCAGCGTGGTGATAGTCGTGGAGCGAGAAGAAGAAGGCAAGAATGTGCAGCGCCCAGTCTATTACCTCAGTGAAGTGCTGTCCAGTTCCAAGCAAAATTATCCACACTATCAGAAGATGACGTATGGTGTGTACCTGGGCGCCAGAAAGCTGAAGCATTATTTCCAGGAGCACCCCATCACTGTTGTGAGTTCTGCTCCCATCTCGGATATCATGGGTAACAAGGAGGCGAGTGGCAGAGTAGCCAAGTGGGCGATTGAGCTAGCCGCGTACGCTCCTGCGTATGCGAGGAGAGAAGCAATCAAGTCTCAGGTCCTGGCGGAGTTTCTCGTGGACTGGGCCGAGATGCAGTATGAACCTCCTGCTCCAGTTTCCAACTACTGGAAAATGCACTTTGATGGCTCAAAGGTGAAAGAAGGCCTTGGTGCTGGCGTTGTGCTTACATCACCCAAGCGGGATCAACTCAAGTACGTGCTGCAGATTCACTTCAAGGCATCCAACAATGTAGCCCAGTACGAGGCAGTGGTGCATGGTTTGCGAGTAGCAAAGGAGGTTGGTGTGCAGCGCATTATATGCTATGGCGATTCAGATCTGGTGGTGCAGCAAGTCTCAGGTACCTGGGATGCTTTGGATGCCAACATGGCATCGTATCGCTTCCTGGTGCAGTCAATGACTGGGTTCTTCGAAGGCTGTGAGTTTCAGCACATTCACCGAGCAGAGAACGAAGCAGCAGACGAGCTATCCAAGTTGGGATCTTCTCGGCAGTCCATCCCGGCAGGGATTGCCTTGGAGCACTTGAGGAAGCCATCCATCAAGCCTTCCCCCAACTCGGAATCCATCTTCGTTCCTTCCCTGCCAAGTGAAGAATCTGACCCAATGGAGATTGACTGGGAGAGTGCTGCAGGGAACCCGGGGACTGCCGTCCTCTACTCGGGGACTGCCACTCCTCACTCGGGGACTGCCACTCCGTACTCGGGGACTGCTGTTCCCTACTCGGGGACTGCCGTTCCCTACTCGGGGACTGCCGTTCCCTACTCGGGGACTGCCACTCCGTACCCGGGGACTGCTGTCCTTAACCCGGAGGCTGTCGCATTCATTGAAGAGGTACTCGCTAATCGGTCAGGGCTACAAAGAAGCGCTCCTACCCCTCCAGAGCAACCGCAAGTGCCCATCCCAATGGAACTGGACGACCCAGTGTTTCCCACCCGGGAGACACCGAGTTGGGCTACTCCCATATTATCCTTTCTAAGGGATGGCACCTTGCCAGAAGATGAAGTCACTGCAAGGCAGATTCAGAGAAGATCCAAGGGCTACACCATAGTCCGAGATGTGCTGCACAAGAAAAGTGCCACCGGCGTGCTGCAACGCTGTGTAAGCCCAGAGGAGGGAGAAGAGATCTTGCTAGAGATACACCAAGGAGAATGTGGGCATCACGCCTCTTCTCGGGCGTTGGTCAAGAAAGCTTTTCGGCATGGCTTCTATTGGCTCACTGCCCTGCAGCAAGCTGAAGATATCGTAAGGAAGTGCAACGGCTGCCAGATGTTCGCAAGTAAGATTCACATGCCTGCTTCCGAGTTGAAAACAATTCCTATCACATGGCCATTTGCTGTTTGGTGCTTGGATATGGTTGGTCCTTTCAAGCCGGCTAAAGGCAATATGACACATATTTTGGTCATGGTGGACAAGTTCACCAAGTGGATCGAGGTGAAACCTATTCGGAAGTGCGATGGGGTCACAGCTGTGAAGTTCGTGAAGGATGTGATCATGAGATATGGCTACCCGCACAGCATCATCACCGACAACGGCACCAACTTTGCAGAAGGGGCAATGGTGCGATTCTGCAGAGATAAGCATATCCGACTAGACGTTGCGTCAGTCGCGCACCCTGCCTCCAATGGGCAAGTTGAGAGAGCAAATGGAATGGTACTGGCAGGCATCAAGCCAAGACTGATTGAGCCTTTGCTAAAAACACCTGGGTGTTGGCTAGAAGAGTTGCCAGCGGTGTTGTGGAGTCTAAGGACTACCCCTAACCGGTCAACCGGCTACACGCCATTCTTCTTGGTATACGGGGCTGAGGCCGTGTTGCCAATAGACTTAGAGCATGACTCCCCCCGAGTAGCCCTCTACACTGAGGTGGAGGCGAGAGAAGCTCGAGAAGACGACGTTGACCTGCTTGAAGAAGCAAGAGAGCTGACTCTGTCACGTTCGGCTATCTACCAGCAAAACCTGCGGCGTTATCATAGCCGAAAGGTGAACCCAAGGGTTTTCCGAGAAGGAGACATGGTCCTTAGGCTTGTGCAGCGCACATCCGGGATGCACAAGTTGTCTCCTCCGTGGGAAGGGCCTTTCATTGTGAGCAAAGCGCTGCACAATGATGCGTACTACCTTGTAGATGTGCGCCCGTCGCAGGCGAACAGGGCAGATAAAGCTGGAGAGGAAACCAAGCGCCCTTGGAATGTAGCTCTACTTCGTCGTTTTCATTCGTAAGCAAAGATGTGTATGTACCCTCTTATCCGAGTTGAAATTCTACTCTGCAATCTGAAATTGTTCTCGGGGACTGCCCTCGTCCAAAATTGCTCTAAGTGTTTTTACTCGGCTTGATCCTTTGTCTATTCGGTTGCTCCACTTCAGAACTCATAAGTGCATTGAGTACTGTGTTTAAACCTATATGCCAACTCTTCGACTCTGCTGTTGTCCGAAAACCGGCTTCATGGCAAGCAAGAGAACAAGCAAAAGGTCAATGAGCACACGAAAATCGCTAAGGAAGAAAGAGTGCAGGAACCGAGTAGATTGCTTGTTACTTTTGTTCCCTGTTTTCGTCTTCTCGGCTAAGTGGTGGGCTGCGTTACCATGATTGTTTCTAGCGGCTAAGTATTTGCAGCCCTACTATTTGATTCTTGTGACTCGAATACCAAAAAAGCGACAAGTCGCGGGTAGAGCAGAGATGATAAGATAGGGTGAATAAGAAATGCAACTCGGAGACTTGCATGGAAACGCAACTCGGCATTAAGCCAGCGTCGTTCGAATTGATTAATGTCGAAATAAACAGAGTGGGCATAAAAACTGAGTAGCAAGCAAAACAAAGATAGTCTATTACATCTGCTCCCGGCATCCCGGGGATCTGATAGGTGTTCAAGTGAAAAAGTTTGCAGATAAAATCAGGTGGAGGTGGCAGTGTTGTCGGTACTGGCATTGGCTGCTGCATCATCGGTGGTGGCCCTGGCTGCCGCATCTTCCTCAGCGCTGGCGCGGGTGGCATCCGCATCCGACTGGATGGTGGCGGACTCGTTCATCTCGACGTCCTGCTCGGTGGCTGCCGGGTCGGAAGTGGCCGTGGCCACCGAGATGGGCCCTGGAGCTGTAGAGGAACTGGAGGCTCGGCCGGGGGCGGGCATTGTGTCGTCAAGAGCGGCCCCTGAAGAGGTGCCGAAGTCGAGTGGGGCGGTCTCGATGTGCTCGGCCTCCTCATCGCTACTCGAGATGGCTGTGCCTTTCCCTTTCCCGGCACTGCTCCTGGGGGAATCGAAGAGGCCCTCCAAGTCGGACTCTGTCTCCTCATCTTCCTCCTCCTCGTCCTCCTCCACCTCGGTGTCGGGCTCGGGGGGGCCGTCGATGTAGATCTCCGTCTCAGCGCACTCCGCCACTTCATACGCAAGCAATTTGCGCGCGGCCACGCAGTCTGGGTCTGTCTCCCACTTGGAGCCGTTGCGCTTCCCGCGGATGAGTCGCATGTCAAGATTTTCATACCAGGATGCAATGCAGAGGAGCATTATGTCCGCACCAGCCCGAGCTCCCGAGGCACGCCACTTCTTCAACTCGGCCTTCACATTCTGCAGCTTGAGTGCGAGGCCCCGAATGGTTGTTGGCTCAGGTTCCTCAGGCCAGAAGAGCTTATGAAGCTCAAAGCCCACGCGCACGAGGTCAGAACCAACGGCGGATAGGCGCTGGAACTGGCTTCGCATCACCAGCATGATATCTTCAATTTCGGCCCTGGTGTCCTCTGGCTCGCCATTTGCAGCACGTGCTGCTTGGGCCTTGGCCAGAGCGGGCACGCCGGAAGACATAATGGCAGGAAAGATTTCTGGGAAAGCAAGTAGGAAATTCAAAATCAGAGGAGAAGAGAACCGGGTAGAGGAAGAACCGAGAAGAAACTTGACCGAGAAGAAAAGGATGCAGAGAAGAGAAAGCTTACTCTTAAGCTCGACGCGCAGCGCCTGCAGCTGGGTCTTCCAGGATTCTTCATTGGATATGTGTTTATCCTGAATCTGGCGCAGAGAGTCCAACTGAGTGAAGTACCCAGCATTGGATGTCTTCAGTGTTTCGCATTCCAGCTCTAGGGCCTTGATCTTGGCTTTGAGGGTTGTCTCCGCTTTGGTCTTCTCGGCAATTACTCGATCCTTCTCTTCACCAACTGTAACAGCATCCTGGAGTGCTGTCCGCAGCCGGGTTTGCAGTTCCGCCACCTCTGCGGTGTGGTCCTTCACCAACTCAACAGCCTGGTCGGACAGCTGCTTCTGCACCTCCTCCGGTTTGACGCAGTCCTGGTGTTCCTCAACAAACAGTTTGTGATCTTCTGAAAAGAGCAAGGCACGGTTAGCAGAGAAGCAAAGGAGGTAGGCACAAGAATGATGCCGGGTAGACGGTTACTCACCTTCTAACTTCTTGATGGTGGCCTCGGCGTTCTCCACAAACGCGCGGCACTTCTCGTGCTCCTCAGCTAAGTTCTTCAGGTTCTCTGCAGAGTAGGAAAGGTTAGCGCAAAAGAAAGCAGACGCGGGCGTAAACAAGAAACGCAGTAACCGCATAGCTAAAAGCGTACCTTTCACTTCAGCCAGTTGCCGAGTGCTGTCGTTGGCATTCTTGCTCGCAGCCTCCGCAGCTGCCTTCTCCTTCTCCAATGCAGCGATTCGCCTCCTGGCGATAGAGTGGTTCCAGAGAAGCACGCGGTATAAGTTGGTCCGCTTCAGGACGCTATCCTGAGAAGCAAGAAGAAAACAAGTTAAACGAAGAAGTGAAAGATTCAACCCGAGTAGGAGGCTACTCGGGGAGTATCCGCCTACTCGGCCAGAATCTCGGGGACTGGGTGATGGTAAAGAAGAATGAAGACAAATAGAAGAGAAGAAAAATTCAACTCAGAGAAGGACAAGTGAAACTCACTGCATAAGCTTGCTCGATGTCCTCGGCGTTCTTGCGGTGCAGGAACATCTTGGCGGCGAGAGTGGCAGTCTCGGTGGAGACGGTCATGGGCTTGTATCCCAGATCCACTTTGTTCCACTCGACGCGCATGTGGTCAATTGCGCCGAGACCAAGACCGTGCCAGTTGTCTGTGCCGAGAACCTTGCTATCCCACTTGGCGTCGATATAGCCAATGGTATCCAGCACCTGCTCTAAGCTCCGGGATTTTATCGTTGGATCTTGAACTCCCCGAGAAGCAAGGCTAACGGATTGGTTCTGATTTGGATCTGGGGGAGGGGTGTTCCTGGCTACGGCCTTTCGTCCCCTTAGAAGGGCAAGCTGCTTGTCCTGGGGAGAGAAGCCAATGATGTTTTGCTGGCTAACCTTAACCATGTAATCCGGGAAGCAAGGTTGGCCAGCGGCGATGGCGGCGGCAGCGGTCGCAGTGGCAACCGGGCCGGATTCTCGAATCACCAGTGCTCCACCAGAGGCTGGCGGCGGCATTTGATTCTGATCTCTGGCCCGTTTCTTCGCCTTCTCTTTTTCGGCTCTCTGCCTCTCGGGATCTTCGATTTTCTTCCCCTCAGCTCTCGCCTTCGCCTTCTCGGCTGCCTCTTTCTCGGCCTCGGCCTTCTCGGCGGCTTCCTTCTCGGCGGCCTCTTTTTCAGCCTTGGCCTTCTCGGCAGCTTCCTTCTCGGTCGCTCTTCTGTCAACTTCATCCCTCAGGGCGTCCAGGGCCTGTTGCCTGGCTGGGTCCCGGTCCTGTGGCACTGAGGAGGAGACAGGCGGTGCGGTGCCTTGAACGGCTGGAGGCACCACGGAAGCATCACCTTGCGCGGCATCGGGCTGGGCGCTAGTCGGTGCGGCGCCTGGATGCGCGTCGCTCAGCGGATAGGAGTCCGCCATGGTGGCATCCGTGTTGGCGGCGTCCTCTACCCGCTGCTCGCCAGCGGGATTAACTTGGTCCGCAGCATCTGTGGTGGGCTGCTCTTGCTCTCCGTCTGGCTGCTCGTGGGTGGCGGTGTCATGCATCTCCTGGTCCGGATTCTCCTCGGCATTGCTGGCCGGAGGAGAATGAGGTCTCTCCTGATGGACAGTAGAGTCCTGTGCTGCAGCCGATGCACGGCTCTGCTGTTCTGTTTCTGCTCCCTGGGTGTTGGTGGCGTCATCCTCCTCATCGTCGAGATTGATCAGAGGTACTGGTGCTTTGTTGGCTTGGTCGGACGCAAGAACGGCATTCGCGTCCATGGCAGGGCTGCCGAGAAAGAAAGTATCAGAAATCAAAAGGAGATTGGGGAAAATGCCACAGCTCGGGAGGAGAGACAGTCGGGAAGAAAACTTACGCAGTAGTGGAAGGGAGCTTTCGCCTTAATCTCTTCACGACTGTCTTGGTCGGTTTCGGCTTCTCGACTGGCTCTTCTTCTTGGCTGGAAGCCCTTGGGCGTCACTGCCAGTCCGCTTGCGGGTGTTGGGGGCTGCGACGGACAGAGGTTTGACGACAAGGACCGCATCGTCCTCGTTCTCGTCTTCGTCCTCATCCTCGTGCTCATCAGCAAAGTCATCTGCGGATTCAGGAAAGAAAAGGAGCAAGTCAAAAACAGAAATCGGTGGATTGGTGTCTTTGAGAACAAGCAAAACAAGTGCGCAATTACCTTCAGATTCGTCCTCCGGCCAGTCGCGGAGAGATGATTCGGTCTCGCGTTTCTCTGTGGTTGGGGAGCGTGAGAGATTGATTATATCCGCGGCCTCGAAGGAGGGCACATCGTCCTCCTCGCGATCGGCAGAGAAGTTGCCATCGAAGCGCTCGCAGCTTTCAATTTTCTGGCGGGTAAGGACCTAAAAAACAGAGAAGGGTCACAGATTAGCCGAGTATCGAGAAGGAATTCTACTCGGATAGGCGTGCAAACACAAAGCACACTAAGCCTAGGCAGCTCGCAGAGTGTCTCTACTCGGATAGGCGTGCAGATACAAAGCATATGAAGTATGAGCATGGTTGTAGAGTATCCTATACGGAAAGGCGTGCAGGCGCAAAGCACACTAAGCCTAAGCATCGTTCCCGAGTAGGCTACCCGACAAGGCGTGTAAGTACAAAACACATTAAGCCTGTGAGATTCGGCTAAGTATCCTACTCGGTGCAGAAGGCAATTGCAACTCGCGGCAAGAAGAAGAGTTATCTACTCGGAAAGCATATGCAGAAACAGAGTAAGGAGAACATACCCGCTCAATCGGCTTCGTGCGGCTGTACGGGACGAACCCGTACTGCCAATGATCGCTGAGGCTCGTCATCAAGATGGCCCTTGCATGCCCAGGAACATCGATGTTGTCGATCTCGATGGTTGTCGTCCTGGTGCAGTCTCGGGGGCCTCCCATGTAACACATGAGATGGCAGCGCTCCTGCAGAGGCAGCACTCGGCGCTGAATCCAGCAAGCCACTGGATCATCGTTCTTGAGGCCTTGGCTTATCAGCCAGCCAAGCCTGTTCTCTATCTCGATGGCGTTGTCGTCGTTGGCGGGCTTCTCTTTCCAGTTCTTCTGAGTGGGAGCACGGAGGCTCCAGGGGGGAAGATTGATCCTGTCGTGTACCTGGGCTCCTTCAGCGGCGGGGATATTCTTGACATAGAAGAATGTCTTCTGCCACAGTCGAACGGAGTCCAGCCCCTTGATACGGGGGTGGTTCGTCCCGGTCCGCTGTATCATCATGGCGCAGCCGGTGTCGGTTGCGCGGCCGGCCACGCCCGCGCTGTCCTTCTTCCCGACAGTCTGCGGAGGTGGAAGTACCTCAGCCAGGTATCCGACGTCGGGTGGATGCCGAGGAAGGCCTCGCACACCACGGCGTGGTAGGCGAGGAAAACTACAGCGTTCGGCGGCAGATGATGCATCTGGAGGCCAAAGTGATCGAGAAACTTACGGAGGAACTCGGAGGCCGGCAGTCCGAAGCCGCGCTCGAAGTGCGACATGAAGACGACGCGTTCGCCCTCCCGCGGAGTTGGCACGACTTCGTTGTCAGGCGCTCGGCACTCCACGCCGGGAGGAACTCGCCTGGTATTAACGAGCCAGGCGAAATCCTCACTGGTAACAACTGAGCCCGCCCAGCCGGCTTTGGCCATCGTTGCGGGTAGGAGGAGTGGAAGAAATTGGACGGTGTGGTTGGGTGAATTGAGTCCGCGGCGGCGCGAAAGCTTGCGCGGCGGCGGAGAGCTCGGTGGCGGAGGAGAAGCAGAGGACGAAAGAGGAATAGTGCGAGGGAAGGGGAAAAGGAAGTTACCGGCGGGGGTATTTATACCCTCTCCGCGATTTTACCGTTACCACCGGCGTAGTGGGATCAATCGTGGCCATGATTGATGTGTGGTGGGGCCTGTGGCCGAATAGAAACGCACGTAAGCGCGGGATGCGCGCGTAACGGCCACAGTAGATCCCACGATCAGATCGTGGCCTATTATTACGATTGATGGGACATAACGAGCCGGTGGGCCCGCCCCGTGAAAACTGGGCGCGTGGCACGATGTGTCGTGGGCAGCGAAACGACAGGGTTGTGGATGCTTGACACGCGTCCGGCTGCGGCACGGACGGCTGGATGGTGCTCTGCGCCGCAACGGCTCAATTCCAGAAAATTCTCTAAGTCTTTTTACTCGGCTACAGAGTAGAAAGCAAGTGCTATTCGGAGGACAAGAGACAGAAGATACTTGTCAGAATACTACTCGGAGGCCGTTTACTCGACATCTTGAGGTTCAAGGGCTATGAGGCAAAGATTGATTTTAAGCTGGCAGAGCCTAGTGAACGAGTTCGCAAGACTCAACCAGCTTCGGGGACTGCTGTCGGGGGGTTACCCCCGAGTAGGGTAAAGGCAAGCGGTAAAGGCGGCTTACAGAAGAGAGGTTTGGTCGGAGTAGCCGACTACCTAGTACTCGCTACCGCCCGTCCGACAGCTCCTCGGTCTCACCTCAAGATGACCAGAAGGAGATATCAATCGAGTTCTATCCTTTCGAGTAGAAGAGTTGGCCCGAGTACAATTGGCGGGAACAATTGGCGGGAACCTACTCGGGCCAGAAAGTCAAAGGAGCCGTTCTGACACAGGATCCCGCGTATCCTGGGTCCGTACTTGGCAGCATTCGAACTACTGTTCATCTGGGACCGGCCTGCCTGACAGTGACAGCATGGAAGCAGGCCGTGGCAGGATAAGGGGGGCCTACTCTGTGCCTAGGTACAGTGATACCAGTCTGTCCCCTAGTTTTGCCCAACGACTTTCCAGATGAAGCCAAGGTTAGGAACCAAAGCTGTCAGCGGGAACCCGGAAGAAGGACGGTGTGCACACTATGTCGACACTTGTCCATGTTTGGACGTATCCGGCTGGGCACCAGGTATATAAGGTGCCCCGCCGCCTCCTGCGCGAGGCATGCTCACAAGGCTCACACATGCTCACGCATAAACCCTAGAACCCTAAGTTCTTGACCTAGCCCTACTCGGAGAGGGGAGAGTGGCTACTCGGTAGAGATATTCTTTGTACTGTGGCTACTCGGAGAAACATCATAATACATACAGAGAGGCAGGAGTAGGGGTTTTACCTCCTCACGAGGGCCCTGAACCTGGGTAGATTGTGTTGTTTGCAGTGTATTGTTCTTACCTCACGCGGCTACTCGTCGCGTGATCCCTCCCCGGACACCTCCAGCGTCCATCGTCCCCACATCTTTAGCCATCCCATGGCATCTGCCGTGACACCACCACGACAGCAGTGATCTCCATTCCTTGATGAACAACCAGTTTCACCGGAGGGGTAGTGTTCTTACTGAAAAAGATCGCCGATTTAGTGCAGTTGACCAACTGGCCCGAGCCCCTTCTATACAACTCCAGAATGGAATGGAGTCTAGCAGCTCCTGCCGGTGAAGCCTGGGAGAAGATCAAGCAGTCGTCAGCAAAAAGTAGGTGCGAAATCCACGGTGCATGTGCACCCACCCGAATACCTTTGGACAAATATGCTGGCCCCATATTTTTGAGCATATTGCTAAATCCTTCACCACATAACAAGAACAGATAAGAGGATATTGGATCCCCTTGACGAGTACCGCGAGAGGGTCGAAAGATCTCCGAGAAGACTCCATTAACCCTCACCGAGAACGACACCGTCTCTAGACATCTCATGATAAGATTAATCCACTGCGGGCAAAACCACAATTTAGCCATAATTCCACGTAGATAGCTCCATTCAACCCGATCATACGCCTTGGCCATATCAAACTTGATAGCACAAGCTGCAGACCTCCCTTTTTTCCGCTTCAGATAGTGTATGCATTCGTACGCTGTCAGTACATTGTCAGTGATTAGCCGTCCCGGAACGAATGCACTTTGCTCCTCTGATATAATATCCTCAAGAATCGGTCGCAGTCTTAGAGCCAAAACTTTAGAAGCGATCTTATATAAAACATTGCATAATGCAATAGGCTTGTACCGTGTAAAATCCTGAGGTGACTTTACCTTGGGTATAAGAACCAGTACAGTAGAGTTTACCTCCTCAGGCATTGAGCCACCATCCAAGAAGTTTCGGATTGCCTTGCACACCATCACCTTCAGAACCCCCCAGTGCTTAATGAAAAAACCAGCGTTAAAACCATCAGGCCCTGGAGCCTTGTTTGGATGCATCATAAACAAGACATTTTCAATCTCTCTATCCGAAAAGGGGGCAACCAACTGCTCGTTCATAGCATCTGATACCCTTGGCGTCACCCAATCAGTCACAAGTTCGGGGCGGGTATCCTTTTGGGCCGAGAACAGGTCCTTGTAGAAAGCAATAGCAGTTTGTTCAATCCCTGATTGAGATGTAATCAAAGAACCATCCTCCTTTCGGATGGACTTTATTTTGTTGATACGTCCACGCTGTTTTGCCTTTGAGTGAAAAAAGGCCGTGTTTCTATCCCCTTCCTTCAACCACAGCACCCGCGAACGTTGCTGAGCCTCGACCTCCTCCCTAGTTTGGAGTTCGGATATTCTGCGCATGAGCTGTATCTCAGCCCTAGACGGGCCCGATCCGAGAGAGTCCCTCCAAGTATCTTCCAGTCTCCTTCTGAGCATCTTCAACTGCTTATGAACCGAGCCAAACTCGTCCTTACTCCATCTGTTCAGGCCATGCCGAACATTGCCTAGGACAGCAGCAACACCATCGAGGGAGGAAACATCCGTGGTAAGCAGCGATTCCACCGTGTGTGCATAGTTTTGGTGACGCATCCACGAATTTTCAAACCGAAAGGGTTTAGGACCTCCATCCAGTCCACACCAGTCAGATTTTCAGATCTCGATGAGAAGAGCACAATGATCACTCTGTGTAGTTTGTATGTGTGTAACCATAGTATTACGAAACAACTCCATAAAATAAAGGTCCGCTAAACCCCTGCCCGCGTACGCCCCGGTGTGCGCGTGTGTCCACCGAGAGAGCCCTGTGCCCTGGTCTAACACGCTCGGCTCCAGTCATCCCCGCGCGCACGTCACTTATATTCCTTTTGAACGAGTCCCACATCACTAGCTCCTCGCCACGCTCGCACGCACGCACGCTATAAATCGCCGCGTGCACCAGGCACCTCGATCGCATCGTATCACTCGAACGAACCTCCACCACCACTACCACTACCACTGGTCACTGGTCCGGGGCTCAGCGCAGATCATACATGGGCAACGCGGCGCCGTGCATCCGCCACGAAGCCACGGCTCCGTGCACCGGGGCGACGACGCCTGTACCATCTGGACGCACGGCGCGGAGCCGGAGGCACGGCAGGAAGGTGGCGCCGGACGCCGTGCGCCGACGCGGGGTTGAAGACGACGAGCAGAAGACGGGAGGAGGCGCCGTAGTGATGACGGTGAAGGTGGTGGTGACGAGGAAGGAAGCGGAGAGGCTGATCGCGCGCCTGGACGAGCATAGCGCCAAGGAGCGCAAGGCCAGGATCGCCGAGATCACGCGCCGGCTTAGGACCGGGGACGACGACGGCGTCGGGAGCCCGGCGACTTCCGGGGGAACGTGGACGCCGAGGCTCGCGGCGATACAGGAGATCTAGCTCATCGTGGCCGCACCTAGCTAGCACTGACCAGGCTCACACGGTGGTCACTGGCAGACCGTCGCCGCCTCTGTAATCTAGCGCGACTAGTTTCAGCTCGTAACCTTGCGTCTTAAGTCCTGGTCACCCAGACATGCGCTTTGTTCAGCTTCTCGAGTATGTAGTGGAAAGAGGTGGCAACCAGCTAGATCAAGGTAGTATTAGTACGTATATTTTTCTTATTCAGTGTCGTTCTTCATTCCTGAGCACCCTCGTTACAAACGCTTTGGTACTAGCACATACTGTCATTGGACTGATGAAAAATACATACCAAAGGCTACGACCATGGCCCCTTTCTTTCATGTACAGTAAACAAAACGATACAAGGAATGAAAACCAGAAACAGGAAAACGATCAAGCCCATCTCGCCCTGATAGCTTCGCCCCAAAGCTCGCATCATTGCGATAGGATCGCCCATTCTTGGCCGTGCGGCGCCCGTCTTCTTGCCAGGAAGAGAGGAGGCTAGTAGGCGACCCAGTCAGCCAGCTGCTGCGCCACTGCCACTCGAGAGGAAAGCAAGACGACGACGACCTGGATGCGGCCAATTTTGCGGCGTGGTCGCCGGGCCAATTACGGCAGGTCCATGCACCTCTCGTGCAGGTATGGTACGACACACGGGCCACGGCGCACGCGTCATCGTCCGGTGCGGTGCATCACGATCTATCCAAAGAGTAACCATCATACCGTACCCGATTTCTCACACCTGTTCTTTTCTTCCTTATATTTATATAAGCCCCACCGATCGTCGATGCAAACGACTTTTACCTCAAAAGTTATACTACACCGATGAGTCTGATCGGTGTAGGACTGTAGGTTGATTGAGTCAGATTTGCAGTGATCTAATGCCGTGAATACCGGGGCTAAAAGGGACCCAACCAAAGGTAAGAATCTTGAAAATACGGTCACCTCGGAGACTGACGAGATTCTTACCTCCGCGACCTGAATCCGCTATCGGACTGTGGCAATTGCAGACCGGATCAAAAGAGTTGTCGTGCGCGTGTTGAGAAGGCAACGCGAGACTTATCCAAGACCCTTCCGAACAAAAGTAAAGAGAAAGAAAAGGCGCAAATGGAGACGCTGCTGACGCGGAGGAAGTTTTTTTTCCAAGAGTACGCCAAAGGCGTACCATACTTTTATAGGGGGAAAGAAATAATTACAAAGGCATGAAATAGTAGCAAGCAGCCACTCCTGGCTCACTAAGTCACCACTCAGCGCAGGGACTCCAAAAAATAAAAGGAAGAGAAAAAGAAAAAGAAACGAAAACTAAGAGCCTACTCTCACGTAACCCTGTAACTCCCTCCCTCTTTCGCTACCAACCAGAGCAAAAATTCATCAAGCACGCTCGTGGCTAGCAGCGAGGCAGGTTTCTGATCCCTAACTCTACCAAAAACCCACGCGTTTCGGTGCTTCCAAAGTCTCCAAGCTGCTGCGATGACTAGGGTATCGAACTTTCTCCTTTCCTCGGACTGGAATTCCTCTCTCCGTGACTCCCACCAGTCCTCGAAGGAGTCCTGAACCTGAGGTATTGCTGTGCTAAGACCCATCGTGGTGAAGACTCTGAACCAAACCTCCCGAGCGTAAACGCATCTGACAAGGATGTGCTCGGGGGCATCTACTTCCTGTAAGCAGACAAAGCAGGTGTCGACTCGGTCCTGCAACCCATGTCTGTGCCTCCTGTCTGACGTCCAAAGACGGTGTTGCAACGCGAGCCAGACAAAAATTTTGCACTTGGCCGGGGCAAATGACCTCCAAATCCACTGGGCGCCATTGAAATCCTCCCTGCCCAAGCATAATCTCTTGTAGGTAGCCTTGGCAGAGTAGACCCCAGAGCTCGCAGCCGACCAGATGAACTGATCAGGAGAGCCCTC
Organism: Alopecurus myosuroides; assembly: GCA_028641055.1. Lineage (NCBI taxonomy): Eukaryota > Viridiplantae > Streptophyta > Magnoliopsida > Poales > Poaceae > Alopecurus > Alopecurus myosuroides. The sequence goes on from CM054058.1 coordinate 247,719,500, forward strand.
CACTCTTTGCACCTCCGCGATCGCAGCCCAAAGGTGGACCAACCGCATGCAAACCTCAGCGTCCAGCGTGCCCCCCAAGTCACTAATCCACTGATTCTCCCGCAGACCTCTCGCCACTGTTCGCGCGTTTTTCGCCCTGGTGCACACATGAGCGAGGACACCCAGCGCGATCTCCTCGACAGAGCGTCCGTTTAACCAGCGATCCTTCCAAAACAAAGCATCGTTCCCGTCGCCCACGATCACCTGCGTGAAGCTATGAAAAACCCCCTCGGAATCCAAATCCTTGATCCGAGGTAGCCCCTGCCAAGGCCTGCTCTTATCAGTTCTAGCCAGCCACTCCCATCTCGCTCTCAACGCCAGCCCTTGGAGCTTCAGATTTTTGACACCGAGTCCTCCAAACCTCGTAGGCTGGCAGATCTTATCCCAGGCCACCATGCAAGCACCCCCTTGAACTTTATCCTTGCCAGCCCAAAAGAAAGCACGCATCCAAGAATTTAGCTCTTCCAGAAGCCATGCCGGGGCCTCAGCAACGAGCAGGTGGTGCACCGGCCGCGCGGCCACCACAGCCTTGATAAGGACCAGGCGCCCTGCTCTAGCGATCATGCCTCGCTGCCAGGGCGACATGAAGGCAATTGCCCTGTCAAGCATGGGCTGCCATTCGCGCTTGGTTAGGGGCCGAAGCGCAAGTTGCAGGCCCAGGTATGTGATCGGAAACCTGACCAATCTGCATTGCAGCTCGTTGCCCGTCCTCTCCTCATCCTGCTCCGATCCACGAATGAGCGTGGCCGTTGTTTTCGCCAAATTAACTCTCAACCCAGATGCATCACCAAACATAGCAAGCAGCTCCTTGATTGCCCGAAGATCCTCCCGGGAAGGCATGCAAAAGAGCACGACATCGTCCGCGAACGCTGGCATACGCTGTAGCGGGCTCACACCTGGGATGGGGCCAAGGATCCCCGTGTCCACTGCCTTTGCCACGAGGGCAGTGAGGACCTCCATCGCCATGACAAAAAGCGTGGGAGAGCTCGGGTCTCCTTGCCTTAGCCCTCTGGCGTGCTGAAAACTCCTCCCTGGCCTGCCGTTAACCACAACTTTCGTGGTAGCGGTGGAGAGCAAAATCGCAATCCTCCTAAGCCACGCCATGCTGAACCCCAAGTGCTGCAAGGTATCGAAGAGAAAACTCCATGACAGTAAATCGAAGGCTCGGAAGATGTCAAGTTTCAGGAGGACCGCCGGCTGCCGGCGCCCATTCAGTTTCCTAGCCACCTGTCGCACGAGAAGGAAGTTGTCGTGCAGAATCCTTGTCCTAATGAACGCAGATTGGTTTGGACTAACAAGTTTCCCCATCAGCGGACGCAGGCGATTCGCTAGCACTTTGGAGCAGAGCTTAGCGAAACTGTGCGTGACGCTAATGGGCCTGTAATCCCCTACCAAAACTGCCTCCTGTTTCTTCGAAATTAGTGTTATCAAAGCCTTATTGAGCTTGCCAAATCCGCGTCCATCGCCTGCAAACCACTTGTGCATAGCCGCCATCACATCATGCTTGATCACGGGCCAAGCACGTTGGTAGAACGCACCAATGAAACCATCGGGGCCGGGTGCGTGATCCGAGGGTAGGTCCTTTACCACTTCCCAAACCTCCTCCTCCGTGAGCATTTTGTCCAGCTCAATGAGATCGTGCCTGTTGATGCCCAACGCTTGAAGATCCAAGGTAGAGCCCCGTGTCTGAATCTCACCCAGCAATCTCTTGTACGCCTTCAAAAAGATCTCCTCTTTCCGGGATTGGTCCGAGTACACAACCTCATCGTGCTTGATCGAGGCTATAAAATTGTTTGTGCGCCTCCCATTGGCCACCGAATGAAACAACTTGGTGTTCGCATCACCCTCCCTAAGCCAGCGCACACGAGATCTTTGCCGAGCAATTGTTCGTTCCAGAGAGGCTAGGCCAAGAACCCTGTGCTTGAGCGTTCGATGAAGCCATCGCTCGGGATCAGACAACTCCCTCCGTTCCTAGGCTACATCAAAACGAAGGATAATGATATGGGCCATGGCGAGCTGCAGTTTGATATTTCCGATAGTCCTCTGACCCCAAGCCTGCAAATGGGCCGCAGCAGCGCGAAGAAGCTCGTTCAGCCTGTCGTACAGATCGACCAGTGCATCATCGCACTTCCAGGCCTCACGGGCCGCCTCCTCAAAACCCTCCAAACTCAGCCAAAAAAGCTCGAACCTGAACCTTTTCTTTGGCTTAAGAGCGGCAGACAGAGAAAGCAACAGAGGTGCGTGATCCGAGGTGGAGGAAGATAAAGCCTGAAGCACACAGTCGGGGTATAGCAGGTCCCAATCAACCGAGGCGAGTGCTCTATCAATCTGTGTCATCGTCGGGGAGGCACGTCCGTTGCTCCAAGTAAACGCGGAGGAAGTTCACTTGATTGGTCTCGGAGAACTTTAGCAGAGCGACCACCAAGGCGTCCTTTGGCATGGCCTCGTTTATATTGGGTCAATGGGGAGAACTAAAATAAGAAATATTCGTTAATACATATCTATATCTATACCTACTAATAAAAGCATTAAGGTTTCTGCCAAATTTTTCGTCCAACCCAAATTTACTGAATTGCCCTCCCACCAAATCACATATTACTCCACTATTGCCATCGTGTCGCTTGGCTGAAATAACTGTTTGTTCCATCCCCTTCCCAATCCCAGGGACATAGCATCCCGTCGGTACTGCGCAACCTCACAATCCATCCAATCTTTAGCGCCACCACCATGGTTCCTCGCGGCCGACAACACCAGCGCCACACCAGAATCCCCACCGTATTTAACCACCGTGCCGCTACGGATTCGCCGCCGGCAAGAACCCACGCGTCGCTGACAGTACACATGCCGCCGCAGATTCCGCAATCGCCGGCAGCACACGTGCCGCCTCGGATCCCCGCCACCGCCGTGTTCTAAATCCGGCGACCGGCCCCGTTCTCCCTGGTCACTCGCCATACCCAGCTTGCCTCCTGATGTTCGTGGGATGATTTTTTCCCACTGACCAGCGCCACCACGCCAGGAGCTCCGGTGTAGGCCACCTCCGCTGCTGCACAGGGCTCCCGCTCTGGTCCTCCACCGTAGTCCCAAACCGAGCAGGGCCGAAAAGGCCACTGCCACGAAAAGAGCAGGTCACTCCCACGGGAAGACAACGCCGGACTACCTCGATCTCCGGCCATTGCTACCTCCGCTTTGCCGTCCTTCTCCTCATCCAGAGATGCCGTTGCCGTCCTGTCCTACTCCTCCGGCGAGTCCTGGCCCCGCCCTATGTCTTCCTCCTCTGCTGAATTATTGCCCCGCCCTCCCGTCATCCTCTTCCGGCGTCTCTCTCGCCGTCTCCGTTGACGCCTGTCATCTAATCTGATGTCTCCATGTCAAGTCCAAGCGCCACCAAGCCCTCGTATTGGCTTCAGCCAGTTTGACAGGACCTCGCGCAGCTCTGTCCCCGGCGTTCGTTGTTGATTGGGGGAGTTGCCATGACCACGCAGAACAATATCAGGAGCTTCCTCAGCGGCTTTGTGAAGCGATTTTTCTAGGAAGGCAGTTGGGCTGCATCCAAGATTCAGTCCATGGCGGCTCCGTGCTTTTGAGCCCGCCGTGCTGCCGATTGAAAGACTTGGCTTTGTTGCTGAACCTGCTCCAAGAAGGGGTCTGCCTGAATAATAAAATTTCAGTTTCGGCAAGCAGACTTCCTCAATGGACAGAGCAAACTCCAACTCTGCTCGGTACAAGTCTTTGCCTGTGTGAGTGAGGCCTCAATAATTATTAATTATTTCACTGAATCGTGCAGCGGCTATGAACTCGGCCTAATTATTTGCCTATGGTACGTGCCTTTTCTTAGTACCATGCATGTATATGTGGTGCGATTCCATAGCATGTGGGCTTTTCAGTTAAACAACAACAATCTACAATGTCTCTTTAACACCAACGTATGGATATTGTACAAAAAGGATTTACGAGACCGACAGCAACGCATGGATATTGTACAAAAAGGATTTACGAGACATTAAGATTTGAAGAAAATCAGGACTATTAAGATTTTTTTTCATACCTTTTCGACCGATTATTTGAAATAGATCAATAAAAAATTATAGATTGCATATTTTCACTTATGCATAGATTGTCAAATAATGATTTATCCAATGAAATTCAATTAAATGAAGTAGTATGTGAGTACAAGAGGATGAAAAGAAATGGAGGGAGGAAGATTCATTTCACTATTTTTTTGTCTGTCGCCCTATTTATCAACCTCATATCAATGTCCATGGAATGTGATGGAAATTCAACGACGAAGGCTTATGTATCTTCGGTGTTGGAGCGAATGATAATGCGCTTCCACAACGTAGATTTTTTCTCTCCCGTTGCAATGCACGGGCATTTTAATAGTATATACAAATCAATTATTGCATTTGATCACCAAAGACTTAATATACCTTGCAAGACTGCGGATGTCCACCAATTTGCCAGTCGTCATTGCAGTCAATGCTCGTTTGCGCGTCGTCTCTTCATTCCATCTACATTTCCTGACCAGACTCATTCAAAAATTATGAGCCCTCTTCTGCTCCACAGTTTCCACCCTCGGGTTGCCGTAGAAGGGCGAAAATTTCCTCTTCATGGTCTCTGTGTTGAAGTTATTGATGACCCACACGTATATGGGGGGTGTATCATAGTACTTTCGATAAATAAGAGTGTCGAACCCAAAAAGGAGCAGAAGATGTTGACAAGCAGGTTGGATAGAGGATTCACTGTAAAGACTAGCAAACAGGTTTTTTGGAAGTTATTGATATAGCAGATAAATAATGTGCGAGTAAATAAAGTGCAGTAAATAATATTGCAGCGAGTGGCCCAATCCTTTTGAGAGCAAAGGACAAGCCGGTGATATTACTTATGACTACCAAACGTTCTCGAGGACACATGGGAATTTCGTCAAGTGTTTTCGCTTCGTTACGGTTGATTAATATCCATTGGTTCGTGAAGTGTTGTGTTGGTGAACCTATGCTAATGCACCGCCCAACCAGGACTAATACATACTTGTGATTATACCCCTCGTAAGCATCCGCGAGTACAAGAAAATAATTAAGATAAATCTAACCACAACCTTAAAACTCCGGGATTCTACGCTCACTCGTGCATCGGTTTCCTAACGGGAGTTTAGGTTTCTGCCACTCCGCCAACCCCACAATTAGTAGCCAAATACACAATGCATCCTCTTAAGCCCATAAAGGTGAAGTATCATGTAGTCGACGTTCACATGACACCACCAGAAGAATGACACTACAACTTAAATACCGAACAACGAGATATTACTTCAACATAACTTCACTACTAATATCATGACTTCTCCCATGTCCTCAAGAACTAAACCAACTACTCAGAAGACATCGTATGGTCATAATCAAAGGTGATATAATGGATAATAACAATCTGGTCATAAAGTGCTAACACCGATAAATCTCACAGGCATCAACTACTAACAAGTAATCCACACCGGGAGAGAGATCTAATGTAAAACAACGATAGAGGTCCCTAATTTTTACAGTGGGATGACGGTGGATGATGAGGGTGATGATGCTAGTGGTGATGATGATGGCGATGACGATCTTGATGATCCTGGAGTGATGACGGTGACGATGGCGATGATTTCCCCTCTCCGGAGAGGAATTTCCTCGGCAGATTTCTCCCTGCCAGAGAGCTTTTCTCTCTCGGGTGTTTTCCGCCCTGAGGCGGCGGCGGAATAATTCTTCGATAATAGTCTAGGTCTTAGGGTTCCCTGGGGGTCAAGTAAGCGAAAAATATCGACCAGAGGTGGGCCAGGGTGGCCACACCACGTGGCGGCGCTGCCAAGGGGGGGCACCCCATGGTGTGGGCCCCTAGTGGCCCCTCTAGCTCTCCTCGTGGATGGCTCCCTCATCTAGACGTCTAAGATATCTCCGGTGTCCCCCCTCTTATTCTGATCTTCTGAAATAAGTTATCCTGACAGTGCTTTTTCCATCAGATTTCTGGCCCCGGTGTTTATTCTCCAAAAATTATGAAAATGCAAAATAAGATAAAATAACATAAGTGATGCATGAAATATATCGATGAATAACAGAAAATAACAATACAAAACGGTGATGCAAAATGGATGTATCAGTTATCCATTGCTTAACTAATATAAAAGTTATTTAAAATAATGTTAGCATTAGTAGAATAATTCAAACTAGGGAACATTATTTTCCTCACTTTACAAAAGCATCATTGATCAAATATGCAAAAGTATCACTAATACATCTCCCATGAACCAAACTCGCCATTACATCTAGAAAAATCCATTTAGATAGCTAGGGTCCATTTTTATATAACCCTACGTCTCCCATGCATGAACCTCTGAAACTAACTTTGACCGGGTCCTGAGCTGTTTGCGCTGCGCATCCAAAGATAAGGAACCCTCGCAGGGTCATAACTCATGTGATAGGAACCCTCTAAAGAAACGAACATGTATTGCTATACTGCCTATCCAACAAATACATGTAGCAACAGACGTTCTCTTCCTCCTCCCTGATATGGCGACGTACCACATCCTGCGGGGCCGGCTCCCTCTGCACCGACGTTACCCACATGACAGCCACCAATGAAGATCCAGCTTGACTACGTCACCCGTATTCTTCACTAAGCAGCGCTTCACGGAAGGTAGCACCTCTGAACGGATAGTATGGGCACCTAGAGGGGGGGTGAATAGGTGCTACGACCAGCTTTAAGTTTTCTTCAAATTTGGGCTAGACGTAAAGGTAAATTCTCTAGATAATGCAACTAAGGTGAATTTACCTATATTACAAGAACAACAATAAATACAAGATAAGTAATGTAAAGGGGAGGGAACAAGGTAACCGATAACGTAAGCACGCGGATACACGATGTATTCCCGAGTTCCTCCTTGTTAAGGAGTACGTCTCGTTGGAGGGGTGTGAGTTTTGCCACGAAGGTCTACTCAACGCCACAAAGACCTCACCCTATTCTCCGATGAACCCCATCATAAAGGCCTAGTCCACCTTCAACTATGGATCCCCTTTGAGGTGGGAATCGAGTCCTTTACAAACAAGTTTGGGGCACACACACCCACAACCGAATTGGGGGATCCCAACAATCACAAGAATCACCAAGAGTAGCAAGATGTCTAGGTTCTTCACAAGAGGAAACCGTAGACTAGTTCCCTCAAGAAAATGAGGGGGAATGGAAAACCTGGTTGACGAAGACGTAGATCGGGGCCTTCTCCTTCAATCCTTCAAAGATCAACACTTTTGGGTGGATGGATTGGGAGATCTAGCAAGGTGTGTGAGCTCTAGCAATGGTGATATCTATTCTGGACGAGCTCTCCCAAGGAAGAACAAGGGGAGGGGGGTATATAACTATTTATACCCATGAAGAACAAGGGGAGGAGGGTATTTAACTATTTATACCCCTCACCCAATTTTGAGACGTTGGAGTCATTTCTGAGAAAGTCACACCGGAGACTCCGGTGTAAAGTCCGTAGACTCCGGTCTGAAAAGTGTCCGCACAGCCCTAGACCGGAGACTCCACACCTGGGAGACCGGAGACTCCAGATAGTCTCCGGACAGTCTCCGGAGTGACACCATTGGGTGACACCAGTGAATCCATCTTCATTCCATGCTTGTGAAACGACGAATCCGGAGACTTCGGTCCGCCATACCAGAGACTCTGGTGTGGACCGGAGATTCCACCCTTCGTCTTGTCACCTTCACGCAGATGATGTCTAGGTAGAACGAGCATGCATGGGAAGGGGAAAGTCGAGAGACTCCAATTAGTCTCCGGAGTGACACCAGTAGGTGACACCATTTTGCGCAACTCTGGTTCTTCACAGGAAAACCTCACACCGGAGACTCCGGTGCGGCAGACCGGAGACTCCGGCCTGGAATAAATTCCAGCATGTTTTCCACAGGAGATCTCTTTGTCCTTTTTCAATCCCACACCACCATTTAATCTTATTGACAGACCGTGAAAAACATCAACATACTTAAGTGTATACATGTGTTGTTAACAAACAGACAAAACAAGATTTAGGCGCATTTGCGCTTTCAACCTCCCAGTGCCAGCCCAGCGGAGCCCAGTCCCGGACATCGCCCCTTTAGTCCAATAGAGACATCGTCGCCGAGAACAATAAGCTAAAAATACATTTTTTATTTATAAAACGATAATTCCAAATTGACACTAACACCTTTTTTGGAAGTATGTCAACTATTTCACCAAAGTCAAAATTTCTATTTCTAAGCAGTAATACTAAAATTTCACCGAAGTAAAATTTATACTCTAAGTTAATCTAACACTAACACTAATTTTAAAAAAGTAACACTAAAAAACTAACACTAACACTAAACCATATAAACCTAACACTAATTCTAACACTAACACTAACCCAAAATAAAAATCTCTAACACTAACACTAACCCTAATTAAAAAACAATCTAACACTAACACTAAATAAGAAACCCTAGCACTAATTCTAACACTAACACTAACCCTAAATAAAAAATCTAACACTAACCTTAAATAAGAAAATCTAACATTAATTCTAACACTAACACTAAAAAAGAAACCCTAACACTAATTCTATCACTAACCCTAACCCGGAACTAAATGTGTTTTTGCGCACTAAGCCCCAAATTTTCTCTCACATTTGTTTGAAAAGTGTTTGAATATGAATTAGAATAACTTCTGCATATTTTTGAATCTGAAAAAAGCTTCAACATGAAAAGTGTTTGAATTTGAAAACCTAATCCAAGAAAATTTATATTTTCTAAACTAATTATTTTAACTATTCAAACTATTAATCATTTTTTGGATATTTGAACATTTGAATTAACCAGTTTTTGCATACTTCCGAATCTGACAAAACTTTCAACATGAAAAGTGTTTGAATTTGAATAATTAATCGAAAACAATTTTCTGTTTTATATAATAAATAAATTTTTTAGACAAACTATTAACCATTTTTTGGAACAATATTTTTTATTATTTTTGAATTTTTGGTGGCTAGGTAAGAGAGAAATGGGAATACATTTTAACTACCGCAAATGGGTCAATCTGACATGAGGCGGGGTGCAGGTAGTTAGACCAGCAGTACGGAAGGACAAGAGTGGATCTGAGATTTAATCATACTTCTGCCTAAGCCTATAATACTCGTCCTCGTTGTCGTTGTCGTCATCGTCAATGTCATCGGACGGTGCTCGCATCTCTAACCTCGATGGGCGAGCATGCCTAGACTAGAAGTGAGGGTAGCGCACTCGGGGGTTATCGTCGGCCGTGATGTAGTCCATGACGCTCTAGAGAGTCTGGCCGCCCCACCACATTCGACGATCGGGCTCGTTGAAGTTTGAAGGAGTCTGTCATCCTCCTCGTACCTTGAGAGAGCCCTCTCACGCCAATTGATTAAAAAGGCCTCGCAAGTTAGGAGGTAGTCAGGATCCCAGCGGGGATCGATCCGCTGCTCTAGCGTGAGCTAGAGGTAGTAGTGATTCGTGATGGTCGTCTGACGCTCAGCCCAACTAGTGTTTAGGTTTTTTCTTCGCACCATGGAGCATATTCATTAATTAATAGGATACTTGGGTCATCCTTCACGTCAAAAGGAGTAATTTCATGAAACTTATCATTATCTTCTGACATTTTTGTCTTGTCATCCACTCCCACGATGTTTATTTTCCTTAAAAGACCTATGTGGCGCTTTGCCTCATCGTCCGATGTATTATTTTGCTCATTTTTTCTTTTTCTCGATTTGTTAAACATGTCCTACACATAGAAAACCTGAGCCACATCATTGGCTAGGACGAATGGTTCTTTTAAGTACGCAAGATTGTTGACATCCACTGTTGTCATTCCGTACTACTCGTCTACCTTTAGCCTGCATGCTGCTAGCTTGACCCATTTGCACTAAAACAAGGGGACCTTAAACGTAGGTATGTAGTAAAGTTCCCATATCTCTTCTATTTAACCATAATATGTGTCATTTGACCCACTGTTGTTTGTTGCATCAAAGTGGACACCACTATTTTGGTTGGTGCTCTTTCTATCTTTGGCGATCGTGTAAAATATATTCCCATTTATTGCGTACCCTTGGAAACTCCATATAGTTGAAGATGCATACATGGACAACAAGTACAACTCATCTTCAAAAGTGTTGTTATTGTTGAGATGTGTTTACAATCAACCGCCGAAAGTCTCCATGTGTTCATGTCTAATCCAGGAGTTAGTCTTCCCCGAGTTGTTGGAGCATACAATATTCTTGTGTTCATTTATATACGAAGCCTCCAAGGTGGAATTATGTAGAACTTTGTAGTGTGCTTGAGTGAAACAATGCCCTGTCCCTACATATTAATGATTTCCTTCGTAAAGTACCTTTTCCACTCAGTCTCCCCTCATGCCGCGATTTAGGACTAATCGACTTAACGTCAGGAATAAAGTCAACACAAAACTCAATAATCTCCTCTGTTCCATAGCCTTTGGATATGCTTCCTTTTGGCCTAGCATGATTATGAACATATTTCTTCAACACTCCCATTATCCTCTCAAAGGTGAACATATTGTGTATAAATACATGATCTAAAATGGTAATCTCTTCGACTAGGTGTACTAGGAGATGCATCATAATATTTAAGAAGGATGGTGGGAACACCAACTCAAAACTAACAAGACATTGAACCACATACTTCTGTAACCTTGGTAGAATTTATGGATTGAATACCTTCTGAGAAATTGTATTGAGGAATGCACATAGCTTCAAAATGGGTAGTCGAACATTTTCCGGTAGCATCCCCCGTAATGCAACCGGAAGCAATTGAGTCATAAGCATGTGGAAGTCATGAGACTTTAGGTTCTGGAATTTTTTCTCTGCCATATTTATTATTACCTTTATATTCGGCAAAAAGCCAGAAGTGACCTTCATACTTCTCAGGACTACAAACAATATTTCCTTCTCTTCTTTGGTAAGAGCCTAGTTGGCAGGCCTTAGACGTCCTTTATCCGTCTTCATTAGATGCAGGTCGTCTGGGTATTTCATATGTTGTTGGTCCTACTGTGCTTCTGGCGTATCTTTTGTCTTCCCATACACGCCCATGAAGCCTAACAGGTTCACGCATAGATTCTTCGTCACATGCATCACGTTGATTGTAGAGCGGACCTCTAGGACTTCCCAACAGGGTCGCTCCAAAATATTGATTTCTTCTTCCTCTTCGTCTTCTTCTTCAGTATGCTCCTCTTCCTCAGTCATAGGAGCCTTTCAACGGTTTTTGGAAGAAGAAGGAGCCAAAGTGACTTCTTCAAAGTCACCCCACGGAAAGAGGAGGTGTTCTAGTTCTCATAGGATATGGTGAAAGACTCAATGGGAGGCTCAAGTGGTGGAGTAGTCACAATACCAGCATGATCCTGAAGTTTGGTGATCATCTTCTTCATCTCCCTCCTTTCCTTATGGACAACAATGGTCATGAAAAGGATGTTGCGCTGGAACCACGAGAGCTTCTTCATCTTATCACAAAACTCTTCCTTTCCCTGAAGGAGAGTAGGAGGGTCTGAATTCTTCCTCCTTGCCCTCGGAGTCCTCATCATCAGGCAAGTGAGAAGTGAGCACATGGAGAGTAGCAACCATATGCACAGTCTCACACACAAGTCCTGGGGACTCATCATGAATGAGCATCATCACATATAGAGCATAAACAGGGACATTCTTGATCTCGATCATGGCAGAGTAGATGTCTTCCTTAATAAAGTTCATGATGTCGATCTCAAAATCCCGCACAGTTTGGACCAGCCAAGTGACACTTGAAAGCCTGATAGGGAAAGTTAACTATCCTGCCATGAATTGCATCAACGTTACGGGCCTTGGGAGAAATGTTGTCACGAAAGAGGTGCAGGAGAATGTGGTAGACTCGCTTCAAGTCCTTGGCAGTCCTGTGCTCGAGATCTACTCATACACAGGGGCCATCCTCTTCTTGTTATAGGCAACACCAGTAACATGCATCCGTCAACCAACATTGTCACCCATAGGGTAACTGTTGGGGGAATAGGTAAGGGGGAGCCTTACCATCCACCCACACGAACCGGAATTTACCTTTGCCGGTTCATAACATTCGATCCGGTTTATACCGGGAGAAGCTGGACAAGAGATGGCCAGTGAGAAGAAGAAGATCCGGGTTACCTTCAGCATAACCTGGAAAGGACGGAAGAACCGGCCCACGGTCCGGGTTAGAAGACTCAGAGGCCCAAGACCTCAAGAGCATCCCAAGGCCGGACGGGGATGACCGGGTAATGGAGTGAACCGTACGGGACGTCCAGGAACCGGATCACACTAGGACTCCGACGGCGGGGACAACCCAGATCCCCTTGTAAACCGGAGCACTTGTGCACTATATAAGGCGGGTCCCTCGAATGTAGAAAGACAAGTTATAAGTCGATAGAAAGGTAGCTCGAGACATCGAGAGCCAGAATCGCCCTTTGTAATCGAGATCTTGTTTCCCAATAGTAAGAAGGCAGGAGTAGGTTTTACCCTCCATTGAGGGGCCAAAACTAGGCAAACTCGTGTCTCTCGTTTCCGCCTTAACCCTTTCAAAGTTCCGCTTAGTAGCAATGGCCTCGCAATCTAGTTCTGACATGAGGACACTTGCCGTGAAAACACCACGACAGTTGGCGCCCACCGTGGGGCCTGCTGGCGGAAGCGTCGTCTTTTCGGAAGTTGTGTTACCTAGGATCGAGAAGCTTGCGATAGGCCGGCTCAAGAGGAGCCGGTGTGGAAACTACTATAACCATGAACATGGGGTCTAGAGTTTGCTTTCGTGGAATCAGGGTTTCGAGTCCCCTTTGGTGGAATCCACGTTTTCGTCGGCTTCGTAGGAGGAACAGCCCGGATCCAGGATCAGGAGTCAGATTCAGTCTCTGGGGAAGCCACGATGATACACGCTGATGGTGAATCCTCGGTTGGGAACAATGAGGACCGCGATGAGACATGTTCTATCCACGAGCTCTTTGAAGATCAGCTAGGTGGAGGCCTGAACCAGATTTGCAAAGTCTGACGGAAACGGCTCATCATGCAACTGTCTACATGGTTGGACCGGCGCGACCTGCGGAACCCAAGTACGATGCCAGTGGAAATTTTATTGCAAATATTGTTTCAACTTAAAATTCAGCTCCAGGAGGACCGGGTGTTTTAGGAACAGCACCCGTTGGGCCAACGACAGCTCTTGCTGGGCCAATGGCAGCACCTCCAACAGGACCTGGGCCGGAGAGCTCTAGGCTTGCAGAGCTAGTGCTTGATTTAACAGAGCCCGCGCCATATAACCCAAGGCTTGAACTAATAGCCACGATGGATTCACTAAACGAAATCCTTGCTACACCAATTACACCGGAGAACTTGGTGCAGCGCAACACAGAGATCGAGAGGCTTCGACAGGAACTAAGTCACGCCAGTCGGGAGATTGAGAAGGAGGTAACATGTATAAATAAAGCTCGGTCAGAATTCCTGGAGGAATCAACATGTCTGGAAAGAGAAGGGATTCACTTGAATTTCAGGCAGAGAGAACTAGCCTCGATAGAAAGCAGGCGTTACCATACCAGGTTGAATAATGAATTTGGCACAGAACTAGGACCAACCAATCTTCAGAACTTATTCGCGTCTCCAGCTGGGATGCCTGGTGCACCAAACCCGGCCGGGCCGGGTCACCCAATGAATCCGCCAGGTTTCCCTGTTCCGGTTTAGCCAGCGCGTTTCAACCGCCTATCCAACTGCATGGTAACCCGAATCCCGCTCCGGTCCAAGAGCTGCCCCTACAGGAAAGGTTTCACACGCCGTAAGGTCATTTCAACAATCCAATGGATAATAATTGGGCAGCTACGAATAGTCTAGCTCGTATTCCAGTCAACCCAAATGATCCCATAGGAATTGAAGCTAGGAGGGCAATTGATATATTGCAAACAGCAGTGGTTCAGCAGATGAATTATAGTAATCAGGAGAAGATACATTTGACTACCTACAATGGCAGGAACTCATTTCCAAGAAGTCATCATGGAAATTTACCGGTTCCGGCTGGCTCTAGCAACGCAAACCGGCAGCAACCTATTCCACCTAGGCAGTCTGTGTCCCATGCACCTGGAGTTATAAATATAGGACATAATGCTACAGAACCCGAAAACAGAAATCTGGGTCATGTTCAGTTCCTGGCTCAGAATGCAGTTTTAAACCCAACTCCGACTGGGTCTTGTAGAATTGGAATTCAATGCCTTGGTCATGCAATCAGGAACGAGAGAATACTATTCGACTTTAAAGGACCTCGCAGAGTTGTAAATTATACCCCAGACATGGAGCCTGCAGACTGGATAGAAGGGTATGAGATGGCAATGGAGATAATGGAAGTAAGTGATGCGGTGTGTGCATGATACCTGAGTGTGATGTTAGAAGAACCCGCAAAATCCTGGTTCAAAAACATGCCCGCAAATTCAATCAGTAACTGGCAAGAGTTGAAAGATTAGTTCATAAAAAATTCCAAGGAACATGTAAACGTCCAACGACTATTACAGACTTGGAAAACTGCGGTCAGAAGGAATGGGAGTCTGCCCAACATTGACCTCGGGGCATTGCAGAAATTATTCATTCATATGTCAGATTCACTGCCCAGCAAGCAGTCATAGCCTTGGAGAGAAACTGCAGATTTGACCCATTGAAAAATAAGCTGGACGCATCAAGCTATACGTGAGCGATATGAGAGAGCCGATGGATGCCATGACCAAGTATGCAGAGTCTGACAAAACAAAGGACGCGGATTCAGATGATGAGAAGTCTACAATGGGGAAGAAAACTGGGACCAAGGGTATCCAGAACCCGAATCAGAGTAACAACAATTCCTAGAACAAGAATAATAACAAGCACAAGAAAGGGGAGGAAACCTCGGATTTTGTGGCAAATACAAATACAAGTTACAGGAACCAGCGTCAGGGTAATAATTTTAGAGGAAATCAAAATTTTGACCACACAGTTTTGCGCAGGCACATCAGGCTCTGAAAGGACCATGTCCCCGACATAGCAAAAATGGAAAGTTAGCAAATCATTCTTGGGAAAATTGTTTTACTATGCAGGGCTTAAGACCTAGTAGAAATAATAACTATGGACCAGGAAACAATGGAGGTGGCAACTCAGGTAACATGGGAGGTGGACATCCGGGAGCTAGCAATTCCGGACCTGGAAATCATAATCCGGGTCATCACAGTATGGGTGACCAAGGAACTAACCCGGGTGGCAGTCACCAAGGAGGAAATTCTTGTTTTCAAACAAATCCAAAGCAATTAAGCTCTAGCCAGTATCATATATTTACCACTAGTTCATGCAGGAGAGAAAGAAAGGTGCAGAAGCGTGCAGTCAATGTAGTAGCTCTTGTTGTTCCTAGGTGCCTAAATTGGCCAGAACAGTCCATAACCTGGAGTCGGGCAGACCATCCTCCATGAGTTGATAATCCAGGAGGCGTGGCTTTGGTTGTGGCTCCACATGTTGGAGGATATAAGTTAGACAAAGTGTTGATGAATGGAGGAAGCAGTATAAACATACTTTACTATGATACGTTCAAAAGGATGAACCTGCAAGAAAAACAACTTCATCCATCATCAACCGTATTTCATGGGATCGTACCTGGTAAGTCCGCACAACCTACCGGAAAAATATATCTTGAAGTTGCTTTTGGAGTATTTGAAATTACAGGACAGAGATGTTAGCATTCGAAGTGGTCAAATTCAAAAGCCCGTACCATACCCTATTTGGAAGGCCGTCTTATGCTAATTTTATGGCAAGATCCTGCCATTTGTATCTTAAGCTAAAGATGCCAGATCCTCATGGAAAAATTACTGTCAACGGTGATAGAGACATAGCTTTAGAGTGTGAGAAGGTGATGTAACTTATGTAGAGTCAGCTTGTGACAGAAGAGGAGTTAAAGTTGTATAAGCTGCAAGTTGATCAGAGGATATGACCTCGCTCAAGAAACCATCAGCTCATTCCAAGTTGAAGTTTAAGTCTGCTCAAGACACCAAGCTGGTGAACTTTACCCCGGTGACTCATGTAAACAGTTCAGCGTGGGGGCTCATATGACGACAAATAGGAAATCACGCTCATCAAGTTCCTCCGTGAGAATTGGGACATCTTTGCATGGAAACGTTCTGACATGCCAGGTGTTCCAAGGGAACTTGCTGAGCACAGTTTGAGTGTGGATCGTAACCTGAAATCAATTCGTCAGTTCCTCCGTCGTTTCAATGATGAGAGAAGGAAAGCAATTGGAGAAGAAATAGCTAGGCTTCTAGCAGCTGGGTTTATAGTGGAAGTGTTACACCCAAAGTGGTTAGCCAATCCAGTTCTTGTCTTAAAGAAAAACGGAACCTGGAGAATGTGCATAGATTACATAGACCTAAACAAAGCATGTCCTAAGGATCCATTCGCCTTACCCCGTATTGACCAGATTATAGACTCTATGGCTGGTTGCGAACTGCTATGTTTCCTGGATGCTTACTCAGGTTATCAACAAATCAAAATGAAGGAAGAGGATCAAGAGAAGACCTCATTTATTACACCCTTTGGAGCATTTTTTATACGTCAATGCCTTTTGGAATGAAAAATGCAGGAGAAACTTATCAAAGGTGTATCCAGAATTGTTTGGAAAGCGAGATCGGGCGAAACATTCACGCCTATGTGGATGACATAGTGGTCAAATCTCAGAAAGGTGACACCCTGATCTCAGACCTGGAGGAAACATTTTTCAGTTTACGCAGATACCAGATGAAGCTAAACCCAGCAAAATGTGTTTTGGGAGTAACAGCTGGAAAATTACCGTGTTTCATTATTTCAGAGAGAGGAATTGTAGCAAATCCGGAAAAAAATCAGGCTATACAAAATCTGAAAAAAACCGGTTTGCCTGAAGGACGTTCAGAAGTTGACAGGTTGTGTTGCTGCCCTGAGCCGGTTCATAAGTAGACTGGGTGAAAAAGCCATACCTTTATACCGGCTTTTGAAGAAAACTGACAATTTTGTTTGGAATCAAGAAGCTGATGAGGCATTGGAGGCCTTGAAAAAGCAACTTTCCAACGCAGCTATACTGGCTGCACCTGAGAAGAGAGCCCACGTTATTATATATTGTGGCTAACAATAGGGATGTAAGTGCAGTTGTGGTTGTGGAGCGTAAACTGGAAGGAAAGAGGGTCTAGTTCAGCGGCCAGTTTACTATGTGAGCGAGGTCCTGACAAAGTCAAAGCAGCGGTACCCACACTGGTAGAAATTGGTCTTCGGGGGTGTTCATGGCTAGTCGTAAATTGAAACATTATTTTCAGGAACATCACATTACTGTGGTCAGTTCAGTACCTTTGTCTGATATTATTTAGAATAGAGAAGCAACCGGGAGGGTTGCAAAGTGGCTATTGAGATGGGGCCATATCATAGCAAATATGAGAAAGGACTGCAATCAAGTCTCAAGCCATTATCGAGTTTATAAATGACTGGACACAGTTACAGGTCCCGCCAGATAAGCCAGGCACTAAATATTGGACCATGCATTTTGACGGGTCATGACAACTGGAAGGGTCAGGAGCGGGTGTGGTCTTAGCATCTCCAATAGGTGATAAGTTTTGATATGTCTTACAAATTTTGTTTAAATGCACTAATAATGTAGTGGAATATGAGTCTTTACGTCCTGAGCTTCGAATCGCGAAAGAGATGAGTATAACCCGGATTCGATGTTTGGGTGATTCAGACCTTGTTTCTGAACAAGTTACATGAACCTGGGATTCTAAAGACCCAGTTATGGCAGCTTATAGGCGAGCATTTACCAAGCTGGCAGGACATTTTCAAGGATATCAAGTTGATCATATCGATCGACGTCTTAATGAAGAAGATGATGCACTGTCTCATCTAGGTTCTCAGAAAAAACAAGTTCCACCCAACGTTTTTCTAGATGAAATCCATAGCCCGTCGGTTAAAGTTCCCACAGAGGAAGACTTGGCAAATCCAGGTACTTATTCAGAATTGGTAGCTGTTTTACATATAATCCGAGAGTGGACAGAACCATATCTGGCTTATCTTACGAGGGTTGAGCTCCCGCAGGACGAGGTTATCGCTCTTCAGGTTATAAGAAGATCGAAATCATATACAATTATCAATGTTGAGTTGTATAAGCGAAGTGCGGCTAGAATTTTTCAGAGATGTGTTTCTCTAGAAGAAGGGTGTCAGATTTTGAGTGAAATCCACTCGGGAGATTGTGGTCACCACGCAAGTTCCAGATCTTTGGTCCATAAAGCTTTCGTACATGGATTTTTCTGGCTAACTGCCTACGCTGATGAAGAACAAATAGTAAGAATATGCAAAGGGTGTCAAAGGAATGTAAGGCAGGAACCTATGCCAGCTGAGGATCTGCGCATGATTCCCATAACCTGGCTGTTCGCAGTCTGGGGGCTAAACATGGTGGGACCTTTCAAAAAGTCGTCCGATAAAAAGACTTATTTTTTGGTAGCAGTTGACAAATTTACAAAGTGGGTAGAAGTAGAACCAATCAGTAAATGTGACGCGGTTACAAAATGTTTTGATTTTAGAAGAAACCCAAAGGATAAGTTTTGAGAAAAACAAAAGATAATTTCCAAAACTATATGAAAAGTATTTTGGAGATAATCATCTCCAATATGTTTTCAACCAAGATGTTTTTGCAAGTATTTCAAAAACTCCTTCTTACTTCCTTCTTTTGCAAAAACAATAAGAGGGGACTATGTTACCCCTGTGTTTTACCTCAATTATATTCTTTTGGAAATAAGAACTTTTGAGCTTAACCTCTTTACAAAATCCTCTTGTCGGTATGTCTTGATCACTACCTAAAATTAACACTTGAGAAAAACACCTGGAAATTAAATTCAAGAACTCAGTTGTTTGAGTGATCTTGTTTATCTGGTTATTTTATCTGCTTGTTGTGTGATCTTATCTTGTGTTTGCTTTGAAGTATTTATTTCTGTTTGTTGATTAATGTGTGATGTTTTAAGTGATTAAAACCTAGTAATAACAAAACCAGGTATCACTATTATATTCCATCACATGTCCACGTCATCTTCTATTTTCTTAAAGACTCCCAACTTTGGAGACATGTTTCTATGGCAAATCTTGAGGTAATCATCAATGCATCATCATACATATCATTGTCTATATCTATGCTAGTCGACCCAGCCCATAGGATTGAATAGGTTTCGCTCAGTTGTTTTACTTGAGCTACCCATTCTTCAGCGGTAATAGACGTTTGCTGGTACTAAAGGTACCTTGTTTGTTCTTCGCGTGTGCATTGTTTGTGTGGTTTACTTTTGCGTGGTGTTTTTACTTGCTCCCTTGTTGTGTGTGCTTTCGAATTTGTTTGCTTGAGTGTCTCACAAGCACGCCTTTTCGGCGAAAACAAAGTCACCACACTTTTACCTATTGCTTTATTTATGTCTATTTGCAAAAATTCTTTTTCCCTGTTCGGCCATAGTTTGCACTTTTACCTCTTCAAAAGTTCGACTTAGCAAAACCCCCTTTTAAAAAGTTTTTTCCCCCATCCCCTCCAGAGAAGTGAAAGGCATGGAACACTCTCTACTTCAACCCGAGAAGCTCAAGCCCATGTAATATTCTCTAAGACAGATAGCAGACACCACACACCATTTTTGAGCAACTACATAAAGAGCCACCAAGAAGGACGACGAATTCTGATTCAAGTCCGAGATGCAGCGATATGTGTCTCGCAACTCTAATAGAAATTTTACTAGTCTAACACTACTAACATAACTATCTAATTTTAGACTAACCTCTAACCGAAGGTCTTCTTAAGGCACTAGCGAGTTTTCCCAAGGGAAAGCTAACTATGTGATCCTAAGTCACCTATGAAGGCATCTGCAAAGCGCCGTGAAGATCAAGACACAGTGAAGTCTTCCACGACCTACCATCGCCACCAAGCAAAAATGAGACGAAGATGACGATAATTCCCGACAACCTACGAAGACCAATCAAAAGGGGGAAGCATCCGCACTTCAACGCGGATGACCAGTCAAGAAGCGAAGAAGCATATAGGAGTTCCTAACAGCTCCCATAGAAGTAATCAGAGAGAGTCAAGTCTACGGACCTGAAGCCCCGTGAGACCCGATTGTTTTCATGGGTAACTACCCGTGAAACTCCTAAAGAAGAAGAGATCAAGACAAAGACATGTGGTCTACACAGCAACAAAATCAAGACCCTTCACTAGCTTGTGTCGTTCCACCAACATCAACATCAAGGACATGAAGTGTCAAGTGAACATATCCATCTCCTCGACAAGCAAAAATCTGACAACATCAACACCTCGAGTTCTCAGAAGACCACCTCGTCAAAGGATCTTCACTTACAAAAAAATTGAAGAAGCTCGAGACTCTTGTTTTTAGTTACACTCTTAAGTACCCACTTACGAATCTCCGGGACGAGATTCATTTTAAGGGGGGAAGAGCTGTAACAGCCCAATGTTTGGAAGACACGAAAAACTTGTTTTCAATAACCCAAAAATCCGGGCCAACAAAAACTTTTAATATATTTGACTAATGCTTGTGTTTCTTTTATATTTGCTTGTTGATTGTGTTTTTGTTTGAGTTTGTTAACAACTAACATTAAAACCAATGATCATAACTTTCTTAAAACACAACCCTTGTGATCAAGTCATGACAAGAAAGCTTATCATCTTCATCCATCACACTCTTTTGGCAAAAACCTTTTTGAAAATGTTTTGATTTTAGAAGAAACCCAAAGGCTAAGGTTTGAGAAAAACAAAAGATAATTTACAAAACTATATGAAAAGTATTTTGGAGCTAATCATCTCCAACCTGTTTTCAACCAAGATACTTTTGCAAGTATTTCAAAAACTCCTTCTCACTTCCTTCTTTTGCAAAAACAATAAGAGGGGACTATGCTACCCCTGTGTTTTACCTTAGTTATATTCTTTTGTAAATAAAAAAATTGAGCTGAAACTCTTTACAAAATCCTGTTGCCATGGTAAGTCTTGATCAGCACCTAAAATTAACACTTGAGAAAAACACCTGGAAATTAAATTGAAGAACTCAGTTGTTTGACTGATCTTGTGTGTCTGGTTATTTTATCTGCTTGTTGTGTGATCTTATCTTGTGTTTGCTTTGAAGTATTTATTTTTATTTGCTGATTAATGTGTGATGTTTTAAGTGATTAAAACCTCGTAATAACAAAACCAAGCATCACTATAATATTCCATCACATGTCCACATCATCTTCTGTTTTCTTAAAGACTCCCAACTTTGGAGACATGTTTCTATGGAAAATCTTGAGCTAATCATCAATGCATCATCATACATCTCATTTTCTATATCTATGCTATCCTTAAAATTTGTTATTTTGGATATTGAAACTCTTTGGTATCATCTTTCAAAGTCCTTTTTGAAGACATCCCCAAAATAATGATCATATCTCCTTTATCATGAAGCACTTTGTCCATGTTACTCCAAATCACTCCTTATTGTTTTAAGGCCCAATGAACCTACCATTGTAATCTCCATGGCCTATATATCATATCCATGTGGTCCATTTATTTTTCAATGGCCATTTCATTATTCATCTCTCATGGTTTTTAGCCTATTATATGAACCTATGTTTTCGCCCTTCTTCCACTTGGTGCCTCAAATATTTTCGAGGGAGTTGTTTATTAAAAATCACTTTTGAGATCTATATTATATACTCTCTCATCCCAACTCAAAAATATTTGTTTTAAAAACATTTTACTATTTATTATTTTCCATTTTCCAAAAGACCAGAAATGGACTTTTAAATATTTTATGAAGAAAAGTATTTCCTAAAATCTTGTAAAAATTACCTAAAATGACTATGGTCATGTGGGACTTATTTGTACAAAATAATTTGGAAGTTGTGTTGAAATTTTTGGAGAAAACATTTAAAAATAGTTTCTGCCATTTTTGAAATTCCAAAAATTTGTGAAATAAATATTTTCAGAAACTCTTGAAGCCACCATCCCTGGACTCCATTTTTGATCCTCTATCCATTGGAAACAATCTTTCACATAGTTTCTATTCATATTACTTGTGAAAACAACCAAAAACACTTTTTGGAATTTCTGGACATTGTTGAGTTCAAGCATGTCCTGGTCATTTCTCTACCTCTCTCTTACACTGTGAGGTGGAAAACTTCTCACTCAACCCCCTAGAAATCATCTATCTGCATCTAAACCCTTTCCTTCTCGCCCACACCTCCTCCATGAACTAAATTGCAACCTAGAGCACATGTGTCGCTCGAGCTCTGATCCACTCGCCACGCGTCGCTCCCTCTCCTTGTCTACTAGTCTCACAAGAGCTTCAGAAGGCACACCCGTGCTCCCCCTTGTCCCCTCTTTCCCTCCTTCACCTCCTACTTCTTGTCGAACACCTACGGGTGCCGAGCATACGCCCTTCCTTGATGACGCGCCCATGCATTTCTTGCTCTGTTATCTCGCCAGGGAGACGTTCTCATTGTGCCCTGCATTCCTGGCAACAAATCTCCCGAAGAAAACCTCCTTGGTAGCTCGTTCGAGCCGCCGTGGCTTCCATGAGCACCACACGGACGTGCTCGCGGTCTTTCACGTTGCAGCCACTCGAGGCTGCTCCTTTGTTTTCCACTTTGCCAAACCACCTTCCCTACTCATCAATCGGACATCAGCATCAAAACCCCTCTCCTCAGACTTCTTGTTCGCCGGAATCGGCCACTGATCCGCGCGATCAACCTCCTTGTCGAGCCGGTGATAGAGGGCCTCCCAGTCTCTCCTGTTTCCTGCCCTGGGCTTCCTAGGTTCCCAATCGGCCATAGCCTCCATCTCCTTGGAGGATATCCCACCGCAATGACGCCGCCGTCCATGCTCCTTCCGCCGGCCGCAAATCCCCGTCGGGCTCCATGCTCTGGCAGCTCCCGCCAAGCGCTAGTGGTGGAGGAAGATGTGCCTCGCCATCCTGATTCTCCTGGTGAATTCCATGCACCACAGAGGGCCTCCCATCTCCCGGCGGCAAACTGGCCCTTCCTCAGCGGCGGCCGGAGAGGACTCTGTCGTGTGTTTTTGTCACCTCCGGCACGGGTCCATGTTGACGCCTCCTGGCCATCAGATCCCAATCCAACGCACGCGTACCCCTTCGCGCGTGTGAGGCCACTGACGGCTGGGTCCCGCCTGGGCCCAGAGTCAGCCATTTGACTGCGTTCCCGCGCGGGAAAATGCTCGCGGGCCGGCCCATTGTCGCCCTGCTCCGTCTCGCCGGCCTGTCTCTTCCTTGGGCCGTTTTCGCGGCAGATCTGGCCCGGTAACCATTTTCTGCAAGTTGTTTCATTTTTTCTGTGCATCTGTTTCTGGCTATTTTCTTTAAATCAAAATTAAATGTAAGTAAGAAAATATTACCAAACTAAAAATCACAGATGTAGATCTACTAATTTCTAACCACATCCAACTTGCAGATCCATGTTTTGTGCTGTGATTTAGGAGGAATAAAATAAATGGCAGAAGCACTCATGAACAACATTTATTTAATAACTTGATTTTATGTATCCAAAACATGCAAACTCAACTATTCTGAGTAGCCCTTGTTAATATCTATTTGTGGCAGTTTTCCTTGTGTTGACTTGAGTTGTTGAGTGAAAATGACATGCATGTTAGTTTTAGGCCAGAGAGCACTTATGTGAATTGTTTAATTTTATTGGTGATGATTTTTTTAGGTGAATCTAATTGTTTTGATTTTATAATGACTAGGAGAACCTTATACTAGATTTTCATGATTTTAGGAGTTACAGAATAGGCTTCGTGAACTATTTAGTAAATATTCCTTTTATGTCTATTATTGTGACGACTTGATAAATTGTTGTGGTTATCATGTTCTTGTTCTAAAATTTATTCCTAGAATGTGTAGGTTATTAATACATGTTTGAGATGTGGCTTGAGTGTGTCATTATCATGTTAAGAAAATGTGTGTGAAAAGCAGGTTATTAAAGTATAATTTCCATAGGGTTGTTTTCCCAGTAATAATAGGTTAAAATTCTGTTATTCTTCATATTGGTATGATGAATTGAATAAATGATTTAGTAGTGTTTTCCATAGCATAGCTACTGTTATTATATCATATTATACTTTCTTTCATGCTTGAGTGATCTCTAGATAGATTTTTCATGCTATGATAGTTTTAGATGATTTTCTCCCATAAGTTGTTATTTGCATGCTTAATTTTTGAGGCATTGATTAGATTTTTTTTGATATTACTAGCATGTATAGGTGTTGCTTTCTCTGTTATTTTGATGCTATCTTACAGATCTATCATGTGACAATAAAACATGTTTGATGATCTATTATTGCTATGCATGTATGCATATCTAAATAGCCCCTTTTGCATCTCTAGTTTCAGTGGTTGTTTTGCTCCATGATTATTTTCATATATTGAGTGATTCCATGATATGTTTGGTATTTATTTGTCTCTAGTATTAGGTTGTTTAGCTACTGGTTATATTATTTCTCCATGTTTAGAAAAGCATGTGTTACTATGGGCTTGTAGTATTTCTTGTTATTATTTTCACGTGCATGTGTAGTTGTTTCTAGATTGTTTTCTTGTTATATTGTTCACCCTCATGAATGACCAGAGAGTCATTTAACCTAATTTGGGGATGTTATGAGAGTGGCACACCCAATGGACCCATGCCAATTTGGTTGAGGATCCATAGAATCAACTCTAGTGTTATTCGTGTGTATTGTCTGTGCCTGTTTTGCTCGTTGATGTGCACCCTAGTAATATTGTTTGTGAGTGTACTTGTTTTATTAAATGCTTGCTATATATGTACCTTGTTATCAAGTGCTTTCCATTGTTTGGTTCTGATTGGGTGTTTTCCTTTTTGAATTTACGACGTTAGATAACGAAGACGGTATTATTTCCCGGAGAGGTTTTTATTGCAACTCTTGTTTATTTCAAGAGCAAGACCAAGACCAGTGCCAAGGCAAGCCACTCTAAATGCTTGTTGTTGTTTTACTTATCATTATCTATCATGCATGCTTTACTTCTGAAGTTTTACAAAAGTTGATTCAAAAACTATTTCCTCAAGTGGACTACACCACTAATTATTTTATGTATCTAATATGCTTTATCCACTATATAATCTTGGTGTTACCAAGCCCTTTAGATATTTTTGTATCATAACTTAATTAACTTAAGTCCCTTAGTGGACATTTTAACTTTATATTTTTGGAAAAACAAAAGCTTTGGAAAACCCGAGGAAAGGTGGGACCTTGTCCGAGGGAGGTATGTGAAGAAGGAAATATTTTTGACTTGTTTTCTAAAAATGACACATAACCTAGTCTTCGCCGGACAACCAAGCCGTGTTGCCACATTACCCCAATATGGGAAAGGGGTCTAGCTAAAAGCTTGTCGGTGTTAGTCCGTGTCTACCTCAAAGTGCTATAGGGGTTAGAGTCCCCCGAACCGAATTGTCGCCAGAAAGGAATAATGGGACATTAAGAGTGTGGAGATTTAGTTCGCCACCGTTTGCAACAGTTGGGTCTCCTGCCATGGCAGTGTGTTGTCAGGGGAAACCAGATCGATACGGCTGACTCACTTGGTGCCGGGGAGAACAAACCCAGTTGAAGAGGTAGCCATTTACTAGCGCTTGCATAGTGGATAGTTAGGACCAGTTATCTGATGTTTGTATACTGTCTTCGACAGTCCGTGATTGTTCATGGCAGATGTACTGGATCTTGTGGATTGTGTTCACCTCTGCAGAGTAAAACTATTCAGAATAGCCGCGTCCTCGGATATGGACAGTTGAATGGCCATGTAGCTAGCATTGTTTCAATGTTTTAGAAAAGCTGGAAAAGTGTTCTGGAATTTGTACCTGGGAGGTACGTGGCAAGGGAAAGACTATACCTTTGAGGTACTGGAAAATGATGTTTTTGAAGTTGTGATCTCCCAAGAAGTTTTGTAAAGAGAAATGTTTTCTTTGTTTAGAATGCTCTATCAAAACCTTGTGGACATGCTATATCTACAAGAGAAATTAAATATCTTTTGAAGTATCTTCTTCAACAAAGAAAAATAAAACTTGGGTAACTATGGTGGGTCTTAAATTCATCATAGCTAGTTGAACTCTAATTACAGCCCTCCTAGCACCTATATATATATACTTGCATGTTTAGCTTTCATTTGGGGTGTCTTGCGAGTACAATCCAATGTACTCACGATGGTTTCGTCCCTGGCTATTGTCTTATGTAACATCCCAAGTATGAAAAACAGCCTTAGAATGTTTGATTCTTGTTAATTTATGTTTTGCATCATGTCATCATGAGCATTGCTTTTGTTTCCATTTGTTTTCGCTTGTTTTTCAATTTGAATTTCAAACCAAAATCAAATTCTTGTTTCATACTTGTTCTGTTACAATTTTTTCAAATGAAAATTACAAATCAAAACATCTTTTGTTTCCATTAAACTTGAAAGATCAAACCATTAACTTGCTCTTTTCAATAATTCAAATTAATCCCAAATTCACTCAAATTCATATGAATTTACAAACAGCAAGCAAGTTTAAAATTTTGAAAAACAAACAATGGCACAGTTGGGTTTCTGTAAATAACAAACTATAAAATTATCACCAAAATTTAAAACCCCAAAACCCCTCAAATTTTCTCTCCTTTTCTTTTCTGCAAAAAAAAGAGAAACAAAAGAAACAGAGAGAGGGGAGAGGGCAGGCCAGCCAGGTGGGCTGAGCCCGCCACACCTACCCCCGGCCCAGCCCCTTACCTGTCGCTTTCCCCTACCTCTGTACGGAGACACAGAGAGGAGGGGGGCTCCCCCACCGGCAGCGCCACCTGCGCCACCTCCTCCCCTATATCTAGCCACCACTAGGCCGTGCCCTAGTTCTCTCCTTCTTCCTCCTCCCTCGCGCCGCCGTTTTCTCCTTTCTTCTCTCTCTCTCCCGCTGTTCCCTCTCTGCACCACCTCCACCGAGCACCACCGCAACCAAATCCCGGCGATCGCCGTCGCCATGATGTACCTCCGCGCAGGATAAGCACGGGAATCGAATCCCCGTGTCGTCCTCTTCCTCCACGAGACCGCCGCTGTGACTGGGAGCCCCCGGATCGTCGCCGCCGTCCCTGTCTCTGTCGCCGTCGTCGACTGCCACCTCACCGAGCACGGCCACCTCCTTCTACCCCCTCCCGGTGAGCACCACGTCACTTCCTTCCCTCCTATCTCCTCCTGGCAGACAAGCGCACGTACACCTCCCGCACATGTCCACACACAGCAGCAGCAGACCGCAGCGCCGCTCGTCGCCGGCGTCCTCCCCGCGCGGTCAGGTTTCAGATAACTGAAACTTTCAGTTTCAGTAACATCCCGCATCTGAACCTCACAACCCCAAGCCCCTCTTCTGTTACAAAAACGATTCAGCAGCGCAGTGGCACATCGCGCTGCACACACGCCCGCGGCGCGGGTTCGAATCCCCCCGCGCGCAGGAATAAAAACCCATTTTTGCTCCTTTGCCACACAGGCACGCAGGCCCCACCTGCCATTGGCAGTGGTGGCCACGTAGGCGCGCCACGCAGCGCCAGCTGGGCGCTGGCCCACAGGCCAGTGACCCAGGGGTTGATCTGCTGCGTGGAAATGTTCCCAGGGGCCTTTCTGTAATTCCTTTTTCGCACCTAAGCCCCTGGAAAATTTCTGTAACTGTTTAATTCACAAAATAGCCCCTGAAATTTCAAATTCAAATAACTTTTGTATTTCAAATCCAAATATAATAAATAAAATACGTTTTCCAAACCAAATTTAATTCTCTACATGTTTAAATCATTTGTTTACTGTTTTGAACATTTCAAATGTTTTCAAAATTCAAATTCAAAAAACCCATTTCAAATTTGGTCAAATTCATAACTAATTCAAATTTAATTCAAATGGCACATATAAAATATGTTTTCCATGCAAAATTGAACCACCTTTCCAAATATAAACTTTGTTTCCTGTTTTGAATAATTAAAATTGGGTAAATAATTTAAACCTTGTTTAAATCATTTAAAATCGCTAAATTCATAACTTGGTCAAATTAAATTCTTTTTTAACATATAAAATATGTTTTTCAAACCAGAAAAGTATAAACTTTCCAAAAATGAATTTTATTTAATGTTTTGAACAAATAAAAATTCAAATAATTCCATACTTGAATTAAACTCATTTAAATCTTGTCCAAACTTGTTTAATTCATAATTAATTCATTTTAATTCCTTTTTCAACAAATGAAACATGTATTCCATCTAAAATTTTGTGTTCTTTCCAAATATGAACTTTGTTATCTATTTTGAACACTGAAAATTGGTGAAAACAACAAATGCTTGTGTAACTCATTTAAGGAGCCAATTTTCATAACTTAATAAATAAAATTCCAAACTTGGTAAACAACATATCAAATTGAAGCTATTGTTGTTTTCTCATTGTTTTCCTCATCCATGCATCATTCTAATCAACTTACACATGATGGTTAGTTGTAGATCATTTAATTCAACCTTAATTCATGGGCTCTTCCATATGCAATCCAAATTGCCTATGGGCCCATTTAATTATGTTACCATGTCAACTAGCTTATCTTTGATGCATTAGTTAAATTGTCATGCATCATCCCATGTTTGTGCATTATGCCATGTTATTGATTGTTTGTCTCTCTGCGTTGTTTGTTTGCTTCTTCTCGAATAGACGACGACGTTGAGACAGACGAGGTTTACGACACTACTTCTGAGGAGTTAGCCCAGTACCAGGATACTGAGTTTGCAGGCAAGTATTCACTCACCTGAACCATTGTGTCCTTTCCACACTGGATATCGATACTTCCCGTTGTCTATTCTGCTAGCCTTAAGATTCGTTGCTTGTGTTCCGATCCTATCACATGTTATCCTGTAACCCTGATATAGCCTATCCTCCACACCTATAACCCTGTTGCTTGTTGAATGTGTCTTACTAGCATGCTTAGGGTTGTTTATGCTCGAGTCTGTTGTCCGTTATTTCTGTTACCATATTTATTATGCTCTGGGGGCTCGATGTTTAAACAACAACCTGTTAATGTTTGAGGTAATGCTAATTTGATGATAAGGCACCGGCAGGAGGCCGGGTATGGTTTTGAGGCCTGCTAGTGTCGAACTCAGGAAAAGTTCTTGTCCTCTGGATCCATGTTGAGCGTGCTAACCGCATGTGGGAAGCGTGTATGGGCGCCCCCCGCAACTCTGATTCGATTCACATCTCGTCCAAATCGCCACACTTAGTTCGGGCTTTCCATTTGATGCACGCATATGCAGGTACGAACCCTTGGCGCCAGGGTGGAACTTTTGTAGTCGGCATTTAGGGCGGCGTGGTCTTCCAGTGCTATGAGGGTCCCCCTTTTCTTCGTGGGGGCTCGATTAGCCGCGCACGCACAGCACGTGGTTCTTTGGGCTTGATGCGAAGAAGAGTTGGGTTGTGTTGAGTGTCTCGCTTGGTGGGTTTGATCCCCGTCTGGCGGGATATTCTTACGTGTACGGCCAAATTGGTGCATCCCTGCAGGGTTAAATCTTCTCGAGAAGTCGTGTTGTCCGCGGTTATGGATGACTTGGTGATAGGCTGGCTAACAAGGATTAGACAACTTACACCTAATTAATATCAATTTGACTAGTAATAGGCTTATTGACACAATAACCTGGAACCTTCACTAATCCAACTGGGTGAGTTATCCTCGGATTGCTTCTTTGGATAAGGGGCGAGATCCAGGATGGGTTTGTTTGAGGTTAGTGGTAGTTGGTTCCGATACGCTATGTGACGCCCCGAGATCGGGCACTATGCAGATTTCAGCATTCCCGCCAAAATCCACATAATAACCGATTCCAGGTTGCCACTTGTGATAACATTACAATAGTTCACGAATATTCCACAATTACAACAGAAACAGATAGATACAAGATGACTCAGACGAGCCAGGGGTACAACTGATACATTACAAAGATCCAAAATAACAGCGGAAGATACAACATCTCGTCCGTCTACGGACAAGATCCAAATTGGACTAAGAGTCCTGAAGATAACCGAGAGCGTCCAATCCCTGCCCAGGCCAAGCCGGAGGGATTCCCAAGCTAACGTCGTCAGACTTCAAACCTGTTGACTGCAATGTTGAATATGCAGCCACGAAAAGATTCGTGGGTCAGTACGGTTAAGTACTGGCAAGTGGATAAACCATACTCACAAGATACCGGCGTAGCCAGTCATCACAAGATACAGATACTTTAGGATCAACGGAAAGGAAGGGGGTTATGGCAAATAAGCGACAGCAGGCTGCACTAACCAACTACAGAGAGATACTACAACTTCCGACTAACAGAAAGAAGATAAGATCGCGTATTGTAACCAACTGAAGATAACTTCAAACAAACCCATCCTGGATCTCGCCCCTTATCCGAAGAAGCAATCCGAGGATAACCCACACAGTTGGATTAATGATGGTTCCGATTATTGTGTCAATAAGCCTATTACTAGTCAAGTTGTTAATCATGGGGTGAAAGATTGTTAATCATTAGGTTTAAGTTGTCCTGAGTACTTGTTAGCCAGTACTTTCACCAAGTAATCCATAACCGCGGAAAACACGGCTTCTCGAGAAGATTATCCCTGCAGGGTTGCACCAATTTGGCCGTACACGCAAGAATAACCCGCCAGATGGGGAGCTAACCCACCAAGCGAGGTACTCTACACAACTCAACTCTTCTTCGCATCAAGCCCAAAGCACCTTAGGCGCACGGCTAATCGAGCCTTGAAGAAAATGGACCCTCATAGCACTCTAAGAACGTGTCCTCCTATATGCCGACTACGAAAGTTCCACCCGGGATCCAAGGGCTCGCAAGATCATGCATGCAGCAAATGGAAAGCCCGAACTAAATGAGGCGATTTGGACGAGATGCGAATCGAGTCAAATTGAGGGGGGGCGCCCATACTCGCTTCCCACATGCGAGTAGTGCGCTCATCATGGATCAGTAGACAAGACCCTTTTCCTATTAGGGTCGACACTAGCAGGCCTCAAAACCACAAGGGCCTCCTGCCGGTGCCTTATCAGCAAATTATTATTTAACAATAACAGTAGCATGACTGATTGATTGATTAAACATTGAGCCCCCAGAACATAATGGAATAGTAACAGAAAGTAACGGGTAACAGACTCGAGCAGAACAAACTAAGCATGCTAGTAAGACACGGGCAACAAGCAATGGTTATAGGTATGGAGGTGAGGCAATATCAGGG
The DNA here is from genome assembly GCA_028641055.1 of Alopecurus myosuroides. Classification (NCBI taxonomy): domain Eukaryota; kingdom Viridiplantae; phylum Streptophyta; class Magnoliopsida; order Poales; family Poaceae; genus Alopecurus; species Alopecurus myosuroides. The sequence goes on from CM054058.1 coordinate 247,750,832, forward strand.
TTCAGGATATCATGTGATGGGTTCGTAACAGAAACAACTACTACTAAGGATAGCAGGAAAGAATTAACGGAAAGCATCGGTAACAAGTGATGAAAGGCAGCCATATGGCAGCAAGTGAGTATACTTGCTTGAGATCCCGCAAGGTAGCAGAACTTGTCGTTGCTCACATCATCTCAACGTCCTATCCGAGAAGAAGCAACGAACCTCGAACAAACACCGGATGCAACAATTACTACTACGGCAAAAGATCCAGCATGATCAAGATATGGATGCGTGACAGGTTTAAAGATGCATCAAAGTAAACTAGTTGACAAGATAAACAAATTTAAATGGACCCATATGCAATTTGAGTTGCATATGAACAGCCCATGAATTTATGGTTAGATGATTTGTTTTCCAACTAATCAACAGGTGAGGGTGGATTAGCATGATGCATGGATGAGGAAAACAGTAAAATAACAACAATAGAACCAATTGGAAATAAGGTTTACCAATTTTAGAAATTTATGTATTAAGCTAGAAAATTTTGGTTCCTTAAGGGTGTCACACAAACAATTGTTGTTTTCAGCAAGTTAAATTGTTCAAAACAGATAACAAAGTTCATATTTTAAAAGAACATCAAATTTTAGTTGGATTACATGTTTCAAATATTGAATTTGGAATTAGGATAATTTAATTATGAATTAAACAAGTTTTAATTGAATTTAAAACAAGTTTGAGTATTATTTGAATTTTATTTATTCAAAACATAAGTTCAAACTCACATTTGAAAAATTCACACTTTGATGGTTTGAAAACATATTTTGCATGTTCAAAAATATTTTATTTTGAGCAAGTTATGATTTTATCAAATTTAAATGAATTAAACAAGCATTAAATTGTTTAGGCAATTTAAATTATTCAAACCATGAAACAAAATTTATATTTGAAAAGGTTATTCAAAATGGTATGGAAAACATATTTTATTTGTATTATTTGGATTAATAATGAATTAGTTATGGTATTTAGAAATTTGCATTTGAATTATTCAAATTTGAATTTTAAATACATTTGGAATTTTCAAAACAGTGCACAAATGGATTATTTGGATAGATCTATTAATTTGGAACAGAAAACATATAAACTTTTTATTTATTGGATTTACAGATTAAAAGATATTAAGGTTTTGCTTTTAGGGATTAATTCTGCCATTTAAATGATTTTGGAAATAAAAACAAAACGTGCAAACTTTTGTTACGGAGTGGCACCCTACCCACAGACACTGCCCCGTGGGCCTGGTGGCGCTGTGTGGTGCTGGTGTGGCAGCAAGGGTGGGTGACAGGTGGGCCTGCTGCGCGCGGTGGGAAAAATCGAAGAAAAAGGGGTGCGGCCGCTGGGTATCGAACCCAGGGCGCTAGCGCTGCGCGCACGGGACCGAGCCAGTGGGATGTTCGTGTGTTTGTGCTAGATCTGGGGCGTGGCGGGTTTTAACACAGGATGGGAGGCCCAGAGGTTAACTGAAGAAACGACCCATCGCTTCCTCGACTGACAGAGAAACTCGACTGACAGAGAACAGAATTCGCGGCTGCTCCGGCGAGAACTGGTACCTGACGGCGATATCGAGCGGACGGTGGCAGCTAGCAAGCGTTGGATTTGAAGCAGGCAAGCAGTGCAGAGGGAGAGGGGAAGGAGGAGCAGTGGCGCTCACCTGCTACTGTCCGCTGTCGAGGGACAGCAACAGCGGAACTTGCCGGCGACGGCGCGGCCGCTGCGGTGTCTCCCGGCAAGCGGCGAGGGCACGGGGAGACGCCGGGGACCTCCACGTTTCCATTCCCTTCATCAGCTGCTCCTCGAGGTGACCCTGACTACCGGCGATGAGGGGAGGAAGGTGGTGGTCTCGGTGGTTTCAGGTCTGCAGAGTTTCAGACAGAGGAAGATCGGGGGGGGGGAAGGAAAGAGGACGGCGGCGCAGGAGGAAGGGGACTAGGGTTGCTGCGAGGAGAGGGATGAGGGGGATGCTTTATGGTGGAGGAGAGGCCTGTACGGCAGTGATCCTAGAGGGGGAGGAGATGATCGACTGGTTCTGAACGTGTTCGTACAGGGAGAAAGCGACAGGAGGGAGAAGATAACGTGGGGGGTGGGCTTGAGGGAAAGCAACTTGGGCTGGAAAGAAAAAAAAAAGGGAAGGGCCTGTCTCCTTTTTGGGTTTTGCTTTTCCTTTTCCTCCTCTTTTTTTTTGCTTGTAAGGAAAGAACTAGGAGAGATAGAAAGAAAGGGAAAAGGGGGTTCTTTTATTTTACAATTAAATTTTATTAGTTGCAAAATAGTGAGTAAAAGCAAGGTTAGTTTTGATGTCAAAGTTGGTAATATTAGTTTGAATTTAAATGGGTAGTTGGATTTCAAATATGGTTTGGGGTTGTAAATTTTATAAACAAATTTTATTAATTTGCAAAATAATGAGTAAAGCAATTGTGCACATTAATTCCAAAATTGAATTATTAATTGGAGTTTGAATTTGGTATTTGAAATTCCATTAGTTTTCCTCAAAGATTGATATTTAAACAATTTATTCAATAACCCCAACAATTTAGGAGACATTATTGAATTAATGGTGTGCAATAATTTGTTTCTGTTAAACCCACAATTTGATCTTGCCCATTAAAAAGGATAAATGATTTGAAATTTAATTGCCATTAGGAGGTTTGATAAAAGGAAAGATTTTATTAACAAGCAATTGGATTAGAACAATCTCAAATTATTGAAAAACAAATGAGTGGTTTAGTTTGCAATTTTGAAATTGGAAATTTGAACATGTGGGAAAGTTTCAACTGTGTTTGAATTTTTGAGTTGCTTTGAAAAACAGAATGCAATGCTCATGTGATGCATATGATGCAAAGCAGAAGGAAACACACACTTTCTACCAAAGGTAACACCCCAGGTGTTACAGACGACACCACTAACAAGGGATTGCGCCCTCGCAATCCACCTGCTAACCCGGGAGGGGAAAGAAGTTCGACTATCGATTCTTCGTGCTTCCGGTTGATCTCCTCGACACCACTAATAAGAGATTCTTGCTCGGGCTGACGACGATGTTCTTCCACCAGGAATCTTCCGATGATCGAACCTATTAGGTTAAAGGCTCAGAAAACGTCCACCCACGTAGGATCCTAACACTTTGAGAGATTGAGTACGAGAGTAGACTCCAAAACAAATAAGATGGGAGGAAAAATAGAATAGGGATAAGGAGAAAAATCCAGAATCCTATTTAGATGTTTTGCCAAAATAATTTAGCAGAAATAGTTTTTGACATTCTAGAAACAACGACCGTTAGCTAGGTTAACCTACAGGCTTTGCGGACCCGTTGCTTCGATAACCATTCGTATCGAAACAATATCGGGAATCGGAACCAAGGCTCTGATACCATTTGTGACGCCCCGAGATCGGGCACTATGCAGATTTCAGCATTCCCGCCAAAATCCACATAATAACCGATTCCAGGTTGCCACTTGTGATAACATTACAATAGTTCACGAATATTCCACAATTACAATAGAAACAGATAGATACAAGATGACTCAGACGAGCCAGGGGTACAACTGATACATTACAAAGATCCAAAATAACAGCGGAAGATACAACATCTCGTCCGTCTACGGACAAGATCCAAATTGGACTAAGAGTCCTGAAGATAACCGAGAGCGTCCAATCCCTGCCCAGGCCAAGCCGGAGGGATTCCCAAGCTAACGTCGTCAGACTTCAAACCTGTTGACTGCAATGTTGAATATGCATCCACGAAAAGATTCGTGGGTCAGTACGGTTAAGTACTGGCAAGTGGATAAACCATACTCACAAGATACCGGCGTAGCCAGTCATCACAAGATACAGATACTTTAGGATCAACGGAAAGGAAGGGGGTTATGGCAAATAAGCGACAGCAGGCTGCACTAACCAACTACAGAGAGATACTACAACTTCCGACTAACAGAAAGAAGATAAGATCGCGTATTGTAACCAACTGAAGATAACTTCAAACAAACCCATCCTGGATCTCGCCCCTTATCCGAAGAAGCAATCCGAGGATAACCCACACAGTTGGATTAATGATGGTTCCGATTATTGTGTCAATAAGCCTATTACTAGTCAAGTTGTTAATCATGGGGTGAAAGATTGTTAATCATTAGGTTTAAGTTGTCCTGAGTACTTGTTAGCCAGTACTTTCACCAAGTAATCCATAACCGCGGAAAACACGGCTTCTCGAGAAGATTATCCCTGCAGGGTTGCACCAATTTGGCCGTACACGCAAGAATAACCCGCCAGATGGGGAGCTAACCCACCAAGCGAGGTACTCTACACAACTCAACTCTTCTTCGCATCAAGCCCAAAGCACCTTAGGCGCACGGCTAATCGAGCCCAGAAGAAAATGGACCCTCATAGCACTCTAAGAACGTGTCCTCCTATATGCCGACTACGAAAGTTCCACCCGGGATCCAAGGGCTCGCAAGATCATGCATGCAGCAAATGGAAAGCCCGAACTAAATGAGGCGATTTGGACGAGATGCGAATCGAGTCAAATTGAGGGGGGCGCCCATACTCGCTTCCCACATGCGAGTAGTGCGCTCATCATGGATCAGTAGACAAGACCCTTTTCCTATTAGGGTCGACACTAGCAGGCCTCAAAACCACAAGGGCCTCCTGCCGGTGCCTTATCAGCAAATTATTATTTAACAATAATAGTAGCATGACTCATTGATTGATTAAACATTGAGCCCCCAGAACATAATGGAATAGTAACAGAAAGTAACGGGTAACAGACTCGAGCAGAACAAACTAAGCATGCTAGTAAGACACGGGCAACAAGCAATGGTTATAGGTATGGAGGTGAGGCAATATCAGGGTTCAGGATATCATGTGATGGGTTCGTAACAGAAACAACTACTACTAAGGATAGCAGGAAAGAATCAATGAAAGCATCGGTAACAAGTGATGAAAGGCAGCCATATGGCAGCAAGTGAGTATACTTGCTTGAGATCCCGCAAGGTAGCAGAACTTGTCGTTGCTCACATCATCTCAACGTCCTATCCGAGAAGAAGCAACGAACCTCGAACAAACACCGGATGCAACAATTACTACTACGGCAAAAGATCCAGCATGATCAAGATATGGATGCATGACAGGTTTAAAGATGCATCAAAGTAAACTAGTTGACAAGATAAACAAATTTAAATGGACCCATATGCAATTTGAGTTGCATATGAACAGCCCATGAATTTATGGTTAGATGATTTGTTTTCCAACTAATCAACAGGTGAGGGTGGATTAGCATGATGCATGGATGAGGAAAACAGTAAAATAACAACAATAGAACCAATTGGAAATAAGGTTTACCAATTTTAGAAATTTATGTATTAAGTTAGAAAATTTTGGTTCCTTAAGGGTGTCACACAAACAATTGTTGTTTTCAGCAAGTTAAATTGTTCAAAACAGATAACAAAGTTCATATTTGAAAAGAACATCAAATTTTAGTTGGATTACATGTTTCAAATATTGAATTTGGAATTAGGATAATTTAATTATGAATTAAACAATATTAAACAAGTTTTAATTGAATTTAAAACAAGTTTGAGTATTATTTGAATTTTATTTATTCAAAACATAAGTTCAAACTCACATTTGAAAAATTCACACTTTGATGGTTTGAAAACATATTTTGCATGTTCAAAAATATTTTATTTTGAGCAAGTTATGATTTTATCAAATTTAAATGAATTAAACAAGCATTAAATTGTTTAGGCAATTTAAATTATTCAAACCATGAAACAAAATTTATATTTGAAAAGGTTATTCAAAATGGTATGGAAAACATATTTTATTTGTATTATTTGGATTAATAATGAATTAGTTATGGTATTTAGAAATTTGCATTTGAATTATTCAAATTTGAATTTTAAATACATTTGGAATTTTCAAAACAGTGCACAAATGGATTATTTGGATAGATCTATTAATTTGGAACAGAAAACATATAAACTTTTTATTTATTGGATTTACAGATTAAAAGATATTAAGGTTTCGCTTTTAGGGATTAATTCTGCCATTTAAATGATTTTGGAAATAAAAACAAAACGTGCAAACTTTTGTTACGGAGTGGCACCCTACCCACAGACACTGCCCCGTGGGCCTGGTGGCGCTGTGTGGTGCTGGTGTGGCAGCAAGGGTGGGTGACAGGTGGGCCTGCTGCGCGCGGTGGGAAAAATCGAAGAAAAAGGGGTGCGGCCGCTGGGTATCGAACCCAGGGCGCTAGCGCTGCGCGCACGGGACCGAGCCAGTGGGATGTTCGTGTGTTTGTGCTAGATCTGGGGCGTGGCGGGTTTTAACACAGGATGGGAGGCCCAGAGGTTAACTGAAGAAACGACCCATCACTTCCTCGACTGACAGAGAAACTCGACTGACAGAGAACAGAATTCGCGGCTGCTCCGGCGAGAACTGGTACCTGACGGCGATATCGAGCGGACGGTGGCAGCTAGCAAGCGTTGGATTTGAAGCAGGCAAGCAGTGCAGAGGGAGAGGGGAAGGAGGAGCAGTGGCGCTCACCTGCTACTGTCCGCTGTCGAGGGACAGCAACGGCGGAACTTGCCGGCGACGGCGCGGCCGCTGCGGTGTCTCCCGGCAAGCGGCGAGGGCACGGGGAGACGCCGGGGACCTCCACGTTTCCATTCCCTTCATCAGCTACTCCTCGAGGTGACCCTGGCTACCGGCGATGAGGGGAGGAAGGTGGTGGTCTCGGTGGTTTCAGGTCTGCAGAGTTTCAGTCAGAGGAAGATCGGGGGGGGGGGGAAGGAAAGAGGACGGCGGCGCAGGAGGAAGGGGACTAGGGTTGCTGCGAGGAGAGGGATGAGGGGGATGCTTTATGGTGGAGGAGAGGCCTGTACGGCAGTGATCCTAGAGGGGGAGGAGATGATCGACTGGTTCTGAACGTGTTCGTACAGGGAGAAAGCGACAGGAGGGAGAAGATAACGTGGGGGGTGGGCTTGAGGGAAAGCAACTTGGGCTGGAAAGAAAAAAAAGAAAGGGAAGGGCCTGTCTCCTTTTTGGGTTTTGCTTTTCCTTTTCCTCCTCTTTTTTTTTCTTGTAAGGAAAGAAATAGGAGAGATAGAAAGAAAGGGAAAAGGGGGTTCTTTTATTTTACAATTAAATTTTATTAGTTGCAAAATAGTGAGTAAAAGCAAGGTTAGTTTTGATGTCAAAGTTGGTAATATTAGTTTGAATTTAAATGGGTAGTTGGATTTCAAATATGGTTTGGGGTTGTAAATTTTATAAACAAATTTTATTAATTTGCAAAATAATGAGTAAAGCAATTGTGCACATTAATTCCAAAATTGAATTATTAATTGGAGTTTGAAGTTGGTATTTGAAATTCCATTAGTTTTCCTCAAAGATTGATATTTAAACAATTTATTCAATAACCCCAACAATTTAGGAGACATTATTGAATTAATGGTGTGCAATAATTTGTTTTTGTTAAACCCACAATTTGATCTTGCCCATTAAAAAGGATAAATGATTTGAAATTTAATTGCCATTAGGAGGTTTGATAAAAGGAAAGATTTTATTAACAAGCAATTGGATTAGAACAATCTCAAATTATTGAAAAACAAATGAGTGGTTTAGTTTGCAATTTTGAAATTGGAAATTTGAACATGTGGGAAAGTTTCAATTGTGTTTGAATTTTTGAGTTGCTTTGAAAAACAGAATGCAATGCTCATGTGATGCATATGATGCAAAGCAGAAGGAAACAAACACTTTCTACCAAAGGTAACACCCCAGGTGTTACACGCTATCTTATCCCTTTCTCTTAGCCGGATGTTGTAGCATGTCTCTGTAGTTGGTTAGGCAGCCCACTGCCGCATCTTTTGTATCACCTATCTTCCGTTGAACCCAAAGCATCTGTACTTGGTGTTGCCGGGTACACTTTGGTATCTTGTGCGTCTTGCTTGCCAGTACTTGTCTGTACTAACCCCTTTGGGGCTGTGGTTTCCGCAGACTACGTTTCCGAGGATCCCCATGGTGGCTACTACGTGGAGTATGACGAGGCTGCTGACGAGTAGATAGCGGACCCGGGCAGGATCCGAGACATCGTGGATGGGCTCCGTCTTTTTGTTTCCGGCCTCTTAGGCCTATTTGGATCTTGTCTGTACTCAGACATTTTGGATGCTTCCGCTGTGATGTAATGATGACTTGTTGGGACATGTGTCCTCTGGATGATTGTATTTGCTATCTCTGCTCTAGTGAGAGCTATTTGCAACTTATTTCTATTTCTTGTGTCTTAGAGATTTGTTGTGATATCACTTGTTCAAATGCCGTTGACGTACCATGTGTGTATGTTATGAAGTACGTCAATGGAAGTAGTCGGATTTCTATGGGATGGTTTACGCAGACGATGAATAGTAGAGGTTGGTTGTCACACGTTTACGTGTTGGCCTACTCATATTGAGATGCGGGTGCCGGTACGCCCCGTAAGCCAATTGTCTATTGTTTAGCGGGCTGTGAGTATCCTCTAGAAGTCCGGGTGCGACAAATGGTATCAGAGCCTGTCTGCCTGTAGGATCCCTTTTACTGGTCGCAGTTGAGTCTAGAAACTATTTTGTAGCTATATAGGAAAAACGAAACGTGAGAGTAGGAATTCTGTTCTTTTATTTCTTTCCCCACCCACCCTCCCTTTTCTGGTAAGGAAGTGCAACGTTGTTTTCTCTTCTCATCTAAGTTAGGATTTCACGTATCCTGGTTTCTCTAGGATAGTTATATCTACTAGACCATAGGAATGGAGGTGGTTGTGACATGATTTATCATGTTGCCTACTCACGATTGAGAACGGAGGCGTGTAAGCCCCGGAAGCAGATCCTCTATTCCTTAAGCAGTAGATATTGATCCTTTAAAAGCCCGGATGGGTTTTCCGTAGTACCTCAGGAGTGTTTGGTCTCGTGTTTCCCAATGTTGCTTCGATATCCTGTTCTTCTCAACATCCTTTTCGTCCGTTGAAACCTTGTTGTTGCTTGCCACTTCAGTTCTTCTACCGAAGTCTAATCAAAACTTCCCCGATCATCTGCAGATGGATCTCAGGTTCTACCCGCAGGTGGTTCGTATGACTCGTTGCGAGAGCACTGCCGGTTATCCGGAGATGCTGAGAGACATGGTCACTTTTCTGGGTTTCCGTTGGGCACCGGAGTACCAGGTCTACGAGCAGCAGCGAGAGTTTGACCAGACCTACTACCAGGCTATCGTCTACATTCTGTCAGATGATGGCATGAGCGTAGTCCACCGCTACGAGGCAGTGGGTTCCACAGTGGATATGGCTGTGCAGCAGGCAGCTTATGTGAGTCTCACCGTCCTTCGTGCTGACTACTGGGGATTTGACGATTCCATCTATCGCCACATTCCCCGTGGTTACATCACTTCGGAGGGAGCTCACTTCACTCTCTACGACAACTTGGATGTCTACGAGCATGATAACTCCAGGCTGCACACCACCGCTCATTTTGTGAGACACAGTGACGCAGTTGCCAGCACACTATCTCAGGAATTGGCTTCAGTCGGAGAGCAGCTCTACCTTGCTTTGACTCGTCTGGCGATGTACACCACAGACTTTGTTGGAGACGAGCGCTTTGCATGTTTCGATCAGCCAGTTGGGCGTCGTCTGCCAGATTCTGGAGGTTACGAGCCCATCAGAGGTCCACTCCTTAACCTTGGTGCTGGTTACACTAGGATTCCACGCTTTGGAGCACAGGGAGTCGACGCTATGTACTTCACCACACCTAGAGTCGCTCTCAGACCACGTCAGATCTATGTGGATCGTCGTTCCACATACTTTCGTGGGCGTGCTCCTCACCGTACCTCTCGCCGTACTCCTAGTCGCCGTCCTGCGTGATGAGCATGGGAGTACCGGTGTATCCATTCTTAGGTATGCTTAGTTATCCTTTGGCATTTGAACCATTTATGGTGTGTTGGATATTCTGATGTATTTGAACATGTGATGATGTACCTGTTGGTTATCTATTCATGCGTCGGAATAATCTCTCTTTCGGTTGCCAAGTCTATCCTTTTCTATTGTTGTGCTAAAATGCATTTCCGTTCAGGATGCCGCCAACAAGGAACAACGCGCCTGAGCCACCGCCAATCGCAGAGCTGTTGACTCAGATGACCCAAGTCATGACGCAGATGGCCCAGTTTCAGACTAATCAGCACAACAACCAGACAGCTCCACGGGTCAGCATCAAGGAGTTTCTCAGTCTGGGCCCAAGAGCTTTCGTGGCCACACGCGAGCCTCTGGACGCTGATGACTGGATCCGTGAGATAGCTAAGGCTCTGGAGATTGCTCACGTAGCTGAGGAAGACAAGGTCAAGTATGCCTCCTATCTGCTGAAGGGTCAGGCAGCTACTTGGTGGGAGAACTTCTAGGCCATGAGAACTGGGATACCAGTCATGTGGGGTTGTTTCAAGGAAGCTTTCCTGAAGCACCACATTCCAGATGGTCTCATGGAATGGATGCGTGAAGAGTTTTGCTCACTCAAGCAGGGCAAGTTGGACGTCATCGGATATCAGAGTGAGTTCAACCGCCTCGCTCGTTACGCTGGTGATGAGGTGTCCACTGAGGCTAAGAAGATGGCAAGGTTCCGCAGAGGTTTTAACCCGGAACTCAAGTATGACCTCACCAATATCAAGGCCAACAGCTTCGAGGATCTCGTTAACACCGCGCTCAATGAAGAAAATGGGCACAAGGCGTTCGAGGAGTCTCGCAAGCACTCGCGTGAGGGTGGTTCCTCCTCCAACATGACCACCCCTCCGCAGAAGCGCCGCATCTGGGTACCAAATGGTGCTGTCACTCGGGCTCCATATGCCCAAGCTTCTCCAGGCTTCGCTCCCCGCCCACCCAACCCTGCTCAGATGCATGATCAAAGGGCTTCGATGGGGCAGCCAAGGCCAGGGCCTCCTCGTGTCGTCACTTGCTACAAGTGCAAGCAGACGGGGCACTACGCCGACAAGTGCACGCAGAGGCAGCTACCTCCACCACCACCTCGTCCTAACACAAACCAGGCAATGGTGCACGCTCCCCCGCCTAAGGCCTTCAACTCCAACAACAGGCCTGTCGGGAGGACCGCAAGGGTGAATCATGTCAAGATCGACAAAGCTGAGGAAGCTCCTGACGTCGTTCTCGGTACATTCCCCGTAAACTCTAATCCAGCTAAAGTGTTGTTTGATACCGGAGCATCACATTCTTTCGTGTCAAAGATCTTGGCGACAGCAATTAAAATCCCTTTTATTGGTTTGGGTTCCCCGCTAGTGGTCAACTCCCCTGGAGCAACTATGCAAACGTCTAAGATCAGTCACAAAAATCAAATTCTAATTGGAGGCCACATATTCCTTGCTTCTCTCATACTGCTTGGCAATTCTGACATTGATGTCATTCTTGGTATGGATTGGCTGAAGGCCAATAAAGCAAGAATTGACTGTGCTCAAAAGTCAATAACTCTGTCCCACCCTTCTGGCCAGATAATCTATTCTCCACAGGAATCAAGTTCCATTCAGCTATGCACCCTCGATGCAAAACCTCTACCTTCACTTGAAAATGTTCCGGTGGTTTGTGAATTCCCTGACGTCTTTCCAGAAGAGTTGCCAGGGATGCCTCCGGACAGAGCTGTTGAGTTCGTGATCGAACTTGAACCAGGTACTGCTCCAATCTCTAAGCATACTTACTAGATAGGAACTCCCAAGCTGAAGTTGTTGAAGGAACAAATTGATATGTACATGGAAAAAGGTTACATTCAACCTAGTTCCTCGGCTTGGGGTTGCCCAACTCTTTTCGTTGCGAAGAAGGATCACACAAAGAGACTCGTTGTTGACTATCGTCCTCTTAACGAGAAAACCATCAAAAACAAGTATCCAATTCCTCGTATCGATGATCTTTTTGATCAACTTGCTGGAGCCTCAATATTCTCCAAGTTGGACTTGAGAATGGGTTACCATCAAATAAAGATCAGAAAAGAGGATATTCCAAAGACAGCCTTCACCACTCGCTACGGTCTATATGAATTCACCGTCATGTCCTTTGGTCTCACCAATGCACCGGCGACCTTCTCTCGACTCATGAATTCTGTCTTCCATGAATACCTCGACAAGTTCATTGTGGTATATCTTGATGACATTCTTGTCTACTCAAAATCCAAGGAAGAGCATGAAGAACATCTTCGTCTCACTCTCATGAAGCTTCGCGAGCATCGTCTCGATGCCAAATTCTCCAAATGTGAGTTCTGGATTTCAGAAGTTGCTTACCTTGGTCATGTCATCTCTGCCAAGGGCATAGCCATTGATCCAGAAAAGGTTAAAGCAATTGTTGATTGGAAACCTCCAAAGACGGTGAAGCAAGTAAGAAGTTTTCTTGGCTTGGCTAGCTATTGTCGTCGCTTCGTCCAAAACTTCTCCAAGATTGCAAAACCTCTCACTGACCTCACAAAGAAGGACAAGAAGTTCGTTTGGTCTCCACAATGTGATGAAAGTTTCAATCTCCTGAAGATTAAGCTCACTTCTACACCAGTTCTGGTTGGCCCAGATCCTTCCAAACCTTTCCAGATATTATGTGACGCTTCTCTCCAAGGTCTAGGTGCAGTTCTTATGCAAGAACGTCAAGTTGTGGCTTATGCTTCACGTCAGTTGAACACACATGAGCTCAATTATCCCACTCATGACCTTGAACTTGCAGCAGTTGTGTTTGCCCTCAAGAAATGGAGACAATACTTGTTGGGTAATCGCACTGAAATCTTTTCCGATCATAAGAGTCTGAAGTACATCTTCACTCAAGCAGATCTAAACCTCAGACAAAGGAGATGGATTGAAAAGATCAAAGACTTTGATCTTACCATTTCTTACACTCCAGGCAAGGCTAATGTTATGGCCGATGCTCTCAGTCGCAAGTCGTATTGCAATAATATCATGATCATGGAAAGCCAACCTCCTCTTCATGAAGAATTCCAGAAGCTCAACCTTGGTCTTATTCCTCAAGGCTATCTTGCAAACTTGACAGCCAGTCCAACTCTCGAGGACAAGATTCATTCTGAGCAACTTCGTGATGTTGAAATCAAGAAGATTGTAGAACACATCAAAGGAGGCAATGAGAAATTTAAGTCCTTCTCAATTGATGACAAGGGAACTATGTTCTTCGAAGGACGCATTGCAGTTCCTCAAATCCAAAGTCTCAAAGATGTCATTCTCAAGGAGGCTCATGAAACTCCTCTCTCCATACACCCTGGAAGTACAAAGATGTACCAGGATCTCAAGACACTGTATTGGTGGCCTGGCATGAAACGTGAAATTGCTCAATACGTTTCTGAATGCGACGTTTGTCAACGTGTTAAGGCAGTTCATCAGAAAACAGCCGGTCTTCTCCAACCTTTGAAAATCCCTGAGTGGAAGTGGGACATGATTGAAATGGACTTCGTCACTGGTTTTCCAAAGTCCAAGAGGGGCAACGATGCAATCTTCGTTGTCATTGATCGACTCACTAAAGTCGCTCACTTCTTTCCTGTCAAAGAAACAATCTCAGCTAGCCAGTTAGCAGAGCTCTACACAGCAAAGATTGTTCCTCTTCATGGTGTTCCATTGGAAATAAGCTCAGACCGTGGAAGCATCTTCACTTCTCATTTCTGGAAAAGCTTTCAAGAAGCATTGGGCACCAAACTTCTGTTCAGCACAGCCTACCATCCTCAGTCTCAAGGGCAAGTCGAAAGAGTCAATCAGATTCTCAAGGATATGCTCAGAGCATGTGGTATCTCTTTTGGCATGAAATGGGAGGAATGTCTTCCATATGCTGAATTCTCCTACAACAACAGCTTCCAGGCAAGCCTAGGCATGGCACCATTTGAGGCTCTCTATGGCCGTAGATGCAGGAGTCCAATCAATTGGTCTGGAGCTGGTGAACGTTCACTCTTAGGCCCTGACATTGTTAAGGAAGCCGAAGGGAAAGTTCGCATCATTCGTGACAATCTGAGGATTGCTCAATCTCGTCAGAAAAGCTACTATGACAACAAGCACAGGGACATGGTCTATGCAGCTGGTGACAAAGCATATCTCCGTGTAACTCCCCTCAGAGGCACTCATCGTTTTGGTGTCAAAGGAAAGCTTGCACCAAGATATATTGGTCCTTTCAACATTCTCTCAAGGCGTGCAGAAAATGCCTATCGTCTTGAACTTCCAGAAAAGCTATCCAAGGTGCACGATGTGTTTCACGTGTCACAGCTCAAGAGGTGCTTCAAAGATCCAGGTCGTGCAGTTGATCATGATTCCATTGATCTGCAAGAGGACCTATCTTATGAAGAGCATCCTGTTCGAATTCTCGATGAGACCGAGCGTAAAACTCGCAACAAGAGCACCAAGTTCTTGAAAGTGCAGTGGTCTCATCATTCCGATAAAGAGGCAACGTGGGAGACCGAAGAGGATCTTCGCAAGAAGTAACCGGACTTTTTCTCTTCTCAGTAGGAATCTCGGGGCGCGATTCCTTCAAGGGGGCGTTTTGTAACATCCCAAGTATGAAAAACAGCCTTAGAATGTTTGATTCTTGTTAATTTATGTTTTGCATCATGTCATCATAAGCATTTCTTTTGTTTCCATTTGTTTTCCCTTGTTTTTCAATTTGAATTTCAAACCAAAATTCAAATTCTTGTTTCATACTTGTTCTGTTACAATTTTTTCAAATGAAAATTACAAATCAAAACATCTTTTGTTTCCATTAAACTTGAAAGATCAAACCATTAACTTGCTCTTTTCAATAATTCAAATTAATCCCAAATTCACTCAAATTCATTTGGATTTACAAACAACAACCAAGTTTAAAATTTTGAAAAACAAACAATGGCACAGTTGGGTTTCTGTAAATAACAAACTATAAAATTATCACCAAAATTTAAAACCCCAAAAACCCCTCAAATTTTCTCTCCTTTTCTTTTCTGCAAAAAAAAAAAGAGAAAAAAAAACAGAGAGAGGGGAGAGGGCAGGCCAGCCAGGTGGGCTGATCCCACCACACCTACCCCCCGGCCCAGCCCCTTACCTGTCGCTTTCCCCTACCTCTGTACGGAGACACAGAGAGGAGGGGGCTCCCCCACCGGCAGCGCCACCTGCGCCACCTCCTCCCCTATATCTAGCCACCACTAGGCCGTGCCCTAGTTCTCTCCTTCTTCCTCCTCCCTCGCGCGGCCGTTTTCTCCTTTCTTCTCTCTCTCTCTCTCCCGCTGTTCCCTCTCTGCACCACCTCCACCGAGCACCACCGCAACCAAATCCCGGCGATCGCCGTCGCCATGATGTACCTCCGCGCAGGATAAGCACGAGAATCGAATCCCCGTGTCGTCCTCTTCCTCCTCGACACCGCCGCTGTGACAGGGAGCCCCCGGATCGTCGCCGCCGTCCCTGTCTCTGTCGCCGTCGTCGACTGCCACCTCACCGAGCACGGCCACCTCCTTCTACCCCCTCCCGGTGAGCACCACGTCACTTCCTTCCCTCCTATCTCCTCCTGGCAGCCAAGCGCACGTACACCTCCCGCACACGTCCACGCACAGCAGCAGCAGACCGCAGCGCCGCTCGTCGCCGGCGTCCTCCCCGCGCGGTCAGGTTTCAGATAACTGAAACTTTCAGTTTCCGTAACATCCCGCATCTGAACCTCAAAACCCCAAGCCCCTCTTCTGTTACAAAAACGATTCAGTAGCGCAGTGGCATAGCGCGCTGCACACACGCCCGCGGCGCGGGTTCGAATCCCCCCGCGCGCAGGAATAAAAACCCATTTTTGCTCCTTTGCCACGCAGGCACGAAGGCCCCACCTGCCATTGGCAGTGGTGGCCACGTAGGCGCGCCACGCAGCGGCAGCTGGGCGCTGGCCCACATGCCAGTGACCCAGGGGTTGATCTGCTGCATGGAAAAGGTTCCCAGGGGCCTTTCTGTAATTCCTTTTTTGCACCTAAGCCCCTGGAAAATTTCTGTAACTATTTAATTCACAAAATAGCCCCTAAAATTTCAAATTCAATTAACTTTTGTATTTCAAATCCAAATATAATAAATAAAATATGTTTTCCAAACCAAATTTAATTCTCTACATGTTTAAATCATTTGTTTACTGTTTTGAACATTTCAAATGTTTTCAAAATTCAAATTCAAACAACTCATTTCAAATTTGGTCAAATTCATAACTAATTCAAATTTAATTCAAATGGCACATATAAAATATGTTTTCCATGCAAAATTGAACCATCTTTCCAAATATAAACTTTGTTTCCTGTTTTGAATAATTAAAATTGGGTAAATAATTTAAACCTTGTTTAAATCATTTAAAATTGCTAAATTCATAACTTGGTCAAATTAAATTCTTTTTGAACATATAAAATATGTTTTTCAAACCAGAAAAGTATAAACTTTCCAAAAATGAATTTTATTTAATGTTTTGAACAAATAAAAATTCAAATAATTCCATACTTGAATTAAACTCATTTAAATCTTGTCCAAACTTGTTTAATTCATAATTAATTCATTTTAATTCCTTTTTCAACAAATGAAACATGTATTCCATCTAAAATTTTGTGTTCTTTCCAAATATGAACTTTGTTATCTATTTTGAACACTTGAAATTGATGAAAACAACAAATGCTTGTGTAACTCATTTAAGGAGCCAATTTTCATAACTTAATAAATAAAATTCCAAACTTGGTAAACAACATATCAAATTGAAGCTATTGTTGTTTTCTCATTGTTTTCCTCATCCATGCATCATTCTAATCAACTTACACATGATGGTTAGTTGTAGATCATTTAATTCAACCTTAATTCATGGGCTCTTCCATATGCAATCCAAATTGCCTATGGGCCCATTTAATTATGTTACCATGTCAACTAGCTTATCTTTGATGCATCAGTTAAATTGTCATGCATCATCCCATGTTTGTGCATTATGCCATGTTATTGATTGTTTGTCTCTCTGCGTTGTTTGTTTGCTTCTTCTCGAATAGACGACGACGTTGAGACAGACGAGGTTTACGACACTACTTCTGAGGAGTTAGCCCAGTACCAGGCTACTGAGTTTGCAGGCAAGTATTCACTCACCTGAACCATTGTGTCCTTTCCACACTGGATATCGATACTTTCCGTTGTCTATTCTGCTAGCCTTAAGATTCGTTGCTTGTGTTCCGATCCTATCACATGTTATCCTGTAACCCTGATATAGCCTATCCTCCACACCTATAACCCTGTTGCTTGTTGCCTGTGTCTTACTAGCATGCTTAGGGTTGTTTATGCTCGAGTCTGTTGTCCGTTATTTCTGTTACCATATTTATTATGTTCTGGGGGCTCGATGTTTAAACAACAACCTGTTAATGTTTGAGGTAATGCTAATTTGATGATAAGGCACCGGCAGGAGGCCGGGTATGGTTTTGAGGCCTGCTAGTGTCGAACTCAGGAAAAGTTCTTGTCCTCTGGATCCATGTTGAGCGCGCTAACCGCATGTGGGAAGCGTGTATGGGCGCCCCCCGCAACTCTGATTCGATTCGCATCTCGTCCAAATCGCCACACTTAGTTCGGGCTTTCCATTTGATGCACGCATATGCAGGTACGAACCCTTGGCGCCAGGGTGGAACTTTTGTAGTCGGCATTTAGGGCGGCGTGGTCTTCCAGTGCTATGAGGGTCCCCCTTTTCTTCGTGGGGGCTCGATTAGCCGCGCACGCACAGCACGTGGTTCTTTGGGCTTGATGCGAAGAAGAGTTGGGTTGTGTTGAGTGTCTCGCTTGGTGGGTTTGATCCCCGTCTGGCGGGATATTCTTACGTGTACGGCCAAATTGGTGCATCCCTGCAGGGTTAAATCTTCTCGAGAAGCCGTGTTGTCCGCGGTTATGGATGACTTGGTGATAGGGCTGGCTAACAAGGATTAGACAACTTACACCTAATTAATATCAATTTGACTAGTAATAGGCTTATTGACACAATAACCGGAACCTTCACTAATCCAACTGGGTGAGTTATCCTCGGATTGCTTCTTTGAATAAGGGGCGAGATCCAGGATGGGTTTGTTTGAGGTTAGTGGTAGTTGGTTCCGATACGCTATCTTATCCCTTTCTCTTAGCCGGATGTTGTAGCGTGTCTCTGTAGTTGGTTAGGCAGCCCGCTGCCGCATCTTTTGTATCACCTATCTTCTGTTGAACCCAAAGCATCTGTACTTGGTGTTGCCGGGTACACTTTGGTATCTTGTGCGTCTTGCTTGCCAGTACTTGTCTGTACTGACCCCTTTGGGGCTGTGGTTTCCGCAGACTACGTTTCCGAGGATCCCCATGGTGGCTACTACGTGGAGTATGACGAGGCTGTTGACGAGTAGATAGCGGACCCGGGCAGGATCCGAGACATCGTGGATGGGCTCCGTCTTTTCGTTTCCGGCCTCTTAGGCCTATTTGGATCTTGTCTGTACTCAGACATTTTGGATGCTTCCGCTGTGATGTAATGATGACTTGTTGGGACATGTGTCCTCTGGATGATTGTATTTGCTATCTCTGCTCTAGTGAGAGCTATTTGCAACTTATTTCTATTTCTTGTGTCTTAGAGATTTGTTGTGATATCACTTGTTCAAATGCCGTTGACGTACCATGTGTGTATGTTATGAAGTACGTCAATGGAAGTAGTCGGATTTCTATGGGATGGTTTACGCAGACGATGAATAGTAGAGGTTGGTTGTCACACGTTTACGTGTTGGCCTACTCATATTGAGATGCGGGTGCCGGTACGCCCCGTAAGCCAATTGTCTACTGTTTAGCGGGCTGTGAGTATCCTCTAGAAGTCCGGGTGCGACATCTTAGCCAGACTTTGAGCAGAAACCCGGGGAACCTGAAGAAGATGGTGTTGCTGACGGCTGTGCGAACTAGTAACGTCTCCGAGTCAGTAGCCTGTAGGTAGTCAAGGAATGACTTGGGTTTTACCACGAGTGTGTTTTGTAAACTTCCGCTATTTTTATTGTGTGTTCCTACCCTGCGTGGAGGTTTTTTTCAACTGAGTCATGTGACCAGTTGTGTAAGCCGTGTATTCGTGTAGTGGATGTTGTAATATGCAATGCCAACTCGAGTATGTTGTTCACGACTAACTAATCATGCGATCGTGAATGTATGCATAGTGGAGGTCTCAGAATGCTAGTCTGGGGTCCCCACAGTGAGGCGGTTTTACCGAGTGATATTTTTCATGATTCATCAAGAGTAGGTGCTTATGAGGAAACCCAGAATGAGATAGCTCGTCAAGACTCGCTTAATGCTTTGGAAGAAGCACACGAACTTGCAGCATCCAAATCAGCCATATACCAGCAAGACTTGCGTCGCTATCATAGCCGCATGGTTAAAACTCGAAGGTTTCAGGAAGGGGAGTTAGTGTTACGCCTGATTCAGAAAAAGGATAAGATGCACAAGCTAAGTACGCCATGGGAAGGACCGTTTGTGGTAAGCAATAAACTTCACAATGGGTCATATTACCTCATTGATATGCGTGATGCTGATAAATCGCGAACATCTGAGGAAGAAACCGGAATACCTTGGAACTTAGCCCAGTTGAGACCATATTATACATAGGATCATTGTAATCACTATGTATTATTGCAATAAAGGACAAACCTGGAAAATTGAAGTTATTGAGAACTATTCCAGAAATTTATCATTGTTATAGGAATTTAAATTTTTCATATATGATTACTTGGGGGCTGATGCTAGAGCACAGTCTATATCTCAAGGATCTGGCATAAGCCAAACTATATTGGTTATACTTTCCTACCAGTCAGTGCTTACACGCAATTCTATGTCCTATATGTTTAACCTGGGCGAGTCAATCATGTTATAACCCGTCAAAACCGTTTTATTATGACCCTGAACTCGCCAGAGTTGGAAACACTAGAATATGTCATTCGATAAACCGACTGAGCTAGATAGCAAAGGAAAACCAAGTCAAGTAAATTTTCGATTACAAAACAAAGATGTTGCAAAATTATGAATAAGAGGCAACTCGGAAATTTTTGCATAACTTAGTGAGAAAATCGAGTTATTACACACCAAATGTAGCATCAGTGCACATGCGCACTTTCAAAAAACAGAGCTAGAAATAAAGCAATTTATCTAGCCTGTTACAAACCCATCAGGGTTGAATTATTATCGAATTAACCAAATGTTTATTCTGCAACGGAATTTTCCTTCTGTTGGGCATCGTCTAACCCAGCTCCAGAATACGGGTCTTGTGCTCCCGGGTGTTCCTCATCATCAACTTGGACGTTTTCTGCTTCTTCAAGATCAGCCATGGAAACGTACTTCCACTCCAGCTGAGACAAAGCATCATTGGTGTCATCCGGCTCATATAAGGGACAGGGTGGAGCATAAACCAAAGGGGTGATAGACTGAGGCGCTCCAGATGAAGAGGCTACCGAAAGCCGGCTCTTCTGTGGAGCCTGGCGAACGACAGCTATAACCTGAGGAAAGAAAGCCGGTTTGCGCTCACCTGAGGAAGTATAACTTGGACAGAGTTCCTTCAGCTTTACTTTTTTAGCGACCGAGCAAGCTTGGAACCGGAAATCCTTCTCAATCTTGGCAAAATCCTTCCTCTCGTATTTGGTCCTATCTGCCCGATACTCTGGAAAACTTCTAACTAGGAGATCCAAATTCAGTTCCAGGTGATATGCTTTGGCCAGGGACATGACCTTGATGGATCCATGATGGCAGGCTGAAATTTTGTGTTCTTCTATCCATTGTGGAACATGAGTTAGTTCCACAATCATATCATGGAGTTTTTTAGGGGCATTGTCCCAGTTCCTGACGGCCTTGATACATTCCCCTCCTCCAACATATAGCTTCCGGATCAAGGTGGATAGAGCCTTCAATTTCATGTCAGGAAGCTGGAGGTTATTACCATGCATTCTACTTATCAATCACAAGAGTACGTTGTTCAGAAACCGGATTATTATAAGCAGGCAAAGGAGATCATAAACCGGAAAGAAGGGCATAAATATGCTGCATATGGAGAAAACTTACCAAATACACTTCAAGTAATGTCGCCTAGCAGATCCTTAACCTTGGCAAAATTGCTTCGGGTTTCCTCTAACTCCTTTTCAGCATTTTCTGCCCTCTCAATAAGAGTCTTTTCCCGGTTCTCAAAATCTTGCTGAAGAACCGACAAGGTCTTGGTTGCTTCTATAACTTTTTTCTCCAAGTCTTGCTGCAGAGTTCTTTCCTCTTCAGTTTTGTGGGCCTCTTGTGCTAGGAGGCTCTTCAAATTTGAAATCTCCTTTTGTGAGGAAGATTCAAGACTCTGCAAAATTGTTGGTTACACAAAAATATGGGTTATAAACAGTTCAAAATATAAGCTGGGGAATTTCTGGGTTCTAAAACATAACCCGAGAGATTGGAAGCTTGCAATGATTTCTAGCCTACTCAAGAATATGTTTAAGTCCCGAGTAGCTGCAGGCTTGCAACCCGGCACTTGGGGGCTACACTATTTCAGATTCAGAAAGTTTTTAGTCAGATATGATTAAGTCCCGAGTAGCTGCAGGCTTGCAACCCGGCCTTTGGGGGCTACAGTATTTCAGTTTGAATTAAAACTACTAAGTGTAAAAGCAAGGCAAGTCCTGGTTCACTTTTTTTTTAAACCGGCCCTTGGGGGCTACATCATTTCAGATCAAATTCAATGATAAATCTTCAAGTTTATTCTACGTATATAAACAGGAAGATTGAGGGCTACATGTTATGGTTATGAAGGTTACCTCGTATCTCTTCTTCAGAAAATCAATGATTCCATCTGCACGACACCAGTTCTCACCAAGTTCTTGAACCAGAGTATCGAAATCCTGGCCTTCAATTGTCAGCTTGGAAGGAACTGCTTTCTCTTCTGGAACTGGTTTCGAGTCTTCCATAACTTTGGACAGCACAGTTGAAGTCCCAACGGTTTTCACTGGCTTCGAACCGGTAATCTGCACTTCCGGGTCTGAAATTTTCATGTCATCAATGAGAGGACCATTATCCGGAGTGTTATCAACCGGACTCACCTCTTGGCCATTAACCTGGGCAGGATCATTGATAAGACCCCGGGAGTGAGCAGCCGGTTCTTGTTGAGTCTCTTCAGGAACTTTTTCTTCTAAGTTTGCAGTGGGAGCAACGGTTGAAAGAGGACTAACCTTTAGTACAGCTTGGGCCCTGCAACGAAAGAAATATTATAAATCGGACATGCAAGAATTGGTTATGATTATGCATAAAAAAATGAAAGGCTAGCTTTCCCGAAGTTAATAGAAAATTCACTATCCCCGCTGTAGTGGGAGGAGCCAGAGTTGGGGGAATCTGTATGAAAAGTATGACTCAACTCAGGCCTGATTTTCCCTGCCAAGGGATGTGAAGAGGTAGGTGAAATTCGAGCCTTGGAAACCCGGTGGGAAGGAGTTTTATCAGGCAAACCTGCTTATAAATCACTTTACCCGGAGCTCCGGATCCTCCATCTTTTGCTGGTATCTTTGTCATCCTGCGTTTCTCCATATGTGAGGATGGATTCAAGGGGTTTGTGGATATTCTAGAAATAGGCACCTTTGCAACGGCTTGCCGGGCCCTCTTGTTGGTCACAGGAGAATCCTTTTCAACCACCACATTGGAACCAGTAATGGGAGTGGTGGGAATGAGATCCGGAGCGTCCTGATCCGACGCCTCTTGAGTTGCACCTCCTTGACCTAAACCGGCACCCTCCTGCTCTACCGGTTCATCCTGCGAGTAACCAGCATCAGTGAATTGATTATGCAACTGACCAAGGGAGTCAAATTCATAAACCTCATCCCGTTCGTCACTTTGGTATTCCGACTCATCATCTTCGGGAGAAGAAGCAGGCTCTTAGGTAGTAACTCAGAAAGCATCTGAAGGCTGTAAACCGAAAAAAGCAGGGTAATCATTTGCATAGTCTCTGAATTCCCATAAGAATGAAAGTTACTTATAAAAAAAGATAAAACTTACAAGAGGAGCCGGGTTAGAAGAGAAAAAGGCAGCAAGGCCAACATAAAAAAAACCTGCCCCTCTTTATCCCAACCAAGTCTTTGAGTACAGTGCCGAGACATCGTAGTAGAATTCATAGACGGGGGTGCCATGAGACTACTGATAGAAATGCGGGGGGGGGGGGGGGGGGAGGGGGGGACATGATTGTTTGACGATCAGGGACAACAAGGTTTTACCCAGGTTCGGTACGTCGCAACTAGGCGGCGTTCCTACTCCTGCAATCTCACTAAATCAGGGCTAAAGCGTGAAGTATACAAAGTATAATGTGAGTTAGGTTTAGCTACTCGACAAGGATCAACCTCTCGGCGACTTAGCCTCTAGCTTATTGTCTATCTATTTCTTATCTCCTGTCCGGCTTTATATAATATCCGGGTTAGGGCTTACAGAAAAGGAAACCTAGAAGACTACGGTAAGTTCTAACTTGGAAGGCAAGAATCTGCCTTCTACTCCAAGCCGTACCACGTGGGCCGTGGTCCGGGTTCTTCTAGAATTCGGCTTCTGCGCGTCAGCTTACTAGGCCGCCTAATGGACCGTAATCCATTACCATTCAGGCCACCCTGGTAATCCGGCACTTTAGGACACCATCTGACATACCCCTAATTGGTATATATCCGACAGTAGCCCCCAAGAAGGATTGAGACTTCAATTCGACGTCTTTCGTCAAATTCGCATTCTTTCCAAGAAATGTCGGCTCTTCGTCTCGATTCTTCTTTTCCTTCAAATTATGCTTTAACAAGAAACTCGGATTTCGGGAAATCTGGCTTTTCTTCCACGAATATTCGTGGAAAAGGAACTTCCTACGCCAGCGATAAAATCATGCTGACGTCAGGGACGTTTGGGTTTCGAGTGTGAAACCCTAAAATGTATCTCTGACAGATTCTCGCAAAAAACGAGGAGATAGCAATAATCACCTGTCGATTCATTTCCCGGATTTCCCGGCGAGTGACACGCGTTGAGAATCCAATTGTCTAAAGAGCTGTTAGCGCGCATCGCAAAGGATTTCCGGCTATAAATAGCCCTCTTCGTGCCCTCCGGCGATTTTTCCGCTCTCCTCTCACCTTCTACCTCAAGCGCCATAGCCCCCGAGCCACAGTCCCAGCGAGAGCTGAACAGAGCCCGTACTGATCCAAGCACCGTTCCCGGACTTCTCGTCGGGAGCTCGAGGTCCTCACCGCGCCGCCAAATCATGGACTCTCCACGCGCTTTCCAGGAGCACTCCCGTCGCCACGGACATCGACGACATCATCAACACGGTGGACCCGCAGCTCGAATCGCCGAGCCGCGCCACCATCGACGCGTCGGAGAGCGTTTCCGGTGGCCAGGCCCGCGAGGATCTACATCTCGTGGCCGATAACCTGGCCGCATCTTCCTATGCGCCGCCTCCGCCTCTCGCCCCCAAAACGGCGGAAGAAAAAGTCATCCTCGTCGGAGAGGAGCTCGCCGCCGGAGCCGAGGACGAGGGCGAGACTTCCGAAAATTGGAGCCGGTGCAACATTCCCCCCTCCCTTCTTCCGACAATGGAGAAGGAGGGGTTGATTGTGAAAGGAAAGTGGCGGTACGAGGAGGAAGAGTCCGAGCCTTTACCTAGGGCCGGAGAGTGGGTTCTCCTCACTTCTTATATCTCACGAGGTATGGGATTTCCGCCGTCCGCCTTCTTCCTCCAGGTACTCAATCACTACAACATCCAACCTCACAACTTGCCACCTAACTCCATTCTATACTTAGCCGGGTTCCAGGCCCTCTTCAAAGGGTATCTAGGTTTAGCCCCTAGGTTAGACTTCTGGATGTACTGTCGTGGGATAATCACGGCAGACGTTACCGGGGGTAACTGATCTTGGGGCAAGACGACACAGGCATTTGGGAGAGGGTTTAGCTCAGAGGAAAACATGATGGAACTCGATCTGGTAGCCGGCAATCAAGTCGCCGAGTCTCCGATCTCAATATACTAACTCAACTCTCGTGTTACACTGGATACTTGATACCAAACGATATTGCTAGGGTGCTTAGATCCCTAAACTAGACCGAGGGGCCGGTTTATAAAGCACCCAGACCCCCTGGCTTGCCCTCCAAGGCGCACTCTGAATCCTACCCGGACACCGCACACAAACCCTAACTTTTCTTTACCGTAACCCACAATTCGGGTTACGAGGCCTACAAACTTGGGCCTTCCAGAAATTTCTTTATACTTAGCCGGATCTTGCACAACGTCCTTTGGGCCGGGTTACACCTTGGAGTTGGCCTACCGGGCTATTATCCCTCCATCAGTAGTCCCCAGAATAGCTTGGGCTTCAGGGATCCTTCCTTGAAGCGTCTGCTATTCCCTGCAAAAACATCAGATGCACGAATGCATGAAGGCCGGGTTAAAGCGCTCTGATAAATAGCTAGGCCCGACTCCATGGTGGCCATATAGTAACCCGGCTTCTCTCCAAACACTTAGCTTTTCGGGTCTAAGCCCTGATAAAAAGTTCTAGATCCTGTACTTTACTCGATAATTGATCTTGATATTATGAAGAATATCTCCTTCCAATTTCTGTCCGGATACCTCGCCCAACACTTAAAGCGTATCTCGCAAAACATAAACAGATAGCCGTTACTCCGTAACTTCCGGCTCCCACCCGTTGAACTGGGCTTATCCACTCACGCCATTATAAATTGGCTCTTAGGGGTAACCCTAACCCCAACAGCCCATTTCCCCCCCATTCTTCTTCCTTTCTTCCTCAGTGCTCTAGCTCACAGAGTGCCACCACGGAAGCCTCGCGTGCATCGCCGGAGCCCATCTGCCGTCGGCTACGCTCCGCCACGGTGCGCTCCGCTCCACCGCCCAGATCCGCCGCCGGACCCCCGACCTGCCCGCTGGGAATCACAAAGGGGCACCAGGCTTGTGCCATTTGCCTCCGTCGAGCTTCACTGCAATCCCCTCCAGTAAGCCTCTCTCATCCATTAACTAGCCTCCGCAATTTCTTGGTTTTCTCCAGATTAGATCTAAGTCAACTCGCCGGTCCTTTTCCTGGTCACGCTGAATTAAGTTGCTCGTATTCATTCTAGCTCATCCAATGAATTGGATATAGACTTTATTTCACTTTCCTACCACCCATAGTCGTTTAATTTTACCACGAATCTAGAAACGGAGTCTCCAATCTGGGCTCGGGCCGCCCAAATTTTCCGCCCTTGTTTCCGTCACCCGGAAAATCTTCCCTTTTCCGGTTCTTTTTATTCGCAATAGGTACCTGTGCAACCATTCATCGCCCTCAAAGGCTCTTTCAGTGCATAGGCCTCCATAACTTTTATTATGATGCTTGATACCCGGATAGTTTGACCCTTACTCTGCAGATTGATACCCGGATAGTATGCAACTTCCATGTTGTCTCGATATCACTTGCTAATACTCAAACAACTCATGGCTTCCGAGTCTTATTCCTTGTATTCTTCTACCTCGTGCTTTGCAGGTCAATCACATGGCTCCCAAGAAGCAGGGGAAAACACCGGCCAAGGCCAAGACCACCAACTCCATATCCGCCAATTGGGCGCGATCCACGGTTACGAAGGCCAAGTTAGAAGAACTGGCCGAGTTAGGGGTTTTACCCCCTCAAAAGGAAATCCACTGGAGGGTGCCGGGCAACGAGACCCGGCCTACACCGGCGAAGGATGAGGTAATATGCTTTGTGGAACACGTGACCCGGGGCTTCCGTCCTCCGGGTCACCCTTTCTTCCGTGACATTCTGAGCCATTATGGCCTTCGTATTTTTGACATAGGGCCTAACTCCATGTTAAATATCTCCCACTTCATCGTTCTCTCCGAGTCATACTTGTGCACTCCGCCAAGTTTGGCTCTTTTCGTCGAGCTTTTCCAGTGCAAACCGTGCCGCGAAAGCGGTGACGGGGCACTTCTTGCTTGCGGCGGGGTTTCTATCCAGCGCCGCAAGAATTCTCTGATGCCACCCCTCACTCTCAACTCCCACGTCAAACACTGGCAACTCTCATACTTCTATTGCCGAGACACCTCCCCACCCGGCCAAAAGAAACTGCCGGGTTACTCGGAGGGCCTTCTCGATATCTCCGAGACTTTCAACGCCTTTGCCCCTGACTCGGACAGGGAGGCCATCCGGCCTTTTCTAGCCAAAATCTCTGTTCTGTCGGCCCAAGGTCTCATTGGGCTTAACCTGGTGAAAACTTGGGTCGATTTCCGGATCCAACCCAACTCCATCCGCACCAAGTTAATGTGCGAGTACTTAGGGCACACTACGGACTCGCTCCGGTACTCCACCCATAGCTTTGCAGCCGGAGATACCAACAAGACTATCAAGAGCTTCTTGACAAAGAAGCTGGAGGTAGTCCGGAACATAGCCGGGTTAGAACCCTTCACGCGTGAGAACCCAGCCCCCAAGGTAAAGACTCGGTTTTCGTACTTTTGCTTTCACACCTTCCACTCGATATGACTAATAACCCTTATTCTTATACCTTCTTCTCAGGCTGATGATCCCTTTTGGAAGATCGAAACTCCTCCCAACTCTGAAAATCCAGAGGAGCAAGAGGATGGCACTAACTCGGATGAAGGTACGTTTCGAACTTCACTCAGTTCCATTGAGTTCGTCGTGTCCTGTTCTTCATTTTCCAACTGTGACCTTGATAACTCCCAGAGCAAGAGGACAAGGACGAAGAAGAAGAAACTGACGGCAAGGTAGAATCCGCCAGTGATGAGGAGGAAGTGGAGCCGACAATCAAAGTCGGATCTAAGAGAAAACCCCGAGGGGCCGTCTTCAAGGTTTCATATCGCCTCCTTGTATTCAATTCGTATTCCTTTGATGATATATATGAGCTAACTTGACGTTATTCCACTGGCCATATTTGAAGGAGTCGCCCATGACCAAGCGCAGAGCAACTCGAAATTACCCGGGTGATGATGCTCTTAACCCGGGTATTTCATTGTCTCCGACTCGGCGCGCTGGTATTTACCTTATCCTTTCTTGGACGAAACAATCTTCCTGAACCATTCGCTTTATGAAATCTCGCTTGATACTTTTCAGTCTCGCCCGGGTCCAGCAGCGAATTCCCTTCGGACTTTGCAGTGAATCCCGGGTAAAGTTCCTTTCCTGACGTTCTATCACATTTTCATCACCCTTTCCTGGTTGTATACTAACTGCTCACTCATACTATCTATAGGGCCACGGTCATTATTAGCGACCAAGAGGATATGGAGACCGATGACCCGGGTAAGGGGACCCCGACTGATAATACAGCAGCCGCAGCTGGCGACGAAGGGCAAGTGTCACCAATGAACCCGGCCAATCAAGGAGCCGGGTATCCGATAGCCTCGCATGCAAGCGAGAAGGAAAAAGCTGCAACTCTGGGTGCGGGGGGAGGAGCACCAGGTTCCAACATTCGGATGACCCGGATGCCATCTCCCGCTAAGAAGAAAACTCCTTCTCCGAGTTTCCGAGACCCTGGATTTTCTAACACGGGTAATGATACTTTTGACCAACTGATGAGCACTCTCCTCACTATGAAGACCTCAGAGAGCAACATTCTAGAGCGCATGGCCGCAGAGCACCAGGTAATAACACTTGATATCTCGCAGTATACACTTAGTCCCTAAGTTCCGAGCATAACTTTGTTGAAGTTATGCTTGGTACTTTATGCAATAGTCGGCTTGCAATGATACCCGACTGATACTTGTGCTCCTTGTTCTTTACAGGCACAAATGACCCGGTCTGATGAAGTTTTGCTCAAGACCGAACAACTTCTTCTTGCCGAGGTAAAGCGTAGAGAAGCCCTTGAGGCTGACGTGGAAACCTTGAAGAAGGATGTTTCCAAATACAAGAAGAAGTACAATACTGCTCAAACCGCACTGAAGAAATTATCGGACCAGGTTACCGATACCTATCGCATCTTGCTTAGTAAGTTTTTGCTGCCGACTGACTTCATGCCTTTACTTTATTACATGATACCCGGGATTACTGATACGTTCTTCCTTTGTTTCAACTGTAGGTGCCAACCTTGCGGCCCCAGAGGAGGATGCCATTACAAAGGCTAAAACTTTAAAGACTGTGCTCCGGACTTTCTTTGCCGGCACGAAGTTTATACTGGACGCCGTGAAGTGGCCTACTGAGGTATATGCGGGTGAAGAAAATCTTATCCAAGCCTGCTCCACCGTGCCTGCCTGGATTGAAATCTGGAAACGCTCGGCATGCCGGATTGGTATGACCCGGGCCTTTACCCTGGCTAAGGCTTATTTTCCGAAGCTTGATCCGGCGAAGGTAATATCCGGGTTTCCAGAATTCAAAGCGGATGGCTCCAAGTTTTCACCCAAGGACTTCAAGGCCATACAGTCCGCAGTGCGTCACTCGGCCACCACTTTGGCCGATAGTATGGATCTGAACACAATTATGAGTGCGTACGATGCTGAAGGCAAAATCGTCACGGAGGACGCACCCCCGCCCTTTGATGTTTTGGAGAAATGGGCTGCTGACTCGGCCAGGAAGAGGGAAGAAACTGCGAAGAGAGAGGCCGAGTAGGAGCAGAGCCAACCACCTCTACACCAGCTGTTCTTCCGCCTGTCCGTCCTGTCGCGAAGAATCCGGGTGATGATCCGATAGCAAAGAACAAGTCCAGGAACAAGACCCGGAGGCAAGTGCAAAGGCAGTGTGACCCTACTCAGAAGCTGAATAGGCAAATGCCATCAAATACTTCGATCATCTGATGCTTTTATTCAAAACAAGTATTCTTTTGACGGTGCGCCTTGCACCCTTGATACTGGTGTCACAATTTGTAACGCACTTTAATCTGTGATACACTTCGTGCCTTTCTAGGCCTTTTGATGACTTGATACTTGTCTATTTTTGAACTTATTCTTGATATCCAACTTTCTTTTCATTTCTTTTTATTCCCTCTTTATTTCCGAGTATCGTGAGTTTGGACAGGTGGACTTTTTCTTTAAGTCCCCAAGTCCCCACGACTTGGACATTGGGGTCTTTCAAGCTTAGCGACGAAACAACTTGACTCTGTTTCGAAACCCACAGTCCCCAAGGCCCGAATTTCCGAGTCTGTGGTGTGTGGTCTTTTCGAAGAGAACAAACTTGTTGTTGCTAAGCCGAAACCCGGAATTGTTTCATATAGATAATGAAGTTATGCTTGATAAACGTTGAGTTTCCAGCTATTAGCCTTGTACTCTGCATAACTTGTGGTTTAGATGACCCTTTTGACTATCTTGTACTGTAAGCCGGCTTTCGCATGGATACCATGTTGTTACATCTATACGAAAACAGGGTCAGACAAGTCCCATTGGGCTTCATGGCTGATTTTAATCGTAAGCGAGCAAATCATGCCACTTTAGTGCAAGTCACATCGAGCTTAAGTAAGAAAAGTCAAGAAAATTTGGCTCCTTTGTCCGGTTATAAGATTGCAGCCGTACTCGTTTGCGAGTAATCGGCCCTTATAACTCATAGGCATCAAGGCCGGGTCTTTGGGTTTGTGGCTGTGCTATTCAAGCAATCAGCCCCCGAGACCTATATATATTCAACATACTTAATGATACTGATGTATTGATAGCAATGGATACTACTTACTTGTAACCGAACTAAAGATCATAACAAAATAGTACTTGATAACCATCTCTTTATTGATACGAGAAAGTTTGGATCAGCAGGCCGCCTCATTAAAAACCTTCCAGTCCCCTTAGGTACCCTGGGTAGGAAAAGAGCGCGTCCGAAACCTGCTGCCCGTTACATTGTTTAGTTCTTCTTGGGAACCGGTCCCGGGCTGACGTGACCGATACACGTTCTCCATTTGTTGGACTTTTTCATGATAAGTACCGGGTTTACTAGCCAACCCGGGTGAGGTGTTTCCATAACGCGGCTGGCTGTGAGCGGCTGTGCAGTTTCTTCTCCTATACTAGATTGTTTGGAGGAATCATCCTTGACGAAAGCCACCATCTTAGCATCTTGTGCTGCCTTGGACTTTGCTCTTTCGCCTTCAGTGCTCAGCCTTTTTGATGTGGTTCTGTCCTCCGGGTCTGCTTGAGACCGGTAATGCTTGAGTTCCTCTTTTCTACATGCTTGCTCGGCCATTGCTGCGTCTCCTTCATCGCATTCAGCTGCTATATCTCGATTTCCATGTATGGTAATGGTCTGCTTAGGACCCGGGATTTTTAGCTGTAGATACACGTAACACGGCCTAGCCATGAATTTGGCATAAGCCGGCCTTCCGAATAGCGCGTGATAAGGACTGCGCAATTTGACCACCTCAAAAGTGAGCCACTCAACTCGATAGTTATCCTTTGATTCCCCAAAAGCTACCTCCAATGCGATTTTTCCCTCGGGGCACGCTGAATGACCCGGCACTATCCCATGAAAAATTGTTGAACTTTTTTGTAGCTGAGACTCCTTGAGGCCCATGCGTAAGAAGGTTTCCCAATACAGTATATTGATGCTACTTCCACCGTCCATCAAAACCTTTTTCAGCTCATACCCATTGACCTGCGGTGCGACTACTAATGCTAAGACTCCCAGGTGTTCTATTCTTTCCGGGTGATCCCTTCTGCTCCATGTTACGTCCTGTTCTGACCATCTCAGGTATCTCGGGACAGCCGAAGAAACTGAGTTGACCGCTTGCTTCAGTATCTTTTTGTCCTTATTAGAACCTCCTGTGGTATGCACGTGATATTGACCCAACTGTTTGGGGTTGACCTGGAAACCTCCTGCTCCCGCTTGGTTATTACCTTGATTTCCAGCTGCCGGGTTACCGGCTGGGGGTGGGCTGTTGCCCGGGTTTCCACCTGGACCCGGTCCTCCTCCCCGACCTGCACCTCGCATGGCTCTATTCACTTCCTCATTCTTCCATCTCTGTAGGTCGGCGCACTGCTCCAAGGAGTGGTTAGCTGGCCTACCGTTCCTGCTGTGCTTCGGGCATGCCATTCTGAATATGTCCCAATTATTACTCGGCCTTGGTGGCCCTTGATAGTTTCCTCCATTGTGATTTCCAGTATTGAAATTTCCTTCTGCCCTGGGTCTAGAAGATCCGGCTTCAGTATTGGCGACAAACTCGGAGCCTCCTTCAAACGGGCGCTTGTTCTGGCTGTTGTTACCTGGCGCTGATTCGTTGCCGGTTCTTCCGTTATTACTTGTGTTTACTTTTGCTTTTTTATCGTCAGTTTCCTCTTCCGTAGTGTCCGTTGCGGCATGTTTGTTGCATGCATCCATCAATTCTCCCATTGTAACCTCCGAAGCATTCCGACTAGATTTCATACGAGTTAACTTTTGTACTAAAGGTGTGTACTTGCAGGTCTTTGCCATAGCTTGCAGCGCATCCTTGGGCTGAATATCCGTAGATGAATGAAGAATTTCCATAACCCGGCGCACCCAGCTGCGCGCCGATTCTCCCTTCTTCTGAACACATCTCTCTAGGTCATCAATAGTGAATAACTTTCTACACGTCCCGTGAAAGTGCTTGATAAACGCAGTTTTCAATTCTTCCCATGACTTAATAGATCCTTCCGGTAGATTGGCGAACCATAACTTTGCTGCTCCCTCTGACATCATTAGATACATGAATTTGGCTTGAAGATTCTCGGACGCATTGCGAATCGACATGGCCATCTCATAACTGCTCAACCATGTTTCCGGATCCATGGTTGGCTCGTAATTTACTACTTTACCTGGTTCTTTGAACTTTTCCGGGTAAGGCTCAGCCCTGATGCTATCCGAAAGACACTTAGGTCCTGCAAGAATGGTCAGAGCTGGTCTTACTCGGGAAACGTGTGATCCTGCAGGGGGTACAGCTGGACGCGGTACTGCTGGTATCTCATGTACCGCAGACCCGGCCGCGGCTCTCCTGGCTCTGGAACTGTCCACGATGGCCTGTGCTGCTGATGCTGCTGGTACTGCCTGAATGTGTGGAGGAGGCGGCATTTGCTGCTGCTCTTCCCTCCGCCGTGCCGAACTTGTTTGGATGTTTCCAGCATTACCTTGCTGTTGGCTGACATATGGTGTCCCATGCATTCCACTTCTGTGATCCGGGTAATTAACCTGTTGCGCCACCGCGGTGCGCAGCATATCTATCGCCCGCGGGGTCTCCTCTGCGTGGGGTGACTCTCTCACGGGGATTTGATTTAGTGCAAGCGTTGCCGCGTACACGTTGTCCATGGGATTGTTGTAATGACCCGCTGGTGTGCGAAAACGCAATGGTGGTGGTGGTGGTGGTGGTGGCGGTGGTACAGTATTGCCGGTAGTAACTCCAGTCTGTGGTGCGGGTAACCCGGCCTACGTGTCTACCGGTTGTACTCCTCCGGTTGTCGGCTGAGGGGCGGTTCCTTGATTTGCCGCTGGAATTGGCTGATCCTGAGGCGTGATAAATAGTGCGGCCGGGTTTATGACTCCTCCCAATGCTGGCAATCTAGTTTGGTGCCTTTGATGTATTCTAGTCGTTTCCTCTCGGAGCCGGGTTTCCAGTGCATCCAGCTCGCGTTGTCGTGTGGCCATCCCTTGTCTTTCTGCTTCTACTTGCCTCCTCTGCTGCTCCAATGCACGACGAGCTACGTCCAAATCCCTAACAAGTTCCGCCGCGTTCTCTGGAGTGACAACTGTGGCAAGAACTGTCGGATCTAGGATCAGATTGTTGTCGAACAAGGCCGGATGTTGTGGATTGGAAGGACCCGCTCCTGGTGTCCGGTTTGCTAGGAATCCGAACGTGTTCGCGTGTAACTCGTTTTCTGGCGCTTGACTGGTAACCGACGCCGACTCTCTGTCAACCTGGGCCAGAACCGTGTTTCCGTTAGCCGGCCCTTGCTGCCGGGTTAATGCTTGTGCTGACCCGGCCGCGGCCGCGGCTTCGGTCTCTTGGTTGAGATTGGTCGCGGGAGCCGTGTAAACCGCAACTCGGCGTATGATGCTTGGTGCGAATTCATGCTGTTCCTCTTTGCTGTTATTCTCCTCATACCGGTTCTCCAGCAGATCCAGGATGGACTCGGTATCATCCTCTCTTTCGACCCGGTCACGCGGGGTCCATGCCGGTTCCTCCGGCTGTTCCCACTTCGCGATGGGTTCTTCTGTCGGATATGTCGTTCCAACTGATTCTTCTTCATCTGATTGGATATAAGTGGCCTCCCCTGACACAGAATCAGATCCAAAATTGTCAGGGATCGAACCGGAAGTACATACCATACCGATGAAGACGCTGATCCGGCCGATTGTCACGACGGATCCGGATTCAAGGTGATCCGACTCTGGCCCCCAGCCGGAATCGTCCACCATCTTCTCCCCTTCGTGGTCGATGTAGATCTCGCCGACGACAAGATTCTCCATGTTCTTCCGAGCTTCTCCCGTGATGTAAACACCTTTGGACGCAGGCCCCACGGTGGGCGCCAACTGTCGTGGGATAATCACGGCAGACGTTACCGGGGGTAACTGATCTTGGGGCAAGACGACACAGGCGTTTGGGAGAGGGTTTAGCTCAGAGGAAAACATGATGGAACTCGATCTGGTAGCCGGCAATCAAGTCGCTGAGTCTCCGATCTCAATATACTAACTCGACTCTCGTGTTACACTGGATACTTGATACCAAACGATATTGCTAGGGTTCTTAGATCCCTAAACTAGACCGAGGGGCCGGTTTATAAAGCACCTAGAACCCCCTGGCTTGCCCTCCAAGGCGCACTCTGAATCCTACCCGGACACCGCACACAAACCCTAACTTTCCTTTACCGTAACCCACAATCCGGGTTACGAGGCCTACAAACTTGGGCCTTCCAGAAATTTCTTTATCCTTAGCCGGATCTTGCACAGCGTCCTTTGGGCTGGGTTACACCTTGGAGTTGGCCTACCGGGCTATTATCCCTCCATCATGTACTGTTTCGGGGTTAAGCGAAACCCCTTAGAGGGTGCACTCCCGACTTGCGGAACCATTTCTTTCACCCTGCGTAGATTCAGAGAAGATTGGTTCCCCAAGATAAAAACTCCGGGATCCGTCAAATTCTAGACGGGATCCTTCTTCTACCATCCAGACGTCCCGTTTCCTGGAAAAGCAACATGGATTCCACCTTTTGCCAACACCGCTGCCACTCCCCAGGAGAACTGGGGAACAGAAGCAGTGCAGACCCTGCCGCCAGATCTACTTAGGATTAAACGGCGCATCGCTAAACTCGTCACTTCTGATCCACCTCTGACAGAGAAGCGAATTCATCCTTTGTCTAACCACGGTCCCCATCTCTTATGTGATTACACGGGAACCGCGGACTCCATGCGGATGACGAACAAATCCTTGACTGCAAAGGATTTGCGAAAGCGCGTGAATCAGTTGGTCGCAGCATGCGACCAATATGAGGAAAGCCGACCGATGTACACGGCGACAAACCCGGCTCCAAAGGTACATCTTTTACATTTTGGGTTTTGCGTTCTTTCTTTCTCGGATAATTATCTTAACCCGTACTTTGTCTTGTTTGATAGATTTTCGATCTTCCTGAGACAGACCTCGCGACTGATGTCGAGTTGGACGCATTGTGTGCCAACTTTGCAGGTGGACGGAAACGCAAGAAGATTTTCGTTTCCCAGGAAATAATCGATCTTGACGGGGTTCCCGTCGCTACCTCCAGGTTTAACATCCGGGTTTGCTATTTTTGTCGGAACTTTCTTCCTTTGTCTCGGATTTTTAATTCCCCGGTAATTCTCTTTTTAGCCTGGCTCCCACAACCTTGAAGCCCAAAAAACTAAAAAGGCTTAAGTCTGTGGCCAAAAGAAGGCCACATCCTTCTCCTGCAACTGCCCCAGATACTCCAGTTGCTGCTACAGAAGAGCATACTTCTGCTACAAACAAGGAAACCCAGCAGACCAGCCATCCCATTATGCCGGAAACGGACACGAGGAAAAGGGCGGCCCCGGAAATGGGAGGTCCTTCTCGGGAAGCTAAGGAAGATCCCATTCCCACTTTTGATAAGGATTTAAAGGTCATCCATGAAGGCCTTAGAAATGTCGGGACTCTTTTTTTCAGAGTTTATTGCCGTCCGGGGTTGGTACTTATGTCGAACGCAGCCAACTCGATGCCCCATTTGGCTACTCGGCCTGTTGCATCCGCATTGTTGATTATATCCCCTAGTGGTGCTTTGCATACCACTGTTATGGAATGTCCTTGGAAATAATGACGGAGTTTTCGAGATGCGAAAAATACGCCATAGGCCAGTTTTTGATAGCGTGGGTATCTTTGCTTGGACTCGGAAAAAACTTCACTTACATAATACACCGGATGTTGATCTGGTATGCTTTGCTCGTATTTCCGCCTTTCCACAACTATCACTGCGCTAGTAACCCTGTTTGTTGCTGTGAGGTACAATAACATGGGTTCTTCGTCTATTGGTGACGCCAAAATTGGAGCTTTCATCAACGTTTCTTTTAACTGGGTTAATTCTGCATCTGCCTCTTCTGTCCGCACAAATTTGTCGGATTTCTTCAACAATTTGTATAATGGCAGAGCTTTATCTCCTAGCCGGCTTATAATGGCAGAGCTTTATCTTTTAAGCACGTAGGCCTTGAAATGTTTAGGATTGCCTTGATCTTTTCCGGGTTTACTTATATTCCTCTGTGAGAAACGATGAAACCCAGAAGTTTTCCTAAGGGAACCCCGAATACGCACTTCAATGGATTCAACTTGATTTTGTAAATGCACAAATTTTCGAAGGTTACTCGCAAATCTTCAAGGAGTGTGTCCTTTTCCTTGGAAACGACGACAATGTCATCCACGTAAACGTGAACATTTTTTCCAATCTGACTATGCAAACATCGTTGCATGCAACACTGGTAAGTTGCACCTGCGTTCTTCAGGACAAAAGGCATGGTTATGTAGTAGTACGTTCCGTACGGGGTTATGAAGGAGGTTTTGATTTGGTCTTCTTCCTTCATACGTATTTGATGGTACCCGGAATAAGCGTCCAAAAAGCATAAAAGCTCAGACCCAGCAGTGGCATCTATTATTTGATCGATTCGCGGTAACGCGAATCTATCTTTTGGACACAATTTATTCAGGCCGGTGTAATCTATACACATCCTAAGAACAGTACTATCTTTCTTCGGGACTAATACTGGGTTTGCAGAACATTCAGTATGTATAACTTCCCGGATAAAATCAGCTGCCAATAGCCGGATAATCTCCTTGCCAATAGCCTTCCGTCTTCTTCCGTCAAATCGATGGAGACCTTGTTTGACGGGTTTAGATCCTGGAATCACCTTGAGTTGGTGCTCAGCAAGTTCCCTGGGTACGCCTGGCATGTCAGCTGGACACCATGTAAAAATATCCCAGTTCTCACGGAGGAACTTGATGAGCTCGTTTTCCTGTTTGTCGGTCATGCCAGTTCCCACTACGACAAAAAAATTCGGATCTTTGGGATCTAGGATAACCTGTCTTGTATTCTTGGAAGCTTTGAAGCTGTCTGCCGGCTTTCCTTTCATGCCGGCATTTCTGTCGGCGATACTTCTTTTGCCAGCTCCTTCAGTTCTTACTTTGCTATCACCTTTTTTGCGCAAAGGGAGTTTTTCTTTTTCCAGCTCATTTGCCAATTTGAAGTCTCCCTTTATGGTGATTACTCCTCCTTTTGGCCATGGCATCTTCAACTTGTTATAGATATAACATGATCTTGCCATGAACTTGGAGAAAGCTAGACGTCCGAGTATTTCGTGATACACTCTTTCGAACGGCACAACCTCGAAGGATACTTTTTCCTGCCGGAAATGTTCTTTCTCTCCAAAGGTTATGTCTAGGAAAATTTCTCCTAGGGATCGTTCTTGCCTGCCAGGAACGATGCCGTGAAAACGTATGTTGCTATGATTGAGCTGGGTCTCGGAGATTCGCAGATGCTTCAGTGTATCCAGATACATTATGTTGATACTGGATCCTCCATCCATCATCACTCTTTTTAGCATAGTGCTTTGAACAATAGGACTTACAACTAGAGCTTGTGTGCCGGGTTCTGGGATATTTCCGGGATGATCAGACTGATCCCAGGTAATCGGTGTATTTGAATACTTCAAGAATTTCGGGGCTGGTGGGACAACCGCGTTTATTTCTCGAAGTGTTCTCTTTGCCACCTTTGCTGAGGGAGTTGCCAGTAAAGTTAGGTTGCATTCTCCGTCAATTCTCGGAAACTTAGGCTCTCCTTTTCGCTGTTGTTCCTGGATTTTTTCATAAGTGTCTGATTCACTGTCTTCTTTTTCAGCTTCTGGCCTTTGCTTGGAGAATTTCCTCTTGGAACTCTTCCCTTTGCTTCCGGATCCTGCACTGCCTTTCATATTCTTGTTGAGCCGGCATTGTGCGTTAGTATGGGTGGGTTTCCAAATTTCGAATGGTGGACACAGTTTTCCGACTTGATTCTTTCCCACTCTTCTTTTGTGTAGGCGATCGGTTCTGTGCTTCGTCCTTTCCATTTGCTCCCATTTTCTCTTCCAAAGGCTGTGTTAACTTCCTTGGGCTTTTGCTGTGCTTCTGGAGTTGCTTTTTTCTCAGGACGAGGGGTCTTTTTGGCTTGAATCAAAGTGTCAATATTTCCACCTCTCGCTCTGATGTTGTCTTCGGCCGCTGCGTGCTCATTTGCGGTTATAAGCATAGATGCGAGATCTTTGTGCTTTTTTTGAACCAGTCATGAACGGTACGAGTCCGGGTTTTAAGACATTGACGAAAGCATGCATTGCTTGTACGTCAGTTACTCCAGAGCAGCTGATTTTCATTACGGTCCACCTTGAGATAAAGTCCATGTATGGCTCATCTTCAAACTAGGTGCAACGGTTTAACTGGTTGATGTTGTTGGGGCGTTTGTACGTTCCCCGAAAATGTTGAGTAAAAACTCTAGCCATATCATCCCATCTATCGACAGTTCTTGAAGGAAGCCCGTTGATCCAATCTCTGGCTCCATCCAATAACATAAGGGGGAGGAATTTTACTGCCTCTAGGTCTGTCCCATTGTTAATCTGGACGGCTGTGTAATAGTCTGAGAGCCAGGTATCCGGGTTTGTGCTACCGATATTTTTTTTGATATGTTGGACCAACTTTGGCGAAGCCAGAATGTAGAGTTATTCTTCCAATCCTGCCAGTGAAACACTTAGGTCCGAATTATAGATCATCTCTTTCTGCTCTATCGATGTGTGCGGAGTATCTACCGGCTGAATGGATAGAAGGGGATCTGCTCCTTTCTTTTCCATTGTTGCGTGAACGCGCTTTTCCGGGATTGTCTCTATTTCCTCCATTATCATGCCCTTTGGGATAAGGTGGAGTTCTACTCTTTTGTCTTTCCTTACTCCTAGGTGGTGTACAGGATCTCTCACGCCTGTGAGGAATGTCATGTCTTCCGTCTTTTTCAGCAGGGCGTCTTGGAGGCGGCATTGCTTTTCCGTCCTTCCGGTTTTGTTCTTCCCGATCTCGAGGATTAATTCCATCTTTCGGCAGATGTGATCCGGTTCTGGACGTTGCATCCTTATTAACGGGCTTTTTCTTGTCCTTTCTCGGATCTCCTTTCTTCTCTTTCGAATTACTCGAATCTCCAGGTTCTTCAGGTCCAGGTGCTTCAGCGGCGCATGTACCTATTTTGCATAGGGCCGAGTCGTCATGCAACTTCCCTCGCTGTTGCTGTTGCAATGCCTTTCCTAAGAAAGCATACACCCCTTGAAGTTTTTCGCCGTTGGAGTACATGTCATTGTTGAGGATGGAGAACGCAGCCTTCACGTTTTCTGATGCGGTTTTGTATATAGGTTCGCCCCTGGCGTCCTTGCCGTTTACTTGCTTTTGCCAGGTCGGGTTTTGAAACCGTTCCTTTGGCGGCAGTACTTTCGGTCTTGCGATTCCGGGTAACCGTGTAGTTTTAATGCCAGATCTATTCCTTCTCTCGTAATCCTTGATTTCTTCCTGCTGCAACTTAATGTCATCTTGGGTTTTTTGTAGATATCCCCGAGTTCTGAATAGATGTTGTTGTTGCCTTTGGAGAGTTTGTCTCCTGGCTTCCAGCACTTCAGGGGGTTCGTGGAGTCCCACTAGTGTTTGAAGTAGATCTTGTTTGTCTTGTTCTGACATTGGCGGAACAGAGATTTCCTTCGCTTTCTTCTCCGCAGGCTTAACTCCACTTCCTCCTCCTGCTTCCAGGTTTTCGTTGACTGGATCACCCAGTTTTTTCTTTTGGAGCTTGTACTGGAGTTTCTTTGAAGCTTTGTGTTTTTTCTTGGAAGAGGGAGGTTTTTTACTAGGTTCATCCTCTGTCAATTCCTTGACATCTGGGTATGTTGGAGTGGTTTCCCCCTCCTCTCTCTCTTCATTCGGTGGAGGTGTTTTAGGGCTTTCCTGACTTTCGGCATCCGTGTTTTCAGCCGGTTTGCCATTAGTACTTCGTGGAATCCCTCTTGAAGAGATTTGACTTTTCTTTCGAAAGAGTCTCCGTCTTCATCTTTGGAGTCGAACTTGTCTGATCCGGGTTCTGGTTCCAATCTCGCCTCAATGGCGGCTAATTACGGAACCAGCTTCCGAGTTCGTCGTCATATTGACGGATGTCGGATCTTCCACCTCTATTATGGGATTGTTGTTTTCTGCCTCTTCCACGGGATTGTTTTCATCCGTGTTTTCGGCGATCTCGGATTGCACCATACCGATAAAGTGCGATTCGGCATGATATCGGCGATCTGAGCAAAATGCGGCGTCATAGTCATCTTCTACTGGGTATAGGGAGTGTGGGATAAATTTGCTTCCACCACAGAATCCCATTGCTTCTGTAGTTAATCCGATAAAGATGTTTGCAGATCCAATCGATAACACGTAGGCACTTACCAGATGATTCCGTGCTGGCATGTACGATCTGTTATTGAGGAAGCACCCGACGTCGTTGTCGAATTCCAGGCTTCCGACAGTTATGGTACTGCCAATTCCGCCGAGTATTCCCGATCGAAACGTAACGCCTGACGTCGCTCGCCCCACGGTGGGCGCCAACTGTCGAGACATCGTAGTAGAATTCATAGACGGGGGTGCCATGAGACTACTAATAGAGATGAGGGGCGATGTGATTGTATGACGATCGGGGACACCAAGGTTTTACCCAGGTTCGGTACATTGCAACTAGGCGGCGTT
This sequence comes from Alopecurus myosuroides, assembly GCA_028641055.1. Taxonomy (NCBI): domain Eukaryota; kingdom Viridiplantae; phylum Streptophyta; class Magnoliopsida; order Poales; family Poaceae; genus Alopecurus; species Alopecurus myosuroides. The sequence continues at coordinate 247,791,944 of CM054058.1, forward strand.
CCTACTTCTGCAATCTCACTAAATCAGGCCTAAAGCCTGAATTATACAAAGTACAATGTGAGTTAGGTTTAGCTACTCGACAAGCGCCAACCTCTAGGCGAGTTAGCCTCTAGCTTATTGTCTATCTCTTTCTTATCTCCAGTCCGGCTTTATATAATAGCCGGGTTAGGGCTTACAGAAAAGGAAACTTAGAAGACTATGGTAAGTTCTAACTTGGAAGGCAAGAATCCGCCTTCTACTCCAAGCCGTACCACGTGGGCCGTGGTCCGGGTTCATCTAGAATCCGTCTTCTGCGCATCAGCTTACTGGGCCGCCTAATGGACCGTAATCCATTACCATTCAGGCCACCCTGGTAATCCGGCACTTTAGGACACCATCTGATATACCCCTAGTTGGTATATATCCGACATACATCCACCATGTTAGACTTGGAAACTGCAGAGTCGGAATATCGCATAGGATCTTATAAACCGGTGTATTCATGGAATAGCCGGTCCCTAATGCTAAGGGGTTGGTGTCTCACCCGGACTTCTAGGGGATACTCACAGTCCGTTAAACAGTAGATAAATGGCTTACGGGGCATACCGGCACCCGCATCTCAATATGAGCAGGCCAACACGTAAACGTGTGACAACCATTCTCTTACTATTCATCGTCTGAGCAAACCATCCCATAGAAATCCAGATACTTCCATTGACGTACTTCATAACATACACACATGGTACGTCAACGGCATTTGAACAACTGATATCACAACATATCTCTAAGACACAAAAGATTGAAATAAGTTGCAAATAGCTCTCACTAGAGCAGAGATAGCAAATAGAATCATCCAGAGGACACATGTCCCAACAATTCATCATTACATCACAACGGAAGCATTCAACATGTCTGGGTACAGACAAGATCCAAATAGGCCTAAGAGGCCGGAAACGAAAAGACGGAGCCCATCCACGAAGTCTCGGATCCTGCCCGGGACCGCTATCTACTCGTCAGCAGTCTCGTCATACTCCACGTAGTAGCCACCATGGGGATCCTCGGAAACATAGTCTGCGGAAACCACAGCCCCAAAGGGGTCAGTACATAAACGTACTGGCAAGCAAGACTCACAGGATACCAAAGTGTACCCGTCAACACCAAGCACAGATGCTTTGGGTTCAACGGAAGAAAGGGGTGACACAAAAGATGCGGCAGCGGGCTGCACTAACCAACTACAGAAACATGCTACAACTTCCGGCTAACAGAAAGGAGGTAAGATAGCGTATCGTAACCAACTATAACTAACCACCAAAGAAACCCATCCTGGATCTCGCCCCTTATCCAAAGAGGCAACCCGAGGATAACTCACACAGTTGGATTAATGATGGATCAAGTTATTGTGGCAATCAGGCTATTACTAGTCAAGTTATCATTAGTTAGGTGTAAGTTGTTCTGAGTACTTGTTAGCCAGTACTTTCACCAAGTAATCCATAACCGCGGAAAACACGGCTTCTCGAGAAGATTTATCCCTGCAGGGGTGCACCAATTTGGCCGTACACATAAGAATAACCCGCCAGATGGAATGGCCTTTCCACCAAGCGGGGCACTCAACACAACTCAACTCTTCTTCGCATCAAGCCCAAAGAACCCCGTGCAGTTGAGCGCACGGCTAATCAATCCCCACGAAGAAAAGGGGACCCTCATATCACTCTAAGAACGTGTCTCCCTAAATGCCGACTACAAAAGTTCCACCCTGGCGCCAAGGGTTCGCACCTGCATATGCATGCGGCAAATGGAAAACCCGAACTAAATGAGGCGATTTGGACGAGATGCGAATCGAATCAAATTGAGGGGGGCGCCCATACACGCTTCCCACATGCGGTTAGTGCGCTCATCATGGATCAGTAGACAAGACCCTTTTCCTAATTAGGGTCGACACTAGCAGGCCTCAAAACCACGCCGGGCCTCCTGCCGGTGCCTTATCATCAAATTATTATTACCTCAAAATTAACAGGTTGTTGTTTAACATCGAGCCCCAGAACATAATGAAAAAATATAGTAACAGGAAGTAACGGGTAACAGACTCAAGCAAAACAACCCTAAGCATGCTAGTAAGACACGGGCAACAATCAATGGGGTTATAGGTGTGGAGGTGAGGCTATATCAGGGTTAAAGGATAACATGTGATAGGTTCGTAACAGAAGCAACTATTCATACGGCTAGCAGAAATAGACAACGGAAAGTATCGGTATCCAACGTTGAAAGGAACACAATGGTTCATGTGAGTGAATACTTGCCTGCAAACTCAGCAGCCTGGTACTGAGCTAGATCCTCAGAAGGGATGTCGTAAGTATCGTCGGTCTCAACGTCGTCGTCCATTCGAGAAGAAGCAAACAAACAACACAGAGAGACAAACAATCAATAACATGGCATAATGCACAAACATGGGATGATGCATGACCATTTAATTTATGCATCAAAATAAACTAGTTGACATGGTAACATAACATGATTGAATGGACCCACATGCAATTTGAGTTGCATATGGAAAGCCCATGAATTATGGTTGAATTAATTATTCTACAACTAACCAATAGGTAAAAGTGGATTAACATGATGCATGGATGAGGAAAACAGAAAAATAACAACAATAGAATCAATTTGAAATAAGGTTTACCAAGTTTGGAAATTCATTTACGAAGTTATGAAAATTTGCTTCTTAAAGGTGTTACACAAGCATTTGTTGTTTTCACCACTTTTAATTGTTCAAAATAGATAACAAAGTTCATATTTGAAAAGAACACTCAATTTTAGGTGGAATACATGTTTCACTTATTGAAAAAGGACTTAGAATGATTTAATTATGAATTAAACAAGTTTAAACAAGATTTAAATGAATTTAATTCAAACATGAACTTATTTGAATTTTATTTGTTCAAAACATTAAATAAACTTCATATTTGAAAAGTTTATACTTTTCTGGTTTGAAAACATATTTTATATGTTCAAAAAGAATTTAATTTGACCAAGTTATGAATTTAACAATTTTAAATGATTTAAACAAGGTTTAAATTGTTTAACCAATTTTAATTATTCAAAACATGAAACAAAGTTTATATTTGGAAAGGTGGTTTAATTTAGCATGGAAAACATATTTTATTTGTTGAAAATGGATTTAAAATGAGCAAGTTATTAATTTGGCCATTTTAAATGCATTAATCAAGAAATAGTTGTTTTCAGCAATTCAAATTATTTAAAACAGCAAACAAAGTTGATATTTGCAAAGTACATAAAAAATGGGATGGAAAACATATTTAGTTTGTGGAATTTGGAATTTTTATGCCCAAGTTATGATTTTTGCAAAATTAAGTGAATTAAACAAGTTTTCAAATATTTCACCAATTTAAAATATTCAAAACAGTAAACAAATTTTATATTTGGGTAGAGAATTCAATTTGGTACAAAAAACATATTTAAAAAGTTGAAATTGGAGTTAAAATGAATTAGTTATGTAATTTCCAAATTTAGGTATTATTCTGCCATTTTATTTATTAGCTAGGGACTTAGGAAAAATAATACAGGGACTTAGAATAGATTAGCAGGGACTGTTCTGTGATTTCTGACAAGTTTCTGTAACCAAACAAAAAGAAATAAAAAAGTTTGGTTTATCTGCGGGAGGGGGGACTCGAACCCCAGACCTCCTGTGAGAGCGTGTGGTTCTGTTACCAATTGGGCTGTGCATTGATTCGTGACAGAAGGGGTCGTGCGGTGAGGATAAGGTGTTGCTCGCGGGATGTTAACTGAAAGTTACTGAACCTGAACGTTACTGAAACTGACGGACGAAACTCGGTCGCCGGCGGACGTGCTGCTCGCGGCTCACCGGAGGGGCGCCGTGGGGGTGCTGCGACGTGCGTGGCTGTTGCTCGTGCGGAGGGGATGGAGGAGAGGGAGGAAGGGGTCGAGGGGATGGCGCTCACTTCGGGCCCTCGATGGAGGCAGCGACAGGGCGGAGCAGGGAGGCGACGGCGACAAGAGGAGGACGCCGGCGGCGCCCCGGTGCCTCCCGGCCACCGCGGCGGGGTCGAGGAGGAAGGCGGCGCCGAGGGGAGTCCATTCCCGGCTTTGGCTCGCTCGGAGGAAGCCCGGGCCGCCGGTGATCGCCGGAGGGGAAGTGGTGGGGGGTTCGGTTTCAGTTAGCTGGGTTCAGTTACAGAGAAATTACAGAGAGGAGAGAGCAGAGGGAGAGGAAGAGAGAATGGAGGCGGGGGAAGAGAGAGGAGAGGAAGAGAGAACTAGGGTTAGGGGGCTAGGGCATCGAGCTCGAGTTATAGGGTAGGAGGTAGTGCTCGCAGCCGTTGCTTCTCCTCCTCTGCAGACGTGGACGCCTGCATCGCCCTGCCGTACAGGGAGGAAGAAGACCTCGAAGGGGTAAGCAGGCCCTTGGGTGTGGTGGGCTGGTGGGCGCAGCCCACCTGGCTGGCCTGCCCACCCCTCTCTTTTATTATTTTTCTTTGTTTCTTTTTTTTTGCTGAATAGAATTAGGAAGAAAAAGAAGATAGTTTTGGGGTAGAAAATTTTAAGAATAAATTTTATAGATTGCATATTGCAACAGCAACATTGCAATCCTTTGTTTTCAAGATTTTTGATTTATGTAGCTGTTTGGAAAAATAATTAATTTAATTGAATATTTGAATTAAGTGATTATTTGAACTTAAGCAATTCAAAAGCTTGTTTAAAATTCATGTTTATTTGATACAAAATGATTGGAGTGATTTGTAATTTTCCATAACTTTCAAATGGTTGCTGTTTGAAATTTGATTGAATTTGAAAAGGGTTTGGTATTAAATGAATTTTTGTTAGAAACAAATCAACAGTTTTGAAATCACAACTTTAATGGAAACAATTGATTGTTTTTATTTGAAATATCATTTTGGAAATTGTAACATCACAAGTATGAAACAAAAGGTTTGAAATTTGATTTGAAATTCAAATAGAAAACAAAGGAAAACAGAGGGAAACTGTTGGAAAACAAAGCAAAACAAATGCAATGAACATGATGTCATGATGCAAAACATAAAATAACAGAGAGCAAACATTCTAATGGCTATTTTTCATACTTGGGATGTTACAAAACTCCCCCCCCTTGAAGGAATCGCGCCCCGAGATTCCTACTGAGAAAAAGAAAAGGTCCGGATACTTCTTGCGAAGATTCTCTTGAGCTGTGACACGTGAAACACATCGTGCACCTTGGATAGCTTTTCTGGAAGTTCAAAACGATAGGCATTCCTGGCAACTCTTCTGGAAAGACGTCAGGGAATTCGCAAACCACCGGAACATTTTGAATTGAAGGAAGTGGTTTTGCATCTAGGGTGTATAGCTGAATAGAATTTGATTCATTTGGAGAATAGACTATCTGGCCAGAAGGGTGGAACAGAGTTATTGATTAGACGCCGGTAGAATAAATGAAGTGGGAAGCAACAACAAGATTTCAACGGACGAAAAGGATGTTGAGAAGAACAGGATAACGAAGCAACATTCGGGAAACACGAGGCCAAAACACTCCTGAGGTACTACTGAAAAACCCATCCAGGCTTCTAAAGGATCAATATCTACTGCTCAAGGAATAGAGGATTTGCTTCCGGGGCTTACACGCCTCCGTTCTCAATCATGAGTAGGCAACATGATAAATCATGTTACAACCACCTCCATTCCTATGGTCTAGTAGATATAACTATCCTAGAGAAACCAGGATACGTGAAATCCTAACTTGAAAGTTTAGGTGAGAAGAGAAAACAACGTTGCACTTCCTTACCAGAAAAGGGAGGGTGGGTGGGGAAAGAAGAAAAAGAACAGAATTCCTACTCTCACGTTTCATTTTTCCTATATAGCTACAAAATAGTTTCTAGACTCAACTGCGACCAGTAAAAAGGGATCCTACAGGCAGACAGGCTCTGATACCATTTGTCGCACCCGGACTTCTAGGGGATACTCACAGTCCGTTAAACAGTAGATAAATGGCTTACGGGGCATACCGGCACCCGCATCTCAATATGAGCAGGCCAACACGTAAACGTGTGACAACCATTCTCTTACTATTCATCGTCTGCGCAAACCATCCCATAGAAATCCAGATACTTCCATTGACGTACTTCATAACATACACACATGGTACGTCAACGGCATTTGAACAACTGATATCACAACATATCTCTAAGACACAAAAGATTGAAATAAGTTGCAAATAGCTCTCACTAGAGCAGAGATAGCAAATACAATCATCCAGAGGACACATGTCCCAACAATTCATCATTACATCACAGCGGAAGCATTCAACATGTCTGGGTACAGACAAGATCCAAATAGGCCTAAGAGGCCGGAAACAAAAAGACGGAGCCCATCCACGAAGTCTCGGATCCTGCCCGGGTCCGCTATCTACTCGTCAGCAGTCTCGTCATACTCCACGTAGTAGCCACCATGGGGATCCTCGGAAACGTAGTCTGCGGAAACCACAGCCCCAAAGGGGTCAGTACATAAACGTACTGGGAAGCAAGACTCACAGGATACCAAAGTGTACCCGTCAACACCAAGCACAGATGCTTTGGGTTCTACGTAAGAAAGGGGTGATACAAAAGATGCGGCAGCGGGCTGCACTAACCAACTACAGAAACAAGCTACAACTTCCGGCTAACAGAAAGGAGGTAAGATAGCGTATCGTAACCAACTATAACTAACCACCAAACAAACCCATCCTGGATCTCGCCCCTTATCCAAAGAGGCAACCCGAGGATAACTCACACAGTTGGATTAATGATGGATCAAGTTATTGTGGCAATCAGGCTATTACTAGTCAAGTTATCATTAGTTAGGTGTAAGTTGTTCTGAGTACTTGTTAGCCAGTACTTTCACCAAGTAATCCATAACCGCGGAAAACATGTCTTCTCGAGAAGATTTATCCCTGCAGGGGTGCACCAATTTGGCCGTACACGTAAGAATAACCCGCCAGATGGAATGGCCTTTCCACCAAGCGGGGCACTCAACACAACTCAACTCTTCTTCGCATCAAGCCCAAAGAACCCCGTGCAGTTGAGCGCACGGCTAATCAATCCCCACGAAGAAAAGGGGACCCTCATAGCACTCTAAGAACGTGTCTCCCTAAATGCCGACTACAAAAGTTCCACCCTGGCGCCAAGGGTTCGCACCTGCATATGCATGCGGCAAATGGAAAACCCGAACTAAATGAGGCGATTTGGACGAGATGCGAATCGAATCAAATTGAGGGGGGCGCCCATACACGCTTCCCACATGCGGTTAGTGCGCTCATCATGGATCAGTAGACAAGACCCTTTTCCTAATTAGGGTCGACACTAGCAGGCCTCAAAACCACGCCGGGCCTCCTGCCGGTGCCTTATCATCAAATTATTATTACCTCAAAATTAACAGGTTGTTGTTTAACATCGAGCCCCAGAACATAATGAAAAAATATAGTAACAGGAAGTAACGGGTAACAGACTCGAGCAAAACAACCCTAAGCATGCTAGTAAGACACGGGCAACAATCAATGGGGTTATAGGTGTGGAGGTGAGGCTATATCAGGGTTAAAGGATAACATGTGATAGGTTCGTAACAGAAGCAACTATTCATACGGCTAGCAGAAATAGACAACGAAAAGTATCGGTATCCAACGTTGAAAGGAACACAATGGTTCATGTGAGTGAATACTTGCCTGCAAACTCAGCAGCCTGGTACTGAGCTAGATCCTCAGAAGGGATGTCGTAAGTATCGTCGGTCTCAACGTCGTCGTCCATTCGAGAAGAAGCAAACAAACAACGCAGAGAGACAAACAATCAATAACATGGCATAATGCACAAACATGGGATGATGCATGACCATTTAATTTATGCATCAAAATAAACTAGTTGACATGGTAACATAACATGATTGAATGGACCCACATGCAATTTGAGTTGCATATGGAAAGCCCATGAATTATGGTTGAATTAATTGTTCTACAACTAACCAATAGGTAAAAGTGGATTAACATGATGCATGGATGAGGAAAACAGAAAAATAACAACAATAGAATCAATTTGAAATAAGGTTTACCAAGTTTGGAAATTCATTTATGAAGTTATGAAAATTTGCTTCTTAAAGGTGTTACACAAGCATTTGTTGTTTTCACCACTTTTAATTGTTCAAAATAGATAACAAAGTTCATATTTGAAAAGAACACACAATTTTAGGTGGAATACATGTTTCACTTATTGAAAAAGGACTTAGAATGATTTAATTATGAATTAAACAAGTTTAAACAAGATTTAAATGAATTTAATTCAAACATGAACTTATTTGAATTTTATTTGTTCAAAACATTAAATAAACTTCATATTTGAAAAGTTTATACTTTTATGGTTTGAAAACATATTTTATATGTTCAAAAAGAATTTAATTTGACCAAGTTATGAATTTAACAATTTTAAATGATTTAAACAAGGTTTAAATTGTTTAACCAATTTTAATTATTCAAAACATGAAACAAAGTTTATATTTGGAAAGGTGGTTTAATTTAGCATGGAAAACATATTTTATTTGTTGAAAATGGATTTAAAATGAGCAAGTTATTAATTTGGCCATTTTAAATGCATTAATCAAGAAATAGTTGTTTTCAGCAATTTAAATTATTTAAAACAGCAAACAAAATTGATATTTGCAAAGTACATGAAAAATGGGATGGAAAACATATTTAGTTTGTGGAATTTGGAATTTTTATGCCCAAGTTATGATTTTTACAAAATTAAGTGAATTAAACAAGTTTTCAAATATTTCACCAATTTAAAATATTCAAAACAGTAAAAAAAAATTTATATTTGGGTAGAGAATTCAATTTGGTACAAAAAACATATCTAAAAAGTTGAAATTGGAGTTAAAATGAATTAGTTATGCAATTTCCAAATTTAGGTATTATTCTGCCATTTTATTTATTAGCTAGGGACTTAGGAAAAATAATACAGGGACTTAGAATAGATTAGCAGGGACTGTTCTGTGATTTCTGACAAGTTTCTGTAACCAAACAAAAAGAAATAAAAAAGTTTGGTTTATCTGCGGGAGGGGGGACTCGAACCCCAGACCTCCTGTGAGAGCGTGTGGTTCTGTTACCAATTGGGTTGTGCATTGATTCGTGGCAGAAGGGGTCGTGCGGTGAGGATAAGGTGTTGCTCGCGGGATGTTAACTGAAAGTTACTGAACCTGAACGTTACTGAAACTGACGGACGAAACTCGGTCGCCGGCGGACGTGCTGCTCGCGGCTCGCCGGAGGGGCGCCGTGGGGGTGCTGCGACGTGTGTGGCTGTTGCTCGTGCGGAGGGGATGGAGGAGAGGGAGGAAGGGGTCGAGGGGATGGCGCTCACCTCGGGCCCTCGATGGAGGCAGCGACAGGGCGGAGCAGGGAGGCGACGACGACAAGAGGAGGACGGCGGCGGCGCCCCGGTGCCTCCCGGCCACCGCGGCGGGGTCGAGGAGGAAGGCGACGCCGAGGGGAGTCCATTCCCGGCTTTGGCTCGCTCGGAGGAAGCCCGTGCCGCCGGTGATCGCCGGAGGGGAAGTGGTGGGGGGTTCGATTTCAGTTAGCTGGGTTCAGTTACAGAGAGGAGAGAGCAGAGGGAGAGGAAGAGAGAATGGAGGCGGGGGAAGAGAGAGGAGAGGAAGAGAGAACTAGGGTTAGGGGGCTAGGGCATCGAGCTCGAGTTATAGGGTAGGAGGGAGTGCTCGCAGCCGTTGCTTCTCCTCCTCTGCAGACGTGGACGCCTGCATCGCCCTGCCGTACAGGGAGGAAGAAGACCTCGAAGGGGTAAGCAGGCCCTGGGGTGTGGTGGGCTGGTGGGCGCAGCCCACCTGGCTGGCCTGCCCACCCCTGTCTTTTATTATTTTTCTTTGTTTCTTTTTTTTTGCTGAATAGAATTAGGAAGAAAAAGAATATAGTTTTGGGGTAGAAAATTTTAAGAATAAATTTTATAGATTGCATATTGCAACAGCAACATTGCAATCCTTTGTTTTCAAGATTTTTGATTTATGTAGCTGTTTGGAAAAATAATTAATTTAATTGAATATTTGAATTAAGTGATTATTTGAATATAAGCAATTCAAAAGCTTGTTTAAAATTCATGTTTATTTGATACAAAATGATTGGAGTGATTTGTAATTTTCCATAACTTTCAAATGGTTGCTGTTTGAAATTTGATTGAATTTGAAAAGGGTTTGGTATTAAATGAATTTTTGTTAGAAACAAATCAACAGTTTTGAAATCACAACTTTAATGGAAACAATTGATTGTTTTGATTTGAAATATCATTTTGGAAATTGTAACATCACAAGTATGAAACAAAAGGTTTGAAATTTGGTTTGAAATTCAAATAGAAAACAAAGGAAAACAGAGGGAAACAGTTGGAAAACAAAGCAAAACAAATGCAATGAACATGATGTCATGATGCAAAACATAAAATAACAGAGAGCAAACATTCTAATGGCTATTTTTCATACTTGGGATGTTACAGTTGGATACGCCTGTCCACCCAAGTCTTTGTCAAGTCGAAACGAGTTAGCCCGTGAACTTTCGAGGAAGTTACACACTTGAGAAGGGGTTTGATTTTGATTCGATCGGCAGATTTGGCATAGGAATTCATGGTGCTTATCTAAACAATACATTCTGTACGACAACCCAGAAGAGCCAGTTCAGATTCAGGAGAGGTGTTTTTGTATAAAAGAATGTTTTCTGCTAGAGTTTCGGATGACTAGCAATGGGATACCCGGATAAGCAATATCTTTCCGCCTATGAAACTAGACGCCACCGCAGTGGATCATCTCACCCCCAGCTACTTCCGGGTGTTTGTTACAATAGAAGTACTCAAGGAAGAGATATAGGTTGGGCTCTACTTGAAGATAGTCCTCACAAAGAACAACAAAGTTTCTGATGTTAAGTATGAAATTGGGGGGAGATCTTGAAGATGAAGACCATAATAGCTTAGAAGCCGGCGGAAAAAATTGAGACCCGGGAGGGCGAAACCCGCGAAGAATATGGGCTTCGAAGATTATTACTTCATCCGGCCCAGGTTCAGGCCGGATCTCATTCCCAGGGGCACGCCAGAATATGTTCTTCGGGAGTAAACCGGAATCTTCCATCTCAGTAAGCCGGCCCTGGGTCATCTCTGACTTGCACCAGTTCACTTGCATCATGACCCTCCCGGACTTGGCCGCGGCAGAACCGGAAGTACCACCGGTCTTCTTATTCTTTCCGGTTCCCGTGGCCTTGGTCGCCAAGCCTTTTTCTTTCAGTATATTTACGGACACCGGTGAAGCTCCAGCCGCGGCGGCGCGAGAGAGGAAATGGAGCTCTCAAGATCTTTCGGAGGCAGAAGATGAAGTGGTGGGCGAGAGATGCGAATGGTACGAGGGAGAGCCCCAGGAGGCTATTTATAGGCGGGGGCGTAAAACCTAGGTTTAATTGGTAATTTTGCACAAAGGACCCTCAGGATTAACCTTTTTTCGGGAAAGATATGAAGAGATTGGATCTACAAAGGAAGATTCTCTGAGGAAAATAAATTAAATACACGGAGAAAAATCCGGGATAAACCGAAATATTTTCGGTCCCTAAGATCTTGGAGATAAAGACGCAGAGTTATCTTTTCAAAAACGGAAAGATATGATCCCGGTGATAATGATGAAACCCGTATAATCCGGATCAGATATTCCGGAGGGTTATTTTCTCAAAACAAACGATTTGTGTCTAAGTTATTTTGGGAACAGCTTAACGTGAACAACGTAAGTTTTAAATTAAGTGTTCACGTTAACCCGGGGGCTAATGTTGGGGGAATAGGTAAGGGGGAGCCTTACCATCCATCCACATGAACCAGAATTCACCTTAGCCGTTTCATAACATTTGATCTGGTTTATACCGGGAGAAGCTGGACGAGAGATGGCCAGCCAGCAGGAGAAGATCCCGGTTACCTTGAGCGTAACCCGGATTGGACAAAAAAATCGGCCCACGGTCTGGGTTAGAAGACTCAGAGTCCCAAGACCTGGAGAGCAGCCCAAGGCCGGATGGGGACAAACGGGTCATGGAGTGAGCCGGACGGGACGTCCAGGAAACGGATCAGACTAGAACTCCGACGGCGGGGACAACCCGGATCCCTTATAAACCAGGGCACTCGTCCACTATATAAGGCGGCGCCCTGGGATATAGAAAGACAAGTTCTAAGTCGATATCAAGGTAGCTTGATACATCGAGAGCCGGAATCGCCCTTTGTAATCGAGATCTTGTTTCCCAATAGTACGAAGGCAGGAGTAGATTTTACCCTCCATTGAGGGGCCGAACCTGGGTAAACTCGTGTCTCTCGTCTCCGCCTTAAGTGTAGCATAAGTGCACATTCGCACTTTCCGAAATAGAGCTAGAAATCAAAATTTTATCTAGCCTATTACAGACCCATCTGGGTTGAATTATTATCTTTCAGAGGAACCAAATGTTCTTTCTGCAGCAGATTTTCCTTTCTGCTCGGTGGCATCTAACCCGGTGCCAGAATCCGAGTCTTGAGTCTCCGGGTCTTGAGTCTTCGGATGATCTTTAGTATCCACTTGGTCATTTTCTGCTTCCCCAACTTCAGCAGCTCAAACGTACTTCCACTCTAGCTGAGCCAGAGCATCATTGGTATTCTCCGGTTCATATAAAGGGCGAGGTGGAGCAGAAACTGACGGAGTAACACAGAGGGGTGCACCAGATGATGAAGCAACAACAAGCCGTCTTTTCCGTGGGACTTGGCGGATAGCAGATACAACTTGAGGAGAGAAAGGCATCTTGCGCTCATCCGGGGAATCATAACCCGGAGAAAGTTCCTTCAACTTCACCTTTTCTGCAATGGTGCAAGCCTGGAACCGGCATTCCCTCTCGATCTTGTCAAAGTCCTTCCTCTCATACTTAGTCATGTCCGCCCGATACTCTTGGAAACCTTTCACAAGAAGATCCGAATTCAATTCTGGGTGACAAGCTTTGGCCAGGGACATAACCTTGATGGCTCCGTGATGGCAGGATGACATTTTATATTCTTCTATCCATTGTGGAACTTGAGTTAGTTCCACAAGCATCACACCAAGCCTCTTGGGGGGATTGTCCCAGTTCCTGACGGCCTTAATGAATTCTCCACCTCCAACATACAGCTGCCAGATCAAGGTGAACAGAGCCTTCAACTTCAGGTCAGGAAGTTGGAGGTTATTGCCATGCATTCTTACTTCAAGTTACAAAAGAGAAGTTTTGATCAGAAAAAGGATAAATAGAACAAGGAAAATGAGATAACGACCGGAAAAGCACCGTGTTAATGAGATGCATGTGGAGCAAATTTACCAAACACACTGCATGTGATCTCTCCTAGCAGGTCCTTAACCTTGGTGAAGCTACTCCGTGTTTCCTCTAGTAATAAGAGCCTTTTCCCGGTTCTTAAAATCTTGCTGGAGAACATACCAAGTTTTGGCTGCCTCGGTAACTTGAAGTTGTAGCTCTTTCTACCGGTACCTGTCCTCCTCAGTTTTTTGAACCTCTTGTGCTAGCAGGCTCTTCAAATTTGAAACTTCCTTTTGCGAGGAAGATTCAAGACTCTGCACAATTATTGGTTGCATCAAAACAAGTTATCATCAGGTTCCAGTTATAACTTGACAAAATTCCGGTTTCTAAAAACATAACACGGAAAATTACGAGCTTACAAGAACTTATAGCCTATTCCAAGTTATATTTTCAAGTCTCGAGTAGCCGCAAGCTGGCAAACCCGGCACTTGGGGGATACACAATTTCAGATTCAAACTATGGGTTGTAAGTTCTGGTTAAGTCCCGGGAAGATGCAGGCTTGCAACCCGGCACTTGGGGGATACACTATTTCAGCTTAAATTTCTATGATTAAGTATAAAAGCAGAACAAGTCCCGGTTCACAAATTTGAGAACCGGTGCTTGGGGGCTACAGATGCTCAATTGAAAACATTTAATGATAAATCTTCAAGTTCATGTTACAAGCTATAAACTAGAAAATTGAGGGCTACAGGTTATGTGTGTCAAAGTTACCCCATATCTTTTCTTCAGAAATTCTATTATCCCATCTACATGGCGCCGGTTCTCAACAATTCCTGAGTCAGTGTATCAAAATCCTTGCATTCAATATTCAGGTTTTGGGAGTTGTCTTCTCTTATGTTTTTGCCTTCAAGTCCTCTGTGACTTTGGAAAGCATAGTGGACGTTCTGAAAGCCTGTGCAACCTGGGAGCCGGTTATGACCACATCTCGGTCAGAAACAACCATATCTTCAACAGGAGGATCAGCCGGTTTGGAGTTTAGAGTTTGTAGTTTTTCATGCCTTGGTTTTTCTTTGCTTTCTAGCTCAGCCGGTTTTTCGCATGACATATTCTAGTATTTACAACTCTGGTGAGTTCAGGGTCATAGTAACCCGGTTCTGCATATTCGCACTTTAAGAAATAGAGCTAGAAATCAAGCAGTTTATCTAGCCTATTACAAACCCATCCGAGTTGAATTATTATCTTTCGCGGGAACCCAATGTTTATTCTGCAACAGATTTTCCGTTCTATTGAGTGGCATCTAACCCGGCGCCAGAATCCGGGTCTTGAGTCTTCGGATGATCTTTAGTATCCACTTGGTCATTTTCTGCTTCCCCAACTTTAGCAGCTGAAACGTACTTCCACTCCAGCTGAGCTAGAGCATCATTGGTATTCTCCGGTTCATATAAAGGGCGAGGTGGATCAGAAAATGATGGAGTAACGGAGAGGGGCGCACCAGATGAATAAGCTACAGCAAGCTGTCTTTTCTGTGGGACTTGGCATATAGCAGATACAACTTGAGGAGAGAAAGGCATCTTGCGCTCACCCGAGGAAACATAACCCGGACAGAGTTCCTTCAGCTTCACCTTTTATGGAATGGTGCAAGCCTGGAACCGGCATTCCCTCTCGATCTTGGCAAAGTCCTTCCTCTCATACTTAGTCCTGTACGCCCCATACTCTTCGAAACCTCTCACAAGAAGATCCGGATTCAATGCCGGGTGATAAGCTTTGGCCAGGCACATAACCTTGATGGCTCCGCGACGGCAGGATGACATTTTATGTTCTTCTATCCATTGTGGAACTTGATTTAGTTCCACAAGCATCTCACCAACCCTCTTGGGGGGATTGTCCCAGTTCCTGACGGCCTTAATGCATTCTCCACCTCCAACATACAGCTGTCGTATCAAGGTGAACAGAGGCTTCAACTTCGGATCAGGAAGTTGGAGGTTATTGCCATGCATTCTGCCTGCAAGTTACAAGAACATTTCTTATCAGAAAGAAGATAAATAGAACAAGTGAAAGAGGATAATGAACCGGAAAAGCACTGCCTTAATGAGATGCATGTGGAGCAAACTTACCAAACACACTGCATGTGATCTCTCCTAGCGGGTCCTTAACCTTGGTGAAGCTACTCCATGTTTCCTCCAACTCCTTCTTAGTGTTTTCTGCTCTGGTAATAAGATCCTTTTCCTGATTCTCAAAATCTTGCTGAAGAACAGACCAAGTTTTGGCTGCCTTGGTAACTTGATATTCTAGCTCTTTCTGCCGGGTCCTGGCCTCCTCAGTTTTTTGAGCCTCTTGTGTTTGCAGACTCTTTAAATTTGAAACTTCCTATTGCAAGGAAGATTCAAGACTCTACACAATTATTGGTTGCATCAAAACAAGTTATCATCAGGTTCCAGTTATAACTCGACGAAATTCCGGTTTCTAGAAACATAACCCGGGAAATTATGAGCTTACAAGAACTTATAGCCTATTCCAAGTTATATTTTCAAGTCTCGAGTAGTTGCAGGCTGGCAAACCCGGCACTTGGGGGCTACACTATTTCAGATTCAAACAGTGGGTTATAATTTCTGGTTAAGTCCCGGGCAGCTGTAGGCTTGCAACCCGACACTTGGGGGCTACACTATTTCAGCCTAAATTTCTATGATTAAGTATAAAAGCAGAACAAGTCCTGATTCACAAATTTGAGAACTGATGCTTGGGGGCTAAAGATGCTCAGTTCAAAACATTGAATGATAAATCTTCAAGTTCATGTTACAAGCTATAAACTAGAAGATTGAGGGCTATAGGTTACGTGTGACCCGTTTGAGAAGGGGCTTGATTTTGGCTCTATCAGCTGGTTTGGCGTAGGAGTTCATGGTGGTAGTATAAACAAGACGCTCTGGTCGATAACCTCAAAGTCCCGGTTCATCTGTGGGAGAAGTGTTCTTTACGTAAAAGAATGATTTTTGCCAAAGTTTCGGGTGACTAGCTAAGGGGATACCCGGATAGGCGATATCTTTTCGCCTCTGAAACGTGACGCCCCCAGAGTGGATTAGTTCACCCCCGGCTACCTCTGGTGTTTGTTGCAGTAAAAATATCCGGGGAAAAGATCTAGGTTTTTTCTATCTGGAGATAATCTTCGTAGAGAACAACAAAATTGCTAACGTTGATTATGGAATTGGGAGGGAGATCTTGAAGATGGAGGCTATAGTAGCTCAAAATACGGCGGAAGAAATGAGACCCGGGAGGGCAAAAACCGCGAAGGATATGGGCTTAAAAAATTATTACCTCATCCGACCTAGGTTCAGGGCGGATCTCATTTCCCGGGGCACGCCAATACAGCTTATTTGGCAGTAACCCAGAATCTTCGATCTCCGTCAACCGGCCTTGTGTCATCTCCGATTTACACCAGTTGACCTGCATCATCGCCCGACCAGACTTGGCCACGGCACAACCGGAAGCGCCACCGACCTTCCTTTTTCTTTCCGAATCCCCTCAGGCTTGGATGCTTGGCTCTTCTCCTTCACCATTTTAGCGACAAACGTCGGTGATGCTCCGTCTATAGTGGCGCAAGGAGGAAAGGGAAGTTCTCGAGCTCTCGTTCGAAGGAAGAAGAAGAAGTGGAGGCGCAGGGTGTGAATGAGCCCTGGGGCCGTACCGTGGACTATTTCTAAGCGGGGGCCTAAACCCTAGGGTTAGGTGGTAATTTTACACAAAGAACCCTTAGGATTAATCTTTTTACGAGAAAAACGCGAAGAGATTGGATCTACAAATGAAGATTTTTTCTGAGGAAAATACGCGGAGGAAATTTTGGGATAAATCAAAATATTTTAGGTTCCTAAGATCTTGGTGATAAGATGCGGAGTTATCTTTCTAAAAAATGGAAAGATACAATCCTGGCAACAATGATGATTCCCGAATAATCCGTATCATATATTCTAGAGGATTATTTCTTGAACTAACATATTAATGTCTAAGTTTTTCCTGGAAAGCTTAACATGAACAGCTTGAGTTTGAAGTTAAGTGTTCATGTTAACCTGGGGCTAATGTTGGGGGGATAGGTAAAGGGAAGCCTTGCCTACCACCCACATAAACCGGAAAATGTTCCGGTTCTTCCCTTTGTTACTGTCCGGTTTATAGCCAAAAGAAACTGGCTATAAAGTAGCCAGCTGGTCTTACGAGACCCGGATCGCCTTAAGCGTGATCCGGATTACTGGAAGATTCGGCCTGTGAGCCAGGTTAGAAGACCCGGAGGCCCAAGACCTAAGGGGAGGCCCAAGGCCGGATGGAGCGCGAAGGCTTTGGAGATAAACCAGATGAATCTTCTAGGAGTCGGAGTGATCTAGGACTCTGATCACGGGAATAACCCGGATCCCTCTGTAACCCGGAGGTCTCATCCACTATATAAGGCGAGACCCTGGGACGTAGATAAACAAGTTCCAAGTCAATAGCAAGGTAGCTCGAGACATCGAGAGCCGGAATCGCCCTTTGTAATCGAGACCTTGTTCCCCAATAGTAAGAAGGCAGGAGTAGGTTTTACCCTCAATCGAGGGGTCAAACCTGGGTGAACTCGCGTCTCTCGTTTCCTCCTTAACCCTTTCGAAGTTTTGCACAGTAGCAATGGTCTCGCAATCTAGTTCTCACATGAGGACACTTGTCGTGAAAACACCACGACAAGACTGCTCCTCCAGTTGTTCGTGAGTGGAAAGGTGGAGAAGAATAGATCATGTCCCCCTGCTATCGGGGTTGGGCCAGTCCTTATATACTGTCGGACTGGCCAGCTAACAGGTGGGGGCCGGCTGGTTCAAGACCAGTCGGGGAAACTCTTGGACAAGCGTCCCTCGTCCTTGCGCCCTCCGAATCCGGAAGGTGCCGTACTCGGTGTCGTACCGTAGCAGAGCCGAGTCCATCCCTATGTACCTGGCAGCCAGTCCCGGCTGCCCGAGTGCCCATGCGACCGTACCCGTGTCGTACACTGGGTACCCTAAGCCCATGCGGTGGGTACCGGATGGAGTAGGCTGGTACCGGCTAGCTTGAATAGAAGTACCGCCGGCCGTACGCGGGTACGGCCGAGCCCATGCCTGAGTTCCCCGAGTAACCGGGGAGTAGGTGTACTGCGCGATGTAGAGATGCATTGTGGCTTGCGTGAGCCTAGGGAGTTGGCGTACCTCGCCATACTCCCCCCCCCACACTGGTTGACTTTCGACCAGCCGGTTGGGACTTTCGACCAGCTAGTCAGCCGGTTGGGACCTTTTGCCATCTGGGCAGCCGACAGACGCGTGGTAGTCCCCATCTTGCAAGCGGATGGGGGTTCAAGACTTGCCCGTACGCGCCCAGCCATGTGTACGCACGAAACTATGTCTTTAGGTTACTTCTTTCCGCCTGCTTGAGGCACCCGGGGATCATCCCCCCGACATTCGACGACCTATTGCATCACGATCACGAAATTCAAATCACAGATCAAGACATATTTTACTCCATACAATTGATCACATCGACTATACTCCATCTGCATATTGCATACACAAACGATCCGAATTTATAACGAAGAAACATCAGCTCTGATACCATTGTACGAAAACGGGTAGGCTACACTAGCGCAAAAAAAAAATTACCGCGTCAAGTAAGATCTGCTGCATGTATAGATGACTAGATTACCACTAGACGCATTATACCAATCTCAGTGAAGCGGGTTGGGGCAGGGTAGTCGTACGAATCCTATGGATATGTTACTCCCATGAACATCTCCTCATGACGGCTCGTCCAAGTGCTACAGACGCAGCTCCTCTATCGATGTCCACAAGTGCAGCGTGGAAGCACCGCTCGCTGGACTGCTAGGTCCACGAGGGCGGCAGGGGCATGGAGACATGGTGGCTATGGTGCAAAACTAGCAACCCTAAAACGCACAATCTCCTCTCCTTTATATAGACCTACCCATAATGGGGTGCCACTAAACATACCACTTTGGGGCCCTTTTCCATCCCATTTTGGACCCAGTCCGAATTCTTCTTCTACTGTCTTAAGTATGTGACCCTTTAGGTTGAATAGTCGGTAGCGGATTCTTGCAAAATGTGCCAACTCCCAAACACACATAAAGATCGCATCGGACAAATCATCACATGTTTATGTTATTCTTTTATCCTCATGGTATTTGATCAAGCTCAACTCTTTATCGATCCTACGATTCGACATCCCTCACTAGGTTAAATCATAACCTTATATCGCACAACCATGCTTTTCTAGATCCGATTAGTCGTGAATGAAGAGAGGCAAATATCCCATCTTGACTGACCATGCCTTGTAGCATGCTTCATGACAAATCCGAAAGATATCTTTATAACTACCCTATCATGTGTAGCGTTTCATAGTCCCAAATTAGGTCGATTCACGTCTCAAGAACATGCGACAATCTCAGGTCTATGGACAAATCAAACACATTGTGTAGAGAGAGAACTATGAACGTTGTTGCAATGTATCTAGGTGGATCACTCCAACACCACATTCACAACATGAGTTCACATAATTAGTTTTACATCATATGTCTATGACATGCAAAACATAGCCATCAACCAATACATTTGCTAGTCTAATATGTCGGTGTCTCCTCACATGGACTCTAACTAGGGGCATATTTAGAATAGTCATGTACGTAAAGAGTTTCACAAACAAATCATGTAGTTTCCAATCAATACAAAGATATTATTTAAGACACATTATTACAAATCATGGGTACATCCAAATATTATCATCTCTATGATGGACTCTCGTGCATATTCCCAACAGATTTGCCTCACAGACGACCGAAGAACCACTTTTATAACAGCCAGTTGTGGTTAGTGTTCGGTGGACTCAAAGCTGGCTAATTCCTAACTCGTGTAACGCGAATACCCCGGGCATAAGGATTAGACTGCTCGAGTAGCTGACAGGGGTGACTCGACTCCTTAGGCTAGTCCATCCAGCTTAACTCTTTAGGTCAACTAGTGCGAGTTGAATTGGCATATCTATGACCTATGACAAGTAGAAGTTATCCATATCACTGATTACACACTAGTTTCAGAAGTGTGAGTCCATTCACAACATCGATCGACTAAGGACAAACATGCTACAAGGTCCTACATCTGAGTCACACACTCGAAGACAAGTACCTTTAGCTTACACAATGGAAACTTATGAACATTTCTGATTTAATTCGCCTCTAGGGCACTAATCCTAACACCCTCATCACGATCAAGAATAGTGTGTGGCACATCCCCACACGAGGCAGCACGATTACCTTTTTGGCGTGGCGAGCCGGTCCATGTGCCTAAATATACAAAAATCTTGGTCCGGGAAACTTTTGTCCCCATATTGCATGACACGGCCCTAGGACGCACCTTCGAGATGTTGCGCTCATTTGGTCTGTTTAGGCTTATTTTCGGAACATTTGGCATAAAAAGTAGAGAAACTAAAAAATAAAAGAAAAACTATATATTGCCATGTTTCCGGGTCCGTGTCGTATTGGCTCGGGTTTTTCCGTGCCATGACCAGACTGCCCAAGGTACCTATGTGCGGGAAAAATCTCGGCTCGCGATGGCTTGGCTCGAAGATAATTTTGCGTGTCATGCCGTGATTAGGATTGGGATTTCGGTCCCTCGTGCTAGCCCAAGAAATCTCGGCCTGATGTCCACCATTAGCCATTATTTGGCTAGATACCAAGTTTTTTTAGGAATTTATAGTAATATCTTAGAGTGACTATTTAATCCTGAAAGTTTATTGCTTCTATGGAAGGCAATTATTTAAAACAAACCCATAATTCTTTTTTGGTTAATAGAATTATGACCTATTCATTCCCATTAATTATTACTTAACTCATTAATTATTACTTAATTTTTTACACATAATAAAATAAAATTACTAACTTCTACTTTTTCATATACAAACCTAACAATATAAATAGACAAGTTACCGACTCTAGCCTCACAGATCTGAAGTTATAAATCTAACTCCGGCCTTACACATCTCAAGCAACCAACCCAAGTATACACCATGAAAAGCAATGTGCCAATAGTAGTTACATGTATGTTCATAATAGCGGTCATCTTTTGTTACAGTAAGTAATGAGCAAACTACATAGTTTTCACTTCAAATATTTTATGTCCTGATGAATTTGATTAATACAGGTACTGAAGCTAAGTGTACTCAACAACGCTACAAAATTCCTGGACGTTGTCATGGTATAAAGTGTAAGGCTTTTTGCATAAAACATAAGTACGAATCTGGGACATGTGGTTTTACCGGAGATCCAGATGAAATTCTTTGCTACTGTGTTAGATGCGATGATCACACTTCACTTGAGAAACTAAAGGTTCCACTACAGGGGGACACAAATGTGGCATGAACATGCAATATGTGATGGGTGCATCATCGGTGAAAGATTAATTCTCTTATTGAGTTTATCGTATTCATCATGAAAATAATATGTTGGTGACTAATAAGGGATTGAAATGAAGTATTCCATTGCAATGAATTTTTATTTATGTATGAAATTCTATACGACCAAAACTATTAGCCTATATTTGAACAACAACTCAAATTGACCCCCCTCCTCTCTTACATATAGTTTGGTTTTTCACGTAAAGGTACATCTCACTTTATACCCCTTCTCTTTTCGTCTCCCATTCCCACCTAATGCTCCCATGTCCTTCCTCTCCCACAACCGCCCCCCCATTCTTTCTCAGTTAGGAGTTATATTGGTGCACTTCTTCGATATAGGTTGCTATTGTAGTGACTTTTGTTGGCTATGTGATGGAAGGGTTAACCAATTGGGTGGCCCGATCTTCACGAATTGACCAAAAACACGAAGAATGAACAAAGAACGCGAAGGTGAAATCGAGGAGGAATCAAGGGGAAATCGAGGGGAAACAAGGGGGAGATAACTAGTAAGAACTGAAGCACCCAATCTCCCGTCAACTAGGCCACAACGGCCGCCTACGGGACGATCGATCTAACCAAACTCACATTTTCGGAAACCGCTTCACACCCGTGGCCGGTCCACCACGTAAATAGAACTTCAATAATTAGTTGAGGAAGATTGGAAAGTCCCTAACTGAATCCCAAGGGGGAAGGATAGGAAACCCGATGAATCTTGATATGATCCTAGATACATATCACAGGAGTATCCTTGATACGTTTCTAGGTACAAACCATAGGAGTAGCTTCACAAGAGGGGTACAAGAGCAAAGCTCAAAAGTCTAAATTCATCTCTAAACCTAGATCTAGCCAAAGGGGTTCCTTATATAGCCAAGGGGGTAGGTGAGGGGTCAAAACGGGCTTTTCCCCCCAAATCCCGCAGTCTTTAGGCGGTCTGGCCTCGCAGGCCGGCCTGGCCGGGCAGTTAGGCCAGGGTGGGGGCAGCAGCGAGGCCGGCCTGGCGAGCAGGCCTGAGGCCGGGTGGAGGCAAAGTAAGGCCGCCCTGAGGTCGGGATCGAGGCCGGGCGCTTCGGATGGTGATGGCTAGGTTGAGACTCCAAGTGCAGAGTGTGTAGCTAGTGGCAAGCCTTCTTCCCCATGAGGGTGACTCGAGGGCTTGTATCAAACTCTTGGGGAGCCAGTATTTCAGCAGTTGTCTTCCAAGCTTCCTCCAGGATCCTGCAAACAAGTAGAGAATTTTGTGCCCTCAACCTCACCAAGTGGTTGTCAAGCACAAGGTGTGAGACTTCTAAATTGCAATGCAAACCTGAAAGTAAATGTGCAATAATTAAATCTAATACTAAATGCAAATGAGAAAATAAATATGCAACGGATTGTTTTTGTATTTTTGTGATGCAAGTGGTGATGGAGATAATGTAAATTCGAATTGGAGATGCAAGTAAAGTGAAGTGCAAGTAAAGTAAATTGCAGCAAAGTAACTAGAGTGTTTTCTTATAATTAAAATAGGACCGGGGTTCATGGTTTCACACTTGCATTCTCTCAAATAAAGTGGTAGGCGGTGGACATAAAGAATTACATGTGAGATTACAATAACATGTTTAACATTGAGTACTTTCATATGGGCATCACGTCCTAGCATAGATATCTCTACGGTCATACTGATCCCTCTTATACTCCACCAAGATGCGAAATAAATCATAAAACCTCAATAATTAAGGAAAAACCAGAGTATAGATTTAAGCAATGTGACATGAAGTTGAAGTAAGAACTTGCTAGATCTAGTCATGGAGATTGATTAGTGTCACTTCAAATCCCCGGTAACAAGGTAATCCTTTTTATCCCTAGTGAGGTAACTAAGAAAGGTTTAACAAAACCTAAGCGGATCGCTGAACTTCTGTCACTTTCACAGCACTAGCCACCCCCCGTTACTCCAACTAATGCACCCATCACCCCACACACGCTCTCAAGAACTAGATTGATCAAAGCTAGCAAATAAGAACGGGGTACATAAGATACATCTACTAAAATAACTCAAGAGAAACAATTGCAATCTCACATTCAATAACTCATAGAAAAGATCCACCACATAGGAATTACAACGGTGCCGGTTATCATGTGAGGCAACTCATACGGATCTAATTAGTGAAGCACATAGAGAGAGAGATACAAGTGCTACTTCCACAAACCCATAGCCCTGGGGTGGACTACTCCCTCTTCATGGAGATGTCGATGGTGATGACGTTGGAGGGGTAGGTGATCACACCGGCGGCGCCCCGCCGGAGTTTTCCCCCTCCAATCTAGAACTCCGGGTCTCTGTTTTGGTGTTTCGGTGTTTCGGCGGCGCTCCCCTCCGTAAGGGTACGGGGGACCCTTTTTATAGTCGGTTTTAGGTCAAGACGGAGTCGGTAAGTCGAAGATGGAAGGAATTGGGGCCACAGGGGCCAAAAGAGGGCCTCTCACGCGGCCAAGGAATCTGGTCGCGTGGAGGGTCCTCTTTTGGGCCTCCTTGCCCAATTCTCGTGGATCCTTCGCCCGCAAGTCTTCTCCTTCCAAGAAAATGACCCCCGCAGATTTTCAGGTGATTTCGTGGAAGTTTGCCCCCTGAAACGTCAAAAATATAGAAAACGGGGTTTCTGACAGGCATGGTTAATTCCATAAAAGTTGGGGGACTTTGTAATTTAACCCCAAAATACTATAAAACGTTGAATTATACCCTTATATGATGCAATATGTAATAGAAAACCATGTGAAAATATACAAAATTCATCTATGCATTTTACATGCATCAACATCCCCAAGCTTAACCCATGCTCGTCCTCGAGTATGAAGGTGATAAAACTAAGGTGGGTTTTGCATATTGAAACAATCATGGGATATCAAGGAGGATTATTCATGCTACATATAATCAAATGATTAATACTAGAAATGAGTAGCAATATAGAATTCATGTTGTAAGAAATATAAAATATGCAAGCAAAGATGCTTCATGAAAGTTCACAAAGTGTATAATGAAATAAAAACACTATGGACCAAATGCATACACAAAATGAAAAATAAAATCCTATATTGGTCAAAGAATAGCATAATGGAGAATAAAAAATATGGTGGACACTTTGGAGAAAATTGAGTAGAGGTAAAACATGATCAAGTCTTATTTAGCCTCTAAATTATTCAACTAAAATTACTAATTGAAATGTGGTATCCATTGATCTAGGACTCTCATTGCCCCTTTATCACTAGCATCTTAAAATTGTGAGTATTGAAGTAATGAGAATGACAATGTGGTTGAAAGCCTCATGCCCCGTGAGTGTGAAAACCTACTCCATGATTACTCAACTTAAGATTCCTAATAAGCTTTGTACAATCATAATAAGTATTAATGACATCATAGAGAACCGCAAAGAGGTACCTCTTTCCCCATGACATGGAAACAAGCCCATGTTACAATGACAAGATGAACAAACGGAGTAGACTCATCATCCTTTTTATTTTCATTCACTATTATGCATAGCTTCTTATTTTATTATAGGATGTGTTGTAGAGTCACTCAAGCTGTAAGTAAATTTCCACCATGATAAAGCATGGCTTTGGTAATCGGCCCAATGCGTTTCTCTAGTCATATAGATACTTACTCATCAAAACTTACTATTCCTCTATTTTATTTCGGCATGGCAGGAGTCCAAAAACAAAAGTACATGATATCAACCAAATGTAAATTTTTTTGTGCAATGTTGAAAGCTTTCCGGTGATACACGTTTATAGCTAGCTCCCAACCACACACTTGTCAAACGCAAAACTTGTGGCTCCCATTATTGGGTCATGTTTATTAGATGCATAAAAAGTAAAGTGTGCCTTCAAAAGTTCGTGAGAGTCCTATCCCAAGTTCAACCCATGTCAATTAATAAAGTGAATATCTTAATTTAGAACATAAATAACACAATAACATGGTGAACATACTCGGAATAGCAATAAAGCTAATAGGAAGATATGGTGGACTCACTGGAAATACTTGGCTAAGGAGTGTTGGAAACAAGTTTTTACTTGTTGAAAATTTTAAATTTTTGGGCTAACAAGAGGGAGATAGTTGACCAGCTACTATGCATGCATATGTCCATAGAACTACTCATTTCACGACAAACTAAATAAACCAGCAATTAACATCAAGGACACGAATAAGAGATAGCTCAAGACAACATTATTGCAAATTTCTACACATAAAAAGCCTATAAATCATGCAAACATATGTAGCTCTTCAAATCAACCATGACATCCCTATTCCAAGTCATAATACTAGCATCCAATACATTCCAACCCCAAACTCCAGTAGCAATCTCATATAAAATGATGGTGGTGGTCTTATCAAAACAAAAATAAAAATAAAAACTAGACGCTTCAAGTCTCTACGATAAATGCTTTGCTTAGAAAAACAGAAAGTAGACGTGTGCTAACCAAAAGAGTGTAGCTCCATTGGGGTGTTCATCACATCCCAAAGCTTATGGCTTTAACCATTCTTGGATGTCTTGAGGCGCATCTCCTCTATTCCCTGTGAAAAAACTTCACAAAACATGTTTCTCCCATTCTTTTTCTGTGGGGTGAGATTAGCAAGGACAAACAAATCACATGCTTGCTGTGAAAAATTCCAAATAAAATGCTCCAGTAGATAGAAAATAAGGTTCATTATGTTGTATGTTCACTCTCTTGCTTGAAAGAATCATCGAAATTCGATTCCCAAGCCCAAAGAGTGCATAAAACAAAAGAAGGCAGAATCTGTCCAGAAAAGCAGCAGCAGCAAAACGAACGTTTTTACCTAAGATAGACTCATCAAAATATTAAGACAATTTTTTTCCTTACATAGTACGAAAAGTTTCATAACATACTAAAAAATTAGCTCAATCGGACATACCAATAAAAAACGTAAAATCATACGGTGAGCAGACTCGTTCTGAAACAGAAATTTCATGCACTGGGATAGCAACTTATAAGTCCAAATGGGTTTGACTTGACTCTTTATTGAAAAATCCAGAATTAAAACAAAAAAACTAATCTCTTGAGACAGCAAGAGGACACTAGGAAAATCCAAACAAAAACAACCAGGTTGCCTCCCGTAAAGCGCTTTCTTTATAGCCATATAGCTAGGCTTTACTTACTTGACAATCAAGAGGGATAAAGCTCATGAGGGAGCTTGTTCTTCAGCGTGCCCCTCTTCCTTGGGAAGTGCTCCATGCTTTTCTTGTGAGGGAACTGAAACTTGACATTCCCTTTCTTGGAGTCTATGATTGCACCTGTAGTACGAAGAAAAGGTCTACCCAAAATAATAGGACTAGGGGATTTATCCCCCATATCCATAATAATGAAATCAACGGGTACGAAAGTCATGTGCAATTCAATCATAACATCTTTTACTTGTCCTACAGCATGTTTAGTAGAGTTATCAGCAAGGACAAATTCACTTGAGCACTTTTTCTAAATTTTCTAGTTCTAGCAATTTATATAATTCTTTAGAGAGTACCGATACACTAGAACCTAGATCTAACATAGCATGGTGAATTTCTTTTCCAATTGAAACTAGCACCTTGGGGATCCATGCATCCCCAAGATTAGGAGGTATCATGGCCTCATTCTTGTACCTAGAAATTTTTTCTTGCAAGACATGATTAGCAATATAAGATCCAAAGCCAGGTTGATTAACTTTTATAGTGGGATCACTAGCAAATTTTTGTAGAGTAGCAATAAGTTCTTGCAAGCTACTTTTTTTTAAATCAAGCAATGGATCCTTAATTTCAGTAAGCATCATAATTTCCTCTACTTTACTCTCTAATTTTTCAACGGGAATATTTAGCTCTTGAGGGAAATTCCTAACACTGAATGGCCAATAAGTTCTCTGCTCCATTTTCCAAGTTTTTATGTAGTTTTTAATTTTTTATGCAAAACAAAAGTAAAGTAACTAAGAAAATTCGAAATACTAAAATAATCTAGATAACTAAATGCAAAGCTAAAATGCAAACTAAAATAAAATATGCAAGACAAAACAAAAACAAGAACAAAAACAAAACAAAAACAAAAACAAGACAAGAAACAAAACAATCTACTTGAAATAAGGTGGAGTTAGAAAGGACGGTACTCACGTAGGTGCAACCTCCCCAAGCTTAGGTGTTTGCACACCTTGTTGGTGATGAATACTTCTTGTGAGCTCCCTTGGACAACTCCTTCACCTATGGCTCCCCGGCAACGGCGCCAGAAAAACGCTTGATGGCTAGGTTGAGACTCCAAGTGCAGAGTGTGTAGCTAGTGGCAAACCTTCTTCCCCACGAGGGTGACTCGAGGGTTTATATCGAACTCTTGGGGAGCCAGTATTTCAGCAGTTGTCTTCCAAGCTTCCTCCAGGATCCTGCAAACAAGTAGAGAATTTTTTTCCCTCAACCTCACCAAGTGGTTGTCAAGCACAAGGTGTGAGACATCTAAATTGCAATGCAAAACTGAAAGTAAATGTGCAATAATTAAATCTACTACTAAATGCAAATGAGAAAATAAATATGCAATGGATTGTTTTTGTATTTTTGTGATGCAAGTGGTGATGGAGATAATGTAAATTCGAATTGGAGATGCAAGTAAAGTAAAGTGCAAGTAAAGTAAATTGCAGCAAAGTAACTAGAGTGTTTTCTTATAATTAAAATAGGACCGGGGTTCATGGTTTCACACTTGCATTCTCTCAAATAAAGTGGTAGACGGTGGACATAAAGAATTACATGTGAGATTACAATAACATGTTTAACAATGAGTACTTTCATATGGGCATCACGTCCTAGCATAGAGATCTCTACGGTCATATTTATCCCTCTTATACTCCACCAAGATGCGAAATAAATCATAACACCTCGATAATTAAGGAAAAACCAGAGTATAGCTTTAAGCAATGTGACATGAAGTTGAAGTAAGAACTTGCTATATCTAGTCATGGAGATTGATTAGTGTCACTTCAAATCCCCGGTAACAAGGTACTCCTTTTTATCCCTAGTGAGGTAACTAAGAAACGTTTAACAAAACCTAAGCGGATCGCCGAACTTCTGTCACTTTCATAGCACTAGCCACCCCCCGTTACTCGAACTAATGCACCCATCACCCCACACACGCTCTCAAGAACTAGATTTATTAAAGCTAGCAAATAAGAACGGGGTACATAAGATACATCTACTCAAATAACTCAAGAGAAACAATTGCAATCTCAGATTCAATAACTCATAGAAAAGATCCACCACATAGGAATTACAACGGTGCCCGTAATCATGTGAGGCAGCTCATACGGATCTAATTAGTGAAGCACATAGAGAGAGAGATACAAGTGCTACTTCCACAAACCCATAGCCCTGGGGTGGACTACTCCCTCTTCATGGAGATGTCGATGGTGATGACGTTGGAGGGGTAGGAGATCACACCGGCGGCGCCCCGCCGGAGTTTTCCCCCTCCAATCTGGAACTCCAGGTCTCTGTTTCGGTGTTTCGGTGTTTCGGCGGCGCTCCCCTCCGTAAGGGTACGGGGGACCCTTTTTATAGTCGGTTTTAGGTCAAGACGGAGTCGGTAAGTCGAAGATGGAAGGAATTGGGGCCAAAAGGGGGCCTCTCACGCGGCCAAGGAATCTGGCCACGTGGAGGGTCCTCTTTTGGGCCTCCTTGCCCAATTCTCGTGGATCCTTCGCCCACAAGTCTTCTCCTTCCAAGAAAATGACCCCCGCAGATTTTCAGGTGATTTCACGGAAGTTTGCCCCCTGAAACGTCAAAAGTATAGAAAACGGGGTTTCTGACAGGCAGGGTTAATTCCATAAAAGTTGGGGGAATTTGTAATTTAACCCCAAAATACTATAAAACATTGAATTATACCCTTATATGATGCAATATGTAATAGAAAACCATGTGAAAATATGCAAAATTCATCTATGCATTTTACATGCATCAGATGGCCACTCGGCCTGGCGCGTAGGGAGGCTGGTCTGAAGCCGACCGGTTCTATGGGGGTCCGTCCTGGGGGCCAGCCTGACCGGGGTTTGAGGCTGGGCTCCCTGTTTTCCTCCCTCCTCCTCCTTATCTTCTTCTTCCTCGATGTCGTCTTCTCGAACTTATTCCATAGCTTCTCGGGCATCATCTTGGGCGCGTTCTTGGGCCTCCATGGAGGGGTCAAACCTGAGCACGCATAGGGAGGTTCCATGAGGTAGCGCACCATTCACCAGGTCATCAAAATAAGAGAGAGGAGTGGGTTCACCTTGTCATGTATCGTCTTTGCTCAAGATTTTGTCATGGGTCCATTGGGTGTTGGGCTTGGTGGAATGGGTGTGTGAACGTCATAAACGTATCCTTTATTTCTGATGTTCCATGTTGTTTTCTTATTGTTTCCCACATGTTTTCTATACACTTTATGTCATTTTTATCAATTTTCCGGACTAACCTATTGGCAAGATGCCACAGAGCCAGTTTCTTGTTTTCTGCTGTTTTTAGTTTCAGAAAAGTTTTTCTAGAAATATTCTTGGAATTAGAAAATTCGAAGCCCGGAAGTCTTAGAAACCCCGGAGGTTCCACGGAGTCCCAAAGAGACCCGGAGGGGGGGCCACACCGTAGGGTGGCTCCCCCCTTTGCCGCGCCAGTGGGTGGTGTGGGGCCCCTAAGCCTCCACCGCCTTTGCCCTTTCGTCTATATAATGCCCCCCGGGACATAAACCCTAAGGATATCCCACTTTTACCCGAGAAAATCCCGAGGCCGCCGTCACCGTCATCCCGAGATCGGGAGGGTTCTGGAGCTCTCCCCGGCACCCTGCCGGAGGGGGAAATCATCATCGGAGGGGTCTACACCACCATGCCCTCCTCCGAAGTGATGCGTGAGTAGTCCATCCCTGGATACGGGTCCATAGCAGTAGCTAGATGGTTGTTCTCTCCACTTTTTACCTCATGTTTAGATCTTGTGAGCTTCCTAACATGATCAAGATCATCTTTATGTAATGCTACATGTTGTGTTTGTTGGGATCTGATGAATGTTGAATTCTATGTCTTCTAATTATCAATCTATCATGTTATCTTCATGCTTATGTTATTTATGATCTTGAATGCTCTTCGTTATTAGTAGATGCTCTCGGCAAGAAGATGCTAGTAACTCCAAGAGGGAGTATTTATGCTCGATAGTGGGTTCATGCCTCCTTTTCATCTGTGCTCGAGTGAAAGAAACATGACGATGGAGGATGTGATGTTGCCATTAGGGAGAAAACAACGATGCTTTGTCTAAGGATGATGTTATTATTTACATTACACACTTTCCTTATTGCGATTATCTGTTGCTTGCAACTTAATACCCAATGTTTGTTCGGATGATATTCAGAGGGTGTATTTTTAGTCATAGATGAAGTTGGATAACGGTCTATGTATTTTGTTGTAATGCCAGCATGAATCACATAGTAATATTTATGTCTTGCATATGCACTACGGTGCAGCCTTCATTTCTGTCAATTGCCCACCTATAATTTTTTCACCACACATGTTATTTATCTTTATCGGAGAGACACCACTAGTGCACCGTGGACCCCGATCATTTTTCCTCATACTGATAAAATACCTACTGCTCTCATACCGTTCCTATTATTTTCCACACCAACGTTTAACCTCTTTGTGTTCAGAAAAACCGGTGAGATTGACAATCTCACTACTTCGTTGGGACATAGTGATTTGATTGTGTTGTGTAGGTTCCACGTTGCTGCTCAACCGTTAGTGCGCCCTGCCACCTCAGCTGCATCAACCTTCAGAGATTGCTTGTCCTCCTACTGGTCGATTCAACCTTGGTTTCTTTTCTGAGGGAAAACTTGCTGCTACACTCTTCACAACCTTTCTATTGGGGTTTACCAACGAGGGCGTCAAGGCTCTCATCAGTGTGCTGCATCATCTCCCCCCTGGAAAAAGAGTCGACCTTGACTTGTGGTCTTCCTCATCACTTGGGTATCCATGGAAGGGAGAGAGATCCTTGATGTTGAAGGAGTCGTGCATGTTGTACTTGGAGGGTGGTAAGTCCAGCTTGTAGGCGTTGTTTGTTGATGCGCTTCATGATGTTGAAAGGTTCGTGTCACGACCCCGGACCCAAAGGTATACATACTATTATGAGCTCCTAGTCATGGACCCACAAGGGCTTCAGGGTTACCAGCCCCGGCCGCAACAAACAACGGCAGGTAGACCGGATTCATCGACACGCAGGCCGGATAACATCGGTACTACTACTACTTGTGACCATGCTAGTCATAACCAACTATGCATATCAAAGCGTCCACGAATCGTATGAACCTGAAGGAACGGGATCAAAGCTATACAGAGATGCTATGTGTCCAGGAAGTGCAACAACAATCAAGGGTTACTGGGGTTACCAAGCACCAGGCCGAATCACATCGGCAGGCGTGCTCGGACATGGATCATCGGCTCCACAACCCCTCGACTGCGACAACTACGCAGGCATAGCTAAAACTGTATAACAATGAGGTCGAAACCAACAACCGATCAAAGAAGCCCTCTAGATATGGAAGTTGTATTAAACAATTATTACTAGAGTATAGCTTCAAAAACAGAGGTCACACGACCCAACATTACATCAGACAACGGAAGGCAAATTATGTTGCTAGTCAACAAGAACCAAAAAGGCCTAAGAGGCTGCAACATAAGGCGACGTCCTAGCCCATAGATTCCAGGCTGCTACCTGGGAACCCCAAACTACTCGTCGAAGCCCACGTTGAATCACAACCGAAGTGAGGAACTCCACCTGAACTAAATTGAAGCAAACATGAGTACGGGAGGCACTCAACAAGACTTAGTTAACCTATTATATATCAGCTTCTTTTAGAAAGATTTATGAAGGTTATTTTGCGTAAAGCCATCTTTGTGTTCCAAGTTGAGGAAGGAATAGCACGTCTCATGGAGTGTTTTGAAAACAGATGAGGAAGCTACTCAACTACTGATATCATCATCTTTTAATCCACCAACATCATTTCAGCACCTCGTGCTTCAAAGATCACCACCTCAAGTTGTTCCGGTACCTCATGCTACAAGGTAACCCCTCTCGGCATTTCCGAGGAGGCATCCTTCATTCGTTATCAACAAGTTTTAGTCATTCCGTTCAAGTTATATATGATCACTGAATCCGTCACCAAGTCGTCCTTAACCGCAGACACGGCTTTTCGAAAAATTTAACCCTGCAGGGGTGTACAACTTTAACCACACGTACCAACCAACTCTTAATGCCAGTACATTAGCACTATTCCGGGAAGTGCCGGCAGATGGAGGTTGACCACGACCTTTCCCTTGCTTCGCCAATTCCATGAGTCACCCCGAGTAGAGATGGACCACCAATAGGGAGTGGCCATCTCCTGCCGGGTCTCTATCGTTGTGCGCAATGCTCGAAGATTACCTACACGCATAGCGCCGATACTTCCCACGTCCTAGTTTTGAAAGTGTTTTTTACATCCCCGACAAACTAGGCAAGTTGATACCGAGGGAAATCTAAGCCCCGTGTGGATGCATGCTCAGTCTTGGATGGAAGATGAGAACTATCTCCTAGGGGCATGAACGAGACAAAAACGACAGACCCTCTGTGGTCTCACTATCCACACCTTTAAATCATGTTAAACAGGTTCTCTTAACTTTCCACAACATCCTGTCATACTAGATTCATTCGCAACTCTGATTCATCAACCGGATGGAGCAGAGATAACAAGCATGCATGACTAAGCACAACATATTTAAGGCTTTGGCGATGAACACAATCAAACATATGGCTTCTAGGAGTAGTGGATCATGATTAAATAGGCTGTGCATAATATAGGTGTAACATCCCTGATTTTTGGAAAATGCAAAAATCACAAAAATTTGAAACTTTTTGTTTTCATGTTATGCAAGTCACCAAGAAAAAAATAAAAAGCAAGAAACAAAAGGAAATAATACATAATTCAATGAAATTGAGTTTACCAATCCAATTATGCCTTGTTCCTTAAACTCTAAAAACCTTCTTTAAAAATAAGTTCCATTATATAAGGGAATATCTTTTTATTAACAAACCTTTACCTAAAAGGTTTACAACTCCAATATTACCTTGAAGATATTTTTTGGCAACAAGAATCAAGGATTTATAACCCTTAATAAAGTTCTAGGCCTCCAAAGTATTTGATAAGAATGAAATATTTCTATAATAACTTTTAATTGTTATTCCAAGTTTTTAAGCATAAAGGTGTGAAAATAAACTGCATTGCTTGAAAATAACATAAAAGGGGGATATGAAAACAATATTATGACATGTGGTTTTATCCTAAATTTTATTGATCAACAATGTTAATTAATTGATATGAACTAATTAAATAACATTAAGTTACTATTAGTAAATCCTTCATATCCTAAAATTATAAAATTGTGAAAACAAGATGAAATGACTTTCAAAAATATGTTTTCAACATTTAGAATGCCACTGAAATTATAATTGACCAATACCTATGTTTTATAAATTTTTAAATTCAAAATCACATTAAGTGACTATTAGGGAATTATTCAATTTTACAAAATTCAAAAGTAAAATATGTTTCTTTGTTTACAAAAATGTTACAGTTGGAAAGTATTTGGAATTTTAAGATTTTAGAAATTTGTTTAATGTTATTTGGTTTTATAAAACAAAAGATATAATTAAATCAAATAAACAGAAATAAAAGAAAAATATCGATGACGTCACCCATGACGTCATCATCTTCTTCCTCAGAAGGAAACCCACGGCTGTTTCTCCCCGATTTTTCGCCCCTCGATTATGCGCCATTAAGGCCATAAAAACCTTCCTCCTATGGCACTATAAAGAGCCCACGACCCCCCTCTTTGTTTCCCCTCTGTGCCCTCTCCAAATACCGCGGCCACCCCTCTGCAATTCCTCGCCGGCGCTCCTCACTGCCCGTCGCCGTTCTTCGTTGACTCCGGCCAAGGTAGCCCGTCCAGGACTCCCCCGTTTGCACCACTTGTTTCCCCGTGATCTCGCGCATGTTTTGATGTCCGAGCCCTTCGTTTTTGATGCAGTGAAGCTCCGAGGACGAGCTCGCCAGAGCCGCGACGCCGCCAACCGCACAACGCCATCGACAGGAGTCACCGCAGTGGACGCCGTCGCCACCATTCGAACCGCCGTGCTGTAACATCCCAAGTATGAAAAACCACCCTAGCTTGATTGTTTCTTGTTTTATTAAAGTTTTGCATCATGTCATCATACTCATTGAATTGTTTGCATTTGTTTTGCATTTGTTTTCATTTGTTTTGCATCTGTTTTCAATTGTTTTCTATTTCAAATTCAAACCAATATTCAAACCTTTGTTTCATACTTGTTATGTTACAAATTTTCAAATAAAAAGTTCAAATAAAAACTTCCAAGTGTTTCCATTTTAATCCATAAGGTTCAACTATTAAAAATGGTGGCTTTTAATCAATCACTTAATTCAAATGATTATTCAAATTCAAATACATTTTTTCCAAACAGCAACCTTTTGGAATTAATGATAATTACACAACAATTATAATCATTTGCTTCCAATTAAAACTATATGTTCACCCCATTTAAATTTTGTTTGCAATAATCACTTAATCTCAAAATCATTTAAATTGGACTCAAATTTCAAACAGCACCCAATTTGAAAATTATGAAAATTACACAACAATTCTAATCAATTGTTTCTAATTAAACAATAAGGTTCAAACTAATTAAATTCTTGTTTTCAATAATTCAATCAATAATCAAATTCATCCAAATATTGAATTAAATTCCAAGCCACATTTTTATTTTTGATGATTTTGAAAAACAGAACTTGCCAGCTGTTGCTATCACCTAAATAAACAATCTAAAAAATTTCCCCTAATTTTTTCTACCCCAAAACTCATCATTTTCTTCCATTTTCATTTCTGCAAAAAAAAAAAACAGAAGAAGAAAACAAATTTAAAAAGAAAAACGCGCGCGCGGAGGGGAGCAGCAGCGCGGCCCAGCCCACCTATCCCTTTTCCCTGGCCTGCATACCGGTTCGCTCCCCCTCCTTCTTCTATCTGTACGGCAGGTCATCGACCGGTGCCACGACGGCAGCAGTACCACGCCGACGGCCAACAGCGCCCTACCCCCTCTATAAAACCTAGCCCTAGACCCCCCGAGCTGCCCTAGCCACCTACCACTCCTCCTCCCTCGCCGAGCGCTGCCGTTCTTCTCTCTCTGCCACCTACCTCCTCCATCTCTGAACCTCACCGGCGCCACCCTCTCTGAACCCATGGCGCTCGTCGCCGTTGCCGTGCTCCTCCAACCTAGCTGACCGCGGGGATCAAACCGCCGTGGCGTCCTCGACATCATCGACACCTGCACGACGCCAGCAAGCCACTGCATCTCCGCCGCCATCCTCGCCGCTGTCCGCGTCGTCCACCTCGCCGTCGACCACCACCTTCTGTCCCTCACGGTGAGCACGCCTCTCACCTCCCTCTGTTCCCCTCTGCATCGCGAGCACAAGCACACGCGCGCACACCACCCCACGCTAGCACAGCACACGGTCGAGCAGCACAACCACGGCAAGCCGCCGTCCGCAGGCGTTGTGTTTCCGTCAGGTTCAGAAAGGTGCAGGTTTTCGTCAGTTTCAGTTAACTAGCACAGAACTGAACCTCAACCTAACTGCGTCCACTCTACTGACAAGAACGATTCGCACACCGTAGTGGTAGCGCACCACTGCTAGCCTTCCGCAGCGCGGGTTCGAGCCCTGGCGCTCGCGAATAAACCCAACCCTTTTTTCGCAAGGGCTGCTGACAGGCTGGCCCCCTCTGTCAGTGGCCTCTGCTGCCACGTGAGCGCCACGCGGCCCAGGGGCCCTCTGTCAGTGGCAGTGGCTAGCCACTGCAGAGTGAAAACAGTTTTTTTCAGCTTTTCTTTTTCAAAATAAATCCTTTTTCAATTACAGATTAGTCCCTGTTTTTATTTTGCTAATAACTTTTAAATTACAAATCCAAACAATATAAATAAAATATGTTTGTTGAACCAAATTAAATTCTCTACCTGTTTATAATAGTTGTTTTCTGTTTTGAATAATTCAAATGCATTCAAATTTCAAATTCAAACAATTCATTTAAAATTTGATTAAATGCATAAGTAATTCATACTTAATTCAAATAACCCAAATAAAATATGTTTTCCATGCTATTTTGAAACACCTTTCCAAATATAAATTTTGTTTCATGTTTTGAATAATTAAAATTGCTTAAATAATTTAAACATTGTTTAAATCCTTTAAATTTGCCAAATTCATAACTTGCTCAAATTAAATTATTTTTGAACATGTAAAATATGTTTTCAAACCAGAAAAGTGTAAACTTTTCAAATATGAATTTGAATTCATGTTTTGAACAAATAAAATTCAAATAATATTCATACTTGTTTTAAATTCATTTAAATCTTGTTTAAACTTGTTTAATTCATAATTAAATCATTGTAATTCCTTTTTCAATAATTGAAACATGTATTCCACCTAAAATTTTGTGCTCTTTCCAAATATGAATTTTATTATTTGTTTTGAACAATTTAAATTGCTGAAAACAACAAATGCTTGTGTAACACCTTTAAGGAACCAAAATTTCATAACTTAATAAATAAAATTCCAAAATTGGTAAACCTTATCTCCAATTGATTCTATTGTTGTTATTTTTCTGTTTTCCTCATCCATGCATCATACTAATCCAATATCACCCATTGGTTAGTTGTAAAACAATTGTTTCAACCATAATTCATGGGCTTTTCATATGCAACTCAAATTGCATGTGAGTCCATTTAATCATGTTGTTACCATGTCAACTAGTTTATTTTGATGCATCAATTAAATGGTCATGCATCATCCCATGATTGTGCATTATGCCATTTTATTGATTGTTTATCTCTCTGCGTTGTTTGTTTGCTTCTTCTCGGATAGACCACGACGTCGAGACAGACGATACTTACGACACCCCTTCTAAGGATCTAGCTCAGTACCAGGCTGCTGAGTTTGCAGGCAAGTATTCACTCACATGAACCATTGTGTTCCTTTCAACATTGGACACCGATACTTTCCGTTGTCTATTCTGCTAGCCATATGTATCGTTGCTTCTGTTACAAACCTATCACATGCTATCCTTAACCCTGATATAGCCTCACCTCCACACCTATAACCCCATTGTTTGTTACCCGTGTCTTACTAGCATGCTTAGGGTTGTTTCTGCTCGAGTCTGTTACCCGTTACTTTCTGTTACTATATTTCTATCATATTCTGGGGCTCGATGTTAAACAACAACCTGTTAATCTTGAGGTAATAATAATTTGCTGATAAGGCACCGGCAGGAGGCCCGGCGTGCTTTTGAGGCCTGCTAGTGTCGACCCTAATAAGGAAAAGGGTCTTGTCTACTGATCCATGATGAGCGCACTAACCGCATGTGGGAAGCGTGTATGGGCGCCCCCCTCAATTTGATTCGATTCGCATCTCGTCCAAATCGCCACACTTAGTTCGGGCTTTCCATTTGATGCACGCATATGCATGTACGAACCCGAGGCCAGGGTGGAACTTTTGTAGTCGGCATTTAGGGCGGCGTGGTCTTAGAGTGCTATGAGGGTCCCCTTTTCTTCGTGGGGCTCGATTAGCCGCGCACGCACAGCACGTGGTGCTTTGGGCTTGATGCGAAGAAGAGTTGAGTTGTGTAGAGTGCCTCGCTTGGTGGGTTTGATTCCCGTCTCGCGGGATATTCTTACGTGTACGGCCAAATTGGTGCACCCCTGCAGGGATAAATCTTCTCGAGAAGCCGTGTTTTCCGCGGTTATGGTTAACTTGGTGAAAGTACTGGCTAACAAGTACTCAGAACAACTTACACCTAACTAAAGTTAACTTGACTAGTAATAGTCCTATTGCCCCAATAACTTGAATCGTCACTAATCCAACTGTGTGAGTTATCCTCTGATTGCTTCTTTGGATAAGGGGCGAGATCCAGGATGGGTTTGTTTGGTGGTTAGTTATAGTTGGTTACGATACGCTATCTTATCTTCTTTCTGTTAGCCGGAAGTTGTATCATGTTCTGTAGTTGGTTAGTGCAGCCAGCTGCCGCATCTTTTGTATCACCCCTTTCTTCCGTTGAACCCAAAGCATCTGTGCTTGGTGTTGACGGGTTACACTTTGGTGAACTGTGAGTCTTGCTTGCCAGTACGTTTATGTACTGACCCCTTTGGGGCTGTCGTTTCCGCAGACTACGCTTACGAGGATCCCCGTGACGGCTACTACGTGGAGTTTGACGAGGCTGCTGACGAGTAGATAGCGGATCTGGGCAGGATCCGAGACTACGGGGATGGGCTCCGTTTTCCTTTCATTCCCGGCTTCTTAAGCCTATTTGGATTTGTCTGTACTCAGACCTTTTGAATGCTTCCGCTGAGATGTAATGATGATATGTTGGGACATGTGTCCTCTGGATGAT
Source organism: Alopecurus myosuroides (assembly GCA_028641055.1). Taxonomy (NCBI): domain Eukaryota; kingdom Viridiplantae; phylum Streptophyta; class Magnoliopsida; order Poales; family Poaceae; genus Alopecurus; species Alopecurus myosuroides. The sequence continues at coordinate 247,831,156 of CM054058.1, forward strand.
TGTATTTGCTATCTCTGCTCTTGTGAGAGCTATTTGCAACTTATTTCAATCTTTTGTGTCTTATAGATATGTTGTGCTATCATCCTGTTAAACGCCGTTGACGTACCATGTGTGTATGGTATGAAGTACGTCAATGGTAGTATCCTGATTTCTATGGGATGGTTTACGTAGACGATGAACAGTAGGGGTTGGTTGTCACACATACGTGTGTTGGCCTACTCGTAAGAGATGCGGGTGCCGGTAAGCCCCGTAATCCAATCAACTACTGTTCAACGGAACTGCGAGTATCCCCTAGAAGTCTGGGTGCGACAAATGGTATCAGAGCCTGTCTGCCTGTAGGATCCCTTTTACTGGTCGCAGTTGAGTCTAGAAACTATTTTGTAGCTATATAGGAAAAATGAAACGTGAGAGTAGGAATTCTGCCATTTTATTTATTTCCCCACCCACCCTCCCTTTTCTGGTAAGGAAGTGCAACGTTGTTTTCTCTTCTCACCTAAACTTTCAAGTTACGATTTCACGAATCCTGGTTTCTCTAGGATAGTTATATCTACTAGACCATAGGAATGGAGGTGGTTGTGACATGATTTATCATGTTGCCTACTCACGATTGAGAACGGAGGCGTGTAAGCCCCGGAAGCAGATCCTCTATTCCTTAAGCAGTAGATATTGATCCTTTAGAAGCCCGGATGGGTTTTCCGTAGTACCTCAGGAGTTTTTGGTCTCGTGTTTCCCGATGTTGCTTCGATATCCTGTTCTTCTCAACATCCTTATCGTCCGTTGAAACCTTGTTGTTGCTTCCACTTCAGTTCTTCTACCGGTGTCTAATCAAAACTTCCCCGATCATCTGCAGATGGATCTCAGGTTCTACCCGCAGGTGGTTCGTATGACTCGTTGCGAGAGCACTGCCGGTTATCCGGAGATGCTGAGAGACATGGTCACTTATCTGGGGTTCCGTTGGGCTCCAGAGTACCAGGTCTACGAGCAGCAGCGAGAGTTTGACCAGACCTACTACCAGGCTATCGTCTACATCCTGTCAGATGATGGCATGAGCGTTGTCCACCGCTACGAGGCAGTGGGTTCCACAGTGGATATGGCCGTGCAGCAGGCAGCTTACGTGAGTCTCACCGTCCTTCGTGCTGACTACTGGGGATTTGACGATTCTATCTATCGCCACATCCCCCGTGGGTACATCACTTCGGAGGGAGCTCACTTCACTCTCTACGACAACCTGGATGTCTACGAGCATGATAACTCCAGGCTGCACACCACCGCTCAGTTTGTGAGGCACAGTGACGCAGTTGCCAGCACACTATCTCAGGAGTTGGCTTCAGTCAGAGAGCAGCTCTATCTTGCTTTGACTCATCTGGCGACTTACACCACACACTTTGTTGGAGATGAGAGCTTTGCACGTTTCGATCAGCCAGTTGGTCGTCGTCTGCCAGATGCTGGAGGTTATGAGCCGATCAGAGGTCCACTCCTCAACCTTGGTGCTGGTTACACTGGGATTCCACGCTTTGGAGCACAGGGAGTCAACGCTATGTACTTCACCACACCTAGAGTCGCTCTCAGACCACGTCAGATCTATGTGGATTGTCGTTCTACCTACTTTCGTGGGCGTGCTCCTCACCGTACCTCTCGTTGTACTACTCACCGCCGTCCTGCGTGATGAGCATGGGAGTACTGATGTATCCATTCTTAGCTATGTTTAGTTATCCTTTGGCTTTCGAACCATTTATGGTGTGTTGGATATTCTGATGTATTTGAACATGTGTTGATGTACCTGTTGGTTATCTATTCATGCGTCGGAATAATCTCTCTTTCGGTTACCAAGTCTATCCTTTTCTGTTGTTGTGCTAAAATGCATGTCTGTTCAGGATGCCGCCAACAAGGAACAACCCGCCTGAGCCACCGCCAATCACGGAGCTGTTGACTCAGATGATTCAAGTCGTGACGCAGATGGCCCAGTTCCAGGCTAATCAGCACAACAACCAGAACGCTCCACGAGTCAGTATCAAGGAGTTTCTGAGTCTGGGGCCGAGAGCTTTCGTGGCAACACGAGAGCCTCTGGATGCTGATGACTGGATCCATGAGATGGCCAAGGCTCTGGACATTGCTCACGTTGCTGAGGAAGACAAAGTCAAGTATGCCTCCTACCTACTGAAGGGTCAGGCAGCTACTTGGTGGGAGAACTACCAGACCATGAGAGCTGGCTACCCAATCACCTGGGGCTGTTTCAAGGAAGCTTTCCTGAAGCACCACATTCCAGATGGTCTCATGGAAAGGATGCGTGAAGAGTTTTGCTCTCTCAAGCAGGGAAAGCTGGACGTCATTGGCTATCAGAGTGAGTTCAATCGCCTCGCTCGTTACGCTGGTGATGAGGTGTCCACTGAGGCTAAGAAGATGGCAAGGTTCCGCCGAGGTTTTAACCCGGAACTCAAGTACGCCCTCACCAACATCAAGGCCAAAGACTTCGAGGAGCTCGTTAACACCATGCTCAATGAAGAAAATGGGCGCAAGTCGTTCGAGGAGTCTCGAAAGCACTCGCGTGAGGGTGGTTCCTCCTCCAACATGACCACCCCTCCGCAGAAGCGCCGCATCTGGGTGCCAAATGGTGCTGTCACTAAGGCTCCATACGCCCAAGCTTCTCCAGGCTTTGCTCCCCGCCCACCCAACCCATCTCAGATGCATGGTCAGAGGTTTTCAATGGGGCAGCCAAGGCCAGATACTCCTCGTGTCGTCACTTGCTACAAATGCAAGCAGACGGGGCACTACGCTGACAAGTGCACTCAGAGGCAGCTACCTCCACCACCACCTCGTCCCAACACAAACCAGGCAATGGTGCGTGCTCCCCCGGCTAAAGCCTTCAACTCCAACAACAGGCCTGTCGGGAGGACCGCAAGGGTGAATCATGTCAAAGTCGACAAAGCTGAGAAAGCTGCTGACGTCGTTCTTGGTACATTCCCCGTAAACTCTTTTCCAGCTAAAGTGTTGTTTGATACCGGAGCATCGCATTCTTTCGTGTCAAAGATCTTTGCGACAGCAATTAAACTCCCTTTTGTTGGTTTGGGTTCCCCGCTAGTAGTAAACTCCCCTGGAGCAACTATGCAAACTTCCAAGATCAGTCATGAAAATCAGATCCTAATTGGAGGTCACATATTCCTTGCCTCCCTCATTCTGCTTGGCAATTCTGACATTGATGTCATTCTTGGCATGGATTGGTTGAAGGCCAATAAAGCTACGATTGATTGTGCTCAGAAGTCAATAACTCTGTTCCACCCTTCTGGCCAGATAGTCTATTCTCCAAATGAATCAAGTTCTGTTCAGCTTTACACTCTCGATGCTAAACCTCTACCTCTACTTCAAAATGTTCCGGTGGTTTGTGAATTCCCGGACGTCTTCCCAGAAGAGTTGCCAGGGATGCCTCCGGACAGAGCAGTTTAGTTCGTGATCGAGCTTGAACCAGGTACTGCTCCAATCTCTAAGCATCCATACAAGATAGCTCCTCCTGAACTGAAACTGTTAAAGGAGAAAATCGATATGTACATGGAGAAAGGTTACATTCAACCTAGTTCCTCCGCTTGGGGTTGCCCAACTCTGTTCGTTGCAAAGAAGGATCAAACAAAGAGACTCATTGTTGACTATCGTCCTCTTAACGAGAAAACCATCAAAAACAAGTATCCAATTCCTCGTATCGATGATCTTTTTGATCAACTTGATGGAGCCTCAATATTCTCCAAGTTGGACTTGAGGATGGGTTACCATCAAATAAAGATCAGAAAAGAGGATATTCCAAAAACAGCTTTCACCACTCGGTACGATCTATATGAATACACCGTCATGTCCTTTGGTCTCACCAATGCACCGGCGACATTCTCTAGACTCATGAATTCTGTCTTCCATGAATACCTCGACAAGTTCGTTGTGGTATATCTTGATGATATTCTAGTCTACTCAAAATCCGAGGAAGATCATGGAGAACATCTTCGTCTCACTCTCATGAAACTTCGCGAGCATCGTTTATATGCCAAATTCTCCAAATGTGAGTTCTGGATTCCAGAAGTTGCTTACCTTGGTCATGTCATCTCCGCCAAGGGCATAGCCATTGATCCAGAAAAGGTTAAGGCAATTGTTGATTGGAAACCTCCTAAGACGGTGAAGCAAGTTAGAATCTTTCTTGGCTTGGCTAGCTATTGCCGTCGTTTCGTCCAAAACTTCTCCAAGATTGCCAAACCTCTCACTGATCTCACAAAGAAGGACAAGAAGTTCGTTTGGTCTCCACAATGTGATGAAAGTTTCAATCTCCTGAAGACTAAACTCACTTCTACACCAGTTCTGGTTGGCCCGGATACTACCAAACCTTTCCAGATATTCTGCGATGCATCTCTCCAAGGTCTAGGAGCAGTTCTTATGCAAGAACGTCAAGTTGTGGCTTATGCTTCACGTCAGTTGAATGCACATGAGCAAAACTATCCCACACATGACCTAGAACTTGCAGCAGTTGTGTTTTCCCTCAAGAAATGGAGGCAATACTTGTTGGGTAATCGCACTGAAATCTTTTCCGATCATAAGAGTCTGAAATACATCTTCACTCAACCAGATCTAAACCTCAGGCAAAGGAGATGGATTGAAAAGATTAAGGACTTTGATCTCACCATTTCTTACACTCCAGGCAAGGCTAATGTTATGGCCGATGCTCTCAGTCGCAAGTCATATTGCAATAATCTCATGATCATGGAAAGCCAGCCTCCACTTCATGAAGAATTCCAGAAGCTGAACCTTGGTCTTGTTCCTCAAGGGTATCTTGCTAGTTTGACAGCCAGTCCAACTCTCGAGGACAAGATTCGTTCTGAACAACTTTGTGATGCTGAAATCAAGAAGATGGTAGAACACATCAAAGAAGGCAAGGAGAAATTTAAGTCCTTCTCAATTGATGACAAGGGAACTGTGTTCTTCGAAGGACGCATTGCAGTTCCTCAAGTTCAAAGTCTCAAAGATGTCATTCTCAATGAGGCTCATGAAACTCCTCTATCCATCCACCCTGGAAGTACAAAGATGTACCAGGATCTTAAGACACTGTATTGGTGGCCTGACATGAAACGTGAAATTGCTCAATACGTTTCTGAATGCGACGTTTGTCAACGTGTTAAGGCAGTCCATCAGAAAACAGCCGGTCTACTCCAACCTCTGAAAATCCCTGAGTGGAAGTGGGACATGATTGAAATGGACTTCGTCACTGGTTTTCCAAAGTCCAAGAAGGGCAACGATGCAATCTTCGTTGTCATTGATCGTCTCACTAAAGTAGCTCACTTCTTTGCTGTCAAAGAAACAATCTCAGCTAGCCAGTTAGCAGAGCTCTACACAGCCAAGATTGTTCCCCTTCATGGTGTTCCTTTGGAAATAAGCTCAGACCGTGGAAGCATATTTACTTCTCATTTCTGGAAAAGCTTTCAAGAAGCATTGGGCACCAAACTTCTATTCAGCACAGCTTATCACCCTCAGTCTCAGGGGCAAGTCGAAAGAGTCAATCAAATTCTCGAGGATATGCTCAGAGCATGTGGTCTCTCCTTTGGCATGAAATGGGAGGATTGCCTTCCATATGTTGAATTCTCCTACAACAACAGCTTCCAGGCAAGCCTAGGCATGGCACCATTTGAAGCTCTCTATGGCCGCAGATGCAGGAGTCTAATCAATTGGTCTGGAGCTGGTGAACGTTCACTCTTAGGCCCTGACATTGTTAAGGAAGCCGAGGAGAAAGTTCGTATCATTCGTGACAATCTCAAGATTGCTCAGTCTCGTCAGAAAAGCTACTATGACAACAAGCACAGGGATATGGTCTATGCACCTGGTGACAAGGCATATCTCCGTGTAACTCCCCTCAGAGGCACTCATCGTTTTGGTGTGAAAGGAAAACTTGCACCAAGATACATTGGTCCTTTCAACATTCTCGCAAGGCGTGCGGAAAATGCCTATCGTCTTGAACTTCCAGAAAAACTATCCAAAGTGCACGATGTGTTTCACGTGTCACAACTCAAGAGGTGTTTCAAAGATCCAGATCGTGCAGTTGATCATGATTCCATTGAACTGCAAGATGATCTCTCTTATGAGGAGCACCATGTTCGAATTCTCGATGAGACCGAGCGTAAGACTCGCAACAAGAGCACCAAGTTCTTGAAAGTGCAGTGGTCCCATCATTCCGATAAAGAGGCAACGTGGGGGACCGAAGAGGATCTTCGCAAGAAGTATTCGGACCTTTTCTCTTCTCAGTAGGAATCTCGGGGCACGATTCCTTCAAGGGGGGCGTTTTGTAACATCCCAAGTATGAAAAAACCATCCTAGCATGTTTGTTTTTGTTTAATTATAGTTTTGCATCATGTCATCATACTCATTGAATTGTTTGCATTTGTTTTCCTTTTGTTTGCATCTGTTTATCTTTGTTTTCACAATTGAAATTCAAATTTTATTCAAACCTTTATTTCATACTTGCTCTGTTACAATCTTTCCAATTAAAAGGTTCAATCAAAAACATCCATTTTGTTTCCATGAAATATAAAAAGATCAACTATTAAATTGTTCTTTAACAATCCACTTAATTCCAAATTACTTTCAAATTCAAATTTCAAACAACACCCAATTGGAAAATTATGAAAATTACCCAAAACAATTCTAATCACTTGTTTTCATTTTTTTAAACAAAAGGTTCAACCCATTTTAAACCTTGTTTCAAATAATTCAATTAATAATAAAATCCATTCAAATTGAACCAATTACAAACAACAATTATATTTTGAAATTCATGGAAAATAAAAGTGGTCAAATGGTTACTGACACAATAAATAACCAACCCAATTTTTTCTATAATTTTCCTACCTCAAAATTCCTTCTATTTCTTCCATTTTCCATTTCTGCAAAAAAAAAAACAGAAGGAAAAAAAATTAAAAAAGAAAAACGCTTCAGTAAGGGGGGGAGCAGCAGGCCCAGCCCGTTTTCTTCCTTCCCCTGGCCCGATACCGGTTCGCCCCTCGCTCCTTCTTTCTTCCCCGCGTACGGCACGCCATCGGGCGGTGCCACGGCGGCACAGTAACGCGCCGACGGCCATCCTCGCCCCTAGCCCCCTATATCTACCACCTAGGACCCCCCGAGCTTGCCCTAGACACCTACTCCCTCCTCCCTCGAGCTCCGCCACCGTTCCACTCTCTCTGCCACCCTCCACCTCACCTCTGAACCTCTCCCCGACGAGCCCTCCTCTGAATCCATGGACACCGCCGCCGCTGCCGTGCGCCACCATCCATCCTAGCCATGGGAATCGAACCGCCGTATCCTCCTCGTCCTCACCGACACCTCTGCGAGCCCGGGAGCAGCTTGGATCGCCGCCGCCGTCCGTGTTACCGCCGCCGGAGTCCTCCCCGAGCCGCGGCTACGACTACGTCGCCGGTGAGCTCCACCGTGCTCTCTCTCCCTCCTGCTCCCTCTCTGTCGCGAGCACGCGCTTGCACTCGCACATCACCGCAGCACCCGCACTCGTCCACGCACGGCAACGAGCACAGCAACCACGGCACGCCGCCGTCCGCCGGCATAGTGTTTCCGTCAGGTTCAGAAAGTTGCGGTCTTTCGTCAGTTTCAGATAGCAAACATGAGCTGAATGATAACCTGTCCGCGTTGCGTTTACTGACAAGAACGAAAACGCACTGTAGTGGTTGCAGTGCTTGCGCGCGCACCGCAGGGCACAGTTTCGAGCCCTGGCTCTCGCGATTAAAACCAACATTTTGCGCGAGCCACTGACAGGCTGGCCCCCTCTGTCAGTGGGCTGTGCTGCCACGCCAGCACACGCGGGCCACCGTTGGCCCCTGGGCCCTCTGTCAGTGGCTGTGTCCAGCCACCGCTGAGTAACAAAAGTTTCGCAACCTTTTCTGTTTCAAATTAAGTCCTTTTTCATTTACAGTTTGGTCCTCAAATTTAAATTGCTAATAACTTTTATTTTATAAATCCAAATAATAAAAGTAAAATATGTACACTGCCCCAAATTTCATTATCTATCTATTCAAACCATTTGTTTTCTGTTTTGACTATTTCAAATGCACTCAAATTTCAAATTCAAACAATTCATTTGAAATTTGAATAATTGCATAACTAATTCATACTTAATCCAAATAATGCAAATAAAATATGTTTTCCATGCTATTTTGAACCACCTTTTCAAATATAAATTTTGTTTCAAGGTTTGAATAATTAAAATTGCTTAAATAATTTAACCCTTGTTTAAATCATTTAATATTGCTAAATTCATAACTTGCTCAAATTAAATTATTTTTGAACATATAAAATATGTTTTCAAACTAGAAAAGTATAAACTTTTCAAATATGAATTTGAATTTATGTTTTGAACAAATAAAATTCAAATAATATTCATACTTGAATTTAATTCATTTAAAACTTGTTTAATCTTGTTTAATTCATAATTAAATTATTATAATTCCTTTTTCAATAATTGAAACATGTAATCCACCTAAAATTTTATGTTCTTTTCAAATATGAACTTTGTTATTTGTTTTGAACAATTTAAAATGATGAAAACAATGCTTGTGTAACACATTTAAGGAACCAAAATTCGATAACTTAATAAATAAAATTCCAAACTTGGTAAACCTTATTTCAAAATTGTTCTATTGTTGTTATTTTGCTGTTTTCCTCATCCATGCATCATACTAATCCACTTTCACCTGTTGATTAGTTGGAAAACAAATATTCCAACCTTAATTCATGGGCTTTTCATATGCAACTCAAATTGCATGTGGGTCCATTTAATCATGTTGTTACCATGTCAAGTAGTTTATTTTGATGCATCAATTAACTTGACATGAATCATCCCATGATTGTGCACTATGCCATGTTATTGATTGTTTGTCTCCTTGCGTTGTTTGTTTGCTTCTTCTCGGATAGACGACGACGTTGAGACAGACGATACTTACGACACCCCTTCTGAGGATCTAGCTCAGTACCAGGCTGCTGAGTTTGCAGGCAAGTTATCACTCACATGAACCATTGTGTTCCTTTCAACATTGGATACCGATACTTTCCGTTTTCTATTCTGCTAGCCCTATGAATAGTTGTTTCTGTTACGAACCCATCACATGATATCCTTTAACCCTGATATAGCCGCACCTCCACACCTATAACCTCTTTGCTTGTTGCCCGTGTCTTACTAGCATGCTTAGGGTTGTTTTGCTCGAGTCTGTTACCCGTTACCTTCTGTTACTATATTTCTATTTTGTTCTGGGGCTCGATGTTAAACAACAACCTGTTAATTTTGAGGTAATAATAATTTGCTGATAAGGCACCGGCAGGAGGCCCGACGTGGTTTTGAGGCCTGCTAGTGTCGACCCTAATTAGGAAAAGGGTCTTGTCTACTGATCCATGATGAGCGCACTATCCGCATGTGGGAAGCGTGTATGGGCGCCCCCCTCAATTTGATTCGATTCGCATCTCGTCCAGATCGCCACACCTAGTTCGGGCTTTCCATTTGATGCACGCATATGCAGGTACGAACCCGAGGCCAGGGTGGAACTTTTGTAGTCGGCATTTAGGGCGGCGTGGTCTTCCAGTGCTATGAGGGTCCCCTTTTCTTCGTGGGGCTCGATTAGCCGCGCACGCACAGCACGTGGTGCTTTGGGCTTGATGCGAAGAAGAGTTGAGTTGTGTTGAGTGCCCCGCTTGGTGGAAGGGCCCTTCCATCTGGCGGGTTATTCTTACGTGTACGGCTAAATTGGTGCACCCCTGCAGGGATAAATCTTCTCGAGAAGCCGTGTTTTCCGCTGTTATGGTTAACTTGGTGAAAGTACTGGCTAACAAGTACTCAGAACAACTTACACCTAACTAATGATAACTTGACTAGTAATAGCCTTATTGCCACAATAACTTGATCCATCTTTAATCCAACTGTGTGAGTTATCCTCGGATTGCTTCTTTGGATAAGGGGCGAGATCCAGGATGGGTTTGTTTGGTGGTTAGTTGTAGTTGGTTACGATACGCTATCTTATCCCCTTTCTGTTAGCCGGAAGTTGTATCATGTTCTGTAGTTGGTTAGTGCAGCCAGTTGCAACATCTTTTACATCCCCTTTCTTCCGTTGAACCCAAGGCATCTGTGCTTGGTGTTGACGGGTTACATTTTGGTGAACTGTGAGTCTTGCTTGCCAGTACGTTTATGTGCTGACCCCTTTGGGGCTGTGGTTTCCGCAGACTACGCTTACAAGGATCCCCGCGACGGCTACTACGTGGAGTTTGACGAGGCTGCTGATGAGTAGATAGCGGAACCGGGCAGGATCCGAGACATCGTGGATGGGCTCCGTTTTCTTTTCATTCCCGGCTTCTTAAGCCTATTTGGATTTTGTCTGTACTCAAACCCTTTGAATGCTTCCGCTGAGATGTAATGATGTTATGTTGGGACATGTGTCCTCTGGATGATTGTATTTGCTATCTCTCCTCTAGTGAGAGCTATTTGCAACTTATTTCTATTTATTTGTGTCTTAGAGATCTGTTGTGCTATCATCTTGTTCAACGCCGTTGACGTACCATGTGTGTATGGTATGAAGTACGTCAATGGTAGTATCCTGATTTCTATGGGATGGTTTACGTAGACGATGAATAGTAGGGGTTGGTTGTCACACATACGTGTGTTGGCCTACTCGTAAGAGATGCGGGTGCCGGTAAGCCCCGTAATCCAATCAACTATTGTTCAACGGAACTGCGAGTATCCTCTAGAAGTCCGGGTGCGACAGGCCTCTGCTGCCACGTGAGCGCCACGCGGCCCAGGGGCCCTCTGTCAGTGGCAGTGGCTAGCCACTGCAGAGTGAAAACAGTTTTTTTCAGCTTTTCTTTTTCAAAATAAATCCTTTTTCAATTACAGATTAGTCCCTGCTTTTATTTTGCTAATAACTTTTAAATTACAAATCCAAACAATATAAATAAAATATGTTTGTTGAACCAAATTAAATTCTCTACCTGTTTATAACAGTTGTTTTCTGTTTTGAATAATTCAAATGCATTCAAATTTCAAATTCAAACAATTCATTTAAAATTTGATTAAATGCATAAGTAATTCATACTTAATTCAAATAACCCAAATAAAATATGTTTTCCATGCTATTTTGAAACACCTTTCCAAATATAAATTTTGTTTCATGTTTTGAATAATTAAAATTGCTTAAATAATTTAAACATTGTTTAAATCCTTTAAATTTGCTAAATTCATAACTTGCTCAAATTAAATTATTTTTGAACATGTAAAATATGTTTTCAAACCAGAAAAGTGTAAACTTTTCAAATATGAATTTGAATTCATGTTTTGAACAAATAAAATTCAAATAATATTCATACTTGTTTTAAATTCGTTTAAATCTTGTTTAAACTTGTTTAATTCATAATTAAATCATTGTAATTCCTTTTTCAATAATTGAAACATGTATTCCACCTAAAATTTTGTGCTCTTTCCAAATATGAATTTTATTATTTGTTTTGAACAATTTAAATTGCTGAAAACAACAAATGCTTGTGTAACACCTTTAAGGAACCAAAAGTTCATAACTTAATAAATAAAAGTCCAAAATTGGTAAACCTTATTTCCAATTGATTCTATTGTTGTTATTTTTCTGTTTTCCTCATCCATGCATCATACTAATCCACTATCACCCATTGGTTAGTTGTAAAAGAATTGTTTCAACCATAATTCATGGGCTTTTCATATGCAACTCAAATTGCATGTGGGTCCATTTAATCATGTTGTTACCATGTCAACTAGTTTATTTTGATGCATCAATTAAATGGTCATGCATCATCCCATGATTGTCATTATGCCATGTTATTGATTGTTTATCTCTCTGCGTTGTTTGTTTGCTTCTTCTCGGATAGACGACGATGTTGAGACAGACGATACTTACGACACCCCTTCTGAGGATCTAGCTCAGTACCAGGCTGCTGAGTTTGCAGGCAAGTATTCACTCACATGAACCATTGTGTTCCTTTCAACATTGGACACCGATACTTTCCGTTGTCTATTCTGCTAGCCATATGTATCGTTGCTTCTGTTACAAACCTATCACATGCTATCCTTAACCCTGATATAGCCTCACCTCCACACCTATAACCCCATTGTTTGTTACCCGTGTCTTACTAGCATGCTTAGGGTTGTTTATGCTCGAGTCTGTTACCCGTTACTTTCTGTTACTATATTTCTATCATATTCTGGGGCTCGATGTTAAACAACAACCTGTTAATCTTGAGGTAATAATAATTTGCTGATAAGGCACCGGCAGGAGGCCCGGCGTGGTTTTGAGGCCTGCTAGTGTCGACCCTAATTAGGAAAAGGGTCTTGTCTACTGATCCATGATGAGCGCACTAACCGCATGTGGGAAGCGTGTATGGGCGCCCCCCTCAATTTGATTCGATTCGCATCTCGTCCAAATCGCCACACTTAGTTCGGGCTTTCCATTTGATGCACGCATATGCAGGTACGAACCCGAGGCCAGGGTGGAACTTTTGTAGTCGGCATTTAGGGCGGCGTGGTCTTAGAGTGCTATGAGGGTCCCCTTTTCTTCGTGGGGCTCGATTAGCCGCGCACGCACAGCACGTGGTGCTTTGGGCTTGATGCGAAGAAGAGTTGAGTGGTGTAGAGTGCCTCGCTTGGTGGGTTTGATTCCCGTCTGGCGGGATATTCTTACGTGTACGGCCAAATTGGTGCACCCCTACAGGGATAAATCTTCTCGAGAAGTCGTGTTTTTCGCGGTTATGGTTAACTTCGTGAAAGTACTGGCTAACAAGTACTCAGAACAACTTACACCTAACTGAAGTTAACTTGACTAGTAATAGTCCTATTGCCACAATAACTTGAATCGTCACTAATCCAAATGTGTCAGTTATCCTCGGATTGCTTCTTTGGATAAGGGGCGAGATCCAGGATGGGTTTGTTTGGTGGTTAGTTATAGTTGGTTACGATACGCTATCTTATCTTCTTTCTGTTAGCCGGAAGTTGTATCATGTTCTGTAGTTGGTTAGTGCAGCCAGCTGCCGCATCTTTTGTATCACCCCTTTCTTCCGTTGAACCCAAAGCATCTGTGCTTGGTGTTGACGGGTTACACTTTGGTGAACTGTGAGTCTTGCTTGCCAGTACGTTTATGTACTCACCCCTTTGGGGCTATGGTTTCCGCAGACTACGCTTACGATGATCCCTGTGACGGCTACTACGTGGAGTTTGACGAGGCTGCTGACGAGTAGATAGCGGACCTGGGCAGGATCCGAGACTACGGGGATGGGCTCCGTTTTCCTTTCATTCTCGGCTTCTTAAGCCTATTTGGATTTGTCTGTACTCAGACCTTTTGAATGCTTCCGCCGAGATGTAATGATGATATGTTGGGACATGTGTCCTCTGGATGATTGTATTTGCTATCTCTGCTCTTGTGAGAGCTATTTGCAACGTATTTCAATCTTTTGTGTCTTAGAGATATGTTGTGCTATCATCCTGTTAAACGCCGTTGACGTACCATGTGTGTATGGTATGAAGTACGTCAATGGTAGTATCCTGATTTCTATGGGATGGTTTACGTAGACGATGAACAGTAGGGGTTGGTTGTCACACATACGTGTGTTGGCCTACTCGTAAGAGATGCGGGTGCCGGTAAGCCCCGTAATCCAATCAACTATTGTTCAACGGAACTGCGAGTATCCCCTAGAAGTCCGGGTGCGACACGTGCTCTTCTGAACCTCTCTGTGGTCTCCGTTGAGCTCGTAGATCACCGGAACGTCACCGCCGTCCTCGCCCGACCCCGCGCCACCATCCCCGCCATTGCCGGCGACCAGATTCCGGCCAGAGGTAAACCCTAGCCACCACCTTTGAATCTCTGTCGTTCGATCCCGATCCCACGCGCAGAAACACATCATTCAAACGAAGGGGTATCGCCCAGTAGGAAAGCGCCATGTGGTCTGCGTGTTAATTCATTATTCGTCGCTCAGCGCTCTGCGTAGCCGGCCCATGCCCACCCTTTATCCGTCACCCTGCGCGGCAAATAGCGGATCTGAACCCAGCCCACCACTGGATTTATTTTTCGATTAAAATTAGAATGATATTTTTGCAGAAAAGTCCCTGAATCTTAGATCTATCATAACTTTTGATCCACGAGCCCAAATTTAGCAAACTTGGACTTTTTGGAATCAGCACAACATATAGAAACTTTTGGCACCGGAAAATTTTAAAATTGACCATTTAAATTTGTTCAAATTCAAATATGCTTGTTTGATGAATTTTGGCATAATTCAAATTCTGTAAATTCAATTTTTGCAAACTAAATTGTTTTGGGTTCCTTAGAATGTGTACTAACAGATCCATAAGCCCAAAATATTATTTGAACAAGTTTAAAATGGATTTAGAATTATATGGCCATTTGAGCAATTTTGACTTAGTTTAAATTCCATAAATAATTTTAATATGTTTTCTTAAGCAATGATGCTCCATATGGCAACCTGAATCCATAGAAACCAGTGCCATAGAATTTTGGACATATATGAGCCATACCCATGTATTTTAGGCCAAGATATCACACACATGTTTCACACCATATTAAAAATGACTTAGGAAATATTTTTGCTTAGTGGTTCTATGTGTGTATGGCTATTTGAAACCAAGGCTAAGTCCTTAGTGAAGTTTAAACTTATACTTAGCCAACCAATGAACCTCAAACACTAGTAATATAGTTTTCTATATACTTCTCCACTCTTCTATTCTTGCTTCAAGAAATTCATCAAGACTCAAGCACAAGGAGGGACTTCATTTTCAACTTGGTGGCAACATGAAGAGATATGAGGAATATCATTGAAGAAATTGAAGGAAGGGCTTAGACTCCAAAACAACTAGAAGAAACTCCAGAAAATACAAGTGTGAAGAAATCCAGAAGAAAACAACTCCCTCTCTCTTTCTATCCTTCTTCTTATTTTCTTTCTAATTGACTTAGTGGTATTTTTTCCCATCCCCTACCCAAACCAATTAGTGAAGTGAAAGCCATGAAGGTTTATCAAGTTCAAGAGAAGATTAACAACAAGGAGGAAACTACAATAGAAGTATGAAGATGAACTTCAAGAAGACAAGCATGTGAAGACTTGGAGCCATCCACACAAGTTGAAGAATAACAAGTTGTTTTTGTCCAGCCCTTGACCTAAATGGAAAAGACCAAAACTTTAACTTGTTATATCCTTTGTTATGAAGTTAGTTGAACCTAGACCTATCCTAAACCAAAATGGAAAGACTAACTTAGAGTACTCAAAAGTTTTTATGAAATCAACTAAGTGTTACACTTTGTATTGTGATACTTTAGTTAAAATAGTGAGATCACCTTGGTGAAATCTTGGAACTTCTTAGATAAATATGTTTTCAATAAAGTTTGATCACTACAAAATCAACCTATTCCATCCCAAGTAAACCCTTGGAATTTTCCTTAACAAGTATTGAAACTCAAACCTTGACCTTATCCTAGCTAACTTGGTTAAACCTCTTTTCCCGTGATTGTTGCTTTGTATGTTTTATTCACTTGCTTGTTTGTTTGATAGTATGCTTGTTGTTGTGTTTTCAATGAATAGATTGTACGGAGAGCAACGATCTTTTGTGAAGAGTGTGATTTCTTCACCAACTTCAACAAGGCAAGTAACACATCATCCAACTACCCATTATTTTCTATATGCATTAGTTGATTTTTGAGTAGTATGCATGATAGGAAATTTTACTAAGTTATGTTATGCTATGCTATTATCCTAGTAGTGTGTAGCCATCTCTTTTACCCTTTGTTATTTTGATAGCCTTAGAACTTAGTAGATGCTATGCAATATTACAAATTGTTTTACTAGATGGTGAGGAAAAATTCTAAGTATAACTAATAAATGAACCACCTGGGTGGAAGTGGTAAGACTAGATTATGTTGAGTGTTTCCTCAGGGCCCTTATCTAAGGGTTATTCCACTTGAGGTTGTCACTTGCGGATGGCCACCCAGGAACAAAGAGATTACTATGTCCCTCTAAATCTAGTAGCTTCCCGTGCAGCCTTTTGACAATATGGGCTCTGTCTTGATCAATTAAGTTGCGAGGGTTCATCCCAGGCTTGACAAGCAGATGTAGCATAATTACAGGTGGAACGGGTCTTGCCGGTGGGTTTGGACTTCTTCTTCTGAAGGATCCCGTCTCAATTCTCTCCTTTCCATGATGCACTCCGGGTGTATAGGATGTTTGGGCTAATTGAAGACAAAGGGTGAAAGTGCACAACCTCTGCAGAGTTAGAAACTAAGATCTTAGCCGTGTCCCCGGTTATGGACAACTATGAGCAGTTGGACAAGGATTGACGGAAGAATCTCAACACCAATTTCAATAAGTAAAATTTTGACCAAGTGAAGAGTATTGTGGTGCTTGGATCTTAATCCAATGTTGTCACCCCTTTGAAAAGAAAAGTTTGCTTTTCAAAAGAGATAGGACAAAACTGGCTTTATGCAAACTTAGCCTAAACTCCACTCAGCCAAATAAGCATCTAGTATTAGTCTTGCCATTTATATCCACCATAGTGTTACTTGTCAATACATTAAATTGTATTGACTCCCTTGTGGCTGCATATTCCATATTGCAGATGTTTCTGAAGACGAGTGAGGTTTTCGTTTAGGATCTCGAGACTATCGCCAACATGTTTTGCCTGTGGCACATGAAGAAGATGGGCTCAATGTTGTAATATGTCTTTCGCTGTATATCTTTGTTTACTGCTAGTCTTCTAAGGCTATGCAAGTTGTAATACTATTTTGTAAAGACTGGATCATGCGATATAATAGAATTTGATGCATTTGCATGATATTTCATTTTGTACTGTGGTGCTAGCAATTGATCCAGGGACTAGCACAATAACACAGGTATTCCATCTTTATTAAAAGTTGGGATGCTACAAAATGGTATCCGAGCATTGTGTTGCCTCTAGGATTCGAGACCCTAAGTTTGGAAAAGACCATAGGATTGAAAAATTTCTATGTTCAAACTTTCTAGAAACAAAACAATTATCTTAATTTTTCTCATATTCTCTCATCTATTATTCACCTTCAAAACTTTTTAGATGACCTACCTCTTAAATTCCATCAAGACATGAAGGTTGATGACCATACAATGAAGTTCAAGAAGTATTTTCATCACATGAAGACCTACACTCAAGACAAATGAAGAAACTTGGAGATATAGCTATACTTCATAACAATCAAGAATACCTCAAGACATTGAGAGAAGAATCTGAAGATAAACTCAAGAAGATATAGATGAGACCACCAATCTAGTTACTTTGCTAGAACAACATTAACGTGTTAGTGTATTGATCATACCAATGTGTGTGGTATGACAATATTAGTTTGTTTTCAAAAACTATGTTGTTTGGTGTGAGGAATGTGTTGTTTAAGATGAGTTTCCTTGATCTGCTATGTTTGGATAAGAACCTTCCTTAGCTATCCTTCTAAATCTCTACTAATCCCTACTAGACCAAACCCAACATCATACTCATTCACCAACCCTAGTGAGAACCATTGGAATCATACAACCTTTACCCTATTGAGACACAAGCCATCCCATTTGAGGAATGCTAGTATCAAATTGCTTTCTTCTGTGTGAAGGAACAATCACATCCATGATCAATGCCAACTACCTCATAAGGAGCATAAAGCCAATCAACAAGTGAAGATAGACAAGTGGACTCAAAGTTTCATGATCTATGAAGATTTCAGAGGCAGCTACACCAAGAGAAGAAATAATGAAGAAACACAACTGTCCAGTTTGTGTTACATAGGAGTTTTATGCAACCCACTAGTTGAGAAATGATAGTAGTCTCAAGTTTGTCTTACAGATTGGAAACTTTCTGTTAGACAAGTGAGGTGACCTAGTGTTATTAAACAAGATTCATCAATCCAAGTACAAGGTAATGATTGAGTGCAACATGGATTGGCCCCCATGGTGACTACTCACATTATTTACTTTTGCTATGAGGAATGTTAAATCTGAGTGACATACCTATTAGAGAGACGACGATGTGAATCCTAAACCATAGAATGGTAGAATAAAATAATGACCCCATGTTAGTGTTGCTGAAAACGTATTATTTTCGGTGAGGATCAAGTCAACCTTGGAGCTATCAAGCGATGGGAGATTTTTCCTACCATGAGAGTTTCGTTAGAAATAGCATGGTGTTTGCCTTCAAGGATGACAACAACAGGATCGAAGATTGCCAAGGACATCAAAAGACCAAGTGGAGAGTGACCCAAGGACTATTGATTGACCCAAAGATTGACCCCTCAGTGTCAAAGGTAGTTCAACACATCTATGTTGGTCTACAGATCTACCATGAAGGAAAGTTCTACTCAAGCCAATGTGGAATCAAGCAACACTCCAATCTAATGAAAATAGACTACCCACACAAGTTTCTTTTAAGGGTGGTAGCCCACCCAGTTGTTCTGGAACCCAGTCACCCAGACCTATCTTTCTTTCTAACCTTCCCAAATCTCGGGGCGAGATTTCTTTTAAGGGTGGTAGTCTGTAACATCCCTGATTTTTGGAAAATGCAAAAATCACAAAAATTTGAAACTTTTTGTTTTCATGTTATGCAAGTCACCAAGAACAAAATAAAAAGCAAGAAACAAAAGGAAATAATACATAATTCAATGAAATTGAGTTTACCAATCCAATTATGCCTTGTTCCTTAAACTCTAAAAACCTTCTTCAAAAATAAGTTCCATTATATAAGGGAATATCTTTTTATTAACAAACCTTTACCTAAAAGGTTTACAACTCCAATATTACCTTGAAGATATTTTTTGGCAACAAGAATCAAAGATTTATAACCCTTAATAAAGTTCTAGGCCTCAAAAGTATTTGATAAGAATGAAATATTTCTATAATAACTTTTAATTGTTATTCCAAGTTTTTAAGCATAAAGGTGTGAAAATAAACTGCATTGCTTGAAAATAACATAAAAGGGGGATATGAAAAAAATATTATGACATGTGGTTTTATCCTAAATTTTATTGATCAACAATATTAATTAATTGATATGAACTAATTAAATAACATTAAGTTACTATTAGTAAATCCTTCATATCCTAAAATTATAAAATTGTGAAAACAAGATGAGATGACTTTCAAAAATATGTTTTCAACATTTATAATGCCACTGAAATTATAATTGACCAATACCTATGTTTTATAAATTTTTAAATTCAAAATCGCATTAAGTGACTATTAGGGAATTATTCAATTTTACAAAATTCAAAAGTAAAATATGTTTCTTTGTTTACAAAAATGTTACAGTTGGAAAGTATTTGGAATTTTAAGATTTTAGAAATTTGTTTCATGTTATTTGATTTTATAAAACAAAAGATATAATTAAATCAAATAAACAGAAATAAAAGAAAAATATCGATGACGTCACCCATGACGTCATCATCTTCTTCCTCAGAAGGAAACCCACGGCTGTTTCTCCCCGATTTTTCGCCCCTCGATTATGCGCCATTAAGGCCATAAAAACCTTCCTCCTATGGCACTATAAAGAGCCCATGACCCCCCTCTTTGTTTCCCCTCTGTGCCCTCTCCAAATACCGCGGCCACCCCTCTGCAATTCCTCGCCGGCGCTCCTCACTGCCCGCCGCCGTTCTTCGTTGACTCCGGCCAAGGTAGCCCGTCCCCGACTCTCCCGTTTGCACCACTTGTTTCCCCGTGATCTCGCGCATGTTTTGATGTCCGAGCCCTTCGTTTTGATGCAGTGAAGCCCCAAGGACGAGCTCGCCGGAGCCGCGACGCCGCCAACCGCACAGCGCCATCGAAAGGAGTCACCGTAGTGGACGCCGTCGCCACCATTCGAACCGCCGTGCTCTTCTGAACCTCTCCGTGGTCTCCGTTGAGCTCGTAGATCACCGGAACGTCACCGCCGTCCTCGCCCGAGCCCGCGCCACCATCCCCGCCATTGCCGGCGACCAGATTCCGGCCGGAGGTAAACCCTAGCCACCACCTTTGAATCTCTGCGTTCGATCCCGATCCCACGCGCAGAAACACATCATTTAAACGAAGGGGTATCGCCCAGTAGGAAAGCGCCACGTGGTCTGCGTGTTAATTCATTATTCGTCGCTCAGTGCTCTGTGTAGCCGGCCCAGGCACACCCTTTATCCGTCACCCTGCGCGGCAAATAGCGGATCTGAACCCAGCCCACCACTGGATTTATTTTCGATTAAAATTAGAATGATATTTTTGCAGAAAAGTCCCTGAATCTTAGATCTATCATAACTTTTGATCCACGAGCCCAAATTTAGCAAACTTGGACTTTTTGGAATCAGCACAACATATAGAAACTTTTGGCACCGGAAAATTTTAAAATTGACCATTTAAATTTGTTCAAATTCAAATATGCTTGTTTGATGAATTTTGGCATAATTCAAATTCTGTAAATCCAATTTTTGCAAACTAAATTGTTTTGGGTTCGTTAGAATGTGTACTAACAGATCCATAAGCCCAAAATATTATTTGAACAAGTTTAAAATGGATTTAGAATTATATGGCCATTTGAGCAATTTTGACTTAGTTTAAATTCCATAAATAATTTTAATATGTTTTCTGAAGCAATGATGCTCCATATGGCAACCTGAATCCATAGAAACTTGTGCCATAGAATTTTGGACACATATGAGCCATACCCATGTATTTTAGGCCAAGTTATCACACACATGTTTCACACCATATTAAAAATGACTTAGGAAATATTTTTGCTTAGTGGTTCTATGTGTGTATGGCTATTTGAAACCAAGGCTAAGTCCTTAGTGAAGTTTAAACTTATACTTAGCCAACAAATGAACCTCAAACACTAGTAATATAGTTTTCTATATACTTCTCCACTCTTCTATTCTTGCATCAAGAAATTCATCAAGACTCAAGCACAAGGAGGGACTTCATTTTCAACATGGTGGCAACATGAAGAGATATGAGGAATATCGTTGAAGAAATTCAAGGAAGGGCTTAGACTCCAAAACAACTAGAAGAAACTCCAGAAAATACAAGTGTGAAGATATCCAGAAGAAAACAACTCCCTCTCTCTTTCTATCCTTCTTCTTATTTTCTTTCTAATTGACTTAGTGGTATTTTTGCCCATCCCCTACCCAAACCAATTAGTGAAGTGAAAGCCATGAAGGTTTATCAAGTTCAAGAGAAGATTAACAACAAGGAGGAAACTACAATAGAAGTAT
The DNA here is from genome assembly GCA_028641055.1 of Alopecurus myosuroides. Taxonomy (NCBI): domain Eukaryota; kingdom Viridiplantae; phylum Streptophyta; class Magnoliopsida; order Poales; family Poaceae; genus Alopecurus; species Alopecurus myosuroides. The sequence continues at coordinate 247,852,425 of CM054058.1, forward strand.
GAAGATGAACTTCAAGAAGACAAGCATGTGAAGACTTGGAGCTATCCACACAAGTTGAAGAATAACAAGTTGTTTTTGTCCAGCCCTTGACCCAAATGGAAAAGACCAAAACTTTAACTTGCTATATCCTTTGTTATGAAGTTAGTTGAACCTAGACCTATCCTAAACCAAAATGGAAAGACTAACTTAGAGTACTCAAATGTTTTTATGAAATCAACTAAGTGTTACACTTTGTATTGTGATACTTCAGTTAAAATCGTGAGATCACCTTGGTGAAATCTTGGAATTTCTTAGATAAATATGTTTTCAATAAAGTTTGATCACTACAAACTCAACCTATTCCATCCCAAGTAAACCCTTGGAATTTTCCTTAACAAGTATTGAAACTCAAACCTTGACCTTATCCTAGCTAACTTGGTTAAGCCTCTTTTCCCGTGATTGTTGCTTTGTATGTTTTATTCACTTGCTTGTTTGTTTGATAATATGCTTGTTGTTGCGTTTTCAATGAATAGATTGTACGGAGAGCAACGATCTTTTGTGAAGAGTGTGATTTCTTCACCAACTTCAACAAGGCAAGTAACACATCATCCAACTACCCATTATTTTCTATATGCATTAGTTGATTTTTGAGTAGTATGCATGATAGGAAATTTTAATAAGTTATGTTATGCTATGCTATTATCCTAGTAGTGTGTAGCCATCTCTTTTACCCTTGTTATTTTGATAGCCTTAGAACTTAGTAGATGCTATGCAATATTACAAATTGTTTTACTAGATGGTGAGGAAAAATTCTAAGTATAACTAATAAATGAACCACCTGGGTGGAAATGGTAAGACTGGATTATGTTGAGTGTTTCCTTAGGGCCCTTATCTAAGGGTTATTCCACTTGAGGTTGTCACTTGCGGATGGCCACCCAGGAACAAAGAGATTACTATGTCCCTCTAAATCTAGTAGCTTCCCGTGCAGCCTTTTGACAATATGGGCTCTGTCTTGATCAATTAAGTTGCGAGGGTTCATCCCAGGCTTGACAAGCAGATGTAGCATAATTATATGTGGAACGGGTCTTGCCGGTGGGTTTGGACTTCTTCTTCTGAAAGATCTCATCTCAATTCTCTCCTTTCCATGATGCACTCCGGGTGTATAGGATGTTTGGGCTAATTGAAGACAAAGGGTGAAAGTGCACAACGTCTGCAGAGTTACAAACTAAGATCTTAGCCGTGTCCCCGGTTATGGACAACTATGAGCAGCTGGACAAGGATTGACGGAAGAATCTCAACACCAATTTCAATAAGTAAAATTTTGACCAAGTGAAGAGTATTGTGGTGCTTGGATCTTAATCCAATGCTGCCACCCCTTTGAAAAGAAAAGTTTGTTTTACAAAAGAGATAGGACAAAACTGGCTTTATGCAAACTTAGCCTAAACTCCACTTAGCCAAATAAGCATCTAGTATTAGTCTTTCCATTTATATCCACCATAGTGTTACTTGCCAATACATTAAATTGTATTGACTCCCTTGTGGCTGCATATTCCATATTGCAGATGTTTCTGAAGACGAGTGAGGTTTTCGTTTAGGATCTCAAGACTATCGCCAACATGTTTTGCCTGTGGCACATGAAAAAGATGGGCTCAATGTTGTAATATGTATTTCGCTGTATATCTTTGTTTACTGCTAGTCTTCTAAGGCTATGCAAGTTGTAATACTATTTTGTAAAGACTGGATCATGCGATATAATAGAATTTGATGCATTTGCATGATATTTCATTTTGTACTGTGGTGCTAGCAATTGATCCAGAGATTAGCACAATAACACAGGTATTCCATCTTTATTAAAAGTTTGGATGCTACAATAGGAGAACTCTAACTACTTACACAAGATATATTGGAATCGAATGCAATGTACGAGAATCAAAAGTCTTTCGAAATCATATATGGGAAGATAAGAGGTTATGCTTGCCTTGCTTCAAGAAAACCATATAAAGGCCTCAGGAATAAGTGCTTGACTTGTTGGTTAGGATCAAGTATTCGTCGAATGGCATTGTTGGCCTTCTCTTGGAGTCGCATTCTACCGAGGAGAAATAACACCAAAAAGAGGAACACCAATCAAACATGGCATCGATGCAATGCACAATATTTATGCATGAGCAAGTTAATGCACTTCGGTTAAACCCTAAACATGCTCAAAGGGTTGCTAGGGTTTGTATGGCAGTTATGCAATTATGTTGAAATTAGCCCCGAAATGGACCTCGGAGGGTGTTTCGGGCGATTCTAGAAGTGAGTACAATTTTAATTTCTCAAATGGTTTTGAAAACATCATAAATAGATTGAGTTTGTCATTTTTAGCATTTTTGTATATAACTTGTATTTTTCTAATTTTACTGAATAAAAACTAATTTTCTTTATTTTTAAATGATTTAAACAATATTAAATAATGGCCAAAATTAAAGTTTATCAAACATGTGTGAAAATGACATAAACATTTAGAGTTTCTTTTTATGAACATTTCTATACCTTATTTTTATTTTTCTGAGGTATAAAACAATAGTTATCGAATTATTAGAATTAATTAATTTCTGTTATTTTTAAACGTTTTCTGGAAATAAGAAAAACAGGAATGGTGACGTCACATTGACGTCACACAGAGAGGATCTTCTCTGTGAACATGAAATCGACCAATTCCGCGCTAATTTCACGAATTAAAATGCTCCACGAGCTAGAGGAGGCGACGACGAACGAGGAGGTGGTGGTGGGTGACCAAATGGTCACCGGATTCTTCGCCGGCGACCATCCGAGCGGCGGCGGACGGCGGACGCCGATGCGCCAGCGACCCAGAGATGGAGGGGAAGGGATGAGGGTGCCCGGAGGTTTAGGATCTCACACTAAGAGCGAGGAGGTGATAGGAACCAACTAAGCTACAGGCAGTTTCAGTGGACAATCAAGATTCAGACAAGAACTAGAATTGATATTAAGACAACAAGGGCCGAATTGGATGTGCGATTACAACCAACCAGGGACACTGGCGGCTAGGGTTTAACCCATACAAGAGATAGATAGCCTTCTATGCATCGATCGCTCCATATATAAAGCGGATTACAGGGGTAGGAGAGGGAAAACACTACATGCAGGAGTGGTTGGCGCCAGCGCTTTTGTCAGAAAGGCAACAGCGACAGTAGCTTGACTCGAGACCGTCGGATGGCTGGGGAGCGGCTGGGATTGAGTCACTTACACGAAACGCTGCGAGGAGGTTTTAAACCGTTGTTTCGCGCTAAGGACACAAGCAGGGCTGAGGTGCCTGACAATACCCCGCTCCTTGAGATCAGACCTGTCCTCGGGGATGGAATTGCGGGAACACTTTCTGGATGAAGGTAGCGTCCTCCCAAGTTGCTTGTTCAATCGGTAGATTTGCCCATTTGATCAACCAACGTACCACTGGTACCTGAATATCACCTTGAGTGCGGGGAATGAGTTTCCTGTCGAGTAGCTATTCTGGTTCCAGTAGAATGGTTCCATCATCATTGAGAAGTGGTAAGGAGGGGTTGGCCACTGCTTGGGGACCCAAATGTTTCTTCAACTGACTAACATGGAATGTGTGATGTAATTTGCATCCCTCTGGAAGCAGTAGTTTGTATGCCACTAAGCCCACTCGCGCCAGAACTCTAAAAGGGCCATAGTACCTTGAATGAAGCTTGATGTGTCGATGCAGACTGAGAGAGGTGTGTCTGTAAGGTTGGACTTTTAAATAAACCATGTCTCCAACTGTCAATGACCTTTCTGATCTATTTTTGTCTGCTTGGACTTTCATTCTTGTCTGGGCCTTCAGCAAGTTCTCCTTGATCTAAACTGCAGTTTGCTCAGCTGTTAATATGGAGGAAAAGTCTGACTGAGTGTCCATTGGGAATAGAGCTGTTTCTGCAATGATGGTTGGTTTCCTGTTGTATAAGGCCTAGAATGGTGTGATTTTGAGGGCTGTATGGTAGCTAGTATTGTACCACCATTCTGCCAGTGAAAGCCACTTCGCCCACTTTTTTGGTTGCAGGAATGCCAAGCATCTCAAATAATTCTCAAGGCATTGATTTACTCGTTCGGTTTGCCCATCTGATTGGAGGTGGTATGATGTGCTAAAATGCAATTTGACTCCCAGTTGCTTGAACAGGTCTTGCCAAAATTGACTTGTGAAGATACGATCTCTGTCAGTTACAATGACTCTGGGAGGCCCATGTAATTTGAATACATTATCAGTGAAGGAAGTCACCACAGTAGAGACAGTGATGGGGTGCTTCATGGCTATGAAGTGACTGTACTTGGTGAATCGATCCACTACCACCAAAATCATGTCCTTGTTGAATGACATAGGTAGGCCCTCAACAAAGTCCATGCTAATGTGGGCCCAAGCAAAGTTAGGTACTGGCAGGGGTTGAAGCAAACCAGGGTACTTGCAATGTTCAGGTTTGTTAATTTGGCAAACTGGGCACTGCTTAATGAAATCCATAATGAATTGTTTCATAGAAGGCCAATGGAATAATAAATGAACTCTGTGGAAAGTTGCTCTGTGACCAGAGTGACCACCCAACTCAGAATTATGAAAAGCCTCCACAAATTTCTTCTTCGGGGAATTATCCTGGCCAATTATGATCTTTCCCTTGTACCAAATTACTCCTTACTTGAGTGTATAGTTAGGAATGGCTGTGGGATCCAATGCAAGAGTAGCCAATAGTTTCTTGCATTTCTCATCTGAGGCATAACTATTGGTAACTTCAGTTATCCAAGCAGGGAGTACAGTTGATGTAATGAGTGCACTCAACTTGTATTGCACTCTAGAAAGGGCATCAGCTACCTTGTTGGTTTTTGCCTGTTTGTATTCAATTGAAAAATTGTATCCAAGCAGTTTGACCAAAAGCTTGTGTTGTATGCCTTCTGTGAGTTTTTGTTCTTGAATGTATTTCAAACTTTCCTGGTGAGTTCTGATGATGAGAGATGAAGCTGCAAAATAATGTTTCCAATGCTTCAATGCTTCAATGATTGCTAATGCTTCCTTGTCATAGGTAGAGAAAGCTGCTGCTTTAGGTCCAATATCTTTGCTAAAGAATGATATAGGCCTGCCTGCCTGCATGAGAACAGCTCCAATGCCATAACCAGAGGCATCTGTCTCTAGAATAAATGCTTCAGAGAAATTTGGTAAAGCCAAGACTGGAGCTTGTGTGAGTTTGTTTTTGAGTGTGCTGAAAGCCATATCCTGTTCTGGTCCCCAGCAGAAATTATCCTTTTTTAAACAGACAAAGAGAGGCTTGCAAATCATTCCATAATTTTGGATAAACCTTCTGTAGTAGCCAGTGAGACCTAGGAAGCTTCTTAAGTGTGACACATTTTCTGGTGTTGTCCATTTAACTACTGCAGCAATCTTCACTGGATCAGTAGCTACACCATCCCTTCTGATGACATGCCCAAGATATTCTACTTGTGCTTGTGCAAACACACATTTGCTTCTCTTGGCAAATAATTGATGCTCAATGAGTTTACCAAATATCTTTTTGAGGTGCCCCAAATGGTCATGTAGAGACTTGCTGTAAATCAATATGTCATCAAAGAAAACCAGAGCAAACTTTCTAAGGAAGGGTGCTAGGACAGTGTTCATGAGCATTTGGAAGGTTGCAGGAGCATTTGTGAGGCCAAAAGGCATGACTAGGTACTCATAGTGTCCACAGTGTGTGATAAATGTTGTTTTCTCAATGTCCTTCTCCTTCATTATGATTTGGTGATAGCCACTTCTTAAATCCAATTTGGAAAAAAATGGCAGCTCCTTGTAGCTCATCCAGTAGATCCTCAATGACAGGGATAGGATATTTGTTTTTACTTGTTTGTGCATTCAACTTCCTGAAATCATTGCATACTCTCCAGGTGAAATCCTTCTTTTCACCAAAATGGCAGGGGAGGAGTAGGGACTGACACTATCTCTGATCACTTTTGTTTTAATCATTTCCTTGATAATATTTTCCATGGCTTCCTTCTGGTGGTAGGGGAGTCTGTAAGGTCTTTGGTTTACTATTTTGGCCTCTGGAACCAGTGGAATTGTATGGTCAATTGCCCTTTTTGGAGGGAGGTCTTGGGGAGTGGAGAATAACACTTCATATTGATGCAGTAGTGCCTGTACTTGTGGATTTATAGGACCCTTGGGCATATTCTCTTCACTCATTTGCTACAAGAAAATAATTGCTCCACAAATTGGTTCATTGTACAATTTTTCACTGGCCTTCATTTCAGGAACATTGACTGTTGGCAAGCTTTCATCCTTGAAAATAATCTTTTCCCCATTTTGTCTTGTGACCTGCACTTGCATTTCTTGGAAATCTAATTCCACAGGACTATTAAGTGACATCCAATCTGCTCCAAGGATAATATCAGAGCCATGCAACTGAAGTACTCTGAAATCCCCATAAAATTCATTTCCCTGTATAGAGAATTTGCAGTTTGGTGCCCAGAATTCTGTCCATAAGGTGCCCCCATTAGCTACTTGCACTCTCTTTTTCTTTGTTGGGCAGAGTGTGCAGTTGGCCTTGTGTGCCATGTCAGGTGATATAAAAGTGGTTGTACTACCACTATCAATCAAGGCAGTGGCCTTCATTTTTTCCATTGAAATAGTCAAAGTGAATGTATATTTGGGCTGACCAATTCCCATCAATGCATGCATTGATATTTGCAGTATTTTATCCTCCTTTTGGATGTCAGGGTTTGCCTCTGGAACAGGTAATTCCTCTGTATAGTAATCCATCTCAGCATCATCAGGAAAAGTGCCCTGCAGAGCCTAAATTTGTGCCTGGTTTGCCATTTTGCAAACTTTCTTATGGCCACGGAACCATTTCTCTTTACATTTGTAACAATTTCCTACTAATCTTGCTTGTTCAATAAGTGCAGCTGTTCCAGATAATTTTTTTGATTGTCCACTTAAACTGCATGTAGCTTAGTTGGTTCCTATCAATTGGTTTGGGAGGGAGGGTGGGATTTTACTACAGGCACAGTGTTCCCCCTACCTGACCAAACCTGTACCGAGCTATCACCGCCGCCAACACCGTCTTGCGCCACCGCCGGGATCGGGTGGGAGGGGAAGGATTTTACAGCGCCTCCAACTTCCCTTCAGCACCCAGATCCAATCGCCTCCGAGGATCGCGTGGCTCTGAATACCAATTGATAGGAACCAACTAAGCTACAGGCAGTTTCAGTGGACAATCAAGATTCAGACAAGAACTGGAATTGATATTAAGGCAACAAGGGCCGAATTGGATGTGCGATTACAACCAACCAGGGACACTGGCGGCTAGGGTTTAACCCATACAAGAGATAGATAGCCTTCTACGCATCGATCGCTCCATATATAAATCGGATTACAGGGGTAGGAGAGGGAAAACACTACAGGCAGGAGTGGTTGGCGCCAGCGCTTTTGTCAGAAAGGCAACAGCGACCGTAGCTTGACTCGAGACCGTCGGATGGCTGGGGAGCGGCTGGGATCGAGTCACTTACACGAAACGCTGCGAGGAGGTTTTAAACCGTTGTTTCGCGCCAAGGACACAAGCAGGGCTGAGGTGCCTGACAGGAGGTGGTCGGGGATTAAAGAGGCGGCCGGAATCGGCGCCGGTGTGTGACGGACGGCGGCGGCCGGAGTCGAGGAAGAACCAAATGTTTCTGTTGATTCCGGTGGTCCCGGAAAGCGGCATTCGACGTGAAAGTATAGGAGAACGTGGTGGTGTCGGGGGAGTGCTCGTCATGGCCGCGGATGGTCGGGAACAGCGGCGGCTGCCTCGGGTACGGTTAGGGTTATGGTTTTTCTTCACGACCGACAGCACGAAGAGAAGCAGGAGGAAGGGAGGAGGGGCACGCCTCCTTGATTTTATCCGTGGAAGGGAGCGGACAGGTGGCGCTCGCGACGTCGGCAAGCACCATGCTTGCGTTCTGTCCAGAGGAGGAAGAAAGACAAAATATCATTTTCGAAACCCCCCCTGAAATTTTGAGATTTTGCAAAAGAGTCATTTTTTGCCCCAAAACAGCAACAAAATTTGAATGTTTGAGGGCCTAAATGAACTCAGAAAAATAAACCAAAATATGTTTTGGAATCCTTACAACCTAACCATATGTAGCTTTGGTGAAATTGAAATATTTTAGTACAAAATTTTGGAAACCATTTTAAGTAGTATTTGTGGAAATTTTCTCAAGTTCCATTTAAATTCAGAAGTTAAATTGGGTCCAATTTGTTTCATGCATGAATGACATGAGCACAACACCACAACCCTAATTTAGCAAAACAGGAATGTTACAGTCCGTCACCTCGTGGCTTGAGCTTGGAGTTGCGCTCTTGTGGAAAGCGGCCTTTGCGTAAGTGTAGCCAAACGATGTCATCTTCCTTGAACACCCTGGGCTTATTGTTATTGTTCATCATCGATGCGTGGTGCTCGGAATGCTTCTCAAGTGTATCTCTTGTGGACTCATGGAGCTTCTTGATGTAGTCGGTGAGCTTGTCAATGTCCATCTTGACTTGCTCGCGTAGAGGCAACGGTAGGATGTCGAGAGCGGTGTTGGGGTTGAAACCGTAGACGATCTCGAAGGGGCTTATCTTAGTAGCTTGGTGAAGTGCTCGCTTGTAGGCGAACTCGGCATGGGGAATGCATCCTCCCAATTCTTGAGGTTGGGCTTGATCAATGACCGTAAGAGTGAAGAAAGCATTCGATTCACCACTCGGTTTGGCCATCCGTTTTTTGGTGGTAGGCGGTGGAGAAAAGTAGCTTGACGCCGATCTTGGCCATCAAAGTCTTCCAAAAGTAGGAGGCGAACTTGACATCTCGGTCCGACACAATTGTCCTGGGCACCCCATGTAGACGGACAATTTCCCTGAAAACAAGGTGGAAACATGTGAAGCATCGTACATTCGATTGCATGGAATGAAATGTGCCATCTTATAGAAACGATCAACAACGAAAAAGATTGAGTCCATGTTGGTTTTAGTGCGTGTTAGTCCTAACACAAAGTCCATGCTAATGTCACTCCAAGGGTTATGTGGTGGATGCAATGGTAAGTAAAGACCATGAGGGTTGGAAGTAGACTTAGTTCGCAGGCATGTAGGACATCTCTTGACAAGGCGTTTAACTTGGTGCCTCATCTTGGGCCAATAGTAGTGGTTGAAGAGCATGTCGTCGGTCTTGTCCCTTCCAAAGTGTCCCATTAGACCTCCTTCATGTGTTTCCCTTCAGTAACAACAAACGAAGAGAGGACTCCAGAATACACAATTTGTAGCTTTAAATAAGAATCCTTTGTGGAGATAGTAGTCATCAAAACCTCGATTGGGCAAGCATTTCTCAAAAAATGGGACCAAAGAAAACATCGGAAGAATATAAGTCTTTGATTTCATCCAAATCAAGCACATTGATTTCAAGGCGGGTAAGAAGGCATTCTTTACGAGAAAAAGAATCCGCTACAACATTTTCTTTACCTTTATTCTACTTAATGACATAAGGAAAAGATTCAATGAATTATACCCATTTAGCATGTCGTTTTTTCAAATTGGCTTGGATTTTCAATTATTTCAATGATTCATGATCGGAATGAATAACAAATTCTTTAGGCCAAAGATAGTGTTGCCAAACTTACAAGACTCTAACCAAAGCAAATAGTTCCTTGTCATAGATTGGGTAATTGAGTATAGCACCATCTAATTTCTCACTATGATAAGAAACAGGACATTCATTTTGCATAAGGACGCCACTAATGCCTATCCCACTAGCATCGCATTCAATTTCAAAAGTTTTCTCAAAATCCGGCAAACAAGCAAAGGTGCTTCGGTCAAACACTTCTTGAGGGTATCAAAAACCTTTTGTTGAGCATTGCCCCAAACAAACGGTATATTTTTTCTTTGTAAGCTCATTTAAAGGGAAAGCAATTATGGAAAAAGCCTTCACGAAACGGCGATAAAAACCCGGAAAGACCATGAAAACATATTATCTCCCCCACGGAAGTAGGGTTAGGACAATTTCTAATTACCTCGACTTTCTTCTTGTCAACTTCAATTCCATTGGAGGAAATCACAAAATCGAAGAAAACAAGCTTGTTGGTGCAAAAATTGCATTTGGAAAGATTTGCAAAAAAATTGCTTTGCAAAGGGCCAACAAGACTTGAGAGATATGTTCAAGGTGACTGTCCAAAGAATTGCTATAGATAAGGATGTCGTATAAATAAACCACAACAAATTTGCCAATGAAAGGGCGCAAAACTTCATTCAAAAGACGCATAGGGGTTTAATTAGCATTCGAAAGACTAAATGGTATGCCAAGCCATTCATAAAAACCAAGTTTTGTTTTGGAAGGTGTTTGTTATCCACTTTTAATGCCAAATGTGTAAAATAATATAGCACCACTTAAGTTATAAATCATATCATCAAGCGTAGGGAGTGGATATCTATATCAAACGGTTACAGAATGTGTGGGGTGACAATCTATAGATGTAGCGTTCCCACATTTAAGTAATGTAAGAACTCTGTTTTATTGTGCTAGTCCCTGGATCAATTGCTAGCACCACAGTTCAAAATGAAATATGATGCAAATGCATCAAAATCTATTACATCGCATGATCCAGTCTTTACAAAATAACTTTACAACTTGCATAGTCTTAGAACACTAGCAGGAAACAAAAATATAACGGAAAACATAGTACAACATTGAGCCCCATCTTCTTCATGTGCCACAGGCAAAACATGTTGGTTGTAGACTCGAGATCCTGAACGAAACCTCACTCGTGTTCAGACTCATCTGCAAGATGGAATATGCAGCCACAAGGGACTCAATTCAATTTAATGTATTGGCAAGTAACACTATAGTGGATATAAAATGACACGACTATATCTACATGCATATTTGGCTCAGTGGAGTTTTGGCTAATTTTGCATAAAGCAAGTTTTCTCTTATCTCTTTTGTAAAACAAACTTTTCTTCTCAAAGGGTGGCAACATTGGATTGAAATCCAAGCACCACTACTATTGTTCACTTGGGCAAAATTTTACTTATTGTAAATGGTGTTGAGATTCTTCCGCCATTCCTTTTCCAGCTGCTCGAAGTCGTCCATTACCGGGGACACGGCTATGATCATAGTTTCTAACTCTGCAGAGGTTGTTCACATTCACCCTTTGTCTTCAATTAGCCCAAACATCCTATACACACGGAGTGCATCATGGAAAGGAGAGAATTGAGACGAGATCTTTCAGAAGCAAGAATCCAACCCACCAGCAAGACCCGTTCCACCTATTATGCTACATCAGCTTTTCAAGCACGGGATGAATTCTCACAACTTAGTTGATCAAGACAGAGCCCATATGTCAAAAGGCTGCACGGAAAGCTACTAGATTTAGAAGGACATAGTAATCTCTTTGTTCCTGGGTGGCCACCCACAAGTGTACTCCTTCGGTGATGAACACCATTGATATGGCCCTAGGGATCCACTCAACATAACCAGTCTTTACACTTCTACCCAGGTGTTTCATTTATTAGTTATACTTAAAGTTTTCCCTCAATAACTAGTAAAACAATTTGTAACCTTGCATAGAATTTACTAAGTTCTAAGGCTATAAACATAACAAGTATAAAAGATATGGCTACACACGACTAGGATAATAGCATAACATAATATAACTTAGCAAAATTTTCCTATCAATTCATACTACTCAAAAATCAACTAACGCATATAGAAAATAATGGGTAGTTGATGATGTGTTACTTGCCTTTGAAATTGGTGAAGAAACAATCACCTCTCTTCACAAAAGAACGTTCTCTCAGTACAATCTAAACATTGAAAACACAACAACAGATAAACAGGCATACTAACAATCTGATATGTCATAAATGTATCCCTAATTTCTGATGCTCCATGGTCATATTATGCCAACTGCTACATGTTTTCTCCCTTATTTATAGCATTTTCATACGTTTTCCGGGACTAACCTATTAACAACCTGCCAGAGCCAGTTCCCTGTTTTCTGCTGTTTTTTAGTTTCAGAAAAGTTGTTCTGGAAATATTCTCGGAATTGGAAAATTCGAAGCCCGGAAGTCCTATTTTCCCCGGAAGCATCCAGAAGACCGAAGAGGAGTCGAAGAGGGGCAGCAGGGGGCCCACACCATGGGCTGGCACGGGTCCCCCTGGCCGCACTAGCTAGGGGTGTGGGGCCCCTGGAGCTCCACCGCCTTTGCCCTTTCGCCTATTTATGCCCCCGGATGGAAAACCCTAGGCACCTGATCAAAATCCCCTCAAAAGTTCCGCAGCCACCGTCACCGTCAACCCTAGATCAGGAGGATTGTGAAGGTGTTTTCCGGCACCCTGCCGGAGAGGAAATCATCACCGGAGGTTTCTACATCACCATGCCTGCCTCCGGAGTGATGCGTGAGTAGTTCATCCCTGGACTACGGGTCCATAGCAGTGGCTAGATGGTTGTCTCCTCCTCATATGCCTCCATGTTTAGATCTCGTGAGCTGCCTATCATGATCGAGATTGATCTTATGTAATTCTATATGCTGTGTTTGCTGGGATCCGATGAATATTGAACTTATGCCAAGTTGATTATAGTCTTTGTTGCATATGTTATTTGTTATCTTGCATGCTTTCCATTGCTAGTGGTTGCTCTGGTGACTCCAATAGGGAGTATTTATGCTTGATAGTGGGTTCATGCCTCCTTGTTGCCTTGCTCGAGTGACAGAAACGTGAAGGGGGAGGATGTGTTGTTGCCATTAGGGAGAAAACAGCGGTTGGAGTACCCGCGTGTATAATCATTGCTTACATTACACACTTTGTTTAATGCAATTATCTGTTGCTTGCAACTTAATACCTAAGGGGGTTCAGATGATAACCCGAGGGTTGATTATTAGTCATAGATGCAGATGGATGTCGGCCTATGTATCTTGTTGTAATGCCCGCACTAAATATCATAGTAATAATCATGTTATATTGTGCACTACGATGCAACCTTTATTTGTCAATTGCCTAGCTGTAATTTGTTCACCCAGCATGTTATTTTCTATGGAGAGACACCACTAGTGAACCTATGAACCCCGGTCCATTTCCACACTGTTAAACAAACCACAACAATTTCTTGCTCTCTCTACTTTCTACAAGCATTCAACTGTTTTCCACACTATACGTCTAATCTTTGTTTTCAGCAAGACCAGTGAGATTGACAACATCACTTTACCGTTGGGGCAAAGTATTTTGGTTGTGTTGTGTGCAGGTTCCACGTTGTTGCTGACACCGGTGAAGCGCCAACACCACCTTCAGTGGCATCAACCTTCCGAAGGCCCTCCTTCTCCTACTGGATTGATAAACTTGGTTCTTAACTAAGGGCAAAACTCCTACCACTGTTCTCATCACACCCTCCTCTTGGGGTATCCCAACGAGTGCAAGATCTACACCATCAAGGACTTTTTCTGGCGCCGTTGCCGGGGAGAAGGAAGTCTTCTGGCAAGGGGAGTCTCTCACTCTCAACCTCTTTATTTTTTTTATTGTCTTGTTTTTCTTCTCTATATTGAAAACACAAAAAAATAGCTTACTTTATGGCATAAAAGGGCAACTCAAGTATTTTCAAGTGAAGCATTCACTTGCCATTTTTGCTTTATCATGCTTGCTATCAATGTTTGATGTCTTTGAAACTAGATCTTTTAGGCAAGGTGGGTTCACGGATGAACAACAAAAACATTATAAGTAACACCGCTTGTCACAAAAAGGGATACACTTATGGCAGCAAATTAATAAATTGCATGACTATGCTAAAAACTTGTGCTCCACCTATAATGTTACTTATTGCTTTGATAAATCTTGCTGCTGTAGGAGGTATAAACATCTCCCTTTTCAATGTGAGTATAATTATAATGTTACCATATCTTCTTATGTTAAGGGAAATTATGAATTATATGATGTGGAACATATTGAAGAATTTATTGCTTGGAAGGGTGCATTCGAAATTGCCTATTTGCTTGAAAGTATTGATGATGCACCTTATAAATATGAGATTTATGCTATACTTGAATATTTTTTGATAATTACAAGGATTCTAATTACTACATAATGGAACATCTTAATAAATGCTCTCAACCTAAGGAAGAGACTAATGCTGTGCAGGAACCTATGGAAGAAGAAACTGGTGAATCTGGAAGCTCATTGGATGAAGAAGAGGAGGAGAGTGATGATCAATAGGAGGAAGAATGGAGCTAACCATGTCTACCTCCCAATGATAGTAACTCTTTAACTCATACATTATTTAATGAAGTTGATACTTGCTTTACTTGTGACCTTGATACTACTATGAATGAAACTTGTGAGAATGATATTGCTACTATTATGTGTGATAATCCATGCTACTTGGATAAATCTTATGATAATGCTTTTGATGATGGTCCTATGTTACTTGATGTTATAAATTATAATGCTACTTTAAATAGGATTGTTATAATGAGTCCTATACCTTTTAAGAGTGATCAATCATCTTGTTTTTCTGTTGTTAAAAGTGGGAAAAGAGAAGAGCTGATTTTAAATTTTGATCCCACTATTTTTGAGCTTGATATGAATTGTGTGCTTTTAGACCATGACAAACATGCTTTATGTGATAATTATATTGTTGAGTCTGTTCATGATGGTACTGAAAATTAATATGAGAGAGTAAAATATGGTTGTAGGAATTTTCATATTACTAAAACACCTCTCTTTTTGTCGAAATTTTTAAAGTTGCTCTTGTTCTACCTTTCCATGATTTCTAGTTTGAGCTTCTTGAATTTATTTCTTTACAAGATTCCTATGCATAGGAAGTGGGTTAGACTTAAAAAAAATATAGTTTCTTCTTGATGCTCTATTTTTCTTAATTCATATTTCTTATGTGAGCATCTTTGCCTTTTATGCCTAGCTAAAAGGCGTTAAAGAAAAGCGCTACCGGGAGACAACCCGTTTTATTTCTCTGTTTTCATTCTGTTTTTCATTGGCGTGCTTTGCACCTGGGTGTTGTCTATTTCCTTAGCAACCCCTTTGTATCTTTTCTTGTGTGTTTTTGTTGAGCCAGGTAAAGCCTCTAGTGGAAATTTGACACTATATTTTGGATTTCTACGCAGAAAGAAATTTCTGCTGTCCACTGTTAATTCCCTTAAAAATCACAGAAAATTCAAAATGACCTGACTTTTTTGTGCTTAATCCTGAGTTATATACGCAACTTTCTTAGTTGACCAGTTTTTTATTTGAGCAACAGAAGATTTTTTCGAAAAAACCGATCTCCTGCTGTTCTGTTTTGACATATTTCTGCCATTAATCGCATTTGCATCTCAATCTCTTTATTTTGGTGTTCTTTTGAGAAATAGAGTTTTAAAAGAAGTTGTGACAGTAGCTAATGTGTTTTTCATTGCTAGTCTTGTGTTGAAACTGAACCATGTAAGTTTATTATTTCGATTGCACTAACGTTGCTAATGAAGATTGTGAGATTTTTTATGTGAAGGAAGTTTTCAAGGGTCAAGAGAAGAGGATCATATGATGTGATCAAGAAGAGTGAAAATACTAATCTTGGGGATGCCCCGGTGGTACATCCCAGCAAATTCCAAGAAGACTCAAGCGTCTAAGCTTGGGGATGCCCAAGGCATCCCCTTCTTCATGAACAAATTATCAGGTCACTTCTAGTGAAACTATATTTTTATTAGTTCGCATCTTATGTGCTTTACTTGGAGCGTATTTTATTTTTGTTTTCAGTTTGCTTTTTCTTTTGATTTTTCTTTCAGTTTGTTTTTACTTTCTTAATAAGCTTTGGTTGGACCACATCATTCTTTTATTGGAGAGTGACACGCTCCGCTTTTTCTTGAGAATACGTTGTATTCTTAGTCTCTGTCTAGCTGCTGCATTTATTTAGCTCCTGTTTTGCATGTGTCTCTTATAAGAGCGGTTAGTTTTAGTAGTATTATTTGAGTACTCTCATGTTTGCTTGCTGTATCATAAAGATTATTTTTGTTAAAGCATGTTTTGTATGGTGCTTGTTGGGAGAAAGAAAACTGTTGCTTGAAGTAGAATCTATAACAGTACTAGTAGAACCTTGTATAGACTGTTGCTACGGGTTTTCCGAGAAGGAGACATGGTCCTTAGGCTCGTGCAACGCACAGCCGGGATGCACAAGCTATCCCCTCCGTGGGAAGGGCCCTTTATTGTGAGTAAGGCCCTGCACAATGATGCATACTATCTAGTTGACGCACAGGCACCCAAGAAGAACAGACCGGATAGAGCAGGAGAGGAATTCAAGCGCCCCTGGAATGTAGCTCTACTTCGTCGTTTTCATTCGTGAGTAAACTTTGTATGTATCTCTTCAACCGAGTTACAATTCTAGTCGGCACTCCGAATTCAAACTCGGGGACTGCCCTTGTCCAAATTTGCTCTGTGTCATCCTACTCTGTTTTACTTAGTCTACTCGATTGATTCACTTAGAATTTCATAATCATATATAGTAATGTGTTTAAACCCAAGGGACAACTCTTCGACTCTGCTGCTATCCGCAACCCGGCTTCATGGCAAGCAAGAGAACAAGCCAAAGGTCAATGAACACACGAAAAACTGCTAAGGAAAAGAGAAGTGCAGCAACCGAGTAGGGTGTTTTTTTACTGTTTTCTCTCTTTTCGGCTAAGTGGTGGGCAGCGTTACCATGCATTTTTCTAAGTGGCTAAGTATTTGAAACTCAAACTTTGAAATCTTGTGACTCGACTACCAAAAAAGCCACAAGTGGCATGTAAGAGCTAAGATAATAAGAATGAGTGGATAGAAAATCCAACTCGGGGACTTGCATAATAACGTAATCCGGCATTAAGCCAGAATTGCTAAGTATTGAACAAATAAAAACTGAGTAACGAAGGGCATAATTGCATCGATTCCATTTGCACCCGGCATCCCGGGGATCTGATAAATGTTTGGAGATAAGGCATGCATGAATTACACAACAGTAAAAGCAGTGGTGTCAGCGTCGATGTTGGTAGGTGCAGCTGGATCAGAAGCAGTAGCCATGGAGGTTGGGTTAGCGGAGATTGGCTCCGCTGCAGTGTTGGAGGCTGGAGTGGCTTGATTGCTGGGCAGAGGATAGAGTCCGGAGGGCGCAGCCCCAGTCGCTCCCAACTCAGGAGCTGGGTCTTGAATCACCATCTCGGTGGTGATGGCAGTCTCCTGGGTAGCGGGCTGCGGCTGCTCGGCCTCTGGGTTGGCTCCCAACCCGGAGTCCTCTGTGGCACCTCGCTGCTCTGTCTCCTCCATATTTTCGGTCTCCTCCTGCTCGGACCCCTACTCCTCGGCACCCTCCTCGAACTCGGCCAAGTCTTCGTCATCCAGGTCATCATCCTCTTCATCGTCCTCTTCACCAACATCCGTATCAGGCTCGGTGAGGCCGTCGATGAAGGTGCTCGTTTCAGCATAAGAGGCAATCTCGTAAGCCACCTCTTTTTGGCGAGTGACGTAATCAGGATACTTGGTCCACTTGGAGTCGTTGCGACGAGTCCTAATTCGGTTGAGATCCAGGTTCTCATACCAAGACAGAATGAAGTGCAGCAGCTCGTCAGCCCCTGCCCGAGCTGCGGAAGCACGCCACTTCTTGAGCTCCACCTTGACTTCATCCAAGTGCTCAGCAATTCCGCGGAAGGTTTCCTGGACGTCCCTTCCGGCCAGAAAAGAGTGTGCAACTTGATAGCAATAGACACCATGGAGGTTCCCAAGCCATTGAGGGAGTGTACCCGTGTCTTCAGATTGGCGAGAAGGTCATCAATACTGGATCCGTCGTCCACGCTGAGACCAGCTGCTGCCCTAAACTTTCTTGCCTTTTCCACAGCAGTCACACCAGCAGAACAGAGTTTCGGGAAGACATCTAGATCAGCAGGACCTAGGTTGGGTCAGAAACAATGACCGAGAAGAGAGGAAACAGAATAGAAGAAGGCAGAAAGTAGAATGGCGAACAAGATAGCGGTTAACGGCAACTTACAATCCATTTCAAGAACAATTGCCCCCAGTTTCTTCTTCCAGTCCGTTGCATCGGTGATGTGCCTGTCCTGTACGCGGCGCGATTCGCAGATTTGAGCCTCGAGAGCCGAGTTCCGATCCTTCAGCATTTGGATCTCCAGTTCAAGTGCCCGCTTCTCAGCATTAGCTGACCTCTCGAGATCCTGCTTCTCGCTGAGATGGTTAATTGCAGTCTAGAGGGCGTCCTTGAGATCGACTTGGAGCTTCTCATACTCCGCCCTCTCGACTGTGCGCTCTTTCTCCAGCTCCGCTTCCCGGGCCTGCATTTGCTGCTGTGCCTCAGCAGGGGTGAGGCAGCGCAGGTGCTGCCCCCGGAAACTTTTATATTCTTCTGTGAGAAGAACAGCACTATCAGCAGGGTAGCCAAGTAAGAAAATGCAAATACAGAGAAGAAGGAGGGAAGCTCACCTTCCAAAGTAGAGATTTTACTCTGCGCGGAGGCAGCGAAAACCTCGCAGTCCCTGTGACTATCCACCAGAGCCTTGAGCTCCCCTGCAGAGAAGGCAGCAATTGAGCGAAAAGCAAAAAACGGGCATAGGTACAGAACGCACAAAACCAAGATGCTAAAAGCTTACTTTCCATCTCAAAAAGCTTCAGGGTATGCTCCAGATTGAGCTGCTCCATAGCATCCATGTCTCTCTTGTCTGCCTCCAGAGCTTGATTCCGGTCTCTGGTTTGGCGATGATTCCAGAGAAGCTGCCGGAAAACTTTTGTCCTCTTTTGGACGCTATCCTGCAGAGAAGAAAGAAAGAGTATAAGTTTTTTGGAAGATTTGGCCCGAGTAGATTTCAACTCGGTGGAGTCTCGCCTACTCGGACCGAATCTCGGGGACTGGGGAATGGCTAAGAGAAAGAAGAAACTGGCAACTCGGAAAATTCAAATTGGAGAGAGACACTTACCACATAGCTTTGCTCGATGTCCTCGATGTTCTTGCGCAGGACAAATAGCTTTCCGGCCAGAGTGCTGCAAGGGCTGGCCACGGACATACCAACAGGACCAATATCGGCCTTGTTCCAGTCTATCCGGTAATGGTCGAGCTTGCCCAACTCGGCGCCATCCCAGGCATTGTTGTCGTACGCCTTGCTGTCCCAGGCCTTTTCGACGTGGCCTACCTGGTCCAAGATGGCTGCAAGGCCTTCTTCAGGAAGCACTTCGTCGCCCTCGCCGTGGGAAGAGAGTTCCTTGATGACCAAGGAAGCTTGCTTTCCCTTGGACTTGGACTGGCCCGCGGCTTTGCGCTCTTTGAGAGCGGCTAGCCTCTCATTCTCCTTGGATAGCTGGATTTGGTGGCGCTGCTGCAGTTCTGTCCAGTACTCAGGGTACTTGCGCTGCGTGCTGGCACCAACACCAGCATTCAACTTCTCGACAGGACCAAAGGTGACCCCGGAGGAACCCAGATTGGCGCTTGTAGTGGGCGGTGTCTTGTTCTGAGTAAGCGTCAGCTGGGTACTCTTGACCAGCTTCCCGGACTGGCCACCTTGCGGCTTGGAGGGCGGCATCTGCTGCCCAGTCTGTGCAGCAGCGCATTTGGGCTGCAGCCGGGTTGGCTCCGCGCCTGACTTGGTGGATTTTCTAGTATTGGGCGGAGGTGCTTGCTGAGAAGAAGGAGGCGGTTGGCGAACTGGTGCAGGCGGTTGTCAAGATGGTGGCCACACTTGCTTGGTGGGTGGAGTTGCCAGCTGAGTAGGCGGCACAGGTGGCCGGCTAGTCGGTGCAACGTCTGCTTGCACTTCCGCTTGGCGTGGAGGCTCCACCACAGTGCTATCCACCCACGACCCGGCAGCAGGATCAGGCCTTTCGGTGACGTTGTCTTCCACCCGCTGCTCGGCAGCAGGGTCGTGTTGCGCTGCAGCGTTGTCTTCTGGCTGCGGTTCTGCAGCGGGCTCTGGGAGCTCCAGGGCAGCGTCTTCTTGCTGATGCGCGTCTTGCTGCTGCTCGGCAGCATGTTCAGTGTTCTCCTCGGCCGATGCATCCGGAGGAGTTGGTGATCTTTCGGGGTTGTTGGTGGTCTGGGCATCAGGCTGCGCAGCAGGCTGCGGCTGCTCGGAGTCGAGATCTTTTTCATTCTCTGTGCCAACGTTCTCGGCGTCAGAGTCTTGTACTTCGATAACTGGGGAGGGCGCACGCGCCTCACCCCGTTCCTCTTGGCCTTCATCATCATCCGAGAGGTCCACGGGCTGCTCTCGGGGCGGGGCTGTCCGCTTCTGAGGAATTGGCGCAGTGGTGGTGTCAGCATCGAGTGCTTCGCTGGAGAAAAACACGAGAAGAGAGCTCAAGTTCAGAAAGAAAACAGAGAAGGAAACCAAAGAAGGCGATCGGCTGTGAGGCCAGGTTTATTCAGAAGGCACTTACCCATCTATGGTGGGGGCCTTCCTCTTGTGGGAAGCGGTGGCTTTGACTGCTGGCTTCTTCTTGGTCCTCTTGCCAGGAGGCGCCTGCGCATCGCTGCCAGCCCTCTTCCGGGTAGTGGGAGCAGCCACGGACAGCGGATCCATGTTCAGGTGTTCCTCCCCGTCATCCAGCTCGGGCTCCTCTGTGGGTAGAAGAAGAAAGGATTTAGAGCAAGAAAGGAAAGAGAATCAAAGCTTTCTACTAGCAAGCAGAGAGGTGAACTCAGTCACCTTCTTCATCTTCGGACCAATCCCGGATAGAGGCATCTATGCGGGCCTTACCTTCCTGGCCGGCGCGAGGAATGCAGAGGGTGTCCTGGATGTCGTACGCCTTGACGTCATCCTTTGTCATGTCGGCTTCCCAGTTGGCATCGAAGATCTCGCTGTCCACGCTCCTCTAACGAGGGATACACTGCAGTTGCAACCATAAGGCGCAATGAGTTGAGTTACAGGAGAGTAGAAATACTACTCGGTTAGCATGCAAACACAAAGCATATCAAGCTAAGTGGCACTACTCGGTTTAGCATGCAAACACAAAACATATCAAGCTAAGTGGTACTACTCGGTTTAGCATGCAAGCACAAAGCATATCAAGGTATGTGTTACTACTCGCTTTAGCATGCAAACACAAAGCATATTAAGCTAAGTGGTGCTACCCGGTCCAGCATGCAAACATGAAGCATATTGAGCTAAGTTTTCCTACTCACGGAAGTGATTCTATTCGGCACGGCATGCAAACACAAAGCATACGAGACAAAGAGATAAGAATGAGAACCTATTCGGTGCAGCATGCAAACATTAAGCATACAAAGCTGAGAACCGACCTATCCGGTATCAAAATGCAAACGCAAAGCATACATGGTAGAGAACTAACCTTGGAGATGCGTTTGGTGCGGCTATACGGCCAAAGCCGTATGCCCAGTTGTCGGTCAGCGTGGTCCTCATGATGGACCTCACCCAGATGACCACCTCTGCCTTACTGAGCTCGAAGGTGGTGGTTCTGGTGCAGTCCTGAGGGCCTCCCATGTAGCACATCTTGTGTGCTCGATCCTGGAGCGGGAGCACTCGGCGGGACTTCCAGCAGGCAATCGGATCATCCTGAAGGAGCCCTTCCGTCACAAGATGCTTCAGGCGCTTCTCGACGTCGACAACATCAGGCACCGTGTTTTTGGGATGGTACCCCCAGTTCTGCCCAGTGGGCAGCTCGTTGCGGAATGCTGGGAGTCCAATCCGGTCCACCTTGGGCCTCCCCTCTTCAGGAGCCACATTCTTCATGTAGAGGAAACCGCGTTGCCACTTGCGCACGGTTTCCAATCCGAGCACCCGCGGATGGTGCCCGGTCTTGCGTTGCAGCATCATGGCGCTACCCGTCTTGGTCATGGAGCGAGGAGCATGATGGTTGCCAGGGTCAGGGACGCTCTGCTGGCGGAGATAGAAGTACCTGGCCCAGGTTTGGACTGTCGGGTAGACGCCCACAAAATCTTCGCACACGGTGGCGTGGGCGGATAGCATGACGATGGCGTTGGGAGGAAGATGGTGTGGTTGGAGGCCGAAGTGGCGGAGGAAATCAGAGAGAAATTTGGAGATTGGGAGGCCGAAGCCGCGTTTGAAATACGAGGGGAAGACGACGTACTTGTCTGCCTCCGGTGCGGGGACGAGCTCATCGCCGGGAGCCCTGCAGATCACGCCGGGAGGGACTCTCGGGTGTTCACCAGCCACTGGCAATCAGCGGCGGTGACATCCGAGCCCTCCCAACCGTCTCGGGCGGCGGCCACCTCGTTCTCGTGCTCGGCCGCGTCGACGTGCTCGAGATCCATCACGGCGCGGATGCGAAAGGGGGCGGCGAGTGCTTGTTGAGGTAGAATCTGGTGAAGAAGACGGAGATACGGTTATCTCTCGCTCTCTCTCGATGCGCGGCGTGGTGGCGCTTTGCGGTGGCGGCGGTGTTGCGCTCGACGGAGGAGACAGAGTGGGAGCGGAGATGGGGGAAAGTGAGCAGGAAAGAGAAGAAGTGGGCGGCGCGGAGGTATTTATTCCGCCACGAGCTGCAGTTACTACTGGATCAATCGTGACCTGAGATCGTGCGGCATGGATTAACTACCCATTAGAAACGCACACATCGCAATATGCGCACGTAACGGGCGCATTTAATCCCACGTCCTGGATCGTGGGCTCTCGAGTACCCGTTCGACGTGACCTAACGGGTTATGGGCCCTAGGCGCAGTGACTGGCGCGTGGCCTGCGGCAGCACCGAGGCGTCGGAGTCACTGGTGCAGGACACGTGCTCTACGGTGACACGAGAAGCTGGATTTCATCGAGATCGAGCGGGAGTGTGCTAGAAATTTGGCTAAGTGAAGATACTCGGCAGCACCCTGCAGAGCATAGTCTACTCGGCTTCAAAGAGATTCTTCCAATAACCATAGTTGGGGAGGTTTGAGTAGGAGGTATTGGTCCGAGTTGAGGTGCAACTCGGTCTAATTCCTTCATGAAGACAAGTTTGTTTAAGCTGGCAGGGCCCTACGAACAAGTTCGCTGGACTCTACCAGCTTCGGGGACTAATGTCGGGGGGTTACCCCCGAGTAGGGGTAAGGCAAGTGGTAAAGCAAAGGTCAAAATGCCGTTGACCGTGTAGACGACTACCTGGGTATCCACTACCCGGTGATACTCACTGAAGGCCAAGCAAAGATATTGAGAAGGATTGTACTCATCCGAATAGAGAAGTTGTGGTCCGAGTAGATGGACATCACTCCTACTCGGGCCAGAAGTCAATGGAGCCGTTCTGACAGAGATCCCGCATATCCCGCAGCCGTATAGGCGTGCGGTTCAACTTACTAGGTATGTGATCATCAGCGACGCTGCGTGGATACAGGGAGTTGGGCACCTGTCTTGGCTTGTCATTGACAGAGAGGACATGACAGGATGGCGGCCTACACCGTGAGGCTGACAGGATGGACTAGCCCTGTCATCCGTACGGCACGGCGACTTCTCGCGCTGGCGTCAACGCGAGAACCCGGAAGCATGCTCTGCGTCACAGTGGTGAAGTCCCATCAGTTGTACCTTTTATTCTTTGTTTACTCGGCTGGGCACCGGTTTATAAGGTGCCCTGCCCCCTCCTGCGCGAGGGACGTTGGCCCAGATCGCATTTATTGCAAGAGCCAGCGCTAGAGCTAGAAAGAGCAGCAAAGTGGCTACTCGGCTGAGAGAGAACATTATACTGTGGCTACTCGGTTATCATACATAAAGAGAGATAGGCAGGAGTAGGGGTGTTACCTCCACACGAGGGCCCCGAACCTGGGTAGATTTTTGTGTTTGCAGTATTCCTGAGCGCGGCTACTCGCCGTGCGATCCCTCCCCGGATACCTACATCGTCCATCGGCCCCAAACCTTAAGCCATCCCATGGCATCTGTCTTTCCCACTCCACGACATAATGTATCATCCTCAAGTTGTTGATGACGGTAAAGGAGATATTCTTGATCTTCATGTTCTTGTTGAGAAAGTTGACGATGATGTGGCCTTGGAAGTGTTGGGAAGAAAGAGGTATCATCCGCAAGGTTATATGAACCACATTCTTCATGATTGGCTTCTGGGACGTCATTGTATATTGGTGGAACATAATCATCGAATGTTGGAGTTGTATCTTCATACTAATGGTGTTGTCGATTTTGTGGCCTTGAAGGGTGATACGTCAAAAACGTATCTCCATCCTTTTCCGAACACTTTTCTTATTATTTTCTTCTAAACTTGTGAGTTTTGGATACCACTAACACGGACTAACGCTGTTTTCAGTAGAATTACCTTGGTGTCTCGTTTTTCTGCAGAAAAAGCAACTTTCGGGAAAATGCCTAGAAAAGATCCCATTGGTCCTAAAACACCATAAGACCCCGGGAACCAGAAGGGGCCAGGAGAGGGGCCAGGAGGGGGCCACACCACCCCCTTCCCCCCTTGGCCGCGCTGCCAGATGGTGTGGGCCACTCCCTCACCCCCTCGGACTCCCCTTTCAACTACATATGCCCCATAACCTAAAAACAGAGGGGGTTCGTCATATTCCACAAAAACACAACAGAGCACCGCCGCCACTCGGAACCTCGATTCGGGGGTAAGAATTTCCTGTTCTGGCGCCCTACCGGGACGGGGATTCGAAGGAGATCGTCGCCATCGACACCACCACCTCTTCTCCATCAACCATCCATGATTTCCCCGTTCATGTGTGAGTAAACACCGCTGTAGGCTGAGAGAGATGGAAAGGATTGATGAGATCGATCATATAATAATGCCATATTGTTAGGGCATAGTGCCTAGTACAAGTTGTTTACACATGTCATTGTCCGGAACACGAGGCCCCAAAGTGACAGAAATTGGGACAACCGGAGGGGATGGTTGTGATGTGAGGATCACGTGTGTTCATGGAGTGTTAATGCTTTGCTTCGGTGCTTTATTAAAATGAGCATCTTAATTACCAGTAGTTTCCCTAGAGGCCCCGCTGCCACGGGCTGGTAGGACAAAAGATGTTGTGCAAGTTTCTCCTTGCGAGCACGTACGACTATATTGGAACACATGCCTATGGTTTGCCTAATTGTTTGATGCTTTATTATTATTATCTAAAAGTCCCATGTTTAGATTATTACATGACCTATGTTATCCATGCAACGCCCGTCCATCCATTCCCTCTATGACTACGGTACTTCCCATCCCTGTTGTTTTTCGCGATTGCTAATGTTGTTACTATTTTACTACTGTTGTTATTTTATTTTTACTACTCCTATAAAACCGTTACCACTGATACATTGTTGCGAGCAAGTCTACTTTTAGGTGCAGCTGAATTTACAACTAAGTTGTTAAGGCTAATAAATATTCTTTGGCTCCCCTTGTGTCGAATCAATAAATTTGGGTTTTACTTCCCTCAAAGACTAATGCGATCCCCTATACTTATGGGTCATCAAGACTATTTTTCGGCCGTTGCCGGGGAGCATAGCTTTATTTATTTTCTCACTTGATCGTGATATTGTTTGCTGCAAGCCATTCATCATGGGAAAGACTCATGATGGAAAAATTCCTATATTACCATCCCCTACAAGAAGAGGTACAACTCTGAACACCTCTGCTGCTCTTGATTCACCATTTGTTCTGAGTAAGCTTCTTACTCCACCACATGCTACACGTACTATTACTTCTGCTGATTCTGAGAATGTTTCTGATACTTTTGATGATGCTTCTACTGCGCTTGATGATACTGGTTCTCTAGGTCCATCCTAGATGCTACTATTGCTAGATCCAAACAAATAAAAATGCTGAAATTTTTGTTGAAAATATTGGTACACCTACTAATTCAACTGAGGTTATTGATGATCTTGGTGAAATATATATTGAACTTACGGATGATTTTATTGAAGAAGCTCGTGCTACTACTGGTGCAAGTGCTCTTAAGAGTCTTCTTGCAAGGCATGTTGTGAAATATAAATCCTCTATTGATGCTAAGTTTGCCACATCTCTCATACACATTATAGACAAGGATTATGATTTATATTATATTTCTATTGTTGAGAAGTAACCTTTTTGTGGAACTGAAAGTAAAAGTTCTATGGAACACATGAATGAGCTTTCATCTTTGAGTAGTTTATTTTCTGATGATACTAAACCGCGTACTTATTTTTTTACCAAGATCTTCCCTTTCACATTAAAAGGTGAAGCTAAAATTTGGTTTAACAATCTGTCACCTGGATCTATTACTAATCTTATCGATTTGGTTAATGCTTTCTTTCAAAAATATTTTCCTGCTAGTGCCCAACATGCTACTGTGCAGGACATCTTTAACTTTGAGCAAATTGAAGGAGAAAAATTGCCTGAATGTTGGACAAGGTTTTGTTCTTTGATAAGATCTAGCCCCGGATATCCATTAACTAGATTCTAGATATATTTTATAATGGACTAACTGTTGAATCTAGGACATACCTGGATAGTTGTACTGGTTGTGTTTTCAGGAAAAGAACTCCAGAAGAAGCTAAGGAATGAATGGCTAAAATAGCCAAAAATAATGATGATTGGAATATACCTGAGGCTACACTTATACCAGAGCCAACACCAATATCCACACCCAAGAAGAGAGGGATGATTGAATTAAATGATGAAGTGATGAAGGAAGCCAAGAAATCTCTTAAAGAGAGAGGTATTAAATCTGAAGATGTGAAGAATCTACCTCCTATAGAAGAATTATGTAAGCCTATTCCTCATCCATCAACTGTTGAGGTACACTCTCTCCAATACTTTGATAATAGAGATATTCCCTATTCTAAACCACCAGATCAATGCTTAGATGAATTTGATAATTATGTTGTTAAGCAAGACAACTTTAATATGAGAGTGCAAAATCACCTTATGGAAAACTCTAGAGCTATTGATAATTTGCATGGTATTACTGAAAGAACCTCTACTGATGTTAAAATGCTTGTTAAACCATTTCAAATGGTTCAAACTCAAATTGATCAACTTACTAAAGTGCAAAAAGACATGCTAGCTAATGCTTATAGAGATAAACATGTTTATGAAATAATTACTAGAAGTGGTGTTTCTACTCAGTACCCCTTGTATCCTGAAGGACATCCTAAAAGAATTGAACAAGATTCTCACCAACCTAAAAACAATAGTTCTCCTTCTAAGAAAAAGAAGAAGAGACATAAAAATGTTGTAGAATCTCCTAAACCTGCTAAAGATCCTAATAGTATATCTATTTCTGATGCCGAAACTGAAAGTCGGTAATGATAAAAGTGATGCTTCTGATAAAGAAGAACCAGTAGCTGAACCTGAAAAGCAAACTAAAACTACAAAGTATACTAAGGAGGATTTCATTGCTAATAAACATGGTAATGAAAGAGAGCCTTGGGTATAAAAAGCAATGCATTTTCCTAATAAGAAACACAAATCATCTGAATAAGAACATTATAACAAGTTTTGTGAATGGATGAAACCTCTGCTTTTGCAAATCCCTTTGACTGATGCTATTAAACTGCCTCCTTATTCTAAATATATGAAAGATATTGTCTCCAACAAAAGGAAGATTCCTAATGAGGAAATTTCCACTATGCTTGCTAATTACTCTTTCAATGGAAAGGTTCCAAAGAAGCTTGGAGATCCTGGTATTCCTACTATCCCTTGTTCTTATGTTAGAACTGCTTTATGTGACTTGGGAGCTGGAGTCAGTGTTATGTCTTTCTTTCTTTATAAGAGACTCTCTCTTGAAAAATTGATACACACTGATATATCTTTGCAAATGGATGATACATCCACTGTTATTCCTATTGGTATATGTGAGAATGTTCCTGTTCAAGTTGCTACTAATTGTTTGATATTAACTGACTTTGTTGTGTTGGAAATGCCTGAAGATGATAATATGTCTATTATTCTTGGGACACTATTTCTTAACACTGCAGGGGCTGTTATTGATCGCAATCAAGGAAAAGTAACTTTTAATGTTAATGATAAAGAGCATAATGTTAATTTTCCCAAGAAGATTCATAGAAGATATGGTTTAAATTCAATTGAAAATATTGAGACCATCAAGATTGGAGAATTTTATTATCCCATTCCAGTACCACCAAAAGAATATGAAATTATTATGATTGGGACTATGTCTATCAAGGTTGAGGTAACATAATTATTTAGTGATTAGCAAAGTTTTGCTTCATATGAAAATTGTTCTGGTAACAAGACTTGATCGCCCTTGTTAACAAAATAATTTTGAATGAAGATGACAATAGTTTTCACTATGTTTTCACCTTCCCCATTATGTTTTCACCATGTTTCCTTTTGTTATCACGTTGCTACTTGAGTACAATCATGTTTTCCATCATCCATATTCATGTATTCATCATGTTTTCACCCTGATTACTGTGGTTATGCATTTTTTCACCATCCATGATTTTGTTTTCACCACTTCCACCTTTGTTTTCTTTCGATATTTTCCATTGGAGTGTCATAGAACCTCTGTAGTTCTGGTTTTGGTTTGTTTTCCACCTTTTCATTTTTCTTCTGGTTTTTATTAATTATTAAAATTCTAGAAATACCACAAAAATAAAGTTTCTCGAAAAATTCCATAACAATTATAATAAATTTTTACGTAAAAAATGAGACAGAGAGCCACGTGGGAGGCCCCGGGGGGACCCACCAGTCAGGCACACCATGGGGTGGCGCGACGTACCCCTGGTGGCGCCAACACATGGTGTGGGCCCCCCTGACCCTCCCCACTAACTCTCTCCCCTACCAAAGTTCCCTCTCTCACCTCCCAAAGTCAACACATTTCCTGGAACCCGAGTTTTTGATGTTCTTCCTCGAGATTTTTCGATCTCTTTGCTCAGCCCATCTTTTGTGCTGAAATTTGGTGCATTTGCTCTCCGTGTATGTGACTCCTCCAATTATCCAAGTAGAATTTTGTTTAGTGGAGTATTTCTTGAGTATTTTGGTACTATAGGTGACAGATTATGTGAGTTTGCATGCTTGATTTGAGTATAAATAATGTAGTTTTGATGAATGTTTAGCTCTCCTATAAGTCCCTATGGTAGTTTCCACCTTATAGTTGCTTAAAATTAATTTTTGTGATGATTATTGAAAAATTTCAGAGATGAGCACAATGTACATTAACTAGACCAGCATGAGTTGGAGTTGCATGAGGTCATGCTCGTGCACCGTGAAGAAAGAGTGTTCCCATCAATTTATCCGTGTTAGGAATTCATGTGGATTACAGGAATTCTACAAGACTTCAATACACTTGTGCATAATGCAGGCTTGGACCGTTTCATTGAGGATGAACCTATCCAACATGTGAAACTAACTATGTCTGCGGTGTAGGATTTTCACTTTAGATGGTCCTGAACTAACCCTATGGTCCACTATAAAATTTACAATAAAGTTGTAGACTTGCCTTTCAATGATTTTTGTGCAGCTATCAAGGTACCAGAGTGGGGTTGATGTGAGAAGATAAGAGGGAAGCCTAAACCACTGCTGGAATTATATGAGGAGATTTTCCAAGGCAGAAGCTTCATAGGGGAGAGTGGTAAAATACGAGAAAGTCAACTCCCTATCATTCGATACTTTGCTTATTTCATTTCTAAATGCGTGTTAGCTAGAAAAACTGCCAGCAAGCTATCTGTTTTTGATTTGGTGTTTATTTCAGCTGCCTTAAGACGTGATAGGTCTTATAACTTTGGTGCTTTAATTTCTTACCGTCTCTCGCTTAACCATGAGAAGGGCGGAATTTGTGGAGGTCTTATTGCCTCGCGCTTGCTAGTTTTGGATGGTTTGGAGCCACACCCTCTAGACCTACAATTTCCCTTAGAGAGGTTGGACCTTGTTTCCATGGTTGAACATAAGTTTCTTTATACCCATGCTCACTTGCACAATTTATATTTTGAAATAACTTTCTCCAAACAATCTAGGTGGAGAGTGACTAAAACTGTTAGGAAAGTACTTTTGCCTGCACCTCTTTTGTTTAATCTGAATGACATGCAAGGATGGATGCTTTCTGAGAGTGAGCTAGACACATACATTGAGCACCACCCCAGCAAGGGGAGGATGCCGGAGAGGGGGACGATAGTGAATTCATCCAGCCCTTCGACACCACAGGGATCCCGTACTAGCACCCTGGTTATGACTATGCGCAAGCTACTTCATGTTCCTCTTGGGCGCCTGAGTATGAACACGCGAGGGATGACCCACCACAGTGGGGATATTTCCCGCGCCGTGATTGATCTCCACTTAGGCCAAAAGCCTAATATTGGGGGAGGTATACCTACATCACACTCATTTATATATCATGTTCGGTCGGTTATTTGTATATCCATTTTTCGTTTCTTTCGTTTATTTTATTTTTCTTTCGCTTCTTTTGTTTCTTTTTGTTTTTATAGTTTTGTTCTTTTTTCCAAAACACAAAAAGACCAAAAATATTTATGTTGTTTCTCTTTGTTTTCTTCTTTAGTTTATTCAGTTGGTTTTCTTTCTTTTCTCGTTTTGGTTTAGTATTCAAAAATCCAAAAATATTTTTCTTTGATTGCTTGCCTCTTTCTGTTCTTGTTTTCAGTCGAAAACCCAAAAATATTTGTTGTTCTTCTTTCGTTTTGTAAAGTTTGTTGCAGAGTTCACCGGACTTCCGTGTCTCCATTGGAGCTTGATTATCACTCTATATTATTCAATCCACAAGTGAAGAGCAGTAGTGATGATTTACAACAATACAAGTTGTGGTGAGAGGATGGTATGAACTCTATTTGTTTTATTTTTGTACATATACTCATTGTGTGAACATGCTTAGTCGTTCATGTAAGGTGTATGTTATTTAATTGGTTCTTAGTAGTTTGTGCTCTCTTGTTTTAGTTCCAACTTATTAATATAAGATAGCATGTCGTATGAATGTTTGCTTGCAATGTTTTATTCATAGAAGGGTATGACATTGCAGTATCTCCCTCTGATTGCTTCACTTGATTCGACTTGGCACATTCTCATGCATGCTATGACTGAAAACAAAAAGTCACTTAAGCCTCGATGATTTATTTTCCCTCACAGTATTTGTATCATTTTTATGCCCTTGTTAATTTTATTTTGTTGCAAGCATGATTATGACAGTTCTTGCTCTCTTGATTGTCGCTCCCCGTTGATGACTCCCAAGTGCAGGAGATCAATTGTAGTACCTTTCGATAAGTATTTGAGTGTCGAACCCACGAGGAGCTGAAGGTAAGCTATCTATTCACTAAAGCCCTATAACCCTCTTATATGGCTGTTTATGAAAAGCAATAAGTTTGACTAAAAGGAACTAACTAATTAAAAGCAAGTGACGTGGAGTGTGGTTTGTCTAGTAACTAGTGAAGCAAGTTTAAAATGCAAGTAATCCTAAAGCAAGTTTCTAAGCAAGTTTCACAAGTAGCAAGCAGCAAATATCTCAAGTATCTCAAGGGAGCAAGTGTTCTAGCAGTAGGTGTTTCGTTCGTGTGGTTGTCACAATTAGTGAAGCACATGTTTTAGTATTAGTTGTTTCTTCTAGGAAGGAGCCATGAATAGGTATAGTAAAG
Organism: Alopecurus myosuroides; assembly: GCA_028641055.1. Lineage (NCBI taxonomy): Eukaryota > Viridiplantae > Streptophyta > Magnoliopsida > Poales > Poaceae > Alopecurus > Alopecurus myosuroides. The sequence continues at coordinate 247,883,893 of CM054058.1, forward strand.
TAAATGATCTACAACCCCTTATGATGGATCATGTGGCCAAGTAAATGACTGCACAAGATTGATTAAGACATAAAGTCCCACCATAGTCTTACGTTCTAAGGTCCCCTATATATATCCCCCAATAACTTAACTTTGTGGATCGGTCTCAGGTTACTGTCACTCCCAAGTCACCACCACTCCATTATGCTACCGATGATCACCTTACATGCATTCTGCAACATATGCATGCACTCATATATTGTACATAAAGACAATCATAGAATATAACAAACTTGTATGCAACCAATCAACGAACTATTTCACCATTGCCAAGAACAATTCACTACTCAAACATAGACGAGGAGACACAATACATCAAGGGAATATAGTATTGCATCATACATCGTGTTTGCCAAGAGATTACAGTGGAGAGATGGAGCTGATCTTGCTGTAGATGTTGATGATGAACACGCCGGAGGGGGGTGGAGCCCTCCGGGGGTGATCCCGGCGGCGTTTCCCCCCTCCGATCTTCTCCGGTGGCAGCCTTCTGTCTCTCTGTTTCGTGGTTTCGTCTCTCGGCGCCGCCTCCTCCTCGAAAAGGCCAGGGGACCCTTTATATAGTCGTTTTTAGGTCACGGGACACTCGGGAGAAGAAAGATCGATGGCATCGGAGCCACGGGGGCAAAAAGGGGGCCTCTCACGCGGCCAAGGAATCTGGCCGCATGGAGGGTCCTCTTTGCCACTTGGTTGGCCTTTTGGCCCTCTACTTTGGCCCATGGTCTTCGTCTCGAAAATTCTGAACCGTGCTCTTTGGCCTTGCCCTTTTTGGAGTCCCGAAGCTCCCGGAAAGTCTGAAACACTAAAAAGTACGTTTTCTGGAAAAACGGGGTTAGAACCAAAAGAAGGGGGATTGTTCAGAAAATACCCCAAATCATTATAAAACATGAATATAAGTTGCTAATATGTAGGAAAAACAAGTAATAACATGCAAAGTTCATGTATGCATTTTACATGCATCAACATCCCCAAGCTTAACCCATACTCGTCCTCGAGTATGAAGGTGATAAAACTAACATGGACTTTGCATTTTAAAACAATCATGGAATATCAAAGAAGATTATTCATGCTACATATAATCAAATGATTCATAATGTAGATGAGTAGCAACATACAATTCATGTTATAAGAAATATCAAATATGCAAGCAAAGATGCTTCATGAAAGTTCACAAAGTGTATAATGAAATAAAAGCACTATGGACCAAATGCATACACAAAATAAAATCCTATATTGGTCAAAGAATAGCATAATGGAGAATAGAAAATATGGTGGACACTTTGGAGAAAATTGAGTAGAGGTAAAACATGATCAAGTCTTATTTAGCCTCTAAATTATTCAACTAAAATTACTAATTGAAATGTGGTATCCATTGATCTAGGACTCTCATTGCCCCTTTATCACTAGCATCTTAAATGGTGAATGTTGAAGTAATGTGAATGACAAGGTGGTTGAAAGCCTCATGCCCCGTGAGTGTGAAAACCTACTCCATGATTACTCAACTTAAGATTCCTAATAAGCTTTGTACAATCATAATAAGTATTAATGGCATCATAGAGAACCGCAAAGAGGTACCTCTTGCCCCATGACATGGAAACAAGCCCATGTCACAATGACAAGACAAACAAACAGAGTAGACTCATCATCCTTTTTATTTTCATTCACTATTATGCATAGCTTCTTATTTTATTGTAGGATGTGTTGTAGAGTCACTCAAGCTGTAAGTAGATTTCCACCATGATAAAGCATGGCTTGGGTTAGCGGCCCAATGTGTTTCTCTAGTCATATAGATACTTACTCATCAAAACTTACCATTCCTCTATTTCATTTCGGCATGGCAGGAGTCCAAAAACAAAAGTACATGATATCAACCAAATGTAAATTTTTGTGCAATATTGAAAGCTCTCCGGTGATACACGTTTATAGCTAGCTCCCAACCACACACTTGTCAAACGCAAAACTTGTGGCTCCCATTATTGGGTCATGTTTATTAGATGCATAAAAAGTAAAGTGTGCCTTCAAAAGTTCGTGAGAGTCCTATCCCAAGTTCAACCCATGACAATTAATAAAGTGAATATCTTAATTTAGAACATAAATAACACAATAACATGGTGAACATACTCGGAATAGCAATGAAGCTAATGGGAAGATATGGTGGACTCACTGGAAATACTTGGATAAGGAGTGTTGGAAACAAGTTTTTACTTGTTGGAATTTTTAAATTTTTGGCTAGCAAGAGGGAGATAGTTGGCCAGCTACTATGCATGCATATGTCCATAGAACTACTCATTTCATGACAAACTAAATAAACCAGCAATTAACATCAAGGACATGAATAAGAGATAGCTCAAGACAACATTATTGCAAATTTCTACACATAAAAAGGCTATAAATCATGCAAACATATGTAGCTCTTCAAATCAACCATGGCATCCCTATTCCAAGTCATAATACTAGCATCCAATACATTCCAACCCCAAACTCCAGTAGCTCAATCTCATATAAAATGATGGGTGTGGTCTTATCAAAACAAAAATAAAAACAAAAACTAGACGCTTCAAGTCTCTACGATAAATGCTTTGCTTAGAAAAACAGAAAGTAGACGTGTGCTAACCAAAAGAGTGTAGCTCCAGTGGGGTGTTCATCACATCCCCAAGCTTATGGCTTTCACCATTCTTGGATGTCTTGAGGCGCAGCTCCTCTATTCCCTGTGAAACAACTTCACAAAACATGTTTCTCCCATTCTTTTTCTGTGGGGTGAGATTAGCAAGGACAAACAAATCACATGCTTGTTGTGCAAAATTCCAAATCAAATGCTCCAGTAGATAGACAATAAAGTTCATTATGTTGTATGTTCACTCTCTTGCTTGAAAGAATCATGGATTCAATTCCCAAGCCCAAAGAGTGCATAAAACAAAAGAAGACAGAATCTGTCCAGAAAAGCAACAGCAGCAAAACGAACGTTTTTCCCTAAGCTAGTCTCGTCAAAAAATTAAGACAATTTTTGTTCTTACAGAGGACGAAAATTTGCAGAACATACTAAAAAATTAGCTCAATCCGACATACCAATAAAAAACGTAAAATCATACGGTGAGCAGACTCGTGCTGAAACAGAAGGATAGCAACTTATAAGTCCAAATGGGTTTGACTTGACTCTTTATTGAAAACTCCAGAATTAAAACAAAAAAAACTAATCTCTTGATACAGCAAGAGGACACTAGGAAAATCCAAACAAAAACAACCGGGTTGCCTCCCGTAAAGCGTTTTCTTTATAGCCATATAGCTAAACTTTATTTACTTAACATCATGATGGTTGGAGTGAGGTGGCTCGGCATCCCCAAGCTTGGATTCTTGTACTTATTTTATACATGTAGGATGAGCCCAGGGGTACATCCCCAAGCTTGATTGGTTGTCCCTCTTGATCTTTGTTCATCTCACTCAACTCTTCCTCCTGAAAAATTCTTCTTACACAAATCTCAACATAAAACTTGATTAGAGGGGTTAGTGCCTCCATAAATAAAATCCACATAGGTACAGCAAAGACACATCATGAGTTGATTCTAAATATTAAATACTGTTACTACAGTTGTGCATTGCTCCTTGATCAAAAGAACCACACAAAACACAAGTAATGAGAGCAATGCAAAATAAAGACATAATCTGCCAAAAACTGAACAACCCGTAAAGAGTGAATTTTTAGAGGCACTTAAGTTGCTCAAATCAGAAAACTTAAAACTAATGAAATATGTAGTGATAATTAAATATTTCTGTCGTACATTACCAGGTCAAAATTCCACTTCTGTGATTTTAAACATTTTTTGCAGTGAAGTTCAGGAATCTGTTTTCTTGACAGCTAATTACTATTGTTTAATCCTATCTCTCATATAACATTATTCTTGCCATTTAAGATGAGAAATAAGACCAAAATGTGATGTTACAGTAGTGAACTAATATTTTTATTGTTTTTAGCTTTGGAAAAAGTTTTAATGATAGAGACTTTGCAATGGTTTCATTGGCATGAACAACACATGTTCAAGGTCGACCCCAACTTCTCCATTACTCATCCTTCTCATTTACTTTCCCAAATTTTTTATAAAATGAAAACCTTAAACTAAATGATACATAACAGTAGGTAAAGGAATTTTACATGCTGTAAAGACATAAATGTGTGCTCAAACCGAATAGTAAATTAAAGCATAAGGAACACACCAAAAAATATTAAACAATTTATTTTTAAGTCTAACCCGTTTCCTATGCATTGGCATTTTGTAATGAAACAAATAAAAGAAACACATAATAGCAAGCATAGAAAGGTAGATCAAGTGCAACTTCAATACTTTCAGCATAAAGAGGGGAAACTTAAAATTGTTGAAATATGTGTAACCATGTTTCCCTCTCTCATAATAATTTTCAGTAGCATCATGAATAGATTCAACAATATGAATATCACATAAAACATTCTTATCATGAGCCACATGCATAAAAGAATCACTACTCTACACATAAGTAAAATCCTCATTAGTGATAGTGGGAGTTAAACATTCATAATTTTCATTGCAATCATCATATATAGGAGGCATAGTATCATCAAAGTGAAATTTCTCCTCAAAGCTTGGGGAACTAGAAATATCATGCTCATCAAAACCAACTTCCCCAAGCTTAAAACTTTCCATAGAATCAGCAAGTATATCATTTTTATCCTCAATAGTAGGGGGACTAAAAATATCATATTCATCAAGACAAACTTCCCCAAGCTCAAGGTTTTCCTTAGCAATAAAGGTGTTCAGAGAATTAGTACTACCACAAATATGATTGTTGTGCAAATAATTTTTCAATTTCTCCTCAGACACTTCATGTCCTAATTCAAGGTAGATATTATACAGTTCTAAAATTGTTTGGTTGTTTTCCATTTTATAATTTTTTTTGTGTTTTAGGTTTATATGTTAGTATGCAATGCAAACAAGAATAAAAGCTAAGCACAACGCTCCCCGGCAACAGCGCTAGAAAAGTGCTTAATGACTCCCAAGTGCAGGAGATCAATTGTAGTACCTTTCGATAAGTATTTGAGTGTCGAACCCACGAGGAGCTGAAGGTAAGCTATCTATTCTCTAAAGCCCTATAACCCTCTTATATGGCTGTTTATGCAAAGCAATAAGTTTGACTAAAAGGAACTAACTAATTAAAAGCAAGTGACGTGGAGTGTGGTTTGTCTAGTAACTAGTGAAGCAAGTTTAAAATGCAAGTAATCCTAAAGCAAGTTTCTAAAGCAAGTTTCTAAGCAAGTTTCACAAGTAGCAAGGAGCAAATATCTCAAGTATCTCAAGGGAGCAAGTGTTCTAGCAGTAGGTGTTTCGTTCGTGTGGTTGTCACAATTAGTGAAGCACATGTTTTAGTCTTAGTTGTTTCTTCTAGGAAGGAGCCATGCATAGGTATAGTCAAGTAAATGATCTACAACCCCTTATGATGGATCATGTGGCCAAGTAAATGAGTGCACAATATTGATTAAGACATAAAGTCCCACCATAGCCTTACGTTCTAAGGTCCCCTATATATATCCCCCAATAACTTAACTTTGTGGCTCGGTCTCAGGTTACTGTCACTCCCAAGTCACCACCACTCCATTATGCTACCGGTGATCACCTTACATGCAATCCCCAACATATGCGTGCACTCATATATTGTACATAAAGACAATCATAGAAGATAAAAAACTTGTATGCAACCAATCAACGAACTATTTCACCATTGCCAAGAAGAATTCACTACTCAAACATAGACGAGGAGACACAATACATCAAGGGAATATAGTATTGCATCATACATCGTGTTTGCCAAGAGATTACAGTAGAGATATGGAGCTGATCTTGCTGTAGATGTTGATGATGAACACGCCGGAGGGGGGTGGAGCCCTCTGGGGGTGATCCCGGCGGCGTTTCCCCCCTCCGATCTTCTCCGGCGGCAGCCTTCTGTCTCTCTGTTTCGTGGTTTCGTCTCTCGGCGCCGCCTCCTCCTCGAAAAGGCCGGGGACCCTTTATATAGTCGTTTTTAGGACACGAGACACTCGGGAGAAGAAAGATCGACGGCATCGGAGCCACGGGGGCAAAAAGGGGGCCTCTCACGCGGCCAAGGTATCTGGCCGCGTGGAGGGTACTCTTTGCCACCTGGTTGGCCTTTTGGCCCTCTACTTTGGCCCATGGTCTTCGTCTCGAAAATTCTGAACCGTGCTCTTTGGCCTTGCCCTTTTTGGAGTCCCGAAGCTCCCGGAAAGTCTGAAACACTAAAAAGTACGTTTTCTGGAAAAACAGGATTAGAACCAAAAGAAGGGGGATTGTTCAGAAAATCCCCCAAATCATTATAAAACATGAATATAAGTTGCTAATATGTAGGAAAAACAACTAATAACATGCAAAGTTCATGTATGCATTTTACATGCATCACCCGTCTATTGCTAGCCTTCACCTGTACTGAGTATGAGCTCCACTCGTGCATCCAAAATCCAAAAACCAAAGTTTGCCAAAATGTGTCCACCATACCTACCTATATATGTGGTATTTAACTGCCACTCCAAGTAAATTTATCTTGTGCTACCTTTAAAACCTTCGAAAAATTATTCCTGTTTTGTGCCCCTGTTTTAGCTCACGAGGACGTAAATAGAGAATCTTTGTCTCACTTGTTGATTGGATTTCACATCCTAGACTAGTGGCTTCATCCGCTTATCCAATGATAGAAGAGTCGCCAGCAGGGTGCCCAACCTCAAATTAATAGAACAAATTCTCTTCACTATTTTTCCCCCGATTTATCAGTCAAAGCATAATTGTGTAAACAAAATAGAAAGAGGGATGACCTTCTACCGAGATGCGTCCTTCTATGGGAGCCGCTCTTGTGGAGTCTAGTTGGTTTGTGACGTACTGTATTGTCTGTTTACCATTCGTTGACATAAGCATACACATCTCTTAATTTTTTTTCAACACCTCTGTTTAATAAAATAAAAAGCTCTAGCACATGAGTTAATCCCTGCTTCCCTCTGTGAAGGTCCTTACTTTTATTTTTATGTTGAGTCTTCACCTTCTCAATCTATGCACCTTCTTGAGAGCATGGCTGTTATTCTTAGTGTCGATGCTTGTATCTTTGATATCTTTATTTCTAGTCTTCATTTAAACTTCAGAGGTGCCCTGGTATTTATGTTTTGCTCCACTATTAAGGGAAAGCGAGTACACTTTATCATACCCTATTATGAGCATTGCAATCCTGCAGATTGATATACTTCATGTTGTCTATTATTAGTTTGTTGTCATCTCTTTATGGTTTGCATAACTGCTTGGTGACTTTTATTTTCCATACATGTTATTTTGAATTGCCTCAGCACTTGATCATGTAGTGAGTATATTTACATCATATGAAACAAATGTGTTCGTAAAAGTCTTTTATCGCACTCAGTTGTCACCGAATTGCTTGAGGACAATAAATAAGCTAAGCTTGGGGGAGTTGATACATCCAAAATGTGTCTCCTTTTCCGAACACTTTTCTTATTGTTTTCTTCTAAACTTGTGAGTTTTGGATAGCACTAACACGGACTAACGCTATTTTCAGCAGAATTACCTTGGTGTCTCATTTTTGTGCAGAAAAATCAACTATCGGGAAAATGCCCAGAAAAGATCCCATTGGTCCTAAAACACCAAAAGACCCCGGGAGCCAGAAGGGCGCCCGGAGAGGGGCCAGGAGGGTGCCACACCACCCCCTGGCACCCCCTTGGCCGCGCCGCCAGGTGATGTGGGCCACTCCCTCACCCCCTCGTACTCCCCTTTCGACCACATATGCCCAGTAACCTAAAAACCGAGGGGGGGTCGTCATATTCCACAAAAACACAACAGAGCACCGCCGCCATCCCGAACCTCGATTCGGGGATCATAAGTTCCTGTTCTGGCGCCCTGCCAGGATGGGGATTCGAAGGAGATCATCGCCATCGACACCTCCACCTCCACCTCTTCTCCATCAACCATCCATGATTCCCCCGTCCATGTGTGAGTAAACACTGCTGTAGGCTGAGAGGGATGGAAGGGATTGGATGAGATCGATCATGTAATAATGCCAAATTGTTAGGGCATAGTGCCTAGTATCCATTGTTAGTGTTTTCTACCGTTGTTGCAAATTGTTATGCTTAATGCTTGTCACTAGGGCCCGAGTGCCATTTTCTCAGATCTGGACATGTTATTGTTTCATGACTATAATTATGTTTCTTGATCATATCTACAAGTTTTTTACACATGTCACACTAGTAGGAAAAGGCTTATAGCCACCAGCTTATTACTGGCGAACATGTTCTGGTGTTCTCCAGTGCTATTACCGCTGGTGAAGCGTTTGTAGCGTTTGCTAGCGCTATGTTATTACCACTGGCGAAGCAGCAAACACTTTCCCAAGCGCTAACGGTGGCCTCCCCACCCCCCGTAGCGCAATATACCGCCGGCGAACAGGGTGCACGCTTCGCCAGCGGTAAACTCTGTACCGCTGGCGAACATGGGAAACGCTTCAGCAGCACTATTTCGGCTACTACCGCTAGCCAACATTTCTTTTGTTCGCCACCGGTAAATTTTGAATTTTCCCTCCACACCCCCCCCCCGGTGGACCTCCTTTTTAGTTTTCTAAATCACAAACAAAAATGATAAATGTTCAAAAATAAAATCCTTTGATATGTGGGTAGGGTGTAGTATCTAGTTGGTAGAAGGCATTTGAAATATGAATTTTGAGATTTTATGCAAAATTCAAAAATAAAATGTAAAACAGCCATAACTTTTGCATACGACGTCGAAAAAACGCGTTTAATATATCAAAAAAATCGTGAGAAAATTTCCAATCCAACCTCATCCAGGTTTACCTGGTCAGGTTTTCACAGATTTTTCAAATTCTAAAAGGAAAAAAAGTTATTTCAGATAGATGAAATTTTCCTACAAAATCAAATTAATGAAAAAAATTCAAAATTCAATATTCAAAAAAAATATTTTTGTTAGAAAAGATGATATGTATGTCATACTTGGATTCCTCTTATCTTTCTAATCAATTTATACATATCATTTGTCAAATTCCGAATTACCGATTTGTAGATATGAATTATTTAATATTAAATGAAAAATTCAAACAATATTTAAATTTATTTTGTTGCTATTTTAATTTAAGATTATCGCTACTTATTCATTTTTGTTTACTTAAATAATATTTTAGATTCAAAAAGTGAAGGCGTGTGATGGTATGGTCCAATAGTGAAGATGATTGATAGTACTATGCTAACAAAAAATGATGGGTGACCGAGCGGAAAGTTATAATAAAAACTGAAATAAAGCAAAAAAAAAAAAGGAAAAAACTTCTACACTGTGATTAAAGGTTCCCCAATTTGGACGTTTTGAAATTTTGAAAAAAAATTATGGGAAAAAAATTATTTTGAAATTTTAAATATTTTGAACTTACCGCTGAAATAAGATGTTTGCCAGCAGTAACTAAATAGTGCCGGCGTACGAGGTCATGTTCGCCAGCGCTAACCCCTGCTACCGCTGGCAAAGCGATGTTCGCCAGCGGTAACCCGCTACCACTGGCGAGTTAGCGCTGGCGAACAGAGCTTCGCCAGCGGTAGCCAAAACCTGTTCGTCACTAGTAGGCGTTCTCCTACTAGTGATCATTGTCCGGAATCCGAGGCTCCAAAGTGATAGAAATTGGGACAACCGGAGGGGATGACTGTGATGTGAGGAACACGTGTGTTCACAGAGTGTTAATGCTTTGTTCCGGTGCTTTATTAAAAGGAGCACCTTAATTACCAGTATCCCTAGAGGCCCCGCTTCCACGGACTTGTAGGACAAAAGATGTTGTGCAAGTTTCTCATTGCGAGCACGTACGACTATATTGGAACACATGCCTATGGTTTGCCTAAATGGTTGATGCTTTATTATTATTATCTGCAATGCACATGTTTAGATTATTACATGACCTATGTTATCCATGCAACGCCCGTCCATCCATTCCCTCTATGCCTACGGTACTTTTCATCCTGTTGTTTTCCGCGATTTCTATTGATGTTACTATTTTACTACTTCTCTTATTTCTACTACTGCTATAAAACTGTTACCACTGATAAATTGTTGCGAGCGATTCTACTTTCAGGTGCAGCTGAATTGACAACTCAGTTGTTAAGGCTAATAAATATTCTTTGGTTCCCCTTGTGTCGAATCAATAAATTTGGGTTTTACTTCCCTCAAAGACTGTTTCGATCCCCTTTACTTGTGGGTCATCAAAGGGGTAACTTTGCATCCTTGATGTTGATGTTCCAAGTGTGTTGATGAAGGATGCTATTTTGTTGGTTACGAGGTCCATAGTCCGTCCTCATTGGATGTCGCACATGTAGGTTGTAGGTCGTTGTTGGTGGTGAATATCATCTAGCCTCGTGCCTTTATGAAGAAGTAAGATCATGGGAGCCATGGCGAGGTTGTCCTTGATCATTGTTGATGGTGGTGTGCGATGAGGGAGCCCATGCTAGGAGTTTATGCGAAGGGGCCTCCCACCCTTCATATGAATGATGACGATCATGGCCGTTGAACTTAGGGACATTGAAGCGAAGGGCATGCAAATCGTTGTCTTAGTGTTGTTCTTCATCAGATAAAGGTGTTGAACGATCATGTGTTGCATCCGCATTTGCTTGGTGTTGGCAGTCATGACGGGGGGATGGCACCGATGGCCTTTGTGGTGATGCTGAGGAGTATCTTGGCGGTCATTATGGTGGCGATATGCATTGTTCCTTGTAGGTCTTTGATGTTGGCGAACACCAAGTCATGAATGCCATAGTCTTTATCGTAGCTTGGCGGAGGTGGTTGATGATGTTGATGGAGATCGCTCGTAGAGGGTGAAGTTGAAGAGGGTCACCACGGCCTTCTCGGTGTCGAGAAGGTGGTGATGGCGAGCTATCCTCATACCAACTTCATCGAGGAGTTTGTAAATATGGCGATGGCTCTTGGTTTTAAATTCTACCATCTATAATGTGGTGAGGACGATCATGTCGACGAGCTTGGTGATGAGAGCGAGGTTGTTGGCTTGAATGCCGAGACCTTGATGATGATGATGATCGACGGCGGCTGGCAATGTTGGCCAAGTTTGCGTTGATAAGTGACATGTGATCATTAAAGCGAGCTTCTTGTGCTTGGATTCGACGCTCATAACGCTACAATCTGGCATCCACAAGTTGGCGGATTTCTGAATGGTCGTTGAGGGTGACGAAGTTGTGGTAGTTTTCGTTGGAGAATGGGTTTCCCTCATCTTCTGACCTCGGACTTGAGAATACGCCTTCCCTACTCATCTCAACAAGCACACAAGTGTGATATGAAGAAACGATGTCTCACTTACCCAACCTTACCGTTTTTTGTCGTATTAAGCCTAGTGGACGAGCCTAGGTGTAGGGCGGTATGTCCAAACTGAGTCCAAAAAGATCGAAACAAAACCGCAAACGACAAAACACACGCTTTATGTGGATTTCAAAATGGGCAAGGAAAGTGGCAAGTAAAAATCAAAAAATCCGAAGAAAAGTTTGTTGTAAAACCTAGAGGAGAACCGAAATGAAATGTTAGCAAAAGACACAAAACCTAGTGAAGTAAACAAAATGGAACACACACACAAGTGATAAATGGGGTTAGTGTGGCCAATGGACAAGCGGAGACGAAATGTACCTATCGAAGACTAAGCTCAATGCCACACCAACAAAAGGAGGACGCTAACTCAAATTGCAAACTATAAGAGGCAACAAAATTCGCATCGTGGGAACCGGTCACTCTCTTCTCTTTTTCAACACGAAGCTACACGTTCCTACAATGGATAGCACTTGGTATCGATCTTTTTTGTTTCTCTTCTCTTTTTTTTACATTCTCTTTTCACCTTTTGCTATATGGGGATACAAATGCCAAGCCTAATCGAACTACGCTCTCACAAGTTCAAAACACGCACTCCCGGTTCCATTAGTGCAATGCCAAGCAATATAAAAAAGCTAGTACGAATAGGCAAGGTACACGAAGAATGGGTTAGTTCAAGCGGAAGCAACTTATACCTCTTTGATGGATGATCACGGACTTGAGGCCGGGGGTCGTCGATGCCGTGTTGATCCGTTAATGTAGTTGCGTAGATTGTGTTGTGAGCTTCGCGTGGAAACTTGAATCACTCAAATCGGAGCAACGACGACAAAGAAACACACGTTTCAAAATCTGTCCAGGAATCGAAGAGCTGAAATTATCTCGGGTTTTTGCTCAAATTCGAAATTCCTTCAAATCCAAGAAGTTTTTTGGACAAATTCAAGAAAAGTAGCTGAATAGAAAGGTGGGGAATGGTCTTAGGCAACAAATCCATGGAACAAATCCACGAAAAAATTTAGGGTTTGGGAAAGAATTTCTTTGGTGGAAAGGATGATTGTGGAGGTGCAATTCGTGGCAATCTAGCTGCTGAGATAAGATGATGGAAGGGTTAACCTCTTGGGTGGCCCGATCTTCATGAATCGACCAAGAACACGAAGAACGAACGAAGAATGCAAAGAACACAAAGGGGAAATCGAGGGGGAATCAAGGGGAAACAAGGGGTATATAACTAGTAAGAACTAAAGCACACAATCTCTCGCAAACTAAGCCGCAACAGCCTCCTACGGGACGATCGATCCAACCGAACTCACCTTTTCATAAACCGGTTCACACTGTGGCCGGTCCACCATGCCAATAGAACCTCAAGGATTAGTTGAGGAAGATTGTAAAGTCGCTAACTGAATCCCAAGGGGAGATGATAGGAAACCTGATGAATCTTGATACAATCCTAGATACAAATCATAGGAGTAGCTTTGATACGGTCCTAGGTACAAACCATAGGAGTAGCCTCACAAGAGGGGTACAAGAGCGAAGCTCAAAAGTACAAATTCATCTCTAAACCTAGATCTAGCCAAAGAGGTTCCTTATATAGCTAAGGGGGTAGGTGAGGGGTTAAAAGGGCTTTTGCCCCAAATCCCGAAGTCTTTAGGGGGTCCGGCCTGAGAGAATGCCTTATTTGGCCTTTACTTAAAATAGTGTTCCCTATTTGGCCCTAAAAATAATTTCTTCCCTATTTGACAACTTAACTTTATTTTCTTCCTAACATGACCCTATAGTGCATTCTAAGCACAAATGGGGATAAAAAAGACTCGTTTGCCCCTGATGAATTTTTGTACTCCCTCCGTCCACTTTTATAAGAGCATGTCTAACAGACCCCTTATGTTTTGGCCCCCTAAAACGCGTGTAGAGGGCCCTGTATACGCATTTCGCCGGCCAAAAACTCGGGCGAGCTAGCAGACCCCCTACTCCCACCCCGTAAAACAGAATATTCTGTTTTACGGGGTGGGGGTAGGGGGTCTGCTAGCTCGCACGAGCTTTTGGCCCCTCACAAAACAGGGTTTTGCAGGGTTTAGCACAACTACACAAGCATATCAAAATATGGCAGATTTAAGATATGCGATGCATAATCCATAGTTTTACATCACAAATAGATCAACAAGTTCATAGGTCATGTTCTAGGTATAGAGGTTCCCAAAAGTACTGCCACCACCAACGCGATCCACATCAATCTTGCAGCCCACCGTCGGCACCACCACTCACCGAAGTTGAAGCACCAAGGTTGGATGCCTCGCGAGCTTGACGCGCCTGCAACTTCCTCGCCATGATCTCGGCCTTGCTCTCCTTCCACCACAGCAGCTGATCCTCGTCCATGTCCTTGGTGTTCATCATCATGATCTCCTTCTCCTCGGCCAAGAGCTCCTTCATGGCTTTGGTTTGTTTGATAGCCAACATTTGGGCATCCAACTCGGCCTTGCGCATAGCCTCCTCTCTTTTTGCAGCCACCTTGGCAAGCTTCACCTCCTTTTTCTTCTCGGTGATGAGGACCTTGGTCTCCAATGTCTTGAATGCTATTTCCTCCTTTGCCCTAATGTGCTGATCCATCTTGTCCTTGAAGCTAGCTGCCTCGGCTTCTAGCCTCTGCCTCTCCTTCGCCTTCTTGGTGCCCTCGGGCTTGCCTACGTTGCGACCACCTATGTCTTCCTCTTCATCATCCATGTTGAGCATTGCCTCCTTCTTGCACTTTGGCTCTTCGTCCCTCAACTTCCACTTGGGAAGGTGTTGGAGCAATTTGAAGCAATGCTCAAACTGAAATTCCTTGTTCTTTGACCCGGCCATATCTTTGTACCGCAATTGAGCATACTTGGGCTGCACAACAACAATGTAGTGTGATGTTTACGCAAGAACACATAGTTTGCACAAGAAATCTGTCACAAAACTTACGTAGTCCGTTGCCACACATACACTTGGTGGATTATCCGCCACTTGGTCCATGGCAGCGCTCCAACGAGAACAAGCTGGCTTGATCGCGTTCCACCTGCCTTCAAGGGAGCGGTAGGATCGATCCGCCAAAGTCTTCGTGCGAGGCTTGAGCTTGTGGTAAAGATCCTCAATTCGTTGCCAATAGCGCTTGCCGGTTTGATCGGTGCCGGTGGCAGCATCCATAGACACTTTGCCCCACGCACGGACCAATGTGACATCTTCAATCTCGGTGTAGTTGGGCTGCTTCCCCGATTTGCTCCGCCGCGCAGTAGCCTCGTCCACCTCAACCACGTCGTCGTCCACCTCTTCGTCCGCCTCTTCATCCTCGCCATAGTCACCGTACTCGTCGTCGAAGCCACCAATGCCCGAATCCAAGTCCACCGCAGAATCGTTGAGCATATCCATGTAGGATGTCGCGGCAGCAGCCGCAGGCACTTCGTCGAGCACCTGGCGGGCACCAGCGGGCGGCGGCGTGGGCACCCGCGGCGTGGGCGGCGTGGGAGCAGGCAGAACGACCGGTGACGGAACCTCGGCGACCACCTGCGTGGGCGGATCGTCCGCTGCAGGCGTCGCGGCCTTCTTCACCTTTGGCGGCCGCCCCCTCGTCGCGAATGACTTCACCCTCTTGGCGGTAGCAACAGTGGCCGCCGCCGCCCCCGCCGCCGTCGCAACCGCAGGCCCCGGCGGTGTGTCGAAGAAGAGCTTCGGGATCCTCTTCCTCTTCATCGGCATGGTGGCCGAGATGATGGCCGCGACATCGGCGGAGGCCGCGGCGTCGACGGTGGCAGTATTCACCACCTCGGACATGGGTGCCGCGCCGTCGGCGGTGGGAGGGGCTTGCGAGGAGTCCATGGCGGCGAGATCTGGCCACGCGGTGGCCGGGGATGGCGAGGAGGCGGATTTCCGGCGGCGGCGGCGGCGGTTGGGAGGTTCGCGCGCGATGGGGGAAAAGGTGAGGGGTTGGACCTCTATATCTCCTCCCGACCCGCACATGTAGGGGGCGACGGGCCGCCCCCTACCCAAACTTGTAAAAAATCGTCCGGGGTGGTCCATTTACGGGGCGTGCTAGATGGCCGGGTAGAGCCCAAACCCGTATATCGGCGGTTATTATACGGGTTTGGGCCATTTAGGGTGTCTGTTAGACATGCTCTAAGGCACACTACATAATATTTTAGTTTTGACCACATACATGGTCAAATGAGTGAATCTATATACAAAACAAGTCTAGATTTACTCATTTTAGAATGTATGTGGACAAAATTGAAATGGCTTATAAAAGTGGACGGAGGGAGTACCAAAATTCATAATAGAAGGGCTACCTTTCCGGTATTACTTCGTTAAGTGCGATTCCAAAGGTTCGGAACGCTTTTTGCCTTTGAGGCCCGCGTGTGTGGCCAAACCGCGGATCGTGTCGCGGGAGCGCGGCGAGAAGAGATGGATTTATCGATTCCTAGATCAGCAGGATGCATGCATGCAGCGATGCACGTTGACACACACTGACACATTCCTCTGTCGCCCATGCATGTTATTCTGGCTGGCGAGCTAGCTAAGCAGGAGAAGGATCGAGCAGGCTAGCCTAACGTGCGCTTTTTTTTTACGCGTGCCGAACCGGCGTGCTGTTCATCGTATCGTTCATCCCCGGCCGTGCGTACATAGTCAAATTGAGATCGGTCGATCGTTCGAGTAGCCTTAGCAAGTAAAGTGCCATGCCATTGCCATCATGCACGATAGCTTACTTGGATTAGAGCCGATTAGATTAGGCTCGGCTCGTGCGGCCTAGCCTCTTGTTAGGTTCCGTGTAGCCTGCCCAGCAGCTCTGTAATATTCTAGGATCATTGCTGATTAATTAAAGTGTTGACAGCACAGGGATGTTCCTTCCTTCCGCCGACATGTACTCCCGGATTCTACTAGTACTACTACCTGAGGTCCATGTGATGTGTGTATCGAATAAAGCCATTAATTTACTCTCACGGCTGTTTGTGGACGTGCCCACTTACGGGTCGTCTAGAAGACCTGATGACGTACTCTACAAAATAAGTGCAATATCACAGATATATATATATATATATATATATATATCTTTAAAAATAATATTGATATCACGTGGGACCAACATGGCATATAATTTAACTATGCTTATTTTCAACTTCTATTATGAATTTTGTAAAAAATTATCAGGGAAAAAAAGAGTGTTTTTACATCCCCATTTGTGTTTAGAATGTACTATAGGGCCATGTTAGGAAGAAAATGAAGTTAAGGTGTCAAATAGGGAATAATTTTCTTTTTAGGGCCAAATAGGGAACACGATTTTAATTAAGGGCCAAATAAGGAATTTTCTCTCCCTGTAGTCCTCCCTCCTCCTCCCTCTCTTCTTCTTCCTCGATGCCGTCTTCTCGGACTTCTTACATAGCTTCTTGGACATTATATTGGGCGCGTTCTTGGGCCTCCATGGTGGGGTCAAACCTGAGCACGCATAGTGTGGTTCCATGAGGTAGCGCACCATTCACCAAGTCATCGAAACTATAGCGGGAGAGGAGTGAGTTCACCTTGTCATGTATCGCATTTGCTCAAGATCTTGTCATAGGTCCATTGGGTGTTGGGTTTGGTGGAATGGGGTGTGCTGCATCACTATGGCACTACTAAATCTCCCACATTAAATGCCTCCAATTCCATTTCATAGCATCCGTTGCAATAATACATATTTCAACACTTGTGTATCTTGGTTGACCTACATTTAAAAAAAAATTGATATGTTATGTTTGGACCTCTCTACTATACATAGTACATATTTTTATTATCCTATGGTTGGTTTGAATTTTGGAACCATATTATAAGTACCCTACATAGATAGGCATTCTTGACACCTTCCATCGTGATGTACGTCCCCTTTTTATGTGATGCTTCATGGTTGATTTCAATATTAAAACCACATTTCTCTCCGTCTCCCTATTATATAATTTTAATAACAACCTAAAAAACCCGCGATAAGAAACCTCCACCCTATTGCAGCATGAAACATCTATACTTTCTCTCTCCCCCATCGAATCTCTTCAAACTAAATATTGACATGTCATCACAAGGATAAGATACAACCATCTAACTACTGATATGGGCACGTAGCCCAAGGATGAACTATTCACGCATCACTTCAGAGGCAATCATGGCGATGAACTCCCCATCCCGCAGAGTGCCGAAACATGACTCCAAGGAGCCTAGATTAGGGTTTCACGATGACATCGACTCTGGTAAAGTTTCATGGAAAATAACCCCGTCTCGGTGTTTTTAGGTCAAGGAGGTACAAATAGGCAAAGAAGGGACGCGCCACATATAAGGGCTGCAGGCGCAACGCCCTCTGGTCGCGCCTGGGTCCCGTTTGGGACTCTCGTGGCTCACCTCTGGCTCTCCTTTCGACCCCGTATTCGTCTCGTGAAGTTAGGACGCCTTGATTTTCTCACGACTTTTCTTCGACAGATTTTTCAGAAACCGAAAAATAGCAAAAAAAAAAAAAAAAAAAAGAGGAACTAGCACTGGTCATCATGTTAATTGGTTAGTCCAGAAAAAATCCCTAAAATGTAGTAGAAACATTTAGCAATGATATAAAACAAACAAGGAACAATAAAAAATTATAGATACGTTTGACATGTATCATATCTCCTTGGAAATTTTTGCGTATTTGGGCGCCATGTTCGTGGATGTCCTCTCTTTTTTGGTATGGTTGTGAATATCTTTTCTCTCACCATATGTTTTGTGTTTTTCTTTGTTGTTGTTGCCCGGATCATGCTTCTAATTACAAAGATCATGTCTAGCTTGTTGAACGATTTTAGCTGGTTCTCACGAACGACCAAGATGTGGCATCTATTGAAAGTAGAGATGTTGTATCTACACGAACAACGAATATTTGGTAAAAATGAAATGTTTTGCCACTCAGATGCCTTATTTGGTGATTAATTGTGTGTGGTTATTCAGTGTCTATATTATTTTTGTATTGTGGGTTTGTCCTACTTATAAGGATATATTCACCAGATATCGGTTAAACCACTGAGCGAGCTTAATTCGGGTAGTCGGAACTGGATGGTAATGTGGAGCATCGTACGATGGTCCTATAAAGCACACGAGTGTCATCGTTCAGGACATAGAGTTTGTGGGATGCATTGTTTTTGTCTAGTTTGTTCTATGGCTATATTTTTTCGTAAACCGATCGTTATATTTATTTTGCTTTTATTCAGGGAAATCATTTGTATGGGGAGATTTTGATAGTCACTAGTAGAAACAAGGCCTTTAGTCCCGGGTTGGTAGGCCTTCTATTCCCGGCTGGCCACCTGGGACAACAAAATAGAGACTAGAGCCCCCCCTCTAGTCCCGGTTGAGTTGCAACCCTGGACAAAAGAGTTTCCCACGTGGTTGTTGCTTGCGCGTGTGGTCATGGAACTTTATTCCCGGTTCGTAATACCAGCCGGGGCAAAAGAGTAAACCACGTGGCAGCCTTTGGCTCTGGCTTTTCTATTTAAAAACTATGATCAATCTTCCAAAATATATGGTTAATTAATTACAAAGCAGAAAAATACATATAACATATGAAAATGTTCATAAAATAAATATCTATCTGATAAAATATATGGTTAATTAATTACAACCGGGGCTAGGGCCCGTCTATTCGATTACATGCAGATGATAACCGGGACTAGAGCCCGTCTATTCGATTACATGGAGATTATAATCGGTACTAGATCCCGTCTATTAGGAGTTAATATTGCATTTTTCCTTTCTGTTTATGACATGGTCCATAAAAAATCTCGCAATTTCCTCTTGAATTGCTACAAAGCCCTCCTATAGTTGCAGATTGCTCAACATTTTATCCAGCTATAAAAGAAGGAGATCAATATGAATATCAATCATCGTAACAAAAATTATTAATGACACTCAACACAATTTATGCTAATAAAATAAAATTGTGAATATATTTGTTCATGTACTTAAAAAATGTCGTTGGGTTCCGCTCACTTATCTCCCGGCGAACCCACTCGCAAATGAAGTATCCACACAAATTGGTCCCCTGTGGCCGCCTCTCGCACTTTACGAGAATAGAAATAAATCAAATAATAATCAAGCATGATATAATGGTATTGAAATTAGAATTAAAGATATCCTTGGACCTACCTCGTACTACTTACCTTGACATGATGAAAACTAAGCTCCTTTTTAAATTCACCATGTGTCCTCTAGGTGAATTTTTTCCAAATCCTGCCCGACAAAAAAATGAACAAATGAGTTATTAGTTACTTGATATCTTAGGAAATGAAAAAAAAGACCGATATAGTGTGATAATGATTGAAATTACCCTTGGAGCGCATCTATAACGATTTTGTACTTCTCTTCGGGTTTCGCCAATGAGTCATAGATTTCAACTCATCCAGATTCAACTTCAATGATTAGCGGAATGTAATGGAAGCTGCACCCGTTTATATACGTCATTAACTCATTAGTTACACTTAACATCGAGTAAGAAAAAATAACGTGTACAAGACAGTAACACTCATACGCGAAGTTGTAGGGAAACACTATCTCGTTTTTATAATGTTGCCTCTGTATGAACCTTAGTAAATTATCCTCCGTTTGGCGAAGCCTCGTAGAAAGAGTTCATTAATTCGTTTTGGGTCAACGAACCCAATGTCCAAGATACTGTTTCTGTCACATTCATCACTCTTCATTCTGCATAATAGCTTAGTAAGGATAATTACAAGCAATGAACGAGCCGAGCTAGAGACTTTATTAGAAATAAATGAATTGAATCACTTACAGACAATAGGTAGTACTGACGACACTCAAGTCGAGGGCGTCAAGATTGTATAACATATAGAATTCTTTAAGATAAATTTTTACCTCGTCTTCACCCATGTAATGCTCTCCTGTAACTTCACAACGAGAATTTTTTATCTTCCTTGGTGACTTGTACGTAACAGTCATGCAATTTTCGTATTTGTGTTGGTAGAAAGTTGATCTGATAAGGTGGCAGGAGAGGCTTCCCGTATTCCTATTTCTATACTTCTGCATTCATCTTGGGGATATCTCCGCCTACCAGTTCAGAAAGAGTAATACCAGCTTCTGCAGCAAATTCCGCCGCGAAGCCCTGATCAATGGGTAACACCTTGAGCGGGGAGATCGACTATTTTGCCTGTTCTCCGAGTTGGGCAACGTCTTTTTTCCCATTGGCACTACTACTTCTCTTCTTTTGGGAGATATCTCTCCTCATACATCGTACATAGTCATTTGACCTATTTTATCTTAATTTGTGATGGATTCTCAATAAACTCCTTAGTCCATTTTATGGATCAGGGATAAAATATTTGCTTTGGTTCAGGTTTTCTCGGTGCAAGCTGTCTTTTCACGTCGGCAGTCACGACCATAGCGGTTTCCTCATCGTTCCGTTCGTAATATCTCTTGGGAGGATTCGGCTGTACTCTTGGTTGGGATTGATCTCGGGGTCATCCGCGTTGGTTACCCATCGATGAAGGGATGCGCTTCTTCATTTTCCTTCGAGCCTTAATGGGCGGGGGCGGAAGAGTCGGCTGAGGATTCGGCTGATGCGGCGGTGAAGATCGAGATGGACTCTTGTTGTGGTGGTCATCCCTCTCATCATCATGTGAACTTGGAGGTAGTGAATCGTGACTCGGAGGAGACGATAATGGCCTTAGCTCCGAGCCTGGAAACACGATGTATTTCTTGCGCCATAGAATGATACCACCCCGGACGTTTCCCAGTGTCCTCTCATCATCAGCTCTAGGGATATCAAGCTCCAGTGATTCATATCCCGGTACAAGTTGATCCACGTTGGCATGACCATAGCCATCTGGAATATCATTGTAATGCCACCGTGATGTAGATTCACAAGTTAAAGCATAACCGTCTGTCGACTTCAAGGATAAGTTCCTCACTCCTACATGTAGCTCACAACTTGTCTTATCTCTGATATCATCCACGGGGTAGCGATCTATCGCTGCCTCATCAGCACCGAACCCCGTTGAAGCCATAGTGCTTCTCCGCTGAGATGGGCCTTGACTATGTTACTGCAGCTAACGAGTTAGGCCTTACTCGCGCAATTAATCTATTTTCTTATGTTCGTCCTTTATGATAGCAATTAAATCGTTGTGCCTTCTTTCTAGGTTGTTCAACCGGTCTTCCTCCTCCTGCTCCTTCCTCTTCTTTTCTCTCGCTTGGCTTCTACAAGATTCACACTCCTCGCGAAATCCAGCCTTCCATGTCATAGTAGCTCCTAAGCCTTGTGTTCTTCCTGTTTTTTCAGGATTCCCGAGGGCCTTTGTCAGCTCGTCATTCTCTCTGTCGGAAATAAATTTTCCCTCTCGAATCTCGGCGATTGCTTCAACCATTGCTTTCTGGGGTACATGAATTCTTTCTTTTTATCATTTGTTAACTCCCCTGTTTCCATGTCATACTCCGCCCCATGCCCAACTACCCCATTTCTTACCCTATGGGGCCAGTCCTCTATAGCTGGAGTGATCCCTTTTTCGCGCATGGCGGCCCCAGCTTGATCCCACTTAGACCCGGCACTTCTGTAGCCACATGCTCCTATCTTATGGTGATATTTTTTTGTTGCATTTACCTTATTCTTTTCTAACCTCAGCTTAGCTACTTCGAATTCTTGTACTGCAGAAATGAGTCCCCAAGTGAGCCCGCTGTCTCTCTAGTGATCCAGTGCAATATGGAGCTTTCTTATCTTCGACATACGCACGGTATAATCTGTTCTTGTAATTATTGAATTGTTCAGTCATCTTCTTATGAGCAAAATGCTTGACTAAGTCCCTCATGGAATTTGTCTTTGCGATATCATCCCAGACCAGTAGGGTGAAATGTGCAATAATCTTGGTCCGAAGCACATATTTCGACCTCTTGTCGACATAAGTAACTCCCTCTACCTTTGATGGCTTATTCCATTCCTGAACGCTGATCGATACATTGTCCCTAACAATAACTCCGCATTGACGCACAAACTTATTTGTGTTTGCCTTGGGAAGCAACGGTTTGCCCTCTAAACCGACGAGCTCAATTAGGAGATGTGCATCTTCGGCCAATCTTGTTGCTATCTCCACGACGTATTCAAGTCTTAAGCGCCAATCTCTACACTAAAAACATTATATTGCATGTAGAGGCAGGTTCAGTCGCCAGTCAGCGTGCCAAAAAGGCGCCAGCATTAGAAGGAAGCAATAGCCATGTGAAATACTTGTCTCTACTACAAATTAGGGCCTATTTGGACCAAAGGAATTTCATAGGAATTAAGGAGGATTTCAAACCATAGGATTTTTTTACTATGGAATGCCTTTGAATTTTAGGATCGACACCACCAAATTCCTAATGAATCTATTCATTTGCCCTCTATTTGATAGAAATCTCAACATGAGGTCCAATCTCTTTTATTTTTTCCTTTGAGAAGTCCAATGCACTCATACTCTATCTCTCTCTACTCTCCCCATTTCTACAAAATTCCTCTGTTTCGTGCACGCCATCCAAACATATCTCTTACAAAATTCCTGTGTTTTGAAATCCTATAGGAATTAAAGTGCTTGATATTGCAATCCTTTGTTTTTCCTATTCCTACGTTTTGAAAATCCTTTAAACCAAAGAGGTCCTTAAAGTCTGGAATGATTTGATAAATGCACCACGGATTACAACAAAATTCAGCTTCAGGATAATGCAAATATACAAACTTAGTGCTCGTGGC
This sequence comes from Alopecurus myosuroides, assembly GCA_028641055.1. NCBI lineage: Eukaryota > Viridiplantae > Streptophyta > Magnoliopsida > Poales > Poaceae > Alopecurus > Alopecurus myosuroides. Next base: position 247,907,017 of record CM054058.1, read on the forward strand.
GGAAGCAACTGCAAAAGCGATACATACATACAACAAAAAATGAGGCAGTAACAAAGAACAACATAATACATACAGAGATCTCATTCATTTCCAGTGCCAAGCAAAATATTTCTGATCACATTACAACAAATACAGTATCACAGAAGAACTCGACATTGTATTTGGCTTTCTTAGTAACATAATAGTAGTCGTTACTTGTTACAACAACTCACTTCCCTCCAGAGTTGGGCTTCGCCAGCAGCTTCTTTGGCAGCTTATCCAGTGGGGTTGTTTTCAGAAGGAAAAGTCTGGCCGCACGCTCTTGTATGGTACCACCGCATTTTAGTCCACGAGTCTGGAGCTCCAGCTTAAGCTTCTCCATGCCAAGCACCTGGATGACAACAACAGAGTTGATGAGCCACATGATATAGATAATCACTTCAAATTTTAGAACATAATACCTCTGTTCCTCAAAAGAAGGCCTACCATTTTTTTACAGAGCCAAACAGTGTGAAGTTCGGAAGTTTGTATAAAAATCAATTAACATGTACAATACTATCATTAGGTAGATCATGAAACATTGTCTGATTCAAGAAAAAAATATAGGCCTTCTTTTTCGAAACATAGTGATTATACAGTTTTTTTGGGCAAAGTGTAGAACAAATTATAGGCCTTCTTTTTATAAACATAATGCGCATACAATAAGCAACACACGAGAAGATGGTAAATTGGTAACTGGATTTTACATGATCCAAGTAGTAAGGAGAAAATTAGAATGAAGAACCAAGACCCAAGTAGTAAAGGGGCTGGTCATATATGTCTGTCATGATCCTCAGCTCACAGCTGGTTAAATAATGTACACCTTGAAGGAGATGAGTTACTAGAATAGTAGGGAGAAATAGACTACAGATGAGAGAGGAGAACTTTGATGACAGAAAGACTGATTATTTCTTATTGCTTGTTCTTGTAAGCTATGCAATGCACAGACCATTTTAGAGCTGACTCAACTTGTGCTCAAAGACTTCCAAACTCTACAAATCCAATATAAATAGAACACACCCTACTGTGATCATAAGTTAGAATTTCTAGGTCGGAATCTTAAAATATAATTTTCTACTCCCTCCGATCCATATTAATCTGGAGGAAGTAATCAAAATTTGCACAGACAATAGGGAAGAGGCAACTCGAGCTGCCTAACTGCAGTGCAACAGCTACAGTACTTCGATAATTATAAAACAACTGCTGTAGTTGGAGACCAATCCATGAAAATGCCAGTTCCAATGGTTAATCTTTATTGCTAGTACACAAGCTGATTACACATGTGCAACAGTAGTTATATATGAGCTTCTATGCCAGCTGATGATGCGTCAATTTTCATATGGATCCATTTGGCAATTTATGAAAAGATAAGTTGAGTGTATAATAGGCTGAGCTAGTGATTCAGGGTAATGTAGAACTTGTGACAAACTATTGTGATCAGAACCAGAAATGCTATTTGGATGGGCTGAAAGTCATTTGATCGTCGTGGCAATCGTGATAGTATGGCATGTGCATACTAATTATGCTATATTATTACTACTATGGCTGGCTTTTGTCAAGTTGCTGAATTTTCACGAGAATCCAGCTGTCTAGAGAAATTCTCCTTTTATTTATGGAAATGTCAACAGTTATTACATAACTAGGATGATAAATATGTACCAGGAGTAAAAAACACAACATACCTCCAAATCTGCTGCTGAACTGAATGTTGTCAGGTCCACAGGTTCCGCTGAAAGAAGAGATGTATTATCTACATCAGCAGATTCTTCTACTTGAGGCACCTCAGGGTCATTAAGAAGTGATGTAGCCGAACCGGTGTTATCCACATCTGTTTTCTCATCTGACTTGAGAACTTCTGAAAGAGCACTAATACCATTCTCAGAAGTTCCATTTTCAGAAGTGTTCCCAGGAGGAGGCTGAACCAACATTTCCCCCTCACACTCCAAATTACTCCCCGACTCAACATCACACCCTGATTTAATCGCTAATTCCATGGTTTCCTGAAGATCATTTCCATTTTTATCCGAATCAGTGCTTTGGGACTTTTCACCTGAGGACTCTCCTTCTGAATGTGAGCCAGAAACCGAAGCCAGATCAACCTTCTCATCCTCACTTTTGTTGGATCCATTTGAGCAATTACCATCATCAAGAGCTACAGGTTTTGTATCCGCATCCTCGTCATCATCCACATCACTGTCACTATCACTGTCACTCTCATCGTCTGCTACCTTCTTCTTGCCCATCCTACGATAATTTGATTAAATCAGGCAGTTAGCACCATAAATAAAACAGTCCACACCACTCTTCAGCGTAATATGATTGATTACATTAGCTAAGAGGCAGATTTGCAAACAGAGAAACCATTTTTTTTTTCAGCTCTCATCCCTAAACTGACTAAGACCAGCTAATTACAACTATGAAAATTTTAGCACAAATAGAACATACAGTATAAAGCGCCTCCAATATATCATGCTCGCCATATAAAATCAAACATAGAACTTCCACTGTATTGAGCTACATTTTTTTTGGAGGGAGCTACAGTTTTAAGGTAAAATAACTACTAGAGAGAATCCCAAGCATGCAAAAAAAAACATAATCCAGATCTATCCTCTGCATCCAGACCCAATTGCACCAGAAGAACTGCTAGATGTTAACCTGGAAAACTTATCAACTGAATCAAACACCAAAATCCCCGAGGCCTTGTTTATTAGTGGTGTGATTTCATCCCCAATGTGATTGGGGATTGGAGGGGATTTGGTAAAACATTCCTTCCAGTCTTTCACTCAATCCACTCATATACTCTTCAATCCCTTTAAAATTTACACAAAAATGAGGTGGTTTGTGGTGGATATCTTGGGATTATCCATCCAAAACCGGGTTGGTAAACAAGCTAGTTGAGATTTTTCGGGATCTTAAACTAGACCGGGATAATCCCTTCCAACCCCTTAAATACACTTCAAATAGACTGGAAGTAAACAAGGCCTGAGTAAAACTAGCACATTTGTAAAACGAGCTATGCTAAATTATTCCAGTGACTACAGTTGAAACAACATGCATCAGTTTAGCCTATTATCACAGTATAATTGGTGTAAAGTTGGGTATACACACCACAATGGATAAGTGGTTCCATTGGCACTCACCAAATTTTAAGCTTCTTTGCGTCACGTGGCTTGGGCCCAGCCTTCCTCTTCCCAAGAGAGGCACGCACGGACTCCTCCACAGCATTGACGCAGCTCTCGGCATCCTTGCGGTACTTCTCGAGGTACTTGTCGACCTCAGCAGCCCGGACGCCGCCACGACCTGACTCTTTGGCCTTCTTCTTGAGGAAGTCCTCGGCGAGCTTCTCGAGCTGGCGGTCCCCTGCCTCGGCCTTCCACTCCTCGAGGCGGCGCTCGGCGTTGACGTGGCGGAGCCGGCGGCCGTTTATGTCGCGACAGGCGTCGAAGTTGCTGGTCTTCTTCTGGCCGGCCTTGGAGGCGGCGCCACGGAGGAGGGATCCGAACCCGCCCTTGCCGCCCCGGAGGCGGAGGAGCGCGGACGCGGAGGGGAATTGGCCGTCGGAGAAGGACGCGAGGACGGAGGAGGGAGAGATGTCGAGGCGGCCGGTGACGAGGCGGAGGGAGGCGGCCGGGACGCGGGAGAGCGCGGAAACGGCGTCGAGGAGCGCCGCGCCGGAGACGGTGGGCGTGGAGAAGCGTAGGCAGTGGGTGCGGCCGTCGAGGAGCCGCACCAGGATCTGGTACTGGGAGGTCTCGGCCATGTCGCGCTGTGGTGGTGGACGAAACCCTAGCCTCCTTCCTACCTCTCGCCGACGTCGACCAAAGAGAAGAGAAGAGAAGACGGAGGGGGGTCAACTTTGGCTAAGAACCGCCTAAGTCTGGGCCCACCCGTCAGTCTCTTTTAGACGAAATTGCCCTGTTGTCGTTTCGTTTTTTCGGGTCTGCTCCCTAGATTTTCACTGCCGTGCGTGAGGAGGCTAGCGAACAGAAGCAGAGAGACAGGAGGAAAGAACTCCTCCACCGGCGCCGCTGCCTCGCTGTCTCCGGCAGCCGGCATCACCCTCGAATAATCAGGTGAATTCTTGCCCCCATAGTCTCCCACGATCCCGTCCTTGCCCCCTCCGTCTCTCTAATTTGGTCTCCCTTGTCTCTCCCCCGAGTCCGATTATCCCCTCACGCCCGAATTCGCAGGTATTGCAGCTTCTGGAATCGTGGGCCACGGGACGGAGGGGACCGCGGCATCGCCAGCAGTCGGAGGAGACTGACTCGCAGCCCTACATCGCGGTCCTGCCTCAACGCAGACACTGCCACGGAGCCTGGCCGAAACCCTAGCCTCCGCGACGGCCCATCTCCCACGCCGCCTTCGGCAGACTGAAGCACGGCCGCCGAGGCCAAACAACTCAGCGGTTCGTTAGTGCCGCCGGTGGTGAGTCCTCCTATTTATCCTTCTCTTCTGTAAGGGGCTGTTGCAGCCGGAGTTCTTAGTATGCACATTTTTTTTTCTCTTTAGTTAGGGCTCGTTTACTTGTCTGGTATTCGACGGGTTCGGAGTGTATTTTCCCGGACAGCCCGTTTACTTCTCGGGTATTTTTAGCCCATCCCCAGAATTCCCCACCCAAGCCCTACGAACCCCCTCGTGTATGACACGCGAGGCCACCCTCGTGTATTCTCTGGGAAGAAATCGACTGCTCCCTCACCAGGACGGAGGCCCTCGGGACGGCGCCGACGGACGCCGCCTCCTCCTCCGGCTACGGAAGTGATTTTAGTCCGGTAAGCCCCCTCCCCACCTCCACCTCTTCCTCTCTTCTCTTTTCCTAGGTTTTCTTTGGCCGCCGGACCAGCCTGAAGCACTAGACCCCGACGAGCTCCGACGACCTGGCCGTCGTGGTCAACATTCTGGAGTAGCACAAGATTCCGGTGGCCAATATCTTGCTGCCCACCCCCCTCTCCGCCGGCGAGCCAAGATCTTGCTGCCAACCGCTGCCGGCGAGCCAAGTAACTAGAGGGAATTGGGGTTATAGGGGAAAAGAGGGGATTGGGTGAAAGAAAGGGATTCACCAAATCCCCTCCAATCCCCAAATCTCCCATCCCCCAAAAAACCCCAGGAGTAAACAAGGCCGGATTGGTTTCCGAATGACAGCAATGGGCATCTGAACTGGTCATTTGAATGCATCCCGTGTGCAAGGACTTTGGCCTAGTAAGTGGTAAATACGGAAGAACTTCTGTAATTACCAGAAAAAATGTATTACTGAAACTTTTGTACCCTTTTAGATGCTTTTATAATCTGTGTCTAGAAAACGGAACCGTTGTACCTCATCATCTGTGGGCAAAGAGTGGAAGAAAATAATAGGACCGAATTGTCGACAGTATCCTTCATCTCTAGCGGGGATACTAAAAATGAAGGAGAATCATCTGTCTTTGTGGTTGAGGAATTAGCTAAGTGAATCATTTAAAGCTCAAATTTGATAAGTTGATTCTCTTACGGGAGCAAGAAGTCACAAGTTGTGCTCCTAGTGTTTGCCTTTACAGCATAAATAAACAGATCCAACCTAGAAGTATGTATTCAGGTTTTCAACTTATTTTAGGGGATTTACATGGAGCAATTTAATAAGATAAAATAAAGAGAAAGTAGTGATAAACAACAATATAGGAGAAAAGAGATCTGATTTTGTTAATGCTGTTCTTTATCACCTCTAATCTAGAGGTTGCTCTATTCTCTTGAGCTACTCTAACGAGTCTGTTTTGTTAACTTAGCTCCCAATCTCTACTTGTTTTAATTCATAAAAGAAGTTACAGACCTGCACTTGTTTTAATTCATAAAGTGGATAATTTACATCAGTCTAGTGAGCTAGTGATGATGCTCCTTTACAAAGAAGTTCTAGAATATTGGAGCTTGCTAGTGGTTGTGCTCTGCTAGTGCGTCAGGCTTTTCAGTTTTTGTAAAGGAAGTATGTAAATATTTGCAATTTATAAAGCAAATGATACATGCTGAATTATCCAGCCTGCAGTTAATAACTGCTACCACTCTACGGTGTCTTGAGTAGCTTTTTGCAGTTAGTAGTACACATAAGAGTACTATGAATAGGTACTGTATTTTTTTGAATTGTTCTACTTGAGCTCATTGTTCTTTTATGGTGTCTGTCCATTGTTCCTGTTGTTGTGCTCATGCACTGATAATCTGTTTTCTCCAATTATATTTCCCTCTCATTAAGCTTGAAATGTATATCTTTGTTATTGTTACGCCTTTGGTATCTGCATCTTATCTGGACTCTTGATTTGTTAGATGAAAATTTAGGAAAGTATATGATGTTTGTAAGTATATGATTTTTCTCTCATTAAGATAGTACTCCTGTTAAGATAGCTTATAACATTACTAATATTATGTTATGAAGGAAGAAATGCCTAGTTCGATTCCTAAGAAGTTTGATATCTACATATACATATATGTATGCATGGTTTCTTGTCCTTTATCTGGCTTTGTTTTTTTCACGCTTTGTCCATATAATTATTTGCCTTTTTTAATGTAGCAAAACTAGAATCGAGCCATCTCTTATTATTATTGCAGCAAGCCAGCAACAGCTGTGATCTTCTGTTTTTCTACATTGCTACTCTTGTTAATATTTATCATGATATGTGGTAATATTGGATCGTAGCTCAGATGATTAGTTTGATGATAGGGATGGCTTTATATTTGTGATGTGTGATGCAGGTGCGACAACGTCCGGAGCTAGACATGAAGCCCAAGGTTGCCGCTGCCACTGCCGGTGGTGGCGAGAAGGGCCGCGTTGTGGATCCGTCGCTGCCGCGGTTCAAGTGCCAGGAGTGTCACCGGGCGCTCGTGGTCGTCGGCGTGGAATCCTTCCCTGATAGGCTGCCCGCTCACACCAACTCTGGTACTTTTTGCTCCCCGTCGCATTTGTCCCCTCTTCCTTTTATGAGCCTGTAGTGATTGCATCAATTGTAATCGAGCACACCTTTGTGGTAACAATCTAGGGGTTGGATGGTGTTAGCTCCACTTGGACCAGAGAATTCAGCATGATTGATTGTGTGTTATAAATGGAGTTTTCTTCTGTAAAAAGGGGAAGGAGAATCTAGGGGTTGGATTGTGTGTTCTAATGGAATGCATTGTTGGCAGACGACAACTGTTTCCAGAGAAATTTAGTTTTGTACTTCTTTGCAGCCGATATTAGACAAGAAATTCAAGTCTGTGCATAGTGGAGTTTAATTTCCACTGCCATTTTTGTTTGATATGGTAGAGGGACCTATATAATGCTTTTGGAGTTCATGGTAGGGGGCTGTACGTTTCAGCACACCAAATAACCTATCTCACATCGGCAGTTTTCTTTCATTTAACATTTATTTACTTTCTTATTTTATGCTGAAAGCAGCATATTCTACATAGTGGTAGCACATTTAGTGAACACAGCATATTATCATGTGATGAACTACATGCATTGGTTCATAGTACATAGTTGAACCCACATATTTATATTCAGTAAAACTTAAGCCAGCAAATGCTTGCATATACAGAGGAATATATGAATAAAATGGTGATTTAAGATGGGGAGATGTTGCTGAATTGATCATGGTGCTAACCATTTCTTGTGATCAGCGGGGGGAGCTACTTGAAACTACCAGGGTGCACATGCACCTGGGTAGAAGATTATTTAACCCTGCAATTAGCCTGAAAACCAGTCTTTGAGACAGTGATTAGTGCACCCGTGTGGCTTAAATTTGTCTACAATTTTAGGTTAACCAGGAAGGAGCAATGCACCCTGATTAATTTTGCTCTAGCTCCGCCGCTGATGCTACCTGCTGAATTGGTTCCAGTTACTAGTTAAATCAATAATAATTAAACTAATTCATTGCTTAACCGCTACGGTTGGCATTTGCTTTGCTTGCTTTTCGGTAAACTAATGCATCAGCATTACAGATTTGTCTTCAAAGCAGTTTAATTTTCCATTTTCTTGTTAACATTATGCTTCTATTTTGTGGTGTTATTGATTCTTAACTTGTTATGTATTATGCCATTAATGAATACAGGTATGCATGCGTCCTCTGTTCAGGGCAGTATTATGGGGGCGAGCAGGATGGACAGTTCTTACGTCGTGCTATCCAAGCAAAACAGATTTCAAGGCCCTGGAATTCCCCCACGCCCACCAACTGCAGCAGGCCGGCATGTCGAACCTAGCCAATCAACAAGAGCAATAGAGGGGTCGTATATAATGCTTCCACCTGCTGCTGCTTCCATATACAAGACATCTGCCTCTGAAGGAGGTGGTGCACATATGCCGCCTCCAAGTCTTAACTCCACTAGCCCTCCACCAGGAAGCAATTCTGGATTTCACTCTAGCGTTACTGTATTAAAACGGGCATTTGAGATTGCTAGTTCACAAACTCAGGTAAAGTAATTTTCTCAAGACGTCTCCATATTGAACGGGTGGCATGTATATGCAATTGTTACAGTTTCATTTATGTTATGCAGTCAACTTGCTTGAATGTACCAATATGGGTATTGTGAAACTGCTTCTTCATGAACTAGTTTGTGACAAGTTGCTTAAAAATCTTCTATATTGAGCGCATGCACACATAGGCATTTGCTTTCATTTCATTAGATTTGTATTATTTTTGTACTGCATGTTGTGTACATCATGACATTTATAAGCACCTTCATTAATAGAAGCTGTTGAGTTTGTAGAAACGCAATTCTAACACAGGTGTGCATATGAAATATATTTGCAGGTTGAGCAGCCACTCTGTCTGGAATGTATGAGGGTGCTTTCTGATAAGATGGATAAGGAGATTGAGGATGTAAATACTGATATTAAAGCTTATGATGTGTGCCTTCAACGTCTGGAGCAAGAATCCTACAACGTCCTTAGTGAAACTGATTTCAACAAGGAGAAACAAAAGGTGTCGATCTCTGTTACATGATAATATATACATGTTGGACGCTAATTAATGTGATCACAAGATTTAGGCTTTATTTCAAGCATAGTGAGTTCCAGTTTTATGCTTTGATGTGGAGCTATTGTATCAAATAGCTATAGATGAAAATGCATATTTATCTCTCATGAAAAAAAAAAGCGTTTGTCTTGTGATTCATATGTGATATAGTTTTTAAGCAGCTAAGTAGTTAAAGCTTACATGAATATTCTAGGATAGCTCGAGCTTCAGACTTACTTTTGTATGAGTTATGTACTTGTACTTTCTGACACAGTTACTTGACCTGGACAAGTGGACAACAGTTTATGCTCTTTATGCTGAATTGATTTCTAATTTCCTATGCATAGACTAAGAACCGTATTAAAATGTAAGAGAGTTGCTCAGCTTGGGACAAGAAAATAACAGAGGACAAAGGAATAGTTTCTGTTAATAAATCAGACATGTATGGACTACACAGTTCATTCAATTATAATTAGTTTATTTCTGATACTTCAGTGTAAGCAATTATCTGTATATAAAAGTTTAGCAATTCATGATTTTGTGCTGTGGTTCAGTAGAAGACCTTTCCAGTGTGTTAAAATTTAAAATCGACAGAAAAATATTCTGGACCAGTGATTCCTTTCTTGTAGGATGTTTGTACGCACACTCACATAAATTCTATATTGTATCATATTTGTTTGCCATTTCAGATAGAGGAAGAAGAAAAGAAACTAAAAGCTGCCATTGAAGAAGCTGAAAAGCAATATTCAGAAGTTACTTCTGAGATGAAGAATCTTGAACTAAAGTCTAAACAATTTGAAGAACTAGAAGAGCGGTTTGTATTTTCTTCGCCATGCCTCTTTCGGTTCAGGCATCATCTTATTTGTTTTGCAGTTTGTGTAGAGGAAGAAGGATGCAATATCAAAATAGTTAATATTATTTCTGTGTTGTAAATATTCATACTTGGCACCAGCAGGAGGCTATACCCTTGGTCATTTTTTCTGTATCTTTGTTGTGGTATTGTCCTAGAGTATAAGTACATTGTGGTTACACTAAAAAGTATGAAGATTACTAAAGGCATTAGCATAGTATTATAATCTTTCTAGTTTAGTTTTTTTAGCGGAAATTTCTAGTATAGGAACCACCCCTCGCTTTTAAAACATGACAGATTATTTTGATTAGGTAGTTAACTGAAATAGTATTCCATATGATTGGCACCAAAGATATCACACATGCATCGTATTGCTTTTCCACACAGTGGTTTCAGGCATTCTGAACTGTTTGGTTTGCTTTTAAGCTCGAGCTATTTTCTAAACAATCTAACATATCATATTTGTAGGTATTGGCATGAATTCAACAGCTTCCAGTTTCAGCTGACATCTCACCAGGTCTATTACAGTTCACAGAAACATCTACTTATCAGAATAACAGTAATCATATTGTCTTGTCATATTTCAAGCTCTCCTACAACACAAAAATTAATAGCACATTCCAACTTATTATACAATATACAGTCAGGCATGCATCTTTTCCAGATCAGTGAACCAGGTGTATGATTTACTTTGTACTCCTTATTTTATCGTCATAAATAAAAAATCTTTTGAAAAGCCAGTATAAAGAATACTCGACCAACAAGCACTAGCGCCTAGGCGGGCTGGGCGTACATCTCCGCCTCTAGCCCACCCAGCAACACTTGGTTCTTTCTTGAAAAGCCCATATAGTTAATGGTTTACTCCGGGTTTTTTAAGCAAAAAGCAGGAGCTCTACCATTCATTAAAGAATACAGTGAGAAGTTGCACGAAGCAATTAAGCAAGTCCAGTACAGGAAATAATGCAAACAACAAACTGCTTACTCTAGAATGAAGTTATACACCGAATCTGCATTGTTATGTTTCATACTTAACAAGAAGAACATCACAATTGTTTTCCTTCTATATGTGCATTCTTTTTTATGTCTGAACGGTTTACTAACATTTTCCGCTGATGGTCATTGCCTAAAAAATATTGCTTATTCTACTTTTCAGGAAGAAAGAGATGCGATTTTGGCCAAGATAGAAGTTTCACAGGTTCACCTGGAACTGTTAAAGCGAACAAACGTCCTCAATGATGCATTCTATATTTCACATGATGGAGTGATCGGAACAATAAACAACTTCCGTCTCGGTCGTCTCCCTAATGTACAGGTGAGGAAACAATTGCCCAGATACCGCATCGATTCATTCACTTTCATAGTGTCGTGTGCTTCACTTATGCTATATTCAGTCTGTACTTGAAGTACACACATTGTATCCTGTGTACTAACGCCACAAATCTCTATTGCTCTGACATTAGGTGGAGTGGGATGAAATAAATGCTGCTTGGGGTCAGGCTGCTCTTCTGTTGCATACCATGGCTCAGTACTTCCCAAAATTTAAGTATCCTTGACACACAAGAGATCTTTTATTTCAATTTGTTTACTGGTTATAAGTGCATATTTTTTGCTGCTAGGTAACATAAATGATAAGTATTACTAGTACTCAAGTATATACTAGAATTGCTCTAAGAAGATGATTTTTCTATCGAGTTCCTTAACTTCTGTCCAGGTACCGGATCAAGATTCACCCAATGGGAAGTTATCCAAGAGTAACAGATATCAATAATAATACCTATGAATTGTAAGCTTTATCCTGGAAATTTGTCCTGTTTCTACCTAGGAAGATATGTAGAGTCTCCATCATGAAATAAATTAATCTTGCTTATATTATCAAGCATGCTCACATTCTATGGTAGTAAAATATACGAATTGAACACCTTTTGCACATTTACAGACTTATTAATCATTACCGAGCGGCTTTAGCTGAGCATTTGTTATGTTAAAAGGAAACTTATAAAATCACCATTGTCCTTTCTAGTTTCTGGCTGAGTGCGTTGGGTGTTTATTTTCTAATTTTTCCTTCTTGTGTTGTCATTGATGTTCAGGTTTGGTCCTGTGAATTTATTCTGGAGCACCAGATTTGACAAAGCAATGACATGGTTTCTCACTTGCCTGCAAGAGTTTGCTGAGTTTGCCATAAATTTGGATAAAGAGAACAATGTTCCATTCGATAAGTCATTGAAGCTCCCCTACAAGTAAGGTTTCTTGCAACTTTCTGGTTCTGGCAGTATTTCTAAATTTCATGACGCATCAATGATGGTTCTCACATGAGGGGAAATCTGTTTAGATGGTTTAAAATTTACAAGCAACTATATAACCATGTTATTTAGTGCGGTGAAGTGGTTTGTCTGTCATTGTGGTTCTTTTTTCCTTTGGATCATATAACAATTAGTGTAACTACAAGTAAGGGATCACGGATGATGTGAGTATAACAATAAAATGGAATGTATATTATTTATGCACCACCCCCCGGATCTTTATGTGCATTTCTTCTCTAATTTGAGCTATTCATTTGACAGGATTGATGGTGACAAAGTAGGGAGCTATACGATCTTCTTAAGCTTCAATAAACTCGAGAACTGGACAAAGGCGCTAAAATATATGCTGTGCAACTTGAAGTGGGTCCTCTATTGGTTTATTGGCAATACAAGTTTTGCGGCACCATCTGCATCTTTGTACTTGGCACAATCTCCAAACAAGAAGGATTGATGTGATGTTTAAACACAGACAGAGGCACTGGCCTTAGACGTGGAATCGCTGACTGTCGCCACATGTTGACCAATGACAGTAACAAACTAACAACTCACGTTTGATGTACATAAAAATCAGGCATAGCTAGACGCCTTGTTGCTTGCAAGTCAACAATATATGTGTACCTGCCCATTGTATATATGGACTGCACTGGATCCAATATAATGTATCCGTTGTGCAATTCGGATAAATTGGAATGAAAGCAAAATAGTTCTTCCTCCGCCCAATAGTTTAAGCTATTATTATAGCCACTATACTGGTTGTAATAATATCTTATATTATGGGACAGAGGGAGTACCGTATATTGAAAATCCAGATTCTATGTACAGATGACCGGAGTACATCCCCCATTGTTACAAGTTTGGGTCTGTCTACATCTCGGCCAATTGAGATTTTCTTCCATCTGAAACGATTTTTGTAAAGTGCAACTCCAGTTTAGTGAATGCAACTTGTACTTCTTAACCTAGTTGCTAGTTTTGCTAAAGTTGGGCTTTTCAGATATTTTTTCCTTTTTTTCATAATATTCTGGCTAAGATTTTGAGTTTTTTTGTGCCTTGGTCAATTTTGAGAAGTCCTGACTTTTTGTGAAGTTCTACTTTTCTAGAATTTGAAGTTATACTCCCTTCTCATCATGGAGGTGATGGATATGACATTGGAGAGGTAGGAGATGAGTCCAAGAGTCTTGGGCGGCGCTTACCCCTCCAATATTCAGTAACGTTGACATTTTGCTTTCTGTTACTCCTCATATTAAATGTCGCAAAAAGTGCCAATGGGAGATACATATACTTGGTTTTAGGTCAAGACATAGCAAATGGCCAAAGAATCAACACGATCATAGAGACTAGGGGGGTTGGAGACGCTAAAAAGTGGTATTTGAGGGTAATCCTGTAATTCAATAAAAAAAATTGGTCGGAACATTGAATATGTAGGGAATATTATGGATAATGGCGTAATAAATTTCAAAATACATAGATACCTTTTCTGGCATATCAGAGGCTGTTTCGGAAGGTATGGGTGGAATTGGTCGCGTACACAAACATTTGTTCGCACCTACTAAACCTTCCATGGATGAGAAATCTCACCCCCTAATCCGACGTGTGCAAGTCTGGTTTTAAGGCTCAAAACTTCTAGGGTTTGACCCCGAAATTCCGGGGACCAGAACTACTCGGCAGAAGTTCAAGTTATCTAGCATGATGTGCTTGGTTGCACAACCGAATATAGGTCTAGGATCGGGAAATATTTTACCTCAAGGAAAATCCAAACCGGCCACATGTGTGTGCATTTGATGCACAACCCTCTAGTATGCCTGAAAGTTGGCCTGAAGGTAGGCTTACCCCAGAACTTTCAGGCCACGCAAGAAAAATGGTTGTAAGTGTTGGATTTGGGGCAACCACTGTATAAGGGGATGAATTTTTCCTCAAGAGGTTCAACCTTTTAGATCTCTCTCGTGAGGGGTCGAATCTTGTTGATCTCTTAGGGAAGGATAGAGGAGACCAGTATATTATTACAAAAGATCTACACATTGACCAAAGTATTTGATTCCCTGTTGGTGTCTTTTGTAGATCTTTTTTACTTTTAGGTGTTTGGACACCTTATACAAAAGGGAGTTGTTGTCGATCTGGTTGCGTAGAGCTTCGTTGAAAGTTGAGAGCCTTAATTAAGTTGCGTAGATTACCCAAGAAAAATTGTAAAATTTCAGTTGCCGCCTTCGAGGGAACCACTTACTGGATCAAGAAACTTCACATTGTGTGAAGGATAAAAAAAATTAAGTGAGCCATTGTGGCTAGTAGGGAGCATCGTTCCTCCTCACTTCTCCAACAGAGATTGTCACTCCCAAAGGTGTCCAACTTCAAGACACATCCTCGACTCCATTGTATGGTTATTTCTCAAACTCTTTACTTACTTGTTGCTATCTTATTATCTTGTTTACCTTGTGAAATAATTTGTATCTTTCCATACAGTTTGTTCATTTAGTTGCATAATCTAGAGAATCCGTATTCTTGCTGATCTCTAAATTGTGAAGAAAAATATTAAAATTGGTATTCTCCTATTCACCCCCACCCCTCTAGTCGAGCTTTTCGATCCTTTCACTTTTCCTTGAGTGGTCCTATTGGGCATGGCGATGATGATGCTTCATGCTTGCATCAAGCCGGAACACTTTACTTGATCATCATTACTTGGTGAAGACTCACAAATTGCTATCATATAATATCTATGGGAAAGCCTCACTAAGGAATATATTCACATATTCATTACCACCAAATGGACGGCAAGGTTCACTAAGGAATATCTTCACATATTCATGATCTATTTGAGATGGTTATTCTGAACTTGCATTTCTCAACCTTGATGACGATCACCAATTTATGCCATCCTATCATGGGATATATGGAATCTTCTTTTTATGCAAACCCATGGAAATATATCTAACCCCGTATAGAAACACCAAACACATAGAGCATGGGTTAGTTCACAAAACATAATTTATAATTTCTTACCATACCACGAGATCATTTCATCCCACTTGGTACACCATACATGCTTTATTTGTTGTTCAACTCGAATCCAACATTTGTACTTTGTCTTAAAACATCGTCATATATTTTATCCTATCTTCATTATGATGATGCCTTGAAGGTAAACATGAAATCTTACACAATATTATTCTTGAATACATGCACTCCATAGGCTCAAGTCTCTCATGACCATTCTACGGATCACACCTTGAACATCACCATGGTCATCACTTGATCTTCTTCTTGCTCTATCACAATCTCTTGAGACACACAATGAGTTCTTAACTTGATTGCATGCTCCAAGTCTTGGTCAACCATGGCTCACACAAGAGTCCATCATAACCGCGATATAGAATCCTATCGTAAATTCTTCTATTGTAATCATCTTACCGAGATCTTGATCCTACATGGCTTAACTCATAAGATAGACAAGAAAACTTGTTCACACAAGAATTCATCTTATTTTACTTTCTTCTACCTTTAGTCCAACATATGGTAATCAAACATTCTCTATGTATATAAGTCAATGAAAATATTAATTCATAGGAATTATCATTAATTACCAAAACCATTGGGACACCTTGCGCTTTCGCCTGAGACTAATATGGAAGTCTCGGGAAAAATCCAAAAATATTCCAGAAGTCCTGAAAATATACCGAAAAAGACTCAAGAGAAATGATGAATCATTATTTTGACTCCTCCCAAGACTCATAGAAGAAGCAACAAAAATTTATGTTGTAAGGCCAAGAAACACCAAGGTCTTTGAAGAATAAGGTCTATGTCAAGACACCAAATTATTTGAATCAATGCTACAAGGACATTTGTGACTATAGCACAAGAGGGCTCATATTATAGCAGTGAAAAAAATACCTACCAAGATCTCGCGTAGTAATACATGGCGTGTTCAAAACGGACAGAGAAAATCAACCCGAATTAAAGCCTCAAGTCAACGTCAACAAGTCATTAGAAGAAAAAAATAAATCAAAGATGTAGACCCAAGAGAAACGAACACATGCGCATACTTAAAAAAAAAATCTTTTGATCAGGGATGAGTACTGTTATGATTATTTGATAAATTTTTTTTGGAGAAATGAATATTTGATGATTATTAATGTCTTTAAAACTGTATAAATATTTATATGATAAATTCTTTATTGTATATATTAAATTTGTATCATCCCATTTTTGTAATCATGGGTCAACATGTGGTATCTGGATATTAAATTTCGATGGAGTACTTCACGAGAAATATTTTGTCCTACAACTATAGAACATGTATATTTTCTCAATACATTGACAATTATTATACCGAAAATCTGCTTTGACTAACCGTGCAGATGCGCAAAAAACCAAATTTTCTAAACACTCTATGTTTAAATGATGATGATATAGGAAGCCAAGGCTTGGAAGATGACAAAATCAACACACATCCCAGATAATATATGTTTTGATTATAGATTATGTTACGTGTGTTGCACGTGCACATCTACTAGTAATATAGTCCACCAAAACAACAAATCTAGTTGTATAGCACATCTATTTTTTTCCACCAAAAACTACGTCGGCTTTTGGTGCAATTTAAGTTACTACCGAGTTGGACACATATCTTCATATTGCACCTTGCAGTGGTCGCTGACATGTGGTGGGACCGACGTATGACAGGTTCACCTGTCAGCAAGACCACCTCAGGATGCAGTATGTCACACGATCTCTCTGCTGGCCCAGTAAGGGCATCCACGGTGTTGCCAAAGCCAAATTTGCCACATAGATTTATTTGGCATGTGTGCTAAGTTTTCTATGTTAGCTACAATGTGGCAACGCCAAAACCAAAAGCCAAAATCACTAGATATGTGGTCCACTATGTACAAAGTAATAATAAAATATTTTCGGTCAGCTCACCTCTCTCTAGTCGCACCCCTCCTTATTATTTTATCCACTTAAATGAATTTGGCATTGGATCTTCTAGCTGCTCATACGTCAAATTATTTGGCTTTGACATCAAGATTTGACAGCTCCATAATGTAGTGAACCGATGGTAAAAGTCAGATATACTATTTGGCACACGCTATGGCTGCCTTATATGGTGGGCGCGTGGCTTGGTAAATCTCCAATTACTAGATCGAGAAGGACGTATCCCTTGTTGACCACCCACAGTGAATTGACGGCCTGTGTGTCATCACTCATCACCCGGTTCCCATTGGAAGGAGAAACGTACACAACACTGTTGATCAAGTGGATGGCTTTAAGTTTCAAACAAAAATACTGTAAGTGCATCGCTTTGAAGAACCATCGAAGCCGGCGGACTGTTTGGATTCGACTTGCTTCTACAAAGAAAACGACTGCCCTCGCTCCGGCGCCCGAACTCGCACGGAAGTTTTCCTCAAAACCCACAGAAAAGCCAACACGCATGTTTCCCGAAAGAAAGAAAAACCAGCCCACGACGGCAGCGACGCGCGCGCGCGTCATGTCCACGCGCGTGCACCGCCGATCTGCCCCGCCACGACCGCCACCGTCCCGTGCGTCACGACTACAAAAACAAGCAGTCCACAGGAGCAGAAACACAAGGTAGGGGAGGGAGGTCACCGTAGCGGCGGAAGTAGGATATGGATCGCCGCCGCGGCAGCTCGATGCGGAAGCGGTCGCTGGAGATAGACCCGACGCGGGAGGAGAGGGGCGGCCGGATGGAGCTGGGCGAGGAGCCGGTGAGCCCGACGGGGCGGCTGTTCCGGGAGCCCAACTTCAGCTGCTACATCGTGTCCGTGTTCGGCCTGTGCGGGGCGGTCGACCTGGCCGCCGTGCGGGGCGGGCTCGAGGCCACTCTCGCGCGCCACCCGCGCTTCTGCAGCGTCCAGGTGCGTTGTTACTTGTAAAAAGGTTCATTTTGATTCATTGACCACTATGGTGTTCATGCGCCGTGCGTAAGTAAAAGGTTCGAATACTACTGTGTTTGATGGTGATTTGCTTGCTGGGGGACAACCCGACACACCACCGGTGCCTCAGACAAACGTCCGGCACTGCCGTTGACCTCCAATTAGTGTATAAAGTATTGTCATGTTCCTCTCTCACAAGGTGTAGGACTATTGCTCGTACATAGCGCAAACTACTCCGCACACGGAACGTATCGAGACTTGGTTCAAATGGAAAAGTGAAGCGAAGAAAACTACTCCCTCCGTTCCACAATATAAAATGTTTTAGACATTTCCCACATTCACACATACACAAATGTATCTAGACATATTTTAGTGTATATGTCCATTCATTTTAATTTGAATCTAGACAACATGTGAAACACCTAAAACATCTTATATTATGAAACGGAGGGAGTAACTACGTATATATCGGGAGTCGATGTGAAAGAAGGAAAAATACCAGTTGCGCCGAGGCGCCTAAAATTAGCAAGTGGACGCTCGGTTCTTGTACTCTTCCGGGCCTTGTTGAGCTAGTTGCACTTGTGTGGCTCGGGGTCGGGGCCAGGTCGGCGCCCCCATACCCGCCTCATTTAACTTGCCGGGTCTCATTTCTTACCAGACCCACGACTCGGTCGGGTTCGAGCCTTCAACGGGTACTCATTTAAAGAGCGACACCAATGGAATATTGGGATGATGTTGGTGGGAATAGACACGTGTGTACGTGTGTTGTCTCCGGGTCTTCAGATTCCAACACTTCCATGTGATGTGTGAGGTTTGTGCTCCTTAACTCATGGACGTGTGGTTAGACATAGAATTATTAGGGATATGATTAGGATTTAGAGCGGGTCTGCGAGTATGCAGGTACGAGTTTGCCAGCCTCATTAGACATGGGGGGTCGAACATTTTACCAAACTCTCCCTATTTAAGACGCGTAGCCGTCTAGTTTTCGCGTTTCAGGACCCGTTGTCATCCGTATGTGTGGCGGATATTATTTGTGCGTCCACTTAGTCCTCTCGAAGTCTTTCTTGGTGATAAGGGCATCTCCAGCCGTCCCCCCCAGAGCCCCCCAGGGGGTTTTTTCGCGGCGGAAGCGGCGAATAGCGCCGCTTCTTCACCACTCGGCCCCCCCAGAGGCTCAAATAGCGTCGTTTCGGCGCTAAATAGCGCCGCGGCACCCAGGCCAAACCCAGCCCGCTGGGTTCGGCCTGGGGGGGCGAAACTGCGTGGCCGCGCGCGTGGGCCAGCTCGGTCAGCGACGCGACGAGAAAGCGCGGGAACAGAACCGCCCGTGATCGTCTTCTCGGCTACCGCGCGGTCAAAGGCTGCCGGCGTTTATGGCGTGGCGGACGTCCAGTGCATGCGCCCCGCCCAAAGGCTGCCGGCGTAATGGTGTGGCGGGCGGCAGCGAGGGGACGCGCGCGCGCAGTAAATGCCCGGCCGCTCGCCGCGCTATAAAACCCCCCGGCCGCGCGGCGCGCCCCACCATTCTTCACACCGGCGAGCTCTGTAGTCCCATCTTCCTCTCGACGCCCTCCTCCTCCCCTCTCTCCACGAAGATGTCGGACGGAGCTGCGGCGAACGGCTTCCCGCGCCACAACCTGCGCCGGAGCGAGGCGATGGCGCTGTACCGCGCGGGCTATCCTTGCCCGACGGACACGCGCCTTCCTAGCTCCGCCGCGGGGGCGAGCCGCTGGACCCTCAGCGCCGGCGGAGTCCCCGTCCCTCCCCTTCCCTCCTCCGACGCCGAGTTCCGCCGCGCCATCCGCGAGATGCGCGACGGAATGGCAAACCCCCAGAACTACCCGCTCACCGGCGTGGACGAGTTCTGGTGGGGGCGGCTCACGACACGCCGCGACCGGGAGCTGGACTCCGAGAACGACAACGGCCCTGTCGACGGGCGTTTCAACGCCCACGGGCGGCGCCGCTGGTGGAGCGCCCCTGGCAGGACCCTCGAGGAGGTCCTCCAGCACATCAACGCCGGCAACAGCCGCGCCTGGAGATGCCGCCGCCGCAGGCCGCCCAGCCGTGGGTGGCACGGCGGACCGGCGCGTCTTCCTCGTCCGCGACCTCGAGTTCCTCCGCCGGCCACTCTGTCTCCACCTCCACCCCCTTTCTCAGCGCCGGAGCGCCTGCCCGCAGGCGCAGCGGCGGCGCGCTCCGCATCGGCGAGCCACGCTTCGAACGCGTGGTTCGCCCGAAGACGGAGAACGCCGGCGACGACGACGAGGACGAGTGGCCCGACCAAAAGGTCGCGGAGCAGCTGTCGCTGGACACGCTGCAGCCACTCGACGTCGACACCGCCGCTCGGTGGAGCCTGCGGGACACCACCGAGGCGGAGCTCGAACTTCAGCGCCGCCTGCTGGCTGAAGCCGAGCAGCGCAAGGCGGCGCGCGAGCGTGAGGCCGCCGCCAACGCGGACCGCCTCCGTGTCCCTCCCCCGCGCCGCAGAAGGAGACCGAGTACGTCATCCTCGACCCGGATTCCGACGACGAGGACGCGATCCAGCGAGCCCTCGAGGCGAGCAGGTGGGATTGCGGCGGCGGCGACGAGGGACAGGGAGGGAGCAAGCGCCCCGGCGACGCCCCCAGCGACGACGACGACGACGGCGGCGACTACAGCCAGGCGATCGCCGCCAGCCTCGGCCTTAAATAGTTTGTTTTAGTTTAAATTTTTCGTTCTAGTTTTAAATTCGCGCCGAATATGTACCCAGTTTCCAAATTTCAATAAAATTCGACTAGTTTTGCAATTGCGTTTGTTTTGGGCCGATTCTTGGGCTCGGGACGCGACTGGGAAACGCGCCCCCCCCAGGTTCCAGAATAGCGCCGTTTAGCGCCGCGTCTGCCCCAAAACGGCGGCGTTTTGGGCCCTGGGGGGCGCAACGACTGGAGATGCCCTAAGCTAGGGTAGTTCACTCTACCTTTGTGAAACTTCATTCTCTGCGGTCTGTGCTGTGTTGTGCTGTCACGGTACGAATTGAGCCCCTTTGATGTGATTCTGTAGTTTGAGTGGTTGACTGATCCGGCCAAGTTGATCAAATCAAGTTCGAGCCTGGCAGGCTTCCATTTGTCAACGCGATATATCTGGTTAGCGTCCCCATAAACAAACCAAAATGCTCTGCAGGAGCTAAGTAGCAGGAAAGCTAGCTGGTGGTGACCGTAAGCCCGATCAATTCTGATTCCTTGGTATAATCCACATGCAAATGACAGAACGGGTGGGACCCACCCACATGCATCAACTCCCTCTCTTTTTTTCCTTTCTTTTACGTCTGATTGTCTTGCATGTCCATGAATTTGGGTAAGAATGATTCCGTCTTTGATCAGCAAAGTAAAACCAAAAACAAAGGTTACAAAAAAGAAAAATCATGTCTGGATTTCAACCTTCCCAACGGTTGACCGTAAGCTAGCCTTGCCCGCTAAGTAGCGGCACAAGCTAGCGGTAACCAAATTACCAATACCAATGTCAAACTAACTAAGGCCATCTGTAATGGCCGGCTCTTATTTGCCGTATCATGTGGTACAGCTAAGCAGAAACGATGGTATAGGAAAAGGCCTACATGCATGGTATCTAAGGGCATCTCCAGTCGTTGCACCCCCCAGGGCCCAAAACGCCGCCGTTTTGGGGCCGCGGCGGCGCTAAGCGGCGCTATTCTAGAACCTGGGGGGCAGGCTTCCCAGTCGCTCCCCGAGCCAATGATTCGGCCCAAACAAACACAATTTGAAAATAGACGATTTTTATTGAATTAGGCAAACTTCGTACAATTCGACGCGAATTTAAACTAAACATCGAGAAGTAAAACTAAAACATCGACGACTATCCTAGGCGTCGTCGTCTTCCTTCGCCGCGGCGAGCCGGTTGGAGGGACCAGCCTCGCCGTCATCCTTTGCCGCGGCGAGCCGGTGCCGCTCCGCCCGGCCTTGCACCCGCAGCGGGTGCAGCTGCGCCTGCTCGGAGGGCTGGCGGGTGCGCCGCTCGCTCCGCAACGCCACCTGCCGCAGGTCGGCCTCGTACTGCGCGATGATCGCCTGCTGCTCGGCCGATGCAGCGTTCTCGGCCAGCTGCCGGCGCACCTCACGCTCGGCCTCTTCCCTCTGATGCGTCTCCAGAGACGCCCGAACGGCGGCAGCCTCCGCCGCCGCCGTCGCCTGCTCGAGGCCGCCGAGGACCTGGCGGTACGCCCCCTCGTTCTGCGCGGTCTCGATGGAGTACAGGGCGGCGTGCTGCTCCGGTCATATCGGCTGCAGCCTCCGCTCCCTCCTCCAGCGCCGGGCAGCCTGCCGAGCAGCCTGCGCCGCCTCCTGATCAGGCGCGAGCTCTGCCTGGACAGGCGGCTGCTCGGGCGCCGCTAGTGCCTGCGGCGGCTGCTGCGCCGGCGCCTCTTCCTGTTGTCCCTCGTCGTCGCTCTCGGGCCACGCATCCCAGAGGCCGTCCATCGTTGCTAGGCGCGGCGAGGGGGAGAGAAGGAGGAGGCTAGAATGGGGGAGTGGCGGGGAGGAGGAGGCAAGAATGGCCGGACGGCGAGGGCCGAGCACCCTTTTTATAGCCTGGCGGTCCAGTCGCTGCGCCGCGGGTGTCACCGCTGCCGCCCCCGCCATTAATCCGGCAGCCTTTGACTGGGGCGCATGCACTGGCCGGCCGCCACACCATTACTCCGGCAGCCTTTGACGGCGCGGGCGCCGAGAAGAAGGTCACGGGCGGTGGATCCTGTTCGCGCGCTTTCTCGTCGCGTCGCTGACAGAGCTGGCCCGCCCGCGCGGCCGCGCAGTTCGCCCCCACAGGCCGAACCCAGCGGGCTGGGTTTGGCCTGGGTGCCGCGGCGCGAAATAGCGCTGAAACTGCGCTATTTGGGCCTCTGGGGGGCCGAGTGGTGAAGAAGCGGCGCTATTCGCCGCTTCCGCCGCGAAAAAACCCCCCGCGGGGGCTCTAGGGGGGACGGCTAGAGATGCCCTAAGCAGTGGGCCCAAGGGATTAATCATTCTATTTTTTTCATAGGCGAACGGTTCCTTTCCTTTCTCTCTACTGGTTGCAGTTAATGTTTTCCTTGATTTAAGGCCTAAGAGCCGTATGTATGGTAACATACGGCTATAATCTCTCTCCACTTTAAGAGTAAGTATAATAAGTTTATGTAAGCGGGCTATAAGGATTAGAATAATATTTTTGTGATGACATATTGGAGAGAGAAAATGAGTGGGCTCTCATGCAAGAGCTAGCTGCAGCACGTGCTCCTAGGCACCTTGTGAGAGTGGGAGGTGGGCCATGTATCAATAAAGTAACACATTTTTATATCTCACTATTGTACATGTTGGCTATATAGTTGCCTATAGGTGACATGGCAATTTCTTGTAGCGGGCTGCTACATCTACTATTGAACCTACTCTAATTAGGCATCCACGTCATATTTCATCTAAGAGCATGTAGCATCTAATAGCGACCCATCATATGTGCAGGTGCTGGACGAGCTGGAGGAGGACCCTAAACCAAAGTGGGTTCGGACCACGGTGAACATCGACGACCATGTCATCGTCCCGGACCTGGACCCCACCGCCACGTCGGCCGACCCGGACGGGGCCCTGGAGGACTACGTGTCGTCCCTGTCCACACTCCCCATGGACCACTCCCGCCCGCTCTGGGAGCTTCACGTCCTCGACTTCCCCACCTCCGAGGCCGCGGCCGCCGTCGCTCTCCGGGTGCACCACTCCATCGGTGACGGCGTCTCGCTGCTGTCGCTCTTCATCGCGTGCACCCGGCGCGCCTCCGACGAGGCAGCGCTGCCGGCTCTGCCGACCACCTCCGCCCGTCGCGCTGCTGGCCCCGTGTATGCCCTGTCGTCGCGCCCGCGGCTCTCGGCTTCCTGGGGCGCCCTGGCGGTTTTCGCCGCGTGGGTGATGTCCTTGCTCGTGCTCGTGTGGCACACGGTGGTGGACGTGGCGTGCTTCGTTGCGACGGCGACGTCGGTCCTGGGCGACCCGCCGACGCTGTTCAAGGGCGCGCAGGGCGTCGAGTTCCGGCCCAAGCGATTCGTGAACCGAACGCTCAGCCTCGACGATGTCAAGTACGTCAAGAACGCCATGAACTGCGTATGTGTGAATCCTCATAACTTGGCTACATATATACATCCCACAATATGTCAAAGATTATTAACCTCTGAACTGAAATGCAATTCTTCTCCCGGCCCGTGTGCACTTCTGCAGACTATAAATGATGTGCTGCTTGGAGTGACTTCAGCGGCATTGTCTCGGTATTATTTTCGGAAAACAGGTGAGCTCAGGTAATTTGAGCTGCTCGTCTTGTTTGCTTCCATGAGATAGCTGTAACGATCGACCTTAACTATATATTAGGAGAAAGTGGCAGAGAGACTATCAAGGTGCGGTCCACTCTTCTTGTCAACCTAAGAAAGACGCCTGGCCTTCATGTAAAGAACCTTCCCAACTATCCTCCCTGATCATAATAACATCTAGCTTAGTTCAGGAAAAAAAAACACCACCAATGTTTCATTGCACCAATTCATTTGAGTTATGTGCAGACGCTGGCTAGCATGATGGAGTCTGGCAGAGACAACGGTGCGCAGTGGGGGAATCGGCTCGGCTACATGATACTACCGTTCCACATAGCCAAGCACAACGACCCCCTCGAGTACGTCCGGAGGGCGACCCAGGTTGCGCGCAGGAAGAAGAGCTCCATGGAATCCGTCTTCACCTACTGGAGCGGGTCGGTCGTATTGAAAACCTTCGGCATTAAGGTGCTCCATCGTTTTGATAATCTTCATCTGGGTTGTTGCTTCGTAATCTGTGGTTAAAAGTGTTGATCAATCATGCATATACTTTCCATAGGCTGCAGCTTCTCTATGCGTCGGCATGATGAGGAACACCACTATGTCCTTCTCCAACATGGCCGGGCCAACCGAACAGGTGGTGTTCTACGGCCACCCCATCGTCTACATTGCCCCAAGCGTCTATGGGCATCCACATGTAAGTTCGAATAAATAACAGTCCGATCAAGCTCAGTATCTTTAAGATTTAATGGCTCAATTTATGTAATGTCTTCAGCTGTTTCATAAGATACCATTGGTCATTTTCTCTTGGAATGTGATATCCTCGTTATCATGATATGCGGCTGCTAATCAATTGGTTTCGATGTGTACCCTGCTGCAGGCCCTGACTATGCATTATCAGAGTTACGTCAACATTATCAAGCTAGTCCTAGCGGTTGATGAAGAACAGATTCCAGATGCTCATGATCTTCTGGATGACTTCCACGAGTCTCTCAGGCTCATTCGGGAGGCAGCTTCCGAAAAACAAAAGGACACGCAGAAGAATGTTTCATGGTAGAATGGAAGCAGGGGAAGACAAGTGCATATACAAAATTCAAAAGGTTCTTGATGCACGATTGGAATGGTTTCAATCGTAGAATTTACAAACATTCTTGATGTATTACCATAAAGGTACCTATTGACCATAGGCAATACGTGTGCATGTTAAAAGCTTTCTCTATATGTTTTTGATAAATGGGAAATATTAATATCAAAGGTGCCAATTACACCACCGAAACAACATCATACTCCCTTGGGCCGTCCCCTCCAGACGTCTCTAAGGGAAAAACGTGGATCGCGCCACCGCCGCCCAAGCCCCCATCCTCCCTCTTTCCGCTGCCTGCAAAAGTTGCCAGGGGGAGAAGCCTCATGGCGGCTGGTGAAGCGGGCGGCGAAACTTCCCACAAAGGAGGCAGCAAGGCATCATTTGGAGGGCGATGGTTGGCTGTGACGACGACAAGAGTGCATAGCGGCGGTGCGTAGAGGAGATCAACAACACCGGTATGGCTTGAAGGAGAAGTTGCATCGCATCAGTTCGGCGGTGCTTTTGCTCGAGTCATGGATCGGAATCTGCACGGTATGACTGGTCTTATTTGATCTTACGCCCTTGACTTCTGTATCAGCGGCAGTAGATTATGAAAGTGCAAGGCGTTGCTGCCATGAAGGTGTCTGGTTGGTTCATCTGAGACCAGTCGCCGTGCTCAGATTCTACCACCAGCTATCAATGGCGACAAAGTTGCGAGGCTTTCGGAGCATGCCAACAAGGAATTTTGGCGGTTCCAATGACTTGACGACATGAGGCTTGCGAGCATTGCGATGAATAGCGGTGGTGGGTAGCGGAGATGAATGACAGGGGTATGAGTTGAAGGAGGAGTTGCATCGCAGCAGTTTGGCGGCGCGGTAGCCTTAGTCATTGATTCGAGATCCGCGCGATATGACTGCCCTTATTCGATCTTGTGTGTGTACTCCCTTGACTTCTGTATTAGCGCAGTAGATTATGGAAGTGTGAGGCGTTGCTGCCATGATTCATGTGGGGGGCGGTCTCCATGCTTAGATTCTACCACCGACTATCACTGGCAACGAAGTTGCGGGGCTTTCAGAGTATCCCAACGAGAAATTTTGGCGGTTCCAATGACTTTCTTCTCTTGTCAAACTCTCGTTTATCTGCACGCACATGTGATCAGGGATGTCCATGGGCTACCTACTTGTGTGGGCATGATTATCAGTCGCGTCGCAGTGTCCACGCCAGGATCATGCACATCAACACCGACTTCATTGGGGCATAAGTGGAGGTGGCATCACATGTGACTTCATTTTTGTGATGCTTTTTCGAGTACGTGTGATATGGAGGTTTACTCCTAGATTGGTCCAATCTTAACGAATCGACAGGAACACACGAAGAACGCGAAGAACACGAGAGGGGGAAACGAGAGAAAATCGTGGGCAAACGAGGGGGAACACAAGGGAGATAAATAGTGCGAACCGAAGAACCCCAAATCTCCTGTCAACTAACCCTAAGGGCCGCCTACGGGACGATCGATCCAACTGAACTCACCTTGATTCAAACCACTTCACACCCGTAGCCGGTCCACTACGCCAATAGAACCTCAAGGATTTACAAGAGGAAGATTGTGTTGGAACGTGTAGAGATAAACAAAACTTTTTCCTACGCGGTACTTCCAAGATCTAGCCGAGGTAGAAGGCCACGAGGATTACCACTAGACGCGCAGGTGCGGATTATCGATGCAACGCGTCGATGCAGTGTAGTCCCACGATCCGATCCAATCGATACAATCCCACGAACGTCGAAGTGCTGAACGTACAACACCTCTGCCGGTATCCACACGTGCGAGGAGGAGCTCCGACGGCGGACTGCTAGGTCGGTGTGACGGCTGGACTGAGTGGGGCTAGGGTTCCCAACGCATGGGAGTGGAGTAACGTGCCCGCTGGGCAACCTGCGCTCTTCTTTATATAGCGAATGGTAGTGGGCTTCACAACACTTGTGGTCCATTCCGTCTTGGAGTCCGACTCACAAACTCAGTCCATTTCCGGTTCGGGTCCAACCCGACCAATACATTTGCTCCCGCTCTTAAGTGTGCGACCCTGCAGGCTCATGGTGACTTGGACACGATTGGAGTCCGACTCCCAATCGATCAATCGGTAGCGGCTCCTAGCAGAACGTGCCGACTCCCAAGTCCCATTGAGTCATGACGACATACCTTCCAATGTGAATTTCATCTGAGTCCCTTTTGCCTCACGATATACCTTGTCGAACTGTAGGCGAATTATCCTCATCCCTTAATAGCTCAACTCTCTTCTCGGTCCATGATATATGATTCATCTGACTAACTCTTAGTCAGCAGACTTAGTTAACACTTAACCGAGTTGCGCATTGCCATGCTCCCGGAATCATATCACTCGAGTGGGCTCAGATAATATCTCTCCATTCGGAGGGGGAAAATCTCATCTTGATTATCCACATCACGCAGCTTGCTTCTCATTCGACCCGAACTCTGTCTTTATAACTGCCTTGTCACAGAACAACGTTTGACAGAAACTAAGTCGGTGATCCACAACTCGGATTGTGCGACAATCTCAGGTCTAAGGATTACATTGATTGAGACATGCAAATGACGACTTGCTCGTTGCATCTCAATATGGGTCAGTCCGACTTGCTAAACTCTTTAGCCAAGTCTGTGAACGTTGGAATGGCATCGCCATGCCTATGACAAGTGGAACCGAGTCATCAGCCAACACTCACATTAGTCTAGGGTGTGTGTCCAGCACAACCTTGATGACCAAGGATAATTTAGTATGAACAACATGAATACATAGTTCCACAATCGAATCACATATTCAATGACATATATCAGATGTTCAAAACAAGAATGACTTAATGACTTTATGAATACATTGGGAATTACATCATACATGATTGCCTCTAGGGCATATTCCCAAAGTCTTCCACTTGCACTAGAGTCAATCATCCTGGCATCATATGCCTAGGCATCGAATGCACATACCTCTCGTGTGCGCCTCATGCTTTGGCTGTGGTAGCGCCTTTGTCAACAGATCGGCAATGTTTGCATCTGTGTGTACTTTGTATAACTTGATATCACCTTGTTCGACAAACTGGCGAATGAGGTGGTAACGCATGAGTATATGTTTGTTCTTCTGGTGTTGTCTAGGTTCCTTGGCTTGTGCGATAGCACCATTTTTGTCACAATATACGTCCAAAGGATTGGATACGCCCTGAACCACACCAAGATCTATCAGGAGGTTCCTGATCCAAATAGCTTTCTTTGCAGCCTCCGAGGCAGCAATATACTCAGCCTCTGTTGTATATGCAGACACGGTATCTTGCTTGGAACTCTTCCAGCTCACAGCCCCTCCGTTCATTACGAACACGTATCCGAATTGCGAACGAGAATCATCTGAGTTGGTGAGATAACTAGCATCCGTGTAACCCTTTACACTGAATTCCTCATCACCTCCATAAATTAGGAACATTTCCTTAGTCCTTCTCAAGTAGTTAAGGATATTTTTAACTGCTGCCTAGTGGGCTTCGCCAGGGTCAGCCTGGTATCTGCTCGTTACACTTAGAGCATAGGAAACATCTGGCAACTACAAATCCCTAGTAGGGAAAGGGCTACCAGTGACGAACAAATATCATCTACCGCTGGCGAACATGTGTTCGCCAGCGGTACCACGCCAGTGGTAGCAGGTTACCGCTGGCGAACACCACTTCGCCAGCGGTAGTGCATGTTACCGCTGGCGAACAAGGCCTTGTTCGCCAGCGCTATGTTCGCCAGCGGTAGCTCCTCTGTTCGCTAGTGGTTTTTGTTCGCCAGCGGTAGTCCTACTGTTCGCCAGTGCTAGTGTTCGCAAGTGGTAGGTACTTTGTTCGCCAGTGGTAAGTTTCACAGGTTTGTATTTTTTCTTTTTTTTTGTATAACAGTTTGTATATTCTGATTCTGTATATTCCCAGGTCCAAATACATTCAAATTCTATAATTTATAAACTTCACACATATAAATCACTGATAGCACATCGATAAATCATAGATACATATGCATCCATCCATAACGAATTTAACACATCGATAACGAAATTAACACATCTATACATATGCATCCATATCCAATTCTCATAAGTACGAATACAACACATTGATCTCAATAATATGTCGGAAGATTTCGAACCCAAAATATAGCCATCTAATTAGTTCAACGATTACAAAGGTATCACTACTACATCTATGCAACGTACGCGCGATATCGAGATCAATCGCAAAGAAGACTAGCTAGATATACGGCCCGCCTCCGCTTTAGCTTCCGCCTCCGCTTGCGATCTTTCGCTAGGGCCAGCGCGCCGTCGACTTCTTCATCTCTCTGTAGACCAAGATAAAAGCATTAGACCGGCAAAGGAAATCACAAGTTCTTATTAGGAGCAATTCGTAACGAATCGAATACATACCGTCGATCATTTCTTCCTCGATGTTGTGATCTTCTGTTTCTTCTCCGGCGGGAACGGAAGAGCACCTTCTAACGAGTTGAATGGTCTCTCGTCAGTCTGCTCTAGCACACATTGTCGCAACTCATTGTTAGATGGAGGGGTGTTCCAGTGGAAGGTAGATCCTGAAGTTACTACATCCTTATAGATGATTGTGCAGATCTTGCGCTGGATGCGACCAAAGTTTTGTCTGTACTCAGCATCAGACCATTCCACGATGCTGCGAGACCATTTGTCCACAGCAGCCATGTATTGCAGACTATGTTGGTCCTTCACGATCTCCGTCATGTGTTGGATGAGGTACCATGCCTCCATTTGGCCGCCTGGCGCCTGCTTGGGGCAGGGAAACTCTGTTCTGTGTCTGAACACATATTTTCCTTTAATTTGTTTCTTCCTGTCGCAGAATCCTTCCCCCCTGATGTAGCCATCCATAGCATCATTGAGAACAGTCTTGATGAGGGTGTAGTTCTTCTCCTTCATCGTACTCCCGGAGTCGAGATATACTGCGTGCGCGTCTCTCGGGTAGAGCATGATGAGGGTGCCGTATTTGTTTCTGCGCAAAACAGGAGAGTCCATATGGTTAGTGAGCAACACTTGTTCACTAACTATATATGCGCAAACTTATGTAAAGATGGGAAATATAACTTACTCAGGAAAGTAGGGCACGAGGGTGATCCTCTTGTTCATATGGTTAGTGAGCAACACTTGTTCGAGGTACTTTGTCGCTTTTGCCCTACCCCTGGGGTTGTTCAAGTACATGTCGTGCATGTAGTAGGGGTCTGCTAGCCCGATGTTTCTGACATTCTCTACGGATAGCTGATGCGCCAAGCTGAGCGTAAACAGACGGACGATTGACGAGTGGAGTGATTTCATGTGGAACATCCGGAAAATGTCGTCAAATCTAATGATGATTTTGTTTGCGTTGCCTTCAGTGACAAATCCCGTCGTAGATGGCACCTTTGCGACCAAAACCGGCAGCGTTGGATTTTTCTCTTTGAGAAGCATCTCCTCCATATATAGTACACCGTCATGGACGCTACGCATATCACCTGTCAGCAAGGAGACCAACCTCGGCGGAAGCATCGGTTTGCCCAACTCATGGATCTGATGCCAGTCGGTTATGGGTATCCTGTCCAATACACGTCCTGTCTGCGGCTTAGACTTGGTCCCCTCCACCGGTTGGCTCATCGATGCAACGGCAGGATCCTTCTTAGTTCTTTTCCGTGCATACTTGATGTTAGGCTGAGTCTTATGAAATACATCCGCTACCGCCTCTTTGAGGGCATCCTGGCTGATGACTTCTTGCTCGGGGACTGCCGGCTCTTGAGAAGAGAAAAGACGCTTTGTGCATCGATATTTATCCGCTTCCTCCGCTGGCAAGAGAAGTTGATCAAGATCATCCAGGCCGGGCGCCCCCTCGTAAGGATTGTCGACGAGGTAGTCATTCGGGTTCTCATCTTCGTCGCCGTCGTGCTGCACGGACTTTGCAGGTGAGAAATCCTTGTGTTGGCTCGGGTGCCCCGACCCCTGGACCGGTGTTGGAGTGTTGGCAGGAGTACTTTCCAAACGAATTAGTGATTTCGGCCAGGTCAATGGCCAAACCAAGCATTGCTCCAGGTTCAACTCGCTGTCGGCTGCGGGTGGTTGGTTCGGAGGATCGAGAGCACCGCAACCAGGGAGCACCCGATTTAATGTCACTCTGAACACGTCCTCGGGCATACGAACGCCGTGGGATACGCGGTTCAGAGGTGTGATGATTTTTCCTTTGGCGACATCCTTTAACTCGCCGTTCACATTAAGGAGCAATGTGCATCCCGTCTCGTCGGCCTGCGAAACGTCGCGCGATCGTTGTTAGAGACTGATGCCGTCACGAATCAAGTCATAATATATAATTAAGCAGTGCACGTTGAATTACCGTGAGGGCATTGAGCTCGGACAAGGGGGATGGACCGCTAAGTGTCGGCGGCGGCGTTGAAGAGATGTGGCGGGGCGGCGACGGATCTTTGCGACCTTCCGGCTGAGGGTTGGGGGCCGGCTCGTTCCGCGCAGCAGACTCCACGACGGGGGCCGCGTTCTGCGGCGCCACGACGGGGGCCACGTTCTGCGGCGCCACGACGGGGGCCACGTTCTACGGCGCTGGCTGCACCATTTGGGCTATGTTTATCTGCGGGAGCGGCCCTTGTCCTCCACCTAGCATCCACGGTGCTAAGGACTGAGCGACGGTCGAACAGATGGTAGGGAGGAGCTCATTGAGCCTCTCGTTCACAAGCTCGTCGACCGTCTTCTCCGGGCCCTTGTTCCGCTCCTTACGCTTTTCCTTGGTGTCGGGGTAGTAGTGCGCATGCCGATGACCCTTTCCGAGGCCATGCACATGGCCACGATTCGGCTTCTTGTCAAGGGGCACTCCCTTCATCGCGTTAAGCGCCCTAATGAAAGGGGTGTCATACGGGTCCTTGTTCGTCGTCGCCGAGGACCCCCCGTCAGATTGAGATAGGCGTTCTTTTTCTTCTTCCTCGAGATACTTATTCTCGAGCAGCTTGACCTTCTCGTTCAACACAAGATCGCCGGGCTTTTTGGGATCTTCCCTGTAATGGGCCCTGACAAAATTTCTCACCTGCGGGTCGGTGATCTTGTCAAACGGGTTCGGCCCTTCTCTCTTCGAATCCTCCTTTTCCCATACTTTCTGCTTTCCAAGGTAACCCCGGCTTCCGAGATTGTGAGGGCCAATGTTCTTTTTTCGCTGTTCTTTCCCCCATTTAGTCAGCGCAATCCTTTCCGGTTTGAGTTCGTCGATCTTGAATTGGGCCAAGTCTTCCTCGGAAATGGAGGGCCACATCTTATGGATCTCATCAAAATCCTTACCCTTCGCAAGCATCTGCCGCAAACTGGATCTCCAAGTCGTAAACGCCTTGGCGAACTTGTTCAGTGCTAAGGAGTTGACCAGATTCTTCTTCAGGTCCTGGTTGTCGTAAGGATCCGGGAATTTGTACCTTGTGTGCAGCTTCTCAATCAGCAGGGCGGCATTAGCCTTGTTTTCTTTAGCTTTGAGGTGCTCCATATTAACGTTGCCGAAGTCTCGAGCTATGCAGCCTATCTGGTTTCCATAGCCCTTGGCATAACTCTCCGGCTCGAGGGGAGCACCGCTCTTGGGGTCCACTTCCGTGAACTCTTCCCGCATGGTGGCGAGCATGTTGTGCCGCCTCTCTTTGCGCCTAGCCGCCGCCTCGCTACCGGAGGCGGTATCCCCGGTGCCACTACCGGTTTGATCACCTTCTGCGCCCGATGTATCGTTGTGTGGCTCTAGCTCCTGGCGAACGGTTTCATCCATCTCGTCGTCTGCATCGTCGCCCTCCATCTCTAGATCCGGGTGCGGATCTACGGGTCCGCCTCCGGCGCTTAGCATAGAAAGCCACGCATCGTCGTTGTCTCCGCCGTGTCCGAGACCAGAACCACCCGCCTCGTCGTTGTGAGCCATATCTAATGAAGGAGAGAAAACCCGAAATAAGTTCAACAAATCCTACAATTTAGATGATGTATACCCCATATGAGTCCAAATTTCTCGGACACTCTAAGTTGTGATATTTTTAGCAAAGATCATGCCAAAATTCACGGAAAATTTCGGCATGACCTTTGCTAAAAATATCACAAATGGAGTACCCAAATTTGCCGGAACGGAAATTAATCAACATTCCGGCAAATAGGGACTCACGTGGGGTACCTGCACATAAAAACCCACCCCTCATATAATCCCACCCCTCATATTATCATCGTCATCCACACGAAGGTGGGCACATATCCACACGACCACACACCATCTCCACCATCCATACACCACCATCCATCATCACCACGCCATCCATCACAAAATTAGTGCTAGAGATGAGCTAGCTGCAGTACCACATTGCGCTCAAGTAGACAAGTACCAGTACATAAAAACGACTACATAGCAGTAAATGGACAAGCATCAATACCAATGACAGAAAAGCATCAATAACCAACTAGGTACTACACCACACCACATACACCACACCATAGCTCACCAACTATGATTTCTGTTTTGAAACAGCCACAATTTTTTTGGTTCTAAGAGTAGCATTAATTCAATGACAGAGAACTACAGGACCATCTCCTTGTGTTCATTACCTCAGATTTCAAACAGAAATGAAACAATTGTACTAACATGTTCCACTGGTATAAGATATATAGTACTAATTTGTGAGCACTATCCATTTTTGTGAGCACTATCCATTTAGCTTGCATCCTCTGCAATGCACAGGCACAATGCTAGTTATATAATCACACAGAGTGGGATCCAGATTACTACTACTTGAACAGATATTATCAGATGTCACTTAAAAGTTTTAACTAATTAATCTGTACATGGAAGCCAAAAAAGATTGCCATAACTGATTAGCAGAGAGATCAAAACAAGGAGAATGTACATAAAGTTCAAAACATTGCTCATGGAAAAAGACTGCACAATGGACAACATTATTTTCAATGTAAAAAAATGTAGATACACAAGCAGAGATGACCAAAGTGTATATCTTACTGCAATCAAAGTGTATAAAAAAATGTTTGTGAGTAGCTATCATGTTCAGTAATCTAACTGAATCAAATGCATGCACTTCAGTACACTACTACACTGAAAGCACACAATCAGAGGAAGCACAAGTTATTTTTAATTACTGCAAGCACAAGCACATGCTAATTTTAATTACTGCAAGCACAAACACCTTTGAATTTTAATTACTGCAAGCACAAGCACACCTATTGTTTCTGTGCAACCATTTTAGCAACAGCACAAGCACAAGACTTGAACAATCAGAGGAAGCAACCATTTTAGCTAATTTTAATTACTGCAAGCACAAGCACAAGCATCAAAATATTTCCCTAAAAATGACAAGTGGTAAAGCTACTGGTTTGGCAAAATATTCAAACTTCATTGCAACAACTGCAAAATATTCAAACTGCATTTTAATTTCTCTATAGCCAAAACATTTTAACCATTTTAGACTGCAGTTTAACCATTTTAGACTGCAGTTTAAACATTTTAACCATTTTAGACTGCAGTTTAAACATTGAAATTAGAACAAGTTTTACTGCAAATTTTCATAAATAAGCACATGGCCAATGCATGATACTGGTACTGGTACTGGTATTGTTTAATATATTCAGAGCAATACCTCTATGGTTGCTACCTGTTATTTGTGAGCACTTGCTTCTGTTTGTTTTTCTATTTGTGATATTGAAACATAGTTCTCATCTTTTCTTTAGCACTTCACATTACTTGCCACTAAATGAGGTTAAAGTGAAATCTACGCACACTGTCTAGTTCATTTGTGCAAATTGAAATGAATTAATGATGCAAGAACATTAGGCTAACGCAGACTGGTGTTTTATATTGCTAATTGCATCATGCCGTCGCTTGTTGCGATCATATGAAAAAACTGAACCTAAACAAGTTCATTTCAGGATTATCATATGAAAAAACTGAACCTAAACTCGGTTCAAACTGAATTATATGAATTAAAACATATGCAGCAGCAACAATTTAAACAACATATGCATCAGCAACAATAGAAATGCAATTTTAAAAAATCGAACAGGGGAGAAACTTGCCTGTTGTTCTTGTAGAACCTGTGTCGAACAGGTTGTGTGCGTGGGCACAATTGGGGCAGCAGCAGGGCAGTAGGGGCGGCGCCGCTGTGGAGGGAGTGCGGCAGCCGCCGGGGAGGAGGAGGGAGGGAGGGGAGTGGCCAGGGATGGTGCTGCGCGCGCCGGTGAGGGAGGGGCAGTCGTCGGAGAGGGGAGGGGCGCGGTGGTGCTTCTCTGCTCACCGGAGAGGACAGGGGAAGGGAGGGGCGATCGAGGGAGAGGGAGGGAGGGGCGCGGTGGCGAGGAGAGGGAGGGGCGCGCTCGCAGAACTGCAGTGCTCGCCGGAGAGGGGAGGGGCGCGGTGGTGCTTCTCTGCTCACCGGAGAGGACAGTTGCGCGCGAAACGACTAAGTCCCACACTGTGCGCAGTACTGGTAGATAGAGGGGAGAGGGAAGAGGTGGGCCCCACATGTAAGTGGCACAAAGGCGACGCGTAGCGCTGGCGAACAAACCTGCCGGTTCGCCAGCGCTACATTACCGCTGGCGAACCAGCGCTTGTTCGCCAGCGGTAATGTAGCGCTGGCGAACCGGCAGGTTTGTTCGCCAGCGCTAACCTTTTTTTTTAATTGATTTATGTTTATAATAATTGAGACACACATTACTGTTTTATTTTTATTTATTTAAATTGATTTGTTTTTGTTTATTATTGTTTTCTATTGTTTTCCATGCATTATTTCCCTTGGTTTATCTTGTTTTCTTTTTGTATTTTATTGTTAAATTTTGTTTTCTTTTAGGTTTTCTAATATTTCCTTCATGTTTCGGTTATTTCATTCATGATTTCTCTTGTTTTCTTTTTGTTTTCTGTTGTTAAATTTTGTTTTCCTTTAGGTTTTCTAATATTTCCTTCATGTTTTCTTTTGTTTTATTTTTGTTTTCTACTATTTTCAGTTGTTTTACTTTATGTTTTATTTTGTTTCCATTATTTCCTTCATGTTTTCTATTATATTTCTTTATGTTTTCCATTATTTCCTTCATGTTTTCTACTATTTTCAGTTGTTTTCCTTTATTTACTATTTCCTTCAGTTGTTTTATTTTTGTTTTCTACTAATAAGTCCACACATTTGAAATACAGAACAAGGTACATTAAATTTATAATAAGTGCACATCAGACCAGTTGATCCATGCATATACATAGTTTCGTCGCATACAATTGGCAGAAAAATATATACATAGTTTCTCATCAGTGTTTGATTTTTTTGCCTTTTTTGGTCGAAGTTGCATAATTTAACCCCACATTATGACTTCTTCTTCTGAATGGAAGACCATGCCTAGGTAGCGTAGTTCTGCTTCTTCTTGTTGTGTATGTTGCATGACTATCATCATCATCTTCTTGATCATCGTCAATATTTGGGTCGCCGAACGTGTCGAACTCGTCCTCGTCAACGACTCCATCCATTCCGATGATATTTCTTTTCCCTCTCCTCACGACAACACGGCTAGGCCTTGCGGGGTCTGTTATGAAGAAGCATTGTGACACATGCTTAGCCAATACCCATGGCTCATTTTGCGCTGTGACATTCGCGCTTGATGAGGTTCCGGCTTCGGGAATAACCATGGTTGTAAAGTATTGGTCTTCTTTCCTGACGGTCGACATCCTAGCCCATCTGACGCGGAACATAGGCACCTTCTCTCCAGAGTAGTTAAGCTCCCATATCTCCTCGATCCTTCCGTAGTATCTTAACTTTTTGTCACCGGTGTAGGATTCCATCGTTACCCCTGAGTTTTGATAATCGGAAGTTTTGTCTTTCTCCTCTGTGTAGAAAGTGAACCCGTTGATATCATATGCTTGAAACGTCGCTAGGTTGGGAGCTGGGCCATGTGCCAAGGCGTACAATAGTTTATTTTTCGCACAATCCCTTGGCAGTGGATTAGCGACGATCACATCTTTAAACCAACGCAAGAAAGTGGAGTTATGCTCTCTGATTATTTCTCCTTCGGTCCTCCGCTTGCCTTGTTCACTGTACTTTTTCATAATCGAGCTCTTGTGTTTTTCCACCCAAGTATCGACCATGTCAATGTGTTGGAGAGCTACTAAGTTTGCCCTGTTAAAGTCGGTGCGTCGACAAGCCCGATCCACATGCACTTCTCTACGTCCATTTTTGTGACCTACTCCATCGAGCTTGCCAATGTGCTTGTTTCTGGGCAGACCAACTGGGTCCTCCACGTCCATATGATTCGTGCAGAAAGAGATGCACTCTTCGGTGAGAAAGCCCTGAACGATGCTTCCGTCCGGACGAGCTCTGTTGCGAACATATCCTTTGATGACCCCATTCATCCTTTCAAACGGCATCATGTTATGAAGGAACAACGGCCCGAGATGGATGATATCGTCCACGATATGGACCAACAGATGAACACATATGTCAAAGAATGATGGTGGAAAGTACATCTCAAGCTCGCATAGTATCACGACAATCTCTTCCTGCAGCCTTGAGATCTGCTTCCCCGTGATCGACTTTCGAGATATAACGTCGAAGAAGTTACAGAGGCCAAACAGGGTTTCCCGGACGTGTTTGTCCATTATTCCGCGGATCGCAACCGGAAGTATCTGCGTCATCATCACGTAACAGTCATGAGACTTCATCCCGCTAAACTTTTGTTTCTGCGCGTCGAGGAATCTGCTTATTAGCCCTGAGTAACCGCTAGGGACTTTGACTCCGAGAAGGCACATCATCAATTTTGTGATCTCGTCCGGACTAAGAGTGAAGCAGGAGGGGGGGCAGTAATAGTCATTCCTCTTAATAACCCTTTTGGCCTTGCGACCATCCGTCTCCTCATCACACGATTGATCGCCGTCGTCATCATCCGGGCGTCCCCCCTGAAGATCTACCCTAATACCAAAATATTTCAGGTCGTTTCTTGCTTTCACCCCGTCTTTGGTCCTCTCCGGCATGTTGAGCAGCGTGCCAAACAAACTTTCAAACACATTCTTCGTGATATGCATCAGATCAAGGCAGTGAGGCGTATCGAGAATGGGCCAGTATGGCAAGTCCCAAAACACCGACCTCGTCTTCCATACATCCAGAAGCGGTTTTGGCGCCTTTTGCTTCTTTCCCGGCTCTGGGCATTCCTTCCAATCATTCAGCAAATTGTAGATTTCTTCGCCGCACCTCTTACGTGGAGGTCCACGGAGCTCATCCTCACCGTTAAAAAGGTCTCCTCGCCTTCTCCACGGGTCTTTGTTGGGTAGCCACCTTCGATGGCCAACGAAAACTGTTTTCGAAGACCCAGGATCTTTCGGAAGTTGCATAAACGTGGGGTCATCCATGCATCTCACGCAACCGTTATGTCCGTGGCACACCTGCCCCGCCACATATCCGTAGCCTAGTAGGTCGTGAACCGTACAGAGTAAGACAACTCTCATTGGGAAATATTGTTCACCGAAGGCGTCCCATGTGTTCACCCCTTCCTCGGCCCATAGCGTTTCCAGCTCATCTTTAAGCAGCTTCAGGTATAGATTGATGTCGTTGCCTGGTTGTTTCGGCCCTTGAATTAGCATACTCATGTGAATATACTTCCTCTTCATGCACAACCAGGGAGGGATGTTGTACATCCATACAAACACGGGCCAGGTGCTATGGGTGCTGCTCTGGTTGCCAAACGGATTGAGTCCGTCGGTGCTCACACCCAACCTGATGTTCCTTGCCTCCGCCCCGAACGTTGGATATTCACAGTCAATTGCTTTCCATTGACTTGCATCTGAAGGATGTGTCAGAATTACTTTTTCACTCCGATTTGGATCTTTCAAAACTTTATTCCTCCTTTTCGCGTGCCAGCGCATGAGCTCTGCTTCCTTGCGGTCCGCGAAATACCGTTGCAGACGGGGAATGAGCGGAAAGTACCACACAACTTTCCGAGGAGCTTTCTTCTTCCCTTTCTTGTATCGAGCGGCGCTGCAAACTGGACAAATGGTTTTGTTCGCGTCCTCTTTCCGATAAATGTAGCAATCGTTGATGCACACATGGTATTTTTCGTGAGGTAAATCAAAGGGGCACACGACTTTCTTGGCCTCGTCGCAACTTTTAGGACAGGTGTTGCCCTCTGGAAGGACATCGTGCCAGTATTGCAGGCTTGCATCGACGCTTATGTCGCTCCATTTGTATCTCGCCTTCATCTGCAGAACATCGAGGGCCACTCTCAGGCGGGACTCTCCCGGACCGCAGCCTGCATACAACGGTGTCTTCGAGTCTATCTCTAGTTGCGCCAGCTTCGATTGCTCTCTAGCAGCAGATATCGAGTTAGTCGTCTTTCTCAAAAGCAGTTCTTTCAGATGAGGGTCACGCACAACTTCCGTTAGGGGTGTCCCTGTGTCCTCGTGATCTTCTTCCACGTCTTGTTCAACATCTTCTCCATGATCATGTGCGGGGTCATGAGGCTGATCTTGGTCCTGCTGTAGTTCTAGTCGATCGTTGCTATTGTCCTGTTGCACATCATTTCCTACCGCCGCCGCCCCATGGACTTCATTATCTTCATCATCACTTACCCACTGACTGTTATACCCATCCATGAAACCATACCTTAGGAGGTGACTGAGCAAGTCTCCGGTAAAGGGATTGAGCAAGCCCCCTAGTTTGCACTTTCGACATGGACATCGTATCTCCTTGCGGCCATTTTGTAACATGTCTTCTGTCGCGTGTCTCAAGTAACTATTCACGACACGTTCACTCTTAACGACCACCATTATATGTCGCCTGCACGAGAGCGCGCGCCGATATAATTAATATTAGAACCAAACATAATATATATATATATTTCGATATTCACGAAAAAAATCGGCATGACCTTCCTACAAATTGGAGGTTAGAGGAGTGCCAAACTTTGCCGAGACGGAAATGAATCAACATTCCGGCAAAGTGGCAACTCATTTTCATATCAAAAATTTCACTTCATGTCGTATTCACGAAAAAATTCGGCATGACCTTCCTACAAATAGGAGGTTATTAGGGAGTGCCAAACTATGCCGAGACGGAAATGAATCAACATTCCGGCGATAGTTGGCTACTCAATTTCATTCCACAACAAATTGCGCACACATGCATTTATCGTCTCCATCACACGACCATTGTTGAATCCGGTGAAATTTCACACATATTGCATATCGCGTGTATCCGGACAAAATTTATATACAAACTCATTTAATTATATATTATCATTCATCCCACCTCAAATGAATAGATGGCTACATGACGATATCCGGAGAATTTTGGAGCTTTGGAGAGAAAGGGGTAATTCTAGATCTAGATGGCTAGGGAGGGAAAATTTGGGGTAGAAATGATGTTAGGAGGGAAATAAACATATATATACCAACTAAAATAAATTTAGTTGGTTCAAAATAGAGTAGGAGGGTGGAGAAATTGGCATAATTTCGAGCTAGAGAGAGAAGAGGGGACAAGGTAAAAAAGAGAGAGTGGAGGGGAAAGTGGGTGGGTGGGGGTGGGCACTTATGGCTAGATCTGTGGAATACCGCTGGCGGACAGGTGGTTCTGTTCGCCAGCGCTAAGATGCGTGCTGGGCCCACCTGTATTGGTGCCGCTGCCCAATATTAGCGCTGGCGAACAGCACCACCTGTTCGCCAGCGGTGGTGGGCGTAGCGCTGGCGAACTCTTTGCCCTGTTCGCCAGCGCTAATATTGGGCAGCGGCTGTAGCGCGCGCAGGTGGGGCCCGGTCATAGCGCTGGCGAACAAGGGGGTTGGTTCGCCAGCGGTAGTGTTTCAAAGCGCTGGCGAACTGATATTCCTGTTCGCCAGTGCTGTTAGCGCTGGGCAACCGCAATTGTTGTTGGCCAGCAGTATGCTGGTGGCTATAAGCCATTCCCTACTAGTGAATCATGGCATACATGATTGATCCGATTGCCGAAGCATACGGAATCACACTCATCCGACTTCGCTCATCAGTCGTCGAAGGACACTGAGTATTGCTAAGTTCTATACCATGGGACATCGGTAAGAATCCCTTCTTAGACTCTTCCATTTTGAATTTCTTCAAAACTTTGTCCAGATATGTACTCTGACTCAATCGAATGAGCCGTCTTGATCTATCTCTATAGATCCTGATTCCTAATATGTAAGTCGCCTCACCCAAATCCTTCATTGAGAAACTCCTTTCGAATGATTCTTTGGTTTCTTGCAACATCATGACATCATTTCCCATTAGTAATATGTCGTCCACATATAAGATTAGAAAATTTACTTTGCTCCCACTAAACTTCTTGTATAAACAAGAATCATGATCGCTCTTGATGAAGCCAAACGATTTGACTACCTCATCAAAGCGAATGTTCCAACTCCGGGATGCTTGCTTCAATCCATAAATGGATTTCTGAAGTTTGTATACCTTGTCAGCATTAGATGGATCGACAAAACCTTCGGGTTGTATCATATACACGTCCTCAGTTAAATTTCTAATAAGGAAAGCCGTCTTGACATCCATATGCCATATCTCATAGTCGAAATAGGCTGCTATGGCTAACATGATCTGAACTGACTTAAGCATCGCTACAGGCGAGAAGGTCTCGTTATAGTCAACTCCTTGAACCTGTCAGAACCCCTTCGCGACAAGTCGTGCTTTATAGACGGAAATATTTCCATCCATATCAGTTTTCTTCTTAAAGACTCATTTGCACTCGACGGGTCTTGCACCGTCAGGCAGATCAACCAAATTCCAAACTTGGTTTTCATCCATGGACTTTAACTCGTATCTCATGGCTCCAAGCCATGACTCGGAATCAGATCCCACCATCGCTTCCGAATAAGTTGTCGGCTCATTACTGTCTAACAGTAAAACATCACGAGCATTTTGTAATCTGGCAGATCTCCGTGGTTCAGGTGTTGTTACCGGCGTAGGTACCACGACTGGCTCAGCCTCCAAGGCCCTTGCCAACTCGCCCCTAGCTGGTTCCTCTCGAATTTCTTCGAGGTGCACTGTGCTCCCACTGACTCCCCGATTGAGAAACTCTTTCTCAAGAAAGACACCGTTCCGAGCAACAAACACTTTGCCCTCTTCTCGGTTGTAGAAGTAGTACCCCAAGGTTTCCCTCGGATACCCCACGAAAATACACTTATCCGACTTGGGCGTGAGCTTGTCCGACTGTAGTCGCTTTACAAATGCTTCACAACCCCAAATCTTAAGAAAAGACAAACTTGGCTTTTTGCCAGTCCACATCCCATGCGGTGTCTTCTCTACTGACTTTGATGGTACTCTGTTTAGTGTGAACACTGCAGTTTCTAGACAATAACCCCGAAATGATAAAGGTAGATCTGCCCGACTCATCATTGATCGTACCATGTCCAACAAGGTCCGATTTCTCCATTCTGATACACCGTTCCTCTGCGGTGTACCCGACGGAGTGAGTTGAGGAACTATTCCACAACTCTTTTGTCGCACCCTGATTTCTAGGGGATACTCACCGTACGAACTGGATAGCAGATGCTTGGATTATGGGGCATAACTGCTCCCACGTCCCAGCTTCCTGGTAGGCCTGCGCTTATGCGCGACAACACAAGCCCTGCTATTCCATCGTCGATGTAAACTATCCACTAGAGATCAAAGGCACTTCCGTCGACGTACTTCAACCATACACACATGGTACGTCAACGGCGTTTAACAAGTGATATCACAACAGATCTCTACGACACAAAAGATTGAAATAACTTGCAAATGGCTCTCATTAGAGCAGAGATAGCAAATACAATCATTCAGAGGACACATGTCCCAACAATACATCATTGCAATACAGCGGAAGCATTCAACATGTCTGAGTACAGACAAGAACCAAATAGGCCTAAGAGGCCGGAAACGAAAAGACGGAGCCCATCCACGAAGTCTCGGATCCTGCC
Source organism: Alopecurus myosuroides (assembly GCA_028641055.1). Classification (NCBI taxonomy): domain Eukaryota; kingdom Viridiplantae; phylum Streptophyta; class Magnoliopsida; order Poales; family Poaceae; genus Alopecurus; species Alopecurus myosuroides. The sequence goes on from CM054058.1 coordinate 247,950,360, forward strand.
CGGGTCCGCTATCTACTCGTCAGCAGTCTCGTCATACTCCACGTAGTAGCCACCATGTAGATCCTCGGAAACGTCGTCTGCGTAAACCACAGCCCCAAAGGGGTCAGTACATAAACGTACTGGCAAGCAAGACTCACAGTTCACCAAAGTGTAACCCGTCAACACCAAGCACAGATGCCTTGGGTTCAACGGAGGAAAGAGGATATAAAAGATGCTGCAACTGGCTGCGCTAACCAACTACAGAGATTCTACCACTTCCGGCTATCAGAAAGGAGATAAGATCGAGGATTGTAACCAACTGAAAGCTAACTTCAAACAAACCCATCCTGGATCTCGCCCCTTATCCAAAGAAGCAATCCGAGGATAACTCACACAGTTGTATTAAAGGTGAATCAAGTTATTGTGTCATCAACCTATTACTAGTCAAGTTATTAACCATTGGGTGTAGCATGTTTGATCATTATGTTTGAGTTGTCCTGAGTACTTGTTAGCCAGTACTTTCACCAAGTAATCCATAACCGCGGAAAACACGGCTTCTCGAGAAGATTATCCCTGCAGGGTTGCACCAATTTGGCCGTACACTCATGAATATCCCGCCAGATGGGATGCCTCCCACCAAGCGGGGCACTCAACACAACCAACCATTCTTCGCATCAAGCCCAAAGAACCTTGGGCGCACGGCTAATCGAGCCCAGAAGAAAATGGACCCTCATAGCACTCTAAGAACGTGTCCCCCTATATGCCGACTACGAAAGTTCCACCCTGGCCTGGGCTCGCAAAAACATGATGCGGCAAATGGAAAACACGAACTAAATGAGGCGATTTGGACGAGATGCGAATCAGGTCAAGTTGAGGGGGGCGCCCATACTCGCTTCCCAAATGCGGGTAGTGCGCTCATCATGGATCGGTAGACAAGACCCTTTTCCTATTAGGGTCGACACTAGCAGGCTCCAAAACCTCTCATGGGCCTCCTGCCGGTGCCTTATCATCAAATTTATTATTAATAGTAACATTAGCATGATTGATTGATTAAACATCGAGCCCCCACAACGTAATAGAAATAGTAACAGAAGGTAACGGGTAACAGACTCGAGCAAAACAACCTAAGCATGCTAGTAAGACACGGGCTCAAACAATGGTTATAGGTATGGAGGTGAGGCAACATCAGGGTTAAGGGATTCATGTGATAGGTTCGTAACAGAAACAACTACTACTAAGGCTAGCAGAAAAGAACAACGGAAAGTATCGGTAATCAATGTTGAAAGGAACACGATGGTTCATGTGAGTGATAACTTGCCTGCAAAACCCAGTAGCCTGGTACTGAGCTAACTCCTTAGAAGGGATGTCGTAAGTATCGTCGGTCTCAACGTCGTCGTTTATCCGGGAAGAAGCAAACAAGCATTGCAGAAAGATAAACAATCAATATCATGGCATAGGTGCTCAAACATGGGATGATGCATGTCATGTTAATAGATGCATCAGAATAAACTACTTGACAATATAACACAATTTAATTGGACCCATATGCAATGTGAATTGCATATGGATGCAAATGGTTAAGGTGGAAGCAATGATCTACATTTGATTAACAAGTGTAAGTGGTTAAACATGATGCTTGCATGATGATGACAAGATAACAACAAAATAACAATGATAGATGCAAAGGAAAAGGAATAAAACAAGTTTGGAAAATGATTTGTTAATTTTGGAAAGTTTTGGTTACTTAGACATGTCACACAAACAATTATTGTTTTCATCAAGTTAAATTGTTCAAAATAGATAACAAAGTTTATATTTGAAAAGAAAACAAGATTTTAGTTGGATTACATGTTTCAAATATTGAAATTGGAATTAGGATGAATTTATTATGAAGTAAACAATATTAAACAATTTTTAATTGCAATAAACAAGATTTAAAGGATTTGGGCAATTTAAATTGTTCAAACCAGGAAACAAAAATTATATTTGAATAGAGTATTCAAAATGGTGTGAAAAACATATTTTATTTGAATTATTTGGAAATGGTATGAATTTCTTATGAGTTATTGCAAATTACATTTGAGTTATTCAAATTTGAGTTTTAAATACATTTTGAAATTTCAAAACAGGAAACAAAAGTTACCAAAAGATAGAGAATTTAATTTAGATTAGTGCACATATTTTATTGTTGTAATTTGGAATTATAAAACCAAAGTTATTAGGGTTTGAAAATCAGGGACCAAACTGTTATTTTCTGAGGACTTAAAAGAAAACAGAGAGTTCAATCTAGTCCCTAGGGTTTCTGTCACGCAGGGGTGAGCTAGCTCGTGCCACTGACCCGTGGGCCAAGCCCAGCGTGGCAGCCACGCGGGCGTGTGCGTGGGGAGGTGGCAGTGGGGGTGGATGACTGCTGGGCCCAGGGGTGCGCGCGCGCTGTGGAAAAGAAAAAGGGGGGGTGCGCTCCCTGGGGTTCGAACCGCGGGCGCCCGCTGCGCGCTAGGGGAACGAGGCCAGTGAGGTGAGCGATCGTATGGTGACAGAAAGGAACAGGAGAGGGTTTTAAGGGAATAGCTGCGGCTTAACTGAACTTCGAAGTTCAGTTGGCCTGAACTTCCGTCAGACTAGCGACTGCCGCCGGCGAGGAAAGGCTCGGGGTGCTCGTGGGGACTGCGTGCAGAGACGTGGGTGGTCGCGGCCGTGGCGTGGCTTCTGAGTGCGGTGCTGGGTGCCCGTGCGCGCCAAGGAAGCAGAGAGGAGGAGGGGCAGAGGGCGAGCTCACCTGCAGTAGTCGTCGTCGAGCAGAAAACGTCGGGAGAAAGACGGCGACGGCGCGGCCGCCGTGGTGCGTCCCAGCAAGCGGTGATGAGGCGGGGCGGAAGAGGGGACATCCGCGAGTCCATTCCCGCACTCATGTGCTCCTCGAGGTGGACGTGGTGACGGCGACGAGGTGAGGAGGTGGCGGCCATGGGGTGTTCAGTTGGGTGCAGAGATCGCCGTGGATTGTTTTACAGAGGAAAGCAGGGGGCTTGGGGAAGAGGGAGAGAAGTTGGCGGCGATGGGAAGGAGGAACTAGGGTTGAGGGGCAGAGGTGGGGTTTTATCGTGGCCTGAGTTGCGTACGGCAAAGGATCGGAGGGGTTTGGGGGGGATCGAGTGGTTCAGAAGGGGCTCGTACAGATGATGACAGCGACAGAGGTGGGAGAAAGGACAGGGAGAAGGAGGTGGGCCAGAAAGAGAAGTTGGGCCAAGGGGGAGAGATGGGCTGTTGTGCTCTCTCCCTCTCTTTTGTTATTTTTATTTTTTTGTACTGTTTTTTTTGTAGCTTTGAAAAGGAAAGAGATGAATGAGTTTTATGGTTAGAAAATTAGGGAAATTGTTTGTACAAATTAGTTTTTGGTAACAGCACCAAAGTGCCCACTTTGTTTTACAAAATGTTTAAAATATGTTGATGTTTGCATTTTTTTATTTGATTTTGATTGGAAACAATATTAATTGATTGATATGTGAATCAACAACTTTAATAGGAGAAAACCCTATTAATTAAATTGATTAAGTGATTATAAATGTGTGGTGATTTTCAGGTATATACATTGGGTGCTGATTTAATATTTGAGTTGAGTTTGAAAATGATATTTGTATTTGAAATTGGATTGAAATAGAATTAATTGACTGATTAAAACCATCATTTTAATAGTTGAAACATTATGGAATTAATTGGAAACAATTATGGTTTTTATTTGGAAACAACTAATTGGATGTTGGTTTGGCAATTCAAATGGAAAACAAATTGAATTTGAAAAGGGTTTGGTTATTGGATGCATTTTTATAGAAATAAAACAATAGTTTGGAATCACACTTTAATGGAAACAAATAATTGTTTTATTTTGAAATATCTTTTTAGAAATTGTAACATCACAAGGATGAAACAAAGGGTTTGAATTTTGGTTTGAAATTCAAATAGAAAACAAAGGAAAACAATTGAAAACAGTTGGAAAACAACTGAAAACAGAGGGAAACAAATGGAAAACAAACAAAACAATTGCAATCAACATGAAAACAATATGATGACATGATGCAAAACTTTAATAAACAAGAAAGCAAACATTCTAAGGGCTATTTTTCAGACTTGGGATGTTACAAAACGCCCCCCCTTGAAGGAATCGCGCCCCGAGATTCCTACTGAGAAAAGAAAAGGTACGGAAACTTCTTGGGAAGATCCTCTTGAGTTGTGTCACGTGAAACACATCGTGCACCTTGGATAGACGTCAGGGAATTTGCAAACCACCGGAACATTTCAATTGAAGGGAGAGGTTTTTTTTTTGTATTGAGGGTGTATAGCTGGATAGAACTTGATTCATTTGGAGAATAGACTATATGTAATAAGGTTGGAACAGAGTTATTGACATCAATGCAACACCAGGAATAATCATCAATGTCAGAATTATCAACATGAGAGTAACGAGGAATATGTGGCCTCTCATTAGAATTTGATTTCTATGACTGAACTTGGAAGTCAACACTTGAGATCCCTAGGAGTGAACAGAGTTTTGATTGCTTAGTGGAACCAGAATTGGGTTGTATGTTGTGGAAAAGATTGTTGACACAAAGGAATGTGATGCTCCGGTATCAAATAACACTTTAACTGGAATAGAGTTTAGCAGATGAACGGGGAAACTTTGATTAGACACCGGTAGAAGAATTGAAGTGGAAAACAACAACAAGATTTCAACGGACGAAAAAGGATGTTGAGAAGAACAGGATATCAACATCGGGGAAAACGAGAACAAGATTCCTGAGGTACTACGGAAAACCCATCCGGGCTTCTAAAGGATCAATATCTACTGCTTAAGGAATAGAGGATCTGCTTCCGGGGCCTATTTGCCACCGTTCTCAATCATGAGTAGGCAACATGATAAATCATGTCACAACCACCTCCATTCCTATGGTCTAGTAGATATAACCATCCTAGAGAAACCAGAATTCGTGAAATCCTAACTTGAAAGTTTAGATGAGAAGGGAAAAATCAACGTTGCACTTCCTTACCAGAAAAGGGAGGGAGGGTGGGGAAAGAAGAAAAAGAACAGAATTCCTACTCTCACGTTTCATTTTGTTCCTATATAGCTACAAAATAGTTTCTAGACTCAACTGCGACCAGTAAAAAGGAATCCTACAGGCAGACAGGCTCTGATACCATTTGTCGCACCCTGATTTCTAGGGGATACTCACCGTACGAACTGGATAGCAGATGCTTGGATTATGGGGCATAACTGCTCCCACGTCCCAGCTTCCTGGTAGGCCTGCGCTTATGCGCGACAACACAAGCCCTGCTATTCCATCGTCGAGGTAAACTATCCACTAGAGATCAAAGGCACTTCCGTCGACATACTTCAACCATACACACATGGTACGTCAACGGCGTTTAACAAGTGATATCACAACAGATCTCTACGACACAAAAGATTGAAATAACTTGCAAATGGCTCTCATTAGAGCAGAGATAGCAAATACAATCATTCAGAGGACACATGTCCCAACAATACATCATTGCAATACAGCGGAAGCATTCAACATGTCTGAGTACAGACAAGAACCAAATAGGCCTAAGAGGCCGGAAACGAAAAGACGGAGCCCATCCACGAAGTCTCGGATCCTGCCCGGGTCCGCTATCTACTCGTCAGCAGTCTCGTCATACTCCACGTAGTAGCCACCATGTAGATCCTCGGAAACGTCGTCTGCGTAAACCACAGCCCCAAAGGGGTCAGTACATAAACGTACTGGCAAGCAAGACTCACAGTTCACCAAAGTGTAACCCGTCAACACCAAGCACAGATGCCTTGGGTTCAACGGAGGAAAGAGGATATAAAAGATGCTGCAACTGGCTGCGCTAACCAACTACAGAGATTCTACCACTTCCGGCTATCAGAAAGGAGATAAGATCGAGGATTGTAACCAACTGAAAGCTAACTTCAAACAAACCCATCCTGGATCTCGCCCCTTATCCAAAGAAGCAATCCGAGGATAACTCACACAGTTGTATTAAAGGTGAATCAAGTTATTGTGTCATCAACCTATTACTAGTCAAGTTATTAACCATTGGGTGTAGCATGTTTGATCATTATGTTTGAGTTGTCCTGAGTACTTGTTAGCCAGTACTTTCACCAAGTAATCCATAACCGCGGAAAACACGGCTTCTCGAGAAGATTATCCCTGCAGGGTTGCACCAATTTGGCCGTACACTCATGAATATCCCGCCAGATGGGATGCCTCCCACCAAGCGGGGCACTCAACACAACCAACCATTCTTCGCATCAAGCCCAAAGAACCTTGGGCGCACGGCTAATCGAGCCCAGAAGAAAATGGACCCTCATAGCACTCTAAGAACGTGTCCCCCTATATGCCGACTACGAAAGTTCCACCCTGGCCTGGGCTCGCAAAAACATGATGCGGCAAATGGAAAACACGAACTAAATGAGGCGATTTGGACGAGATGCGAATCAGGTCAAGTTGAGGGGGGCGCCCATACTCGCTTCCCAAATGCGGGTAGTGCGCTCATCATGGATCGGTAGACAAGACCCTTTTCCTATTAGGGTCGACACTAGCAGGCTCCAAAACCTCTCATGGGCCTCCTGCCGGTGCCTTATCATCAAATTTATTATTAATAGTAACATTAGCATGATTGATTGATTAAACATCGAGCCCCCACAACGTAATAGAAATAGTAACAGAAGGTAACGGGTAACAGACTCGAGCAAAACAACCTAAGCATGCTAGTAAGACACGGGCTCAAACAATGGTTATAGGTATGGAGGTGAGGCAACATCAGGGTTAAGGGATTCATGTGATAGGTTCGTAACAGAAACAACTACTACTAAGGCTAGCAGAAAAGAACAACGGAAAGTATCGGTAATCAATGTTGAAAGGAACACGATGGTTCATGTGAGTGATAACTTGCCTGCAAAACCCAGTAGCCTGGTACTGAGCTAACTCCTTAGAAGGGATGTCGTAAGTATCGTCGGTCTCAACGTCGTCGTTTATCCGGGAAGAAGCAAACAAGCATTGCAGAAAGATAAACAATCAATATCATGGCATAGGTGCTCAAACATGGGATGATGCATGTCATGTTAATAGATGCATCAGAATAAACTACTTGACAATATAACACAATTTAATTGGACCCATATGCAATGTGAATTGCATATGGATGCAAATGGTTAAGGTGGAAGCAATGATCTACATTTGATTAACAAGTGTAAGTGGTTAAACATGATGCTTGCATGATGATGACAAGATAACAACAAAATAACAATGATAGATGCAAAGGAAAAGGAATAAAACAAGTTTGGAAAATGATTTGTTAATTTTGGAAAGTTTTGGTTACTTAGACATGTCACACAAACAATTATTGTTTTCATCAAGTTAAATTGTTCAAAATAGATAACAAAGTTTATATTTGAAAAGAAAACAAGATTTTAGTTGGATTACATGTTTCAAATATTGAAATTGGAATTAGGATGAATTTATTATGAAGTAAACAATATTAAACAATTTTTAATTGCAATAAACAAGATTTAAAGGATTTGGGCAATTTAAATTGTTCAAACCAGGAAACAAAAATTATATTTGAATAGAGTATTCAAAATGGTGTGAAAAACATATTTTATTTGAATTATTTGGAAATGGTATGAATTTCTTATGAGTTATTGCAAATTACATTTGAGTTATTCAAATTTGAGTTTTAAATACATTTTGAAATTTCAAAACAGGAAACAAAAGTTACCAAAAGATAGAGAATTTAATTTAGATTAGTGCACATATTTTATTGTTGTAATTTGGAATTATAAAACCAAAGTTATTAGGGTTTGAAAATCAGGGACCAAACTGTTATTTTCTGAGGACTTAAAAGAAAACAGAGAGTTCAATCTAGTCCCTAGGGTTTCTGTCACGCAGGGGTGAGCTAGCTCGTGCCACTGACCCGTGGGCCAAGCCCAGCGTGGCAGCCACGCGGGCGTGTGCGTGGGGAGGTGGCAGTGGGGGTGGATGACTGCTGGGCCCAGGGGTGCGCGCGCGCTGTGGAAAAGAAAAAGGGGGGGTGCGCTCCCTGGGGTTCGAACCGCGGGCGCCCGCTGCGCGCTAGGGGAACGAGGCCAGTGAGGTGAGCGATCGTATGGTGACAGAAAGGAACAGGAGAGGGTTTTAAGGGAATAGCTGCGGCTTAACTGAACTTCGAAGTTCAGTTGGCCTGAACTTCCGTCAGACTAGCGACTGCCGCCGGCGAGGAAAGGCTCGGGGTGCTCGTGGGGACTGCGTGCAGAGACGTGGGTGGTCGCGGCCGTGGCGTGGCTTCTGAGTGCGGTGCTGGGTGCCCGTGCGCGCCAAGGAAGCAGAGAGGAGGAGGGGCAGAGGGCGAGCTCACCTGCAGTAGTCGTCGTCGAGCAGAAAACGTCGGGAGAAAGACGGCGACGGCGCGGCCGCCGTGGTGCGTCCCAGCAAGCGGTGATGAGGCGGGGCGGAAGAGGGGACATCCGCGAGTCCATTCCCGCACTCATGTGCTCCTCGAGGTGGACGTGGTGACGGCGACGAGGTGAGGAGGTGGCGGCCATGGGGTGTTCAGTTGGGTGCAGAGATCGCCGTGGATTGTTTTACAGAGGAAAGCAGGGGGCTTGGGGAAGAGGGAGAGAAGTTGGCGGCGATGGGAAGGAGGAACTAGGGTTGAGGGGCAGAGGTGGGGTTTTATCGTGGCCTGAGTTGCGTACGGCAAAGGATCGGAGGGGTTTGGGGGGGATCGAGTGGTTCAGAAGGGGCTCGTACAGATGATGACAGCGACAGAGGTGGGAGAAAGGACAGGGAGAAGGAGGTGGGCCAGAAAGAGAAGTTGGGCCAAGGGGGAGAGATGGGCTGTTGTGCTCTCTCCCTCTCTTTTGTTATTTTTTTTTTTTTGTACTGTTTTTTTTGTAGCTTTGAAAAGGAAAGAGATGAATGAGTTTTATGGTTAGAAAATTAGGGAAATTGTTTGTACAAATTAGTTTTTGGTAACAGCACCAAAGTGCCCACTTTGTTTTACAAAATGTTTAAAATATGTTGATGTTTGCATTTTTTTATTTGATTTTGATTGGAAACAATATTAATTGATTGATATGTGAATCAACAACTTTAATAGGAGAAAACCCTATTAATTAAATTGATTAAGTGATTATAAATGTGTGGTGATTTTCAGGTATATACATTGGGTGCTGATTTAATATTTGAGTTGAGTTTGAAAATGATATTTGTATTTGAAATTGGATTGAAATAGAATTAATTGACTGATTAAAACCATCATTTTAATAGTTGAAACATTATGGAATTAATTGGAAACAATTATGGTTTTTATTTGGAAACAACTAATTGGATGTTGGTTTGGCAATTCAAATGGAAAACAAATTGAATTTGAAAAGGGTTTGGTTATTGGATGCATTTTTATAGAAATAAAACAATAGTTTGGAATCACACTTTAATGGAAACAAATAATTGTTTTATTTTGAAATATCTTTTTAGAAATTGTAACATCACAAGGATGAAACAAAGGGTTTGAATTTTGGTTTGAAATTCAAATAGAAAACAAAGGAAAACAATTGAAAACAGTTGGAAAACAACTGAAAACAGAGGGAAACAAATGGAAAACAAACAAAACAATTGCAATCAACATGAAAACAATATGATGACATGATGCAAAACTTTAATAAACAAGAAAGCAAACATTCTAAGGGCTATTTTTCAGACTTGGGATGTTACATCTTTAGATGGTCATCAAACTCATGACTCATGTACTCGCCTCCACGGCCCGACCGTAGAAACTTTATTTTCTTGCCGAGTTAATTTTGTACCTCAATCTGGAATTCCTTGAATTTCTCAAAGGCCTCCAACTTGTGTTTCATTAAATAGATATATCCATACCTACTCAAATCATCAGTGAAGGTAATGAAGTACTCATAATCACCTCTAGCTGTCGTGCTCATTGGACCACATACATCACTATGTATTAGTTCCAACAAGTCGGACGCCCTTTCACAACTCCTTGCAAAATGTTTCTAGGTCATTTTGCCTAGTATGCATGATTCGCATGTCTCGAATGACTCTAAGTCGAACGAAGTTAGAAGTCCATCATCATGGAGCTTCTTCATGCGCTTCCAACTTATGTGACCAAGCGGACAGTGCGAAAAGTAAGTCATATTCAGATAATTTGGTTTCAACCTTTTAACATTTATGTTATAGACCGATTCACTATCGAGATTCAAAATAAATAACCCGTCCTGAACGGGTGCAAAGCCATGAAACATATATTTCAAATATAAAGAACAACCATTATTCTTAATATTCGACTCGTAACCTTGTCTCATCAAACATGAGGCAGAAATAATGTTTCGACTAAGCACTAGAACATAATAACAATTATTCAGCTCCATTAAAAATCCTGAAACTAAATGAAGTTGCATCGTGCCGACTTCCAACGCAGCGACTCTCGCCTTGTTGCCGACCCGAATATCAACCTCTCCTCTTTCCACGCTCCTATTTCTTACCAGTCCCTGCAACGAGTTGCATATGTGAATAACTGATCCGGTATCATATACCCAAGAACTGTTAGGTGCATCAGCAAGATAAATGTCTATAACATTGCACACAAGCGTACCTGAGTTGGAAGTCACACCTCAACTCTTGGCTCTGTCAGCCAAATACTTGGTGCAGTTTCTCTTCCAGTGGCCATCCTGCTTGCAATGAAAGCAATTGGCTCCGGCTGTAGGAGAAGGCTTAGTCTTTGAGGAAGAGCTCTGGACAGGGCCATGGACGTTGCCTCCTGACTTATCCTTCTTCTTCTTAGTCCAAGAACTTTTCTTGAACTTAGCCTTATTCTGCACCATCAACACTTGACTGGCGCCTTTCTTAAGATCAGCCTCTGCCGTTTTGAGCATCCCATGTAATTCAGTGATCTTCTTATACATACCATGCATATGGTAGTTCGAAATGAACGGACCATACGCACTAGGAAGAGAGTTCAGAATTATATCAGTAGCGAACTCTTCGTTAATTGGGAAGTCCAGCCTATCCAGAGACTGCACGTAACCAGTCATCTTGATTACATGTGGACTCAGTGGATCGCCGTCTTTGAGCTTACAGCCCAGCAAAGCTTGAGAGACTTGATACCTCTCGGTCTTTGCCTGAGCCTGGAACATACTTTTGAGGTTTTCGATCATGTCGTAGGCCTCAACATTCTCGAACTGCTGCTGCAAGTCCGGTTCCATGTGTGCAAGCATAAGACAGCTAATTTCCGTAGACTCATCTCTAGTCTTACGGTAGGCATTCATGACAGCGACAGTCGCATCATCATCAGGCTCATCTGGAAGTGGAGTTTCTAGAACATGTTCTTTCTTGTCATGCTTGAGGACTATCCTCAGATTACGGTACCAGTTGGTGAAATTAGTTCCATTAAGCTTATCTTTCTCTAGGATTGACCTCAGCGCAAAAGTGGACAACTGAGGAAGGTTGCTAGGTGCCATTGATATACAACAGAAAATATGCAAAAAAAATTAAGACATGTATTCATAAAAGAGCAGGCATATTAAACGCTTTAATACTTATGCTCCCACTAGAACCAACATCCCTCCGATGGTTGCTAAGTGATTCAAGATCCTAAATAAGCAAGCCGACTAGTGAGTTTTAGCATCACCGCTAGCCGTCAAGTGATGTAGGTAGGCAACACCTTGCCAATCGTATCCAATACGACTCATGTTAGTTGGGTGGCATCACATGCCCTGGCTCCCAACCTACCTTGCCCCGAGCCCCACAACCGTTGTGATGGACTCGTCTAGATTACCAAGTGCTTCCGCTGTAAGAGTCCGACTCAAACCCACCTAATCGGAAAGAATTGGTAGCACCTCAATTTTATGAGCCCACTACCAAGAATGTCCGACTTGTGATGGTGCAGCACTAGCGGGACGACCGACTAGACCTTCTTTGAGGGATTAAAAAATCTACCAACTATCTAAATAGAGGTAAAAAGAGACATAACAATAACACAAATAAAGCAATTATAATGTGAAATGGTATGGCTCTCTTCATGGCGATCTCCATCTCCATAAAGCTTGTAAGTCGACTCGTGCCAACTCTTGTCACGTGCCATCTTACTCCATGTAGCCGACTTGTACATCGACTTGCATGTCATTCGGGTTCTCCAACAAGCTACACTAGCTAGTAAATGAAAAATTACATAGAGAATCCGACACGCAGGCCGTTATACAATAAAATGACAGCACCTAGGCTCCAGCCGGCTGACAAAAACATGATACGCGGATCACGTATGGATTACACACATCACATGCACATAAGCCATACCATTCACAGCATCCTGCAAAAACAAGTTATGCATAGAGACGATATCTACCGGCGTTGTGAAACTCGTAACGATATCTAAGGCGCTACGACAGGGCGAAGCCGACGGTCCCAAATCTGATCCGAACATGGATTTCTTCATGTGCATTCCGAACATGGATTTCTTCATCGGATAAAACGATTTTACCCGAATCTGATTCGTATTCCGATTCGATCAAACTCTTTGATCTTCGATCGCCGCAACTGGATTTATGTGTCACGGTATACCCCGATGGCGGAAACCGACCGGTAGGGGTAAGTTGTTCCACGACCTTAGCAGTATGATCACGGAAACCAGATCATCCATTAACCCCGTGTACGATTGATCCAATCAACCTTGTACAAAACCGATCTATCTCATAGAACGACCACCAAAACAGCAATTAGATCACATCTAACGCTAACTACATATCACATATGTGCGGATCTCGGGCCTAAAACCAGAAGCTACCGCTGTGATACCACTGTTGGAACGCGTAGAGATAAACAAAACTTTTTCCTACGCGGTACTTCCAAGATCTAGCCGCGGTAGAAGGCCACGAGGATTACCACTAGACGCGCAGGTGCAGATTATCGATGCAGCGCGTCGATGCAGTGTAGTCCCACGATCCGGTCCAGCCGATCCAATCCCACGAACGTCGAAGTGCTGAACGTACAACACCTCTGCCGGTATCCACACGTGCGAGGAGGAGCTCCGATGGCGGACTTCTAGATCCGGTGCGACGGCTGGACTGAGTGGAGCTAGGGTTCCAAACGCATGGGAGTGGAGTAACGTATCCGCTGGGCAACCTGCGCCCCTCTTTATATAGCGAATGGTAGTGAGCTTCACAACACTTGTGGCCCATTGCCTCTGTGAGTCCGACTCACAAACTCAGTCCATTTCCGGTTCGGATCCAACCCGACCAATACATTTGCTCCCGCTCTTAAGTGTGCGACCCTACAGGCTCATGGAGACTTGGACACGATTGGAGTCCGACTCCCAATCGATCAATCGATAGCGTCTCCTAGCAGAACGTGCCGACTCCCAAGTCCCATTGAGTCATGACGACATACCTTCCAATGTGACTTTCATCTGAGTCCCTTTTGCCTCACGATATACCTTGTCAAACTATAGGCAAATTATCGTCATCCCTTAATAGCTCAACTCTCTTCTCGGTCCATGATATATGATTCATCTGACTAACTCTTAGTCAACAGACTCAGTTAACACTTAACCGAGTTGTGCATGGTCATGCTTCCAGAATCATATCACTCGAGTGGGTCCAAAGAATATCTCTCCATTCGGAGGGGGAAAATCCCATCTTGATTATCCACATCACGCATCTTGCTTCTTATTCGACCCGAACTCTGCCTTTATAACTGACTTGTCACAGAATAGCGTTTGACAGAACCTAAGACGGTGATCCACAACTCGGATTGTGCGACAATCTCAGGTCTAAGGATTACATTGATTGAGACATGCAAATGACGACTTGCTCGTTGCATCTCAATATGGGTCAGTCCGACTTGCTAAACTCTTTAGCCAAGTCTGTGAACATTGGAATGGCATCACCATGCCCATGACAAGTGGAACCGAGTCATCAGCCAACACTCACATTAGTTTAGGGTGTGTGTCCAGCACAACCTTGATGACCAAGGACAATTTAGTATGAACAACATGAATACATAGTTCCACAATCGAATCACATATTCAATGACATATATCAGATGTTCAAAACAAGGACGACTTAATGACTTCATGAATACATTGGGAATTACATCATACATGATTGCCTCTAGGGCATATTCCCAACAGATTGGACAACTCTTGACTAAATCCCAAGGGGACAGGACAAGTAGTTGGGTGAATCTTGATACGGTCCTAGACGAAGTCGTAGGAGTAGCCTTGATACGGTCCTAGGTACACACCATATGTGTAGTTCCTCAAAGAGGGATACAAGAGAGCGAAGCTCAATGTTCTAATTTCAACTCTAACCCTAGATCTGAGAATGGGGAGTCTATTTATAGTCTAGTCCAATGGGGTAGGTGGGAGGAGGAGATACAAGGGTCAAGGCCCGAAAGTTGGCACGCAGGCCGTGCAGGAGCGGAGGCTCCGATGCTTTCACCGGAGGTACCGGTGGTTCAGCCGGAGGCTCCGGTGGGGGTTCCGCTCTTGTCGCACCGAACGGGTTTTGGGCGGAGGTAGCACCGGAGGCTCCGCCTCCCAGGTCAGACCGCCGGAGGCTCCGCTGTTGGTTCTGGTGGAAGCTCCGCTCTTCTCGAACAGAAGGGGGTTTGGGCGGAGGTGGCGCCGGAGGCTCCTCTGCCTGGAGCAGGGCGGAGGCTCCGGTGGGTTCACCGGAGGTTCCGCCACCTGGGGCTTCTTGCCTTCGTCTTCTTGCACTGGTCCTTCTCGGTCACCTTCCGCGTCTTCTTGGGCAACTCCTTGAGCATCATTTTGGGGGTCCATGGTGGGGTCACACCTGAGCACACAAAGGGCATTTCCATGAGGTAGCGCACCATTCTCCAAGTCACCGAAAGCACGTAGCGAGAGGAGTGACTTCACCTTGTCATGTATGGCCTTTGCTCGTGATCGTTTCATTAGTGCACTTGGTGGAATTGGGTGGGCTGCATCATCTCCCCCCCCCCTTGAAAAAGAGTAGACCTCGACTGGCCGTCGTCTTCATCACTTGGGTATCCATGGAAGGGAGAGATGTCCTTGACATTGAAGGAGTTGTGAACGAGGTACTTGGATTGTGGTAAGTCGAGCTTGTAGGCGTTGTTGTTGATGCACTTGACGATCTTGAAAGGGTCGTCGCCTCTTGGCTTGAGCTTGGAGTTGCGCGCTTGGGGAAAACGTCCTTGCGCAAGTGTAGCCAAAAGAGGTCACCTTCTTGGAAGACCATTGGCTTCTTGTTCTTGTTCATGACGGAGGCTCGGTGCTCGGAATTCTTCGCAAGCGTAGCTCTTGTGGATTCATGTAGCTTCTTGATGTAGTCGGTGCGCTTGTCAATGTCCATGTTGGTTTGCTCGCGGAGAGGCAAAGGTAGTATGTCGAGCGCGGTGTTGGGGTTGAAGCCGTAGACGATCTCGAAGGGGCTTCTCTTGGTAGCTTGGTGTAGTTCTCGATTGTAGACGAACTCGGCATGTGGGATGCATTATTCCCAATTCTTTAGGTTGGGCTTGATCAATGCTCGAAGGATTGAAGATAGTGTGCAGTTGACGACCTCGGTTTGTCCATCCGTTTGTGGGCGGTAGGCGGTGGAGAAGAGTAGATTGACGCCATGCTTGGCCATCAACGTCTTCCAAAAGTATGAGGTGAACTTGACATCCCGATCCGACACAATTTAAGTGGGCACACCATGTAGGCGCACAATTTCCCTGAAAAACACGGTAGCAACATGTGAAGCATCGTCGGTTCGGTTGCAAGGAATGAAATGTGCCATTTTTGAAAAACGATCAACAACCACAAAGATTGAGTCCATATTGGTTTTAGTTCGTGGGAGTCCTAACACAAAGTCCATGCTAATATCACTCCAAGGTGCATGTGGAATAGATAATGGCATGTAAAAACCATGGGGGTTGGAAGTAGACTTAGCTCAGAGGCATGTAGAACATCGCTTGACATGTCTTTCAACTTGATGCTTCATCTTGGGCCAATAGTAGTGGTTTGAGAGCATGGCATAGGTCTTACCGCGTCCAAAGTGTCCCATGAGACCTCCTTCATTTGATTCCTTCAATAACAACAAGAGAAGAGAGGACTCGGGAATACACAATTTGTTAGCCTTAAACAAGAAACCTTTGTGAAGATAGTAGTCATCAAAAACTCGGTTAGGCAAGCATTTCTCAAAGATACGACAAAAGAAAACATCGGAAGCATATAAGTCTTTGATCTCATCCAAACCAATCACATTGATGTCAAGACGTGTAAGAAGCCACCCTTTTCTAGACAAGGCATCCGCTACAACATTTTCTTTACCTTTCTTGTACTTAATGACATAAGGAAAAGATTCAATGAATTCTACCCATTTAGCATGCCTTTTGTTCAAATTAGCTTGACTTTTCAAGTACTTCAATGATTCGTGATCGGAATGAATGACAAATTCTTTAGGCCAAAGGTAGTGTTGCCAAACTTCTAACACTCTAACCAAAGCAAATAGTTCCTTATCATAGATTGGGTAATTTAGTTTAGCGCCATCTAGTTTTTCACTATGATAAGCAACAGGACGTCCATTTTGCATGAGAACGCCACCAATTCCTATACCACTAGCATCACACTCAATCTCAAAAGTTTTCTCAAAATCCGGCAAGACAAGCAAAGGAGCTTCGGTCAAACATTTCTTAAGTGTGTCAAAAGCTTTTTGTTGCGCGTTGCCCCAAACAAAAGGTACATTCTTCTTGGTAAGTTCATTCAAATGGCAAGCAATTGTTGAAAAATCTTTCACAAAGCGGCGATCGAAACTGGCAAGACCATGAAAGCGCCCTATCTCACCCACGGAAGTAGGGGAGGCCAATTCATAATTGCCTCAACTTTCTTGTTGTCGACTTCAATACCATTGGAAGAGATCACAAATCCCAATAAAACAAGCTTGTTGGTGCAAAAATTGCATTTGGAAAGATTGGCGAAAAGTTTTGCTTTGCGAAGAGCCAACAATACTTGTGAAACATGATCAAGATGATCTTCCAAAGACTTGCTATAAATGAGAATGTCGTCAAAGTAAACCACAACAAACTTTCCAATGAAAGGACGCAAGACTTCATTCATGAGGCGCATAAAGGTAGGGGCATTCGAAAGACCAAAGGGCATAACAAGCCATTCATATAAACCTAGTTTTATTTTGAAAGCCGTTTTCCATTCATCACCTATACTCATGCGAATTTGATGGTAACCGCTTTTAAGATCAATTTTGGAAAAGATAGTAGCACCACTCAATTCATCAAGCATGTCATCGAGCCTAGGAATATGATGTCTATATCTAACGGTGATAGCATTGATAGGTCGGCAATCCATGCACATGCGGGAAGTAGAATCTTGCTTTGGAACAAGTATAACCGGCACGGCACAAGGGCTAAGAGATTCGTGGATAAAACCTTTCTCGAGTAGTTCGTGAATTTGGCGCTCAATCTCCTTAGTCTCCTTGGGGTTGGTGCGGTAAGGAGCGCCCGGGATGAGGTCAATGTGGTGCTCGATTCCTCGTAGAGGAGGAAGGACCGGAGGGAGTTCATCGGGAAAGACGTCTTTAAATTCCTGCAACAAAGGCAACAAAGATGGAGGAAAATTTGTCATGTCGTTAGTTTCAAGTGTTTCCCCTTTGCACACTAGGACAAAGTGGAGAATGGTTGGGTCATGTCGTAACTCTCGCATCTCCCTTTTGGTGGCAAGTAAGGCAAGGCCTTTGGGAACACTCGAAGTTTTTCCACTCATATTTGGCTTGTGGCTCTCACTCTCTTTTAGGTGGATCACTCTCTCACCACTCATCTCACGAGACTTGATCTCTTCTTGTTTACGTGCAAGAGTCTTGGCGTTGTCGGCGATCACTTGGCTAGGAGACATGGGACGAAGCACAAATGTCTTGTTAATCCACTTGAAGCTATAGTGATTGGTACGCCCATCATGAATAGCACTCTTGTCATATTGCCAAGGTCGTCCAAGAAGAAGATGACACACGGTCGTAGGAACAACTTCACACTCCACCGTGTCTTCATAGGGACCAATCTTGAATTGCACGGAAACCATATGTTGAATCTTGAATGTTCCAGAGTCACTAAGCCATTGGACATGGTAAGGATGAGGATGTTGCTTGTAAGTCAATTGGAGTTTGTCGCAAAGCTCTTTGCTAGCTAAGTTGTGGCAACTTCCACCATCGATGATGACCTTGATTGATTTGCCATTGATACCGACTCTAGTTTGAAAGAGATTGCACCGTTGGTCATGCTCATCTTGAGGAGAAGTAGTAAGGACTCTTGTCACCACTAGCGATGGATTCTTGTCCTCATTGCAATAGACACTTTCTTCATCATCATTGGGCACGTCCAAAGAGTTGAGAGCAACTTGATGCAAGGCGTATTATTCGCCTTCACTCATGGAATCACGTTCACCGTCTTGGTTAACAATCATGATCATCTTGTTGGAACACTCAAAGGATTTGTGTCCGCTACCACCACACTTGAAGCAAGTGATAGTACTCGACTTGACTTGAGGAGTATGTGATGAAGAGGTGGTAGGCACTTGTTACTTGAATGGTTGTGGAGACTTGTTGGTAGCACTAGAGGCTCGAGGGGCGCTCTTGTTGTTGGTAGGAGTAGGAACTTGTGTCATTGGAGACGAAAGAGAAGGTCTTGAGTTGAAGAAAGCCTTTTGCTTGTGTACTTGAGATCTTCCGCAATTTGACGTTCGGCCTTGAGAGATTGGTGGACAAGAGCCACAATGTTGTCATACGGTTGATACTCGACGATCTTCCTTATAGGATAGTTGAGGCCATTGAGGAAGCGGGCCATTGTTTGTTCTTGAGATTCCATCACATGAGCTCGAATCAAAGATGTCTCCATTTCCTTGTAGTACTCATCAACGGACTTCAAACCTTGACGAATCTCTTGAAGCTTCTTGAAGAGGTCATGCTTGTAGTGTGGAGGAACAAACCGAGCATGCATGAATTGCTTCATCTCATTCCAAGTGGCAATAGGAGCAATGCGATTACAGACTCTTTCGGCTTGTAGACGATCCCACTGTAAGAGTGCATAGCCTTAGAATTCCAAAGATGCCAAGACAACCATTTTCTTGTCGGTGAAGTTGTGAATGACGAAGATCTTGTCCACCTTGAGAGCCCAAGCAAGATATTCTTCGGGGTCATTCTCACCATTGAACTTTGGGACATTGAAACGAAGGGCACTCAGTTTGTTATCTTATTGTTGGCGACGGGGTCGCTCATGAGGATCTTCATCATAGACGAGCGGTGAATCATCATATGGGTCATCCTGATTGTCTTGGTGGTGGCGATAATGATGGGGAGGATGACGCCTGTGGTCATGAGGAGGTGGTTGTTGGCGATGACGGAGTCTTGCTTCACGGCGTTCACTATCATCATTGTCATTGTGTTGGTGTCGAGGACGTTCTTGTTCTTGGTGAGGGCGTTGCGGAAGCACTTGTTCATCTCGAGGGTGTTGAGGACGATCATGTTCTTGGCGGTCATTGTTGTTGGGACGCGCATTGCGCCTTGGTGTCCTTCGATGTTGACGAGCACCTTCCACGAAATCATTGTGGCCATAGTCTTGAGCGTGGCCTTGTAGAGGTGGATGATGATGTTGTCGAAGGTCCGGGCGTTGCGGTTGTTGAAGAAGGTCACCACGGCCTTGGAGATGTTGCGGAGGTGGTGACGGCGAGCTATCTTCATACCAATGTCGTCACGGGGGTTGTTGTGGTTGTTGAGGAGGTGGTTGTGGTTGTCCACCATCCTCCATGTTGTTGTTGCGATCATGGCGATCATGGCGGTCATGGCGACGAGCTTGGTGAAGATCTTGGTTGTGGTGGCTTGAGCGACGAGACCTTGAGGATGATGATGAATGACGGCGGTTGGCAAGATTTTCCAAGTTGATCCTGATGCGCGTCATTTGATCATTTAATCTAGCCTCTTGCTCTTGGAGTCGACGCTCATAGCGTTGCAACCCGTCCTTGACGAGTTCACGTAGTTGGAAATGGTCATTGTGGGTGACGTAGTTGGCGTAAGCATTGTCGTTGTAGAATGGGTTTCCTTCATCCTCCGAGCTCGGACTTGTGAATACTCCTTCCCTAGCCATCTCAAAAACGCACAAGGGTGATATTGAAGAAGTGGATGTCTCACTTACCCAACGTTACCTTTTTCGGTCGTATTGAGGCTAGTGGACGAGCCTAGGTGTAGGGTGGTATGGCAAGAGCGAATCCAAAAAGATCGAACAAAACCGCAAACGACAACACACACACTTTATGTGGAAGGCAAATGGGTTAGGAAAGTGGCGAGGAAAATCGACAAAAACCGAAGAAAATTTTGTTGTCAAACGTGGAGAAGAAGCAAAGAAAAGTTAGCACAAAAACCAAACCTAGTGGATGGAAATATGGTGGAACACACACACACAAGTGATAATGGGCTTAGTGCGGCCAATGGACGAGCGAAGACGAAATGTTCCTAACGAAGACTAAAGCTCAATGCCGCACTAACGCAAGGAGGACGCTAGCTCAAACCGCAAATTTGAAAAGGCAACAAGATTCACACCGTGGCAACCGGTCACTCTTTCTCTTTTGCGACGCGAAGCTATAAGTTCCTACAATGGATAGCAATTGGCATCGATCCTTTGCTTCCTTTTCTCCTTTCTCCTTTTTTTTCTCCTTTTGATGGATTCCAAAATGCCAATGCCTACTCGTAGCTAATCTCTCACAAGCGCCAAACTCACACTCTCGGTGACACAAATGCGATGCCAAGCGGTGTAAAATAACTAGTCCGAATAGGTAAGGCACACAATGGATGAGTTGGGTCAAGCGGAAGCAAGTTATACCTCTCTTATTGATGATCACAGACTTGCGGCCGGTGGAAGTCGATGTCGTGGCGATCCGTTGATGTGGAAACGTATATGGTGTCGTGGGCGTTGCGTGACAACTTGTTGCACTCAATTCGGATAAAAAACGACAAAGAAAACAAGTTTCAAAATCTGTCCAGAAATCGAAGAGCAAAGATTTTCTGTGATGTTTGCTCAAATTCGAAATTCCTTCAAAATCAAGAATTTTTTTGGACAGATTGGGGAAAAGTGGCTGAATAGAAAGGTGGAGAATGGTCTTAGGCAACAAATCAACGGATCAAAACCACGAAAAACTCAACAAATCGACAGATCGGTCGAAATCCCTTTTGGCTATTTTTGGTGAGATTTTCGAAATTTATGGTGGTAGAAGAAAAATTGGTGGAAAAGGTGGGGAGTGGGTGTCGGATTCATGTCAATCTAGCTCTGGATACCAGATGATATGGAGGTTTACTCCTAGATTGGCCCAATCTTCACGAATCGACAAGAACACACAAAGAACGTGAAGAACACGAAGAACACGAGAGGGGGAAACGAGGGGAAATCGTGGGCAAACGCGGGGGAACACAAGGGAGATAAATAGTGCGAACCGAAGAACCCCAAATCTCCCGTCAAATAACCCCGAGGGCCGCCTACGGGACGATCGATCCAACTGAACTCACCTTGATTCAAACCACTTCACACCCGTAGCCGTTCCACTACGCCAATAGAACCTGAAGGATTTACGAGAGGAAGATTGGATAACTCTTGACTGAATCCCAAGGGGAGAGGACAAGTAGTTGGGTGAATCTTGATACGCTCCTAGGTACACACCATAGCAGTAGTTCCTCAAAGAGGGATACAAGAGAGCGAAGCTCAATGTTCTAATTTCAACTCTAACCCTAGATCTGAGATTGGGGAGTCTATTTATAGTCTAGTCCAAGGGGGTAGGTGGGAGGAGGAGATACAAGGGTCAAGGCCCAAAAGTTGGCACGCAGGCCGCGCATGAGCGGAGGCTCCGGTGCTTTCACCGAAGGTACCGGTGGTTCAGCCGGAGGCTCCGGCGGGGTTCCGGTGGGGGCTCCGCTCTTGTCGCACCGAACGGGTTTTGGGCGGAGGTAGAACCGGAGGCTCCGCCTCCAGGGTCGGACCAGCACCTGTGTTGGTTCCAGTGGAAGCTCCGCTCTTCTCGAACAGAAGGGGGTTTGGGCGGAGGTGGCGCCGGAGGCTCCGCTGCCTGGAGCAGGACGGAGGCTCCGGTGGGTTCACCGGAGGTTCCTCCACCTGGGGCTTCTTGCCTTCGTCTTCTTGCGCTGGTCCTTCTCGGTCACCTTCCGCGTCTTCTTGGGGAACTCCTCGAGCATCGTTTTGGGGGTCCATGGTGGGGTCACACCTGAGCACACAAAGGGCATTTCCATGAGGCAGCGCACCATTCGCCAAGTCACCGAAAGCACGTAGCGAGAGGAGTGACTTCACCTTGTCATGGATGGCCTTTGCTCGTGATCGTGTCATTGGTGCACTTGGTGGAATTGGGTGGGCTGCATCAACGTGGCCTTGAACTTCGTGATGAAAATCCACATGTTGGACCTCAATTGATTACCTTACAATGGCGGGTTTTTCGCACCATTTCTACTGAGGGATTTTTTTTTGGAGATGCTTTCCAGTTTATGGGCACTGCTAGAGTTGCTCTAAGGGTGTGTGTTTATAAGGGTGTGTTTGGTACGTGGCACAAGATGGAATGTAACGGGTTCGACCCGCTCCTAGACCTCGTTCGTGTGTTTGGTAGTACCCAGAACCAGAACGCATCCGCTCCCCCGAAACGAATATTCGGCCAATATGCTGAATTGAGTCGTTCCTCTGATTTGGTGGAATTACGTGGTTCCAACGCGAGCGAAGGAAAAAAGTGAATCTCACCGCAAGCAAACACCCAGCCCGACTCCCTCCCATCCAACCCTATCCCCAACGAGCCCGACTCCCTCCCGTTTTTCCTCTAGCGGCGGAGCCTCTCCGTCTCCTTATCATCACGGCGGCCTGGCCCTCCTCCTCTCTTGTCCTCCCGACGGCCGGACGTCGTGGCGGATAGCAGCCGGCGCGGGAGATTGGAGCGGTACGGGCGGAACCGGAAAGTAGCAGGCTGGGCGGGCGGAAGAGGAAGTAGTAGGCGGCGGCGGCTTCCAGGCGGAGCAGTGGGTCGACGGCGACGGGTCGACAGCGACAGAATCCTTCGACGACCGGTGCGGCAGCAAACCCAGGAAGGAAGGTACGAATCCACTGCTCTCTGTCCCAACCCCAACTCTTTCCTCTTCTTTGTACTGGAAAATGAAATTGCTACCGAACCTTGCTATATATGGTTGTTGGAGCGCCGAAATAAGATGATTTTTCGTTGCCTTGTTACATGGTTGTGTTGTATACATGCAATGTTTGATTTTTTCCTTGTCCAATATATTTTCAATTGATGGAATACATACATATGTAGATGGTCAAGATGATGAGTAGAAGGAAAGTGATGGTTAGGGAAGCTGATGTTTTCATGACCCTTGCTGCAGTAGCCGTAATTGTTCGTGCAATCATAAGGAAGAGAAGACCCCGTATTACCTATGGCCCGATGCATGAAAGAGATCAAATTAGATTTGATTATTTCAATCAAAAAAATTGGCAGTGCGATGTGACATGTAGAAACATGTTAAGGTTTGCTAGTTTCTTCCAATTGTGTGACATATTGAAGGAACGCAAATTGTTAGAACATAGCATTCATGTAAGCGTAGAGCAACAGGTGGCGATGTTTTTATATACTATTGGGTATAACCTTTGGAATAGGGTTGTTGCAACAAATCATGTTAGATCATTCTACACAATAAGCATCTATTTTAGGAATGTCCTTCATGCCGTAGGAGAGTTGCGTAATGATTACATCAGGCCACCATCATTGGAGATCCCCGAAAAAATTGCAGGTATTTTAAGGTATTTTCAAAACCATTCCTTACCATCTAGACTTTCCAACTTGAAACTTAATATTTCACTATATAGGATTGTATTGGAGATATCGATGATACATGTGCGAGCATCTGTTACCAAAGACGTGGAACATTCTTTTCGTGGTAGAAATCCCTTTACCACTCAAAATGTAATGGCAGCGGTTGATTTTGATCTTCGCTTCACATATGTGTTGGCTGGTCGGGAAGAGTCGACACATGATGCAACCGTTTTAGCTGATGCATTACGCGCGAGAGAGGCCTACAAGTACCACAAGGTAAATAGTTTAGACAAAACTGTGCATATATTAGCAACTCCCTCCGTATCAAAATGTAAGATGTTTTAGTTTTTCCTAGATAAAAAGTATATATACATGTTTTAGTGGGTAGATTCATATGCATCTTACACTAAAACATGTCTAGATGCATTTTGTCTAGGAAAAGCTAAAACATCTTACATTTTGATACGGAGGGAGTAGTTGCAAACCATTTTCACCATTTTTTTATTTCTGTTTCTTATGAAAGTACTACCCAGTTGATGCTGGTTATGGAGGGAAGACTGGTTTCATGCCACCATTCCGTGCTTTGTGAGGGCTTTGCCTTTTTTTCCCTGTTTCTAAATTCTAAAAAAAACTGTAGGGTCGGAATCGGTTGGAATCCCCACCCTGCGAGGAAATTGCACATAACACCACTTGTTGGGGCAGTTTTTGCACAGAACCACAACCACGTTTGTTTTTTGCACAAAACACCACTATTTGGGATAATCACTTGCACAAAACACAAGTTGATTGATTAAGGGTGTTGACACCTAATTAGACAAGTGGGGCCCATTGACAGTACCTACGTGGTAGTGGCACACACATTGGCTGGTTGTTTCTTTCGCTTGTGCGCGTTGACTGCTCCGGGTGGTGCAGCACTTCTACAACGAGCATTCGCCGCCGCGGTCCAGAGCACTCGGGCACTGCCTGCAAGATGGTTACGGCATGGGCCGCTTATTGCTCTATGGCGCTGCCGTGGCTGGTCCGTTGCCAGTGCCAGCGACCATGGCACGAATCATCGAGGACAGAAAACCACTGGACGGTGTGTGTCTTGCCGGCCGCGGCGGCGTGACGCTTAAAGACACCGTCAGTGAGGTGGACGCGGCGGCGCGGAGAACGGCGGCCACAGCCAGCAGCTGCGATCCGATGCTCTATTTTTACACCGGTGACGGCGAGGTACGCATGGGCATGGAGCACTGCACCGTCCAAAATAGTTAACTTAGGTACTTTCAGTGGGCTCCACCTGTCTAATTAGGTATTAAAGCTGTTAGGGCATGTACAATCGTTGATAAGGCTGTCTTATCTTAACTCCGCCATGTTATATAGATATGACGAAAAAACATGTTGTACAATGGGCTATTTTTTAGTTCTATCGTTAACAAACAGATATCCTAAATAAGTGGTGAGACAATTATGCTTAGAGGTGATCTCTTAGCTAAGAGAAGGCAAACGTCTTTTTTTAGTTTCTCTCTCCGCCAACTAAGCAATTATTCTACGTGTCATCGCTAAGAGAGAACCATTGTACATGCCCTTAATCAGACGATATGTGTGTTGTGCAACCGATACCCCAAATAGTGGTGTTTTGCGCAAAAAAACGAACGTGGTCGTGGTTCTGTGCAAAAACTGCCCCCAACAAGTGGTGTTAAGTGCAATTTCCTCCCACCCTGCGAACCTGTTCGACAGACGGAACGCCTCCCCGCTCGCGAGAGGAGGAGCCGCGCACGAAGCAGCAGCCGCCGCCGGCGCAGGTTTGTCCTCTTCTCCGTCCCCCATCCTCGTTGGTCGTCGACGCACTCCGAACTCCTCCCCGCCCTTCCTTCTCTGCGCTCCAATCCTCGGTCCGGTCCCTCCCGTTCAGCAGCTCCCCCATTAACCCTAGCTTGGAATGGTGGCGGGAGAGCGGCGGAACGGCAGCTCCCACCTCCGATCTCCCCCAGTCGGCCTTTCCCTGGCCATCCTCACCTTGGAACCCTTCTCCTAGCCTCTCCCTTGTTAATTCTTTTTGACCCATTCAAGCAAGCTTCGTCATTTTTGTTTGAAAATCAACTTGTACATTACCTTGTATGCACAAACATCTGTCTGAATTTCTGTACAATGGTACGAGCTTGCTTCTGGCTGCAAGCCAAAATAAATTCCAAAATAGTGGTCTTTAGTAATTAACATAGTTCAGATCAGTACTCTATTGTCAAATTCTTGGCATTTTCGTTTAACATAGTTCAGAAGATTCCAACAATCAAAAGCCATATAACTGGTCAGCTGATGAAGGTTTACAACTTTGCATGTTTTTAACAGAATATGTATACTCTTCTGTTCAGCCAACTTTGCATGTTTTTCCTCAATGGAAAACCTGTAATAGGCAAGTCTCTTGCTCACAAATGCCACTGAGGTGAATATTTGGCCTCAAGCTAAACTTGCTTTATTATTTTCCTGAGCCACGCTAAGACAAAAGTATAGCTCTACTCAGGAGTCAGGACTCAAGGCTCGAACAGCTCATGAACTTCCATTATGTCGTATAACTTTAGCTGAAACTTGATGCGCTTGAATTTGTATTGATCTAGGGCCACAGTGAGATGTTTGGCAGGCGCGTAAAGACATGATGCTTAAGGATTGTTGGTCATATTCTGAACTTACAATTGAGAATGTGCAGTGGACCACAAGGAACCACTATCAGCGATAACACCCTTTTAAGTGTCATGGACTCAAAAAAAAGTATTGGTTATTCTACAAGCATTGTAGCATAGTGGATCAAGCACACCAACAAAATCTCAATATATTTTATTTTGCGTGTGAAAACTAGATAGTCCTGGGTCAACACTATCCTTTGTCTGATGATGTTTTGGTTCAAGATCTGCTACAATTTCTGTTCAGCACTACAAGAAAAATCTGAGAAATCTTCTTTCTGGTATTTTGTGTGAAAATCTTAGCGACCGGTATATGCATGTTGCAACTTCGGACCAATAAACCAGTTTTGTGCCTGAACTGGTTCAAGAATATGTTAAGCTTGAGCTAAAACTCTGCCAACCTTGCTTGAGCATGGATTAAATTTTCATTTACTGCCTTAGTCTGTTATACGATTGGTCACCCAAGACCACCATTTCGAATGCCACAGTTCTTGTTTGATAGTTTAGTCACTGGTCGCCATACTTTAATCTCGATTGTCGTGTTTGTTTTGTTTTCATAACCTGGGTGGTATTATTTTGTAGACTAAGGACATAAGCTAGAATTTCTGTTTTATTTCTTCAGGTTCTCATATACAGCTATTTTGTTACAGTTAATACAGAGCACATTATCTTGTATCATGGCAAGTGAAGATGTGAAGCAGCGGCAGGTCATTGAAGACCGTGCAAGAAATATTAGCCACAATGTCCGGTGCACTGAGTGTGGTAGCCAGTCTATTGAAGATTCACAAGCAGATGTTGCAGTTCTTCTTAGAAGGGTACTTCTTCCTCATATAATTCTTGCAATGATTGGTTGGGTGATGTTCTCGATTAAGTTAGTTGTCAAATTCTTAGTAGCACAGAAATTTGCTTATTCATGTATGTTCTTTAATGTTTCAACAGCATCCAAAAGCTTTGCTTTGTTGACTCTCGATCTAAACAAAATCTAACTAAGACTGGAATATTGAAACACCTGTACAACCTTTGTACTGATCAATGATGGTGTAAAAAACAAAATGTGTTTGATCTATCTAATTAATTAGAAATGGACTAGTCATTCTTATAATTTAAAGATGTTCCCAAGCACCCAATACTTTAGTGTAAAGTAGCATGGAAAAACTTGAAATGATGATATTATTTGTGGGCAATTCCAAAACTTGTTTGTTTCATGGATTATCCGCCTTTCTTACTTGACTAGGTTTCTAAGATTTGGGCGATATTCTTGCACTAGTATGCATTTTCAACTATCTCATATTTTACGTTAACATTTGTTTTGGAGCATTATCTAATGCACAAGCATATGAATGGAATTTAATCTTGAGATCCAGAAATGCCCTAGGTTTTTATGCTTTAAATGACTGAAATTCTTATTACTAGGCAGTTTGATCCAGTATGTCAAAGGAAGCTTTCACTGCCTGAAATACTAACATATGTGGCACTTTTGCAGCTAATTCGTGATGAGATAAAATCTGGAAAGAGTGATAAAGAGATATACAAAAAGTTAGAGGATGACTTTGGAGAAACTGTTCTATATGCGCCTAAATTTGATCTTCAAACTGCTGCTTTATGGTTATCACCGGTGAGCCTTGCTTATGGCTTCTTTTTTGCAGGAGCCTTAATTATGACTTTTAACATGCTGTTCATTCTGTAATTATGATCTTACAAAATAATTAGGATTTGATCTTCTTTAGCACATTACTGGTGCTATATTATAGTTGAAGTAATATCATTTGCACTTCTTTAGCACATTACTTGTCCGGTTTACGCATGTATTGCGAACCAAGCATAATCCATCATAGCAAGTTTTGTGTTAGAGGTTTTCCATAAACAATAGGTAGCATTACCATAAATGCTGATGATTATATTTAGTAATAATTGGGCGAATTTGTACCTGTGGAAGGAAAAAAACATTCTCAGTTTATAACGAAGATACAATCATTGAGTCCAGACTTACATACGATCCCTTTTTTTAACTCAACTTGGTCTGCGTAGAGATATAGCAATACTTATTTGAACACAGTAAACTGCAACTGCTGCTGCAGCAGAACATGATTAACTGAACACTTGCAAATACTTCAATATCTAGTTCCCTGAATTAAATGTTTGACCATCAGGAGTTCTATCTAGAGTAGGCAGTTGGAAACCTGATTTAGTAAATTCTGTGCAGGTGATTGTGGGTGGCGTGGCAGCTGGTATCTGGGCTTACCAAAAGCACAGGCAAAGGACCAACGTTCACATCATGGCTCTGAACCTCGTCCGAGGGGTCCCCCTGACTCCAAGGGAGAAGGAGACCATGATTGACATCCTTACACCGCCTCCAGCGCCAAGGAGGTGGTGGTGGCCTGCCAAGTGATGTTCATGTCCTCATATCCAGTGGTAGCAGGATGGCTGGTTTTAGAGCGCGGTTTCGATTTACATCTCACACACTTGAAGCGTTGACTTAAATTTTCGGTTTGGCCAAATTGCCTGCGCTGTGTTCGCAGTTGTACTGTATTGTATGAACCTAGGAGTACTCGTTGCCTGTGGCGCGCAGGTTGTATGAACTGTAGGTTCTTCCCAGATGTGCCGTTGAACTGACAAAACATGTGCCGTGTCTGCTGATCCTCATGTACTCCCTCCGTCTCATATTAACTTTGTCAAAGTTGAACAAAAATTGATGTATCTAACACTAAATATGTCTAGATACATCCATTTTTGTCTAACTTTGAGACCATTAATTCGAGACGGAGGGAGTACTAGCAGAGAAGTACTCCTTAAAAAGAACATTATTTCCAAAATAAGCTAGTGCTACGGTTATTAATGTTCCTAGTCTCTTTTTACATGTAAATAAATTCCTTATGT
This sequence comes from Alopecurus myosuroides, assembly GCA_028641055.1. Classification (NCBI taxonomy): domain Eukaryota; kingdom Viridiplantae; phylum Streptophyta; class Magnoliopsida; order Poales; family Poaceae; genus Alopecurus; species Alopecurus myosuroides. The sequence continues at coordinate 247,979,750 of CM054058.1, forward strand.
GTATACTGAAATTGTGCATGCTTCTTTGCATGTCTTGTTTGTTTCATCATCTGGACTACCTACATCTGGCTATAACCTTTGTTGTCTTGGTGTCAGAACAATGATATATTCCCTACGTACAAATAAAAGTTACCACTGGGTGGTTTGGTTGGCAATCTTGATCCCCCAGCTGACATCCTCGCACTGCCGGACGTAGGGCACGTCCACGTCCTTTTTTGCTTTGCAGTCGTAGTAGGAGGGCGAGTCTTTTTTGCCTTGCAGTCGTAGTAGGAGGGCGAGTGGAAGCAGGGCTTGACGGAGATGGCTCGCACGCACGGCGGGTCTGGCACCTCCCCCGTGTTGACGGCCCAGATGGGCGTGGCGGGCATGATCCATGGCCGTACCCCGCCCAGCCCCTGTGCGATGTAGCCGAAGGTGGAGAACCCGGTGGTGACGAGCACGTGGCAGGTGCTGAGCAGGTACATCTCGCTCAGCGCCCTCCCGTCGTGCGACACGTCTCCCCACTTCTGCCGCCCCTCGTGGCTCGGCTGGAGCACCCTGATCCTGCCGCCGCCGTACTCCTCCCTCATTCTCTCGTAGTACCACGAGCTCAGAGAGGTCACCAGCACGGACGCGTTGTTCATCTCTATGAACGGGACGATCAGCTTCTCCCTGCGGACGCACGAGAGGACCTTGTCCAGGACGTGCTGCACCGGCGGCGTCTGCTTCTTTCTGAACACCCGGATCTGTATGCCGACGCGCTGCCCGGCGCCGGCGAGGTGGGCCGCGTAGTATCTCGTGACCGCGCGCCAGACGTCGTTCGCCGGGTGGAACAGGTACCGGCCGAGGTGGTGGAACGCGGCGTCCTTCTCAGGGAACATCCGGCCCAGCTCGCCCTGGAACGACGGGACGAGGAAGAGCCCCGGGACGACACTATGCCACGTATAGGAGGCACTTTTGTGGAGGCACTTTCTCAAAGTGCCTCCTAATCGAATTTTTGTAGGCACTTTAGTAAGTGCCTCCTTTTAAACTCTTTTTGCAGGCACTAAGTTGAATACTGCCTCAAAAACTTGATCAAATTGGAGGCACTTTTAAAAGTGCCTCCAATTGTTGCCCATTAGGAGGCAGTTTTAAAAGTGCCTCCAATTGTTGCCCTTTTGGAGGCACTTTGGAAACTGCCTCCTAACTGTTGGCCAATTGGAGGCACTTTTCGAACTGTCTCCAATTAGAGGCACTTTTGGTGACAGTTTTAAAAGTGCCTCCAAATTCATTATAGAAGCAGAAGATCAAAATCAGAGACAATTCAAACTTATGAACAACCAAATCCTGGACAGCAAACATAGTAACAACCAGATTGTTCAACATACTAAACATACTAAACAGATTTGTCAACATACTAAACAGATTGGTCAAAAGGACAGTGATTCAACATACTAAACAGATTGGTCAACATACTAACAACCAGATTGTTGACAGTGATTCAGTTTGGTCAACAATCTGGTTCATCACATCCAAAAGGACAGTGCATCACACATACTAAACAGTTCATCACATCCAAAATGAACCAACTGCATTCTATCAGTTCATCACGTCCAGAAGGTCAAGACGAAGCGAATCGCCGCTTGGATAGACCCTCACCATGACTGCAGTTTGGTCTACTACCATCTCCTCATCTGCGACTAAATCTTCCATGCCAAATCCAAAGTGAAGGCGTCCATCCCAGATGTGGTACATACCTTCAATCGGCAGCTCGAGACCTCTTTTCCACGTAGAGACGTCCCAAAACTCGGGTCGTACTCGTACTCATCTAGCAGTTCACGAGGAACAAACTGACATAAAATAGAAATACAAGAAGTCAGCATCAATTTAATGGTACAGCCTGTAATGCAAGCAATGCATACTCAACTGCAATACTCACCAGGCCTACTGCCTCCTCATTCTGTGCATCAATTTTATGCACCAGATACTTCCTGTCAGAAGTCTTGACATAAAACTCATCCTCTGCAAGTTCATCAGCAGGTGCAGAGCATTTAATCCTGTACAGTTGAAACAGTACAGAATTCATGTGATCTTCACTGACACGAACGATGTCAGTGAAAACCACATTCTGTAAAGCCAACCTGATGCACGGTGCAACGTCACGTAGCCCTGTATATATACCACACAAATATATTAAAGACATCAAAGAAATTAGAGTAGGACACATCATTTTTGTCAGGTAATGTCAAAGAAACTCAAATAGGTATACCAGGTTAATAATATTAGGACATGACACATCATTACATCAGGACAGCACATCAGTATAGTTCACATCAGTTATAGTTTCCAATGTCCAAGTTTTCACCCTAATTATAGTTCAGAAACTTATTAACACTAAATCTAGTATACCAACTGAAGTTACCAATGTTTCTATGTACAACTGAACTAAGCAAGTAATTGTTAACCAAGTAATGCCAGCAAGTACTTACTAAGATCCACATAAACTTGCTTCTGTTGTCTGACATTGTTCACCACCCTGTAGACAGAAACATTGAACAACTCCATATTCTGCCAATCTTCCTTTTCATCTTCATCCATCTCTTCTTCCCCATTCTCTTCTTCAAATTTGAAGCTTACAATATCTCCTTCTTCGATCTCAAACATTCTTATCAATGACCTCCAGTATGGTCCACAAATTACTGTCTTCTCCTTTGTCTTGTTGACATACATGTCAAAGGTGCGGCCTTGGTAAGCTGCCAGCATCCAATTCTTCGGAGTCAACTTATCAAGTTTGATCTTTCCCTTGCAGGACACACTCTACATTGTACAGTAAAGAAATTCCATTAGAAAACATGTTGTTGTTTCGAACATAGAAATTGAAGTTGTTAAAGGAATTGCATGAGGAGGCCACCTCTCCATCAGTGTATCCTGGCATCATGACAGACTCAAAACAGACTGCACGTCTGTCACTCCTTCCACAGTTCCATTCTGGCTGGGAACATATGGGGCATCGGTTGTTCAAGTGGACAGGGTTGTCCATACCTGCAGAAGAGACAACACTATATTATACCTCGAGGTAGGATTCGTTTGTTCAAAATAAAAACCGTACCAAGAACCATTCTTTCTACTCTGAAACCCTAAAAAGTGACGAAATAGATAAAACAAACAGTAAGCAGAAACAAAGGTACAAAAAACGTAGTACCAATTGAATATGAACCTAAGGGATATACAACCAAAAAAAAGATTGATTCGTTTGATCTAGAAGGTGAAAGAGAGGGAAAAAACCTATGTCAACACTAACTTCTCCAAAACAGTAGTAGCAAGAGAAAACCCTATCAAAGTAGGGACCAAGATTTGAGACAACATGGAGAATAAGCGAAGATTTGAGAGGTGCCAATCAACATTCATTGCTCCAAAACAAAACCACAACAATGTACTAGCAAGTTTTGAGAGAGCATGAAGAACTCACTGTTCCAAATCTAAACCAGAAGAAAACTCACTGTTCGAAACCTAAACCAGGAAAAAGAAGTAGCAAGATATGAGAGAGTATGAAGAACAAAACGGTTAGGGCAGACCATACGAGAAGGAACTTACTGGAAATCTCCTCTTCCTTCGTAGTAGTCCCTCTTGTTTCGATCCTTCTCCTTGTGGTTCTACAGAAACAATAGAAAACAGAGAGTGATTAGAAAGATTGGGACAGAAAACGCATTTGCAAGGAACAGAGGGAAGATTGGGAGAGAAAGCAGAGAGGATGAACTCACCGTAGGTAACCGAGGCGAGAAAACAGAGATGAAACTTCAATGTGATATGGGAAGGGTCAAGGCTCGGGGGTGGTTCCTTTATGAGAAAGGAACCGAGGAGATGCCTCGTTTTTCGCGTCCCCACGTCGCCACGACCATTGTACCCCTTGTGGGTAACCGAGGAGACCCCTCGTGTATGCGTGGGCCCATGAAAAAAAACACAGTGTATGCACAATTGCAACGTGTCAAAGAATTGCAACGTGTCAAAGCTAGGGGTCCATAAGGTGGAACGTGTCAAATAAAACTTTTTTTGTACCCAAATTTTGAAGAGAAAACTTGAGTTTCTGAAGTAAAAACATAGCTTTTAAAATCGAAGGTTTTTGCAAACTGAATTTTGTAATAAATATGAGGTGCCAAACTGGCCTAAATGTTGGCTACATGCTACATTTTTTACATTTTAATTCCTTAATAACAATATTAGCATTTCAGCCTTCACCGATTGTTTTCGATAAAATCAGAAAAATACAAAAAAAAATTGTAGAAACAAAATATGTTGGCTAGAAGCCAATGTTCTGACTTCATTGTTCAGACCAATGAAGGCATTCCGTCCTAACAAATTCAGTCCAAAAAATCTTTCAAAAAACAAAATCAGTACAAATAAGAAATGTAACACCTGGTAAGATCCGAAAAAGAACAAATGTATGCTAGATGCCAATGTTTAGACTATGAAGCCAGAACAATGTATGCAATCTAGCAACAGCAGCTGATTAAAGATATCGAGTACAAATTGCACTAGACATTTCATAGCCAGAAACTAGTTATTTCATAAAATTACGAGACATAAAGTACTACTTATTACATAACCTTATTAGTCATAGTTGAGAACAAGTTCTACCATTACAGAAACATAACATACTGCTCTAGTCTGGCATAAGCATGGTCATTACAAGCCTTAGTCTAACTCCAAATGGATCTCTGTTGTCAACTGGAGCACGCCTTTCGTCCTTGAATTCGAAGAGGATAATTTGACCCTCTTCCAGATTGAAAGACTTTACAACAGCAGGCCAACCACAAACCACTGCTGACTTATCTTTTTTGATCATCCTAATCTTGCAGTACTTGTTAACTGTGCTTTCTGAACTGTTCACTACTAAACTCACAGTAGGGTCACTGTAGTTGGGTGTCTTCAGTAAATGGACCAGGTAGTTTCTGGTGAATTCATGTGAGAACTCCTGTCAAATGAAAAACAGTACTTAATCCTTGTAGCAAACAATCCAAAAAAACAGAATGAAAATAGCACTGAGCATCTTGTAATATTGAGCTTGTAATAAATGGTAGACATCTAAAATATGAAATGCTAACTCACCATGATCCCATTCCCTGGGTCAACAAATGGCTTTGTTAGTCTACAGACATAATCTCTCATTTTTGGCCTTGGCAAATCTCCAGACAAACTCTTCAGCCGCCCCACTTGCCAAAAATTCATCTCCACCTCATTGCCAAAAATACAGTAGACATCAAAAGATTAATCTCCTGTGATCCCTGGGCCTACATGAGAATTGATACTGTTACAATTGTACCCCTATGCATTTTGTTGTTCCCAACATCAGACAAACTGTTTAACTAACCTCTAACAATAATCTTTCTCATTTCAGAACTGAGATCATCATCATCGTCACTCATGTGGTCATCGTCATCCGGCTCGATAGTCGTCATCCGGCTCGACGTAGTCGTCTTCTGGTTCGACGTAGTCGTCTTCCACCTCAATGTACTCGTCTTCTTATGTGAAGTGTTCGTCATCGCTCGACATCCTTAACCTGGAATGAACACAGTTCGAGTTATATAGACATTTAGGAAGGCTTAACAAAGTTTAAGTTTTATATTTGCTAATAGGCTTAACAAAGTTTAAGTTTAATTTTTATTTGTAATGGTAGCAAGGGGGCAAGAGGAACACTAGATCTTGTTGCCAAAGAAATTAAACAACAAAGCATGGTACCACTACATCTGCACAAGCAAAGAGGATAAACATATCTAAACACAAACAAAACAAAAAGAGGAGAAGCAGATCTGGGAGAGTGAAAAACAATAGCAAAAAATAGATATGGGAGAGGGAAAAATAGATCTGAGTAGGAATGAGAGAGATGATAGACTCGCCTGTTCAACGGTGCGACGACGGCTTCTTCGTGGAGTCCTTCTCTGCGAAAGAAACCTAGAGTGTTCTGGAGTTATGCTGTGTGCTATGTGGTAGGTGAGAGCAGGCATTTATATGGTATGTGGTTTTCCAAAAAAAAACCTTCCAAGAATGCATAGGAGTACCGATGGGGTTTTCCAAGAAAATAGGCCCTCCACGATTCTTTATTTTATTGTTTTAGCATAGTTTCCCTATATTTAAAGTTGACACCAAAATATTTTCAAAATGAATTCACATTTTAAGTTGACATGTGAGTGCATTATGTTTGATCCAAATTCAAACTAAATTTAAAGCAAATTCAAAGAAAATGGAAAACATCTTGTTGACTAGGTACCTATGTCCAGAATGTTTACATCCAGACATCGAAGGTATGCTAGTCTGAATTCCAAAATGATTCACTACATTTGGAGTTGACACCACAATATTTTCGCTACAAATTCATATTTTAAGATGACAAGAGAGTGCATTATGTTTGAACCAAATTCAAACTATTTTGAAAACAAGATCAAACAAAATCTAAATCAAATTCAAACAAAATCGAAAACATCTTGTCGACTAGGTACCTATGTCCAGAATGTGTACTTCTGGACATCGAAGGTATGCTAGTCTGAATTCCAAAAACCAAATGCAGCAGTTGACATAACACTGGAAGCTAGCATAAATATATATACATACATAGTTGTACTTAATACATAGACTAGTCTTAAAATGATTACATCCACTTAATACAAAAGGGATTAAAGTTCATCAGGTTCGATGTTAGTTATAGACATGTATACAACTAAGCAAAAGTTCTTGAATTGCCACTGGTATTTACTTCATGGCTTCCTGGCAGAGGGAATATGCAATGGTATCATCATGCATTCCAAGCCACCTACTGTAGTAGTCACGAAGTCAAACATCCATATGTCGTCCTCCTTAACTTCATACTCCGGCACGGCTTTTGGCCATTCAGAGGTCATCATCGCATTGTTCTTCCCCTGCCCTATCTTCATCTTAACAGAAAACTGCACGTCATTGTTAATGCACATCAGTTGCACCATTGTCTCCTGCTTCAGTTTCCCATGAAGGAACAACTTGGAGTACTTTGCACCAATGTCCTGTCAACATTAGTAACAGTTTTGTTAGTAATATAATGACAGTTAAGTCAGCAAGCACACACTGCACTTTCAGATTTAAGATTATTACCATTTTGCACTTTTCAGGAATGACATTGGAGTTTGTCATCCTGTGCACATAAAACTTCTCATTGGTGTCTAATTCTTCAGTCAGATCGTTCAGGTACTCCTGCTGGTCCTTTGTCAGGAACATATCGTTCCCAAACATGCAGGTGTCATCAAAGAGTTGCTTCCCACCATAGTAAACAGCAGAAGGTCCTACAACATCATGGTGTATGGATGTTAATGCAATGCGACGCGTGACGATAAGTGCATTAACGCGCTAAATGTACCAGAACCATAGAATTAACATACCTCTGAGCATCAGGATTTCTTTGGGAACCTTCTTATTCTTAAGCTTACTAGAGCCAGGGGCATCAGTAGGGGCTTCTTTCATCTTGACATCCTTGGAAGCAGGGGCATCAGCAAGGATATCCAGGTCCAGGTGCTGCTTCAGAAACATTGCGTAATCCAGATCTGGAGCTTCTCTACCGGCCTTGCTGCTGCCTGATGCATGTCCCTGCTTCGGCTTGTAATAACTAAATTCTTCTTGAGAACTGTCAGCAAAATGGATGCAGGCCTTGCTGCTTCCCTGCTTCGACTTGTAATAGTCGTTGTAGTCCTCATCGGAGGTGTCGTGGATGACGATCAGTTCCTTCTTTCCCTTTCCCATTGCTTCAAGTACAATAGTAGATAGAAAATAAGTACTTAAGGAGTAAAACAGGTACAGATCAAGTAAGATCCAACAAACTAACTTATGCAATTAGTTGAATCCATAATGCTACAAAATAGATAATGTAAGCAACAATAAACATTTGTAAAACTACATAGATAGCTATAGCATGGAATTACAACACAAGATAAGCTAATTCACTTATACATTCTGTTACATCATTCTGTTAGATAACTATAGCATGCAATTACAACATCAAACCCTATCTAGAAAGATCCAACAAATAGCAAACCCTAAATAGCAAGATATAGAGAAATCCTACAGAGCAAGATCTCTAGGGTACAACAGCAAACCCTATCTAGTAGATCAAATACAGAGCAAGATACAGAGAGCAAACCCTATCTAGCAGATCAAGTACAGACCAAGATGCAGAGAGCAAACCCTATCTAGCAGATCAAGTACAGAGCAAGATACAACAACAAACCCTATCTAGCAGATCAAGTACAGAGCAAGATACAGAGAAATTGTACAGAGCAAGATCTACGACAGGTACATATCAAGATCCAACAAATCTAGCAAGCAACTAGCAGATCAAGTATAGAGCAAGATATAGAGAAATCCTTCTTGTCGAGACATCGTAGTAGTTTTCATAGACTGGGGTGCCATGAGACTACGGTAGAGACGTGGGGTAACGGGATAGCGTAGTAACACAGAACACGGGATTTTACCCAGGTTCGGTACGTCGCGACAGTACGGCGTACCTACTCCTGCACTTCTCACTAATTGGGACTAAAGCCCGTATAACAGGGTTACAGTGTGAGAGAATAGATCTAGCTACTCGACGAGGATGAACTTCCCGGCGAGTCGCGTAGAGCTTTAGCTGGTGAAACTTGAACCTAGAACCTTGGAACTTATCTAATCTATCTCCCGTCCGGCTTTATATAATAGCCGGATTAGGGCTTACAGAACAAGAAACCTAGAAGGCTACGTTTAACTTGTAACTTGGAAAGTAAGGAATCCGTCTTCTCCTCCAAGCCAGATCACGTGGGCCGTGATCCGGGTTCTTCTAGAATCCGGCTTCTGCGCGTCGGACTACTGGGCCGCCCAATGGACCTAAGCCCATTACCATGTAGGCCACCCTGGTAGTCCGGCTCTTTGTCTACCATCTTCTATACCCCTATTCAGTATATATCCGACAGTAGCCCCCAGGAAGGATCAAAACTCTGAAACTCCGCCTTTCGTCAAATACATTTTGTCCGGGAAAACTTGATTCAGCAGTCTTGATTCTTTCTTCTTTCCTTTTGAAGGAGATGGTAACACAAAACTCGGAACAATGAAAATCCGGCTTTTCTTCTCGCGATCCTTCGCGGAAAAGGAACTTATGACATCAGCGCCTTAATCATGCTGACGCAAGCGCCGCTTGGTTTCACGCGGGAAACCCTGCAACGTATCTCTGACAGATTCTCACGAGAAACGAGGAGATAGCCATCATTCCTCTGTCGTTCCGTTTCCCGGATTTTCCGGCGAGCGACACGCGTCGAACATCCAACGGTCAAAAGAGCCATTGGCACGTATCTAGAGGTTTTCAGGCTATAAATAGCCGTCCTCGTCCCCATCGGCAATCTTCTTCACTCCCTCACTGCCCTCACCATTGTTGCGAACGCGAGCTTGAGAGCGAGAACGAGACCTTGCCCCGACGAGCTCTTCGCACGCCGGAGCGCACACACACATCACCAAGGAAGATGGCTTCTCCGTCGTCCTCACCGGCTCGCGCCTCCATCGACGAACTTTTGGGCGACCTAGATCCACAGCTAGGGTCGCCCAAGCACGCCGGCGGCGAGCCGGAAAAGACCACGGCATCCGCGGCGGGCGGAGGAAACGCTTCCGCCGCCGCGGACGTCGCGGGCCCAAGCGCCACAACAACTCCGCCGTTTGCACCTGAAACGGCGGAGGAAAAAATCGAGCTCCTCGGCGACAAACTCGCCGCCGCGAAGGCCGCCGCCGCCGCCGCCGGAGCAGACGAGGAAGAGGAAACTGCAGGCAACTGGAGTGCCTGCAGTATTCCCCCGGCTCTCCTTCCAAACTTGGAGAAGGAGGGTTTGGTGCTAAAAAAGAAATGGCGGCTCCCGGAAGAGGAGACCGAACCCATGCCACAAGAGGGCGAAAGGGTGCTTCTTACCTCCCACCTTCTACGAGGTATGGGGCTCCCACCTTCCTCTTTCTTCCTCCAGGTTCTGTCACATTACAGCATCCAACCTCACAACCTTCCTCCCAATTCCATTCTGTACATGGCCGGCTTCCAGGCCTTGTTCGAAGGTTACCTAGGAATAGAGCCTAGGTTAGATTTTTGGCTGTATTGCTTTGGGGTCAAGCGTAACTCTTCGGAGGGCGCACTCCCAAATTGCGGGACCATTTCCTTTACTCTTCGGAGATTCCGAGAGGATTGGTTCCCCAAAATCAAAACCTCAGAATCCGTCAAATTTTGGACGGGTTCTTTTTTCTATCATCCCGACGTGCCTTTCCCTAAAAAGGCCGTCGGGGTTCCACCTTTCGTGAATTCCGCCGCTATTCCCCAAGATAACTGGGGGACAGAAGCCGTCCAGGTTCTGCCTCCAGATCTGCTAAGGATCAAGAGGCGCATCGCCAAGCTCACCTCCTCCAAACCTCCTTTGACCGGTATGGATACGGTCTTTTGCTGGCTGGATAGGCGGATTCAGCCATTAGCAAACCACGGAGGCCGTCTCCTGTGCGAATACACGGGAGCCAAGGATCCAATGCGGACAACCGACAAGGATTGGCCCGCAAAGGAACTTAGGCGGCGCATCAATCAGTTGGTCGCATCGCGCGACCAATACACGGAGAGTCGGCCAATGTACACGGCCGACAACCCAGCTCCCAAGGTAAATTTTCCGTCATTTGGGTATAATCTCAATTCTTGGATAATCTACCTTTTGACTCTGATTGGTTCTTCCGACAGCTTGCGGATCTTCCAGACTCGGAGTTAGCCTCCGAGGCCGAGCTGGATGCGCTGCGCACCGCCGCTACAGGTGGGCGCAAGCGCAAGAAGATAATTTCCTCGGACGAGATTATCGACCTTGACGGAATCCCCGTCGCCACTTCCAGGTTCCTTCTTCTGGGTTCTTTTTCTTTCATGGGATCCTTTTCGTCCATTTTCGGTGTTTTGACCTTTTCTGGGTTTTTGGTTTTTAGCCTACCTCCCTCCAACCTGAAGCCGAAGAAACTGAAGAAACACAGGGTTTCTTCCGGCCGAGGCAGCCAACCATCTCCCGCCGTCGCCCCGGACACGCCGCAGACAATGGCGGAAGAGCCTACTGCAGCCCCCACCACCAAGCCCCCAGAGCCCAGCCAGCCCGTTGTATCCGAGTCGGATACGAGGGAAAGGGCGGCCCCAGAGGTGGGGAAATCTTCTCGGACTTTCGACGAGGAAATCCCCACCTTTGACAAGGATTTTAAAGCTATCAATGACGGCTTGGACGCAGCCGGAAATCACTTCGCGGAATACGCGAAAGAATTCAAAGAAAACTTAGCAGGTTTGCAGCGCATGAGCCAGGTATATAACTCTAGCCCCCAAGCATTAATTAAAATGCGTGCTTTTTGCTTTGATGCTTTTTGTACTCATTCTTTTCCTTGCTACGTTTCAGCAAACCTCCGAAGCCATAAACCTGGAAGTTTTCAGGAAGCTCACCATCAAGAATAAAGAAGTTCGAAGTCTTCTTTCTATTCTTGAGGAGAAGGAGGCGGAGCTGGAATCCTCTCAGCTTGCATTGACAGAAACGAAAGGTAGGCATTTTCGTTTTGAAATTTCTTATTTGAGTCTTTGTCTGAGTTTTTTCCCGAGGAAATTGACCAACTCGGATTTTCCCTTCCTTTTCAGCTGCCTTAGCTCAGGCTAAGCAGGCAGCGGAAGATTCTGGCAACGCCGAAATTCTCCGCAATGAGAACATTGAGCTTCACAAGGATCTTGTGAAAGCTCAACAAGACCTGGAAGCCAGCAACCTGGCTCTTGGAATGGCTAATTCCAAGGCTTCCGAACAGGCGGAGAAAGACAAATCCACCATTCAGGATTTGACCGAAGCTCTGAACCTTCGCCTGGAGGAAGTTTCCGAGATCGACAAGCTCATCGGTAAATTTCTTACCCTTTCCTCATCTTTCCATGTTTTGCTTTCTCTGTTTGTCTGCCTAACCCTTTTGTATGTTTTATTGGATCAAACAGGAGACACCCCAGATGGAACTCGGATTGCAGGCATCCGAGCTTTCGGGGAAACATGGAATTTGATTAAGGCTGCCGGGACGCAGCTCATAGAGAAGTTCCTTCCCGATAAATCTGGGGAATGCTCGGAGGTTGAAAAACTTCCGGGTATCATCATGGAGGTGGCGGAGTCCAAGGAGTCTCTTCTCCGCTCCGCTGCACGGGGTGGTGCGCGCATGGCCTTAGGCCTGATGCGCATGCACTATCCTAGTGCCAAATCCTGGCGTGTGGCCACCGGTGTCCCTCAGGGATACACGAATGCGCAACGAACCACCATCTTTGGTGAAGTTAAGGGCCACGCCACCCAGATTGCCGCCATGGTAAATGTCGCCGTCAACTATCCAGAAGAGGAAGCTCCTCCAATCCCCGACGAAGAAAGCAGCGAGGAGGAGTCGGATTCTTGAAAGGTTACTTGGAACCTGGATAGAAAAAATAGACAATAGGAGCATTACTGTCCTTTCAATGTAATCTGAAATGTAATGCTTCTTTTATATTAATGAGAATTCCGCCTTTTGCAGTTTAAACTATGAAATTACTTTGCAAGTTGTTTGGATTTTACCATTCCTCTATCTTCTAAGTTCTCTGGTGTATATGCTTTAACTGTCCTTAGTGTTTGAAATGGCTCAAATAGCATTATGAATCGTTATGCCGAGTAACTGGGGACGAACCAATCAGTTTTTGAAACTCGGAAACATGAATCATGCTAAAGGCATTTTTACTAACTAGTTCCAGTAACCCAGCATACGCACAATCAGATAAGACTTAGAGAAACAAGGTAAGTTTTAAGTGAAACTTGGGCACGCAGGCAATTCAAGTTTCCTTTAGCCGTTAAAAGGCTGAAAAATCATTCAGTTATGTAACGCCGAGTACGCAAGCACAATTCGGGTTAACGTTGAGAAATTTGTAAGATCATTGGGAAATAGATGAGGCGGAAACACTTTGCACTTATAAGAAACATGGATGACAGCATTCCGACAACTTTATTTCATGATCTCAAAAGATGTTTACATAGAAATTGAACTAAGTACGGAAAGGTACATAACTTTCTATACGTTCCCAGGCTTCCGCAATCCACTTGACTTTGTCGAAATTTTTCAGCAGCTTGAAGAGTGGTAGGGTTTTAGCCCACAGCCGACTAATAAATCTGCTGACGGCTGCAGCGGAACCCGTCAATCTTTGGACATCTTTTACACATGTAGGCTTTGAGATGTTCAAGATTGCCTTGATCTTTTCCGGGTTAACTTCTATTCCTCTGTGGGAAACGATGAAACCCAGAAGTTTTCCTGAGGGGACCCCGAATACGCACTTAGATGGATTCAACTTCATCTTGTAAGTGCGCAAATTCTCGAAGGTTTCTCGCAAATCCTCAAGGAGTGTATCTTTTTCCTTGGTTACGACAGCAATATCGTCCACGTAAACATGGACGTTTCTGCCAATTTGACTATGCAAACAACGTTGCATGCAATGCTGGTAGGTTGCACCTGCGTTCTTCAGGCCAAAAGGCATGGTTACGTAGTAATACGTCCCGTACGGGGTTATAAAAGAAGTCTGGATTTGATCTTCCTTTTTCATGCGTATTTGGTGGTACCCGGAGTATGCATCCAAAAAGCATAAAAGCTCGGAGCCTGCAGTGGCATCTATTATTTGATCGATTCGCGGTAACGCAAACCTATCTTTCGGACACAACTTGTTCAATCCTGTGTAATCTATACACATTCTGAGGGCAGTTGTGTCTTTCTTCGGTACTAATACCGGATTTGCGGACCAGTCAGTATGGATTACCTCCTTGATGAAATCCGCTGCTAAAAGCCGGATAATTTCCTTGCCAATAGCCTTCCGTCTTCTTCCGTCAAATCGACGGAGACCTTGTTTGACGGGTTTTGATCCAGGAATAACCTTGAGTTGGTGCTCAGCAAGCTCCCTGGGTACGCCTGGCATGTCAGCTGGACACCAGGCGAAAATATCCCAGTTCTCACGGAGGAACTTGATGAGCTCGCCTTCCTATTTGTCGGTCATCCCAGTCCCTACGACGACAAATTTTGTCGGATCTTTGGGATCTAGGATTACCTGTCTTGTATTCTCGGACGCCTTGAAGCTATCTGTTGGCTTCCAAGTCTCTTTTCCTGCCGGCATTTCTTTCGGCGATACCTCCTTGGCTAACTCCTTCAGTTCTTCCTGAGCTATAACTCTTTGAGCGCAAAGGGCGTTTTGCTTCTCCAACTCGTTTGCCAGCTTGAAATCACCGGCTATGGTGATTACTCCTCCTTTGGGTCCTGGCATCTTCAGCTTGTTGTAGATATAGCAAGATCTTGCCATAAATTTGGCGAAAGCCGGACGTCCGAGTATTGCGTGATACACGCTTTCGAACGGCACTACTTCGAAGGATACTTTTTCCTGCCGGAAGTGATCTTTATCTCCGAAGGTGACATCTAGGGAAATTTCTCCTAGGGATCGTGCTTGCCTGCCAGGAACAATGCCGTGGAAGCGTATATTGTTGTAGTTGAGCTGGGACTCGGAGATCTTCAAGTGCTTCAGTGTATCCAGGTACATTATATTAATGCTGGATCCTCCGTCCATCAGCACTCTTCTTAGCCTAGTATTTTGAACAATAGGGCTTACAACAAGAGCTTGTGTGCCGGGTTCAGGGATATTTCCGGGATGATCAGACTGATCCCAGATTATCGGTGTGTTGGAGTACTTCAAGAATTTTGGGGTTGCAGGAACAACCGCGTTTATTTCTCGAAGTGTCCTTTTGGCCACCTTTGCTGACGGGGTTGCTAGGAAAGTTAACATTGCTTCTCCGTCAACTCTCGGAAATTTAGGTTCGCCTTTTTGCTGCTGTTCCTGGATTTTGTCATCAGTGTCCGATTCACTGTCTTCTTTTTCAGCTTCTGGCTTTTGTTTGGCAGGTTTCCTCTTGGAACCCTTCCCTTTATTTCCGGATCCTGCATTGCCTTTCATATGCTTGTTTAGCCGGCATTGCGCGTTTGTGTGGGTTGGTTTCCCAAATTGGGAGTGGTGGACGCATGGTTCTGACTTAATTCTCTCCCATTCTTCGGGAGTATAATTGATTGGATCTGGACTGCGACCTTTCCACTTATTCCCTTTTTCTCCTCCAAAGGCTATGTTAACCTCCTTGGGCTTTGTTGTTGACTCCGGAGTTCCTTTTTTATCAGAACGAGGTGTTTTCTTGGCCAGTATCAGTGACTCAATATTGCCTCCTCTTGCTCTGATATCGTCTTCGGCTGCAGCATGCTCATTAGCGGTTGTAAGCATAGATCCGAGATCTTTGTGCTTTTTAGAACCAACCATGAACGGTACAAGTCCGGGTTTTAGGCCATTGACGAAAGCATGCATTGCTTGTACGTCAGTTACTCCAGAGCAACTATTCTTCATTGCAGTCCATCTGGAGATGAAATCCACGTATGGTTCGTCTTCAAATTGGGTGCAACGGTTCAGCTGGTTGATGCTATTTGGGCGTTTGTATGTTCCCCGAAAATGCTGAGTAAATACTCTCGCCATATCATCCCAACTGTCGACAGTTCTTGATGGTAAACCATTGATCCAATCTCTGGCTCCGTCTAGCAACATTAGGGGAAGAAACTTGACAGCTTCCAGGTCTGTCCCGTTGTTGATTTGGACGGCTGTGTAATAATCTGAAAGCCAGGTATCCGGGTTTGTACTGCCGGTATATTTTTGGTAGGTTGGACCGACTTTGGCGAAGCCAGAATGTAGGGTTATCCTTCGGATCCTGTCAGTAAAACACTTAGGACCAAAGTATAGATCGTCCTTTTCTGCTCTATCAATATGTGCAGAATATCTCCCGGCTGAATGGACAGAAGGGGATCTGCTCCTTTCTTTTCCATTGTTGCGCGGACGCGCTTTTCCGAGGTTATCTCTATCTCTTCCGTTGTCACGCCCCCTGGGATTAGGTGGAGTCCTGCTCCTGTACCTTTCCTTATCCTTAGGCGGTGTCCGAGATCTTTCACGTCTGTGAGGTGTATCATATCTTCCAGCTTTTTCAGCTGGGTTTCTCGGAGGTGGCATTATTTTGCCGTCATTCCGGTGTTTGTCTTCCCGATCGTGTGGTTTATATCCATCTTTCGGGAGATGAGGTCCGGTTCTAGACGCTGCGTCCCGGTTGTCGGGGTTTTTCTTGTCTTTTCTCGGATCCTCTTTTTTATCCGAATCTCCGGGTTCTTCCGGTCCAGGTGCTCCAGCAGCGCAAGTAACCGTTTTGCAGAGGGCGGAATTATCATGCAGCCTCCCTGATCGCCCTTGGCCTCGCTGTTGCTGCTGTAATGCTTTTCCTAGGAAAGCATACACCCCTTGGAGTTTTTCCCCGTTGGAGTACAGATCATTGTTTAGGATGGCGAACGCTGCTTCCGCGTTTTCTGCTGCGGTTTTGTATATTGGTTCGCCCTTGGCATCTTTGCCGTTTAACTGCTTTTGCCAAGATGGGTTATAGAACCTTTCTTTCGGTGGCAGTTCTTCCGGTTTTGCAATTCCGGGTAACCTAGTAGGTTTTAAGGCAGATCTATGCTTTCTCTCGTACTCCTCTATTTCTTCCTTCATGACTTTGATGTCATTATGGGTTTGTTGGAGATGTTGCCGAGATCTAAGCAGATGTTGCTGTTGCCGTTGGAAAGCTTGTCTCCTGGCTTCCAGCATCTCAGGGGGTTCATTGGGTCCCACTGGAGTTTGTAATAGTTCTTGCTCTTCCAGTTCTGTCATTGGCGGAGCAGTGATTTCCTTAGATTTCTTTTCCGCGGGCTTTGTGCCACTAATATCTCCAACTTCCAGGTTTTCATCAGCGAGATCAGCTGACTTTTTCTTCCGGAGTTTGTACTGGAGTTTTTTAGAAGCACGGTGCTTTTTCGTGGAAGAAGGAGGTTTTTTGACAGGTTCATCTTCTGTCATCTCCTTGACATTAGGGAATATCGGAGAAGTTTCTCCGTCTTCTCTCTCTTCCACTGGCGGAGGTGTTTTAGGGCTTTCCTGGCTGTCGGCACCTGTTGCATCAGCTGGTTTTGCCATTAGCACTTCATGGAATCCCTCTTGAAAGGATTTAACTTTTCTTACGAAGGCATCATCGTCTTCGTCTTCGGAGTCGAAGTTATCCGATCCGGTTTCCGACTCCAATCTCGCCTCTATGGCGGCAAGCACGGACTCTGTTTCCGAGTTCATCGTCTGGTTGACGGATGTCGGATCTTCCGTCTCTGTGACGGGTATTGGTTCTTCCGTCTCTATGACGGGTAGGTTGTTATCTGCCTCTTGCACGGGATTTCCGTCATCCGTGTTTTCAGCGATTTCGGATTGCACCATGCCGATAAAGTGCGTATCACTGTTTTGTCGGCGATCTGAGCAAAATCCGGCATCATAGTCGTCTTCGACTGGGTATAGGGCGGGTGGGATAAATTTGCTTCCACCGCAAAACCCCATTGCCTCCGCGGTTAATCCGATAAAGATGTTAGCAGATCCAATCGGTAAAACGCAGGCACTTACCAGGTGGTTTTGCGCCGGTATGTAGGATCCATTGTCGAGGAAGCGCCCGACGTCGTCGTCGAATTCCAAGCTTCCGACAGTGATCGATCTTCCAATTCCGCCTAGTATCCCAGATCGGAATTTTACGCCTGACGTCGTTTGCCCCACGGTGGGCGCCAACTGTCGAGACATCGTAGTAGTTTTCATAGACTGGGGTGCCATGAGACTACGGTAGAGACGTGGGGTAACGGGATAGCGTAGTAACACAGAACACGGGATTTTACCCAGGTTCGGTACGTCGCGACAGTACGGCGTACCTACTCCTGCACTTCTCACTAATTGGGACTAAAGCCCGTATAACAGGGTTACAGTGTGAGAGAATAGATCTAGCTACTCGACGAGGATGAACTTCCCGGCGAGTTGCGTAGAGCTTTAGCTTATGAAACTTGAACCTAGAACCTTGGAACTTATCTAATCTATCTCCCGTCCGGCTTTATATAATAGCCGGATTAGGGCTTACAGAACCAGAAACCTAGAAGACTACGTTTAACTTGTAACTTGGAAAGTAAGGAATCCGTCTTCTCCTCCAAGCCAGATCACGTGGGCCGTGATCCGGGTTCTTCTAGAATCCGGCTTCTGCGCGTCGGACTACTGGGCCGCCCAATGGACCTAAGCCCATTACCATGTAGGCCACCCTGGTAGTCCGGCTCTTTTGTCTACCATCTTCTATACCCCTATTCAGTATATATCCGACACTTCTAGAGAACAAGATCCAACAGAGCAAGATCTAGAAAAAAGTACACAGCAAGATCTAGAAATTCATACAAACCAAGATCTACTAAATCATACCGAGCAAGATCTACAAAATCCTAGAGAACAAAATCCAACAGAGCAAGATCTAGAAAAAAGTACACAACAAGATCTAGAAATTCATACATAGAAAGATCTACTAAGTCATACCGAGCAAGATCTACAAAATCCTAGAGAACAAGATCATACAGAGCAAGATCTAGAAAAAAGTACACAACAAGATCAAAAAATTCATAAAGAGCAAGGTCAGGATGTCGTACTCGCCTGGAGGAAGAGAGGCTGTGATTGAGGAAGAGAGGCGGCGGCGGTGGAAGATAGGCGGCGGAGGCGGAGAAACCCTAAGCATAGCGAGTGGAGTGAGCAACCCTAAGCGCAGTGACTGAAGTGACGAAAAGGTACGACCGCACCGGTTCGTCGTTACTTATAGTATTTCGTGGCAGTTTTTCTTAAAAACCCTCATACCAGTTTTACTTGCGAAAGAACATCCTCCCACCTCTGTGCTTTTCTCACTTAACCCCCTGTCAGAGATCCACTCGCACGTTTAGCTGAAAGGGGATTCCAATCCCTAGATTCAATTCCCCACTCGCTCCGCCACGCTCCACCGCCGCGCTCCGCTCCGCCGGGCTCCACCGCCTCCTCCACGCTCCACTGCCACGCTCCACCGCCACGCTCCACCGCCTCCTCTTCCTCAACGACGCGCTCCACCGCTGCGCTCCCTCACGGCGGAGCTCCACCGCCTCCTCCACGCTCCACCGCCACGCTCGTCCGCGAAGGAGAGATCTCGGCGCCGTGTCTTCTCCACGGCCGCGCCTCTTCCTCCGCGGCGCATGGATCCGACGAGATCTCTCCTTGGCCGTCCACACCAAGTGCCTTCAGCTATGCAAGGAGGTCCGCCTCTGTGTTCCCATTGCATATCAGTGTTCTCGTTGATTGATTTCAGCTAAGTTTTCAAGTTTGAATGATTTGTTGCTTGGATTGAACTGATTGCTTGCCCTAGTTGAACAAATTGCTTGCCCTAGTTGAACTCATTGCTTGTAGTACTTAACTGAATGCTCTTATGCATCCACTGTTAACTGAATGATTGCAGTACTTAATCCTAATAAATTTCTCTGTCATATAAATTGTTGAATGCTTGCAGTACTTAACTGAATTGCTTGTAGTACTTAACTGATTGCTCTTATGCATCCACTATTAATTGAGTCTTGCAGTACTTAACTGAATTGCTTGCAATACTTTATAGAAATTGCTCTGTTATAGAAATTGCTCTGTCATATAATTTGATATGTTATAAAAATTGCACTGGCATAGAAATTGCTCTATTATAAAAATTGCATCCACTTTGAACTGATTGCTTGCCCTGTTGTAGAAATTGCCATGTTATAGAAATTGAACTCTTACATAGAATTTGCCCTGTGATAAAAAATTGCTCTGAACTAAAATTTGCTCTGTTATAAAAATTGCTATGTGAACTAAAATTTGCTCTAAACTAAAAATTGCTTTATTTCTGAAGTGATGCATTGTTTCAGATAAAAATTTGTGTCCATTCCAAGTGCCTGTAAGTGCTTTGCTTGCAAGTGCTCACAATTATTTGTACATTTAGTTGATTGTTTTATTTGCTTGCAAATGCTTGTTAGTTTTTTAATTGCTCTAATGGTTATGCATCCACTGTGAACTGATTGCTCTGTGGTATGAATTTCTGTATCATAAAATTTGCTCTGTGATAAAAATTGCTCTGATATAAAAATTGCTTTGAACTAAAATTGTTGTGTGATAAAAATTCAAACTAAATATAATTTGCTTAATGATAAAAACTGCTCTGATATAAAAATTGCCATGTTATAGAAATTGCACTGACATAGAATTTGCTCTGACATATAAATTTCTCTAATGGTTGCTCTGTTATGTAGTTGCTTTATTTCTGAACTGATGCATTGTTTCAGATAAAATTTGTGTTAATTCCAAGTGCTGCTAAGTGCTTTACTTGCAAGTGCTCACAATTATGTGTACAATTAGTTGATTGCTTTATTTGCTTGCAAGTGCTTGTTAGTTTTTTAATTAAAACTATGTGATGTAAAACAAGTATTGTTAAGGAATTATGTAAAACAAGTGCGTGTTTATGGGGGTTGTTATCATTACTGTTAGTGTTGTTGCGAAAATTAAGTTGTCCTTATCTTATCTCCCAGCGACTCCCCTGCTTGTTACCGTTTTTATAGGGTTGTTATCATTACTGTTAGTGTTGTTGCAAAAATTAAGTTGTCCTTATCTTATCTCCCAGCGACTCCCATGCTTCCGTCCTATAAATAAACAGGGCGTTCGCATCTCACGTCTTGCTTTTCCTCTTTCTCTCGCTCTTCCTCTTCCTCTTCCTTCCTTCCCACTATCCAGAGCTCCAACATCATGGCCTTCTGCCATGAACACAAGGTTCCTTGTCATGGAAGCACAGAGCTTAACGTGGTCTACACCAACAAGGCTGACAGCGTTGATGAGTGGCTCGAGAAGGTTTACGCTCTGCTTGATGCTGCCAAGAGGAAGATCGTAGGAGTTGATGTGGAGTACACCAGTTGTCGCGGATCTTATGTCTTTCCTCAGAAGGTTGTTGTCCTCTAGTTGTGTGTGGGCAATGAGTGTTCGGTTTATCACGCGTGCCACACTGATAAACGTAGTGATTGGCTTCATGGCTTCTTGGACAATTGGCATTTCACTTTTGCTGGTTTCGACATTGTTCATGATAAAAGAGTCATGGGTAGATCTGGATTTAGTATTATGGCACACAAGGACATTCAGCGCATCTGGAGAGACCCTGACAACGAGAAGCCAAGAACCAAGAAGCAAGGACTAAAGGATGTTGCTGCAGCTGTGGTAGATGAGTACTACAGGAACATGAAGGACGGGTTTGGTACAAAGGAGCACGAAATGTGGAAGAATGCACCCCTATCACAGAAACACATAAAATATGCTGCTAGGGATACGTATGCTGCTTACGAGATTTATAGGCGTCTAGATGTGTACGAGAGGGGTTTCTTCTCTCTGTACTCCAACCTAGTGAAGAAGCGTGCTAGGGAGTGGTAGGCATTGAGATAGTGGGCGTTGGGAATCACAATAAGTTTTTATGTTCTTTGTTTATTTCCATTCTGTTTTTACTTCACGAACTGTTAGAGATTATCATTGTGAAATAAAGTGTGTTATTCAGTACAAGTGTTTTTAATTCCAGTTCCTACATTGCTTATCATATATTGTGTACTGACATGAAGTAAAACGGCTATGATGTAGATAGTGCAATCAAATCTAGAATCGATAAGACTTGGTTGCAAGCACCAAGGTCTAGTCAACAGTTTGTCGATGGAGTAGGCACATTTATAGAGTTTGCATCTAAAAATTCTGCAAAAGGCAACACAATACTGTGCCCTTGCAAAAATTGTGGCAACCGATTCTGGCTAGATCTAGAAACTTTCCAAGACTATGTTATCTGTGATGGTTTTATGCATGGTTATAGCACATGATTTTTTCATGGAGAGTCAATGCACAAGTCTGTACCAACTAGCAAATCAAATAGATGTCAAGATGAACCCCCACTTAACTCTGACACAACTACCCAACCAAGAGTCCATGATGAGCCTTGTGTTAACAAAGATGAAGTTGATCAACTTTTGTTAGATGGATTTGGAATGTATGATAATAGCTCTTTAGGATCTGAAGAGGGGAGTGAGGGCAGTGATGATGAAGATGTAGTTGAGTACTTAAGACTAGTGGAAGATGGAGCACAAAAGTTGTACCCAGGGTGTAAAACTTTTACCAAAATACAATTTATAGTAAGGTTGCTGAACATTAAGAATGTGAGGGGGGTCTCTATTGCTGTCATTGAAGATGTCTTGGCACTGTTCAGGGAAGTTCTGCCAGAAGGTCATGTTGTCCCTAGTAATTATCATAAGTCAAAACAATATGTCAGAGCAATAGGACTTGGTTATGACTGTTATGATGCATGCATAAATGACTGCATTGTTTTCAGAGGTGACAATCTGAATGCCAAAGCATGTCCTGTCTGCAATACTAGCAGATGGAGAACTGAAAGGCATGTAGCTAGTGGGAAAAGAATCAGCAGGGTTGCTACAAAAGTTGTCAGGCATTTTCCACTGAATAAAAGAATTAGCAGAATGTTTTTGTGTACCAAGACAGCACATATGATGAGGTGGCATCATGATGAGAGAATAAAAGATGGATGCATGAGACATCCAGCTGACTCCCCTGCCTGAAAGAATTTAGATGCCAAGTTTTCAGATTTTGGTAGAGAACCTAGAAACATTAGGTTTGGTCTGGCAACTGATGGTTTCAACCCATTTAGGAATATGAACCTCTCCTATAGTATTTGGCATGTCATGCTGATACCATACAATGGCCCACCAGAGGAATGCATGAAATAATCCAATTTTATTTTGTTACTAATCATTCCTGGTAGAAAAGCACCTGGGAAAGATATAGATGTTTACCTCCAACTTGTTGTGGATGAGCTGGTAGTTTTATGGAAACATGGTGTACTAGTACTTGATTCTCATTTTGGGAAAAAATTCAGAGTTCGTGGTGCTCTTCTGTGGACATTAGTGACTGGTTAGGCCATGGTAATATCAGTGGAGAAAGCATTGCTGCCTGCTCTCACTGCCTGAAAAAACTTGCTCCATAAGGTTGAAGCATGGCCGCAAGGCATGCTACCTAGCTCATAGGAGATTCTTAGATGAAGATCACCCATTCAGATTAGATGCAGATTCATTTGATGGTACCTATGAAGTAAGGGATCCTCCATTACAACTCACAAGTCATGAGATATCAGAGATGACAAAAAATATACAGACTACATATGGGAAAACACAGAAACAAAAGAGGACTGCTAAAAAGAAGAGGCCTAGAACTGAAGATGAGGATGATGTGAGTGATATGGAAGATGAGCACACTGTAGAAAGCACTTTAAAAAGAGATGTATCTTCTTTCAGTTAGAGTACTGGCCGTTTGTGAAAGTTAGGCACAACTTGGACTCAATGCATATCGAGAAAAATGTGTTCGACAATGTGGTGAAAGCTTTACTAAATGTTGACAAGAGGTCCAAAGACAATGTGAATGCCAGGCGTGATCTCAAACGGTTGAAAATCAGATCCCACCTGCATATTGATGAAACTCAAGACAAGCCAGAGATGCCACAAGCCTTGTACTACATGAGTCCAGTGCACAAGAAGATGTTTTGCCGTCTAATAAAGAATGCAAGATTCCCTTATGGTCATGCCTCAAGTTTGTATAATAAGGTAAGGCTAGAAGAGAACAAGCTAGTGGGACTGAAAACTCATGACTGCCATATTATTATGCAAGAGCTGTTACCACTAGCTGTTATGAGAACATTTTGCCTGAAGATGTTGCTCTGCCCTTAATTAGACCGAGTAAACATTTCAGAATGGTTACTGCCAAGAACATCATTGTTCAAGACATACAAATGCTAGAAGAAGAAGCTCCTGATATTCTATGCCAGTTAGAACAGATACCCCCTCCCACTTTCTTTGACATTATGGAGCACTTAGTTGTACACCTTGCTACAGAAGTTAGGATTGTTGGGCCTGTGCAGTTTAGAAATATGTGTAGAACAGAGCAGTATGTTGTCAAGTTGAAGGGTACAGTACAGACAAGAAGCCATCCAGAAGGGTGCATAGCAGAAGGCTATGTACTAGATGAGTGTTTGACTTTCTGCTCTAGGTATGTGCATGGTGGAAGGAATAAATTCAAAAAATCTACTAGGCCTGATGATGGAGTGAGTGTAACAGACTATACAACAGAATATCAGTACTTGACAAGACTTGGTAAGCCTCTGTATGCATGCAATACTAGAGAAATAGACTTTGTTTCATGGTCACAGGCTCAGAGATGTATTCTATTCAACTATCATTCGATTGCATGCTATACTAATAAACACAAGAAACTTTTGGCTGGTAGGAGAGGAAAAAATGTACGACAAATAGAAAGTGAACATCAGACCACATTCCATTCATGGTTTGCTGATCACATACAGTCCTTGATTACTAAAGGTGTAGACATACCAGAACAAGAAAGGCCGCTAGCTCAAAAGCCTTACCACATGGTTAAGTCATACAACAGCTATAGGATCAATGGATGTGTATTTCATACTAAATAATATGCAGAGGGAAAGAGCACACAGTGCGATGGGTTCTATGTCAAAATAAACAATAAAAAAATTATGGCAAAGTTTTAGAAATCATAGAGTTGAAAACTTGAACCAAACTAGTATGCTATTGTTCAAGTGTGAGTGGGCTAAAAAAGTTGGAGTAAGATATTTGGATATATTTGAAGTAACACAAATCAACTTTAGTGAACTGGTTGCTGGGAATGACTTGATGTCTGAGCCATTTATATTAGCTAGCCAAGCAAAACAAGTGTACTACGTGGAAGATGTGATTGATGCTGAATGGAATTATGTTGTATTCCCTGATAGTACAGACTAGTTTGACATGGATCCTTTAACTTGTACATAATATCATTGACTATTTAATTACTGGTACATGATTCTTTTCTCTGTGTTCCATTCGAGTTAATATTGTATGCTGAATACTTTAGTATAATGTTAACTAAGGAAAAAATTGTCTTCTTCTCTTGCAGGAACAGTACCTACTGACAGCCAGGTTAGAAGGTTGAATGAGGTTAATTCAAGGTTGTTTCAACTAGGAGTACAACCACCAGTTGCTACCAGTAGAGATGCATTAAGCTTTTCAAGATCACTGGAATATGCTCCATGTACAACAATTTATAATTTAAATGTGAGTAAACTTGAAACTGCAAAGTAATATATGTTGCATGCCTGCTGTAATAATGAGTTACTACTTTGAATTTGCAGAAAGGCACAACTTACACAGCGCAAGAAGAGGAAGAAGATGGATGGAATGAAGATGACAAGTATTTGGAAGAAGATGCTGGGATTAAAGAGGAAGAAGACGAAGGGAGCGAACATGATGAAGAACCACAGGAAAAAGCTAGGATTGGGAATGAAACTACTGAAGGGGTACACGATGAAGAAGTAAACGAAGAATTTGAGGTTGGAAACTTAGAAGGTACTAGCAATATGTACTTGTGCGCGGCATTTAGTTAACACTGCTATCATGTATGTTGAATTGCATAAATCAGTGTATTTATTTGATTTCATTGAATTTTGACGTTGCAGGCATACTGAAAAAAAAGAGGTAGAGGGCCAACTGATATGAAGGGATTCTGGAAAGTGTTTGATCCAAATTGCAAAATCAGGATGGAGTTCAATCATCTGGGACAGCCATGTAGTTTGAGAACAAGTGACTTGACCAATTTTATCGGAACATTGGTAAAAGGGAAAGAAGTGTCCCTAGCTGCTACAAACTGGAGCAAGGTACCTATGTGTCAAAAGGAGAAATTATGGGAAACTCTGCGGGTATTGCCTACATCCTTTTTGTACTCCTTTCAATTTTGTCAAATTGTACAAACTGTCTGAACTGAATTATAACTGTATTGCAGGGTTTCTTTGAAATTAATGAACTGTATAAGCCTTGGGTTCTAAAATCTGCTAGCAAGAAGTGGAAGGGTTTTAAATGCATTTTGAAGAGGAAGTATTACAATCCTGAAGAATCAATATTTTACAACATTCTAAGGGGATGTAAGGATAGAATTCCAAATGCACAGTGGGAATGGTTGGTGAGACATTGAAAAACTAGTAGATCCAAGGTACTATGAACAATCACTCTGAAAACAGTAGTTGAATGCTAGGATTATGTGTCGAAGAGTAGTCGCCTAGTCGAAGGCTAGTCGACAAGTCGACTTAGAATCTTAGGAACACTCTGAAACATTAGTCGACTAGTCGTAGACTAGTCGTGACTAGTCGAGCGACTATTAATCAGAAGTTGAATTTGAACTTGGTTTCAATGTGTTCATGTAAAACTTTTATGAATGCAGGCTTTGAGTGAACTCAATCATGGAGCTAGAACTAAGCAGCTAAATGCAGTTCACGGTGCAGGATCAAGGAGTTTTGCTGTGGTCCAAGATCAGTTGGTACAAACATGATATTCTTTATTCGAATCTGTGAATTTACATTGTAACTAACAGAAATGGTACATTCAATAATTTCTTTTTAAACTTTATTTACACAGGAGATTCAAGAAGGTCGAAAAATTGGAAGGGCCGAGTTATATAAAATAACTCACACAACCAGAAAAGGGGTTCCAGTCAATTCTTTTGCATAAGCTAAGATTGTAAGTAGAAGTTTTAAACTATATCCCTAGATTTTGTCGTAGTGTTGCAGACTATATAGTACTAAGTTATTCTTTTAATTTGCAGAAAGAAATAAATGACAAATTCAAAGAAAAACTAGAACTTGTAGGTGAAGTAGCACATGAGAATTATGTGTACTCTTCAGTTTTTCCAAATGCAAAGAGCACAAGACATGGTCCGGGACTGGTAGTTGGTGGAAAGGGATCAGAGCAACTGTACAAGGCTTTGGTTGCACTGAATGAAAGTAGATTGGAGAACAGAGAGTTGAAGCAGAGTCTCGATAACCTGTCTGTAAGACATGAAAGCTTGGAAGAGAGACTAAGCCAGGCTCTAGTTCGCTTCGAAGCAGGGCAGAGTAGTTTTGAACAAAAGGTACACTTAAATAATACATTTCTGATTTTCTGAATCATCTACTTGCTGCTCAGTTGGCACAACTGGCTAATAGGTTGCTAATTCTAAAATATGTGCTCTGCATGGTAACTCAAGGTCATGAAGCCTCGGGATTCTAAAGAAGTGGACAGTGGAGTTCAACCATATAATGCACACGAGGTATTTTCCTTGATGTAAAATTCAATGTGAATGTCATTGACTCGAGAACTGTGCGTGCTAACTTAATGAAACATGCTCAGCCAACTGAAGATTCAAACCAACTGAACAACATAACCATATGCAGAATACGGAAAAGCCTGTACGAAAGCAATCATTCAAGCAGCCACTAGAAAAGGTTAGGAACAAAGATAAATTTGAATACAAATAGCTATGTACTTTACTTATATACCAATTGTACTAACTAATATTTGCTAAATGTTGAATGTAGCATAACAAGACAAGCTTGATTCCCAAGATTGTAAAGGAAGAGGAAAATGTACATTGGCAGCAGTTTAATAAGGAGAAGAATGTCCTCGTAATAAAACCTGGGATGAGTGTTCAACTAAATTCCCCAACAAGCAATGCTATTGCAGCAATTGGAACTATTCAGAGTGACAGAGGTCATTACTTTGAAGTCACGGTGGACCTTGTTTTCAATTGTACAACAAAGCTTCCTCATCCACAAGGAAGAGTTAAAATGATGGGAAATGCTAAAGCACGTACTATTACATTGCCAAAACTATACGTAAGTAAAGTTTTCGGATGCCAAATTGTTATCCTGTAAGAATGTACTGTCAACACAATGTACTAAATGAAAACTACTATATGCAGGTGAAAACTGAAGAACATCCAAGAAGTGTGACAGAGATGCTGGCTAAACACCTGAGCGTGGACAAGAAAGGAGTTGATGGGCTTGTGTTAACACTTGAGCAGCGGGCAGCAAATAGATATCAGCGTCTAGCGAAAAAGGGTTACAAAGTCAGTAAAAAAGGGGAAGAACAGATAGATAAGATGAGACTTTTGGTTGCCAGTGGCAGAAAGACACAACAGCAGGAAGGTAGATCGACAAGGGAAGCTATTTATGAAGAAAGGATTGACAACAGTGCTCCACCAGTTCATCAATACAGAAAAAACAGCCTCCAGCAATACAGACAAAGAAGAGAGGATTCACAGCCCCTATGAAATGCCAAGTAGAGGAACAGGAAGATCACATAGTAGATGATACAAAGGTCAAGACTAGAAAGCTCAAGAAAGTGCTTCATGACTCTCAGATGCTAGACCAACAAGAATATGGAGTAGATGACTCACAAGTGGCAGAGCCTACAGCAGTGAACACTAGTAAGCTCAAGACGAAGCCTCAGGCAGAGATGCCAGACCAGCAAGAAGATGAAGTGGATGACTCGCAAATGGCAGAGCCTACAGCAGTGAAAACTGAAAAGCTCATGAAGAAGCCTATGCTAGACCAGCAAGAAGATGAAGTGGATGACTCACAAATGGCAGAGCCTACAACAGTGAAAACTGGAAAGCTCAAGAAGAAGCCTATGCTAGACCAGCAAGAAGATGAAGTGGATGACTCACAAATGGCAGAGCCTAGAGCAGTGAAAAATAGAAAGTTCAAGAAGAAGCGTATGCTAGACCAGCAAGAAGATGAAGTGGATGACTCACAAATGGCAGAGCCTAGAGTAGTGAAAACTAGAAAGCTCAAGAAGAAGCCTATGCTAGACCAGTAAGAAGATGAAGTGGATGACTCACAAATGGCAGAGCCTACAACAGTGAAAACTAGAAAGCTCAAGAAGAAGCCTCAGGTAGACTCACACAATGCAGAACACATGTATGACTCACAGCAGCCTGAGGAAGTACATCAATATGCACAACTGCCAAATGAAGTCTGTGACTCACATCCACCAGTTAAGAGAATAAGGAAACCAAGCCAGAAATTAAGAAATAGTGAATTTGTTTCAATTGGATTCATCTGAAATTGCCAGCACATAGCAAGGTGAAATCTGTTTATGCATTTGAAATCTGTTTGTGCATCTGTTCTGCATCTCGTTCTATATCTTACTGTGAAAACTGTATATTATACATGCCTGTGAATGTTGGTGGATGCACAATGCACTTGAAACTGTGGATGTACAATCCTGTAGGCATTGTGAATGTTGTACTGTGAATGCTTCACTTGATATAGCTGTGAAACCTGTTTATGCCTGTGATTTAGGGGTTCACTAGCTGTAAAACTGAATGTTTTGAGTGATTGTGCACTGTGAATGTTGTAGGCAGTTTTGAAAATGCCAGTAAATAGATTTGAGGGCAGTTTTAAAACTGCCTCCAATTACCATTTTTTTGAGGCAGTTTCAAAAGTGCCTCCAAATGGTAATTGGAGGCAGTTTGAAAAGTGCCTCCAAATGGATATTGGAGGCGGTTTGGAAACTGCCCCAAATGTGTATTGTAGGCAGTTTTTGAAATGCCCCAAATGATTTTTACAGGCGGTTTGAATAGTGCCACCAATGCATATTGGAGGCAGTTTGAAAACTGCCTCAAAAAACTTTCAAAGGCAGTTTACAAAAAGTGCCTACAAATACATTTCTTAACACTACTATATCAAGCACTTTTTTTGTGGCTTAGAAACTATTTAGAGGCACTTTTGAGTGAATTGGAGGCACTTTTGAGTGCCTCCTAACTGAGTATGTGGCATAGTGCGAGGTAGCTGTCCGTCTTCATCAGCAGCCACAGAGGAGCCGCTACTGCTCGTCGCAGTAGAAGAGCTTGTCGTGGAAGTCGTAGTTGCCATCCAGGTGCAGGTACACGTACGGCGGCTGGTGTCCTCCGTCTGACCACTATCAAATATCGTAGATTGGTTTGCTTTGAACGATGCCTTGGCCTCGGCTCGGTTCCGTGTTTATATATCGCCAAACCGTGGCGTACGGGATTACAAGATTACAACAGATCGGTAGATCAACTTGATCACCAAGGTACCTAGAGATAAGCACGGTTTATATTCCACCGATGCTTGTTTCAACAGACAATATCTCATACGTGTTAGTCACGTATTAGCGTTACAAGCCTATCGTTTAACATCCTCCCTCAATCTCAACGTCTCCAAGTTGAGGTTGCTTTTAAAAGCTTGTAACTGACGAAACTGCAGTGGTTTAGTAAACCCATCTGCCACCTGATCACCTGTTGGAATGAACCGTATCTCCAACAATTTCTGTGCAACCCTTTCTCTCACAAAATGAAAGTCTATCTCAATATGCTTTGTTCTCGCATGGAACACAGGATTTGCAGATAAATAAGTAGCTCCCAAATTATCACACCATAAGCATGCTGTCTCAGGATGATTAATACTTAGATCATCAAGTAAGGATTCTATCCAAATTACCTCGGCTGTAGCATTAGCTAGAGATTTACATTCAGCTTCTATGCTTGATCGAGATACTGTAGCTTGCTTCTTTGCACCCCAAGATATCAGGTTAGAGCCAAAATATACTGCAAAGCCACCAGTAGAGCGTCTGTCATCAGGACATCCTGCCCAATCAGCATCAGAAAAAGCACTCACAAGTGTTGATAATGATTTACTAATCCTAAGACCAGTAGTCAAAGTTCCTCTGAGATATCTCAATATCCTCTTTACAGTTGTCCAATGCAAAGTAGTAGGAGCATGCAAAAACTAACAGACTTTGTTAACTGAAAAAGAAATATCAGGTCTGGTCAGAGTAAGATACTGTAGGGCTCCAACAATGCTCCTATACCTTGTTGAATCTTCAGAACCCAACAAATTTCCCTCATGCAAGGACAGCTTCTCTGTAGTGGAGATAGGGGTACTGGACGGTTTACACCCCATCATCCCCACACGTTTTAGAACATCATAGGCATATTTTTTCTTGTGTTAGCAAAATATCATTGCCTACTCTCTTGACTTCAATACCCAAGAAATAGTGAAGATCACCTAGATCTTTCAAAACAAAATCACTCCTTAAATCACTTAATAATGCCATAGTGGCTTCCTGAGATGAGCTTGCAACAATTATGTCATCAACATAAATAAGCATAAAAATAGTGACATTTCCCTTCCTATAGAAAAAGAGTGACGTGTCTCCCTTTGATGGAATAAATCAAAGTTGCTGAAGTTTAGTGCTCAACCTGGAATACCATGCTCGAGGGGCCTGTTTCGGACCATACAAAGCTTTGTCCAACCTACAAATGTGATGCGGTTTCCTCTCATCCTCATAACCTGGAGGTTGCCGCATATACACTTCTTCCTCAAGAACGACATGAAGAAACGCATTCTGTATATCCAGCTGTCGAAGGCTCCATCCTCTGGAAACAACAATAGACAAAACAAGTCTAACAGTTGCTGCTTTTACTACAGGACTAAATGTGTCCTCATAATCAACTCTGTAACGTTGTTTGAAACCTTTAGCTACTAGTCTAGCTTTATATCTATCTATACTACCATCTGCTTTTCTTTTAATTTTATATACCCACTTACAATCAATAATATTCCTCCCTTGATGTGGTTCTACCA
Source organism: Alopecurus myosuroides (assembly GCA_028641055.1). Lineage (NCBI taxonomy): Eukaryota > Viridiplantae > Streptophyta > Magnoliopsida > Poales > Poaceae > Alopecurus > Alopecurus myosuroides. The sequence continues at coordinate 248,011,204 of CM054058.1, forward strand.
AATGCCATGTTTTATTTTTTACTAAAGCATCATACTCTAGATCCATTGCATTTTTCCAATCCGTGTTACCTAGTGCTTCACTTAGGTTCTCAGGTTCATTAGTCGAAGTAAAACATGCATACCGAATTGTACCATCTTTAGGAACAAAGGGACGAAATATACCACTTTGAGATCGTGTATCTGCTATGGAAGGCACAGCCGGGATCTCTGGAGAGTGCTGCACACACGATCCGAGCGAATCTGCACCTTAATCTGCACCGGGATCATCACTGTCGGATGGAGTCGAAGATGCCCCAACCGACCAATCCGGCGTCGCCACCTGGAAAGGTGACCCACCCCCTGCGCCAGCGTCGTGGTCTGCGCCGTCTGCGCGTGCCCCCGCTGTCGGCTGGCGCCGCGTGGCGCTCGCGGAGTCGTCTGCGGCGTGTGGCCGTCGCACGCTGCACGGAGACCGGGACGGGGACGCGTTTTCTGGCGCGCTTTCTGTCTGTGCGCCTGTGCTGTCTCGCGGAGACGCGTTTTCTCCGCGCGCACCCGTGCTGCTCCGCCACGCGTCATTCTGCTGCGGTGCAGACGCGGATCATCCTCGGTTGCTGGTCTAGGATCTCTCGGGATCGCGGCTGCCAGGAGAATCCGCTCCGGTTGCTGTGTTTGTCTTTTCTGGCTGGACAAAAACAGGATTTTGCTGCACACTTTTTGCACAATTAGTATCAGGAAAATTAGGAGCATCACCCAAATTATGATTATCACTGTCTATTACCCCCTGGTGAGATAAAAGGACGACTTCAGACCGTAGCCTTGCTCCTGCATTAGGATTAAGTGTAGAAAAAGGAAACATGTTTTCGTCAAAGACGACATCGCGAGAGATATAGATTCGACCATTTGGTATGTCAAGACACTTAAACCCCTTATGAAGATTGCTATAACCCAAAAAAGCACATTGCTTGGAACGAAACTCAAGTTTGCGAGGGTTATAGGGTCTAAGATTCGGCCAACACGTACACCCAAAAATCCTAAGGGATTGATAATTTGGTTTTTCCTTGTAGAGACGTTCCAATGGAGTGGAGAAATTTAGGAGGCGACTAGGTGTGCGATTAATAAGGTTTTTTTTTGAACAGAGATTAATAAGGTAGGTAGCTGAAATAAAAGCTTCATCCCAAAATTTCAGTGGCATGGAGGAATGAGCTAACAAGGATAGACCTACTTCGACAATGTGTCGATGCTTGCGTTCGGCCGAACCGTTTTGTTGGTGTGCATATGGGCATGATACATGATGTGATATACCTACTTTATTAAAGAAGGAGTTGATGCGCTCATATTCACCACCCCCAATCTATTTGCATGGCAAGAATTTTTCGATTGAATTGACGTTCAACAAAATGTTGAAAGTCCTGAAACTTTTGGAAAACATCAGACTTATTCTTAAGCAAGTAAATCCAAGTGAACTTGCTATAATCATCAATGAAACTCACATAATATTTCTTTCTCCCAACAGACTCAATTGCAGGACCCCAAACATCTTCATGCTCCCACTATAGTACATTGGACTACAGTAAAAAGGATATTGCGTTATATACAGAACTCTCTTGCCCTTGGATTTACTTTTTGAAGATCCACTTCCACTCTTATAAGTGCATTTTCAGATGCTGATTGGGTAGGATGTATTGATGACAGAAGATCTACTGGTGGCTTTGCTATATTATTTGGACCAAATCTTAAATCTTGGAGTGCCAGAAAACAAGCAACTGTATCAAGATCAAGTACAGAAGCTGATTACAAATCATTAGCAAATGCCACAGCTGAAGTTATATGGGTTGAAACTCTTCTCAAGGAACTTGGTATTAAACTTGATGAAAAACCATGATTATGGCGTGATAATATGGGAGCTAATTATTTATCTGCTAATCATGTTTTTCATGCAAGGACAAAACATATTGAAATTGATTTTCACTTTGTGAGGGAAAGGGTTGCACAAAATTTGCTGGATATTCGGTTTATCTCTACCAAGGACCAAGTTGCTGATGGATTTACCAAGCCCTTACCATATAGAGAGTTAGAAAAGTTTAAGCATAATATAAACTTGTAGAAGTTTTGATTAAGGGGGGACGTTAGAATATAAACAAGCATATAACCGAACCTCAAAGATACTATGAGGTGGTTCGGATAGATAGGCCAGCTCCCCTTAATTCTCTCTGTAAAACACCGGCATTGTGCCTCTATATAACACGAAACAACGAGCTGAGACAAAGATATCGTTTTCCGCTAGCGTTAATACTGTCAGCGAGTCGTCCCAGACGGCGGAGAGCACGACGACTGCGACCACAGTCGCCGCCGCCACGCAGGCGGCCGGCAAAGCCCTCCTCGCGCAGCTTCGAATCCGCTGCCACTTCTTCACGGTCTCCAGCGCAGCCTGCAAGGATGGCGGTGGCGCCGGGCCGCAACTTCGCTCCACGTCCATGCTCGCTAATTCCCTCTCCGCCCAAGTGTTTGGGAGCTCTCAGCTTGATCGCACCGCCGCGGCAGCTACCCTCTGCCTCCCTTTATTTAGCGGGTAGAGGCAGCTGGCGGGTCATCGGAAGAGCCGTCGTCTTGTTCGGAGCAGGGTGATCCAAAACCACGGGCCACGCTTTTACGGATCGTTTCGTCTGGTATATATGCTTGGCGATTTGTCTACAACGCAAAAATGACTGTGTCTTTTTTTTACCTTAAACCTCTCTCCATTGGCAGTCCGTTTCATTGACCCGTGGACTTTCGAAAAAATGAGAGAAAATTGTGCAGACTTCCGCCCTTCATTAGTGCGGAACCAGCTGCACTAAAATGCGCGTGTGTATAGCAAACAAGTTCTTTTTTATTTGCAAGGATTTTCTTTTGAGTTTGGTTAGCTTTTGTTTGTTATTAGGCAATTGCTCATTTTAAAATTGTGCATGTCATGCCCTGACAAACAAATATTCAGAACACCTCAAGGTCACAAGTTCAGATCACTGTTCCCGCTGTCGAATTGATTATGAGCCGTTCGATGCAATCTCTAGGATCATCATTGCGACTTAACGTGCCCGCTCGCTACAATATCAACGCTCCTTGCTCCTTACCGCAATGATGATCGTCGAGATTGCATCTAACGGCTCGGAACCATCATGGTGTCGTTGTTCAAATTAGCTTTACTTTTGCTGCCAACCACTACGTTCGTTGTCATGTAGTTTCTCATCCCTATCTAGCCCATAGAGGCTTGTAGTTGAACCAGCTATGAATTAGGGTTTATTCCTCTTCACCGCCAATGTCCATGGTTCGGCTCCTGTAAACGAGTCCCTCTGTAGTTTGTAATAAAGCTCCAGTCGATTGGTCGAATTATGTTCCTGCTATGAATCTCAATTAGCTAATGTCAATTCTAGATCTTAAACATGTCAATTGGTATCAGAAGTCACCGATTCTTAGATGCGACTTAGATCCGTCGACTGCGTGAAGTTGGGGTTCTCCCCGTCAAATCCTTCGTGATCTTGCAGATTCCGTCGGCAATAGAAGAATAAGGAGGCGAATTGACGGCGGTAGACTACTCGGGTGCAGATTAGGGCTCAGAAGCGGTTACCTAGGAACAGTTCCAAGGTGGGAAAATTCCTTGTTCCTCCCTAATCCGTGCATCATCGGCGGCGCGGAGACATGGTGATGGAGGGCAGAGGTGGTAGGAACAACTGCAACTAGTCAGGTCGCGAGCTTGCTTGTGTAAAGTCCTCTCGTTACCATTGGTCGTGAATACCTTGAGGTTCTGCAAACTCACTATCCGCATCTAAAACCCCTCGCGGTTTTTTCATGGAAGGAGGCAATTCTACTTATACGGGCATGATCGTGCTCAAATCCCTGCACCTCGATGTTCAGATGTTGCAAAAGAACAAAAAGGAGGTGCTTGTTGACGTGGACCACACGTTCGTTGGGAGACCCAAGAGGAAGGTATGATGCAGCGTAGCAGTATTTCCTCCCGGTTATGCAACCAGGCTTATTAATCTAGTAGAACTCTGAATTCTCTTAGTAGGTTGTTTGTTGTCTGGATCTTCAACAAGTGTGGACCTTCACATAAACATAAACTCTCTCTTGCTCCCAACTTTCTGAGAAGGTTGTCAATCTTCATGTCTTGCTGAAAAGTAGAGAATTAATTATATCAAATGGTTGGAGAAGATTAAATGAAAAACGGAATAGCGAGAAAGTGATGATGAAAAGCAAGTAAACGAGGTTGTAATCAATGAGAAAAACAGGTAAAGAGGCCATAGCTTCACTTGTGGTGTCTCTACTAAAAACAACATGATGGATAAACAAATTATAATTGGGCAATTGACAAAACATGAACGTATCACAACTATTATGAAGCTATATAGTTCAGGGGTTCTAACATTGTAGGCATTACGTCAAGATAAATAGACCATCATCCGAGAGCATCTATTACTAAAAGTCCACCTTAAGACAGTTATCTCACAAATCTCGCTCGTATTAAGTTGCAGAAACAAGGTGATTACTTGTAAGCAACAAACAATTGCATTAAGAATAGTACATAATGTAAGCAATAATTATCATCCGTAGACAAGAACACTCTGGCAACATCACATCCCCTACCCGACACATTTTTGTCACTCGAGCACGGATGAAAAGGAGGCATAAACTCACTATCTATCATATAAATCCTCTCTTAGAGGTGCATATAACAACTTGGCCAAGGAAATCATACACACCGGAGAGCATTGCAATAAAAGATTAAAACTATCTAAAGATATAAGTCAAACATCTCAATATGACATAAAAATAATAATCATAATCTCATGGTTCATCGGATCCCAGCAAACACAGCGTGTAGCAATTACATAACGATGATCTTGATCATGTTAGACAGCTCACAAGATCTAAACATGGTGACAAAATGTGGAGATAACACCATCTAGCTACTTCTATGTACCCGTAGTTCTCAGATGAACTACTCATACATCTCCCCGAAGGCAACCAGGGCGATGTCGAGGCCTCCGGTGACGATCCCCTTCTACGGAAGGATGCTAGAGCAGGACTCCAGAAGCCTAAGATTGTAATTTCAACTATATCTATTTCGTGGAAAATTTCTCCGTCCACGGCGTTTTTAGGTTTAATGTGATTTATAGGCAAAGAGGCGACGGGAGGGTGTGACGGGGGATGCCAGGTGACCCCCAGGCATGGCCTAGGGTCAGGCCGCGCCTGGCACCCCTCTGGTGACCCTAGGCCGCCTCTCCGGCACTCCTTTCGACTCAGTCTTTGTTCCGGTCTCCGTAACTTTTTTAGCTCATTCCGGGAATATTTCTTTAAGAACTTTTCTGAAATAAAAAAATAGTAGAAAACAAGAACCGGCTTTGAGCATCTTGTAAATAGGTTGGTCCATGAAAATATTCGTAAAACGAAGAAAACATGTGGAAAACATGTATAAAACATAGCATTGAGCATACAAAATTATAGATATGTTTGGACGTATCAAGAGGACATGGAAGAATTCTTGGAGTTCAGTCAGATGGTGAATAGAAATTCACAACCATACAAACAAACTTTGAAAACATTCACACCAATTTCGAGAAGTTGTTTTCTTCAAGGAAGAACGAGGATTTGGAACTATATCTACTTTGACATGTCATCAAAGGTCCCAATAGACCGAATGGGCCAGCTTTAATAAAGCAACCAAATGCACCAGTAAATACTACGACACGCAGACGCTGCACGATCAAGCAGGAAAAGAGTTGAATTTAGATGTAACTCCAAAGTACCGACACCCAGACGCAGGGAAAGTGTAACATCCCAGTGTTTGGGAGGTTATAACGATCTAAATATAATATGTGCATTTTCAAAACATGCATATAAAAGTACGGGAAATTTTGGCGCGAAAGTTTAAATGAAGCAAAGTGACCAATTTTTCTCTTGACATAATGAGATAGGTTTAGATCATCTGTGTAAGGTCCGCCCCAGAATCACTGTTCAAGGACACCTTCGATATGCATACATTCACGATCCCAGATCACACCAGTCGTGAACAACATATCAAGTTGGTACACAGATACAATATCCATTACACGGTTGCATAAAACACTTACAAAGAGACATAGTCACATGACCAAGTCTAACACAACTACCGCGCGGGGCAAAAACACAACACACACAGCGGAAGACTAACACACGCAAACGTAGTAGAGCCCAAATCACGCCTTAACCTACAGGATGCTGACCGGGAGACGCTCCTAGTTCGCAAAGCCATCAGCTCCGTACTCCTCTTCATAGATCTCCTTCTGAGACTCCTTCTCGATGTCTGGCAAGTTAATACCAGGGACGAAACCAATATGAGTACATTTAATATACTCAGCAAGACACCCATCATGTAGCTTACCAAAATGCAAGTATGCTTATATAGTGGAATAGGTAGGCTATACATAAGGTTCGTTATCAATGATATATTTAAGACATATCATAGTTGATTTTCAAAATCTCTGTATCTTCGTTGAAGAAGATATTTCAAAAGAAAATAATATAGTTTTATTTTTCTTGTAGATATCACATGTACAAGAGGTTTTGTAAAAACTTTGTTAAAAGAAGGTTTTATCTTCGCAACACTTCTTGGAATCAACTTCCCGTTTTTGTTTAGAAAATAAAGGTTTTCTTTGAAAAACTTTTTGTAAAACAACTTCTGGCTTTTCATCATCGGTACCTCCACGGTACAAGATTTCCTCCTTTCAGTACTACACAAGTCCAACACTTTTTGAAAACATCTTTTTGAAAACTCCCTTTTTAAAACATTGACACAATGCTAGATACATGGCCATTCAACTGTCCATATCCGAGGACGCGGCTATTCCGAAATAGTTCTACTCTGCAGAGGTGTACACATTCCACCAGATCCAGTACATCCGCCGTGAACAACCACGGACTGTAACAACGGTATGTAAACATCAGATTACTAATCCTAACCATCCACTATGTTCAAACTAGAATATGTCTATCTTTTCAGTTGGGCCTGGTTCCCCCGGCAACCTGTCCCCCAGCGCCACGGCAGGGGACCCAACTGCTGCGACCGGAGGAGAACTTAATCCCTCACTGTGTATGTCCCGTATTTACCACCTAGCGACAATCGGTTCGAGGGATTGACGGCCCTTATAGCAAATTGAGATAGAACACACACTAACAAGAACAAACTTCAAGTTAAGCCCCGTGCCCATGTTGGGGTAAAGTGGTAGTACGGTAAAGGTTGTCCGGCAAAGACTAAGCTATGTGTCATTTTTGTAAAAACAGTTTTTTCTAAAAAAATGACCACTCCAACATTCCTCCGGTGAATAAGGCTTCGCCTTTCCACCGGGTTTTCCATAAAGCCTTTGTTTTTCAAAAACATATTTTTAGGGTGTCCACTTAGGGACTTATACTATGGTGGTAATAAATATCGTATGGTGGCTATGGGCTTGGTAACACCAAGTATCAACTACTTGCATAATAATGATACATAATATTAATAGTGGTAATATACACTCAAAAATAGTTTTTGGTAAACAAAGTTTTGTAAAACTTTTCGGAAGTAAAACATGCATGATAGATAATGATAAGGGTAGTAACAGCAAGCATCACGATGGCTTGCCTTAAATCTCTTAGTGTCCCTAGTCTTGAAGTAACTTGAACTTGACGCACAGCTCCACAACTGCTGCTTCTTCTCCTTCGTTTTCTAGCGTCGTAAAAGAATAAAGACACACACTCAGAACTAAAGACCAAACAACTAAACCAAGCAACACATACAGCAAGAAAATTTATACTAGCGCGATCTCTCAAACGTTATCGCGAAAACTATCTCACAAAACTCAGGGTACAAAACTATCGTCAGACCATATATGGAGTGGGTGTGCCACTCTCATAATAAGATATTTCAGTAGCTAAAAATATAGCTTGTGGGAACAAAAGGTGAGACTACTAAAATACTAACAATCAAACGAAGCAATACCCATGGCATTGGGTATTAACAACACACACGCAATCATCACCAAACAAGTTCATGATTAAACTAATGCTTAGATAACAATATACTACTAAGAACAACAACAACACTAGCACATCAATATCATAAGTATAATACTCATGCTAAGGCAATCACTCAGACCAATTCCAAACAACAAGCAAACACATCACATATGAATAGGCTAGCTATAGACTATGCTTATGTCTACTCAAAGTTAAGGATCCATCAATCATGAAAATAAACAAAAAAAACCAGTAGCTAAAATCAAAAGTAACAACTTGTAAAATATAATCTAAAACACAATCATCACAAAATATAATACTCCTATCAAACAACATAAAAACAGGACTGCACTAATAGCATACTAGTATGAAATTATACACAAGCATGCTATAAGAAATACTTGCATTCTACAACCATAGCAACAAGAAAATCAAGATGTCATGGAATAATAACAGAAGTAAAGAACACCCTAAATATGCTAGAATAAGTCATACACTCATAAAGTAAAAGACAACAATTCTAGAGCAAGGCCATAATTCCTAGTGGTGACACTAGTTCAACACTAGAGAAGCAAACCATGCTTACAAGGATGCTTAATTATAAACAAGCAAGTCATGAAGGTAAATACACCTACTAACAGCACACAAACCTTACACATGCTAGTAAGCAATATAATAAAACAATCCTATGAGAATATCTACTAAGCAAGCATAAACCAATTCTAATAATACATGCTTTTCTAATTGAGTTAACATAAAGCAATCAAAGTGTAAACTACACAACCAGTAGCTATGAAATCAAAAAAAGATTTAATAAACACTTTAAAAAATCCAACACTCAATAAAAATCATTCACAAATAATCTATCAATCACAAGGAATTATTTTATTTGCAAAAAAATTAAATTTAAGCAACCAATAGTGAAGCATTTCTTAACATGATACCCCTAAGGAATATTATGCTAACAAATGAATCAAACCCAAACATACTAGTAATTACAAATAAGAAATAAAATTTTCACTTGCATAAGTGAAACAAACAATCTATTTTCCATGGTGGAAAATAATTATCAATCATATAGTAATACATGTTATTTTCACACAAATGTAGGGTTGGGGATTTTTATCCTCAACCAAGATGCAATGGGACCAGTGGGTTATGGGCCCACTAATACAAAGGAAAAATAGGTACAAATCCTCTGGTCACTCATGACAAAATTGTATAACAAGATAATTAACACAGGGCTATTCATGCTAGTGAAAACCATACTAGTGGAAACAAATAACCAAACCTACACATGTTTTGCTATAAAATAACATGAAAGATAACGAAGATAATAACCTAAAAATAACAGTACCAAAATGGTACTGGACTCATAGCAAACATAGCACAAAATTTAGTCAATCAAGCACCCAAAGATTTTGTTCACACTAATATTACACATAATAAAGCTAGAAAATAACAAATGTTATTCCTATTTTTATTTAACTTTCCAAACATGCACACACTTGCTAAGGTAGATATAATGAAAGAAAACAACCTAATAACAGGTGGTAACAACTCTATACATGCTAGGAAACAACACTTCATTTCAAACAAATACACACTTAAAAACAAAAACAGAAAAGCTGTTGTTTTCTAGATCTGCTCACCAAAATTAATCTAGGGTTCCAAAAATTAATATAAGCTAGGATTAGATAGATATAGTTAATATAAAACTCATCAAGTTGGATTCACTTCAAAAATCATTTCTAAACTCCCTCCAAAAATCCTAGAAAATCCTACTAGCCTTTTACCAAATTGGATGGACTTTCCATTTGGTAGCTCACCTGGATGTGAGTCAAAGTCCTAAGGATAGATCTATTCAATATCTATCCAAAACATTTTAGTTTGAACCTTTTAGTTAAAGATCCAAAAAGTTATGATCAAAACCATAATACTGACACTCTGTGGCAAAACCAGCCTTGTGGTTAATATCAGTCCAAAACTAGATCTACCAATTTTATATGGTTAGGAAAACATAATACTAGGTTCAAGATTTTTGGTGGATTTTATTTTGCAGCTTTGGTATTTTTCAAAGACTCAAAGCAAACATAAAGTTTCTATCAAAAACTTAAAAAGGAAAACCACAGGCGGCGTGGGCTGACTTCCTCGTTGCGCGGCCCATCTAGGCGCACGGCATGGCCCAGCGCAGGCCAGGCAAGCGCGCGGACGCGAGAAACACTCGGGTTTAAGCGTGGCCGTGGATCGGGGATCCAACGACATACGGGTCATCGTCCTCCTCACCCCTCTTCTCTCTCTGCCTCGAAACGGCCGGCGACGGGAGCTCGTGGTTGCTCACCTAGGGGGCTCGGGGAGGGGCGGCGCGTGCTCGGGGAAGATGCTGGGTCCACGGGGAGTCGAGGGGAGAAGACGATGGCGCCGGGAGCGGCTCCAGGCGGTGGCGCGCGGCCGGTGCCCATGGCGGCGTCCACGGACGGCGGCGGCGTCTCCTGCGGGCAGAGGCCAAGCGAGAATGTCAGGGAGGTTCAGGAGAGTGTGGGGATTCGATCCAGGGAAGTGGAGGAGGTGGGGAAGGGCAGGATTGGGCAGCACCACTTCGAGGTCGTGGCGGTGACCGCGGCGACTCACGGCTCGTGCACGCTTCCAGGGGCTAGGCACGGCTAGATCTCGACTTGGGGGTGGTGTGGGAGAGTGAGGGAGTAGTGTGGCGCAAGGAGATGGGGTTGGTGACTTGTACTCGTGGTGAAAATAGCAAGGGCAAAAAGAGAGGGCTCGGGTTGGTGCCATGCAATGGCAAGGGCTAGTCCAAGGGCTTGTTTGGTCTTTCCAACACAAGGCAAAGCTGTCCCAGTGAAAGACCACGAAAGGGGTAGTTAATGCCTGGCCTTTGGGTGCAAGGGGAGGCAAGGGCAAGTCAAATGGGTCAAGGCATGGGCTCAAATGCCTTGCCACATCACCTCACTCCCTCTCTTGGTTTTCTTCATACCCAAGCCTTCTAGAAGTAAAGCAATGCATCCTGGTTCGAGTCCTATAGTTAGTCAACACATTTGGCAAGGTTACACCTCAAAAATTGCAAGGAAAATAAAATAAAACAATTTTCCAAAAGTGTACCTCACACTGTTAAAAAATTCAGAAAATTTAGTCTAGACTTCGAGAAAATTTCTAAGTGTTGAAAACAGATTAAATGATCAAAAAGTTGGGTTTGTTTTAAAGGGTCAAATGGTTTCCAAAATTTGTTTTCAAAGTGGGAACTTGTTAACCATGTTATAAAATTTCAGAAACATCTTTTCAAAACAAATTTGAATAGTTTAAGGCCATGAAAACAATGTTGAAAAAGGTGTACTTTCTGTTTTTCTCTTTTTTTAAAAAATGCCTTTTTCTGCCTTATTTTTATACCCTAAAGACAACAAGCAAAAGATATTTTTTATTAATCCAAAAATAAAACCAAGCTTATGTATTTGTAGTACATATATCAAGGATCAAATAAAAGTCAAGAAAACATAAAATAACATTTTATAGCATAGTGAAAATAAGGGTAGAAAACAGGTACTTGGCTATATTTTCAGGGATTATTTTCTATAGAAATATTAAAAGAAAACTTTCATAAATCATTTTGAAATTTTGTTTTCTTTGATCCAACAAAGTTAAAAGTTCATTTTAAGATCCAAACAAGAATGATCCAAGTCTTGGAATAAAATTCAGTCAAGAATTCCATAGAGAAAACAATAGGGAAAAACTTAATGAATTGTTTTCAGAAAAAATTAATATAGGTTTTATCAAGAAACAAAACTTGCATTGCAAATATGATTAAGATCATAAACACATGTTAGTTCAAACAATCTTGTTGTTAGAAAAAAAATTGTTGTCCCTAATTTTTGTCTTCTTGAACACAGTACAAGATTCCAAAAACTAGGGTGTGACAGACCTTCCCCCCATGATCGCCTCCGCACAAATGCGTGAGTAGTTCATCTCGGGACTATGGGTCCATAGCAGTAGCTAGATGGCTGTTCTCTCCTCTATGCCTCCATGTTTAGAGTCTCGTGAGCTGCCTCACATGATCGAGACTGCCGTTATGTAATTATGCATGTTGTGTTTGCTGGGATCCGATGAACCATGAGATTATGATTATTTTGTTCATGTTATTCTGAGATGTTTCACTTATATTTGTAGAGAGTTTTAATCTTGTCTTTCAATGCTCTTCGGTGTCTATGATTACCTTGGACACATAGTTTTTTTCACCTCCAAGAGAGGGTTTATATGCTAGATGGTGGGTTCATGCCTACTTGTTGCCTGCGCTTGAGTGACAGAAACATGCGGGGGGAGGATGTGCCGTTGTCACTAGGGAGAAAACAACGGTGCTCTTGTCTACGGACGAGGACCACTTCTTACATTACGTATTGTTCTTAATGCATTTGTCCGTTGCACATAAAGCAATCACTTCGTTGCCGCAACTTAATACTGAGAGATTTGCTGGATAGTTTTCTTGAGGTGGTATTTTAGATATGGATCCACGCTAGATAGCTATCCATATGCCCTGACGTAATGCGTACAACGTTAGAACCCGTGAACTATATCTCGTCATAATAGTATTGTTTTATGTTCATGATTATTCAGTTGACCAGTTATAATTTTTTCACCCAGCATGTTTGTTTTCTTTGGAGAGACACCACTAGTGATCCTATGGCCCCCGGTCCTATTTTGCTCGTATTTGTCAATTTAATTTAAGCACTTTTCATCATTGTTTTCTCGATGTTCCATTTTTTTACTTTTATTGTTTTAAAAAACTCTACGTTTAATTCTCCTGTTTTTAGTATGACCGGAAGATTAACAACCTTCCACAAAGTTGGGGCAAGAGAGAGTTTGTGCTTGTGTGCAGGTTCCACGCTTGGTCAACATCAATAAACGACGCTGTTGATACTTCAAGACTACAATTTCCTACTGATTCGATAAACTATGGTTCCACGCTAGGAGAAAATTTCCGCTAGACTACATCATTGCCTCCCGCTTGGGGTCTCCTAACGAGCGTGTGATCACGTCAGCATCACAAGTGACCGGTCGTGCCCACACCGTCTTAAACATATCAGCGAAACCATCACGATTTAACCAATCGAATTCAAACTTGAACTGGTGTTTACAATGGATGTTATGCGACCCCGTGGTTAATAGTATGGGAGCATGATCTGACAATGCTTCAATATGTTTGAGGACCCTTACTGATGCCATTGGAAATTTAGACTCTCAACCTGAATCCATCAGCACACGGTCCAACTTCTCGTATGTCGGCTCTAGAAGATTATTAGCCCAAGTGAACTGTCCTCCATGCATTGGAACCTCCTTTAAATCCAGATTATGAATTACAACACTGAATAAAAGAGGTCAATGATTGTAAAATTTTCCCCTACTCTTTTCATGTAGAAACTTATCATATTAAAATCACCACTATGTATTGTCTTTTGCTAAGTTAACCAACTCTCGGAGAAAAGCAGGTTCATGCACCATACAAAGTGACTAGACTCCATAAGAAGTTCTCAGTTTTATTTTGGATGTGAAACTTTATGTGAGAGTTTCCTTCTGAAGTAGCTAACACCTCCATGTTATCTTTCCGGGCACCAAGTTAAATGCCCCCAGACCAGCCACGTGGCGGACCGGAAACCCGTGTGAAGTCTACACCTCTAGGTAGGCGGTTCAGTAGACTTGCTGAGAAATCCTGTTTACCGGTCTCTAAAATACTCGCAAAATCCAACTTATGATCCCGAACATAATCTGCAATACGAACGTGTTTAGCCAAATCCTTAAGACCTCTGTTGTTCCAAAAGATTTTATTCATTGAGAAACAATTGGAGTTGTGGGTATTTTAGCCCTTTTCTTTGGCGACACTTTCTTTTCTAGAGAGTCAGATTTAGACTTACAACTTGATGCTTTGGGATCATAAACTAAACTAAGCATCGCCTCATCCAAGCCATCCTCTGAAACATCCCCAACTAAGTGAGAAAGAAGTTGGAGATCAATTGTGTCACGCGACTCATCCTTATCCATTTGGGGAGTAGTCGACTTAGCCGAAACTTTTGGAACGACGGTTAACTGGTCGTATTTCATATGTCTCAAGACTTTGGTCGAAATAGAAATTTTAGATTCATCATTAGCCAAACAAATCCTACACTGTTCCATTCAGGAGAAATATCAGAATTTGAAAATGCAAGAAATGATTTATTAGCAGTTTTCCTACGAGTGTAGTCGTTGTACATCTCAGCCTTGTGTCGCATAACCCTCACCATGGCATGCTTATCCGTGCAAGAGGAGCCGTCTGGGGGCAACAGCATGCCTCCTGCTCCTCCTCAACGGCGTTGGACGTCGGAGTTGGAAAAGTTGATGTCGAGTCCAACCCTGGCGCCACCAGGCTGCGGCTCGGCTCCACGTCACGAACCAGCTCCGAAGCTCCACCCGGCTGAAGCGTTGCGGGTGACAAGTGTCACACCGACAAAAGCAGACATGGATGATGGATCGCATGTAATGTGGAGGAATGTAAAAATAAAAAACACGGTTGAATTGATGTTACTCAACATCAGATCCATCCGGTGTTTGTTGAATGATATATATAGTGCCGATCTGGTTTAACATACACCATCTTGGTCCAAAGCTCCGTCGTCATCTGCTAAAAAAAGAAAAGGCTCAGGGCCCGCTTGGATCGGCGGTTGAGATTACAGAGAGGTAAATTTTCACCCGCGCTCGTCGGAATTTTAGCATGACCTCAGGAAGTCCGTGATATTCTCCTGTCGTATTTATTGGTTAATGTATACGACATGCCAAGCGGGGTCTCAAGAAAATCCTCAGCATATTTTGCTAGTTCCGTGGTTTCAGCGCGTTGACAGTTGGGTGCAGAACGTGCTTGCAGCTTTGCATCTCTGGGCGTACGTACGAACGTTCTGTAATAAGAACCCAAGAATATCCATTTCCTGCAAGACCAACGTGGGAAGCAGGATAATTTCCCGCGAAAACTATTACTACGAAAAACCCTCAACACAATGATGGTTGCGCCTTTGTGCGGGAATCGGATGGAGGCCTGGGAAAAAGGCAAAGTAGCGACGCATGCGCACACATGGGATGGCACTGGCAGTGTTGCCTCGCGACCCTCGTGCGCTGGTTTGGTTCCAGATCCAGCGACTGACAGTGCTCGTCACAAGACGAAAGCTCGCTGATCCAAGCCCAGCTCACCATCAAAGAATATCTTAGAGCACATCGACATGCTGCACACGTCCAGTTGCAGTTGCAGTTGCCAACCACCACCTACCACCCCAATCGAAGGAGAGAGGATCAACGCCCCTTGCTTGATTCCTCTCGAACGGGAGCCTAGCAAGTAAATTCAGCTTTGCCATTTGCCTGTCACTACTACTAGCTCCGAGGTAGCAGCCGATCTTCCACGCCGCCGGTCGGCACTGCTAGTAGCTAGCAATGGCGCGCGCGCTGCTCGTCGTCGTGCTCGCCGCCGTTTTGGTCTTCCTCGCGCCGGCCGTGACGGCGCAGACCAGCAGCTGCGACGACGCGCTGCCGACCGAGCTCGCTGGCAATTACTCGGGGATGGCCTGCAGCCTCGTCTGGAACAACTTCGTGCTCCGGGTACGTGCCGTCTGTTCGATCCTGCCGCCTCGAGCTACATAGGCTAGATCTTAGGGGGCCAGGAGTTCTTTTCTCGCACTTGATTTTCTCTCACGGACCGAATCTCTGCTGTCTCTTCCAGTACGCGCAGGACGGGGACAACGTGCTGCGGGTGGTGCTGTCGGCGATGTACAGCTCGGGCTGGGTGGGGATGGGCTTCTCCAGGGACGGCTTGATGGTGGGCTCCAGCGCCATGGTCGGCTGGGTCGGCAAGAAAGGGCCAGTCCCACGCCAAGCAGTTCGCCCTCAACGGCAAGACGCCCGCGCAGGTCGTCGCCGACAGGGGGTTCCTCCTCTCCAACAACGCCGAACCCACAGTTCTCGTCAAGCAGGCCAAGATCTACCTCGCGTTCCAGCTCAAGTTCTCCTCGCCGCTCAAGCAGCAGCAGGTGCTCTTCGCCTTCGGCTCCGCCATCCCCGTCAACGACCGCCTCGCCGAGCACCAGGACAAGACGTCCATGAGCTTTGATTTCACCACCGGTCAGTCTCACCTCCTTCGCTTCTGCTGCACCATCTAATGCCAAATGTTATCCTCGTCGAATGGAAATGGAAGTAGGAGTATGTTTTACTTTGTCAATCGCGCAAGATTAAAACACAAGCTTGAAATCTCAGGACATGTATGTCTCAAACTGTTGCTTCGGTGAAGTTGATTAGCTGAGTTTTCATAACAGAAGCTAAATTGTAAGAAATTGCTTGTGACAGTTCATGGTGATCTATCTGCCCTGATAGAATCAGATACCATATGTTCTACAAATCAATTTAGGATGGCAGTTTAACCATAAATGGTTCAGTATTTTCTTCAAACTTATGTGGTCATTTGTTTGTCAAAGAAAATAAAACTTATGCGGTCATTTCGGTTTGCAAATGAACAATTCTGAAGACCATCAAACAATTTGTCAATTCCTTGTTTGCAGGCAGCTCTTCCGGCTCCTCCTTCCCGAATGGCCTGAAAAGGACTCATGGGGCACTCAACCTGTTCGCTTGGGGTGTCCTCCTGCCTATCGGGGCCATTATCGCTCGGTACTGCAGGGGTTGGGACCCTCTGTGGTTCTACCTTCATGCTGGTATCCAGTTCGTGGGCTTCATCCTCGGTCTGGCCGGTGTTGTGGCTGGAGTATCACTATACGGCAAGATCCAAGCAGACGTTCCAGCACATAGAGGCCTTGGCATATTTGTGCTCGTGCTAGGCATCCTCCAGGTATGTGCAGTAATCATGTCAGTCGTAGTGTTATACTTGCTATACTGCTTCGTATTAATTTGTAAACTAGTGCAGCAAAGTTTGAAAACTGTCATAGGAAATATGAGCATTATAATGTCTGTTTTCATCAACCAAAGGCATTGTACAAGGATCTGAATGTATGTGTGACTTCGCAGATTCTAGCATTCTTCCTGCGGCCCAACAAAGATTCAAAATACCGGAAATTCTGGAACTGGTATCACCACTGGGTAGGCAGGCTTGTGCTCTTCTTCGCAGCAGTCAACATTGTCGTGGGAATCAAAGTTGGAGGTGCTGGTAACTCCTGGAAGATCGGCTACGGTTTCAACCTTGCCATCCTTCTTATCACCATTATCACCCTCGAAGTTCTGGTGTGGACAAAGTGGAAAAACAGCAGCAGTCACACAACGACATACTAAAAATGCCCTATTATTCTCAGGTTCTTTGTTATGATGTTGTAACTAGTAAACATCTAATGTTTCTCAAGGATCCTTTAGCAAAGATGAGCAAGATTATTCTATCGACCCTGAGTTTTGGATGTGTAATGTGTATGGTGGCAGATGTGCCATCCCCAATGTGTGTGTGTGTGTGTGTTTGGAGTTGCAAGGTGGCAATACACTTTAAGGACTAGGGATGAAGGTATCCCCAACCAACTGGTTATGGATAGCCATTTTTCCCTTTTGGGTGGAAGGATGAAGTGTGGTTGATGGTAGCCAATTTTTTTGTTTAGTTGGAATGTTGAAAAGGGGATATATTGTTGTGGTGACCACTTTGCCTCGAGGTGGTGATATTACCCCATACTAGCTGAGTGCTTGTGTGTTGCCACGGCAGTATCTCAAGCTTTTTCTTGTCACACACGTAAAGATAAAAATTCATGTGTACAGAAAAATAGCTATTCCCCTTCTCTTAAAATGTATTTCGATAAATTTATGGATAAGCATCTAAAAACATAACTAGACTAATTCCATAGGAGAAAGTTGTATCACAAGGCTAACCATGCAATTTATGACGATCATTTCCTTCTTTTATATCACCAAATGGACACGCAAAAGAAATCATTGATGAATAAGAAAACGTAACTGAATATGATTAATTGTGTCAGTCACATAAAAAATCCAACGTAAACCTATAAAATTATATAACATTTTAATACTATAAGAGTGTTATACCGAATAGGTATGTCACCCGCGTGGCATAAAACCGGCCTATGAGGGTGGCCCATGTGGTGGCAAAGTCCGCTTAGGATTTGCCAGGCGGCCCAGAAGGATGAACCACAAGAATCAACGCACATCCGACGGTTTGAAAACCGTCATGTGCAGCAAAGAAAGAGCGGGAGCAAGCAACCGTCTTGAGCTGGAACATTTGGCTTATGTCGTAGTATTCTAGGACCCTAGGACTTGGTCGGTTAAGACTTTCCTTGTAAGACGCGGCATAATACCTTTATAAGCCGGTCCGCGTGAGCCCTTGAGGCTAAGATCTAATCGCTCATTATAAGTTGGCACACATGATGAGTTATAGCAGCATGTAGGATCTCGTCGTCGTTGTGTGATACAAAGCTGGGTAATTGTGTGCAATCCCGTCACCGAAGCACTCTCCCTTTACACTCACCTTCTACACGTTTGCTATGTCACCCTCATATCTGCCTTCGGTAGTAACACCATGACAGTTGGAGCCCACCGTGGGTTCAAAGTTGTCAGGAGTTTTGTTTCGGGCGGGAATTCGGCGACATCGGCACACGATCGTCGTCGATCGCGTAGAGATCTGTGGCAACTATGGTTGTGTCCATAACGATGTGTCCTAGAAGCCGAGTTCGAGCGTCCCTGTTGAGTCCTTCGTCAACCCAATTGGCGCATCAACATATTCCTCGACTTTGTGGCTACCGCGTTCGACTCCACCGACAACTTCGACAGGATAAACGCGTCCACCTAGTACCCTCTCAATCAAGAGATTGGTGCACACATCCGGTCTAAGGAAACTTTCTCCCAGGAGTCGGCGACTTCGAGTTTTGATTTCACAGATGCATCTGCAGGATCTATTTCGTCCTTATCATAGAAGACGATGTCAGATCCGCAGTTCATTGGTTCGATTTGAATATGAGGTGCTCTCTCAATAATCTACGGGATCTAGCCTCCAGTTTGTCGGCAATCTTGATGACCCTAACTCCTCCTTCTCCCAGGAGATGGGTCAAACGAATCTGCAATTCGTCGCGGTCGCAAATGTGGATATTGGCTCCCAAACATCGGAGCTGAACGTGAGTCTATTCTTCATGCTTTACAACATGGGCGGACTCGAAGCCGGATCTACATCTACCGTCCCAGATGACGGTGATTCATATTCTGATGGAAAAGACTTTGAGAAGAAGGCGAAGAAGCTTAACAGCGCCAACCTAGCAGAGGTAAACATGGCGGAAATTACTACCACCTAGGAGACGGAAGCGCGTCCATTTTGCATCACTATTTTATATCATAATTTATCCATATTCATTGATATATTTCATATAAGGATGTATTGCTTATGTTGTTTCTACCCTATTTCATATGTTTTGTTGTTTCCGGGATTCATTTAGCAAAGTCAGGAAACAACATGAAAATGCTCTGTAAGGTGGAACCACTTCCAGAATCCAATAAATCGGGGGGGGGGATCAGAAAACACACTTTTGAGGAAAATCACCGGAGGCTGCCAAAAATCACCCAGAGGAGAGACCCACATCCATCAGGCGAGTTGGGGTGCGAGGTGAAGGGGTTTGTAGCAGAATAACAAAAAAATCCTATTGATGAACACCGAAACTTGCAAGGATCTATCTACTAATAATGCGGCGGCGGTTACTGTTTCGGTGGCATACCTTTTGTAGATCGAAACGTGGGGGATTACGCTCCAGCACAAGCGTTGCTGAGGAAGACGACGTACCCGACCTCAAGGTCGTGAAGAACTTGGCCTGTCGATGAAGACCCTGGTGCAACGATGGTGATCCTAGAGCCGCAAGTGCATATGCTCCGAGTACTCACACACGTACGGTGCTTTACGACGACTCTTGATACTCCAATCCAGCAGAGGTTGAGGAAGTAGATCTCGTGGACGGAATTCCCGCAGCACGACTCATACGTCCCATGCGTATCTATAATTTTTGATGCTCCATACCAATTGAACCATGTTTCCCTATGTTTTCTATCATGTATTGGACTAACCTATTAATCCAGTGGTCAGTGCCAGTTTCTGTTTATTTTGTGGGTGTATTGCAGAAAAGGTCCAAAAATTAATGTGCTCTAAAAACTCTCGAAAAAATAGAGAAATTATTTTTCACCAGGAGACTCTTGGAGCCAGAAGGGCCACCCAAGGTAGGGCCCACAACAACCAGAGGGGTGCCAGGCGCCCTCCCCCTAGGCCGCGCCTGGTGGTCACCTCGTCACCTTGGACCACCCCAAGGACTTCCCTTTTACATATAGGTCACTTCATCCCCGAAACGGAGAACCCGTGAGGTATTTTCCCAAATACGATTCACAGCTCCGCCGCCACCAGAAATCCTAGTTCGGGAGACAGAAGTTCATGTTCTAGCACCCCGCCGGGACGGGAATTCGGGAGAGATCGTCGCCATCGTTATCGCCAACGCCTCTCCATCAACCCTCCATGATTCCCCCTTCGATGTGTAAGTAATTCCGTGCTATAGGCAGAGGGGATGGTGGGATTGGATGTGGTTGATCATGTAGTAGTTCATGAGATTGATAGGGCATGATGCCTAGTATCCACTATTGTTGTTAATTATTATTGTTGCAACTTGGAGTGCTTAATGCTTGTCACTTAGGGCCCGAGTGTCATGATTTCAGATCTGAACATGTTATGTTTTAATGAATATAAATATTGTTTTGGATCATATCTACGACTTATATGCACCTATTATTGTCCGGAACCCGAGACCCCAGAGGTGACAAGTTGGGATATCAGAGGGGGTGGATTTTAGTTTGAAGATTACATGTATCCATTGAGTGTTAATGTTTTGATCCGATACTTGGTGAAACAAGTATCTTAATTACCATTAGTTCCAAATTGGCCTTGCAACAACGAGATGGTTAGACAAGGATGTTTTGCAAGTTCTTATTGCAGGCACGTACAACTATTTTTGGCATACATGTTTATGATTGTTAGTGAATTGGATGCCCTCTTATATATTTGTGCTGACCTATGTTAAGTATATTACATGGTTTATCTCATTCATGCAACACCCGCACATCTATCCCTTTGCCTACGATGTTTTTAGCACTGTTGTCCCCTTCGTTTACATTCGTTGTTCCTATTGCTACTACTATTTTACTGCTACTGTTACTATCACACTACCACTGCCATCATATCACCATTACTACTAACAAATTGTATCAAGCAAGTTATTTTCCAGGTGCAGCTAAATTGATGACTCCGTTGTTAAGGCTTATAATTATTTTTTGGCTCCCATTATGTTGAATCAATAAATTGTACTATATTTACCCTCGAAGATTTTTGTGATCCCCTACACTTGTGGGTCATCAAGACAATTTTCTGCCGCCGTTGTCGGGGAGGATTGCTTTATTTATAAGTTCACTTTGGAATAATTTTTTCTGCTGCAATTTATTGTCCATCATGGGAAGACCACTAACCCAAAGCTTCCAATATTACCTTCCACCACAAGGAAAGTTACAACTCTGAACACCGATGTTGCTCTTGATTCACCTTCTGTTTTAAGTAAACTTGTTACACCATCATATCCTTCACGTGCTATTACTGTTGAGTTTGATACTATGTTGATGATGCTTCTATAGTGCTTGAAACTTCGGGTTCGATAGGTGTAGTGACCCAGCACACCACTGCATGTTGTAGTGTACAAGTCGAGGACATAATATTCACGGAAGAACCAATTCATAAATATTACATACTTCAGAGTAGTACAACAGAAATATAACCGGTCCAAGATAACACTATATGATATAATTACATTCATTAACAAAATCCCGAGAACACTTATTTCTATATCAAAGAAGGTTTCGTGCAAATAAAACATCAGAAGAGTCAAATCGTAACTCTAAGCTGGAGAATAACTCTACCTCTACACTTAATCCACTACGGTTGTGGCCACAGTTCTAATCTATTGCTTCTGAGTATCTATGTCTGGGAATGGACTCCTCCTTCAACTTGCTATCTTCTCCTTCACTAGTATTGTTAACGTCGTTACTTCATCAGCTACATAGCATATGACTCCTTCTAGCTTCATCAGATAGTTTTGGCTTCACGTTGAAGACCTCCTCGTCAACACGAGGGCTATCTGACATCTCCCTAAATGGCCTCAAATCTAAGCATGGGGTTAAAAGGGAACAAATGAGTAATGAACGTTACTCAACAAATTCATTATATACGGTGGGTAGTTTGATGCACTAACTACAGCTTTAGACTCTAAAGAGCCACAAGCTAATGCAAGGTTTTTGCAAACGTTTCTTCAAGAGGTTGTTTTTGTATTGGAAAATTATGCTTTTCAAATCTTTACAGATGCTAGAACTTCATGGAGTTTCTTTCCTGCATTGTTCACAACTCCTTCCCGGAACAAAGAGTAACATGTTACACTTTTTTACACTCTCCAGAGGTGCGTTACTTCACCCATAAAAGGCCAAGACCTTGTTGCACAACCATTCTTACGTTCCTGTCCACACCCACTTAGGTGTGGGGCCCGGTTGTCGATCCAAACCATTTCATGCTTCTCCGCACCTCACATGACCACCCATTTCATGCAATGCGGGTTTACCCCTGATATTCTACCCTGCACGGTAGAATTACCTAGGCTCCCCATGCTGACCATCATAGACACCAGAGTTTGTGGGCATTAAGGGATCCCACCCATGTGTGTGTAGTCCTGCAAGACCTACAACGCACGGCTATGGCTTCCGTTGACATGCGAACGGGAGAATATCGCAGATGGCTTACTTTCCCCATACAAGACCTATGGTTAACATGTTATTTACGGCGCAAGAACTCGGACGACATTGGTTATTATGTCCTAGGTAATACTTTCCCATGCACACGGAACCTTCAAATGACCGATAATTCTTACCATGGTTACATCTGCTAGCCAACATAGTATATAGCAATTCACATCATTTGAAAGTAGCAATTTATTTGAATGTAGGTAATATTGTATAGTTATTTGTAAGTACTTTGATAAAGATACTTCAAATTGGACATGAGAAATAATGAACTTTTCTGTAATAGAAGTGGTTGTTCAAACCCTTCAGGGTTCTAGGGTTTGCGTTAAACCCCGAGTTCTAAAAAATATCAAAGTAGTCCCGACTACTAAAAACACGGGCAAGATGATATAATGCAGAGTAATGAGATGCATCGCGAAATACCCTGGGAATACCTCAGCTCACAAGTGTAAGCTGTGTTTGATACGATATTTTGATTACATTGGGTTTAAGTGAGTTAGGTTTGTTTCATTACTTGTGGTGGTGACTTCGTTTACTTAAAGAGTTAATAACATTAGGGTTTCGAAGTTTGAAATGATTTACTTAATTAAATTAAATTCTTAGTACTTCGAGACTTTAAGTGTGTTTCACTTGTTATTTAGTAATTCAATTATTATCATATTTAATAGTGGAACTTATGTGTACATTTGTTTTAATTGGTAAAATAAGATTGTTTGTATAATACCAATTACAAGGAAAATAACAAATTAACATCCTAGAATTTCAATTATTAGAGGTAATAATAATCGTGGTCAAAGTTAAATTTCTCAAATGGTTTTTGAAAACATCATTAAAGGATTGCATTTATCCTTTTGAGCATTTTGATATATAACTTGAAATTTTCTGAATTTATTGAATAAATTGTTATTTTCTCCAATTTTAAACAAATTAATTCAATTTCAAATAATATTAAAATTTTAACTTGATCAAACACATTGGAAAATGACATATTCAAATAGTTCATAATTTTACAAACATTTTGGTATATTATTTATATTTTTCTCAATTTATTTGAATAAGTTACAATTTATCAATTTAAATGATTTTAAATCATTATTCAAATAATTGTCAAAATTCAAAGTATTCAAACATCGTTGTTTTCTCCCTAATGGCAACAACACATCCCCCACCCGTTTATGTTTCTGTCACTCGAGCGTGAGTGAAAGAGAGGCATGCACCCACTATCGAGCATAAATACTCCCTCTTGGAGTTACTAGCATCTACTTGGCTAGAGCATCTACTAACAACGGAGAGCATGCAAGATCATAAATAGCATACACATGAAAAGAACATGATAGATTGATAATCATTGGCAATAGCATTCAATATTCATCAGATCCCAGCAAACACAACATGTAGCATTACAATAAGATTATCTTGATTATGTAGGGTGATATCCCACAAGTATAGGGGATAGTGTGTAGCCTTTTCAATAAGTAAGAGTGTCGAACCCAACGAGGACCTAAAGGTAGGATAAGTGTTCTCTCAAGTTCTATCAACCACTGATACAACTCAACGCACACTAAACGTTTGGCAATATCTACGAACTAAAACTAGAACAACAATACGAGTAACCAAGATAGTTTTGCATGATAATAAATACATGAAAGTAAAGTTAGTTGCTGCAGCAATAAAGTACACTAAATGACTATAAACTAACAGTAACATGAGTGTGGAAAAGTGGTGGAAAGTGTTATGGATTTGTCTATGATCAAATAGTTAAATACAAGGTTGATATTCCTCTTTTATGTGGGAGAGGCAAAGCTAACAAACTCTCACTATCCAATGATTGCAAGTACTTATGATTGGAATTCTAGAAGACATCCGTAACTACTAGAATATAAATTAAGGTAAAAATACCCAACCATAGCATTAAGATCAAAAGGTCCTCTTTATCCCATATGCTTTAATCACTAGATTGGGGCTCATGTTTCTGTCACTCAAGCAACCCTCCCTCTAGCTTTCTCCACATACTACAAACCCTATGATGTGATCCGTGCATGCATAAACATATGATGGCACCATAGGATTGTAACAAATTCAATATATAGCTCAAACCATCCGTAGAGATTCAACAATCAATCATATGACAAAAGGGGTCTACACAAACATGACATAGATCCAATAGATCATCTGCAGTAATTTATAACGTCAAACACCATGTTTACATAGGGAGGTACAGAGGTTTGTGGGAGGATGAACCACTGTATACAAGGATGAATTGGCGATGGATATGGCGGTGAATACGGTGGAGAGGATGGAGAGGGGGCAGCACGTGAGGTGCAGGGTGGTGCCGGCGGCCGCCGGAGGCGCAGGGGAGCTCCTCCTGCGCGGGCCGTCCATCATGGGGGAGTGCCTACCCTTGTCCCCTTCCTCCATGGCTTCTTGGTGCTGTAGATGAGCCCTCCCCCATGGAGATGAGGCCATGGGGGAGGCAAAAATCGTGGATTTTGGTGCCTGCCCAAGAATTAGGGTTTTCTTCTCCTTATATGTGATGGGACAATGCTCCCCGACTTTCCGATGGATGGCCCCTTGATCCAAGGGATCTTGTGAACCTATAGAACCTTCCTAGGGACCCTTCTCAGCCCTAATGAGGCCCCAAAGCCGTGTCTTGGCAGAATCCATCAGATATGGTAAGAGTTGGACTCAATCACGTCACCGATTCCCCTAATCCCGTAATCAGATATTTGTCCTCCAGTAAAACAGGTCCACATGTCGCATACGAACTCAGATTGGACTGTTCTTGGTCTTGAATGAAAGCTATGGAAATGGCCAATAACTCTGTAGGAAATTTCATCTTTAATTGACGTTGTATTCGGTGGTCAAACTAACAATCTCCAAAAACGGTTGGTGGACAGATTTCAGGAAAGTCACAGTCCTTCTCCAACAAGTCTCGTTTTGTGTTTTCTTGTTAATTCCTACACATCAAAGTGTAAAACAAGAACTTGTGAACTTTGCAACCATTAGTAGGTTGGTCCAATAAATAATATAAAATCATAGTAAATACATAGGACAATTGGTAGAAAACAAGCATGGAGCATCAAAAATTATAGATACGTTTGAGACATATCAGCATCCCCAAGCTTAACTTATGCTCGTCCTCGAGTAGGTAAGTGATAACAAAATAATTTTTGAGGTGACATGCAGTCAACACAAGCTTGATCAACACTATTGTAAAAGCATTGCAAACTGAGGTCAAAGTACTCTAAACATAGGCATGATAGATATAATTCCGACAATGTAACTTAGCAACTTTGTTGCAACATGGAAAGTAACACAAATAAAAGATCATGAATAATAATGCACTTCAAAGTTATACGTTTGTTTCAAGCATAAAGTAAACATAGCAAACTGATATTTCGCTTGTCCTTAAGAGTGGAGCAAAACATAAATGTCAGGACACCTTCAAAGTTCAAGTGGATGACTAGAACAGATAGTTTGAGAGCAAGTAATAACACACAATGAACCAATTAATAATTTTTTGGGACAGACGCAAATTAAACTCAGAATGGCAACTACGCTTTCTTAACTGTGCATAAAGTTAGAAGATGAATACTCAACATAAAAGTAAAAGAAAGTCCCTTCGCAGAGGGAAGCAGGGATTAACTCATGTGCTAGAGCTTTTTATTTTATTAAAACAGAGGTATTGAAAACAAATTTTTAGAGAGGTGTATGCTTATGTCAACGAATGGTAATAGAGTTCTTGTCATCTTCCATACTAAACAAGTTGAGAGCGGTTCCAAATTATTTATATTAAGCTTTTATAGCATGTTGTTTATATAGTATGACACTCCTCCCCACCTTGCTTTCGCAAACCATGGCTAACCGTATCCTCGGGTGCCTGCCAACAATCTCATACCATGGAGGAGTGCCTATTTATTTGTTTAGCTTTTTGATGTTATAATGGTCTAACCAGCTCTTTGCAAAATTAATGACGAGCAGAGGAAGCATGCAAGTCAGGGTACTTAAATAGTATGGAAGACAACAAACCCAACTACTACTTCCTCATTAGCTAAAACAGGGGAACAAAACAAGAATAATTTTGAAAGTATAAAGGTAGCACATGAGAAATTTACTTGGAGTGGCGGTTAAATACCACATGTGGGTAGGTATAGTGGACACATTTGGCAAACTTTGGTTTTTGGGAGTTGGATGCACGAGTAGAAGTCAAAAACTAAATGATCATAGATGCTATAATTGACTGGTTTGTAGTCATTAACATGGTGTAAGCATGAGCCAAGTCAACCAAATAAAGCATTGGAAGGAGAACACCACAAATTTATGCTTCAAATGTGATAACAACAACTCATGATTCTTTCAATGGCACATTAAGCAATCTCAGCTATTTGAGCCAAGTGATGCTACAATAATAACTACTAAACATAGAATTAAAATAACATCCAACATGACATGATAAAGTCTAGCCACAGTCTAAACAAGTGTCGCACCCGGACTTCTAGAGGATACTCGCAGTTCCGTTGAACAGTAGTGGATTGGATTACGGGGCTTACCGGCACCCGCATCTCTTACGAGTAGGCCAACACACGTATGTGTGACAACCAACCCCTATCTGTTCATCGTCTACGTAAACCATCCCCTAGAAATCAGGATACTACCATTGACGTACTTCATACCATACACACATGGTACGTCAACGGCGTTGAACAAAATGATAACACAACAGATCTCTAGGACACAAAAGATGGAAATAAGTTGCAAATAGCTCTCACTAGAGCAGAGATAGCAAATACAATCATCCAGAGGACACATGTCCCAACATAACATCATTACATCTCAGCGGAAGCATTCAAAGGGGTCTGAGTACAGACAAAATCCAAATAGGCTTAAGAAGCCGGAAACGAAAAGACGGAGCCCATCCACGATGTCTCGGATCCTGCCCGGGTCCGCTACCTACTCGTCAGCAGCCTCGTCAAACTCCACGTAGTAGCCGTCACGGGGATCCTCGTAAGCGTAGTCTGCGGAAACCACAGCCCCAAAGGGGTCAGTACATAAACGTACTGGCAAGCAAGACTCACAGTTCACCAAAGTGCAACCCGTCAACACCAAGCACAGATGCCTTGGGTTCAATGGAAGAAAGGGGATATAAAAGATGCTGCAACTGGCTGCACTAACTAACTACAGAACATACCACAACTTCCGGCTATCAGAAAGGGGATAAGATAGCGTATCGTAACCAACTATAGCTAACCACTAAACAAACCCATCCTGGATCTCGCCCCTTATCCAAAGAAGCAATCCGAGGATAAACTCACACAGTTGGGTTAATGATGGTTCAAATTGTTGTGTCAATAAGCCTATTACTAGTCAGGTTATCATTAGTTAGGTGTAAGTTGCTCTGAGTACTTGTTAGCCAGTACTTTCACCAAGTTAACCATAACCGTGGAAAACACGGCTTCTCGAGAAGATTTATCCCTGCAGGGGTGCACCAATTTAGCCGTACACGTAAGAATAACCCGCCAGATGGAAGGGCCCTTCCACCAAGCGGGGCACTCAACACAACTCAACTCTTCTTCGCATCAAGCCCAAAGCACCACGTGCTGTGCGTGCGCGGCTAATCGAGCCCCACGAAGAAAAGGGGACCCTCATAGCACTGGAAGACCACGCCGCCCTAAATGCCGACTACAAAAGTTCCACCCTGGCCTCGGGTTCGTACCTGCATATGCGTGCATCAAATGGAAAGCCCGAACTAAGTGTGGCGATTTGGACGAGATGCGAATCGAATCAAATTGAGGGGGCGCCCATACACGCTTCCCACATGCGGATAGTGCGCTCATCATGGATCAGTAGACAAGACCCTTTTCCTAATTAGGGTCGACACTAGCAGGCCTCAAAACCACGTCGGGCCTCCTGCTGGTGCCTTAGCAGCAAATTATTATTACCTCAAATTATCAGGTTGTTGTTTAACATCGAGCCCCAGAACATGATAGAAATATAGTAACAGAAAGTAACGGGTAACAGACTCGAGCAAACAACCCTAAGCATGCTAGTAAGACACGGGCAACAAGCAAAGGGGTTATAGGTGTGGAGGTGAGGCTATATCAGGGTTCAGGGTATCATGTGATAGGTTCGTAACAGAAACCACTATTCATAGGGCTAGAAGAAAATAGACAACGGAAAGTATCGGTATCCAATGTTGAAAGGAACACAGTGGTTCATGTGAGTGATAACTTGCCTGCAAACTCAGCAGCCTGGTACTGAGCTAAATCCTCAGAAGGGGTGTCGTAAGTATCGTCTGTCTCAACGTCGTCGTCTATCCGAGAAGAAGCAAACAAACAAGGCAAAAAGATAAACAATCAATATCATGGCATAGTGCACAATCATGGGATGATGCATGTCATGTTAAATGGATGCAACAAAATAAACTAGTTGATATGGTAACAACATGATTAAATGGACCCACATGCAAATTGGGGTTGCATATGAAAAGCCCATCAAATATGGTTGGAGAATTTGTTTTTCAACTAATCAACAGGTGAAAGTGGTTTAGTATGATGCATGGATGAGGAAAACAGAAAAATAACAACAACAGAATCAATGTAAAATAGGGTGTACCAAGTTTAGAAATTGATTTATTAAGTTAGGGAATTTGTGGTTACTTAAAGGTGACACACAAACATTTGTTGTTTTCATCAATTCAAATTGTTCAAAACAGATAGCAAAATTCATATTTGAAAAGAACACACAATTTTAGGTGGATTACATGTTTCAAATATTGAAAAAGGAATTAGGATGAAATTATTATGAATTAAACAAGTTAAACAAGATTTAATTGAGTTTAATTCAAGTTTGAATTTTATTTGAATTTTTATTTGTTCAAAACATTAATTCAAATTCATATTTGAAAAGTTTATGTTTTTCTGGTTTGAAAACATATTTTACATGTTCAAAAATAATTTAATTGGAGCAAGTTATGAATTTAGCAAATTTAAATGATTTAAACAAGGTTTAAATTATTTAAGCAATTTTAATTATTCAAAACATGAAACAAAAATTATATTTGAAAAGATGGTTCAAAATGGTATGGAAAACATATTTTATTTGCATTATTTGGATTAGGTATGAATTAGTTATGCAATTATTCAAATTACAAATGAATTGTTTAAATTTGAAATTTGAATGCATTTGGAAAATTCAAAACAGAAAACAATTGGTTTAAATAGATAGATAATTAAATTTGGGGCAGTGTACATATTTTACTTTTATTATTTGGGTTTATAAAATGAAAGTTATTGGCATTTTAGTATTAGGGACCATTCTGTAAATAAAAGGATTTATTTTTGAAAACAGAAAAGGTTGAAATTCCTTTTATACCGCACAGATAGCTACCCAGGGCACTGCCAATGGGCCCTGGGCCAGCGTGGCACTGCGGGCGCACACACAGCAGCTGACAGGGGGGGCCACCCTGTCAGCGCGCTGCGCAAAAAGATTGGGGTTTTTCCCCGCGGGAGGGGGAATCGAACCCTGGACCTCCCGTGTGCGTGCGCTGTGGCGTTGCCACTAGGGTGAGCGAATGGATCTTGTCAGTATACCACGCGCGAACAGGTTAAGGTGTAGCTCGCGTATCTGAATTTAACTGACGAACGAACGCGACTGAACATTGACGGCAACAGAGCGGTGGCCGGCGGCGATTGCCGTTGCTGCTGTCGTTGTGCTTGCGTGTGCTGGTGCTGGTGTGGGTGGTGTGCGTGCTCGCGTTTCAGAGAGGACAGGGAGGAGGAAGGAGGCACGGCGATCACCTCCGGTGTAGAGGAAGCAGAGGGACGGTGACGAACTCCGGCGGCGACGTGGTAGATGGCGGCGGCGTTGTGGTGAACCTCCGCGGGTGCTGTGGTGTCCAGGAGCTCGAGGACGAAGAGGTGAGCTCGTTCCCATGGCTAAGATGGATGGTGGGGCACGGGAACGGCGGCGGCCATGGCGGATTCAGAAACGGCTCGCCGGTGAGGTTGCAGAGGGAGGTGGAGGGTGGCAGAGAGAGGGTGGAACGGCGGCGGAGCTCGAGGGAAAAGGGTAGCGGTGGTCTAGGGCAGCGACGCGGGTCTAGGGCTGCTTTATAGAGGGCCAGGGGCGCTGCTGGCCGTCGGGGTGGTGCTGCTGCCGCCGTGGCACCTCCCGATGTGCGGCCGTACAGGAAACATAAGGAGGGGAGCGGCGCGAACCGGTACCAGGCCGAGGGGAAGAAGGAAAAGGGCCGGGCCGGTTGCTCCCCTGGCCTGTGTGGCCGTTTCTTTTTTTTTTTTTGAATTTCTCCTCTGTTTTTTTTTTTTGCAGAAAATGGAATAGGAAGAAAAATGAGGGTTTTAGAGTTAGGAAAAATTTGGAAAATTTTGGTTAAGTTAGTTAGGTCATCAACAAGCAAATGCCAAGTTCTGTTTTACAAATATTTCAAAATAACTTGTTGTTTGCAAATTGGTTTAAATTTGAATTAATTTGAGTATTGATTGAATTATTAAAAACAAGAATTTAAATGGCATGAACCCTTGGTTTGAAATAAATGGAAACAAAAGATTAGAATGTTTTGGGAATTTTCATAATTTTCAAATTGGGTGCTGTTTGAAATTTGATTCCAATTTAAATGATTTTGGAGATTAAGTGATTATTGCAAACAAAATTTAAATGGGGTGATCATATAGTTTTAATTGGAAGCAAAATATTATAATTGTTGTGTAATTATCATTAATTCCAAAAGATTGCTGTTTGGAAAAAAAATGTATTTGAATTTGAATAATCATTTGAATTAAGTGTTTGATTAAAAGCCACCTTCTTTAATAGTTGAACATTATGGATTACATTGAAACAAATGGTTGTTTTTATTTGAACTTTTTATTTAAAAGGTTGTAACAAAGCAAGTATGAAATAAATGTTTGAATATTGTTTGAATTTGAATTGTGAAAACAGAGAAAAACAGATGTAAACAAATAAGAAACAAATGCAATGAGTATGATGACATGATGCAAAACTTTAATAAAACAAGAAACAAACATGCTAGGGGTGGTTTTTCATACTTGGGATGTTACAAAACGCCCCCCCTTGAAGGAATCACGCCCCGAGATTCCTTACTGAGAAGAGAAAAGGTCCGGATACTTCTTGCGAAGATCCTCTTCGGTCTCCCACGTTGCCTCTTTATCGGAATGATGGGACCACTGCACTTTCAAGAACTTTGTGCTCTTGTTGCGAGTCTTACGCTCGGTCTCATCGAGAATACGAACAGGGTGCTCCTCATAAGAGAGATCATCTTGCAGTTCAATGGAATCATGATCAACTGCACGATCTGGATCTTTGAAACACCTCTTGAGCTGTGACACGTGAAACACATCGTGCACCTTGGATAGTTTTTCTGGAAGTTCAAGACGATAGGCATTTTCCGCACGTCTTGAGAGAATGTTGAAAGGACCAATGTATCTTGGTGCAAGCTTTCCTTTCACACCGAAACGATGAGTTCCTCTGAGAGGAGTTACACGGAGATATGCCTTGTCACCAGGTGCATAGATCATATCCATGTGCTTGCTGTCATAGTAGCTTTTCTGACGAGACTGAGCAATCTTGAGATTGTCACGAATGATGTGAACTTTCTCTTCGGCTTCCTTGACAATGTCAGGGCCTAAGAGTGAACGTTCACCAGCTCCAGACCAATTGATTGGACTCCTGCATCTGCGGCCATAGAGTGCTTCAAATGGTGCCATGCCTAGGCTTGCCTGGAAGCTGTTGTTGTAGGAGAATTCAGCATATGGAAGGCAATCCTCCCATTTCATGCCAAAGGAGAGACCACATGCTCTGAGCATATCCTCGAGAATCTGATTGACTCTTTCGACTTGCCCTTGAGACTGAGGGTGATAAGCTGTGCTGAACAGAAGTTTGGTGCCCAATGCTTCTTGAAAGCTTTTCCAGAAATGAGAAGTGAATATGCTTCCACGGTCTGAGCTTATTTCCAATGGAACACCATGAAGAGGAAAAATCTTTGCTGTGTAGAGCTCTGCTAACTGGCTAGCTGAGATTGTTTCTTTGACAGCAAAGAAGTGAGCTACCTTAGTGAGACGATCAATGACAACGAAGATTGCATCGTTGCCCCTCTTGGACTTTGGAAAACCAGTGACGAAGTCCATTTCAATCATGTCCCACTTCCACTCAGGGATTTTCAGAGGTTGGAGTAGACCGGCTGTTTTCTGATGGACTGCCTTAACACGTTGACAAACGTCGCATTCAGAAACGTATTGAGCAATTTCACGTTTCATGCCAGGACACCAATACAGTGTCTTAAGATCCTGGTACATCTTTGTACTTCCAGGGTGGATGGAGAGAGGAGTTTCATGAGCCTCCTTGAGAATGATATCTTTGAGACTTTGAACTTGAGGAACTGCAATGCGTCCTTCGAAGAACACAGTTCCCTTGTCATCAATTGAGAAGGACTTAAATTTCTCCTTGCCTTCTTTGATGTGCTCTACCATCTTCTTGATCTCAGCATCACGAAGTTGTTCAGAACGAATCTTGTCCTCGAGAGTTGGACTGGCTGTCAAGCTTGCAAGATAGACTTGAGGAACAAGACCAAGGTTCAGCTTCTGGAATTCTTCATGAAGTGGAGGTTGGCTTTCCATGATCATGAGATTATTGCAATACGACTTGCGATTGAGAGCATCGGCCATAACATTAGCCTTGCCTGGAGTGTAAGAAATGGTGAGATAAAAGTCCTTAATCTTTTCAATCCATCTCCTTTGCCTGAGGTTTAGATCTGGTTGAGTGAAGATGTATTTCAGACTCTTATGATCGGAAAAGATTTTAGTGCGATTACCCAACAACTATTGTCTCCATTTCTTGAGGGCAAACACAACTGCTGCAAGTTCAAGATCATGTGTGGGATAGTTTTTCTCATGTGCATTCAACTGACGTGAAGCATAAGCCACAACTTGTCGTTCTTGCATAAGAACTGCTCCTAGACCTTGGAGAGATGCATCGCATAATATCTGGAAAGGTTTGGTAGTATCTGGGCCAACTAGAACTGGGGTGGAAGTGAGTTTAGTCTTCAGGAGATTGAAACTTTCATCACACTGTGGAGACCAAACGAACTTCTTGTCCTTCTTTGTGAGATCAGTGAGAGGTTTGGCAATCTTGGAAAAGTTTTGGACGAAACGACGGCAATAGCTAGCTAAGCCAAGAAAACTTCTGACTTGCTTCACCGTCTTAGGAGGTTTCCAATCAACAATTGCTTTAACCTTTTCTGGATCAATGGCTATGCCCTTGGCGGAGATGACATGACCAAGGTAAGCAACTTCTGGAATCCAGAACTCACATTTGGAGAACTTGGCATATAGACGATGCTCGCGAAGTTTCATGAGAGTGAGACGAAGATGTTCTCCATGCTCTTCCTCGGATTTTGAGTAGACCAGAATGTCATCGAGATATACCACAACGAACTTGTCGAGGTATTCGTGGAAGACAGAATTCATGAGTCTAGAGAATGTCGCTGGTGCATTGGTGAGACCAAAGGACATGACGGTGTATTCATATAGACCGTACCGAGTGGTGAAAGCTGTTTTTGGAATATCTTCCTTTCTGATCTTTATTTGATGGTAACCCGTCCTCAAGTCCAACTTTGAGAATATTGAGGCTCCAGCAAGTTGATCAAAAAGATCATCGATACGAGGAATTGGATACTTGTTTTTGATAGTTTTCTCGTTGAGAGGACGATAGTCAACCACGAGTCTCTTTGTTTGATCCTTCTTTGCAACGAACAGAGTTGGGAAACCCCAAGCGGAGGAACTAGGTTGAATGTAACCTTTTTCCATGTACATATCGATTTGCTCCTTTAACAATTTCAGTTCAGGAGGAGCTATCTTGTATGGATGCTTAGAGATTGGAGCAGTACCTGGTTCAAGCTCGATCACGAACTCAACTGCTCTGTCCGGAGGCATCCCTGGCAACTCTTCTGGAAAGACGTCAGGGAATTCACAAACCACCGGAACATTTTCAAGTAGAGGTAGAGGTTTAGCATCGAGGGTGTAAAGCTGAACAGAACTTGATTCATTTGGAGAATAGACTATCTGGCCAGAAGGGTGGAACAGAGTTATTGAATTCTGAGCACAATCAATCGTAGCTTTATTGGCCTTCAACCAATCCATGCCAAGAATGACATCAATGTCAGAATTGCCAAGCAGAATGAGAGAAGCAAGGAATATGTGGCCTCCAATTAGAATTTGATTTCTGTGACTGATCTTGGACGTTTGCATAGTTGCTCCAGGGGAGTTTACCACTAGCGGGGAACCCAAACCAACAAAAGGTAGTTTAACTGTTGTCGCAAAGATCTTTGACACGAAAGAATGCGATGCTCCGGCATCAAACAACACTTTAGCTGGGTTAGAGTTTACGGGGAATGTACCGAGAACGACGTCAGCAGCTTCCTCAGCTTTGTCGACCTTGACATGATTCACCCTCGCGGTCCTCCCGACAGGCATGTTGTTGGAGTTGAAGGCTTTAGCCGGGGGGGCACGCACCATTGCCTGGTTTGTGTTGGGGCGAGGTGGTGGTGGAGGTAGCTGCCTCTGAGTGCACTTGTCAGCGTAGTGCCCTGTCTTCTTGCATTTGTAGCAAGTGACGACACGAGGTGCATCTGGCCTTGGTTGCCCCATTGAAAACCTCTGACCATGCATCTGAGCTGGGTTGGGTGGGCGGGTAGCGAAGCCTGGAGAAGCTTGGGCATATGGAGCCCTAGCGACAGCAGCATTTGGCACCCAGATGCGGCGCTTCTGCGAAGGGGTGGTCATGTTGGAGGAGGAACCACCCTCACGCGAGTGCTTTCGAGACTCCTCGAACGCCTTGCGCCCATTTTCCTCATTGAGCGCGGTGTTAACGAGCTCCTCAAAGTCTTTGGCCTTGATGTTGGTGAGGGCGTACTTGAGTTCCGGGTTAAAACCTCTGCGGAACCTTGCCATCTTCTTAGCCTCAGTGGACACCTCATCACCAGCGTAACGAGCGAGGCGATTGAACTCGTTCTGATAGCCAATGACGTCCAGGTTGCCCTGCTTGAGAGAGCAAAACTCTTCACGCATCCTTTCCATGAGACCATCTGGAATGTGGTGCTTCAGGAAAGCTTCCTTGAAACAACCCCAGGTGATTGGGTAGCCAGCTCTCATGGTCTAGTAGTTCTCCCACCAAGTAGCTGCCTGACCCTTCAGTAGGTAGGAGGCATACTTGACTTTGTCTTCCTTAGTAACATGAGCAATGTCCAGAGCCCTGGCCATCTCACGGATCCAGTCATCAGCATCCAGAGGCTCGCGTGTTGCCACGAAAGCTCTCGGCCCCAGACTCAGAAACTCTCGTGGAGCGTTCTGGTTGTTGTGCTGATTAGCCTGGAACTGGGCCATCTGCGTTACAACCTGAGTCATCTGAGTCAACAGCTCCGTGATTGGCGGTTGCTCAGGCGGGTTGTTCCTTGTTGGCGGCATCCTGAATAGACATGCATTTTAGCACAACAACAGCAAAGGATAGACTTGGTAACCGAAAGAGAGATTATTCCGACGCATGAATAGATAACCAACAGGTACATCATAACATGTTCAAATACATCAGAATATCACACCACAAATGGTTCGAAAGCCAAAGGATAACTAAACATAGCTAAGAATGGATACATCGGTACTCCCATGCTCATCACGCAGGACGGCGGTGAGTAGTACGACGAGAGGTACGGTGAGGAGCACGCCCACGAAAGTAGGTAGAACGACGATCCACGTAGATCTGACGTGGTCTGAGAGCGACTCTAGGTGTGGTGAAGTACATAGCGTCGACTCCCTGTGCTCCAAAGCGAGGAATCCCAGTGTAACCAGCACCGAGGTTGAGGAGTGGACCTCTGATCGGCTGGTAACCTCCAGCATCTGGCAGACGACGACCAACTGGCTGATCGAAACGTGCAAAGCGCTCATATCCAACAAAGTATGTGGTGTACGTCGCCAGACGATTCAAAGCAAGGTAGAGCTGCTCTCTGACTGAAGCCAACTCCTGAGATAGTGTGCTTGCAACTGCGTCACTGTGCCTCACAAACTGAGCGGTGGTGTGCAGCCTGGTGTTATCATGCTCGTAGACATCCAAGTTGTCGTAGAGAGTGAAATGAGCTCCCTCCGAAGTGATGTAACCACGGGGGATGTGGCGATAGATAGAATCGTCAAATCCCCAGTAGTCAGCACGAAGGATGGTGAGACTCACATAAGCTGCCTGCTGCACGGCCATATCCACTGTGGAACCTACTGCCTCGTAGCGGTGGACAACGCTCATGCCATCATCTGACAGGATGTAGACGATAGCCTGGTAGTAGGTCTGGTCAAACTCTCGCTGCTTCTCGTAGACCTGGTACTCTGGTGCCCAACGGAACCCCAGATAAGTGACCATGTCTCTCAGCATCTCCGGATAACCGGCAGTGCTCTCGCAACGAGTCATCCGAACCACCTGCGGGTAGAACCTGAGATCCATCTGCAGATGATCAGGGAAGTTTTGATTAGACGCCGGTAGAGAACTGAAGTTGAAAGCAACAACAAGGTTTCAACGGACGATAAGGATGTTGAGGAAAACAGGATATCGAAGCAACAACGGGAAACACGAGACCAAGACTCCTGAGGTACTACGGAAAACCCATCCGGGCTTCTAAAGGATCAATATCTACTGCTTAAGGAATAGAGGATTTGCTTCCGAGGCTTACACGCCTCCGTTCTCAATCATGAGTAGGCAACATGATAAATCATATCACAACCACCTCCATTCCTATGGTCTAGTAGATATAACTATCCTAGAGAAACCAGGATTCGTGAAAACCTAACTTGAAAGTTTAGGTGAGAAGAGAAAACAACGTTGCACTTCCTTACCAGAAAAGGGAGGGTGGGTGGGAAAAGAAATAAAATGGCAGAATTCCTACTCTCCCGTTTCATTTTTTCCTATATAGCTACAAAATAGTTTCTAGACTCAAACTGCGACCAGTAAAAGGGATCCTACAGGCAGACAGGCTCTGATACCATTTGTCGCACCCGGACTTCTAGAGGATACTCGCAGTTCCGTTGAACAGTAGTGGATTGGATTACGGGGCTTACCGGCACCCGCATCTCTTACGAGTAGGCCAACACACGTATGTGTGACAACCAACCCCTATCTGTTCATCGTCTACGTAAACCATCCCCTAGAAATCAGGATACTACCATTGACGTACTTCATACCATACACACATGGTATGTCAACGGCGTTGAACAAAATGATAACACAACAGATCTCTAGGACACAAAAGATGGAAATAAGTTGCAAATAGCTCTCACTAGAGCAGAGATAGCAAATACAATCATCCAGAGGACACATGTCCCAACATAACATCATTACATCTCAGCGGAAGCATTCGAAGGGGTCTGAGTACAGACAAAATCCAAATAGGCTTAAGAAGCCGGAAACGAAAAGATGGAGCCCATCCACGATGTCTCGGATCCTGCCCGGGTCCGCTACCTACTCGTCAGCAGCCTCGTCAAACTCCACGTAGTAGCCGTCACGGGGATCCTCGTAAGCGTAGTCTGCGGAAACCACAGCCCCAAAGGGGTTAGTACATAAACGTACTGGCAAGCAAGACTCACAGTTCACCAAAGTGCAACCCGTCAACACCAAGCACAGCTGCCTTGGGTTCAACGGAAGAAAGGGGATATAAAAGATGCTGCAACTGGCCGCACTAACTAACTACAGAACATACCACAACTTCCGGCTATCAGAAAGGGGATAAGATAGCGTATCGTAACCAACTATAGCTAACCACCAAACA
The DNA here is from genome assembly GCA_028641055.1 of Alopecurus myosuroides. Classification (NCBI taxonomy): domain Eukaryota; kingdom Viridiplantae; phylum Streptophyta; class Magnoliopsida; order Poales; family Poaceae; genus Alopecurus; species Alopecurus myosuroides. Next base: position 248,049,833 of record CM054058.1, read on the forward strand.
AACCCATCCTGGATCTCGCCCCTTATCCAAAGAAGCAATCCGAGGATAAACTCACACAGTTGGGTTAATGATGGTTCAAATTGTTGTGTCAATAAGCCTATTACTAGTCAGGTTATCATTAGTTAGGTGTAAGTTGCTCTGAGTACTTGTTAGCCAGTACTTTCACCAAGTTAACCATAACCGCGGAAAACACGGCTTCTCGAGAAGATTTATCCCTGCAGGGGTGCACCAATTTAGCCGTACACGTAAGAATAACCCGCCAGATGGAAGGGCCCTTCCACCAAGCGGGGCACTCAACACAACTCAACTCTTCTTCGCATCAAGCCCAAAGCACCACGTCCTGTGCGTGCGCGGCTAATCAAGCCCCACGAAGAAAAGGGGACCCTCATAGCAATGGAAGACCACGCCGCCCTAAATGCCGACTACAAAAGTTCCACCCTGGCCTCGGGTTCGTACCTGCATATGCGTGCATCAAATGGAAAGCCCGAACTAAGTGTGGCGATTTGGACGAGATGCGAATCGAATCAAATTGAGGGGGGCGCCCATACACGCTTCCCACATGCGGATAGTGCGCTCATCATGGATCAGTAGACAAGACCCTTTTCCTAATTAGGGTCGACACTAGCAGGCCTTAAAACCACGCCGGGCCTCCTGCTGGTGCCTTAGCAGCAAATTATTATTACCTCAAATTATCAGGTTGTTGTTTAACATCGAGCCCCAGAACATGATAGAAATATAGTAACAGAAAGTAACGGGTAACAGACTCGAGCAAACAACCCTAAGCATGCTAGTAAGACACGGGCAACAAGCAAAGGGGTTATAGGTGTGGAGGTGAGGCTATATCAGGGTTCAGGGTATCATGTGATAGGTTCGTAACAGAAACCACTATTCATAGGGCTAGCAGAAAATAGACAACGGAAAGTATCGGTATCCAATGTTGAAAGGAACACAGTGGTTCATGTGAGTGATAACTTGCCTGCAAACTCAGCAGCCTGGTACTGAGCTAGATCCTCAGAAGGGGTGTCGTAAGTATCGTCTGTCTCAACGTCGTCGTCTATCCGAGAAGAAGCAAACAAACAAGGCAGAAAGATAAACAATCAATATCATGGCATAGTGCACAATCATGGGATGATGGATGTCATGTTAAATGAATGCAACAAAATAAACTAGTTGATATGGTAACAACATGATTAAATGGACCCACATGCAAATTGGGGTTGCATATGAAAAGCCCATCAAATATGGTTGGAGAATTTGTTTTTCAACTAATCAACAGGTGAAAGTGGTTTAGTATGATGCATGGATGAGGAAAACAGAAAAATAACAACAACAGAATCAATGTAAAATAGGGTGTACCAAGTTTAGAAATTGATTTATTAAGTTAGGGAATTTGTGGTTACTTAAAGGTGACACACAAACATTTGTTGTTTCCATCAATTCAAATTGTTCAAAACAGATAGCAAAATTCATATTTGAAAAGAACACACAATTTTAGGTGGATTACATGTTTCAAATATTGAAAAAGGAATTAGGATGAATTTATTATGAATTAAACAAGTTAAACAAGATTTAATTGAGTTTAATTCAAGTTTGAATTTTATTTGAATTTTTATTTGTTCAAAACATTAATTCAAATTCATATTTGAAAAGTTTATGTTTTTCTGGTTTGAAAACATATTTTACATGTTCAAAAATAATTTAATTGGAGCAAGTTATGAATTTAGCAAATTTAAATGATTTAAACAAGGTTTAAATTATTTAAGCAATTTTAATTATTCAAAACATGAAACAAAAATTATATTTGAAAAGATGGTTCAAAATGGTATGGAAAACATATTTTATTTGCATTATTTGGATTAGGTATGAATTAGTTATGCAATTATTCAAATTACAAATGAATTGTTTGAATTTGAAATTTGAATGCATTTGGAAAATTCAAAACAGAAAACAATTGGTTTAAATAGATAGATAATTAAATTTGGGGCAGTGTACATATTTTACTTTTATTATTTGGGTTTATAAAATGAAAGTTATTGGCATTTTAGTATTAGGGACCATTCTGTAAATAAAAGGATTTATTTTTGAAAACAGAAAAGGTTGAAATTCCTTTTATACCGCACAGATAGCTACCCAGGGCACTGCCAATGGGCCCTGGGCCAGCGTGGCACTGCGGGCGCACACGCAGCAGCTGACAGGGGGGCCACCCTGTCAGCGCGCTGCGCAAAAAGATTGGGGTTTTTCCCGCGGGAGGGGGAATCGAACCCTGGACCTCCCGTGTGCGTGCGCTGTGGCGTTGCCACTGGGGTGAGCGAATGGATCTTGTCAGTATACCACGCGCGAACAGGTTAAGGTGTAGCTCGCGTATCTGAATTTAACTGACGAACGAACGCGACTGAACATTGACGGCAACAGAGCGGTGGCCGACGGCGATCGCCGTTGCTGCTGTCGTTGTGCTTGCGTGTGCTGGTGCTGGTGTGGGTGGTGTGCGTGCTCGCGTTTCAGAGAGGACAGGGAGGAGGAAGGAGGCACGGCGATCACCTCCGGTGTAGAGGAAGCAGAGGGACGGTGACGAACTCCGGCGGCGACGTGGTAGATGGCGGCGGCGTTGTGGTGAACCTCCGCGGGTGCTGTGGTGTCCAGGAGCTCGAGGACGAAGAGGTGAGCTCGTTCCCGTGGCTAAGATGGATGGTGGGGCACGGGAACGACGGCGGCCATGGCGGATTCAGAAACGGCTCGCCGGTGAGGTTGCAGAGGGAGGTGGAGGGTGGCAGAGAGAGGGTGGAACGGCGGCGGAGCTCGAGGGAAAAGGGTAGCGGCGCGGGTCTAGGGCTGCTTTATAGAGGGCCAGGGGCGCTGCTGGCCGTCGGGGTGGTGCTGCTGCCGCCGTGGCACCTCCCGATGTGCGGCCGTACAGGAAACAGAAGGAGGGGAGCGGCGCGAACCGGTACCAGGCCGAGGGGAAGAAGGAAAAGGGCCGGGCCGGTTGCTCCCCTGGCCTGTGTGGCCGTTTCTTTTTTTTTTTGAATTTCTCCTCTGTTTTTTGTTGCAGAAAATGGAATAGGAAGAAAAATGAGGGTTTTAGAGTTTGGAAAAATTTGGTTAAGTTAGTTAGGTCATCAACAAGCAAATGCCAAGTTCTGTTTTACAAATATTTCAAAATAACTTGCTGTTTGCAAATTGGTTTAAATTTGAATTAATTTGAGTATTGATTGAATTATTAAAAACAAGAATTTAAATGGCATGAACCCTTAGTTTGAAATAAATGGAAACAAAAGATTAGAATGTTTTGGGAATTTTCATAATTTTCAAATTGGGTGATGTTTGAAATTTGATTCCAATTTAAATGATTTTGGAGATTAAGTGATTATTGCAAACAAAATTAAAATGGGGTGATCATATAGTTTTAATTGGAAGCAAAAGATTATAATTGTTGTGTAATTATCATTAATTCCAAAAGATTGCTGTTTGGAAAAAAAATGTATTTGAATTTGAATAATCATTTGAATTAAGTGTTTGATTAAAAGCCACCATCTTTAATAGTTGAACATTATGGATTACATTGAAACAAATGGTTGTTTTTATTTGAACTTTTTATTTAAAAGGTTGTAACAGAGCAAGTATGAAATAAATGGTTGAATATTGTTTGAATTTGAATTGTGAAAACAGAGAAAAACAGATGTAAACAAATAAGAAACAAATGCAATGAGTATGATGACATGATGCAAAACTTTAATAAAACAAGAAACAAACATGCTAGGGGTGGTTTTTCATACTTGGGATGTTACAACAAGCTTCTATTTGTACTGTTATAAGATGGACAGATCAACTAGGCTTGGCGATTGGCGGAACAACAGCGCGGCGGTGGTGATGGCAAGCTAGGGTTTTGGGTTTGAGAGAATTTTACAGAGAAGGATGGGAAGTGAGCGAGTGAGGAGGGAGATGGGAGGGCACGACACCTCGGCTCTGCACTTATCCACAGTAAGGAGAAAGCAGGAGGTGGCACAACGTCAGCAGCGCCACCATGAAGCTGCCTTTTCTCACTACAAAAAAAAGCTGATCCTTTTGGCCAAAGGAATTGTTCCTGGAATTTGCAAATTAGTCCTTCTTCATTTGAAAATAACACTGAAATAATTGTTTGAGGGCCTTTTTGCAAATTTAAAATTTGGCAAAAAAATAATATTTGAAAACCTTATGAAATTTCCAATGTCACCATGTTTTGGTTTTCTGATTTTTAAAATGTTTTCAATTAAAATTGTGGATGATCCCTTTAAGTGAGTTTTCGGCAATTTCTCAAATTTCCCATGCATGCCATGACATGGAACTTTGAATACTTGATGTGTGTTAAATTCATTTGTCACTTGGAGTGAATTTACTTATTTTGGATTTATTTCTCATTTTGAAATGTGTAACTTAACTCCTCAATTTTTGTTGTATAATAATTTGAGCAACATGGAAACATATTGGCCTTTTATTTTTTGTTTTTTACTTGTAGTTTTGAAATTCTAAAGATGTTTTCTTTTTTTGACTTCATGGCTATGAATACATATAGATATTCAAATTTGTGATTTTAGTGTTTTATTTACTCCTGGGCAACACCAAATTGTCTTCGAACAATATTTACCTAATTTGCTCCCTCTGATGACTACAAATGGTATTCAAATTATTTAATTTAAATACATGTCAAGCATGATACATTGTCACAGTTGCTTTGATTTGTGATACCATATAACTAAATCATATGAAAACATGGTCAGATGTTTGTGGATGCAAACTTTACAAATTCCCTGCTTGTGGTCAGGTCTTATGGCAAGATAGATGAGTAAAATGATGAGAATAGAATTCTTCTTGATTCCATAACTCATTCTGAAGATAAAATGTTTATGTAATCCTCCTTGATAGAAATTTATACTTTAGTGTGTGGAAACAACTAGTTAGAACAACTGCTGACTAAGTAGTCCATGTAGTTCCATTATCCACGTGACCAAATTTCTCCCTTCTTGAAGAAGAACTCATGAGAAAACCAAATTCCATAATTCACTAGATGAACTTGTGAACGTCTCTCTTATGAGACTTATCCACTCACAAGAATGTGAGGGTTAATTCATGTCATTCTAGTTATGTGTGTTAATTATATGAGCTTTATGATTTGGATTTACTTTCTCCTTACAATCCATATCCTTGGAGTAATACCATATATCTCCATATAACTTTTCTTACTTGGAACTTGAATATGTTACCTAATTTAAAATGTTACTTATTATTTCCTCATTTTTATTTCCCTTGTATGGATCATGGTTGTATCCTATCAAGATGAACCAATTGATCCATATTCCATTTTGGCCTTTACTTTGGTATTGATTTCTTTAATCGATACCTAGATATAAGACAACTACTTTATGTCCATTCTTTGGGTTTTAACCATAGTTGTCTCACCCTTGTGGTGAAGACAACTAGTTACTCCAAGCAAAGCTTCCTCTTATAAGAAGGATTTATTGACAAGTTAGCTAGTCTTGCCCCCCCCCCCCCCCCGCAATTACTTTTCATATACAAATGGATGTGATGTACTAGGTTATCTAACCTTCCGTTTATTTGGATATGACATTCGATTATAGAGCATACAAGACTTGTTACCAAACTACTTCTATATAACACTAACACTGGGATATCGCATTATTTCTAGATGGATTAATGAGAATAGAGTTTTATCTATAATTTTACTATTTCTCTAGGATAGATTGACTTAAGATTTCTAGAACAACCTAAATAATCTTCCTTTAAATCTTCATGTCGAAGTTCGTCCTTTCTGGTGGGTTGCTTCTCTTGCAGAATGACTTCGAGAAGATTGGGAAATAAGAAGATAAGATGGTATAGACAAAGTAAAAAATATATAGATTAAGAGTTAGTTTGGGATTTTATTTTCCTTCCGTAAACTTCTAATTGTGTTTCCCATAAGATATGTACTCATTTCATATATAATTGGCTTTACCCAAATTTCAGTTTAATTCCTCTTATATAGGTTATAACTTGTTATTATTCCATTAGTTGTATCCAAAGATACTTTAGTTGTTGAATGTTGGATTTGGATAGAAATGTGGAGTGCTTATGGAATGATGACTTAAGATAGTAAGTGGATCAAATGGTCCCTTAATGTATTGAGATCTCATATGCTCAGTTGTATAGGATGAATGAGACAATGAGCATATGAAGGTTATTGAGCTTTAATTATTTAATTCATAGTTGTTAGTTGATTTCTCAGAGTGTCATGTTATTACTTTACATTCTTCTCTTTATTATTTTGAGATATGTACATATTCCATAAAAGATTATAAGATTATTTGTATCTTCAATATCATCTTGTGGGTTCGGTCTTATGTCATATTCCATTTGTGTTTTGTTTGAAAGATGTATCAAGTGGAGATTGAACAATGTATTAGATTCCACTTGACTTGTTCTGATAAGATGGATAACTTAATTTTTGGAAATAGGACCTCATGTATGATCAAAATATATGTGGCTCATTTAGATTATATTTGCACAATATACTTGTCCTATAATTGAATGGTGCTCAAAGTGTAGAGAATAAAGATAGGTCATTATCAAATTTTCAAATGACATGGTAAACGATTCAAATTTACTACTAGTTGTTTTAAAGATCATATCGAAGTTTGACGCTCTCGTTGATGACCTAGCTCTAACTCATCAATCAAAGAGTGTCGTGGTGGTATGATACGTCATAAACGTATCTTTTAATTTCTGATGTTCCAGGTTGTTTTCATGCCTTATGCTACATGTTTTTCTTACACTTTATGCCATTTTTATCGATTTCCTGGGACTAACCTATTGACAAGATGTCACACAGCCACGTTCCAGTTTTATGTTGTTTTTAGTTTCAGAAAAGTTGTTCTGGAAATATTCTCAGAATTGGAAAATTCGAAGCCTAGAAGTCTTAGAATGCCCGAAGGTTCCACGGAGTCCCGAAGAGGCCCGGAGGGGAGCCACACCATAGAGTGACACGCCCCCTGGCCACGCCTGGGGTGGTGTGGGCCCCTCGGGCGTCCACCACCATCGCCCTTTCGCCTATTTATTCTCCCCCATACGTCAACCCTAAAGATATACCATTTTTTTCGAAAAACACCCGAGGATGCCGTCATCGTCAACCCGAGATCGGGAGGGTTCTGGAGCTCTGCCCGGCACCCTTTCGGGAGGGAAACTCATCACCGGAGGGGTCTACACCACCATACCCGCCTCCGGAGTGATGCGTGAGTAGTTCATCCATGGACTACGGGTCCATAGAAGTAGCTAGATGGTTGTCCTCTCCACTTTATGTCTCATGTTTAGATCTCGTGAGCTGCCTCACATGATCGAGATCATCTTATTCTAATGCTATGATACGTCTCCAACGTATCTATAATTTCTGATGTTCCATGTTGATATTATGCCAATTGCTACATGTTTTTCGTATGTTTTCCTGCGTTTTCTTACGTTTTCCGAACTAACCTATTCACAAGATGCCACAGAGCCAGTTCCCTGTTTTCTGCTATTTTTAGTTTCAAAAAAGTTATTCTGGAAATTTCTCGGATTTGGAAAATTCAAAATCCAGAAGTCTTACAAGTTCCGGAGGCTTCCAGAAGTCCCGAAGAGCCCCGAATGGGGGCCACAGGGTGGCCACACCATAGGGTGGCGTGGGTCCCCCTGGTAGAGCCACCTGGTGGTGTGGCCCCCTGGCCACCCCCTGGCATCGCCCTTTCACCTATATATACTCCCCCGAGGGAAAACCCTAAAAGAATCGACCTTTTCCACAAAATACATCTGTAGATCCGCCACCGCCGCCAACAAGTTTCGGGGGACATATCTCTGTTCTGGCACCCTGCCGGGACGGGGAAGTGCCCTGGGAACTATCTCCATCGACTCCACCGCCATCTCCATCGCTGTTGCTTTCTCCTATGATGAGGAGGGAGTAGTTCTCCCCCGAGGCTGAGGGCTCTACCGGTAGCTATGTGGTTCATCTCTCTCTCTCCCATGGTGTGATCTATATGTGATCGTGAGCTTTGTAATCTAGTTGAATAAGTAGATGTTACTCTTCATCTTGTGCTACTCAAGTGTTTTATTAAAATGAACTTTGGAGTCACCTTGTCCCGTAGTGTGAAGGTGACAGTGTGCACATCGTGTGTGTCTCCTCTATGAATTGTGGTGTTTTTCTAGTACCTTCTAGGGTGCTCATAGTGACAGCGTGGGGTTAACTAGAAATGGGAATGCTTACTTTAAGGAATGCTTTTTGTAGCCCTACGCAATGATTAGTATTCGTTATCCAACCGGAGAGGGTTAAGAGTAGCATAGTGAAGAGAAGATATTTAGTTATTCAATTATGTGATCATTCTTGAGAGTGTCCACTAGTGAAAGTAGGATCCCTAGGCCTTGTTTCCAAGCATTGAAACACTGTTTTCTGCCTGTTCTGCTACATGTTTGCTTGCTGCCATATTTATTTCAGATTGCTATTATTACTTATAACCATCCATATTACTCGCATTTCACTATCTCTTCGCCAAACTAGTGCACCTATATACTTGACAAATATATTGGGTGTGTTGTGGACACAAGAGACTTATTGTATCTTAATTGCAAGGTTGCTTGAGAGGGATATCTTTGACCTCTACCTCCCTGAGTTCGATAAACCTTGGGTGATCCACTTAAGGGAATTTTTTTGCTGTTCTACAAACCTCTGCACTTAGAGGCCCAACACTGTCTACAAGAATAGAAGAGTGCGTAGACATCAAGCTCTTTTCTGGCGTCGTTGCCGGGGAGGTAAGGTAAAAGGTACTCACATCCTAGGGTGTGAGTGCTCGGAGTTATTTCCTTTAGATGCTGCAATTATATATTTTTGTTTCTTTGTTTCACTAGTTAGGCTTAATGGAAAACAACAACAGAATGAGAGAGCTTTATAATATTTATCTTGAGTTGGGACATGAAGTGTTTGAAGAGAAAATTAAAGAAACTATGGAGCTTTATTTGCATGCTAGTAGCAATGTTATTAGTATGAATTCTTTGAACACCATTATTGCTAATGCTATGGAAAATTCTAAGCTTAGGGAAGCTAGTTTTGATGAATATGATATTTTTAGTCCCCCAAGTTTTGAGGAGGAAATTTTCTTTGATGATACCTTGCCTCCAATATATGATGATTATAATGATTGCGGTATTCTAGTTCCACCCATTTACAATGATGAATATGATATTTTCAGTCCACCTACTATTGATGAAAATAATAATTATGATTACAATATGCCTCCTATATTTAATGATTATGGTGATGAGAATAATAATGATAGCTATTTAGATGAATTTGCTCCCACTATTATTAATAAGAATGTTTTATGTGATAGTTATATTGTTAATTTTATTCATGATGCTACTCAAAGTTATCATGAGAGAGGGAAACATGGTTTTATGCATCTCAACAATATTAAGTTTCCCCTCTTTATGTTGAAATTTTTGAAGTTGCACTTATTTTGTCTTCCTATGCTAGTCACTTTGTGCTTCGTTGACTTGTTTTTATACAAGATTTTTTTTCATAGAAAGTGGGTTATACTTAAATTTGTTTTACATTTTCTTCTTGATGCTCTCTGTTTCTTCATTTCATATTTCTCATGTGAGCATCTTCTTAAATTATCATGCCTAGCTAAAAGGCTTTAAAGAAAAACACTTCTTGGGAGATAACCCATGTTTTTATTTTTGCATTGTTTTTCTCTGTTTTATTTGAGTAAAGGGGTTGTATACTTCTGTAGAAACTTCTTTTTATATTTATTTTCATGTATTAGTTGATCCAAGTCAATCCTCTAGTGGAAAGTTGAGACTATATTTCGGATTTCTGCGCAGGAAACAGATTTCTGTTGTCCACTGTTAAAACCGTATAAAATCACATAAAATTCAAAATGACCTGAGTTTTTTTGTGCATAATCCTGGTTATATACGCAACTTTTTTTAGTTGAACACTTTTTGATTTGATTAACAGAAGATTTTCGAAAAAAATCATCTTTACCCGTTGTTCTGTTTTGACAGATTGCTGCCAATAATTGCATTTGCATCTTAATCTCTTTCTTTTGGTATTCTTTTGAGAAAAAGAGTTTTAAAAGAAGTTGTGACATTAGATAATGTGTTTATGATTTTTATTCTTGTGTTGAAACTGAACCATGTGAATTTATTATTTCGATTGCACTAACGTTGCTAATGAAGATTGTGAGAAGTTTGGTGTGAAGGAAGTTTTCAAGGGTCAAGAGAAGAGGATGATATGATGTGATCAAGAAGAGTTAAGAGCCTAAGATTGGGGATGCCCCGGTGGTACATCCCAGCAAATTCCAAGAAGACTCAAGCGTCTAATCTTGGGGATGCCCAAGGCATCCCCTTCTTCAACGACAAATTATCAGGTCATTTCTAGTGAAACTATATTTTTATTCGGTCGCATCTTATGTGCTTTACTTGGGGCGTATTTTATTTTTTGCTTTTAGTTTGTTTTTATTTTTGTAGTAAGATTGGTTGGACCCCAGCATTCTTTTATTGGAGAGTGACACGCTCCGCTTTTTCATGGGAATACTTTGTATTCTTAATCTTTGTCTGGCAGATGCATTTATATAGCTTCTGTTTTGCATTCATCTCTTATTCAGAGTTGTTAGTACTCTCTAGTTTTCCATTGCTATATGCTTAGAGAGAGTTTTGTTGTCATATATATGTGCTTGGTTGAGAATAGAAATTCTTATGTGATAGTTGGTGTCGAATATGCATCTCAACAAGTCCCTCGGGTGAGCCCATAGGGTTTCGAGTAGGAGAACGTGTAGGCGCTGGTGACAATCGTCGGCTAAACAGGGGGCACGATTTACCCAGGTTCGGGGCCCTCGTAGAGGTAAAACCCTTGACTCCTGCTTCTGTCGATCAGTATTAACGAGTAGATCGGTTACAATGGGGGATGCTCAAGTCAAGAGTATGATCTCGATCTCAAGGCTTTGGTGGTGCGGTATTGCTTGGTCCTTCCCTCCGGTGGTTCTCCAGGCTTTATATAGATAGCCAGGTCCCAAACCGTGCCCGGGGGGATACAAACCCTAACCTAAAGTCGGTTACAAGTTTCCTTTCTTAACCCGCAAGGCTTTGCGGGTGGGCCTTCGATTGGGCCTTCTAGAACAGTTCATGGCGTCTCCCTTGGAGCTTGGATCTTGGGCCTTAGACCGGGTAGGCCCACCCGACAGGTCTAGGATCCATCCCTTCGTCAGTAGCCCCCGAGCGTTTGCTCGGCTGAGAATCTGTCGGGTAAACGCTCAAAGTTTATCTTGATTTCTTTTCGACTGGTGACTTCAATCGTTCGAAGAGGATGTGTACCCTGTATGCGATGCATTTCTTGTACTCGAGTATCGAGAAAATAAAAGTGCCTGTGCGTTTGGCTGTTTTCGCAGAAGGATGTGGCTCAGTTGCTTGGCTCTCCCGAAAGCTCAGGCCAATTAATTGCATCTAGGGCAAAAGCAGTTCTGGCCTACACAGATCCGAGACCTCCGACTCGAATCTGGTGAGGTGATCATTGCGACTGGGCCGTGGAGGTCTTACCGAGTCGAACTTAACCTAATAGGGTACCCGGCGCATCCGCTAGGATTTTTCTTCGTGTTGTTGACACGGAAATTTACCGGAGGACGCAGCTTGAGTGCGATTCTAGGCCCTCAAGAAAGATCTTCGGGTCTTACCTTCGTATCGAGAGGATACGGCATCCGGATGTGCCTAGTCGGCTGAACGATCCAGGGTAAAGATGCGTATACATTGTATGCTAGAGTGGCTGGGACCGCTCACCGTGGACATTTCCCCGCGAATTTGCGAGTAAAGAATTTTTCCTTGTTGCATTAATGCGTAAGGATTTTTGCATTCGAGTTTTCCTGTCCATACAAGAGAAATTTCTTGCTTGGAAGCCTTGTTGTGCCTATACGAAAGAAAATTCGTGTTAAGGGCTTTTATGCGAAAGATTTTTCGCGTCTTGATGTGTCCATACAAAAAAGTTTCGTGTTATGGAGTTTATGCGAAGGAATCTTTGCGTCCTGATATGTGCATACGAAAGAAATTTCGTGTTTAGGATCTTATGCGAAAAAAATTCGCGTCTTTATATGTCCATACGAAAGAAATTTCGTGTTTAGGATTCTACCCGAAGGATTTTTCGGGTTTGATGATGTGCGCAATGACATCATCACACACTTTGTTCGTTCTGACTCCTCCCGATGGGACGTGACAAAGTGAAAACAGGGCATGCTGGCCCACCGTGTCAGCTTTTGACCGAAAACGAGACGTCGTTTCCGGTTTTTCCGCGAGCCACGCGCAGTAAATGCGCACGATCTGTTGTTAAGATCGTGGCACGAAACAGGTTTTCACCTCTACCTCGTTTCCGCTTCACGCGTGACAGCCTTGATGGGTGCCACGTTGCTTGATGAACGGCTCAGATCGATTCATCTTGTATATATATATATATCCGCCCTTAGGAGAAAGTAAAACTTCCAGGTCATTTGCTTCTCCGTCTTCTTCTTCCTCGCCCCCCTCTTCTCCTCTGCAAATACCCACAAGCTCTCATGGCGGGAGGAAAGAAGCGCAGCGCTGCTGCTTCATCTTCGAAGGCGCCCGAGGATGTTCCTGCGCCACCCGCCTCGAGGACGGGCGATTGGCACTCTGCCAAGACCACCAACAAGAGCATCAAAGAGATGCAGAGAGAGGGGCTGCTGCCCCCCGATGGCGAAAAACGAGTTCGCCTCGGCAAGAAGGAGGAGGTACCCAATCCCCACGCGAACGAGCGCGTGATCTTTGCAGATCACGTCTCGCGCGGGCTCTCGCTCACCCTCCATCCTTTCCTTCTTGGTTTGTTGTATGTCTATGGCATACAGCTCCATGATCTGCCTCCAAATGCGGTGCAGCACATCTCGTGCTTCATCGTACTTTGCGAGTGCTTCTTGGGCATTCGCCCGCACTGGGGCCTTTGGAAGGCCTTGTTCAAGGTGCGGGTCTTCCGCGAGAAGTCGCGGGTGGAGAATGAGCTTGGAGAGACGCTGCGCACCGGCGGCTTCGGAATCCAAGCGAAGACGGATAGCTCCTATTTCGAGATGCATTTCATCGACTCCGCGCAAGGATGGCGGAGGAAGTGGTTTTACGTCGTTGATAACAGCGCGGGTGGAGCTCATGAGTTCCACCCGTTCGCTGTTTTGAAGCGACGGAAGTCCTGGGCGCACAAGCTCTCAGTCGAAGAGAACCGCGTCATCGCCCCTCTACTCGCCAAGGTGACAGCTCTTCGCGACCAGACCGCAGGGGTTGCGTTGAACGGTTTACATCTGGCGAGTGTCTTCCTCAGGCGCAGGATCCAGCCTCTCCAAGAGAGGCCCTCAACCATGTGGGAGTACCAAGGCGTCGAAGACCCCAGCCGTGTTAGCCAAGATATCCTTTCGAATGCTGAATTCGAAAAGAAAATTGCGGCTATCACCAAGCTGAAGGCGGGCGAATCCTTTGACATCTGCCCTATTTCAGCATTCGAAGCTTCGAGGCCTCCTCCATCCGATGTAAGTTTCCTTCTCTTCTTTGCTTTAACATTTTTGTCATTCGTGGGTTTGTCGACTGAGTTTTCTCTTTTCTCCTTCTTGTTTTCTTAGAGCCTGGAAATAGCTACATGCTATCGGCCAGTTTCTGTTGATGATGCTTCGACTTGCTGGCGAGCAACCTCGAGGCTCCCCTTGACACCAGTGTCGCCGAGGCCGACTCGAGTTCCGAGCACGGTTCTTCGGATGACGTGGAAGATTCGGGTAGCGACCTCCATCATCGCAAGCGCCGCCGGCAAGTCGACGATGAAGCCACTTCCAAAGATAGTTCTTTGGGTGGCGGACCTGGCAAGGCGGCAGAGCCTCTCGTGGTGACGCCCTTGAACGTGCTTCCTCCTCCAGCCCCCAAGTCGAAGATTGGCACCGCCTGGAATGCGGATATGCTGGACGACGACGACGACGAGTAAGTTCTTCCTCTCCTATTGTCCTTTAGTCGAATGTTTTCTCTTGTTTCCCTTATGTTTTTGTTCGATTCTTCCTCTCATGACAGGCTTCAATCCATCATCCCTGGTCAGTTTGCTTCCTCTATTCCCTCTGTGAAGAGAAAAGAGACGGTTGTGGGCGAAACTCCAGTCGCCAAGGTGATCCAGAAACCTTCGAGCCCAACACCGGCAGCTGTGGCTCTAGACTATGGACTGCCTGGCTTCGCGGGTGGGGCTCCGTTGAATAAAGAAGTCTCAAGGAGCTCGGCGGATCCTGTGTGCACCGCCCAGGGCCAGGTAAATCTTATTCCTTTCTTCGCATCCTGTATTTTGTTCGTTTGCACTTTTTTTATCGGGTGCACGTCAGTGCTCCTGATGGGAGTAGCCCCCGAGGCCGTGGTTAATTGCTTGTGATTAACCACGGACTCAAGTTTAAGCTTTTTCCTTCTTTTGATGTTATCGGGTGCACGGCAGTGCTCCCGATGGGAGAAGCCCCCGAGGCTATACTCGACTGTGTACAGTCATGAATAGGCTCAAGAACTTTTTCCTTTAACTAAAACTTTGTTTTGTGCTTTTGCAGTCTCTTCTTGACTCCCTGTCCGCCATTGGCCGACGCGTACTTTCGGCTGAGGCAGATTGCGCCACCCTTCGGCTGGATCGTGATCGACTTGTCGAGGATGGCCAAGATCTCCAAGGTAGGTTAATCCACTCTATTTTTCTTCCTCTATTTGTTTTGATCATATCTGTTTTCTTTAGGCTGAATTTTACTGCTTTACAGCTCAAGTCGATCTCCTGAAGGCCGAGAAAATCGAAGCCGCCTCTCGGGTGAAAACCCTCGAAGCCGAGCTAGAGTCCACCCGAAAGGAGCTGGAATACACTCGCAAGAATTCGGTTGACTTCGAGGGGAAGCTCGCCGAGGCCCAGGATGCGCTGAAGCAGCTGGAGGATGCTGGTGCTAAGCACGACAACGATCTTGTTGGCATCATCCGCCCTCTGGCTCAGCAATTCGCGGGTAAGTTGTACTTGATTTTTGCTGCGACTTTATTTTGATTGGCTATCTCGGGAGTTTACGGTGTCCTTTTGTAGATATTCTTGGTGTTGAACTAGAGCTACCTGGGAGTCGGCGATTGGATGCTTTGACGGACTGTTGCTCCCAACTCCAGAAACACGCGAGTGGGATCGGCTTCCTCGTTGGCGAAGCCATTCGAGTGCTGACGCACTTCCACGAGCGTCTTCTGGTGGATGTCGTGGTTCCTCCCACGCTAGATGGTCTTCTGAAAGTTTTCCTGGAGGGTGATCTTCTTCAGACTTACTCGGTTGCCCAATCCGAATGTGGAGCGAAGACTGCCATCCAGTTTGCGTTGGCGCACGGAGTCGAAGGCCTGGAGAAAGTGTATTCGAGCCTTCCTTACGACGTCGCCATGGGCAGAAAGGTAGCGCTTTGTCCTTTTGGCAATCCGGCTGAAGTCCTCACCAAGAAGCTATCCGAATTGCTTGCCCGTGCTAGTCGCAAGGGACATCCTGCTGCCAGCGCTAGTACCTCCGCAGTTCCATAGGATAGTTTATTTTTAGTTTGCCCTTTCAATGTAATGAACCTTGGGATGCATTCCCGTATTTTGCTTTTAATCAAATTGTTCTTTTGATGTCTAAAATGCCTGATTATTGTGATTGAAGCGGCACGAGCTCCCGATGGGAGTAGCCCCCGAGCACCTGTTAAGTAGGTGGTATATTTCTCGAGTGGGGTCTTGGAGTGTATCTGAACTTGTTTCATTTCCTTCCAGGTTGTGGGTCCTAACGCAGAATCTTCGAGTGGATCTGCTGCACGAGTATCCCCTTGTTGCTGTTGTTGGTACATTTGCCGGGCTCCGTGATCGTGTCGCGGATTGTGAGGGCAAGCTAAAAGCTTTGCGCGGAGTGGCTGATGTAGCTAAATCAAAGCAAAAGTTTGCGGCTGAGCGTGAACAGTTCGTGATGGAGGAGCTCGCTGCTGTTACCAAAGACATGCTTTGTAAGCATGCTAGCCCCATAGCACTTTGTTGTTTACCTTCGCTTCACCTTTTTAACCTTTCACGCTGTTTTTCGCAGTTGTTGAGCCCGATGGTCCTTGTGAAACTCATTGGGTAGACAACCACATTGTTCATGAGGCGAGTAGCTCAAAGCCGCATGCGAACAACTTCTGGTCTGACCGCAGCCGCGGCTTTATTCTGGCTACTTTGAAGTACCGGGCTGGCCAGGCGAGGCTGCTTGTGGATTCTTGTCACGAAGCCTTGTCTTCTGTGCATCGGACGTTCTATCCGCTGGGTATTGTTCCAGAGAAGTTAAGTGACCTGCTAATAATTTTTGGCCGAGTTGGTGAAGTTCGCGAGTGTGTTCGTCAGCAGCTCATCTGCGGTGCTGAAGTGGCGCTCGCTTTTGTTCGGTTGTGGCATCCTGAAGTCAATTTTAGATCCGTGGCCTGGCTCCCCAATGCCCCAGTCGATATGATCCCTCATTATGAAGTTGTGCAACCTGCGGCGGAGGAGATCATTCGACTGACTTCTGAAGAGATTGAACACAAGCTGGCTGAAAGGGCTGCTCCTCATTAGGTGTAATCGTAGGATGTAGATATCCTGTTACCTTGTACAGTTCACTCGAGATTTTATAAGGTGTTTTATAAGGCATGAACCTTGGTTGTACCTTGTACTTGTAATTTTTCCTCCAATGCTTAGTTAGGCGTAGCCCCCGTGCGTTTGGGGTGTATAGCTGTTGTTTAGCATACAAAATGAAGAAACACGAATAGCTATGGTTCAGAAACCATGTGTTTTTATTGATACGGCTGAGAAGCCATGTATTTTCCTCGAGCTACAAGATGGCTAGTATAGCCTTATTTTTACGAATAGAATAATCCTAAGGATAGAAATTGCGGAGATGCGCAACATTCCATGGATTGGAGTAGATGCCACCGGTCTCGGGGTTTTTCAGTCGATACGCGCCACCTGGGATAACTTCGTGTATGATGAAGGGCCCTTCCCATGGTGGCTCGAGCTTGTGCCCTTCCTTTTGCTTGAGCCGTAACACCAGCTCGCCTACCACGAAAGATATGTGGCGTATACGACGACTGTGGTAATTGCAAAGAGATTGCTGGTATACCGCTGATCTTGCGAGTGCGATGTCGCGAATTTCATCGAGTGCGTCCACGTCTTCTGCGAGTGCCCTGTTCGAGGTTTCTTCGCTGTATGCGACGACTCGGGGTGCGCTGAATTTGACATATTCAGGTAGGACGGCCTCGGCTCCATAGACCATGAAAAATGGCGTGTAGTTTGTTGACCGATCTGGTGTTGTGCGAAGGCTCCACAGTACTGATGGTAATTCATCTGCCCAGTGTCCTTCTGCTGGGTTTAGGCGGTCGAGTAGCCGCTTCTTGAGGCCGGCTGAGACTAATCCATTTGATCGCTCGACTTGACCATTAGTTTGCGGGTGAGCCACTGAGGCAAAACTGAGGGTGATTCCCTTCTGTTCGCAGAATTCCTGTGTTTCCTTCACTGTGAAGTTGCTGCCGTTGTCGGTGATGATGTTGTGTGGTATGCCAAACCTGCACACAATGGAGTTGAGGAATTTCACGGCGCATTGGGCGCTGGCGGAGGTGACTGGCATAGCCTCGATCCACTTCGTAAATTTGTCGACTGCAGCGAGCAAGTGCGTGTATCCTCCGGGTGTCGACTTTCGCAGTGGCCCCACCATGTCTAGCCCCCATTGTGCAAAGGGCCAGGCGATTGGGATCATGTAAAGTTCAATGGCAGGGGCGTGCGGCTTGGGCGCGAATCTTTGGCAAGCGTTGCACTTGTCGACTAGGTCCTTTGCGTCCCTGGCCGCTGTGAGCCAGTAGAATCCTGCTCGAAAAACTTTACCCACGATCTCCTTCCAGCTGGCATGGTGCCCGCAATATCCTTGGTGTATATCTCGCAGTAGTTCCATGCCATCCTCGGGTGCTATGCATCTCTGCAATATTCCTGATATGCTCTGTTTGTATAGCTCTCCATTGAGCACTTGAAAAGCTTTGTTGTGTCGTACTATCTGTCGAGCCTCGTGAATATGTGCTGGGAGCCGCTTGTCGGACAAGTAGTCGAGGTATTTCTGCGTCCAGACTGGTTCGACCAGAAAAACTTGCCTTGAAATGTTGTGGCTGAGCTCAATCATAGCAGTTTGCGGGCTGACCTCTGTCTCCAATGCTGCGGGTGCTTCAGCTGATTTTTTGACCTTGACTGAGCGCTTGATCATCCTCTCGAAGTATATTCTAGGCGGTATGGGTGTGTTGGTAGAACCCATGTTTGCCAATTTATCTGCTTCTTCTTTGCTGGATCGCGCAATGTGTTTTAGTTCGCACCCTTTGAAACTTCCTTCGAGTAGGTTGTACATATCTCGATAGGCGACCATGTTTTCTGGAATGGCGTCGCACTCCTTCATCGACTGCTGTATGGTGAGGTTTGAATCTCCATAGATCATCAGTCGGGTGGCTCCACAGGCGATCGCCATCTTCATGCCGTGAAGGAGAGCCTCATATTCTGTGTCATTGTTTGATGCCGGGTCGTCGGGTGGAAAATCCAATCGCAGGACGTAATGCAACTTGTCACCTCTGGGGGATATCAATACAACCCCGGCTCTAGCTCATTCTTTTCTCTTCGACCCGTCGAAGTACATTATCTAGTTGCTCGTATATTCTGGAGGGCCTGGCGTTTGTAGTTCTGTCCACTCGCTCAGGAATTCCACGAGTACTTGTGATTTCACATATTTGCGCCCTGCATATATGATGTCCCAGGCGCCGAGATCGATACTCCACTTTGCAATTCTTCCGGATGCCATGGGGTTATTCATGATGGTACCGAGTGATGCAACGTTTAGCACCGTGACAGTGTGCTCCTGGAAGTAGTGCTTGAGTTTTCGAGCTGTGAGCACCACGCCGTACGCGAGCTTCTGATAATGAGGGTATCACTGTTTGCAGGGCGAAAGCACCTCGCTGATATAATATATTGGCCTTTGGACGCCATACGCCTTGTCGTCTTTCGGCCGCTCAACCATGATTGTTGTGCTGATGACTTGATTTGTTGCGGCTAGGTACAGATACAGTGGCTCCCGTTCTTGTGGCATTGCCAGGACACGCCTACTCTGCAATGCTCGCCTTAGGTCCGCGAATGCTTTCTGCGCTTCGGGTGTCCATTCGAACTTATCTGTTTTCTTTAGTAGCTTGTAGAAAGGCAATGCTTGCTCGCCCAGCCTCGCAATGAATCTGCTTAGAGCGGCTAGTCGTCCTGCGAGCTGTTGTACACCGCGGAGATTAGTTGGTTCCTTCATTGTCAGGATCGCTTGGATTTTCTCCGAATTGGCTTCAATTCCTCGAGCAGAAACCAGGTACCCGAGAAGTTGTCCTGCAGGGACCCCAAAGACGCATTTGGTCGGATTGAGCTTGATTCGGTTGGCGTTCAGCGCGTCGAATGTTTCTCTGATGTCATCGAGGAGTGTGCCCTCTACTCGAGTCTTGATGACGATGTCGTCAACGTACACTTGTACATTCTTGCCAATGAACTTGGCGAGGCATTTTTGCATGCGGCGCTGATATGTTGCGCCTGCATTCTTTAGCCCGAAAGGCATTGTCGTGTAGCAGTAAACACCGTGGGGTGTGATAAATGCTATCTTCTCCTCGTCCTCCTTTTTCATCCTGATCTGATTATAGCCCGAGTAGGCGTCCATGAAGGAGAGGCGCTGGCAGCCTGCTGTGGAGTCCACGATCTGGTCGATCTGTGGTAAGGGAAAGTTATCCTTGGGGCAATGCTTATTCAACTACGTGTAGTCAATGCACACGCAAAGGATGTCAGGTTTTTCTTCGGGACCAGCACCGGGTTTGCTAACCAGGTGGAGATCTTTATCTCGCGGATGAACTTTGCTGCGAGTAACATGTTCACTTCTTCTCCAAGTGCTTTTTGCTTTGGCTCTGAAAACTGTCGGGTTGTCTGCATGATAGGTTTGGCATCTTTATAAACTTCGAGTGAGTGCTCGACGAACTCCCTGGGTATCCCTGGCATATCTGAAGACTGCCAGGCGAAAATTTCCCAGTACTCACGGAGGAGTTCGACGAGCACGCCTTCCTATGCTGGCGAGACGGTGGTGGACACCATCGCTGTTTTCGTAGATTCGGTCGGGTGCACCTGATGTTTTCGAGTGCCGCTGTTTGCGCTGAACTCGAGCTCTGGGGCGTTCTTCTTGGTGAGAGGCATCACGGAGTGATCCGTGGTTTTTTCTATCTCTTCCAGCTCTTCCTGCATCCCGAAGGATTTGGCGATCTCGTTGAACACGATGTCGCATTTATTGGATTTTTGGAAATCGCCGTCGATGGTGATGGTACCATGTTCCCCAGGCAGCTTGAGCTTCAGGTTTGCATAGTGTGGTACTGCCATGATTCTGGCGAACGCTGTTCGGCCAAGAATGGCGTGGTACTGTGATGGCCAGTCGACTATTTCGAAGTCGAGGAATTCTCGTCTGTAATTGCTTCGGTTGCCGAGCACCACCTCCAAGTTTATTGTTCTGAGTGGGGGGACTGCCTTCCCTGGTTCTATCCCGTGAAAGGATGTCTCTGATTGCGCGAGTCCGTCCAGGTTCCTGTTCATTCTGCGGAGTGTGTCCGCGTAAATGATGTTAATCCCACTACCTCCGTCCATGAATACTCGGGCGAGTTCATAGTTGCCTATTTGCGCCTGGATGACGAGTGCGGCATGCCCTGGTCGATAGACTCGGGGGGTGATCTTCCTTGGAAAAAATTATCTGTTGGTCGGCCATCTTCAGATACTCGGGTTGGAATGGTGGTGCCTGGACAACCATGAATACATGTCGAGTGTTTGTTTTCTGGGCCCTGCGGGACGGGCAAACTTTATGTATCATCCCTAGGAGTCATGCTGGATTTGGGTATCCATTGACTCCCTGGTTTGGGGCGGGTAGCGCGGCTAGCACCGTGTTTTGGTTTCCTGGTGGTGGCAGGGCTTGCTGCGGGTGGAATCCTTGGGGTCCTCCTCCAGGGAGCTGCGGGTAGCCCTGATTGACTGCTGCTCTGTTTTTCTTCGAGAAGGCCTCGTGGATGTCAAGAAACTTTCGGCAATCCTTGAGAAGGTGTGTTGCTTTAGTTTTTCCAGTGCGCTTGTCTGTGAATAGATGCAGCGTGCAGTAACCATCAAGGTCCTCCTCGAGAGTTTTGTCCTCTGGTTTTGGCTTCCACTCGCGATTTCCGCGATATCCGCTGTCGCGATTTCTTGTAAATTCTGCCGCCACCAGTTCTTCCCGATCGTCGCGATCGTAATGCTTTATTCTTTTCTTTCGACTATGGCGATCTTCATCTGGTGTTGGTGATGATGCTTTCTCGTTGCACACTGTGTCCTCTCCATTGGCCCATCTATCAGCTATAGCCATAAGTTCTCCCATGGTTTTAGGAGCTATCCGTACCAGCTCTTCCCGGAAGGCGGTTCGCCGAGCTCCTTTGGCGAATGCTTCGACTGCAACCTCATCTGATATGTTCCCTGCTATATTCCTGAGTGTGGTCCATCGCTAAATATATTCGCGAGTAGACTCGCCACTTTTCTGTTTGCAAGCTCATAACTCCTTGATGGTTGCAGGTATTTTGTACGTCGCCTGAAAATTCTTGCAGAAGTCGAGGTTTAGATCGTACCATGATCTGTAACATGCCTTCGGTCTTCCTTCGAGCTAGCTGCGTGCAGCGCCTATGAGATGTAGGTTAACGTACTGCATAGCCGTGTTTTTGTTTTCACGTTAGCATTTTACCGCCGTGAGGTAATCTGACAACCAAGCTTGTGGCTCTTGCGAACCGTCGTATTTTTGCACCTTCGTAGAGAGCTTAAACCTCTTGGGTAGCGGTGCCTCGTGGATGTTGCGAGCAAAACATAAGGCTCCGCGGACCTCTTCGTCGGAGGAGGTAGATGGGGAATGCGCGCGATTCCTGGCCGCTCGAGCTTTGTCAACCTTGTGCTGAGCGATGTCTGATCGCGCATTGTACCCGGGCTCGTCGCGGTTGACGTCTCTCCGCGGCTCCTTGCTGCGGTGTCGCGAGCGGCTGCTGTGTCGCCGTGGGCTGCGATCTCGATCTCTCTGCGGGATGCTATCTCGACCTCTTCGCGGGCTGCGATCTCGACCTCTTCGCGGGCTGCGGCTACGGTCTCGATCTCTTGGGCTGTCGTCACTGCCACTCGGACTATCTCTGCGTTGTCGAGCTTCTTTTCCTCGTGCGCGACGAGGCGATCTTTCCTTGCTAGGCGATGTGCTCCTATGTCTGCGGGACGCTTCCTTATCTTTTTGTTCTGCTGCTTTCTTGCGATCGTAGGAGGCGAGTCTTGTGGCTGCCATGCCTAATCCTTTCTGGACTTGCTTGTATTGCTCTGCACAGGGGGTCGTTCTCCCCTGGTTGATTTGTCTGCATGTAGGTGGCTGCAACCAGTACTGCGGCGACGGTAGTTTGCGGATAGACATTTCGATCCTCGTCGACGCGCATAAGGGAAGCTTCGAGTGATTTGATGATTCCGGCCAGGGACTCTCCATCCATGGTCGCGGTTCTTGAGACGTATTCTTTTCTTGCGGGACGATTTCCGACAGAAAGTGTTTTGGATAGCGCGGCTCGACGCTGGCTCGACTCGTCTGCTAATCTCCTCCGCTCGGCTAGATCTATGCGAGCTTCCTTGATTAAAGTAGCCTCTCTCACTAGATGATAGTGGTAGGCGGTCATATCCTCATGAGGAGCTCCTACTTCCAGTGGTTTGCTTGTGCGGATGTCCTCCTTTGCTCGATCCCAAGCGGCTCGTGAGACGCTGATGGTAGCGCTTTCCCTTGCGCTGTTCTCAGTTTCTTCGGGTGGATCTCCTGATCCTGCCATGCAGACCTGAGCTAGATATGGCTCGTGGGTCCTAGGCGTAGTTTGGCAGGCTTTCCTGGCCCGAGAAGGTTCCTCTATGGAGAGGGTATGGAAGTTGCTGGTGTTGAGGCGGATAGATTCGCCGCTTTTCGCCAAGTCGCGATCCGCGTAGTAGGGTCGCGAATCGACAGCTCCTGGGCTAGAGATCGACCCAGATCCCGATCCTTCGAGATTGGTTTGCTCTGGGAAGTGAAGAATTCCGTCCTTGTTGGCATAGAACTGTAAGCTCCCAAACGTCGGGGTGATACTCTTCTCCAAGTCGCTGAATACCGGGCGTGATTCCGGCGAGTGAGGGGCGACGATGACCGATCCGATTCGGATCGGATTGGTTGGAGTCGAAGTTCCGGGGTTCCAGCGTGAGTTGGTCGTCGATGAGGCCGAAGATGCCGTAGATCCAGCGCCCGCCGTTCCCACAGACGGCGCCAATTGTCGAATATGTATCTCAACAAGTCCCTCGAGTGAGCCCATAGGGTTTCGAGTAAGAGAACGTGTAGGGGCTGGTGACAATCGTCGGCTAAACAGGGGGCACGATTTACCCAGGTTCGGGGCCCTCGTAGAGGTAAAACCCTTACTCCTGCTTCTGTCGATCTGTATTAACGAGTAGATCAGTTACAATGGGGGATGCTCAAGTCGAGAGTATGATCTCGATCTCAAGGCTTTGGTGGTGCGGTATTGCTTGGTCCTCCCCTCTGGTGGTTCTCTAGGCTTTATATAGATAGCCAGGTCCCAAACCGTGCCCGAGGAAGGATACAAACCCTAACCTAAAGTCGGTTACAATTTTCCTTTCTTAACCCGCAAGGCTTTGCGGGTGGGCCTTCGATTGGGCCTTCTAGAACAGTTCATGGCGTCTCCCTTGGAGCTTGGATCTTGGGCCTTAGACCGGGTAGGCCCACCCGACAGGTCTAGGATCCATCCCTTCGTCAGTTTGTATAGTGGAAAAATTTGCATGGTCTTGTAGATCACTAAACTGCTTCACTTGAATCACTGTTGTTGTTTTGAGATATTAATTTGCTTAATGGATAAACGGGAAGGACTAGTAAATATAAACTTTTAATGATTGGTCCAAGAAACTTAAAACTATGCCACACTTAAATTACTATCTGATAGAAACAATGGTATATGATTGCTACGAATGATACATTTCTGATCGGCCTTTTGTTACGCGCTACGGTCGGGATAGCTAACAGTGACTTGTCACTGCCGCGGACCCTCTTGGAGTGATTTGCATTGTGCCTTGTAAGATGATTTTATTGCTGTAATATTTTAACTCGTGAGTCTATGTTGAGGTTTCTAGCACTTCCACCATCCATATTTGCTAGCCTCTTCAGTATTGTGCATTGCCCTTTCTCACATTGAGAGTTGGTGCAAACTTCGCTAGTGCATCCAAATCCCGTGGGAAGACTTTGTTCTCCTACACATAAGCCCATATATTCTTCCTCAAAACAGCCACCATACCTACCTATCATGGCATTTCCATAGCCATTCCGAGATATATTGTTGCACAACATCCACCTCCATTATGTTACTTGATGATAAGCTTCATGGTTATTTATGCATACTGCTACACTGGCAGGAGCATGTAGTTAGAGACATCAGAGATATTTTTTATGAGTTATGAGTACTAAAAGCGTGATGATTCATTGTAATATAGGATGTTGCCCCTACCGGTGAGGATATATAAAATTAAAAAAAAATTAAAAAATAAAAAATCCCAAAAAGAAAAGAAAAAAGGCCAAAGAGAGAATAAATAGAGAGGGGGCGAATAACTATCCTTTATATACCACACTTGTGCTTCATGTTTAGCACCAATACTTCAGTTTGGAGAAAGTTTTCATATTATCATTCATTCATAACTATGTGGGGAACTTTACATTATAGAACTTGGCTTGTATATTCCAATTATGAGCCTCCTCAAATGAGCTCTAGGTCTTCGTGAGCAAGCAAGTTGGATGCACACCCACTAGTTCCATTGGAGAGCTTTCATACACTTATAGTTCTATGTGCATCTGTTGTGTGGCAATCCCTACTCCTTGCATAGCTTCGGTTGTAAGACTTTCTCTTGTCCAATGACCACTTTCAGCTTTGTGAGCCTTTCTTCCATTGACCTTCCAAACCCCCAATAATGTTCTCTTAGCCATAACATCCCGGTGCCAGGGACCAACACAGAACACTTGCTTGTTTTTAGTGTGCAAATAGTTTAAGATTCAAGCATTGCATCGTGTGGAAAGCTTGACTTGATCCTAATAGGGGTTCTGAATATCGTTTGACGTGCATGATATTGTTGTTCTTGAAAGCCTAAATCATCTCTAATAAACTTTGCACGGTTGATAGTCTTTTAGTATTGATTCATTAAAAGTTTTGCTTCTTTCTTCTTATTTGTTTATGCATTACTTGTTGATATCAAATATAGATCACAGCTTTAGTTCATTCAATCCTAGTTTACATGCTCTACTTTACATATTATGATCAAGATTGTGTGGTAGCATGTCACCTCAGAAATTATTTTGTTTTATCGTTTACCTACAAGAGGACGAGTAGGAACTAAGTTTGGGGATGCTTGACACGTCTCCAACGTATCTATAATTTCTGATGTTCCATGTTAATACTATGCCAATTGCTACATGTTTTCCGTATGTTTTCCTACGTTTTCTTACGTTTTCCGGACTAACCTATTGACAAGATGCCACAGAGTCAGTTCCCTGTTTTCTGTTGTTTTTAGTTTCAGAAAAGTTGTTCTGGAAATATTCTCAGAATTGGAAAATTCAAAAGCCAGAAGTCTTAGAAGTTCCTGAGGCTTCCAGAAGTCCCGAAGAGCCCCAGAGGGGGGCCAGGGGGTGGCCACACCATAGGGTGGCGCGGGTCCCCCTGGTGGCGCCACCTGGTG
This sequence comes from Alopecurus myosuroides, assembly GCA_028641055.1. Lineage (NCBI taxonomy): Eukaryota > Viridiplantae > Streptophyta > Magnoliopsida > Poales > Poaceae > Alopecurus > Alopecurus myosuroides. The sequence continues at coordinate 248,075,678 of CM054058.1, forward strand.
GTGTGGGCCCCGTGGCCACCCCCTGGCATTGCCCTTTCACCTATATATACTCCCCCGAGGGAAAACCCTAAAAGAATCGACCTTTTCCACAAAATACATCTGTATCTCCGCCGTCGCCGCCGACAAGTTTCGGGGGACAGATCTCTGTTCTGGCACCCTACCGGGACGGGGAAGTGCCCCTGGAACCATCTCCACCGACTCCACCGCCATCTCCATCGTTGTTGCTGTCTCCTATGATGAGGAGGGAGTAGTTCTCCCCCGAGGCTGAGGGCTCTACCGATAGCTACGTGGTTCATCTCTCTCTCCTATGGTGTGATATTAATGTGATTGTGAGCTTAATCTAGTTGAATAAGTAGATGTTACTCTTCATCTTGTGCTACTCAATTCTTTTATTAATATGAACTTTGGAGTCACCTTGTCCTGTGGTGTGAAGGTGACAGTCTGCACATCGTGTGTGTCTCCTCTATGAATTGTGGTGTTTGTCTAGTACCTTCTAGGGCGCTCATAGTGACAGCGTGGGTTTAACTAGACATGGGAATACTTACTTTAAGGAATGCTTTTAGCAGCCCTACGCAATGATTAGTGTTCGTTATCCAACCGGAGGGGGTTAAGAGTAGCATAGTGAAGAGAAGATATTTAGTTATTCAATTATGTGATCATTGTTGAGAGTGTCCACTAGTGAAAGTAGGATCCCTAGGACTTGTTTCCAAGCATTGAAACACCGTTTTCCGCCTATTCTACTACATGTCTGCTTGCTTCCATATTTATTTCAGATTGCTATTATTACTTATAACCATCCATATTATTCGCATTTCACTATCTCTTCACCGAACTAGTGCACCTATATACCTGACAAGTATATTGGGTGTGTTGGGGACACAAGAGACTTCTTGTATCTTAATTGCAGGGTTGCTTGAGAGGGATATCTCTGACCTCTACCTCCCTGAGTTCGATAAACCTTGGGTGATCCACTTAAGGGAAACTTGCTGCTGTTCTACAAACCTATGCACTTGGAGGCCCAATACCGTTGATGACCCACAAGTATAGGGGGTGTATCGTAGTACTTTCGATAAATAAGAGTGTCGAACCCAACGAGGAGTAGAAGGTGTTCACAAGCAGTTTCGATGAAGGAATAACTGTAAATACTGAAAGATAGATTTGTAGGGGTTTTTGATATTGCAGATAAATAAAGTGCGAGTAAATAAAATGCAGTATTAATAATTGCAGCAAGTGGCCCAATCCTTTCTTCAGCAAAGGACAATCCGGTAGGTTTACTTATGATTAACAAACGTTTTCGAGGACACACGGGAGGTTTCTGTCAAGTGCTTTTGTTCCATGCAGCTGAATAATCTTAGGTGTTTTGAGAAGTGTTGTGTGGGTGAACCTATGCTAATGTACTGTCCCATCCAAGACTAATACATACTTGTGATTATACCCCTTGCAAGCATCCGCAACTACAAGAAAGTAATTAAGAAGTAAATCTAACCACAACTTTAAACTCCGGGATCCTACGCTCCCACGTGTAATGATTTCCTAACATTGGTTTAGGTTTCTGTCACTCCGGCAAACCCAAAATTAGTAGCCAAAAACATGATGCATTCCCCTAGGCCCATAAATGGTGAAGTATCATGTAGTCCATGTTCACATGACACCACTAGAAGAATAACACCACAACTTAAATATCAAACATTAAATATTACTCAACATTACTTCACTACTAACAACTTGACTTCTCACATGTCCTCAAGAACAACACGAACTACTCACAAGACATCATATGGATCATAATCAGATGTGTTATAACGGATGATAACAATCTGGTCATAAAGTGCAAACACGGATAAATCTCACAAGCATCAACTACTAACATGTGACAACCCGAGATCGGGCACTATGCAGATTTCAGCATTTCCGCCAAAATCCACATAATAACCGATTCCAGGTTGCCACTTGTGATAACATTACAACAGTTCACGAATAATCCACAACAACAACAGAAAAGATATATATAAGATGACTCAAACGAGTCAGGGATACAACTGATACAATACAAAGATCCAAATAACAGCGGAAGAAACAACATAGCGTCCGACTACGGACAAGATACAAATTGGACTAAGAGTCCTGAAGATAACCGAGAGCGTCCAATCCCTGCCCAGGCCAAGCCGGAGGGATTCCCAAGCTAACGTCGTCACACTTCAAACCTGTTGACTGCAATGTTGAATATGCAGCCACGAAAAAGGATTCGTGGGTCATTACGGTTAGGTACTGGCAAGTGGATAAACCATACTCACAAGATACCGGCGTAGCCAGTCATCACAAGATACAAATACTTTGGGTTCAACGGAAAAGGAAGGGATTATTGCAAATAAGCGGCATCGGGCTGCACTAACCAACTACAGAGACTCACTACAACATCCGGCTAAAAGAGGGGGATAAGATAGCGTACCGTAACCAACTAGTACTAACCACCCAAACAAACCCATCCAATGTTACCCCCTACTAAGGAAGCAACCCAAGGATAACTCACACTGTTGGATTAATGATGTTCAACTTATTGTGTCAATAAGACTATTACTAGTCAAGTTATCATTAGTTAGGTGTAAGTTGTTCTGAGTACTTGTTAGCCAGTACTTTCACCAAGTCAACCATAACCGCGGAAAACACGGCTTCTCGAGAAGATTTAACCCTGCAGGGATGCACCAATTTGGCCGTACACGTAAGAATAACCCGCCAGACGGGGGATCAACCCACCAAGCGAGGTACTCAACACAACCCAACTCTTCTTCGCATCAAGCCCAAAGAACCCCGTGCAATTGAGCGCACGGCTAATCAAGCCCCACGAAGAAAAGGGGACCCTCATAGCACTCTAAGAACGTGTCTCCCTAAATGCCGACTACAAAAGTTCCACCCTGGCCTGGGTTCGCAAGATCATGCATGCGGCAAATGGAAAACCCGAACTAAATGAGGCGATTTGGACGAGATGCGAATCGAATCAAATTGAGGGGGCGCCCATACTCGCTTCCCACATGCGGTTAGTGCGCTCATCATGGATCAGTAGACAAGACCCTTTTCCTAATTAGGGTCGACACTAGCAGGCCTCAAAACCACGCCGGGCCTCCTGCCGGTGCCTTATCATCAAATTATTATTACCCAAAACATTGACATGTTGTTGATTGAAATGAAACCCAACTATCAAACTAAACAGGTGATAAGACGGACAACAAGACTTGAGCGCAAACAACACTAAGCATGCAACTACGACAAGAGGGCCAACAAGGTAAACAAACAACAGTTAATAGGAAGTGGAAGGAAGGCTATATCATGGCTGCAAGGTAAACATATGATAGGATCGAGACACAAGCATCGAATCATAAGGCTAGAATAAGAACAACGGAAAGAATTGGTAACAAGTGATGAAAGGCAGCCATGTGGCGGCAAGTGAGTATACTTGCCTGGAATCCAGCAAGTAGAGGCACATCCGAAGAACTTGTCGTTGCTCACATCATCTCAACGTCCTATCCGGGAAGAAGCAACGAACCTCGAACAAACACCGGATGCAACAATAACTACTACGGCAAAAGATCCAGCATTATCAGGATATGGATGCATGACAAGTTTAAGGATGCATAAAATATAAACTAGTTGACATGGTAAACATATTTAAATGGGCCCATATGCAATTTGGATTGCATATGGAAAGCCCATGAATTAAGGTTGACTTAATTGATCTACAATTAACCAACATGTGAAAGTTAATTATGATGATGCATGGATGATGAAAACAATAAGGAAACAACAAGGGATTCAATTTGAAATGAAGTTTACCAAGTTTGGAAATTTTATTTATTAAGTGTTGGAATTTTGGTTTCTTAAAGGTGTTACACAAGCATTTTTTGTTTTCACCAATTTTAAGTGTTCAAAATAGATAACAAAGTTTATATTTGGAAAGAACACAAAATTTTAGGTGGAAAACATGTTTCAATTATTGAAAAAGGAATTAAGATGAATTAATTATGAATTAAACAAGTTTAAACAAGATTTAAATGAATTTAATTCAAGTATGAATTTATTTGAATTTTTATTTGTTCAAAACATTAAATGAAATTCATATTTGGAAAGGTTATGCTTTTTTGGTTTGAAAACATATTTTATATGTCCAAAAAGAATTTAATTTGACCAAGTTATTAATTTAGCAAATTTAAATGATTTAAACAAGGTTTAAATTATTTAACCAATTTTAATTATTCAAAACATGAAACAAGGTTTATATTTGAAAAGGTGGTTCAATTTGGCATGGAAAACATAGTTCATATGTGACATTTGAATTAAAATGGAATTAGTTATGAATTTAATCAAATTCAAAAGGGGTGTTTGAATTTAAATTTTTGAAACTATTTGGAAAGTTCAAAACAGAATACAAATGTTTAAAACATGCAGGGAATTTAATTTAGCGTGGGATACATGTAAAGTTTGAACTATTTGGAGATGTGGTTTGAAAGTTAGGGGCAAAAGAATGTTAGGGGTGTTTCTGTAACTTTGGAGGACCTAGGTGGAAAGAAAAACCAGGGGCTAGGGACCTGTGTGAGAAAATCTGTGCAAGAAAATGGATCCGCACCGCGCAGCAGCCGCCCAGGGCCACTGACGCGTGGGCCAGGCGCCACGCTGGCAGCCACGCGTGCGGGTGTGGATCCCCCGTGGCCACCAACGCCACTGACGCGTGGGCCTGGACGCGCGGGCGGAAAAATCAGAAAAAAGGGTGGCGCTTGGGCGCACTGGGGGGTCGAACCTGTGATCTACCGTGCGCGCGCTGTGGTTCCAAGCCACTGGGCTACGATGGGTGTTGTTGATACACTACTAGGCTGTCTGAAGAAAAGGTGAACATCGAGTTTAACTGAATTTTAGACGGAACAAAGCTGCAGGCTTTCATCTTCAGGAAGCGACAGAACAAAAATAAGGGCCTCGCGTCAAGGAGGAATCGAACCACGTTCTCTCAGCATGAGCACGACTAGGGCTACCACTAGGCTATCACCCGATCGGTGATGCACCTCGGGCAGGAACAAACAAGTACTACCTCTCTGTGCGTTGGGGTTTCTGACGAACTGCACAACCTGAAACTGTAACCACGGCGAGGACAGAGGAAAAGGGCGGCGAGCTAGAGCGTCACCTGGCTAGGATTTCTTCGGCGATCTTGGCGCTGAAGAGGTGATGGTTCCATTCCCCGAAACGGAGGAACCCCGCGGTGACCATGGCGTCCCCGTGATCCCGCAGCGGCCACGTTTTCTCGGTGAGATAGTAGAAGAAGGTATAGAGGAGGTGGAGGGGAAGCTGGTGGCGGCTGGGGGGAGAAGGAAGGGAGCAGAGAGGCTAGGGGAGGAACCCTAGGGGGGCTAGTTATAGGGAGGAGGGAGCAGGTGAGGTGGGGGAGCTCGGTGACAGCGACGTGAGCTCCTCCTCTGCGTCCGTACGAGGGAGAAGGGGTAAGTGGGCTGGAAGGGTTTTGGGCCGTGGGTGGTAGGTGGGCCACTTGGCCTGCCTCCCCACAGCTCACCCTTTCTTTTTTTTTCTTCCTTCTGTTTTTTTTTGTAAGAGATGAAAGAGAGAGAGAAAAGGATAGGGTTAGGTTTTTTTAATTTTATGAATATTTTTAGTAATTTGCAAAACAGTAATGTCAAAGCAATGTTACCCTTAATTTCAAAATTTTGAAATATTAATTTGATTTTAATTTGTTAGTTGAATTTCAAATAGGGTTTTCTCATAGCTTTGATTTTTAAAATAAACAAGTTTTATTTAATAAGATCAAACACTATGAAAACTTAGTGAGTTTAAAAATGTTTGCAAGATTTTACTTTTTAAACCACAATTGGAACATGCCAATTATGATTGATTTGATTTGAATTTGAATTTACCATTTGGGGTTAATAAAAAGGAATTTTTATTTAACAAGCAATTTAAATAAATTCAACTTCAAACTATTGAAAAACAAGTTGAGTTGTTTAGGTTGCAACTTTTAATTGGAAATTTTAGACATGTTTTGAAAGTTTAAATTGGTTTGGATTTTTGAGTGGTTTTGAGAACAGGATGCAATGCATATGATGCATGTGATGCAAAAAGAAAAAGGAAAACAACCAATTTTCTACTTAGGGGGGACACCCCAGGTGTTACATAACAAGTAATCCACACCGGGAGAGAGATCTAATGTAAAACAACGATAGAGGCCCCTAATTGTTATTGCGGGATGATGGTGGATGATGAGGGTGATGGTGCTGGTGGTGATGACGATGATGATGATGATCTTGATGATGCCCGGAGTGATGACGGTGACGATAGTGGTGATTTCCCCTCTCCGGAGAGGAATTTCCCCGGCAGATTTCTCCCTGCCAGAGAGCTTTTCTCTCTCGGGTGTTTTATGCCCCGAGGCGGCGGCGGAATAATTCTTCAACGATGGTATGAGTCATAGGGTTCCCTCGGGGCCAAGTACGCCAAAAATATCCGCCAGGGGTGGGCCAGGGTGCCACACGACCTGGTGGAACGGCCGGGGGGCTCCACCTCATGGTGTGGGCCCCTGGTGGCCCCCTCTAGCTCCCCTTCTGGCTGGACTCCTCCTCTGAACTTCTAAGACACCCCGGATGTCCCCCTTCTTCTTCTAATCTTCTGAAATATGGTATCTCGACGGTGCTTTTTTCCATCAGATTTCTGGTCCCGGTGTTTATTCTCCAAAAATTATGAAACATGCAAAATAAGATAAAATTACATAAGGGATGCATCATAACATGAAATTTATCGATGAATAACTAAAAATTATGATATAAAATAGTGATGCAAAATGGACGTATCAACTCCCCCAAGCTTAGACCTCGCTTGTCCCCAAGCGAAACTGAACTCAGTAAACATGACCACAGGTTTATGGAGTGAAGAGTTCAATAAATAAAATACAGACAAGAAGCATCACATTTATCTATACACCAATCATTATAGACAGCAACTTCCTCTCATATAACTTAACTTGAAACGAGTAATGGGGGTCGCAAACAAAGATACAAAAGAGAGAATCAAAATTGGTGATGGCAAACTTTGTTCTTGGTCAGAGAACATTTAATGATATCATGCTTATCTTAGGTGAAGTCTTTATAACAAGGATTTTATTGTAGAGCTTAACATGCTTAATTATAACAATTCTTTTACAGTGATTCATAGCTTTCAAAGTAATATTCATTCAGATAATAAAGCATGTGCTAAACAAATAAGGATAGAAAACATGATTGAATACATCAACATATAGATGGTGAGATCACAACAACTCAAATGCTTGCTGAAGACAGAAAAGGAATGGGTTTACTGACTCAACATAAATGTAAAAGATAGACCCATCGCAGAGGGAAGCATTGATAACTCATGTGCTAGAGCTTTTATTTTGATAAACAGAGGTATAAAATGCGTGACACTCCTCCCATCCATCTTACACAAACCATGGCTAAACGAATCCTCGGGTGCCTGCCAAGAATCACAAACCAAGGATTGTCTAATTTTGAGAGGTGTATGCTAGTGTCAACGAATGGTAAACAGAAAATACAGTACGTCACGAGCCAACTAGACTTCATAAGAGCGGCTCCCATATGAAGGACGAAACTGGTGTAGAAGGTCATCCCTCATTCTCTTTTGTTTACACGATTATGCTTTGAGTGATAAATCAGGGGCAAAAATAGTGAAGAGAATTTGTGTATTAGTTTGGGGCTGGGCACCCCGCTGCTACCTCTTCTAGCATTTGGATAAGCGGATTAAGCCACTAGTCCATGTGTTTGAATTCCAATCGACAAGTGAGATAAAGATTCTCTATTGACGTCCTCATGAGCAAAAACAGGAACACAAAACAGGAGTAAATTGAAAGTTTTAAAGGTAGCACATGAGCAATTTACTTGGAGTGGAGGTAAAATACCACATGTAGGAAGGTTTGGTGGACACAAATGGCAAGGTTTTGGGGTTCACAGTTTGGATGGACGAGAAGCATTCCCACTCAGTACAGGGTTTTTGGCTAGCAAGGTTGGGTAGCAAGCATAAGAGTTGAGGGAAAACAAAAAATATACATATGATGAAACCAATCATGCAATCTTCATTGAAAGCCCAAGAGATCTTAACTTGTGAATACTAAGTTATGAGCTAATAGGCAAATTCCTCTTTCTTATACTAGCATCTCAAATTATTATTTCTACTTACCCAAGCTAAGTTTGCCAGAACCAACTAGATTAACTTGATGATCTCCAGAGTGATACCAAATACTAATAACAAGCTTAACCATATGACAGAAATTGAAAACTAAAACAATGTGTGCAGAAAGTAAATGATGAACCTTCTCATTAATATTTCAAACCGGCAACTCACACCAACGGATACAACGATAACCAACTAAGGAGAGACACTTCCATACTGCAAACCATCCTATATGATAACCTCTCTACTCATGATATGACTCTACTGAAAAGGTAAAAAAGATAAAAGATAGTGATGTGATACCGCGACACTCCCCCAAGCTTGGAACAAGCCAAGGGGATGCCAATACCAACGACGAATCAATTCTTCGATGGTGGTGGTGAATCCTTCTCGATGAGCTTATCAACTGATTTCTTCAGATCTTCAATTGCAAACATAAGCATACGCATCACCTCCGTATTGGGATCAATACAGTTTGCATGCCTGTCAGACTGTGAATCCCAGCCACCAAGATTTCCCCCCCACTCTTCCTTAGGTTGAGAGCTTCCTATATCTGCACTATTAGAACGATTGATATCCCACATAGAGGGCAACTCCCTATGGGGCACCTTTTTGTACTGATAATCATGAATTAATGTGTGGAAGTAGTTCTTGACGCCCGCAGCAGGTGTCCTCGCAGCTAAAGAGTGACGTGGAACCTTCCCTCTGGTGCTCATCCGCGCGCCTCTCTTGAGCTTCAAGGGATTATCCACCACTCTAATGCTTGCGATGGTGGCACGTGGATGCACTCGTGGGTTTTCTTCTACATCTCCTTCGGCTCCACTCTCGATATCCTCCTCCATCTTCAGGTCTTGAATATCATCTTCCTTTGGTCCCTTCTCCTTGTTGTCGTCGGCGGAGACAATGATGCTTATAAAACCGAAAACAGATCCTGGCAGAAACAACTTGAAACCGAAACACGACGAGAAAACGATATACGGACCTCAGGGCGTCCGGGGGATTATATAGCAAAAATTTTCATAACGAAAGGAAAGTCCAGGTCAAAAACGAGTCGGAGAGGGGCTCCGGGGTGCCCACACCATAGGCTGGCGCAGCCAAGGGTGGGCCTGTGCCACCCCATGGTGTGGAGCCTCCGGGATCCGCCTCTGCCTCGTTTCCGGCTCATAAATTTTCATATTTTCCAAAAACAGTAAAAATAAAAGTTTGAAGATGTTTGCGAACGTTTTCTTACCAAAACTGGTACCTATTCGAAAACTAACTCTGCAGTTTCTGAAAAATGCTTCTTAATAAATTCCTCCGGGATCATGGCTCGAATACAATCAACATTTTCATTATAAGGATCTCAAGAAATATAATGCTTGAGTCTTTGGCCATTCACCACTTGTGAAGTGTTGTCTTCAAGGGAAACAATTTTAATTTCCCCCGAACGTTATACCTCTTCGATAACAAAAGTTCCTTCCTATCTCGAGAGTAATTTTCCTGCAAAAAATCTGAGACGAGACCTATACAATAGCACTTTCTCACCAACATGAAATTCTCTTTTAATAATTCTCTTATCGTGACACCTTTTAACTTTCTCTTTAAAGTGCTTAGCATTTTCATATGCTTCACTCCTCCATTCATCTAAAGAACTTAAGTAAAGCAACCTTTTCTCACCAGCAAGTTTAAAATCTCTATTTAGGTCTCTCACTGCCCAATAAGCTTTGTGTTCTAACTCTAGGGGCAAGTGACAAGCTTTTCCATAAACCATTTTATAAGGAGACATGCCCATGGGATTTTTATGAGAAGTTCTATAGGCCCATAGAGCATCATTTAATTTCTTAGCCCAATTTTTCTAGATTTGTTAACAGTCTTTTGCAAGATAGATTTGATTTCTCTATTTGATAATTCTACTTGCCCACTAGTTTGAGGATGATAGGGTGAGGCAATTCTATGATTAACATCATATTTAGCAAGAGTCTTTATAAAACCACCATGAATAAAATGAGAACCCCCATCAGTCATAAGATATCTAGGCACACCAAACCTAGGGAAAATAATGTCTTTAAGCATTTTTAATGAGGTTTCACCATCAGCACTTTTAGTAGGTATAGCTTCTACCCATTTAGTAACATAATCAACAACAAAAAGAATATGAGTGTAGCCTTTTGAAGGAGGGAAAGGACCCATAAAGTCAAAACCCCAACAATCAAACGGTTTAATAACAAGAGAATAATTCTTAGGCATTTCATTACGGCTAGAAATATTTCCGACCCTTTGACATTGATCACAAGATAAAACAAAGTTTCTAGCATCTTTAAAGAGAGTAGGCCAATAAAAACCTGATTGTAGAACCTTATGTGTTGTTCTGTCTCCAGCGTGATATCCTCCATAAGCACTACTATGACATTTTCTCAATATCTCTCGTTGTTCATTTTCAGGAACACATCTTTGCATAATACCATCAACACCTTCTTTATATAAGTGTGGGTCATCCCAAAAATAATGCCTCAAATCATAGAAGAATTTTCTTCTTTGTTGAGCTGTAAAGGTAGGAGGCAAATACTTGGAAACAATAAAGTTAGCATAATCGGCATACCATGGACTCTCTTGAGATCTCACTTTTATTGCAGCGAACTGTTCATTAGGAAAACTATCATCAACAGGAATAGGGTCATCAAAGATATTTTCTAATCTGGACAAATTATCACCAACAGGATTTTCAACACCCTTCCTATCCAAAATATGTAAATCAAACTCTTGTAAAAGAAGCACCCATCTAATAAGCCTAGGCTTAGCATCTTTCTTTTCCATAAGGTACTTAATAGCAGCATGATCAGTATGAATAGTAACTTTAGAATCAACAATATACTGCCTAAATTTATCACAAGCAAAAACTACAGCTAGGAACCCTTTCTCAGTGGTAGCATAATTCTTTTGAGCGGCATCAAAAGTTTTACTAGCATAATGAATAGCATTTAAGTTCTTATCTACCCGCTTTCCAAGAATACCACCTACAGCATAATCACTAGCATCACACATAATTTCAAACGGTAAATTCCAATCAGCTGGTTGAACAATAGGAGCAATTATTAAAGCTTTCTTTAAAATTTCAAAAGCTTCTTTACAATCTCCATAAAAAACGAAATGTGCATCCTTTTGAATAAGATTAGTAAGAGGCTTTCATATTTTAGAGAAATCTTTAATAAACCTTCTATAGAAACCAGCATGTCCAAGAATGCTACGAATACCTTTGACATCCCTGGGAAAGGGCATTTTCTCAATAGCTTCAACTTTAGCTCTATCAACCTCAATATCTGTTTCAGAGATTTTATGTCCAAGAACAATTCCTTCATTAACCATAAAATGGCATTTCTCCTAATTAAGAACAAGATTAGTCTCCTCACATATGTGCAAAACTTTATCAAGATTCTGCAAATAATTATCAAAAGAAGTTCCATAGACGGAGAAATCATCCATGAAGACTTCCACAGTTTCTTCACAAAAACCATGAAAGCTAGCAGACATGCATCTTTGAAAAGTAGCAGGAGCATTACATAAACCAAAAGTCATACGTCTATAAGCATAGGTTCCAAAAGGACAAGTGAAAGTTGTTTTCTCTTGATCAGGCTTCCTAACAGCAATTTGAGAGAACCCAGAATAACCATCAAGAAAGCAGAAATGAGTTTTATTAGACAACCTCTCTAACATTTGATCAATAAAAGGCAAAGGATAATGATCTTTCTTAGTAACTTTATTAACTTTCCTAAAATCAATGCACATCCTATAACCAACCACTACTCTTTGAGGAATAAGTTCATTATTTTCATTTGGCACAACAGTCATCCCTCCTTTCTTAGGGACACAATGCACAGGACTAACCCATCTACTATCAGCAATATGATAAATAATACCAGCATCAAGGAGTTTCAATACCTCGTTTCATACCACATCCTTCATCTTAGGATTTAAACGATGTTGATGTTCAACAACTGGCTTTGCATCAGGTTCAATATTAATAGCATGTTGACATATAGCAGGAAAAATCCCCTTCAAATCATCAAGAGTATAACCAATAGCACCTTTATGTTTCCTCAATATTCCCAATAATCTCTCCTCTTCTTCACCAGAAAGTTTAGAACTAATAATAAATGATATAAGTTCTTATCATCAATATGAGCATATTTAAGATTGTCAGGCAAAGGCTTTAAATCAAAAACGGGATCCTCCTTGGGTGGTAATGTGGTACCCAAGTCTTCCACCGGTAAATTATGTTTCAGCATCGCTGGCTGATGTAGGAAAATCTCGTCAATTTCATTCCTTTCTTCCATAAAGACATCACTTTCGTGGTCTTCCATGTATTGTTGCAAAGGATTGTTAGGAGCAAGAGCAATAGCAGCCAATTGTTCAACTCTATAATTCTCATTAGGTAATTCAGTCTCATAAGGTGCTTTAGCAAATTTGGAGAAATTAATTTCATAAGATTCTACATAAAACTTTGTAAGGATTTTCTCCTTTTTACAATCTATAACAGCACCACAAGTGTTTAAGAAAGGTCTACCACATATAATAGGACAAATATCACTAGCAGAAGTGCCTAGTACTAGAAAATCAGCATGATATTTAGTTTTACCACATAAGACCTCCACATCTCTAACAATACCAATCGGATAAATAGTTTCCCTATTAGCAAGTTGAATAATCACATCAATGTCTTCAAGTTCACAAGAACCAATTTCATGCATGCTTTGTTTATAAAGCTCATAAGGAATAGCACTAGAACTAGCACCAATATCACACAAACCATAATAACAATGATCACCTATCCTAACAGATAGCACAAGAACACTAGGTTTCCTAGATTTACTAGGATGAGAGACAATATTAGAAGCATCTTCACAAAATATAATGTGTCCCTCTTCTATAATTTCAGAAACAAGGTCCTTTACTATTGCTACTGTAGGTTCTACAGTTATTTGTTCCTCGGGTTCTACAGGTTTCCTTGCACTTTTATTAACCACACTAGCTAACATAGGATGTTCTTTTACCTTAGCAGGGAAAGGCATTTTCTCAATATAAGGTTCAGGCACAATAGAATCAACAGTATGAACTTCTATATCTCTAGCAGGAACACAATTAACAGTATCTTTATAAGGTGCATGGTACTTATCCCATTCCTTTTTGGGAATACCAATATAAGAAGCAAAGGCCTTATATAAGTTTGCAGCAACTTGAGAATCAAGACCATAAACAATACTAACATTATGAAAATCATCGGCTGACATAAAAGTTTTAATGCATTCATAATCATAATTTATACCTGACTTTCTACCTTTGTCATTCTCCCGTCCTTCAGTGTTTTCTTGAATACGGTAAAGAAGATCCCATTTAGATTCAGGAGGTGGGTCACTTACTACCCTAGCAGTGGCAGCAGTGCCTGCAAATAAGGACTCAAAAGTATATCCAAACATAATGTAATAAAGCAGTACACGGTAATAAAAACAACACTTACAACAGAAGTTTCCTTTATCGATTCCACTTCCCAATAGCGCTTCACTCCCCTGCAACGGCGCCAGCAAATAGTCTTGATGACCCACAAGTATAGGGGGTATATCGTAGTACTTTCGATAAATAAGAGTGTCGAACCCAATGAGGAGCAGAAGGTGTTGACAAGCAGTTTCAATGAAGGAATAACTGTAAATACTGAAAGATACATTTGTAGGGGTTTTTGATATTGCGGATAAATAAAGTGCGAGTAAATAAAATGCAGTAATAATAGTTGCAGCAAGTGGCCCAATCCTTTCTTCAGCAAAGGACAAGCCGGTAGGTTTACTTATGATTAACAAACGTTCTCAAGGACACACAGGAGGTTTCTGTCAAGTGCTTTTGTTCCATGCAACTGAATAATCTTAGGTGTTTTGATAAGTGTTGTGTGGGTGAACCTATGCTAATGTACCGTCCCATCCAATACTAATACATACTTGTTATTATACCCCTTGCAAGCATCCGCAACTACAAGAAAGTAATTAAGAAATAAATCTAACCGCAACTTTAAACTCCGGGATCCTACGCTCCCTCGTGTAATGGTTTCCTAACGGGGGTTTAGGTTTCTGTCACTCCGGCAACCCCACAATTAGTAGCCAAAAACATGATGCATTCCCCTAGGCCCATAAATGGTGAAGTATCATGTAGTCGACGTTCACATGACACCACTAGAAGAATAACACCACAACTTAAATATCAAACACTAAATATTACTCAACATTACTTCACTACTAACAACTTGACTTCTCCCATGTCCTCAAGAACAAAACGAACTACTCACAAGACATCATATGGATCATAATCAGAGGTGATATAATGGATGATAACAATCTGGTCATAAAGTGCAAACAACGAAAAATCTCACAAGCATCAACTACTAACAAGTAATCCACACCGGGAGAGAGATCGAATGTAAAACAACGATAGAGGCCCCTAATTGTTACAGCGGGATGACGGTGGATTATGAGGGTGATGGTGCTGGTGGTGGTGACAATGATGATGACGATCTTGATGATGCCCGGAGTGATGACGGTGACGATAGCGGTTATTTCCCCTCTCCGGAGAGGAATTTCCCCGACAGATTTCGCCCTGCCAGAGAGCTTTTCTCTCTTGGGTGTTTTCCACCCCGAGGCGGCGGAGGAAGAATTCTTCGACGACGGTGATGCACTTTGTAGGGAACCCCAAGAGGAGGGTCTGATGAGCAGAGTGGTAGGATTTTTCCCCTTAGTTAAGAATCAGGGTTATCAATCCAGTAGGAGAAAGAGGACCTTCGGAAGGTTTATGCCACTGACGGTGGTGTTGGCGCTTCACCGGTGTCAGCAACAACGTGGAACCTGCACACAACACAACCAAAATATTTTTCCCCAACGGTACAGTGAGGTTGTCAATCTCACCGGTCTTGCTGAAAACAAAGATTAGACGTATAGTGTGGAAATAAGTGTATGCTTGCAGTAAGTAAAGAGAGCAGAAAATTGTTGTGGTTTGTTTAACAGTGTGGAAAATTGGACCGGGGTTCATAGGTTCACTAGTGGTGTCTCTCCATAAAAGATAGCATGCTGGGTGAACAAATTACAGCTGGGCAATTGACAAATAGAGGTTGCACCGTAGTGCACAATATGACATGAAGATTACTATGATATTTAGTGCGGGCATTACAACAAGATACATAGACCGACATCCATCTGCATCTATGACTAATAATCCACCCTCAGGTTATCATCCGAACCTCCTTAGGTATTAAGTTGAAAGCAACAGATAATTGCATTAAACAAAGTGTGTAATGTAAGCAATGATTATGCACACAGGCACTCTCACCGATGTTTTCACCCTAATGGCAACAACACATCCCCCCTTCATGTTTCTGTCACTCGAGCAAGGTGGTGAGGAGGCATGAACCCACTATCGAGCATAAATACTCCCTCTTGGAGTCACTAGCAACTACTTGGCCAGAGTAACCACTAGCAACAGAAAGCATGCAAGATCACAAATAGCATATGCAAATAAAGACTATAATCAACTTGGCATAAGTTCAATATTCATCGGATCCCAGCAAACACAGCATATAGAATTACATAAGATCAATCTCGATCATGATAGGCACCTCACGAGATCTAAACATGGAGGCATAAGAGGAGAAGACAACCATCTAGCTACAGCTACGAACCCGTAGTCCAAGGATGAACTACTCACGCATCACTCTAGAGGCAGGCATGGTGATGTAGAAGCCTCCGGTGATAATCTCCTCTCTGGCAGGGTGCCAGAAATAGCTTCAGAACCCCCTGATCTAGGGTTGACGGTGACGGCGTCTGCGGAAATTTTAGGGGATTTTTTATCAGGTGCTTAGGGTTTTCCATCCGGGGGGCTTAAATAGGCGAAAGGGCAGAGGCGGTGGAGCTCCAGTGGCCCCACGCCTATAGGTGGTGCGGCCAGGGGGACCCGCGCCACCCTATGGTGTGCCCCCTGTTGCCCCTCTTCGACTCCTCTTCGGTGTTCTGGATGCTTCCGGGGAAAATAGGAACTTCGGGCTTTGTGGGGTCCAATCCCGAGAATGTTTGCAGAACAACTTTCTGAAACCAAAAACAGCAGAAAACGGGGAACTAGCACTTGGCATCTTGTTAAAAGGTTAGTCCCGGAAAACGTATAAAAATGCTATAAATAAGGGAGAAAACAAGTAGCAATTGGAAAAATATGATCATGGAGCATCAAAAATTATAGATACGTTGGAGACGTATCAAGCATCCCCAAGCTTAGTTCCTACTCGTCCTCAAGTAGGTAAATGATAAAACAATAATTTCTGAGGTGACATGCTACTAACATAAACTTGATCAATCTAATGTAAAAGCATATGCACGTTGAGATCATAAAACTTTAAACGCAGGCATGATAAATAAAACTTTAATAATAAAGCATAGCAATTACTTTGCATCATCAAAAGTAACTCAAATAAAGGATCATGAATAATAATGCAAAGAAAGGTAACGTTTGTTTCAGGTATAGAGAAAGCATGTCAAAGTGATATTTTGCTAGTCCTTAAGAGTGGGGCAAAACATAAATGCCAGGACACCTTCAAAGTTCATGAGGAAGACTAGAACAAATAATTTAAGAACAAATAATATCACATCATGAAGTAATTATTGATGTTTATGGGACAAATTCACATAGAACTCAGAATGGCAAAAATGCTCTCTCAACTGTGCATAAAGTTAGAAGATGGACACTCAACATAAAAGTAAAAGAAAGGCCCTTCGCAGAGGGAAGAAGGGATCAATCATGTGCTAGAGCTTTTAATTTTATTAAACAGAGGTAAAAAGTTTGACACTCCTCCCATCCATATTTCACAAACCATGGCTAACCGAATCCTCGGGTGCCTACCAACAATCACAAACCGTGGAGGAGTGTCTATATTTTGGGAGAT
This sequence comes from Alopecurus myosuroides, assembly GCA_028641055.1. Classification (NCBI taxonomy): domain Eukaryota; kingdom Viridiplantae; phylum Streptophyta; class Magnoliopsida; order Poales; family Poaceae; genus Alopecurus; species Alopecurus myosuroides. Next base: position 248,092,824 of record CM054058.1, read on the forward strand.
GTATGCTAATGTCAACAAATTGTAAACAGAAAAGTACGTCACAAGCCAAATGGATTCACAAGAGCGGATCCCATGGTGAAGGACGCAACTGGTGGAGAAGGTCATCCCTCTTTCTCTTTTGTTTACACAATTATGCTTTGACTGATTAATCAGAGGCAAAAATAGTGAAGAGAATTTGTTTGCATTAATTTGGGGCTGGGCACCCCGCTGCCAGCTTTTCTATCATTTGGATAAGAGGATGAAGCCACTAGTCCAGGGTGTGAAATCCAATCAACAAGTGAGATAAAGATTCTCTATTTAGGTCCTCATGAGCAAAAACAAGAACATAAAGAGGAGTAATTTTGAAGGTTTTAAAGGTAACACATGAGAAATTTACTTTGGAATGGCAGTTAAATACCACATGTAGGTAGGTATGGTGGACACAATGGGAAAAACTTTGGTTTAGGGGAGTTTGGATGCACGAGTAGAGCTCATACTCAGTACAGGTGGAGGCTAGCAAAAGACTTGGAGCGACAAATCAAGAGAGCATTAGAGCCATAATCATGCATAGCGACATAAGCATCATTAATTAAAACATAAGAAGTATCACAAGTTCAAAAACTAAGTGGTCATGGAGTCTATTCGTTACTGGTTTGTAGTCATAAACATGGTGTGAGCATGCGCCAAGTCAACCAAATAAAACATTCAAAAGAGAATACCATATATTGATGCTTTACTATGACAAGAACAACTCATGAATCTTTCAAGACATATTAAACACTCTCAGCTATTTGAGGCTAATCATGCTAATCAATAACCACAAGGCTTTAAAACTAAAATAACATTTAGCATGGCATGAAAAAGTCCTAGCCACAGTCTATAAGGGCTTCTACTAGTACTGTTATAAATTCTACTTCAAGCAGCAATTTTCTTTCTCCCAACAAGCACCATACAAAACATGCTTTAACAAAAATACTCTTTATGATATAGAAAAGAAACATGAGATTACTCACATAACACTACTAAAACTAACAACTCTAATAAAAGATGCATGCAAAACAGGAGCTAAATAAATGCAGCAGCTAGACAGAGATTAAGAATACAAAGTATTCTCATGAAAAAGCGGAGCGTGTCACTCTCCAATAAAAGAATGCTGGGGTCCAACCAAGATTATTGAAAAAGTAAAAACAAACTGAAAGAAAAAGCAAAAACAAACTGAAAAAAATAAAAGACGCTCCAAGTAAAGCACATAAGATGCGACCGAATAAAAATATAGTTTCACTAGAAGTGACCTGATAATATGTTGATGAAGAAGGGGATGCCTTGGGAATCCCCAAGCTTAGACGCTTGAGTCTTCTTGGAATTTGCTTGGATGTACCACCGGGGCATCCCCATGCTTACGCTTTTCACTCTTCTTGATCATATCATATCATCCTCTTCTCTTGACCCTTGAAAACTTCCTTCACATCAAAATTCTCACAATCTTCATTAGCAACGTTAGTGCAATTGAAACAATAAATTCACATGGTTCAGTTTCAACACAAGTCTAACACTCAAAAACACATTAGATATTGTCACAACTTATTTTAAAACTCTTTTTCTCAAAATAACACCAAAAGAAAGAGATTATGCAAATGCGATAAATGGCAGAAATCTGTCAAACCAGAACAGAAGGTAAAGATCGATTTTTAAAAAATCTTATGTTGCTCAAATAAAAAAAAGTCGTCTTCTAAGAAAAGTTGAGTATATAACTCAGGATTAATCATAAAAAAGCTCAGGTCATTTTGAATTTTTTGTGATTTTTAACGGAATTAACAGTGGAGAGCGGAAATCTGTTTCCTGCGCAGAAATCCTAAATATAGGCTCAACTTTCCACTAGAGGCTTTACTTGGCTCAACAAAAACTCAAAAGATAAGATACAGAGAGGTTTATAAATAAAGATACAAAACCAAGGTGCAAAGCACACCAAAGAAAACGAAAGAAAACGGGTTGAAAGCAGCGAAATAAAACGGGTTGTCTCCCGGTACCGCTTTTCTTTAACGCCTTTCAGCTAGGCATAAAAGGGAAACTCAAGTATTTTCAAGTGAAAGATTCAAATAAAAATTTGTAAATTCTTTAATAATGCATTGTATTTTATCTAAGTGGGTTTCAGAGGCTCCTCTCTTAGTACTTTTAGGCTTACTATCTTCATCAAATAAATTCTCAGGAACAATCCAATCAAAATTCTTTTCTTGGGCTTCGTGCAGTGCTACTAACTTAAAGGGGATTGGTATTTTATCCTCGTTTTCATTATTAGATTCAGTTTTTTCTAGATCACCAACAATGTCTACACATGAGCCAAGCATATTAAAACGATCAAAGACTTTTCTAGCTTCTACAGCAACATCCTCAAATTCTTTAAGCATAGTTTCTATGATGAAGTTTCTTTTCTCAACATCTTCAATGTTATTCAAGTTGAGGAACATATGTTGCATTATGGGATGGAGGATAACAAACCTAGCTTCTAGCATGTGAACTAAGGAAGTTGCAGCAGTCTCATAATTGGGAGCAAGTTCTACTATGGATTTTTCCTCAAAGTTATCATGCTTACTAACATGATCAAAGAATTCTTTAACAGTGTCCTTTCCAAGTATAGAATCACTTCCTACCGGCAAATCTTTCAAGGTAAACTTAGGGATCAACATGATGAGAAATAACAACATAGAGGCAAAAATAAAAACTATGAAGTAAACTAATTTTTGTGTTTTCAATAAAGAGAAGCAAAACAAGACAATAAAGAGGTTGAGAGTGAGAGACTCCCCTTGCCAAAAGACTTCTTCCTCCCCGACAACGGCGCCAGAAAAATCCTTGATGCACTTTGTTGGGAACCCCAAGAGGAGGGTGTGATGAGCACAGCGGTAGTAGTTTTCCCCTTAGTTAAGAACCAGGGTTATCAATCCAGTAGGAGAAAGAGGACCTTCGGAAGGTTGATGCCACTGACGGTGGTACTGGCGCTTCACCGGTGTTAGAAACAACATGGAACGTGCACACAACACAACCAAAATACTTTGCCCCAACAGTACAGTGAGGTTTTCAATCTCACTGGTCTTGCTGAAAACAAAGATTAGACGTATAGTGTGGAAAACAGTGTATGCTTGCAGTAAGTAAAGAGAGCAGGAAATTGTTCTGGTTTGTTTAACAGTGTGGAAAATTGGACCGGGGTTCATAGGTTCACTAGTGGTGTCTCTCCATAAAAGATAGCATGTTGGGTGAACAAATTACAGTTGGGCAATTTACAAACAGAGGTTGCATTGTAGTGCACAATATGACATGAAGATTACTATGATATTTAGTGCGGGCATTACAACAAGATACATAGACCAACATACATCTGCATCTATGACTAATAATCCACCCTCAGGTTATCATCCGAACCCCCTTAGCTATTAAGTTGAAAGCAACAGATAATTGCATTAAACAAAGTGTGTAATGTAAGCAATGATTATGCACGCGGGCACTCTCACCGATGTTTTCTCCCTAATGGCAGCAACACATCCCCCCTTCACGTTTCTGTCACTCGAGCAAGGTGGTGAGGAGGCATGAACCCACTATCGAGCATAAATACTCCCTCTTGGAGTCACTAGCAACTACTTGGCCAGAGTAACCACTAGCAACGGAAAGCATGCAAGATCACAAATAGCATATGCAAATAAAGACTATAATCAACTTGGCATAAGTTCAATATTCATCGGATCCCAGTAAACATAGCATATAGAGTTACATAAACCCCAAGAGAAGGTTGTGAAGAGTGCGGCGGCAAGTTTCCCTCAGTAAGAAACCAAGGTTTAATCAACTAGTAGGAGGAAGGAGTAACTTCAGAAGGTTGAAGCAGCTGAGATGGCAGGGCGCACTACCGGTTCAGAAGCAACGTGGAACCTACACAACACAATCAAATCACTCTGCCCCAACAAAGCAGTGAGGTTGTCAATCTCACTAGTTTTGCTGAACACAAAGAGGTTAAACGTATGGTGTGGAAAACAGTATGAAAGCAGTAGGTGTTTTATCAGTATGAGGAAAAATGACCGGGGTCCACAGTTCACTAGTGGTGTCTCTCCGTGAAAGATAAATAACATGTGTGGTGAACAAATTAGAGCTGGACAATTGACAGAAATGAAGGTTGCATCGTAGTGCATATGCAAGACATAAAGATTACTATGTCATTCATGCGGGCAGTACAACAAAATACATAGACCGTCATCCAACTGCATCTATGCCTAATAATCCACCCTCCGAATATCATCCGAACAAACGTTGGGTATTAAGTTGCAAGCAATAGATTATCGCCATAAGCAAAGTGTGTAATGTAAACAATGTGAACTAGGTAAACACCGTTGTTTTCTCCCTAATGGAAACAACACATCCTCCATCCGTCACCTTTCTGTCACTCGAGCACAGATGAAAAGGAGGCATGAACCCACTATCGAGCATAAATACTCCCTCTTGGAGTTACTAGCATCTACTTCGCCAGAGCATCTACTAATAACGGAGAGCATGCAAGATCATAAATAACATAAGCATGAAGTTAACATGATAGATTGATAATCAGAAGACATAGCATTCAACATTCATCAGATCCCAGCAAACACAACATGTAGCATTACATAAAGATGATCTCGATCATGCAAGGCAGCTCATGAGATCTAAACATGAGGTACAAAGTGGAGAGAACAACCACCTAGCTACTGCTATGGACCCGTAGTCTAGGGATGAACTACTCACGCATCACTTCGGAGGAGGGCATGGTGGTTTAGACCCCTCCGGTGATGAATTCCCCTCTCGGCAGGGTGCCGAGGAGAACTCCAGAACCCTCCCGATCTCGGGATGACGATGACGGCGGCCTGATGGTGCAGGTCTTTCACTCGTTGGGAAACCCCACGAGGAAGGTATGATAAGCACAGCAGAAGGTTTCCCTCAGAAAGAAACCAAGGTTTAATCAACCAGTAGGAGGAAGCAGTAACTTCAGAAGGTTGATGCAGCTGAGATGGCAGGGCGCACTACAGGTTCAGCAGCAACGTGGAACCTACACAACACAAACACTTCACTTTGCCCCCAACGAAGCAGTAAGGCTGTCAATGTCACCGGTTTTGCTGAACACAAATAGGTTGGTGTGGAAAACAGTATGAAAGCAGTAGTAGCAGTATGAAAACAGTAGAAGTAGTGTGTGTATTATCAGTATGAGAAAATGGGTTGGGGTCCACAGTTCACTACTGGAGTCTCTCCGTGAAAGATAAATAACATGTGTGGTGAACAAATTACAGCTGGGCAATTTACAGAAACGAAGATTGCACCGTAGTGCATATGCAAGACATAAAGATTACTATGTGATTCATCCGGGCATTACAACAAAAAACATAGACCGTCATCCAGCTGCATTTATGTCTAATAATCCACCCTACGAATATCATCCGAACAAACATTGGGTATTAAATTGGTAGCAACAAATTATCGCAGTAAGCAAATTGTGTAATGTAAACAATGTAAACTAGGTAAACACCGTTCTTTTCTCCCAAATGGCAACAACACATACTCCATCCGTCATGTTTCTTTCACTCGAGCACAGATGCAAAGGAGACATGAACCCACTATCGAGCATAAATACTCCCTCTTGAAATTACTAGCATCTACTTGGCTAGAGCATCTACTAATAACGGAGAGCATGCAAGATCATAAATAACATATGCATGAAGATAACATGATAGATTGATAATCATAAGACATAGCATTCAACATTCATCGGATCCCAGCAAACACAACATGTAGCATTACATAAAGATGATCTCAATCATGTGAGGCAGCTCACGAGATCTAAACATGAGGTACAAAGCGGAGAAGACAACCATCTAGCTACTGCTATGGCCCGTAGTCTAGGGATGAACTACTCACGCATCACTTCGGAGGAGAACATGGTGGTGTAGACCCCTCCGGTGAGGAATTGCCCTCCCGGCAGGGTGCTGGGGAGAGCTCCAGAACCCTCCCGATCTCGGGATGACAATGACGGCGGCCTCGTGTGTTTTTCAGGATGAAGTGGTATATCTTTAGGATTTATGTCTCGGGGGGTATAAATAGGCGAAAGGGGAAATGCGGTGGAGGCCGGCGGCCCCACACCACCCCATGGCGCGGCTAGGGGCGCGCCGCCCTATGGTGTGGGCCCCTTGTGGCCCTCCTCCGGGTCTCTTCAGGACTCCGTGGAATCTTCGGGAATTTTAAGACTTCGGGGCTTCGAATTTTCCAATTCCGGGAATATTTCCAGAACAACTTTTCTGAAACTAAAAACAGCAGAAAACAGGGAACTGACTCTGTGGCATCTCGTAAATAGGTTAGTCTGGAAAATCGATAAAATGACATAAAGTGTATAGAAAACATGTGGGAAACAATAAGAAAACAACATGGGACATCAGAAATTTAGGATGCGTTTATAACGTATTAACATCCCCAGGCTTAGTTCCTACTCGTTCTCGAGTAGGTAAACAATAAAAACACATAATTTCTGAGGTGGCATGCTACCAACATAAACTTGATCATCAATAATGTAAAAGCATAAGTAAGCTGAGATCATAGAATTTAAACACAAGCATGATAAATAGAACTTTAATAATAAAGCATAGCAATCACCTTGCATCATGAGAAGTAACACAAATAAAAGATCATGAATAACAATGCAACAAAAGATATACATTTGTTTCAAGTATAGAGAAAACATGTCAAAGTGATATTTCGCTAGTCCTTAAGAGTGGGGCAAAACATAAATGCCAGGACACCTTAAAAGTTCATGAGGAAGACTAGAACAAATAATTAGAGAACAAGCAATAACACGTCATGAATCAATTAATAATGTTTCTGGGACAAATGCACCTAAAACTCAGAATGGCAACTATGCTCTCTCAACCGTGCATAAAGTTAGAAGATGGAGACTCAACATAAAAGTAAAAGAAAGGCCCTTCCCAGAGGGAAGCAGGGATTAACTCATGTGCTAGAGCTTTTATTTTATTAAACAGAGGTATAAAAATCTTGACACTCCTCCCAACCATCTTACACAAACCATGGCTAACCGAATCCTTGGGTGCCTGCCAACAATCACATACCGTGGAGGAGTGTCTATATTTTAAGAGAGGTGTATGCTTATGTCAATGAATGGTAAACATAAAATACAGTACGTCACAAGCCAACTAGACTTAACAATAGTGGCTCCCATAGAAGGACGCATCTTGGTAGAAGGTCATCCCTCTTTCTCTTTTGTTTACACAATTATGCTTTGACCGATAAATCAGGGGCAAAAATAGTGAAGAGAATTTGTGTTATTAATTTAGGGCTGGGCACCCCGTTGCCAAATCTTCTATCAATTGGATAAGAGAATCAAGCCACTAGTCTAGGGTGTGAAAGTCCAATCAACAAGTGAGATAAAGATTCTCTATTTACGTCCTCATGAGCTAAAACAGGAGCACAAAACAGGAGTAATTTTGAAATTTTTAAAGGTAACACATGAGAAATTTACTTTGGAGTGGCGGTTAAATACCACATGTAGGTAGGTATGGTGGACACAATGGGAAAACTTTGGTTTTTGGGAGTTGGATGCATGCGTAGATCTTATACTCAGTACAGGTGGAGGCTAGCAAAAGACTGGGAGCGACACATCAAGAGAGCATAAGAGCCATAATCATGCATAGCGACATAAACATCATTAATCAAAGCATATGTGGTACCACAAGTTCAAAAATAAATGATCATGGAGGCTATTAGTGACTGGTTCATATTCATAAACATGGTGTGAGCATGCGCCAAGTCAACCAAATAAAACATTCAAAGGAGAACACCACAAATTTATGCTTCAATATGACAAAAACAACTCATGATTCTTTCAATGGCACATTAAACTCTCTCAGCCATTTGAGGCTAATCATGCTACTAAACAACCACAAGGCTTTAGAACTAAAATAACATCTAGCATGATATGAAAAAGTCTATCCATAGTCTATACAAGTTTCTACTTGCATCGTTAAATGTTCTACCTCAAGCAGCAGTTTCTTTTCCCAACAAGCACCACACAAAACATGCTTTAACAAAAACTCTATAAATGATACAACAAGAAAACATGAGAGTAATCACATAACACTACTAAAACTAACAGCTCTGAACAAGAGATGCAATGAAAACAAGAGCTAAACAGGAATTTTTGCAGCAACTAGAAGAAAAAATAAGAATACTAGCATAACAAGTATTCAAACGAAAAAGCGGAGCGTGTCTCTCTACCAAACAAAGAATTCTAGGGTACAACTACATTATTGAAGCAAGGAAAACAAAAGAAAAATAAACAGACGCACCAAGTAACCTTCATATGATGTGACCGAATAAAGATATGGTTTCACTAGAAGTGACCTGATAGATTGTTGATGAAGCAGGGGATGCCTTGGGCATACCCAAGCTTAGATGCTTGAGTCTTCTTAAAATATGCTTGGATGAACCACGGGTTCATCCCCAAGCTTTGACATTGCACTCTTCTTGATCACATATATCACCCTCTTCTCTCGACCCTTGAAAACTTCCTTCACACCACACTCAAAGAGTAATTCGCATTAGAGGGTTAGTGCAACAATTAAAAATCCATCAGTTCTGTATGGCACAAGTGTTATTGATAATTTTAAACATAAGCTACATACACTGATGTTTCGTGAAGCAAAGAAATATACTTGACATCGCAAAAGAGCAAATGCAAGAAAAATGTCAGAATCTGTCAAAACCAGAACAGTCTGTAAAGACGATTTTTTTCGAGGCACTTATGTTGCTCAGATCGAAAAACTTAAGGAACGAACAAGTTGTGGAATTAGCCGAGGAATAAGCACAAGAAATTTCAGGTCATTCTGATTTTTCTTTGATTTTCATGATTTTTTACAGTGAACAGAGAAATATGTTTCATGTGCAAAAATCCGAAAACTAACTCCAACTCTCGTCAGAAACCTTACTTGGCACTACTAAAACATGAAAATAAAGATACAAAGGAGTTTCTACAGAATTATACAACCCCTTTACTAAAAGAAAACAGATAAAAACAAAGCAAAAATAAAACCATGGGTTATTTCACAAGAAGTGCTTTTCTTTAACGCCTTTTAGCTAGGCCCAGAAAAGTGGAATCAAGTATTTTCAAGTGAAGAAGATGCCCACATAAGAAATATGAATTAAGAAAAATAGAGAATCAAGAAGAAAGTATAAAACAAATTTAAGTCTAACCCGCTTTCTATGCATAGGAATCTTGTAAAGAAATAAATTGAAAAAGCTCAAACTAGAAATCATGTGAAGGTAGAACAAGAGCAATTTCAACACTTTGAACAAAAAGAGAGGTGTATTAGTAACATGAAAAGTCCTACAACCATATTTTTCTCCCTCATAATAATTTTTAGTAACATTATGAACAAACTCAACAACATAATTATCACATAAAGCATGTTTGTCATGGTCTGAAAGCACACAATTCATATCAAGCTCAAAAATAGTGGGATCAAAATTTAAAATCAGCTCCCCCTTTTCCCCACTTTTAGCAATAGTAAAACAAGATGATTGATAACTCATAAAAGTTATAGGCACATTATAGCAATCCTATTTTCAGTATCATTATAATTTATAACATCATGTAACTTAGGACCATCATCAAGAGCATTATCATATAAATTTTCTAAACAAACTTCCTCATTATCATGCATATCAGTAGTTGGAATAACTAGAGGATTATCAAAGGATTTATCCAAGTAGCATGAATTATCATAAATAACAGTAGCAATATCATTCTCACAAGTTTCATTCATAGTGGTATCAAGGTCACAAGTATAGCAAGTATCAACTTCATCAAAAAGGGATATTTCAAAAGAATCAATAGGATCATCACAATTATGAGTTAAAGAGTTACTCTCATTTGGAGGTAGACATGGGTAGCTCCATTCTTCCTCCTCTTGATCATCACTCTCCTCCTCTTTTTCATCCAATGATCTTCCAATTTCAGCAATTTCTTCTTCCATAGGTCCCTGCAAAACATTAATCTCTTCCTTAGGATGAGAGCATTTATTAAGATATTCCATTATGTAGTAATTACAACCCTTGTAATTATCAAAGCAATATTCAAGTATAGCATAAATCTCGTATTTATAAGGTGCATCATTAAAACTTTCAAGTAGATAAGCAATTTCGAATGCACCCTTCCAAGCAATAAATTCTTCAATTTGTTCCACATCATATAATTCATAATTTCCCTTGACATAAGAAGATATGGTAACATTATCATTATACTCACATTGAAAAGGGAGGTGTTTATACCTCCTACAGCAACAAGATTTATCAAAACAATAAGTAACATTATAAGTAGAGTACAAGTTTTTAGCATAGTCATGCAATTTATTAATTTGCTCCCATAAGTGTATTCCTTTTTTGTGACAACCGGTGTTCCTTATAATATTTATTTTGATCTTTCATGAACCCATCTTGCTAATAAGATCTGGTTTCAAAGACATCAAACATTGATAGCAAGCATGACAAAGAAAAAGTAACAACTAGAATAAGAAGTAATTTTTTGTGTTTTTGATAAAGAGAAGCAAACAAGACAAAATAAAATAAACTAAGCAAAACAAAAACAAAGTAAAGAGATTGGAAGTGGGAGACTCCCTTTGCAGAAATTCTCTTCCTCCCTGGCAACGGCGCCAGAAAATAGCTTGATGGTGCAGGTCTTGCACTCGTTGGGAAACCCCAAGACGAAGGTATGATGAGCACATCAGCAGTTTTACCTTAGAAAGAAACCAAGGTTTAATCGACCAGTAGGAGGAAGGAGTAACTTGATGACCCAGAAGTATAGGGGATCGCAACAGTCTTCGAGGGAAGTAAACCCCAAATTTAATGATTCGACACAAGGGAAGCCAAAGAATATTTGTGAGCCTTAACAAGTGAGTTGTCAATTCACCTGCACCTGAAAGTACGTTTGTTCGTAGTGGTTTATCAGTAGTAACAGTTTTATAGTAGCAGCAGTAGTGAAATAATAGCAGTAGTGGAATGGAAACAGCAGCAACAGTGTTTGAAGTAAACAGCGGGATTAAATACTGTAGGCATAGGGATGGATGAACAGGCGTTGCATGGATAATATAGTTCATATAATGATCAAGTCATGGGCATTGCGGAAAAATAAGATAAAGCCTCCAAGCACTAAGTAAACATATGCATGTGTTCTGTAAATAGTCGTACGTGCTCGCAATGAGAACTTGCACAACATCTTTTGTCCTACCAGCCCGTTTTGAGTGGGGCCTCAAGGGAACTACTAGTAATTAAGGTGTTCCTTTTAATAGAACACCGAAGCAAAGCATTAACACTCCGTGAACACATGTGATCCTCACATCACAGACATCCCCTCTGGTTGTCCCAATTTCTATCACTTCGGGGCCTCGGGTTCCGGACAACAATATGTGTAAACAACTTGCACGTATGATCAAGAAAAAATAATTATCATCGTGATTCAATAACATGTTCAGATTTGAGATCATGGCACTTGGGCCCAAAGTGGCAAGCATTAAGCATAACAAGTTGCAACAATGTCAATAGCACTAATAGAAGATACTAGGCACTATGCCCTAACAATCACGGCATTATTACATGAACGATCTCATCCAATCCCTGCCACCCCTTCAGCCTACAACGGGGAATTACTCACACATGGATGGGGGAAACATGGATGGTCGATGGAGAGGCGTTGGTGATGACGATGGCGATGATATCCTCCACTTCCCCGTCCCGGCAGGGTGCCAGAACAGGAACTTCTGATCCCCGAATCGAGGTTCGGGATGGCGGCGGCACTCTGTTGTGTTTCTGTGGAATATGACGAACACCCTCGGGTTTTAGGGTTGGAGGCTATTTGTAGTCGAAAGGGGAGTCCGAGAGGGGCTCTGGGTGATCCACACCCTATGCTGGCGCGACCAAGGGGGGCGGCAGGGGGTGTGGCCACCTTGTGGCTCTTCTCCTTGCCCCTTCTGGCTCCCGGGGTCTTTCGGAATGAAAACACCAATAGGGCCTTTTCTGGGCAATTTCCCGAAAGTTGATTTTTTTGCACAAAAACAAGACACCAAGGTAATTCTGCTAAAAACAACGATAGTACGTGTTAGTTATATTCAAAAGATACAAGTTTAGAGGAAAACAATAAGAAAAGTGTTCAGAAACGGAGATACTTTTTCGACGTATCAACTCCCCCAAGCTTAGCTTATTGCTTGTCCTCAAGCAATTCAGTGACAACTGAGTGCGATAAAATACTTTTACGAACACATTTATTTCATATGATGTAAACATACTAACTATATGATCAAATACTTAATTATGCTCATGATAAGATACATGCAAGATACTGTCACTTAATAGCTATGCAAACCATGAAGAGATAACAACATATTAATAATAAACAACATGAAGCATAACTATTTGCAAGATTGTAATATTCATAAAAAGGATATAATAAAGTGGTATCTCGCTTGCCCTTAAGTGTGGGGCAAAACATAAATGCCAGGACACCTCTGAAGTTCAAGGGAAGACTAGAAGTAATGATATCAAAGATACAAGTATCAAAGTTATACCACAATCAACCATACTTTGGCACAAACACATCACACTAAGAATTACCATTGTGCTCTCAAGAAAGTGCTCAAAGAATATGGCGGAGACTCAACATAAAAGTAAAAGAAAGGCCCTTCGCAGAGGGAAGCATGTATCACTCATGTGCTAAAGCTTTTTATTTTATTAAATAGAGGTATTGAAAACATTTTGGGAGAGGTGTTTGCTTATGTCAACGAATGGTAAACAAACAATACAGTACGTCACAAGCCAACTGGATTCACAGGCGAGGCTCTCATGTGAAGGATGATACGTCGAAAACGTATCACCTTTTCCGAACACTTTTCTTATCGTTTTCCTCTAAACTTGTGTGTTATGAATACAACTAATACGTACTAACGCTGTTTTCAGAAGAATTTCCTTGATGTCTTGTTTTTATGCAGAAAAAACAACTTTCGGGAAAATGCCCATAAAAGGGCCCATTGGTGTTTTCACCCCGGAAGACCCCGGGAGCCAGAAGGGGGCCAGGAGAGGAGCCACTGGGTGGCCACCCCCTGGTTGCGCCATCATAGGGTGTGGGCCCCCAGAGCCCACCTCGGAATCCCCTTTCGACTAAAAGTATCCTCCAACCCTAAAACCCGAGGGGGTACGTCATATTCCACAGAAACACAACAGAGCGTCGCCGCCGTCCCGAACCTCGATTCGGGGATCAGAAGTTCCTGTTCTGCCACCCTGCCGGGACGGGGAAGTGGAGGAGATTATCACCATCGTCATCACCAACGCCTCTCCATCGACCATCCATGTTTCCCCCATCCATGTGTGAGTAATTCCCGTTGTAGGCTAAAGGGGATGGTAGGGATTGGATGAGATCGTTCATGTAATAATGCCGTGATTGTTAGGGCATAGTGCCTAGTATCCTCTAATAGTGCTATTGACATTGTTGCAACTTGTTATGCTTAATGCTTGCCACTTTGGGCCCGAGTGCCATGATCTCAGATCTGAACAGGTTATTGAATCACAATGATAATTATTGTTTCTTGATCATACCTGCAAGTTGTTTACACATATTGTTGTCCGGAACCCGAGGCCCCGAAGTGACATAAATTGGGACAACCAGAGGGCATGGCTGCGATGTGAGGATCACATGTGTTCACAGAATGTTAATGCATTGCTCCGGTGTTCTATTAAAAGGAACACCTTAATTACCAGTAGTTCCCTTGAGGCCCCGTTGAAAACATCCTTGTAGGACAAAAGATGTTGTGCAAGTTCTCATTGCGAGCACGTACGACTATTTACGGAACATATGCCTATGGTTACTTAGTGCTTGGATGTTTTATCTTATTTATATGCAATGCCCCTGACATGATCATTATTAGAACTTTCCTATCCATGCAACTCCCTATTCATCCATCCCTATGCCTACAGTATTTCATCCCGTTGTTTACTTCAAACACTACTGCTGTTGCTATTTTCATTCCACTTCCGCTATTATTTCACTACTACTGCTACTATAAAATTGTTACTACTAATAAACCACTGAGAACAAAAGTACTTTCAGGTGCAGGTGAATTGACAACTCACTTGTTAAGGCTCACAAATATAATTTTGCTCCCCTTGTGTCGAATCAATAAATTTGGGTTTTACTTCCCTCGAAGACTGTTGCGATCCCCTGTACTTGTGGGTCATCAAGACTATTTTCTGGCGTCGTTGCGGGGGAGCATAGCTTTACTTGCGAGCTCACCAGAGAGTATTATTATCTACTGCCATCATTCATCATGGGTAAGTCTCATGATGGAAGAGTTCATATATTACCATCCACTACAAGAAGGTCCAACTCTGAACACCTCTGTTGCTCTTGATTCATCGTCTGTTATGAGTAAGCTGCTTACACCACCACATGCTACACATGCTACTTCTACTGAATATGGAAATGCTTTTGATACTTTTGATGATGCTTCTACTGTGCTTGATGAGAGCGGTTCTCTTGGTCCTTTCTTAGATGCTACTATTGCTAAAGCTAAAAATATTGCAAACACTGAAACTCCTGATAAAAACCCTGTTACTCCTGCTTTTTCACCTGAGTTTAGAGAGAACCCTAGTGATGATTTAGATGATGCTTATATTGAACTAAGTGATGATCTTATTGATGAAATACATGCTTTGAAGGGTAAAGATGCTGCTATACGTCTTATGGAAAGTCGTGTTGTTAAATATAAATTATCTCCTGATGCTAAGTTTGCCACTTCTCCTATTAATATTAGGGATAAGGATTATGATTTCTCTCTCGATTTATCTTATATATCTATTGTTGAGAAAGAACCTTTTTGTGGAACTAAAAATTAAAGTGCTATGAAACATATGAATGAGCTCTCCTCTTTGAGTAGTTTATTCTCTGATGATCTTAAGAAACATAGCTACTTTGTTGCTTAAATATTCCCTTTCTCATTAAAGGATGAAGCTATATCTTGGTTTAACAATTTGTCTCCTGGATCTATTGATAGTCCTATTGGTTTGGTTAATGCTTTCTTTCAGAAATATTTTCCCGCTAGTGCTCAACATGCTGCTTTACAAAATATATTTAATTACAAGCAATTGGAAGAAGAGAAATTGCCTGTATCTTGGGCAAGGTTCTGTTCTTTAGTCAGAGATACACCTGGTCATAAGCTAGAAGATAATAAACTTCTTGATATATTCTATAATGGACTAACTATTGAATCTAGGACATACCTGGATAGTTGTGTTGGTTGTGTTTTCAGGCAAAGAACTCCAGAAGAAGCCGAGGAATTAATGGCTAAAATAAGCCAAAATCATGATGATTGGACTACGATTGAGCCTAAGCCAACTCCTACTCCAATACCTACACCAACACTAACACCCAAAAGAGGGAACTGATTGAATTAAATGATGAAGTGATGAGAGAAGCCAAGAAATCTCTTAAAGAGAGGGGTATTAAATCTGAAGATGTGAAGAATCTTCCACCTATAGAAGAATTATGTAAGCCAATCCCTCACTCACCATCCATTGAGGTACACTCTCTCCAATATTTTGATAGTAGAGATATTCCCTATATAAAACCTCCTGATCAATGCTTAGATGAATTTGATAATTATGTCATTAAGGAAGATAATTTTAATAAGAGAGTGCAAAATCACCTTATGGAAAACTCTAAAGCTATTAATGATTTGCATGGTATTATAAAAGAACCTCTAATGATGTTAAAATGCTTGTTAAACATTTTCAAATGGTGCAAACTCAAATTGATCAACTTGCTAAAGTGCAAAAAGATTTGCTAGTTAATGCTTCTAAAGAAAAACATGCTTATGATATATGAAATAGAAGTGGTATTGCTACACAAGATCCTAATAGTATATCTATCTCTGATGTTGAAACTGAAAGTGGTAATGAAAAGAATGATGCTTCTGATAAAGAAGAATCTGTAGCTGAACCTGATAAGCAAACTAAAACTGCAAAGTATACTAAGGAAGATTTCATTGCTAATAAACATGGTAATGAGAGAGATCCTTGGGTAAAAAAACCAATGCTATTCCCTGGTAAGAAACACAAATCTAAGGAAGAAGAACACTATAACAAGTTTTGTGAATGGATGAAACCTTTCTTCTTGCAAATTCCTTTAACTGATGCTATTAAATTGCCTCCTTATGCAAAATATATGAAAGATATTGTCTCTTACAAAAGGAAGATTCCTAATGTGGAAATTTCCACTATGCTTGCTAATTACTCCTTCAGTGGCAAGGTTCTTGAGAAGCTTGGAGATCCTGGTATACCTAATATTCCCTGTTTTATTAAAAATAATTATGTTAGAACTACTTTGTGTGATCTGGGAGCTGGAGTTAGTGTCATGCATTTTACTCTCTATAAAAGACTCCTCCTATAAAACTTGATACCAACTTATATATCTTTGAAAATGGATGATAAGTCTACTGCTATTCCTATGGGCATATGTGAGAATGTTCTTGTTCAAGTTGTTAATAATTGTTTGATATTAACTGACTTTGTTGTGTTGGAAATGCCTGAAGATGATAATATGTCTATTATTCTTGTAAGACCTTTTCTTAATACTGCAGGGGCTGGTATTGATTGCAATCAAGGCAAATTTACTTTTAATGTTAATGATAAAGAGCACACTATTTATTTTCCCAAGAAGATTGATAGAAAATATGGTCTAAATTCCATTAAAAATGTTGAGACCATCAAGATTGGAGAATTTTATTGTCCTATTCCAAAACCACCAAAAGAATATGAAATTATTATGATTGGGACTATGCCTATCAAGGTTGAGGTAACATAATTATTTAGTGAGAAGAAAAGTTTTGTTTCATATAAAATTATTTTGGTAGCAAGACTTGATCACCCTTGTTAACAAAATGATTTTAAATGAAATGGGCAATGTTTTCACTATGTTTTCACCTTCACTTTTATTGTTTTCACCCTGTTTAATTCTGTTATCACATTATTACTTGAGTACAATCATGTTTTCCACCATCCTTATGCATGTTTTCCTGATGTTTTCACCGTGATTACTGAGGTTATACATGTTTTCACCATAATACTTTTGTTTTCACCACTACCACCTTTGTTTTCTTTGGATATTCTTTCATTAGAGTGTCATAGAACCTCTATAGTTATGGTTTTGGTTTCCACGTTTTCACTTTAGTTTTCCCGATTTTTATTAATTATTAAAATTATGGAAATACCTCGAAAATAAAGTTTCTCGAAAAAATCTAGAAAATTTATAATAAATGTTTACGTAAAAAATGAGGCAGAAAGCCACCTGGGAGACCCCAGGGGGGCCCACCAGGCAGGCACACCCCAGGGTGGCGCGTCCTGCCCCTGGTGGCGCCAACACATGGTGTGGGGCCCCTTCGCCCTCCACTTAATCTCTCCACTGCCAAAGTCTTCTCTCTCATCCCAAAGCTGAAAACATTTCCTGGATCCCGTGTTCTTGGTGTCATTCCTATGGATTTTCGATCTCCTTCTTCAGCCCATCATTTGTGCTGATTTTTGGTGTGTTTGATCTCCGGTATGTGACTCCTCCGATGATCCAAGTAGAATTTTATTTAGTGAAGTATTTTGGTACTGTAGGTGATAGCTTATGTGAGTTTGCATGCTTGATTTGAGTAGAAATAATGTAGTTTTGATGTATGTTTAGCTCTCATATAAGTCTCTATGGTAGTTTCCACCTTGTAGTTGCTTGAAATTAATTTTTATGATGATTATTGAAAAAATTCAGAGATGGATAGTTACAACTTTGGTGAGATATTTAGGAGTGATGCTCCTAGAAGGATAAGGCCATCACGCTCGTCTACTTCAGCAAGGCCATCATATAATGAAGACGTTATGGCGTCAACTATTAATGATGGAGAAGATGACGGTATCATTTACCCATCTAGCTTTCCTTGTCGTACATTTTTAAGAAGTGCAGGTCTTTTAGATGATTTTCTTATGCTTATTGAGAGAGTTGGTCTCACCAACTTTATGGAGGATGAAATCCCTCAGTATGCCACGCTCACAAAAGCTTTTGTTAAGAGTTTTAAGTTTCAGAACACTCAATATGGTCCAACTGTTGCATTCAAGTTATATAGTAGTCCCGTGTCTTTTTCCTTGGTGGAATTTTGTGCTATTATAGGTATCAACGCCACCGGGACGACAAGCAGGATTCAAGATAGACCAGCAGACCTCCAAGGGATCTACCGAGAGATCACCAACAATGACGGTTGCTCATCCCAGCGTGGGAAGATAAGGAACATTCAACTTCCTGCTCTTAGATACTTTACTTACTATATTCGTACTAGTATTCTTGGTAGGGAGAACACTAGTAATGTTTCTAGTTATCACCTTGCTTTCATTGATGCTGCACTGAACCGTAGCACAAACTATAACCTTGGTGCACTTGTTGCACGCCGCCTTGCCGCTGCCGGGCCTATTTTTGGTGGCATTATTGCTACACGTGTCGCAACCGCTTTGCATGTTTCCATTGATCCTAATGATGAAATGATTGCTCCACATAGGACTAACCTTGCTGCTATGAAATCCCATTAGTTTGTCACTTCTAACTCTACTAATGAACGCTTAATATATAGATTTTATATATGGATGGAGAAGAAGGTCATCCCTCTTTCTCTTTTGTTTACACAATTATGTTTTGACTGATAAATCAGGGGCAAAAAGAGTGAAGAGAATTTGTGTGTATTAATTTGGGGCTGGGCACTCCGCTGCCAGCTCTTCTATCATTTGGATAAGCGGATGAAGCCACTAGTCCAGGGTGTGAAATCCAATCAACAAGTGAGATAAAGATTCTCTATTTACATCCTCATGAGCTAAAACGGGGGCACAAAACATGAATAATTTTTAGCAGGTTTTAAAGGTAGCACATGAGCAATTTACTTGGAGTGGCGGTTAAATACCACATATAGGTAGGTATGGTGGGCACATTTGGCAAACTTTGGTTTTTGGGAGTTGGATGCATGAGTAGAGCTCATACTCAGTACAGTTGAAGGCTAGCAAATATACAGGTAGAGACAATCAAGAGAGCAACAACTATCATAATCATGTTTGCGACAAAGTAAAATTAACTAAGGCATAAAATTGATACCAGAACTGGGAGGCAAAATAAATCATCGAGGCTTATTGACTTTTTGTTTTTAGTCTTAGCATGCGCGAGCATGTGCCAAGTCGATTCAAATGAAACAGCCAGAGGAGGCTACCACAATGTCATACCCTTCTACAAATAGAACAACACGAACAAATATTTATATGACAGGTCATTTACCATTAATAAATTGGAACAAAACACGGGAGAGCACGAACTATTAAGCAGCCATTAAGTCACATATATCTTATACGAACAAACTAAGCATGCTCACATAGATGGATATATGTACAAAACTGAAAGCAAATAGAGTTCATACCAGCATCTCACCACAACTTGAATTGTCGTAGATCATCATTACTGCTCTTCACTTGTGGCTCGAATAATATATAATGAAAACCAAGCTCCAATGGAGTCACTGACGACTATTGAACTTTGCAGCAAACTTTACAAAACAAAAGAAGAAAAATAAATATTTTTGGGTTTTTCAATTAAAACAAGAACAAAAAGAAGCAAGCAAACAAAGCAAAATGGTTTTTGGATTTTTGAATATTAAACTGCAACTTACAGGATTAAGCAAACTAACTAAAGAAACTAGAGAAACAAACAAAGATAAACAACAGAAGTATTATTGGTCTTTTTGTGTTTTGGAAAGTGAAAACAAAACAATAAAAACAAAAGAAATGAAAGAAACGAAAACAAGCGAAAGAAACAAAAATAAACGAAAGAAATGAAAACAAGTGAAAAGAAGTGAAAGAAAAGAAACCATGGATATACAAAGAACCGAACGAACATGATATATAAATGAGTGTGATGTCGGTATACCTCCCCCCAAACTTAGGCTTTTGGCCTAAGTGGAGATCAATCATGGTGCGGGAAATATCCCCACTGTGGTGGGTCGTCCCTCGCGTGGTCGTACTCTGGCGCCCAAGAGGAAGATAAAGCAGCGGGCGCATAGTCATAACCGGGATGCTGGTATGGGATCCTCGTGGTGTCATAGGGCTGGACGAAATCACCACCATCCCCCTCGTTGGCATCCTCCCCTTGCTGGGGGTGATGCTCAAGGTATGTGTCCAGCTCAGTCTCAGAAAGCTTCCATCCTTGCATGCTATTAAGATTAAACAAAAGAGGTGCAGGCAAAAGTACTTCCCTAACAGTTTTAACAACTCTCCACCCGGATCGTTTGGAGAAAGTTAGTTCAAATTATAAATTATGTAAGTGAGCATGGGTAGAAAGAAACTTATGTTGAACCATGGAAACAAGATTAAGCCTCTCTATAGGAAACTGCAAGTCTAGAGGGTGTGGCTCCAAACCATGGCAGAGCTAGGAAGCGCGAGGCAATAAGACCTCCACAAACTCTGCCCTTCTCACGGTTATGTGAGATATGGTAAGAAATCAAAGCGCCGAAATTGTAAGACCTATCACATCTTAAGGCAGCTACAATTAACGCCAAATCATAGACAGATAGCTTGCTGACAGTTTTTCTAGCTAACACACATTTAGAAATAAAGTAGGCAAAGTATCGAATGCTAGGGAGTTGAATTTCACGAATTTTACCACTCTCCCCTTCGAAGCTTCTGCCTTGGCAAATCTCTCCATATAAATCCAGTAGTGGTTTGGGTTGCCCACTTATTTTCTCACAAGACCCCCACTCAGGTACCTTAATAGCTGCACAGAAAACACTAAAAGGCAGACTCACGGCTTTATTGTAAATTTTATAATGGACCATTGGGTTAGTTGGAGACCATTTAAAACAAAAATCCTGCACCACAGACATAGTTAGTTTCACGTATTGGATAGGCTCATCCTCAATGATACGGTCCAAACCTGCATTATGCACTAAAGTGTTAAAATCCTGCAGAAATCATGTAACTTGCATAAATTCCCGACACGGATAAATCGATGATAACACCCTCTCTTCACAGTGCACGAGCATGACCTCATGCAACTCCAACTCCTGCTTGTTTAGTTGATAAGCATTGTGCTCCATCTCTGAAATTTTTCAATAATCGTCATAAAAATTAATTTCAAGCAACTATAAGGTGAAAAATACCATAGGGACTTATATGAGAGCTAAATATATATCAAAACTACATTATTTCTACTCAAATCAAGCATGCAAACTCACATAAGTTGTCACCTACTGTGGCAAAATACTTAAGAAATACTACACAAAACAAAATTCTACTTGGATCATCGGAGGAGTCACAAACCGGAGATCAAACACACCAAAAATCAGCACAAATGATGAGCTGAATAAGGAGATAAAAAATCCAGAGGAAGAACACCAAGAACACGGGATCCAGGAAATGTTTTCAGTTTGGGAGGTGAGAGAGAAGACTTGGGCAGTGGAGAGAATAAGTGGAGGGCCAGGGGGCCCCACACCATGTGCTGGCACCACCAGAGGGCTGGCTACGCCACCCTGGGGTGTGCCTGACTGGTGGGTCCCCCTGGGGTCTCCCAGGTGGCTTTCTGCCTCATTTTTGACGTAAAAATTTATTATAATTTTTCTAGAAACTTTATTTTTGAGGTATTTATAGAATTTTAATAATTAATAAAAACCGGGAAAACAAAAGTAAAAACATGGAAAACAAAACCAAAACAAGCACTACATAGGTTCTATGACACTCCAATGAAAGAATATCCAAGGAAAACAAGGGTGGTAGTGGTGAAAACAAAAATATGGGTGGTGAGAACATGCATAACCTCAGTAATCAGAGTGAAAACATCAGGAAAACATGCATAAGGATGGTGGAAAACATGATTGTACTCAAGTAACAATGTGATAACAGAAGTAAACATAGTGAAAACACAATGGGGAAGGTGAAAACATAGTGAAAACATTTCCCACTTCATTTTAAAATCATTTTGTTAACAAGGGTGATCAAGTCCGGCTACCAAAATAATTTTATATGAAGCAAAACTTTGTTTCTCACTAAATACTCATGTTACCTCAACCTTGATAGACATAGTCCCAATCATAATAATTTCATATTCTTTGGGTGGCTTTGGAATAGGACAATAAAATTCTCCAATCTTGATGGTCTCAATAATTTTAATGGAATTTAGACCATATTTTCTATCAATCTTCTTGGGAAAATAAATAGTGTGCTCTTTATCATTACCATTAAAAGTAACTTTTCCTTGATTGCAATCAATAACAGCCCCTGCAGTATTAAGAAAAGGTCCTCCAAGAATAATAGACATATTATCATCTTCAGGCATTTCCAACACAACAAAGTCAGCTAATATGAGACAATTATTAGCAACTTGAATAGGAACATCCTCACATATACCCATAGGAATAGCAGTTGACTTATCAACCATTTGTAAAGATATATCAGTTGGTATCAATTTTTCTAGGAGGAGTCTTTTATAGAGAGTAGAAGGCATGACACTAACTCCAGCTCCCAAATCACACAAAGCAGTTCTAACATAATTATTTTTAATAGAACAGGGAATAGTTGGTATACCAGGATCTCCAAGCTTCCCAGGAACCTTGCCATTAAAAGAGTAATTAGCAAGCATAGTGGAGATTTCCTCATTAGAAATCTTCCTTTTGTTATAGACAATATCTTACATATATTTTGCATAAGGAGGAAATTTAATAGCATCAATTAAAGGAATTTGCAAGAACAAAGGTTTCATCCATTCACAAAAATTGTTATAATGTTCTTCTTCCTTAGATTTGTGTTTCTTATTAGGAAAAGGCATTGGTTTTTGTACCCAAGGTTCTCTCTCATTACCATGTTTATTAGCAATGAAATCTTCCTTAGTATACTTTGCAGTTTTAGTTTGCTTTTCAGGTTCAGCTACAGGTTCTTATTTATCAGAAACATCATTCTTTTCATTACCACTTTCAGTTTCAGCATCAGACATAGATATACTATTAGGATCTTTAACAAGTTCAGAGGATTCTACAGCAGTTTTATGTTTCTTCTTAGTATGAATAACATTATCATTAGTTTGCTGAGAATCTTGTTCAATTCTTTTAGGATGTCCCTTAGGACGGAGCTCCCATACAAGCACTGGTGTCAGCTGACACCAGTGACTTTTGGCGTTTCAGCTAAGCAGCATTAAGAAATATGCCATTTGAACCCAGTAAAAATATCATGGCTGACCCCAGCGGCCCTGCCCAACTGTAGAAGACTGAAATTCCTAGCCACAAAGTAAATAAAGAGCAGGTTGTAATTAGTTGTAAAGAAACATCAAAATCCCACAAGGCACAACGATTAGCCTCCTAGGAATATGTACCGTATACACGACAGTACGCGGACGGTCGGACGGACGCATGTCTCTTGGACTCTTGGTCTCTCGTCTGATCCATCCCAGCAAACCTTAATCCCTTTCTCCGGTGTTGGCCGGTCGCCGGCGGCAACGACAATAATCATCCGAGATATGAGATTCTGATTTAAGGTACGCCTTCCATCGCCACTTCGCGAGATGACTAGATCGACAGATCGCCTCCATCATCTGTACGCAAGCAAACGCCAAACTGAAATTTCCTGTCTTATTTTTTTTGATTGTTTCACTTAGGAGATTATGGACAGATTTGTGTTGAAACGAACAGCACCCCAAAGCTAGCTGAGTTTTATCCTAATGATTTTGATTCATCAAAACTAATTCATCTTGGTCATGAACTTCGCATTTACGTTGACAATATGCGAGCCGACGAACGATTTATGAATTTAGATGGCATTGCTGTTCTTGCCAAACTCTTGGTGGACACTAAGAAGCATCTTTCGTTTCCTTTGGTGTATCAACTTCTAATATTGGTGTTAATTTTTCCGGTCGCCACAGTATCAGTGGAGAGATGCTTTTTAGCAATGAATATTGTCAAAAGTGTTCCGCGGAATAAAATGGTGAGAAGTTCATGAGTGATGTTATGATTTGCTACGTGGAGAAAGATATATTTTCTACCATCACGAATGATGATGTGATTGATATAATTAAGAAGATTAAAGATCGAGAAAGGAAGCTCTAAAATGTCAGTTCGATGTCACTTTATATCTTTTGTATTTCTTTCATGTAACTTTTACCCATCTAGTTCCTGTGGAAATAATATGTTTTATCTATTCGTTTTTTCCAGGAAGTGACACAAGTTTGTAGTCATTCTTTTGGCAGTTTTTTCTGGATGTGTAAACAAGTCTACTTCTCTCAATTTATACTCGGTATGACAAGCTTTTGCATATGACAACTATTATTGTTGGGTCTGAAATTTTTCATTTCTTGCATTACAACATAAACTTACTTATATTGCCTATGAAATAATTTGCATTTTCCTTCAATGGTAGTAATTGTCGAGTCGGCATTGGCTGCTGACACCCGTGCCAATTTTTTTCTAGCTTCGTCCCTGGATATAAAGGATCTTGTGTAGGAATACCACTTATAGTTCTTATTTCATAAGCATGTTTTTCTTTAGAAGCATTAACTAGCAAATTTTTTTGCACTTTAGAAAGTTGATCAATTTGAGTTTGAACCATTTGAAAATGTTTAACAAGCATTTTAACATCATTGGAGGTTATTTCTATAATACCATGCAAATTATCAATAGCTCTAGAGTTTTCCATTAGGTGATTTTGCACTCTCATATTAAAATTATCTTGCTTGATAACATAATTATCGAATTCATCTAGACATTGATCAGGAGGTTTGTTATAGGGAATATATCTACTATCAAAATATTGGAGAGAGTGTACCTCAATGGTGGATGAGTGAGGTATTGGCTTACATAATTCTTCTATAGGTGGAAGATTCTTCACATCTTCAGATTTAATACCCCTCTCTTTAAGAGATTTCTTGGCTTCTCTCATCACTTCATCATTTAATTCAATCATTCCCCTCTTCTTGGGTTTTGGTGTTGGTGTTGATACTGGAGTAGGGGTTGGCTCATGCTCAACCATAGTCCAATCATCATGATTTTGGCTTATTTTAGCCATTAATTCCTCAGCTTCTTCTGGAGTTCTTTGCCTGAAAACACAACCAGCACAACTATCCAGGTATGTCCTGGATTCAACAGTTAGTTGATTATAAAATATATCAAGAAGTTTATTATCTTCTAGCTTATGCCCAGGTGTAGCCCTGACTAAAGAACAAAACCTTGCCCAAGATACAGGCAATTTCTCTTCTTCTAATTGCATGAAATTAAATATATTTTGTAAAGCAGCATGTTGAGCACTAGCAGGAAAATATTTCTGAAAGAAAGCATTAACCAAACAAATAGGACTATCAATAGATCCAGGAGACAAATTGTTAAACCAAGTTTTAGCTTCATCTTTTAATGATATTTTAGTAACAAAATAACTACGTTTCTTAAGATCATCAGAGAAAAAACTACTCAGAGAGGAGAGCTCATTCATATGTTTCATAGCACTTTCATTTTCAGTACCACAAAAAGGTTCTTTCTCCACAATAGATATATATAAGATAAATCAAGAGAGAAATCATAATCCTTATCCCTAATATTAATGGGAGAAGTGACAAACTTAGCATCAGGAGATAATTTATATTTAACAACACGACTTTCAATAAGACTCATAGCAACATAATTATCCTTCATAGCGTATATTTCATCAATAAGATCATCATTAAGATCAATATAGGAATCATCACTAGGATTTCTATAAGCTCAGGTGAAACAGCAGGAGTAACATGATTTTTATCAGGAGTTTCAGTGTTTGCAATATTTTTAGCTTTAGCAATAGTAGCATCTAAGAAAGGACCAAGAGAACCACTCTCGTCAAGCACAACAGAAGCATCATCAAAATTATCAGAAGTATTTTCAGATTCAGCAGAAGTAGCATGTGTAGCATGTGGTGGTGTAAGCAGCTTACTCATAACAGACGGTGAATCAAGAGCAACAGAGGTGTTCAGAGTTGTACCTCTTCTTGTAGTGGATGGTAATATAGGAAACTTTCCATCACGAGTCTTACCCATGATGAATGATGACAATATATAATAATACTCCCCGGTGAGCTCGAAAACAAAGCAATGCTCCCCGGCAATGGCGCCAGAAAATAGTCTTGATGACCCACAAGTATAGGGGATCGCAACAGTCTTCGAGGGAAGTAAAACCCAAATTTATTGATTCGACACAAGGGGAGCTAAAGAATATTTGTGAGCCTTAACAAGTGAGTTGTCAATTCACCTGCACTTGAAAGTACTTTTGTTCGCAGTGGTTTATCAGTAGTAACAGTTTTACAGTAGCAGCAGTAGTGAAATAATAGCAGCAGTGGAATGAAAACAGCAGCAGTAGTGTTTGAAGTAAACAGCGGGATTAAATACTGTAGGCATAGGGATGGATGAACGGGCGCTGCATGGATAAGATAGTTCATATAATTATCAAGTCATGGGCATTGCAGATAAATAAGATAAAACATCCAAGCACTAAGTAACCATAGGCATGTGTTCCGTAAATAGTCGTACATACTCGCAATGAGAACTTGCACAACATCTTTTGTCCTACCAGCCCGTTTTCAGCGGGGCCTCAAGGGAACTACTGGTAATTAAGGTGTTCCTTTTAATAGAACACCGGAGCAAAGAATTAACACTCCGTGAACACATGTGATCCTCACATCACAGCCATCCCTTCCGGTTATCCCAATTTCTGTCGCTTTGAGGCCTCGGGTTCCGGACAACAATGCGTGTAAACAACTTGCAGGTATGATCAAGAAAAAATAATTATCATCCTGATTCAATAACATTTTCAGATCTGAGATCATGGCACTCGAGCCCAAAGTGGCAAGCATTAAGCATAACAAGTTGCAGCAATGTCAATAGCACTAATAGAAGATACTAGGCACTATGCCCTAACAATCACGACATTATTACATGAACGATCTCATCCAATCCCTACCATCCCCTTCAGCCTACAGCGGGGAATTACTCACACGTGGATGGGGGAAACATGGATGGTCGATGGAGAGGCGTTGGTGATGACGATGGCGATGATCTCCTCCAGTTCCTCGTCTCGGCAGGGTGACAGAACAGGAACTTTTGATCCCCGAATTGAGGTTCGGGATGGCGGCGACGCTTTGTTGTGTTTCTGTGGAATATGACGAACCCCCTCGGGTTTTAGGGTTGGAGGCTATTTGTAGTCGAAAGGGGAGTTCGAGAGGGGCTCTGGGTGGCCCACAGCGTATGCTGGCGCGGCCAAGGGGAGCGCCAGGGGGTGTGGCCACCCTGTGGCTCTTCTCCTGGCCCCCTTCTGGCTCCCGGGGTCTTCCGGAGTGAAAACACCAATGGGGCCTTTTCTGGGCAATTTCCCAAAAGTTGATTTTTCTGCACAAAAACAAGACACCAAGGTAATTCTGCTGAAAACAGCGTTAGTCCGTGTTAGTTGTATTCAAAACACACAAGTTTAGAGGAAAACAATAAGAAAAGTGTTCAGAAAACGAGATATGTTTTCGACGTATCATAAGTTCAAAAGGTTGATGCAGCTGAGATGGCAGGGCGCACTACCGGTTCAGCAGCAACGTGGAACCTACACAACACAAACACTTCACTTTGCCCAACGAAGCAGCGAGATTGTCAATATCACCGCTTTTGCTGAACACAAAGGGGTTAAACGTATGGTGTCGAAAACAGTAGGAAAACAAGATGAAAGCAGTAGTAGCAGTATGAAAACATTAGAAGCAGTGTGTGTATTGTCAGTATGAGAAAATGGACCGAGGTCCACAGTTCACTAGTGGTGTCTCTCCGTGAAAGATAAATAACATGTGTGGTGAACAAATTACAGCTGGGCAATTGACAGAAATGAAGGCTGCACCGTAGAGCATATGCAAGACATAAATATTACTATGTGATTCATGCGGGCATTACAACAAAATACATAGACCGACATCCAACTGCATCTATGTCTAATAATCCACCCTCCGAATATCATCCGAACAAGCGTTGGGCTAGCAACAGATTATCGTAGTAAGCAAAGTGTGTCATGTAAACAATGTAAACTAGGTAAACACCATTATTTTCTACCTAATGGCAACAACACATCCTCCATCCGTCACGTGTCTGTCACTCGAGCACAGATGCAAAGGAGGCATGAACCCACTATCGAGCATAAATACTCTCTCTTGAAGTTACTAGCATCTACTTGGCTAGAGCATCTACTAATAACAAAGAACATGCAAGATCATACATATGCATGAAGATAACATGATAGATTGATAATCAGAAGACATATCATTCAACATTCATCGGATCCCAGTAAACACAACATGTAGCATTACATAAAGATGATCTCAATAATGTGAGGCAGCTCACGAGATCTAAACATGAGGCACAAAGTGGAGAAGACAACCATCTAGCTACTGCTATGGACCTGTAGTCCTGGGATGAACTACTCACACATCACTTTGGAGGAGGGCATGGTGGTGTAGACCCCTCCGGTGATGAATTCCCCTCCCGACAGGGTGCCTGGGAGAGCTCTAGAACCCTCCCGATCTCGGGATGACGATGACGACGGCCTCGGGTGTTTTTCGGGACGAAGTGGTATATCTTTAGGGTTTACGTCTCGGGGGGAATTAATAGGCGAAATGGCAAAGGCGGCGGAGGCCAGGGGGCCCCACACCACCCCATGGTGCGGCCAGGGGCGCGCCGCCCTATGGTGTGGGCCCCCTCCGCCCCCCACCGGGTCTCTTTAGGACTCCTTGGAACCTTCTGGAATTCTAAGACTTCCGGGCTTCAAATTTTCCAATTCCGAGAATATTTCCAGAACAACTTTTTTGAAACTGAAAACAGCAGAAAACAGGGAACTGGCTTTGTGGCATCTTTTCAATAGGTTAGTCCAGAAAATCGATAAAAATGACATAAAGTGTATAGCAAACATGTGGGAAACAACAAGAAAACAAGGATACATTTATGACGTATCACGGCCTCGGGTGTTTTTTGGGACGGAGTGGTATATCTTTAGGATTTACGTCTCGGGGGGTATAAATAGGTGAAGGGAAAAGGCGGTGTAGGCCTAGGGGCCCCACACAACCCCATGGCGCGGCCGAAGGGGGGCACCACCCTATGGTGTGGCCCCCCTATGGCCCCCTCCGGGTCTCTTAGGGACTCCGTGGAACCTTCCGGAATTCTAGGACCTCCGGACTTCGGATTTTCCAATTCCGAGAATATTTCCAGAACAACTTTTCTGAAACTAAAAACAACAGAAAACATGGAACTAGCTCTGTGGCATCTTGTCAATAGGTTAGTCCGTAAAATCGATAAAAATGAAATAAAGTGTATATAAAACATGTGGGAAACAACAAGAAAACAACATGGAACATCAGAAATTAAGGATACGTTTATGACGTATCAGATGAAGATCTATGTATTTTGTTGTAATGCCCACATGAATCTCATAGTAATTTTTATGTCATGCATGTTTCTTTATCTATCAATTGCCCAGCTGTAATTTGTTCACCACACATTTAGCAATCTTTTATGGAGAGACACCTCTAGTGAACTGTGGACCCCGGTCCATTTTCTCACACTGATAATGCAACCACTACAATTACTGTTTTCACACTACTTCCACTGTTTTCATATTGTTCTCATAATGTTTTCCACACCATATGTTTAACCTCTTTGTCTTCAGCAAAATCGGTGAGATTGATAGACTCACTGCTTCGTTGGGGCAAAGTGAATTGATTGTGTTGTGTAGGTTCGACTTTGCTGCTGAATCGGTAGTGTGCCCTACCATCTCAACTGCATCAACCTTCTGAAGTTACTCCTTTCTCCTACTGGTCGATTCAACCTTGGTTTGTTTCTATGGGAAACTTGCTACTATGATCTTCATTCCTTCCTCTTGGGGTCTCCAAACGAACGTGTGTTTCACGCGCATCAAGCATTTTATGGCGCCGTTGCCGGGGTGGAAGAGAATTTCTGCAAGGGGAGTCTCTCACTTCCAATCATTTTTACTTTGTTATGTTTTGCTTGTTACTTGCTTTATTATGCTTGCTATCAATGTTTGATTTTGAAACTAGATCTTATTGTCAAGGTGGGTTCACGGATGAACAACAAAAATATTATAAGGAATACTGCTTGTCTCAAAAAGGGATGCACTTATGGGAGCACATTAATAAATTGCATGACTATGCTAAAAACTTGTGCTCTACTTATAATGCTACTTATTGCTTTGATAAATCTTGTTGTTGTAGGAGGTATAAACACCTCCCTTTTCAATGTGAGTATAATGATAATGTTACCATATCTTCTTATGTTAAGGGAAATTATGACTTTTATGATGTGGAACAAATTGAGGAATTTATTGCGTGGAAGGGTGCATTTGAAATTTCCTATTTGCTTGAAAATATTGATGATGCACCTTATAAATATGATATTAATGATATACTTGAATATTGCTTTGATAATTACAAGGATTGTAATTACTACATAATTAAATATCTTAAAAGATGCTCTCCACCAAAGGAAGTAACTGATGCCTTGCAGGAGCCTATGGAAGAAGAAATTGCTGAATCTGGAAGCTCATTGAATGAAAAAGAGGAGGAGAGTGATGATCAAGAGGAGGAAGAATGGAGTAGCTACCCATGTCTACCTCCCAATGAGAGTAACTCTTAACTCATACCTTATTTGATTTCCCTCCATGCTCACCAAAGGAGGATGAGTGATATATTGATGAATGTGATGATCGTATTGATTCTTTTGAAATACCTCTTTTTGATGAAATTGATACTTGCAATACTTGTGACCTTGATACTACTATGAATGAAACTTGTGAGAATGATTTTGCTACTTATTATAATCCTTTCTACTTTGATAAATCATATGATAATCCTCTATTTATTCCAACTATGGATATGCATGACAATGAGGAATTTTGTTTAGAAAATTTATATGATAATGCTCTTGATGATGGTCCTATGTTACTTGGTGTCATAAATTATAATGCTACTGAAAGTAGGATTGCTATAACTTTTCCCATACCTTTTATGAGTGATCAATCATCTTGTTTTGTTATTGCTAAAACTGAGAAAAAAGAGGAGCTGATTTTTAATTTTGATCCCACTATTTTTGAGCTTGATATGAATTGTGTGCTTTTAGACCATGAAAAACATGCTTTATGTGATAATTATGTTGTTGAGTTTGTTCATGATGCTACTGAAAATTATTATGAGAGAGGAAAATATGGTTGTAGAAATTTTCATGTTACTAAAACACCTCTCTTTTTATTGAAAGTTTTGAAGTTGCTCTTGTTCTACCTTCCCATGATTTCTAGTTTGAGCTTCTTTAATTTATTTCTTTACAAGATTCCTATGCATAGGAAGTGGGTTAGACTTAAATATGTTTTTTTGCTTGCTTCTTGATCCTCTTTTTTTCTTAATTCATATTTCTTATGTGAGCATCTTCTTTACTTGAAAACACTTGATTCCACTTTTCTGGGCCTAGCTAAAAGGCGTTTAAGAAAAGCACTTCTTGGGAGATAACCCATGGTTTTCTTTTTGCTTTGTATTTCTCTATTTTCTTTGAGTAAAGGGGTTGTATACTTCTGTAGCAGCTCCTTTGTATCTTTATTTTCATGTTTTAGTTGTGCCAAATTAAGTTTTTAATGAAAGTTGGAGTTGGTTTTGGATTTCTGCGCAGAAAACAGATTTCTGCTGTCCACCGTAAAAAAATCGTATAAAATCCAAAAAGATCAGAATGACCTGCAATTTGTTGTGCTTATTGCTCAGCTAATTCCGAAACTTTTTTGTTGTTTAAGTTTTTCGATCTGAGCAACGTAAGTGCCCCGAAAAAATACGTCTTTACAGATTGTTCTAGTTTTGGCAGATTCTGCCATTTCTTTCTTGCATTTGCTCTTTTATGATGTTAGGTGGATTTATTTGCTTCACAAAACATCAGTGGTTGTAGCTAATGTTTAAAAGTATCAATAGAAATTATGCCCATGCAGAACCCATGATTTTTTTATTGTCGCACTAACCCTCTAATGCGAATTACTCTTTGAGTGTGGTGTGAAGGAAGTTTTCAAGGGTCAAGAGAAGAGGGTGATATAATGTGATCAAGAAGAGTGCAAGGTCAAATCTTGGGGATGCCCCCATGGTTCATTCCAGCAAATTCTTAGAAGACTCAATCATCTAAGCTTGGGGATGCCCAAGGCATCCCCGTCTTCATCAAATATTTATCAGGCCACTTCTAATGAAACTATATTTTTATTCGGTCACATCATATGAAGTTTACTTGGAGCGTCTGTTTCTTTTTCTTTTTTTTCCTTTGTTTTGTTTTCCTTGCTACAATAATATAATTTGAACCTAGCATTCTTTGTGTGGGAGAGAGACACGCTCCGCTTTTTCATTTGAATACTCGTTATGCTCGTATTCTTAGTTTTTCTTCTAGCTGTTGCAAAATTCCTTTTTAGCTCCTGTTTTTCTTGCATCTCTTATTCAGAGTTGTTAGTTTTAGTAGAGCTGTGTTAGTAATATCTTGTTTCATTGTTGTATCTCTTGGAGAGTTTTTGTTTTTTATGAAATGCTTGGTGTTGGAAAGCAGTAGTAAAGTTTTCGTGCTTATAACGGTGCAAGTAGCATCTTGTATAGACTGTGGCTAGAATTTTTCATGTCATGCTAGATGTTATTTTAATTCTAAAGCCTAGTGGTTATTTTGTAGCATGATTTGTCTCAAATAGCTGAGACTGTTTAATGTGCCTTAGAAAGAATCATGAGTTGTTCTTGTCATATTGAAGCATAAATTTGTGGTGTTCTATTTTGAATGTTTTATTTGGTTGACCTGGCAAATTCGCACACCATGTTTATGACTACAAACCAGTCACTTATAGCCTCTATTATCATTTAGTTTTTGAACTTTTAGTACCGCTTATGCTTTGATTAATGATGTTTTTGTCTCTATGTGTGATTATGGCCATTATTGCTCTCTTGATTTGTCGCTCCCAGTCTTTTGCTAGCCTCCACCTGTACTGAGTATGAGCTCTACTCGTGCATCCAACTCCCTAAAACCAAAGTTTGCCAAATGTGTCCACCATACCTACCTACATGTGGTCTTTAACTACACTCCAAAGTAAATTTCTCATGTGTTACCTTTAAAACCAGCAAAATTACTCCTATTTTGTGCTCTTTTTTTAGCTCACGAGGACGTAAATAGATAATCTTTATCTCACTTGTTGATTGGAGTTTCACACCCTGGACTAGTGGCTTCATCCTCTTATCCAATTGATAGAAGAGCTGGCAGCGGGGTGCCCAGCCCCAAATGAATACAACATATTCTGTTCACTATTTTTGCCCCTGATTTATCAGTCAAAGCATAATTGTGTAAACAAAAGAGAAAGAGGTATGACCTTCTACCCAGATGCATCCTTCTATGGGATCCGCTCTTGTGAAGTCTAGTTGGCTTGTGACGTACTGCAATTTTTTGTTTACTATTCGTTGACATAAGCATACACCTCTCTAAAAATTAGACACTCCTTCATGGTATGTGATTGTTGGCAGGCACCCAAGGATTCAGTTAGCCATGGTTTGTGTAAGAAAGGCTGGGAGGAGTGTCAACCATTTTATACCTATTTTTAACAAAACAAAAGCTCTAGCACACAAGTGATCCATGCTTCCCTCTCCGAAGGGCCTTTCTTTTACTTTTATGTTGAGTCTCCATCTTCTAACTTTATGCACAATTGAGAGAGCATGGTTGTTATTCTGAGTTTAATGTGCACTTGTCCCAGAAACATTATTAATTGATGCATGATGTGTTATTGTTTGTTCTCAAATTATCTGTTCTAGTCTTCCTCATAAACTTTGAAGGTTTCCTGGCATTTATGTTTTGCCCCACTCTTAAGGACAAGCGAAATATCACTTTGCTATGTTATATCTATGCTTGAAACAAACGTATAGCTTTCGAGTGCATTATTATTCATGATATTTTGTTTGTGTTACTTCTCATGATGCAAGGTGATTGCTATGCTTTATTGTTAGAATTTTATTTATCATACTTTTTATCACACTTGTGTTAAAGTTCTATGATCTCAGCTATGCTTATGCTTTTACAATTTAGATGATCAAGTCCTATGATCTCCGTTGTTAGTAGATGCTCTGGCCAAGTAGATGCTAATGACTCCAAGAGGGAGTATTTATGCTCGATAGTGGGTTCATGT
Source organism: Alopecurus myosuroides (assembly GCA_028641055.1). Taxonomy (NCBI): domain Eukaryota; kingdom Viridiplantae; phylum Streptophyta; class Magnoliopsida; order Poales; family Poaceae; genus Alopecurus; species Alopecurus myosuroides. The sequence continues at coordinate 248,127,116 of CM054058.1, forward strand.
CGCCTTTGCATCTATGCTCGAGTGACAGAAACGTGACGGATGGAGGATGTGTTGTTGCCATTAGGGAGAAAACAACGACGTTTACATTGTTTACATCACACACTTTGCTTACTACGATAATCTGTTGCTTGCAACTTAATACCCAACGTTTGTTCGGATGATATTCGGAGGGTGGATTATTAGTCATAGATGCAGTTGGATGGCGATCTATGTATTTTGTTGTAATGCACGCATGAATCTCGTAGTAGTCTTTATGTCATGCATGTTTCTTTGTCTATCAATTGCCCCGCTGTAATTTGCTCACCACACATGTTAGCTATCTTTTATGGAGAGACACCTCTAGTGAACTGTGGACCCCGATCCATTTTCTCATACTGATAATACAACCACCGCAATTACTGTTTTCACACGGCTTCCACTGTTTTCATATTGTTCTCATACTGTTTTCCACACCATACGTTTAACCTCTTTGTGTTCAGCGAAACCGGTGAGATTGACAACCTCATTGCTTTGTTGGGACTAAGTGAAGTGATTGTGTTGTGTAGGTTCCACGTTGCTGCTGAACCGGTAGTGTGTCCTGCCATCTAGCTGCATCAACCTTCTGAAGTTACTCCTTCCTCCTACTGGTCGATTCAACCTTGGTTTCTTTCTTGGGGAAATTTGCTACTGTGCTCTTCATACCTTCCTCTTGGGGTCTCCCAACGAACGTGTGTTCCACGCGCATCACGGTATCACTGTAGATGTCATAGGATGGCTAAAGTTGGGGCCGACAGACGCTATCGTAACCGGGGAGGGATAGCGCGCTAAGAAGCGCACACGGAAGACACAAAGCACACACTCGGTTTACCCAGGACTAGGACCCTCGTGAGGAGGTAAAGCCCCTACTCCCTCTTGTCTGTCTGTATATATGTGGATATCTGGGTTACAAATGAGCTCCTCGAGCTGATCTAGCTAGAGGAAGAAGAAGAAGTTCTCTCTCTCACTGTTGTCTGGAATTGCCTCGTATCCTCCTCGTCCCTCGCGCAGGAGGGTTTGGGCACCTTATATACTGGTGCCCAGCAACACAGGTACAAGGCAGGTGCAAAGAAGACTGTGGCGTAGCACACACCGACCATAATGGGCCGAAAGTCCAATGTGCGTCATCACGTTGGGCACTCTGTCGCCTCTGCCGTAGACAGGACATGCTCTTGCCCATACCTGGCCACTGCTCCCACGAATGTTCCGTGTCAGCGGTACGGGATTGCCTAATAACTTGAACCTGCACTCTTATACGTCCCCGTGATATCAGGGATATGCCTGCACCATTGACCTCCTTTTGAGATCACAGGTACCACTTGTATCCTGATTTCTCCAAGGGTAACTCGGATAACCCGGGCGAGTCTCCCTGCAAAACATTACACAACAAAGTATGTTCCGAAATACCAAATGGATGTCGGTCAGGGTATGCCGGTACGGCCTTATGTCGGTCAACCATGACCAGGACCACACTTTGGACATCACATTATACCTTTAATGACCCTACCCAGGTGTAACCCACCGACATTAGTCCCCGAAGCTGGCATGGTCCAGCAGATTCGGATGATGGGCCGCGACAGATTTTCAAATAACAACCATATGCGGACTATCCGACATTTCTCATGCCGGTTCGGCCTTTTGTCTCGGAACTGATACTCGATTAGAACCAAGACTCTTGCCGAAAACCCAACATAACTGATGCTGAGTCAGTACTTGTACCGGGACGGGCACTTAGTCGATTCTGCTCATTGAGTTTAGCTCGGTTGCATCGAGACAAAGGAAACCTCCTCGTTTTAATAGGTTAGTACATAATCATAATAGAAACATGTAGCAATTACATAGAAATAGAATGAAACAACAAAAAGAATTATAGATAGGTTTTGGACATATCAAGCGATGTTGCTAGGTGGGAGGACGGCATGAGACATGAGAGGAAGAGGAACACGTTTGAACCAAGGGCTCACGTGGTCATGGTCGACGGGAAGGCAAGGAAGCGACGGGCCGTCCGTGGAACATTGCTTGAAAATGACATTTCATCGAACAACTCACACGTGTGTCAGGCGATATAGACTTAGAAGCTAGCTCAGGGAGCAGAGCATATAGGCGGATGCGCTCATGGAGTTGAGCTCGCCAGTGGCCAGCAAGCAGCGAGAGGATGAGCAGCGACCAAAGTCTCAACTCCGATCTCCTTCTGTGTGTCGAGAATATGAATGTCATTCAGAGGACACCATCATGAAAAGCATGCTCTTGGGTCGAGCTCACCCGGATGTCGCCATGCTCCTGACATGATGTTGCTTTGCCTGCCTAGGACGAGGACAAGGGCCGACAATAGGAGCCGATGTTCGAGGGCCGCACATCATTTAGGGGTTCGAGGGTGGTCGACATGCTCAAGCACGCCAGGGACGCCGCCATGCTCCTTTGGGCTGTTGTTGTTGAGGATTCTTCTACTAGCACACCACCGCGCGTAGAAGTGGCGGTGTGCACTTCGGCGACGTGCCCCCAACCGATCCTAGTCATGTGTAAGGACGAACACGAGTTCACCATTGTCCACATGTACGACCTCACCACGACGTATCCATACCAAATCTCTTAGCCCATTTTCTTAAATTAGAGGGATATAAATTTGGAAGATATAATTTATCGAGGTCATTTTTGTAAAATTGTCAGGAATCATGTAACGTCATGATCAACTTGATAGTGGGCCCATTGGCTTGTTTTGTGGCTGTTACGACTTTGCGTGACCAGTTTCGTGGTTAGACGAGCGCGGCAGTTAGATCAGTGCTATCTGTTACGAGTTTGTGTGTTTTTTAAACCCGAAGGTAAAGTGATGGTTTTTTGTTACCCTAACCTCAGATACGATGTTTTCTCCTAGTTTTCTCCTTCTTGATTATGTATTACTCCGTATGGAGTGGAGATTTGGTGCACGTGGCCACCAACAATGCCCCTACGTGTTTAAAAAGTTCAAAAAAAAATTAGAAGTTTAAAATAATTCTGGAAAAAAATCCGGACGTCAATACCTATGTATCCTAAAAAGTGAAATTTTTATATTCAAATACAAAATATTTTGGGCCAAAAAAATTGACAAAAGTGTGAATCTGATTATATCTATTTTCAAATCTCTAGATTTAAGCATTTTTTGTCATTTTTTAGTTCATACTACTTTGTATTTGAATATGAAATTTTGCAAATTTGTAGGATAAAGATGGCTACGTTCGGATTTCTTTTCAGAACATTTTAAACTTTTAAATATTTTTTGAATTTTTTAAACAGCCAGTAGCACTAGTAGGGGGAAAAAAAACGCTCTATGTTCCGTATGTTCCTTTTCCTTTTATTTTTTTGAATTTATGTTCCTTTTCCTTGTGCGTAGGCGCCCTGTGCCGATCAACGCCACAACTCACAAGCGACGGCGTGTTCATGCCGTCCGGTATTTATGCGGTTGGGTCACATCCGTTCATTTGAAACCAAATCGGCGTGCACTCAACCGAGGACCCACAGGCCAGTGACAACGTGACAGGAAATATGTCGCTGCCACATGGGGCCCATGTACACGCATGTCCCACCTTCAGTAAACCTCTCGATTTAGGTTTGCCGTGACGTCCGTTAGCGAGGAGATCTCCCGCTGGCTTGAAGTGCAAGAGAGGAGACCCGCGTGGGGCAGTTTGGGCAAACGCAGGAGCGGTGGCAGAATGGTGAATAGGCAGCACTACTCGAGGACAGAAAAGGAACACCGCAAAAGATAAAGCCTCTATTTGGACCCCGGGCTCTGCTCCCATCGCCATTGCTGCTCTCTTCTTCCTCCCCCGTCCCTCACCTCGCCTCTTCTTCTCCTCATAATTTTCCCTGTAAATTTCCTGGCCCTTCTCATGTTCGTTCCGTGTACTGGAACGTAGACGAACGGCAGAGGCAGAAAGGAGTGATTGGTGAGCGGGTAGGAACCTGACCCGAGCGGTGGCCGGAGGCCAATTTTGATGCGTGGCCTCCTCGAGGTCCATGCGATTGGCAGAGACGCCGCGTCGAACAGCTCCTTGAAACTGAAAGCCGTTCCGGCATTGGACATGATGAGGTAGCCGGCAGATCTCCGGGCTCTCTCCTCCTTATTCTTCTCCGTACGGTTTCTTCGTTTCTTCCGTGTCTGTTTGTGTTCAGATCGAAGCGTGCGGTGTTCTTATCTCGCGTGCGTTTGATTTTTGGTTTCGGTTTCTGTTTTCCCTGCGGTTGGTGACGGATTTCATCGGTTCGCCCGCCGGCTGGAACTGGCCCGGCCGGCCATGTTTACACCTTTCATGCGTTTACTTTGTTTTCGGATTCTCCGTTTCTTCCTTCGGCCTGGTTGATCTGTGCCTTTGTATTTTGATTCCGAGTGTGCCAATTTCCGCGGCTTCGTTTGACTCCCGATTCGGTGTTCTTAACCTCTATGTTTCGCAGTCTTGTGCTTGTACTCAGAAGGTCGTCTTCCAAATTTCTCCATGTCCAATGTTTTTCTGGCTGTTTCGTCTGGATGAACAACATCCTGCCGTTTCTTCGTTTTCTTTTGCATCCACGGGTTGAAGATTGGAGCTCAATAGTTCAGGCCCAAGTTCTCCCCATCCGATTCTGTCGCCTTGTTTGTTCATCTTACCTGCTAGTGATTGTGGAATTTTGCGGTCATTTTGATCTCGATTTTCCTCCGTTTTACTGCTGTCAATCGATCCGTGTTCTTCGTTACATTTCACCAGCCACTCCTAGGCCGGCGGATTTGATACTTACATTCTGCAGCAGATCCCTTTGTCCCGGTCAAATCGCTAATCTGTGTCGCTGCAGGTACCAAAGACTCAGCCCGGACTGCCTCCCGCTCGCGAACGGTGGCGGCGGCGGCAGCGGCGGCGTGGCCCGCAAGCCGGCGTCGAGATCCTTCAGAGACGACGACGCCCTAGCCGTCGCCACCGACGGTGCACGACTGGCCTCGTACATCGCCGCCTCCCAGCTGGACTCGAAGCCAGCGAGAGCGCGCGCGCCGCAGCCGCCGCCGTCGTCGTCGGCCGCGCGGAGCCCGGCACGGGACCACGGCCAGCATCACGCTTCCGAGTCCTCCGACACGGCATCCCCGAGCTCCACCGGCGGCGCGGTTGGTGGGGACGTGCTGCTACAGTGGGGGCACAACAAGCGATCCCGCTGCCGGCGCGACTCCTCCGCGGCGTCCTCGTCCGCGTCGCCGTCCTCGCAGCGCCGGCAGAGCCTCGGCAGCGGTAAGATCCAGCGCCGCGCGTCGGCGCCCCCGGAGAAGCTGATGCCCCCTCCCCCCGCGACCGTGACGAGGGGTCGTCGAACCTGAGGTCCTCGTCGTCCTTCCCTCCCCGCGCCGCCGGAGGAGACGCCAACCACCAGCCTCCCCACCACAGCAGGTACGGCCTCGTGTCCCCGTCTCATATCCTGGTGAGAGGAGAGCTCCCCATTTGTCGCCGGTTTTACGCGGCGACTTTGTGGTTTCCGCTTCTGCCCCCGCGGAAACTACTGGGCGGCCATCTTGTTCTTGTTGGAGTCGTGGGATCGTGGGCGTTATTTATTCGCCCGGTCTTTTTGGTGCTCGGGTTCGGGTCTCTTTTGGTTTTCTGGTGAGCTGTACCGGCCCACCCGTCTTTTAGCAGCAGCACCGGAACGAAACCGAGAGCTGAAGAAAGATTCCGTGCTCTCCATTATTCCTTTTTCTCCAAATCCAAAGTAAGCAGTAGGTGTTTTTATTTTTTATTTACGTATATTTATGCTGTATACCGCCGGTTTGATGATCCGATCGCGTCGTCGATCGGTTTCCTAATTTTCGTGGTATTTATTATACCGGTTTTTTTTCGGTGGAAAGTTTTGTGTCCGGATCTGAACGGGTGGTAACTTCACCGCGGCCTTGACTAATCCGTGGACACAAGGTCACGTAGGCAGCCGTATTCGTCACACATTGCGTGATGCACATTGGGGGACCCAACTAGATCTCCATATCTCCGCAAATTCCTTGACGGCAGCATAACTTTTCCGTTAGTTCGCAGCAATTTCAGTTTCGGTTCATATATATAGTGAATAGCAGGATGATATGAACCAAGAGAGAGAGCGGAGGAGAAGGGAAAGTACACCGGTAGGGCAGATTTGTTATAAATATGTGTGCACATCTCAACGCCTTCATCGACTGTAGCAGTAGGAGTAGGCTTTGCTTAGTTTTGCATATATTGTATCCATCTTGTTGCGGCAAAGTCTCTCTGCAAGTAGACTCGTTCCACCGATCCACCACTCCTACCCACCCTTCTTCCCCTTCCCAACCACCATCACCACCACCACGAGCCCATGATTAACGGCATGTTTTCTCCCTTTGGTTGCACGACCAGGTCCGTCGCCGAGGAGCGATCGGGCGGCGTCGCGCAGAAGCGGTCCTCGCCGGACAAGGCGCACAACAACAACAGCAAGCCCACCGTGGAGGCCGCGCTGCATCATCATAATATGGATTCCAAGAACAACCACCATCCATACCACCACAACAGCAACGACTCGGCGCTGGTGCTCGCCAACGGCGGCACGGAGAAGCTGGGCGCGGAGCGGTTCGAGCTTCCCCGGATCTACATCTCGCTGTCCCGCAAGGAAAAGGAGGACGACTTCTTGGCCATGAAGGGCACCAAGCTGCCGCAGAGGCCCAAGAAGCGGGCCAAGATCGTGGACAAGTCCCTCCAAGTATGCACGCAACCAACTGGTCCGATCGGATCTAGGAGTATTTCCATCCGTCGGCTCTGGTATCTTTTTTACAGAACTAACATGTCTTTTGTTTCTTGCTCTGCAGTTCGTCTTCCCAGGGATGTGGCTCTCGGATTTGACCAGAGGCCGGTATGAGGTGCGGGAGAAGAAATGCGTGAAGAAGGTATAACGCGATTATTAATCCCCATTTCGTTGACACTTTGTTTGTGCGAAAGAAAAAGAAATCGGTAGCAGTTCACCGTAGATTGATTTGATCGATTCACGGCGGGCGACTGATAGCTGCACAACCCAAATTAAAGCCTTAATAAAGTAGGCGGGTTAATTAGCTGCCCCTTTTCCCTTCTTTTCTTTGGGGTGGTCACGTGGGGCCCATGACCCGTGAGTGATGCTTTTGTGTCCTCATTTTGATGGTACCGAGTTAATTTCCCTCGGCTGGCTTTATTGCTGTGGACGTGGAATGCAAGCCAGCGATCTATATATATATGCTTCTCTTGCCCTGACGGGAGGAGTCTTCTAGGTTTAGGTTTAGTAGACACATCCATCTGCAAACGGCGCTGTCATGTGGTGCTTTGCCAAGCACGTTGAGCCACTCAACTGCTACCAGTAGCCACAAAAGAAAGAAAGAAAATCCCGTGGCCCTTGAAAAAAAATGTGTAAGATGGTTGCTGACTAGTGGGCCAACTGGGCGGGGCCCATGCGGGAGACATGCATCTGTCGCTTGCTAGGACCACCTTGATGGCGCGCCTGGATAGAGCTTGGAATCATGACCATGAAAAAAAAGGAAGAAAAATGATTTAAAGAGAAGAGAAAAGTGGTGCTATCTTTTCATGCGCTTTCTCTGTTTGGATTAACCTCACTGCAAGCTCAATCTATTCTGTCGATAATAACAAGGCACCAGCCCCGGATCATGTAATGGTAATTTGGAAAAACGGAATCTTGTAACTTGAACTTCACTGCTTAGGTGGCTAGTATTAAATCTCCGTAGGAGGGTTAGATTGTCAGGCACATGCTGCCAGTATCTATAGTAGTTGTAGTATTACTTGCACCAGGGTTTCCTCGAGAGCTCTACACTAACTGAAAACTCTCTTGATGTGAAATGCAGAGGCGAAGAGGCCTGAAAGGGATGGAGAGCATGGACAGCGACTCGGAGTGAAGAGGAAACGAATTTTAACAAAGGGAGAAGAGGTGTGTGTGGTCAATTGGTCAAGAGGCGAGGAGTTGGGTGCAAAGACGGGTAGAGCTTAGGCCAAAACGACGGGATGTAAATGGAGGTGGAGGGAGGCGCGGTGGGCAGAAAAAAGAGTGGGCTTGCCTTGCAGACTGTCCCGGCTGTTTTTCATTTTATTTCGGTGGTTGGTTCGAGATATACGTCCCTTGGCTTTGCCCGCCGTGTCGTGGGTGGGTTCCTGGAAGAAGTAGCTTGCCTTGCTTTTCCCTTTCCGTTGCGCTAGTCCGTTTAGTTGCGATAATAGTGCTCGGGTGGTTCTTCCTTCCTGTTAGCTCATGTTTAGATTTTGGAAAGGTATCACTTCGCGCATATGCTTCTTGATCAATCTCTTCTCTTGTCTCATTTTCTAACTTCGATCCTTCCTCCCTCTCTCTTACTCTTGTTGCTTTCATGATCTGGCGTGGTAGGCGTAATGGATCGAATGTGAAAGGCTCATGTGGACCGGGCTTTTGCTTGAATGGTTTCGCAATGGCCCACCTGACAGTATCCTTGATTTTGGAAAACCAGCACTCTGCGGACTGCGCGCTATAAAACGCAGCACCAACACCGCTGCACGCTATAAAACGCAGTGCCAACACCAACCGCCTGAAACTTCACTCCCGTGTGTCGTCTTCCCCTCCTCTTCCCGCCGCGCCTTCTCCTCTCCCTACCGTGGCCTCCGTATGCACCCGAACGACACGTTCTATGCCGAGATATGCAGCGGCACGTCACATGTTGACCTAGCCACTTTCAAGACCGTGCACGGGGACGCAACGGCTCGAGCGGCAGCGCGCCCCAGATGAACTTCGACGACGTGTGGACGCGCGAACATGCACATGAGCTCGCGTCGCCGCCGCGTGTCGTCACTGAGGAGGATAGCCGCCGACACGGCCTGCAGACTCGCCGATGCCGAAGAAGACGAGTGTGTTATGGCCGAGTGGCGCGCCCGTTTCCCTGAAGACGTCTCCGCCGAGAAGTAGTTCTGGGAGTAGTAGCGGGCCGAGCTCAAGGCACAGAAGAAAGCCCGCCATGATGCGCCATCGGGGACCTCAAAGCCGACGTAACTGGGACTCTGACGACCCGAGGTTCGACGACTTTTGGACGTCGTCGGATAACCCCACCTCGAGGTTAGACGGCCGCTTCACTGCGTAATTTTAGTTTCCTTCATTTTATTTTCCAATGTCGAAAGAACTAGTATGAACTAGATAAATTTTATTTTTCGTCTATTCGTTTGAGTCGTTTTAACCATAGGCGCACTGTGAAACCTGTTGTCGCGCGCAATTTTAGCGCGCATCAAAATCTCCGAATTCACGCGCTGCAATTTTAGCGCCCGGAAAAGTAGCACATTGTCCCCTCGAGCCATACCGGCGCTGAAAAGCGCAAGCTTTTGCACTTGTGTTGGAGATGCTCTTACCGTAGTAGAGGTGGTGGTGCATATGCTACCTCTGGCCTGCGGGCGAGTCCGGATTGCCGTGAAACGACGATAATCTGCTCCCCTGTCCACGGTTTACCAACTGCTTACTCTACCGTCGGCCAGCGCTCTTGCTGTGGCCGCTGGCCCTTTGACTGTGCATTCTTCCTCCCCTTCATTTCTGAGAAGAACAAGCAAGTGACGAGACAGTTGACAAATCTGAATTTACAGAAAAGCGGTCAGGAGCCGTTTAATCATGGTTAATCGGACACGAAGCATCGGTTCTCACTCGAGCTCGGGTTTCTATCGATACGGATTCTTCGTCCCAAAGCATGCTCTAATTTAGCTGTTCCACGCTCAGTTCAGCTAGGACTAGCAGTCGTCTAAGCTCGGGCGTTACTCGCACATGTAGGTCGCCGCAGTTGTACCGGCCACGCATTTCAAAAAAGCCGGCGCCGGCGTCTGGATAAGTATGTCGAATAGTTATGGCTTCCTTTGGTATTGGAACGGATCATGATGACTTCTATGTATTTCCCCCCTTAGGACATCTCCAGCGGGGCTGCTCAAATGCGGACCAATTTGGTCCGCAATTTGTCTGTTTGAGCAGCCGTCCGCTGTCCTCGGACACGGCCCGGACCAGGTGCCCCCAGTGGGGCTGCTCATACCAAAAGGGACTTTCCATAGATTTAGTAGGGCCCATAGGGGCCCATAGATTTACAACCTAAAAAAAAATAAAAAACATAAAAAAAACGTCTAGCTAGGGCTAGACGGCCACTGGCCAGTGGCATGGCGGCGGCCGGAGTTGCCCCCGGAGCTCCTAGTCATCTAGGATGACGTAGTCCGGGGTCTCGGGGGCGAGGTGGGGTGGCAGTGGGGCGGCCCTGGCCCCCTGCGGCGTGGGGGGCTGGGTGCGCGGCGGTGGCGTGGCCGGCCGGGGCGGCGGCACGAGGTGCTCAGGTGGTGGCGCCTCCCACCTCCACCGCATGCCCACAAGGGGCTCGAACCAGGCCGGCACCGGCGCGTTCTCATCGCGCCCGTCGTCGTCTACCTCCTCGTCGTAGGGGTAGTCGTCGACGCGGTTCGCGTGGATGGCCGCCACGGCCTCGTCCACAGCCCGCGCGCCGGCTGCGCGGGCCTCCGCCTCCTCTGCGGCCTGGTGGGCGGCCACCGCCGCCAGGGCGTCCTCCAGCGCGCGCGCCTCCGCCGCGGCCGCTGCTTCTGCCTCCCTCCTGGAGGCCTCGATGGCCATGGCCAGTTGGAGCTCCTCATTGGGCTCTGGCTCGGCCATGTCGACGTCCTGGTCGTCCTCCTCCTCGAACCATTGAGGAGGTTCCTCCTCTGGTTCGTCCTTGACGACCGGGGCGCGGCCGCCAATGCGGAGGGGACGTTGGGGGCGGCTCCACGCCTCGCCTGGCGTGGAGGTGACGGCGGCGGGAACTGGGGCTCCCCGCGGGCGCGGCGCGCACCGAAGTACGACCTGCGGCGCAGGTCGTGCTCGTCGGTGAACCACGTGTCCCAGTGGGGACTGTTCACCGCGAACGCCGGGTGGGCACGCAGGTCCGGGGGCAGCTCGTCCCGCCGGCGGTGGATCTCCACCTCCCGCGCCGCGCCCGACCGCGGTACCGGCGGCACAGGGATCATGTCCCTGTTCAGATGCCACCCATCGGGGAGGTGGACATCTGGCCATGGCACCGGGATCGCACGATCCCAGTACCATTGGCACCTCGTTTTGTTGAGGTAGGGACGGTCCCGCACCCTGGCGGGCACCAGGCGGAATGGGGCCGCCGGGCCCTGAGAAGAAGGAGGAGGAGATGCCGGCGGCGTGCGCGCCTGCTCGGCTTGGGCGCGCTGGGCGCGGGTGAGGGGTGGAGGAGGTGGGAGCGGGGGAGAGTGCGAGGGCGAGCGGCGGCGGCGTGAGCCGCCGACCTCGTGGTCGTTCTTGGCGCGCCCCCAGTTCAGCCAGCTGCGGCCCATGGCCGGCGGCGAGGAAGCCGAGGGGGGAGGAGGTGGCGACTGCGAGGAGGCAGTGAATGGCGTGGGTGACTGCGAGGAGGCGGTGCGCGTGGGGAGGGACGCGTGGCCGCGGGGCCCATTTAAATAGGACCCCGTGGGTAGCCGAGCCGTCGCCGCGGTCGCTGGCAGGCGGGCCACCCCCTTTGACCGAAATGGGACACGACCGAGCGCGCGCGTCCGTTTCGTGTCCGCGGGATGCTCAAATCTGACCCAAATTTGGTCAGGATTTGAGCATCCGCGGACTGAAAAGGGACCAGGCCGTGGGTTGAGCAGCCCCGCTGGGGCCTGGTTTTGCCCGGGCCTGCTCAAATCTGGCCAGTCCGGGCCAAATGAGCAGCCCCGCTGGAGATGTCCTTAATATGACTCTATTTATCCGAATTTGATTCCGTCCCTGTTATTTATAGGACAATGCTGGGCGTCCCCCGGGTCCCGTGCTGACACGTGTCAGTTTTTGTCTAAAAGTCTGTGTTGCAAAAAAGATCCCGCTTTTGCTCCCATGTAGCAAAAAAACGATTCGTGACGAAAACTAAAATAAATATCAGACCTCGCCGGAGACATCGCCGGAGTTGCTGTAGCAAAAAAATCGTGCCACTGTAGCAAAAATCAAATTCGTCGGAGACGTCGCCGGGGGACTCTCGCCGGCGAGTTCGCCGGACAATCGCATAGCAAATAATTTGTACTATTATAGCAAAAAAAAAAAAAGCAAAAAAAATATTCTATTGTAGCAAAATCCGACCTAGCCGGAGATATCGCCGGAGTTCTCGTAGCAAAAAATTTAAACAAAAATAGCAAAAAAAATTAAGGTACGTAGCAAAAATCCGTCTCCGTCGTAAAATCACGCAAAAACACGAGAAACGTTGCTGGCTTTCGGAAGCACTGCGGCTGGCCTTCGGAAGCATCGCTTCGGTCCCATTGGAGCACCTCCTGCGCGGCCGCTCCGGGGACAAGAAAGAGCGGCGCGGGGAAAGTAGCAGGGGAGCAGCACCACCACCGCCGCTCTGCTCCATCCCATCTCGTCGGGAGCATCCCCGCCCACCTATCGGATTACCGCGCGGTACCATGGGAGCACCGTCGAGCTTCACCGAGAGCATGTCCACCCACCTATCGGAGCACCGCCGCACACCTTCGGAAGCATCTCCGCCCATCACCGCACAACTATGGCAGCAACGGGGCCAGAGCTTGCGGCGTAGGCGGCGCCAGCGAGCGGGGCAGTGTGGACGGACGTGGCTGCACATCGTGGGCGTCGCGGCCCTCACCTCCTGGACCAGCTCCAGCGGCGTCCGGCCCTTCCCGACGGGGCTCCGCATCGGCGCCCAGCTCCAGCAGCGCGGCCATACCCCCGCCTCGCCCCATCCGCGCCTCTCCCTTGTGGTAGCATCGAGGACCGCCGCCGGTGCAACTTCGCCTCGCCTATCCGCGTGGCCGCTTCGGATGACGAGCAGAGGCGGCGATGGCCTTGCCGCCACGGAGAGGAGAAGTGTCGTCGTTGGCCCCCTCGTCGGCGAGACATGAGAAGTGGCGGCGTGGCCTTGCGCCGGGGAGAGGAGCAGGGTTGGCGGCGGCCTCGGTGGGCGCAGACATTTGAGGAAAGAGCCGACGGCGGCCTCGGCGCACAGGCCGTGAGTGAGGGCTCTGGCTGGCACCGCGGCGCAGCTTCTCTTGGGACGCACATGCCGTAGGCGCCGCACGAGGTCGGCAGCTCGCATTGCCCCGAGATCGCCTGATAGTCGGAGGTCCAAGCCTTGGAGCCGTCGTTCCAGTAGTACACGCGGAGGTAGAAGAAGATAGATGGGAAGAAAAGGAGCGGACGAGAGGGAACGGAGGAACGGATAACGTACGCGATGGACCTGCCTCAGCTTGTGCGATTCTTTTTCTCGCCCCGAGTTGGACGCGTGGCGCGTGGAGCGTGCGGGGGATCGAGTCGAGCCGTCCCCCGGCTGAACAGCAGCGTTTTCCTTATTTATATCATAGTACTATGAATTCAGCGGAGCACAAACCGAAAATAAGGGGGGTGTGCGTGTGCATCCGAGCGAGCACAGTGTCGGCCAAACGTACGGCCGACGGAGCTCGCACGCAAAGGACAACATGGCTAGCTCCCATGTCGCTCATCTCGTCACAATATGGGTAGATTAATCCTACCAACCCCCGGGTTCCAGTACTCGGTCGAATTAGCGAGGACGCTCCAACTGATGCGGCCGCTGGCTCACACGGCTTCGGCGCTGTTAACTTGGGTGGGAACTGGAAAACGACCGCGGGCGGCACACAGTACATGCGTGGTGGCTTTGTTTGCGGATCGACCAGGCCGGCAGTGACGTGCCCAAGCACGTAGTACTAGTTTTGTCACAGGACACCCCCTCCGTTTGAACAAACAATGGTTGTGGCTCTATCAACTTGCCGTCCTACTCCTGCCGGCCGGGGTCTGTTTTGCTCGTCTTCCTTTACGCCTGCAACGGTTGTTGGGAGTGAAAGGTACAGCAAGACGCGCCTTGCCTTGCCTCCGGGCATTATTAAAGCGAGAAGAGAGTTGGAGGGCGACTTGCTAAAACAAAACTTGCCTCCGCTTTCCACGGATCTCCTCCTCTCCTCTCCGATGGTGCTTCAGTTTAGTGCTTGTCTCCGATCAGGATCCAGGCTCGCCGCACTCCGGCTCCATGGTCGTTGGTCCCATTATGCGGCCCTCGTCTCTTGATTTGGAAGCTGGTGAGATTAAGCACATGAGAATTTGCCTCAAGCCAAGGTTTCATCGAAATCGTCGCAAAGGGAGGCAAAGGCACATGCCAGTAACCCACAGGTTTTTGTCTGTGCGGGATTGCTGGTTTCCTTTCTGTCAACTCTGTATGCATGACGATCTCGCGAAGAAGACGAGTAAACTGATCCGCGGGCATCAAGGAGGAGGGTCAGGAGACAGAGCAGATGGTTTCCCCCGCAAATTCCGCCTCGTTGATCTCTGTCCCTTTATCCTAAAGTCAATGGACAGACAAGGACACGAGGCCATTGGAGCCTTGAACCAAAGGGAGCGTGTCTGTTCTGTTCGCCACTCCAATACCTGACGCCTGCTTACTCTAATATGAGCAACACGCGCCCGCGGAATCTGCGATGACCGCAGCACAGGATTCTGAGCGCGCAGCTCTGCAAGTTGCAATGCATAGAGTCCCGGCGCAATTTGCTGAAGCTCTTCCTACCAGCAAGCAAAGTAGAAGGGCATTTGTCGGCAATTTCAGTTCAGTCACAGGTGTGCTACCAAATCAGGGCGGTAACCGCAAGCTGACGAGCACAAACTTGATGCCCTACAGGCCAGGTCTGTTTCTGAATGCTGCACACCTGCTTGTAGGTTTTCCACCTCAATCAACTAAACGTAAAATAATACTACACAGGTAATATAAACCACAGGTATAAAGAAAAAGAAAAACTAGGTAACCCCACACATTTAAGCATCATGATAACATAGCTGAATTTAAATTAATACTCCCCATTGATGTGAGAAGTTTCACTTAACCTTACATCAAATGGGTATACCGTAACCAGAAAACGACCAAGTCAAGATTAAAGCAGAAGAGTGTAAACGGTCTGGGAACTGTGTGGCTCATGAAACTGGTCCAAATCGGTGATAAGCTTTGCTTTCCGTACAACAAAAAGATTAAAGCAGAGGCTACTGTCACAAACATGCCATATTAGCATGCATGCCTACATCTCCAAGTGAAAATTCAGATTGCAGTACTCTTCAAACTAATGTCTGGATGGCTTTGCTCCAATTAACTCAATTTCTCCTCATCAAACCTAGAACAGCTTGACCTGAAATGCACATAATTACATTTTAGAATGTAAAAACAAAAGCCACTCACCACAAGATTAAGTTAGTCACTGGTCACCTGGTACTTAAATGGTACATAAATGCATCGTTTTTTCACTACCACTCCATAGAAATGGAGAAATATGATATGATCATAGTTCATGCACTTTAAAGTAGCCAAATAATTGCTGCATTCAGCACAATTTCATGGTTTAGGAGAAATATGATGTGATCATGGTCATGCACTAAAGTCTGTCAGTCAAATGAACATAACTGGGGAAAATACACGGAGTTAAATTTACATGTCATTGGTGCAAACTAGGACTCGGTACAGACTTGAAAATAAATCACATATCCTAAAAACGAACTGAAGCAACACCTTTTCCTCTGGGAACTGAATCAACCTCTAAGAATTTACGCGTTCGCGATATATAAAGTAGTGTGTCTATGACTAAAACACGCAGAAAACTAGCAAGAATCAATTAGTTGCCACCTAGTAATATTTTCTCCCTCTAAAAAATAAAACATTTTGACTTACAATCCTTATAATTGATTGTCACTGTATGTACTATCTAATTTCTGAGAAAATTGAACAGTTGTAAGTCATCAACCAAGTAGTTCTTATAGAAATTATTACAAACAGTATATGGATGCAAATAAACAAGATGGAATTACAACTTGACCCAATCGTTTAGGTAATTAAGTCACAAATAAAGAAACTAGTTTTACACATGATGATGAGACCCATAAAATTTAGTTGGGGGAAGTGCATGCTAATGCATCACACGAGTAACAAAAATCATAAGCATGAAACATTATGGAAATTTTGAAATACGTGATCTTGTACTAGCTTTATTAGGCACCAATCAGTTATTTTGAGAAGCATTCTACACCGGTGATTAAATAGCTGAATTGAGAAAGCAGGAATAAGGGAAAATAAATATAATTAACAGATCAAATAGAAGATTACCTACTCCATTATAGCAAAGCGCCTCAAAGTTTTTTTTGTCATCAGCTGGAACAGGCAGAGGTTTGAACCTCATGAAGAATGGAAAAGCAGGACCCCTGTAAGGTTTGGTCGACTGGTTGCGAAACATTTTCAGCTTGGTGGTGATCAGATTGAGCACAAGAAGATAGGAATGAGGCTTCCTTATGGACCAAAACTCCATGTAGACATAGCCAGCCTTCATTGCCAGGATGCGCACCCTCTTCATCCACTCATCACGACGAAGCTTCTTCAAGTATCCAAACTGATTCAGCAAGAAGACCTCCTTCTTGAGCATCCACTCATTGTTGCTGTTACGGACCCAGAGCTGCACGCATTGCTCCTTGCTGGACACAATGCAGAGCCCACCGTGCTCCTCCATGTCTGCGATGCAGTAGGATTCACCAGGAGGGAACGGCGGTCTGATGACCGACCACACCAATGTTTCAGTGTCGAGCACCATGATCTTCTCTTTGTTGTTGTGGTACTTTTCCTTCTTGGTGTCCGACCGCCAGTACACGAACCGGCCTGCGGAGCTGCCATCGCTCTGGATATCATAAAAATTACCCACATACCGGTTCGCATCCGACTTAATCATGACCCATTGGCTATTGCTGGAGGAGAAGACAGCTGAAAATGCGCCACCCCACTGCTGGAAGCCGATGACCCGGATTCCCGGAAGGACTCGTCAGTCTCGCTCGCCACGATGGCGTAGCGTACCATGTGGAACGAATGGCGCTAGGCGTGAGGCGCGCGGAAGAAGACGGCAGTCCGCGCGAGGGGATCATAAACGGCGAGATCAACCGAGTCAAGGCCGCGTGACAGGAGGAGGCGGCCGGCGTCGCAGCCTCGGAGGCGCCACTCGTCTTCACAGTACTCTTCATCTTTTTTCAGGAACATGCGAATTGCACGCCTTTTTTAGTATAGAAGAAAAAAACAGACAAGTTATTTACCAGCCTTCACCACAAGCGTCCACAAAAGTGCTGAGAAAACTAAAAGCTAAAAACTCACAAGAAACCTACAGTACTCCACCTAATGGCCTCAGCCATAATCGCATCCAAGAGAGCCGCCTCCGATCTTGAAGACCTATCGAAGACCCTATCAAAACTTGGTGGAAGCGATACGTTTGTTTCGGTATCGGTTGCGTGTTAAATAGGGGGCAACATATGCCAAACTTACAGGAGATAATCAAGGGGGTGTGAGTTATCTATCCGAACCAATTTACATCATATTGGTTGGAGTACACGGTTTGAGGTAAATCCTAACACTCCCCCTTAATCAAAACTTACACAAGTTTAGATTACGCTTAAATTCTTCTAAATCTCTATAAGCTAATGGTTTGGTGAATCCATCAGCAACTTGGTCTTTGGCGGAGATGAACCGAATGTCTAGGAGATTTTGTGCAACTCTTTCTCGTACAAAATGAAAGTCAACCTCAATGTGCTTTGTCCTTGCATGAAAAATCGGGTTTGCAGATAGATATGTAGCTCCCATATTGTCACACCATAAACATGGTTTTTCATGAAGTTTAATGCCAAATTCCTTCAGAAGAGTTTCAACCCATATAACTTCAGCTGTGGCATTTGTTAGGGATTTGTATTCAGTTTCTGTACTTGATCTTGACACAGTTGCTTGTTTTCTGGCACTCCAAGATATGAGGTTAGGTCCAAAGAATATAGCAAACCCACCAGTGGATCTTCTATCATCAATACAACCTGCCCAATCAGCATATGAGAATGCACTAATAAGAGTGGAGGTAGATCTCTGAAATGTAAGTCCAAGAGCAAGAGAACTCTGCACATAACGTAATATTCTTTTCACTGCAGTCCAATGCACTGTTGTGGGAGCATGAAGAAACTGACATACTTTGTTTACTGAGAAGGAAATATCAGGCCTTGTCAATGTCAAGTACTGTAAGCCACCAACAATACTTCTATATCTAGTAATGTCATCAATCCCAATAGGTTCTCCTTCATAAGCTGACAATTTTTCTGTAGCAGATAATGGTGTATTGGAAGGTTTGCAATCTTTCATACCCACTTTGGCTAATAATTCCAAGGCATATTTTTCTTGAGTAAGAACTAATCCATCATTAATTTTCCTTACTTCAATACCCAAGAAATAACTAAGTTCTCCAAGATCCTTAATGGCAAACTATTTATTATGATCTTCAACCAGAGTAGAAATAGCTGAATTTGAAGAACTAGTGACTATGATATCATCCACATAAACAAGAACAAAAACTGTTATATCTGAATGATTGTAAACGAAGATAGAGGTATCTCTCTGTGATGGTTTAAATCCCAATTGCTGAAGTTTGGTACTCAAACGTGAATACCATGCTCTCGGCGCCTGTTTGAGACCATACAAGGCCTTGTCAAGTTTGCATATGTGATTACGATGGTGAGCATCTTCATACCCAGGAGGTTGTTTCATGTAAACTTCCTCTTCCAGAACGTCATGCAAAAACGCATTCTTGACATCAAGTTGTCTGATGGCCTAATTCCTGGAAACAGAAATAGCAAGAACAAGACGAATAGTGGCAGCTTTTACAACTGGACTAAAAGTGTCTTCATAGTCAATGCCATAGCGCTGTTTAAATACTTTTGCCACTAGCCTAGCCTTATAACGATCAATGGAACCATCACCATGTTTCTTGATTCTGTAAACCCATTTGCAATCAATAATGTTATTGTTACCATGATGTGGGGGTACTAGGTGCCAGGTGCGGTTTTTCTGAAGAGCAATGTACTCCTCATCCATAGCCTTGCGCCAATCAGGGTGGTCAAGGGCCTCTTGCAGAGTATTTGGTTCCCCTGTGGTACACAAAAAATTATAGCGTACACAACCATCTTTCCAAATTCTTGGTTTAGTAATACCCATTTGAAGACGTGTATTATTTGCAGGAGGAGCCACTGGATCAGCAGCCGCAGACGATCCTGGCGCCTGGGCTGAAAGCTGGCGCACCGCAAGCTCGCTCCTCGCGCGACAAGTGGGATGACGCCGCATGGCGGGTGAAGATTCACCCGTCTGTCGGGTAGCGAGCGGTGGCCGACCGCGAGGCTGCGTGGCGCCGGCTGATTGGTGCGGCTTGGTGCGGGTTACCAACGCGGGCGGAGACGGTGTCGGGGACGCGGCAGACGAGGGCACGCCGGTGTCTGGGTCCTCTGGCTCCCAATGATTGGAGGCAGAATCACCTCCGGGATCCGCCCCGTGATCAGCACCGGGATCGGCGCCAGATGCGGTATCCCCCTCGTGTTCTGTGCTGTCGCCTTGTGACATGAAATCAGACGCGGTTTCTGCACTGTTTTGGCTCGAACCTGCATTATTTTCCTCCAAATTTTCGGAATAATCTGTAGAGGACTAAGAGAAGACAATTGTGAGGTATTATTAGTCAGTGGTTCATCATCATTCGTACCCCCATTTTGTGGAATCAAGTGTGTTGGTAGAAGAAGGATTTCTTGCTTGAGGAGGGTGACGACGCCCATGACGGTCGCCGTCGCCAAGCCGACCAAGATAGAGCCATGCTTTCGCCGGCGGCCGCACAACTCCGAGTCCGGGGCCAATTGGCCGGACCAAACAACCGCCACCACACTGCTTGCCGAGAACCTGCTGAGCAGAGTCCGACAGGCATCGTCACCGCAGACGAACCATGGTTTAAGGGCCCAGATTCCCCAAGCTCCGAGCCGTCCCTTAGCCCGGAGCGCTATGAGGGGCCGCCACCCAGGATTCGGGTGCTACCGGCGAGCACCCTCCGTCGTGCAGGCCGTTGCCATCTCCACGAGTAACCTCCACGAGCACGCCAACCGCCCGCGGCGACCATATACCAAGACATGAACCCCTCGCGCGCCGCCTCGAGGCTAGTCGCGCGCGACCTCTCCATCATGCCGACGAGCAAGCCGCCACCATAACCGCCGTCCTGGCTTCCAACGCCGCGCCGCACCCATCGTTAGGGCGTAATGGGTCAAATGTTAAAGGCTTGTCGTGTTTCATTTTCTAACTTGGATCCTTCTTTCCCTCTCTCTTGACTCTTGTAGATTTCAGATGATCTGGTGTGCTAGGCGTAATGGGTCAAATATTGAAAGGCTTCGGTGGACTGGGCTTTTGCTTGAACGGTTTGGCAATGGCCCACCTGGCAGTGTGCCTGATGCGAGCAAATTTATGTGGAAGGAGATAGAGCAGTCTTCTTTTCTTCTAAAAAAAGAAGTTTACTGTAGTGGAGGTGGTGGTGCATATGGCACCTATGGCCCTGCGGGCGAGTCCGGATTGCCGTGAAACGACGCATATCTGCTCCCCTCTCCACAGCTTACCAACTGCTTACTCCTGCCGGCTACCGTCGGCAAGCGCTCTTGCTGTGGCCAGTGGCCCTTTGACTGTGCATTCTCCCTCCCCTTCATTTGTGAGAACAACAAGTAAGTGACAACATGTTCAAAAAAAAACTGGATAGTTGACAAATCTGAAGTTACAGAAAAGCCGTCAGGAGCCGTTTAAGAATCGGCTAACCGGACACAAGGCATCGGTCATCTCATTAAGATCGAAAACAAGAGCTTTACAACTTATATACTCCCTCTGATCCTAAAAATATGTCGGAAGCTGTATTGTAAATTGTACACGCTCAGTTATCTTTTCACGTCACATATAACGGATCGGAGGGAGTATTTATTTACATACGGCCTAGCCGACCACCAAACTCTGAATCCTACTCCTCCCTAGCAAGTAGCATCCGCAGAGTTTCTCGCTACATCCAACAGCTTTGAGTTCATCACAAGCGCCGAAGCATCGGTTCTCACTCAAGCTCGGGTTTCTGTCGATAAGAATTCTTCCTCGCGAAGCAGTTTCTAATTTAGCTGTTCCACATTCAGTTCGGCTAGGGCGGGCTAGCAGTCGTCAACCAAGCTCGCACGTGTAGGTCGCCGCACCTGTACCGGCCACGCAGTTCAAAAAAGCCGGCGCCGGCGTCTGGATAAGTATGTCCGGTAGCTCTACGTTAGTTCCGTGATCCGGTTCGGGGCAGCTCCTAAATCATGGCTTCGTTTGGTATTGGAACGGATTATGATAAATGTGTTGGTTTTTTCTTCGTTTGGTTTTTTCTTAGTATCATACTATGAACTCAGCGAGCACAAACCGAAAATAAGGGGGCGTGCGTGTGCATCCGAGCATATGGGTAGACGGAACTCGCACGCAAGCAAAGGACAACATGGCTAGCTCCCATGTCGCTCATCTCGTCACATATGGGTAGATTAATCCTGCCAAGCCAACCCCCGGCCGGGTTCCAGTACTGGGTCGAAGTAGCGAGGACGCTCCAAAGCCTCCAACTGATGCGGCCGCTGGCTCAGGGCATCTCGACCCGTCCCCCCAGAGCCCCCCAAGTGGCGTTTTTGGCGCCGTTTCGCGCCGTTTCGCACCAGTCGCCCCCCCAGGAATCGATTTAGCGCCGCTTTCCGCCGTTTTTCGCGCCGTTTGGCGCCGCCGAACCCAGGCCAAACTCAGCGCGCTGGGTTCGGCCTGGGGGGGCGAAATGCTCGCGTTGGCCACGCCTGTCGGCGACGGAAGACGATTTCCCTCTCTTTTTTCGGCGCTTCCCTCCACTTTCCCCCCACATGTACCTCTCCCCCCGGTTCATTCCCGCCATTTCCCCCCACACCCGAGATCTACGCGCCATGGCTCCCGCTCGATTTACAGGACCCCGCGCCGCCGCCGCCGCCGTCTCCATTCCCGCGGCCAAAAAACCCCGCAAGCCAAGAGCACCGAAGGAGCGACCACCCGGCATGTCGAACAAGGAGTGGATCGCCGAGAGGTCGCGTCTGGAGACAGCCAACATCAAGCGCCGGGGTAGGGAGGCGGCGCAGCGGCGAGGCAGCTCATGGCGCAGCTGCAAGCGGAGGAGCAGGCAGCCGCCGAGGAAGACGGGCTGGAGGAGGAGGAGGAGGACCCAGACGAGCCACCTACGCCGGCCGCGGCGCCTCTCGCCAAGAAGAAGGGCCCTTTCGGCCCACGTTTCGCCGGCTGGAAGCAGTCGCCGTCACCGTCGCCCCGCATGTCACCGCACCCGCCGCCAGCATGGTTCGTCGAAGGTGATCCGCTGGGAGGTTTCAACCCCAACCTCACCTTCCCCTACCACCCGCCGATGATGTATGGCAACGCGCCGGGCTACGCAGCTTCCCCATCCCACCGCCGCGCGATTCTCGCCGGACTGCAGCCCCAGGACAGCTACATGGAGGAGATCATCGCGTCCGGCTCGATGGCGGCGGCGGCGAGCCCGGGCTTCCTCGATGCCAGCGGCGAGTTCTTCACGCAGGTCGGTGGCGACTACGGCGAAGGCGGCTCCGGCACGCAGGCGACGGAGGAGCAGGGCGAAGAGGACGACGTGGACGAGACGCCCATGGTGCCAGAGAGTACAGATCCGGCCGGCGAAGGACGGAAGCGCCGTGGCCCTGGCCGCCCCCGCAAGGAGCCCAAGGTGCCCCTGCCGCCCGCCGAGCCTCGCATCAAGTGGCTGAACAGGGAGGACGCGCTCCTCGCCGAGGCGTGGAAGACGGTGAGCTTGGACCCGATCGTCGGCGCGAACCAGCACGCCGACAACTACTGGAAGCGGGTGAAGACGGCGTACGACGAGCGCCGCATGATCGATCCCTACTACGCCCCATGCGTCCTCGACCGCGGCCAGAAAGCCATGGCGAACCATTGGGCCAACATCCAGGCGTCGTGCAACAAGTGGCACGGCATCCAGGAGGAGATCTCGGCGAGGCCGCAGAGCGGCGCCAACCGCGAGATGGAGATCGTCCGCATGCTCGAGGCGTACAAGAACGACGAGGGAACCGACTTCAAGTTCCTCCACGTGTTCGTCCTCATCGAGACTTGCGAGAAGTGGGCGGAGGTGCGTCGCTCGATCGGCAAGGGCAAGGAGTACGTCCCCGACGCGGTGGTTGCAGGTGCGTCCGAAGGGCGTCCGCCGATGGGCCACAAGAAAGCCAAGCTGGCTAGGGACGGCGCACCGGCAGCGGCAAAGCTCCAGGCGTCCATCGAGACCTGCATCGCCGACGTCCAGGCCCAGGCCGTCAAGAGGGAGGAGGTCTCCAAACAGCGATGGGCGGCGCTCATGGCCAACTCGCAGGTCAAGATCGACCTCCTCCGGACTGGCACCGCGGCGAAGAAGAGGAACAACGACCTCGCCTTCCTCACGGGCGGCGATCCGACCGCGATGACCCCCGAGGTGAGAGCTTGGTTCCTGGCGCAGTGCAACCTCATCCTGACCGACATCAGCGCGCCCCCGGCCCCGACATCGTCTGGCGGCGCCAGCTACACCACCGCGCCGACAAGCCCGCACGCCGACCAGGGGGATGCCGCCGTCGACATGGATGCCCAGCCTGTCGTCGACCTGGAGAATGGCGAGCCCGCTGTCCGCTCCGACGCCGTCATCGACCTGGATGCTGCGCCGACCTCGCCGCCTGCTCCGACGCCGGCCGACGCGTCTGTCTGATCGCCTACGTCTGCCACCGCCGCGCGCGCCCGTCTGTGTGATTCAATCTGAACTATATTTGATCGCCCACCTGTGGCGTTTTTTGTAATATGATCGCCTGAAACTATGGCTGCCGATCGCCGAACTAGGGCTCTATTTTTTGGGGGCGGGAAGAAACTTTCGAATGATATCGGTGCTTTATTTTCTGGGACGCCGAACGGCTGGTGAAATCGCCCCCCCAGGTTTTGGTGCGGGCCGGCGCTATCGCTAAAAAGCGCCGATCTGAAACCTGGGGGGTCGAACGACTGTAGATGCCCTCACACACACGGCTTCCGTGCTGTTTAACTTGGGGTGGGAACCGGAAAACGACCGCGGGCGGCACACGCATGCGTGGTGGCTTTGTACGTGCGTGCGATCTGGAGTTAGTGTCGGATCGACCAGGCCGGCAGTGACGTGCCCAAGCACGTAGTACTAGTTTTGTCACAGGACGCAACAAGGGAGAGAGTTTTGGTGCCGAGTGATCCGCGTGGTACTCTTCCCTCCAGAGTGTAATACTTGGGCTGGTTGCCTGGTTCCCTGTTAAAAAAAAACAGTTTAGCTGGTCCTCTTGTTGCTCAACAAGCCACTTGAACAAACAATGGTTGTGGCTCTATCAACTTGCCGGCCGGGGTCTGTTTTGCTCGTTTTCCTTTACGCCTGCAACGGTTGTTGGGAGCGAAAGGCACAGCAAGACGCGCCCTGCCTTGCCTCCGGGCATTATTAAAGCGACAAGAGAGTTGGAGGGTGACTTGCCGACGCTTTCCACGGATCTCCTCCTCTCCTCTCCGATGCTGCTCCAGTTCAGTGCTTGTCTTCGATCAGGATCCAGGCTCGCCGCACGCACGACTGTCCATGGTCGTCGGTCCCATTATGTGGCAACAGCAAACAGCCCTTGTCTCTTGATTTGGAAGCTGGTGAGATTAAGCACATGAGAATTTTGTTAGAGTGGTCAGCACATGAGAATTTGCCTAGGTTTCATCGAGATCATCGCAAAGAGGAGCAGAGGCGGAGGCGGGTGCCATTAATCCTCATATTTTTTTCTTTTTGAAATTAATCCACAGATTGTTTGTCTCTGGAGGATTTCTGATTTCCTTTCTATCAACTCTGCATAATAGCATGACGGTTTCGTGAAAAAAGACGAGTAAACTGACCTGCGGGCATCACGGAGGAGGATCAGGAGACATAGCAGATGGTTTCTCCGCAAATTCCGCCTTGTTGATGTCTGTCCCTTTATCCTGAAGTCAATGGACAGAGAAGGACACGAGGCCATGGCTGAGAGGATTACTCTCTTGGAGCCTTGAACCAAAGAGAGCGTGTTTGTTCTGTTCGCCACTCTCTAATAGGAGCAACAGACGCCGCCAATCTGGGATTCTGAGGGCGCAGCTCTGCAAGTTGCTGTTGCTCTTCCTACCAGGAAGCAAAGTAAAAGGGCATTTATCAGCATTTTCGGTTCAGTCGCAGGTGTGCTATCAAATCAGGGCAGTAACCGCAAGCTCACGGACACAAACTTGAAGCGCTACAGGCCAGGTCTGTTTCTGAATGCTGCACACCTGCGTGTAGGTTTTCCACCTCAATCAGCTAAACGTAAAATAATACACAAGCAATATAAACTGCAGGAATAAAGACAAAAGAAAAGCATATGACAATTGTCGTATGATTCTTGTACAACAGTTTCCGTCCGTCGTAACATTTGCTTGCACTCCATCGACCGGGCGTCCGTTGTCGTACGATTCAAGGTCGGACAGTTTTTGTAGGCCTAAGAGCATGTCTAACAGGCCCCGTATCACGCGAGCGCCCCGTAAAATTCCGGCGGCATACGGGGTGCGGGCCAAAACGGCCTTCTAGCACGCCCCGTATGCGGCCTGGCCCTTACAAAAATTATACGGGGCCTGCGAAACCGCCCCCTCCGCCCCGTACTTATAGTGGGTGAGGGCTGGGGTTGGGGTCCAACCCCCCACCCGCAACCCTAGCTCCGCCGCGCGCCGCCGCAGCTCCGGCGAGAAATTACGCGCGCGCCGCCGCCGCATTCCATCCGCCTCCACCGCGATGAGCTCCCCCGACGCTTCCGGCTCCTCCACCGCCCGCTCCAAGCGCCGCCGCGAGCCGGAGACGCTCGAGGAGGCGTGGCGGCTCCACTGCAAACATTCCGTTGCAGGGAGCCGCCGCGGCGCCAGGAAGTACGAGGCGTGGCCGGAGGCCATGCCGGAGACTCTGAAGGACTACGCCCCGGGCGGGAGATACTACACCGATGACCCGCCGCCGCGCCCGATGTGCGGCCCCCAATTCGCCAAATGGCGCGCGGGGTGGGAGCTGCAGCAGCAGTTCAAGCGCGGCGGCGACGGCGCAAGCGGCAGCGGAGGAGGAGGCGCGGCGACAGCGCAGGAGGAGGAGTTACCGGCGACAGAGGAGGAGGAGGAGGCCGCCTTCGCGGCGGCGGTCGAGCTTTCGAAGATGGAAGCAGAGGCCGCGGCGCGGGCGAAGCGGAGGAGGAGGCGAAGGCCGTCGCCGACGTCGAGCAGTTCAAGGCGATGGAGGCTTCCGGCCCCGTCGTCTTCCTAGACTAGATTAGGTTAGGAGTTCATGTTCGAGCAGTTCATGTAGCAATGGTGATCTTCTGATGAATGAAATCGAGTTTATCTTCTCTCCCGCGTAGTTCGAATTCAAACATACGGGGCGGAGATAGGGGGACTGCTAGACGAACTTCTAAATCTTAGCACGGATTTTCCTAGATTTCCTGTACAAGGCCCTCTACACGCGATTTAGGGGGCGAAATTTTAAGGGTCCTGTTAGACATGCTCTAAGATCATACGCAAAGCAGTTTCGCAACAAAAAAAAAAACAGGTAATCCTACACATTTAAGCATCTTGATAACATAGCTGGATTTAAATTAATACTCCCCATTGATATGAGAAGTTTGACTTAAGCTTACATCAAATGGGTACCACAACCAGAAAACGACCGAAAAGCAGAAGAGTGCAAACGGTCTGGGAACTGTGTGGCTCGTGAAACTGGTCCAAATCGGTGATAAGCTTTGCTTTCGGTACAACAAAAAGATTAAAGCAGAGGGTACTGTCACAAACAGGCCATATTAGCATGCATGCCTACATCTCCAAGTGAAAATTCAGATTGCAGTACTCTTCAAACTAATGTCTGGATGGCTTTGCTCCATTAATTAACTCAATTTCTCGTCATCAAACCTAGAACAGCTTGACCTGAATTGCAAAGAATTACATTTTAGAAATGCACTAGATATAGTTAGTCACTGATCACCTGGTACTTACATGGCACAGAAATGCATCGTTTTTTCACTACTAATAGAAATGGAGAAATATGATATGATCATAGTTCATGCACTTTAAAGTAGCCAAATAATTGCTGCATTCAACACAATTTCACGGGTTAGGAGAAATATGATATGATCATGGTCATGCACTCTAAAGTCTGTCAGTCAAAATGGACATAGCTGAGGAAAATACACGGAGTTGAATTTACATGTCATTGGCACAAACTAGGACTCGGTACGGACTTAAAAACAAATCACATATCCTAAACACGAACTGAAGCAGCGCCTTTTCCTCTGGGAACTGAAGCAACCTCTAAGAATTTAAGTGTTCGCGATATATAAAGTAGTGTGTCTATGACTAAAGCACGCAGAAAATTAGCAAGAATCAATTAGTTGCCACCTAGTATTATTTTCTCTCTCTAAAAAATAAAACATTTTTCACTTACAACCCTTATAATTGATTGTCACTGTATGTATACTATCTAATTTCTGAGAAAATTGAACAGTTGTAAGTCAACAACCAAGCAATTCTTATAGAAATTTACAAACGGTATATGGATGTCCAAATAAACAAGATGAAATTACAACTTGACCCAGTCGTTTAGGTAATAAATTCACAAATAAAGAAACTAGTTTTACACATGATGATGAGATATAGGAAAATTGGTTGGGGGAAGTGCATGCTAATACATCATACGAGTAACAAAAATCATAAGCATGAAAAATTATGGAAATTTTGAAATACTTTATCTTGTACTAGCTTTATTAGGCACCAATCAGTTATTTGGAGAAGCATTCTACTCCGGTGATTAAATGGCTGAATTGAGAAAGTAGGAAATAAACTCTTTTTTTCTGCAAACAGGAATAAACATAATTAACAGATCAGAGAGAAAATTACCCACTCCATTATAGCAAAGCACCTCAAAGTTTGTTGTCATCATCTGGAGCAGGCAGAGGTTTGAATCGCATGAAGAATGGAAAAGCAGGACCCCTGTAAGGTTCAGTCGACTGGCTGCGAAACATTTTCAGCTTGGTGGTGTTCAGATTGAGCACAAGAAGATAGGAATGAGGCTTCCTTATGGACCAAAACTCCATGTAGACATAGCCAGCCTTCATTGCCAGGATGCGCACCCTCTTCATCCACTCATCACGACGAAGCTTCTTCAAGTATCCAAACTGATTCAGCAAGAAGACCTCCTTCTTGAGCATCCACTCATCGTTGCTGTTACGGACCCAGAGCTGCACGCATTGCTCCTTGCTGGACACAATGCAGAGCCCACCGTGCTCCGCCATGTCTGCGATGCAGTACGATTCGCCAGGAGGGAACGGCGGTTTGATGACCGACCACACCAATGTTTCAGTGTCGAGCACCATGATCTTCTCTTCGTTGTTGTGGTACTTTTCCGTGTCGGACCGCCAGTACACGAACCGGCCCGCGGAGCTGCCATCGCTCTGGATATGATAAAATTTACCCATATGCCGGTTCGCATCCGACTTAATCATGGCCCATCTGCCATTGCTGGAGGAGAAGACAGCGGAAAATGTGCCACACCATTGCTGGAAGCCGATGACCCGGAAGGAGGAGTCAGTCTCGCTCGCCACGATGGCCTAGCGTACCATGTGGAACGAATGGCGCCAAGCGTGAGGCGCGGGGAAGAAGACGGCGGTCCGCGCGAGGAGATCATAAACGGCGAGATCCTGTTGGGGATTGATCTCGTCTAACAAACGAGAGAGAAATAAGGGGGAGACAAAGTCCACCTCCCAGCTAACGTACGTTCCTGATCGGGGCACGTAAAACCAACTGGTTTGGTCCCTGGTCCCACAGCACCACATATATAACGAGGAGGTATCGATCTCTGTACGTGAGAGAAAAGGGTACGAGGCAAAACTCCTAACTGTCCGATCCGAAAAGGGTGCTGAAGGGGCCAGAAGACCAAGACCACCGCCGGCCACCTCCAAGGGCAGTGCCGGCAGCCATGGGTCTCCTCCGTGACCATGGCGCATCTACATCGACCCCATGTCCTGCCTGCATCAAGCAGGCAATCACGTCCTCATCAACAACCCGTAAGTGCATTCCCTAATACCCCTGTTAAGATCCAATTGGGTGTTCTTGTTGCAATCGGTTTAAGATCCTGTCCTTGTTATTGAGGAATTAATCTGCAACATTGGTATCAGAGCAAATCTGATTGCATTAGAACCCTAATTTTGATTACGGGATCAGTCCTGTAGGGGATCATGTTTAAGTTTCAGCTAATGACCATTGCTTTCTGTTAAGTACTAATGAACATGATTAAGTTCTTAATTGCTAGTGGTTTAAGATCTCGTTCAACTTTAAGTGCTAACAGCATGTGTTTAATTCTTAATGATGTTCTGTTAGCGCGAATAATCAACTCAATGTTCCATTAGCACCATAAGTAATTTGTTTCTTCTGGAGCCTCGGTAAGCAATTAGAAGGAGGGGAGGTTGTGATCAAATTGAACGAAAATCCCCAAAATCGAAACCCTAACCCTAGCCAGAAATTCCCCAAATGTTGACGAACCCTAAAATGCAAATCAAGCACAAAATTTTGAAGGGTTAGGGTTCGGAAGTTCTTGCCTTGAGCTGCCGGTGTTGCACAAAATGAACTAGACGCGCACGGCCACTGCGCCATGCGCGCCGTCGTCTTCTCCTAATGGCCGTACGCGGCGCCGGCGTATGCTCCCTTTCCGGTTGAAACCGCCAATCACGAACCCAAGGCTCCTCGCTGAAGAGAAGACGGCGCCAGTAGCAATGATCGACGGAGGAGCGCGCGGACGTCCGCACGCTGCTTCGGCGAGCACAGCCACCGCGCCGGTATGAGATGGAGAAGGAGGATGTCGCCACGCGCGTGGCCTCTCTGCCTCTGGAGCGGAATGATGTGCTTGTGCGCCGAATGGAGGACGGCGAGCTCGGCCGCCATGCCGTTGTCGCCGTCGCTCAAGATTGGCCGTCGATCCGCCGGCAAGGACTACCTGCTTGCCGCGATGCTGCGTCCTCCCGACGGAGACGACGAGCGGCAGACGCGCCTCGGGCGCGGAATGGACGCTGGCAGCACGCCCGGGCATCCATCTTCGATGGAGTGCGGCTCCCACTCCCGCCCCGCATGTGCACGGCACCGACTGCCACGGTCGCCGGAGGAGAGCGCAGGGCCTGGTCCAGCGCACGCTCATCCGTCGAGCGCAGCCGGCGCGTCGGAATGGAGAAAGGTGGCGGCGCATCGTCCATCGCCGTCGCATCTCAAGCGGGATAATCGGGGCAGAGAGGGGAAAATGACTAGGGTTAGGTCCATTGACCAGGCCTTGTTTTTTCTTCCGACCGGGGTGCACAGTGGCCGTCCGATCCAATCAGACGGATCACAACGCTGCGGGTAGGTTTCGGCTTGGGGAGCCTTAGTAGGCCGATTCGGTCGGTGATGGGCTACAGCCAGTTTTAAACGACCCAGCAAAATATCTTTTTTTTTCTTTTAAGTTCGGTTCTGCTGGGCCAAGAAATGAATGGGCTGCTGTAAGAAAATTTGGGCCGAAATTAGTTTTTTTTTCAGTACACTTTAAAGTTTTCTTATTTGCTTTTATGCAAAATATATGTTAAATGTTTTAGGATTATGCACTAATTTAAACGGAAAATGATATCCTAAAATATGGTTTAAAGTTGATTTTTTTTTTAAAAAAAATATCAAGTTGAGAATTATTAAGGTTCAAATTGATATTTGATTTGAGAATAATGAGGCCCTTTTGTATAATGAAGTATTCTGACTTTTCAACGCTATTTGTGGAGTTTATAATGCAATTGAAAATGCCTAAATTTTTTAGGGGAATATAGTGCTATAAGATTAATGCAATCCTTTTTTATAGCATTTAATGTTGAATTATGAATGTTATTTGAGATGAAGTTTATATTGATGATTTGATCATCTCTAATGGGTTGAGGTCACCTTAAAGAGAATGTTTATGGTTGTGCGGTTCGTTTTTCCGCAACGAACTATACATCCTAATAATAATGAGCCATAATGTTAAAGTATTATGTCAAGTGGTGGTGATGGCTCAGCATGATGATCCTCGGAACAAGATGTTTAGATAAATTAATATGATATCATGGTAAGAGTTGTCATTCATTTGACTATTAAGTTTACCAAATATAACTATTTGGTGAAATCCATGTAATATCCAAATTTTATTTTTGAATGAGTATGATGTCATTTCCATTGAGGATGTCAATCTATGGTTTACTTTATGAAATGACATGATGAGAATGTACAAATGGATAATACTTGTGTTATCGTGTCATTAAAAGTTTTAGTTATAAGATTTGACATTTTTTTGATGTTATTGAAATTATGGTGTCAAAGTTTGAAAGAAAATGGTCAGTGATAAATTATGAATCCATGTGTTTAATAACATATTGGATTGCATCATATATATTGGTGTTTTATGTTAGTATTGGCTATTAATATAGCACATAAGTTTGCTGATCATTAACATTTTTCACTTATGAGCATAAGTTTTATGGTATGTGACAGTATTCTGACCAACGTTGATTATTGTCATGTCCCATTTTTTCGAATGAGTGATGTTATTCTCCGTTTTCAACCCAATGGTGATACGGATTAGAACATCACTTGAACTTATTCTTGATTCATTTTGTTGAATGTTTCATTATGATTGAAGTTCCTATTGATGATCACAAAGATGTTGTCCTTGTTTTAGCAATGGACCATAAAGTAGAGTTCATTTTGAACATTGGGGTGATTTTCAAAAGTGGAAGGAAAGGATTCTATTTTGGATAAAGATTTCTGACCTTCATCATGCATTGTACGATGAGGCCCCGAGAGTTCCTATAGTGAGTTCAGTTGAGGAGAAGGAAAAGTACGACCTGAAAGCAGTTGAGTGGGAGAAGTCCACCTCCTCTGAGATTAAAAGTGCAATTCCCAACTCAATGTACGCCAAAGAGTATTTGGCCTCCGTTAAGAAACTTTTTAAGGATGTATTGCCCATTGAGAACGGGCTTTAAGGGGGTTTTGCTATGAGGATAATAAAGAATAAAGCATTATGAGACATTTTGTTTATTGAGGGGTTTTGCAATGCAATGTTCCTAATGATTTCTTACCATGTGGTGAGAATATTTATGTCCTCAATAAATTATATGTTTTGTAACAATGATATGAGACCTCTTCGAAATTGTGGTCATGTTTATTTACCACATTTCGAGGGGGAGAATAGAATGTCTTCTCATTGAAAATGAGAAATGTTTTTATGTTTTAATTCTCCAAGTAGGATGGAACCAACGAGAAGTCTTATTTTGGAGAATGAATGGTTCATTGAAAATGAGAAATGTTTTTTATGTTTTAATTCTCCAAGTAGGATGGAACCAACGAGAAGTCTTATTTTGGAGATTGAATGGTTAGAGTGAATGAGAATCGCTTGAAGGTTATGACTTCTTTTAGAATGATAATTTATATTTATTCCCCTTATGCGTATTATGAATCACACATCCCCTTATGAGAATTATGAATCACAAATGAATGTCAAAGGGAAAGATTGTTAATCTAATATTAATTATGATGTGACTCATGGTTATATTTCTGACCAACGTCGTTTATAATCATGTCTCACACTTCACTTAAGTTGCAAGTTTCCTGTCAGTATCATGTGGCTCATGGTTATATTCCTGACCAACGTCGTTTTATGATCATGTGTCACAATTCATGAAGTTCTTTTCCATCTTCTGCCCAACGGTGTTGTGGTTTTTAGAACTTTTTTATGAGGATTTTGGATATATTTTCCATTTTCTTCTAAAATGATCATCAGGGAACTTGGAGCGTATGAACATGAATCTTAAGGACAAGTCCATTAGATCTTTGTTCATATGGATCAAGTAAGTTGAGAAGAAATGCCTAATGCAACACTTTGTGTTGAGACTCAACAGTTGCCCTATGATTGATAATGTGTGTGAAAGGTCATCTTAGAGGATTATGTGATAATAGGCTCTAATGATGCATGGAACTCAATAGAGTGAGTTGTTGTGAGCTTGTTGTATTATTATAACATACTCTTGTGTTAACCAAGTTAAGAATATATGTATAACTCAACCCTTGGGTTATGTCATTTAAGTGAACTTAACATATGGGTATGTTGCCTAAAGAAATTATATTATGAAATAAGACGAGCGTTTTGGACACTCATACCATAAGACGAGGGGGAGTAAGATTACTACCTTGTGAAGACCGAAATAATTTTTGGTTAGCCAAAAAAAAAATTTCTATCTTTTATTTGTGATATAAGGGATCTTGGTGATGTCTCATACTTCGGTTGTATTGAGTTTCACCAGGATATTGGTCCAAAAGGAGTATAAGTTTTATTACGATGACATACGTCGATAGAGTGCGAAATAAAATAGTGTGCACTATCACTCTGTCACACCTGCTACTAAAGTAAAGGGCAATCAAGGTGGACATTTTAGTGTCCAAGGAACCATTATGAGCTGATCAGATAATGTTGGTTCCTTATGCTTTAGCTGTCAGAAGCAATGTAAGTATTTAAGTATGAAATTGCCCTACTCATGTTGGGATGATTGGCAAAGGTACAAATAAGTCCAGAAATGGGCCACTAGAAGGCCACCAAAAGTCTTGCACATATGCAAGGCAATAAAGTTTACATGCTCACTAGTAAAAATTCTGGTAACCTCGATATCGTGGGTTATTCAGACATTGTTTATGCGAGATGTGTGGATATTAAAGTTTCCACGTGATGTTACATCCCCACTCCCGCATATGGAGCTATATCGTGGAAAAGCTCTAAAATAACTCGAATGGCATCAGTGATGATGCAAAATTTATCATGTGACATGTTAAGAGGCTAAAGGGCAGGTTGTATGTCAAGAAGTTTTAATCCCGCAATTGAAGTGGTAGATATAATTTCTAAACCACTTGCTGCAATATGAACGCAGTTTTCTATGTGAGTAACAACAAGTCAAATGGTGTTGCCAAAACCATTGACGATATGTTTTTGTGTTGTGAAAGATAGAATCCAGGATCAATATATTGATGTTAAGCATACAAATAAGATTTGTATGTTTTATGGATCCATCACTTGAGGCCTACCACCCATATTTAAGATTAAGTTGCCGGCATGGGTTACTAGGAAGCCTTTTGATTCTGGAAATAAGGACCGTTGAATAAACCAACCCCCATAAAATATAAGCTATCCATTTCAAAATAGAAAGGTGTACTATAGGTACTGAGGTTCAGTAACTTTTCTTTTGTCACTGTAACACCTTACCTTGGTATGTTATTTCTATTGAGGGTGGGCTTATGATGTTTTGTTATCCATACGATCAAGGGGGAGAATGTTGGGATTGATCTCGTCT
Source organism: Alopecurus myosuroides (assembly GCA_028641055.1). Taxonomy (NCBI): domain Eukaryota; kingdom Viridiplantae; phylum Streptophyta; class Magnoliopsida; order Poales; family Poaceae; genus Alopecurus; species Alopecurus myosuroides. The sequence goes on from CM054058.1 coordinate 248,161,406, forward strand.
AACAAACGAGAGAGAAATAAGGGGGAGACAAAGTCCACCTCCCAGCTAACGTACGTTCCTGATCGGGGCACGTAAAACCAACTGGTTTGGTCCCTGGTCCCACAGCACCACATATATAACGAGGAGGTATCGATCTCTGTACGTGAGAGAAAAGGGTACGAGGCAAAACTCCTAACTGTCCGATCCGAAAAGGGTGCTGAAGGGGCCAGAAGACCAAGACCACCGCCGGCCACCTCCAAGGGCAGTGCCGGCAGCCATGGGTCTCCTCCGTGACCATGGCGCATCTACATCGACCCCATGTCCTGCCTGCATCAAGCAGGCAATCACGTCCTCATCAACAACCCGTAAGTGCATTCCCTAATACCCCTGTTAAGATCCAATTGGGTGTTCTTGTTGCAATCGGTTTAAGATCCTGTCCTTGTTATTGAGGAATTAATCTGCAACACAAACGAGTCATGGCCGCGTGACAGGAGGAGGCGGCCGCCGTCGCAGCCTCGGAGGCGCCACTCGTCTTCGTAATACTCCTTCCTTTTGCTACATTTCGCTCAAAGGGTTGAAGGGAGATAGTGCATCAAGTTATTCGCAAGGGCCAACTTGATCCTCTTCCCCAGGGATCCCAGATGAGGGAAGCCTAGGAGAGCCGCCGACTCCGTCCATCGGCTTTTAGTCTTTCACTACAGCCTGTTTTGGGAGCAGGGAGCAGGTGAGAGATCTTCTTCTCCACCAAGAAAACGATCACCAACCCAATCACAGATCGGCCGTCCCTGCTCCGCTACCCTCCTCCTCTCCTCCCAGTTCCGTACATATGCTCCCCTCTCCTCCCAGCCCCTCTCTCCCCTGCAAAGCCTCCTTCCCGTTCCATGACAAGGCTTTGGACGGGATCATGCCTGATGAAAACACCAAGGGAGATCCTACTACAGAGGCCCAGGTATCAACACCAACACCTTCCGAGCCTCTGTTCTGAAAAACATCTGCTTCAATACCTACAGTATTTTTCACACAATTTGTGTTGTATCCTTTCTTTCTTTTACCACTGTAAACAAGAACAACTCCCTGCACAGCTAGGTAGCTAAAAATCAGAAGCCCATCTCTGAAATCAAGTACTGGAAAAACGTTGCAGATTGCACATTAAGTCAATCTGTTTCTTCCCCCTCTAGATACTAAAACCCCCTAGTGCTGACAAAACAGAAACAACTAAGGGAAACCCAAAAGGCAAGAACCCACTGTGACATCAAACAAATATAAACTAGCACACGTGGACAAAAATAGAGAGAAAAAATGGCACTGCAACTCACCCCCCAATACAAACAAAAAACAGAGATGAAAAATAACAATACAAAACTCAGCACATTCCACTTGTATATACAGCCCCGTAAAAAAGGACACTTAGGATTCGATGCTTGCGTAATATCCAACTATTTTCATAGATAAAACATTTCAAAAAGGAACAAGGGTGACAAAAGTAGAGTAGAAACTGCTTACATTAAGACATGGATGTTTCTCTGCGATGATATTCTACGAAAGTTGAATAAAGATAAATCTTCTCTTTTAGTGCAACTAAATAAAACATATTCTTGTTGATCAGGGGAAACAACAAAAACATAACACTTCCTACAAAAGCTTGTTTATCCGAGGCCTCATAAAAAACATGGAACAGTCTAAGCATGAAAGGAGAAAAAATATTTTAAAAATTCACTCTAGTGTAAAATTGCTCACTAACTGACATTGTAGAAAATGAAAAATACAGAAAAATTGTATGTGTATACCATTGAAGGACTGAAACTTTTCCTGATATAGTAGAAGAAAAAAGAAGGCAACATCTTCTTCGCCTTGCACGGCTCATGTGGCCATCTGCAAAAACTTCTCACCTCATCTAGCAAAAAAGGGAAAAAACTAAATCATCATGAGGAGAAAAAAAGAAACAAACAAAATGCAGAGATCTCGATCCACGAAAAACTTCGCGACTATCCTTTTGCATGTAACATTGTTCTCTGTTTGAGGTGTCGTTAGTGCACGACCAGTACACCCCCACCCCCCTAGATTCAAAATACCCAGCGACTAACGAATAACATTTGTTTTGTGCCAAAAGCATAGTGTGTTCCACATAGAGAGAAAACCAACTATACATGATCATCAGCATAAAAAGGCAAAAAAACACATAAAAAAGGATGTCAATACCCTAAATTCTATGAAACACTACATATTCAGACACTGGTATCATTTTTTGGCACAAAAACATAAAAATTAATCTTTTGAATGGAGAGAATAAATTAAAATGCTCCATGAATAAAAAACATCACCTCAACCTCTAATTTCCTGCTCTTGAGATCCTTTCAGTTGAGCTTATGAATAAAAAGAAAACAATATAGAGTAACAACATATGTCAAAGGTGCAGTGGCATGTACTTGAGGGAGAGATAATATACACATGACTGATAGTACAAATCAAATAATAGATACATGTACTAAGACCACCATGCGAGATATACCGAAAAAGGGTATATATACATAGATAGAAAAACTTAGCATGGTTGTAAGGAAAATAAAGATACTGCCAGCTAACAGGCTAAAGGGTAAATTACATGTGCAAAAAACAGAGAATAACAAAAAATAAAGAACAAACAAATAACTAATAAAAGACAAGGCAACAAAGTCTAGAAAAGTGAGACATCCAAACATGAATAAATAAAAGTGAATTTTGGCACGAAAACAAACAACTAAAGAAAAACAGAGTTAATGGAAGTGAAAGAAATTTAAAGGTGAGAAAAAGACTATAATGACAAAAAAAAAATCAAGAGACTAACAGTCGAAAATCATAATGATGTAACGACAAATGAAAAAAGAACAATAAGAATTCCCCCTCCTTTATCCGGGCTTGGGACCGGCTACCAAAGACATAAAAACAACAGTAGGCGGAGTTACATGCTATAAAAATATTAGAATAAGCAAAACAAAAACACACAATATGGGACGCATGTCCCTTCATCACCTCCACCCCGACTCCCCCCCCACCCCCGACTCCCCACAAACATGAGAAAAAAATACATGGAACGTATTTGAAAACAAAAGGAAGAATGCCTACAGAAAGAAACAACAACAACTTCATAGTCCGGGTTTTTGTAGGAATTAATAAAAAAGGTTCAGTACTAAATAGTAAAAAGCCAAAACATGCCCCTTATTTGAACTTGAACCCTGCTCGCCACCCGTCAGCATGCAAACAAGCATCCTTCAGGTCTCGTGGAAAAGGACTGAAACCTTCCAGTCATCAATCATCTGGAACGGCATCAATAAACCGTCCCTGGTGTGAAATTATTGATCTCCGCAGACACATGCCACCCGCTTTTGAACCTTGTTCTTCCATCAGCACATCTTGCATATTCAACTTCAATTGCACCAGCAGACCCCATAACTGAAAGTAGTGCATAGCCCAACTTCTTTAGGTTGAGGGATTCAGAAATGGATTTCGGAACCCTCTGCACAAGAAAGAGCAAGAATGATTTAGGAAAAGGAAAAAGTTTTGCATGCTCTAAAAACACATAAAAAGAAAAAGAAAAACATCAAACCCAAAAATTAAAAAACACAACTCTGTTGCAAAAAAGTGATTACCAGATAGCCATGATGTATATCTGAAGATGACAGACAATGAAGATAGGGGAAATCTGTAAAATCGGCACCAACCAGGATACTATTGAAAATATCGAGCTGGTTGCGGGTTAACTCAACTGGATGAAGGATGTTTTTGAGATGCAAATTATGACTGTTGCATTTTCAGCTGGTAAAAATGAAGAAAAGAAATAAATATAAAAATTAGTACCAAAAAAAAGAAAAAAGATAGTTTCATAGTTGCTTGTGTAACTAGTCACACAACAAAAAAGAAACATGATCTGGGAGAAGAAAAATGCAAGTCAATTGGTGCAAGTCGGAGATAACCCAAGGCCGGCTTACGGAGATGGAGGACTCCGGGTTACTGCCCAACAACCTATCTTGGCGTGCCCTAGGAATGAGATCCGACCCGAACCTGGGTCGGGTGAGGTAATAGTTTTTGAAGCCCACATTCTCCGTGGGTTTCGTCCACCCGGATCTCTCTTTTTTCGCCGGCTCCTAAGTTATTATGGCCTCCACCTTCAAGACCTTCCACCAAACTCCATCCTTAACGTTAGCAATTTCGTAGTCCTCTGTGAGGACTACCTCCAAGTAGAACCCAACTTAGACCTCTTTCTTGAGTACTTTATTGCAACAAACACCCAGAGGTAGCTGGGGGTGAGCTCATTCACTGTGGGGGTGTTTCATTTCAGAGGCGGAAAGATATCGCCTATCCGGGTATTCCTATGGCCAGTCACCCTAAACTGTGGCAAAAATCTTACTTCTACATACAAAATACTTCTCCTGAAGGTGAACCGGCTCTTCCGGGTTACCGTCCTGAACGTTTAGTCTATACCAGTACCATGAACTCCTACGCCAAACCTTCTGATCGAGTTAAGATCCGGCCTCTCCTGAAGCGTGTGACTATCTTTGATAGTTCACGGGCTTACTGGCTTAGACTTAACAAAAAACTGGGTAGATTGGCGCATCCAACCCCTCAGCATCAGGAACCGGCTGTTCCATGAATACGCCGGTTTATCAGATTCTATGCGTTATTCTCAGTCTCCAGTGTCTAAGTCAGATATGGTAACCTCCTTAAAGCTCCTGGTTGGAGTAAAGCAAGACAAATTCTTTGACGTTGCCCTGGAGCCCTACAACTCTTCTAACCCGGCTCCTCCTGTAAGTTTCTATACCTTTTGTTTTATAAGTACTTTTTCATTCATTTAACTGCGCAAGCTCTAACCTTGACGTTGTTCCGGTTCACAGGTCCCAGACCCCTTCTGGGTTACCACAGAAGAACCGATTTCTCCACCCGAGGATGAAGAATGAGAAGAGCAAAGTGACGACGAGAAATAGGTTTCTGAATTTGACTGTCTCGGTCACTTGCACAACCAATTTGCTGACGCTGATTACTCGCAGGATGAACATGCAGAACAAGAAGACACCGGGTTAGGCGAAGGACAGGCTGGCGAAGAAGCACCGGGTCTTGAAGATACGGATCAGACTATGCCGGATCTCGACCCCTCTACTCCCATCACCGGTTCCAACCTGGTGGCTGAGAAGGAGTCCCCCGCTGGCCAAAAGAGGACCCGACAGGCTGTTGCAAAGGTGCCTATCTCTAGACTGTCAAAAAATCCCTTGAAACCATCCTCACAGACAGAGAAAACGCATGATGATGAGGAGGGCAACAAAAGAAGGAGGACCCAGAACTCCGGCTCAAGCGAGTTAGAAACAGGTTTGCCTGAGAAAACTCCTCTTCGCCGGGTCTCCAAAGTTCGAGTTTCACCTACCGCTTCAAATCCCTTTGCCGGACAAATAAGGCCAGAGCTGAGTCGTCCTTTTCATTCAGATTCTCCAAACTCAGATTCATCTCATTTTAGCGGGGCTAGTGATTTCTCCAAATCTGGGTAAGCTAGCTTTTCTATCTTCTGTTTTATTACCGCTAATATCTTAATCATGCAATCTAACTTATGTTTCTCTTTTTGCTGCAGAGCTCAAGCTGTACTGAAAGCAAACCCTGTCTCATCTGCTACTCCCTCTGTGATACTTGAAGAGAGAGTCCTTGGAGAAGAAAATGATGAACCGGCTGCTCCATCCGCAGGACACCAGGCAAAAATATCCCAGTTCTCAAGGAAGAACTCGATGAGGGCGCTTTCCTATTTGTCGGCCATCCCTGTCCCTACTACGACAAATTTTGCCGGATCTTTGGGCTTCCGGCTTTCCTTTCCTGCCGGCATTTCTGTCGGCGATACTTCCTTTGCCAGCTCTTTCAATTCCTCCTTTGCTATCACTTTTTCTGCGGAAAGGGCATTTCCTTTTTCCAGCTCATTTGCCAATTTGAAGTCTCCTGATATGGTGATCACTCCTCATTTTGGCCCTGGCATCTTCAACTTGTTATAAATATAACATGATCTTGTCATAAATTTGGCAAAAGCTGGACGTCCGAGAATTGCGTGGTATACACTCTCGAATGGCACGACCTCGAAAGAGATTTTTTCCTGGCTGAAGTGCTCTTTTTCTCCAAAGGTTACATCTAGGGAAATTTCTCCTAGGGGTTGTGCCTGTCTGCCAGGAACGATACCGTGGAAACGTATATTGCTATGATTGAGCTGGGTGTCGGAGATTCGCAAAAGCTTCAGTGTATCCATGTACATTATGTTAATGTTGGGTCCTCCATCCATCAACACTCGTTTTAGCCTAGTGTTTTGAACAATAGGACTTACAATTTGAACTTGTGTGCCGGGTTTTGGGATATTTCCGGGATGATCAGACTGATCCCAGGTAATTGGTGTTTTCGAGTACTTCAAGAATTTCGGAGTTGGTGGAACAATCGCGTTTATTTCTCGGAGCGTCCTCTTTGCCACCGTTGCTGAGGGAGTTGCGAGGAAAGTTAGATTGCATTCTCCATCAACTCTCGGGAACTTTGGTTTGCCTTTTCGTTGTTGTTCTTGGATTTTTTCGTCAGTGTCCGATTCACTGTCTTCTTTTTGAGCTTCTGGCTTTTTCTTGGAGAATTCCCTCTTGGAGTTCTTCCCCTTGTTCCCGGATCCTGCACTGCCTTTCATATGCTTATTAAGTCGACATTGTGCGTTAGTATGGGTGGGTTTCCCAAATTGCGAATGGTGGACACAGTTTTCCGACTTAATCTTTTCCCACTCTTCCTTTGTGTAGGAGATAGGTTATGTGTTTGTTCCTTTCCATTTGCTTCCATTATCCTTTCCAAAGGCTAAGTTAACTTCTTTGGGCTTTGGCTGTGTTTCTGGAGTAGCTTTTTTCTTAGAACGAGGCATCTTCTTGGCCTGAGCCAAAGCGTCGATATTTCCACCTCTCGCTCTGATGTCATCTTCGTCCACTGCGTGCTCATTTGCGGTTGTAAGCATAGATCCGAGATCTTTGTGCTGCTTTGAACCAACCATGAACGGTACGAGGCCGGGTTTTAAACCATTGACGAAAGCATGCATTGCTTGTACGTCACTTACTCCAGAGCAGCTGTTCTTCATTGCAGTCCATCTTGAGATGAAATCCACGTATGGCTCATCCTCAAACTGGGTGCGACGGTTGAGCTGGTTAATGCTGTTGGGGCGTTTGTAAGTTCCCCGAAAATGCTGAGTGAAAACTCTAGCCATGTCATCCCAGCTATCTACGGTTCTTGACGGAAGCCCGTTAATCCAATCTCTGGCTCCATCCAGCAACATTAGGGGGAGGAATTTCACTGCTTCTAAATATGTCCCTTTGTTGATCTGGACGGCTGTATAGTAGTCTGAGAGCCAGGTATCCGGGTTTGTAGTACCGGTATATTTTTGATATGTTGGACCAACTTTGGCGAAGCCAGAATGTAGAGTTATCCTTCGGATCCTGTTAGTAAAACACTTAGGTCCAAAGTATAGATCATCTCTTTCTGCTTTGTCGGCGTGTACGGAATATCTACCGGCTGAGTGGACAAAAGGGGATCTGCTCCTTTCTTTTCCATTGTTGCGCGAGTGCGCTCTTCCGGGATTATCCCTGTTTCCTCCGTTATCATGTCCTTTGGAATAAGGTGGATTTCTACTCTTGTGTCTTTCCTTATTCCTAGGAGGGGTACGGGATCTCTCACGCCCGTGAGGAATATCGTGTCTTCCGGCTTTTTCAGCAGGGCGTCTCGGCGACGACTTTGCTTTTCCGTCCTTCCGGTTTTGTTCTTCCCGATCACGGGGGTTGATTCCACCTTTCGGTGGATGGGATCCCGTTATGGACGCTGCATCCTTGTTGTCGGGATTTTTCTTGTACTTTTTCGGATCTCCTTTCTTCTCTTTGGAATTTTCTGAATCTCTAGGTTCTCCAGGTCCAGGTGCTCCAGCGGCGCATGTGTCTGTTTTACATAGGGCTGAGTCGTCGTGCAATTGCCCTGATCTTGCCTGCCCTCGCTGCTTTTGTTGCAATGATTTTCCTAAGAAGTCATACACCCCTTGGAGTTTTTCATCATTGGAGTACAGATCGTCGTTGAGGATGGTGAATGCGTCTTCCCCGTTTTCTGCTGCGGTTTTATATATACACCAATTAGATTTTTTTTATTGAAAGCATAGCACATAGCTCAATTTTATCTTAAATGGGGATAAATTAATTTCCAAGACAAACACACCAAATACATCACAAATAACAATAAGGGAAAAATAGATAGTTGCAATGTTTTTGAAGAATCAAGTATCACAAACGGAGAATAATTTTACAAATAAAGAATTTTCATGCCAAGATGCAACCTACACAAGGTTGAATACAAGAATAGTATGCATGAGAGATACTCGTTACCAAGATCGCATTAGAGATGTTGTTGTGGATAAGAGTTAATCCATCATCCTAGCTTGACTCCGATAAGTTCATGGTGACAACACCTTCCTTGAGAATAAGGCAAGAATCCAATGCATCTCAAATGTACCTAAAACACATTTAAGCACAAAATGGCCCCCAAACACATTGGGTCCAAAGTAGTTAGACAAAATACAATACATAGGATAATCTCCACATAAATATGTGCATATAGATATAAATTGAATTTCATGCACATCTTAGCCTATTTAGGATTCGGTGGAATTTACCCTATATATTGAAATCAAAGAAAGTAAGCATGCCGTAACAAATAATTTAGTAAATATGCATGCAAAGATTTTCAAGAACCAAAAGACAAGTGAAACGAGAACACAAAGAACCAATTGACACTTCGAAGAAACCAATTAAAAGTTACAACAAGAAATGAGATATTGAACTCCCAAAAGAGATATCAAAAGAAAGATTCATTAACGAAAAGAAGTCCAATATCCAAAATATATCAATTTGAAAAATAAAGCAATGATTAAGATAACCAACTCCCAAAAAAGAGCAAGGTTCCAACAACTAAACCAAACCCTCTGCACTTTTCATGATGGCACAAAGTACCAAGACAAAAAGGTTTGTATAAGTTCGCCCGCGGCATTAATGCCGTTTACTTGCTTTTGCCAGGTGGTGTTTTGGACCTGATCCTTTGGCTGCAGTACTTCCGGTCTCACGATTCCGGGTAACCTTGTAGGTTTTATGCCGGATCTATTCTTTCTCTCGTACTCCTCAATTTCTTCCTGCTTCAACTAAATGTCAGCCTGGATTTGTAGGAGACTTTCCCGAGTTCTGAATAGATGTTGTTGTTGCCTTTTAAGAGCTTGTCTCCTGGCTTCTAGCACTTCAGTGGGTTCGTGGGGTCCCACTGGTGTTTGAAGTAAATCCTGTTCGTCATGTTCTGACATTGGTGGAACAGAGATTTCCTTCGTTTTCTTCTCCGCATACTTGACTCCGCTTCCTCCTCCTGCTTCTGGGTTTTCGTTGGTGGTATCCACCAGTTTTTTCTTCCGGAGTTTGTACTAGAGTTTCTTGGTAGCCTTGTTTCTTTTCTTGGAAGAGGGAGGTTTTTTACCAGGTTCATCTTCTGTCAATTCCTTGACATTAGGGTAAATTGGACTGGTTTCACCATCCTCTCTTTCCTTGTCTGGCGGAGGTGTTTGAGGGTCTTCCTGACTTTCGGCATCCGAGTTATCAGTCGGTTTTTCCATAAGCACCTCATGGAATCCCTCTTGAAAAGATTTGACCTTTCTTTCGAAAGCGTCTTCATCTTCGTCTTCGGAATCGAGCTGGTCCGATCCGGGTTCCGATTCCAATCTCGCCTCAATGGCGGCTAACACAGAATTGGCTTCCGAGTTCGTCGTCGTGTCGACGGATGTCGGATCTTCCACCTCTGTTGTGGGATTGTTTTCTTCTACCTTTTCCACGGGATTGTTTTCATTCATGTTTTCAGCGATCTCGGTTTGCACCATACCAATAAAGTGCGATCTCATTGCAGGCATCTCCGAAGAGGCAGCGATTTGAGCAGGATATTGGCGATCTGAGCAAAATCCGGCATCATAGTTTTCTTCAACTGGGTATAGGGAGGGTGGGATAAATCTACTTCCACCACAGAATCCCATTGCCTCTGCAGTTAATACGATAGAGATATTTGCAGACCCAATTGGTAAAACGCAGGCACTTACCAGATGATTCCGTGCTGGCATGTACGATTCGTTGTCGAGGAAGCGCCCGACGTCGTTGTCGAACTCCAAGCTTCCGACAGTTATAGTACTGTCGATTCCGCCGAGTATCCCCGATCGAAACATAACGCCTGACGTCGCTGGCCCCACGGTGGGCGCCAACTGTCGAGACATCATAGTAGGGTTCATAGACGAGGGTGCCATGAGGCCTACGGATAAAGACGTGAGGGGGACGTGGTAGTATGACAACCAGGGACACCAAAGTTTACCCATGTTCGGTACGTCGCAACTAGGAGGCATTCCTACTCCTGCAATCTCACTAAATCGGGGCTGAAGCCTGAAGTATACAAAGTACAATGTGAGTTTGGGTTGCTAACTCGACAAGGATCAACTTCTCGGCGAGTTGGCTTCTAGCTAATTGTCCGTATCTTTCTTCTCTCCCGTCCGGCTTTATATAGATAGCCGGGTTAGGGCTTATAGAAAGGAAACCTAGAAGACTATGGTAAGTTCTAACTTGGAAGGAAAGAATCCGCCTTCTACTCCAAGCCGCACCACGTGGGCCGTGGTCCGGGTTCTTCTAGAATCCGGCTTCTGTGCGTCAGCTTACTGGGCCGCCTAATGGACCGTAATCCATTACCATTCAGGCCACCCTGGTAATCCGGCTCTTTAGGACACTATCTGATGTATATATCCGACAGTAGCCCTCAAGAAGGATTGAGACTCCAATTCGCCGTCTTTCGTCAATTTGAATTATTTCTGAGAAATGTTGGCTCCTCGTCTCGATTCTTCTTCTTCTTAAATCATTCTTGAATGCGAAACTCGGATTTGAGAAAATCCGGCTTTCTCTTCCATGAGCCTTCATGGAGAAGGAACTTCCTACGTCAACGATAAAATCATGCTGATGTCAGGGACGTTTGGGTTCCAAATGTGAAACCCTGAAACGTATCTCTGACAGATTCTCGCGGGAAACGAGGAGATAGCAGTAATCACTTGCCACCTCATTTCCCGGATTTTTCGGCGAGTGACACACATTGAAGATCTAACGGTCCAAAGAGCCGTTGTAACGCATCTTAAAGATTTTCCGGCTACAAATAGCCTACCTCGAGCCCTCCGGCGACCCTTCTGCTCTCACTCCGCCTCCCAGCCTCCAAGCGCCACTGCACCCGTGCCAAGGTTCACTGAGAACGAGCAGAGCTCACGCACGTCCGCGCCGTTCCCGGAACTTCTCCGTCGGGAGCTCGGGAACCTCACCGCGTCGCCCGCGAATGGACTCCAGCGATTCACCACGCGCGGCGGAAAAGCTCTCGGTCTCTGCTGAGATCGACGAGATCATCAACGCCATGGATCCACAGCTCGCTTCCCCAAGCCGCGTCTCCGCCAGCGGTCCGGAGAAGAACTCCAGCGACCAGGCCCGCGAGGAAACGCCTCTCGCGGCCGAGACCCTGGCTACCTCTTCCTCCGCGCCACCTCCGCCGTTCGCTCCTGAAACGGCAGAGGAGAAAATCCTCCTCGTAGGGGAAGAGCTCGCCGCAGCGGCCGCAGCCACCGGAGCCAAAGACGAAGGCGAAATCTCCGGCAACTGGAGCCGGTGCAACATCACCCCCTCCCTTCTTCCGACAATGGAGAAGGAGGGGTTGATTGTGAAAGGAGAATGGCGGCACGAGGAGGACGAATCCGAGCCCTCGCCCAAATCCGGGGAGCGGGTTCTCCTAACCTCCCACATATCTCGAGGTATGGGATTTCCACCATCCGCCTTCTTCCTCTAGGTGCTCAACCACTATAATATCCAACCCCACAATTTGCCACCAAACTCGATTCTCTACTTATCCGGGTTCCAGACCCTCTTCGAAGGGTATCTAGGTTTAGCCCCTAGGTTAGATTTCTGGAAATATTGCTCCAGGGTAAGCGAAACCCCTCTAAGGGCGCACTCCCGACTTGCGGGACCATATATTTTACCCTACGTAGATTCAGGGAAGATTGGTTTCCCAAGATAAAAACTCCGGAATCCGTCAAATTCTGGACGGCTTACTTTTTCTATCACCAAGACATCTCGTTTCCTGGAAAGGAAACGGGGATTCCACCTTTCAACAACTGCGCTGCCACTCCCCAGGATAACTGGGCAGTGGAGGTAGTCCAAACTCTGCCGTCGGATTTGCTTAGAATTAAGCGGCGCATCGCTAAACTCGTCACTTCCGATCCACCTCTCACTGACATGAATACAGTTCTATGCTGGTTGGAGAGACGGATTCAACCTCTAGCTGACTACGGTCCCCGGCTCTTATGCCAATATACGGGAACTGAGGACGCCATGTGGACAACCAACAAATCTTTGGCGGCGAAAGATTTGAGGAAATGCGTGAACCAGTTGGTCGCTGCACGCGACCAATATGCGGAAAGTCGGCCAATGTACACTGCGACAAACCCGGATCCAAAGGCACATCTTTTACATTTTGGGGTTTTGGCTTTGCGTTCCTTCTTTCTCGGATAATTTTTTTAACCCAGACTTTGTCTTTTTTGACAAATTTTCGATCTTCCTGAGGCATATCTCGCGACTGATGCCGAGTTGGACGCCATGCGTGCCAACTTTGCAGGCGGACGGAGGCGCAAGAAATCTTCCACTACCTAGGAGATAATCGATCTTGACGGGGTTCCCGTTGCTACTTCCAGGTAAATCATCCGAGTTACTTTTTTCTCTGCTTTTTGTCGCAGGACTTCTTATTATTTTCTTGGAATTCTAACATCTCAGATTTTACCTTTCTAGCTTGGCTCCTACAACGTTGAAGCCAAAAGGCCGGAAGAAACTCAAGTCTGTGGCCAAAATAGGACCACATCGTTCTCCTGCCACTGCCCCGGATACCCCAGTAACGGCCGCAGAAGGAAACACCGCTACCAGGGAAGAAGAAACCCAGCAGACCAGCCAACCTATTGTGCCCGAAACGGACACGAGGGAAAAGGCGGTCCCGGAAATGGGCGGTCCTTCTCGCACAGCTGAGGAGGTGCCCATTCTGACCTTCGACAAGGATTTCAAGGTCATCCAGGATGGCCTTAATCACGTCGGGGCTCTTTTTGAAAGTATGCAAAAGAGTTCAACGAAAACCTGTCGGGTTTGGAGCGGATGAGCCAGGTAATATCTCTAGCCCCCAAGCAATAAGTCAAATGTTTACTTTTGTCTTAATGGTTTTTCCATTGTTATGCTTGTTGTTAACTTAAGCATTTTTTGTTTCTTTTCCATGTTTCAGCAAACTGCTGAAAACATCAACATGGAGGTTTTCAACAAACTTACCATCAAGAACAAGGAGGTGAAAACCCTTCTTTCGATTCTTGAAGATAAGGAGGCAGAACTGGCATCCACTCAGCAACAGATGAAGGATTCAGCAGGTAAATATATTTCTCTGCTTTCGGTTGTGATTTTGCTAAGTAGTTTTCCGAGTTTCTAACTCTTCTTTTACTTGCTTTTCAGCTTCTTTGGCGAAAGCCAAGCAAATTGCTGAAGATGCCGGCAACACCGAAAACCTTCACCGTGAAAACCTGGATCTTCACAAGCTCAATGTGAAGCTTCAGCAGGACCTGGAGGCCAGCCAACTAGTCGTTGGCATTGTCGAATCTAAGGCCTCCAACCAGGCCGAGAAGGAAAAGGCCACCATCCGGGATCTGGAGAACGCCTTGAACCAGCGCCTGGAAGAAGGCGCCGATATGGACAAGATTCTCGGTAAGTTTTTTGCCGTTTACCGGCTTTTCCATGTTTCATCTCCTTCTGTTTTTTCTAACACTTGTGTGTTTTACTGAAACAGGAGATAGCCCCCTTACCCGGATTGAAAAAATCCGGTCTTTCGGGAAGGTGTTCACCGCAATCAAGGCTGCGGGAATGTTGCTTGTCAACAAGTGCCTTCCTGCCAGATCTAGGGAATTCTCGGAATTTGAAAAACTTCCGAAAGCTATGGTGGAGGTGGCGGAATCCAGGGAGTCCCTTCTCCGTTCCGTGGCTCGTGGTGGTGCACGCATGGCTCTTGGGCTCATGCGCATGCACTACCCAACTGCCAAACTTGGCATGTGGCGTCCGGCATCCCTCAAGGATACACAGAGGCGCAGATGGCCGGCATCTTTGATGAAATCAAAGTACACGCCACCAAGATCGCCAACATGGTGAACATCTCCACCTTCTACCCGGAGGAAGCTATTCTGGAAACTCCCGAGAAATCCAGCAACGAAGACGAAGAGTCGGATGCCTGAAGATGGTGTCTTTTCCTGGGTAGAAATAGGGAAATAGAAGCATTACTGTTCTTACAATGTAAACTTATTGTAATGCTTTCTATTCTTTTGTATAAACAAGTACTCCGCTTTTGCAGTTATATTTTTAATTCTTTGCAAGGTTTCCGGGTTTTTATTCCCTTATCTTCTAAGTTATCTGGTCTATACGTCTTAACTGTCCTTAATGTTTGAAATGGCTCGATAGTACCTAATCTTCATGCCTAGTGACTGGGTATAACCAATCAGTCAAAACTCGGAAACAAGGATCGTACTAAAGGCATTTTTTCTTACTAGCTCCAGTGACCCAACATAAAAACAATCAGATAATACTTAGAGAAAAAGTAAGGAATTTTGTATGAAACTCAGGCAAGCAGGCACAATCTGAGTTTCCTTGGACCTTATTAGGATGAAAATCATTCAGTTTTTTAACTCCAAGCACGCATGCACAATTCGGGTTAACATTGAGTATTTTGAAAGATCATTAGGAAATAGATAAGACATACTTATGCTTTGTACTAAAACAGATAAACACAATAATGCATGATTTCCGACAACTTTATTTCATGGTCTCAAAGATGTTTACATAGAGATTGAACTAAGTGTAGAAGGGACATAACTGCTGGATTTTTCAGGGCCTTTTTGTCTCTCCTAGCTCAACATCTATCTTTCTCTTTCTTTTGCGATTCGGATGTTTGGGATCATCTTCCGTGTCTCGAATATCTACAAGATAATAAGATCCATTTTTCATAGCCTTGCTAATGACAAATGGTCGCTCCCAGACTGGGGCTAACTTGTGCTTCCTTTCTTGCACCAATCTTAGCACTAGGTCACCTTCTTTGAAAGATCGATGCCTGATTTTCCGACTATGATAGCACCGCAATCCTTGGTGATAAATGGCGGATCTTTGGAGCACAAGGTCTCGTTTTTCTTCTAAAATATCGACGGCATCCTGTCGAGCACATTCGGCATCCGAGTCATCGTAAGCCTGCACTCTTGGGCTATCATGGAGCATGTCCATTGGAAGCATTGCTTCTGCACCATAGACTAAGAAAAACGGGGTTTGCCCTGTTGATCTATTTGGCGTCGTTCGAATACTCCAAAGCACGGAAGGTAACTCTTCTACCCATGCTTTAGCTGCTCTATGAAGAGGAGATTTGAGTCTTGGGCGTATTCCTTGCAGGATTGAGCTATTCATTCTTTCAAGCTGCCCATTGGATTGTGGGTGGGCCACAGATGCAAGGTCTAGATGTATTCCCGTTTGTCGGCAATATTTTGCCAATTCTCAAATAGAGAAATTTGTCCCGTTGTCGGCAATTATACTGTGTGGAACGTCATATCTCATGACTACGTCAATGATGAAATTCCTGGCGGTCACACCATCAAGTTTGTTGGTGGGTTTTTCCTCCACCCACTTGGTATACTTATCTACTGCAACGAGTAGATGTGTGAGTCCACCTCTTGCAGTTTTGAATGGCCCCATCATATCTAGCCCCCAGACCGCAAACGTCCATGTGATAGGGATAGTTTTTAGTGCTTGGGCTGGCATATTCGTCTGCTTGGCGTAATACTGACATCCGGCACATGTGTTTACTATGTGTTCGGCATCTGTCTTGGCTGTTAGCCAGAAAAACCCTGCACGTAATGCTTTCTTAACTATGCTTTTCGATTGAGCATGATGTCCGCAATCCACTGCGTGGATTTCTTGCAGTATTTCTCGGCCTTCTTCTAGCGAAATACATCGCTGAAAAATTCCCGTAGTGTTGCGTTTATATAGGCAACCATTGATTACTGTGTATCCTTTGCATCGACATTTTATTTGTCTTTGCAAGACCTCGTCTGCTCCATCCGGGTACTTCTGATCTACTAAGAAGTTTAAATATGGAATTGTCCAATTCGGGTTAACGAGCAGGACTTCAATTGACTCGGATACGAGAGGATAATCAACATCTCCACCTTTTATCGATGGTTTATGCAAATGTTGGACAAACACACCTGGTGGTAGGATTTTCACTCTTTCCGAGCCCATGCGGGCTAAAGTATCCGTGTTCCAATTTTCCTCCCTTTTGACGTGAAGTACTTCAAATCCTAGGAAGCAAATAGCAAACTCATCCACCGTTCTCCGATATTCGGCCATGATAGGTTATATAATAGTATGTTCCATATGGGGTTTTGAAGGAGATTTTTATTTGGTATTCTTCCTTCATACGTATTTTATGGTACCCGGAGTAAGCATCCAAAAAGCATAAAAGCTCAGATCCAGCAGTGGCATATATTATTTGATTGATTCGCGGTAACGCAAATCTATCTTTTGGACACAATTTGTTCAGGCCGGTGTAATCTATACACATCCAAAGAACAATACTATCTTTCTTCGGGACTAATACGGGGTTTGCAGACCATTCAGTATGTATAACTTCCCGGATAAAGTCAGCTGCTAATAGCCGGATAATTTCCTTGCCAATAGCCTTCCATCTTCTTCCGTCAAATCAACTGAGACCTTGCTTGACGGGTTTAGATCCTGGGATCACCTTGAGTTGATGCTCAGCAAGTTCTCTGGGTACACCCGGCATGTCCGCATGACACCAGGCAAAAATATCCCAGTTCTCACGGAGGAACTCGATGAGCGCGCTTTCCTATTTGTCGGCCATCCCTGTCCCTACTACGAAAATTTTTGTCGGATATTTGGGGTCTAGGATAACCTGCCTTGTATTCTCGGAAGCTTTGAAACTATCTGCTGGCTTCCGGCTTTCCTTTCCTGCCGGCATTTCTGTTGGCGATACTTCCTTTGTCAGCTCTTTCAATTCCTCCTTTGCTATCACTTTTTCTGCGCAAAGGGCGTTTCCTTTTTCCAGCTCATTTGCCGATTTGAAGTCTCCTGATATGGTGATCACTCCTCCTTTTGGCCCTGGCATCTTCAGCTTGTTATAGATATAACATGATCTTGCCATAAATTTGGCGAAAGATGGACGTCCGAGAATTGCATGGTATACACTCTCGAACGGCACGACCTCGAAAGAGATTTTTTTCTGGCGGAAGTGCTCTTTTTCTCCAAAGGTCACATCTAGGGAAATTTCTCCTAGGGGTTGTGCCTGTCTGCCAGGAACGATGCCATGGAAACGTATATTGCTATAATTGAGTTGGTTCTCGGAGATTCGCAGATGCTTCAGTGTATCCAGGTACATTATGTTAATGCTGGATCCTCCATCCATCAGCACTCTTTTTAGCCTAGTGTTTTGAACAATAGGACATACAATTAGAGCTTGTGTGCCGGGTTCTAGGATATTTCCGGGATGAACAGACTGATCCCAGGTAATTGGTGTTTTCTAGTACTTCAAGAATTTCGGAGTTGGTGGAACAATCGCGTTTATTTCTCGGAGCGTCCTCTTTGCCACCTTTGCTGAGGGAGTTGCGAGGAAAGTTAGATTGCATTCTCCATCAACTCTCGGGAACTTTGGTTCGCCTTTTCGCTATTGTTCTTGGATTTTTTCGTCAGTGTCCGATTCACTGTCTTCTTTTTCAGCTTCTGGCTTTTGCTTAGAGAATTTCCTCTTGGAGTTCTTCCCCTTGTTCCCGGATCCTGCACTGCCTTTCATATGGTTATTAAGCCGGCATTGTGCGTTAGTATGGGTGGGTTTCCCAAATTGCGAATGGTGGACACAGTTTTCCGACTTAATCTTTTCCCACTCTTCCTTCTTGTAGGAGATAGGTTCTGTGTTTCTTCCTTTCCATTTGCTTCCATTATCCTTTCCAAAGGCTAAGTTAACTTCTTTGGGCTTTGGCTGTGTTTCTGGAGTAGCTTTTTTCTCAGAACGACGCATCTTCTTGGCCTGAGCCAAAGCGTCGATATTTCCACCTCTCGCTCTGATGTCATCTTCGTCCGCTGCATGCTCATTTGCGGTTGTAAGCATAGATCCAAGATCTTTGTGCTGCTTTGAACCAACCATGAACGGTACACGGCCGGGTTTTAATCCATTGACGAAAGCATGCATTTCTTGTACGTCACTTACTCCAGAGCAGATGTTCTTCAGTGCAGTCCATCTTGAGATGAAATCCATGTATGGCTCATCCTCAAACTGGGTGCAGCGGTTGAGCTGGTTGATGCTGTTGGGGCGTTTGTAAGTTCCCCAAAAATGCCGAGTGAAAACTCTAGTCATGTCATCCAAGCTGTCTATGGTTCTTGACGGAAGCCCGTTAATCCAATCTCTGGCTCCATCCAGCAACATTAGGGGGAAGAATTTCATTGCCTCTAAATCTGTCCCTTTGTTGATCTGGACGGCTGTATAGTAGTCTTAGAGCCAGGTATCCGGGTTTGTACTACCGGTATATTTTTGATATGTTGGACCAACTTTGGCGAAGCCAGAATGTAGAGTTATCCTTCAGATCCTGTCAGTTAAAAACTTAGGTCTAAAGTATAGATAATCTCTTTCCGCTTTGTCGGCGTGTACGGAATATCTACCGGCTGAATGGACAGAAGGGGATCTGCTCCTTTCTTTTCCATTGTTGCGCGAGTGCGCTCTTCCGGGATTATCACTATTTCCTCCGTTATCATGTCCTTTGGAATAAGGCGGAGTTCTACTCCTGTGTCTTTCCTTATTCCTAGGAGGGGTACAGGATCTCTCACGCATGTGAGGAATATCGTGTCTTCCGGCTTTTTCAGCAGGGCGTCTCGGCGGCGGCATTGCTTTCCCGTTTTTCCGGTTTTGTTCTTCCCGATCACGGGGGTTGATTCCACCTTTCGGCGGATGGGATTCTGTTCTGGACGCTGCATCCTTGTTGTCG
Source organism: Alopecurus myosuroides (assembly GCA_028641055.1). Taxonomy (NCBI): domain Eukaryota; kingdom Viridiplantae; phylum Streptophyta; class Magnoliopsida; order Poales; family Poaceae; genus Alopecurus; species Alopecurus myosuroides. The sequence goes on from CM054058.1 coordinate 248,180,538, forward strand.
GGAATTTTCTTGTCCTTTGTCGGATCTCCTTTCTTATCTTTGGAATTGCCTGAATCTCCAGGTTCTCCAGGTCTAGGTGCTCCAGCGACGCATGTGGCTGTTTTACATAGGGCTGAGTTGTCGTGCAATTTCCCTGATCTTGCCTGCCCTCGCTGCTGTTGTTGCAATGCTTTTCGTAAGAAGGCATGCACCCCTTGGAGTTTTTCATCATTGGAGTACAGATCGTCGTTGAGGATGGCGAATGCGTCTTCCGCGTTTTCTGCTGCGGTTTTGTATATAGGTTCGCCCCTGGCATTAATGTCATTTACTTGCTTTTGCCAGGCGTGGTTTTGGACCCGATCCTTTGGCTGCAGTACTTCCGGTCTCACGATTCCGGTTAACCTTGTAGGTTTTATGCCGGATCTATTCTTTCTATCGTACTCCTCAATTTCTTCCTGCTTCAACTTAATGTCAGCCTGGTTTTGTAGGAGACTTTCCCGAGTTCTGAATAGATGTTGTTGTTGCCTTTGAAGAGCTTGTCTCCTGGCTTCTAGCACTTCAGGGGGTTCGTGGGGTCCCACTGGTGTTTGAAGTAAATCACGTTCGTCCTGTTCTGACATTGGTGGAACAGAGATTTCCTTCGTTTTCTTCTCCGCGGACTTGACTCCACTTCCTCCTCCTGCTTCCGGGTTTTCGTTGGTGGTATCCACCAGTTTTTTCTTCTGGAGTTTGTACTGGAGTTTCTTTGTAGCCTTGTTTCTTTTCTTGGAAGAGAGAGGTTTTTCTACCAGGTTCATCTTCTGTCAATTCCTTGACATCAGGGTAAATTGGACTGGTTTCACCGTCCTCTCTTTCCTCGTTTGGCGGAGGTGTTTGAGAGTCTTCCTGACTTTCGGCATCTGAGTTATCAGTCGGTTTTTCCATAAGCACTTCATGGAATCCATCTTGAAAAGATTTGACCTTTCTTTCGAAAGCGTCTTCATCTTCGTCTTCGGAATCGAGATGTCCGATCCGGGTTCCGATTCCAATCTTGCCTCAATGGAGGCTATCCAAAATTTCCGGTACAAATTTTTGCCTCATTTCTGTGCTGAAATTGTTCCAACCGGGAATTCCGGTTGGTCTGGAAATTTTCGGTTGAAATTTCCGGTTGACCCCGGAGAGCACAAACTTCAAGTCCTTAGCCATTTTCGCGTTGGTTCTTCCCCAATCAGAATATCCGGTTTGCGTTGGAAATTTCCGGCTCACTTCTGTGGCAAATCTCTGAGGAAATCTTCACAACCAGAATTTTCGGTTGGTCTAGAAATATTTGGTTTGAGATATCCGGCTCGTTTTTGTGCCCATTTTCAATAGAAGATCGTGACAACTGGAATTTCCGGTTGGACCAGATATATACGGTTTCCTTCTGTGTCAAATTAGGTTGATCCAACTTCACCCTTTTTTGGTGTTTGATGAATGAATACTTAAACACTTGCACCACTTAACACCTTGATAAATAACATCATTAGTATTGTTAACTAACATACAAAACACTAGGGATCAAGAAATGCACTTTCAATCTCCCCCTTTTTGGTGTTAGATGAAAATATTAAGATTTGCAATGAAAAGCCGATACAATATCATGCTTGTGAATGAAGTGGAAATTTCTCCCCCTACAAGTATGCATACTTTTTTTTAGCTAGGCATGCAAATACAACTTTAAGAGGAGAGTGATTTCCAACAAAATCACAACATGATAAAAGAGACAATATCAACTATATTGAGGCAAGAGTTGAATACTATACCATGTGCATAGAACATATACGTAGATAATACCGGAGCACAATATATGATAATCTCAACATAGATAGATAACCAAATATATCCACAAACATAGTCTCGCAATAATGTAAGAACATAGGTCAACACATCAAAGAAAATAGTTCCAAAATGAAAACGAGAATATAAATGGACACAAGCTCTCAAAGAATTATAGATGAACATGCTTGTGCCCGAACCCATGCAAATCCCCATGTAATCCTAATAGACTACTTCTCCCCCTTTGGCATCAAGACACCAAAAAGGAGGAAGCGGTGATGCTAATGTCCCATGACGAGCTAGAAATTGGACTCCTCTAAGGACTCTCTAGCGGATGACTCAGACTCTCCTTCTGTAGCTCTCTCAAGATCCTCATCAACATCATGAGCAACAAGAGCACTGGAAGAAGCATCAGGGTCGGTGAAACGAAGACCATCCTCAATCTGCGCCCAAGGAGCACTGGCTCCGGAAGCCCACTAAGTGTAAGAGTCAGGAAGCAAGTCAGAGGGAGGGGCCCCAGAAGCACCGCTCACATGGTGAAGGATCCTCTGCTGGGAGGAGTACATAGCAATATCCATGTAGTATGACTGATACTGCTCCTTGTGGATATCCACCTTCATGCAGAGGATGTTGCGCTGAAACCGGAACATCTTCCTGATGTTGTGCACAGTAGAGGAATCAACCTGAGGAGCACGAGGGGCGGCATAAGAACTAGTACGCGCATCCCTCATAAAGGAACCACTCTTAGGGGCAGTAGAAGCAACATCACGAGTAGACTTCCTCTTCATGTACAGCTTCTTGAAGTGGTGATCTTCCATGGGAAACTCACTGAAATCATTCTTCATGGTCTCCTTGATAAGCATCATGATATACGGACCATATGGGATAATGTTTCCACCAAGCATAGCATTGTTCAGCTCGTGGAAGATAACGTCCATGACATCCACCTGATAGGACTTTGAAGTGTCGGGATCCTCAATGCACTTCTTAGCTAGAAACAACAGGTTGACAAGAGGGCTGGTGAGTGCACCATTATATTTCCTCCACTAGGTGCAATGAAGGACCTGAAGATACAAACAAGTTGATCATAGAAAGGGAGAAGTCCTTCCACCTTTCCAACAACATATCTAGGATCATACATATCAGCCATGATGTTCTCACGTTGTGGCATGTACACATCATGCATACGATGTCCAAGGGGAGGGTGAGATTGCCACTTGTACCCAAGAATCCTAGCAAACTTGTAGAACTGAGCTTCACAATAGGTTGACCCGGTCATCCACTTCAAAGTGAAATGGATATCCTTCCCAATCACCAATGTGGACATGAACTGGACCACAAGATCAATGTTGCAGGGGCAACGGGTTTCCATGAGCCGACCAAGATTGAATCGTTCCACTACACTTGCAGCTAGAGCAAACACTTGCTTGTCTTTGAGGAGCTGGATCTTGGTCGGACTCATAGGACGGACAAGATACTTGTAGTCAAGATAGATATCTGAATGAATGTACGATTTCTCCAAGCACCAAAAGCGAGTATCCTTCATCTCACAATCCCCTGGCTGCAAGTACCAATTTCCCTGACGAAACCGGGTGTACTCGGGAGCAGTGATGTCATACTTGTAGTTTTCCTGGTTTCCTTGCCCTTCTTCCTCTTGGACACAACTTTCTTTCTCACAATGGTCTTTGCTTTGCCTTTTTCTCACAGTTTGCCTAGGAGGCCTTGAGTCACCAGGATCCTCATCACTTGTCTCCTTGTAGGAGGGACGCTTGCGAGAACCTAGCTCATCAACACGGGAACCACATGTGAATATAGCAATATAGGGGGATAGCATAAGGTAAGTGCACACAAGCCAAAGAAAAGGAATCATACTTAGAAATAATAGAAAAATCATTCGCAACACGATCATGTAACATTCCTAGACAAAATCACTAAAGTTCTGAAAAATAGAAATTGGAGACACAACCCAACCATAAATTCTGGTTCCAGGAAATCAGAACTACGATGATTTTTCAACTAGGTCTAAAACTAGATCGGGTAATCGAGGTGCTATCCTATTGTTTCTAGCATGCAATAGGATACCCTAAGAACACCCAAAATTCAAAATAGAGTGAGTTACTGGTACGTCCATTTTTCATCACTATTTTATATCGTAATTTCTGTTATTCATCGATATATTTCACATTATGATGCATTACTTATGTTATTTCATCTTATTTTGCATGTTTGATAATTATTGGAGAATAATCACCGGGACGAGGAATCAGCTAGAAAAAGCAACGTCAAGATACCCTATTTATGAAGACCAGAAGAAGAAGGGAGCATCGGAGGAGTCTTAGAAGACCAGATGAGGGAGCCAGCCACGAGGGGGGCCACCAGAGGCCCACACCACCTGGTGCCCCCCTTGGTCGCGCCTCCACGTGGCGTGGCCACCCTGGCCCACCACTGGCAGCCCCCTCTCGCGTACTTGACCCCCATGGAACCCTAAGACCATAAGAACCATCAAGGAAATATTCCACCGCCTCCTCAGGGTGGAAAACAACAAAGAGAGAAAAGCTCTCTAGCATGGAGAAATCTGCCGGGGAAATTCCTCCCTAGAGAGGAGAAATCATCGCCATTGTCACCGCCATCGCTCCAGGCATCATCAAGATCATCATCGTCATCGTCACCATCATCATCACCATCACCATCATCCTCACCATCATCCTCGATCCCGATGTAACAATTAGGTTTCTATATTGTTGTTTTCCACTAGATCTCTCTCTCGGTGTGGATTACTTGTTAGTAGTTGATGCTTACGAGATTTATCGATGTTTGCACTTTATGAACAGATTGTTATTCATCATTATATCACCTCTGATTATGATACATATGTTGTCTTGTGTGTAGTTTGTTTAGTTCTTGAGGACATGGGATAAGTCAAGATGTTAGTAGTGGAATTATGTTGAAGTAATATCTAATGGTTTGATATTTAAGTTGTAGTGTTATTCTTCTAGTGGTGTCATGTGAACGTCGACTACATGTCACTCAACCTTTATGGGCCTAGAGGGATGTATTGTGTATTTGGATACTAATTGTGGGGTTGCCGGGTGACAGAAACCTAAACCCCTGCTAGGAAACCTATGCACGAGGGAGTATAGAATCCCAGAGTTTAAGGTTGTGGTTAGATTTATCTTAATTACTTCTTGTAGTTGCGGATGCTTGCAAGGGGTTTAATCACAAGTACGTATTAGTCCTAGTTGGGCGGTGCATTAGCATAGGTTCACCCACACAACAACTATCAAAGCAATAAATATTAATCTAGTGTATGAAACGAAAGCGCTTGACGAAGTTCCCATGTGTCCTCGAGAACGTTTGGTAACCGTAAGTAAACCAACTGGTTTGTCCTTTGCTCTAAAAAGGATTGGGACACTCGCTACAATTATTATTATTGTCTTTTATTTACTCACACTTTATGTAACATCCCTGGTTTTTGGAAAACTCAAAAATCACAAAATTTTCGAACTTTTGTTTTCATACAAAGCAAGTCACCAAAAACCAAATAAAAGGAGGAAATAAAAGAAAACATTATGTAATTCGAATAAAGAATCCAAATTTTCTTGATTCCATAAATCCTAAAACCTTATTCAAAAATAAGTTTCTTTATATAAATGGAATATTTTCTTATTAGAAAACCTCTTTACCTAAAATGTTTGCAACTCCAATATTATTTTGATAATATTTTATGGCAACAAAAATCAAAGATTTATAACCTTTAATAAAGTTCTAAGCCTCAAAAATATTTGATGAGAATAAAATATTTTAATAATAACTTTTAGTTGTTATTCCAAGTTTTAAACATAAAGGTTCAAAAATAAATTGCATTTCTTTGAAAATAAAATAAGATAGGACATTGAAAACAATATTATGACTTGTGGTTTTATTCTAAATTTTATTAAGCCACTTTAATAATTATTAGTTTTTCTATCTTAAAATGGCATTAAGTTACTATTAATAAATCACTTATATCTTAAAAATATAAAATATGAAGATAAGTCGTAATGATCTTCAAAAATAATACTACACTTATATAATGCCACTGCAATTTTATTTGACTAAGTTTTACATTTTATTATTTTATATTTTGGAAATAACATTAAGCTACTATTAAGGAATTATTGCAATTTTCAAAATTCAAAAATAAAATTATGTTGAAAAGTTTACAAAAATGTTTCTAAGTGAAAGATAGTATTTTTACAAAATTTTTGAAATTGGTTTGATGTCATTTGGACTTGTATTTTAAAAGTTATTAAAAACTGAAATAAGAAGAAAAAGAAAAGGGAAGGATGACGTCATGATGACGTCACCCTGTCTTCAACCTCTGTAACTGAAAAATGCCCGTTTCATCCCGAATTTAATTCCTTTGATTTTGCCCGTTTTAAGTCCCCATTTGATGCGTTTAACCCCAGCCCTTGAACCCCGAGAATCCTCTCCATTTTCCCCTCGGGTGTCTCCCTTTATCGTGCCCCGTGCACAGCGAATTTGCTCGCCGGACCTCATCCATCATGTGCCCGTAAACCTCCGATTCCGGCGAGGTGAGCATGTTCCCATGACCGAGACCTAGCCCTTATTGATCCCCGTGGTCGTGCGCATCCTCTAATGCCCTCGGTCGATTTTCTTGTGTAGTGTAGCAACGAGGCGAGCTCGTCCGCATCTCGCCGGCGCCACCGGAGTTCCGTCTGCATCGCACCACCGTACCCAGAGGCGATGGAGGATGTCGTGGCCCTCATGGAATTTGCGATGACACCGTGATCCCTGTGGACCACTTCCCGGTGCTCGTAGCCCCCTACAACCTTTCCGCCGTGGAGACCCGAAGCTCACCAGCGATCGCGCCATCTCCGTCCGCCCCTGCTGCCGTCCGAGGAAGCGCGAGCCAGCGCCGCCAATCTCCTCTGCTTCGCCATCTAGAGACGCGCCCCGTGGTGGTCTTTCCGAGTCCGGAGCATCACCGTAGCCTCGCCGTCTTCCACTCCCGAGAGCACCGGCCACCGTGACTCCATTCTCCGACAGCTCCCTCCGGCGAGAAGGTAACCCTAGACCCCAGTTCTAATCTTGCTCGTAGATTAGATCCGAAGGCCCACGTTAAATCTTTAACGCGAAGAGGTATTTTAAATCTGGTTCGTCCATCCACGGTCAGATCCAACAACCCACAGTGACCAATCCACGTGAAAAGGCACCAGCCAATCAGAAACCGCCATTCTAGATTCCGCGGATCGCCTATTTTTTTTTAAACAGAATAGCCCCTGTAATTTTGCAGATTAGCCCCTAGCTTTGAACCATCATAACCTTTTAACCACTTGGCCAAATTTGATAAAATTGGACTTTTTGAAATCACTATAACGTGTAGAATCTTTTTGGAATGTTCAAATTCAAAATTGATAAACTTAAATTGGTTCAAATTTAAATATGCTTGTTTGATGATTTTTGGCATAATTCAAATTCTACAAATCCAAAAATTGCAAATAAAATATACTTGGAAACCTTAGGATGTTTAATTTCATACCCTCTGTCCCAAATAATTTTTGAACAAATTAAATTAGAATTTAGAATTAAGTTGTCTAATTGAGTATTTTTGACATAGAATTATTTCTATAAATAATTAGAAATTGTTTTCTTAGGCAAAGTTGATCCTTTTGGTAACATTGAACCAGAAACAACCTTGGCCAACCATTTTGGACACCCTTGGACCATTACCATGTAATTTATCCAAACTTCCATCATAGTGATCCACCTAGTTGCTATACCATGGATTTTGTTTCTATCCCCTTTAACCTTGTGGTTGTGGCCAAGACTAAGTCCCTAGTATGTGTCAACCACACATAAGACCAAGTAGTGAACCATAGATACTAGTACCATAGTTTTCTATCTACTTGTCTACTCTCCTATTCTTGCTTCAAGAATTCATCAAGCTAGCAAAATGGAAATAAAGACTGAGGCACAAGGAGGTACTTCATTTTCAACTTGGTGGCAACATGAAGAGCTACAAGGAACATCATTGAAGAAATTTCAAAGAAAAGACTTAGAATCCACAGCAACTAGAAGCAAACCAATGAAGTACAAGTGTATGAAGAAATGGAGAATAAGACATCTTCCTCTCTCTTTCTATCTTTTCTATTTCTTTCTTTTCAAATAGACTTAGTGGTAGTTGTGCCCATCCCACCTTAGACCAACAATTGAGAAAGCCATGAAGAATCCACCAAGACCAAGAGAAGAATCCATCCAAGGAACAAGACTACAATAGAAGCATGAAGATGATCTTCAAGAAGACAAATATGTGAATACTTGGAGCAATCCACACAAGTTGAAGATTAACAAGTTGTTTTGTCCAACCATTGACCCAAATGGAAAATCCTAAGAATATAATCTTGTTATCTCTATTGTATTAGAGTTAGTTGAACCTAGACCTACCTTAACCCAAAATGGAAAGACTAAACTAGGTCACTATTTTTTTTTGATGAAAACAACTAAGTGTTACAATTTGTTGTGTGTCATTTTAGTTGAGATAGTTAGATCACCTTGGTGAACTCTTGGAACTTCCTTGACAATTATGACCAATTGAGTTTGAATATTTCAAACCCAAGTCTTTACCAACTATAGTCCCATTTTGGAAGACCTTAACCTAATCACAATAGTTTCCATATCAAAATAAATTATTGTGATTAACATAAAACCCTTTTGACTAAGTGTGTTGATTGTTATTCTTTGTTTCCTTGTTGTTTGTGAAGGTTGTTTATTGTTATTTGTTTGACTTGTCCAGATTGTACAAAGAAAAACTATCTAGTGGTGAAGAGAGTGTACCTCTACACCAACTTTAACAAGGCAAGTGACACATCATAAACTACATATTATTTCCTATATGCATTAGAGCTTTTGAGTAGATGCATGATAGGAAAATCATTGGTAAAATATTATGCTATGCTATTATCCCAAGTAGTGTGTAGCCATCCTTATTACCTTGATAGTGTAGCAGCCTTAAAATTTTGGTAGTTGATTGCTTAGCTATGCTTGTATATGAAGTTGATGTGATTGGAAAGTATAAACTATGTTTGAATGATTACCCTAAGGGGTTTATGAAATATTTTTGGTGGAGTACTAGATACTCACAAGTGTGGCATGGTAGGGACCATTTACATGTTTGAACCTATGAAAATGTTCACATGAATAGCATGGTAGGGGATCACATTAGTGGTTGTACCTATGAAAATGCTTACTATCCAGCATGGTAGGGGATCACATTAGTGGTTGAACCTATGAAAATGCTTATTACCTAGCATGATAGGGGATCACATTAGTGGTTGAACCTATGAAAATGCTTATTACCCAGCATGGTAGGGGATCACATTAGTGGTTGTACCTATGAAAATGCTTACTATCCAGCATGGTAGGGGATCACATTAGTGGTTGTACCTATGAAAATGCTTATTACCCAGCATGGTAGGGGTTCACATTAGTGGTTGTACCTATGAAAATGCTTATTACCCAGCATGGTAGGGGATCACATTAGTGGTTGTACCTATGAAAATGCTCATGACTCTAGCATGGTAGGGGACCACATTAGTGGTTGAACTTATGGATATGCTCTTATCTATGGCATGGTAGGGGACCATTCACATGGTTGGACCTATGCATATGTCAACATTTCTGAAGATGACTCTTGGTCAAAAATCTCTATCCAGAGATACCTCTTATGATAAAAAATGTTTCATAAAAAATGTAGGAGAAAACTTGCTTTATGCAAACTTAACCAAAACTCCACTCAGCCAAATAAGCATGTAGATTTAGTTTTGCCATTTATATCCACCATAGTGTTACTTGACAATACATTAAATTGTATTGACGCCCTTGTGGTTGCATATTCCATCCTGCAGATGTTTCTGAAGACGAGTGAAGATTTCGTTAGGATCTCGAGACTATCGCCAACATGTTTTGCCTGTGGCACATGAAGAAGATGGGATCAATGTTGTACTATGTTTTCCGCTGTATTTCTTTGTTTTCTGCTAGTCTTCTAAGACTATGCAAGTTGTAATACTATTTTGTAAAGACTGGATCATGCGATGTAATAGAATTTGATGCATTTGCATGATATTTCATTTTGTACTGTGGTGCTATCAATTGATCCAGGGACTAGCACATAACACAGGTGTCCTTACATTATTTAAATGTGGGAACGCTACAAAATGGTATCAGATCATTGTGTTGCCTTTAGGATTCGAGACCCTTAGGTTTGGCAGCCATTTTTTATCATGTTATTATCTCCTTAGAGTATTTTGGATCCTAGCGGCATAGTGAGATGAAGCGGCCCGGACAACTTTACGTGTCCACGGACACGAGACCGTTCCCTGATTGGCTTGCGGGTGCATGTCCTTCTCACTATAGTGAATATCCAAATTACAACAAGTTGTTAATAACCCATTGATCACCCTATAATTGAAAATTTGCTATGTTTAAAATTTCTAGAAACAAAACAACCATCTTATTTCTTCTCATATCCTCTCATCTATTATTCACCTTCAAAATTTTCTAGATGACCTACTTCTTGAATACCCTCAAGGCAAGATTGTTAATGACCATACCAAGAAGCGCAAGAAGTATTTTCACCACATGAAGACCTACACTCAATATTATTGAAGAATTTGAAGAAAAACATAGACTTCCCAACAATCAAGAACACCTCAAGACAGTGAGAGAAGAATTTGAAGAAACTCAAGAAGATATAGATGAGGCCACAATTCTAGTTACTTTGTTAGAACAAAGTTAACGTGTTAGTGTATTGATCATACCAATGAGTGTGGTATGACAATAATAGTTTGTTTTCTAAAAACCATGTTGTTGGTGTGATAAAGGTAGTGCTATATGTTTGTTATGTGTTGTTTGCAAGATGAGTTTCCTTGATCTGTTGTGTTGGAATAGGAACCTCTTTTAGCTATCTTTCTAACCTCTAACCATCCATCCTAAAACCCCACAGATGCCTCCTCGCCGTGACCCTGACGACAACAATGATGCACTACAGCAGATGATGATTGCTCAAGCTCAGCTTATGCAATTGATGACTCAGTTTATTGTGATTGCCAACAATAACAACAACACAAACCCCCAAGTGGATATACTTGCTAGATTCCTGAGGCTAAAACCCTCTAAGTTCTCCACTTCATCTGAGCCAATTGTGGCAGACGACTGGCTCCACACTATTAACAAGGACTTAGTGACTTGTGAGTGCACTGATGCTGAGAAGGTGAGATTTGCCGCTCATTTGCTTGAAGGACCAGCAACACTATGGTGGGAAACCTATCAGATTACCCATCCTTTGGAAGGAATGACATGGAATGCTTTCAAGGAAGGATTTCGCAATGCTCACATCTCCTCTTGCGTAATGAAACTGAAGAAAGATGAGTTCCGAAGCCTGAAGAAGGGAGATAGAACACTGAAGGAATACATAGATGACTTTTGCTCACTCTCAAGATACGCACCTGAGGATATTGACACTGATGCCAAGAGGAAGGAGAAATTTCTCAACGGACTGAGTGGTGAAATGAAGATACCATTGTCAGTAGCATATGCCCCAAACTATCAAACCTTGCTGGATCAAGCTATCACTCTTGACGACAATCTTAGGAAAGAAGAAAACAGAAAGAGGAACCATAAACATTATAAGTTACCCTCAAGATCACACCAGAAACCACACCAGGCCCATGAGGATAGTAATAATTACAAGATCAACAAGCATGCCGACAATAATCATCAGTATCAAAATGGTTATGTACACAACCATCCTAATGGTTGTCTACACAACCTTGATGGACGAAATAGACAACATGGTCATAGCCGAAGCAGTCACATTAGTCATGGAGGTAGTAAAGGACATAAAATGGAGAAAACAATGGCCTCAAAACCATTAGAAAGGACATCAGCAAGGTAGGATGCTTCAAGTGTAACAAGAAAGGACACTACGTTCGAGACTGCCCAGAGAAGAAAGTCAGTAGTTAGAGCCAGCCATAAACCTTGGAGCCTTGTACTAGTTTCATCTCAAAGATAAAGTGTCCTAGACTATGTTCTTATTATAAAAGACTGTGTGGAATGAGAAGTGTGTTATGAAACAATTGCAATATTTATGTGGAAAAACTATGTGATTAGACACACCCCAAAATACCAATAAGGAGTTGATATATCCTATACAACAATAAAATAGATGATGAAGTGTGAATCCAACTAAAGATATAATAAACCCAACAGCCACTGGATAAGAATTTTGGACTACCCACAAAAGTTTCTTTAAGGGTGGTAGCCCACCGAGTAGTTTTGAAACCCACTTAACCACACCTCCTTTCTAGCCTTCCCAAATCTCGGGACGAGATTTCTTTTAAGGGTGGTAGTCTGTAACATCCCTGGTTTTTGGAAAACTCAAAAATCACAAAATTTTGAAACTTTTGTTTTCATACAAAGCAAGTCACCAAAAACCAAATAAAAGGAGGAAATAAAACAAAACATTATGTAATTCGAATAAAAATCCAAATTTCCTTGATTCCATAAATCCTAAAACCTTATTCAAAAAAAAGTTTTTTTATATAAAGGAATATTTTATTATTAGAAAACCTCTTTACCTAAAATGTTTGCAACTCCAATATTATTTAACGGCATTGGCCTTACTGAGGCCTCATCTCGCCGCCGCTCCCGGCGGCGCGCGTACTAGGGCCTCCTCTTGCGGAGGCGGCGGCGGTGGCCAAACTATCCAGCGAGGTGCCGGTCATCTGTGCGGAAGAGACGCTGAAGTTCAAGCTCATGGCCCTGCCGGTACTGGTTCAGGCCATCGCCAAGGACAACCTCCAAGCTCTCCATGGGCCTCGCTATCTCTGCTGCTCAGCTTCTTTCTAATTATTTGTTGTTCTTCAGTCCCAGTATTATGTCATTATATACCTGCTATTCTCTATTTCATTCTTTGTAGATTTTCTACCATCGATTTCTAAGTATGAAACATATTAATTAATATGGTGCCCTCTACATTTTTTCTTCAAATGCCTACTAGCAAATATATTATGTGCACTACTAGGAATGCAAATCTTGGAAAAAAACAGTACTCATATTACTGCCATGGATACATGTTTATGTATTTTCCTTTGGCATTGTCATGTGACATCGCCTGCCTTGAGCAGATCTCCGACGATGCCGAGATGCCATGCTAGAGCTGAGTTGAGTTCCACACAATTTCTCTTTGTTGGAAATTGCATCTCTCTGCAGTTGACAGCGTGGTGTTTCATCCGATTAGGTGGTTTGTATGTGTCAGGGAAGCGCTTCGAGGACTTCGGCGACAAGGAGAGAAAAGATCGGTTTCGGCAGCCGAAGGGCGTGGACTGGTGGCATGCGACCACACCGAGGTGTATGCCTCCATGTCAGGCAACTATGGCTGTGCTGTCTTGGAGCAGCGTGTTGTCATGGTTAACTGCGCCATTAAGGTAAGTGTATGCCAGCACCCTACTATGCATTTCAGGTTCACAATAATTAGATGGTATTTGTACTGGTAATCTCATGTTCCAGCCATGGTGGCCTCAAGCTCGAGATAGATTCCACGATGGTCAATCCAAAGTTCAGGCTGAATTGCTTCACATGCATCAGAATTGTCTACATTCAGTCCAATCTTGGGAGCTGCTATGCTGCTCCGCTCTGCCTCCCCAACAACTAATGGAATGATATAGAACATCTTCAGGGAGAAGTACATCTTGTGCATGAGTGACTTGCATTTCTCCCAATTTTTCCCCACTAATTGATGCTACAAGTCATTGCTGGATATCTTACAGGGTTGGCTTGTTTTCAATTTGACTGGTTATGGAGCTATCTTTCTTATATCTCAGACTGACGGTGGCAAGACTCTCGTTTAATATGGCTATCCAATTTCTGTTATAGCATGTCTTTCTTATTACCAATAGTATGTGTGTTTCTCCTTATTCTGTAATTTCACCTCTACTCAATAATTGAGTAATGTCCAAATATTTATTCTCTGTTTATATGAATAATATTAGGATTAGCGTGCCTGAGAGGGTCCATGGAATGCATTCTGATGTTCCTTATTTCTCTAATGTCAATTGATATTTTCCTCAGTTAATGGATATAATGGTTTTGTAATTCAAGCGTGCAGGTGGAGGTACGATGCTGGTGGAGGGGTTCTTCCAAGCAGTTTTTATCCATTTTAATGTTTTGCTAACCAGTATTTTTGGATTCTAAAATTTATTCTACGGGACAAGCCTTAATCTGCAATACCTGACAAAAACCAGATGTATAACCCATCGATGTTGTAGTGTTACTTCTCAGAACCTTTCCAACGTGGTGTACTATGGTAACATATGCTATTTAATTTTAGGTATACAAGACCATCAGCGGATTCCTGCATACGAGGTCGAGCCTTAACCCTCCGCATGAATGGACCTGTGACAAGAGCTTTTCCGGCACGAAACTCCCCAGCTGGACTCACGCTCGCCGACGTCGCAATGTATCCCCTGCGTCTGGCACGACCTCCCCCTCGCCGCCTGAAGGTCGACCACGAATGGAAACTATGAACAGAGCTCCTCCCGTGGGAATGAGCTCATTCTGCGCTCGGTATCTCTGTACTTATAAACTGCACTTTAGTATCACCCACGGGAACAAGCTAATGCTGAGCATGTGTACCTTAAGTATCTACAATATTACTACATCAATTTCCATGTCATATTGCTTATGTAAGCCTTAACTTTTTTTGAGAGCTATGTGAGCCTGAACTTAGTGAAGCCACATGCCATAAGAACCGCAACATTAATTTAGGTGATATCACTGCAAGAGAACTCTTCATGTCACAACTACGTTCTCCATGCAAATACACTAGCTTGAAGTCAGTGATGGGATGTTGTTGAAGATGTATGGCGATTGATGAGGGGAAATATTATTTAAAAGATACATAGTTCATCTGCGTTGAAGTAAAATATTGTCCATGAGTTCTTGGCGGAGGATTTTTGCCATCCCAGTTTTGATGAAATTTACAATACCCTAGACAATATGTATCTCCAACTGACTTGATATTGTTTTTTGCTTGAAGGAGTGGTGCGTTGGTTGTTTGTTTTTACTACTAAATGTCAATATAGATAGTGACGGGACACCACAATTGTTCTGATGTTTTCATGCAACCGGCAATGCACTTCAAAAGCAGCGGTATCTGTGAAGGCCAAAGTAGAATCTCTGAAGAGGTGCTCTCTCAACTCTTAAGGATTGTTTATTTCATAATGTTGGCAGAAACAACACAACATAAAGATGTGCATGATTTAAGAGCTTGTGGCACCGCAATCTTCTCACACTAATAGTGCAATAGTAAAAGTACTTATTCTATTGGTCAGTTTGTAGAATCCATTTGCTTATAGCTCAATATATTTTTACCTTTCGGTCAACTAGATAGCTGGAAGTTTCCAAATGATTATGCAAAGACATTATCAGTTTGCTATGAGAAATATGCTTTAGGAAATTCTTGTAATTCATAATTGATTTTTTCGTTTGGGATATGATGGATCCATTGATTTGGTTCTTGTACCATTTTTTTATGTAAGGCATTTGATGTGCTTGTTCCGAAATAACGAATTTATTCACATGCCTAGCATCGAAGTAACAAATTTATTCACACGCCTAGCATCGTACGGTGTAGTCATTTTGATGAACTCCATGAAACTGCTTTTTTTTAGAAGATTGGGGTTTAGATTTACGTGAGCCATCTGTATCAAGGTCCAAATTGATTCGCCCGTGGCAACGCACGGGCTTTTCTACTAGTTTTGATAATATTTTATGACAACAAAAATCAAAGATGTATAACCTTTAATAAAGTTCTAAGCCTCAAAAATATTTGATGAGAATAAAATATTTTAATAATAACTTTTAGTTGTATTCCAAGTTTTAAACATAAAGGTTCAAAAATAAATTGCATTTCTTTGAAAATAAAATAAGACAGGACATTGAAAACAATATTATGACTTGTGGTTTTATTCTAAATTTTATTAAGCCACTTTAATAATCATTAGTTTTTCTATCTTAAAATGGCATTAAGTTACTATTAATAAATCACTTATATCTTAAAAATATAAAATATGAAGATAAGTTGCAATGATCTTCAAAAATAATACTACACTTATATAATGTCACTCCAATTTTATTTGACTAAGTTTTACATTTTATTATTATATATTTTGGAAATAACATTAAGCTACTATTAAGGAATTATTTCAATTTTCAAAATTCAAAAATAAAATTATGTTGAAAAGTTTACAAAAATGTTTCTAAGTGAAAGATATTATTTTTACAAAATTTTTGCAATTGGTTTGATGTCATTTGGACTTGTATTTTAAAAGTTATTAAAAACTGAAATAAAAAGAAAAAGAAAAGGGAAGGGTGACGTCATACGTCACCCTGTCTTCAACCTCTGTAACTGAAAAATGCCCGTTTCATCCCGAATTTAATTCCTTTGATTTTTCCCGTTTTAAGTCCCCATTTGATGCGTTTAACCCCAGCCCTTAAAGCCCCGAGAAGCATCTCCATTTTCCCCTCGGGTGTCTCCCTTTATCGTGCCCCGTGCACAACGAATTTGCTCGACGGACCTCATCCATCCCGTGCCCGTAAACCTCCGATTCCGGCGAGGTGAGCATGTTCCCATGACCGAGACCTAGCCCTTATTGATCCCCGTGGTCGTGCACATCCTCTAATCCCTCGGGCGATTTTCTTGTGCAGTATAGCAACGAGGCCAGCTCGTCCGCATCTCGCCCGCGCCACCGGAGCTCCGTTGTAGCGTTCCCACATTTAAATAATGTAAGGACACCTATGTTATTGTGCTAGTCCCTGGATCAAATGTTAGCACCACAGTACAAAAATGAAATATCATGCAAATGCATCAAATTCTATTACATCGCATGATCCAGTCTTTACAAAATAGTATTACAACTTTCATAGTCTTAGAAGACTAGCCGTAAACGAAGATATACAGCGGAAAACATGAATAACATTGAGCCCATCTTCTTCATGTGCCATAGACAAAACATGTTGGCGATAGTCTCGAGATCCTAAATGAAATCCTCACTCGTCTTGAGAAACATCTGAATATGGAATATGCAGCCACAAGGGAGTCAATACAATTTAATGTATTGGCAAGTAACACTATGGTGGATATAAATGGCAAGACTAATACTACATGCTTATTTGGCTAAGTGGAGTTTAGGCTAAGTTTGCATAAAGCCAGTTTTGTCCTATCTCTTTTGTAAAACAAACTTTTCTTTTCGAAGGGGTGGCAACATTGGATTGATATCCAAGCACCACAATACTCTTCACTTGGTCAAAATTTTACTTATTGAAATTGATGATGAGATTCTTCCATCATTCCTTGTCCAGCTGCTCATAGTTTCCATAACCGGGGACACGGCTAAGATCTTAGTTTGTTGACTCTGCAGAGGTTGTGCACTTTCACACTTTGTCTTCAATTAGCCCAAACATCCTATACACCCGGAGTGCATCATGGAAAGGAGAGAATTGAGACGAGATCTTTCAGAAGAAGAAGTCCAAACCCACCGGCAAGACCGTTCCACCTATAATTTTGCTACATTTGCTAGTCAAGCCTGGGCCGAACTCTCACAACTTAGTTGATCAAGACAGAGCCCATATGTCAAAAGGCTGCACGGTAAGCTACTAAACTTAGAAGGACATAGTAATCTCTTTGTTCCTGGGTGGCCATCCGCTAGTGACAACCTCAAGTGGAATAACCCTTAGATAAGGGCCCTGAGGAAACACTCAACATAATCCAGTCTTACCACTTCCACCCAGGTGGTTCATTTATTAGTTATACTTAGAATTTTTCCTCAACGTCTAGTAAAACAATTTGTAATATTGCATAGCATCTACTAGGTTCTAAGGCTATCAAGATAACAAGGGTAAAAGAGATTGCTACACACTACTAGGATAATAGCATAGCATAATATAACTTAGTAAAATTTCCTATCATGCATGCTACTCAAAATCAACTAATGCATATAGAAAATAATGGGTAGTTGATGGTGTGTTACTTGCCTTGTCGAAGTTGGTGATGAAATCACACTCTCTTCACAAAATATCATTGCTCTCCGTACAATCTATTCATTGAAAACACAATAACAAAATAAACAAGCATCCTAGAAAACAAACATACAAGTGTAGAAAACATACAGAGCAACTAACATATCCAAAGGGGTTGTACCAAATTTGCTAGGGCAAGGTCAAGATTTGAGTTCAATACTTGTTAAGGAAATTCCAAGGTTTTACTTGGGATGGACTAGGTTGAGTTTGATGTGAGCTAACTTTATTATAAACATACTTGTCGAGGAAGTTCCAAGAGTTCACCAAGGTGATCTCACTATTTCAACTAAAGTAACACATAGCAATGTGTAACACTTAGTCATCTTCATCAAGACATTTGAGTGATCTAAGTTAGTCTTTCCATTTTGGGTTAAGGCTAGGTCTAGGTTAAACTAACTTCATAACAAAGGATATAACAAGTTAAAGTCTTGGTCTTTTGAATTGGGGTCAAGGGCTGGACAAAAACAACTTGTTATTCTTCAGTTTGTGTGGATGGATTTAAGTCTTCACAAGCTTGTCTTCTTGAAGATCACCTTCATGCTTCTGTTGTAGTTTCCTCCTTGTTGCGAAGCTTCTCTTGAAATCGATAAATCTTCATGGATTTCACTTCACTACTTAGTTTGGGTATGGGATGGGCACAAATACCACTAAGTCAATTAGAAAGAAAGCAAATAGAAAGGATAGAAAGAGATGGGTAGATGTCTTCTCCTTGATTTTCTTCATACACTTATACTTCTTTGAGTTGCTTCTAGTTGTGGAGTCCAAGTCTTCTCTTCAAAACTTCTTTTTTTATCTGCCTTGTAGCTCTTCATGTTGCCACCAAGTTGAAAGGAGAAGAATAGAAAAGGGAAGGAAAAAGACTTAGAGAGAAAGGGGGTTAGTCTTCTGGAAGTTTCTCTGGTTTTCTTCTAAGTGCTTCCACTTCTTGGAGATGCTTCTGAAGTTTGTTTTATTTTCTAAGTCCTTCATTGGTCTTCTATCTTCATGTTGAAAAAAAACTCTAGATGGTTAAGTCCTCCATTGCACTTCATGGTTCTCACCAACCCCAACTTGGTGAAATCTTGAAGCAAGCCTGGGAGACAAGAAGTTGATGGAAACATTTGTACTAGTGTTTTTAGGTTCATTTGTTGGCTAAGTATAAGTTGAAATTTCACTAAGGACTTAGCCTTGGTTTCAAATAGCCATACACACATAGAACCACTTAAGCAAAAAAAAAATATTTCCTAAGTCATTTTTAATATGGTGTGAAACATGTGTGTGATAACTTGGCCTAAAATACATGGGTATGGCTCATATGTGTCCAAAATGGTTGGAAAAGTTTATTTCTGGTTCATGGTTATCAAATGGATCAACTTTGCAAAAGGAACTATATTGAAAATATTTATAGAATTAAATCTAAGTCAAAATTACTCAAATATAACACTTAATTCTAAATTCAATTTTAATTTGTTCAAATATTATTTTGGGACAGAGGGTACAAAATTACACATCCTAAGGTTTCCAAATATATTTTATTTGCAATTTTTGGATTTGTAGAATTAGAATTATGCCAAAATTCATCAAACAAGCATATTTAAATTTTAACCCATTTAAGTGTCTCAAATTTGAATTTTAACAGTTCTAAAAGATTCTACATGTTGTGCTGATTCCAAAAAGTCCAAGTTTGCTAAATTTAGGCTTATGGTTAAAAAGATATGATGGTGCAAAGTTCTAGGGGCTAAACTGCAAAACTACAACTCTATTTTCTATTCGGAAAAAATAACAGAGAACAACTGGGCTCGGATTTGGCTATCTACCGCGCGGGGTGACAGATAACGCATGGGCTTGGGCCGTCTACGCGCTGCACCGAGCGATGAATAAGGAACTAAACGCGCGCCCGACGTGGCGCTCGGTAATTTGCCGATACCTCTTCGGTAAGTGATTCTATCACGACCGTTGGATTTAGATCTAAAGGCGCGGGAGGGAAGGGAGTTTCTTACCGGCGACGGGCGGCCGGAAATGGCGACGGCAGCGGCGCTGGGCACGGGAAAACGACGGCGTCGACGTTCCGGTGGCTCCCCGCCTCGATGAAGACCACGAAGAGACTCGGCTCTACTTGGAGAAACCGATGGTGACCACGGGGAGGCTCGAGGGGCTCTGCAACCACGGCGGCGAGGTGGTCCCGAGGTGGCCGTGCTCCGACGAGCTCGCCCTCGATGAATCGCTGCGAAAAGAAGATTCAAGAGGGATCAGTGACGTGCGCACACGCATAGGAAGGATGGGGTGGCCACGGCGGGGCTTACCGTGGCTCACCTCGTCGGAAAACAAGGAAAAACGGCGGCGGGGCGGACGAATCCGGCGAGAAAATTGAACGGCCTCACGGCACAATCCAGAGAGGAAGGAGAGGGGAAATGACGAGCAGGAGAAGGGGATTTAAGGGGAGCAATCGTCTCTGAGATTGAATGCTTGAAACACCAGGAATCAAGAGGATTAAATCCTCCTTTATTCGGAAGAAACGGATGCAGGGAGGTTGATGACGATGATGACGTCATCATGATGTCATCCTTTTTTTTTTTCTGTTTTTAATATCTTTTAATATAAAAGTCCAAATGACTTCAAACCAATTGCAAAAAAAATTGTAAAAATAATATCTTTCACTTAGAAACATTTTTGTAAACTTTCAACATATTTCAAAAATCGTATTTTGTAATTTATAAATAAAACATTAATAGTACTTAATGTTATTTAAAATTGGAAAAATAATAAAATGGTGTTTTTGATTAAATAAAATTTTAGAGGCATTATACATGTCAAATACTATTTTTGGAAGACATTTTTTTAACCATTTTCATACTTTATAATTTTAGGATATGAAGGATTTATTAACAGTAACTTAATGCTATTTTTTTAAATAGAAAATTCAATAATTATCAAAGTGGCTTAGAAAAATTACACAACCCAAAATATTGTTTCCAAAGTCCTCTTTTTTGTTATTTTCAAAGCAAAACATTTTATGAACATCACTTTATGTTTAAAACTTGGAGTAACATTTGCATATCAATAAAAATAATTGTTATTCTCATAAAATAATTTTGAGGCTTCAAAAAATATTAGAGATAATAATTCTCTGGTTTCAAATTCTATAAAACATTTTCAAAGTAATACTTGATTTGAAAACATGTTATAAAATAACCTTTCTAAGAGAAAACAGTTTCTTTGATTAATGAATATTTATTTTGAATGGGCTTTTAGGGTTTATGGAATAGAGATATAATGGATTCTTAATTTCAATTTTCATTGAGTTATGTATTGTTTCCTTTTATTTCTTGCCTCTCATTTGTTTTTTGGTGACTTGCATAACATGAAAACAAAAAGTTTCGATTTTTAGTGATTTTTGGACTTTCCAAAAATCAGGGATGTTACAGACTACCACCCTTAAAAGAAATCTCGTCCCGAGATTTGGGAAGGTTAGAAAGAAAGATAGGTCTGGGTGATTGGTTTCCAGAACACTTGGGGGCTACCACCCTTAAAATAAACTTTTCTAGATAGTCTATTTTCATTAGATTGGAGTGTAGATGGATTCCACATTGGCTTGAGCAGAACTTTCTTTCGCGGTAGAGCTGTAGACCAACATAGGCATGTTGAACTACCTTTGACACTGAGGGGTCACTCTTTGGGTCAAACAAAGGACCAGGTTGAGAGGATTTCACAACAATATATCATTATAAAGGGAACTCATTTCTCAGACATCTATTGTGGTTTAATACACTGGAAGAACTTCTAAGGAAAATGAATTTATTTTCAACATAAAACTTTGCCTAAGATTCCTTCTTGGTGACATACTTCTTCATGCCTTATCTTCCTTCCTTAAGAGAGTCATATTACCTTCCTTCTCCTTTTGAGGGCAATTATTTGCATAGTGTCCTTTATCTCTGCATTTGAAGCATGTCACTTGGATGATGTAGTTGGGGTTTTGAAGTCCCTTTTCAGGGCAGTCATTGGCATAATGTCATGTATCTCTGCACTGAAAACAAGTGACTTTGCTTAGGTCCTTCTTCCTTTTTATTGGTGTAATATTGGCCATCATGTCTTCATACTGCTGTCCAGTATACTCAACTATGTTGGTTGAAGGTCTGGGTTTCTTGTTGGGACAATTTCTAGATAAATGTCCATCTTCTTCACAAGAATAGCAATTCTTGGTGAAGTGTTTGGATGAATATGGATGTGGTGTAGTCTTGGTTCTAGTATCCATCCTGACATGGTCCATCTGAATAGTATCTAATTTGCGTTTTCCCTTCACTTCTGGTTTTCCTAAGTTCTCTTGGAGTGCACTAAGCATTCCCACTTTGGCATGTTGTCCAACTTTTTGTACCATGGGGTAAAGTGGACATTGTGTTGGAACATGTGTTGTTCCTTCACACAGAAAACAAGTAACTTGAGTGAAGTATCCTTCAGTTGAGTTGTTTACATCACCATGGGGCCACTCATCTGGACAATCTTTGGAATAGTGTCCTATATCTTCACAAGCTTTGCAGGCTTTGAGTGTTGACAACATTTCTTCTTCTATCTCCTGGTTATCTCTAGCTATCAGAGGCTGATTGTTTTCACTATTGGCCAAGTTTTGGGACATCATCTTTACTATCTGTGATTGAGTATCCAACACTTGTTGCATCCCTGGTGTTAAGTCCATATTGGGGTTGCTTGCTTGGTTGTGGGTCATCAGTTGTATCAGCTGAGTTTGAGCTTCTAGTAGCATCTGCATTGCTATTGAGTTCTCCGGGTTGTTGGCATTATGGCTAGGCATCTGTTTTGGGGTTTTAGGAAAGATGAGTAGAGGTTAGAAAGATAGCTAAGGAAGGTTCCTATCCAAACATTTCAGATCAAGGAAACTCATCTTACAACCAACACATAGCAAACATATAGCAACACAATCATCACACAAAACAACTAAGTTTTAGAAAGCAACTAGTATTGTCATACTATACTCAAAAGTATGATCAATACACTAATCGTGTTAACGTTGTTCTAACAAACTAGATTGGTGGTCTCATCTATATCTTCTTGAGTTTTCTTCAGATTCTTCTCTCAATGCCTTGAGGTGTTCTTGATTGTTGTGAAGTCTAGGTATATCTCCAAGTTTCTTCAATTGTCTTGAGTGTAGGTCTTCATGTTGTGAAAACACTTCTTGCCTTGAGGGTATTGAGGAGGAGGTCATCTAGGAAAATTCTGAAGGTGAATAATAGATGAGATGATATGAGAAGAATTAAGATGATTGTTTTGTTTCTAGAAAGTTTGAACATAGAAATTTTTCAATCCTAGGGTGATCAAGGGGTTATTAACAACTTGTTGCAAATTGGATATTCACTATAGTGAGAGATACTGGAACCCGCTAGCCAATCAGGGAACGGTCTCGTGTCCGTGGACACGTAAAGTTGTCTGGGCCGCTTCATCTCACTATGCCACTAGGATCCAAAAGTACTCAAAGGAGTCAATAAATTTGATCAAAAATGGTTTTCCAAACCTAAGGGCTCGAATCCTACATGCAACACAATGATCTGATACCATTTTGTAGCGTTCCCACATTTAAATAATGTAAGGACACCTGTGGTATTGTGCTAGTCCCTGGATCAAATGCTAGCACCACAGTACAAAAATGAAATATCATGCAAATGCATCAAATTCTATTACATCGCATGATCCAGTGTTTACAAAATAGTATTACAACTTTCATAGTCCTAGAAGACTAGCCGTAAACGAATATATACAACGGAAAACATGAATAACATTGAGCCCATCTTCTTCATGTGTCATAGGCAAAACATGTTGGCGATAGTCTCGAGATCCTAAACGAAATCCTCACTCGTCTTGAGAAACATCTGCAATATGGAATATGCAGCCACAAGGGAGTCAATAAAATTTAATGTATTGGCAAGTAACACTATGGTTGATATAAATGGCAAGACTAATACTACATGCTTATTTGGCCGAGTGGAGTTTAGGCTAAGTTTGCATAAAGCCAGTTTTGTCCTATCTCTTTTGTAAAACAAACTTTTCTTTTCGAAGGGGTGGCAACATTGGATTGATATCCAAGCACCACAATACTCTTCACTTGGTCAAAATTTTACTTATTGAAATTGATGATGAGATTCTTCCGTCATTCCTTGTCCAGCTGCTCATAGTTGTCCATAACCGGGGACACGGCTAAGATCTTAGTTTGTTGACTCTGTAGAGGTTGTGCACTTTCACCCTTTGTCTTCAATTAGCCCAAACATCCTATACACCCGGAGTGCATCATGGAAAGGAGAGAATTGAGACGAGATCTTTCAGAAGAAGAAGTCCAAACCCATCGGCAAGACCGTTCCACTTATAATTTTGCTACATCTGCTAGTCAAGCCTGGTCCGAACTCTCACAACTTAGGTTATCAAGACAGAGCCCATATGTCAAAAGGCTGCACGGTAAGCTACTAAACTTAGAAGGACATAGTAATCTCTTTGTTCCTGGGTGGCCATCCGCAAGTGACAACCTCAAGTGGAATAACCCTTAGATAAGGGCCCTGAGGAAACACTCAACATAATCCAGTCTTACCACTTCCACCCAGGTGGTTCATTTATTAGTTATACTTAGAATTTTTCCTCAACATCTAGTAATTTTTTTTTGTAATATTGCATAGCATCTACTAGGTTCTAAGGCTATCAAGATAACAAGGGTAAAAGAGATGGCTACACACTACTAGGATAATAGCATAGCATAATATAACTTAGTAAAATTTCCTATCATGCATGCTACTCAAAATCAACTAATGCATATAGAAAAATGGGTAGTTGATGGTGTGTTACTTTCCTTGTTGAAGTTGATGATGAAATCACACTCTCTTCACAAAAGATCGTTGCTCTCCGTACAATCTATTCATTGAAAACACAATAACAAAATAAACAAGCATCCTAGAAAACAAACATACAATTGTAGAAAACATACAGAGCAACTAACATATCCAAAGGGCTTGTACCAAGTTGGCTAGGGCAAGGTCAAGATTTGAGTTCAATACTTGTTAAGGAAATTCCAAGGTTTTACTTGGGATGGACTAGGTTGAGTTTGATGTGATCTAACTTTACTATAAACATACTTGTCGAGGAAGTTCCAAGAGTTCACCAAGGTGATCTCACTATTTCAACTAAAGTTACACATAACAATGTGTAACACTTAGTCATCTTCATCAAGACATTTGAGTGATCTAAGTTAGTCTTTCCATTTTGGGTTAAGGCTAGGTCTAGGTTAAACTAACTTCATAACAAAGGATATAACAAGTTAAAGTCTTGGTCTTTTGAATTTGGGTCAAGGGCTGGACTAAAACAACTTGTTATTCTTCACTTTGTGTGGATGGCTCCAAGTCTTCACAGGCTTGTCTTCTTGAAGATCATCTTCATGCTTCTATTCTAGTTTCCTCCTTGTTGCGAAGCTTCTCTTGAAATCGATAAATCTTCATGGCTTTCACTTCACTACTTAGTTTGGGTATGGGATGGGCACAAATACCACTAAGTCAATTAGAAAGAAAGCAAATAGAAAGGATAGAAAGAGAGGGGTAGATGTCTTCTCCTTGATTTTCTTCATACACTTATACTTCTTTGAGTTGCTTATAGTTGTGGAGTCCAAGTCTTCTCTTCAAAACTTCTTTTTTGATCTTCCTTGTAGCTCTTCATGTTGCCACCAAGTTGAAAGGAGAAGAATAGAAAAGGGAAGGAAAAAGACTTAGAGAGAAAGGGGGTTAGTCTTCTAGAAGTTTCTCTGGTTTTCTTCTAAGTGCTTCCACTTCTTGGATTTGCTTCTGAAGTTTTTTTTATTTGCTAAGTCCTTCATTGGTCTTCTATCTTCATGTTGAAAAAAAACTCTAGATGGTTAAGTCCTCCATTGCACTTCATGGTTCTCACCAACCCCAACTTGGTGAAATCTTGAAGCAAGCATGGGGAGACAAGAAGTTGATGGAAACATTTGTACTAGTGTTTTTAGGTTCATTTGTTGGCTAAGTATAAGTTGAAACTTCACTAAGGACTTAGCCTTGGTTTCAAATAGCCATACACACATAGAACCACTTAAGCAAAAAAAAAATTCCTAAGTCATTTTTAATATGGTGTGAAACATGTGTGTGATAACTTGGCCTAAAATACATGGGTATGGCTCATATATGTCCAAAATGGTTGGAAAAGTTTATTTCTGGTTCAAGGTTATCAAATGGATCAACTTTGCAAAAGGAACTATATTGAAAATATTTATAGAATTAAATCTAAGTCAAAATTACTCAAATATACCACTTAATTCTAAATTCAATTTTAATTTGTTCAAATATTATTTTCCAAATATATTTTATTTGCAATTTTTAAATTTGTAGAATTTGAATTATGCCAAAATTCATCAAACAAGCATATTTAAATTTTAACCCATTTAAGTGTCTCAAATTTGAATTTTAACAGTTCTAAAAGATTCTACATGTTGTGCTGATTCCAAAACGTCCAAGTTTGCTAAATTTGGGCTTATGGTTAAAAAGATATGATGGTTCAAAGTTCTAGGGGCTAAACTGCAAAATTACAATTCTATTTTCTATTCGAAAAAAAATAACAGAGAACAACTAGGCTCGGATTTGGCTATCTACCGCGCGGGGTGACAGATAACGCATGGGCTTGGGCCGTCTACGCGCCGCACCGAGCGATGAATAAGGAACTAAACGCGCGCCCGACGTGGCGCTCGGTGATTTGCCGATACCTCTTCGGTAAGTGATTCTATCACGACCGTTGGATTTAGATCTAAAGGCGCAGGAGGGAAGGGAGTTTCTTACCGGCGACGGGCGGCCGGAAACGGCGACGGCGGCGGCGTTGGGCACAGGAAAACGACAGCGTCGACGTTCCGGTGGCTCCCCGCCTCGATGAAGACCACGAAGAGACTCGGCTCTACATGGCGAAACCGATGGTGACCACGGGGAGGCTCGAGGGGCTCTGCAACCACGGCGGCGAGGTGGTCCCGAGGTGGCCGTCCTCCGACGAGCTCGCCCTCGATGAATCGCTGTGAAAAGAAGATTCAAGAGGGATCAGTGACGTGCGCACACACATAGGAAGGATGGGGTGGCCACGGTGGCGCTTACGGTGGTTCACCTCATCGGAAAACAAGGAAAAACGGCGGCAGGGCGGACGAACTCCGGCGAGAAAATTGAACGACCTCAGAGCACAATCCAGAGAGGAAGGAGAGGGGAAATGACGAGCAGGAGAAGGGGATTTAAGGGGAGCAATCGTCTGTGAGATTGAACGCTTGAAACGCTAGGAATCAAGAGGATTAAATCCTCCTTTATTCGGAAGAAACGGATGCAGGAGGTTGATGACGATGATGACGTCATCATGATGTCATCCTTTTTTTTTCTGTTTTTAATATCTTTTAATATACAAGTCCAAATGACTTCAAACCAATTGAAAAAAAAATTGTAAAAATAATATCTTTCACTTAGAAACATTTTTGTAAACTTTCAACATATTTCAAAAATCGTATTTTGTAATTTATAAATAAAACATTAATAGTACTTAATGTTATTTAAAATTGGAAAAATAATAAAATGGTGTTTTTGATTAAATAAAATTTTAGAGACATTATACATGTCAAATACTATTTTTGGAAGACATTTTTAAACCATTTTCATATTTTATAATTTTAGGATATGAAGGATTTATTAACAGTAACTTAATGCTATTTTTTTTAAATAGAAAATTCAATAATTATCAAAGTGGCTTTGAAAAATTACACAACCCAAAATATTGTTTCCAGAGTCCTCTTTTATGTTATTTTCAAAGCAAAACATTTTATGAACATCACTTTATGTTTAAAACTTGGAGTAGCATTTGCATATCAATAAAAATAGTTGTTATTCTCATAAAATAATTTTGAGGCTTAAAAAAATATTAGAGATAATAATTCTCTGGTTTCAAATTATATAAAACATTTTCAAAGTAATACTTGATTTGAAAACATGTTATAAAATAAGCTTTTCTAAGAGAAAACAATTTCTTTGATTAATGAATATTTATTTTGAATGGGCTTTTAGGGTTTATGGAATAGAGATATAATGGATTCTTAATTTCAATTTTCATTGAGTTATGTATTGTTTCCTTTTATTTCTTGCCTCTCATTTATTTTTTGGTGACTTACATAACATGAAAAAAAAGTTTCAATTTTTAGTGATTTTTGGACTTTCCAAAAATCAGGGATGTTACATCCGTCTGCATCGCACCACCGTTCCCGGAAGCGATGGAGGATGTCTTGGCCCTCATGGAATTCGCGGTGACACCGTGATCCCTATGGAACACTTCCCGGTGCTCGTAGCCCCCTGCAACCTTTCCGCCGTGGAGACCCAAAGCTCACCGGCAATCGCGCCATCTGCGTCCGCCCCTGCTGCCGTCCGAGGAAGCGCGAGCGAGCGCCGCCAATCTCCTCTGCTTCGCCATCTAGAGACGCGCCCCGTGGTGGTCTTTCCGAGTCCGGAGCATCACCGTAGCCTCGCCGTCTTCCACTCCCAAGAGCACCGGCCACCGTGACTCCATTCTCCGACAGCTCCCTCCGGCGAGAAGGTAACCCTAGACCCCTGTTCTAATCCTGCTCGTAGGTTAGATCCGAAGGCCCACGTTAAATCTTTAACGCGAAGAGGTATTTTAAATCTGGTTCGTCCATCCACGGTCAGATCCAACGACCCACAGTGACTAATCCGCGTGAAAAGGCACCAGCCAATCAGAAACTGCCATTCTAGATTCCGCGGATCGCCTGTTTTCTTTTAAACAGAATAGCCCCTGTAATTTTGCAGATTAGCCCCTAGCTTTGAACCATCATAACCTTTTAACCACTTGGCCAAATTTGATAAAATTGGACTTTTTGAAATCACCATAACGTTTAGAATATTTTAGGAATGTTCAAATTCAAAATTGACAAACTTAATTTGGTTCAAATTTAAATATGCTTGTTTGATGATTTTTGGCATAATTCAAATTCTACAAATCCAAAAATTGCAAATAAAATATAGTTGGAAACCTTAGGATGTGTAATTTCATACCCTCTGTCCCAAAATAATTTTTTAACAAATTAAATTCGAATTTAGAATTAAGTTGTCTAATTGAGTATTTTTGACATAGAATTATTTCTATAAATAATTAGAAATTGTTTTCTTAGGCAAAGTTGATCCTTTTGGTAACATTGAACCATAAACAACCTTGGACAACCATTTTGGACATCCTTGGACCATTACCATGTAATTTATGCAAACTTCCATCATAGTGATCCACCTAGTTGCTATACCATGGATTTTGTTTCTATCCCCTTTAACCTTGTTGTTGTGGCCAAGACTAAGTCCCTAGTATGTGTCAACCACACATAAGACCAAGTAGTGAACCATAGATACTAGTACCATAGTTTTCTATCTACTTCTATACTCTCCTATTCTTGCTTCAACAATTCATCAAGCTAGCAAAATGGAAATAAAGACCGAGGCACAAGGAGGTACTTCATTTTCAACTTGGTGGCAACATGAAGAGCTATAAGGAACATCATTGAAGAAATTTCAAAGAAAAGACTTAGAATCCACAACAACTAGAAGCAAACCAATGAAGTACAAGTGTATGAAGAAATGAAGAATAAGACATCTTCCTCTCTCTTTCTATCCTTTCTATTTCTTTCTTTTCAAATAGACTTAGTGGTAGTTGTGCCCATCCCACCTTAGACCAACTAGTGAGAAAGCCATGAAGAATCCACCAAGACCAAGAGAAGAATCCATCCAAGTAACGAGACTACAATAGAAGCATCAAGATGATCTTCAAGAAGACAAATATGTGAATACTTGGAGCAATCCACACAAGTTGAAGATTAACAAGTTGTTTTGTCCAACCATTGACCCAAATGGAAAATCCTAAGACTATAATCTTGTTATCTCTATTCTATTAGAGTTAGTTGAACCTAGACCTACCTTAACCCAAAATGGAAAGACTAAACTAGGTCACTCAAAAGTTTTGATGAAAACAACTAAGTGTTACACTTTGTTATGTGTCATTTTAGTTGAGATAGTTAGATCACCTTGGTGAACTCTTGGAACTTCCTTGACAATTATGACCAATTGAGTTTGAATATTTCAAACCCAAGTCTTTACCAACTATAGTCCCATTTTGGAAGACCTTAACCTAATCACAATAGTTTCCTTAGCAAAATAAATTATTGTGATTAACATAAAACCCTTTTGACTAAGTGTGTTGATTGTTATTCTTTGTTTCCTTGTTGTTTGTGAAGGTTGTTTATTGTTATTTGTTTGACTTGTCCACATTGTACAAAGAAAAACTATCTAGTGGTGAAGAGAGTGTACCTCTAAACCAACTTTAACAAGGCAAGTGACACATCATAAACTACCTATTATTTCCTATATGCATTAGAGCTTTTGAGTAGATGCATGATAGGAAAATCTTTGGTAAAATATTATGCTATGCTATTATCCCAAGTAGTGTGTAGCCATCCTTATTACCTTGATAGTGTAGCAGCCTTAAAATTTTGGTAGTTGATTGCTTAGCTATGCTTGTATATGAAGTTGATGTGATTGGAAAGTATAACTATGTTTTGAATGATTACCCTAAGGGGTTTATGAAATATTTTTGGTGGAGTACTAGATACTCACAAGTGTGGCATGGTAGGGACCATTTACATGTTTGAACCTATGAAAATGTTCACATGAATAGCATGGTAGGGGATCACATTAGTGGTTGTACCTATGAAAATGCTTACTATCCAGCATGGTAGGGGATCACATTAGCGGTTGAACCTATGAAAATGCTTATTACCCAGCATGGTAGGGGATCACATTAGTGGTTGAACCTATGAAAATTCTTATTACCCAGCATGGTAGGGGATCACATTAGTGGTTGTACCTATGAAAATGCTTGCTATCCAGCATGGTAGGGGATCACATTATTGGTTGAACCTATGAAAATGCTTATTACCCAGCATGGTAGGGGATCACATTAGTGGTTGTACCTATGAAAATGCTTATTACCCAGCATGGTAGGGGATCACATTAGTGGTTGTACCTATGAAAATGCTCATGACTCTAGCATGGTAGGGGACCACATTAGTGGTTGAACCTATGGATATGCTCTTATCTATGGAATGGTAGGGGACCATTCACATGGTTGGACCTATGCATATGTCAACATTTCTGAAGATGACTCTTGGTTCAAAAATCTCTATCCAGAGATACCTCTTATGATAAAAAAAATGTTTCATAAAAAATGTAGGAGAAAACTTGCTTTATGCAAACTTAGCCAAAACTCCACTCAGCCAAATAAGCATGTAGATTTAGTTTTATCATTTATATCCACCATAGTGTTACTTGCCAATACATTAAATTGTATTGACTCCTTTGTGGCTGCATATTCCATCCTGCAGATGTTTCTGAATTCAGTGAAGATTTCGTTAGGATCTCGAGACCATCACCAACATGTTTTGCCTGTGGCACATGAAGAAGATCGGATCAATGTTGTACTACGTTTTCCGCTGTATTTCTTTGTTTGTTGCCAGTCTTCTAAGACTATGCAAGTTGTAATACTATTTTATAAAGACTGGATCATGCGATGTAATAGAATTTGATGCATTTTGCATGATATTTCATTTTGTACTATGGTGCTAGCAATTGATCCAGGGACTAGCACAATAACATAGGTGTCCTTACATTATTTAAATGTGGGAACTCTACACATACCTTATTTGCTATATAAAAAACCACCAAATTGTTTGCTAGTGTTTAGAGTGAATCCTCTATCTAACCTGCTTGTCAACACCTTCTGCTCCTTGTTGGGTTCGACACTCTTGTTTATCGAAAGTACTACGATACACCCCTATACTTGTGGGTCATCAAGACTATTTTATGGCGCCGTTGCCGGGGAGTGAAGCGCATATTTGGTTCGAGTAGCCAGACCATTTTCAGGAGTGGCTTATTATAGTATTCTTCCCCGTCCTATCTTTTCCGCCTTCAGCTCTAGAATCGATTATTGGTGGGTTGTAACGTGAACCGATGGAACAGCTTCGATACCACAATCATAACGAATATGGGCAAATGAAATGAAAACCAGCATCTGTTGAGGTCGATCCTGCGTATGGACCTTACCACTCTACCTCTCGATTGTACAATTGGCTTCTTAGGCCCGGTTATCTATTTTATTTTTCTGATGATAGATTACTTCTAGCTTCGCATGGGGTACTTCGGTCGGAGAAAAGCCATCCATAGTAAGCCTCACAGGCAGTCCCGGGGAGGAGGCACTGCATTCCTGTAACATCTTATGTGGCTTCTCCCGCATCATATCCTATTTCCATAGGCTCGAATGACCCCTTCTCATAATAAGAATGTGCACGGTCTGTTCCGGTATGGAATGAACATATAATCTAATGATTGAGTCAATTCCATGATTATAAGTTCATAACCCTAGCACCCTTTCCCATTTTGGGCGGAACAGATCTACTAATTCTTTTATTCCAGTTAGTAAGAGGGATCTTGAACTAAGAAAGAAATCTATTGGTAAGTGGAATTGGTAAGAGAAACTTTTAGTGTGAGTGTTGTTTTTATTTCTGTCTGCTGCTTTATTTTATTATGGAGAATCGATTTGGTTCTCTATTTAGGAATTCTACTTCTACTTCTAATATAGTAGATGACCCGATGTCTGCTCAATTGGATCATTTTAAAATACCTATGAAAATTGTCGAACATGTTATGGATAACTACTATTTTGGAGATGGAACTGCCCTTCCCGGTGATCATTTACTCTTTATACATGAATTATGTGAGTTATTCAGGTGTGCAGGTATTACAATGGACCAAGTTAAGAGGAAATTATTCTCTTTATCACTGAAGGGCGGAGCTGCGGAATAGTTTAAAATGCTAAAGAATGGTCAATCTATTGGATGGGAGGAAATTGTACGTCTCTTTTATTCTAAATTTTATCCTCCCAATGAGATTCATAAAGATCGGAATCAAATATATAATTTCTGGCCTCATGATGGAGAGAGTATTGCCCAAGCTTGGGGAGACTGAAGTTATTAATGCTCAAATGTCCCATTCATGAGCTCCCCAGTAATATTGTTATTAATAATTTTTATGCAAGGCTTCCTCTTCATGATAAGGATTTATTAGATGCTTCTTGTTCTGGATCATTCAGGGATCTTCTTGACCGTTTTCAAGAAAATACTGAAGGATGGGAGAATGACAAAGGTAGAAAGTCAGGTATAAATTATGATTATGTATGCATGAAATAATTTATGGGAACCGAAGATTTCTATAATGTTAGTGTTGTTTGTGGTCTTGACTCTCAAATTTTTGAAAATTGTTTTAAAGCCTTTGTCTCCTCTCTTGATATTCCCAAAAGGAGTTGAGAAAGTACCATGCACCTTATAAAGATATTGTTCTTGCTAGAAATATAGAAATGCATGATGTTAATCCTGTTGTGCCTGAACCTTATATTGAGAAAATGCCTTTACCTGACAAGGTAAAGGAACATTCTATTATAGCTAGTGTGGTTAACAAAAGTGTAAAGAAATCTATAAAACCTCATGGACAAATAAGTATTGAACCTACAGTAGCAATAGTAAAAGACCTTGTCTCTGAAAATGTAGAGGATGGACACATTATCTTCTGCGAGGATGCTTCTAATATTGTTTCACATCCTAGTAGATCTAACAAAACTAGTGTTCCTGTGCTTTCTTTTAGGATAGGTGATCATTGCTACTATGGTTTATGTGATATTGGTGCAAGTTCTAGTGCTATTCCTTATAAGCTTTATAAAGAAATCATGCATGAAATTGGTTCTTGTGAACTTGAAGATGTAGATGTGGTTATTCAGATTGCTAATAGAGAAACTATATTTACGATTGGTATTGTTAGAGATGTGGAAGTTTTATGTGGTAAAACTAAATATCCCGCTGATTTTCTAGTACTGGGTACAGCTGCTAGCAAAACTTTTCCTATCATTTTTGGTAGAACTTTCTTGAACACTTGTGGTCCTGTTATAGATTGTAAGAAGGAGAAAATATTGACTAAATTTGATGGAAAATCTTATGAGTTTAATTTTTCTAAATTTGCTAGAGCTCCTTATGAAACCGAATTTTGCCTAATGAAGATTTTAGAGTTGAACAACTTGCCTCTATTGCTATTGCTCCTAACAATGCTTTGCAGAAATACATGGAGGATCGCGAAAGTGAGGTCTTTATGGAAGAAAGAAATGAGATTGACGATATTCTTCTCCGTCAACCAGTGATGTTGAAACACAATTTACCTGTGGAAGACTTGGGGTACCACATTACCACCCAAGGAGGATCCTGTTTTTGATTTAAAACCTTTACCCGGTGATCTTAAATATTATTCTATTGATGATAAAAAACATATCCTGTTATTATTAGTTCTAAACTTTCAAAATAAAGAAGAGGAAAGGTTATTGGAAATATTGAAAACACCTCGTGGAGCTATTGGATATACTCTTGATGATTTTAAAGGGATTTCCCCTACTATATGTTAGCATGCTATTAATATAGAACCTAATGCAAAACCAGTAGTTGAACATCAATGCTATTTAATTCCTAAGATGAAGGAAGTGGTAAGGAATGAGGTATTAAAACTCCTTGATGCTGGTATTATTTTTCCTATTGCTGATAGTAGATGGGTAAGCCCTGTGCATTGTGTCCCTAAGAAGGGAGGAATGACTGTTGTGCCAAATGAAAATGATGAGCTTATTCATCAAAGAGTAGTAGTTGGTGATAGAATGTGCATTGATTTTAGGAAAGTTAACAAGGCTACTAAGAAAGATCATTACCCTTTACCTTTTATTGATCAAATGTCAGAAGAGAGCTAGGAAGGCTGCTACTCCTCTAGTCCTTGAGGAGCGTCGTGTGACGAGGAGCCTCGCTAAGAATGCTGGCTTCCGGGTTCTGCCTGGTTCTGACAAGCCGGAACCTAGGAAGAAAGCAAAATCTTCTCGTCCTCAGACTTCTTCGGATGGGGTGCCTCCGATCACTCCTGTTGCTGTGTTGAGGAGGGCGGGAAAGATGCTTCAGATTGAAGACTCGGAATTAACTGTGGAGAAGCTTGAAGCTGCTCCAAAGAAACCCACCAGCCATCAAGTTCTGATGTTTAGTGGGCCTTTGTCTTCTTTTTTGGGCCTTGTTGGTCCCTGGAGTGTCTGTTGGTCCTTTTTGCTTCATTTTGTTATAAGGGTTGCAATCTGTACTGCTATTTGGACAAGGTTGTTATTATTTGGTTATCTTTTAAGTTGGTCATTTATGATCGCCAACAGGTTTTATTACTTTTTCAATCTTCCATGGATAATACGACCTCAATGAATTTGGATTGGATTGTGTTTGATTGGAATGTGAGAGGTTTAAATGATAAATCTAAAAGAGAAGCTGTATATAATAAAATAGAGGAAAGCCAGGCTTCTGTTATTTTCCTCCAGGAAACTAAATGCCAGGAATTTTATCACTCTTTTATTAGGTCTTTTTGTCCTAAGAGGTTTGATCAAATTTTTTTCTCTCATTCTGTTGGAGCTTCTGGGGGTTTAATTGTACTCTGGAATGGTTCCATTTTCAATGGAGAATTATTGGAAGTTCATCGTTTTGCCATTCACATTAAATTCACTTCAGTTCATAACTCTGTTTCTTGGTTCCTATTGAATGTTTACGGTCCCTGCAAAGGAGTGGAAAGAGATGATTTTGTTAACTGGCTATATAATCTCTCTATCCCTATTCATCAGAACTGGATGATTCTTGGAGATTTTAATTTTATTAGATCTTTGGATAATAGAAATAAACCAGGGGCTGATCTTAATGATATTTTTATCTTTAATGATGTCATTAGTCATTTTGGTTTATTGGAGTTACATGTTAAAGGTAGGAATTTCACTTGGTCTAATATGCAAAATGATCCACTTTTGGTCCAATTGGATTGGTTTTTTACTTCCTGTCAATGGACATTGGATTTTCCTAATACTTTGGTTTTGCCCATGTCCAAAATCACCTCTGACCATTTGCCATGTACTGTTAAAATTGGAACAAACATTCCGAAGGCAAAGATTTTTCGTTTTGAAAACCATTGGGTTAATCAACCTGGTTTTCTAGACCTAGTGACAAAAATTTGGAACACTCCTGTCATGGCCAAATCAATCAATTCCAGAATCACAGCTAAATTAAAGAATCTTAGATATGCTCTTAAGGATTGGGAAAGGAATCTCTCTCAGTTGAAATTGCTTATTGAGATGAGTAGTAAAGTAATTCTGTTTCTTGACCAGTTGGAAGATGAGAGGACTCTCAGTGTTCCCGAGTTTAATTTCAGACTTATTGTTAAAAAGCACATCAAAAATTTGCTTGCTTTGCAGTCTGATTACTGGAAGCAGAGTTGTACTATTAGATGGGCCAAGCTCTCTGGTGAAAACACTAAATATTTTCATGCAAGAGCTACTGAGAGGTTTAGGCGAAATACTATTCCCTCCATCACGGATGTTTCCGGGAACTTGTTGGTGGATCATCAGGACAAAGCTGCTGCTTTTTGGTCCTGTTTCAGGAACAAAATGGGTGTCTCCTGTCCACCTGTTATTGCTACTGATTTGTCTCAATTCTTGCCTGTGGTTGATGGATCAGAGGTCCTTGCTAATCCTTTTTTCTGTTGAGGAAATTGAGGGGGTTGTAAAACATCTCAAACCTGCTCGAGCGCCTGGTCCAGATGGTTTCACTGGTCTCTTTATTAAGCATTGTTGGAGTATTTTAAAAGAAGATTTTATCGAACTCTGCAATTAATTTCATAGTGCTAAGATTTCTTTGGAAAGTATTAATGGTTCTTTCATTACTTTAATTCCAAAGACACCTTCTCCTGAGACTGTGAATGACTTTAGGCCTATTTCTCTGACCAACACTTGTTTGAAATTCATCACTAAGATTCTGGCTAATCGTTTCCAAGATAAAAAATTTCGATGCATCCATGCTAATCAATATGGGTTCATCAAGTACAGAACTATTCAAGATTGTCTGGCATGGTGCTTTGAGTACATTTTTCAGTGTAAGCAACCTAACAGAAAGTGGTGGTTTTCAAGATAGACTTCGAGAAAGCTTTTGATACCATTGAGCACAGTGCCATTCTCCAAATTTTGGGATCTAAAGGGTTTCCTTCTTTAGTGATAAAATGGGTGAAGGAAATTCTTTCCTCTGGATCATCTTCGGTTCTGTTAAATGGAGTTCCTGGAAAACCTTTTTGTCTGCAAAAGAGGAGTCAGGCAGGGTGATCCTTTGTCACCTATTCTCTATGTGCTGGGTGGGGATTTGTTGCAGAGTATTGTTAATCTGGCTCTAAGGGAGGGACGTCTTCGTTTACCAATTCCCATTGGGGGAGATTTTCCTATTGTTCAATATGCTGATGACACTCTGGTGATATTACCTGCTGATTCTGATCAATTATTGGTATTTAAAAATTTGCTCAACCTTTATGCTCAAATCACTGGGTTAAAGGTGAATTATAACAAGTCTTCAATGATACCAATAAATTTATCGCAGCAGGAAAATGTTGATTTGGCTTCTGTGTTGGATTGTAATGTGGCTTCTATGCCCTTCACATATTTAGGCTTGCCCATGGGAACCACTAAGCCATCTATCAGAGATTTTGCACCACTCATTGACAGAGTTTAGAGGAGACTTTCTGCTACAATCTCCTTTCTTTCTTATGGGGATAGCTTGGTTCTTGTGAATTCAGTTCTGTCCTCTTTGCCCACTTATTATATGTGCACATTAGTGATACCTAAGGGTGTCATCGATATTATTGATAAAGCAAGGAGGAGGTGTTTATGGAGGAAGGACAAAAATAAGCAAAGAGTGAATTCTTTGGCTGCTTGGGATATGGTGTGTAAGCCTAAAAGTAAAGGAGGCTTAGGGGTCATTAATCTTCAGATCCAAAATAGGGCTTTGCTGCTGAAATTCCTGACAAAATTCTATAACTCTATGGATATTCCTTGGGTTCATCTAGTCAAGAATGCTTATTATTTTCAGTCGGTTCCGCATGCTGTGACTTCCTGTGGATCCTTCTGGTGGAGGGGTGTTATGCAATTAGCTGATACTTGGTGCTCATTCTCTTCTTGCATAGTGGGGAATGGATATACTGGGCTATTCTGAAAAGATTCCTGGATGGGACAGCCTTTGTCAGTAAAATTTCCAAGATTGTTCTCTTTTGCCAAGGATCCATTGTCCTCAGTGAGAGATTTGAAACTGTTGACAGATCTCTCGGATGCTTTTCATTTGCCTCTTTCAAATGAAGCTTTCCTTGAGTTTACTGATCTTCAAGTCCTCTTGGAAAATGTTCAGGTGAATGACAATGATGATGTTTGGAAATGTAATTTTAATAAAGGGGTTTATACTTCCAGTAAATTCTATCAGCTGCAGTTTGCTCAACTGCCTGATGATGGGCCTGCCAAGTGGATCTGGAAGTCCAAATGCATGTCAAAGCACAAATTTTTTGCTTGGCTGATTCTAAAAGATAGAATTAATACCAAGGACATGATTAAGAGAAGGAACTGGAAGATTGAGGGGACTGACCACTGTGTTCTTTGCAGTAATCTTTGTCATGAGGATTGGATTCATTTGTTCTTCCAGTGTGTTTTCAGCTCACGGATTTGGAATTACTTGCAAATCAGCTGGAGTGATAACACGGTCTTGCATAATCTCTCCAATGCAAAAAAAAGGCTTTCAAAGGACCTTGTTTCACTGAGATAGTGATTCTTGCCTGTTGGAACATCTGGAAGCAAAGGAATGGAGTTATATTCAAATCAGAAAGATATTCCTTTATGGGATGGAAAGTTGGCTTCTTGTTAGATCTCCTTATGCTTAAGCATAGGTTGAGTGCTTCTTTGGCTGCGGATTTATCATCATGGATTAAGACTCTCTCTTAGCTAGTGTTAGCTAGTGATAGACTTCCTTAGTCTATTCCTTTGTGTATTTTTTGTACATAACTGTAACACTCTTTTGATGGCAATAAAGGGCTGTGGGGGACTCCCCTGCAGTAGAAAATGTTTCAAAAAGAAGACTCATTTTTTGCTTTCTTGATGGTTATTTTGGATTTTCTCAAATTGTTGTTAGAGCACAAGATCAAGAGAAAACAACTTTTACTTGTCCTCCTCGAACTTATGCTTATATACGTATGCCTTTTGGTTTGTGTAATGCTCCTGCTACATTTCAAAGATGCATGTCTGCTATTTTTCATGGTTTTTGTGAAGAAATTGTGTTATTATTCATGGAAGATTTCTCCGTCTATGGGACTTCTTTTGATAACTGTTTGCACAATCTTGATAAAGTTTTGCAGAGATGTGAGGAAATTAATCTTGTTCTTAATTGTGAGAAATGCCACTTTATGGTAAATGAAGGAATTGTTCTCGGGCATAAAATTTCTGAAAGAGGTATTGAAGTTGACAGAGCTAAAGTGGAAGCAATTAAGAAAATGGCCTGTCCCAGGGATGTTAAAGGTATTCGTAGTGTTCTTGGTCATGCTGGGTTTTATAGGAGGTTTATTAAAGATTTCTCTAAAATATCAAAGCTTCTTACTAATCTTCTTAAAAAATACGTACCTTTTGTTTTTGATGATGATTGTAAGGAAGCTTTTGAAACTTTAGATAAGGCTTTAACTACTGATCCTATTGTTCAACCACCTGATTGGAATTTGCCTTTTGAAATTATGTGTGATGCTTGTGATTTTGCTGTGTGTGTTGTTCTTGGACAACGAGTAGATAAGAAGTTGAATGTTATTCATTATGCCAGTAAGACTCTTGATGCTGCTCAAAAAAATTATGTTACCACTGAAAAAGAGTTCCTAGCTTTAGTTTTTTCTTGTGATAAGTTTAGACCTTATATAGTTGATACGAAAGTTACTATTCACACTGATAATTTTGCCATTACATATCTTATGGAAAAGAAAGATGCTAAGCCTAGGCTTATTAGATGGGTGCTGCTTTTACAAGAGTTTGATTTGCATATTGTGGATAGGAAGGGTGCTGAAAATCCTGTTGCAGATAATTTGTCTAGATTGGAAAACATTGCTTATGACCTTATTCTAGTTAATGATAGTTTTCCAAATGAACAACTGGCTGCAATAAAAGTAAACTCCCGAGATAGTCCTTGGTATGCAGATGATGCTAACTTTATTGTTTCCAAGTACTAGTTAACATGTACGTGCACGCACGTCTTAAGATCCCCGTGCGCTCAGTGGCGGACCCAAGGTCTCTGATACCCGGACAGAAACTCTCTGTAATTCTTTCAATAATTAATAATTAACATAATTAGGCAGTTTGCCCAGGCTTTAAACCGTGACGACAGGCCCGCCAGGCGACGCGTGGCGCATGCTGCCACCGTCGGAGGCGGCAGGCCCTGCCGCCATGGCCCAAGGCGGCACGCTGCGCTGCGACCGCTCGCGACGGAACGGAGAATTGGCCTGGGCCCTGCCGCCTCAGCCGAAGGCGGTATACCTATGTGGCGCTAGGTAAGTGTGTCCCAAACAAATTGAAGGTACACGTGTGTTCCAAACAAATTGAATTCAGTTTGGCTGGCTGAAGAACAAGGTATTGACGATTCAGATATTCGTACATTGGATGGAGCACGGCCGGGCGGACAGAGTGCCGGCGAGGTCGATGGTGTGGATCATCGTACCTCGGACGGAGCACGGGCGGACGGAGTGCCGGCAATGTCGGCGAAACAGCGATGCGGTGACTGTACGTGATAGATGGGATTCGGGCGAGTTGAGAGAGCTAGGGCAGTGCTTTGTTGTATGTTTGTACGTAGGACATGCTTCTTCTTTTTTGTTCTGTATATAGTCGGATGCGATAGAACCTACATGAGTTGCACTTGTATGCTAGAAGCCGATGCAATAACGTGAAGGACCATGTTACGTGCTTCTTTTTTTTTCCTCTTGTACTCGGATACAATAGAACCTAAAGGAGTTGTACTCCTAGGCTAGAAGCCCTCGAACCAGCAACGTACAGGAGTTCTACTCTGGGCTAGAAGCCGAACGTACATAAGCAGCTCAACATTGAAACGATCTGAATCGTCGGTTGGAGGCTATTGGACGCGTGAGATTTAATGTATCCCGACATGTTTGCTCTTTTATAAGTAGTATAGATTTGCCTCCAACATTTTCAGCTCAACAAAAAAGAAAATTGTTTTATGATTTGAGGCATTATTATTTGGATGACCCACACTTATATAAAGAAGGAGTAGATGGTATTATGTGAAGATGTGTTCGAGAACATGAACAACGAGATATAATGAGAAAGTGCCATGGTAGTGCTTATGGAGGACATCACGCTGGAGATAGAACCACACAGAAGGTTCTACAATCATGTTTTTATTGGCCTAATCTCTTTAAAGATGCACAAAAGTTTGTTTTATCTTCTGATGAATGTCAAAGAGTTGGTAATATTTCTAGACGTAATAAAATGCCTATGAGTTATTGTCTTGTTATTGAACCTTTTTATTGTTAGGGATTTGACTTTATGGGTCCATTTCCTCCTTCGAATGGTTATACTCATATTCTTGTTGCTATTGATTATGTTACTAAATGGGTAGAAGTTATACCTACAAAGAGTGTTGATGGTGAAACCTCGTTAAAAATGCTTAAATATGTTATTTTCCCTAGGTTTGTGTGCCTAGATATCTTATGACTGATGGCGGTTCGCACTTTATTCATGGTGGTTTTATAAAAACCCTTGCTAAATATGATGTTAATCATAGAATTTACTCAGCTTATCATCCTCAAACTAGTGGGAAAGTAGAATTATCAAATAGACAAATTAAATCTATCTTGCAAAAGTCTGTTAATAAATACAGGACAATTTTGTCTGATAAGTTAAATGATGCTTTATGGGCTTATAGAACTGCTTATAAAAATCCTATGGGTATGTCTCCTTATAAAATGGTTTATGAAAAATCTTGTCACTTTCCTTTAGAATTAGAACACAAAGCTTATTGGGCAGTGAGAGAACTAAATAGAGATTTTAAACTTGCCGGTAAGAAAAGAATGCTTGACTTGAGTTCGTTAGATGACTGGAGAAGTGAAGCCTATGAAAATGCTAAACTCTTTAAATAGAAAGTTAAACAATGGAATGATAGGAGAATTCTTAAAAGAGAGTTTCGTGTTGGTGAGAAAGTTCTATTATATAGGTCTCGTCTCGGATTTTTTGCAGGAAAATTACTCTCAAGATGGGAAGGACCTTATGTTATTGAAGAAGTGTATCGTTCGGGTGCAATCAAAATTGCTTCCCTTAAAGATAACACTACACAAGTGGTGAATGGGAAAAGACTCAAACATTATATTTCCGGAGATTCTTATGATGAAGATGTTGATACTATTCAAGTGGTGAATCCGGAGGATTTTATTAAAGAGAAGATTCCAGAAACTACAGAGTCCATTTTCGAATAGGTAACAGTTCTGTTAAGAAAAGGTTCGCGTATTACTTTCCAACATATATTTTTGTTGTTTATGGAAAATATGAAAAATAATGAGCAAAAAAAGGGTAGGAGTCGGTGCCCGATGGTACCACGCCACCTGGTGACACAGGCCCACCCCTGGTCACGCCGCCATATGGTGTGAGCGCCCCGGAGCCCCTCTCCGACCCGTTTTCGCCCCGCATCTTCCTTTTGTTACGTAGATTTTTGCTATATAATCCCCCGGACCCCCCGAGGTCCGTATATCGTTTTCTCATCGTGTTTTCATTTCGATCTGTTACTGTCAGGATTTTTTTTCAGTTTTAGTGGCACCATGGTCTCCGACAACAATAACAAGGGGAAGGGACCGATGGAAGATGATATCCAAGACCCGAAGCTAGAGGAGGAGATCGAGAGTGGAGCTGAAGGAGATGTAGAGGAAGACCCGCATGTGTACCCTTGCTCCACCATCGCAAGCATTGGAATTGTAGCAAAACCCTTCAAATTCAAGCAAGGGGCATGGATGAGCACTAGAGGGAAGGTTCCACGTCACTTCTTAGCTTCATGACACCACCTTCAGGAATCAAAAACCATTTACATACTTTAATCCATGAGCATCAATTTAAGAGGGTACCTGAGGTAGAGTTGTCGTCTTGCTGGGATATGGATCGTTCTAACAATGCAGTAGAGGAAAGCCCTAGATCT
Organism: Alopecurus myosuroides; assembly: GCA_028641055.1. Classification (NCBI taxonomy): domain Eukaryota; kingdom Viridiplantae; phylum Streptophyta; class Magnoliopsida; order Poales; family Poaceae; genus Alopecurus; species Alopecurus myosuroides. The sequence continues at coordinate 248,223,619 of CM054058.1, forward strand.
GAAGAGGTGTGGGGGAATAATTCCAAGGGTTGGGACTCATCATCTGACAAGTTCGCAGACCGTATTGATCACAATACGGAGCTGATACGCACCTATGCGATTGATGATTTGAAGGAGTCAGTTGTTAAGATTATTGAGAAGAGTTCACCATCACCGCCGAAGAAGTAATTCTTCATTTGTATTGGCATCCCCTCGGCTTGTTCCAAGCTTGGGGGAGTGTCGCGGTATCACGTCTTTATCTTTCACCTTTTTACCTTTTAGTAGAGTCATATCATGGTTAGATAAGTTATCATATAGGATGGTTGCAGTATGAAAGTATCTCTCCTCTAGTTTGTTATCAATGTATTCCTTGGTGTGAGTTGCCATTATGGAATATTAATGAGAAGTTTTATCATTTACTTTCTCTGCACTTTATTTTAGTTTGCAACTTTTGTTATATGATTGATCTTGTTATTGGTATTGGTATCAATATGGGAGCATCAAGTTAATCTATTTGGGTTTGGCAAACTTAGCATTGGTCAGTAGCAACAATACTTTGAGGCTTAAGTAGAAAAGAGGAAGATGCAAGTAGATATATTGTTCCATGATCTTTCTTTCTTGTTGGCTCATAAGCTTAGTATTCTCAAGTTAAGATCGTTTTTACTTCCAAGGAAGATTGCATGATTGTTTCTATCACATGTATATTTGCTTGTTTTCCCTTGACTCTTATGCTTGCTACCCAACCTTGCTAGCCAAAAACCTATACTGAGAGGGAATTCTTCTCGTGCATCCAAACCTTGAGCCATGCCATTTGTGTCCACCATACATACCTATATGTGGTACTTAACCGCCACTCCAAGTAAATTTCTCATGTGCTACCTTTAAAACCTTCAAAATTATACTTGTTTTGTGCTCCTGTTTTATCTCATGAGGACGTAGGTAGACATTCTTATTTTACTCGTTGATTGGACTTTACACACCTGGACTAGTGGCACATCCGCTTATCCAACTGCTAGAAGAGCTGGCAACGGGGTTCCCAACCTCAAACTTAATTACTATAAATTCTCTTCACTCTTTTTGCCCCTGATTTACCAGTCAAAGCATAATTGTGTAAACAAAAGAGAAGAGGGATGATCTACTACCCCAGTAGAGTCCTTTAATGGGAGCCGCTCTTGTAAGGTCTAGTTAGTTTGTGACTTAATGTACTGTTTGCTTGCTGATTTGTTGACATAGACATACACCTCTCTCAAAATTGTTTTCATCACCTATGTTTATAAAATAAAAAGCTCTAGCGCACGAGTTAATCCCTGCTTCGCTTTTAGAGAAGGGCCTATCTTTTACTTTTATGTTGAGTTAGTAAAACCACTTCTTTTTGTCTTAAGAAAGCATTTGAGTTGTTGTGATCCAACCATGTCTTTTATATGTTGATTTCTTCAATCATGTCTTTTATCCTTCCTTGTTTAGTACAATGTTTTACCTGAATGAATATCACTTTTAAAGTTATCAATGACTGCAAAGAGACTGATACGATTGAGCATGTTAAACTCTGCAATATAAGCTCTAATATAAAGACTCTGATCGAAAGATAAGTACAATATGTTAATTGTTCTCTGACCAAGAACAAAGTTTGCCTTAACCAATTATGATTTCATTTTTGCACCTTTACTGTGAGTCCCTCTACTAGTTTCAGGTTGAGTTATATGAGAGGAAATTGTTGTCTAGAATGACTTGTATATTGATAAATGTGATGCTTCTTGTCCGTATTTTATTTATCGACACTTCACTCCATAAACCCGTGGTCATGTTTACTGAGTTCAGTTTCGCTTGGGGACAAGCAAGGTCTAAGCTTGGGGGGAGTTGATATGCCATTTTGCATCACTATTTTATATCGTAATTTTTTGTTATTCATCAATATATTTCACATTATGATGCATTACTTATGTTATTTCATATTATTTTGCATGTTTGATAATTATTGGAGAATAATCACCGGGACCAAAAATCGGCTGGAAAAAGCACCGTCAAGATACCCTATTTCTGAAGACCAGAAGAAGAAGGGGAACGCCGGAGGAGTCTTATAAGACCAGATGAGGGAGCCACAGGGGGCCACCAGGGGCCCACACCACCTAGTGGTGCCCCCCTTGGTCGCGCCGCCACGTGGTGTGGCCACTCTGGCCCACCGCTGGCAGCCCCCTCCCGCCAACTTGACCCCCAGAGAACCCTAAGACCAGAAGAACCATCGAGGAAATATTCCGAGCGCCTCCTCGGGGCGGAAAACAACAGAGAGAGAAAAGCTCTCCGGCAGGGAGAAATCTGTCATGGAAATTCCTCCCCGGAGAGGGGAAATCATTGCCATCATCATCGCTTTGGGCATTATCAAGATCATCATCGTCATCATAATCATCACTAGCACCATCATCCTCAACATCCACCTCTGCCCATCTGTAACAATTAGGGTTCTATATTGTTGTTTTCCATTAGATCTCTCTCCCGGTGTGGATTACTTGTTAGTAGTTGATGCTTACAAGATTTATCGGTGTTTGCACTTTATGACCAGATTGTTATTCATCATTATATCACCTCTGATTATGATCCATATGATGTCTTGTGAGTAGTTTGTTTAGTTCTTGAGGACATGGGAGAAGTTAAGATGTTAGTAGTGGAATTATGTTGAAGTAATATCTAATGGTTTGATATTTAAGTTGTGGTGTTATTCTTCTAGCGGTGTCATGTGAACATCGACTACATGTCACTTCACCTTTATGGTACTAGAGGTATGCATTGTGTATTTGGATACTAATTGTGGGGTTTACGGAGTGACAGAAACCTAAACCCCCATTAGGAAACCGATGCACGAGGGAGTGTAGGATCCCAGAGTTTAAGGTTGTGGTTAGATTTATCTTAATTACTTCTTGTAGTTGCGGATGCTTGCAAGGGGTTTAATCACAAGTATGCATTAGTCTTAGTTGGGCGGTGAATTTGCATAGGTTCACCCACACAACACCTATCAAAACAATAAATATTAATCAAATGTATGAAACGAAAGGGCTTGACGAAGTTCCCATGTGTCCTCGAGAATGTTTGGTAATCATAAGTAAACCAACCAGCTTATCCTTTTCTCTAAAAAGGATTGGGACACTCGCTGCAATTATTATTACTGTATTTTATTTATCCACACTTTATTTATCTGCTATATCAAAAACCACCAAAAACTTGTTTGCTAGTGTTTACAATGAATCCTCTATCCAACCTGCTTGTCAACACCTTCTGCTCCTCGCTGGGTTCGACACTCTTATTTATCGCTAGTACTATGATACACCCCCTATACTTGTGGGTCATCAGTTACCCATTTCCACTAAGACAAAAAGCTTGGAGGAGTTGATTCTCAGGGAGCAGGAGCACCAGATTCGGCCAAAACCAAGTGAATCAAATGGAGGAAGTAGCCGGGAGGGCCCGAGTTCAAGGGGGCAGCGGCTACGGAGAAGGAGGAGGTTGGGAGTTTAGAAAGAGCAGGAAACTGCCCTTCACCCCGACCTCTTCATATTTTGAGGAAGATTTGCCCGACCGGAAATATCTGTTCAAGTTTGAAAAACAGAAATTCTGGGTCGAACCGGAAATTCCGGTACAAAACTGTACCGGATATTCCATCTGCCCCGTGAATCCAAACTTCCACGTTTCGAAACAAGACTTGTGTGCTAGATAGAATTTGGCTTTTGATAAGAAAGCTTAGGATTAGAATGCCAAACTAAAAATGGTTCTTCTCCCATATTATTGCAAGAATCAAACAAGGAAAAAAGGAAAGAATGAGGAAGCTTCCCATGAAGGTACTTAGCTAGGAAAACAAAATAAATGCGATGAAATCCAAATAAAATCCCAACTAAGATCCAACTCTTCTCAATGAAGAGGTTGGTGGCCTAAGCCACCATGTAAGAGAGTATGGTATGACACCGCGAAGATATATCTTGGGTGCATTGCCAATTATCAACATTTTAGCTCACAATTCAACATTAGAAATAGAGAGATAAAAATGAATTTTTTCTTTGGGCATCATGGGGGGAGGGAGGACCCAATGTGTTAGGATAACACTGCCCCTATTTCCATGCCTACACCTAAACCCAAACACATAGTCAACTATAGGTGTGTGTGCAAGATCCTCAAGATAAACTCATTGAATCGATGATATTTAGCTCATTCCTCAAATACATGGATCTTTAATCATCTAGAGGCTTCGTGAATATGTCCATTACATTATCATTGGTTGGGACATAGCCAAGCTCAATGTCACCTCTTTCCACATGATCCCGGATGAAATGATTATGGATCTCAATATGCTTCTTCCTTGTGTGTTACACGGGGTTGTAGGCGATCTTGAAAGCACTCTTATTGTCACATAAGAGAGGCACCTTATCCAAGTGAACATCATACTATTTGAGGGTTTGCCTCATCCATAGCAATTGGGTGCAAGCACTGGCGGACACCACATACTCAGCTTCGGAGGTGGAGAGAGATATACAATTTTGCTTCTTAGAAGAACAACTCACGAAAGACCTACCAAGGAATTGGCAAGCCCCGGAAGTTGATTTCCTATCATATTGATCACCGTCCCAATTCGAGTCCATGTACCCTTTGAGAGAAAATTGTGCCCCCTTTGGGTACCACAAACCAAATCTTCAGGTATGAACGAAATACCGAAAGATCCTATGGACCGCCATCAAATGGCTTTCCTTAGGAGCCGCTTGATAACTTGCACACACTCCTACACTCAACAAAATATCGGGGCTAGATGCATGAACATAAAGAAAAGAACCAACCATAGAATGATACAACTTTTGGTCCACATCTTTACCGTCTGGATTGCGCTTGAAATGACATTTGGTTTGCATTGCAGAGACATTCTCTTTAAAACCTTGGAAGTTGAACCTCTTTAGCATGTATTGGGTATACTTGGCTTCAGAAATGAAAGTCTCACGAGTCAATTGCTTGATCTTAAAGCCAATGAAGAATTTGAGATCTCCTATCATAGACATCTCAAACCTGTCATTCATAAGCTTTGAGAATTTATCATTGAAAGTTTTGTTAGTTGAGCCAAAGATGATATCGTCCATGTAGATTTTTCATATGAAAGCTCTCCTTTTACCCTATTTGTGAAAAGGGTGGGTTCGATTTTCCCAACTTCAAACACACAGTCTTGCAACAACTCTCTAAGGTGCTCATACCATGCACGCGATGCTTGTTTAAGTCCATAGAGCGCCTTATAGAGCTTGTAGACATGGTTAGGTAAGTTGGGATTCTTGAACCCTGAAGGTTTCTTAACATATACCTCCTCTTTCAATGGACCATTTAGAAAAGCACTTTTGACATCCATTTGTTGCAATTTGAAATTATGTGAAGATGCATATGCAAGGAGGATACACATGGAGTCAAGACGAGCCACGGGAGAATAGGTTTCATCAAAGTCAATGTCTTCCACTTGAGTGTAACCTTGAGCCACCAATATTGCCTTGTTCCTCACAACAATACCATGATCATCTTTCTTGTTCTTGAATATCCACTTGGTGCAGATAAAATTGTGGCAATCTTTTTGCTTCTCAGCTAGCTTCCAAACCTGATTGCGCTCAAAGTTATTGAGCTCATTATGCATAGCTTCCAACCAATCCAAATTTTCAAGAGCCTCAAACACTTTCTTTGGTTGCACCATGGATATGTGAGATTGATTCTCACTAAATCTTGACAATTGAGATATTTTGTATCTATTGTTTTGCACATCACTCAACACCTTATCATCAGAGGCATCAATACGCTTCAAGGCTCTAGCCACTCTTGCGGCACGACGGGCTTCGATCTCCTCATTATTGCGAGGAGGAATCACTTAATCATCTGGGTCCCCATCTTGACCGGAATGTTGGCCTTGATCATCAGTATGGCTCGCTTCAACTTGATATGAATAAGGTAGATCTTGGCCTTGACCTTGGCTAGCTTGAATGATAGGATTGCTTGGTTCTTGCATACGAACTTGGTAAACAAGAGGAAGGTCTTGGTCTTTTTCTTGGGATGGTGCTTCATTTGCTCCCTTGGCGGGATCTTACAATGTAGAGGAGGGATCCACTTGATTAGAGCATAATACATCTCGAGTCGCCACAAGGTATCCCTCAATGGGGAGGAAAAATCCCAAACCCATTCTTCCTATGGCTTCTTGAATAATTTCAACATCTACATCGGAAATACGAAATTGCCCTACTTGGTAGCCATTATTTTCTTCGAACACCACACTACTAGATTCAATGACAATCCGTGAGGCCCTGTCAAAGACTCTATAAGTGTGGGATTTGGCACCATAACCAACAAATGTACCCTCAATAGTTTTAGCTTGGAATTTAGACAAACAAACACCTTTTACCGAATAGAAACACTTACAACCGAAGAAACGGAAGTCAGAGATATTTGGTTTGTTGCTGGTGAGAATATCATATGGAGTCTTCATTAAGGCCTTGTGTATGTATAGCCGGTTAGATGAGTGAAAAGCGGTGGAAATGGCTTCAGCCCAAAGATATTGGGGAGACTTAAACTCCTCCAACATGGTCCTAGCAATATCCAAGAGATTCCGCTTCTTCCTCTCGGCTACACCATTTTGTTGAGGGATATATGCAGCGGATATTTATGATGAATACCCTCTTCACTTAGAAACTCATTGAGAGTGTAATTCTTGAACTTGGCGCCATTTTCGCCCCGGATAGCCAAGATAGGAAGATTGCGTTGACGTTGCACTTGGTTGGAGAAGTCGACGATGGCTTGTTGAGTCTCACTCTTCAATTTGAAGAAGTAGACCCAAGTATATCTTGATTAGTCATCCACAATCACCAAGCATTACTTATTGCCTCCAAGACTTGCCCCAGGCATGACACCAAAGAGATCAACATAGAGAAGCTCCAAGATCCTCTTCGATGAAATAATTTTCTTGCTTGGATGCAAAGAATCATGCATCTTTCCTTCAACACAAGCCCTACACACACAATATTTGGCAAAGGAAACATTTTCTTCTATTCTGAGGATGTGGCCACCCTTGTGAAGACTTTGCGAAGTTCTCATGTTGACATGGGATAAGCGGCAATGCCACAACCACCCCACGTCGGCCTTACCGAAGAGACACATTGTTTGAGTGTTGGCTGACTCCAAAAATTCTACCACATACAACCCATTTTCGACATGCATAACGTGAGCAACATAGAGATACTTGCTACACATTATGACCACCTTGTTAGGATCAAATAAGATGGAGAAACCTATCTTCCCTAAAGCACGAACTGAAATCAAATTGAAACCAAGGGATTCGAGAAGCATGACATTTTCAAGGGTGATATTAGAAGCAACAACCACCTTGACGAAACCCTTTACCTCAGATTTTGACTTATCTCCATAAGTGACGGTTGCTTGTTTTATATTTGGTCTCAACTCTGTCATAAATACCTTGTTTTCCGGTCATATGACTTGTACACCCTCTACCAAGTATCCATTTTGACCCACCGGAAGCATAGTCTTACAATAAATCATTGACTTGAGTTAGGACCCGAGGAGGGTCCTCTCATGTTAGCAACAAGGGTCTTTGGAACCCAAATAGAATAATCAATGAAACCCTCAATAGGACCAACATATTTAGCTTGCACAACACCATAATAATCAACAAATAAGAAATGGTGTGGATTGTTAGTTCCCGCGGAGTTGCTACGAGTAGTGTTGTCCCTAATGACAATACCACTCGCACCAACATTCTTTTTTGCTTGTGCGGGCTTGGACTTGTTCTTGATCTTCTTCTTCTCATTCTTGCTTTTGGCAACATAGACAAGACCTTTCTTGCAATTTTGTGGTCTAGAAGCAACCACTTGTGGATTTTGGGCCACTTAAGGCTTTGGAGCGACAACCTTCTCAACACTAGGGCCCTTGCCCTTGATTCTTGCTAGCTATTCCTTTAACCTAGCATTCTTCTCAATAACATTTGCATGATCACAAGAATAAATAGAAGTACTAGGCACACTGAATTGATCTAGTGTAGTCTGAAGTTGTTCACGTGACTTGTTGAGGGTAGAGTGTTCAATCTCTAAGGTCTTGTGAGCCTCGGTGAGCTTCTCTAGCTCCTCGGTTAGTTTTTCATCACCAAACCCAAACTCAACCTTCTTTTTTAGCCCTTTTATATTTAGCAATTTCTTGGTCACGTTCTTTAGTGATTTTAGACATTAATTCATCATGTGACTCTTCAATAGTCTCGAGTTTCCCCTCAAGAGATACTTGAAGCTCATGTTCTTCCTCAAGAGCATTTGAGAGGGAACCCTTTTCAATGCAATCCTCCCTCTCGGTTTCAAATTTCTTCTCAAGAGACTCTTGGGCCTCTCCCAATTGACTCATGAGAAGATCAAAGTACCTCTTGGTCTCACGTTGCAAGTTAGTCATAAATCGACTCAAAGAGGCAAATTCATCTTCAACACTAGGACTAGCAAGATTATTCTTTTCACTTTGAGTCTTAGAGTTGGATGAATATGATATCTCGGTGGCCTTTGCCATGAAGCACTTGGAGGAGGGTTGAGGAAGATTCTCATTGGGGGATTCAAAGAGTGATGATATGATGAAGATACAATAGCAATAGCACCCACTTCACTTGTGGATTCTTCTTCGTCACCGGAATCATACTCTTCTTGAGTCTGTAGCACAAATGTTGAAGATGGTTTCTTGTTGAAAGTTTTCTTCTTGAAGTGAGGCCTCTTGCTGGGGAGCTTTGACTTATCCTTGAGAACGAGTCTTCCTCCTTGACTTTCCCTTTTCTAAAAAGGGCATTCGGTAATGAGGTGATGCTTGTCTTGACAATTGAAACAAGCCCTCACTTTTTGAGTCCATCCTTGCCATAGCTTGACTTGGTCTTCTCCTCGATGTAAGCCTTGGCCTTGGGAGGATTCTCCCAAAACTTTTGCACCACAAGAGAGATTTAATCCTTAAACACGGGATCATACTCTTGATCTTTAGCGGAGAAAAGTTTTCTCCCAAAGCAACTTCTTCTTGTTGATCCACCATCTTGGTCACAACCTTGGCCTTCAAAGAAACAGAGGCCCCTTTGTGCATTCCAATAGCACGAGCACGAGTGTCATAAGATTTGTTCAAACTTGAAAGGAACCCATCTCTTGCATCACCTCGGTTGAGGTCATGAGGTGGTAGTTGTGTATTCATTGAAGGATCTTCATGTCCACGGGCTCAAATGGCATGAGGGAACTCATGTACTTCCTCTTGATCCAAGCAGGTTTCGACCCATTAAATGAGAACTAAGTAGGTTTCGACCCATTAAAGGAGTCAATGGCACGCACACAAAGCAGGAGGAAATCGGTACCCCGCGAGGCTGGCGAAGTCGGCACAAGAAGTAGGCGGAGTAGAGGCAGCAGTTGCGGGCTCAGGTGCGGCTAAATCGAAATCAATATTCGATTCCCGTCTGGGGTTGGTGGAGTTGGTAGAAAGCACGGTTGGCGATAAGCTGGTACTAGTTTCATTCTTTCTATTCTAAAATCCAATACCCGGAACTGGTAAATCAAACAATGTAGGCACACGTTGGCACAGTTCTGTAAATAAGAGATGTCTCATCCGGTTGAGCTGTCGCAATCAGTCTTTCTCTTCCTTTCTTAGTAGCAGATCCAACATGACTGTATTAAACCTTAAGCAATCAGGGTTAAGCTAGCTCATTGCCTGAAAGTGGAAGCTCGTATTATACACCTTGACCCCCACCTTTTTAGAATCCTTCCTCCATATATATTGTTATATAATAAAAGTCCCATAACTGCCTCATTCAGATCGATTCCAGTCGCCGCTACGGTCACATCAATCCGTTATGGCTCGGACCCTCTTAGCAGCTGGATCCTTCGGGAAGCCATAGTAGGGATTACGTCAGTACATTCTTAGGCGAGCAGTGGGTTATATAACCCCTATTTTTTACCATCTTTATTTTTTAGGCATGGGACCAAACCAAGGTTGATCGAAGTTGAACATTCCTATGGAACCCCCCTTCAGACGACTTCTCTGCGCTTGCCCATCAACTTTCGTTTTATGGACCTGGACCAATTTCACCTCAGACCATGGTCAAGTCATAACTGACTGGATAACGTTCTCTCAAGGACCTGCAAAACTCTCTAATGCTGATGATCAAACGTTGCTTCAGATGTGTATGAGAAGGAAGCGTCTCACAGGACTCTTAGATAGAAACCAGCATAGTCTATGAATTAGCATGAACAGTTTATTGAACTTGGTTGCACTCGTAAAGCGAGCGTGAAGAGAGCAGCGAAAGAAGCCCACGGAACGGAGCGGTTATTTTTCCTGACTAGCAAGTGGACAGGCTCAGATGGCGTAGCTGATGTGTCATGCTAGGTATCTTTTATTGGCCATTTTTTTTTATTTTCTCTCAAGGGATTGAAGACTTTCGAAGCAGAGAGGCTGGTCCAAAATAAGGAAGCAGGCTGGGTACACATGGTAATAGAACCCACTGGAGATCATTCAATCGGACGTCTTCCACAAAGTCAAGCTAGAGTAAGTGGCGTAAGATAGATGCTCACTTTCATCGACCAATGTACCTGACCTATACGTAAAGTCGAGAGCTAGAGAGAGTAAATGAGACGTTCAAAGGGTGAAGCTAACGCTTCCCTGGCCACTAACTAGGGAGTCATTAAAGTCTGAGTCCATACACTTGCTAGCTAATACTGGATCGTAAAAGATCTGATTCTATTTCATAATACCTTCTGTCTCTCTCCTAAGGGATCCAATCAGAAGGAATTCCCTCACTTCGCTCATGATAGTCGGTCGAGTTCCCTTTTCCTTTTTTGTTGAGTTTCGCCTCTCCTCCTTTCCTTGTCTCCATTCCGATTGATTCGCTTCTTCGCGCAAGCACTTGGTTCGCCCCTTACTATAACCATCCCACTCAATCTTTTACACCGATGTTTCGTACTCTCTCGACCAGGTCATCATAAGAAAATACTGCCAAATCTTTCCGAAATGAGAGAAGGAGGGAAGGCGCGCTACAACTAACTGCTGAAGCAAGATTAGCGCTAAGAAGCAACCCTAGTTTAAGTACTAGCGTCCCACCCCAACGTTCTTGTACTTAAAAAGACTCTCCCCCGCTTGCTGCTCGCCTCAGCCAGACGTGGCTTATGTAGTGGTCGGCATTCCTACGTGCTCCGACTGATCCCCACTGGAGATTATATGAGGGGTCTTGGAAACAGTCGTGACGCTTTGGTGACGAAGGTCACCGGGGTGACTATGGAAGGATTCCGTGGTAGTCTCTGACTCCCTCCAACTCAATCAATATCAAGAACATGTCGTGAGCATGGGGTTTGGTTAGGCTTGGTTGAGTTTGTAAGAAAAGATAGTAGGTTGAGGGGCTTCATTGATTAGTAAACCTACGGTGCTGGTAAGGTCGGGACCGTGGTCGTCCGTCTCCGCTTTGCCGGCCGATAAGATCACTGAGATTGACCAGCCAGCTGGGTAGGTTTGGCTATTCCTTTCTATTGAAAAAGGAGTCAGCTGTCTGCGCGAGTCACCTTCCTTAGGCTCCGAGTCACCTTCTTCTAAGCTCCGCTGGACGACACGGCATTCTCGTTCTATAGGCCGGCCGTACTTGTGATGGTTCCCCAGGATCCAATAAATCCACTTAGGTCTACGTTGCCGCGATATTGTTCTATGGAAGCGGGTGGGCTGCTTTTTAGAAGTTCGGCCCGGTTTTGAATAAAAAAAAGGGGGAGGGTTTTACCTTTCTAACGCATATTCTGTCGTACCGGCATGGCCCCACTGATTTGTTTTCGATCGGAGCATCAAGCAGCGCAACCCGGTTCTACTTGACTAAGCCCCGTGCTCGTCCAAGGAGGGAGTTTGCTTTACCCAACTCCCCTTTTTGATAACAAGGCAAAAACCTCCGACCCGACATTCATGAGTTTCGAATGAAGAATGAAGAGTGCCCTGCCCCTCTTTTTTTCCCTAAATCTTGGATTTGGAAGTTGGTAAAGACCCACCCCTTGTTTAAGTCAGAATGAGTCCCCGAGACATTGGCTTCCGCCAACAGTGAACTATTAAGGATCGCATCCCGCGCATATTCTACATTATAGCCTGCAACTAATTCAGCTTCCGCTTCTGGGAGATCAGACGGAGCTCGATTAGTTTCTGCTAGACGAGGAATAAGGAACATAACCAATACGGGGAACAAGGGAATACCGGACCATATCTGCTTTTGCGCCATGACAATCTCACTCGAATTACAGGGACCTACACATATTAGTACAGTATACCGGGGTCCCCGGCCAGAACCACACGTGCAAGTTTCCCTGCATGTGGCTCGTCCGTGCTTTTATCCGAGGCGCTGCCTGCGACTCTGCATGGGAGAAGAGGGCTGAACTGCAAACTTTCGTGTTCAGAGCATTGCATTGTCTAAGGGAGTAGGGTGAGTAAGCTGCGCCTACCAAGCTAAGCTTTCGTCGAAAAGGCGTCACTGCTTCCTTTTCGGCGCCCACCCTTTATTTAGATGTTGGGGCAAGGCAAGCCCAAGGAAAGTCTAGGTTGGCACTCCATCTCGGCCGGCATCCTGCTCTCGAGAGGGTGTGGTCCTTGAGCGAACTAGTCATGTGCTGTGTTGCCCCAACGCAGGGGCATTTGGTGAGGAGCTACGGTCCGGTGGTTGACAAGCCACTGATCGGAGGCGACTGGACTGGAGTGCTTTCATCAAATGATGCATGTGGGCTGAGCCATTCCCATCCCAAGTGGTGGCCCGATTCGGCCTGGCCTGGTCGGAAAGAGATTCAAAATCTCGAATATGCGCACCGAGAATAGATATCTATGTTAGCTAGCGGGGGCGGGCTTTCCCCTGGTAGTCCCGCTGCGTCCTCTGACAGTCCGTCTCGTCTCATCTTTCTTTGGCTATACTTGTAGCCAGCCATATTAGCTCTACATTCCACCCTTTTGATTTATGACGAAAAAGGCAGTCGCCCCCTTTCCTATTTAGCTTTGCTTGCTGCCTATTATGAGAATAGGTCCCGGTTCAAGCGGCCCGCCTTTCATCATCATCTATACCAGCTGCCACGCACGATCCCATAGGAACGATTTCATCGCCCTAAGAAGCAGAACGCGCCATCACCTACAGCCCTTTCCTCTGCCGGGGACTTTCACGAAATGAAAACGGGCGGCATCATCGTATGCTCGACATTAGTTGCCCTGGTGTATATCCCGGAGTACTCCTATGGCCGATCTGTCACCCATACATGAAGGCCTTGGCCCCGTCCCGTGTGGAGAATGCCCCCCCCTTACGGCACGGCTTAGTCTGTTTTTTTTTTTTGTCAGAGTGGATTCGGACCGCCACTTCTCTGAAAGCATGGTTCTTGCCTCCCTCTCTCCTCCCTCCTTGGAGCTCGTCCATTCGTTGGGTGATCCCTTGCTCTCACGTTCGAGTGTTTGCTCGTCGTTTAGGCCGGTGAGTTACATTTTTGCTCATTGCAGTCGCCTCCGGGGTTCTTCGCACCTGGGTAGTACCAGGACCCTTGTGTCCCGGACTGCCCGCCCTATGACCCAAAACTCCAAATGAGCCTTGCGACGAGACGCGGACATTCCTCATGCTGCGGTTCCCTCCGGTCCGTTCCCGGGTTGGGTTAGGGGAAGATCCGAGCGATTGCCTTCGCGGATCCAAACGTGCTCACAAGGCGCACAATAAGAATAAGACCAATAGAGACTTCATAAGGGACCATTTGAGCTGCAGATCGTAATGCTCCTAGAAAGGCATATTTCGAATATAGAGGACGTTCCCAACAATCCACGAGAATATCATACCCAACTATGAACCGTACGAGCACATCCTCTGTCACCCCCACCGCGCTTACGGCTCTATACCCCAACCCAACTTGCTCTGGCCCTGGGTCCTCCCGCATCTCTTCCTCGGTAAGCGGACCGTGGAAGCTGGGGGGGTATCCGTTGGGACTGATAGAAAACAGCATATCTTTATTGTCCCTCCTGACCCCTAAAAAATCTAGTTGAAGTCCGGTCGCGTCGGAGACATCTTTATCTTATTTTGAGGCTTCGTCGTCCGGCTCCTCCTAAATTATGTTAGGATCGGCTGGCTCATCCTCATCATCCGAAAAGAAAACAGATTTGTTTCAATGACATATCTAATCAGACTTAAATTGATGTCGAAGACACGATCATTCACATCAATTGAAGCAGGCAGGAAGGGCGCGGAAGCTACCGTTTAACGAATGCAATGAAAGCAAGGTAGCTTGCTTACTCTCCATCTAGCGTGCGTTGGCGGCAAGGAAGGAGGCATTGGAAAGACTAGACCATACACATTAATTAGTAAAAGAAAGAGGCATTCGGGAAGCGACTAGTCGCTTCTGGCGAAGCTTAACAAAGGCCGACTACTACATAGAGACAACTACCAGTCATGAGCGATAGTGAAGCCGTCAGAGGCAGAAGCTGTCGCTTGACGGACGAAGCCGAGCCGATACGATAGGCGGGCGAAGTGAGCGAGACCAAGACGGGCCAGACGTGGAGTGGCGAAGGGGGCCTACTATACGTGATTAGTAAGCGGTTCAAGACATCGAAAATGAACGAAAAATCAAGTGAACTAATGAACAGTGTGATTGATCAGACAAGTACCAAGGAGCAATAAAACGTATGCGCTTTAGCAAGGGATGAGCGCTAAATCCGTTGCTTGTTCTTTCGGTAGCCTTCTTTCATTTCCTAATTTGCTTGCGAGCAGTCCTTGCATTAGTATGAGTTCGTTGACCGCGTAAGGGCGATCCATCTTGATGACGAATTCCACGATAACGAGAAATTGAAATTAATCGTTCGATGTCTGCTCGTTCTCCCCTCTTCAATTCCCAATGAACAACATGATCTTGAGCTATCATTTGTTCAATTTGGTCGATCTGATACTTAGTTAACTCATTCATCTTGATGTTCCCACTGATACCTAATCGATAACGAAGCTGAATGGCTTTTTTCGGTCCAATTCCATCCATTTTTGTTGAGGCAATTCTTACTTGTTCATCGGGAAGTGATCTAGCTCCTGAGATATATGACATTCTTTATCCTTATCTTTTCCTGGTCTTCTCGGCTGGAATCTACAATGGTTGTATCCCGAACCAAAGACTATATCAGTCGGGAATGCATCGAGGAACTGAGGACGTTTCCAATACCGACAGCAGCTCCGGCTGAAGCAATTGTGGCTGCTCCTAATCGACCAGAACAACAAATACGTATCCACTCCACCGCTTTTAGGAAATAAGCCTACAATTCTCTTTCACTTGCATTTTCTTTCGTGAAGGCTCGCTCTCGTTCTTCTTACATCTTTCCCTTTTGTCTTTCGAATTGTATCTGTGGCTACTGCTGTTTTGCCAGTCTGTCTGTCCCCAATAATGAACTCTCGCTGGCCGCGCCCTATGGGGATCATCGAATCGATAGCAATAAGCCCTGTTTGAAGGGGTTCATATACAGAACGCCTGGAAATTCTACCCGGAGCAGGAGATTCAATTAAGCGAGATTCCGAAGCTACAATTTCGCCTTTCCCATCAATAGGTTTAGCCAGAGCATTTATAACACGACCCAAGTAAGCCTCGCTCACGGGTATCTGAGCAATTCTTCCTGTTGCTTTTACAAAACTTCCCTCTTGATGCTAAACCATAGCTCTAACTGAGTAAAATTCCACAATTTCTAAGAACGATATGCTTTTTTTCATTTTCCACTGTGAAAGCTTCTCTCAATCCCTCCCTAGTCCTTTCTTTCCTGGGCACAGGCTTACCTGGTTGACCGCCCACATTCATTCATTGTTCGTTCTGAGGTGGATTCGAACCACAGCAAGCGCAGCAAGGATTTTGAGTCCAACGCGCTAAACTAAAGAGGATTTTCAGTCCTCTGCTCTACCAGCCAGAGCCAGAACCTAGAAGGACACTGAACACCCGATTTTACACAGCTAGACTGGAAACACTGCTTGTCAAGAGCACAGACCCCAGTATAGAATACTTTTTGAGTATGTTGGTAAGGTCCGGTCATCCGCTTCTGTGCTTGCACTTCTGCGTAACTAGGGGTGCAAGTCCAGTACAGCGTACTTTCATAATGGAATCAAAAGCGTCGTCCGGATATACATGAAAAATGTCTATATACGAGATTTATGACGTCCGGATATACATGAAAAATGTCTATATACGAGATTTATGACACAGAATGTTGTTCTTTCAACATGATTCCTCAAAAATTGAGTCATTGTAACTGACTCTCCGTTCCACTTTGGTTTTCGAGTAATAATTACCATGATGAATTTCTCTTACTGCTTGGTTCCGCATTGGATTTAGCCAACTTTTGTTTAGAAAGTGGTGTCACGACCGTGGGGATCAAATGGATGGTTCAGGAAACTAGTGAAGCGGCACGGTCTAATCATATAGATGACCATACCATAGTGGTATGGTTCCATAGAAAACTACAGGAGGCCATTACCGCCACCGAAATGGTTTCCATGCTCCGTTGGATGATTTTCCGATATCGCAGTATCAAGCTAGAACGGTTTCAATTTGTAGGACGGGAAAGAAACCTCATCCTTTGGTGCACACTAACCGATGAAGCTCAACCCTCTCTCGAACTGAGCTATTTAAGCTTTTTAGAACACAAAGTTATAGTAGTTCAGTGAAAAAACGGTCAAGCTTTCTTCCATCCTTCCTAGCTCCTCGAGCTTGCACCCGTCTCGCGCATCACTGCTTACTTGTGATCTAGATCTGCATCCTGATAAGGTGCATCCCGTTAAATGATCTTATGTAAAACTTATCACCACAGATAATAAACAGGGCAGAGTTTTGAAAAGTACAACTCGATCTTTCACCTCAGCTTATGGTGGTTACTTTACCTATTTAGGAAGTATGGCCTATATGTCATCATACCTTGTCGGATCATAACCATCCTCATCTTGTCAAGTTTATATGGCTAAAACTGTAGGCGGGTGACCCTGACGATTGCACCAAGACTGGTATCAGAGTCCCTCGGTAATCTCAATCATAGAGGCCAAAGTTGCTAATGTATCTGCAAAACCTTGAAGAGCTATAGGAAGTAGCAAGGAATCCCACATGAACTGGAAGCTAGATAAGCACCATCGTGGGTTTTGCTTCCATCGAAGACTCCCAAAGGTGCTATGAAATAGGCGAATTGGTCCCCCTAAACGACGAGTTCCAAAATCCCACCGAGTTATATGCTGTCTGATTGCTCGTTATGCATGTGAGAGAGTAAGAAGAAAGTACCATAGCTATCCCCTCTTTGGTCCCTTTCTTCCTCCGAGCGAACCACAGAGCACACCACCAAGATGAATAAATTGATCTGAAGACCAGCTAGCAATGGACATCAGCGAAGCAGCGCCTATTGTCGTCCGTCGTTTTTCTACTCGCTGCTCACGTTTTAGCTTTCCCTCTCTCTTGTATTGCTATTTTGTCGGTCGATTGTCAGATTGAATTTGTTGTATATTGCATCTGTGTCTACATTGCCCCCGCTGAAAGGCTAGCTTAAAGCTCTAGTTCTACTACCGACCACCTCAAGTTATTTGAGCTTAATAATCATAACGACTCGAAATCACCCTTCTAAGCTCCTTTGCCCTTTTCATATGTGCCCGAATAGAGATTGGTTTACCACTTATGAACCTGTTAGTGCTGCTGGTTCTGTTTTGATGGGTGATAACTCACCATGTCAGATAGAAGGCAAAGGCTCTATTCGGATCAAGATGTTTGACGGCACAATCAGAACTTTAACGGATGTTCGATACATTCCGAAGATGAAGAGAAATCTTATCTCGCTAAGTGCCCTTGATGATAAGGGGTACAAGTATTCAGGTGGAGGTGGAGTCCTGAAGGTCACCAAAGGTTCTCTTGTTGTAATGAAGGGTTACATAAAGAAGGCCAACGGTCTTTATTATCTTCGAGGTACGACAATTTCAGGTAATGCCGCCCCTGTTGTTTCAAATGAATTATCTGATTGTGATGCTGCTAATCTTTTGCATATGCGTCTCGGGCATATGAGTGAACTTGGTTTGGCAGAATGAAACAAGAGAGGACTTCTTGATGGATATAGCACTGGCAAGCTGAAGTTCTGTGAGCATTGCATCTTTGGCAAGCACAAGAGGGTGAAGTTCAATACTTCGTTTTTATCAACATCCGGTAAGCAGAACGGACAGAGAACTGTCCCGATTTCTCGTAATGCCAGGCCCAAAATTCCTCCATCCGCATAGCAGCAAAAGTAGGCATTTCTTTGATACTTACTCACCTGTGGCTAGATTTACCACCATTCGAGTACTACTATCACGGGCTGCCTCGCACGGTCTTCTCGTTCATCAGATGGGCAGACGGCTTTCCTTAATGGGGAGTTGGATGAGGAAATTTACATGGAGCAGCCAGATCAAGAGTACCCGCGCATTCGCCTAACCCCGGGTTTTTTCGATCAAAATGCAGATTTTTTAGAAAATAAGCCCGCATCTGACCTTGAAAAGAATCACCAGTTACTTGATCCATCCCTGCGGTAAGTGGGAACGAATGTTACAGCCGATGGTAGTAGGATTTCCACAGGTTGAGCTCCTTATCTTTTTACTTTTCTAAGGATAGCCGAGTAGATATACTAGAATGGGATGAATCGAGCACGAGAAATCACTAGGCACAGGGGAGCCGTAAGGAAGAGGAGTAATATCGTTATAAAGTTCACGAATTCGATTCATTTTTGAATCGATAAGTGAACACGGAATCTCGTCTTGTTCCCCTTGGTTCCGAGTCGATTTCGCTTGTCGAAATCATTCAATCCATAAGTTTTTGTTTTTTCGATCGAGGTCAGCTGAACACTTATTTTCTCTTTCAAAAGTGGTGATGGTGTGGGTAAATTCAATCGATATCTTGTTTCCCCTTTCCGAGGCGGGGAAATCAGTGATGAATTGTTAGAAAGAGGGCTGAGCTAGGACTTTCTATAAAATGGAGCTTGATCGGTCGGCCTCCCAGACCCAAATTAAGTTACCAACACGGAATGACATTTGAAACCTGACTTCCTGTTTGTCATTGGAAAGAACGGAAGAGCATTGTATTCCTCCTAGGAAATAATACAAAAGGTCAAAATAAGAACGGAGAAGATTCGTTGATACGGAGCTGGTCCATTTTACAAGCGATCCCCTATTCTGCATCCCGAAGATCATACGGCCCAGAGCCAGAGCGATCATTACAGATATATAGGGACAGCAAGAATCAGTAAATACCGGGGATACCTTACTAAGCATTTCCTAGATCTTGAGTTAGGCGTAGCTACTTCCTCCCCCCATGTTATCCTGATTCCCCATCCTTCCGCTGAAGCTAAACCAGTATCAGTTGATGGCGAGCATAGTAGAGGCGGCTTTATCGTCTAAAAAGCAACCGGCTTTCGAGTAAGAAAGGGCCCCTTATAGAAGCACTTGAGCGTGGTTTCGGCCGGAGGGAATGTTTTTCAAAATCGACCCGGGCATTCGTAGAGGGGAAAGACAGCCATGCGATAAGCGAGGGAGAGGTCTGTCTTCCCAAAGTAGCCGCCAAGCCTTCCACTCGATACTTTGTTTGCTATTTGAGTCTCCACCAAGCAAAGAATCGACGGCGCACACTCCTTCGCGAGATCGCACTGAAGGTCTACCCCCACTGGTGTCAGCCCTTCTTCGAACTGATCAACAATGTCCGCCACCTTCATCTGGAATTGCACCGTAAACGGGTTCGCACCGAGGATGCGGAATCTAATGTCGCGAGCCAAGGACCATGCAGCACGCATGTCGTCGAAGAAGGCCGACTGGCTAAATCCTTTCGACGTGTGCACCTTCACAACCGCCATCCACTGCGTATTCTCTTCCACGCTAGGCACCTCCTCTTCCCAGATCAGATCATCGAAGTCCTCGCATGAAAGAATGCCGTGTTCCTGTCCCCTTCCTTTAGGCAATCCACTCTACTTCGTTGTTTAGCCAAGATTTCCTCTCTAAGGAGGAGCTCGGCAATGAATTTGTTTGGCTAGCGTCCGCTCACGATCACTCCCAGGCAGGCAAACAATCGATTTACCATTTTATGATCCAAGATCTGGGCACAACATACTTACTAATAGATGAAGATGAATGCGTGTCTTTTTATTCTTCCAGTGTCTAAGTAAAGTATTCATTCTATATTCTTTGGCTAGGTAGCATAAAACATAAAGGAGTCTAGGTTCGGGACTCCTAACCTTATCGATAGTGGACATAGTAGTGGACCTTGGCGCAAGCCTTAGTAAGTCGTCTCGCAGGCGTACTCGGTACTCGAAAGTAAATGCTGCTAGCTAATCCATAAGCACAAAAAGAGGGTAGACTTCATCCGAGACACATGGGTTCTTTTGCTTCCTTCAAAGAACTCGTCTTTGAGCCTCTAAAAAGAAGGGCATAGTATCCCAGCCACCTAGACCACCTAAAAGGAAGGAATTGGTCTTTGGCTTTGAGTGATCCAATCATTGGTGAATGGGTTCAGTAAGGTAGAAGGAAAGGGCCCCTCCCGACCTGGGAAATTCACAGCAGGAAAGACTGGCGCCGATCAGCGAAAGCGAACCCTTCAGTACATCGCGTTCAGCCCTCCCTCAAAATCCCATTTGTTTTATTGAGGAATCACTCTTGATCCTCTAAAGGCTCTTCTCCGTCTATAACTCAAAGTCCATCTGTCTCTCGTGGAAGCGCTTTAGAGTGCCTAGAAGATCCAGCAAACGGGGGTGCCAATGCTGTCCCAAGACCAGATCACGGTAGGTAGCTGCTTTAAAGAGGTTGGGAGACAGACTGGTGAACAATCTTCTTCTTGTTTTCTCCGACCTAGAGCACTCTTTTTTTTTCAATCGTACGAAGAAACTCCGTGAAAAACCCAGCTATCACTCCTATGAGACGGCTAACTCCCAACTCCCGATACATTCTTTAGAGTCGACCAAAGGACTCGTTGGTTTGGACATAGTTTCTTTGTTCCTGTGTTTCTGTTTTGCTCTCCCCCTTTTTTCACTTAGTTTAGTTGGAATGGAAAGAGAACTTCCTTCAGCCTTTTTGTTGCCTGGTTCGGTCTCTCTGAGTGGAATAAGTGGGTCCTTCTTCTTTTTCCTTACTGATGAAGGTCGAAACTGAAGATCGAATCAAGCGGAGTCTGGATTCCTATGTTCGTACCAACTCAAATGATTGATGAATTGGATCTTGAGTATGCTCACTTCGCTACTCAGCAAGGGTGAAAGAATGACAAAGAGACTGACATCGCAGAGGATGGGAAGGACCCAATCGCCTGCCTCTTTCTTGGTCCACCCCCCCTGGTGGGTACTTTATAGCTCACAACACGAGATAGGCAGATATGTGACATAGTCTCATTGCTTTCATTGACAACAAGACTCTCTTCCTGATTGGGATTGGTCTGTGCAGGATCTCCTTCCCTATGAGACTCTTGCTTCCCTTTGAAAGAGGCAGACCCCTACTTCAATTGTCATCTGACGACTCTTCCCCAGCTGTGGACTCAGACCTCTCACAACAAAAAAAAGAAAATCAAACGAATCCGAATATAACCAATCTATCGCCTTTGATGACTCGTTGACAGCCTCCTCAACCCAAGCTTCCATCTCCTGCTCCAGACATCGGCGCTTGCCCGCGCCAGTCCATGAAAGGTGGATGAAGGTGAGTTTGACTACGAACTCGAGGATGCTGGGAACGATCTCTTTTCGGGGAATCACTCCCGTCGAGAGGCCCTCTTGCTCCCTTTTTATGAATCTGGGAGAGAGGCAAAAGATAAGTCCAGAGAGACCTCTACTCTTTCAGGGAAAGGAGGGAGATCGAATGCGAGATGGAGTCCCTGCCGAATGGAATGGACATCCTTGGGGACAGCTGTGTAAGACTGAATTTACCATAAAATTGGACGGAAAAACTACTACAAAGATCACAAGAAACCCAGCTCAAAGTGAATGGAGAGAGAACCCCTGCGCCTTGGAAGGATCTGAAGCTGTTCGGACACTCATAGACAAGTGAACTCCAATCCAGGATCCCTCGAAAAGTGAAGTGAACTAGCCAGGTAGAACAGTCAGGTTAGGAAAAGAGTCTTTCATGTCAAGGTGAACATAGACAGACAAGGTTAGTTTGTTTTCCTTAATTCTCAGAGAGAAGACTCGTTGCTGGAACCGAGAGCACTGGCGATTGCTTTCTTTCTGACCTCTTCAGCCGAGAAATTCCATACCTTCCACCGACTTCTTTTGTGTGTGGCCAGAACGTGATGCTTTCCAATGCCGAGTACTTTTCTTAACAACGTATGAAGCCCGTAAAACCGAAATCGATCCAAATCCACGACCTTGACGATCGAGGAAAAAGGGTATGTATTATTATGGTGTGAGCCTTCTTTCTTTTTGGCCTTAGATTATCATAAGCGAGGAATGGTGCATGCTAGCCTTCAGACTATACTTTATTGTAGGGAAAGGGCAAAAATGGAGAATATCTTTAAGAACCCTAGACTGAATTTCACTTGGAGCAACAGGGGTCAGGTCACACTATATCAATATCATAATTATCTAAAAAAGAAATTTATACAGATTAGCCGTAAATCAATTTTATTTTGTTATGCCATTAAGGAAACACTATTTTGGATACAATACCCATTTTAGAACCGTTCACTACTAACAAATAGAAAATCTAAAAATAACAAATAATAACAAATAATATAGTTAATGGTTCCGATTTGTCCTAAATTTGGCAGTCTGTGACTGGAAATCCTTTCTCTTTTCAATAGAAAGAGAAGGTATTTAAGCAGTGTGTGTTTTGAGATACAATCAATCGAAGAGAATAAAACTGGGTCCAATAAAAAACAAGAATGAATTTGATTGGAAAGGGATAAGTACAAAGGGATTCGACGATCTAAAAAAACACAAAAAGGGTTTAGTAATCCACTCCTACGAATATCAATTAGTAAAATAATGTGGATGAATAATATTTGGCTCTATTTTGGATCGGATTTGGCGGCATGGCCAAGCGGTAAGGCAGGGGACTGCAAATCCTTTATCCCCAGTTCAAATCTGGGTGTCGCCTGACCTAAAAAATACTTAGGATTTATTATTGTACGGGATGAGGGAAGGCTGGAGATGAGTATATGAAGCGAAGCGCGGGGTAGAGGAATTGGTCAACTCATCAGGCTCATGACCTGAAGAATGCAGGTTCGAATCCTGTCCCCGCCTTATCACACGTCAGACAGATACCCAGGATCCGAGTCCTGATCACCTGTTTTTTCATCCCTGTTGTTATGGAAAGTGTTGCTGTGTCAAATCGAGATTATGTGGGTGTTCAGCTTATTAAGCCATTCGTTCGTCCTCAATAGCTCAGTTCGGTAGAGCGATCGGCTGTTAACTGATTGGTCGTAGGTTCGAATCCTACTTGGGGAGATTTGATTCATTCTTTAATGTAAGAATAAAGAATTGAATTAAAGGGCTTGCTTTGACCCTTAGGAGTAGAGTAGGTAACCCGTTTGCTATCCTTATTTCTATTTCTATTGCATTCTATCTCATCGTATCACATTGTGTTCTACGATTCCTCTTCTCCCTCTACCCCGCTTCTTCCCCTGATCTTTCTTTCCCTCTTCAGTGAGTGACTCGAAAGAACTAATTAAATAGGGGTTTTCGATCTGCTTTCTATACTTAAATTCGAGAAATCTTTTTTTTATTCAGGTTGATTCGGGCAGTTCAGTATTGAATTCTCCATCCTTTCGAGTACTAAAATGCAAGAAATCTCGTCGTTGCTACTACTTCCCGAATTCCAGTTGGCAAATACAATTCTAGTTTGGAAGATCGCCTGAAGGTGTTAACTCTGAACCTGAAGAAACAGAGCAGGCAAGTTCAGAAGCAGAGAAGAGTCAGAAAAGCGGGGCAATAGCAATCATTGAAGCGGGGTAGAATGCATAAAATGCAATACGTTCCCCACGAGAGGCGAGGCACCTTAGGTGCAGACTCGCGACCGTGCTCCCAATCTGGATCTGGATATGAGATTGAATAAAGTTATGATATCGGATCGGAGTACCAATGCATCCGTACTGACTGGCAATAGTTGAGCCGCATAAAGCAAGCAGTTCGAGACTCAATATGCCCACCTTTTTGGTGTATCCGTAGCTTTCAAATACTTAGGTATCCCAATTCACCACAGGAAGCTCCTAAATAAGGAATCGTGTAGAAGACTGATTTTAAGCTAGAATGGGTCTTTCAACTGGTGCTTGATACGTGTTACTACGACGACCAAGAATCTTCACGGAGTGGAAGTTTGAAGCTCGTTGGCTTTGTGCAGAAGCAGTGGAATGGAAAGCAATAAATTGTTTAAGAAGAAGTAAATAGTTCAGCTTGAAACCAAACCCTAGTTCCGTGAGGAGGAAGACTCTCTTCGGTCGAGGGATGGATGGACTAGTGCCGTAAGGATGAGTGATGCTAGAGGGAAGTAGATCAATAGGTGCCTCTTGCTTACTACAGTGACAAGGAAATCAAACAAAGTAGTGGCCAGGCCAGTCTCAAGAATGGGTGAGTCAAGTAAACTTGCCAGTATGCCGGGAAGCCGGTAATGCGAGGGTATCTCCAGTCGAAAGGATGCCGGATCCAACTAATACGGCTACGCTTGAGGAAGAAGAGTGCTCCTACTCCTACTTCAGCTTCTAAGAATAGGCCCGGTGCTAACTCCACCTTCCGGACTGCCCTTCATCGGCACGAAAGTAAGATTGGACATGATAGACGGAAGCAGAATCGAGGCAGTATCAGTTTCCAGGTTTCGAGGAAGGAAATGTCCGCGGGGCTCTCTTATCTTCTTAAAGGATGAGTGTGTATACAACCAACCTATAATACGTATTTTCGAGGTTCCTATGCTATGGTATCCAGGTTCCCGTCAGGGAAGGGATAGGGTGCCGTGTTTTCCACAGAACAGTCTGGTGGAATCCAGTGGTATATAGAAGCTCTCTGTCCTTCTCTGTACGCATCCTCTCTAATCTACCTTTTCCCCTCCTCTTAATAGGATTTTCATCATCTTGATTTTCAAGCTTTTGATTCGCAACTTCTTGAATCACCTTAAGCTGATCGTGCAGTGACATATTTACTGCAGCTAAATTAGCAATATGAGCAGCTGATGCTGTTGAGTGCTTTTCAAATTCGAGACCGAGTTCATAAGTACCATATGTGACAGGTTTAGTACCTATCCATTCACCTTTCCGGTCGTAAACAGGCACTCTTTTGTTAGAGTTAACAGCTAGTTTGAACTTCGTTGTTTTGTGATAGATGACAAACGTTTTGTGATCGATCCGGAAAGCATTCACTATATCTAGCTTTTCAAAGTCATCTAACTCCGAATCTGATTCTGAATCTGAATCAACATCTTCAACATCAGGGACTTTTGCCTTATCTAACTGATCTGAAAACCATTCTGATTTCACCCGATCCTTTGGCACACCCTTAAATTTGATAACTTTTTTTTGTTTTTGTATAGGCCTCCCTTCAGAATCAATCTTAGGTGGTATTGACAAGTGATAGCACTTAGGAGCCAGAAAAATACCACTAGCTACGGGACCCCCATACTCTAATTTTAACATACCAAGCTCTGTTGGAGAAACATCCTCTGCCCCACCTTTACTTATATCTTAGACTTGTACTCTTCCTTACTTCCAGGGTTCTTATCCTCAAAAGTAACTCCATTGCCTGGGTTCGATTCGGCACTATGCCAGTGCTATCGCAACATGTGCTTTTAGGAGCAGGATCAGAAAAGCGTGGGTTGAAGAGCGTTAAAGCACCCGGATCAAGATCAGCAAATCGAGATTGTATCCTTCGAATTCGAATATGGGCCAGCGCCCGGGTCGATAGTTGTAACCAATAGTATTTCAAGCTATAGATTTGTTGACACCTGCTTTTGCCGAGAAAGTGCCGGTATATAAGTCTAAGTACATAAGATAGTTCAGAGTCATCTCCGGCTAGTTCAGACTAAGATCTAGTTACTTAGTTTCCAGCTAGATCAGAGTAAGCATCTGCGCAATATGAGAAATCATCTATTCCCCGCTCAGAGTGGGTAAACGAATAGCCTAACGTAGGCATGTTACGTGATCCCAATATACGAACATACATATCATTTATCCAATCCTATCTATCTGGGCTACGAAAGTGAACAGTATTCGTCCTCTGAGAACCCACTATAGCAACTCAAGATGCCTTCATCAAGATTTAATACGTCTCCCCGACAGCACCGAGCATCGGGTTGAGCCCGGTTTCCTTCTTTCTGAAAAGAGGTACTCCCTAATTCGCAACTCTTCTGTATGGAAATAGAGGTTAGAGCTGCAGAGCCAAGTCAATGACTAGACATGAAATGACAAGCCTTGCCCAACCTAAGCGAAGATAACCTTATTCGTACCCAAGTCCAAGCCTGCCGATAAATCCCATCCTGATGTTTATCAATGCAACCCGCATCCTCCGGCACTCAAAGCATTTACTAGATGAGATTCTTTAGCCCCAAATAGGTTCATTGGCAATCGATTTTTCATGTTTTGATCCGAGATCAGACGAGAAGTCGCCTCTTTTGTCCTCAGTTTTGCACAAGCTTTGAGAGGCAAATAGAAGTTAGCTAGAGTGAAGAAGCAGCAATACGTGTAGAGAGTTTTGAAAATGGGCTATCACCGAGAAAGAGGAGTTCTTCGTTGCATTTTCAGAGGTCTTTTGGGGAATTCGCACGGCCCAGATGAGTAGTTCCCTACTTATGGTGCTGGGAATAAAGCTATCATGCTTCCACTTCTGAGTGGATCAATATGGGTTCACTTTCATGCCTCAGGTTCCTTCCTTGCAGGTGAGGATGTGGACTAAACTCTCTCCTATGTGTCCTATCATTTTGTTGCGGAGAAGAGAAGTCTGCATTGGTGGCCTGTACCCTGCTGAACCAGGAGGAAGTGTGCTAATGACTCCATGCTCAGGAGAATTCCTTGGATTTCCTTTCCTTGCTTTGGAGTTGGAGTTCAAGCACGGCACCTTTCGAATCGAACACTGGAATCATCTGAAACAGGTTCATGAACCCCACTTTTGGGGGCTTAATCCGCCGTTCCTACTCTTTTGAAGGTCTCCGGCCATAAATCCACGTAAAAGCTGTTTTTCAATAGTGAATGGATGCTATCCTGACCTTTTGATTGGTCCTCGGCCTGTTGCTAAGAAGGAAAGGAACGAACTCTCCTCTCTTGCTTGTAAGCAGGAAAACTAGTCCAGAAAGAAAAGCTCTTTTGAAACCAAGTCCCGTAGCAGCTGTCGGGTAGGTCTAAGTTGGAGCAGTTTGGTAATTCCTTTCGCTGGGCTTTTGAAAACAAGTACTCGAGATGGGTAAGCAGGAGCGAGATCCTTAATATGTGAGAATGGAATATAGGGGCTATCATTTTGATCGTAATAATTCATTCGATATATTCTCATTGCTAGCGATGACAATGTCAAACATTGCCCGATATCCACATTGTATTTTGTCTAATAAATTTATTGAGCCCGAAGCATCACACCAGCTAAAAGACGGATATCTTGTTCCATATAATCCAACAATTGGGCCCTATTATCCTTCAGAGAAGACACTTGAACCTCGTCATGTACTATTGACCCTTTTGAACCTAAGTGCGGACATCAAGTCTTAGCCAATGTTTCTAGACTATTAGGGAGTAGAGTGTAGGAATCTCGTAGATGGAACAACAATTTATTCCGCCCAGATGGAGTAATCCTAGAAACAGATAACTGGTAAAGCTTATTGTTCCTCATCAGAGGTTTAATGGAGTACTCGACCATATGAGTTGCTCAAAACTTCATTAAGAGAATACCATCGAATCGTGAGAAATTGTGAAAGTAAACGGTTTTCACGTCATTGTGTTTAGATACCAGTTGGGCTATACGCTCTATAAATTCTACCAACATTTTTGTACTCCTTTCTTCAAAGGAAGGTAATATAAAATTGTATTCCTCACTAAAATATGTGTCTATTTGATCATCTATGGCGGCCACATCATCCCCCGGATGAACCAGTAAGAACCCAGCTGCATAAGGTACATGCGCATTATTTACTAAAAAAGTATCTATATCGGCTACTATGAATGGAAGACATTTCACTCTATTCTGCTTCAAAGCCGTGATACGCTCTGGGTGTTTTCTACGATTCCTACCCATAGCTCTAGCTTTAAGTTCTTGTGGTTCACCACTACCTATGCCATATTCTATTAGATTCCAAATTATGCTTGCAATTTCATCGGAGCTAGGGATATCATTGTTAGTGATTTCATGTCTATCAAGCAGGTACACTCGAATGCCCTTACAAATTTTATTATCGTATTCTTCAGCTTTTCAAATTATTAGCTTCTCAATCATAGCATAGACATTCATATTGGGCACTGCATTCCCACTTGAATCTTCCAATGGAATAGCATTACCTATAATAAAGGAGACAAGTTCTCCTCTTGGGCTTATCATGTTATACCCAATAGTAAACTTGGCATATTTAAATCGTGTATTGTACACAAACTTAATGAGTAGTCTCATTACGGCCAAAGCTATAATCGTAGTCTCCTGACATCTGAGGTCAGGTTCTGGAAAATCCACTCCAGCTATTCTCAAGCCCAGATGTGGATCCTTGAATCTCGATCAATCAAATCTTCTAATCTATACCAAGACTGATAGAAGTGATCTTTAATCATCTTCAATCCTTTTCGGGGACTATAAGTCGTTTTCTTACCCGCTTCATTTTAAAGTAAACCAGAAGATGCCCCATTCTCAATGCTATCATCATATGTCTCGGAACAATAAAATGGAACCTGCATACTTTTATTTGTTACCCTTACTAAACCGCAGTAAGGATACGAATACGACTTAAATAAACAACTATAAGGATCAGAATAAGTACTAATGCTCTGTATAATACTTTTCCCCGAGCGATGGTTTAGCGGATTCGGAATTGTAACCAAGCATCCTGGGTTCTATACCCGATTCAACACTAGAGCATGCAGCCGATCCTGGATACATAACTATATCCAGTGTGCTGTGAGGGATCTTTATTGGTAGCCAGTCTTTCACTTCTGCCTCTCCACTCCCATGCCTTTCTTGGTCGGACCAACCCAACCGGCGATTTCCGACAAGTCTTTCTGCTTAGAGCAAGAAGCGGAACCAAAATAAAGCTTTCTTTATTTTCATTTGGAATCTGAATCTAGGGAAGGAAAACCACCTCTCCCTTTCTTTGGTCGAAGGTCAAGATCCTTTTTCCTATCTATTGAAGATGCAAAGAGAGATGCTTCTTCCTCTTCAAGTTGGAAGTGCAAGAAGAAATGCAGTAAATAGGAGTTCCATCTACCACGCACTCGCCCCACACTCCAGCTAACTTCAGCATCCATACTCAGCTAGGAGGAAGGTGCCGGGGACACTATGAACACACATCACATGTACTTGGTTGACTTCACGTCCCGTCTCACAACCGGGTAAGAAAGATCAAATAAACAAACAGCTTGCTTGCCCAATCCCTATTGAGAGGATTTCTTGAGCTTGAACTTCCTTTTGTAGCTCCGCTCACAAGGACTTCTTTTCATCCGCAATGAAGCAGTAAGGCCTGATTCAAAAAAAGATCAATCACCCCCTTCCCTACTTCAATGGAAAAGGGGGAATCGCCCTTTCACAGCCGCCCCTCCACCTAATTTATACCTATCCTTTCGCCTAAGATGATCACGAACGAAGACAGAGAATTGCGTAGATAGGAGGAGGAAACGAACCGGGGGGCCCCAAACAAACAAACAAAAGGGAATGAGAGAAATGATCGGAACGATTGAGGAAAGAAAGAGAATGGCGGCCCCTTTCCTTTCGCCCAGGGGGCATCGTCGTCGGGGACAGGCTTCGAGGGTTCTTCCATATCTAGATATAGAGATAGATGATGATAGAGATCTAGATCTTTCTATAGATAGATCCTTTGATAAATTTCTATTGATCCGCTTTCAAGATCTATGAACAAGAGAGATCACAAAAAATATCCATGTAAAAAAAGGAGATGAATAGATAGGGCTGAGCCGATAGCAGGACTGGGTACGATGATGGGGCGAGAGAGGGAAAAAAACCTTCGGGATGGATCGGGAAAAGTTACCTCCGGCTCAGCCCACGACTTCCTTCCCTTCGCATAGCTCAGGTGACTCCCTTCCCCCTTTTTTCCCAGAATGAATTCGCCCGACACGACGAATCCTGCCCTCCTGTCTTTCTTTCTCATTGAATGAACCACTGCCTGGGACGCCCCTATGCCTATGAATTCAATGATTTAAGGGCCCCGGGAGGTCGGAAAGAAAGCCTACTGGTTGGTCTGGTTGTCCCCCGGCGGTGCCCGGGGGGGCCTCGGTTCAATCTTGCCGATTCTACCTAGACATGGCTCAAAACGAAGGGGTAAGGCCAAGTGTTCTTAAAACAAAACTCTCAGTGCACACTTCGGAGCACGGTCTTCCGTTAGGTCCTTTACGGATGACGAAAGCCCCTTCCTTGGCTATACTCTACTCTTCGCCTCCGGCTGTTCTGTTCTTTTCTTTTGGCTCGGCGGAGCTGAGCTGGGTTCCATTACACTCTGTAGGAAATGCATAGACAGTCCACGCAGCAAACCGAGGCCCTGCGTGCGCCGTACGTACCCGCCTACGAATAATAGGTAGCCCCACCCCAGGCAGAGTTTGTGAGCCGTGTAATAGGCGACCATTTCGCGCGGTTCGGGGGGCACTTGAATAAGCCGCCGGCACCCGGCTGCGTCTTTACCCCTATCCAATTTTTGGGCCAATTCCCCCTTCGTACTACCAAAAAATGAGATTCTTGCCGAATCCGAGTTTGCTGCTCCAACCATTACAAAACTAATACCTATTCTGTTTAGTACTTCAGGTGCTTCTCTAGCGTATAATGTAAATCTCGTAGCGGATCAATTCCAACGAGCCTTTCAAACTAGTACTTTTTGTAATCGACTCTATAGCTTCTTCAATAAACGCTGGTTCTTCGATCAAGTTTTGAATGACTTTATAGTCAGATCGTTCCTGCGTTTCGGATATTCAGTCTCATTCGAAGCTTTAGACAAGGGTGCTATTGAGATATTGGGCCCTTATGGTATCTCGTACACATTCTGACGATTGGCCGAGCGAATAAGTAAACTTCAAAGTGGATCTGTTGTGCGAAGAGTGCGTTATGAACCGTGGCCGCCTACCTGCTTTGGTTGGTGGGGGCGGCTCCTCCGTTGTGGGTAAACGGGAAACCCGACTCTACGAACCCGAGGAAAGGCTGCACAGCTTCCGTAGGGGCGTTAAGACCGGAGCTTTTTGTAGTGCTAGCAGGAATGCAAGTGAATGAATCCAATCCCCTTTTAAATCGGCGAGGTAATACCTTATTGAAGTAGGGCACGCTACGGCAACACAGGACTGACGGGGTGGGGGCTTGCTGTCTACTTGGCGAGCCTTCACTGCCCCCTTCTGTAACTTCCCTTCTTTCGTCCGTCCACGAGGCAGTCAAAAGAAAGAGAGAAAGGGGCGGCTATAACGCAGGAGTCGTGGCGGTTGTATGCCACAAGGTCCCTATAGACAAGGGGACAAGTGAATCATCGCTTTTGGGCGCAGGCAGCCCTCTACCATCCATCCCATTGCATTCCTCTCGTAGAGTACTGTACCGTCTCAGACCAGATACATCTATGGAAAGAAAGGATTTCATAGAAAATCTGCATTTTTCTTTTTTTTTTATCCCCATGCATTCCGTTATTCCCGTAACTATGGATTGATTGTCCCTACCTAACTAAATGGTAGTGGTCTAGGGAGCGCAATTGCTAGAGCACGGGAGAATGAAGAGTAATGATTTAAGCAAGAGCAGCCGGACGGACTACTATAGTAAGTCTAGTGACTACTAGAGTATTTTCTTTCTTTGTAGTTAAGTAATAATGTTTGGTATAGCAGCCTTTCCGAGCGAGTCTCTGGGATCTCCTGTAAACCCCCATGATGTGGTAAAGGGAGGATATTAGGGGAAGCAGTGAGTGGAGATTCCCCTGCAGAGAGCCGGATGAGGGGAGACCCTCACGTCCGGTTCGGAGGGCGGGGATATCCCGACCCTACTATCATTATGCCTTTGCAATGTTACTTGGTTCAACTCCATTTGTGACCTTTTCTCGTATGTGGGACTCTCTATCTTCTTGGGTAGATTCTAGATCGTCTTTCATTTTGTTAGTGAGCAGTTTTCTTATTAATAAGTCAAGTCAAGAGTAATAAGAGAACTGTAGGAGCTTGCCAGGACGGCTTGGTAAGCAAGCTACCTGTTATGTAGGCGCCAACTCCCAGTTCTTTCTCTTCTTTCTTTTTGATTTTTTATTCTAGTTTTTTATACTAAACATATAATCTCCTTTCCGGGGAAGGGGTAACATAGACGGAGGCACATGTAGACAGATACAGACTTTTGCAATCTTTTGCCTAAGCGAAGTAGTAGTTGATCCCTCCGAGGTAAGGGCGAATCGAGACCGAAAGCTACTAATAAAATAGCATAATCTGAACACATAGCTGAACACATAGTTTAAGTAAAAACTGTTAAAGCTCCCAGGTCTCGAAACGGCCGGCTTTGGTTCAGCTCTCGGGGCCACCTTACACACTAATAAAATCGTCAGCTTCCTTCCCCACTCATCGCCCTTACTTTAAGACAAAAAATCCAATTCGATTCAAAGATCGGAATCATACCTCCAGCGGGCAAGGTCGGCTCAAGAAATGGAAGTTGTGAGATGGAAAGAAAACCACGAAAAAAAGAACTGAATTAGGGATCAATCCATACGCGGCTTGCCTTCTCCCCTTCCCCATAGTAAGCCAGCCAATAGTACCCTAACTTAAGAAGTTCTCTTAGCTAGCGCATGTCCATTAATGTGACCACCGCATGCTCCTGCATGGGTTTCATGAATGGTTTGTTTTCGAATCCATTCTTTTTTAGGTATACTATCTTGCCTCGAGAAAGGAGCTCGCAACAAAACGAGAGCTTTTTGATAGCCCGTTCACTCGACTACCATGCTTAGTTAGTCTGTCTGCAGGGATGGGAATGGCGTAGTCTGTCTGCCCTTCTTCGTAAGTAGCTGGACTTGGATCTTCGTAAGCAACTGGAACTAGAAAAAGTAAATGTCAATTGGCCTTCTAAAGGCTATAGCCCTGTTTCTTTTGAAAAAAACGAATTTCTAGTTTCGAAGAAGACAGGCATCAAGAAAGCCACTCCGCCTAAAGAGTCCTATGCCTATCCGGTCTACATTCACTATTCTTCATAGGCACTGCGCTGGGTCGGTAGGTTGTTGTTTTTACTTTTTTCTTCTTGCTTTAATCCAGTCGCTCGATAGGACTTCCCGTAACCCGAAAAGGTTGGTTCTTCCCCTACAACCCCTACCCCTCCAAGGCAGTACTCTTCATCGGCAAATCCGAATGTCTCGATCCGAGCCGAGTTGAGACCCACCTACAGAAATTGATCCATCAACGGCTTTTTTCTATAGTGGCAGGAAGTCTCCAACTCTTCGATATGCGCTAGCTAGGTAATCCCTTTACTTAATCTGATATGGGATCTCTTGCTACCAGAAAGGAACTGAACTGGCTTGCCCGGAAAGAATGGATTGCTACCCTTGGAGAGCTAATGGTACTGGACTGATAGCGCACTGATTGAACCGACCCCGGACGTACCACTGGGGAACCTGTGGCTGGAGAGAATCTCTCGCGATGGAGAAATGTCAAATGGGAAGCTCTATGGAGGCACACATCGTGTCGTTCGTCATCGAAATGGGACTGACTCGCTCGGGAACAGGCACAGGATTGAGGAACTTTCTGGCGTAACACACCCGTAATGGGGCAATCTGACTAGCTGGTCAAAACCCTTTCCGCAGTGGGCTTTCCTTTCTCTCCTAAGATCCCAACCAACAAACGAGAGTCTGATGGGGATTCTGCTTGAGACCTGCGCCCGCTTACCGGAAAACTAACTAAGGGGAAGATCAAAGGAATTAAGTAAGCCAACTTCAGGCTATAAAGAGATTTCTATTGAGGCTAAACTTATCTGCCTTTCCCGGTACTTCAAAGTCGAATGCCACTGCTGCTACATACAGGAGAAGATAGATTTTTTGCTAGAGGACAGATGTTCAACAAGGACGGGGTCATCGCAAAGAAAAAGAGCTAGAGGTGAGTGAGCCTACGACCACCAATTGCTTATCTCCTATTACCGCAGCAGACATGGTGAGTTGAGTCTCGAAGCAGCAGCTTATAACTCAAGGTCTTTTAAATAAAAGACGATTACCTTTTTATTACTTATTCGTAAGATTCATTTCAAATAAGACGTATCTTGTTCAAGCCAATAAATAGAGCTGGGGTTATAGTTAAAGCAGCCAGTAGAAACCGAAATAACTAGTTATAGTAAGCATGAAAGGCCATTTAAAGAAGGAAATCCAAGGCATGATTGAATCCGCCAAAGAGAAGGGAATAGATGATCTCATTCATACTAATCGATGGATAGAAGATATGAGACTAATAAGAAGGGGAAAGAAGACAGCTTAGCCATCTATTCTATGAAGCAAGGGATCCGTTAAAGTCAAGCTACGAAGCCCCCTCCATCTCTACCCGGAGCTGATTTCATTCCAGTAGTTTCTTTAGAAAAGAAAGGCGGATTCTCTTTTCTTTCAAGTAGGCCACTTTTTTCCGATGTCAGTGTTCGATAAGATGCCGCTTTCAACCCATTTGGGGTAGTAAGAAATAGCCACTAAGATGTATTTCGTGTCCATTTGATGCTTTGGGTGTTACCTTTCCTTTCCCTACCTCAATTCCTCGTCCATTCCGTATGGATTCTCAACCTTGGCCTACAAGCGGAACAAACTATGCCAGCTCAAGCTAGAACTCACTTAGAAGGTCAGGAAAGAGCGACTCAACAGGGGAAAGCCGGAGCGCCTTAGCAGCGCTTCATTGGCTCGCGTCAAGTCTTCCGCTCATTTGGTAAACATGCACATCCTAACCCCGCGAAATGCCCTGCAGGGAACATCCTCCTTTATCCTCTTAGACTTCCCCGGGCATGGAATTTCTAATCCTGGAGATCCTATCACTTACTTCGCCCGGCTGATCCATTCTCTGGCTTATCCCAAGGAGAGCCTGATTCGATCCTAAGGTCAAGTACCCTATTTATAAGTCGGACCCGGAGCTAAAAGATAACCTCTTTCTTCTTATGAATGGAAGGAAACATAAAAACTACGCTAAAACCGAGTGAATGTATGTCTTTTTATCCCTTTCTTTAATCGATACTTTCATACAGTAGCAACAACTCTCCTTTCAAGTGAGCTAGAAGGGTATGTCAGAGCAGGTTGACAGGCTAGAAAGTAAGCCAGGCTAGTTAGATCTTCTCTTATAAAGCTTAGGAAAGTGGATAGCAATAAAGCCATTCATTTTCAAGAAAGTCTTCCCCTATAATCGAGAAAGCCGTCCAATAGCAAACCTAACCCCAGCCTAGACAAATAGAGTAGAGGGGTCTAAAAACCTATTATTTTGGAAAGGATAACTGATCAAAGAGACGTAGCTTTTTATCTCTTTCCTTCTTTCCACCAAGCTTCTTTATTGGAGTTTACTTATAGTGGTTGGTTCTTGCCTTGTAGCGAGTTGGGAGGCCTACTGTCCGAATTCGAACTGGCTGCAACGGAACTCGCTAAGGCTCCATTCAAAGAAAAAAGAATGGAATAGGACGAGGCGGTGAGCTTTTGGCAGATCATCTAGAATCTGGTCGGACTAATGCGCACCGGCAATCAATAGTAGAAGTTCTTTACAGGTTTGGTTTTCCTTTCTTATCAATCGAATGGCTTTTACTAAACCTCAATTCATTCAATTAGCCTTTAGGCATAAAGAAAGCAAGGGTGTAGCGTTCCATTACCGATCATGGTGGTATCGGAAGCACCCCTACTCCTCTGGTCTGTCCACCTTACCTTCTGGCGCAACGCTCCGGTCATCATACGACTAGAATGTGATATGGCCTCGCATCTTCTTATTCTTTAAGACTGGACCCATTGCGACTTTGGATGGTCGAGACTAACACTTGTTATGGCTCGCGGAAGGACCCCCATCACTTTGATTGAAAGGTACCCCCATCTCCACCGCATCAGAGAAGGGGCTTGGTCTGGAACGGATTGAGACGGAAAGCGGTAATCAATCGCCGCGTGGTGGAACGCTTGTTGGAGAAGGGTAAGCGCCTCCATGTCGTAGGGGTGGGTAGGCCAATAGAAGACTAGGGAACTTAGCCTAGCCACTCAGTTCTGCCCCGAGCCAAGTCTATTTAGTGTCAGCGAACACATACCACTATGTATATATAGGTTTTCATTTTTCGTAGAGGTTGTCGCTTAGGTCCTTGGACCCTTCCTTCATGAAGCTTGAGGAAGCACTCACTTTTCTATCCACGGCATTCTTGGTTCTGCACTTAGTCTTGAACCTGTGTTGGTTTGTCTCATTCGTCAGCGGTGTGTGCCGCGTACTATGATTGCTTTCTTCTTGCTGTCAAATCTCTATCTTTCACTGAGCTTCCTTCGCTTGGAATTTCTAGTAAAACAAAAAGAAATAAAGCGTACTGTGAGGTATGAATGATCAAATGTCTACGGGTGTCATTGAATATCATGGGGTACGAACTTCTAAGGTCATGGCGTAGGGTATTGGATAGGCTGGTCCGCTGGTCGAAGTCATTGCAGGGTGTGCTACGGACAGCTATTGTTCAAGGTCATTTCCTTTCTCTCGTCATCACGCCAACATACACAAGGCTTGCCTTCACAGGGCCCCACCTTGACTTGCCATCATGGCTAAACTCTTTTAATCAAAGCAACTCTTCTTAAGAAGACCCCTTGGTCCCCACAACGAAGTTCCTCCATAGAGAACCCAACTGCACAGCACGATCGCAAAGGTTTCTTCGTAACTCGATTAGTCTCACTCAAGAGAACTCATCTACACGGAAGGTCTTTTAAGTGCCAGTTGTACCCGCACAGAAGTTCTGCGCCCTCAACTACACCAGGATGCCTCCTGCAGTAGCATCACAACGAGTCTCACCATGGACAGCTCGCCAGTCTTCTTGCATCAGCCACACCTAATTACAAATGACTTTGGCCTCTCCATGCTCGTCATTTACATTTAAACTGCACACCCCCTTGTTGAGGTCTTACTCAAAAGGTACGGCCTCTAGCACATTACCATTCCTCACTCAAGTCATCGACACCCTCGTCGATGTACGTGTTGAAAGAAGAAATTCCACTATCTCTCAAACGAAATGAGGTTTTTGAACTCCTATATAACTGAGTTTCATTGATGCCAAAGGTCCTCAAACGATTGGAACCAGAGCCGCCTGCAAGAATGAAAGAGTCAATCTATCTTAGTAAAGGCGCTCGCTCTGCCACAAAGCAAAGGGAGGAACTGGCAAAATCTAAATAGAAAAGAGATGTTTCCAATTAAACCATAGATGTCCACTTCATACTTAGAGTATTCTATTTCGGCTTGCTTGGGTTCATTCAAGGCATCTTCATATCTATTAAAGAAATCAATCAGCTCCTAATTAGGTCCCCCAAGGCGAGCGAAGTGACGTTTTTCTTTCTCTTCCTCCGGTCATAAAAATAAAAAAGATTTATAGGACCGGATGCATAACAAGAAAAGACAGAATAGTAGTGGTGCCTGCGCGCAAACAATCTTAGAACTGAGCTCTTGTAAAGGTGGGCGTTCCTACGCTCAAAGCCCATATCTCAGATGCATGCCCATTGGAATAGCCCATCACCAGGATGAAATTATCCATTTAGAAAGGGCACCTTTCCTCTCTTCTTATATCAACTTCACATCCTAAACACCAAAAGGAAGGGAGAAGCGAACTCGACCTGGTGGTTTTTGATCATTCATTTTATTGACGCGATTTTCAATGAAAGCTGAGATGGGGTAAGTGTGAAGAGTCAACTATTGCCCTACTTTTATTATTTCTTAGAAGAATTCGCCCATCCTTAAATTTGGATTATCGCTCTACTGAATCGAAAGAATGACTCTCGCGTTTGGAACAGATAAGTTCGGTACGGATAACAAAGAATAGAAATTGGAGAGCAGGTGCCCTTCCCTGGTTGTTACCCTCCCAGCCCCAAAGGAAAAGCCCTGATCATTTGCAAAAAAAAGATGCGTCAATCACGCATCCTAATTGGTGAGCTTATGCCCGCCCTAGTTCCTTCCCCGCTCTTAGTTTGCTTTACAGGAACCATTTTCGCGAGGAGGGTTCCAATGAATCCGAGGAAAAAAAGCACATTATGGCCATGACCAGCTAAAGATCACTGGCCATCTCACGACGTGGACTCGAACCACTTGCGTCGCCTATTAGTAGATCGTGATCTCCTCCAAATTATAGTCTTCCTAGAATATTTTTAGACCTTCCATTCCCTCACCCGAGAATTGCATTTCCGCTTCAGCTTCCTTACATCCAACTTTTCTGGATCCCTTATTCTCTTCTAGGCAACTCTGAAGGGTTCCTGAATCTCAGACGGCTTTCATTATATTCCTTGTCCGTGTGGAACATGTGTGAGCATTATGTTTTTCCAACAAGTGATCCGACTGGAAGAAATGTTATATGAGGACTTCGAGATCAAATAGAGAATCTGTCTCTCCATTCCTCGTGAGCCACTTATTTCTCCGAAATCAGAGATCAGAGTGATTTTCTTCCTTTTTCCCAAATAGTCGACGGTCTTACACCATTGGGATACTTCGGATAATCTGGAGTACATATATGAGAGACCTGTGCTAAAACCTTTTCTCGAGATATCTTCCAAATTCTTAGGGTCCTTGCTCTGGATCTGGTTCCCCCGGTGCGAAAGCAGTTGGTTCCGTAGTTTTAGAATTCTGCTAATTCCAAGTATTCCATTATTATTATTAAATAATAGAATATAAAAAGTAAAGAGGAGAATGCATAACCAGAAAAATTGTGAGAAATAAGTCAATTTATCAAGTTGAGGCATTTCGATTTGGATTTCAAATAAGTCAGACAGAAAAAGATTGGGCAGACTGACAAGAAACTGGCTTGATGGTATATTCGCTGAACACCCACACAATCTCGATTTGACAATTTCAGAAATGGAAGAATTGACTGTTTTATACAATGAGACCGTTCATCTTACTACAGCAGAGAGGCTACCAGGACACGACCTTTCGCACAATTGAAATGGTACTACTGTCTCCCTAAGGGCCCCGTCTTCCTTTTCAGAGAGAACTGAATCAGAACATCTTTCTATATGATAATTCGAGAGTCAAAAGGGAACCGAAAACATTGATTTTTTGTGAGAGCAATGATGAATCGAGCCGCATCACATCAACTATAGAACTTAACATACACGTTTTCTTGTTGCGTTGCATTCCATTGTTTCAACCCTTCCCGGATAAATGCAAGTATCCGCTGATACCGGATCGGATCACGAAGAAACGGGAACAGCTTTCGCACTAGCAGAATGGGTACCACCATCAGGATTGAGAGGCCAGTTCGTTCACGATGTCCATGGTCCTGAAGATTACCGGGATCTTACGTATGTGAATTCATGCGAGGATACTATCAAGCTTCACCGACTCTGGCGGGGAGACGACCTCGCCATAGCAAGGCACTAAAGCTTATGTTGCAAATTATTAATGGATCAGTAGACTTTGGCGCAGCCATCCCAATCCACTTCAGCAGCGCCAGCGGCATCTCCAGAAGAACGAGGACCCTCTGCCTACAGGTAGAGATACCTGGGGTGGATTTTAAAGTGAAGAGCTGTCTGTTCTCAAGCTTATCCGCATTTCCCATCTGAACTTATTAAATAGGGGAAGCACAAAGGCTATCGAGTAAGAAAGGACAACTCCGCCCTATTTAATAATTGGAGCAAGCCATTTTCGAGTAGGAAAGGCAACGGCTTTTGAGTATAAAAAGGGGAGAAAGAAAGGATCCCAAACGAATGGATTTAGCTTGCCGAAATCATTCAATCGGTACAAAACAAATCCCAGGAATATTCTCCCAATGTTATCTTATTAAAAAGAAAGGAAATGTTTGTTCGGTAGATCGCCTTGCTTTTCTTTCACATTGGGGTTTAGTGGCAGCAAGAGGCAAGCAACTCTCTTCCGGCAGAAGCTAGCTTTGTTTACACGCTTACCTTTCTCTCCATGAATGTAATGAGCCCTATTTAGTAAGTGGGGCAAGTCAGGCAGTAGATAGCTAATATGAACGGATCTTGCAATGGATTATGCCAGAGTGAACTATTTCATCTTTTTATTGTAATTAAAAAAGCATTGGAAATATGCATCATCGATGTGAAAAGCCATTGCTGGGTGACTCGCACAAGTCCTTTCTTTTTGAATGAGGAAAAGAGGCGCATAATCGATTCCGGATTGCCCGGTGCCGACTTCCTTTCTTAAGCCAATGCACGCGGGACAGCTGCTAGAGCTCGAGGGCTTTCCCTTTCCTACTCCGACGATGCATCAACAGCGGGTACTTGCCTGTTTACATTCTGTGCTCCTTGAGTCGCAACTCATCCTTGCCGTCCTCATGCGCCGCACTCGCCGTCTTCAGCGCCTACTCATTTATTGATAACAGAGGGGACCCCAGGCACATTGAATGGAATTTCATTGATGGAAGCTCAGGATTTGCTTCCAAATCTGCCACTTTAGGAGTTTTCTTTTCCGTAAGCCAATATCGGCCTAGAAGATCGCACAATCAGTGGGGTAACAAAGATTGAACCCTGGGCTGCCGTTCCTGTACAAGTTTTTACCGTTATAATAGGAAAAGCCGGGTCAAGAGGGAAAAGGAACCGTGGCACTTCACGTAAAGAGAAGCTTTGTCTGAGCTGAGAAACGCTCTGGCTAAACACCTTCCTCCGAGCAAACGCAGACCTATTCATTCGCGTGGCTTAAGAAACAGGAAAAGCACGACCAATTGGGGTGGGGTAGGCACGGCAGCTTCTCTAAAGCACGGCAGCACTGAAGCACATTTATCGCGGGTTCACATATAATATTTGTAGGGTCACCAGACCTAACGAGTGGAGTCATGGTTCCGCTTGACCTGAAAGAATGGTTGAGAGCCCCTAGCCGAATGAAACAGATCGCGCATTCTTTTCCAACTGAAGGTGCACTTTTCGCTGTTAAAGTATCAATTCACCACTGGCCATATGAAAAACTTAACTATCTTGAGCTTGAGCTCGACAAAGACTATTTCTAGGAGATAGACGCTGTTTTGCCTCACTTTGATCCAGTTGGTTCCTGAACAGGAAGGGGGATAGGTAGGTGGAGGATGCAACGAAAGGTCTCACTGGCTGGCGCCAGGAGGAGATATTGAAGGAAGAAGTGGTGATTAGAGAAGAATGGCAATGGCGTAGATCATTCTTAATTCCATCTTTTCACCCTTCCGCACCCCCTATTTAGTAAGTGGAGATAAATACGAATTTATATCCGGTAAGCGCTAAGAAAGTAAGAGCGACCTAAACCCTATCATTTATTTTTTCGAGTAAGAAACACCGGTTTTGAAAGAATCAATGGTTTCGCAATCCATTTCCGCTTAGGTCAAGTTTCCTCAACATTATGGGTGAGGTGGAAGACCAGCAGCATCAAGCTCGGTGACAATCAGGTAACAAACAGCTCGCAGTCATGTCTCTAAGCAGGGATCACCTTCTAGTATTATGAATATGGTACCTACCCCTATTTAATGCTGTCTACAGAGAGATCGGAGAAAGCTAGCACTAGAGCTGGTAGAAGAAAAGACTGGACTGCCGGGACTTGATTTCTCTCTCCATGTTTATCTATGTCAATTC
Source organism: Alopecurus myosuroides (assembly GCA_028641055.1). Lineage (NCBI taxonomy): Eukaryota > Viridiplantae > Streptophyta > Magnoliopsida > Poales > Poaceae > Alopecurus > Alopecurus myosuroides. The sequence goes on from CM054058.1 coordinate 248,265,395, forward strand.
GATAGCGCTTAGTACTGGATTAGAGGAAAAGGGGCTGCTGAGGCTGGTGGATAAGATCAAGCCTTGCCTTTTCCCTTTTTAAAGTGGGCATCCTCTTTTCTTTGGAAAGTAACTAGACAAGACCTGGCGAAAAAGAAGGGTTGGTTCGGTGAAGTTCGCTATTATAATTGTTCAGGCGAGAAAGTCTTTCGAAATCAAGTTATAGGAGTAGCTTACCAGCGCCCTCTTCTTCACTGCCTGTGTCAGACCCGCGTAAATGATCTGATGAGGGTGTGTTGAAAAACACAGTGGATAAGATAGTCCTATTCGTCTAATTCTTTCTTATTTTGGTTTTCGTATCACTGCTTCCGTTTTCTTTCAAGTCCTAGGCTTCGCCCTTTGTTTGGCTTCGATCCCGGAAGTACCCATTGTTTAAACAAACCCACCTTGTTTGTTTTTAGCAAGGGATGCTGAGTCAAGTTAGGTGTCCTACGCTAGGCGCAATCCTCGTTTCAGTACTACACTAGTGGTATGACCTTCGAAAGGCGGAGAAAGTGGGGTTCAGGGCTTTAGGGCATACAATGGGTTATGGGGTCCATGGTACACGGATGCGCTAACCAGCGAGAAAACGCCTAGCGCTTAACTCGTCCGGTGCGGGTCTATTTCTCCCTTCGGGTCCTGTACACCTGTAAAAAGGAAAGGAGATAAGTTGTTTCTCTTTAGAAAGCTAAGTAAGGCTAAAGCTCTGTTTCCATTCCTGTTTATAAAAAAGAATGCTAGCACGACTTTCAAATAACCAGAAAGGAGTGTAGGATTGATTCCTCACATGATACGCATTTCCATCTAATCTAGTTGGGATTTAGGTTCCTGCTAGGTGAGATATTTATTTAAAGACAGCTGGAGGTACGAATTACCCGATTGTGAACGCTTCTTACTCGCAGGAATAATCCCATTGTGTCCACGTATCCACACGATTGGTTTCTGAACCAGAAGTTCATTCATTTTTTATCGAGAAACATGGCGCAGGTGTCAGATTGGAGTGATTATTGATACGTGGTATGAGCGAACAGAATGATTGGGGTTTGGGGTAGTAACACCAAAAGAAGCGTTAGTTGTTGTCTCGGATTGAGAAGCAGTGGCATCTTTAGCGGTCAATGCCCACGAAGGAAGGTCTTTTCTCACTCATTATTTAGATTAGTTAGCCGTGTGCACCTCTTCTTTTTTCCTTTCAGAATAGAAGATGGGGTTGTACCTGTCATCTCTTGATACCAGTATTCTAGCTTATGGTTCCTTTGTCGGTTTCCCCTGACCATACATATCTACTTCGGCGTGTAAAGAAGCTGATCCAGCTGATGGTGAGCTGCCCGCACGGTCTGCTTCTCTTCACCCCACACCGGCTGAAGAAGAAGCATCTGAAGCCGAAATAGCAAACACTGGAGCAACACCACAAGACACCTCTGAACAAGCTGCTGTAGTTCAGGAGAATGAAAGGTCAACTCAACCAGTCTCTCCTCCTTCTCCTGCTGATGAAATATCATATGAAGGACAAGCAGCAAATGCAGCACACTCTCATCAACATGAACCCACAAGTCAGCCTGATGCATCTTCTAATGATCAAGAGGCTCAGATGATCTCAGTTGCTGAGCATGCTAGCTTGCCAAAGTGTTCCTCAAGCTTAGCAACTGAAGATCTTCACAAGATGGACAAAGCTTAATTTACAAGGATAAGAGGAGAAGACCCATTCTCAAATGAAGATGGATCAGCAAAAGAGAAATCCTGCCCAGACCCACGTTTCCATGATATGTTGCAATTCAATACTTATCATTCAGTCTACTCCAACAAGAAACTGGTTCAGCACAGATGGGCAGATTGGTCTCACATCAGCAAGCAAGAAGATCTGAAATCAGTCATTCCCTTATTTGAGTCCTGCAAGCTTACTCAATTTTATGGATTTCAGCAGAGATATGATGAGAACATCATCAGAGAATTCTATGCCACTCTCTACATCCCTGAGGACAAAATGAAGTTGTTTTGGATGTTCAGGGGTGGAAAGTTCTCTTGTAATGCTAGAGAGTTTTCCAGTGTGTTCAATCTACCATCTGGAGATGCCTTGCCCCAACTGCACTTATTTGACCAGATGACTGACAAAGATAAAAGGAAGTTCTACACACGAGGGGCAAATAAAATCGGATTAGCAGCAGAACTCCTTCCAGTGCCAAAGACAGCAAATCAAATTGCTAGAACAACTTTCCATCCCAAAGCTGGTAATCCAGATCAGAGTTCTAAGTTTGGATGGCATGTAATGGATTTCATTATGAAGGGTCAGGAGTTTTATGTTGTAAACTTCATCTTAAGAGAAATGGATGACTGCAAGAGGGACATTGTGAAGAATCTGTACTTTGCCCCATATCTTATGAAATGAATTCTTGATAAGGCGCAAATGAGTACTGATGATCTCAAGTTAGTAGCTCATCCATCATACCAGCCAAGAGGAGATAAACAAACCTCAACACACTCTTCTCCTCTCAGGAAAAGAAAGACAACCTCTACTGTCTTTCCTCAGGAACCAGCTGAAGCCTCAGTGCCAGCAGAGACAGCAACAGCAACAACGGCAACATCCTAAGCATCAACAGAAGCTGAAAGTAGCAGTTCAGATAGTGAGGAAAGTGGCAGCTCAGGAACCTACAAGCTTATTAAGATCTTAATCAACAAAACATTTCCTGATGCCATGAAGCACATAGCCAACCAATCTGCTACTCTGAGCAATAAATTAGATAAGCTATCATCTATTGGAAAAATGAACTCAGTTAGGATAAGTAAGATTGAAGCCACTCTCGGAGGCACCTCTCCTGCTGATCCTGCTCCTAGTGATAACAGCAAAGATAAGGATAAAGATAAAGACAAAGATGACAAGAGCAAGGATGATAAGAACAATGATGGTGCTCCCAATGCTGACAAAGCTAAAGATGGCAACACTGATAAAGATGATGGTGGAGATCCTGCACTATCTAAAAATGATTCTTCTCATGATCCTGGCTTTGCTAGCCTCATGCGTGGTTCCCTATCTGCCCCCTCCTGGCACTCAGCATAAAACTCTCAGTAGGTTTGGGTTATATCAAGAAGTGCAGAGAAGATTTTTGGATTTTAGAGGTATCACTGTTGGGTTAGCTTCTATTCTGCAGAATGAATCAGTGCTCACTGCTAAGCAAATGGTTCACATGATGCTCCCCTTGTCTCACCCTAACCTAATGTCTCAGAGTTAGTTTCTACTAGAAATATTCAGTCTCAGTTTCATGATGAGATTCAACCAGACAAGCAGGTGTTCACACCCAATACTGAGTTAGACAGCTTTGCTGACTTGAATGAGGATTCTCAATCCCAACCTGGCACTATCTCAAGCCTCTGTTGATGAAGTGATTAATGTGTCACAGAACTCTGAACAGCTAGTGCCTGATAGTCCTGAAGAGGAAGGTGACAAGATTGATATACCCACAGATTCTGAGATAGCAAGGCAGCGTGAAGAGGAAGATGGTATGGAGGTTGAGTCTGGAATGACCAAAGAACAAGAGAAGTTCAATGAGGTGCAAACGCAAGAATTAAAGCAACGAGGACAAGTGCTAGGATAGGATCCCGAAGGATGGCATGCCTATTCAGCAACGTGCAGAAAGGATGGCTTCACGCAAGAATCTTGATGAACCAGGTATGTCTTCTACTAACAGATATGCTATTTGAAATTCCATTGATTCTGCTAGTCTAGTAAAATCTGCTGTAGATAGTGGTCTAGTGTTGGGCAGTACACAGGAGGAAATTGACAGGTCTATAAATTGATTCTATTAAAGCAAGAGAACTTGCTCAAGCATTGCTTTATGAAGCTGCTCAGAAAAAGAAGTTAGCTGCTCATGAGAAGGAGCAGTCTTCCAGTGTCGAACAAGTAAGTGTAACTGTGGAGTTATCAGGTGGTGAACTCGATAGAAAAGGGTTCTTTCTTATTCGTTAGAGGAGGGTTGTTCTTATGAACGAACAATTCCCAATGCTTGGCCCAAGCCAAGACAAGATGGTTGTGCAATCTTGTCCCAAGACAACCAGTGCATCGATCTCTTGTCCAATGCCCCGCTCCACCAGAATTGCGCAGACATCGACACTAGCTTCTGACAAGTACCCTTTGATAACTGAAAACAGCTCATGCTGTAGGTTGGCATCGCCTGAATGACTGCCTTTATTAGCGTTTCCTTTCCATGCATGCGTTCTTTCTCTCCTCCCCTCAGCCACACATCTTTTTCGTTCGCTCCCCATTTTATTCTCTAAGGAACCCTCTCCTTAATGAGCGTAGATTGATGGAGATGGCTTTTGTACCGGTCAATCTTTATATCCTTTCTGGCATAGTTTTGTAAAAGATCGGCAGGTGATCCGTCCTTTCTCCTCTGCCGTGGTTCATGCATTCTTCCTTTTTGGAAAGCGGATAGGGATCGGGTGAATTAGAGAATAGACAGAGGTCCGTTGGCATTTCAGCCTTTCTTCTCCTTTCAAGGGCCTATCCGAAAGAGAATCCAGTACCTCTTGGTCCTGAATATCAGAATAGGACGAACGAACCGGACCCCGCGGATATCTTTGCTTCGGAACAAAACAAAACCCTGCAATCAAATAGATTGTCCCAAGGGCGCCATATTCTAGGAGCCCAAGTTATGCTATTGAAAATTAGTTCCTCTAGCAGTTCCGGTTTGAGGATTCCGTTCCCTTTTTCAAACTCCACTTCTTTTCATATAGCAATCCCTGATCAAAGAGAGAACAATATCCATTTCAAAACATTTCTAACGGATTCCTTGGTTCGGACCGACGGAGTAATGGCACTCGATTATTATCAACCTGACTGCAATCTTTTTCTGTCGGTAAGGATTGCACCAGAGCACCTTCTACTTCTAATAGGCCATGAACTATAGATATAGATAGAGTATAAGTCTATTTTGTACAAGAGCCCCTCCTATCTGATAGAAAAGGGTCCCATGATCCCGAGCCGATCTTACCTTGGCTCGCAAACCCCAAGTTTGTCTATGAAGAGCTAATCTAATTGTATTTTTTTCTATAATGGATTTCTTATGTGGAATACTAATGGATAGGGCCTCGTTGCTAAGTGCTACAAGATCTAGTGCACTGGAACTCGTGGTTATGGACCCGAATCCTTTAGTATGGAACATTGTCTTTTCCAAGTAAAAACCCCTAGTATATAAAAGAATGAAAAGGTGCTTTCGTTCTTGTGGAATAAGAAGCCCTCGTACCTTAATGAAAGGAAAATCGTAATTTTTCGTTAGGTATTTGACCAAATAGGATCGTCCAGTTCCTATAGAACCTATCACAAAAATACCCGATAGGGCTAAGCGGAACGAAAAGGGTTTTCCATGAGTAAGTGATTGTCTGATAATGAGCAAGGAATATAGGTCTTTCTGCTAAAGGGGATCTATTTATTAAACTCATAATTCATTAGATCCTTGTTATCAATGCCAACTAGGTATCATAAGTAAATGGATCCCGGTTGTTCAATCCTTTGATACCCAAGGTCATTCTTTGCTAAAGAGAAATGATCACTATGAGTCAGACTCAATAGAATTGGATCCATTCCAAATAGCGAGAATTAGGATTCTTGATCCCTCTCAATCTCTCTTTCAATTCGAGGATCCAGAGAGGTGTTTTCATAGTCATCTCCGAATATTTTCGATTTCATTTTTCTATGATATGTCTTTCTATATGAAAATTGGTTATTTACGATGTACGATGATCCCTGTTAAGCATCCATGGCTGAATGGTTAAAGCGCCCAACTCATAATTGGTAAATTTGCGGGTTCATTTCCTGCTGGATGCACGCGAACGGGAACGTTCCATAAGTCTATTGGAACTGGTTCTCTATCCATGGAATCTCATCCATCATCCATACATAACGAATTGGTATGGTATATTCATACCATAACATAAGAACAATAAGAACTCGAATTCTTATCGATACTGGAACTCAGAGCATAGGAGGGAAAGTCGATTTATGGATGGAATCAAATACGCAGTATTTACAGAAAAAAGTCTTCGTTTATTGGGAAAGAATCAATATACTTTTAATGTCGAATCGGGATTCACTAAGACAGAAATAAAGCATTGGGTCGAACTCTTCTTTGGTGTTAAGGTAGTAGCTGTGAATAGCCATCGACTACCTGGAAAGGGTAGAAGAATAGGACCTATTCTGGGACATACAATGCATTACAGACGTATGATCATTACCCTTCAACCGGGTTATTCTATTCCACTTCTAGATAGAGAAAAAAACTAAAGGAGAATACTTAATAATACGGCGAAACATTTATACAAAACACCTATCCCGAGCACACGCAAGGGAACCGTAGACAGGCAAGTGAAATCCAATCCACGAAATAATTTGATCCATGGACGGCACCGTTGTGGTAAAGGTCGTAATTCCAGAGGAATCATTACCGCAAGGCATAGAGGGGGAGGTCATAAGCGCTTATACCGTAAAATAGATTTTAGACGGAATCAAAAAGACATATCTGGTAGAATCGTAACCATAGAATACGACCCTAATCGAAATGCATACATTTGTCTCATACACTATGGGGATGGTGAGAAGAGATATATTTTACATCCCAGAGGGGCTATAATTGGAGATACTATTGTTTCTGGTACAAAAGTTCCTATATCAATGGGAAATGCCCTACCTTTGAGTGCGGTTTGAACTATTGATTTACGTAATTGGAAGTAACCAATTAGGTTTACGACGAAACCTAGAAATCGATCACTGATCCAATTTGACTACCTCTACGGGATAGACCTCAACAGAAAACTGTTGAGTAACGGCAGCAAGTGATTGAGTTCAGTAGTTCCTCATAGAAAATTATTGACTCTAGAGATATGGTAATATGGAGAAGACAAAATTGTTTGAAGCACGCACAGAACCGGAAGCGCCCCTTGTTTCAAAGAGAGGAGGACGGGTTATTCACATTTAATTTGATGGTCAGAGGCAAATTGAAAGCTAAGCAGTGGTAATTAAGACCCCCGGGGGAAAATAGGGATGTCTCCTACGTTACCCATAATATGTGGAAGTATCGACGTAATTTCATAGAGTCATTCGATCTGAATGCTACATGAAGAACATAAGCCAGATGACGGAACGCGGAGACCTAGGATGTAGAAGATCATAACATGAGCGATTCAGCAGATTTGGATTCCTTTCCTATATATCCACTCATGTGGTACTTCATCATATGATTCATATAAGATCCATCTGTCTAGAGATCGTCATATACATCTAGAAAGCCGTATGCTTTGGAAGAAGCTTGTACAGTTTGGGAAGGGGTTTTTTGAGAGAAAAGAAGAATCTACTTCAACCGATATGCCCTTAGGCACGGCCATGCATAACATAGAAATCACACGTGGAAGGGGTGGGCAATTAGCTAGAGCAGCAGGTGCTGTAGCGAAACTGATTGCAAAAGAGGGTAAATCGGCCACTTTAAGATTACCATCTGGGGAGGTCCGTTTAGTATCCCAAAACTGCTTAGCAACAGTCGGACAAGTGGGTAATGTTGGGGTGAACCAAAAAAGTTTGGGTAGAGCCGGATCTAAGTGTTGGCTAGGTAAACGCCCCGTAGTAAGAGGGGTAGTTATGAACCCTGTGGACCACCCCCATGGGGGTGGTGAAGGGAAAGCCCCCATTGGTAGAAAAAAACCCACAACCCCTTGGGGTTGTCCTGCGCTTGGAAGAAGAACTAGGAAAAGGAAAAAATATAGCGATAGTTTTATTCTTCGTCGCCGTAAGTAAATACGTAACTAGGAATATGGAAAATTGCATTTTTGGAATTTGCAATAATGCGATGGGCGAACGACGGGAATTGAACCCGCGCATGGTGGATTCACAATCCACTGCCTTGATCCACTTGGCTACATCCGCCCCTTATCCAGCTAAAGGATTTTTCTCTTTTTTCCATTCATCATTATTCTATTTATTCTGACCTCCATACTTCGATCGAGATATTGGACATAGAATGCCACTCTTAAAAATGGAAAAAAAGGAGTAATCAGCTGTGACACGTTCGCGAAAAAAAAAGAATCCTTTTGTAGCTAATCATTTATGGGAAAAAAAAAGAGAAAAGGTCAAGATGAAGGAGGAGAAAGAAACAATAGTAACGTGGTCTCGGGCATCTAGCATTCTACCCAAAATGGTTGGCCATACAATCGCGATTCATAATGGAAAGGAACATTTACCTATTTATATAACAGATCGTATACTAGTATTCTCTTAGGACTTGGAAGTGTAGTTGTCTTTCCTTAGCTGCACAGGCAGTAAAAGTAAAGAGCTAGAGGTCGGATCCTCATTCAAACCAGGCGGGAAGGCTGTTTACATACGTATAATCCGCTTGTAAATTCTGGATATCAGACTCACTCGTAAAAGCAATTGAACTTCATTGAGGGAACAAGGGCTTTCTTTAGGAGATAAATAAGAGACAAATAGAAGTGAGAACAAGAAGCCCCTTCTGTCATAGCTATCGCACGCACCCTCCTTTCGTTATTCCACCTTGAGCCTAGTGTAGTTGGGGAGAGGAGACCCCTGGGGTCAAGGTTGAATCAATAGATCACAGTCTTGGATCAAAGGGATAAGCCAGATGTCAGTGGGAAGGCAGATTTTGCATTAGGAGGCTTTCTTGCATACCTTTTAGAATTCTTTTTGTATAGCTCAGTTAAAGAAACGTAAATACCTAGTAACCTATTGATACATAAAAGACATACTGCTAAGTTATAATAGAAAAATATATATAGAGTCCTATTGTGTTCCCCTTTGGTTTCTGTATAGAGAATAGGGAACAGAGGAATAGAATACCTCGGCAGGGGTATTGGATAGAATATCTCTGGCAATGCGAGTGAAAACGGTCAACAACGAGAGTTATCACCTTTCAAGACCGTCGGTTGTATACACGATCGCTACAGACTGGGTCACTTGTGGGGGCCTGAATGGATGTTTGGACTGGCTGGGGTTGGATCCGATGCTGTCATAATCTATCCGGTTGGTAAGGAAGTTGAGCGATGAAAACATCCTTGCCGAAAGTAATTGTTGGTCTATGAGCGCTAGGTGTATCTATATTCTCCTAATTCCTTGATTAAGGTCAGCTTGCTTATGTTGGTTAAGAAAAAAATGTGAGTGAGAAAAGGACTGGTATAAATAGAAATGGAACTCGCATAACCCCTATGGACTCATGGCTTGACATATGACTGAGATTAAAAAAAATATCACAACGAGAGGTGAATGCTGAACCCAGCAATACATTTTAATACGCGCCACACCTTATCTATTCTCTGAATTGCATTGGAAGCGTCAGCTTACCAACTGCCTGTTGAATCAAATCTCTCTTCTTTTTGACATCATATCTTTTATATACTAGTTTTTTTCCGGTCATCTGCTTACTTTAGTAAGAAGCATTCCATCTGTCCCTTTGTGGAACTGGTCAAACCTTTGACAAACTCTATGTCACACACCCCTCGTTGTAGTATACGAAGATGGTCACCTAGGATAGGCAGACAAAGCTTAAACTTGTTAAGTAGCCACCGGAGACGCTACGGGAGAACCACCTAGATTGTGGTAAGAGACTCGATGATATCTTTCTTCAATGTGGGTTTTTCTTTTCCCACGTTGAGCCCTTCCTTGCCCGAGATTGGACAGTTGCTCAGTCAGAGTCATATGCCGAAGGGTCCTTATTCTGGAATATGCCATGCCTTAGAGCAGAAAAGAAGAATCTTAAAAATAAAGGGGAGGAAAAAAGGGGGGGGGGGGAAAGAGACACGTCAGTAAAGGGCTCGTCATTCATTCTTTTGAAAAGAGAATCACTTATCCACTCATCCTCCCTTGGTTGGCTTGCTTGTGAAGTAGGCAAGTTCAGTTCATAAGCAAAGCAGATAAGTAGAAGTCGAAAAGTTACTCCAGTTAAGTAGATTGGCAGCATACATCAGTATGCATTAAAGCTTTCATGTCATCATCAACGGAGAGTTATTTGCTTCGGGCCACCCTCCTTTTCTCTTCCATCCAAGGCACCTCATTCGTCCGATCTTCCTCACTCAGACTATGTCAGTATTTTTTACGTCTTTTGTGGACCTTTGTTGTATAGCATCGAGAAGAGAGTGTGCTTTCTATCTAGTTTGAGAGTTTAAACCTATCCCATCTATGATGATCCCTTCCCAATAAGGCAATAAGTCTAAGGTAAATTAGCAAGGATCCGTATCGGAACTCCCATTTTTCCTTGCTAATCCGGACGGACCAATTTGAGTGATAAAGTTGGTATCGGTACCTCTCAAGACAAACCTCTACCAAAAAAAGATCTGGTAATCGGAGAACTTTCTAATGAAGACATAGAGTTTGAAGAGAAAGATATAAGCTTGGGGTCTATAGTGTGTGCCCGGGCGCATTCCACTACTTCTGATTTGACTACCAACTAATATATATAGGAAGATCTTCCAAGAAGGGTATCTGACGTCCGGACGCATGTCGTTGGGTAGGGTCATCCCTAGCACAAGTTCGTCTTATTTGTCTACTTGGCTCTCGAAAGAGTTTTCTTTGCTTTGTTTGCTCGAGATCGACGGTTAGAGGAGTTAAGACCATCTATTTTGGAAGTAGATTTGAATGAGAATGAATGAAATGAGCAAACGTTACTAGGAAGGTGAACTCGCTATCAAACTACTGCCTGCGCTAGGGGAAGCGCGAAAGAAAAACCAGTTTCAAGATCTGATACCCTTGAAGGACTCCCAGGAATGAGAGAGCAAGTACAAGGACAATCTTATTTTCTAAGGATAGGCGGTATTCCATAATTAACATAGTTCGGTTAGAGTGGATTTGAAAAGCTACAGCAGATCGATAAGTTGCTAATTTAGCTAAGTCAACTCCACTACGGAATCTAGCTCTCCATAAGAGGGTATTCCCAATGAGACAAGTAGTTTATCGAAGGGACCCTCTGTCTGAAGATTGTAGTCCGGATTTCTCGGAATAGAATAATGGAATGAGCAGGTGCAGATGGTCAATCTCCATCTTGAAGCCGAGTCTCTCTGTCTTCTTATTTGATATCAAGATATAGAGAATAACTCGATCGATCGTAGAATGATTTCGTGATCTGATCTTCATTTGGGCGGCTTTCGCTCAATCCGTGGCTGTAGTGATAAGGCAAATCAAAGGGGTCAAAAAAGAAGATATAGAATTGTAGCTAACGGGGTTCGCTCGCCCTCGCCTGTCACTATAGCGTGTCAAGTTTCTCTCTTTCAAATCGGGTCAAATAGCTCAGTCTTTCACTCGAAAGCCTGGCATCCGCTACCGGTCAACTACTCTTAACTCCTGGGGTCGGAATAAGCTTCCGCTTCTCAGCCATATCCATCTTCAGCTTCTCCGCCTTTCGCTGATCCAACAACACCAGTTCCTCGATCTTTAGAGTATTTCAGTACTGGTACTTCGGAATCTGGAGCAAGCAGGTTTCATTCCTGGTAAGGGTGATTGGTCGGTACTCCCCTCTGCCAACCCACGAGCTAAAGGAAAAGGAAAGAGGAGAAGGAAGTAGACAAAAGTCGTGATTTCTTCATTACCGGAGCCTTCTCGGGTAGTCTACTTATGACATGGCTCGTTCAGAGGGCTCTTCGCGCTGTCTTCCAAACCAACCAGTAGTAGAAATAAATTCAGAAATGGTAAGATTTGAGACTATGAAAGACCCGTTTGTTTACCAATTCGTCAACTAGAAAGAATTTGTTACGAAATGAATGAGCAAACCAGCAGAACCAAGAAATGGGAGGGATGGGGTTTAAGGATTTGGAATTATTTCACCTTGCCCTCCTAGCGAGACAAGCGTGGAGAATGCTGCAAGAACCAGAAAGTTTTAGCGCAAGGGTGCGAAATGTATTTCCCTGATGAAGACTTCCTAAGAGCATAGTTAGGAAACCGACCATCGCAGATTTGGGGAGGAATATGTGAAGGGCGTGATGTTATGAAGCAAGGTTGAATTCGGAGGATTGGTACGGGGAGCGACACTAGGATCTGGACGTAAAACTGGATCCCGAGGCACTTTAAAATGACGCCGCTGTGCCCGCGGTCCAATGATCCACCTATGTTTGTGTCGGATCTTATCCATGCTGCAACCAGGCCGTGGAATATGGAGGTGGTCAGAGAACATATGTATGAGATGGACGCCGAAGCAGTAGCGAACATTCCCATCAGTCATGTTGCCCAGCCGGAAAGAATGGAAGAGGATTTTTCGTATCACATTCGTACTGACTTAACAGGATCCGTCTCCCATAGTAATATTATGACAGTCTCTCTTGCCCCTTCGTACTTACTTGAAACAGGAATTTCTTGGTGCTCAACTGCTTATTCTGCTTTTCCTGGTACCGGTATAGATAGATAGAAAGCGCATTCAATCGAGAAAAGGATCAACTGATCCACCTCTTTACTTTTTTGTTTTTTATTCGGCTGTTTCAGCATAGGTTGCATTTTCAAACAAAAGAAAAGAGCAAGTTCCCACAGGCGAAGAGCTGCTTCCGAGAAATCTTTCTCTTCTTTTACCCCCTTTACGCCCTTCGGGGCTGCTAACAACGAGCTAATACACAGGAACGGCACGGCTCCTACACCGCTTAACTCCAATAATAGAACCTGGTCCCACATCCCTTGCATTTGATAATGAAACAATCAGAATTTGTTGAATTGAAATATGTTCAATCTCATTTCTTTTACGTGGTTTTGGCAACTATCAATTATCTCTTTCCTCGGCTTCCTACACGGATATAGCCGTAAACGGTATCTAGTAGGTGGGAACTACATTAGCTTAGGGGATCGGGTAGCGAGCGCTCTCCTCGGCAAAGCAGACAAGAAGCAATTCAACCATTGGGAACGGCACGCCCCCTTCCCTAGGGCTAGAGGTATTTACACGCTGCATTGAACCTAACGCTAGAGCGAGTACTACGATGAAAATCACTTTTACGAGCGATACCTTTGTCTTTGGTGCTTGAGTTGTCCTCCCAGCGGTGTGGTCCTCGGTTTCGGAAATGACATATTGAACCGGTATCTTTAGCAAAGCCCAAATCCTTTGACGGCATCCCTCCTCTAAAGCAGCTTCCTTCCTTTCCGGTTCGTAGTGGTTACGAGCAGAAGTGCAATTCAAAGCGCATTCAATAGTTGTATTAGATAGTTTAGATATAGTGACCCACTAGTGCGAGATGCACTGACCTTGGCCATTGCCTGCTAACTACGGTCATTATATGTCAATTCGGATCGCACACCGGAAGCAAAGATCAGGGGATTGCCAACTTGAATGAATGTAATCCGGTTACGGTTACGGTGTAGGGGAGATTTGTCCAATAAATAGGGACATAACTAGTTGCTAAGCCCAGTCAGTCCAGTATGTATGGTATGTCCAGTAAGGCTAGTGAAGTAAAGAAAGTAAGGAAAGGCAAGTAATGTAAAACCTGACTCTAGAATATGGCTCGAGAGATTGAATATAGGGAGGAATGAATCGGGCATCAAGTAAACTAAGGCATCAAGGAAAGTAAGACTTGAGGATGGAAGGGAGGAAGGAACCAATAAGCCACCGTCAGTGTACCAGTCATTGGGACAGGTGCCGTGTGTTCGGTCTACCTGCCTTTAGTACGACCCGGATGAAAAGATGCTGACGAGTATTAAAGGTTAGGCCAAATGATTCTAAGCTTGAGGACCCATTCTATCCGGGCCTAAATGCTGGAGTTTCAGAATGAAGTTTCTTACTGACTTTCTTAGAAGGCTTCCTATATGCTTAACACATTGACGTCTAAGGCTAAGCTTTCTTTCTAATGGTAAGCCGGGGATCTAATAGTCCACTTCACCCTAGCTCTCTTTACGTCGATATAGGTTGCTTTTTTGATGACTAGTCCCATATAGACGGTAGGCCTTATTTTCTACCTCCTCTACCTAGTCTCACTTTTACTAAGGAGGGAGAGAAGAGGGTTCTCCGGGACGGAAGACATCTCTCACTCGTACATATATGGATGGGGAGGCTACCTCTACAAGGGAAGAAACTGAGCAGCAGAGATTTTGGCAATAGCAAAGGGGATCCAGATGATTTCAGAACTCCAACTGAATGATGCTATACTCGAATCTGATTCTGCTGCAGCTTGACATTTACTACTGAAAAATGCTGATATCTCGAATCCCTATCTTATTAAAATGGGGTAGCTTTACTGAAGTACTGCAAGACAAGGATTCAAAGCATGTGCATCATCCTGAAGCACACACTCAGAGAAGGCAATCAATGTGCAGACAGCAGCAATGGCTTTATATGAAGAAGAGGAAACCAAGACCCTTGAAGTGAATCCATGGTCGACCCTCTCACAAAGTTGATAATGATTCGGTAGGTCGTGCGCTCGAAAGGGGGCGGCCCTTACGACATAACTCGGGGTTTTCGTCTCCTTCCTTGTTGATTAACAAAGATTTAGGTGCATAATATAGAAAGATTGTACAGAACGGAGTAACCTAGACTTTTCTAATAAAATAAAAAAGAGAATGATCATTGAGAACTTTTGTCGGCCTGTAAGCTGGCATATGAATAGAATCTTGGCTTTGAGAAAGATCTTAAGAAAAGCTAATCTCATCTTTACTTTAGTAAAGAAAAAGATGGGTCCCGAATGAAATTATAGAGAAATCCTTGTTATTCGCGGAAATAGGATCGGAACAAGAAGGCTTCCAGGAATTGGGAAGAACACGAGTTTGCAAAGCTGGTTGACAGCTTTGGAGGAGTGCTCTATCAACTCGACAAGAGGACGGACAAGTGGAAGATTTTATTACAAGGCAGCAAAGATGCGAATTGTAATATGTGATTACAGACACATACCTATCAGGAAGTGGATGAGGATCCTTCCTAATGACAATTGTATTTGCTGTACTATGTTAGTGAAAAGAAAGAAAGAAATGCATGACTCGGAACTACAGCATATGAACAGATCTTTTCTTTGCCGAAGCCGATGTCCTTTCATTCCAAACATTCCCATAGCATCTTCTTTCCCTTGCCAATACAACTAGAGAATCGTAGTCCTCGTACGTTAATTGATCGTAGGAATCGCTAGAAAATGTGCTTAGCCGAAAAAGTTCCCTTTGCCTTAGGATTCGTTAATTCTCTTTCTCGATGGGACGGGGAAGGGATATAACTCAGCGGTAGAGTGTCACCTTGACGTGGTGGAAGTCATCAGTTCGAGCCTGATTATCCCTACAATGTGATTTTTTTCTATCACTTCTCGCGCCAAAGCGCTCCCACCAACTAAAAAAATACCTTCTAGGAGGGGCCCTTGTCTTCAGCTAAAAAGAAGCATATATTGCCGTAAGCAGGAGATGGAAAAGCCCACGATCCATAACTTACTCACTCAGATATTTACTAGAGCTTGGCAGTGAGAGACTCCGAATCCTATTCAGATTGCACGGAGGGCTTGGAAAGAGGCCTCTCGTGTAAGATAAGATTCCATTCCTTCCTATCGAAAGGCTCCGGTAGTAGAGCTCAATTCGGAATGTTGATATAAAAAAGGGCAGATACAGAGAGTTAAGGAACAGATGTGGGCGCTCGTCCACCAAGCGCTTCTTCTTTGGCCATTTGGCCATGTGCTGCTCCTGTGCCCCATTTTGAAGCTGGAGAAAGCAAGTCAGCTGGCAACAAATGAGGGTGACTCCGTGCGACAGCCTTGAAGGCATCGGAGCCCTGGCTATCTCCGTGCGGGTGATTACTTTTCTGGCTTATTTTTACCAAGAAGTCAACCCAACCCTATTGACCCCAGCTGCTCCAAGTGTTGCTTGTGGGTGTTAGCTTCTTGCGAAAGATCTTATGGCAGAGGAGACTTGCCGGTACTTGCCCACGAATTGCGTTTAACGGACGGCTGAGCAATGACTCGTACCTGTGCCCAAAATGGCTTGCTTGCTGCGAGAAAACGCCCAGCAGCTTCCTATTCTTCTTCAATGGGACCTGGCCTACTAGTTTAGTTTGGTTACTACCCGACTTGGTCGATGTGACACGGTGATAGCGCTCACCATCGTACCTTGATCGAACCTATGCCCCTTGATATAGCAATGGGTCCGAAACCCGATCCTTTTTCTTAAACTTCTGTCTCGCCCGGCGGAAAATAAACTAATAGCAAGCAGGTTTGTTTTAATAACTTATTCAGGCGGCAAGTAAAGAAAAAACGATTCCTAGAATGAGTGCTTCGAACGATATGCCTTTCTTAATCGTCACACGCACGGGTATAGCTCAGTCGCCTTAGTTTCCTCCCGGGTCGGTCCAGTTCTCCCCGGAGCTCCAGGGAGCCTCTCCAATTCTGACAGGAGGTCACGAGTCTCACGTCTTACTTGACCGAAGACCTCAGAATTCTATCCGGTAATATCCGATGACAGGGAGGACATCTTCGCATGCAAGTCATGCATTGTAGTGCACTTGTTTTTATTTGTCCACGCCTGATTCACTAAACTATGGAAGTTCTCGTAGGTCTCCCCCTTTTTGAATATGTATATGTACATGAACTATGGATAAACCTATTGGTTTAGTCAATCTCGCCTAGAATGCCCAAATGCACAAGTAACAGATGATCTGGCTACCAACTGAGTCAAATCCACCGGCCAGCGGAGGTAGCTAGGTTATTGATTTGAAGAAGTGCAAGAATGTGAGCCTAGGGTGACAAAGGGAGAATGCCATCTTTTTCGTAGATAGTCTGAGTTCGAGCTACTGGACTGGCTTCGGCTTCTTCCTTCGAGTTAGAGTGCCCAATACTAATATTCTAAAATGCCTTAACCGTAATGGGAGTGGCACATTCGTTTATACTTCATCCTATATACGCTTATGGACAGGCAGAAATGAACGGATACCATTCTCCAGAGATAGTAGCTTAATTAGCTTAGGTTTCAATCCTAACGCACGAGAAGAAAAACGAAAAGCATGGGACTTCCAGTACGATGATAGGGCCGGACCTCAATGGTCCTTTATGTCTGAAGCGGATGTGGGCGTGGTCAACCGAATCTGAGCCGTGTGCACTGCCAGGCGTCGGAACGCTAATCGGAGCACATAGAGTGGGCGGTGGCAAAGCTGTCATCGCGCGTGTGTGTATCTCTCCCCGAGAAGAGGCGCATGGGGTAGCGAGGCAAATCGTGTTTCATC
Organism: Alopecurus myosuroides; assembly: GCA_028641055.1. NCBI lineage: Eukaryota > Viridiplantae > Streptophyta > Magnoliopsida > Poales > Poaceae > Alopecurus > Alopecurus myosuroides. Next base: position 248,282,545 of record CM054058.1, read on the forward strand.
AAATGTGACATGTCTTGAGATGCATTTTTTCTGCGTGCGGGGATCATAACAGCAGTACCCCTTGTGCTGATCACTATAGCCAACGAAAATACATGACTTTTATCTCAAAGGATTGGCCACACCGTCTTGATCAAAGAGCTCGGGTTACACAAATCTCCCTTCTTTGTGTACTGGAACAGCTACCACTTCCTTAGAACAGCACTAACTTACCGCTCTATACAAAAAAAAGCAAGAGAATAGCTCCATAACAAACCAAATAGTGAACTGCCATGAATTACACACACGCTAGTAGTGGCTCGGCTAGAGGACTACAGCAGCCGAAGCCGTGATTTGTATGGTATGTCTTGCCCTCAATGTCCGGTTGGTTGGTAAGTCACTAAATCCCTATCTCCCGGTGGTCGATCGATGCGCACAGAAGGAGAGCTTGTCCATAACGAAAACGCGTATGTTAAGTCGGTCAATCGATTAAACTATTTCTGTATAGGGGCAGCCGGGCCGTATTAGCAAGCGTGACGTGCCGGACTGACCCAGCACGTCTGTCTTTCCTGGCAAGAGAAGATGCACAAAGTGGTTTCAGTAGCACTACCGAGTTCGCATCAGCGATTTTCTCACCAATGGAATCAATGGGTTTTGTCAATGAATTAATCTACCGGCATCGGAGGGAGAAGCGGAGTCGGGAGCTGGAGGAAATAACACTTTTTGATGGACGGGAGAGGGAGAGGCTGTTGTTTCATTTCATTCGTTGACCCGGAAGGTCGTACAGCTTCATAATCAGAAGCGTAGGAAGCACTGACGAAGGATGGTCTAAGCCTAGAGCGGGAACAAAGCAGAGGCGGGGGCTATGACTAAAGCCCCCATGGATTTCTATTAGTTGAACCAATGCCAGTTGACCGTGTGAAAGAAATAGATCCAATTGACGGTCACAGAACCACTACGGGATAGTCCGTGAGACAAGATCGGGATCCAGATTCATATCCCTCAACCACTAGTGGAAGACCTTTCAAAGGAAAAGGTTGGTTGGGAGCGGGAGGAAGTCAATTACAGAAAGAGTAGAGACGGATATGGGGACTGTAGCTCCGACCATGTCAACTATGATGCTCTCGCAGCTGCCAGTCCTTTCACCAGTGAATGCTGTCATGGGCTACCTACTTCCCGAACCTCCGTGTCTAGGTCCTGCCGACCTAGACTGCAAATGATTTACCATCCATCCCACTCATATAGGTACGTTATCGGATTTTTCGGATCGGGAAATGGATCGAACCGCGCGAAATGGTCGCCTCGGAATACAGGGCGCAACGGAACCAAGGTTCTTTGTTGGCGTGTTGCGTAACAAGGGCAAGAGGGGGTGGAAGCGTTCGCCGACTTTGATAGGCAACGCATTGCAAGCAAATAGAGCAGAGAGCTGACCCTTTGTTTCTATTAGAGTCGCGAGCTTGTTGTAGTCGGTCCTAAAGGGAAAACCTTGCTGCTTACTCGCTATATCCCCGCGTCCCGGCTCGTTTTCTTCGAGCCCTGCTTCTCCCTTCCCCCTCTCCCCTGGAACCGACCGTTTGGAGTATAGCCAAGTGGTAAGGCATCGGTTTTTGGTACCGGCATGCAAAGGTTCGAATCCTTTTACTCCAGAGCATACTTATTCTATAAAATAGAAAAAGAAAAAGAAAGTCTCATCCCTAAAAAATAAATGAAAGTAGATTTACATTCTTTTTTTATTTCTAGGGGGAATGTTGAGGCAAACTTACGATGCTGACAAGCTGGTTAGGTGCCGAGTTGGATTAGACATCGCAGGTTTCAGTTTAAGAATTGGGAAGAGGTTAAGAACCTAGTGGAATCCACTGCGAGGGGAAGTGCTGAAGTGAAGAAAAGCCCCAATTTTGGAGAGGATTGCATAATTGGAGAGACTGCTAGAATTGGAGCAAAGCCGTGATCCGGTAGGCGACTGGTACAAGTGCTAGACTGGAGCTAGACAAGAAGCGTTGAGCAGGAACTTGAGCAATTCAAGAAACCTTAGAAGAAACTGGATATGTGGCAACAAGAAGGGCTTAGCAAGAATCTTGAAACAGGTATGATACCGGCACATATCAGCCTGATGTGATGTACCTGAATTCATTCATGTTCTGTGGAGTCTTTCGTTTTTTTCATATTCTGATTTAGTCTCAGTTTAATTAGGAAGCAAATGCGGTTTCAAGATGAACTCAAGGAATTCAATTAGCTGTGCAGTTAGCCCTTTTCTCTTTCATAATTGGTTGAAATGGATATTGCCTGTCACTTTAAAATAAGGTTGTTTCATTTAGAATTAAGCAAGTTTCTTAGAAAATTGTTGTTAAACAGGTTGACGTTCCACTGGGAATGGAATAACAAAGGCTTTTGGCAGTTTGTGGATCGAGATGTGATTCGCTTTTTGAGTAATAGTTTCTTTCATTTGGTGTGCTCTTCCTGGAACCGGTAATAGGCTCAATTTGGTGCATTCTACTTTGCTGTTATGGTATTTACAATCCTGGAATTGTTTGAACCTGACTCTCATTAATGGTCACTATATTTGCTCCCAAATGCGCTTATTTTTATTGTCTTTCTGGTATTTTGATTCTATTTATTTCAACCACCAACACTCATATTCTTAGCTCTTTTTTCTTCTTGGGATTTGGCTGGAAATACTGTAACAACACACACTCATACACACAGAGTCACATAGAGGCCAGGACTAATCTGTCTTCATGGTCTGGAGGGTATTTTGGATATCGTGGAGGTAACTGACGATGAATTCGTCTCTTGCCTCACCGATCTGAACACGGAGTTTCCAAAGCTACAAGAGTGCTTGGTTAAACGGTGCCATTAAGTTTCAACTGTCTTTAAACTTACTACTTAAAGTGCAATTATCAACTCCTTGCAAAATTGTTGGCTTTCTCATCTACAAAAGGCAACTCTGGTATTCAAGGAAACAGATAATTAGGTTCCACTCACTACGTCAACTAAAGCAACTGCATCTGGAGCACTTACCAGGGAAAATAGAATAAATAATGACGTAGTACGAGGGGATTTTTTGATCACTATTGCCATCCTGTGTTCAGTTCCAATTTCGTAGTAGGAGACAGACTCAAAGTCAATAGATTCCTGTCCTTTTCTATAGAAATAGGCTTGGTCAAGTGCTTAAAAAAGAGGTGACCCGAATGATTTCAATGAATTGCTATTTGGTCAGATTGGAACAATTGGATTCGAAAGGAAAGAAAGACTGTGAACGAAGAGGGCCGCCCATGATCGATTGGATTCGGCAAATAAAGTAGAGGGCCCGCCCGTGTCACCACCAGTCCACCGAACCAGCTGTAGATCGCTAACTCTCTTGTCGACGCCCTCCTCTTATGTACGAGTTAATAATGAATTGTTCCCGAGTAGAGAGGGCAGGATAAGGATTCAGTAAGAAGGATAGTCTACTTATGGAAATGCCATCCTCTCTTTCCTCAGTAACGGAGTGACTAGCTACCCCTACTTTTTATTCCAGTTCAATTCTTACTGGTGCAGGAGTCCAAAGTGCATCTTCCAACTCCCTAACTGCGTCTTCCATGAAGTGAGGGAGACCCCTCACGTGCCGCTGCCCGTGAGACTCGCCTTTGTACACTTAGCGCACCGCTTCGACTAGACCCCGCTACTACCTCGTATCCAAATACCTGCGATCTAGCTCATTCTTTTTTAAGCCCTGCAAGCCTAATAGAACCTTGTTTCCTGGGCCAAGTCAGCCTATAAGTAAGTAGGGCTGAAGACAATTTGTTTGTTAGTTTTTCAATCTTCTTCCTTCTATGCTTAGAGTAAGTTGAAATGACCTCCTTGATCAGCAAGTAAGCGAGCGGTAGTTCAGTCTCCGACAAGTGAGGCCGAATAGCCCCTGGTGTCCTTTTCCTTCTAAACTAGCTGCTCTCGCTTGACTCTTCTAGTGAGCAAGCAAACTGGTCGGGGAACAGGGTCGGATCAAAGTAAGGAATGGGAATAGCACTCACTCGTTGAAGGTAAGCCAGAAACAGGGGTTGTCCTCTCCCTTACTTAAGTCCTAGTCCATCTTTTCGTGCCCCAAAGGGGAAGTCAAGCAATAATGAGGGAACTTGACCCACACCTGACGAAAGAGTTTGGTAGCTCGAAGGAAGCAAAACCTGCTTTCTTTCTGTCCCAACCTCCAAGGGTTCCTCCCTGTATGACATAGTCCATTGGATTGGGGCAATGGTACGCACCTATGTTTGGTGTCCCCTCTCTCACTTCCTCGTCAGATCCTGGTCCCAAAGGGCAATACATTGAGTCGGAAAGACGGGCTTTCGTAAATTCCATTCTGTAGCCGAACTAGCCCCTGGATCAGCTCTCATAGTGGGGGAATCAGAGTCAAGTTAGGCGCAGGGGGTTGACATCATTCGTCGTGATTGGATCAATCAGACTCCCCCACAGGAAATGCCAAGGGGCGCCCTTTCTCATTATCATCTACCGCCCATTTCTTCATCATCTGCTGCTGCCTTAAGTGCGTAAAGTAGGCTCAGCTTCTTATCTAAATATCTTGTAGTAGCCGAAGGTAGTCCAGTCCGCTTGTTAGATTGAATTGAATCTTATATAACCTACGTAGCTAAAGATAAAATAATAATAGTCTAAGTGGACCTCTCAAAGGTATAAATAAGTAGACATTAGTCTTACTAGTTCGGTCTTTTTCTTTTTTTGTTATGATGCCCACATTTCATACTTCTCCATTCTTATTTATTCAAGGGTTCGTATGTACTGAGTGACTCTAGGTCTATTCAGATGCAGCTTCAAGAGAGCTTTATTCGGCCTTTGTATGACCGTCTTCCCTTCCTGTCTATCTCCTTCGGTCAGGTAGTTCTGCTTCCGATGCCGGAGGAGCAGGGTGGGATAGAAGGGTAGTTTCTGAGTTCGAGATGTCTGAGCTTGGAGGTTCCGCTTCTCTAATGTGATAATAAAGCAACAAGCAACGCCGCTCCCGTGCGCTCATCCCTTGCTTGTTCTTGAGCGCTAGTCATTCATCCCGCCGCTGGGTTCTTGGGATATCTTGATTCTCTTTATGATGATGTAAGGGTCGGCAACAATGAATAAGGAATCGATCGGAAGTTCGCGCCAATCGATCTTCTGTAGGAGTAGGAGGTAGCGCGAATCCCCTCTTTCTTCGTTTAGAAGAGTGCTGGACCTCCACAACGTAAAACCATAGAACACAGCTCCTTTCGGTCGAGGAAAGACGACTTTACCTTTTTCGTAGATAGTCTGAGTTCGAGCTACTGTAGTCTCCCCCGTTGACCTTCTTTTTTAGATAGAATCCTCAATGAGTGGAAAGGACTCCCAGACTTGCTCCACAGTACGAGCCCCATACAGAGCCGCGCCCTTGTGATATGATAAGAAGAAAAGGGGCCAGGCCGCCCTCTTTTCTTTTCCGCACCAAGCCTTCTTGTAAAATCGGGTGTATAGCTCAGTTGGTAGAGCATTGGGCTTTTAACCTAATGGTCGCAGGTTCAAGTCCTGCTATACCCAAAACAAAAAAAACCACTCTTGTATTCGTAAGGATGCATAGTAGCCTTCAAAGAGCACTCTTTGGCCTTGAGACTCGCCCCTTTCTCATCAACATCTCGACTTCGCTCGTTGTTTGAGGTAAGTATAAAGGAGATCAGACTGGCTCGGTCATTGATAGGCCGGCCTTCTCCTTATTCATTGGATAGGGCGCGGGGGAAAGTCAAGTCAAGCACTAGTTAGTTGGGGTGGGACGCACCAAAGCAGCGTTCGTTGCACTAGCGCCTTATCTTTTGAAGCTAAACAGAGGCTCGAAAGACGGAGTACGTCCGAAGTCGTTGGCTGCCTTTTTGTAGTGCGCAAGTCAGAGTGAACTTCTTCTTCTGTTCTGCGAATCTACTAACGAGAACTGCCGTACAGTCCTATCTTTTCTTAATTAAGAAAGATCGTAGATGAACGTTTCGTTACCTAAGTAGTTGAGCAATTCATTCCAAGGTAAACAAAGAGTTCCTTTTCTCGTTCAGTCCTTCTCTCCTTCCATCCCAGTAGGCCTATTCATGCTTTTTTGCTATCCATCTTGATCAAATAAAATAGAAGAAGGGGAAATTCAGACTAGGCAAAACACCTCAAAAAGTTCAAAAAAGAGAAAACAACTTTCTTATTGTCAAGTAGTAAACCATAGTTCTCATCCTAGGAAACCATATCGATCATCGGTTCAGAGCTCCCAACTACGAAGCTCTTTTCTAGAGCGAGTCAACAATTCGTGGATCCATGGTTTGGATGAAGCTATGTACCCGGGTAGAGATGATTTGTCTCAAAGATGTTCCGCTCATCCAAGAATCTGAAACTTCATCTACATAAACTCATAAATAGCCCTTTCCTTTCTTTTCTTGACTTAAAAAGGTAATCAATCCTTTCTTTTCATCTTTTATAAAGTCTTCCTCTTCCTGATTGACTCAATCAGGGATAGAAATTCGGATCAACTATGAGGAGTAGGGCTGCTGGGCAAGTGAATGAACTCTGTCCTAGGCATTTCCAATAAGTTCAGTGAAGTGAGGGCGAAGCTTTTTTTTAGAGGGCACTCCAAATGATATTCCATAATGGAAGGAATGAGTTGCAGATTTACTGGAAGAAAAAAATACGATACTTTTCTAGTCGTAGGTAGGGCTACCTATCTAGTTTCGTGCTTCGGGCGTACCAGATTCAATAGGCTAGGTTATAGCTGACAGATTTCTTTAAGAACTAGCCGCCTATAAGCCTCGCTAGTAGTATTCCTGCCCAGTGCCGGAGTAGTGACTCACAAGGTAAGTTCTCCTCGATGCATTTCCAACACTCTCTTTTTCTACGTACACTTTTGTTTGATTCCTCAGTAGGTAGGGACAACGTTCGAGATCTCATCCGACCGTCTATTTCTCACTGATTGGGAGATTGGATTGGAATCCGAGGAGAACTGATTGGATGTCATGGAACGAATGGGGCACTACGTTGGTTACCCACTGCTAGCCTAGCAGAGATTTCTCTATTTGTTGAAAGTGGAAAGGAGTCATATTTGAATCGGAAAGTTGGGCTCGTTCACTCACACCTTTCTTTGATTATCGATGACTTGGCTTCTTGCTCAAGTAAGCACCCGGCATACCAATTCATTATCCTTGGGGCTCGCTCCTTCCTATCTACGTTATTCTTTCTTTGTTACTCTCGTAATGACGTTCCGAAAGAAATCAAGGTTACCAGGTCACAGCTCTGATTCTTCTTCCCTTATAGAACCTTCCCGCAAGAAATCAGTGGAAGTGGGTCCGCCCCTACAACTCATAAAATCTGCCTTCTTTTCTGTTCTGCGCTGTACATATTCTCAAGTTATGAGAAAGAATGGATTTGAATGCCATTTTTCATTCTAAAAAATAAACGAATGAAGAATATTTTCACCTATTATCTTATAAGCAATCAAAGCATTTGCTCAATGAACAATAAAGAAAGAGCTAAGGTAAAAAAGTATATGTGTTACTAATAGTAAACCTATTTTATTTTGAGTTTGCTTTCAGCTGAACATGTTATAACTACAAATGAGGTGAGGCTTGATTAGGTGGCTTTGCAAGAACTAGGGAGGAACACAAGTTATGTACTTTAGGCTAAACATATGAATTTTGAAGATCCACTTTTCCAATTGGACATAAACAAAAGCAACCAATAATATATATATATATACTTCCATAATATTTTATCTATGGTGAAGTAATTTCATCGATAACCACTAAACGATTAAGTAGCGATGTATGCAAAGCTAGACAACGAACATTTCATAATACACTCGTTCTGCATATCTTTAGGATAAAAGAAAAAACAGCGAAAAAAGAAGTTTTCCGAAATCAAAAGATCAATAAATCTATTTTGTATGGTTCTTATTTCGTTGAAAACGTTTCCATGAGACTTTCTTTCATTGAAGAAGTCCATGACTTGTTCTAGGTGATATGAGGTTGAACAGGCTTTAGAAAAAATGCAAAGAAGGGTACATGAGGGTGGAATAAAAAAAAAAGATGACCCCTTCTTTCTTCCCGAGCATTACCGATAAATATTCATTCTTTATACGTTAGGTTGGGTTTCAGATGTATATCATTTATTATATGAAACCAAAAAGAAGAAATGACAAGAAAGTTGTATATAGATGGAGGAAAAAATTACGATGTGGAAAACAAGGCAGGGGTTTTGTACAATGATACTGTACAACAATTTGGAAAAGGGATGTAGCGCAGCTTGGTAGCGCGTTTGTTTTGGGTACAAAATGTCACGGGTTCCAATCCTGTCATCCCTACCTATTACTTCTCCTATGGGCAGTAACGAGGGATCAATTGAGATCGATTCAAATTGGACAAAATTCTGAGTTTCATTTTGCTATATGCATGCGGTACAAAAATCATCCTTTTCTTTACTGCTTTATCTCCCAGAAAGCGCTCTTAGTTCAGTTCGGTAGAACGTGTGTCTCCAAAACCCAATGTCGTAGGTTCAAATCCTACAGAGCGTGATTCTTTTCTTGTTATGTCGAATCATAAAAAAGAACTTAACAAAGTGGAATGTCCGACTACTGTTCTTAACCCAAATCAAAGAAAACAACAGAAATACTCGACCTGGAGAGGAGACCACTGACCAATCTCCGTCTATTTTCCCTTGCCTTTCCTTTACGGGTATGCCTGTTTTAGGGGACCTTATAGTAATAATAGTCTAATAGACCAACTAGAAGAGGAGAGGAATCCTTCATGAATCGCCTTGCCTTGCTTAAAGAGGTTTCTTAAAAACCGCCCGTGGCACTCTTGTTTTGAGGAAGCAATGAACATTGTATTTTTCCATTATCAATAAATGAGGAAGGAGGGGTGAGGTCCTCACTTGCGAGTGAGGCAAGGCTTTCTTTTATAATACATCCTACCCGATTTTGGTTGACGATTGCGTTCTATTCCAATTATTCACTAGTTTTTCTTGTCACTGTGGCGAGACCAGATGAGAGAGAGAACTATTTTCCATTTCCAGACAGACCCCGAGCCGAGGTTGGAACAATTCTTGATTTTCTTGTTGGTTCCTTCTTTATTATTTATTCCAAGTGAGTCTCTTCCATTCGGTTCATTAGCTTTAGGAAAAATAGAAGCTGCGGAAATGCTCGCTTCTAAAAGGCTTAAAGGCTCTGATCAAGGCAATGAACATTTTTCACTTGGAAACTAATAAGAAAGGAATTCAAATCATAGTTCAATACAGACTTTTTATCTTTTCAGAAGGGTGAAACTTTCCTTCCAATACTTGTGCGCTCTACCCATCTCTACTGAACAAACCCACTACACATCGCTGGCAAAACCTACATCGAGTGGCAGGGTATGTGTGTAGGCCTTTTCAAGGACATTCGAAACAACATGTCGATAAATTGCTATAGAAAGTGGGGCTAGATCGAGAGTTCTGACCTTTTCGTGGGTGATCTTCAAACTCTTGTTTTTCTAGCGAAAGAACGCCCTTCTGAGCGATGATCTCCTACAAGCGAGTATAGTAAGGTTGACTTCAATTGAGACAGAAATGTCACTGGTTAGCTCCTTAGCGTGACAATTAACACCACTTTATTATTACCTAAGAGATTAGATAAGGGAAGAAGGCAGGCCAAAGCTTATAGATTCGGAGATCGTACTTCTAACGCTTTGTCTGAGTCAGTCCTACGACCCCTTCCGGCTGAGACACGAATCCTAGCCTATCTGAGTCGCAGAATGAAGGGCTCTTCAGAAGGCGCCACCCACCTTTGATACTTCGGAGTCAGGAATTCGTTTTCCAAGGAAGGCGGATTTTCTTCGTTCCGCAGCACGAACAGGGTGTACAGAAGATCGATGTGCCATCTTTCTAACCACCTTCATTTGTTGTATGATCAGTAGGGAAGGGAGCCTTTGATAAAGGGACCCCCAACCAAGAAATCTACTGTCTCAGAGCGACAGTCAAGCTCGTATCGCGGAACTAGAACATTTCTTTGATTGATAGGTCAGATAGGAAGCAGGCAAGCAAACCAAGTTATAGGTTTGGAAGTTAGAACTCGGAAAGGTTGTCCTTGACTACCTTTGAAGTCTTTGGGTAGGACATCAGGCTAAGGTCTTATGATGAGCCACGCGCATATGAGGTTTACTGCAGCCCTAAAGCTCTGTCCCCTATCCTACCACTAGATCTCCTATGCCGGAACATGAACAGAGAAAGCTGTGAGTGTAGTCTTAGGAACGAACCCGGGGTTGCTCTCGCAAAAAGATTGTACTAAAGAAAGCTCAATTCCAAGCAAGCAACCTCTGGTCCACGGGTCGGTGAACGAATGGGTTTTGGGAAATAGAGAACATGGACTCGAGAGAAGAAAGGTGGCACCGGAATGAATAGCCCACTTGTTTCGGGCAAGAATGAATGGGACTGATCGACTCGAGTTACCGAGCGACCTCCACTCTTCGACTCGAGCTTTCGCTTCTGCTTTTCTCTTGTTTTGATTTATTAGCTTTTTAGGGAAAGAAGAGGGTCTGAAATACAACTATGTCTACGAGTGCCGCGAATGAACCTTCGGTTCTTCCCAAGAACAAGGAGACACGAACTAAATAACTCGTATCAGGCTACGGGAATAGTGAACGGGAAGAAGGAACTAGTGAGGCTTTCGTTGGTCAAACAATATGCCCTCCTCACTTGAGGAGAGTGAAGGTCATGACTTATTGAAGCAGAACGTCAATTGGTCAAGAGAAGGGGAACTCCTTTCGTCGGTAACTATTGAATTGCCTATCTAACAGTGGAGCGAAGCGGAACGTTGAACGGGAAACTCGTGTCGTCGGTTATCCAATTTCCCTCCTTTCTGTTTCGACAAAGAAAACGTTTAGGTATCGGTAATAGGATTCCCACTATGATTTGAAGAAAAAGATAGATTCTATAATAATCCATAAATAATATATAGAATCAGGCTCCGTAATCAAGTGCTCGCTGTGAGAAGAAGATCTACAGGCATGTACCCATTTCTCCCTGCAAAAAAGTGTGAACCCGAGTGAGTATGGACCATACGCTCATCTTTCTTCTCAATCTACACCTCGTTCCGCGAGAGACCTATCCTCGTTTCGAAATAAAGGACCGGGATCGATCCCGGATAAGCGAGTCAGTGTAGGGACAGAGGCTGATGATTCTAAAGGTGATTTCTAACTACAAGATGACTTTATTTGAAAACGGAATCCAAATATCAACAAAAAGATGAATGGAAAGTCTTGTCGATATGAATTGATCTTCAACCCAATGACAATGCTTCGATTTCGATCTTGACTTCTTTCTTGCGAGCCTCTTTTTCTTCAGCTAGCTCTTTCTTTGTTTTTCTTCTCTTTGTTGGCTGTACATCTTCCTCATCACTGTCTTTATCAGTAGGGCCTGCTAGCCTCTTTCTTTTCTCCACCTCTTCTCCTGTCTGAAGAGGGGCAGCGGTGCCTCCAATCATCTCAACTAGGCCTTTCAGCTTCTCGGCTTGAGCGGATTTAGCACCCTCAGCTGTGCGATCTAGAAACTGTGGCATTTCAGTACCAATTTCCTTTAGAATTTATTTGTCCTGCTGCCTTAGCATTGCTTCTGGATCAACAACTTGCTCGGCCTTTGACAAGTATTCTGCATAGGCAGTCTCCTCGATCTGATGCTTGGCAGCTTGAGCCTCTATCAGTTTCTGCTTCTTTGCAATAGCAGCTTTACTAACAACCAGTTTTCTTTTGGGCGCTGCTTGCCCGCTGGATCTTGTAACTCGCTGAGCCCTGCCTCTGCCTGATGCAGGAATAGTGGCTTTAGACTTACCGCCTCTGCCCCTGCCTCTGCCAGCAGCCTTTTTCTGCTCGGAGTCCTCAGAACTGTCAACAAAGTCCTTTGGTGAAGGCGGTGGACTTTCATCATCACCACCAAGACCTGCTGGGCCTTCACTGAACTCATCTGAATCACGGTCTGACATCTGCAAGGGTAAGATGGACAGAAGCATAGGGGTAAGTGTTATCCTGCTGCAGACGAATGGAATTAGATGTTTCTTTGGATTTTGGATAGCCACCGGTGGGACTGCTGAGTCGCACCGATGAGAACTTAAGAATAATTTCATAGAATGTCCACCAGCAAGAGTCTACCTGTGCCACTGGTGAAGCACAACCACCTAAGTAGTGACCGGTCCGACCGGTGGTGCTCTACCGGTACACGGGTGACTGCTCGAGGCGCCCAGTACGATTGACCTCCGCGTGAGCAAGAGTCAATTAATGTCGCAATCAGAGAAAAGGGGAAGGGTTTTGGACCCGAGACAATATGCTCGCCTAGCGGAAAAGAAAACTTACTCTTTTTCTTTGGCAATTGGGTGCCAAAGTTTGTTTGAATAGATCATCAGAACAGGAAGGATTGAGTAGATTGACGGACTCTAGAGATGGGATAATAACCTCCCTCCGGGGGCTTCCCCAGTGGCACTTATTTTACCGGGGAGAGGTGATAATGCCATTTTAGCGCGGGAGAGATCTCTATCTTTACTAAGACCCGTTTGCTTGAGTGAGCGGGTTGAAACTCCTTCAGATACCGGATTCACGGTAGCCACCAATCCGGTTCTCCACTCCAAATAGTCTAGTATGGAATGGCTAGAACGCACAAGGAGAGTAGAAAGTAGCGCAACGAACCACCGATCTAGAGTTGGAAAATAGAGACGGGGTGCCACTTAGGGGCAATCCCGAATAGGAATTGAAGGAAAAACAGCCAAGCAGGACACAGAAATCCATCTCAGCTTATAAAGTGATGCCTCTTTGACTGGCAAAGTACTAAGGGTGATCCAGCGGCGCGGATACAACGATCAAAACACTTCTTCTTGTGCCTTAATTAAATAGGGCGAGCTCTAAAAACATACTGAGATTGTACAAGCGATAGGGGCTTTATCGACCCAGGTACATTCTCATTTTGCCTTTCACTCTCTTTTTCTCATAGAGAAAGAGTTTAAGCAATTGCCAGTTTATCTTAAAAAGTAGAAGGACCTTATAGGACCGCAATAGTCCCTGCCCACTGTGCGGAAGGGCGCGGGACTGGTAACCTCATCTGCTGTAGTACGGGAAACTGGTATGTAACATCAGCCAGTTATCAATTGAGTCAGTTAGAAAAGTGCGAAATAGCTCAGTCTTTAACTGGAAAGCCAGTCCAATCTACAAATAAAGGGACAAACAAAGTGCCAAGTAAGAGAAAGGATTTCTTGCGCGATTAGGTCGTGTAATACGAAATACAGGCTGTGCTGCATCCGAATATCAATCTCTCCATCCGCGTGTCTCCTTCTAGTGCGGAGGCTGAGCTTCGAGCTCTTGCTACTACTGCTACTCCCTATTCTTCTAGACAGTCACTAACAATAATTCTATCCCATCCTCCCTCATCGAAGCCAGTAAATGAAAAACCAGTAGTAGTGGATCAAGACGAAAGGAAAACGCCTTAACATAGCTGGCCCGCCCGCAGAGGTACGTACGGCCTATCGCTGCTTTCAAACGAGCGGGTTTTCTCGAAAGCTTTTCCTGGACCAAGCCCGGATCAACAAGGGAATAGTCATTCCCAAAAGCAAGCGAAATCACTATTGAAGAGATTTCTAATTCGACTAAATAGTTCTGTACTTCCAATCCCACCGGATTCATTCAACTTATCTTGCCTGGTGCCTCATACGATCGATGTTATAACCGCTACCCGACCCTATCTTTTCTTTTGTTCCGTGCTTCCTCCTCCGGGTCAGCTGTGATTCGAGTCACAAGAAATAACATAGTTGAGGAAGTGAGTAAAGTATCCGGTGACAGTGAAAGCGTATAAAAAACGATCTACGGCTCCGCCGTTTACCAATAAATAAGGTGGCTGATACAATTCAAAGATGTACTCAAGTCCTTGTTTCGGGTGAGCGGCCCTGGCCAGGTACACAAATAATGGAATCGTTCTCATTTCAAATTCAATCAATTTCTCCTATAAGAGAATATCACCTAGAACTCGCTAGTGAAGGATACCAATTCTTCCACGGGGGAATAAGGATAAGGATTTTTGGATCATCCTTTGACGGGCATCGAGTCCAATCTCGCAGCTCATACCTTCTAAAGACACCCGACGAAGGAATAAAAACTCCATTAGCCAGGAATGAAAATCAATTCCATATGCCATTTGTAAGTCTCCTATCCGAACTAACCTGCAGGCGTGACCTTTGGTCTCTTTCGCCGGGCGAACTAAAGCAAGAGAAGCACCGGGCCCTTCATCTGGCAGATAAGCTTTGGGATCTGCTGATGATGACCATGGAAATCTAGCAGCTTCTCCATCTTAGGCGAACGCGGTCTATGACCTTGCAAGGCACTCACTTTAGTACTATTAGCAATATCAGTTATTTAGGTAAGTTATTGTGTTAGAAGGAGCTGCAAGGCACAAGATAAACACCGACCTTAGACCCCCATCTCACTGGAATATTTTAGGAATTCTAATCCGATAAATGAATGATTAAGCCAACATGGCAGTTAATACTTCAGCTTTCTGGAAGGACCCAACGCCCTAAATCCTATCTATGCTTCCAGCTTCCTCCGAGGCTACAACTCATTTCATCTAAGGGTGCAGGGAAGGGAAGCTGCAAGCTAAGCAAGTAAATCCTCAGTAAGCGGAAGCTTAAGTTAATAGCACGTAGTAAACCTCTGCTTATAAACAAAAGTGATCACACCTATCCAAAAACTCATAGGATTCCTATTCCTTTCTTTGATTTCATTTATTTTGGGACAAGAAGATAAGACTAGAAGGCTCAGCAGAAGCTAAACCAGCTAACTAGAACTATGCTTCCCACACCCGCACTGTCACCTGGAGCAGTACGAAAGCAGGAAACATATGTTGATGAAGTCTACAGTAGTAGTGCCTTTTTCTTGGATCTGTTTCTATTTGTCTCATCCGAAATCTAGTCTCTTTGGATATCGAAAAAAAACGGTAAAGAGCGAATCGGGGGTAGAAGTTACGGCACCCTACCTTTCTTTACGCTGCCTTCTATCGTTGGCCCTGAAGAGGAGAGCCAGCCCTTACTGGCATCCATCCACTTAAATAAGTCTGGTGGGTTCGCTTGAACCGATACAAGAGGAACTCAGGAATTGAAGAAAAACATGATTGCTGGATTTGATCCATTAACACAGGGGCAAGCGTTGGCATACCGAGCTCCCCCAACCATAGATAGGGATTTGATCTTGGACTGAGAACATAGCGGTAACGGCTGTTTTAGAAAGCACCTCTGCCTTTCCCGAAACTCAAACAACCTACTATACTAGGCTAGGCTGGCTAATCCAGACGAAGAAGATAGCGAGAAAACGACTCCTCAAGCCGAAGTAAGGGCGGGACCATCTTCTTTTCTGACCGTTTGGAGCTGCTCACAAGGCCTAAACCTTCCTGTAATCCCTGGAGCTTCGTCAGAGCCTTTTCCTTCCCCACAGGCCAGAGCTCAATTTACCTTCGCCACAGCTCTAAAATAAGGAGAATCAGCTCAAGATAAAAGGGCTCGCACTCAATTGATCCGGGTCAACACTTCCTGTATCTGGTTTCGGCTTTATTTTGACTCCTTGTAGGGGCTCATGACAGTCCTGTAGGGGATCCAAACAAAGGCTTTCGAGTAACAAAGAACGGCCTTTACCCGCCTCTTGTGTACAATCTATCGCATGCTCCATGCCTTAAAATCGATATGAGATGCTGGGTTTGCTTGGCTGAAGCGAGGAGTGATATGATTGCAGAACTGGCCCACGCGATGCTGCTTCTTTGGAAAAGCCTTGTTACTATTAACAAAAAGCGAAAGTGAAATCTGTTAAAAATACGTGTTGAACAAGAAATCCGTATAGCAAAGTGAAAAACTTCACTAGCATTCTTGATTGAGAAATGACTTAGTTTGCGATCTCTTCCATGGAATCGATACACAGGAAACAGCTGCAAGGCAGAGAACGCCAAAAGGAAGATGTGAATGAAGGCAAAGAAAAACACCTCTGCATGAAGTTGATGGAAAGAAAGCGGGTCAGCAGATCGAGTCAATTATCCTACCTCTCCCCTAGCACTTTCCAAGAATCTTATATAGAAAGTTTGATGACTTTCCCAATTATGAAAAGTACTGTGGTCCCTGTCTTTTAAAGGCAAAGCACTATCGAGACTAGCCCCCCGCGGAGATTGACGCGACCTGGTCCCTTTCATGGGCTTTGAGCTTCAGTTCATAGAAGGAGGAAGGAAGGCGGCTTGCCTTACTCAATTGGTCATGCTTTTCTTGCTTCAGCCCGTAAATAAGTTTAGGTCTCAGGTGAGCGCCGCCAGGCCGTATCATTCCGCATTGGCAGGTACTTAACATTGCCCGACTGCATGCAGCTTTGACGCTTTAAATTATGTACAAAGTAGTCATTCTAAACCAAACCAAACCAACTGATTTCTTGTCAACTGGCGTTGGACTAACAGTAGGCGGCCCACCCAAACACTTTCTATTGTTGAGACAATTGACGTGTTTACTTGTCCTTATCCTAATCACAGTTGTGAATCGCTCTTATCTTAAGCTGGTGGAAAAGGTTTGGTTCTTGAATTTCATTTATAGATATGATGACCTCAGCTTTCCAATAAGTTGAGGGGCTTTCAAATAAGAAGTGCTTTGGAGTCTGCATAGGTATTATTCAGGAAGATTCGCTGTCGTGTGATCATTCAATAACAAGATCAGCAAACAAACTAACCTTCTGATTGTTCTGACGATTGGCATATCGTAATATGGCTATTCTTGTGTCTCTGCTCTGTTGAGCCTTGTGGGGGTAATAATAATAAAGGATAAGATCGGTCTTAGGATGTTTGACCTACTTCTCTTATTCCGGATCTGGATCTGAGTCTCCAGCTCTATCCTTGATGTCTATATATATGTCTGGCTACTCCTCTATCCTGGAGGTCTAGAATGCTGTCTACTGCTCTATAATTCCTAATACTATTTATTACTTTCCCTTCAACTAATCGGCAACAGGAAGCTAGTATAGTTTGCTTTCTCTCATAGCCGTGGATCCTATTCTCTGCATTCTTTTTATTTCAGATCATCAATCAATCAACACTTCTCCATATTATTCATAGTCATCACTCCATCAACACTTCTCCATAGAGAAATGGTACCACGGATCAGCAGCAGGGATGAGATGGGGAGTTATAGTAGTCAGCTGGTTCTCTGTCTTCATGATTTAAAGCAATACTTTGAAGAGGCTACCGATACAAAGATAGAAGGATGTCCATACAGTGGAAAATACATCAAGAATGTCAAAACAAAGGAAAGATGATTATCTTATAGGAAGACTTCTTTCAATGAATACTCCAAAGCATATTCTCTTGATTTCTTCACTGGCACCCTTATCCAACCTGCTGCTTTCAGTTGAAGGAAAGAAAGCTATCTCCTTCTTCATTCTAGTTGGCAAATACGATTCTTGTTTGGCCTGGCGCAAAGGTCGTTTAATCACTTGATGTTTCATGAGGAATGAAACCCGCTTTTAACGAGCTTAAACGCTCGTTTAACTACTCAAATGTGCAATCCCCTTCGAAAGGTAGCAAAAGCCCCTTAGAGGCGAGATTCGTTAAACATCAAGTATTCAAGACCTACAATCAGGGAGGTCCAAATTCAGCACTTTTGCATATAGCTGGACAGAACTGATCGGCAAATTGACCCCGAAAATAGGCATTTACAAAGGGAGATCAATCAAATCAATGCCAATCGATCAGAAGAAGAAGTAAAGAGAAGGATGCTTTAGTGCCAGGCAGAGCACCGTCTAGCTAAAAAGAAGTAGACAGTTGGATAGGGGATAATAAGCCAGTTATGGAGCTGTCAATTGCATGGAGTAAGCTAAATCCAAGGCACAAGATCTCTGTCTACCTTTTTATAGGCCAGCTAGAATTCATTATAATGAAAGCAGAGAAACTAAATGGCGGATCGAAGGCTCTCAAATTGACATCTCTTGTGTGATCCGGGATGCAAGGTGCCAACTTATAGTGATTGGGATTGCTATTTCCGATCTTATTCTTGACAGGCCTAAGCGCTCACCTGAGAGTCCAAGAAAGAAGGCAAAACAGCTATATAGAGCCCCTCCCTCGAGTCGAGCAATGAACAAGTAAGTAGAGACAAGGAAGAGGGGAAATGCAGTATCGTTATGTTATAGCAAGATCAGAAGATCATGGGTGAAGCAATCGATCATCAATAAGTTCTTTATCAGCCGGCGGAAAGCGTGGTAATTCATTCATTTCATCGGAAAAGGATCGAACAGGAGTCATCGCATCGTTTCTAGATCTTCGATACCTCGGGCCTTCTTCAGAATAGGTCCTAAAATACAAAATCGATTGTTTTCTCAACGGGAATCGAGGAAATGGCAAGGGTTTTCGTATAGCGAGCAGAGGAATAGTTTCTTTATCAAAAGAAGCCTCTCGACTTGGAAACAGAAGATGTTGTAACTTAACTGCACCCTTCCTCTTCTGCCGATCTTTACAACGCTATGCACATCTCCTTCTTAGTTTTGAAAAATAAAAGGGCCTCTTTCCTTTTCCCAATACTTGACCAAGATTTCTGTTCAGTTCAGTTCCAGATTAGGAAGCGATAGATGTTCCATTGGCCGAGAAGGAAACCAGTAAGCAGATTGAAGAGATAGATTGAATAACAGGCAGATTCCCCTCGTAACAGGCATATAAATAAGTCCCATTAAATTGATTGATAGACTACGCATTGATGGTGTCGAGTCAATCCTTGTAAGCTAAATACTACACAACTGGATGCGCTCTATATCATAAGTTTGAGTATGCCCTCGATACGATAGATTCTACTCAAGGGGCTCGATTCGTTAATTAAAACAGACCTATCCCTTATCTAAGGGCAAATTTTCCTGGACTTCAATTAAAGTTGGCAAACAATCTAATAAGACCTTGGGAATAAGGGGATGAATTGGTTACTTGGCAGCTTGACTTGCTCTCTTGATCAAACAACCAAAGCAAATTCCTTTATTTTATGATTGGAATTCAAGTTGGACTAGATCGTTGTTATTGTCTGCAAGGGATGGCCGTGAAAGAAGGAAAACTACTAGGCTTCGGATTCAGGAAGAGTCTACTACTCACTTGTTGCTGCTGCTCTGTTACAGGCTAGTTCTGTCCTAGGTAATCTAGTTTTTTTATATAGAACTATTATTCAGGTGTGCTCTGGTTCTTGTTACATAAGTTGACTGTTCAGTTTTCGAGCTGCAATTTTTCCTCAATTGTTTATGTTTCACATTATCCAGGAAAGCGATCTTGAAAGTTGTAGTTTGGATGTCAGCGATTATTCGCCTTCTTATTATCCTGGCCCTATCTTCCAGCCTACTGGCGGATACTATGGAGTCAACCCGATATCCAATACTGAGCAGATTGTTAATGATTACATGAGATCGTTGGATACGCCGGGTCAATCTGTAAGATTGTTCTGCTTTGAACGAGCTTATTAGTTATTCCAATTTCAACTTTATTATGGTTGTCTACATGGATAGTAGGACACTAAGATATCTTCTTAATTGCAGTCACAGCAACTAAGTAATGTTGAGATTGTTGATTCAAATAATGTTCTCAAGCCTTTGCTTCCGAAGGTATCAGTATTTTCTACATTTGTATTGATTTCTCTCTATTAGTGCCGTTAACGCATTTCTCCTTTCTTTCTGAGCCCGGGGGTGAGACTTTTCTGGGCCGAACTGAACACTCGCAGAATCTCGCTTTTTCCGTTCGACCAGTCCCTCTTTTTTCGTTTAGACACATCTTAGAGAATCAGAGTTCCCCCTCTGGTGGGGATAACTAGTTCTTCTCCTGAGTCCTTGTTTTGTATGAGATAACAGCAGTCTTTACTTAACCGAGCATCGTAGGGCTTACTTCATCACACATAGCTGTCTTTACTTTCGTTTCGCTAACCGCCGAAAAGCAGGTGCGCACACACAAATGCTAGGCGAGATACGTAGTTCTCTCAACCCTTCCTATCCATCATTACAGACCGGAACTAGATCGGATTAGGTAGAGCAAGACCTTGAGCCTCTTGAGAAACCAATAGAAACGACAGTAGCTAGCTTCACCAGAAGAGGAAGAAAGACTTCTATAACTTCACTTCCCTATTGAGTAGAATGCATGGCAAGTTTCCACTGCTTTAGGCTACTCTACTAAGACTCGAGGGCCGACTTCACGTAACTAAATGGCTTAACTAAACAAAAAAGGAACTAAACTGGGATAAATCAGAACTCAAGGCGTACTGTACTTTGCTTAACACTAACTATATTCAGCTAAAGCTGGATGCGTATTATATTATATCTTGCCTTGGTAGAGCGAAACTTTGAACCCAACACAAGCAACTCTCCCGGTTTAGCGATATTGATGGGTTCCAGCCTCATTCCACTAGCCCTAAAAGCATTCTAAATATAGTCAAGAGGGGGAATGGATTCTACAAGAAAAGGCGGGCAAAGGTAGTTCTGGGGTAAATTCTTGGAGCATAGCTCATTTCTAAGTCCCCAACCCATCTCGTGCTCGTGCTGTACGCGATCGAATCTTGCGGCCGGATAGAGCAATGGAATCACCGAGTCGTATGAAAAGAGGGCTCTTCTTTTTAATCTTAACACAAAGGCTAGCTCCCCTGGGGTTGTCATATTACAATCATTTGTATTACTTTCCTACCAATCCTGAACTAGCTATGACCCTTATAGCGAGCCTCGCTTTACCGTTTCAGATAGAAACGGCGCTCCTAAAGTCGATTGGATACTTTCTTTTTTATTGAATTAAGCTAAGCCGTGGACTTTCTCACGTGAAGAACTCCTTCTTATGAGCTCATGGACTTGATCAATGCTAGTTCAAGTTCACGTCATATTAGGAAATTAGTTCATTAATTCGTTTATTTGCCAACGAAGAAGCCTTGCGCTACTCGGAAAGTACTGACTAGAGGGGCGTGTGGATCCACAGTCCTAGCCATTCTCACAACGGGATAATAAAGCGAACAAAGACCATGAGAAGAGATTACAACATCCTCTAAATCATTTGATCAATATTAAGCTTCTGTCTCCATAGGGGTCTCCTCCGAGTTATTCTCGGTAGCCAAGGCAAGTAAATCTCTACGCCAAGAAATGACTTAGAGAAAGTGATGGAGTTATTGGCCAATCCGAAGAGAAAGGCGAAGCCTCTACTTGATGACCCTACCCTTTTCCATTGGTTCCATTAGGGCGGGGGAAGGGCCAATGGCCCAAACAAATCCTACCTGCGACTCCTCTGGTTTGCTTCTTTCTTTTTATCCAATTAAGACTTCTGTTGAAGACTTCTGTGTTTTTCTTTCTGCTTGCTTCCCTTTCAAATTTATATGCCGGAGATGCTGGTGGAATGTATGCGCCAGAAAGAGTTTGGTATGGTAGCTCGAAGGAAAGCATTCAAGGTATCCAATCCATTCTTCGCCCTCACTTTTATTGGTATCAGTCTTTCTAACGAGAATTCGAATTTCAATATGCCAAGAAGACATCCAATGGCTTGGGATAACATTGGCGTAGATGCCGCTCCTTTGGTTTGGAACCTCGTATCTTATTCCTTTCTTCTTTGATGTGGATCTGTATTCGTTAAACGATTTAAACAAATCCTTCTCAAGGCAAGGCGGGAAGTAAGGGCTTGAATACCTCTAAGTACTGAGCTCTCAGCTCATTGATTCATGACACTATCCTTCCACGGGAAAAATCTCTCATTTGAAAGCCCACTATGCTGCTTCTCTCTCACTTGCTGGAAAGCGTGTTACTTACGTAAATATCAGTAGGACATGACCAACCGAACCCGCGAGCTAAAGCTGTGGTTTAATGACACTTTCCAAAACCCAGACGTCCGCTTTATAAGACATTCTGCTGATTGCCTATTCAGTTGCAGCTAGCCCTTACTTTGAAGGAGAAGATAAGATACCTATGGTTGGTACGAGCTACTAGGAGACGTACACTTAGGTGTTCCGGCTAAACAAGACCCATACTACCAAAAGACAGGTATAGAACACATATAGGGAAGACAGACACAAATGCACAGACACATTATCCGGGGGTGTCACCGTTTGCATCGTATCAGTATCATAAGAAAAGATTGATTGTTGTGAGTGATTTTACTACCCTTCCAGACTTAGCAGGTAATGAAGCTGCTGACGAGTTGTAATCCCCTATAGTGTTGTAATCCGGAATCCAAGTTTTGTGATAACCGTGTTGTTTACTTTCAGTGTTGTTTATTGTTCACAGCTGGATTGAGCTCAGTTGAGAGTGTCATGCTCTGTCAATATCTGTTGCAGGAGTTGTCATTCTCTGTTACTAGAGTTGTCAATCTCAGATGCAGGAGTTGTCAGTTGCAGCCATTCTCGCTGTGTCAAGCTTGTGACTTGCGTTGTATCAGGTTGGTAACAGCTTGTATCTCGATAGGACTGAATGTAGCCAGGAGTTGTCTTAGGTTAGTCTAATGTGCCAAAACGTTAGTCAAACCACCTAGGTTGTGTTTGTTCTGGAGAGTTTAGCTAGTCCGAGTGATCTGGGTTATCCTACGTTTTATCCCTGTTTCGATCTTTTTTTCGACTATAGGGGTTTTGTAGCAGCCCAGCAGCATCCGTGTGACAGAGAGTCATATTAAGGATAGGGCTAATGCTTTCCCCTTGCAGAAAAAGTAGGAAAATGGACTGAAATTGTTGGATAAGTGGATTTGCAGTATCTCAACAATCAGAACAGCGAATATTCCATCATCCAAACTAAGCTTCCTCAGATCCTAACCCATTGGTCATTATCGAGCCTCGTGACTCCGGCTGTGTTGATATCTTCGTATTACCAGTTATCATTCTATCTATCTGGTTATTGCTTGATGTGTTGGTTGTGAACTATTTAAGTAGAAGTGATTTCTTCCTCATTAGCTCCATTTTGATTCTCATTTGCATCTTGTGATGAATGAAGTGAACTTGAGCTCTCTAGTGCTTCCATTTTCTCTTAGAAAGCATTTACTAGTATTCGATGAGATTCTGAAAGACCAGAAAGACAAGTGATATGAACTGGTTTTGTATCCACCCACTTTCCTTCGTTATCTTCAACTCTTTCTCTTTTGGTAGAGGAAGGCATTCCCAGTATAAATGATGATTCTTGCTTGAGTATTGTTAATGTTTTCAATTGTACACGGAAGGGGTTTGTGACCACTACCATTTTAGTAAGGGATTTCTCCTCATATTGTTGGAGAAACCATTCTTTGCTAACATGGCTCAGCCTAGCAATGGCTGGGAATTTCTTCTCCCAGAATGAAAAAAAAAATGTCCGCCACTTTGTTGCTTTCAGCACGTTTTCTAATGCCCCTTCTTTTCTGGATGTCCGCTGGAAGAAGGCCGATAACACACTCAGTTTACTAATAAGGGGTGCCTTAAAGCTATCCTTTCTGGTCTTGTTTATAGAGCGAGGGATAGCAAGGCCTTGTACAAGGGGAGAGAATCAATAATAAAAGGGATGAAGGTTCGAAGCAAAAGAGCAATGGAAGACAACGCTTACCAAAAAAGTACGAACCATAGCCCCACTTGCTTCCTTTAGGAAAGAATAGAGTTATTGACAGCCTACTTGAATTTATATCATGGGTCTATTATCCCCTACTCTGAAAAGCGTTCCTTAAAGTGAAATAAGTGAGATTCGACCTCCGAGAAAGTATTAGTTTGGCTTTCGAGAAATGCAGTACCATCCACTCCAATGTACAATGTCTCTTTTTCGTCACCAGTATTTAGTTAGAGGGGATCTAGGTCAAGGACAAGAGCCAGCAAGAGGTGAGCGGGGGTGTGCTTGTTAGCACAGAGGCCAGGAGTAATACACTTTATTTGTCTTCTTTCGGGAAGGTAAGATTACTAATACGGCACCCAAGATATTGATATTACCACTTTATCAAACAAAAAAGGAGTAAGCAGCTCGATCAAACCGTTGGGTTGGTGATCAAAGCACGTTCTAACTGCATTTGCAGACTTGAACGATATCTACCCTTTCGGTGGAGTTCTTTTTGCTTTGCTCGACAAGATCAACTACGCTATTTCTCAGGCCTTGGAAGAACTACTTTGGGAAAACGAATTGAATTTGAGCCATTGTACCTTCCTATGGAGAAAGAGGGTCAATTCTATTCTATATGGAAAGTTGCCTCTTTCTCACTGTTACAGGCTAGTTCTGCCCCCTACATAGGTCTGTGAGTTGGAAACTCTACCTGGCGCAAAGGAATGTGAATTGAAAAGGGAACTCAGTAAAGGAAAGCCATGGAGATACGACCCATTATGTTACCTGTGCCTTAGCTTGAACAAGAGCTAATCTATACGAAAATCAGTCTTCGTTGGATCAAAACTCAAGAAAATCTTTATACTATTCCCCATTTTTCCCCATTTTAGGACCTGGAAATACTATTCTAAATAATGATGTTATAGACACTGAAATGCTATGTGCCCTAGTCAATAGGGCTATATAAGCACATGTTATTAGTCACCTTTTCGTTTTATTGAATAGCCGCGGTGCGAGTAACTAAACATTAAAGAGGCGGCCGCCCTGGAAAAGGATCACAAGCAGGATTAAAAAAAAAAAAAAGGGTAATCTCATGGATAATTTCATGAGAACTCCTATACTAGGTGCCTTAAGTAAGATAGGTCTACACCTCATACTGCTTCTTCCAATTCTGAGGGACCAGCAGATACTGTTGACTTTGCCCTTCCTTGGTTCTTGCTTGCGATACCAACATCCGATTGCATTCCTCAGTAAGTCTCTTGGCCCGGAAGCACTGCATAGGTTGGCGGAGTCAACAACAGGAAGCCTTCGCATCCAGTGCCCATTCTTAAGAAACAAGGGAATTGACAAAAGGTACTTCGGAATCCGGGGCCCGCTTTTTACTATGTTAGTTGAACAGACTCTGTGGGTGCTGTAGCCTTTCATTCCTTTTCGCTTCCTTTTCCCGAAGGGCGTTCAACTGGAGTTCCACCCCGTAGGGAGCCAACTGTCTTTTCCAGTACGTGAAGTATAGGGAATCAGTGAGCAAAGCGATTCTATTCAATTCGTTCAATCCTTCCCTATACAAGGGGGTAGCGGCAGTCTTCTTGGTATAGAGATGAAACATTAATTTAATCTAGTAATAAGGAATCTATGGCGGATAGATAGGACTCTTGCTTAAAAAAAGGCGTTAAACTGGCCTGCACTTTACAAGCGTAATTGAAAAAGAGTAACTTTAGGGCATAGGGGATAAGGAACTTATCCGAAAATAAAGCTCGAAATAGAGGCATTTATGAGGGAGACGATCAAAAGGCAACTTTGACTGCTATATGAACATGACTAAAAAAAAAAGGAAGCGAGAAAAGGGCTTGCTTTCCGTCTTCAGCCATCCTATAATATTGTACCACCCACGGCGAGGGGTAAGCGTCATTAAGAAGAAATAGGATCCGCGGGTAGTTCCTCAGAAGAGCGGTATGTACTTACTAAATACAGGTCAGAATCGCTTGTTTGAGCTCAGAATTTCGACAGATTTCTTCTCTTTCGTGCGGGTAAAGCATAGTTGCAGGATCCTAGGCTCGGCTCAAGATAAAGAGCGATCCAGGGGGATCTCTCTTCATTGAATTGGACCTTTCTCAAAGAAATAATGAAGCGACCCGCAAGAAACAATAAAGCATAGGCCTGCCCGGGTGGGTAGTTGGAATTCGTTCTGATAGCAACGCCCCCCCCATAATGGAAAGAGGAAGAATTACGTAGATAGAGATCAGCACGTATAACAGAGTCTAAAGACAGAAGATTTGAAGCCACCATTTGCCAGCACCGCTCAGACTCCCTGTGATAAAGAAGAGCAACGAGTTGCCTCAACTACCAACAAGATCAGAAAGAAGCGCGAATTGAACAATCAGATGGCAGGTTTCTTTATTGAATATCGCCTAGACCAACTAAAGTGTCAGTGAGCAGAGCAGCAGCAAGAAGTTCCTATTGGACTTTTTCAAGTGAGCATGGTGTTGTTCAGATGCGTAGGCAAGCTAGAGCTATTAGTACGTACGAATCGGTGAATCCATAATAGGTGCTCAATCATGCAATTGATTTAAATGGTTTACTTCAAAAGTAAAATAAGAATAATTTCTCACACATGGTTTCCGAGCTGGTGCGTGCGGATCCCTTCTCGCACTACAGCCCAAAAGAGCAGGATCCCCTTTCTTTTACTGAGATAGATAAAAGGCTCAACGAAAACACCATCGATTACAGCAACCAGAACAGATGCGCCAACTGCTATACCTAAATCTTATTTTCAATACCCGACCGCCGATCGAGCTCTTTCTTACTGGAGATGCTGAGACTGTCAACACTTGCAGGATTGATTTAGTATATAGTGGGGATTGGATCCCCATGTTGAGATGGGTCTGGCTACTCGTCCGGGCCAACGATAGGATATCTTTTTTGAAGTAGCATCACATGAGTTCGGTATCCTTATTATTACCCAAAAGTGGAAGCTGAAGCAAGGATATGAGGAAGGAAAGATATAGCAGGAGCGGATACACTGGATGCTGCAGATGGCAAGTATGCTATTTAACATAAATCAATGCCTGCACGCTGTAGCTGAAATGGCGGATTAACCCATTCGATATCGCCAAACCAAAGTCTAAAGCCTAGCGGCAGAGCCGTCATACTTAATACAGACAGAGCGATAAAATCGCAGATTTTAAGCGAATTCGTTCAATGCTTCTCCGGACTAACTCAACCTTAACCGTACTATCTTAAAATCCAGGGTCAGGTATTTTGGAAAGTACAAGTACAAGTTTATTCCGGACCAATTGATGGGTCCGACTGACCTAGAGACATGGTACACATGGACCCTTTTTGAATAGTTGACAGCCCTCTTCCTCCGTCATTTCGAAGGCGTTGGGCATAGTTTAAAAAATAATAAAGGGGAGAACGCGTTGTAAAGCCTCTTTTTGGGTCTGTCTGCCGTCCTTTTCGAGGTGGTCCACGCTTTCCATTGCTGTCGTATTATCCTTTGTTTGTGGTGAAAAAACGTCACATTCCACTAGACCTATAAGGTTTGCCTTCCTGTTTACTTATCAGATTCATTCTGCTACCTTTGTCTATATCTCTCTCTAGCGTGCCAACCCCCGGTATTGCGAACGCATACCTCGGCCCAGGTGTTCATTTATAATAAGATCCAACAAGAGTAGGTGGCTTCGGTGAAGGAAACGAACCTATTCTCCGTGCTCTGTTCGGGAAGATCTATTGGCGGCAACAGAAAGCCTTAGTGAGACTAGCGGATCCAAAGAGATCCGAGAGAATAAGAGATATGGCTGAATCCTGCGGTGACACTTAAGCCCCTTGGCTTGGAACTTGAACGTACGAAACCCCGAACCGAACCCTTAGAAACGAGTGAATGCTTACTGCTCTAGCTGAATTCATGGGGGTAAAGAAGACGGCGGAGCAAGGGGAAGTCATGCTGCTTGTGTCAGTTCCCTCTCGCTAGTGTAGACTCCTGTTGGTTCGATCATAGCTCCTAATCTCTAACAATGGGTACCAAGGGGCCTTTTGGAACTTATTCTTTTCCGATAGAAACGGTCTCAATAAACTCACCATGGCCACTTCGAGTACAAAGTTATGCCGTATGGTCTTACTGGCGCACCTGCTACCTTTCAGAGTACAATGAACAGCATTCTGGCTCCATACTTGCGCAAATTTGTCTTGGTCTTCGTCGATGATATTTTTATATACAGCGCTACTCCGTCAGATCATCTTAAGCATTTGAAGCTGGTGTTTGATACCTTGGAACCAACATCAGCTAATCTAAATGTTCTTTTGCTCAAAACCAGTTGGCCTATTTGGGATACATCATTGGTGAACATGGGGACAGATGCAAAGAAGCTGGCTCCTATCCTGAAATGGCCTACTCCTTCCTACTAGGGACTACTTAAGATGAATTGGTTCGTGCCGCCGGATCGACCGACCCATTTGCGGTCGTCGGGTTGATTGGGGGCTGCTCCGGTCGTCGTTGCGCGCAGTATTTCCGTGTCTCGTCGGAAGCTTCATTTCCTTTTCTTGGATGATAAGCTGAACACGAGAAAAAAGAACGAATTTCCTTCTTGGTTACGCGCATTCGTGTTGACGTCGTTTCTTTTATCTATATCGTCCGTTGGGTTCGCCGCAGCGACATTTCACGCTTTGTTTGTTTTGTTCTCTGTCCATGGTTTTCTTTTTCTACTTGTTTCGTTATTTCTTTCGTTTCTTTGTTTGTTTCATCGTTCTGTTTCTTATTTCGCGTTGTGACAGAATCGCAGATTATCATCTAAACATATTGATCCTCGTATTGGGTCATGGCAAGACCTTAAGTTAAGTCAACCGGGGAGGCTACAAATTCTCGGCTTGCCCCTGTCTCTGAAAAGTGAAGGTCAGCTCCACGTGGGTATTCCATCCAAACGATGGGAGAAGAGGATGACACTTGTTCGTATTGAAAACCGGAGACGAAGGGAAAGAGGTTTGATTGGAACATGTTCTACAAGAACTCCTGTGTAGAACACGCCCGTATCTATTCTATGGGCTGGCTTCAGGCCAACCCTACTGCTGAAGTAGAAAGCATCATATTCCGGTTTTTCCAACACTTGATCAGGAACCGGGCGCAGAAATTCCTTGAAGAGAAGGGGATGCCTACAACCAATGCCTAAATAAAGGCATATGTCGAAAAGTTCCACTACTAATAGATTCAGTAAAGGAAGGCCCGGAACGGGCTGAGCTACTGCCCGAAATAGAAGAGGACGACTAGAGTAGAGGAGCCTAATTCCAATCCAAACAATTGACGAGGGAGTCTAATTATTTTTCCGTTCTTGATTGTTTCAATTGCACTTTCTTCATTTATGGGTTGCTTGGAAAGTGCGATAGTTACGGCGCTTGGAGTATACGGATTGAATTCTTCCTTCTTCTATAGGTCTTTCTGGGCGGCGAGGCGGAAAAAAGGTGTAGAGAGGGAGAAGGTACATAAAAAAAAACGATTTCTAAGGTAGAAAAGAGGCATCCACCAGTCATTGAGAACAGCAAATCCCGGAATTAGCAGGTCGGTATGCGAAGAGAAGTCTTTCGGTATTGAATCCGCGAGGCCAGGTGAAGAAAAGTCCGATATGGGTGGATTACCTTTTTATGAAGGATAAGTCTCTGGGACTGACTGAACTGAATGTATAGCGTCAAGATAAGAAGCACGGTAGTCGAAGATGTACCTTGTGGGGTGGGGTACGAGTAGACCAGACCAATGATGAAAAGCATAGATACGAGCATGGCCTCCCTGTCTCAAAAGCAGGCCGCCAAGGGTGCTCGCATGAAGCATTTCTCAATCATAAATAAGTAGTTATCACAAATTGATAAACATGCTCTGATTTCTCTTATCGAATTTCATTCAGATTTTCCAGTATTCGGAGTTGCTTGGGAAAAGGTCTAGTCAGGGTCGGTTCTGTTCGGAGTTGCGGGTTGATCGGGTTGTCTGTACACCCTAATTAAGACTTTTGTATAGTTTGTGTCAACCTGGTTAAGTGCCCGCCCGCCTAGATAGATACATAAGTGTCAGTTTGAATGAAGTCAAATGTCAACCGTGTCAACAACGACAAATTGAAGTGTAAATCTGGATGGTTTGAAGTTGGAAACCTTAACATGCAAAAGTGTCTACCTCATTAGAAAAGCAAGTATCTACCGGCGATATATTCATTCGAGTATCAACCGGCGTCAACCAGTTGTCAAACTCCAAATATTTCGTTCGTAGGGGCATGAAGAAGTTGCTAAACCGGTTGTAAAGTGGCTCTGATAAAAACCATCATTGCTTTCTTTTTTACTTTTCATCTAGTAACGTGCATAAATGGATATGGTGGGTAAGATTTGAAAACGTTTGACATCAACCGGGCTCTACTTTGCTTTTACTTTACTTCACTTGCCAGGTCATTGTTGTCGATATTGAGGTGAGGACTCTCTCTTTATTCTCGTTTTATTTATCACTAAATGATCTAACAAACGCATGATTTGATTACTCAATATTGAGTCATTGAACGAATATTCGAGTAAATGCACCTTTTTCTATGAAAGCAAGGATTGGGCTGGGTTGCTTATTCGTCATCACGGAGCAACCCTGTACCTTTTCTTAGGCGAGCGACTGAGACGAGAGCTTTCAATTATGCCGTTTTGGTCAAATCCCAGGGCTCTTTCTGATTTTATTAAATACATGTTGATAATAGAAAGTAAAGATCTCACTCGCTTTTTCTGCTTTGTATTCGGCTGTTGCCTTTTTCCACATCGATTGCTATAGGAATCCTCAACCTATGTATGCTCAAAGAACTGGATCACGGAACTCTCAGCCCTTCGCCCCAAGGCTACGAAAACGTTTCTACTCCCTTTCCCTTCCCAACGTCATATCTTTCTTCGACAAGAAGGAAAGATCACTCTCTATCTAAATGATAGAACCACTGGCACGGTACCTTTCACATTGGTAAGTAAAATCCTGGTGAAGACATCACGAGCAATGACACGACGACATCATCTCCACTTCGTAGCCCATCGGTCTTCATTCATTGAAGCCAGGGCATTGACTGACTTTCAGCGATCGCTATAAGAAAGACATAAAAAAAGTTCTCCTAAACCTGTTCCTTTCCGTTACTACTACTTGGAATTGGAAGTCTAGGAGCAGGACTAACCTTTTTCTTTCGTTTAAATAAAGTCGAGATGTAGCTTTCTCTATCTCAAGAAATTCTTCCACCTCCATTCATTGGAGAACAAAGCGTTATCTGATTAGATCCTTGCTTCAAACTCAACCGAATCAAGTTTCAAAAATAGATGTGGAAGAGGCAAAGGGAAGAGCGGGGTTGCCGAATTGTTTCTCAGAGCCGGACGAAACATCTATCTCTATTTACAATACCCTTACCCCCAAGAAAACTTTGTCGAAAAAGGTTGTCATCGTAATAGGGATTGCACCTCAACATGGCAGCCTTCTGCCAATTGTGTGTTACTTGTACTCTTCTAGGCTTCCTCTTTGCCTCAAGTGATTAAACTCATCAACTACACCAACCACATTTCTTACCTCAAACCTCTCTACAATCTCTTGAATTCACTCTTGCCAAGATACTTGTCCCCTATTCACTAAGAAACTGTTGTACCAGCTTTCAGCTCTCCCCCTAAGGTGCATAGCCGAAAGTTCTACCTTGTACCAATCCGTAACTTGGTACACCGAAAAGTAATGTTCACACTTTTGTATCCAAGACCTGGCCCCTTAAAATATTGGAAAATAAACTCTAGGAGGTTGATGTATCTGCTGCCCATATTGATATTGATTTTGCGGCCTTTGTTCTTGCAGGTATTGGTACGGGTCATGCTGTTGAGTTGGAAGCGGTTGGTTAAGGTAAGTATATATTGGCACTTCTGGTTTCATGGAATTTCCAGCATAGGGCAAAAGTATTGGTTGGGAAAATGGGATATTTGGTATTGAATTGGGTCTTGGTTGTGGTGGTGGAGGTGCAGGATTAGGTCTAATATTCTCATGTTTTGAGCTGTGAGGAAGGCCATAGGTGGCTGGAAACAAGTGTTCGTGCCAAGGAGGGGGATAGAGAGGGTTATTTTGGTGATTGGGTCTTTTAGTTACTACTAGAGGTCTAGGTGGTCAGGGGTTTAAAGGTCTGGAATAGGTGTGAGTGGTGGTCGTATTCAGTACCAATGGTACGGTAATTGGAGGTTCAGGCGGTTCAGGCCTAGGATAAGAGCTAGAGGCTTGTTGAGGGGTAGCCATGGTTTCAGCTTCACTGGCAACAGCAGGTAGGGACATTTGTTGTGGTGTTCTAGGAAAATGAACCATATTGCCCCTAGTTGTGTTAATCGAGCTATGCTCTTCTTCAACGCTCCGCGCCTTCCAAAAAGTAGTTTTGTTGCTTGCACTTTAATTTAATAGTTTCAACTTAACTAGCATATGTGCATTTGGGTTGTTGGCATATGTCGGCTACATACTGGATGCTTTTCCATCATTGTTCGACTTGCACAGAAACAATGGGTCCCTTCTGGTTTCTTTTTATCCCTCCAAGTTTGTTCTTCATTGTAATGTGTGTCAACTCAACAACAGTGAGCACACCCTTCCTGCTGGTCTTCTTCAACCTTTGTCTGTTCCATTACAACCTGGGTCTTCTATTTCAATGGATTTTCTTGAGGCACTCCCCAAGTCTTATGGTTATAGCTCCATACTTGTGGTCGTGGACCGTTTCACTGGCTCATTTCATTCCTCTATCTCACCCTTTTAGCTGTATACCCTATCTTGTATCCAGTAGTAAGTCTACTCTTCTTACCCCCTCTCCTCTACCTTTTGTGGCCCATCTATTAGCTTTTTTACCATCTTTGAGTCATAGCGAGACGGCTCTATCTCTTTTCACAAGTACAGCTGTAAGTACAGTTGCGGGCGTCAACGATCAGCAGTACTGAGCTACGGAAAGTCTATCGAAAGGACCTAATCAAAGGCTACTACAGCTATAACTGACCCGCCTATGGAATCTATTGGCTCGGCTGAACCGACATGAAATGAAAGAGAGGAAGGCGGAAGCTATTGGCAAATAGAGGGGGGGATGTTCTCCGTGTCTTTTAGCCCTCACTAGATGACAACTTGCTTACTTTTCACTTCTTCTTAAGCTTGGCAGACTAGTTCCTGACTGACTTGATAGTGCGATGAGCTTACTTGCTCTAGTTCTATCCTAACGATTGACTTACCTGAGTACCTAGCACCGAGGATCGATGTAATTGACTTTCAAAAAGATGCTGTTGATGCTAACACGCATATAAATAGATGTTCCCCACTGCTTGCTCCTCTTACCCGAATGGGGTTATATGCCTTAGTGAAACTAAGGGTAAAGTGGCAGAGGTATGACCTCAGGAAGAAAGAAAGATCGGGCGGGGAAAACGGGGTTCGAACCCGCGACTTCTGGCGTGACAGACCAGCACTCTAACCAACTGAGCTATTTCCCCCTTTCGTAACTACTGTCGATTCAACAGTCACCTACCGGTTACCTTTGTAACTATACCAAAGTAGCTGTACAACAGAATGCCCTTCGCCTTTAGTACTTTTTTATTATATATATTATGTTATATACTAAATGTATGTGTCAAAGCAATAGAACTTATTGAAAAAAAAACAAGCCCATCTTTCTCAAAAAGGAAGAGAGGGTGCGCCCCCCCAGAGAGAACCCCATTCTTTCCAGAAAGTTCGAATTAATTATGTCGAAAAAGAAATAAGGAAAATAGGAGTAAGCGAGTAGGGTCAACAAGATTATAAACGAATACCACAAGTGACGGAACCGACGATGATGAAGAGATAAGGGGCAAAGGATATTTTTTTCTATTATTCAAATTCTTATTTATTGATTGATTATCTAATTTTTTTAGATCCATATTCATTTTCATTTGCAAATACAAACTCTCTTTCATTTTCTTTTGACTTTTGCGCTAAGGATAAGGGAACTGAGAAAAAAAAGAGCTGGCTTGGCCCATGAGTGGTATGGCAATCTATATTTCCGGCTGAGGGGGAGTGACTTCTGTCCAATCGGTGTAGCATCGGGCTCAGAGACTATGCGCTCGCAAAAGACTGAATTGGCCTGCCTGGTAGAGGTATCTTGTAAACGTGCACCATGGTTTGAAAACCTATTCCGCAATCCTAAAGACTAAAAAGGTATAGTCTAGCCCAGTGCTAAAGCTAAGGGCTAGATAGGGCGGGCTCACTCACTCATAAAACTACTCTAGTAAGTAGCGCCAAAGCGCGTAATAGACTTACTTATAAGCAATTACACGCAATCAACGGATGTTCATGCATTGGCCCTCGATAATGCTTCAATCGATAGTTGACGACCATCGATGTATGATTACTAGCCTCTATTCCTTCCTTTTGAGCTTTTAAAGACTTTTCACGCAGGGGAGTAGGCCCCTGCGCACGTCCGGATTCGAGGTTTTCACAACCAAGCAAGCCACTTCTCCAAGGCCATTCCATGAGTCCTTTCCGAATGAGAATCACTATCCACGGAGGACCACCTTCTATATCAATCATAGCAATCACCAAGTCAGAACTGTAAAATCAGCCAGATTAAGAGCGCAAATACAGAAAGGATGGAACCCTGAATACCGACTAAAGGTGGATACAGAGAGAGAATCGAGCTGAGAACCCTATGCCTGGCAGATGTACTGAACCTCGACCGGGAAAGCATTCGACCCCGCCGAAGATCGAGTAGGAAGAGAGGAGACGATCGTCTTCTCTCAGTTCGGTGGCTTTCTTTCCGGATGTCGATTGGGATAAGGGTTTGATCGAGAGCTAGGAGATTAGGTTGTTTAACCTAAGAGAAGAGATCCAGTTTACAGAGGAGATGCCAGGGGCAGTGGCTGTTCAAGGAAGTTTCTCTAAGGACGAAGGCTTGATTGAATGCCATCCCTTCTTTCCTTTCTTAAACGGATGGGAGCAGCTATTGAATCAGCTCTGGTGTTGAAGAAAGATGGAACCTGGAGAATGTGTTTCTACTATCGAAAACGAAATACAGCAACCATGTTTTCCAAATACCCCATTCCTATCATAGAAGACCGGCACTTTTGGATGAAGTGTGAACTAAGATAGATTTTAGGGCTGGTTATCACCAAATAAGAATGAAAGGAAGAGGATATCTACAAAACAGCCTGAAGGACCGGCTTTTTGAATTCAAGGTGATGCCCCGGCAACCTTTCAACAACTCATGAATAGTGTTTTTAAAGAGATATGTTGGAAAGGGGTATTGGTCTTTTTCGATGACATTCTAGTGTACAGTTCTACCATGGTGGAGCATCTCAAGTTGCTAGAGGAAGTGTTCCGGCAGAACAAACTTTTTGTGGGTGAGCCAAATTTCATAAAGGAAATACATTATTTATGAAATTGGGGTATCTACTGATACAAACAAGGTAGAGGGCATGACATCCCAAATTCATCATTCGGAATTTCCTGAGAAAAAAGTATTATGTGTATTGGATCCGCTCTTCTGTTAGCATGAACACATGAATGAGATTCTATTCCTCTTCCTAAATAGAACCCCCCACCTTCACCTACCCCCCAACCTAGGTGCGGAAGTAAAATCAATCCTTGTTTGTACATCGCTGAACTTACATACCCGGGCCCGGCTCAACATTCTTTTAAAACAATCGAATAACGGCTTTTCCATGACTTGGCCATTCAATCTTGTGAACTAATCGAGACCGAAATTGGATAAAGAGATACAAAAGGAGAGGAATACCCAATCGATGAAAGAACATGAAACCCTTCTGTTTCTATAGAGGTACGGGAAACGGTTGGGGGCAATAAAGTAGGTGAAGTGGTTGGATTTTGCGAGCTGTTCCAACCACTGCTGGATGTGATTCCAAGAGCCGAACGAGAATGAATACCACACAGAAGAGTCAAGACCGGGCTCCCTAATAGAATGTTTAACCGATCCATTCCGGATCGATCGAATTGGTACGGAAGTTGTAACATGGGAAAAGCACAGAAAACACGACTTATTTGAATAACCCGGTGACCTACCAATTGTAGAAGTAGGATTTTTGGCAAGCAATAAGCACTTAAATAATACAATTCGAGTGTACCAGATTCTTTATCATTTCGAGGAAAAGGTTCGGGAGGAAAGGGAAACAACAGAGGGATCCGAATCGAACCTAAATGGGAATGACATGAAAAATCTTTTTCAAAACCTATCATTAAGGGCGTGACGACGATATACGAGAGGAATAAAAAAAAACTCGTGATTGGTGTGGAGGGGAAGATCTGCTTATGAAATTGTTCAAGAAAGAGTCGTCTCATTTCCTTACTTCTTCGTTCTTTCGAATTCATTCACTTCGACGGCTGGCGCTACGCTAGCTTTGCATGATTAGCTCCGACAGAACAGGTACTGCATTTCCTTAGTTGGATCCGCTCTTTCTCTCTCGTGCAGTTGTTGCTTCCGGCTATTTATTCAGTCGTCAATCAGCATTGATCCGGAGTCAGTCTCTCTCTTTTTGCCCGTCCTTCTCTATCTATGAAATTCCTAATTAAGGGAGTTCCAATATCTAAATGTTCATGCAAAGCAACAAACGAAATGCAAGAACGAACTGTCACGCAGAAGTCACACAGTATGCTGATCGTTCTGAAATGAGAAAAAGTATGGGATTTCATAAGAGATTCATACATAGAGATCTAAACTCATGGAAGGGCCCGGCCAGCAAACGAGATCTCTTACATCCAAAGGACCATGCCAATCGAAGATGAACCATTCACCGAGCCGAGTATGTGCAAGACAAGACACGGCTAGATAAGTAAAATAGAAGATATTGCTCATGAAGAGCAACTCTTTTCTTCATGTGGGTACAGCCCACTTTTCCTTTGATGAAATGCGAACACAAACTTCAGGCATCCAAGAAAGAAGTCAAGATCGAAATCGAAGCATTGTCATTGGGTTGAAGATCAATTCATATCGACAAGACTTCCCATTCGCCGGACGAGATGATCGGATTTCGATCCCCCGGCTGAATAACCTCTTCGGCTTGTGAAGAAGACCGCTTTTCGTATCACTTGTGTCCCGAGAAGGAAACGGAAAGAGGGGTCTAAGAAACAGGCGGGTGACAACGTGAAAGAGTGTGCTTTAGCTTCCCCCTCGGGGCTTCGTACCATGATCAATCAATTCACTCCTTCTCGAATCTTCTGCTTGAAGCAAGATACTATGGATACCCAGAGGAGCAAGTAGGTGAAGCCGACCGCGTCCCTCAGAGCCATGGTCTCTCGACTAGACCCAGACTTGAGAACTCGAATACGTATGATCGGTCTTCCTTAACCCCAAACACCCAACTCTAGCTAATGAATGTCTATAGTTTATGGGCAATTGAAGCGTCTTTCTGTCTATCGACGGCAGAGTCTATTGATCCTCCACAATCCGGTAATGCTTTTTCTCAATTCAATGCGGAGCGATATCAATGTACTACCTATACTTCCTTTATCTCAATTCAAGTCAAGGCAGGCTATCTTTGTTATCAAGAAACAAAGCTGTCTCTAGTGATTGATCCGTTTGCTCTCGCCCTTCGGCTTTGTGGTCACTCAAGGTCCTTGGATTTCGTGCTCAATCTAGTTGGAGCAAAAGTCCCTGTGGATAGAAGTTTTTAAAAACCGTTTTTATCTGGGAAGAGCGCCTTTGGAAACCCACTGCTGAAGCCGAATAGGCAGTTAAAGCTGGAATGATGGGGGGCAATCCTGCAGTAGGGCTTTAGTGCGTAGATTCTCAGGCAGGCTCATCGACTGGTGGAGGAGGGACACTTTACTTATTATCAGAATAGAAAAGAGCTGTATGTATACTTTAGGAAGGGGGATCAAACTAGTAGACATGAACTCCTATAGAAGCAGATGTTCGAGGTCTGGTCCAAAGATACCATGCTTGCTTAAGCCAATCCATAGGTTCAAGCGAAAGAACACTTATTCACAGCAATATCTAGACCTGATGAAGATGACTGCTAGTAAAATACCTAAATCCTTTGGAATTCATTAGTCAACTATTTTAAGAGTCATTAAAAACGAGCAACACCACGTAGGGCAGCGTCCACGCGAACTAGCCTCTGACTTAGCAAGTCAGTGGGAGAACGCCATCGGTCAAGAGAAATGGAATCCGTTGTTAAGTGGGTACCGGACCCGGTAGAATTGGCATCACTTCCTTCACTCCACAGAGGACTCGGGATAAGATCGTTCCCAAGCAGAAGGAAAAGCTTTCGAACTAGGAGTCAGAACGAACTCATGAAGCTATCCTTCTTCTATTGCTACTTTCAGAGAGAGAGAATAGGTCGTACGAAAGGGGACCCACCTTGAGAAGGGTGTCCCATTGCGGAGTAGTTAAACGAGTATTTTGGTATACCACTTGTGCACCTAAACCTATGCTTAAGCTTACTAGAACTTCAACCTCAAGTTCATTAACATCAATGCGTCTCATCTTC
This sequence comes from Alopecurus myosuroides, assembly GCA_028641055.1. Lineage (NCBI taxonomy): Eukaryota > Viridiplantae > Streptophyta > Magnoliopsida > Poales > Poaceae > Alopecurus > Alopecurus myosuroides. Next base: position 248,320,470 of record CM054058.1, read on the forward strand.
TTGAACCTATTCTATGGATAAATGGGCACCATCTGTCTCCTAAGGGCAACTATCCCTTTTTCTTTCAAGAATGCGGGTACCGTAGTAGCAAAGCAAGTGAAATATGCCAAAGGGAACCGCTCGGATATAGACGGCAAGGAAAAACGTCGGCTAAAGAACAGAACTATTCTATTGATGGCCCCGAAAGAAAGTGGATCTGTGAGTGGAGGAACTTGTCGATGTGTCAAATCTAGACATAGAACAGCGGTCGCTGAAACTACAAGCCAGGGAAAGACTACCAGCTGATTCAGCTTGAGCAATTAATTCAAACAAGAGAAATGGCATCTTTCCTAAGCTAAGTAAGACCGCTAGCGCTTTCTAACCGAACGACTTGTTGGCTCGGGTTCCTTCTCTCCCTTTAAAGTGAAGACATTAGCAAGAACAGCGGATGAAAGAAGATCGGAGTCGTGAACAGGAAAAGCTAAGACCGGTTAGGCCGAGAGGAAAGAAGCTTGTATTTCTCGCCTTGGGCTTGATCCAGGTGAGGCAGAATTGGAGATTGAATGACTTTGCCGGGTATTCTTTTTTTTTTCATTCTAGCAGGGCTCAATCCTTTAGTGAAAACCATACGTATGTAACTCTACAACGAGGCCTATCTACTCTATTTACGTCAAAACTCCGTTTTCACCCCCTGTTCAACTTAGAACTGGCACGAGCGTTGGTTAGATGCGTGGGACAGGGAGCTTGTAGCAACCCTTTCTCTCGATCTCCAGTTCCCAAGGTTGCTACTTAACCGGTTCCCTTTTTAGGATTAGGATGAAAGCTCGATGAGCAGACCCATTAGTGAAGGGGTCTAGGTAGAGCCGCCGCCCGTCTTTTTATCCGCCCTTACAGCGACCTTTCTCTCCTTTCCTCCCATGACAAGATCGACGCATTGCCGAAGTCCTATTCAGACGTCACCACCCCAAAAGAAAGTTCCGAAGTCAAGTCAACCAGCGATCAGCATTGAAATTTCCATTCAGCGATTAATGAGTCGCAAGATGAGGTTTTTTTATTCTTCACCTGCGCATGCGCTAAACTTTCCCCTTTCATATATCTGTCTTCCATGTACCCGACACTGATTCCCAAGCAGAGATAGGAAAAAGAAAATCTTACTACTACATCATTGATTATGCAAACATCTTACTTAAGAAACCAATGAGAATGACAGAAGCCCGCTAAACAAGCACAGATTATTCAATAAAGAAGCAGCTAAACAGGAATAGGTAAAGGAATGGAAGTACATTTTGTACCTTCTATAATCCATTCAACCAGCTTGAAAGATGAGAGATAGACCTTTAGCAAGGAGATATCGCACGGAAAGCCGGATTAGGTCTTATAATAGAGATTTTTTTTACAGGCCGTAGTTCCTTAATGAGATTACTTTAACACACCCTGAGGCTTAAGAAAATAATAAAAAAGGCCATATAAGTGAGATCCTAGCCAGAGAAGAGCAACAGGAGCTCTATTAAAGGAAGTTATGGACTTGAATCAGAGATTGGATTGACATCCGGAACAGAGAGGAAAAGAGGAAGAAGCAAACATAGCTAGCTCACGAAAGAAAGCCTTGCAACTACGCGCTATATATTGGATTTGCAACTGCGCTAATAAGGGCACATCCGCTTTCTCTGTATGTGGATTCAGAAAGTAAATACCATATTTTTTCCCTTGCTTTGCTATTTTAATGCTTACCTCAGTGCAAGAGCAGGGAAGAGGTTTGATTTCTAATAAAATGAGTGGAAGACGGTCAAAGGCATTGAAACAAGTAGCAAAGGCAAGACGGAAAAGCAGGAATGAAGGTTGCTAGGTACCGCTCCGTGGTAACATCTATCGATTCCGCTATCGGGAAAGTCTGGCAAGGGGAATATCTGGCTGAGGAATTAAAGGAACTTTGGTAGCACTCGGGGACGGAATCAATCAAAGAACTTAAGAAATTGCCCATACCGACAGCAGCTCCCGCTTTAGAAAAAACCCTATCTCATCAGGCAGGTATACCTGACCCTTTTTTAGCTAGTTTCGGGAAAGCGGTAAGTTAAGTAAGTAAAGCCCTTCTAAGCGAAGAATAGCGGAGAGAAATGGTAACGTAATAAGGGAAAGGGAGCTAGCTGCTTCCATATCGCCCCCCCCCAAAAAAACCAAAAAGTTCCAGAGGCATCTTCCATTCATTTCGATTTAGGTCTTTCTGCACCATATTTAGATCTTCCCTTTCTACGATCCGGAATTCCCAGCAAATCCTTGACTCCTCGAATACGATGGGATTTCACACCTGGCGAATCTTTCACTCTACCTCCTCTGACTAAGACTATAGAATGTTCCTGCGAATTATGACCTTCGCCTGGAATGTGAGCAAATATATCATGTCGATTGCTCAACCGTACTTTTGCTATCTTACGTAGAGCTGAATTAGGTTTTTTCGGTGTTCTCGTCGAAACACGCAGGCATACTCCTTGCTTCTGGGGACATTGATCCGAAGCTCGAGTACGGTCCGTGCGCCGTTTTTCTTCTCTACCATGACGAATCAATTGATTTTTTGTAGGCATCCCTCTTTCCTATGTCCTTCCCCCCTTTGCCCTTTCTAAAGTGGTTACTCCCGATCCGAAGCACCCCTTTTCCATTCATAGAGAGATCCAATCGTCAAAATCAATAAAAAGGCCATCATGGACCAAGATCCAAACAGATCAATCTTGTTAGGAGGTACTGCCCAAGGAAAAGAAAAGGTGACTTCCGGATCAGGGATAATAAATAAAATAGGAACCGGATAAAATCGTATATCGAAACGACTTCTGGCATCACCGGAGGGATCGGAACCACATTCGTAGGCCGACAATTTTTCTGGATAGGTCGAACTATTGGAAGCAAATGGAAAAGGAACACCGAGTGGAATCAAAGAAACTAGCGGACTGATCACTAAATAGATACAAATAGGTGCAAATTCCGACATCACCAAAGCCCACTTCGTTCTCTCGCTCTCCTCGCGGCGCTCCTTGCTCGCGGAGCGGCATACCGAAAAAAAGACGCTCAGATGTGGATTCGAACCACTGAAGGATTTCAAGGGCAATGCCCCTTGCTCTTCCCACTGAAACAAGAAAAAAAGGATTTGCAGTCCAGCAAGAAAACGGATGCGCTAACGCGCGACGGCTTTCGCGCTAGTTGCTCAATCCGTTGCTTGTTTTGCTCTAACCAGCTGAGCTACCAGAACCACTTGCCTAAAGTCTCTTTTCTTCATCTATGAGCATCCTACCTGCAGTGGAGGAGCTTGCTCAAGAACCGAGAGCCGGCCAGGGACTGGACGGCCCTCGTTCGGGAGGTCTTCTTCGCTATAGACGCCACCAAGAACAAGAAAGGGGCGCTCCGCTCCTAGTCACTAAGCTGTGCTATTCTGTCCGACGGCGGACTCCATCAATCTGAGGTTCTTTCTCTCACGTAATTTCGCCCGCCCGTTCTACTTCCGTGCCGGAGGAAATGGGATTCGAACCCATGATACAATCTTCTTGTATGTCGATTTAGCAAACCAATGCCTTAAGCCACTCAGCCATACCTCCAAGTTGTTGATCGGAATTGGATGTGCCGGGTTGGTTGCCCGAAGATCCACTGCGTAAGCCGTAGCGCGCGTACTCTTCTTTACTGAGCGAGAAAGACTCTATCCAGATCTATGGATCTCCCCAGCGTCCAAGCGAGACCCCATCCAAACCAAATCCGCCACTCGTTGGGCGAGGCCTTGCTTTCTATGAACACCTCACCACTGAATGAGAAACTTAGCCTCCGACCCGACCAAGAGAGAAGACAGGGTCAAGCCGACGCCGCCCTTCCTCACCTGCCTGAATGGAATGAATATCTCCTTCGTCTAGTCGAGAAGGGAAAAAGCCCGGCGGGGAACAGGACCGTGACTCTTCTAAACCATTACATGACGGAGAAGTCCATTCTCGTCATGATCGATCCACGTCCTACCATAGTGCCCGGAGAACCAGGCTTGCTTCTAGAAGATTCTATAGTGATCCACTGGAATCGGCCTCGGGTGACGCCTCCCTAGTCGTCGAAAGATTTCATCCCTCGGTCGTTAAGGTGGGGGTGAAAACTGCAATTAATGCTCTATCTCCGTCATAGAATATGGGATACTCACTTTCAATGGCCTCGCATCCCCAGAGCCTCAGACTGGCCTGCCCTTCCAATCGGGGTTATAACGGGTCCGGTATCAGCAACACCAGCCAATCGTGTTGGTACGGTGGGTTCCCCATACCCACTATTCGGAAAAAAAGCTTGCCATAGCAGCTCAAACCTCCGATCGGGAAATGGGAGTTCTAACCGGTCCTAACCCCAATTCCAAACAAATTGATTGGACCGAGGTTCGTGCAGGGAGAGAATAGAAACTAATAACGATGGAGCAAGAAAACGGATGCGCTAACGCGCAACGGCTTTCGCGCTAGTTGCTCAATCCGTTGCTTGTTTGGTTCGAGGTTGAGCTCACCCGCCGCCCTACGTCAGTAGTCTTCCTAACTTCTATTCCCTTTTTTTGCTCTAAGGTAAGGTCCTTCAAGAACAGCATTGCGGTCGCAACGGGGCTCTGGGTGAATATTGTCCGCCCGTATGAGCCGGGCTTTGAATATTTATAGGTCGGGGTCTTTACTGAAAAACCACAATACTACACTACAACAATTTGAAGAAATCCGCAAGTGACTATAATTTGAATTCACTAGTCGTGTTGAGTTGAGGCTTATTTCAATATAACAAATCTGCCAATCCCGATATTCCCACATTTCATTCTGGTCCAGTGTCCATTCCTGAATGAAAGAAATGAGCTTTTTTCTGCGCCCCTTCACTCACTTCTGAATGACTCCTTTAGCACTCTCTTAAAATAAATAAAAAAATAGAAACAGTTTACCTTTACCATACCTTCCAAGCAAGAGTGTTTTATTGCAAGATTAAGTTATTACTGAACAAAGATAAATTATCATTCTAAAGGATGAGATCAATTCGGAAGCACTTTTTTCTTATTCTAGCAGACGGAATTGGTCTAATTTAGGACTTTCCAATCTTTTTTTATCTTACCTAATTCTATCGGAGCCCAGGGGGATAATACCGAAACAGTCCTTTTTTTCTGATCATAGAGGAGCCAAGCTAAGGTTTCATGTACGGTTTTGCAATAGCGGTGGGAGCTGTGATGTTATTATCGACTATGATTATCTAACAGTTCAAGTACAGTTGATATAGTTGAAGCACAGCCAAAATATGGTTTTTTTTGATGGAATCTTTGGCGTCAGCCTATAGGCTTTCTAGTTTTTCGAATTTCTTCTTTGGCCGAATGTGAAAGATTACCCAGAGGGGGAATTAGTTGCAGGTTATCAAACCGAATATTCCGGTATCAAATATGGTTTCTTTTTTCTTGTTTCTTACTTATCCTTATTAGTTTCCTCTTTATTTGTAACAGTTCTTTACTTAGGCGGGTGGAATTTCTCTATTCCCTACATATCCACGATTCTCCCAGTGTAGGAATCACACTAGTTATCTTGACCTTGATTCGGTCAAGCAGTTTTTCCTTACTATACTCCAGTACGAACAGGAAAAGAATCTGTGTACTCAACGGTGCATTAGTAATTATCTGGGATTTCTTTTGCTCTTTAAAGCAAAACGGTGTCTTGAAAGAATAGTGCGTGTTAATATCCATGTAGATAAAGATAGAGATAGCAACGAACTGGATGCATAGTAAAACTCAAAACTTGTGACTTGTTCTCGTAGGCTAACTAACCAAATCATAGGATCTAACACGAGACCGGATAAACACCGCGCCCCCGCCGCGTCTATCTATATAAGCTAATCCCTCGACCTCAACCGACTCCCAAATCTCAATTGCTTTTGCTCTCTCTCTCCCTCCCTTTCGCCGCGTGCGCCGTCCAATCCAAACCAATCCCAAGTGTGTTCCCCACCCGCTCGCGGCGAGCAAGATGATTTCCCCGGACGCGGCCCGCAACGTCGTCGGCATCATCGGCAATGTCATCTCCTTCGGCCTCTTCCTCTCCCCTGTGTAAGCCGCCGCCGCCATCCCCCTCGTCCGCTTGTCTAGTCTACTCTCTATGGAAGGTGGTTGGTAATTAGGGTTTGATTCTGATGAGGGGGCGCTTGCTTTTTGCTTGTACATGTGCAGGCCGACGTTCTGGCGGATCATCAAGAACAAGGACGTGGAGGAGTTCAAGTCGGACCCGTACCTAGCGACGCTGCTCAACTGCATGCTCTGGGTGTTCTACGGCATCCTCTGCGTCATATTCGGCTCGGCAATGTACGCCTCCCCGCTCACCATCATGGTACGTATACACATACCCATCGATCCATCACGCGCTGCTTTTCTCGATCTGTTTGTTGTTGTTGCGGGCTGTTAATTACGTGGTAATGCACGTGTCAAATCTCTTCTTTCCCCCTTTTTACCAGTAAAAACCAACGTGCTACCTTTTGGGCTAAACTGTCATGGTGTTCGTGTGGCACATCCCAAGAACATGTTGCTCTATGTTCCGTCAAAAGGCCTATTGTTCGTTTCTACCTAAAAAGATACCGTAGCCCCTACGTGTCCTCTGATTATCGATGCGGTATCCTTGGTTACTTGCAGTTGCATTCAATACAGGCAGTTCTGTTGTACAATTGATTAGCCAACCAAACTTGTTCTGTTGTTCTCGCCAAACTCGTTGGCTGTTGAGTGACGGGTCTGGAACGGAAGGAATATTTCATCTAATGAAATCTGCCATGTTCAGCTTCATCATAAACATATGTGTTCACCTAGGGGATGCAAGTTTAAGGTGTGCCAGATTTCGAATCATGTGTTCTTGGATGGAGATAGTACATGTGTCCCTGTACCAGTCTGTGCTTTTCCCTTGCCAACTCTGTGAGATGATCACGTTGAAACGGAAAAGGGATCCTGTATGTCGGTTTCTCCTCGTGGGTCATGTGGTCCAGGTGTAGAGTTCACCAATATTACCTGCTGAATTTTTTTACATTTTACATAGAACATATAATCAATCTTGTTAATTACCTATGTCTGTGTAATATATATATATATATATTTTTTGAACGCTCGAGCTGTTGCATCCTGTGCTTGGAATTAATGAATATATATTTTTGCGGGGAGGAATTAATGTGTATTGTGGGTTGCGTGCAGGGTAAAGTGATCAAGACCAAGAGCGTCGAGTACATGCCCTTCTTCCTGTCGCTGGTGAGCTTCCTCAACGGCGTCTGCTGGACGTCCTATGCTCTCATCAAATTCGACCTCTACGTCACGGTCAGTAATATCTCCATCTTCAGGTTCCAACCAAATCTTATATAACTTGAGAGTGTCTCTCTAACCGTGCCGGCTCTTGTCTTCGTTCGTGCACTGCAGATCCCCAATGGCCTCGGTGCGCTGTTCGGCCTCGTCCTGTATGCCTGCTACTACAAGTCGACCCCCAAGAAGGAGAAGAACGTCAAGCTAAAATGTGATTGAAGCAAACATCAATATGTAGGAAGAATAGCCAGTAAGAAATAAAATAAGTGGAACTGAAACGAATAGATTTTTAATGTATTTCAATTTCTCTTGAAATGTATGACCTATCGCATGAATAGTTAGTCCAAGCATGAATAGAATCCCCTTCACTAATCGATGGAACCGAAAGCCATATTACTCGCAATAGTTAGAAAGGAAAGGGGAATCCGAAGTAAGAGAGCAATGGGCCAGGTCTGGAACTCCACCGAAGCCTACACCCACCCACCGAACCCTTAGCCCTTGCTTCAATTAGAGCAACATACGAATCTGCAGAAGCATCTAATAGCGATTCTGAGAATCAGTTCGGAATGAATGCTATACTTTTTTTTCCCCACTCATCTTATTAAGCCTTTTTATTAGCCCGCTTAGCTTCCGTGCCCAGATAGACTTTGACTATACTATAAAAAAAAGAGAGCTAGATGATCTGTTATCAAGTGAGAAGAAAGGCAGGTCCAGAATGCCGTTGATAGGCCTAAGTCCCTCACCTAGAGTCATCGTCGGAGGAAAATCGGTAACCTAACCTACAGGAGTCGAAAATGAAGTAGGTCCAGGTATGATCAAGCCCTGTCGTGAGCCGGTGCTTGAACCGTGGTTGAGGCTGCCGATGCCTCTCACATTAGCGAAAAGACCTCCCGGCCGCTAAAAATAAGGCTAGGCTTGCGAGCCCGCCTTCCCTAATGAGAAAAGAAAACTAGAACTTGACTATAAGCTGGGAACTCTTTCTGACTAAAGAAAAAAAGGAAGCAAAGCTATATTTCGATCCAAGCCCTGGCTCACGCCCGGAAACCGATAGTACAAGGGTCGGTGGAGGGGACCCTGAGACCTATGGGATGAGATTATAAGGAGGACTGAGAAGGCAAGACGGATATCAAAGGATTCTCTTCGGTCAGGGCGGCTCTTCAAGACGAATGGTATCGATGCACTGCTCTCAGGCGAGATTGAACACGAAAAAGGTGCATCGAGGCGTGAATAAGGAAGAAGTCACCTTTGTCGGTTTTCAAATTGAGGACCAACTGTGCTCCGAAAGTGAGAGAAGAGATCTGACTCACCGACATCCACATCAAGAGAAACAGACGAAGCAGCTCAAGCAGAGCTAGAAACGGAAGCCGAAGCAGCATCTTCTTCCTTTTTCCATACAGAGAAAGGTGCCTTCGCTTATAAGGCCTTTATTTTCTTTTATTTGATCAGGATTCCTTAGAAGAAATTGGAAGAAAACCGTAGCGAAACGGTTGAACCTTAGCGAAGTATTTTTGGTTCATTACAACCTGATCCTATTCAGAATCGGAGAATAGGAACAATAGGAACGAAGTAGCTCGCCTAAAGAGGAACTACAATGATTCTTTACTTCGATCAAGATCTCAATGGAGTTGCTTACTACGAAAAGAAAGATGCCCCACTAGTCTGATTAGATGGATCACTAGCCCTTAATCTCAGTCACTGATTCAAGAACGAATACCGAGACAGCCGTTCCCTTGCCGGTCTACTGCCTGATGGCTTTACATCGCTAAAGAATCTGTAATGGACAGTCAAGAACTCTGAATCAAGAAAAGTACCAAATCGATTGGAAATGTACGCTCCTGTGGGAGTCGAACCCACCGCATAGGTGCCTTGTTCTACCGTAAGGAGCGGCAACCCCTACATCAGTTTTTTGTACCGCCCAGAAGGGCACGAGAGAAAAAACAAAACCAATAAAAGATCAGACGAGACGGAATTGGTAACGTGAACGTCTTTTCGTCTTCTTGCCTGAGTTTCATATAAAAAAACCAGGCTTTCAAAAAAAAGAAGTACTGATTGAGACAGGCTTTCCCTTTTCTGATGGCTATCCCTAGTCTATTACTTACGGAATTTATTGTCTACTGGCTGGAAACTTGAAAGGCTTACCACTGGATCGAAGGCAGAAGAACTTTTAGGATTGGCTAGAGGGGAACTATGAACTACTCCCCCAATCCCATTGGCTGCACGGGAACCCGATGTTATTAGAAAGTCTTCATTCATTCTGAATCTTTTAGAATATCGCTTATTACGGTACGGGTATCTTTTTCATTTCATTGACTATATATGTTTCTTTCCATATGAGCTATTCCCTTTGCTTTCAATCTGTCTTGTGCCACTCCAGCTTTCACTCAAGCCATTCTTTGCCTGTCGACCCTCACTCTTCCTCTTGCTTCCTTAGTCTCGAGCATAAAGAAGGCACCGAAAAACAGGTGGGAAAGGAAAGGTATACTTTTCACAGCCGACAAGCGGCGCATTTAAGCCCTAAAGAACTAGCTTCCTGGCGGACTTACTCACTCGATCACCGGCTTTCAGAGGTTTTCCCTTGAAGGGAAAGCATTAAAGGAATCCCCTAACTAAGCTGGAAACGGGGGAGTGTGGTTTTGCCAATCTGTGGGCGGATCTCTTTCTGATTTGAGGAGAAGTCCTGGTGGGTTTGGCTTCTTTCTATTCTTCAGCACCAGGAGGGAGAGGTTAACATGACTCGTGATACTATGCAAGAACCTGTGGGCGGTTTGCTAGTAGATAGCCAAGATGAGACAGTAGATGCATCTCAACCAATGGAGTGGCTGCCTACAAGGATCGCCGGTTATAGGGTCACAGGGACTGCGTTCCATGGTACCAAAAGCACGTTCTAGGTGATATTCTCGGCTCTATTCTATACACCTCTCTTCCTTTGCATGCAGGAGTGCATCCCTCTCGGTCTCAGGGCTTGCTCAATCAACCAGAAAAGAAGGCTGAGGAAAGTTGTTTGATTGACCATTGGTTTAGGCCCTGCGTAGATGGTTTGCTATGATGAGGTCCCGGACCAGATACAAAGCTGCATAAAGTAGCTACTTCTTACTAGCCCGACTCGGCTCTGCGAGAAAACGGCTGCTACCTCCGCGCCTTCCTCCATCTCGTCCTTGTATAATGCTCAAGGCTCTAGACTGAGTAGCAGGAGCAACTTTCGACTGTTCCAACTGAAATGGAAATGGAAAAATGACTACCGAAATTGCATTGTACATCCAGAATAAACCTAAGAAAACATGATCCCAGGCAGATACTTGACATGTTCCCCCTCGGCCAGGCCCATCGCAAGGAAAGCGAAAACCTAGATTTGCTTTATCGGGTATCAAACGAAACGGGAACTGCGAGCAAATAAAACACCTTTCAAAAGTATTAATACAGTCACATGGATGGTAAATGCATGAATGTGATGGACTAAAAAATCCGCGGTTCCTAATGGAATAGGTAACAAAGCCACTTTGCCGCCTACTGCTACTAACTCGCCGCCTCCCCACGTTAAGCTGGTACTTGTTGTTGCACCAGGAGCTGTTACGCCAGGCGCAGTAGCATGGATATTTTGTACCCATTGAGCAAAGATAGGTTGTAATTGTATGGCGGTATCCGAAAACATATCTTGTGGACGGCCTAAAGCACTCATGGTATCATTATGAATGTACAAGCCAAAACAGTGAAAACCTAGAAATATACATACCCAGTTAAGGTGGGATATGATTGCATCGCGGTGTCTAAGGACGCGATCTAATAGATCGTTGTATCGAGTAGTTGGATCAGAGTCTCTTACCAGAAAAATGGCTGCATGTGCAGCAGCACCGACTATTAGAAATCCGCCAATCCACATGTGGTGTGTGAACAAGGAAAGTTGTGTACCATAGTCAGTAGCTAGGTATGGATAGGGAGGCATAGAGTACATATGATGAGCTACAACAATGGTTGTAGAGCCTAGCATAGCTAGGTTAAGAGATAATTGAGCATGCCATGACGTTGTTAAGATTTCATAAAGACCCTTATGGCCTTGTCCTGTAAATGGGCCCTTGTGAGCCTCCAAAATATCTTTAAGTCCATGGCCAATACCCCAGTTGGTCCTATACATATGACCTGCGATTAGGAAAAGAATAGCAATAGCTAAATGATGGTGCGCAATATCGGTCAGCCAGAGACCCACCGGTTACTGGATCTAGTCCTCCGCGAAAAGTCATAAATTCTGCGTATTTGGACCAATTTAGAGTTAAAAAAGGGGTTGCTCCTTCGGCAAAACTAGGATAAAGTTGAGCCAAAAGGTCCCGATTCAAGAGAAATTCATGAGGAAGTGGTATCTCTTTAGGATCAACCCCAGCGTCAAGAAATTGGTTAATTGGTAAAGATACATGGATTTGGTGTCCCGCCCAAGAAAGAGACCCAAGTCCTAATAATCCCGCTAAGTGGTGATTCAACATGGATTCTACATCTTGGAACCAGGCCAATTTGGGAGCGGCTTTGTGATAATGGAACCAACCAGCAAAAAGCATTAACGCTGCTAAAATCAATGCACCAATTGCAGTACAATAGAGTTGTAATTCACTAGTTATTCCAGATGCTCGCCAAATCTGAAAAAAAAACCAGAGGTTATTTGGATTCCTCGGAAACCCCCGCCTACATCACCATTCAATATTTCTTGCCCTACTATAGGCCAAACTACCTGAGCACTGGGTCCAATGTGAGTAGGATCACTTAGCCATGCTTCATAATTGGAAAAACGGGCACCATGAAAGTACATGCCACTCAACCAAAGAAAGATAATGGAGAGTTGCCCGAAATGAGCACTAAAGACTTTTCGAGAGATCTCCTCCAAATCACCAGTATGACTATCGAAATCGTGAGCATCAGCATGTAGGTTCCAGATCCAAGTGGTAGTATAGTATCAGGGTCCTTAGCTAGTGTTCTTGAGAAATGGCCGGGTCTGGCCCATTCCTCAAAAGATGTTTTTACAGGATCCCTATCCACAACAATTTGTACTTCTGGTTCCGGCGAACGAATAATCATTAAGTCCTCCTCTTTCCGGACAAGACATACAAAGAGACCCGCCAACTGTCTTTTTAGTGAATCTTTGAAAGATAGATTTGGAAAGATAGATATTGTGATTAGTTCTTTTCTTTACTATCTACCGTCCTTCTTTTTTTTTTAGGGTATAAGCTCCTATCTATATCTACTTTCCTTGAACATAATATAGGGTTTTTTATTTTTTTCTAAATTCCAAGATAACTCATTAGAATTATTAATAAGATGGTCCTGATATATTAGCAATATTGAGATTTCCCCCCCTCTTTTTATTCACTTTATTACTTCTATTCTAGACCCTATCCCTATGGTTTATCCTTATGAAATATCATATAAAATAGAAGGTATAAGAAATGGATATAATGAAATTCTTGATTCGATCTTACGACCTAATTTATTTGATTAATGGATCAACAACCAAACCACCCATTTTATGAAAAAGAAGGATACCTATTTTGTTTTGCAGGCTGGCACTATCTGATGAAACATCTTGCGGTACCATTGTTAGTTCACCTCCGACTCGTCAGATTCGAACTGACTTAGGTTGGGCCAGGGACCCACCTATCTCCACCAAGAAGGAATCGCTAAACTTCTGTTAGGTTCTTATCTTAGATTCCGTCTGTCTAAACAAAACGGAGTCTAGTTCTTTTGGTTACTTAAAGTCTCGCCCATTTGAGGTGAATCCTGTCCACCCCACGGGTTGGCGCTCTCTAACTAAGAGCATAGTATCTTACTCGACTTGCAAAGTCGAGAGACCTATCTTGGGATCTCCATCTTATGAACAGTGCATTACTGCAACTGAACCAAGGTAGGGGCGCCCATAGACGGGCCAACCGCGTTACCGGAAAGTAACAGCGATCAGCACGTTGAGGTTGTCAAGCCTCACATCCAGCGTATCGTGAGATACGCTCGACGCCTCTAGTTCTTATTCATAATCATAATACAAAGCCCAATAAAATAATCTAAGCTTTTCGAATAATAAGATTAGAATCAAGAAAGGGAGCTTATTTTTGTCTCTTTTACCGCTGGAAGTTCTCCAAAAGTATGAAAAGCTGGAGGGCTTTGTACCAACCATTCTAGTGTGGTTGGATTCTGTTCAACAGCCCAAGGACTTTCCGCACATTTTTTGTTCTTTCCACTGCTTGAAGTGATTGCGACAACTACGAAGAAACGACGAATCCCAACTACGGATATATAAGAACCGAAACTGCTCAGAGCATTCCATCCGGCGTAAGCATCTGGATAATCTGGAATGCGGCGTGGCATACCCGAAAGCCCTAAGAAATGCATCGGAAAGAAGGTCAGATTAACCCCGAAAAAAGTGATCCAAAAATGGATTTGGCCTAAAGTTTCAGGATATGTCCGACCAAAGATTTTACCCACCCAATAGTAAAATCCAGCAAATAAAGCAAAAACGGCTCCCATAGAAAGTACATAATGGAAATGTGCAACCACATAATAAGTATCATGTAGAGCAATGTCTAGCCCAGAGTTTGCGAGAACTATTCCAGTGAGCCCTCCTACGGTGAACAAAAAGATGAACCCTACAGCAAATAACATGGGTGTTTTGTATTGTATCGAACCTCCCCACATGGTAGCGATCCAACTAAAGATTTTGATTCCTGTGGGCACAGCTATGATCATGGTAGCTGCGGTGAAGTAGGCACGCGTATCAACGTCTAAGCCCACAGTAAACATATGATGAGCCCAAACTAGAAATCCAAGAACACCTATACTTATCATGGCATAAACCATGCCTAGATACCCGAAGACCGGTTTTCTTGAAAAGGTCGATACGATATGACTAATAATACCGAATCCTGGCAGAATGAGAATATACACCTCTGGATGACCGAAGAACCAAAAGAGATGCTGGTATAATATTGGGTCTCCCCCTCCTGCAGGATCAAAAAAGGTTGTATTAAAGTTTCGATCGGTTAATAACATTGTAATAGCCCCTGCCAATACCGGAAGTGATAATAAAAGTAGGAATGCTGTCACTAGAACGGACCACACAAAAAGTGGTAATCTATGCATAGTCATTCCAGGTCCACGCATGTTGAAGATAGTTGTTATAAAATTGATAGAACCTAAAATTGATGAAACACCTGATAGATGAAGACTAAAAATGGCTAAATCAACTGCTCCTCCAGAATGGCTGGTAATACCACTTAAGGGCGGATAGACCGTCCACCCAGTGCCGCTGCCCACTTCTACTAAGGCTGAGCTTAATAGGAGCAAGAGACTTGGTGGCAACAACCAGAATGATATATTATTTAATCGTGGAAATGCCATGTCAGGTGCACCTATAAGAATCGGAACAAACCAATTACCAAATCCACCTATCATCGCCGGCATCACCATAAAAAAGATCATTAAAAAAGCGTGAGCCGTTATTAAAACATTATAAAGTTGATGATTCCCACCAAGAATTTGATCGCCGGGTCGGGCTAATTCCATACGAATCAGTACGGAGAAGCATGTGCCCATCACTCCTGCAATGGCACCGAAGATGAAATATAGAGTACCAATATCCTTGTGGTTAGTGGAGAAGAGCCATCGAACCAGATTTGTCATTGGAATTTCCCATCTTTATCAGCTCTGCTCGCTAACTTTGAAAAGGAAAGGAGACTGATCTTGACGTCGGCGTTGGTTTTTCCAACGAAACATTCTTTCACGAACTAAATAACTCGTATCAGGCTAAACTTTATTCCACATATCCTTTTGAGGTGAGGATTCAAGTCAAGGCAATTTACTCAGTTCGTCTACGATTAGTAGCCAGAACTGGCTATCAGGGTTCTCTATCTGGGCCGGTTTGAACCATTTTCGGATCTGTTGGATCCGTTGATCCAGATCCATAGCATCCAGAGCATGGTCCAGGATGGACCGGATGCTGTCTGCTTGGTCTTCCTCCGTCCCTGGCAAGTCAAGGGGGAAACCTTTTGCCCTTTCGACTGCTTGGCTTGCCAGGTTCTTCACCCCTTCCCTAACCCCGAGAATTTGATTCTCGGTCGTACGGAGAAGGCGCTCGTCTGGATGCCCTGTCCAACAATCTGAGGGACCAGCGGCCATTGCCGTGGAAGAACTAAATATAAATGCTACAACACCACTTAATATAAATCCTACAACCATGGCGCTGCCCGGCAAGTAGGCGTTGACCACGCCCTTGCCTATCAAAAGGCAGATGGATTTAAGTAAATCTGGATTAATAGTACTTAGAATGGCTTTTTCATATTGAGAAATTCTTTCTAGTGGCATTCGATCACAGAAGCCGTTGACAGCAGCATAAATCACAACAATTTTGTGATCCATTGCACCTATTACTTTGTTTACCAGGTTAAGCACGAAATAATAAATTTTCTCTACCAAGATCATTTTCTTTTCGTTTTGAAAACTTTCCTTATCAAAGAGGGGCCGGGGGGCTGGAAGAGAAAAGAATCAGAATTACTGCCCCGATCTTTTTCTTTCTAATTCCCTTCTTAGATCCTCATTTCGAAACAAGTCGAGTGCATGTTCATGCTCAGCCCTTTCGAGGCTGGCTTTACTCTTGGGGATTTCTTCCCACCGGATCTTTTGCTCAAGCTCATGGCACCTCCGCAAGGAGGTTTCGGTTTCAAGGAAATCGCGTTTCTGGGAAACGACATTGTGAAAGAAAACGGATCTTCCCTCATTCTCCCGCAGATCTTGATAAGAAGCTTTGAGAACTGCGAAAGAATCGGTTGCATTAATATCGGACAGATAGGAACGAAGCGCCTCCTCCAAAAGGTAGGGCTCGAGGGGAAGAAAAGCTCCGTTCCTCTGGTATATTACAATAAATTCCTGTATCAGATCGAGTCTTATACTCGATGTCCTTTCTTCCATTAGGAAGAGTTTCAGACGCCCAGGTATTTCTTCCAGAGGGGTATTGTGATTCAGCTCCCGCTGAATGAACGTAAGCCACTCTGGATCCTGCTCGTAAAGGCTAAGATAGAAGTTCAGTCCCTCTAAATTAGCCAGAACCTGGGGGTCTTGAATCTCTGGCGGGAGAGTGACCAG